>CADWAE010000476.1:2500000-5000000 GCA_902982915.1 Phalloptychus januarius
GTCCAGTTGAAAATAGATTTGCTCAATGGAAACACACCAATTTTGACCTTATTCACATGTGACTTTAATTGTGTTTTTGATTTAATGGAAACGCTGCAATTGTAAGATTTTGTTTGTTTGACAAACTTAACAACAGCAGACAATCGCTTGCATTGCATCGTTGACTGAGAATGCATGAGGCGACAGTGGAGAGGAGAAATCAACCTTTAACAGCAAGAAACCTCCATAATGGTGTGGAAAATCAATCATTGCCAACACATGTTTTAATTCAAGTACTGTATTACCACAGTAGACAGATTACTTTATGCAGAGAAAAACAAAAGAGGGATAATATTCTGCCCTTTAGTGTAACCTGAACTTAAGACGATATTACTGTTATGGAAATTAGAACGGTAAAGATACACTACAGCCAGAGTAAAAGTGTTTGCATCAGTAAACTGGTGGACATTTTCTTTGTTTTGTGTGATCGAATGTTTCATACGTGAGAAACCAACATTATCCACCAATTTTATCAAGATCCACAAATGTCTGAAAATCACCCACAGTTCCCTTTTGCTCTGCTGTGGCGGAGTGCTGACCCATCGCTGCCAGTTTATCAACTTTGTCGTGTTTTGGAACTTTTCAGTCAAAAAGATAATCATAATAATAATAGTAAAAAATTGGAATCGATAGGTCATGGTTCTTAAATATTGGTGCTTCGAAACCTGCAGTCGGTGCGTCCCCAGTACGTACTTTCGGTTTTAACGAAGTGCAGTTAGATCACAGTGTACCTTTTAGTTCTAAATCTTTATAGAGCATCGCGATATCGTAGTATTTCTAGTGAAAGGCTCTCATACCGCATAAATCTCAAACAAGCCCGATCCTTGTATAACTGCACGAAGCAGAGACGCATCGTACGGGTTCATGGGAGGGGAGGAGGTGCATCTCCTGATCTGTAAGTCAAATCCTGACCTCTGATCGGTGGCAACAGTGGCTTCAGCAGGTGGAAAGAAAAAAAAAACAGAGGACAGGAGCAGAGCGGCAGGTGAGCCGGCTGCGGGCCAATCGTTGGGCCCATGGTAACTGACAGCTTCCGCCAAACACAGTCAGACACCCTGGAATGGTGAGCTAAGAATAAAACTGTAACACTGCCACCCGAAAGGTCAGAGTGGAGCCACTGTCTGCCTGTCCTCTTTAAACTCTGCTTAACCCCGCCGAGTCTCTGAGACTCTGCGGCTTGCTAAGTCCCAACATACATACAGCTAAGTCCCTGCCCTCTGGTACCGTGTTCAGGTCCGGTTGTACGCGCAAATACGCTTCGCGATCCAAGTTTCAAACCCCAACAAGACATTTGCGAGACACTTTATTTATGAGCTGAAGAAGTAACAATGTAAAGAGAGCTGGCGTGTTGTTGGGAGTCAGTGGATACTGGCACAGAGTAGACAGAGAGGAGAGGAAGGGGGGGGATCAAAAAAAAAAAAAAGGTTTTCCTCGAAGGAGGCACCAGGCTGCGCTCGGTACTGATCTGAGCGCCGCTTCGCCACGGTGCATTGTCGAACAGGAAGAGACGCTTTAGAAAGGCAGCGCGAACTCCAGCCGAGTTTACACGCTGGTCTGAAAGGAGCCTGGGGGCGGAGGGAGGCCGTGGGGCTCGCGGGGCGCTCCCCACCGCCCTGCCAACAGGGGGAAGGAATGAAAACCTCCCGGTGTCTATAAAAGCAACGCCGCGACGTTGAGGATTCACACCTGACCTTCTGCTCGACAGCTGGAGCGATGGTTGCAGCGGAGGAGCTGAAAGTGGGATACGTTTCCTTCTCAAATTCAGAGAAAGCCGGTTCAGACCGGTGGAGTTTGAATCCTAGCACAATATTTTTGTGATAACAATAAAATAAATAAAAAGGCGACTTTTTAAATATTGGATGATTCTGCTCATTTCAGCCAGGCACAGTTGAGAAAAAAAATATTTCTGATAATGCTGTCAGTTTTATTTTTTACATCAGTTGAAATTTATTGAGGGAACAGAGAGTCAAAATTTCTGTCGCAATAAGAAATTTATCCTGATAAAAGTTAAACGATACGATCAATTCCTGCCCCTAGTACATTCTGGCTTTATTTGAAAAAACAAAGCAGCTCAGATGAGATATAGTAATTATGTTAATAATAAATTAATCCTCTAACCTCTAGTATTTTAATTTTTTTTCACAGTTGCCAATTGAATTTTTTTTTTTTTTTACATTATTTCATGTCTTTATGGTTTGGCTTTACAATTTTTAGTTTAGTTTTGAAGTGTGTATAAGAAGAAATCAAAACAACAAAAAAAGGAAATTAAAATGAAAAATATGAATTGCGATGCTGTTTTCATTGAAATGATTTCATGCTGGACTTCCCGAATGAATCTGGAAAAATAAAATGCGTAAACAAGGAGAAGTCTTTGATCTGTACGATCCGGAAAGTAGCGAGCGGAGCATCCGGGTGCAAGGGCGCGCAAATGTGTGTGCGTGTGTGCGTGTGTGCGTGTGTGCGCTTTTGCCGAGAGTGCCGATAGGCTGAGGCGATCAGGGATGGGGCCGGGGGGGCTGCAGACTGGCTGCCTCCTAAACTACCTGGGACTGGGCCAGCTGTCACTGCGCTCTCCAGACCACCACACACACACACACACACACACACACACACACGCGCACGAGCAAACACCATTCTCCCATTCGAAGGGATTACAGACACATGACAAACTGCCTTTCCCGTGCACGCGCGAGGAACCATGCGCTCGCTCGCGGGGGATAAACCCGCTTGCAGATGCTTTTGTTTACCGACGGCGCCGCAAAACATGCACGTTTGGATTTAGTTAAATTTGCACACAAATGCTTCTACAAATGTACCAACGCAAACATATCTCTTAGCAAACACAGATTCTAAGCCCGGACTTTCAAAACTGTCAGAAACGCTTTAAAGCGAAAAGAAACAACTATCAGCAAAGAAGACGTTTGTCTTTTTCCGCTAACGTTTCCTTCCGGTGTGGGGAACTGTATTCGGCACGCTGTCCCTTTAAATATTTAAATGTGGCATTTGTCTTGGCGTCGAGGCCATTTGGCACAGGTTCCAGAGTGGGAGGCTAAATCCGAACCTGACCTCTGCGTCTGCTAAGGCTGCTCTGGACAAAAATAAAAACCCCCGGCTCTGTAACACATACCTGGTGTGTGGACGAAGTAGGCCAGGTAGAGATCCAGCTCCTTTACCGTCACCCCGATGTGGTGCGGCTGGACGCACAGGCCGTGGTTGGAGCACTGGGGTGACTTGACCAGCCGCTCTCCGTCCGTGCTCTCCAGGGGGCTGCCCTTGAACAGGATGACCATCACTAGGTCCAGCCGCCACACCTTGTCGGCCTGGCGGAGGCAGTCGATGCGGCGGATCTTCCCCTTCTGGTCGGGGTTGGACAGCACGCAGCAGGGGGGCTTCTTGCCCGTGATGGTCAGCACGAAGTCCTCGCGGAACTCCGGCCGGATGTCCTTGCGGAGCTTGGCCAGCAGGCGCGAGGCCCACTTCTGCTTGATCTCCGGCTTCTCGCCCAGCAGCTCGTCCTTCACGGCGCGCTCCTCGTCCTTGCTCATCCTCTTCTCGTGCTTCTTGAAGTACTTGCGCTTGCGGGCCTGCAGGTTGAACCAGGTGTAGGAGAAGGCACGGACATGGGGGAGGAGGGCCTCGATGAAGGGGTGAAATTCATCCTGAGGTCAGAAGGGGAAAAATGTTAAGCGGCTACACATGGAAATCATGCACAGAAAATATATTTTAGGTAGCAGCCTACAATGGTTTAGACATTGGCAGCGTTCCAATTTTCAGTAGTTGTTCAGTTCTATTCAGTTTTGGTAACAAAGCCCATTTAGTTCAACTGGAAACGTTTGCTAATTGAAACATTAGGTTTCTGTCGTTCCCTGTGTGAGAACATTTAGGCCAATAAAGTGTAAAATCTCAGTGAGATTTAATAACTGTTACAAATCTCAAATTCTTGGTTTGGGTGCCAATAATCAAAATTGGCACCCAAACCTAACTACGTTAGCAATAGCTCTGATGCCGAAGTCAAGCTCGCTAGCTAACACTAAGGTAGAGGTAGTTAACAAACGACACGCTAACAATGGTTATGAGAGTAAAATCTCATTGGAACAATAAGTCAAATTTGTATCCAAATTTAACCAGTGTATCGAAAACACTAGTGGTAAAGTCAAGCTTGGTAGCAAACGCTAAGACAGAGATAGCTAGCAAAAGACACATTGGCCATGATTCCAAGAGAAACGTCTCCTCGTTTGTTACAATACTTTTGTTCAGGAAAGTTTCTATTGTTAGAGCAATAATTACAATTTGTATCCAAATTTAACTGGTTTAGCAACAGCACTAATGCTAACGTCAAGCTTGCTAGCTAACACCAAGGCAGAGAAGTAGCTAACAAATGACACATTAGCCATAGTTAAGAGAGAAAGCTCTCCCTGTTTGAATAAATACGAGTAGGTATTTGTACCTTACCATAGCTCAGTTCTTCTCTTTTTTTAAACTGAGGGGACAACCAGTTTGCTAGCAAGTTGTTTAGCACTGCAGCTAAACAAGCTAAAACTTATATTCTCACTATAAAACAAAACGTTTTCAACCACAGGACCTCTGATAGTCCTTAGCTTTCACTCAGCTGATTTGGGTATTCATAGTGCATCTCATAGGCTGTAAACATATCAGCTTTACTCGTGTTCAACCAGTGGAAACCACACTAAGAGAACCAAAAGATCACTGAAAACATCATCAGTTGAATTTCTAAAAAACGGTTCAGGCAAGATTTGTTACCAAAACGGAAGAAACGAATGATCTCAAAAAATCACTATTAACAAACCAACCTGCTTGATTAAAATTTAAACTATTTTATTGGCTAATATTGAATACTCTCCAAAATTCCTTTTACTTTAATACAAGCTTCCTAATCTTTAGGTGGTTGCTGCCAAAGAACAGCACATAATAGCTCTGGCTGTCAGGGAAAAGATGCATCCTTGTTAGAATGAATGAAAAATTACTTTTTACTGTTTCAGTAATATTTTCTTGCTCTACTCATAAAAAAAATTACATGAGAAGAAATAGTTCCAATTTAAGTGATTTAGTCATTTTAGATTTTGATTACAATTTTTTTTGTTGAAAATTAATTACAATCCATCCCAAATAAAATATTTTAAATTGCTTCACGTGTTTATCATATAAAATTGAAATAACCAGCAAAGTATTACATCTGAAACGTTAAGACGTTTGTTTTTAATTTTCCTGTCATATAAAACCACGCACACATGCAAACACACAGATATATGAATCTTAATAAGGCGAAACAAATCATCCTGCTCGTTTCAGCAAAAACAACAACAAACATTGAACAAGAAAAAAAAAATTCAAAACGCATAAATCCAAAAGCAGAAGAAAAGCTGAGCCAACATACACTCCCGGTTCTCTGCTGTTTGAACAGGGGAAGGGGGAAGGAAAAAAAGGTGGCACAAGGTATTCTAATACCTTCACTACATATCTCTGGGCAACAAAGCCCAGATCTCGCCACAGCGCTCCCGTGCCAGGGTTGCCACACACCGGCCGCTCACCGCCGCCAAGCTTTGCCGCCACAAGCCCGCCGCTGAAATGCGCCGCTAAAAGCTCGGCCATAGCATTCCCTATCAGCGCTATGCACACACCATGCAGGGGAGGAACGGGAAAAAAAATAAGAAAAAAAACAAAAACAAACCAAGGGAAGCTCCAACCAGAGTCACATTTCCACAACAAACTGAAAGCAGACACAAATCACCACAGATAACCACACTGCAAGAGGAAGACAGACGGCCTGGTAGTTACCATTTTGCACTCTCATCATAAATTTGGCACGGCGTTTAAAGTGAAAAAAAAAAACAGAAGAAGAAGAAGAAGGAAAAAAACCTCCTGCACCAGTTGTATATTTTTTTTTTCTTTTGCGCTCTCCAATGTACAGCCAGAGCTGGTTTGGCAGGGAAAGGAGAATTAGGAGATGGAGGGAAAAGGAAAAAAAAAACAAAAAACTTGGAAGCGGATTGTCAATTGAAAAAAAATAATAATAATAATTAGCCGCTTTAAAAAGTTGAGAATAATAATTTTTTAAAAATGGGGAAAATTAAATCATCAGCTGCACATTCGAAGAAATATTCAGAAATATAAAGAGAATTCTAATAAACAATAACAGTTTTTAACTGTTGGAAAAATCATTTAAAAAAGCACCAAAAAATAAAAAATAAATAAATAAAACCTTGAGGAAAAAAATCCTTGGCAAAGTGCACCCTAATTGGTAGCGGTGTCTGTTCTGATCCCTTGGCCCGCCTCACACACACACACACACACACCCCGACACACGCACGCACGCGCACTCACAAAACACACTCTCTCTCTCTCTCCTACACACGCGCGCAGAATCGAAGAGGGAAAAAAAAAAAAAAAAACCCGAGAGCCGAATCAATGTTGGACGAGCGCACAGGACCGCTGGCAAAGCCGAGTGCTGCCTCTCCTTTTTTCTCCTTTTCTCTCCCTCTCCCTCTTTCTCTCTTTCTGGGTCTCGCTGGCCGTCTCTCGTCCTCTCCGCGTTCTCTCCCTAACCATCGCTTGAGCCTCTGCCAGCGCGATGAGAAGGCCCACCTATTTGGCAACGAGATGCCCGCAGCCCAGCCAATGCGTTCGCTTCCAGAGCCGAGAGGGAGGGTGGGAGAGAGAGAGAGGGGAGAGGGGAGAGAGAGAGAGAGAGAGAGAGAGAGAGGGGGGGGGGGGGCAGGTTAGGTTAGTTTGGTTGAGGGGAGCAGGTGGGGGTGTGCGCGAGCCAAAACGACAACCCTGACACGGCGGGAAAGTTCAGGAGAAGAAGCCGAAAAGTCCTCGCGCGCACCCTCCTCCATCTTTACTATGGCCGCTGCTCTCTCTCTCTCTCTCTCTCTTTCTCTCTCTCTCTCTCTGTGCTTGCATAATGCCACCTTGGCAGAGGATGGCAAAGAGAGGACACGCAGCTCCAGAGTCCCTCCAGACCCCCACCACCACCACCACCACCACAGCCGGCAGCTGCTCCGGGGTTCAGCGCTACAAACAAAAGAGGAGGGGGGGGGGGGACGAGCCACACTCTCCTCTGTCTGTGCAAACAAGAGTGAAGGATGGAGAGGAGAACACGCTAATGTTTACAAGAGTGAGAGGTGGGCTGCTTAAAGACAGCACAGCAATCAACTGCAGGACCCGTCAAACATATTGCTTCCTCGAGGAAGGGAGGAAGGAAGGAAGGAAGGAAGGAAGGAAGGAAGGAAGGAAGGAAGGAAGAGAGGATGCAACGCAGAGGCCACTTCGAAGGCTGCACCTGCTCCGGCACATGTGCATGGCAGGCAGAGATGGGCCAAGGCTGCATATGGATGGAGGGTGGAGGGGCAATACTTGACGTGTGATGGTTCCAACTACCCTCAAACACCACAACTCAACAAATATTGGAAAACATTCTGATATGCATTTCATGACTGTTTATCTGGATCTTTTATGGAAAAGCTAAATTTAATTTACATGCAAAAGTGACACAATGTCAGTGCATGGATGCGGAATGGTTTGTTTATGTGTAATAAATGACGGCACTGAGGGTGAAAATCACAGCCTACCGAGTCTGGGTTTGGTTTGCTTGTAGCTTAGCATTCTCGTGAATTATACATATGACGTAAATTGTCATATGTAAAAAATTTTAAAACCTTTATCATGGAGCTGCTCTTCAAATAGGCCAGCTGATTCTGAAATATTAAAATATTATGATTCCTGATCAAATTAGAAAAACTCCAATAAACTTCCTCTCAACTCATTATTTGTTAATGACTGGATATTTCATTAACAAATTGTACAATTACATGGAAATTTAAACAAAAGAACCAAGACAAGTATATTATTACATGTGATATTCAATATGTCCAGCAGTTTTTTTTTACATGTGGCTCACCACCCAGGGTGCCATTCTTTAGGGGATGGCTAATACATTGGTACATTCATGAGATTCATTTTGTGTGCAAAATCTGAGGGCAATTGTTTAAAAAGAAATCTGGATTGTATTTGATCATCTTCTCATTCATTTCTGAAAAAAGAAAGGGAACAAGAGGAGATGTAGCTTTACCTGTGAACAAAATGGGTCAGTGTCTATCTTGGATTTCTGTTTTCAGTTTAAGTGGAATTTACTCTGAAGCTATTAGCTAAAGCTTTAGGCAGCCATTTCTTCTGGGTGTTGTAACATTTGGTTTCATTTTAAATTGTGTCGTACAAGAAACTTCAAAGGTCTTTTAATCAGACATCTTTGAGGTCAAAGTAGCTAAGGTCTGTGATGTCTTAGCTAGCTCGGGTTAGCATAGAAATGGCTATTCTGTTAGTTAGGAACTACGCTGGAGGCGAACAAAAACAGATGGCTATAGCACCAACTGGTAAAATAAACTCCAAGTCTATGTATGATTAAAATGACTAGTGGAGGTTGAGGATTTTAGGAACGTCATTCACCATAATCTATCATTTTAGATGTAAAGTATAACATCAACCGGAATGCTAATGCTAAAATTAGCTGCAAAGACAAAAAATGTAACTTTACCAAAGTCTTGAATGTGACATTTTGTTCCCGTAAGCCAACTGGAAGATCATTCATGGGTTAACAGTTCGGCTGTTGGCTGTTCTATTCCCCCACCCCCAACATTTCTTTAATTAGCCATATAAAGCAAGTATTTTCCAGCTGGCTGAAAGTGGAACAAGAAGGAGACATTTTCACAGATTTCACAACAATTTGGAAAATTTGAGTCCAAAAACAAAAACAACATTTTATAGATACAGAAGAGAAATAAATAAATAAAGTCACACACTCCCTACAAGCAGGCGTGTGTGTGTTTGGGGGGCAGGGAGGGCTCTTGTGGGGGTATGTCTGTGAGTGTTTTTGACATCCAACTCAATGCAATAAAAATGAGTGCAATAAAAATATTCTTAACACACTTTTCCTTATTTAAGCTCATCTATATTTTATAGACTCATTTTATTTTTATAATCATTTGTGGGGAAAAGAAAAAAAAAACGGAACAACCTTTAACCGAGGCAAAAGTCAAATCCGAGCGAGTGTTTTTGTTCGTTACTTGGGAATAATTTCCGCTGTAGATGCAGCACAAAAATAAAAAGCGAACAATGAGACACACAAAAGAAATGTTTTTGTTTCGACGGGTTTGCATCTTAAATTGAGGATCCTTCTGTTTCCCTTCCTTCTCCTTCAACTGCAACCTAAAAGCAAAAACATCTCTCCGACACACACCGACACGGCCTCCGTTAAAGAGCCGTGGCGGCCCAGGTCCAGTCCGGGTCTGACCGCAGCCAGGGTCAGATAAGGGCGTGCGCCAGAGTCCGGTGCCCTCGGCTGCACCTGCAGGGGCTTACGGCTCGCGCCGCAAGCGGGAGAAATAACTGGCACTTGAATGCGATTTGCCGTGTCTCTGCTTTTCACGACGAATTAGAGCTTGCCGGGTTCACCGCTCTGCTGCCAAAATGCAAATGCGCCACCATTCAGATGTCAGCAGAATTCGACTGCAAGGAGGTTCGAGTCATTTCTCTAAGCCTCCCACAAACAGAGACAGTCATGTTTGTCTCCTATAAATAGCTGCGGTCTTTAAAGCTGACAAATCTGGAGGAACATGCACTGTAAAAAAAAAAAAAAAAAGAGATATTCAGAAGGTATTAGATGATAAGTTTAAAAAAATAAATTGCTTGCAAATATCAGTTTCAATAATAGTCCAATTTCAACAACAGTGAATGTTTTCTTCTGATTGCAAATCCATCCTAAGCATTTCAGTTATTAGCCAATTTTAGTGCAAAACAACAAATATTTGATACAGGCAGAATTTGAAGTTTTGGAAAAGAAATTATATAAATTAAACAGCGAAAACAAGCACTTATAAATAAATTAGCGTTGTGAGATATTTGACTTTGACACACGTCAGAGTGCTGGAAAACAAAGCTGAACCTAAACAACACAGCTTAGAAAATACAGAAAAGAGCTGCAAAAGTTGAAAACAGAGAAATAAAAAACTGAATTATAAGAACAAAACAAAAATAGTACAACAGCATTTATGGGTCTGGTGTGAAGGCCAGAATAAAAGTTCGTTTTTTTGTTTTTTTTTTAAAGTGTGATTTAAATTTAACAAGTGAAGGTGAAAGGATGATTCAGCTGCTGTAGACGGCAGCAGCTGAAGTTTCAGATTTTACGATGTCCTTACTCGGCTAAATCAAATTAAATGCTAAGGTCACACTGATCATCTTCATGTTTAAGAAAAACTGTGACCAGCACATAAAATCGCAGTTCTGTTTGTAAGATCAAGCAAAACTAATCAAATGAATTTTGTGTAAAGCCTTTGTTTCGTTGCTAGTGGCGACTACACAGGTCGCTCAACTGGCTAACAAGTTTCATTTCGCATTAGCGCCATCACTGAACTGGTTCAAGAAGCTTTTTGTCAACCACACGTTGCAACAAATGAAACAAATAACATTTAGAATTTAGTATCATCTAAAATTCCTTTTTACAGTGCATATGCATCAAACACTTAAAAGTTACATTTTAACTGAATGAGAATATCTCTATGTTTGAGCAAAAGTTTAAGCTTTAACTAATTCGACCAGGTTTCTTAGATGGCTGCACTGACTCAGTCGTTGCCATGGAAATGCTTTAGTTATAAGCTACCTTGTGACAACAGCTTTTTATTCTTTCGGTAATCTCTATTATACCGTAATCACTAACTAATTCCTATTTTTGTTCATTTTTATAGAATCAGATTAGTGAAAGAAACTAAATGTATTCCTGTAACCTACTTATGCTCAAAACTACCCCAATAAAATGCAACCAAATGTATTTTTTGTTCAATTCCAGCATTTCATTGTAATAAAACCCTCAGGTGATATCTTGCGGAGGTTGCTGCCGTTTGCGCTGTCTGCTGCGTGGCGCAAACAGGCCTGCGGAGCTGCGTGTTAAACACTCTACCGCTCACCCCTTCCTCCTCAACTCTAATTATTTTTTTTTTTCTTCAAAACGCGGGTGGCCTCGCGCTCAATAACACGAGCTTGTTATTTATTAGGAACCAGATCTGTCGCGCGATAGTTGCCGTATACGCGGCTCGCGCGCGCGCGCTCGATCTCTCTCTCCGGGCCCTGTGATGCGTTAAGGGGTCACAAGAAAGAGACAAACAGTCCCGAAGCGGCTTTTACTAGCAGACCGATATGCTCCCAATTAAAGCCATTGATTATTTTCCAAACATTTAAAAAAAAAAAAAAAAAAAAAATTTCACCCAGACCCCCGGTAATAACTAAACAAATAAAAAATAAAAATCACAGCCAAAACAATTAAAAATGCGCCAATCGCGTCTCTTTTTCTTCTTCTTCTCCGAGGGCGCTTTAAATATGGATGGTCGAGAAGAAACGGGCAAAAAACAACAAAAAACGATGAACTCTGCCAGGAATCCGGAATTCCTGCAAACGGCACGTTTAGACGTCTAAAAGGAGGCTAAAAGTTGGGATCAGGACGGGGGAGGCAGCGAGCAGCCGGTTAAAATGCTGAACGAGGCCCCGAATGACCGGGGATCATTCCAGCGCCACATCTGGAAATCCCTGCGCATTCTCCCCCCAGCTAAACTCTCCCGATTTACTCTAACAAAGACAAAAAATAATAATAATACATTTTAATATGCCCAGTGCCATTATCTCAGTATTATGGATGCATCAGAGATCACATTAGAAGGAACATGCCCCCCCCCCACAGACCCGCCCCTCTGTCTCTCCCAACTTAAATTTCCTAAATTGATCCGAACATTAAAGGACAAAAGACGTGATTTTGTTTTTGTTTTTGTTTTTTTTAAGGCGTTTATTTTGCGATTCTCCGCACGTCCGACCGAGACTGCAGGAGTTGGCTGCCAACTTCAGATTAACTCTTTCAGAGAAAAGAGGAGAGGAGAGGAGAGGCTCTTTACTGTGGAAACAAACAATTAAAAGAATAAACTCCATCATTTCCAGCTCAATTTATAAACGATCAAAAAGAATCGCGTTTTTTTTCCTTCATTCCAAATAATTAATTTCTATCAGCATTTCTATTAATTTGGATTAATACAATGAAGAATATATTACATTTGGACAGTTTTTACCTCAGTAATCCATGTAAAATGCACCTTCTCTGTGTAAAGTTCAGAGGGAATATGAAAACAACTGCTTTTGGGTTTTTATTTAAATTTGACAAACACATTATTGTTACAGTTTTAATTTTTATTGTGGTTTTTAGAATTTTCATTTTCATATATAGAGACAAATACATGTGTTTGTTCTTGTGTGGACTTATAGCCAGGGCCTGACTAACAGGGGCAGTAGCCCTGGGCGACATTTTTTGGGTGGAGGGTCACATCCTTATAAACTCTGCAAATGTAGTTTTATTGCAATGTTATCTTAATTTGTCTCATAGCTGACACTCCTTTAATTTCCACATCCTGACTGGAAATGGACCGCAGGCTGACAGCATGTAGCAACGTGTAGATGATGAGACGACATCTTGATTTATCATTTGGAAAAAAAAAAAAAAAAGTAAAACCCAAATGTCTGATTTAAATATTGCAATATATTCTCTTATCCGATGTTCTTATTCTCATGAATCCAGCTGGTTGCAGTACGTTGTATTTAGGGGCATCAGTAAAGAGTGGATGCTGCAAAAGCATGCCTCACTTTTCAGATTTTTATTGAAAAGTGAGGCATGTGATATTGATATTTAATACCAGATCAATCACAATAATCTCTTTAAAGTTGGAAAATTCTAAAAGGTTACTGAGATGAAGTGAGATTTAAAGCCCAAATCTTCAAGTCAAACAAGGAAAAAGAAATGCATTCTGGGCCAAACTTTACAAAGTGTTTACAGGGGCACCGGCCCAGGGCTCCAATTTATTGGGGGCGCCAAATAATTACTTTTTTTTTTCCTTTTATGCATGTTTCGCAGATGTTGTACTTTATATAAGAATCATAAGCCCATGTCAGGCGAGTTGTAATGATATTTTGACATTTCTATTAATTTAAGTATTTAAAATGATGAATTTATAGTCATTATTTTGGGGAACAGCATGGAGCTACTGGCTAAGAGATTAAACCTCCCATTATCTGTTGGCATCATAATTTCATACCTAATTATGTATCACACTACCTTTTAATAAGGATTTTTCTTTAGTTCCTAGGGCACCAGGGGCCCACATCTTTGTAAATCTGGCCCGGAACGCATTTGTTTTCCAAGACAAATCTCACATTTATTCTACTCTGCTCTGAAAGACACAAAATTGTTTCAAACAAATCATTTCAATCCCTCCAAGTGGACCTAAAAATCCCCAACGTTTGTTTAGAACAGCCAATCAAAGCTCAGAGAAATTCCAAACTTTGTGGGCCCCTCTGACCTGGCGGCGGCCAATCGTCCATCCTGCGGCACCTGACCTCACCGCGAATACGCCCATCTCATCAGGCCAATTAGAGCGGTGGTCCGCATAACCTGGGGGCCTCCCAGCTGCTGGGCCCTTCATTAGCGCAGCCCCTGTTGTCCTCTCCTTCCCCAGCTGAGTGTCCCCGACACCGGCTCCCCTGACCCGGCCCTCAACCCCGGTGCAGGCTGCTGACACCCAGCCAGGCCCACGGATAGGAACGGCATCACATGAGGAGGGAGGGGGGCTTTAACAGCCTGCATCTGGATTTTTATTGATTTCCTTTTCCCTCTTTTTTTATTTTTTACTCGTTGGACTTTGAGGAATAGAGTTGAACCTCAGAGAAACACGCTCATCCTTCTCCGCTGGATCAAACGAAAACTGATCCCTGAGGTGATTTTTGTCTCTGCCGTTGCATTGTCCATGTTGCTGCTCCTGTCCATAATCAGAAACAGGCACTACAGCTTAAATAATAAAGAAGGGGAGACAGTGACTAAGAATCCCCACCCGTGCCCCCCTCCCCACTGACCCACCCTTTCCGTTGCTCTACCGTGCAAATATCCAATGGAGCACGGCGTCCTGCGCTGGTTGCACTTATCCCAGTTTATAAAGCGGCACGTTACTATGTGTGAAAAGTCTGTAAGCAATTTGTGGCGACTGCGTGCTAAAGTGCCCAGAGTGGGTGGCTGTGCGGGGTGGGCCGAGGAAGAGGCACGCACCGTGCATTCCGATCCAGTCCGGGGGGGGGGCCTTCCCCAACCGCCCCGGCTCTCATCTCCACTTAAAACAATTACATTTGCAGAAAGGGGCAAAAATCGAGCACATCTTCCTCTTAAAAACAGCAGCGGCTGGAGGAATCTAAGAAGAAGCAACTCATCTGTGGGAACAATTAAAAGGAACAAGATCTGAGGGGGTGAAGAGACGGGATATCGACTTCATCAAGCCGTTTCCCTCCCGAAAGCCTCTTTATTCTCTACAGAGTTAGCCCAAGACATAAGCAAATGGAATTAGTGTGAAGGCTCTTCAAACCAACACAAAGCAGCTTTAAAAAGCATTAAATCTCAGACCCACCGATACCAGGTGGTCTGCAGTCAAATTTAAGACCTTTTCAATGCCATTCTGAATGAAATTTAAGATTTGAAAAAGCTTAAACACCTTTAAAAAAAACGTTAGATTTTAGCGCTAATGATATCAGGGTATCTGCATTACAATCAAGCATATAAAAACTTGTGAACCTAGCTAGTTAGCTATCTAGTTAGCACGAGGATATTAGCAGCTAGCTGTCAACTGTGTGCGACTCAAACTTTTAAATGAGAAAAAAAAAACATTACAAAGTCTTGCCACGACAAAATTTAGGACCTGTGATTAATGTATTTAAGGCCAACCTATATTTTTAATGAATTCAAGACATTTAAAGGCCTTAATTTTAGACACACAAATTTGAGACTTTTAGAAGATGTGCAGATGCCCCGAATACATCTGTAATAATTGGACAAAAACAAATACATTTGACAAGTATCTCAAGTAAAATATAGAGACGGATGGGCTAATGCCCAAGATCACGTTATGCTCTAACTTATATCACAGAAGTGCAAACTGGATAAGCTGCACTGATTGGAGTTTTCTATCTGATCATCGATCTTTAAAAATCCTGACCCTGAAAACTCTGATTTTGGCCAATACAGATTTTTTTTTTTTTTTGTCTGAAAAGTTGCTAAACATTCCTGGGGAATAAAAGATTCCCACAACAGAGTCGTTAAGTTGGCAACAGTAGGGTGACTACTACATGTGTTCATGTGACCTGATGCGTCTGTCAGTGAATGCAGATGAGTGGAAAAGACCGGTTTATACTTTATGGAAGTATAAACCGCTAGCCGAAGTCCCAAAATTAGGGATATCGGCCCGATTCATTGGTCAGCCGATTTATCGGCGCACATCTAACCTAAAGCTATGCCACTGTCAAGGTGAATTGCAGATAATTCCCAAAATGTTCTGGAAATGTTCTGGAATTTAAACGAAGAGGATGAAGACGATCTCGGATCAGACCGGTGAAGACGGGACGTAGGGCCTTGACCTCCCAGTCTATAATCAGACCCGAGAAGGCCTTTTGTGTATAATGTTAAAACACGTTCAAGAAGTACGAACAGTCCGCCGGCCTTCTGTTTGATAACTCTGAATTATCCCATCCTGGAAGGTTGGGAACCAACGAAGACGTCAGACCAAAGTGTTTGGTTACAGGCTATTTTGTTTTAGCGGTTTTATAGAACAATATTTGCTCGTGCTTGAGGTGGAATGCCACATGCAGAGACTTGCAGCTGGATGACAACCGTATTGATGATCACACTGCCGGGAACACGCTGCTGTATCATTGGGGTGTGTAGACAATGGGTGTCTAAAGGGACACTGGTGATGTCCCTGTGACCTGAGAAACAAAGGACTTCGAATGCGCGATTCCACTCAACACCTCGGCAGGATTGATGGCGTTTTCTCGTGACTATCGTTCACACACTTAATACTCTGTCCAGAAAGTTTTACTACCTTTACCCTGTTACTCTTCGTCATATAGAAGCCAATGGAAATCCTTTCTGTGAGTTAAATTTGAGCTCTTTTCACAGATTCCCAGTTGGATTCAAATGTAAACTTTGACTAAGCCACATGACCAAACCAATGTAGCTCTAGCTGTATGTTTGGGTTTGTGATGCTGGAAGGGGAAATTACTTCTGGGACAATCTGACCAGAAGAAACACAACCCCACAGCATGATCCTGCCACTACCGTATTTCACACTGGGGATGCTGTGTTGAGGCAGCAGTTATTTAGAGACTACTACATTTGCAAGAGTTACACTGTTTGCACGCAGCAGTTAACAGTTGTTGTCAACTTAGCAACTTTGTCGCTACATTTAAAACGAACAAACCTCAAAGAAAGGGCCAGGAGTGACATATGTATTCAAAAATCAAATATCACATGTACCAAACCCTAAACCGTCTCACTCATTAGCCAAATAATCATGCAATTTTTGCCAATGTTTTTCTGCTGAATCTTTACTAAGTCAAATTAAATAAGTAATTTGCCCAAGTAGATGCAGTTGTTTTACCACGTTGACTAAAGTATTGGTGGTTGGGTCATTTCTCTGCAGCCAACATTTTGTGATGGACTTTTTTTTTGCTTGCAGCCAGCAGCACCTTACAAACATAAATGCCAACTTTTGGGGGTATTTTTGTTGTTTTTTAAGTGCTGCACAGTTATTCCTTTGTTCTGTATCAAACCAAGAAAACAATTAATTGAAAAAAAAAATATTTAAAAAAAATCGGACAAAATTGGAATCATCAGGTAAGAAGGTTTAAAGATCGGTGATCGGCCTGAAACTGGAATCAGTGCACCCCAAATATTTGCTTCCATGGTGACTTCTGAAGGCAATTTGGTTCCACTGGATTTCATTTATGTAAAGATAATACAGATTTCTTTTTTTTTTTTTTATTTGAGAGCTGTGCACCGTTTTCCTCTTCAGGAAATTTTGTAACACTTTCTTAGGGAAGCGCTGACAGACTTAAGGCAGCTTCTATCTAAGCAAAACAGTTCATGACCGCAGAAAAGAAATCAGCTCACGTTCATCAACTTCATCAAACATCTGTCAGACTCCTCTGCCTTAAAAAGTCGCCGTGTAATCAGTAAACGCCCGTGGCCCACAACGCAGAAAGTCCATTCTCTTTGATAAAGCATTCCTATTTTTATCTCACAAAAAAAAGGAAAAGAAAAAAAACCAGGCAAACTGTTTTTTTTTTTTTTTTTCTTTTATGATCCTGTCAGATGTGTTTTATCAGGTGAAGCATCTCATCCGGTGAACAGCGTCCCCTTCACCGTACATCACAGAGATTCCCTGATTTATCAGCACGCTCACAGCAGATGGATGTTACTGCACAAGCTTTCTCGTGGAAAAAAAAAACCCCTTTTTTTTTCTTTTTGCATTTTAAATCAGAATTTCCACATGACCCAGATTGAAAAAGGATCTTCAGGTTCATGTGTTAACTTGCCGCTCAGCAAAGCTGTAGGGCTTTACTCCTGTTTTCAAAGAGAAGAGAGCGAAATGCCCGAGTCAGCGACTTCACACACTGCCGGGCAGAAAGACGTGAGCTGAAACAACACGGGCGTGTTTTCAGGCCTGAGACGGCGGCGTCTGTCGCCTGTTTAAAGGCTGAAACCCGACTGCAAACAACAGCGTGGCGACGCTGGAAGCGCGGCTGCACAGCAAGTTAGGTTTGAGCGCCTCCCTGTCCTCGATGCTCTACGCTGAACATCGTTTGGGTTCGCGGAGATTTACAACCGAGTGAAAGTGCACCTCAAAGCCTCTGGCTGGAGTTGGATTATATTCTAATCTACTTGATCCTTAAGAAAAACAGCTTTCCAACCTGAATGTGTTTCCTTTTAATTTTTTAATTATTGCAAAAAAAAAAACAGAACTATTGTTCACATCTCCAGAGGAAAAATCTACTTTTTTTATTTCTTTTTTTTTTTACCTTGTTTTACTTTGAACATGTTCACAGAATGAGTTCCTACTTCTAAACCCTGTATTAAAAGAGAGAATTATTTTAATCTGGAGTGCATTTCTTAAGTTAGATGTAGAAAAAAACCAAAAAACCTAATCAGAAAAATATTTGTGCGGAGTAAAAACCTGAAAATTATACACTAAACCCGTGGAAAGGAGCTTTTGTAAATCTAAAAAATGATTGAACTCACTATACAACTTCAATAATCAATAGATGAAGGACTGGGTGCACAAGAAGAAATTTATTCATCTCCACCTGGTCAACATTAAAGCCAAATACACTCATGTAATTAACAGTTTTCAGGTGGTGAGGAAAGTTCTAGAAGGTATTTTGACTTCTCCATCTGAGTGGCTCAGAAAGTATTTTGTTTGATGGAGCTTGTACAACTGATTCTCAGAACAGCTTGAAGGTCTGAACAACTGAGAGAAGATCAAAGACGGAAAAAGAATTTGTAGATTTACACGAGTTGGGAATGTTTTCAGGAGCTATTTGGAAAAGAACACAACATGTAAGCGTTCTCACGCCGCACCAACCACAAGACCGTAACATGAAGGATGAGGAAGACAGCTGAACATCTGTGGGAGCAGGTCATTTCGCCGTTTTGCACTTTTTCAGATTTCCGTGGCTTCATAGCCGACTTTTCTGGCTAAGTGAAGAGGGCACCATCAGAAACCAGAATTTTAAACTTTCAGAGGTTTGGTGCGTCACAGAACATGCTGGATTTGGAAATGCTGGCAGCCTTTTGGACAGCTCAGAGTTAAGGTAAGAATCTACGTTTTCTGAGGAATGAACCCGTAGACTGCTGCTAATCACCAGAAAAGCTAATTGTGCTAATCACTACCATCAACTCTGGAGTCATTGTGTTCCTTATGTTAAAACCGGGACTGCTCTCTCTCACTTATGGTGTAGCGCTGCCACAGCTCATAGTGCTGTTACATAATTAATGACATACGTAGGGCAGGATGGAATATTTTGAATATTAATTACAGTCTTTGAGAAACAATCAACTAATATTTGGAAAGCTTCTGAAGTGGCAGACATGAAATGGCTACGCTATCAATGCTAGTCAACATTTTTAAAGCTGTGCATTCGAAATACCAAAATTTGACAATTCCTAGCTTAAAGTCCTTTTAATATAATAACTATAGTGCTGGACTAACTTGACATGTGTCTATTAACATGTTTTTTATGTGCATTTTGAGGTATTGCTGATGGAAATTGCTCAATTTGAATTTGGCAGTAGTGTTTATATGCTCACTTGACGTGTTTTTAGGTTTTTCAAAAAAAAAAAAAAAAAGAAGAGCCAACGCGCCAAAGGGGAGATGGAAACACATACATTTTGACGTAGCGAACATTTACCTCAGACAGAATTGCGTTTCTTTCGCTACTTTGTTGGAAACAAAACATCTGGATGGACACATAGATACTGGATTTATCCATATATGTTCCTAAACAATGCTAGCCAGCTAGCTAAAATATACTCAACAACAAGGCCACAAAAAAATATAACTTCCCGTTCAGAATTTAGTTAACGTTTCAAATTTAGGAGAATATCCCAGACTCTGTGCTTTGTCTGAACGGCTTTTGGCCTTAATCTATGATTAAGATGTCTGCATACCATCTAAAACCATTTTCCACTCAAGGTCTTATCAGAAACAGCTTCTTTTTTTTTTCCCGACAATGTTGTTCGCTATCTGCTGATCTGTTCAGGAAGGAAAGATGTCTTTGATTAGAGAGTTGAAGAAAAACAACTTTGCAAGATCAAATCATAGTGTCACAGTTTGTCTGCTCAGTCAGTATCTTCACAGCCGTGACTTAAAAAAGAAAAGTTATTGATGTTTTTCGGGCACTGCGAGTCAGGAAACTTCACCCTCCCGGTGGTCGTAATGACAGCCGGCAGCAAGCGATGTGGACAGCAAGTCTCTATTCACATTACTTATGGACTGGAGCACAGAAACAACATGTCCACAAGAATAATTGTCTCTTTCACTCCCAGCTTGCCATCGCACTGCAGGAACCTCAGGCAGCGGGGGAGGACAACAGCGGCGCGGTGACTCTGAGTTAGACGGCGAGTAGGAGACGGACGGCCAGCGGCCGGAACCTGTGTTTATCCCCGAAATGACACGGTGTGGCTGTGGGGCCACAGGCTACGCGTTTGACAAAAACATTAAAAAAAAATCAGACAGGTCAGACAAGTTTCCCAAAGTGCCCTGATGCCATGATTACATTCAAGCCCAACTCTGCGACATATGTGCAGAAACAATCACAAGACGGGCCAAAAAAAAAAAGAACCTCTCGCCTGAATAAATTCTACAGAGAAGTAAAGCCCACTTCTAAAGCAGCGTTGAATGCTTTGCAATCAGACAAATAAAGGGCCAATCTAGCACACAATCAAACTGGAGATTTGGCCTGCTCTCCTGCCAACAGCGAGGGACCTCCTCTTTCTGAACAAGGGATGCACTATTGACTACACCCCCTCTTTCTCTGTGTCTCCCTCTCTCTCCAGTCCTCCCTATCTGCCAGTCTGAAAGGCGCGATGCCAACCTTTTCCACCACTGGGCATGCTGCCCTGCCCTTTATGCAAATGCGTTGCCACCGTTCCTAGCTCACAACCCCCTCTGTCTCTGCCTGCAGGTCTGCATCCCTTGTTGCTGCCTACATGTTCTTCCACCTACTACGGTCCAAAGCGAGCTCTGACCCTCGTCATGAGACGGACTGTCGCGTGAACCGAAGATTAAAAGTTTGAGCCATAGGTGGATTGTTGATGGCGAGTGAGGTTGAGGTTGGATAGAGAAGAATATTTCCTGGCAAAAGCAGTAGAATAAAGACAAAACACACGAGGGGGCTGGGTGGGGAAATTGAACAAGATCCATGGACTGAACAATGGGTTCCCAAATTATATGTCTGTTTTTCACTTTTATGAAAATGTCTACGTCATCATATCTATTAATCATCCTGCTCCGAGACAAGATAATATTTGGTTTAGAAGAACAGGTCTGGATTCTAGCAGCATTTCTACTAAAACAATCCTGACAACAGAAAGGATTTAAAAATGATCAACTTTGTTTTTAAACAATCTATCGTTACACAAGTTTAGAAGACTTCCCACTAAGTATGGAATATGCTCCCTTTTATATTTAAAGACAGTAGTGTAGCATTTCCACAAATGTGGATCTGTGTCTTGGAGGGGGTTTTCACATCTCGTATTCCGGTAGACTTGGTTTGACTGGGGAACAAAAGTGTAACGTTTGTTGTATTTTCAGATGTTTTGGTTCACTTTTACTCAAGCACTTTTGTCAAACAAGCTAAACCCTTTGAGAAACCTGTTCCCCATCCTCACCTGTGGTGGCGCTGCACCAAGAACCACAGAAAAAAACAACGATGAAAACCTCTGAAGAAGACACCGAGCACAACTTCTTTCTTCACAAAAGGAGAAGAGAGAAAAATAGAATGGCGTCCTATTCTAGTTGGTGTTGGATTTCACTTTTGTATTTAGCCCCACTTTATTCCACTTTCTACCTTTGGATCATCTCCAATCAAATATGCATTCGCATTGCACCAGAGTTCACTTCAACGTAGGCATTCAGGCGGACCGGGGTTCACTTTCTTGGTCCACACTAGAGTTCGATTAGGCTTCTACATCTCCCACCATGAACTATACTTTCTGCTTTAGCGGCGAACTATCCTGTTTAGGTCTGATGATTTTTACTCTTGATATAAAGATGATAAAGAGCGATCCCAAACTAGTCAAAAAATAGTCATAGAACTTAAGATTAACACAGATATGGAGTTACAAAGCTAACCGTTAGCTGTTTAGCAGTTAGCCAGCTGCCTTCAAATCAAGTTGTATCAAGTCTGTAACTTTGCTGGTTTGTTTGCTACTATTTATTCAAAAAGCAGTTTAATAAAATGTTTAAAAGTGTAAGATACTTCTTCAAATAACAGAGTGACTGGTGTTATCTGTGACTCTATTTAGAATATTAACATCTGAAAACATAGCTCCCACACTGTACGTGGAAATGTCTGACTTTTTTTAAAAAAAGTACAAGAAGCTAAATAAGCCAAACATTTATTTGGTGCTACACTTGGTTCAACATGCGTCTCTTGCAGTAAGAATCTTTCATTTAGAAGTGTCAAATGGAATCCCAACCACATGAACATCCAAACCTGAAGCAGTCTGAACCAACAGTGCATCGCCACAACCGTCTCCCAACACATAAACACTTCTGAGTGAATTTCCCGTTTGAAGGTTTCTGCGACAGACCAAACCAGACGTTATAATCACCTAGCAATGCCAGTGACAAAAGGCATGACAAAGGCAATCACAGACAATCACTAAGCCAGAAAAAGTCCATTTTCCTACTTTCAGATACTTGACCATTAGCGAGCCGGGCTAAATGATGGAGCTCTGGTGCGTTATTAAAGACTACGTCACTCGACAGTTGGCGTGCGGTCGACCACCTGTGGACACCTCTCCCACTCCCGATTTGCTTTCATGAAACGGTCACAGAGACACAGAGAGAGCACCACCCCCTTCTGCACACAGTGTCCTCCTCGGACAAGGACTTTGCCATTTCAATTGTCAGCCATTTGTCAATCTTTGTAGGGAATTTTGGAAAGAGTCGTACAAATGTACATAATTCCTCAAAAGTATTCATGTTGAGTGTGGATACAAAAAAGCGGACACTGGAAGCGGACGAGTTGTCGACATTGCTGTCTGAAAGCAGTTCTTCTTAACACACTCCCGCAAACTTCTGACCAATCACACAACAGTTGGCACAGAGCAGAACGGTCCACGGAAAAAGACGATGCGATTTTTGTCACCCCGACTACACCAGTGAGCGCCAACTTTGTTGCTTCGGATGAGGCATGGGGAAGCCTTTCACTCTACGCTCCGTCTAGCTAGAGAAACGTCTCTGGATTCTCATTAAAATTACTTGAACACATAGAAACACGATGACGGAAGATTCTTCCATTTTCTAAAAAACACGAGCATATCTTAATTCTGGAAGCTGCGCCTCGGCAAACTGCATAATGTTTCAACACTAAGAAAGACACACATCAAGAGAAATGCCATCCGTAAGCTAGCAATTAGCTTCTATCAGGCTGAACCCAAACTGAAAAACAAGAGAGAGGACTTGTACATGTGCCGTGGACGGAGGGACAGAAATGAATGAGGCCTTTTCTTACAGCAGGGCCCAGATCAGAGCTCCGAACTATGGGATTTGGTGCTGTTGCCTTTCTCCCCCCTGGAGGGAGTAATTAGGTTAGGGAGGACAACTGGCGCATTGTTTTAACAGAGAAGGGATTGTGCGGGCCAAAGTCCCACCAGCAACATGCTTCCCCTCACAACAAAAATGCCAAACGGACTCTCTGAGACGCTCCATGCACATGCAGACAGAGTTTTTTGGGCCTCCTCTGTTTTCTTTTTTTTTTTTTTTCT
Source organism: Phalloptychus januarius (assembly GCA_902982915.1). Lineage (NCBI taxonomy): Eukaryota > Metazoa > Chordata > Actinopteri > Cyprinodontiformes > Poeciliidae > Phalloptychus > Phalloptychus januarius. Next base: position 2,523,456 of record CADWAE010000476.1, read on the forward strand.
TCGCAGAGAGAAAAATCTGTATTTTAATGCGGAGCTCTTAGTGCTGTATATCCAATGAAATGTCAAATCCAGTCCAGCGGTGTCAAATGTCCCCTCCTGTTGAGACTGAGATCTCTTCGGACGACGTGTGTATACCCTCTCCTGTATCCACTGGCTTGGCGACGCCCGCTGTTTCTAACTAGTATAATATGGTTATGATGCATTTGCATTCCTTCCAGTCCCCTAGGAAATGCAATATGCCTATATCATCTGTTTTAATCACGGTCTGCTTCCAAGGACAAAAAAATGTGAATACAAACAGCCAAGTCTATACAGAAGACTTTCCCAAATCTGCTTCAAGTTGGTTTAAATGCACACACTGCCGATCGGTACGGACTGAATCAAACGAACCAGCAGGCAGCGACAGAAAATAAAACGACAGGACGATTCCAAGGGTACCGTACTTACAATGAGTTTGTTTTTCTCCCAGGTTCCCACTTTGTTCTCTTCCTTTTTTTTCTATATTCTTTCCGAAGTAAAATAGGGAACAACTGTCATTGTTCTTAGGTGTTTTTACACAACGCGTGGGTGTCACTGAATCCCACTGGACGTTTGCATAAGTTTAAGGGCCACAGCCACTAGCTAAAATCCCAAGTACTGCTTATTTTGATAGTTGAAATACCAAATACGTGCAACAAGATATTTCAGCTTCTCAAGCTGCACCGCATCCGAAAGTTTTAGACGTGCTCTACAAACAAACAGTGAATAGTCGAATCGTCTGCAAATAATTTGGAGCTACGTTTCACAGAGAAATCCACAAATTTGTGAAGTTTGTGAATTCATGAATACGGATGAATAAGCTGAGATTCACTCTACTGTACGGATAAAATGCTCTGATTAGCAGCAGCGAAGTTTAATGAGATGCCACAAGAAGAGTTGAAGTGACGGCCATTTTCTCTGGCTGCATACTTTCTCTACAAGTTTTCCCTCATGCAAGAAAGATCGTTTTAATTCAACGTAGTTACAGTCAGACTGAGCATGGATAGTTGTGGTTTGGAAAAAAAGAAGTATATGGTCAATATCAACTCTGAATGTAACACCATTTTACAAACCTAGAGAATTTCCTCTTTTCGACTTACAGAGTTGTTCATGTAGGAAATAAAACACTTTGCGTATTTTAAGAGTTTGCAAGATTTTCATTATTGTTACTGTTTTGACTGAGAAGTCATTATAAAAATAGTAAAAAAAAAAGATTCTTTAATAAAGTAATGATTTTTTTCTTCATCATTAACAATAAAGCCGTTTAAGGGATTTAAAAATGAGCGACGTCTCGCCAAAGCTAAGAAATGCTGACAGTTAACGTAACGGCAATCTCACAAAAACATTTCCCTCTGGCCCCGACTATTGTTGTGAGACAGGGATAGTCTTGAATAAACTAGGAGTTGGTTTTAAACTGGTTTTAAATATTAAAAATTTAGATGCGGAACTGAAGACGCAGCACATGCTGCGTCACTCGAACCAAACGGCTTCTGACGAATCAGAGCTTCAGGCATCATCTTCTGTCAGTAAACTTTTATGTCTGGAACATCAGGGGGGGGGGGACTGTTATATCACAGGAAGCTTTGTAAATTTCCTGGCATCTCATTAAAATGACATTAAGTAGAAAACCTTTAACTCCAGTACAGTGGAAATCATAACTCTGGATACGATGGAGCGTAGTTAACTCAGTCTGTGTTTGAAACTGAGACAGTGGCTCAAAATCCTCACCCTGCACCGAATCTCTCAGCTAAATATCACAACTTCACGGTGTGTCACGTCCTAATCCAAGGGTTTCTGCACGTTTTCCGAGTACATATCCCTCGCTTTTCCAAACCGCTCAACTTTCCAGTGATCTCAGCCACTTACGTCCACTTTGAAATACAATAAAGCTAAAGTTCACTATTAATTTATGGCTGATCGTTCAGCAGTGTGTGGCCTCTGAGTAATGAAGCTGTAAGGCAAACAATCGTGAAAGGAGGAAGGTCGAGGGAGGACACAGAGAAGGAACGGCGAAAACGATGAAAAGGACACAAGGAAGAGCATAAGGGCATGAGAAAGGACAGAAAGGAAGAGAGAAAGTACACAAGCAAGGGAAGGAAGGAAATAAGACAGGTAGAGCACCAGAAAATAAGCAAACGAGGAGGGGATTGAAGTGGGACAGAAAAAAGGGGAAAGAAATCGCACCACTCAATGTGGCGACGTGTTGGAGAAGCTGATTAGCATCTCAAATTCTCCAGTAGGACCCCGGCTACATTGCCTACCCTGAACTCCTCTCCCAAGGAGGCTCACTTAGCTCAAAGCGGAGGGTCACGTGGTCTTGTACTGCGGTCAACAGTGCAGAGAGTCAGACTGGTGTGCTCAGTGGCAAATCTTGCATTAAACAACAAATGATGTTTGGTTTGAGAGAGTAAAACATTTTATTAATCGTTTTTGAAAACGAGCATTTTTAACATTTACGAGTTTACAAAGTAAAGGCACGGCGATTAATCGCGATTAATCCTTGGTTTTATTAATCGTGATTCACCACGATTGATAAATAAATGATTAAATAATCACTACTAATCAATTTAATCTGATTACATCTTTTATTTGACTGAGCGCACTACTGGAAATGTATGTTGCTCAAATTCCATACACGTCCCGACTGCGTAGGAACCCCGCAATCCTGACTCTGGAGTTGACGAAGCCAAGAAGAAAGCCCACACGGTCGTCTAACCTCTGACCCCCGCTGGGCCTCGACCTCTGCTCTGATCCTTGCTCTTTTTTTTTTTTGTTTCTCTCTCTTCTTGTTGTCAGGGGGTCTGCGCGACTCTACTGTGCTGCAGCCCCGCTTCCAAGGGAAGTCTGAAACAGCCCCGGGGTCCGGCAAGCGCAGGGGCTACGAGACGCACAGGCCCCGCTCTCACACCAAACACAGACACGTCCGCGCAAACACAGTCGGTTAATAACAACCCAAACTCCCGCCCTCCAGCGCCGCTCGCTCACAGCTGCCAAGCCTCCTCAGAGTTCACGCGAGGTAAAGATATGCTATATTATGCAACTGGGTATGGATTTTCCACCCTTGGTCCCATGCCAACTTCCTGCTCTGAAGGAGGAGAGAGAGACAGAGAGAGAGAGAGAGAAAAAAAAGGATCCAGCACTTTGTTCCCCTGGGTGACAGCTATACTTTTTTTATAGAAAAAGTGACCAAAAGAAAAAAGTGAAAATGATTCCAGCAGAAAGCATGAAAACAGATGAGCTTTTATCAACTGATACTAAAGTTATCTTCAGTTTATTGTCTGTATCTTCCACTGGTGTTTTCTCCCACTTTGTGAAATCAGGTCACAACTGTTTTCATTCCTGTTTGGCTTGCGGGTTCGTGAGGCTCCAAGTGTCAACGTTCCTCCACCCACCCCCGAGACAGGAAAAGATTTTCCCTCCAACATTAACCCAATAACTGCCTACTGAAGCCCCGTCGCAACCTTCAGGCCGTGTCTGCTGAGAGAAAGAGAGGGAGAGAAGAGAAGAGAAGTCTAGCTCAGATGTTGACGCTCAATCAAGGTCCCAATCAACGCTGGGCATAGAACTGCAGTTGCTAAATAGCTGAAGCTAAATTACACTCCTGCGTGGTCACTGAATTGACATACACAGGGCTTGATTATTTGGTCGCTTCTACGGCATGAGGTAATGCGGCCGAGATGATGAAAGAAAGCCCCGGGTTATTTGAGGTTCAATCAACGAGCCAAACAATGCCTCTTTATCCCACCGAAGCCAAACGAAATGGCTTAAAACGGCAGATTGATATGACATCATGGCGAGATGTCAGTCCCCGTCCGCCATCAGCACTTCCACATAAACTGTGATCTTTGTCCCTTGAGAACAAATGATGGTAATTTCCTCCCTGGCCTCCGCGAGGTAAATGGAGTTGCATCTTTTTTTCTTTTCGTGGCTGAAAAGTATGGATGGATAGAACACGTGAAAAACCATAGATTACCAGCTGAGTGTTTGTGCTACTGGCTGCCTATAATAGTGATTATCATCCAGGGGTACTTGTGCCTGAGAGTGCATTTGCCGTTGCCAAGAGGCACATGGAAAGAATGCAGCATACCTGTACTAATTTGAGAAAGTAGACATTTGAATAAAATCGGCGTATTGAGTCCGCAGTAACACCTGAATACTAAGGCCTTGTTAAGAGCTTCAGCCAAATTCTGTTTTATTTATTTATTTATTTTTGACATTTTCAGAATGGAGCCAGGTGGATTCGACAAGGTCTGGATGGAGAACTTCAACTTGAAATCCATTATTCGAAAATTTGATCCAAACCACATTTGGTGGCGGCTCCGAATGCAGTTCCAGATGCTTGGAGGCCTGGTCGCTGAAATCTAAATGTTTGATCTCATAGCTATAGCAACCAATAAAGATAGACATGAATTTAATGTGACCTCCAGTAGGTACAGCAGAATGTATTGTGGTCATATATTGAGACAAATAAACCTGACTTGAATTATTTTAATTTCACAAAGTCAAGGTTTAGCTAACTGTTTTCGCTGACTGTTTTAGCTAAACAGTTAGCTATAGAGTTTAGCTAATTTCTTTAGCTAAACATTTAGCTGTAGAGTCTAGTTAATTTCTTTAGCTAAACAGTTAGCTAAAAAGGTGAAGGCTAATGCTAAAGTTTGGCTAGTCAAAGACATCGATACTGATGAGATCCAACAGATTGCCGTATGAACAGTCTACGGTCTGGAAGGTACATCGAGCACAAAAGAAGCTTTAACGTCACGGTGGCCACAAGTTTTAACAAAATTCTTGTACAATCTGTGCCGACAAACTTAAAAACTGGCTTCATCAACGGCGTCTGCCCTGCTTGTTTCATACATCGTTCGCTTTTGAATTTCCCCACTTACAACCCCCTATGTGTTTAGCTAACTGTTTCAGATAAACAGCCAAAACGTTAGAAGTCAACGCCAAAGTTTGGCTAGTTCAAGATTTTTTTACGGTAACTCGCTTACAATTTAAACGCAACATCCATCAGAATGCCGTATGAACAGACTTCGGTCCTTTTGCGCCGTCTAAACATAACCTTACTCAACTTTTACAACAAAACAGAGCCATTCAATAACTACTACAAAGTAGAAGAAATACCACTGCTTTTCAATATAAGAAGATACCATGCCATAAGATCTCATTCAAAAAGAAAAGGCGACTAAATAATCAGCATGATACAACAAAGGCTAGTTATGCCTTTTCAGGAACACTGGAAAGTACCATTCTTGCGTTTCATGAGCACGTTCGTCTGACAGAGTTGTCAGAACACATCGCATTCAGGACACACACTGTTTCTGCTCTAAGGCAGTCATAATGAGTATGATTTGTTTTCCTGAAAGAATGCACACCTGTGCCTCATGCGATTAAACATGTGCAGGTGCGCTATGCATGAAGGGACACAAACCGTAGCTAAAACTGAGACCATGCACACCTTTCCTGCAAGTGTGGAGACAGATTGTTTCAGGTTTGTTTTTTACACAGTGCCTACCTGCAATTTATGTATAAATCTGTATTTGCAATTCTCTGCTTTTATTTTCATGAGTGACTGAGCGTGTGCGGACATAGATGAAGGCAAGCCGCAGGCTGAGTTAAGCTCAGATTTCATCTAGATTAATCCGGATGCTTTGTAATGAGAGGTCTACTGTATATATTTAGCAAGTGCAGTGATATGTGGGTCAGACACACAACAAGGCAAGAGCAGGCCAAATGGCACGGCCAGATTGCCCACACTAAAGTGACCTTGAGTGGGCCGCCGATGATCCGCAACAACAACTATCTGTTTTCTGTGGCTCTCTGGCATACGGATTCGGTGGCTTACTGTGGGACATGATCATAAACTGTGGATTTCGCAATGAAAGTTCAACTTCATCGCCGGATGAAGCAACGGACCCTTCATCGAGTGTCAAATCTAGAACATCGTGTGTCCGTTACGGCGTCGATGGTTGCTTGGTTAAAACGAGAGAGCGGGGAACGAATTGCTGTCAACGATCGCCACGACTGTTGACGCTGGCGACCGTTCAAATGCGCTCCGTTACAGGAACAAAGCGAGCTCAGAAACATTTCTCGCTCGGTCCTCTGTGGGCCTAGGCATGAAATAAGACTAAGCAAACATGAGGAAATGTGATTTTTTTTTTTTGTTTTTATTACTTTACAAGGTGCTGCATGATTTTGTTTCCACAAATCTGCTGCAATGCTGACATTTTAGGCGATTAGAGTCACGTAAACTCGTCTTCAGAAGATGCAACAACTTTGTATACCCCATACAGTGATTTCACTGAATGGGGTATACCATACCCCATCCTTCCTCTTAAATTCATCAAGAAGAAGGAAAGTATGACATGGTTTCTTCTGTGTCTCTGATAATTAAAGTTTAATGCTAAATATTGATCAAAGGTAATGATCAGTTTCTCTACATAAACTAATATCTATAGTGCGTTCCACGCCAGCCTTTAGAAGCCAATTGGAGGTTTGTGTTGACCATGCCGGAAGACTGACTTGAGCGATCAAAAACTAACTCTGGCAATACATGTTCTGGCACGTGTTTGACTCTCGGTCTGTGATGGCAACTCGATAAAGTTTATCTAAATGAACCACAGGTCTTTTTCATCCAGAGTCTTCCCTGCAAATACCGCACTGGCTTGGATAAACAGCCAATCACGAAGCAAAACGGATGGATTTAGGAAAACGCAAGAAAACTTACAAGCCTGTTTAGTAAACATATGAATATGCTTCCTGATCATTGTCCATTCTAGGTTATACTTATTTTAATGTAACTTTTAAAGGTGATTAGCATTATTTAGCTTGTTTTTAAGATCCACTGGATGATTACTTAACTAGAATTTAACTCAAGTGCAAAATGCCTATATTTTAGCTGCATTTCTTTCTGTGTAACCTTTTAAAAAAACTCAACACTTGGCGTTTAGGTGTTGCCAATAATGTCTTCCAATAACTCATCATTACCTAGTGAAATTTGTTGTCAACGTTGAACATTTTCTTTCACTCAATATCCCAATAGATTTCACTCAAATTTGTGAAAAACAGAGCAAAAGCCTCCCCACAGCATAATTTGGCCACTACCATGTTTTATGGATTTTGTTTTTATTTTTTGTTTTTTTTTTTTACAACCTAACCCCACTGTTAAACTTTATCACAGACTTGCACGATCTGTTCCTCGAGCTTCAAGAGGCCGTTTGTTAATTTAATTAAAGGGTAGCAGAGTAAAGATGGCCGCACCTTTCAGATTTTTGGAAACCGTTTACCTTTGTGTCGATCCGCCATCTGAAATTCCACTGAGCTTTAGGAGTATGAAAGCATTTTGAAGGAACCGCATAGTAACAGATAATGTTGGGCCGAGACTACGAAGGTTCTGCCAGTTCTCTCTTTCAATTATCAAAAAAAAAACGCCACGCCGAAAAAAACCTGAGCCTGCTTAGGTTTCCGGCTCATCTGTTTCTGTTTACCCGATAAAAATCAGCGTTCATAACGTATAGGTCTGATTGTGGGACGTTACGGCTAACCTCTGAGCTTCAGGTGCGATGTCAGGGGAGCGGCGGTAATTGCAGTTTTTAGGAATTTTTATGTCCTCGCATAATCCCAGCGGAGGTTTACGTTACTGCTAACAGTTCATCAATCGGAAACGATACCCCGGCTTCGAAGGGCTTGATGATGTGAAACTGAGAGCGACTCCGAGAGCGAACTCGGGGGAAGGAACTATAAATCGGCGATTGTCTCGCACTGTATCTGCAGAAAAAGTCCAGGGAGCCGCACCCTTTGCCTATACGGCCTTCTTCGCATGTACTTTGTGTGCGCTCCAGTAACCTTTTCCTTTTCCACAACTAACCTCTCGAATTCTTGCTTTGCAAAATTAGGAGTAACCACATGATCTTATTCGCTTTTATGGCCCAAAATCTGGGGACAGAACATGCTGTGCTCGAAACCCAAAAATGACAGAGCTCTTAAATATTCACGAGTTGATCTGCTTGTGGTTCATTCTGGTGAAATCAAACTTTGTTATGGTGGTTTCTCCTTTCTTCCGTTCACACACATACACACCCCCACACACACGCCCGCACACACACGCATGCACATACATGCATTACCTTCTTCCTCCCCTGTGCTGCGTCCTGCTCTCGTGGTTCATTGCACAGAGGGAATCGCAGCAGTATTCCTACCGCCTGAACCTTTTCCCAGTTTGTCAAGTTAAAACTAAAAATGCACCGATTTGAAAATTTGGGCCGATATTCACATCCGACATCAATCTTGCTGTTGTAACTGATTTTTACCAAATTCATAGCTGTGGTGCCCAATCCATACAGTGAGCCTGTACATGCCATCTTATTGTTCCCCGATCAAATGTAATACAGCTGTTACAATATGTTTTGCTGGATGATACATTGTCCCGGAAAATATGGCGACACGCGGTGGTTTGGAGACCATTTTCATGTAATGGTAATTGCATAATAATGCAAGCACACTCTCTAAAAGATCAATAAACTTTAATTCCCAACAGAAATTCAACATCGACAGAGAAGGCATTTTAAATACACAAGATAAATAAATAAAGCAGCCAAAACAAATTAAATGGCTCCTGAAATGTCTCGAGACTAAACTGCACTTCAAAAACGGAGCTAAATGAGACCAATGCAGACTTCTGTCATCCAGTCCTTGACAGAAAGAGATGGAGGCATAAGAAAAATCTACCTCGTTTCAATTTGCAGTGCAATTAATGGACTTACCGCTTATTGCAACAAACCGAAATACAACTCTGTGATTTTCAAATACTTGAGTATTGTTCATTTTCCTATTAATTCCAATATACTGCTTTAACTCATCTGATACAGTGATTCCAAAACACACATTCATAAAAAAAAGAAATGAAAAATGTTGGGTGCCCCCCAAAAACTGTTGCCCTGGGTTTCTGCCCTGTAAACGAAAGAGTAGGAAACTAAATGACGAAGCAACAGCTCCCCCGATTTTAGAAGTGAAGAAACAAACATATTTCTGACCATCAATTTTTAAATGCATCACACATAACAAAATCTGATCAAATGAAGTAGAAATAGGCGTCCATAGAAACAGGATCCTATTAGTTTTTGTAATGAGCTATATATAAAGTTTACTAATGAACCTATCTACCGGAGTAAAAAAGAAAAAAAAAAAAAAGAGTAAGAAACCCTAAGATGTTAACAGTGGAGTCCACAAATGTTGATTTATCAGCGGTTACATTTCTGGTTAATATCCGGATGGAGGAATCACAAGCTTATCAAACAGAAAATCATATTAATTTTATCTGATGGGACGGGTTTTTTTGTTGTTTTTTTTGGGAGGGTAACTGACATGGTGTTGATAGTTTTCTAAATCTGCTCCTCAATTTTATAACCTACTGAGGCGCCCAGGGGCTGTCTCTAAATCAGCAGCAATCTTGATAAAAACACAACAAAAGAAAAAATGCTTCGGTAGGAAAGGTATTAATATTCATGACACAGTACATCCGATTCAATTACTGAACAGCTAGTTGTAAACGAAGCCCTGTCGTGTCGTAAACATTTACCTGGTCAGCCCAAATTCATTTCACATCCGTGTCAATTTGGCATCGCGTTTTGTTTTTCGGACAAACAGAGTCGATGGGTTTTCATGGTCTGTTTTTGCCAACTTCAGGCTGGGTTTCCTAAAATATACACATATATATGCTTTTTTTTTTTTATGCAAAATCTTTAGGCGTAACCAACGTATTACCAACACAGCAGACAAAAAAAAGAAGAAACAAAGAAAGAAAGGAAACTCAACAAACTTTGAAGTTCGGACCCATGGAGCCGTAGAGACGGCGGTCTAAACCTCGATGCCGCCATGCGAAACGTTATAACCCAGGGACATGTTAACTGTTGACTCCACAAACGTTGATTTATTAGCTGTTAAATTTTTGGTTAATGTCCGGGTGGGGGAGTCACATCCACCAAGCAGAGAATCTTATTAATTTTGTTTGATGGGACTTTTTCTCGATGGTGCTGGTGGGCAAATGACATGGTGTGCTTGCTACTTTTATGAATCGGCTCCCAAACTTTAGGACCCAGTCAGGCACCCTGGAGCAGTGGGTGACTCAGCTGATTTGTTGATAGGATAAAAAAGAGGAAAGTTTAAGGTAGATAGGGAAACTGTAGGTTACTGGACCAGATTCTTAACTGGTCCATCCAAATGTATTCGTGATCATCAAGATTCTTATATCACATTTTGTTGGATCATCAGTAGGTAGGTTATGTTGCCATGGTTTCTGACTTGTTTCCACATATAAACAAAGGCTAAGCTTAAAATTAACAGACATTAATCAAATGTTTTACTACTTTACCACTATTGGTAAGTAGCTAAAATTTCAATGAATAAAGGTGACTTATGCTAATTTTATGTTTGCATCAGGATTGCAGCAATTGTCATTTTCTGGCCGATTCATCAATTTTTAAAAAGCTCTGACATGCCGATTTTGATTTTGGCCAACACTTATGTTTTTTGTCTGAAAATTCCCTAAACATCCGATCAGACTAGCTTGTAGCTGATTGCCTTTGCAGGCGGCGCTCTGCAGGCAGACTCATATTCAGGGTTCATCAACAGCCTTTGATTTTTCCTGTTGGTTTACTTTTGTCTTTTTGCTTAAAACTCATTTATGTCTCGTTATGCTTTGCAGAACTGTTGACCAAAGTTTTGATTTTGATATAAACGAGCATCAACTATATTAAACCATTGTGACAATGCCAACTTATAAAAATGTTTTGTAGCATACTTTGATTCAACAAAAGTCAGCAGCTTAGATCAAAGCACGTTTTACTGGTGCGCCGATGAATGGCGATCAATTGTATATCCACCAGGTCACATCTGCACATTCGCGGTTAACAACAGTCACTCCAATGTTGCCAAATTATCAACTCTGTGGCTATATTTAGCGCCTTTTCAAAACAAAAAAAAATCATTATCGGCAGTTCAGGCTTTTTAAAGATCGGAAATTGCCTAGGAAACTGCACTTAGTGCACTCCTAGCACATACACGTGTTAGAACGGCCCAGTCAACACCGAGGCCCGACAGCTAATTGAAAACCTGCATGACTTGAAATTTTGCTAAGAAGTTCCACACAAGAGTTTCAGATGAAAGTGTAGCAAACAGTGGATAGATAAAGTATTCATTTGATGGGGTTAAAACCAAACAGGTTCCCATGTGTCAAACGCTAAATCCCCCAAAAGACATTGAACTTGGTAGGTAGGGGTGAGCAATGTGGAGTTAAAGATGTGATAATCATAAAAGTGGCGATAAAAACTATTTATTAGACCTGTAGTAGGTAATTGTACGGTTATTACTGCATGGCGCGGCAATCGTAGCCCCAAAAAACATAAAAAAAGTGTTATTTGTATCACTAATCTGCACACAGTAAATGTATTTAATCAGTTTTCAAACTTATTGGTGCTCTCATTGAACAAACTGTCGATATGGACACGTTTGGAAGAGTTTAAACATCGTCAACTGGAATTTAATGTGGAAATCAAAATTCTTATCATTAGTAATTTATCACGATAAATGATAAACGATACGATAAATGTAGGAAAAGTTCAGAGTGAACATTTCTGCGAGGCACAGCATATTTATATAGATTTTTTGCTACTCTGAATATTCGAGCTCAATTATGTAATTTAGCACCCGTGTGCGTGTGTTTCAAGCAACCATGGCAACGGCACAACATATCGGGAAACCGCAGAGCCGCAGCAAGGCCGCGGGTGCAGCCGCGGTCGTGCCAAAAACTAATCCGTGCCAGAGGTGACATGAGCGATGGAAGACCGAAGCAGGCGGAGATGCACACGTGAAGGAGAGAAGAAAAGAAGAAGAAAAGAAAACATATCCGTCTCCCCTTCTCTCCTCTCTCTCCTCGCCTTCCTTTTAAACCGCACAAGCGCACACAGTGGATATCCTCCCATTCTTCTTGGCTGGAGCCTCCCGTGGCAGTGGCAGCAGGAATCCATTCTCCACGGATGCTGGGACAGCTGTGCTGATACTGAATGGGGACACAGTGGGCTCTGCCTCTCTATCTCTCCGCATGCGACTCCAGATAAAGAAAAAAAAACAACTACATGCTACTTAATTCAAATCTATATCGCCGGCTGCCAACGCGCGCCCGGCTCATCCCATCTTTGTCTCTGCCGCCATGGAGAGCTCCCGATCTCTTTGCAAAGTCAAAAAAAAGCAAAAACAAAAACTGAAAAACGGCAGTAAATTTCCTACTGCTGACACATGGTGGCCTGCAGTCACCAGCTGACAATAAACATAGAAAATTTATGACTGACAAAGACGCTAATTACAAAAACCTTCATAAGCCTTTCAGTCGCATGCTTAATGCAGAGAAGTCACAACATGCTACCAATTTAGAAGCAGCAAAAACAAAGAGAAACGCTCACATTGGAAGCAGAGGAGTGTCCCCTGATGGTGTCAGAAAAATTGGGAATCTCGACAGCTTAGTGGTTTATTCTGATCCGAATGCTGTATTTTATGTGTCCAGACCTCTGAGCGGCCTCAGATGAGGGTAAAAATCCGTATTGGCGCGCAATAGATTAGACCTGCATGTCGACAGGATGGCCGATAAAACCGAATCTCTTGGGAAAGTCCAGAAGCAAAAAGCTTTGCTGGCTGTCGAATCAGTTTCTCTTGCTCAAAATTCAGCCGTTCGACTACTTAAAACTGTGACTGCGTGTGTCAAGTCATGAAAAGGCGATCCAGTCGAACCAGGACTTGGAGGGATTTGACTGTTTGGTATTTCTAGAACGGTCACAGGTTTCGACTCAAAAACTGAATCGTTCAGACGCCTAACAGGCCAGGCTGCACCTTTAGGCTAGAGACAACATATGGTCGTTTCTTTGATTTAAACCATGTTGTATGTTCAGGGTGGTTCCTCAAAGGTGAACGTGATTGCGCGTTTAACTTGATGCATTTATGTTGAGCGTTAGCGTATTTACGTACCTGATAGTCCGGTAAACTCAGACTATTAGGTTCGAAATGTTTCGATGTAGTTAACCACAAATAACGATGAATTTGGTTTGACTGCGGACAAACCACCTGTAGCGGCACCGCATCAAGAACTGAAGACAAACCTCATAAAAAGACACGAGTGCAACTTCCTTCGTCACTAAGTATACACTAAAACTTTAGTGGTTGTAAGATTTCTCTTTCGTCTTCTATAAAAACCACGACCCTCGCTGGCACTACACACGGACGCTTGTTTTTACCCAGAATCCTCTGCAACAGTACGCGATCTGCTTTTGGAGTGGTCTCCGGCCCGCTTTGCGTTCACATATTCACTCGAACCGCACCAAAAGTTCACTTCAAGCAAACAGAGATGCAGGCTTTTAGTTCGCAGACAAACTAAAGTTCAATTAAAGCGTATTAAACAGGTCTGGTGTGAATGCGCCCTTAATTGCAAACAAGTGGCCTTTATAAACTTAAATACGTGACCTTTTGAGGCATCATTAAATTCTACTTAGTGGGATTGAAGTGGAGTGTGGTATAAATGCACGTCACACTTTTAAGATTTTACATCCTTCCTGTCCCAGCTGGGAAGAGGAAAAAAGAAAAAAAAACATTCCCACAGCGGACGACGGCAGAAAATTCCAATCAAATGCATAGAATTTTGTGGTTGTGAAAAAAAAAAAAAAGATGGAATAGATACACACAAGCACACACATACACATATAAAAATATTTCCACCAGATTTTGTTTAATCCTCTCAACAGCTGTTCCGACTCAGGCCATGGGAAGAGCTGGACTAATACGGAGTGACAGTGGAGGGAACTGCAGAAATGTACATTTAATGCAGTGCAGCAAGTCCAGAGAACAATTACATAAACCGAATAAGATCTTAACAGAAAAGAAACTAAGCTTTCCTGCCCCACACAGAGTATTTATTTCTTTTTTAAATGTCTTCATTCAGAGCGCTGCACCCAGATGACGGCGAGCGGTAAGCTACGGCGTCTAACTCTAAAACATTCCCTCGCAGAAACGTAAAGCCACGAGGAGTGAGCAGAAAAGCAGCGAAGGGTCCAGCTGAACGCAGCAGCCAAAAAGTCACGATGGGGAACGTTTAAGAAAGCGAAAGGGGCCTCGAGATTTTTCCGACTAAAACCCATCGGCCCAAGAACAAGGCCTAACCCGTAAAAGACAGACAGAGAGACAAAAAGTGAGTTTAATACGGCTGAATTTTTTTTTTTTTTTACAAGGCATGAAGATTCAGCGGCAATATTTGTGATGGGTTTTTTTTTCACTTGGCGCCACGTTCTCTGCTTAAGCTGAAACATATTGATTTGTGTGTGGAGTAAGAAAAATAAATAAATACAACAAAATCTCAGTATGGAATATAGGTGCAAAAATATGGTTAAATAAAGCAACAAAAAAATAAATAAAAAAGACACAAACACCTGACGTTGAATAAGAAAAGTGACTCAACGGGACTTACCACTAAGGCATTGTTTAGAAGGTGAGTGGGGTAATACTTTATAGTTGAGAGGGTGTTAAGAGGCGAGGAGAGCAGGGGTCAGCGTCCAGGCAGGCAGAGAGATGCGGCAGGGAGGGGTCAGGGGTCAGGGGAAGGAAGGGGTGGGGGGGGGGGGGTAGAGGGAAGGAATAAGTTAAAATGTCGCAGCAGTGAAAACAGACTCAGATGACAACATTAGCGTTGACACACATGAAGGAATGACACACAGAGCGGTGGTTCACAAGGTTAGTGCGTTACAAAGAAATAAAAATATGGATTATTAATGCAAAAGTATAACAATGACTTTTACACAGCGATGGGTTGGGAACACAAAATCTCAAACAGGTGAGAGTTCAAACTGCTCTGCCGTAATTACACGTAGATAACAATGAACCCAGTACATTTGCAAAGGACGACACGTACATTGACGAATACAAATGGGCTCCTCTAGAAACGCCTGTCCTGATTTATTGATTATTTCTTTCATTTATTTAGGAAATCAATTCTGTTGCTGTCAGCCTGCTAGCTAGCTGAAGAAAATAACATTTTTTTTCCTCATTTTGGCTTAGCTAAAAAAATAGAAAAGGAAAAAAAAGCTGTTTGGAAATAATTTCAGTCAGGAAAATACACGGACAGCCATGACTCAGATGCTAAAAGGAGTGTGTTGAGCTCATTCCTTTTTTCTTCGGTAACAGTTTTAAAACTAAAATTAGCAACAATTTACAAGCGCTATAGTGTCTGTCGGCAAAATAAACAGCCTACAGCGGCGTTGCTCTGGAAGCAGGTAGCCTGGCAACCGAGCTAGCTAATTAGTGCTCATTAAAATCTCAATTTAATAAGCATGTTTACTTTAGAAGATTACTAGCCGGGTTTTTTTCCAGTTTCGCTCAGGTCTTCCATCACTTTGCGGTCCAAGCAGCAAACACGCTGCTAGCGCTCTCGGAATTTAGCTAACATTGACCTTAAACGTTGTCTTTAGGACTTTATGACTTAAAATCCCCATGAGAACCATTCCATAGCACTGTGAAATGGCTGATTCTTTAAACAGACACTGTGAACGTTTTCCCACCATCACTATGAGTCTATGTAACAAATGTATTAATTATTGTAGCTATAGTAACAATACGTTAGAATATGACGCCATTTAAGTAGCATTCCTGGGTGCAGTTTTGAGCAACATCTTTTATAGAAATTGTTGGTTTAAATTGTGTTATTCCGCAATGAATACTTAATATGTTTGCTACTACACAGCCCGGGTGTCAAACTCGAGGCGTGTGGGCCAAATTTGGACCGGACATAACTATTTCTGCGGCCCTCACGTCTACAGAAACAGTTGTGTTTTTTATCAGTCAAATCAAGCCAGTTTTTAACAGTGGAAAGTTACATTCTATAGGAGTTTGACGCTCCTATACAGTTTCCAAATGAATCATCAGTTCATGAGCGCTTCAATGTCATACCACCTAGCATTACACACACACACCTCTCTTGCCTTCATAGCATGTCGCCAACAAACGATTTTTTCTTTCCAAATCGATGAAATTTCAATTTGTCGAAATAGTTTTTAAAAGCCAGAGTTTGATCCATCCCAATTTGTGAATTCTTTGCGGTGAGCACCGAAGAATTTCTATATGGCTGTTCTTTTTCTGAGCCCAACTTTCCTTTTTTTTTTTTTCCTCAAAGACAAAAAAAAGAGGAAACCCTTCCATGCCCAGTCAGTGACATTTAAGATGGTTCTGTGCAACATGTGTGCTAGATTAGTCCTTATGTGAATCTGCTGCCAATTAATTTTAATTAAGGGGAATTTATGTTGCTGAAAAGAGCTTTTGTTTGGCCGTGGCAAGTTTTAAATCAGATAAAGTCTCGTTTAAAGGGGCCTATTTAGAACAGACAGACATTCGAGCAAAAGCCATATTTTAAATGTAAACAACCTCAGAGCAAATCATAAGCCATAATAAAAGACAACACGAAGGCTCCGTGGAAGCTTCCATTTTCTTTCCACTGCCGTCGACCGCTTCCCCCCTCTTGGACTCTTAAAGTCAGCACATTACGCCGCCTTTTAACAGCTTCTTCAATAAAAGGAAGAATTAAAGTGGAAACAATCAGAAAGAGGACGAACATTATGATCGCAGCGCCGCGAGTGCTCTCAAATGAAAACCAGACGGCGACTCGCGCCCCGCACGAGAGGAGCCGAGTAGTTGAGGAACGGCGGCGGCAGCGGCGGCGGCACCCTCGGCCGAGTCGAGTCGTCGCGGAGACGGGGAGGAAAAGCTCCCCTTTTTTTTTTTTTTTTTTTAATAAAGTCACGGTAAAAGGCAGGGGATGAATTACTGCATCAAACGGAGGGACCCGGCAGTCCGCTGTCAGGAGAAGCCAACTGGGGGATAAACAAGTCGGCTTTATTGGAAGAAGACCTGCAGCAGCTGCAGAACACGAGAAGGCCAGAGCAAAAGCAGCGAGATCTTTAAAATCTTGAGGAGGGGAGGGAGGCAAAGTTTAGGGGTCTGGAATTTACACAGACAAAGCAAACTGTACGAGATTTTGCTCAAATAATCTCTGTAATGATTTCCATGCGCTTCGTTTGGCTGTTTTTTTTTTTTTTTAACCAAGGTTAAAGAGGTAATCATGACCAACTAACTGCCTGAATAAAATGAGCTACAAAGAGCATTAAACTTACCAGCTAAAAATAAACTAAAAATAAGTTTGTAATTTAGGGTGTTGAACTTGTATTAAACTTGACAACCACAGGTAAGATCATTAGGGCGAACGCCTCAAGTTTAGAAAGGATGTTAGCCGGTTTAGCTGTAGCATTGATGCTGCTGTTAAACTAGTTAAAAGCTCAAAGCGACACAGGAACAGAAACGTTGTCAACCGTAATGTTTTTTTCAGTTCATCTATTTATTCGTAACACAACCCAAATATAAAAGATAAGAATTGCCGCTCTTTGCTCCGAAAGGGCATCGCTGAACTGACATCTTCAGTAAAATTTTAATTTAAATGCTAAACCAGCATTTAACATTACCTTTAAAACAATTGTATTTTTTTTGGCTATTATTTAATATCCTCCAATGTTAATTTTTTTGTGCAGTGTTGCAAAGAAGAAAAAAAAACAGAGGAAAGCACGAATAATTTAACGAGATTTAAAGTGGAAGCTCTAAATCTTGTTAAAATAGCTCTACGGTCACTTTGTCCCACCCTGAAAATTACTGATATTTAAAAAAAAACAACTTTTACGGATAAATCAGACACTAGTTCAAGAGAAAGAGCTGTTATCCCCCCAAAAAAGGAGCCAGTAAGAAGAAAAAACATTAATCTGGCATTTGCTGCAACTCACACGGATCTTAGTATTAAAAATAACTGGGGGGAAAAAAGCAACAAGCGACAACAGTCAGAAAAAAATTGACCACATATTTGACCGTTTCATTTCTAAATATGGCAAAATAAGGATTTAAAAAATGCAAGGTGTGGAACATAAGGGCCATTTTAAGTTTAGGCAAAAATATGAAAAGCAGGTAATATTAGATAGAGAGGTTTAACTTCAAAAATATGGATGAAAAAATTTTTTTTAAAAAGAATCCCACAGTCACTGTGGGCAACATGACGTCAAGGTGCCATATTGCAGTTAACGTGTAACTGCAAGTGTGCACGTGTTGCATTCAAGTGCAAGCACTTGGAAAACTGAGCACTGCAGCAGATAAGAGAAAAAAAACACAATCGCAAGGGACCGTTTATTATTGCACACACACACACATTCCTCAGTCTCACGGTCAACATCCCAGTCTCAGAAGAAAGTGCCCCAGCACGGTGCACGATGGGCCGGGTCGGGCCGGGCGTTGTGCGCCCCTCTGCCCCGCGCTCACACGCCTCTCACCGGTCAAAATCTAGACCCGCCTCGACGCCTGGGGAAAAAAATAAATAACTCGACTGCAATTCCCCCCCCCCCCCCCCCCCCTCTACCTTCTTTTCTGTCTTTCCTTCCTTATTCGGACTTATCTTCTTCAATTATTAATACACATTTTTTTATATATATAAAACACACATATGAAGAAGAAGCGCCATTTTCTTCTTTTAAGAAAAAAAAAAGCCCTGCGGTGGACAGGAAAGTTTCCTACGGCATGGAAGCGCGACGAGCCGGGACGGAGAGCCGCGGCGAAGTTTCGGAGTGACTCAGACAACAGAAACAAGCTCTGACAAAACTAACAGACGTGTGGAAAATAATAGACAAGAGGCAGCGCTTTTAAAACGCGCACGCACACACACACACACGCGCGCGCGCACACACACACGCCGAGAGAGAGCATAAAGTCGGTCCCCAAACAATGAAATAAGAGAAGCGAGTTTACCTGTGTTAAGCAGTACGGAGAGTACATGGTTATTTTTAGCGGGCAGGATTGGAGAGCGTATTTAAGTTGGATGGAAGCTCGGTATACAGTGCTGCATGGCAGTCGCTCGCCGTCCTGTTTCTCTCACTCCATGCTGCTGCTGCTGCTGCTGCAGCTTACAGTAACCCCGCCTAGAAAGTGAAAGCTTGCACAAACTTTTCAGGGAAAAAACTTTGCTTCCCTCCCCTCTGCTCTGCTCTGCTCTTTCCTTTTCGCAGGACTTTTAACCGCTTTCCTTTGAATTCGCCGGACAGATGACTCGCTTTTACCAAACGCGCGCTCGCACATTTCGCAGCAGTATATATAAGACAGAATGCAAATCCAAGCTTTGTTTTTTTATTATTTTTTTAAAATATCATTTTTTGTTATTAATTCGTGGTCGGCGTGCGTCGCCCCCTTCCCACTCTGCTAGTCGCTCTGCTCGTCTTTAGTTACTGTTTGAGGTGGGAACAGAGCCGACCCGAGGTTTTACAGAGCCCTGGGCAGAATTAGATTTGGGGGCCCCTCTCACAAAAGCCCCCCAATACCACATGCAGTTAAAGGAATAGCTCAGATTTGTTGATTTTTTTATGAGGTTTTCATGAAGTTATTACCAACAGTTCCCTCGTTTGCATTAGGAAGTTGTGACAATAGAAGCAAGCTAACAGCTAATTAACTATTTAAAACTATCTAAAAAATGTGCAGGTCAGTTCACAAATTTGCACCCCTAGTTTGTTTGTGCACTTTGCCATTTTATCCATTTCCCCATTCACTTTAACCATTCCATATGACGTTTATCTTTAGTTTTAGGGTAATATTGTCATGAATTATGACAATAAATTGTGTGGAAAATGCTAAAATCTCACTCAGACTTTGCATTCTTATGTTAAACATTACCTTACACTAGGTTGTAGTTATTTCAGTTCTCATAACCTCTGATCAAATCAAAATTACTCTCAGAAACTTTCCGATTGTATTTTGAGCAGTTAAACTACACTTGTTTACAGTATACTACAAAATAGAGAAAATTAAGAAATTAAACATCCGAACCAGAAAAGAAGCAAATTAACTTGAGGGGGTTACAAAAATAATTCTCAAAATGAAGATTGCGTTTGATTTTGGATTTAACCGTAAAGGAAGCGTGATAAAGTCGATTCAAGCTTTAATCCTCGAGAACAAACACTTAGACACTTAATAAATACTTAAGCTTCTCCTTTTAACTCCGGCCCAGGTTGGCACTAAAATAGGAGCAGTTTGTTTGGACTTGCAAGCGAACTTAATAGTTTATGAGTTCGGAATGTCTAAAAGATGTCAGATGGTAAAAAAAAAAAAAGAAAAAGAAAAAATCCCCAAATAAGGTAGGCACTGATCTACTAAGGTCTAAATCGGAATAGGCCGATTTTTTCCCCCTGATTTATTCTGACTGTTTATCAGAAAAGTTACAATTATTTTCAAAGTGCTTTGATGCACTTTAAGTTTTGTATAAGTTGCATAACACTTAGGGATAAATGTGAAGAGGCAAAGTTGTAATTTCTTCATTTTCCATTGTATTCAAAAACACTTCTTCCTTCTAAGAACTTTTAGTACACTTTGTGTTCTCCCATTTTTAGGGTATATAAAAACATAAAGTGGAATCTAAATCGGATGCTCAAAAGTTTCAATTAGAAACTGGTATCGGTCCAAAAGAGAGTCCAATCGGTGCGTCTCTATTTACAGGTAGCACATTTTTCAACGTCTCCTGTAAAAGGTAAAGTGTTCTTATGGGCTGTGAGCCGCACCATCAGGGTTTCCCTTTGTGAATGATCAGCCTGGCAGGCCACCAGGCTTTACTTCCACCCCCCTCCAGGCTAACCATAGTGTTTCTTTTGTTATTTTTGTAGTGTTTGCCTTTTTTCAGACTTTATAGCTGGTGTTTAGGTATTCTTAATTATGTCTTCCAACAACACCGCTGGATGACTGCCCTCGGTCCAATACCACCAGGCTTAGCAGGTTTTCTGGGGGAAGCCCTCCCCACATACTGCTTCTGCCTTGGGCCGGCTCTGGGCGGGTGGGAAAAAGTTTAAGGCTTGCATTATGAGGACTGGTGCAAACCTCTGAACGTGCTGAGGCTTCTAATTAGACAAAATGACTTTGTTAGCGCTTGTTGTGGTCACGGCCAGGTTGGAGCGCTCAGCCTCTGAAATATTCCGTTGCAGGCTGCGAGGACTCCCCCTCCAGGCCCGGGTTTACATTGGATTAGGCACTCGAATTCATTCGCAGGCATCTGAATCAATGCGTCTCCTCATCGCGGCGTGCAGGGTTAAGGTCTGTTTGTTTGCTGAACCCTGTTTGACCCAGTCTGGAGGCTCAGGAACCAGCAGGGCAAGTCCAAGCCAAACAGCGACTGCAGCATTCACTGGAGAAGAAAAGTAGCACACGGCGAGGACGGACGTGTGATCACAGTGGATCGCCGGGGCGCGTGGGGTTGGTGAAGTGAAACATTTTCTGAATCCGTTTCCGCTGTGGAATGAAGGTGGGACTTGAAAGTTAAAAGTAAAAAATAAAATAACACGGAGCTGAAATGTTTTGGATCCGACAATCAGGAGTCCCGCAGATTTACGAGGGGCCTGCCGCTCGTGCGTTTTCCACCACAAGCCTCTGCAGGCGAAACAAAGAGATCTGGGCTCTGTGTGGCCAATTACCGCACGAGGCCAGAGACGCCAGCCAGAAACGGGCGGAGGAGGGGCGTCGGGGAGGGCAGGACGCAGGAGCGAGCAATACGACCGCCGCAAGAACCCCAACCTCATGTCCTCACCGGTGAGGTTAGAACGCCGGCATTCCTCTCCACGAATAAGATAGGTTACTAATATGAAAAGCACATGCACAGACACACCCAATAACACACACACACACACACATGCTTTTTTTTTTTTTTGGTGTCTTTGTATGCAGGTGCACCGATTTCCTAAGAACTCCCTGTGACTTCTCAGGGGTTTTTCCTTTGTTTCTCGGCTGAGTCTCGCAGCCGTCATCCGAAACGCGCGAGTGCAAAAGGTCAGAGCGCGACCTCGCAGTCCCTCCGCTTTTACGCACGCAACACGCGCAGTAACACTCCTCTGCCGCGGCTCCTTAAATGAGCCACACATTTAGTGGTCTGTGTGAGTAAATCTCTCATTAAGTAACACATGGTAGAGCCATATGCTTTGGTTGGTGGGTCTGCTGTGGCTCTGCTTTTTCACACGCTTCGAATATACATATTTACCACTGCTGCAGAGCAGCCAGCCCAGTAACAGCTTCACCCACCAGCTTGCTGCTGCTGCTGCTGTATGGGAAAGTCGCATCTGAAGCTTTTTTATTTAAGAGAAAAAAAAACATTTCAGATGCGACTTTCCCATACAGCAGCAGCAGCAAGCTGGTGGAAAGGAAAGGATTTGTGAGAAATGTGACATTTTGTTTAATGTTACATCCAGGGCTGGATTTAGAATCGGGCCTGAGCTGGAAAACGTTTTGGTGCCCTATCCACTGAAGAAAAGTGATTTAGCTAATGCAAATTACAGCTCACTTCTAGGTAGTTGTAGATATTATTGGTTATGAACTGATGTAGGATTAATAGCTCTGTGTTGTTTTTGAAGTCAAATTACAAATACTCTAATAAAGTAAAGCACTTTGTATTGTCTTGTTGCTGAAAATGTGATATATAAATAAAATTACCTTTTTACCTTTAATCAGATACTTGAGAATTGTTTATTTTTATTTTAAAAAAAATCCCTCCCAAAACTTTTACAACTGACCTGATATGGGTTTATGAATAATAAAAAGTCAAATGTCTGCAAAACATAAATTTATTAAAAAGAAAAAAAAAAAAGTCTGTGAGCACACCCCCAAAAAACTGGAGCCCTGGGCTAGTGCCCCTGTAAGCCCTTTCTAATGTTTCTAAAGTACAACGTCTGAAAAACATGCATTCATTAAAAAAATAAAGAAGAAATACAAAATTGCCCACAAACAAATGGCGCCCTGTCTAAAGTCTGGCCCAGCTGCTAACAAAGAAAATCCTGCCCCTAACATCTTACGCTACCTCAGTGTAAATACAGCTAACTCTGCACAGACTAATCCTCATGTTGAAGCACGGCAGGGAAAGTATGATGCTGTGCATTTGCTTTTCCTCAACAGAGGTGAGAGAGCCAGTCTGAGTTTATGGGGAGACAAAGTCATCAAAATAAAGGGGACCCAATACAAATCCATGGCGCACTTTTTAGATTTCTAATTGCTAAAAAAAAAAAAAATAAATGAAATCCTTCATCCTTTTTCATGGTTTATGACATAAAGTCCACTGACATTGTGGAGTTTTGGTGACGAAACTTGAATGAGTTTAATAGGGGTGAGCGCATTTTGGAATATTGTGCAATAAAGAGGCAGTTTTGGTGCGTGAAACAGGTTGTTCAAGGTGGCCGACCGAACATTTGCATGAATTGCTCATCCGCACACAGCGTCGCGCTGCTCACACCACACCTGTGCGTTGGGGTGCAGAAGGAGGTGGGAAACAGCAGAAAGTGGAGATAAGAAAAAGTGCGGTTGGCTTGTTTGCTGAGCAGATGTGAGCGCCGCCAGCCCATTGTTTACATACCTCGCACACGCAGGGCTTTTGCTTAAAGTGGCGGCTCTCAACCGAAGGGGAATCCCCGGCTAAGAACTTTTAAATTTAGTTACCCGTACAGCCGGAGCCTTTAAAGGCCCGTTTTAACAACAGAAAAATTTAAAAGAAGGGACATGTAAGGAAGACTATTTAGACCTAGAGGTGATTAAATACAATCCAAAATTAAAAGCAAACTAAAATGGCTCTTCTGGTGTAACGCTGC
Source organism: Phalloptychus januarius (assembly GCA_902982915.1). NCBI lineage: Eukaryota > Metazoa > Chordata > Actinopteri > Cyprinodontiformes > Poeciliidae > Phalloptychus > Phalloptychus januarius. The sequence goes on from CADWAE010000476.1 coordinate 2,547,185, forward strand.
TGAAAATGTTGCCGGCTAACCGTGAGCTACCAAGCAGCAGCAGCAGCTATCGGATAGCACTGTAAAAAGCAAAAAGGATAAAGCAGTTCAAGAGCACAGCATTTTATAGTTTTTACATGTCTTTTTTAGTTTTTTTTTAATCAGTCTGTTACCTAAAAAAAAATATAACCGATTATTTAAAGCCTGGTGTTACGGCCCACAAGGTCCAGGGCCGTAGCACCGATTTACGTACATGTTCCAGTCTCGGTACGAGTTTCACATGGGAGAATTAATAGTGTCGCACGACTTCCAACCTTCATTGTGTGATCAGTCATCAGCTTCTCTGTAATTAGCCATCCAGCGAAAACGTGACGACTGTTTAAAGATTACAGAAGTAGAGCTTACAGAAATCACTCTGATGTTTTCGGTGGCCGGGAATTATTTTTTAAAACTAACCAACTAAAGAGTTGCTGCAGGAAAAAAAAGAAATGCTTTTCCTTTTTTTTTTCTTAGAACCTCACTTTAGACTTTAGAAATCCCAAACTATCACTTTGTGAATTTTAGCAGGACGTCTTCACATTTCCACTCAGCTACAACTTTAATAATAAAAAAAAAAGCTAAAATAAATTCTAAAAGCCTGGCATGTGACGAGCGAACGGAGCGATTCGTTTACCACGAATCCCTCCGTGTCCTGGTGGAATTTTTTTCTTTCAGGTCGATCCTGATGTCGCTGATCACCTTGAATCCTAAACTTCTTGAAAACTCTCTCTTGCAGCTAAAAAGGTGCTTTTCTGTGTGCTGAAACACATGCAGCGCGGCGTACCGCGGCGCAGCGCGGCGCTCGCCGTTGGTGTTTAACTCAGGGAAACAAAGCGAGCTCAGCCGTAGAAAAAGTGTCTCAGATCACGATTCCACCAGAGAAATTCTGTACTTTTTTTATTTTTGTAATTAATTTTTTTTACAGAAACCACTTGCCGTCTTAAACTTTTTAATTCCTTTCACGTAACATGGCAAGCTGCACATTAACATTCTAGATTTTTAACCCATAGGGGCAAAGAAGCCTGGGCAAAATTGCAAAGGCTCCCCTCTTTTTGTTACGCGCATATGAGTGTGTGTGTGTGTGGAAATAATAGTGGTAATGGTTTGCAGATGAGTGGAGGGAGCTGTGAATGACATTATGATTGTAGCGTAATTACAAAGAGCTCGAAAACAGACAGACAGAGTTCAGAGTAATGACTTGAACACATTTAATACTAGAGGTGTAACGAAACATCCAGTTTACGAGATGAAACGATACGTGATGCTGTCGGCTCACAACACGGATTTTTACTAAAACCTTAGGGAGGAATTAAGACTCAGGCATTTCAAAAAGTGGGAAGGTTTGTCAAACCACTTTGGTATTTAGTGTTGAATATTTTGGTCCAATGTTAACTCTCCCATATATTGTGGTTTTAAAATAAAACTTGAACCTCAAACTATGAACTATAAAAATAAGTAGTTATACATATTTTGACAAAACAAACACCAAATACACTGCCGTATGCATTAATAAACACAGTGGAAACTGTTTAAACTGTTAGCGCAGATGCTATCTGCCTTATTTCTGCTCTTGGCTGTTCAGCCAATCAGCACCAAGGAAAATAAAAGCAGCTCCTGGACTGGCTGTTTCGAAAACCACAGCTAACAGCATGTCAAGCAGCACCCTCAGAAGCTGGAATTCAAAATTTTCTTCCAAATAATTCAGATATGCCCCCCCAAAAAAATTGCAAATAGGCAAAAATTTATGTGAATAACTTCGAGTCACGTTGAAAAGAAACATTTGCAAGTCAAATAGATCCAGACTAGTTTTTATGTTTTTTGATGCTGCTAGCTAACCTTTCCAGCCCACATCTGCCACGATAAAGTAAAATGGATTACCAAAAGATAAATAAATAAAAACATAAATGGCTACTTTAAGTTTTTTTTTAAATAGTTTTTCTTCTCATTTTAAGACACCGCATTTTCATGAAAACTGCAATAAAACAGAGAAGAGCAATTTTTGAAAACAACTAACGGTGTTTCCACACCAGTGAAAAACCAGTTCACCTCCCTTGCCTGTGGTGGCGCTGCACCAAGAGCCACCAAAAAAAACAAGAGCAAAACCTCTGAAGAAGACACTGGGCACAACTTCCTTCTTCACAAAGTGTAAACAAAAATGGAATGGCCTCAGATTTTAGCGGTTGCGTAATTTCTCTTTCGTTTTTGGCTTACGATCATGACCCATTTTTCCCCACTGGGCCAAGACACAGGTCTGTTTTAGTTGGATTTACCCAGAATGCCCTGCTGTATGGCCTACTTCCAGCTTTTGGAGCAGTCGCCAGTCTGACTGACATTCGTATGTATATGCATTTGAACCACACCAGTCACTTCTATCGAACTGAGAGTGCAGTTTGCAGGCGGACCATAGTTCACTTTTTTGGTCCGCATCAGAATTCGCACTCACACCTTCACCAAATGAACCTGACTTTGTAAGCAACAAATTAGAGTTAGAGAAAAGCAATCTAAACAGGGCTGGTGTGAATGCACCCTAAGTGAAAGAGTTCTTAATTTTATGCTAATAAGAAGCTAAAAACCAGATGTCAACTTAAGCATTGTTAGCAGCTAACAGTTAGCTATTAAACAGCTGAAAACTCCAGTGCTGTTAGTAGCTAAAGGTTTGGCAGTTGTGTTCTGAAAGCCTTCCTAACATATCTTGTCTTTTATATTCTCAATGTTACTTTATATATCTATATATCCATATCAACTGTGTGTAATGTGAAAGGAAATGATTGTTCTTGAACACTAATGTAAGTGAGAACTACTAGCTTGAAATGCAACAACACAACAACTACGTAGCCCTCTGCGAGACAGACCAATCATCTTGATAAGAAATATCCTAAGATCTCGTGCTATGAAATCTCGTTACACCCCTAATTAATACCAAAACAAACATTCACACACACAAATGCAAAAGTGATAATGGTAATAATACCACAAATAATGTTATGGCAATAATAATAATAATAATGATAATAATAGATGCATACCCTATATGAATCTGACACTACATAGCACTCAGGCATCCCAGGAGCTCTGGAGGGTTCTTCGTTCAACAGAAAGGACTCCGTTGCCTGAAACATAAAACAGTGGTCATTCACTCACTCACAGTGAGAAGGCATTTACAATCACGCAACTTAAAATGACACAGAAAAGCTGCTTGCAATGCTGCAGAATCAGATTTGGTCAAAATCCTCCTCATCCCTCTTGACCTATATAACCCTCTCTAACCCCCACCCCACCCTAACCCCACACTGCCAGATCCCTCCATCCCCGTTTCTCCAAGCAGACGATCTTTTCGCCCTTCGTGTTGCACAGGTGGAGCGCGCCACCCAGCAGCGGGGCCGTCCTGAGGCCTTACCCTGCCATTACCATTTTTTACATTACGACAAAGAATCGTATTTGGATTCTATGTGCCTCCCTCTTTGGATAGGGTTTACAAGGGCGCCAGGCCATGGCCCTAATTTTTGAAGGGGCACCCCACAAGGTTTTTAGAAAAAAAGAATTCTTAATGAATGGATGGTTTTCAGACTCATTAATAAGCCCTTTATCAAGTGAGATGGAATAATATTTTGGGATTTTTATGAAAACAAACAATATCGAAGTATTTGAAAATTGTGAAGTTCTAGTCATTTTTGGAGGCAACAACATCTGGCTACTGATGAAGGGACGTATTAAACCTACCAATCGACTCATAATAAATTATGTATAGAACTACCTATTATTGTAGTGAAGCTCTGGGGCCCCACATCCTTGAATATCCAGCCCGGCCAACACGAAGCAGCACATCATAGTGAAGTGGAAACAAAAAGACACAGTATTTGCTGAATTTCTAAATCTGAGAAGTGTGGCATTCATTGGTACTCTTAAAAAAAATTTGGTTTTAGCCAATTGCTTACAAATGGAACTGGGTACAAAGAGCCCAGCTGTGAGTAAATAATCGTAGCCAGGTTCTTATAAAAGCAAACATCTCCGCCACACTGTTTTGAAAAATAATGTTGTACACATGGAATCGGTTTCAGAACAGTTTTCATGAACCCACACAAACACGCAACTGAGCGTTGTTTTAAGCATGCCGAACCTGTAGGAGGCAGCGTAGCGTAAAGTTTAAAAATCTATCGGTTTCTTAAAAAAAAAAACATAACTTCCTGTTAGGAATTACACATGGCTTTAAGAGGTTCATCTGTGTGGACCGATATATAGGTTGAACTCCTCTTAAACAGCATATTGGAATACAAAGTGAATTAAACACAAGAGTTTTCTCAAATCTCCACTTTGGTTTGAGGGTTCATAAATAATTGTCTTTAGTTTTTAATGGTATAAAACAAGAGTTTTCGTGTGGATGAAAGGCCAAAACACGTAAAAACGTACTTACTTTCCCAGATATCCAGCTGTATGTGGACTACATATTAGTATATATAAAGTTATTCTACGAAGGCCACAGAAAATTGTTTGAGAATATTTGTGAACAAACAGCATCACGAAGACTTTAAGGAACACAGCAAACGGTGATGAAAAACGGCCTAGTCAAATTCCAAAAACAAAAGGAGAACCTGTGGCAAGACTTGAAAACCGATAATTGCGAACACTCTCCACCGAATCTGACTAAGCTTGAGCTCATTTCCACAGTACATGGGTCATACCCAGCCAGCATACCTAAGTGGGGCCCAAATGGGGAAAAGGAGGGCAGACAATATGTGTCCAACATGGGTCTGTCTGCGGTTTCCATGGTGGCCCCACAAGGACCACTGCCATGTAGGGCCCATGTAGGACCCATATAGGCGGTGGCACTACATGGGCAAACCCGTGTGGGGCCACCATGGAAACCGCAGACAAACCCATCTTGTCTGCCCTCCTTTCCCCATATGGGGCCCACCTGGGTGTGCTGGCTGGGTAAACGTGCAAGGAGAACTAAAATGACAGATAATCAACTTCACAAATATTCACAACTTGGTGAGCAGCGGGACAGAAGGCAGACCACGCATCTGCCCTCATCCAGACGCACCCGGGCCACACTACGGCCTCTGTGTCGCATAGCTAAAGTGTTTATATCCAGTGTTTGTTCCTATTCAGCGCGGTTCATTTGTATGCTAGGGGATACACCGGCGGAGGCTCTGAATGAGCAACCAGGACTGTTCTGAAGTCAACTGAAGCAGACAGCATGGAAGGCAGGGAACCTAGAAGCAAGGAAATCTGGGTCAGGGTGGGAGTTCTGCCTGGCTCACAAGGCACCAGGTATTAGCTTTGCATCTAAACTGGTACAAAGTGAGCAAATTTAAATCCTTGGAATCGAGTTTTAAAAAAGAGCCTGTTGGGCCGAGGCTAAAAATCTGCAGGGAAATGAAAATAACTCAATCAGCTGGAGGTGACAAACTTCCTTCCCTAAGTTTTGCTCTGCAACTTACCGGAAAGAGGAACACATGGGGGGAAGTAATCCTGTTTTCCAGAACCTTCCTAGCGTTACCTTGAGCTGGAGCGAACGTGCACCCCCCATCCCAAAAAAAAAAAAAAAAAAAAAAACGGGAACAAACTTTGCTCGTAGCCGGCAAAGAAAAAATGTAAACTTATTGAAACTGGCATGTGCGATAAACAATTCGGAGGGAACTCAAACAGACATTAGCTTGCTTAAGCATTAACATATGCACACAAATACGCTCGCGCGCGGGTGTGACACGGGATTGCCCTTGAACAAATACATGCAGAGACACATGCATAAACACAGCACTATAATAAGTCCCAGACTTGGGCTAACCGAGCTGCGGCTGGAGACACAGGCTATTCATATCCTTCAGAATGAGAGGCTACAGCTCGAGTCCTTTCCCTTTTACTGTAGCAAAACGAAGGACGTGTGCGCGTGCGATTTCACTCTGTTTTTGTGGCTAAAGGTTTCGGGCAGGCCGATTAGCATAAGAATGACACAGATTTCACGTAGCCCGGAGTTGAGCACGCGCGCACCCGGTGGAAGGAAGTTGGAAGCGGGAACCGTCCGATAATCTGGGAAAACATCCCGCGTGTCGCATTCGGCCTCCGCGCCGAAGCTCTCTGGCAATGTCGCGGCTAATACGCGAGGAAACACCGGAGGAAACCCATTTGTCCCACTAAATGGTGCCCTTGTCAAGCTCTTCGGGGCTTTCTGTTAAGCTCTTAAAACTACCCAGTCCAGCTGAGGGATATATTTTACTCTGCTGTTAATAACAGAGCAGCACAAAATGTGGCACAACGGTAGTCCTCGCCGCCTCGTGTTTTCTGGCACGTTTCAGTCATTGGAAGATGAAAAACGACCTGCGCCGGATCAGTGTGGCTGAAACACTCCGGGAAAATGACAGGATGAAGCGCGGATAACATGCAGAATGGGGAGTCTTCCTCCACACCGCAGAGTTGTTGGAGGTTGAATATTTCAAAATATTTTATTTCCCCTCTCTGTCATTTTACAATTCACAAACTGAGCCCTGAAAAACTGCATTTGCTCCTTCACAGATTTCTCCTCTTTTTTTTGACACAGGTAAATGCTTAGATTACAAAACCTAATTTTTTTTTTATTTGTGACTTTGATTTAGTAGGAGAAAAATATCTGCCCTTATTCAATCATGAATTAACTTTGCTGTACTACATTACTTTTGGCTGAATTTTCTCATCCTGGCGAGTCACAGAATAAAGAAATCAACAGACCAGAACCTGTCAACATAATAAAGTAGACAAAAAAAAAATTCTCAACCTAACCGTGCAAGCTAGTAAGGTTTACGAACAGATGAGAAATTCAACCCTCAATGATTTGATTAATTAGATGAATTTTGCAGAGACTTCAGTGAACGACACATCTTCTGCAGTTATTCTTCCTTTGGTACTTTGAGACTTACTCTATGTCCACATACCAGGCAAATGTGACCCATATCAGATTTTTTTGCCATTATGCGACCCATATTTGACTTTTCACGGCAGTATTGATGGGACGGCCCAATCCAAATTTTTTTCCACAAAAAAATTAAGAAAAAAAAAACTGATTTCAACCACTTCCATATTTGGAACTAAATCTGAAATGTATATTTCTACAACGTGGTTATGTTGCATTTTATCCGACTTTTACGTCATTGACTTGAGACACGCATCATCATTCTGCGCCAGCAGAAGCCAGAGCAGACAGAAACAAGCCATGAATGAAGTCTGTTTCACTGAAGCAAATCACACGACAACGCCACCGCTCTTGGCTCCAACTCTATAGACTGCTCTATAGAAATTGTCGTCAATGCTGTGAGGGCCGTCGCTACTAGTTCTGCTTTCTTTTTATTAGCCTCCTTCGTCTTGCCTCAGGATCAGCTACCGTTGCTGAATAACTTTTAAAGTCGATCCTGTTATTTCCATAAACGGAGTGCTGCTGTGCGACGTCAACCTTCTTCTTCTAGGTATCCGAAAGAAAAGAAAATTGTGATTTCAGCAAAATTTTTAATTGCTAGAACTAATGTAGCCTTAGTTATCCATTCACTGTGAGAAATCAAATTATTATTGCTCCTTCTGGACTCCCAGAATTTTAGTTATTTTTACCTCTGCACACAAAAATAACATTTTCACTAACAAGATCCTTTGGATTTGGATAAAAATGGTAATGGTACTTTAAGGGGTCATCCAATGCTATGTCCAATTAAATGATCTGTCTGACTCTCAATGATAGACACAGGGCAGGATTTAAAACCTCAAGGCCTCAGTCTACCAAGACAGTTTTTCTGCCTGACTTACTTGACTTAGCAGCTTAAAGGAAGTGTGAGCAAAATAAGAAAAACCCTTCTATATTTCAATTTCCATTAGCAGGTGTATCTTTCTAATCAAGGAAGCTGTACTATCAGTTAACATTCCCTCCATCGTCCAAATATAGTCACTTCCTTATTCACAAAAAAGGCAGAGGAAAATGCAAAGTGACTAAGGTGCACCAAGAAGTTTCCTGGTGAACAGAATCAGTTGATTTTTCAGCTCGACTGGCTCTGACCTTTCATTCAGCATGTTGGAGAAGAAACGAATAAGTACCGGAAGGATCCATAAAAAGTAGCTCCAAAGCAAATCACGTTGCACGAAATCTAATGTAACTCCACATTTTAAAACTTGATCCAGAGATAAATCAGTACTAAATACAGACTTAATACAAACATTAACCTCAGAAAACAGGAGAGGTACACCTTACTTTCAACACATGTCCAAACATGTGTTGAAAGTAAGGCAGGAGCCGTGATGCTTCGCAAAACTATTCATAAACATTTTCCCCGTTCTGTCACATTCCAACCGCAAACTTTTGATTTATTTTGTGGGGATTTACAGGCTGAAATTTTTGCCGGTTCTTCCTTCCAAAGTAGCCAAAACAGAGTCAAAATGGACAATGAGCATTTTCGCAAACACCCAATTTTCTGGTCACGCAATAGATTCTCAATTAGATTCATCTCTGGACTTTCACTTGGCAATTCCAACATTTGCATATCTGATGCCATTTAATTCAAGTTTGTAGGATAAGTGACCCCTAAAAGTTGAAGGACGCCAGTGCATGAGCAATGCGGTTTGAGGCCGCTGACCTAAACCATGCGATTGTAGCTCTGGCTATGTGTATTGGGTCAATGTCCTGATAGAAGTTGACAGTCTTCTCCAGTCTTAAGTCTTTTGTAGACAGGTTTTCTTTTAGGATTCCCTATATTTAATTCCATCAATCTTCTAATCAACTCTGAACAGCTTCCTCATCCCTGTAGAAGAAAAGTATCCAAATAGAGTCATGATGTACACATCCACTACTTGTCCTGTTGACAGATTCTAGAACCTGAGCTGTTGATCTCTGCAGGACCTCATGAGGTAGCTTGTGTTTTTCCGTAGCGTTTCCATTTCTGGATCATGGAATAACCGCTTCTTGTAATGTGCTCAAATCGTGGGTTGTCATTTTGGAGTCTAGACTCCACAACTTGTTGCAATCCAATCGCTCATTTATAGGACAGATGTCTCTCACACCAGCACTTTTTGAAACCAGTTCTCAGAGTGTGAAGTACTCCACACGAGCGCAGGACACATGACTGTTTGATTTATTCTACGTCTGCAGGTAGCTATAAAACAATGGTGGGCAGCGTTGTGCTACTTAACCTGTTCCGTTTAAAACAACATCTGATAAGGAATGTGTGTGTCACACTAGCGTTTTGCTTAATGGAGTGCTATTGTTCAATGAGAACGACATTAGCATTCTAAAGCTAATTGGAGCATTGGGTTACTATTTACCATGACGTAGAAGCTAAGGGTCAAAAGCGCATTAACGTTCAAAGACATGCTAAAACCACAGTGCCATCTAGCTTGACAACGTCTACAGCTGATTCAAGGAGTCTCGGTGGTGCCGTCTGAACGTGGAACTCTATCCCCAAACAACATCCGAAAATACCAGCAGTTTAGCAGTTTTCATGCAGCCGTCTCCTGTGAACACACCCTACAAAACCTCTGAAGTCTTCACAGAACAACTGGAAGAGTTCAAGGGCTGTGAAAGCTTTAGCCAGCAGCTGTATTTTAGGACATTGCCCTGGAATGTGTTGGGATTCTGCAGGTTGAGGAATCAAAACGAGTTACTTCTCAATAACTCATGGCGACCTCAGTAATGCTTTTTTTTGAATAAGCAACTGACCTGACAGCACCTTTTCTCAACAATGCCTGTTCGGTTTTCCTCCAACAGCCAGAAACACAATAAGTCAGATCTGGAGAGGAGGGCTCGGTGCCGAGGGTTGGCTCGCTTTCAAATGGATTAATTGGAACACATATACATAATTCCCGCCTTTCCCTGTCTCGCTTATTGTCTTCTCCGCACCGAAACACAAGGACAGAAACCACACATTTCTGATCCGTGCAGGAGAGGCGGGTATCTTCACAGTCACTGATTAACAGCCTTCTCATCACTCCGCTGTACCATCCTAACCATTAGGAGCATCTGACACAACCGACGGTTTCTAGAGCATCAGAGGTTTTCCTGCGCCAAGGAAAATAACCGACCCGAGTCCCGTTACATTCAGCGCTTAATTGTATCCTCGTTTTTCACCTGGTAACGAGCTAACAGACCTGTGCAGATGTGGCAGGCACATCAAAGAGTAGGAGGGCTGAGTGGTGGGGGGGGTACTTGTTTGTAGAAAAAGAAAATGTGCTGGAGAATATGAAAGGGGAAATTTACGTTGTGTGAGTCCAAGCCAGCGTCACCTCAGGGAGAAATGCTGGAAAAATGTGATATTTTACACCTGCATCTCAGGAGGTGCAGAATATGAGGAGACATGGTGGGAGGGGTGGGGCTGCGGGTGCAGTAATTAGAAGAGTGTTTGCGGGGGGGGGGGGTGTTTGACAGGGATGCTTTTGTAGGTTTCCGGGGCTCGCCACCGGTTGTTTCTTTTTCCAGCGTTTGGGTCGGTACGATCCATTCGCTGTGTTGTTAAGAATGCTAAACCCGAGCGTTCGTAACCGAGCAGTTCCGAACGCTCGGAAAACAGCTGAAAATGGAACAAATATGCTAATGTTTTGGGGGTTTTTTTTCCCAGCGATAAATAGCTGGCAAGCTCTGTTTAATGAATAATGCTATCGGCTCTCCTTCCTAATTAAAGCCTAAAAAGAGGAGAGCAAACGGAGGAGATGCGCGTACTGTTGTGATTTATCAGCCCAGTTTTAAGTAAGACACCAACACCTTCACAAATTAAGTTGACAACGTTAGCACACAGCAGAATGCAGCCAAATGTGCCTTAACCAATTAATTTGAGAAATTAATAAGAAAAATTAAGCATAATCAAAAGTAATATTCGAAGGTTAAGATGTGGTGTGATTGGACTGAGTTTGAGCCATGTAAAGACTAAGTGTTTCATTTGCTAAAGCGCAGCATTGCCTGTATTCAAACCAAAACTGTTCTGCCAGTCTTTCAGTTTCGTACACATTAGAGCTTCAACAAGATCTCCTGTTTGTAACATTAAAACGCCTGGGTAAGAAATGACCACATCTCAGGACACCCTGCAGTTTGCTTATGTGGAGTTGAGGTTCAAGACGACTTCCTTCAACTAACCCACTGTCGTCTGGACTGAGCAGACAGCACTGTGAGGATCATGTCCTTTGATTTCATCAGTGCATTTCATACAATTCAGCCTGATTTGCTTTGTCAGAAACTCCAGAAGACACAGGTGGAGGCCTCAACAATCACCTGGATCTATGACTGCCTCACAAAGAGATCACAGTTTGTGAGACTGAAGGACCGTGGGTCTGACCAGGTGGTCAGAAACAGGAGCACCACAGGGGACTATACTCTTACCATTCCTTTTCACTCTGTACACTTCAGACTTCTAGGACTGAACAGACTCCTGTCATCTACAGAAATACTCAAATGACTCTGCAGTTGTCGGGTGAATCAGAGGTGTACAAGAAGCTGAGCTACAGAGAGCTGGTTGACCTCTTTGTGTCTTGGTGTGGGGACAATCATCTCATTTTGAATGTAAGCAAAATAAAAGAGATGATTGTCAATATCAAAAGAATGGTTAGATCAGTGGTTCCCAAAGTTGGTCCTCAAGGCCCGGCGTCCTGAATGTTTTAGTTGTCTCCCTGGTGATAGTAACAACATTTTCAGCTTGTCAATTTTCTTCTTAGACCTTCCAATGAGTCATCATTTGATCCAGGTGTGTTAAAGCAGGGCGAGAACTAAAACATGCAGGATGCCAGGCCTCGAGGACCCACTTTGGGGACCACTGGGTTAGATCAAAGCCTACTTCCATCATGGGAGAAGTGGAGGTGGTTGAGGAATATAAACACCTCGGTGTTCATCTGGACAAGAGACTAGACTGGACCGCAATAGTGAAGCTGTTTATAAGAAGGGACAGAGCAGACTGTACTTCTTCAGGAAGCTAAGATCATTCAAGGTTTGCAGTCTGTTGCTGAGTGTGTCATCTCTTCTTCCATCATCTGTTGGGGCAGCAGCATCAGAAACAGGGACATAAAAGGGCTCAACCACCCAATAAAGAAGGCTGGTTGTGTTATGGGGATAACTATGGAACCTCTGGAGAATTTTACGTAAAATCAAGACAATTACGGACAATCCTGAGCATCTTCTTCATGAGACCGTCTAGAAAAACAGAGTCTTCAGTCAGAGGCTCCTTCAGGCCTGCTACAGGAGAACCTTCTTACCCACAGCTATCACCGTCTAGAACAACTGTTTGTAACAACAGATTTCCTTTGGGATCAAGAAAGTATTTTTGAATGGAACTGAATTGATAAGTAAAATGTCTGGGCTTGATTTCTTCAAAAAATTCAATTCAAGTTAACAAAACTTCACTGAATTCTACCAGACCAAGGCACAAACGAGACAAACAAATTGTGACTCTTAAAAAAAAATAAAACAACTCATGAATCCTGTCCAATCCAACAACTGGAGATTACTTTGCAAACTTCATAGAAATGTTGTCATCGTACTAGCCTATAAACTTCATCAAAGGTGATTCCTTCTGCAACTTCCAAATGGAATCCATAAAAAAATACCCGGTTGATTATCTCAAAACCAATCAACCTTACAAGGCGGTCTGATCTCACCATCCTGAGATTTGTGCCGTTTGAGCATGTATCAGACTTTCCATCTTTAAGCTACACGCCACATAAGCTATTCCAGCCGGCTTTGGGCCTTATTTATTTTTCCAAGGAGACGTTGAGGCCAGGACAAACAGAACGGCATCGTATCCTGTATATACAGTGAGGGATGACATCACAGGCAGAAAAACGGCCAAAACCGAGAGACACACGACTGAAAAAAAACCAGCGTCATATGGACCACGATCCACACACACACACAAACATTGAAAATCACTTTTCAAGATTAGTTATGTATTTTTCCGTTTTATCTTGCATTAAAGGCAAACTCAACATAAGCGGGTCATTTACCTTGATATTTAAAAGGGAATAAAACAAATCCAAGGTCTAATTTATGTACATTTGCGACATATAAGATCATAATTAACCTCTGATGGTCCACAGAAACCACTTTCTGTTTACCTTGCGGCAATTACAAAGATACAATCTAGAACTTTCTACGGTCTCAGATAACGATCCCGTATGCAAACATGGGTCGGGTCGGGCCGGACCGTCGTCATCGTGGGGCAAACGGATTCATCTCGACACTGATTGACAGGTCGCCTCCGGTGCATCTCTGACTAAACCGACGTGCGGCTGCAATGTTTTGGCACAACTTCACGTCTATGAAAATAAAAATAAAATGAATAATAATTAAATAACTAAATAAAGAGGAGCTGGAAGTAGGAGAATAACAAGTGGAGATAATCCCATGTGAGGCCTGTCCTGAATTCTGTATCATTTTTAACTGATGAGCTTTCTTGGGCGACTGCCACGCCAAGCGAGGATACTCATAAACAAATAATTATTCATCCTAATAATCTTCCATATTCATGTGCAAATAAGATCCCTCCCTGGTATCGCAGCGGCTTCAAGGTTGTATGTGGGAGGTTCCTCTAACTACTGCCTGACTCGACTCATTTTATGCCAGGAACGAGTCCGTCTGAGGGTCAAGGATATGTTCTGGCCAGATATGAAAGTTTTTTTGTTTTTCTTTAACTAATAAATAGAAAAGCAAAAAGGGCGTTCTATGAATATTTGAATATCTGCTCACAATGAATCCTATGAAACAGAATAAGAAAAATTATTTTATAAAACACCCTTTAATTAGATTATATTTTGTCACATTCCAACTATAAAATTTAATGTATTATACGTGATAGACCGTGCAACGTAGTATCATTTGTCTTTTTTCAGACATTACAAGGGACGGATTATTTTAAAGGGGCAGTACAGGCACACAGTGCAATTTTATACCACAATCAAGTAATTATGTCACCTTCAGTTGATGTAATACTCTGCATATATGAAGTATGCAGAGTATATTTGATATAAGACGTAAATGAAATTTTGCCTTGTAATTTAACACCATGAAATTGGGCCTCTGTCTCTTTAAAAACTCCTGGTCTTTCTGAAACTCTGCCTTCAGGAAGTCATCAAAGCATCTCACCTCTGTTAACCCTTTAATAAAGTTTCTACCAGCGTTTCACTCAGAAGTAGCTAGCATAACGAGCTCAGCAGGTGCGCAGTTCCACCAGGTGTTTGCTAATTGCTGCTGGCTAGTCTGAAGGAGTTGAGTGGGTGAGATGTTGACGAGCAGCTTGGAAACTGCAGCTCCAAGGAGGAGCTTTGTCTTAAGGGCGTAGATGGCTTCAACAAGGCTTTTTACACAGCTGAATAGTTGCCACAGGCGACTGAAGGATTTCTCAAACATGCATGGTAGACTCAAAGTAACACACTTTCTTGATGAGGAAATAATATTACAACATCATGTAAAGCTTTAAAAAGTTGATCTTAAATAATACTGCACTTTTAATATATTACTCTGATACCCTTGAAAGGACCCCAGTGAACCGAGTAGCCTAGCGTACCTGTGTGTTCCTTAAATCAATGTGCGTTAGAGAAAATGAGTGAACAAACAGCAATATGAAGACCAAGAAATGCAACAGACAGGTAACATGATGGCTTATTTAGGGTTAGGTTATAACACCGTGGAATACGGTAATGGCAGCAACAAAGATTGTCTGCACCGTGGACAGGAAAGCCAGTCAGAGTTGATGGGGAGTTTTGGTTGAAAACCCCGTTTGATAAACTCATCACCCAAGACCAGGAAGCTCAATTTTCTGCAAGCTAACCAACCTACAACATACAGCAATGGCTTAGAGCAAAGTATATTCATGAGTTAGAGCGTCCCAGTCAAAGTCCAGACCTAAATTTGATTAAGAATCTGTTTGCAAGACTGGGAAGTTGATGTAGATGCTTTCTATCCAAACTGACTGAACTTAAATTATTTCTACAACCAAGTGTCAGAGCTATATACCCCAAAGACTTGCAGCTGTGCTTGATTATAATTTTTATTGGGAAAATAAGAAACAAAATTAGCAAAGCATTTATTTTCTTTACATTTCACAATTATCCACTGCTGTGTGTCGGTCTATGACACAATTCCCAATTAAAAATCATTTTAATGAATTGACAAAAATAGAAGTTCAGACTGTATGAACTTTACTGTGCATGAATCTTAAGTAAGTTTTCGAAATGTATGCAAAAAAAAAAAAAACTTCAAAAAAATCATTATGCCAGGTGCCGGCCTCTGACAGGTACAATAAAACAAAAAAAACAAAAAGCATAATGTGCGTAATTATGCACAAGTTAAACTGCCTTCAGGGCAGAATAACCCATCTTTTATCCATGTTTTCCAAACTATGGGCCTCCTCACGTAGCACATTGTAACCTAAGCCCATCTTTCCTCACTCTGCATGACACGCAATAGTGCTTCATATGTAGTACTGCTATAAATAGCGCAGACTGTCTCCCTTCTAGGACTCTAATGAGAGAAGTCAGGTTCTCGGTGTGGATGAAACAGCTCTGGGTGGGCTGCTTGGACACTGATTTGGGACAAAGTTTGGAAATCATTAAAATAAATAAAAATAAAATTCAGTTGTGCATGATGATCAGGCTGCTGGGGGATGGAGGGACTTGGCACACAAGAATGATCTGGATTTTTTGTATTTCAAAATTGTAAAAGTACAATAAAGTGCAGAAAAATGAGCAGATTATTAGTTTACACAGCACGTACCATTGTGGTGTGGGGGAAATGTGCCAACACTCTCAAAGAGCCATTTTCCACTTTCCAAAGTTCAGCTTCCAGAAAAAAAAAGAGGAGGAAAAAAGAAGGTGGGAGACAGAAAAGTGCCTGGTTCTTGTTCTGCTGGGCCTAATGCTCGGCCTGCTGCCCGGTAAACATTCTACAATGCTGGGGGAGTCTGCGGGTCAACTTCCCCTCCTCTCTCCTTACTTATCCGAACCGGCTTTCTTCGTCCAGAGAGTTTCTTTCTGTTCGTTTTCAGCTCGCTGTTTTCCTATCACATTCCAACTCCCAGCATGAGCGCGATGATCGAACCTCCGTCGGTCTCCCGGCAGCGGAACGCAGCGACCGCCGACCCGGCCGCCGTGACGAGCCCCGAGGCGGTGGAGGCGGACAGTAAGTAGCCTTCTCCCCCTCTCCGCGCTCACTCGATCAGCTGTTGCTCCTGTAGATTCGGACGCTTCTTCCTCCCTTCATGCATGCACTCAATCCCCCGGCTTTTTCCTTTCTTTCTTTGTGTGTGTGTGTGTGTGTGTGCGCGCTGATCTGAAAGCGTGCGGTTCTTCCTCCACCTGTTCCCTCAGAGTCCGCGGGCAGACGGAACTCCCCGTCCCGAAATCATAGACACCGGCGCGAGCTCGCAGCCTGTTACCAGTCGATGGAGACGTGACCGCGGCGTTGTGAGTGACACCGAGCAGCTGAAATCGAGTAAACAAAGTGCAGGAAAGTACGGGGGGGGGACACGGCGCGGCTGAACGCACGCACGCACGCAGCCAACCAGCGGGAAGGAAAGAGGGAGCGTTGCGGTATGTCCCGCGGCCGCGGCCGGAGAAGAAGAGCGGCGCTGCGCGCGTGGAGGAGAGGAGAGCAGAGCAGAGGAGGCTGGTGAATTATTAATAACCGCAGCGGTCCGCAGTCTGTCGCGTTCAGTGAGTAAGCAGGGCGGCAGCTGGGGGTTTAGAGGAATTAAATACGGGCTCAGAGTAAACCGTGGACGCTGGGGATTAGCGGCTCTCACCGGCTACAGTGTAGGGGCAGCTCGGGGCCGACGGCGGGGGGAGGAGGGAGGGACGGAGGGAGTCGCAGGTTGTAGGAGAAACGGTTTTCTTTTGCTAACCTGAGCTCAGGTTGAGAACCGAGTTGTACCGTAAAGAGCCGCTGAGCTGAGCTGAGCTGAGCGGCTCTTCTCTCTGAGCGGAAACACGCTGATAAAACAAGCTGTTAGGATTTAACCAATAAAACCGCTGCGAAAGAAATGCATATGTGATTTGGGTGGAAATTTGAAGTTCACAGCTATAAAACCTGCAAAATTCTAATTATATATATATTTTTTACTCATTCAATTAAATCAGTAAAATTTTATGGATTTTTAAAATGGAACACTTTTTTTTTTAATCAAACCTTGATGAAATGTTCATATTTTTAAAGTACATTCTAAAAAAAGTGCATTCAACATTTTCCCTGCAAGGTTGAGATGTTTACACTATAAAAAATGACATTTGGAGAATATTAAATATGAACGTATTGAATGTACTTTTATTCAAGTCCCACATTAGCTTGTGTTTGGAACAAAACTCAGCTGAATTTTCTTATTAGCCAATTAACAGCCGCGATGCCCAAGGACTGATATGTTTGTGGCTCATATTATGAAGGAGTTCATCAAAATAGCCTAGCTACCAAATGATAAACTCTGACCTGCTAACAAGCTAATACAGTACATCTTCGTGGTGGGTGTCAGGGTTACCACAAACATACCTCTTTGTAGAATGTGGTTAAAATGTTTATTGTTAACTCATTAACCTTTTTAGTCATAAACAAATTCTTTATTTTTGTTTGTTTTGTTTTTTAATATGAAAGGATGAAACCGGTTGCTAGCAAGTTTGGCTTTAGCCCTAGCGGATAGCATATGGCTAAAGTGGGCTGAACCACCAATTCTGGCTGGATTTGTTAGCAAAATTAAGTTATTGTTGTTTGAACGGAACCACACTAGGTGTACTAATGTGCCCGAATCATTTTTTATTGTTTTGGAAAACGTTAACACCTTCCAAAATGTATTTTTCAGTGCAGATAACAGTCACTTTCATCGTTAATTGAACGCTTTAAATGTGGAGTGATGCACATTTCGGGACATTTGCTTGACTTTAACAAGAATAAAAAACATTGCACATTCAGTTGACTTGATTATATAACACATCTTAATAATTTGAGTGTTTATTTACAATACTATCCTGATTAATTTATTTTAAAGGTTTTTAAAGGTTTATATTTATTTATTTATTTTTGCAGCATTTTTGCACACAGCCAGCCCTGCAAAGTCAAACTGCGGGGCCCCAAGAGTCCATCCGAACCAAACACCCGCGCCTCGTTTCCAACCATGTGTTTTATGTGGTCTCGAATAAAGCGAGCAGTCTGGGCAAGAAGTTAGAGGCGCAAATATGCTAGTGTATGCGCAGGTGCGCCACTCCTGGCAGGAGGAACAGCGCCTCTGGTAAAACACGATATTAATTCATCACAAAAAGCCAAAAAAAAAAAAAAAAAGTAGCTGGGGAAATTAGGAAGAATTTCCGCAGAGATAAAGCTACCGTCCATGCTGTATGCATGAATAAATCACCAAATCGAAGCATTGGATCCCCCCCATTACCTTTTAAGGAAAATACAGCACTTTTTACGCACGTGCGCAACCGCCGACGTCACATAGCAACAATGATGCGTAAAGTGGATTCCTACTGATGCCAGGTTTACTGAGACAGCTAAATAAAACTGGGAAGATCTGCTAAAATGACTTTAAAATGATTTTTCTTTCCAAACGTTCTACAAATAAATGTTAAGCAAAAGCATATGTGTTAGCTGTATACCAACAGCACATTTCTATGAACATAAAACATGAAACATGCTTTTTGTATTATTAATATCAACAAATAACTAATAAATTATTTAATGGTAGTTTTTTTTCCTTGTTTTATTCATCTTGACATGGCAAACCGAAATGTTTGAAGCTAATTCCAAGCTGGGGTTTTTTTGTTGCTGTTCTTGTTTGTAATATAATTTTATATTTATATTACAGCCTAACAAACGTCAGTATTTAGAAGCACGTTTTTATGACTATATTTCTGATGTCTCAAAAAAACACCAAGCTACCCTAACACTTTGTTTACAGTTGAAGTATAAAAAATAATTAAAAATAAATAAATAAAAATCACAGTTCGATTTTGTGGATTTTTTTCACTATTTTCTAACACGCAATATTCACTTTACTCTTCTTTTTTTATCAGTCATTCAGACATTTTCACATCTGTTTATCTGAATGCATTTGATGCCGTCCAGGTATTTCGTTGCTCTCGGCTGTTCTGATTTGCAGCTATTTTTATTAGATGCAATGAATAATTTAGGTTAGTAAATATTAATGTGTGTACGTGGGGCCTTTCCTTTCCGTTTCAGTGTGCGGCCTGCAGCTGCGGGGCCTCTGTGGGAGAAAACAAGCTGGCTCGCGCCTTTTCGCTCCTAATTAGCTCCGCGTGCGGCCCGCCGCGTCGCTGCCCGCCACGAGCCGCATTTCCTCGTCTCTAAACGACGCGATCCGGCATTCCGTCTTATTGTTAATCCAAAAAGCACAACGATAAAAATAAAAAAGCTGGAGACGTCGAGCATATCTGACCCCATTCTGGAAGTCTGGTTTACGCACTTCCTTCTTCAGTTTTTTTACTGCTATTATTTATTATTATTAATTTTTTCTGTTAGTCTCGTTTAGCTAAACGTGCCAGCGTGTTTGTGTTGATCTTTCGTTTGCTAACTGCGTCACTTTTTGTCCTTTTTCTTGTCTTTTTTTTTTTTTTTTTTTTGTAACTGACAAGACAAGTAACTCTTAGGCCAGGAACAAATTGGACCAAACAAATTTTTTAGAACTGATTCATTTAAAAAGAATGCCTGCATTTTATTAGTGTAGATTTGAATAAATATTTTTGTGTAAAAAAAAAAAAAAAAAAAACAAAGTACTTACTGAACTAACTTAGTTAAATTATTGAAAAGTTTCTACGGTTTGTCCCTGACATGTCAAACTCCACTCAGCACAGAAAAGGATGACTTTTGAAAAAGTTATAAGCTCTCTTTAAAAAAAAAAAAAAAGTTTATAACTATTTCATTCATATTTAACTGCTTAATCATGAAGCAATTATTGGCTTTTTGTTTCTTTTCAACTTGCTGGCAAGTTTGACTCAAAAAAACCATGGTGAAAACTCGGATCGTTGTCCCAACCCAGAAGCTTTCTCAAAACGCTAGTCTTTTCCTTCCAAGTTGACATATTAATTCATAACACAACCCGCATAAACATATCAGCCTCAGAGTTATCACCTGAACACCACATTAAATCCTAACATCTTCTGTTTAAATCGCAACCAAAATGTTTAGTTTGGATCTGTTACCAAAAAAAACGCTAACATTGGTCGTGTTTAGGCATTGATGAACATTACAATAAAAAAAAACAAATGTGCTAAATTCAAATTTTTAAGAACTTTTCATGGCTGGTATTTGATATCTTCCAATTTTTAAAATTTTTTTTACATATAGTACACCAAATCTATGTTGAAACCAGAGAAGCATGAATTTAAAAAATTTTAAAAAAGGCAAAGGTGGCTCAGGAAATTCTTGTGTTTAAACATCCAAATGTCCTTCGTGTCTTTGCTCCGGGGTAAATATGTAGCTGCTGTCTCGGCCTCGGAGGTTTACACTAAACAGAGAAACAAAAGTTCCGCCCGGCAACAGCTCAGAGAGGAATGCTGACCTTGGCAGGGCCACTGGAACCCGGCTCCTGCTCCACAGCCTTTTATTTTTCTCCTCCTTTTCTTTTTTCTTTGGGGTTTGAATCCAGACGCATTTGAACCTGCAACCAATGTCTGGATGGTGCCACTGTGGTCTGAGGTAATCATGGTTATATTTAAGAGGCTAAAATTAAGATTAAGACTCAAGAAAAACACCTTTAATGGGGCTTATAATAACAATAATGAAGAGTAGTTAGTTCCTCAAACAGTCCAGAATAGGCTAAAGTCAATTATATTATATATATACCATAATTTACTCTAATTGCTTTTCTTCTTTACAATTTTTTATTCCGTCAGTTTATTTAATAGCTGCTGCATTTATTGTCAATTTCACTTCTACTCAGCTTTAACACATGTAGTTACTAGCTTGGACAAATCTGTTTGCACCCTAAGTGAAGCCTGCGTAAAAGTCTGAGAGAAAATAATAAAAAATTTAAAAAAGTCTTCTTCCTACAGTGGTGTGTCCATAAGGGGGGCGAGAGGGGCCCACGGCCACCCCTGGAAAATGCTGGGCACCCCAGATAATCATGTTAATTTCACACAGAAGTCGCACATATGCATGTTCTTCAATAATGGTATGAATGTAAAACCAAATAAAGAAATATACAATATACATACATTATAGTAATATTTTTTATGTATGTACCTGATTTTTTTTTTTTTTTAATTTTTTTTTTTTTTAGCTATTTGTGCAGCTTTACTTCACTTTTTGAACTGGATGACAGTTTTTCTTCTGATAAGAAATTAATGATGTTTTGTGTTTGTGAGGTTTAAATATGAAGCGACACCGAGGCCTGTTTCTTTTAGCCGCTGGCCGCTAATCGGGATGATTATTCAAGTACGCCATAAGTGAGTAGGACTGTAAGGGAGTGGAATAATCCTCCAAAGTTCAGTGCTTAGACGCCTGTGGCAAAGAGTGACATCTTGGCTTCACCAGGTCTCCATAACAACCATCATCTAAATACCAGCCCACAAATGTAAGCATATGAAGTTTAAATGTTACAAAGACTAACTTTGGTCAGATAAGACTAATATTGAGCTTCTTCAGCTGTTAACACTCCAAGTGGTTTCCCTATGATTGTGTGGAAAGAATCCTCTTGACACTATTAGGTACGATGGAGGAGCTTCTTCTATGCTTTCAGTCCTCAGACCTAAATCCTCTAGAAAACCTGTTGGGCTAGCTAAATAAGAGGATCAGCATCGGTTAGGATCCAGGGCTTTTACCAACAAATTGGTATAGGGAGATAATGGTAAAACAACAAAGTAAAGATGGTATCATTACCAGCTGATGTCAGTATCCGTATCGATACCACTCAGTTAAACTTCCCGCAGTCCTAACAGATGGGGTTCATTGGACCCCACAAGCTTTTTACTCTGTGCATGGTCCTGGCAGGTCAGACTGACCCTGTGTGTGCTTTTATGAAGTTCATTGTTTTTTGCGTAGCTTCGGAAACTGACAGGCTGACAGGACACCCACGTCACTTTCATTTGTACAGTGGTGGGCACTGCTAACTAGGATATTATCCTCACTAACCCCAAAGCTCTACATGAGTTCTGTTTAAACTAAAGTATTACACCTGTACCGCATTTAGCAAAAGCTAATGCTAAAGTACTCATTTCAATTCTGATCATGTCTGCCTTTGAAAGAGCACAACTCTCAAGTGCAAATTTTGACTTTTGACATGGTTATTTACATATAGATAATCATATTTACATATTTGATTGTAAATATGCAAACATAGAGAAGAAACAACATTATCTCTATGTTGTTTCTGTATGTTTATTGCTCAATTAAAGTTATTGGAAGGAAAAAAAGAGAGAACATGAGAAAAACAAAACTGCTGCAGGAACAGTTTTTGTCCATTTCAAAACAAGAGCATGCATATAAATGTCTAATCACTTGAAGAATTCTTAAAAGTTCTGAAGTTTATTCAGCTGAAAACTTACAAAGCAGCCAAGTAAATGAATGCTTTGAAATTTAGCTAGAAAAGCTTGTGAAGTGGACGCCAAGTGCGCTAAACACTTTCAAAGTTAGCAAAAGTGCTAGAAAAAAAATTTGCTACACTTACACCACATTAGCAGAAACGTGCACAGGATTGTGGGACATTTAACGGAGGCACTGTGATGTGGTCATTTTTTCCCCAGGTCAAAACGTTAGAGAAATACATGTATAAGGCCAAACATCAGTTAAAATATCAATATCGGATATTGATATCAGCCGAAATTGTCTCATCAGCCATTTAGAATTGTTCCACTGGTGCTTCCATCCATCCATCCATTTTCCTGCACCCTTTTCCCTTACTGGGGTCGGGAGGGTTGCTGGTGCCTATCTCCAGCTGTCATTTCGGGCGAGAGGCGGGGTACACCCTGGACAGGTCGCCAGTCTGTCGCAGGGCAACACAGAGACACACAGGACAAACTAACATGCACACGCACACACACTCACACCTAGGGACAATTTAGAGAAGCCAATTAACCTGACAGTCATGTTTTTTGGACTGTGGGAGGAAGCCGGAGTACCCGGAGAGAACCCACACATGCCCAGGGAGAACATGCAAACTCCATGCAGAAAGACCGGGGCCGGGAATCGAACCCAGAACCTTCTTGCTGCAAGGCAACAGCTCTACCAGCTGCGCCACTGGGCAGCCCCACTGGTGCTTTTAACATTTAATTTTTTTAAGGCATTAGACTTTTAAAAAAAGTCTGTTCTTAAATCCAGGATTTCTGCGCACAATGACTATCAAAGCTGCTTCGCTAGAACGTGATCTCAGTGTTTTAGTGCTCTCTGAAAGTGCTGGGGGAGATTTTGCACCGCTGCTATTCCTTCCAAACATTCTATCACTGCCCCAATTATGTCTTTTGATGTGAAATTTGATGTAAAAACCAGTATGGTAGGTCTTTTTTTAAATCACGAAACACACAGGGAGGAAGTGTGACGACTCTTGGTACTTTGAGGTAAGAAAGTTCAGTTTTGTAGGATTATGCTGAAGTCTCTGAAGAAGTGTTTACTGATAGGACGGGGGGGTGGAGGCGAGGGCGGGGGGGGGCTGGGTGGGGAACTGATAAAACAGTTGCTAATTACCTTCCATGTGCACCTTAAAGGGAGATCTCATTTATGCATGGTACGTTATGATTCCCAGATGCTGTTAAAACCTGCGCTCTGATCGCTTTTTATCACGCTATCCACTGCATTAGCAATTACCATGTGTTTTCGCAACGTTTGCTACACACACACACACACACACACACGCACCCACACCCCGTTCATGCACCTGCAGGCTCGGAGGTGACGTTAATAACACCTGATGGCGACGGACGATTGGCGCTTATTGGCTTTTCCTGGGAATTTGGGCTAACTGATGCTGAGCGGAGCATCCCTCTCCGGGGTAGGAACGCAGGGAGGGGTGGGGGGACGCGGGGTGTTATCCCGCGCTCCCCGGCCTTATCAGGGCCGCTCCACGGCATTGCTGGAGGAGTGCGGCTCTCTGGAGGGCCAGGCCTGGCAGCGCGGCGCTTATCTCCCCGCTGCCAAGGAGGGTTTATAGGTCTGATTAACTCACACCGCGTCTATGTGTCATGCGTGTGAGAAACGGAGTGAGAGAGAGGCTGTAGAGCTGTCTATTGTATAGACTAATGGCTGCTTTGTGTGTGTGCGTGTGTGTGAGAGAGAGAGAGAGGAAAATAAAGGCTTTTGGTGGTGGGACTCGCATCCAAAGCTCTTGTTCTGTCAGCGAGTCGCAGCCCTCGGAGACTTCCCCGGAAGAGTCCCAGCAGAGTGCTGCCGAGAGCAGCCACCCTTCAAACACCCTCTCCTGGTGATAAATTACAAACTTAAAAAAAAAGCACACACTCTCTTTTGTCAAATTTATATGAAATGGCAGCATTTGATTGGAGCAAACGACCTTCCGCCGGCAAAGTGCGGCCATGGCGACACAATTCGCTCTGGTTTGGGTCCAGCCGGTACCACCAGAGAGTGTCGCCTGCATTCGGGGGGGTAGGGAGGTGGGAAAGTGAAGAGCGGGCCTCCTTCTTCACCCCCCCTACATAAGGAGAAAAGCACGGCTGCTATAATCTCTTTTCCTGGCTCTCCATGAAAGCGAGAGGAAGAGCCACTAGAGCCTCGGTCTGTTTAGATCTGCTGCCCCTCACCCCGGCTCGCTATCTGCTATCTCCTTGTTCCCCCCCTTTTCTCTTTCTTTCTTTCTGTCTGTCTGTCTGTCTGTCCCCTCTGCACCCCCTCAGGCTGCTGAGCTATCTGTCCGCCTCTCGGCTCTCATCTCCATCCGTCGCTTGTCCTCTCTCACTCAGAAGCCGCCTGTTGTCACACTCGGTTGCTCATCCACTTTGCTCTGCTCGTTTCTCACACATTCAGCTGTCTCTTGTCAGATCTGCAGACTGTGACTGTACTTGTGTTTTTGTGCTTTTCACTTTAACCTTTTTGGGGGGGGTTTTGCCACGCAGACTAGAAGGGCTACAAGCAGTTGCTGTCGTTGTCTCCCTCAGTCCTCAACCACTGGATGAGCTCATGCTCTTTGTCATGTTTTGTCACTTTGCAACCACCCACTTGAAGTGTAGATACTGGCGCCTAACGAACCAAGAGATGTTCGCTGCATCACAAACCTCTTAAAGGGGCGGCATTACGTAAAATCAACTTATTTGAGGTTTACATCGTGTTATATAATGTTATCACCTCATCAAAAGCGTGTTACCTTGATTCTTTTCTGCACGTTTAAGAAATCTTCAAATGTCCGGTGGCAACCATTCAGCTTTTCAAAACGCCTGGGTGGACCTAGCTCCGCCTTCTGAGAGTGAAACTCCTCCTCTGTCCTGCGGTCAGTCAGAGCAGCCCTCCCTACATGACTCCCAAACTCAGCCCCTTCAGACTAGCCAGCAGCAATTAGCAATGGTGGAACTGCACACTATAGGAGCTGCTTCCCGGTGTTAAAGGGATAACGGAGGAGCCATGTTTTGACGACTTCCCGAAGGTGGAATTTCAGAAAGAGCAAGAGTTTCTCAAAGAGACAAGAGGCCCAATTTCAAGGGGTTGAGTTACAAAGACGTCTCTTTTGAGTCGTCTTTGATTACATGCAGCACTTTTGGAGCAACAAAAGTTAACATTGTTTCTTGACTGTGATATGAAATGGCATTCTATGCCTGTAAAAACACATCTTGGTGCTAAAAGCAAATGAGGTAGCCATCACTAACACAAGAAGATCACAGCTCTTTTCCGGTAATCAGGCTATTAAGTTTACCACACCATGTATCTCTCGGGAAACCAACGATTTTTACCCCCTTTTCCCACCGTGAGAGATTATTTTCCCGTAAATATCTCAAGTTAAAAACTTGACAGGTACGATACCGACGCGGGACAAAACAGTAATTCTGACCTCATAAATCCCCACGTGCTACTTTCTGAATGGTCGTTGGACGCAGATGCTCCAAACGAGCTTCATATGGTCGATGACGCCGAGTGCTAACTTCAGCACCTCTTTGTGTTTTTTTTTAGATGCTATTACGTCTAAATTACACGGCGTTCCACCGCCGTTTGAGTGCGTTACGAGCGAGATCCTATATTTACCCTTAAACAGTAAAGAAAGCCTGCTCCGGTTTATGTCAATTTTGCTTTAATCTGTGTAATTATCAGTATTAAAAGTGCAAAGCAAGCATAAGGGGTTAGGTGTGTTTGGACGATAGGTGGGGTTTTGTTGAGGGCGTAATTAAAGTCAGAGAGGGAAGGCCCTGTTCTGATAGCATTTGATGGTTCATTTCACCATCGCAGAACCACAAATTGAAACAGGCTGCTCCAGACGGCCGTGTGAGCTGTGATGGCAGCACCGGACAGCTCTCCAGAAAGGAATGTGATGGCAAACAAGGAATAATAAAAAATAAAAATAAAAAAAAAGTCTTATATGTAGCATAGTTTTCTAGGATCAAGTTTCTTCTTTGTATTTGCTTCCTTAGTTTATACGTGTTTTATTCTCTTCTCCCATCTCTTTTGAGTTCCTGTTGGCTTTTTTCTGTTACGTCCTCTTTAGTTCCTCTCATGTTATTCGTCTGCCTCCATTTTCTATTGTATCCATGGTCACCGGCTATCGGCATTTTATTTTTTTATTTCCACGTGAAAAGCTCTTGATTTGTCGCGCAATTTTCCATTTTCATGACGATTCGCAAATAGTTCCTTCTATCCCAGAGTTTTTAAGTTTTGTTTCCATTAAATTTCTCTACAACGCATCAAATCAGTGGCTGTCCGTCTGCGCTTCAAGTCCCTCTGGGTGTGGAGTAAATTTCTGCCAAAAAAAAAGAAAGAAATTTTGAGACTGGTCTCTTTTCTAGAAGATTTCTGAGTTTGAAAACTATAAAACTGACATTCTGAGGTAAATCTAAAAGATTCTTAGAAATTCTAGAGTTTCAATTATTTCTGTCACTTAAAACAGAGATTTTAAGGGGTTTTTTTTCCCTAGAATATAACTGAAATCAATCTAAAAATTTAGCTTTTCTTCTAGCAAAAACTCTGGACTTTTGAGGCTCTGAAATGTTTGTTTTTTTTCTAGAAAAATTCTGACATTCCTTGCAAAAAAATGCAAGGACTCCTTCTTTCCCCTTACATACAATAACCCTAACATTCTGTTCTGTCTTATAATAGGAACACTGTTCAGACTCACCTGCAACATCACTGTTGGTTGTTGCTTTTATTCTTATTCATTCATTTTACTGTTTTCCTTCTTCACAGCTACTTAGTTGTTTTTTTTTCATATTTACCTTTATTTGATTGTTAAATTTGTTGATTAAATGATGTTAAATTATTTGAATTGCTAATAGTCATATTTTGGAGAGAAGCAGTCTGAGCTCATCTCTCCAATGTGTTTAGTTTGTTGTTCGAAAACATGAGTGTTGAGCTAAAATCCGTCATCTATTGCATTTCAGACCCGAGACAGAAGCTCTACTTGTCTTTCCTAGTTTCTTAACATCTTACAAAATGCACTCTCTGATTAAAGCATTCGAGCCCCTAGCAGAAACAGTCGCAGTCAGACGTATTTGGTCCACATGCAGAGCAGAGAGTTTGATACATCACTGGACTTTGTAGTTGG
Organism: Phalloptychus januarius; assembly: GCA_902982915.1. Classification (NCBI taxonomy): domain Eukaryota; kingdom Metazoa; phylum Chordata; class Actinopteri; order Cyprinodontiformes; family Poeciliidae; genus Phalloptychus; species Phalloptychus januarius. The sequence goes on from CADWAE010000476.1 coordinate 2,574,811, forward strand.
GCTGTGGTGTGGTTGGCGGCCAGACATGCCTGGTGTGGCCTGCTATAGTTAGGAGTGAATAAAGGCAAACGTTTTGTACCGTCACGAGCTGTTCGAGCGTTTTCAAACCGCAGCAAAGGAGACGTCCAACACACACTTCATAAGTTCTGTTTCGACTCGGCTGACCGTAAAACTGAAGTTGGAATGACGAGAATAAATTCGCTCAATGGAAACACGAATATTTTCCCATAGACGTTTTTGAGCTGTGATGATGGTGGTTTTTTGGTTCTCCTCAAAACCGCAACAGAGACACCTATTTAAAAATCACAGCAGTCACATGATCAACAGCCGAATGTCACTGCTAATGTTGAGACAACAGGAAGTCGATAGGAGGACGATGGCACGGCATTTTCCTTTATTGACTTATTGTGTGAACAAACTTATTCGTGGAAGAGTTTAATTGTGTTGAGTTTAGCGGAAACACTAAAGTTTGGCACACGGTTGTAGTGAAATCACAGCGCGAGTTCGAGCCGTCCTGGAGTCCGATTGGCTCTCACCCGAGTTGTTAAAGTGCGAGTTGTGCGAGTCTTTAACCTTTATGAATGCTAACGTTAGCTCTCGTTTCAGCCTCCTCAAGTCGTTTTTTGGCCTCAAGTTCCAACACGTCTTACTTCGACGTTGCGGTGAGACGTTTTCGAAAGCTCTTGTCATTGCCTAAACTCCTGATGTTCACTATCCCTCATGCGCCTCTTTTCCTGTTCACCCTCTTTCACACCTCTGTATCGGTGTCGTTTTATAAATCCCTACGAGCCAGTTGGATACCTTCTCCTCTCTCCCCATCTGCCTTCGTTTCCTGTACGTTTTCTTTGCCTCTCCTCCTATCTTCAGACCCATCCTTCCTGTCCCCCACCCTTTGCTCCGTTCAGTCATCCCCCCACCGGTCTTTGTTAAATGGGCGGAGTCTCTTCTGGGTTGCCATTTTCTGTTTGGTTGTGGATCCAAGAGAACATGAATATTTATGACTAATCCACTCTCACCACCCTCCCTCACCCCCCCTCCGCTCAGCCCTGCGGTGGAGGCAACACTTGGTGGTGACACATGGCGAGACAGCTGTTGCAAAGCAAGCCAGGCATCTGTGCAGAGGGAGAGTACGAGGGGAGGACGGGCCGACGGAGCGAACGAGCAAAAGACATGCGACAGAAGCAGATAAAGAGGACAAATATGAGGAGCTATTGACGGGGTGGACACGCAAAGGTGTAAGACGGCGTGTTGGGGCCATTGTAGGTAGAAAAAAAAACAAAAGGAAAAGTACATTTCTGCTAAAAAAGAAACTCTGAAATGTTGAAATTAATCTTATTTATTTTCTAGAACAAGCAAAGAAATTTCTGAGATTGAAAAGTCAAAAATTAGCTAAAAAAAAAAAAAGAGCTCGGAAATGTTGAGATAAATCTGAGAAAATTTCGAGAAACAAAATTTAGGAAATTCATGAGTTTCAAAAGTCGAAGGTAATTCAACTTTCCAAAGGTTGAAAATGTTTTACTTTTGAAACTCAGATATTTCCAAGTTGTTTCTAGAAAAATATTGAGATGGGCATTTCTGTTTTCTGATGGATAAAAAACAACCTTAACTTAAATGTTTTTGCTATGATAATGAATCCAGAAGATGAGCAACATCCAACGTACCCGGCTAATACCAGCTGCGTGTGTTGGCATTAGACGGACTGCAGGACTCTCCAGCTGCAGTACAGCTTTTACTGGAGGCTCAGGGTTTGAGCTTAGAGGTATTTAGAAGAGATTTGGGGGTAAAACAAAAAAGTTAAAGCTGCTGGTCCACCATTTCCGATCTTACTTGCGCCTCTGGATTGAAAAAGTGCCATTATTTCGGTTTGAAGCTTTTAAAGAGATTTTGTGAGCCATCATGTCCGATCACTTAACTCGTGCCTGTGGACCGCCTGTGTGAATATGAACGTATTGATATAAACCGCTTGCTTATGATGAAATTGTTGCAACCCCTCAACTGTCGTGACTTAACTTTTCCTCTGTAGCGCAGGATGCAGTCGTTTGGAATCTCAAAAGACGAAGAGGTCCGCTGGACTCCACCTTCCTCTGTCTGAAACAAGCTGCTCTTCATTTTCATTTTTCATTCTTTTTATTTCAAATAGCGGACATGTACATATATAAATAAACTGCTTTTATGGATGATCCTGAGTCTGTCATTTATGACACTGGAGTTTTTCGGCGATACAGATATTTATATGTCAGTGTTATTTCCTACCGTAGATTATTAAGGCAGGAAGGTGTGTGCAATTTCCTTCATAAAATCTGAGTCCATCTGTGACGCTCTTTTGATACTCAATTATTTTACTGACCTGTTGCCAGTTAGCCTAATTAGTTGTGAGATTTTCCAGCTGCAACTTTGGAATCAAATCCAAATACACATGTAATCTTCCTCACAAACAATAGATTGTTGTTTTTTTTCATTTCTGAACATAAGATGGTTGCTTTCCTATTATCAGCAGTCATCTTTCCTACTGCTTTACCAGTTGCAGTACTTTATATTACCTTTTGCTGAAATATAACGGACTCTTGCCTATTCAAAGTTCAGTATTTGCAGATGTTTCAGTGGAACTCGACTCCAAAGAAAAGAAAAGATAATTGGCCAAAATGCTACTTGATGGCCAATCCACGAGCTGCGTTTATTTTCCTTGGTGCTGATTGGCTGCACCTCCAAAAGTAGCGCCAGGTAGATCGATCCAAAAATATTGTTGATACCCAGACCAAGTCGGAATTGGATCAATGCTAGCGTGGTAAGATCACAGTATTTCTGATTTGCCTTGAAAACTTTTTGCGCTTTACAAGTTTTAGTTTTTCAATTACTGTTTGCTATGTTAATATGTTTTATGTAAAGTAGATATCTATAAGCTCTGTGCAAATTCTAGGTTTGAACAAAATAGGGAAAAGGAAAAAACAAAACCTAAACATCAGTAGTTTGATGTTATGATACTTTTTAAATAAAATGTATTATTATCAGTATCGGTTTAGGCAATACTGGCCCCATATTTGCATGGTATCGGATCTATACCAAGTAGGCATTGTTGCACACTTCTACTATAGAGCAGAAACAAGACAAACTGCAGATACAGTAATATACTCACGACGATGCAGAAAAAAAATCCATTCTTTTACTGTAGCTGTGCTGCTGCGGTAGAACGAAATGTTAACGAAATGAAACCTGGACATGTAGATATTATCAATTTACTGCAGTGCACCACAACAAAGGAAAATATAATGCGGAACAACTGTTGAAGAACAACTCAAGACCACTTGTATATTTCTTTTTCTTGCTTTCTGTGTCGGCTACGCCGCACACAGACCCACTGCCATAGCAACTGACCGACCACAGCTGCACTAGCAAAAACGTGAAAACATTTCCCACCCAGAGGACAGAACATTCAGTCCGCTACAGAAATATGTTTTCAGCCTTGTTGTTTATTTTGTGATTATTAATACGTGAAAACAGCTGTGATTGATTAGGTCATTTAAATATCTGAGGCTCGCCTTCTTTTCTTTGACTGCATGAAAACACACCAGATTCTGCAGCACATCTACATGTTAAGGTTGTCAAAGTCAAGTTAGCATAACTGCCTGGTTTTCCCTCTCCCTCGCTTTTTTCTTAGCTAAAACTTTTTCCTGACCATTTGTCATAATGTCAATTAGTAGCAAAGCACCAGGTCCCTTTTTCTTTTATATCACATGTACATTTAAGATTCAGTGTGTTTTATCGTCAACTTGGGAACTAAAGCCAACCGTAGCGATCGTTAGCGTGCAGTTTTTGAGATCTGCAGGGGTAAAAAAAACAACTGGCATTTTAATTGTGAATTTTGGCGATTCACATTAAAGGTTGGAGTTTTTGTTACATTTTATCATCATGAATCTGCAATAAAAGATGAATTTATATTAATGCTATCTTCACCAGCGGTGCACATAAATTTGTTCGGCTCTATAGCGCCGGTTATGTTGGCAATCGGCCTGGAATCTGGGCCTCGCAAAGATACACTAGATAAATCTGAACGGATGTGGAAGGAAATTAAAATCTAAAGCAGCTTCGTGGCAGTCATTCACCTTTTTCTTTTTAGTTTCAGAAAGTCACACCGTGCAACTTTTTCTAAGCTAACACCCAGTAAATCCGCGTATTAGTAGATCAAGAAGGTTTATTCCCCTGGTGCGTACAAGTCTATCCGTTCTTCTTGTGACATGAACCCGGTGCTACAGCATTAATCACTTCAAGGTTGGATTATTAAAATGAACCGTAGTTGGGCGCCTTCCAGTCCCTGCTGTGTGTCATCTGCAGCTGCAAGACTTCTGACTGGTACCAGAAGCAGAGACAGCGTCGACAGTGGGATCTGCGGCGCTGAACGCTACAGTCCCCGTCTCCACAATCTGCAATATACCTCGCACATTTCAAGAAAAGGTCTTAATGACTCGCATTTTCTCATCAAACTTGATCGCAAAAGCAGGTCTATAAAACAGTATCGTCGCTATTGGATAATAAAATGCTTGCTAATGAATTATTCAGGGAAGAAAGGGAGAAGGGATCAGTTTTGGCCACCGTGTTAGCTTGTTTCAGTTCTTGAGTTTGAGGTGATTATTATTACAGAGCAGAATTCATGGTTCCCTGAATTAAACAAGTGATTCAGCAACCCCAGATCATCACATTACCACAATTCTTTATTGTTTTGCAAACATTTTGGGTCATCAAGATGTTTTGAAAGAGTTACAAGTTCAACTCCAGTGTCTCTGTTTCAGTTTACAGATGCACAAAGACTTAATTAATTAATTGAATTTTAATCAAAACATGTATAGTCAAAATAAGAAAAATGTTCAATTCAAAAACCCTTTTTGCTGCTCAATTATTGAAGAAATAGACATATGAGCTCAACAACAAATATATGTTTTGTTTTCAATCTGTTATTTAGGTTATTCCACTATTAGACTGATACTGAGTGATGTTATGCCCATCAGCTTTAAAATGGAGCTCCTCTTTATTCAACAAATGTCCTTAGAAATGTGCCGATGCTAATGTTAGCATTAGCTACATGTTAGCATTGAGATGCTATTTTAGGCTTGAATAGCTTTGCTAATAGGCTAACTTCTTTTAGCACAACAATACTTTTTTTCTAGCGTCCCATCAGATCGTTTTTTTGAAGCAAAACCTGAGCCCCATTTGGGCCAAGAGAAGCGAATTAGTCGTCCATCGCTGCCGTTTTTGACCAACGTGCGTCAGATTTACGGATGTACCAGAAACGCACAAACACAATGATTCCAGCCGGAACTTTTGCAAGTAAAAAAAAAATTTATTAATTAAGCAAATTAATTGCTTCAAAAATTTTGCAACACCTTCAAATCTATAAAATTAACTGATGAAAAATGACCAACACTACACGATTTCCACCTTATACTATTTTCAGTGTTTTTGTGAACAGTGACATAGAAGAAGAAAAACCATGGTTTCTAACTTAAACTGATTTCATCTGAGCATCAACACTGTGCATCTCCCAGTAAGACCCACAGACGGAGGGAATGCTCCTTTGCCAGCCGTGCCTGGCCCGCGCACCCATCTCTGCCCCCTGTAGCACCCCATAACCCCTGCATGCAGCCTCCTCCTCCATGCTTTCTCTTGCAGCCCTCCATGGGGCCCCAGTTCTGGCTGCCATGCCTCCCAGAACCACCCACTCTACCCTCCACCCCACCCACCCAGGCAGAGGGCCCAGCTCTGCCCTACATAGCAGCGAGCGCAGCAGGCTGGCGCTGAGAGGAACCCTTGGGTTTACAAACTGTGTCAGGCCTCGAGACAATTTCTGTGATCGACGCCGGCCGCCGCCGCCGCCTGAGAGGAGGCAATAACAGAGCCGCTACCCAGAGATGCGCTTGATTGATGCTGTCAATATGTAGAATATGGAATAAATTAGCTCTCTGATGTGAGCTGAACTGTTGGATGCTTGAGTTTAAAGGGAAAAAAATACATATCTGGAGGTCAAAAGCTCAGAAGACTGCAGCTGCAGCAACTTCTTTACACAGCTGAAACTCACGGGAAATTATAATTCAAGACAAAGACAAAAACACTACAGGTAAGAGTGATTAGGAGAAAGTAGGGCTAATCATGGGGAAAAATAACTGCCTCAAAAAGTCTGTTGTGGCCTTAATAAGATTCAGAGGCATTTCCTCTGGTGGAAAAGCAGGTTTTAATTAAAACTCTCATCCGCTGGGATGAGCCCCAGATATCTCCGAACGAGTCAATCAACCAAATTAACTTGTTGTCAAATCCGAGTAGAAAATCTACAAGTGTTTAGGTGAGGAAGTGCCGCGCCGTTTGGTTCAGGTTAGCGCTAACAGACATTTCCAGATTACGACGCGATCATCTCGGCAGGGAGGAAAGTCGATTCGTCTCAGTTGTTCGCTTTCTCACCGAGCTGCTGACTCCACAGGAAACTCCAGACTCTGTTCTGTGTGCCGAGCCCCAACAACGAGCACACTGCAAAAACAGAAAGTCTTAACAGGTAGTGGTGTGCAGTGCTGCTTATTTTGGTTCGATCTGACACCAAAACATCAACATTACCTGATACCGATACCAATAATTATTATTTAGACTTCTGACCACTAAAGGCTTTTGTTTTTTCTTTAAGTTATTTTCCTAAATTCTGGGATGTGATTTAGATGCAGTGTAGAGGTGTCTACAGAATACTTTAATATCATTTTAACATGATAAATAGAAACAACAGAAAAAGTGCAAAACATTATTTGTGAGCAAATCAAAGCTAAATGTATTTTATACAGTACAGCTGAGAATCTAACATAAAATAATACAAACCTTCAAAAGGGAATCTGAAGCTAAAGTATCGAACTGAACCCGCTAGTATTGATACGATACTGGCATTGATATTGCCGATATTTTTGGATCAATCTGCCCACCTCTATTACCAAGAAGTGAAAATATTTTAGCACACTTGAAATAAGACAAAACTAGCTAACGAGGAACTTTTCTGAAAGACAGAGGGGTTATTTTAAGTAAACAATTCTTGAACATTGTTACAGTTTCCACCGGTTGATTTTCCCATTTCTAACAAGACATTTTTTGTAAGTCATAAGTGGAAAAATCTGCCAATGGAACTAGAACCTTTTTTTTTTAATCTTGCAGAGAAGTTTCTTGTATATTAGTTTTGTCTTATTTCAAGTGTACGAAGAGAAACTAGAAACTCGGCGAAGAATATATTTGTTTTTGCAGCGCGCTGGGTTCTGATTAGATAAGAACGGCCTGTAAGGGAGCGTAAAAACTTTCAGATGAACGCAAAAACAACAACAACAGAAACAAGACGGCACACAGTGAGCGAAAGAGACGGGAAGCGTCCATCCTACCATCCACCATGACCTGGCAGAGAAGTCGCAGCACAGCTGCCACCTGAGCCCGGGGTCACTCTGCCTCTCCCACGCCATTCCACACTCTTGCCACGCCGCCTCTCTCAAGCCAGAATCCTCTTCCCAGGAGTGCAGATAATTAGATAAGTAAATATAAAGAGGGGAGAAACATGGCTAGAGTCACCAATCAGGAGTTACGAGCAACCGGGATGCTGCTGCTGCTGCCGTGTGCGCGATAAAGAGGGTGTGTATTTATGGGTGCATACCGTACAGTGATCTGCTCTGTATGTGTGTGTTTTTGTGTGTGTGTTGGATGGAGAAGGGGGCTCCGAAATGCCACGGAGGCCCTCTCCAAGCAGCTGTGCCTCTCCTTCCACCGGTCCAAACTCTCCCGCTGCCATGTGCGAGCCACCAACTCCCGCACCACAGACTGCCGAACACGGTTAGCATGAACACGTAGCGCCGCACACGTTCCTCGTCCGAGCAGCATGTATGTTCCCAAACACTGCCAGTCTGTGATATCTATCTGCCGTGGCCCCGATATGTGTGTTCCTGAGGGGGGTGCAGAGGGGTAGACCTGAGCCAAGCTCAGATGTTTGTGCCAGGTTACTGAAGGGGGCTTCAGTGGACGGCCAACATGGCAGGTCAAAGCTAAATACATGCTTGATACGAGTAGCTTACTCTGTTTTATGGGGATCTTGTTGTGGGAGTTGGATCTGTCAACCACCATAATAAAATAAAGATAAAAAAGTCTGAACTGTAATAAAATTGTGTGTGTGGTGTCAAATTCACTAATGTTGATGCTGTAAATGATTTGCCTAATTTCTTGAGAAATGCATAAATGATAAGTGTGGTGTGCCTTTGCAGTGGGGCGGCTCAATCAGGCCAGTAGAAAGTCTGAGGCAGCACAAAAAACAAACAAATGAAAATACACATATATACGTATTTTTATATACCTTTTCTATGATGGTTGGCTCTATCACATGTCTACGGAATCAGTTACCATTTCTGTTACAGCACTGCTGGAACCATATTTAGATAACATCATTTGTAAAAAGGATCCTCATTTTTCAAATCCACTTTTGTTTTGTTCCTTATATGTCCATTTATTTCCCATTTTGAAATAAATCAGAGAGGTTCTTCCTATATCAGCTGTCCCCTCTGTTCTAGTTTTGGGTCACAGCTCCAATGAAACTGACTGCCGATAACTTCTCCTGTTCCTCTGTAAAGCCCTTGGTATTTATCAAGGTTCTTTGGTGCTTTGTATTGCCCTTTAACAAGTCCACAAGACCCCAAAGCACATCACGCTACATCCAATGATATTCACCCTTTCACACACACATTCACTGATTGCGGGACAAACTCCTACCACCATAGACCGTATGTTCTTTCTCCCTGACATTACTGTCTCTCTGAATTGCTACGTCAACCGTTTTGCTCTTTATTTCTGCTTTGTCCACTGCCACAATGTCCGTTTATCAATCTTAATATCATGCTATGCTATTCCTCAGTCCAGCGCTTTCTAGCCATTGGTAGGACTTCTCAAAATCAGTCAAGTATTTAGTAAGTCAGTGGTATACTGACTTACTAAATACTTAGATACACATTATACTAAATATCTATGATGCCTACAATTAGGCATATTGACTTGTACCTAATTTTCTTGTACCTCTATGGTCTCTTAGGAGAGTGTCCATGTTGTACAGAGGCAGAGATGGATAATTAAATACTTTGTCCCCATGGGGAAATTGATTTGTGGTAGAAAATTAGGCATAGCTTTACACAATCACTCCATCTGCAACACCAGGTCAATCACAAGTACCTACAGAACAAGTAGGCATTCCTTCAGTTACACCATGTACCTTTAATTAGTCAGTATTATTAGATATCTTTTTGTAATTAGGTGGAAAGAGCCTCAGATAATAACACGACGCACTGCGGTGTAAGAAACCTAAGGCAAAATAGATGTGGTTAGCGCAACAAGAGACTGCTTTCTCTTCATGTTCTAAGTGGGTTGTCAGGGTTTTCATTCCACTATCGGAAAACATGCGTGTGAGTTTAATTGGTCATTTGAACTCAATTTAGAAAAGGCTGCGTGGCGGTTTTCATCTTGTGATGAGCAGTCAGAAAATTGGTCCATGCTCCAGTGTAGAAAACAATAAAATCCACAAGGGGTTGCTTTTATTATACTGTGACTGCAATAAAAAAAAGAAGTGACCCTTAGTTTGTCTTGAAGTTTGTGAGAAACATTGTATGATAAATGTCACATGGCTCATTTTGTCCTTGCTTTTAGTCGGGTTTTCTCTTCACTCTCTCGTTTTTATCCCACAGTTAGTGAAGATTATCAAATGGTGATTCAAATCGCCTTTGTTCGAAGGATATTTGTCACCTCTGTGAAGACTAGTCTCCACTTTTCAGTGATTTTTCTTCAGGTCCTCTTTGCCATTTTTAGGTTCTCTTTTTATAAATAAGAACCAATATCTTATTTCTACTCAGTTCTTTTGGTGGATGGACTTGGAAATCCTTCCTGTACTGATGGGCAACTTCTCCAAGATCATTGCTGATGAACTGGATAATGCCTTCCACTTTTGTACAATTCTTGAATTGACTTGTCCTAATATGCCTTTCCAGATTGATGGGCAGCAATAATTTACCCTTTGAAGAGATTGCTGATCTCGGTCCACCTTGACACTGTCACTTACGGAAGGACTGTCTAACTTCAACATCAGAAAAAATAATGTGCATTTTATTTTTGCTTTAGTTAAAATTACATTGTGACATTTTTCACACTGTCTTGTACATCCACTCTATGCAGGTTGCTTTTGAAAATGAGATTGTGACTCGGTGATATTTACCTGTACAATAAAGCTGAAACTAAAAAAAAAATCTCATCTCCAGATCAGCAAACCTTCTACTTTTATAGAGGTATTCATGTGTTAGATTACAATTAAGGGCAACAAAGTCAGTTTTTCCCCAGAGTTTACTCAAATAATATGAACACTTTGCAATGTTTTCTTTTACTGATTAATTTTCTTTATATATATATATATATATATATATATAAGATCAGGTGATTATTTGCAGTCATATTGAATAAATTATGCTAAGGCTAAATTTTTGTATTGAAATGTTTGTTTTTAATTGGTCTGATGTAATATTCTTTTTTTTAATGTCGTGTTTGCCTTAATTGAAAAATGACAAGTCATAATTAACACAAATAAAACCTTTTCAAACATTCATCTGTGTGTACTTAATGAACAAACTTCTTGATAATATTCTAAGTTATTGAACGACAGAATTTTATTTTGACCGCTGATGAATTTATTAGTGTCTTTAAGCTTTAAATCACTTACAGTGTATTTCAAGCTAGCATTAGAACGTAACCCTTAACATTTATCCATCTTTAAATGTTCACAAGCATTCGAGTGAAATTCAGAAAATACTGATCATTTCGGAGCGCCGTGTGATTGGAAAACCTGACGGTGTTTCTTTGTTAGCTAGTGAGCTAGCCAAAATGTCTCGCCTCCGGCCAACAGAATAATCATCTTTTACTAAAGTCCTCTGTGGTGAAAATGTATCTGTTCATACTCAGGTTACAAAAAGAAAAAGAAGGAATAACTTCCCCCCAAACAGTTCTCAACGTGGCGAGCGTCGCCTCGTCTCTCCTCTCCTCGCGCTGCGAGCGCAGACCAGAGGGAAATCTGTTGCTGATGAACGGAGTGAAAACAAACCAAAGTCGTTTTCTCCTGCGGTATAAACAGTTAGCCGTCTCACATGAGGACAGCATTATTGTGGATTTTTATTTAGTTCTGCCTGTTATAGAAAATAAAAAGGAAAGTCTGAGAGGAAAATTGGGTCTGCCCCCTTTGTTTGAGCTCTGGACTTGGTCCAACGGGACGGCAGATTTTATCTGTCGGTCTGTTTACAGCCGACATGTGATGCCGTCGCTCTCTGTCTGCCTCTGTGAAGCCGAGCTCGCCGTCTTTGCCGTCTGTGTGTTTAGTCTCTGTCGTCCTGTTTGTCTGCAGCTTCACTGAGAGGCGCTGATAGCTGGTCCAGGCAGGAGCCATTAACGCCGCCTTTCACCGCGATGTCGTTGGAGAAGGTTCTGCTTCTGGTTGAAAGCAAAAGATTTTCAATTCTGTTGCATCACAAACACAAACTTTCATGTGTAACTGTTAAGTGGAAAATCTTAGCGTGGCGTGCATTTGTCTTCATCACGACCAGCTTTGCACATCTGCCAGACTGAAATCTCCTGCTTTTTGCTTTTTCCTGCTTTGCAAAAATAACTCGACCTTCAGTCAGATTGGATTGAAAGTGTCTCTAAAGATTGTTCTTCCCAGTCTCGTTCATTTGGGACTTTGACCGGGCCATTCCAACGCATGAAGAGTCTTTAATGTAAACTAATCATAGCTCTGGCCGTATTTTTAGCTGTTTTGTGAGGTGAGCCTCTGTGAAAGGCCTTTAAAGCTTCAGAAAGGCCTTCTTTCATTTTTTTTCCCGTCTTTTGCTCTTTCATTTGTTCTTTTTTCCACTTGCTCTTCTGACTCTTTGTTCTTTTCCTCTTCTTTGACTCTGTCACTCCTTTTTCCTTTTGCTCTTTCGTTTATTGTTTCACTCTTCTTTCACTCTTTCCTTCTTTAACTTCACAAGTGGGTCTCTAAACATGAGCTGGGTGCCCTCTGATCATTTTCTTTAGGTCTATTATACAGATTAATTTGTTCTTCATGTTGCTCCATCACATCAGATAGCAATGAAGTAGAAGATCGTTTCTAGAATATATATAGAAAGAACTCCTGGAGTTTAAAAGCACTAGATGGGGGACTCCATAGAGCGACCCTGGCTCTATACCTCCATCCTCCCTCCATCATCAGCAGCAGCTTCCAGCCATGAGTCACTCCTGCTCTTAATATCAGCGAGGCCTATAAGCACAGGTACCGGGCGCCCTGCCTGGACAAACTGCAGGGATATTGGAGTAGACATAGCAAACCGCACTATTAAACACACACACACACAACAAGACTTTTGATTTTTGTGGAGGAGCTCTTCATCTAGAATCTTTCTGCCAACACTGCAACACCCTAACTTCCCTTAAAGGGACAGTGCTAGTTTGTATTTTCCAGGCACGTTGAATCATTTCATAGCACAATCAAGTTACTACGTTACCTTCAGTTGTTGTAAGAAAATGATGTTATGTATCAAACATAACTTAAAAGAACTTTGACTTCCTAATTTAACCCCTTGAAATTGGGCCTCTGTCTCTTTAAAAACTCTCCGTCACAACACGGCACCTCTGTTAACCGTTTGAGAACGTTTCAAACAGCATTGTACAGAGATGCAGCTCCTGTAATGAGGTCAGCTGATACTCAGTGCCACTTGCTGTTTGCTAACTGCTGCTGGCTAGTCTGAAGGAGCCGAGTGGGGGGAGGGCTGAAGTTTGGAACATGCAGCTCAGAGGAGGAGCCGCGTCTCAAAGGTGGCGCTAGGTCCACTCAAGCGTCAAATGATTCCTCAAACATGCATGACAGAAACAAAGCAACACTCTGATGAGGGACTAACATTATAACATATATGAAGCTCATAAAAGTTGACTGTGCATAATACTGCAACTTTAAAAACCACCTCTACTTTAGCACAACGTGCGTTGTTAGCTGCCGGCTGCCACTCGTAACTCAGAAAAGTTTCAATTCCATCAATCTTGTTGCAACAAAGTCGACTGCAAGACCTCCAACTCTTCATATCTGAGACATTTTTCAAAGAGCGTAAAAACTAGGGTTTGCAGTAAAGAGATTCTGATATTCCACCATGACCTTTTTTTCCCAAATCCAAACCGAGACAGGATACACTAAAATGTTTTCTTTCTCCCCCAGGCTCTCTCCTTTCTCTCTCACACACAGACACACACACACACACACTCTCCCGTCGTAATTTGTCTGCCCACTGGTTTCACTTATTAGGTTTCAAAAGGTTTCTGGGCAACGTGGTTTGAGGAGAGGGTGGATGTTGGGGTGGGGGCAAAAGAACTGGCATTTTTTTGGCACGCTGCTCTGCCCGCCTTGCCCAGAACGAAGGGGGTTACCATGGCATCAGTGGGCACCTCATAAAGCAGACCATTGTTGCCGCCTGCGAGTGTATGTGTGTGTGTGTGAGCCACATTGAGTTGCATGGCAACAACCTCTGGGCGCCACCAACACGAGCGAGACGCTGAAATCTTCACGGGGCAGTGCCATCCTGCAGCGACACGTAAACGCCAACTTTCCGTCTTCCTTTATTTGTTTTATTTCCCCTCGGCACCTTTTGTCTTCATCGGCCCGCCGTTTCCTTTGGATGAGCGCTAGCACGGATTTTTTCCAAAGACAGAAAAAGTCTGTCAGCAACGAAACTTACAACCGGAGGTCCGATCACAAAGCACAAAAGATACAAGACTGGCATTGGGCTGCAAGTCAGAAATCATGTGCTGAGTGTTTGGGGGGTTTTTTCCCCTCTTAATGTAATGCTGGGAGTGTATACATATTAAAGCAAGGAGGTGAAGAAAAAGGAAGAGAAGTAAACCAGAGGAAAATCAAGAATATTCTTTCAGATCCATTTATCTGACCAGATTAGAGCATGTTGAGTTGTACATTGAGAAGGAGGTAAAATCTAAATATAAATTCTGCTTCAACGTTTATAAAAAAGAATATTTTCACCACAGTTTTAATGAGGGATCAGGACGATGGGTGGGGAATGCACCTTTAATACACGTGCTTCCTTTGAATCCTTTGCACTGAAGTTGCAGCCAGTGTGCCAGGAGCTCTAAAGCCTGGAAAAGATGACGTGGCAGATGCGTGTCCTCTGGCGCACTCTACTGACGCGATTGTGAATTACGTCGGAAAAAATATGCATTAGAAAATAGTTGATTTCTCTTTTAGAAATAAATGACACTCATCATAAAATATGAAAAACTAAATGGGGGAAAAAAAAGAGAATGTGTATTCATAGACCGCTCATTAATTTGCCACATTAAAAACATTAATAACGATTTAAATGATTTAAATTGTAACTCGGTGTTTTAGTTTGTAAGCTGAATTGCAAGTAAAAGTTATATTACAAGAACATTAACTACTTTAATTTGGCAGACCAAACAGTGTTAGAAATACACAATTTGTTGTTTCAGTTTGGAACTGTTTATTACGTTTTAAGATCAGTAGAGAACGGTAAGCCTGAAATGTTTATAGATTGTTTTGTGAATGATTACATGAGATCAGTAAAAGTCATAAGGCCAGTGTTCAAGAACGTTTCTGTTTTTGATCAGTAAGTTCATCTCTAGCTTTAGCTAGCTTAGCAACAGCACTAAAGCCAAAGCCAAACTTGCTAGCAACAGATTCTTATTTTCTGCTTATTTTTAGCAATACAGGGTGAAAAAAAAATTTTTTTAAAGATGGATAAAGCTGAATAATTTAGTTAATTTTAAAAACTGGCTGTAATTTAACAGGTTGATTCGAGCGCCAACAGTTAGATTTGTATCATAAATACAGATTAGGATGGACCGATGTTGAAGTGTTTGGGAACTTTGACATCGATTAAACTGACACTTTAACTGGACTCAGTTTATTTAACTCAGCAAATTTAGATTAAAAGCTATTAATTACATTTCTATAAGGCTCTCCTGGTCATGCTATTCAAAGCTCTTTGCACAGAGCAGTTCAGCCACACATACGCAGACCAGTAGGCAACCTGACGTTAAATGCCTTGCTCAGGGGCACATTAGCGTGTGGCAGGAAAAAGCTTGAATCCAACCCACAACTCACAATAAAGCAGAACTGAAAGAGTAATAGATCTTTTCCCTGATGGTGACATGGCAACAGCTGCTTCAGGAAGTACAAACAGTAAAAAAAAAAAAAAGTAGAAAAGCATTAATTGATTCAAACATGATCTACTTTAAGAAATTTGATGAAAATGTAACCGAAGCTGTTAGCCAGACCTATTTTCACTCGCCACAATTTAAAAAAAGGAGAATTTTTAGATTTGTGGCAGATGGGGCTAAAATGAACCGTGCAAACATTACCAATAGCAGCACGGCCATTAACAGGGACTCGGCCAAATTCTTCTTCTGTGGTTGCGTTTGTCGTTTTTGGGAACGAACAGTGCGTTTCTGACCGTGGCGTTTCGGCTGCGGGACACGTTTTGGTTTCAGAGCGGACCTTTTCCTCCTGCGGTCGGTCCGCCCCGTTTCTCCTCCACAGCTGTGCCTGTGGCCGACGTGCCACAAACAAAGGCTCTGGAGCCAGGCAGGCAAAACGGCCCGGCGCCCATTTGGACCAGGAGCGAAAGCTTCACGTTATTTGTGTCTGAGCTTCTTCTAAATATGTCACGGAGGAGACGCCGTCGCTTCTCAATTGGGAGAAATCCTTTAAAAGTAAAACATCTTTCAGCGTTCATTTCTTTTGTAGACAAATCGCAGAAATACAAATAATAAAGAAAAAGCTGAATGGGCATTAAAAAAAAATCGGCTAACTTTTGATCAAATGTTGCACAAAAATTCTAATTAAATTTGAGTATGTGCCTATCTTTTAGAAATATATTCTGCATAATCAGCACCAATCAAGAAATAATTAGATTTCCATGTATGCGGTGTAAAACACTTGCTTTTGTTAGTCAAAAATAATCAATAAAACATATCTTAACTTGCTTTAACATAGGAGTCATATAGCAAGATGAGTTTATTAATCTGGCAGTTCACGCACACACACGCACCCTGACACACACACACAGAACATAAAAAGAAAAAAACTGAAAGACGAGAACGATCTGGAAAAATTGTATATTGACTTTTTGGCAATATGCACAAAGCAAAAGCAATAAATGCTGATTTAAAACAAATAGCTGATACAGTAAACTCATTGGTTTTGTAGAGAAACTTATGAAAACACTATCACAATAACCAAACTTAATTAAATATATATATTTCTGTTTTGTTTTTAAGAAGAATGATAAAGTAATTGACTTTATGCCACCTGGTCATGGAATGCTGCGTCATTTTATTTTTAAGCTAATTTCTAACTTGGCATTTTAGTTGCCTGTGTTATGTTTTTTTTGGCCAGAGGGAAAATGTGACACAGACAGTGAATGTGTCGTGGTTCAGAAATATCACGTTGTTTTTCATCAACATAATGTTCTACAGTCTGACATAAGCAGAACATTTTAACATTTAATTAAAGGGACCCGAGAATGGAGCCTTGTGGAACTACGTATGCATTTTCTCCTCTCAAATTTACGACTAAGTAACTAATGTGTAATTGGTCTAATTGTTAATTTATTTTTGAAAAATAGAGCTCACTCTATCCATCGGTGTGATTTGATCAGCTCTGAGAAAAATATATTTAAAAAAGGGTCACTTTGTGATTTCAACCCGCCAGCCGGTCATTTTCAGATGCATAACAGCCACTAAAATCCCAACCCTGCAAGAAAATATTACCAAGTATTTCTTGTTTGGTTTCAAGTGATCTAAGACACAAAGCTACGTGTTGGTGCATTTGACAAAAGGCAAAATAGCTTACAAAAAGCTTTTCTTCAAGGTGTAGGAGCTTGTTTTGTGAAAATAACTCCTGAATATGACGAAGAAAAAAACGTTCTAGTTCCACTGGCAGAATTATTCACTTACAACATGGGAAAAATGTTTCGTTATAAGTGAAAAACAAGGACCTGTAAGCCAGTATTCAAGGATTGCTGACAAAAAACAGGCTCCTGTATCTCACAGAAAAGGATCCTTGTCAGCTAGTTTTGTCAATATTTCAAGAGCACGACGAAATTCTCACTAGAAACTAGACAAAGAAAAAAAAACTTGGTCAAGTTTTGTATTTTTGCAGTGTGGTTGTCACTTCCTGCTGTTGTCAGTACGAGGGATTGCTCAAAATTGCAGCTATGGTTTGGGTTTCTTTAGAAACATTAGTTTGAATGACAAACTGAAACGGCGTCGTTCTACAGCTGTGTGAAAACACCTGAATCTGTCAGTATGAGTGGACTGAGATGACTGCAGGGTTTTTGTGGTAAAGTGCCTCGAGACATTTGTTGTGAATCGCCTCTGTGTGAACAAACCTGCATTGAGATGAACTGAGATTAAAACAGCCTCGTTGCGGCTTTCAATAAAGCCCTTTTTAGGCTGTAGTCTGTCAGACAACCTGATTAAAGGCCTCTAAGTCACTACTAATTTTTTTATTACTTTCTTACACACATACATTGACGGAAACTACCTTCTGTCATACGGCAAATCTGCTGACTCTCCCCTCGTCGCCCTGCACCCCCCGCCTGCCTTTACTGGATCTACAGTAACTGCTCTGTCTGTAATGGGAAGTGCCTGTGATTGGCTGAAAACAGCCTGAGACATGTAAAAACACCAGAAGGGTCCTGGTGGATGAGAGTGACCTAAGAGGGTTCAAACTGATTGCAACTTCTGTATGCAGCCACCTGGAACCGAGTTCGTCTCTTGCCAAACACATGCCATGTTTAGACCCGGGTCGGCCTGGCAGCTCAGAGACAGAGACAGAGGGGGGGTGTGTGTGTGTGTGTGTGTGTGTGGGTGCACATGTGCGTGCGCGGCCGGGCCTCTGCCGTTGTCGAGCATGTGGCCCGCAGATTAAGGGTTTAAATGAGACTCTCTCCTGTTCTGAATGCGCCCTCTGTTTGCTTACAAGGCCCGGGTGAGGCGGAGTGGTCGGATCTGAGAGCGGCTCCTCCCGTTCACAGAGGGGGGCTGGGTGCGTCCCAGTATGGCCGACAAGCTAAAAGGGAGGGCACAGTCACAAAGGGTTAAAACCAGAGAGTGTCTTTTTCTGGCATGCCATGCAGAATTGCCCCCCCTCTCTCTCTCTCTCACTCTCTCTCGTTTTAAGACATGTGGAAAACAGCTCCAAACAGATTTCAGAGGAAGGCAGGTGCCAGCTTCGCCATCTGCTTTCAGTTTTACCTCCCTCACTACTGTCTCCTCTCATCTTTCTGCTCCCCCCATCCCACCCGACGCAATTCATCCATCTATCTTTTCTCTTTCCACCGATCGGCTCTGCTCGGCTCGGCGCCCTCTGCGTCACGGCCTGGCAGCGCTTAGCGTACCTGGAAGGATTTGAAAGTGAGGAGATGTCAAATCAAGCTGATATTTATTAGGCCGCGGCGCTAAATCTCACAGAAACGGGTAGGAAATCGGTCGAAGTCGATCAACTCCAGAGGTAAAGACGCGACGCTTCAGACCTGAAAGTGGCTCGCACGTTCAAACGGGACGCGGATGAAAGACGCTTCTGATTTTATTTCAGGTTTTGCCTTCCGCTCCGTCACACAATTAGGTCAGAAAGGCAGGAAGAGGGAGAAAGAAACCGGAAAAGAAAGAAAAAAAGAAACAAAGAATGAAGGGAAGAAAGCAACAAAAAGAATTAGCAGAAAAAGAAAGAAAGACGGAACAGAAACAAGCAAGCAAATAAAATAAGTATGAATTATTTATTGGTTTTTGAAGGAAGGAATCTTTTAAAAAGAAAAGTGAAGTATCCTTAAGATAAAATAACGTCATGGAAGTTCAGGTGAAGCTTTAATCTTCTGTACAATCTCAGAGACTTTAAAACTAGAAGTGATTTACACATTTTCCCTTTTCTTCTTTTTTCAAATCCAATTGTAGACGGAGACTCCGGCTTCCTCCGCTGATCGATGTGCCGTTTCCACCACATCGATCAGCGGTCGGTCTTGGTGAGAGCGTGCGTTGTCGCAGTCAAAGTAAAACATAAAATCGTTTATCATCAGCGTAGTGAGAGACCCTGAAACATATCCTGCGTGTTGCTTTTGGTCGCTCGGATTTCCAAATGCCAAAATTCACAAAGTTGTTTAGACCTGCTAAGAGTTCAACTAGCCGAGAGCTACGTCACTCTGTACAAAGAGAAATAAAACTGGAAGTGGAATCATCGATCAAATCCTGCACAAGTGACGCTTGAAACGTAAGTCACAGCAACCTACATTTTCTTAGCTTTTTGATTTCTGCAAAAGAAGTTCAATGTTGTTCATGGAGTTGTGAGATTCTGCATGTTTCGGTACCAACTTAATGCCAAAATATCAAGTGAATAGGTATTCAGTATTGCCGATACTGATTCCAATACCGATGCTTATTATGAAGCTCTGACATATTGTCAAACTTCTGACTTTCCCCTCGAATTATTTCTGTTAAAACGTAGGGCAGAATATGGACAGAGTTTGGTCGTGTCCAGGCGTTTGCAGTCAATAGTCACCCCGCTGTTACCAACTCAACAACTTTTTTATATTTAGCAACATTTCGGCCAAAAACAATCGATATGGGCCAAAATAGGAATCTTGATATAGATCAGTAATCGCTGATCGGCCAGAAAATGCAACTGGTGCTCCAGTTAGAATTTTTCTAAATACACCAGGTGCCAAAAAAAAACAAACATGAGAGCAAATCAGGTTGGTTTTTTTTTAGGCAGAGTTGATAAACTGGAATACAAAAATAGAAAAAAAATAAGTCAAGCTGGAATCTGAAACCATAGTATGGATCTTACTATGGACTTGGTAACGATATGAATAATATTTTGGATCAATCCCCCGTCTTTTGCAGGACCTGGTTCCATTAAAACCACAGGGTCCAATCAGGCCTCAGGACGATCTCATTGCTGCAAATGGCTCCAGGACAATTTCCTCATTTATAGATCAACACATTATGTCCTCCATTGATTTATTTTGTAGTTTAGAAGTGCTGACTTCAAGTGTTTTAAGGAAAAGCTTTTACAGAAATAAGTAATAAAGCAATTTTTTTAAAGGATTTTTTGGCTCTAGTGGCCTTTATTTGAAAGTAGCTTGCCAGGAAATAGGGAAATGAGAGAGGGGGAAGACATGCGGCAAATGTCACCAGGCCGGGAATCGAACCTGCGACTGCCGGCATCAGGACTAAGGCCTCCATATGTGGGTTGTGCTTTGCCCCTGCGCCACCACAGCATCCCATAAAGCAAATTTTAACCGACTTTTTGAAATTAGTATGTTTTAATATATATATGTCGGTTTTTTCAGAGTGCACTATTTAGACATAAAGGCAAAACCAAAACTTTGTTTTTGACGCTAAAGTCTTTGGATGTGTCACTTTTGTATCGCATGAAGCCGGAGCTGCTGCTGCGTTTTCCTTCTTTCGGTTCCAAGTCTTTCTATCTCGACCCAAAGTGCCAGATGTGGAAGCATCTGGATCTTTTAAAATGATGTCCTATGGCCCAATCCTGCTGCTGGATGATTGTTAAGCTGATCCGAACCCCTCACAATCGTTTTTGAAAAAGACATTTTCTTAAAAAAGATAAATAAATAAAATAAATATTTTATGAAGTCCAAATAAGTGACTGGCTCCTCTCACTGCAGCTCACCAAGCCTCACTTAAAGGTCGGCGCCAGATCCGTTCAGAAATGTGTGGCTGGGTTTTTGTTTTGTTTGTTTGTTTGTGGCTGTTTGCTAATGAGCCCATTAGGACAAAGGTGACTTCTAGAGGAGAGCAGAGGAAAGTAAACAAGCCAGGTGACGAGCTGCAAAGCAGTCGAGCTGGCGATCCCGGGAATAAATACAAAGTCAGAATAAAACGGGTGGAGGGCGTCTTTTTGTTTGGCGGGAGTCTCGTCGCACACAGGTGTTCTTTTCAGAAGCCAGGCATCTCCAGCAACTGGCTCCCACTTACTGTCAGCCGCTTGTTGCGTTTGTTTGGGTTTGAGCCCCCATTGAGATTTCAGGGGAAAAGTTCATGCTCCTGTTTTGAGCCTGAAACACAATTCTACATATTTAAATTGGATTTTGTGTCAAAGTAATGATTTTAATAATAATAAAAAAACATCTAAAGTTCAGCGTTCACTGCATTCAGCTTTACATTTAGTCACTCATTTGTGCTGCATTTCTGGCTTTGACAGTTTCTTCACATTTGTCTTTGTAAAAATACCTGAGGCTCAGACAGACTGGATGGAGAGAGATAAAGAGAGATAAAAAAAAAAGAGAGAGAGAGAGTTAGAGAGTCAAAATTGGTTTTCAAGGTTCCGGGTCAGATTTGGTTGGACATTGACTGGACCACTCCAACACATTTGCATGCTTTGATCTAAACAATGCGGTCTTCAGGTTTGTCCTGCCAAAAGGACCTCCAGACCCATGCTTAAAAATAAAAATTAAAAAATGTGAAAAAAAATAAATAAAAATTGCAGGGACGGAGCTAGAAACATAAGGGCCCCTGGGTTGGAGTCAATTTTGGTGCCCTATCCCAGAAGAACTTTTTTTTTAAATCATGTAAATGACAGAACATGAATCGGTTGGATACATATGCAGATACAAATTGATGTACGATTAGTTTAAAACATGGCATGTTGATGTTTGTGGTTCTGTTGTAAAAAGGCAGTATTATGCGTTTCACAGGCACAAAGGGCCATTTTACAGCACAATCAAGTAACCATGTTACCCTCGGGTTTTATAAAAATGCTATATACCAAATGTAGCTGAAAAAATATTGACTTGAAAATTGGGCCTCTGTCTCTTAAAAAACTGCTGCTCTTTATGAAACGCCACCATAAGGAAGTCATCACAACATGGCTCCTCTATTAACCCTTTAACAACGTTATCGGCACTGTACAGAGGACTAGCTCCTGTAACTAACGAACTCAAGTTTCACCAGGTGTTTGCTAATTGCTGCTGGCTAGTCTGAAGGAGCTGAGTGGGAGAGTCAATGGTGGGGGTGCTCTGTGAGGTCTGAGGTTTGGAAACTCTGAGGAGGATCTGCGTCTTAAAGGCGGGGCTAGGTCTACCCAGGCGTTTTGTTCAGCTGAATGGTTGCCAAGGGAGATTCGAGGATTTCTCAAACATCCACGAAAGAATCGAGGCAACACTTGAGGTACGTTTTTGATGAAGGAATAAGGTATCATGATGTACAGCTGAAAAATAAATAAAAATCAATACCTCAATATATTCCTAAATTCAAACGACGAGAAGCATTTCAAATCTGGAGTCACCCAACATCAACTCAACCTCCACTGCATCGGAGCAGAAGTTTCCGTTTTTCCGCCATGTTGAAACATGTTCCGTGATTTTCTTTTTTGGCCTGGCAGCGTCCATCGCCTTGTGTGTGTGTGTGAATTCATTAGTGTGTCCCATGGTGCCAGGCAGCCAGGCAGCAGCGGTGGCCCTCTGTGTGCTCAGGGCACACTGTGTCCTCTCAGCTGCTGTTTTGGGATCCACGGCTAACTTTTAACAGCAGCATCCTCGCTCTCCGCCGCGCGGCAGATGGCGGCGAGCTTGCCTGTGTTTGCCCGTTTTCTTTCGGCAAGGCAGCTGCAGGGGAGGCAAAGCTCCGTCCAGAAACAAAGACAGGAAACGGCAAGCAACGCAAACTCCGGAGAGAAACAGAGACAAAGAGAGAAAACAGGGACGCTTCCTGTTAAAGCTTGCGGAAAATCTCCTGCATCATCCAGAGAGGCTTGCAGCCCCTTTTCCTCCAAAGGGTAATCCTTGAGATTACGTCCCCGCGCGCCGGACAATGAGCATATTGTTGTTATCTTGTTGTTGTAATCCAGCTCAGCGCCATATGCAAGCAGATAGCAACACTTTCTGCTCCGAATGGAAAGCATTTAAAATAAAGCCCGTCCAGCTCGTCTGTTAGCGGCTTTTTCTGCGTGTGAAAACATCCCAATGTGCAACAGCCACGCAAAAAAAAAAAAAAACAACAAAATGCAAATATTCTTCCCCAATCTGTATTTGTTCATTTTTCATTCAGCGCAAGCCACTAATTAGACCAGACCGTCCAAAATCTCCTGCAGTCTGAAACAAATCTGATCTAGTCTTTTTTTTTTCTGGTCATAACACCAAGGAGCAGGGAGAGACAGTACAGATTAAAAACAAGCGAGCCATCTGTTTTGTGGTAGGATCAGACAGATAGAAGAAGAGAAAAGAGAAGAAGAAACAAAAGAAGAAGAAGGAGCGTGTAAGAGCCAAAGCTCATAAAGAAGCGGCAGATTCAGGGGCCAAATCGTCAGGCAGTTAGTAGATGAGATATCATGCTAGCCAAAACATGGTAGACAGGCAGGCGGCGTAGCCTGAGGAGGAATCCTCGGCGACCCAGCTGATTCACCACTCCGCCATCCAGTCTAATAGGTTTTGTTCTGGTGAATCACTCCAGGTTTCCTTAATGGAAAAGCCAAACATCCTGCTCTAACATTGGGCGACAAGGGCACCTTGGGTTTGCAGATGTTCGCCCAGATGACAGATGGTGCCGGCGCAGCGAAGGGAGCAACGGGAACGATGCCTGCGCCAGGCTGGTGCCACAAACAAACCCCTCCCTCATTCACCCCCGATTTTAAACTTCCTCTCTGTACCAGGCCTGGCTTGATCAAATCTAAATGAGAGGACCGGTGAGTGACTGCCTGCGGACCTGCAGGTAGGCATCTGAGTCAGCACCGAGGTCGGGATTCAAAATGCTCCGAATTTCTTCCGTTTCCGATTTCCTGTTGGCCGAAGGAACCTTTGGAAAGTGGCGACACAATCAAATAGTCCAACGAACAAAACGTTACCAACAACCCCGGAAGTATATTCGTCTTAACAGCTGCATTAGCTGGGTTTCCCATTGACCTTTGCAAACTAGAATTACGACAATAAATTTGCTCAATGGGAACACGACAAGTTTTGGAAAAAACAAAATAAAAAAAAAACACGTTTTTCTATAAAAACTTTTGGCTCTAGCATGAGGTTGTTTGTCAGTTAAATCACAATTCGTGTATTTCGCAAAACTGAAATGGAAACACTTTTTTTCGCATTGCACGAGACAACTCGCGTTACTAAGGCGACAGCAAACTGATTTTAATTGCGTTTTAATTGTTTAGTGGCACACCCAGTCAGAGCTCATAGGAAATGGTACGTACAAAGGATTGAAATAGCTGGCTTAGAAAGCGACCCATACCTTCTCCCTCCTGATGCGTTTATATAAAGGTGTACAACAGTTTAGACGCTAAACAGATTTCTTTTTTTTTTTTTGTAAATTTTTTTGGGAGACTACATGAAGGTGGGGTATCTCCTGCATCGTTACTAATGAATAGATGTGTGCCGTCTCCATAATGCAATATATTATTGTATCCGAGTCATTTTACTTAGTTTTGAAGTATATGAACGTTAATCCTCTTACCTTGTTAAAAGTGTCCACTGGAAATCCGCGAATATGCCGATGGCCGCCATCTCTTTTGACTGACAGCTGCTATCCCTCTCCGTCTTCTCCATCGTCCTCGTGAAGGTTTAAAATATCTTTGGTTTTCCGTCTTTGTCCGTTTGTCCAGCCGACCGCGCAGCACACTATGGCCATTTTAACAGTGAAATAAACTAAATAAAAGCGATATTCTGCTACCAACTGTCTGTTTTTGACAAGCTTTACAAGACTTAGCCTGCGCAGTATTTGTTTTGACGTCCGTCCAGGTGGAGTGGGCCGCTTACGAGAGTGACGTCTTCTTCTTCTTGATTTTTATTGGTGGTTGGCAAAAAGCGTACCCCTACGCAATAGTGCCACCAGTGGTTAAGGAGTGTGAAGCACATGACAAAAACAAAACAGAAAACCAAAATGATAAAAAAAATAAATAAATAATTTAGATCCTATTATGCAACTTACAGTGTTTTTTTTATATAAAATGTAGCCTGATATCTTCTGGTTCCTGAATCTTTCTGCAGTAAATCAACAACGTCCTATTTCATTTTGATATTACTAAGATTCTTAACTAACTTACTTCTCTGAAACGAATCTGGTAATTCCTGCCGATTGTGACGTCGCGTTCAAACGGTCAGCAACAGGCCTTTAGAGCCTGGTGGTTAACCATTGTTGTGTTAGTTCCTCTTAAGTTCTCCCTGGAAGGGATTACAGTTCTCCAACAGAATGCACATTAATATTGGTTATTAATATCAACCCAGTTTTAGCTATGGGACTGACACCAATTTTTTTTAAAACGCACGTTTAATTTCCCTCGCGCAAGAATGCCAACTTATTTCAGTATAAAGTAACATAAAGAATCCAGTTAAAATCACTCAATGAATCCGACTAACACATTCATTTCTGTTAAAAAAAACGGTACAAAGAACAAAGAACATTGTTCCGAAAACTGATGCATAAATCACATTTTTCTCCCTAACAGCGGTTTTGGCCATGACAGTAGAGCCTTTCAGCGACAAATAATAAGTGAAACAATGAAAACCTTTTCGTTCTGGAAAAATCTCCAGTGAATCTGCACACAAATGTGGCTTCGTGTCTTTCGACGGCTGAAATATAAGACGGATAAGTTAACTGAAGAAATGACGAATTGTTTTAACGCATCAAAATGATGAATTGGGCTGTGGGAACAACAGAAAAAAGCTTTTATCAGAACCGATCCAGGAAAACCGGAAACACACTTCAGCGAGGTGATTTATCGTCGGGACGCGTCTGAGGCGGAAGAAACGACGCTATTCGCTAAAGACTAGCTGGCTTGTTTCAGAACCAGCACAGCATTTTATTACATCCATCCTTACCATGGCGCGTAACCATGGAAACACACGACAGTCGCAAGAACAACAACAAAAAACAGTAAGCGCACCGTTCCTCCTTTTGTTCTGTTATTTGAATATTTCTGGAGCTTCTCATACAATCATGGAGTCATGTGGCACCAATTTATACGAATCTCTCATTTGACAATAAAAACTCGCCACAAACTTGGATTAATAAAACTTGTTTATTTGCTTGGAGGGGACAAACACGCTGCCTCTCAAAAGTATTCACACACCTCAAACTTTTTTTTTATTCTGTCCCGTCGTAAAGTTTTTATATGAAGCAATGTGGTCATATCGTTTTTTACTAATAAAGATCCTAAAAGTGTGGCAAGCATTCGCTCCTGACGCTGTGATGTTGACTGAGATTTCACAAAAGCCGGTTGACTCACACTGACTCACGACAGTCGCTTAGAAAATGTTTCCTTGTGTGTGGGGGGGGCCGTGGGGGGTGGGGGGAGATTGTGGGTGTGTGTGTGTGTGTGTGTGTGTGTTTTTGAGGTCCGGGCTTTGACTGGGCCGCTCCAGAACATCCACCTTGTTGTCTTCGGACCAAGCTGGATGCTTCCGTCGTTGTCTTGCTGGAAAATAAATGTTCTCTGAAGCCTTAGAAAACAATCGCTGTTTATTTTTCTGTCAGTGTTATATTATAAATAATAAAGTATGAAAGAAAAAATTTGTAGCCTCTGACAGAACATGTTGGAGTAAAATACAGCACTAAGAATTTTTAAGGGACAAGTTTAAGTGAATGTTTTAATTAGATTTTCCATTTTAAACGCATCCCCACAGCATGATGACATCACCGCCATATTTCACCCCGACATGTTGCGTTCCAGGTAAAACCGGAAGTTACACTGGAAAAAAGAATGGAGCTCTAACTTAAAAAAAAAAGAAACATTGAGTGAATTTGTTGCATGTCATCAAATAAAGTTTGCAAATTGGATTTATTTACCTTTGTTTATCACGACAACTTAATAAACGTAACACACATAAACTTCATTTGATGACTTGTAAAAAATTAACAATTGAAAAAAGAAATTGGATCACCTGTTTTCTGTTTTCAGTGTATGGGCGCTGCTAGAGGGGGCGCCGCATCTATGGCGGAGAAATTATTTTAGGGGGGATTTTCTGTATTTAACATCTGTTTGTTCACTTCCCTCCCACACACCAACACACACGAGCCCCGGCTCCAAAGGAGTTTAACAGGGAGGGCATCGACTTATTTTGGGGGGACAAAATGACTCTACGTAGCTGAACATAGACCACAACATCAGTAGCCTACAGGCTACTTGTTAACAAGCTTAAGGTGCTGTATTGTTATTGGCTAGTCAACTTTAAGCTAACATTACCCATCCATTACCTAACATTATCCAACAGCATTACTCAACTCAGTTGGTTAGTTTGGGGGAAAAACTGCAAAGTTCTTTGCGTTTTGCTGGTTTGCTGCCATGATTCTAACAGTCCAGCAGCAGCAGGTCTACGTCACTGACGCTCAGGCGTAAACCCAGCGCGAGCGTCTCAACGTTCATGTTGCGTTTAAAGGCGTCTCGGAAAAATAGGTTACGATGTGTTAACAACCGATTAAACAGCTTTGACTGCTGAAAAAAAGTGACAGAAGACACAGATATGGGAAGTGCGGAAGCCCATACTCTATCAAATTGATATAGGAATATCAGAGTTGGCCACTGTAAGGTAAAAACAACAAACAGCTTCCAGTCCAGGGGGGGGACGGCTGACTCTGTGGGCGGGCAATGCCTCCCAATGCCCGCCATGCCGCCGGGCCAGGCTCCAGTGAAGATGCGCGTTATGATTTGTGCGTGCTTACAATACGGAGGAGAAAATCATACATTCTGGGCTGCTTTCTGTCTGCCTGAAGGGTCCAGTTCTTCCGGGGGCCTCTCTCTCCTGAAGCAGCTTTGCTTGGCCCCCAGAAGTGGTGAGGACTCTAAAGGTGGTTCTGAAAAAGAAATAAAACTGTCACACTATCTCTAACTGCTCTACCAGGGCTCGGTATTCTGCTAATTTGGCAGCACACCCAGCGCCTCTGGGAAGAGATTTCATGGAAATCGCAGACATTTACAGCACTGCCAACTGGATGTGCAAACAGTAATAGCCTTGTTAATAGCACTAGTGCTTACAGTGTGACTATATCAAGGCTTGGTGATTACTTCACTCGATGCCAGTGTGCCGAAAAGAGGCATTCATCGGGGCACTTTTGTGTCACATGATTGCCACAATACGGCTGCATTAGTATAATGCGAGATAATCACCCTTCAGACTCAGGCTGAGATCAAGCAGCAGAAAAAGAGAAAGAGAGAGAGAGAGAAAAAAAAAAGTCGAAGCAAACAAACGCGTTACAAGTCCTGCGGCTCCGGGACGCGGACAGGTAGAGCTGATAATTACCGCCATTCATCTTCGCGGGACCTCGGCTCCGCTTTACGAGGGCCGCATCCGAGTGCAGAGGGCCCCACGTTTGATGGATCTCTCCCCATAAATGAGCAGCCACCAGCGGATAGAGGGCCTCCATCAGTCCGGATTTTGCTCCCATTCATCATCCCATAGGATCCCGGGCAGTAAAAAAAAAAAAAAAAAAAGCCCGAGGACTCCCATAGAGCGGGAAGAAAACCACAAGCTTTTTTTTGTTTTGTTTTGTTTTACAGCTCAACACTTTTGTGGTGGAGAGATGGATGTTTGATCGTTGCTGATGGCAATTTTTTTTCCCCACATTTGTCACGAGCTGCAATCTGTTCACTCCCCACAGCTATTTATTTTATCACCGGCTAACAAGAAAAACAAAATAATAAAAGAAAGAAGAAAAAAACACAAAAATACCTAAAGGACAGTTGTTTACCAATAGGGGAACCCCTGCGCCATTCCAGACCCGGAAACAAATGCCAAAGATCCTAATACGAACCTGGCGTGCGTGTGTGTGTGTGCATATCTATAATAATAATGATGTTCTCATAGTAATGCTCCCCTTAAAGGGACAGGGAGAGCCGCAGTCTGTAACTGTGACAGAAGTATGGCTTTTTACATTACTTGCTAAAACTTTCATCGTGTCGTGACAGTAAGATGGTGTATCAGGGCCGGCGGTGGAAAAAAGGAGGATTTGCGCCAAATATTTTCTTGAAAAACAAGAAACTTTGAAAATCAGAAATGTATCAGTCTTTTTTGGAAAATTTCTGAAATAAATTTTTTGTTGCAAATTTTCAACTTTTCAAACTCTGTAATTTCATTGTTTGTTTGTTGGGAAATTAATTTCTGAGATTAATCCAAAAAATGTCAGAGTTTTTACAGGAATGTATTCCTCCTTTTTTTTCTATCTACAGGAATAAGACAGATAATCTCAGAAAAAAGTAGAGCTCCTTCAGCTCCCCCTGCAGCTGCTGTATGTCTGAATAAAAGCACCGTTCTGATAAAAAAAAACCAGCCAATCAGAACCAGGAGGAGGGTGTTAGCGATGTCAATCATGCTCATGTACTTGCTGCTAAATGTGCTAATCGGGGAGAAACAGCTTACGGTTACAGAAAAAAAACGTTTATTCTCATTCATCTTTGGTAGCCTTGCTAATTAGCTTTAGCAATCATGAGACAGTGCACAGGGAGGAGCAATTGACAGAACAAAGACCTGCCTGCTGGCTCTGATTGGTTGTTTCTAGTTAGCACTGTGTAAAGGCTAAGGATGTTGAATTTTTCATAGATTACCTGTCTTATATCATACTGTTACAACATAGAGTTTCAACAAGGATTTAGGATTGTGGAAGTTCAGTTTTGTCTTTATTTAATCAGGGAAACGTCTTTTAAAAGAAATCATAACTATCCTTTTAGAGAGCAGATGTGTCTCCACACCCCCCTCAAAAATGCAGAAACTCCTTCACCCCAGACTGCTGTAGAACTGCTTACGCTGCCGTTATACGGTTGGGAAGAATCCAAAGAAACAAAATCAGCAAAGACGATCACAGCCATGAGGAAGAGGGAAAAAAATATATGAACTATTCTCCTTAGAGCATAAGGATTGTAAATTTAAAAACCAGCAATATGGGGATTTAAAAAACATGTTTACGGCCAAAGATCAAGCTGTCTTTTGGCAATTAGTTCCCCTCCTGCCAAGGACAACAGTAGTTACCTTTAGATTATTAATTTCAGTGTGACGTTCCGGCAGATCGCTGTAATTCATCACCGGCCCTGTGGGGATTGTCCCACCAGCGAGCCCCCCAACCCCTCCCATGTGCTGATGCAACAGGAAATTGAGATGTTACTTTGAGGCACCGTTCACTTTGCTACGGATCTGGACCCTAATCTGTTGTTGTGGAGAAATGCTTACAAGCTGGACTTCTGGGCAAAAATCCTCTGCTATTGTTCAGGGCCAACAAAGAAAGGCTCATTAAGCCCAGTTAGGGAACCATTACGGGTTCTTAGTTTCAACGCATAGTGACGCTGGATTGGTACATTTGCTTTTAATGAATGACTGCGAACAAACCTTGGCTCTGCTGGACTGTGTGCCTGTGCAGTCATGTAAATAATAATAATAATTGCCCTGGTGAAAATGACTTGATTCTTTGACAAACTGGACATTGGATGCACCCTGAAACGGCCAGCTACAACTGTAGCATCTAAAACACAGAAGTAATTATTATTTTGCTGTGTTGACTTCTAAACAGAGGAGAAGACTTTAAAGTAGGCCGCATGGGGGATAACACAAGCAGGGATTTGGCATCTGTAGTGTTTATTTTGTGGCCATAATTAAAACGTCCATCCGTGAATTGTCCATGCAGGATGGCAGGAGAGCTGGCAGCGACTGGGTGAGAGGTGGCGTACCCTCCGAACAGATCGCCAAATGCAAACGACAAGCAGTCATGCAGACGCACTCCGAAGCCTTAGGATGATTGTAGAGAGACCAGCTGACCTAAAGGTCATGGCTATCAATCTGCACCTTCCTGTTTTAAAACAGGTGATTGGACGGATGTTCTGGGCCTGGTTGGTTTCCTGTCAGGGCCAGAACAAGCCAGCAGCGCTAGGTGGGTGATGGCGTCTTAAGAAACTCAGACTCTGCTCTCGTCTGTTACAGCGGACAATGAGCTGAGCCCAAAAGCATCACGTTAAAGTGTCCTAACAGTTAAGGAACAGACCGCAGTGCCTCGTGTGTAAACAACATCTCTGTGTAGTCAAAAGGTAAAAAAACAAAGAGCTACATTGTTCAAAAAGATCTGTTGTTAACATGTTGATGTCCAAGACTTCTATTTTGAGATATTTGTTGATATCCGGTTGATTTTAAAAGTTCTTGGTGTTATTAGGGCAGAACCACATGAAATATGTTAATCCCAGCCTCTACATCTTTGATTTGGGGGAATCGGACCAGGTATGTGGCCTAAACAAAACCTCATTTTGACATATTATTTTTTCTGAACACAGAAATGAGCCACATGTTTTCTTACAAAGTTAATGCTCAAAACAAAAAGACAGAGATATTATTTTAGGAAAAAAAAATCTCCCCAGGTTATAATCAGAATAGGAATATTTTCCTGAAATCGTGTGGACCCTGATCTGGGAGCAAAGGAGACGTCACACTGTGTGACAGAGAGAAGTTGGTGTTATGCAGCGCGGCGAATGCACAGATTTTCGTTATTACACCTAAACGATGACAGAATGATTACAAAGTTGAGATTTTGAACTGTTTTCCACAAACAGTTTTCCCCTTAATTGTTAGATTAAAAGAAAAAGACTGTCGATCTTTCCCAATCCAGCAGCAGTTCAGAAACTGACAAAATAATAAAACAGAGCAAATTTGTCATTGTATTTGTAAAAATCCTATTCCTAGTTTAATCCTACCAGCTTGATTTCTAGAAGGTTCTTGCAGCTGTTGATGCTGGAAATAGCGCTTAGCTGTAGCAAGAAAACAATATGCTTTCGCAGCGCTTCGCTGCTCGGGCCTAATAAAGAATTCTGAGGACTGCTGGTGGAGCTCTGGACCCCTTGCATCCAGTGAAATTCATATTCTGAGGAGTTTTTAATCATTCTTTGTGAAATTAGGTGGCAGGCAGTCAGCGAAGATTACATGGATGCTGTAAAGGCCAAGGGAGGTTACAAGTGTCAGATCAGCTCAGCCCTCCAGGACTGTCAGCAGTAGAAACAGCAACATTAAACCTGTTGGAGAAAATATGCTACATTTGCTTTGCAATTGTCCCTGCATGATGACAATGATATAGTAGGATCCAATTAAATTCTTGCTTAATATGGGTTGTTGCTATGTTGTTGTTCAGTGTTTTAAGATCTTGTTCAATGTGCCCTTTTTTAACTTTGAGCCCCTCCAAAGGTCTCTGCACGGCCCTGGTCAATCAGCTCAGCCGAGCTGCACTTCAGCCATGAAGTTTGTTTTTATTCAAACTTCAGCAGTTTTCTAGTTGTTCTGCTGACGTAGTGATATCAATTTGTGACATCATGCAAACTGATGTCACAGTGAGTGATCACAAAGCTGCACTTTTGGATTCTACAGTCATTACCTTTGCAGTAGTCAGAGAGTAACGATTGTATTCTAAACGAAAGATTGTTTTCAATCAGTTTTTGGATTTATTCAGTAAGGAGTAAGGATTGTATTCTAAACGAAAGTTTTTTTCAATCTGTTTTTGGATTTGTCCAGATAAATAAGATTAACAATGAGTCGCACCAGCAAGCCGTCGTTTTCTGATTCCGTTAAACAGAAAATACAACAGAGCTTAGACAAAAAGGCACAGAAGAACCAGGGTCTCCTCAAAGAAGTCAGCATGATTACCACTGAGAGACAGACTCTGAAGAGAGAAATTGAGGAGCTCAAGATTAAAGTTATGACCTTAGAACAAGCTGCACTTAAGAAAGACAATCTCATTCAGGACAAAGACAAGGAATTTAAAAAACTGTGTGACGTAAACACAACTTTAAAGAAAGATAACAAGACCCTGGAGCATAACATGACCAACCTGGGGCAGAAAAACACTGCCCTGCAAAAGGAAAACAAAGCTCTGAACCAGAAAAACACCGTGCTGGAGCAGAAACGATCCACCCTGGAGAAGGAAAAGACCGCTCTGGCGCAGAGAAACACAGCCTAGAGAAAAAAAGCAAAGCTCTGGAAAAGAAAACACAGCTTGAGCAGAAAAGATCCACCTTGGAGAAGGAAAAGACCTCCCTGGGGCAGAAAAACACAGCTCTGGAAGAGAAAAACAAATCTCTGGAACAAAAAAACAACGTCCTGCAAAAGAAAGACAAAGGTCTGAACCAGAAAAACACAGTCCTGGAGAAGAACAGATCCACCTTGGAGAAGGTGGAGGCGTTTTTCTGGCCCAGAGGCCAGAGAAAAAACCAGCTCTGGAGAAGAAAAGACCACCCTTGAGAATGTAAAGACCACTTTCGTGAAGAAAAACACATCTCTGGAACAGAAAATCACAGCTCTGGAGAAGGAGAAAGCAAACCTTGAAAAAGAAAAGACCACCATTGTGAGAGAAAAGATAACCCTTGAGAATGAAAAGAGCAACCTTGAGAATGAAAAGACCGCTCTGGCGCAGACAAACACATCTCTGGAGAAGGAAAAGACCATCCTTGAGAATGAAAACCCCCTTAAAAAAACCACTCTGGCGCAGAGAAACACAGCCCTAGGGAAAAAAAGCAAAACTCTGGAAAAGAAATACAGCACGCTTGAGCAGAGAAGATCCACCTTGGAGAAGGAAAAGACCTCCCTGGGGGAGAAAAGTACAGCTCTGGAAGAGAAAAACACATCTCTGGAACAGAAAAACTTTGCCCTGCAAAAAGAAATAAAAGCTCTGAGCCAGAAAAACACCACACTGAAAAAGGAAAACAAAGCTCTGAACCTGAAAAATACAGTGCTGGAGGAGAAAAGATCCACCTGGGAGAAGGAAAAGACTGCTCTGGGGCAGAAAAACACAGCTCTAGAGAAGAATAAGACCACCCTTCAGGATGAAAAGACCATCCTTGAGAATGAAAAGACCACTCTGGCACAAAGAATTGCAGTTCTGGAGAATGAAAAGACAATCCTTGAGAATGAAAAGACCATCCTTGAGAATGAAAAGACCACGCTTGAGAATGAAAAGACCGCTCTGGTGCAGAGAAACACAGCTGTGGAAGAGAAAAACACATCTCTGGAACAAAAAAACAATGCCTTGAAAAAGGAAATAAAAGCGCTGAACAAGAAAAACACCATGCTAGAGCAGAAAAGATCCACATTAGAGAAGGAACAGACCACCCTTGAGAAAGAAAAGACAACCCTTGAGAATGAAAAGATTGCTCTGGTGCAGAAAAACATATCTCTGGAGAAGGAAAAGACAACCCTGAAAGAAAAAAAAGACCGCTGTGGGGCAGAAAAACACTGCCTTGGGGCATATAAACACCGACCTGCAGCTTGAACTGGAACAGCTGAATAGAAAGCTGAGGGACAATGAGGGGCAGCAGAACCAGCAGCCATCTAAAGAGGAAACCCATGAAGAACGCCAGCCTGTTTCAAACCAGCCACAGAAGCAGCCACCTGCCTCTGGACTTGCGGCTGAAGGCTTATTAAATATACTTCTGAAAATGTATCAAGCAGGCACTTTCAGGAACTATCAGTCTCCGGAACGACCATCTATCAACTGGGCTGATAGAGGGTTCTTCTCAATAAGAAGTGTCATGAGCTTCATGCTTGATTATCGGTGGCAGACAAGCTTGAGAACCGCAGGACTGCGGTGTCAGGGGAGCTTGACACTTGGGGCTGATGGCAGAAGAACTTAACGCTTGAAAGATGTTGGCAGCGTCCCCCAAGGTTTCTACTCTGGCCTGGCGATGAAGTCTGATGGCCTTCATCGCCAGACTTCATCTAGTTTGTTTTTGTTTTAGTTCTGGCCCTCCTTCCTAGACCCCCTCCACCAACCCGTGATGGGTTGTGTTTTGTTTTAGTTTGTTTATGGCACCTGATGTCTGCCTTGGGGAGGGGGTAATGTTAGGATCTGGTGTCGTTTGAGTTTGGATTTCCATGTTCTCCCAATGCATGCGTGGGTTCTCTCCGGGTGCTCCGGCTTCCTCCCAAAAAAAAAAGTATTAATTGATTTAGCTAAACCCATCCTTAGGAAAGGATGTGTGCATGCATGGTTGTTTTGTCTTGTCTGTATCTGTGTTGCTAGCGACGTGTCCAGGGTGTACGCCGCCTCTCGCTGGAGATAGGCACCAGCACCTCTCCTGACGCCACAAGGGGACAAGGTGTAAGAAAACGGATTGATGGATATTCCCAGGTCTTTTGTCAAGCTCACAACCTCAAATGTCAATATTTTATTCGTAATAGAACATAGATGACATATCAAAAGTTTAATCTTAGTAAATGTAACATTTTAAAGGAAAAATATGTTTGCTTCAAAATTTCACAGTATCTACAAATCCCAAAAAGTTTGGGACATGTAGCAATAAGTGGAAGAAAAAAGGAAATTAAGCATTTAACGAACCGCTGGAAGACCAATTAACCCTAATTAGGTCAATTGACAACAGGATTGGGTATAAAAAAATCTTCTCAGAGTGTCTGTCTCAAGCCAAGATGGTAAGAGGATTACCAATTCCACCATTGTTGCACAGAAAGATAGTGCAGCAATACCTGAATGGTGTTACCCAGTGTAAGGTCTTTGCGTAAAATAGCAAAGACTTTTATGTTATCATCAACCATGCATAACATCAAAAGATTCAGAGAATCTGGACCAATTGCTGTGCGTAAGGATCAAGGCCGTAAAACTCTACTGGATGCTCATGATCTCCGGGCCCTTAAACGTCACTGCACCTCAAACAGAAATGTCACTGTCAAGGAAATAGCAGAATGGGCTCAGGAATACTTACAGCACTGTCAGTGAACACAGTCCACCGTGCCATCCGCCATTGCCAGCTGAAACTCTACAGTGCAGAGAAGAAGCTATTTCTAAGCAAGCTTCACAAACTCAGCCGCTTGCACTGGGCCAGGGGTAATTTAAAATGGAGTGTGGCAAAATAGAAGACTGTTCTGTGGTCAGATGAGTCAGGATTTTAAGTTCTTTATGAAACACTGGGACGCCATATCCTTGGCCTGCCACCTTATCGCAGTGGAGGGGTTTGAGTGTCCCAATGATTCTAGGAGCTATGCTGTCTGGGGCTTTACATCCCCAAGGCAGACAGGTCCTAGGTGAGGGACCAGACAAAGCGCAGCCCGAAGACCCCTGATCACGGATAAAAACTTTTGAACGTGGTGTTCCCTCGCCCGGACGCGGGTCATCGGGGCCTCTCCCTGGAGCCAGGCCTGGAGGGGCGGGCATGATGGCGAGCGCCTGGTGGCCGGGCTTTTGCCCATGGAGCCCTGCCGGGCTCAGCCCGAAGGGAGAACATGGGTCCCCCCTCCAATAGGCTCACCACCTATGGGAGGGACCACAGGGGTCAGGTGCAATGTGGGCTAGGTGGCGGCTGAGGGAAGGGGCCCTGGCGGTCTGATCCTCGGTTGCAGAAGCTGGCTCTCGGGACGTGGAATGTCACCTCTCTGGTGGGGAAGGAGCCGGAGCTGGTGTGTGAGGCTGAGAGGTTCTGACTAGAAATAGTCGGTCTCGCCTCGACGCATGGCTCTGGTTCTGGAACCAGTCTCCTTGAGAGGGGCTGGACATACTTCCACTCTAGAGTTGTCCTCGGTGAGAGGCTTTGGGCAGGAGTGGGCATACTTGTTGCCCCCCATCTCGGCGCCTGTACGTTGGGGTTTACCCCGGTGAGCGAGAGGGTAGCCTCCCTCTGTCTAAGGATGGGGGGACAGGTTCTGACTGCTGCTTGCGCTTACGATCCGAACAACAGTTCGGATTACCCACCCTTTTTGGAGTCCTTGGAGGGGGTAATGGAGAGTGCCCCTCCTGGGGACTCCCTTGTTCTGCTGGGAGACTTCAATGCTCATGTGGGCAATGACAGTGAGACCTGGAGGGGCGTGGTTGGGAGGAACGGCCCCCCCCGATCTGAACCCGAGTGGTGTTATGTTGTTGGACTTCTGTGCTCGTCATGGATTGTCCATAACAAACACCATGTTCAGGCATAAGAGTGAAGAGTGTCATGTGTGCACTTGGCACCAGGACACCCTAGGCCACAGTTAGATGCTTGAACATCTAATCTGCGGCCGTATGTCTTGGACACTCGGGTGAAGAGAGGTGCGGAGCTCTCCACTGACCACTACCTGGTGGTGAGTTGGCTCTGGTGGTGGGTGAGGATGCCGGTAATCCCTGGCAGGCCCAAACATGTTGTGAGGGTCTGCTGGGAACGTCTGGCAGAGTCCCCTGTGAGGCGGAGTCCCCTGTGAGGCGGAGCTTTAACTCCCATTTCCGGCAGAACTTTGAACACGTTCCGGGGGAGGTGGGGGACATTGAGTCTGAGTGGACTATGTTCCGTGTCTCCATTGTCGAGGCGGCATACCGGAGCTGCAGCCATAAGGCTGTCGATGCCTGTTGCGGTGGCAATCCTCGAACCCGTTGGTGTACACCTTCGGTGACGGATGCTGTCAAGCTGAAGAAGGAGTCCTATCTGGACTCTTTTTGGCCTGTGGGACTCCGGAAGCAGCTGACGGGTACTGGCGGGCGACGCA
The DNA here is from genome assembly GCA_902982915.1 of Phalloptychus januarius. NCBI lineage: Eukaryota > Metazoa > Chordata > Actinopteri > Cyprinodontiformes > Poeciliidae > Phalloptychus > Phalloptychus januarius. The sequence goes on from CADWAE010000476.1 coordinate 2,612,310, forward strand.
GCATGCAGCTCAGGTGGTTGTTGAGGCAAAAACTTGGGCGTGGGAGGAGTTCGGAGAGGCCATGGAGAAAGACTTCCATACGGCTTCGAGGCGATTCTGGTCCGCCATCCGGTGTCTCAGGAGGGGGAAGCAGTGCAGCACCAACACTGTGTATAGTGGGGATGGTGTGCTGCTGACCTCAATTCGGGACCTCCTGAATCCCACCAACATGCCTTCCATTGAGGAAGGCATGTTGGTGCCTTCCAACATGCTTTCCTGAGTCCCCAGGCTCAGGAAGCTGAGCCTGGGGACTCTGGGTCGGGCTCTCCAATCTCTGGGGACGAGGTCGCCAAGGTGGTTAAAAAGCTCCTCGGTGGCAGGGCCCCGGGGGTGGATGAGATCCGGCCGGAGTTCCTTAAGGCTCTGGATGTTGTAGGGTTGTTGGCTGACGCGACTCTGCAGCATCGCATGGATATCGGGGGCAGTTCCCCTAGATTGGCAGACTGGGGTGGTGGTCCCCCTGTTCAAAAAGGGGGACCGGAGGGTGTGCTCCAATTACAGGGGGGTCACACTCTTAAGCCTCCCTGGCAAGGTCTATTCAGGGGTCCTGGAGAGGAGGGTCCGTCGGATAGTCGAACCTCGGATTCAGGAAGAGCAGTGTGGTTTTTGTCCTGGTCATGGAACACTGGACCAGCTCTACACCCTCAGCAGGAGGGTGCGTGGGAGTTCGCCCAACCGGTCTGCATGTGTTTTGTGGACTTGGAGAAGGCGTTTGACCGCGACCCTCGAGGAGTCCTGTGGGGGGTTCTCCGGGAGTATGGGGTACCGGGCCCGTTGATACGGGCTGTCAGGTCCCTGTACGACCGGTGCCAGAGTGTGGTCCGCATTGCCGGCAGTAAGTCGGGCTCGTTCCCGTTGAGAGTTGGACTCCGCCAGGGCTGCCCTTTGTCACCGATTCTGTTCATTACTTTTATGGACAGAATTTCTAGGCGCAGCCAGGGTGTTGAAGGGATCCGATTTGGTGGCCTTAGGATCGCATCTCTCCTTTTTGCAGATGATGGGGTCCTGTTGGCTTCATCGGGGCTCTCGCTGGAGCGGTTCGCAGCCGAGTGCGAAGTGGCCGGGATGGGGATCAGTGCCTCCAAATCCGATGCCATGGTCTTGAGCCGGAAAAGGGTAGAGTGCCTTCTCTGGGTCGGGGGGTGGTGTCCTGCCCCAAGTGGAGGAGTTTAAGTATCTCGGGATCTTGTTCACGAATGAGGGAAGAAGGGAGCGGGAGATCGACAGGCGGATTGGCGCAGCATCTGCAGTAAAGCGGGCGCTGTACCGGTCTGTCGTGGTGAAGAGGGAGCTGAGCCAAAAAGCGAAGCTCTTGATTTACCTGTCGATCCACCTTCCTACCCTCATCTATGGTCATTAGCTTTGGGTCATGACCGAAAGAACGAGGTCCTTTAGAGATAGGGTGAGAAGCTCGGTCATCCGGGAGGGACTCAGAGTAGAGCCGCTGCTCCTCCGCGTCGAGAGGAGCCAGTTGAGGTGGCTCGGGCATCTGGTCAGGATGCCTCCTGGATGCCTCCCTGGTGAGGTGTTCCGGGCACGTCCCATCGGGAGGAGGCCCCGGGGAAGACCCAGGACACGCTGGAGGGACTATGTTTCTCGGCTGGCCTGGGAACGCCTCGGGATTCCCCCGGAGGAGCTGGCCCAAGTGGCTGGGGAGAGGGAAGTCTGGGCCTCCCTTCTTAAGCTGCTACCCCCGCGACCCGACCCCAGATAAGCGGCAGAAGATGGATGGATGGATGGATGCCATATCATCAAGTTGTTATCAACGCTCCGTCCAGAAGCCTGCATCACTGATGGAGTTGCATGAGTGCTTGTGGCATGGCAGCTTGCATGTCTGGAAAGGCACCATTAATGCAGAGAACTATGTTCAATTCTAGAACAACATATGCTCCCATCTAGACGTCATTTCTTTCAGGGAAAACCCTGCATTTTTCAACAAGATAATGCCAGACCACATTCTGCAGCAATCACAACATCCTGGCTACATAGAAGGATCCTGGTACTGCAATGGCCAACCTGCAGTCCAGATCTTTCACCTACAGAGAACATTTGGTGCATCATAAAGAGGAAGGTGCGACAAAGAAGACCCGAGATGATTGAACAGTTAGAGGCCTGTATTAGACATGAATGGGAGAGCATTCCTATTTTTAAACTTGAGAAACTGGTCTCCTCTGTCCCCAGACGTCTGTTGAATGTTGTAAGAAGAAGGGGGGATGCCACACAGTGGTAAAAATGGCCTCTTCCCAACTTTTTTGGGATTTTTTGATGACATGGAATTTTGAAACAACATATTTTTCCCTGAAAATGATACATTCTCTCAGTTTAAACTTTTGATCTATGATTTGTGTTCTATTCCGAATAAAATGTTAGATGTTGGCACTTCCACATCATTGCATTCAGTTTTTATTCACAATTTGCTTAGTGTCGCAACTTTTTTGGAATCCGGTTTGTAAAATTAGAGGTTCTGTTAGTGCGGTTTGGTGCTGACGGGTCCGTTCTGCCACTGCAGATAGCAGAAGTAAGTCGGCAGGATAGCAGGACTCTGAACCGAGACAAAGTGACCGAAGCGATGGGTTTAACACTGGAACAGGGCCGTCCTGCTGCTATGCCTCCAGAACCTCATATCCTGAACCTCAGGAGAACTCAGCTGCAGGTAGAGCCATCCGGCACGTCCACTTATTTCTGAGGGTAGACCACAATTACTGGGCTGACCCGCCCCGCCATTCTGGAGTGTTTGACTGAACGCTTCTCCCAGCCAGAGCAGAATAAACTTCCACCACCTGGTGGTCGAATCTTTTACCCACGTAATTACAGTTGTTCAAGTCACAAAGATGGATTCATATATAAACAATATTACAATATTAAGTATATATGTCATTAAGTATTATATGTCAATAAATGTGGGCCTAATGACATAGATTTTTTTCACAAAAATATGTCTTAGCCACGAGACGAGACAAGCAGAGAGGGAAATACGTGTTGAACTATTAAAAAAAAAAACTTCCAAAGTAAACTCAGATGACCGAGCTTTTACTGGCATGTGAACGCACCATCTACACACAAATCAGGGAGGCAGAAATGAGTCTCAAAAGTAGTTGTGCACTCGTAACTGGATCTATACGTAACTGCAGTTTTGTGTATGTGTATCTGGCGACTGGTGCACTTTCTCAGCATTTGTAGGCATAGGAAAAGATTTATTTTCTTTTCAAGGCTTACTGTCCCGTAAACTGGCGCATTTCTGCCATCTGTTGGACTTTTAGGGAACTGCTTTATTTTTCCGTTATTTAGCCAGTATGGTTGTTTGCGAGCTGTAGAGCAGATGAACGTTACATGCAGTACAATCGCCACAGTCCAGGTCAAGTTCTTAGGAGCAATGCCTGTAGGTAGCAGCTTATACGGCTATAAACTCAAATGTTGTCGTTTATGTTGACATATGGAAAATATGTAACTTGTTTATTGACTTTATTTATGTTCAGTTTTAGAAATACTTGCGGACGATTTGATTGTTCAGTAACTAGTAGGCCGTTAACGTTGCTGGGGCCGTTACGTAGCAATGCAGTTCCTTATTGATGTAACATTGTTGCCGCACTTCCGATGTGCAATTGAATTTGAAACATTTATATTAGCTGTTCTGAACTCATCCTGAGTTGCTTGTGTTTTGGCAGTTTCATTCCGTTCTACATGGAAATAAAGAAAGAATTAAAGCTGCTAGCAGCCTTGAACGGCCCTCGCAGCCAAGCGCCGCTCCGGCGTAATCTGGCGACCGCGGGTGTTCCCGCGCCGCAGACGCTCTTGCGCCGCAGACGCTCAGTTTCCCCGCCCGTCCACCAGGCGACAAGCATCCACGCATTCGGCAGCCCCGACAAAGCACACAAAATGTGGCGCAGATCGGCCAATGTAGAGAGGAGATATAGCCGATGGATTAACCTAGGGGGCGCAGTGGAGTCAAGTTTCAATGTAATGCTATCGGGCTCTACAGAGATTCACAAGAGTCAATCTTAAGTTTGGTGCAAATTGGATGATGCATGTGTGATCTGGAGAGGACCATATGCAAACGGCTCATTTCTGAGTCAAGCCAAGATTTGAGGGTTTGACGCTGGTCTCTGTGCCATTTGTGGAAAAAAAACTGCAGGTTTACTTTTATTACCTGGATGATGAATAGTGAGATTTGATGCTCAGCCACAGCCACACGCTTTGATGTACAATAATTATTTTCATACACTGTGACAATCTATTCCTCTAGAATGTGCTGAGTGATTTTGACATCTGTAGGTCAAAAGCTGTAGGATTAATTCGATCAGATACAACGTCAATACATGACGGCGGCTTTAATCCAAAATAACCAACTTCCTGTTGGGTGTGGACCATGGATCCAAGAGACTTTTTTGTAGGTCCTGAGAAGATACACATGTGTACCAAGTTTCATAAGTGTAGGTTAAAGCATGGCTTGGGGCTGATTTATTAAAATATTCTAGAGGGCGCTATAGAGAAATTAGGCCACGCCCATCAATGACTGTTATGGATTCCTGTTGTGGGGTGGATAAGCATACATCCTAGTGACTTTGTTTGATACACTTGGGAATTTAGAGGCAAACGTATGGCAATGGCGTTACAGATGACTTCACCACGCTGCCATGGAGCCCATCTGCTCCATTGAAGCCAGTTGTGGTTGTAATCCACATTACACCAACATGTTTTCTGTCTGGACACAGTTTCATGTTGATTCACAAAAATATTCCTGTTCTCAGGGGAAAAATACATTCCTGTTCTCAGGGGGCGTGGCCTAAGTGATGTCATCATTCGACCATAGGGTATTGTAGGACACCCGATGATGATCAATCACAGAAACTTTGGTGCCTCTGTGAGTTTCTGTGTAGGAGATATAACAGTTTATTTTTTATGGCGAGTAGGTGAACTTTGACCCCTGCTAACCCCCCTTCAGCAGGAGGTTTTGATTATAAATAATCAATTATAATCGGCAAGGCCTTATGAACAATCTGAGCAAGTTTGAAGCCGATTGATCGAAATCCCTAGGAGGAGTTTGATTAATTGCGAGGGCTGTTTTCGGCCAAAATGGGGTCAAAATCAGACCTTCAATCCAAAATGGCCGACTTCCTGTTGGACTTGCACTATGACATTAATTGTATTTTCTGTTCGTCTTGGGGAGCTCTACAAGTGTACTAAATTTCATGTCTCTATGACAAAGTAAGGTCATAGCAGAGGGTCTTTTGAAAGTTGCTATTTGGCGCTGTTGAGCCGTTTCTTTTGCGTTTTTGTATCGACCTTAAAATACGTAATTTTCATGCAGACTTGACACGTCCGCCAAGTTTGGTGAGTTTTTGAATATGAAAAAGCCTCCAAAAAGCCAATTTATTTGGCGGAAGCATAATAACGAATAATAATAAACAGTACAAAAACAATAGGCCTTTGCAGCGCTTCGCTGCTCGGGCCTAATAAATGTTGTTTTTTTTATTGATTATTGAGAAATATAACCACTATCTTTCTCTTTGTCATGCTGTTTTTGTGAAAATGTGAATCAAAACAGGTGTTTTTTTGTTGTTGTTTTAAAAGGGCTTTCAATCTAAAATTGCAGAGGGTTTGAAATTGAATCAGAAAAAAAAGATTACAATCCAGCTTTTCGACAGACCGATAATAACCAGTGGAGTGCAGTCACTCATTTATGATTTATTGTTTATTAAAACATGCTGGTCATTTCTGCTGGAGGATCCTATCACGTTTTTTTTTAAATGTTCTTAATAAATAAATAAATGAGCACGGTTGTTTATCATTTACCAAGAAAACTAATTCCGATCAATTCCACCCACCGCTTGTCATGCAGGATTCTCTACAGAACCAAAGCATTTCAAACACTTTTCGGTACCATTGGGAAAAAAATCCAAATTAATAAAAAAAAAAAAGATAAGATCCAAGAAAACTTTTCAGATTTTATTTTTCATTTTTTTTTACTTTGAATGAATGATACGTCCCGGCCAAACGTGGCTGTGGTTGGCTCGCGCGAGCCTAATGAGTGTACGGAAACCTGTCAGGCGGGTTCCCGCGCCGCAGTAACTGGAACACTGGGAACAAACGCAGCGCTCTCAACCAGCTCAATGCACCTAGAAACACGTGCGACACAGCCGAGTCACACTTCAGGTGTTCCTTTAAACACGTCTCAACACCTCATCCCTCCCACTCACGCGCTCACTCAGAAATAGACCTGTCAACGTGCCACCATCCCTTATCGCCTAACTCTTAACAAGCCTATTTGCCTGTGACTGACGTTGACGCGATCCCTAAAGCCCCGGCTTGGCACCGGATCGCTCCTAAGCCAAATTAAGCCTCCGTCATGCCCACCCCCACCTTCAGTCTCGAGCTCGCCGCCCCCACCTCCCTCGTGCCATGGGAACCCTAAATCTTTAATGACGATGGAGAGCTCGGCGCGCTCCCACGGCACAAAAGCGGTGACATCTGTCTCTGTAAGTGCCACTCAGAGCATCTCCATTTGTTCTCGCCTAAAAATCCTCTAAAGAAACCAAATGTGGAAGCTGAGGGAGAGAGAAATAGAGGGTGGAGAAATTTTTCGGGAAGACAGAAATCGTTTTAATTCCGTGCCCAAATGCTTCAGTGCGCTAAAAGCTTTTCAGATCGCCTCCCCTTGTTCCGATGCTCCGACCGCAGCCCACCTGCTCACCGCTACTTCCAGCTCTGCTCGCCGGCACTTACAATCAAATTAAACCGCACCGCTGGGCGTCTGATGGAGCCCCCGCGCTTTGGTTTGAAAGTGGAATGGTGGTGAAAGTAATAAGAATAATACATATATATTAAATTTACTTTTATGGGAGCGGGTTTGCTCAGTGCAACAAAGCAAAGCAAAGCAACAGAAAAAAATGATTGTGAAAAACATATTGCCCTCTTAACAGATTCCTTTGGTTTTTGCTTTTTTTATGTGACATTGAAGTGTTTCATATCAAACAAAACACTTATTAAGGGGAAGAAAATCTATCACTTTGGGTAATTATCGTGATTAGGCTTTATCGCGATATTTTGCGGTTCTATTGCGATAGCAATAAAAGCGCGATAAGAACTATTCACTTCTTGATATGAAAACGAGTCATATCAAGAAGTGATTGTCTCTCTAAACTGAGCACAGTATTTAATCATGTTTTCACATTTATTGATACTCAAAGTGATATTTTCCCTAAAGGTTTTGGAAATCATTAGTACTTTTTTGGCAAATGTATGTTCTTTTCGGTCAGCAGTGGTTTTGCCCTTACTCTCCCGTGGAAGCAGTTTTTGACCAATCATTTTGTTGACTCTTGGACTGTTCTGACCTCAGCTGAGGCCAGTAGAGTTTTAGATGTTATTCGTTCTTCCATGGCCCTCCGGATCCGTTGTTGGTGTGCTCTCGGAGTTTATGAGGTTGAAACAGCTGTTGAGTCATTTTGACAAAACATTGAGTCAAAAACTGTGCCTCAGTTTGTTGGGTAAGAGAAGAGACAGTAGAAGGACACGTCTTTACAGGCAAGAATTTGGACTGTAAATAACGCTCAGTCTGAGCATCAAGATTTTAGTTGACATTACGATACTTAGGTTTACATTTACCCCAGAAGACGTTAGCACAAGCTAGCTGTGTTCAGTGTTCACACTTTTACCAAAGAACTGCTGATAAAATTAGTTTAATGGAGGCAATATTCAATACAGTGTGGAATATAGAAAGGATGAATGGAAGCAATTGATTTAACCCAAATATTATGTTAGTTTTTACTCAATTAATTTCTTTTGCAGTGGCAAAAATAATGCATTCATGCCTTCTATCTATCTATCTATCTATCTATTAATTATCATCTATCTATCAATATCTATCTATCTATCTATCTATCTATCTATCTATCTATTTAAATGCATAATAATAATAATAATACAATTGCTACAATTAAAGAAACTATATGATAATTTATGTTTTCTTTATTTATGCCGAAACTAGTATTTTAAGTACTCTATTAGTTTTTCATGTTCTATCGGCCTAAAAGAAACGTCATTGTTTTTTTTTCTTGTAATATTATTCCAATCAGTTTGCGCCATCCTGCTCCAGTCCACTAGGCGGCGGCAAAACACACAAAACAACTAAATGTAAAGCGTTTTGGAACCAGAAGAAGCAAACAGAAGAAAAGATGGCGGCGTCCATGCTGGTGCAGAGGACGGCAGCCTTATGTGGGACTTTAAACGGAGCTTCTCTGTCCAAAGCCATCCTTCCTGTGAACTGTCGCTGTGCGTTTGTGCTGCAGACTGCAAGCTACAACCCCAAACCGCTGTGGCTTAACCTCCGGGATCCCTACATCCCCGACAAGGAGGGCAAAAAAACCCCGGAGTGGCAGAAGACGTCTCGGTATGACAAGAAGCTGTTCGGCCGCTACGGCTCCACCTCGGGCATCGCCCCGGCGTCTCTGTGGCCGTCTCCCGAGGAGCTGGAGAAGATTATAGCGGAGGAAAAAGAGTGGCACCCACCTTTAGAAGTCTTACTGAAGAACATAGAGGCTAGAGAAGGAGGGAACCGAGAAGCGGCTCGCGAAGTAAGTCACACTACGGCTGCTCTGATTGATCGCTTTCTCTCTTTTATGTTTATGGAGCTTTTTTCTGTGAAGGAGGTCGCAGCGCGTGGCAAAGTATTCACACCCCATGAATCTTCCCACCCTTCATGTTACAATCATAAACTTGAATATGGAGTGGAAAGTAACAAGTTACATTTACTCTCATTCTTGTAATCAAGTATAATTTGTCTGTAATTCGTATTTCTCTGTCATTCATAAAACCAGAACGTTCACTTTTATTTCAGGATACCTTAAGTGTAAAATTTAAAACATCACTCAGTAAGTAAAGACAATAATTAAATAAAATAAAACGGCAGAAAAAATGGCATTGATCCTTGTCCTGGATTAGCAATCAGACCTTGTGGAGTTAGAGTCAAGCATAGTTCATAGTAAACAGATCAGTCTGGTTGGAGATATTTGACAGATTAATCTGTGGTGTTTGAAACTTAAAATGGAAACTATGAGGCTCTGCTCCAAACCTAGCTATGGGGAAGCATGGTGGTGGCAGCAGCATGGTGTTGACCAATGCACACCACGGTTTCAGATATTTGTAATTATAAAAGGAAAACTATTTTTGTTGGCGTTACGCGATTGAAGATTTAGCGCTCTTCCGCTGTGCTTATTGGGCCGCACCGACTGATCTCCTTCATCTTTTCCCTACAGGGAGCGCCTCATAGCGGCGAACATGGCAAAGATGCCCAAGATGGTGGAAGACTGGCGCAGGGGAAAGCGCGAGGCCAAGCAGAAGCTGAAGGAGGAGAAGGAGCGGAAAGCCAGGCTGATGGCCGAGGCACGGGAGCGCTTCAGCTACAACGTGGACCCCCGCAGCACCAAGTTCCTGGAGATGGTCGCCGAGATAGAGAAGGAAGAGAAGAAGAAGCAGAAACTGCTGAAGCGCAGACTGAAGGCAGAGCAGGCTGCAGCGCCCCCAGCTGCCCAGCCCTAGAACTGGAGTTTTCAGCAACACATGCTATTAGTTTTTAAGGTAGAAATAACAACAAAAAAAAGCTCAATTCTGGTTTAATCTGTCATGGCAGGAATTGTGCTTTACAAATGTATATAATAAACTGGCGACATGTTATGTTTGTATTTATTGTGCTGGAAAATGGACTTTATAAGCCAGTGCAGTCCTCCTTTTGACACCCAATGTCTTCTTTAACGATGGAAAGAGCTTTTTCTTTCTGTTTCTATGTATTTCCACCATCTTCTCACGTGTACAGACTTTAGAATAAAATATAATTCTTCCAAAACGCATCTTTGTTTGAACTCATTTAAGAAAGGAGGTGAACGCAACAAGCAAACTCACAGCGTGTCAATATTTGAATAAATCTAAAGCTCGCAATCATTATGCAAATTCAGTTTTTTTTCCTTACACTGACGGTTTTTAGGACAGCATTCAAACTTATGGTTTATCACATTTTCCTACAGCCTTCAGATTTTTGCATCATTGTGAAGTAGGAGGGTTTTTGTCTTTCATTTTGTTCTCATCTGATCAGCGATAACCTTCTTCCACTTGCTTACACTGGATTTTATTACGGTGCATCAGTGACCCAACAGTTTCCCCACAATGCATCACACAGCATTAAAAATGACACATAGTCGCTTTAATGGTACCTACTACAGTTTACAGAAGCAGATGTCTCCCACTGATTGTCCCTTTCTCTTCAAGAACAACACAGCCACAACCATACGTTTGAATAATTCTTACAATGTGTTTGATTTTTGTAGAATAAGTTCAATTAGTGAAGATTCGTTGTCAATATAAACCATAAAACCTCTGTTAAATAAAATAAGTTGGATATGTACACACAGGTGTGCATTCGCCTGTGGCAGGTGGTGAAAATCCCAGCTCTGCTGCCGTCTGTCTGAGCGGCGGTCCTCTTTAAATCACAGTGACACGCCTCCGCGAGTGGAACCTGTTGTATTTAAAAAGTCGAAGTTTGCTGTAAGTACACCGTGGGTTAAGGCGGTCCGTAGCGAGGAGTCTGGTCACATCTGGCCGTCTTCCTCCTCGGGGTCTGCCTTGAGTTTGGCCAGAGCAGCGTGGATCCTGAACAGAGTCCTGGACTCCATGGAGTAGTCCTTGTAGTTGTGCCTGCGGGACACAAGAGGAGGTCGAGCTAGTTCGTGTTTCTGAAAGGAATCCCTGCGTCCTGAAAGTTAAGTCCTGATGGGCACAAGTTTGTGTTATTCACAGATAGTTAATGTTATTTTAAATAGAGGAGTAGGAAGGAAATAAGATCCTGAGTCAGTCTCAGTAAAATCTGAACTGGATATTTTCGTGTTTGATGGGTTTTTTAAACGGTAACGAAAAATCTGACAGCCATTTTTTTTTGGAAGATCACCAAATAGCTTCTTAGTGTCTTTCCATCACCACCTGGTGTGAGATGTGTTTAGTGGCTGAGCGGATCGGTTTGGAGTATCGGCTTGTTCTATGAGTCAGTGTTTGACACTGGCTATCGGGCCCTATGCAAGATCTGGACACCATCAGTTTTGATTAATGGACAGGTTTATAAACACAAAAACGCTGATAGTCAATAAATATAGATTATTACAACTGTAATATCCTATAAGTTACAACAATTCAGCAGGAGAAGGTGTTGCTTTTTCTGTTTAAGATAAAAGGAATGACATCCTGTTGTACATTCTTATGTCCAACAGGCTATGGATGTCTGACTTACTTGGCTTTATGGAGTATCTTGATAGCCGCGTCTCTCCTGCCCTGGTCGATGTAAAGCAGACTGAGCTCCACCAGAGCGTTGGGCACCAGGTAGTGGTCAAACTTAATCTTCTTTTCACTAGAAACATAAAGAGAGCAGCACAGACAATCTGTTGTAAGCTGGTGTTTTAAACAGAGACTCTAGACCGCAGGGAGTTAAGACATTAGTTATTCTATGTTGGCAGCAGAGATTTCATGGATTCAGATATGTTGAACTTGGTTGCATTTTTTATGACATTACAACTGCAAAATTTAATGTAAATTATGTACTTTTTGGGCTCAGGAAGTTGATCTGACTTGACAGGAAGACAATGGAGGTAAATGCAGGTTGATGGAAGAAAAGACTCAAGACTCAAAGAGCCGTCTTCCAGCAATAACCCCAGACGTACAACAGGAACAGTCAAAGTCCTGCCTGAGATTCTCTCCAGACTAAAGTTTGGTTTTTAGAAGAAACAAAAAAAAGCCTACTTTTCTATGCTTTGCTTCATATGGAGGATCCGTACAGAGGATCCGAACTCTCGGCTACTGAGAAACGATTGGTTCCTGGAGGCATAGACTCTGTTGAAGTTTTAAATTTTACCCCAGTCGCTAACGCTTGTTTGTGACGTGGCCGTGAACTGACAGCGGCCAAAAAGAAGCGGACCAGAAATTTCTCGTGCTGTAAACAACAATCCTTTACAGTGAAGAGACGTGCTGAAACTGAACCAAATGGCTGTTTACACCAATTCAATGTTTGGAACGTCGCCCCGATACGGACGATCGCTTCACTTCCTCTGCTGCTGTTTCCAAAAATACAAGGAGGCTATGATTCTGAGTCAGCTAAAAATCGACATCAACATTCACGACTTCTTCTGTTTGCTGATCGCCGGTTGAAATCCTGCCAGAGGATCTACATCAGGGAGAAACCCCAGACGGAGCAGAGAGGTGAGATCAGAATAGAGCAGAACTGCCAGGTACAAATCTGATAAAGACACACTCTACTGATTTTTATTTATTGGAGAAAAATCATGAGCTACTTTGAGTTGATCGACAGAAAACCCCAATAAAATGGATTCAAGTTAGTAACTTAGAAATACTTCTGCAAGGCACTGCTGCCTTTAAAAGTTCGAGCATCCAAATCCATCCACGTCGGACGTTGACGTCAGGCTAATATTTTCCGGGCAAATATTTACAGTGAGAAAACTCAAGCAGGGAAAAGCTGCGTGCATTTCTTAGGAGTTCCTTGTCAAATGGTCTGTAAAGATTTCAAAGAAGGTCGCTCTTGTTCTCACGGTGAGAATCCAAACTGAGCCCACCTGGAGCAGACCTTGTTGAAGCATTCCTCAGCAGCCTGCAGGATCCCCTGGTTCTTAAAGCACAAACCCTTCAGCATGTGGATCAAGCAGCGGTCGTCCATCACATACTCGTGCTCTGCAAAGTAAATGTTCTACAAATAAAAACTGTGCTCGAATAAGAGCAGCGCTACTTCCACACATTTCTACTCAAGGAAAAGTAAAATGTAGCCGAACAAGAAACTAGAGAAAGTTTACTCAAGTACTGAGCAACTGATCAAATTATCAGTCATTATTATAGTATTTTAAAAATTACATCATCAGACGCAGCAGAATATAAAACTAAGTGGAAATTTTGGTATTTTAAGGACGAAAATGACAATAATTTTTAAAACGTAAAAAAAAACCTCCAACCAAATCAGGCAAGATAATTTTTTCCCACATCAGTTTCTTTCAGTAAAAAACTTGAATAAGAACTGCAGGTGTGTGTCTGTGTCTGGTGATTTATTTTTGGGTTTAAAACATGTTTGTTTTTCATTGAGTGGGTGGAAAATCCAGATATTTTACTCAAAAAAAGACTAAAAATACTTCATAATCACCCAAGTAAAAGTAAAAAAGTACAGCATAGTAAAAATACTCCTATCAGTACTTTTTTTTTTCTTCCAAAAAAGTTACCAAAGTTAATGTGATTGAGTAAATGTAACTAGTTTCTGCCAAGCTAAACACACTAAAAAAATCCAGTAATGTTGTGTGACAAGCTGTTATACCGGGAGATTCCAGCAGAGTGCGCTCTGCCTCCACCACAGTCTGCATCATTCCTTCGGTCAGCTCTGGCCGCTTGCTGATCATGCTGAAGCCGTTCCACATGTACATCATCTCCTGTGATGGCGCAGGTGTGATGTGAGCCAAACAGAACACTCCGTGTGGGTTTCTCTGATCCTTTTCATGCTTTCTGACTCACCAGAACCGGCACCGGCAGCCTGACCGGGTTGGAAGACTTGTAGCGTCGGGCTTTACGGATGGCAAACTTTTCTGTCGGAGGAGACTTCCCTGCTATCTTCTGCTTGAGGCTCGGGACTTGTCTGAGGAAAAGGGAAGGAATTTGAAACAGGTTTAGAATCGTACTTTCTGCTATAGCATAACGTTTTCGTGAGGTTTTTCCATGCATGTCAATGTCTCGTTGTGAAATATCTGAAGTTTTATATCTTTTTCTTTAGGATAGAAATCACTACAAAACCTATAAACAGAAACTGTTCTGAGTAGAAAGAAAGAAAAAAAATACGTCCAAACTATTTGGACTATATCTGAGTTTACACCATTTAACAGTTTTGATTGTGTCTTTTTTGTGTTGGTCGTCTGAATGGTTAGCAAAGCGCCGTTTCCATATGCAGTTCCATCTCAAACTTACAGGAACAGACATAAACATGCAGCGAATAAGTCGATTTTCAATCAGTTTTTCTGCACCAAAGAATTAAGAATAAACACGATTTACTGAGGGTCTTTATATGTGTGCATATTTGAAATTTTAAATTGACATTTGTGACCGTATAGAACAATATAGTCACATATTGCGAGGGAACGCAAACGTTTTTTATGTAACGCAAAAGGAACATGCCCCTTAGGGGGCTCCGTAGAAAACAAATGCAAACCATGCTTTTTTTTTTTAATAAAATTTTCCCGTATTTCAGTCTTTTCAACATTAAAACCCAATCGTCACCTGAAAAGCTCCACCTCATCCTCTCCGAAAGGCCGCGCCTCTTCCTCCGGCAGCATGCTGAGGTAAGCAGCTTTCATGTACACGTACATGGCCTGGAAGAGCAGCACGGTAAAAAAAAAAAAGATAAACTCTCAACAAACATTTAAAACTTCTCCCGTCCAGAGTTGGACACCTTAGACCAGCGGCTCTCCTGGCTGAGCAGGTCTGCGTAGAAGTAGGCCATCTTCCAGGGGCGCTTGAAGGTGAAGCACCACATCAGCTCCCAGTAGCACATGTGGTGGAACTGCTTCCACGTCTGCTGGGCCTTGCAGCCGTCTTGAACAAACGCCACCGCCTGGCAGAAAGGCGAGACGAGCGCCACGGGAGGCAATGAGGAAGCAGGCGCTACTGTACTTATTAAACATTAACGTCGAGCCTCGGTCAATAGGAGAATGGCAGCATCGCCATGGTTACCGTTTGAACCCACGAGACAGGGCTGCGTTCACACAACGTGTGATCAGCCGACAAAACGGGCAATTGGTGGACTTTCTTAGAGACAAACCTCATCGATGTTTCCTTTAATCTCCTCCGTTCTGCCGGCGAAAAAGAGGAATATTGCACCCTGTGAGGAGAGAAAGAGGAAGAATGACACACGGTGCAGCTGCAGCTACCGGTTTGTTTGACTGTTCGATTCACATCAGTCCTGGAGGGAGCAACAATCTTTCTTGGCTGTGTTTGATCAAGACGTTTTCACTCGGCCACAGCGCTGAGGGGCGTCACAGTTCAGTTTGCTCTGAGGGATGGGGGAGGTGGAGACAAGGTGGAGTGGGAAACACAGCTTGAGAATTTACACAAGAAAGAGAGAGAGAGAGAGAGTGCAACGTAAAGGTTTTGAATTTTTCATCATAGTTCAGTTCTATTTTACTGTGACTTTGTTGGTCTAATTCAGTTGGTTTCAATAGGTTTTTACAGCGTTTGCTAGTTATTACTAGTTATATATTGCCTGGTTTCAGTTTTTGTTCTAGGTGGAGGATTCAAAAGGGTCAAAGTATTGTATTGTGATGTGTTTCTATAGGTTGGATAGTGGATACGCAACAGAAGACAAGATTTTCATGGAATGGATTCAATTCTTGTTGAACCACCATCCGACTCTGGGGTTTTGTCCCAACTTTTGCCGTCGGCGTTTCACGGACCAGCGAAAGAGTACGGAGTGCCGTAATTTGTCGACAGCTGACATAAGACGCTTCCATGGGAAGAAAAAACAAATAAATAGATTAATAAACACAAAATTGAAGGGTGTTATTTCTTGAATGTCAGCACATCATCCAGTTTTATAAATGGAGGATGTAGTTCCAGTCAGGTTTTCCTTTTTAATTACTATTTTTATTTACTTCAGTTAACAATGTTTTCTCAATGTCAGTTTTCGTCATCTTGTTAATTTGAGTTAACTATAGTAACCTTGGAGAGACAGAGGTGTGGTGAAAAGAAATGTATAACTACGCTCCAAAGTTTACTCAGAGTCATCGTTGGCCTGGATGTCATATTAATTTATGGTACTTTATTTATATGGATTTATTTGAACAAGAATTGAACGTTATGCAGGATTCAGCTTCAGTTAATACAAAACAAGATCTGGTTGCACAAATGTGAAGATGTCACCGAGCAATCTCAAGTTGCGCCTCCACCACCTGCTTCCAGTTGCCATGAGCAAGGAGCCGGCAGAACTCTGACAGGATGTTGGACCACTTCTCTTGACAGAAGCTCATCTAAAGTGTTTGGTTTCCTCCCTCTGATCCAAAAGTTTAAAATGGGTTGAGGATGTTCGGAAAAGATGAGCCACCTCTCAACTCTTAAATTAAAGGAGATTGGTTTGGAAGTCCATCATGGCATAAGCCACTCATAAAATGGAAGATGCTGGAACACCCTGCAATGCAGTTAGCAGTGAAGTGAGTCTAACAGTTAGCAGGGAATGAACAGGTGCCGACCGAGAAAGAAGCACCTTCCACTTTAACAGGAATTTGCATCACCTCATATGAACAAGCCGAGTTTCTTTTGAAGAAAACAAACATGGTCGCACGAGACAAAGATGAGCTGTTCGGTCATAATGACAAGAATTTATGAGGAGGAACAGTTCAGCATGCTAGCGTAACAGGCTACCAATCTATTCTGCTGCTACTGCGCATTTGAAACGCTGGGTTTCAAATTCAGAAATTTGAATGCTTTTGATATCTGAATTGTTAGAGTTAATTAAATGAGCTGATTTTCAACTTTTAAGCATAGTTCACACATTTTCAAAGAGCTTGAGCCAATCAGGAGTTTAGAGTTAGCCTGATCACTTAGCATAGCAATTAGCCACTGGATTTTCAGCTTCCAATTGGAACACAGTTACAACAGGGACCGCAGTTCAAACTTTTAATTCCAGCTTCTCAAGGTAAATGGATCTCTGTCTTTCAACTCAATTTGCCAAGGCTTTATAGGAGATGAAAAAAGCTAACCCTTTAGCATCGATTCCTTACCTGTGGGTATCGGGCCGAAAGGTTTCAGCAGTCTCTCAGCCTCAGAAACCTCTCCTCCCGTTCCTGAACAGACAGGAAAAATGACGTTAACATTAATGTTTAATGAAGTCATCACACAAATCCGGCGGCAAAAACTACCGAGGACAAACGTGAGGAAGGTGTGGTAGCAGAGCAGCAGCAGAGCGCACAGCATGGAGCGCAGATTCATTCCTGTGGCTCCATCACAGAGCAGAGAGAGGCCGTATTCCTACAACAGAACGCACGAGGAAAACATCTACCGGGCTGTGAGATTCTGCTGAGTCAATGGAATGAGGGCAGAAATGAGAAATGTCACACCTTGTCGCCGGAGAAGCCAGCGAACTCCAACATTTTGAGTAAACGAGGAGGAAATAGAGACAGCGTCTGAAAATAAAGGAAATCTGGTTAGCACAAGCACGAGCTGACCAAAAAGAGTCTGTCAAAATTTGGGCATAAAATCGTTTAATAAAAGTTCATCTGCATGTTGTAACCACTGGGCCACACTGTTTAAAACGCTAGAAATCAACAAAAAAATGTGAAAATCAACATGGTGACATCCAGGAAGCCAGTGAAGAGATTTCAATACTGGATCCATGTGCTCATGCTTTATTGTAGCAGTTAGAAACAGATTTGCACGTATATGGCCAAGCATCTTGATTTTGTCTACTCTGCCCAAAGAAGATCGCTCCTTACTCAAACAATGCGGCTTGTTTGACAGAAGAGGAGGTTTTGAAAGCTTAATCATTGTTTGTTTAAAACAAAGAGTTTCAACAGAAAATGCTTACAAACAAGGAAATGGATTTCCTAGATTGATGGGACAACAAGATTGTCTTCCACCAAGATCATTGTGGAAATCTTTCTGCCTCAGCAAGTTAACATACCAATGAATACTGTAAACAAATAAACAGTCAAAACTCCAAAGTGCTAATCATTAGGTAATGATTAGATGATCATGAACTAAACATCAGTTCATGATGAACTAATTATTAAATAATCATTACTTAATAATTAGATCAATTGTCTAATTAACGATTATGTAATCATTAACTAATCATGACTAGTTAATGATTAACTTATCATAGTTAATAGTTAGAAAATCATTAACTAATCATTACTTAATGATTAGATCATCATTAATTATCTAATTATTAATCAAGTGAATGTGATGAGCTAGCATCAGCTAGCAGATAAATGTGGTGATCTTAGCTGCCTAAAAGAAAAATGTCACATTCTGTTTTCTTATCTGAGGTTGTTCTTCATTTAAAGGACAACTAAAGATAAGATTTTTTATTAAATGGTGGAGAAACTAAAAAAAAACAACAATATTCTTTTTTTTTTTTTAGTTATCTGTGCGTACTTGAAAACATACCAAGTTAAATGCTCCCACTCCGAAAGAAATGCCTCCCTCCAGGTGAACGTGGCTCGGTCCTTTGACGCAGCTGTAAGATTTGATGAAGTTGTGCAGGTCTCTGGGTCATGAAAGGAAGGCGAAGGAACCGTTTAGCAACAAACATCTGTATGAACTAATTACACATCAATTTTACGACGCAAATCTTCATATTAAAATCAGCATTAAAAAAAAAAAAAAAAACGACGCATAAAAACACCTAAGACCCAAAAACAAGCTGAGGTGAATTGTAGTTAAACATTTTTTTTTTGAGCTGTTTAATTCTCAGTTCTTCTTCTCTTCCTGAAATCTTCACTCTACAATGCAGAAGAAGAGGAGCTTAAAGTGGTTAAAAGCTGACCTCTGACCTTCATGCGTAATATAAACAGACATCTCAACACTGGAAAAGTATTAAACTTCTATTCTCTCATGGTTTATGTGATGAAATAACAAATTAATGAGGAATTGCGAAAGGCGAATGAATTTACATTTTGTTTGCTAGATATCTTTTTAGCGTGAATCTAAATCCTCAAGCAGACTCAGTCAGATTTAAGGGCAATATAACTACCTTTATATGTTTTGTAAAAAGACAAGATATAGATTTATGTACAATTTATAATTACACTCTTTGTGTTGATCTGTTGCTGTTCTTACTTGTAAAATGATGAAACCTGGTAAAGGTTTAAAGTGTGCTTATGCAACGCAATGTAGCAGCCATGCTGGTGAAATAGATATTTAGCATATGGTTTTTATTTGTCAACAACTCCAGAGATTATTCTTAGAACGCGCATAGAGTAAAAACATTTCCTTTATTAAATAAGAACTTACTTGTAAATCATGTAACTGTTTCTTACTTTGATTCCGCCTTTGATAAAACTCACCATGCTCTCATCCTGAAGGGACACAAGAAGGAGACAATTTGGAAATGGAAAATAACTTTATATTATAATGTGGGGGAAACTGCGTTTGTATTCATTGTCCCGTTTTAACAATCGAGGCAACATTAGTTTACCTGGAGGAAAGTGAGAGCAGCTCTTTGGAGTTGGCACTCGGCATAACACACCTCCGCATGGAGCTGCACTGCAAACACACACACACACACACACACACCAACACACACATGCAGCATGACGTGAAGTAACTGCTCTTCCATATTTCAAGTCATTTTCTCCTCTAACGACTTGAAATATTCGAACCGCGTCGCGACACCTTTATGGGTGGCTAAAACATGTCGGTGAATGGTTCATAACGAACAGATCTTCCTCAGTAATGTGTAGCAGGTGGGAATTTCAGCATTTTTTTTTACCTTCAGAAAGAGACTCTCCAACTGACTTGTTTGCCAAACCCTGGGATTTGCGTCGAAACCTGCAATGTTGGGAAAAAAATAAAAAATTAAAAGCAAACATTCGACGTGCAGAAATGTTACATCATGAAGGATTGTTAGAAATAATTGTAGAAAATGCATCAGATTCATCTATATTCTCCTTCAGTCCTTAAAATCAGGGTCAGGTTGGGATCAACAACATTTTTTGTCCTCCTATGTAAAATGGCATCGTTTGTGTGTCAACAGGCTATAAACTTAAACTAATTTAAACTTACAATTTAAATCGGTTTAAATTATAACCAATTTAAAACAGAATTTCTGCACATGCTCCATTAAAGGTACAGTATAACTTGTATACATATTTGTTAAAATTGTCGTGACAATATGAGACGGATAATCTGTGAAAAGTTCAATCTTCTCCACCTTCTCCCTCAGCTGCTATTTCCATCCTTGTCAAAAACAGCCAATCAGGGGGGGAGGAGGGGCTTAGTGCTGTCAATCACATCTGTGTATATGCTGCTAAATGTGTTAATAACAGAAACAATTTACTGTTGCAGGAAAACTGTTTACCTGCCGTCATTTGGTGGCTACGCTAATTAGCCTGGACATTCACAACATGCTAAGCTAGCTGCAGCGTAGCGGAGAGAAAGGAAGAGGGACAAACAGCGCTACACGGATGATGGTTGACAGCAATAAGCCACTCCACCTGGCTCTGATTGGCTGTCTCTTAACACTGGCAGAAGGCAGAGGAACTCAGTTCTTTCCAGATTATCTGTCTCACTGGACTGAAATAGATATGTAAAAAAAAATATTTTTTATGAAAGCTACATACTACAGCTTTAAGGAAATGGGAGTGCAGGCGGCACTGTGCCTCAAAGAAAGAATGCCGGTCTGAAGATGAGCGAAAATGACAAAGGCAGCTTGAATTCAGGTTCAGGTTCAGAGCTGGGAGACATTTCTCTCTCCTCACTGATGATGTTTCAATCTAAATACATTTCTATGACGAGATCCAACATCTACCTCTGCTCCTCTGTATTTTATTGTTTTGCTAGTGACTTCTTACTTTTTCCTAATAGACCAACAATTATCCAACAATTTATGCTTATCTCAACAGGGCAAATGTGGCTCCATGCATGCAAATACAGGTTTGCATGCACGGTCACAGCAAAGCAATAAAGTCAATTGCGCCTCAATGCTACAGTGTTGAACAAAACAGAAAAAATAAAAGAAGCATTGTAACGGCGTGCATGTGCAATGAGTGAACCAGGCTGACCTCTGGCAGACCTCCTGGGCGCTCTTCATGGTGTTCCCCGCATTGGTGATGTCATCGTGCTGAAAGGTCATCATGGCCTGCATCTCCAGCACCGTGGCGTAGATCAGAGCGTGGTACATGCTCTCCTGGACTCTAAAAAAAATGGGAGCAACACAGGACCGCAAGATCAACATCCTCCAACCTCAGGCTGCAAGCAAACATGGCTCGGCTCGGCGCATTTTCCTGCAGAGGCCAGATAAGAGGCCAGGTATCTTTCTTTCTTTCGTTTCTATCCGCTCCGTCTTGTGCAACATGTTTGCATTGCACGGCTGACGCTCTGCAGCCCTGTTGAGTCAGGCGGGCCTTGGGCGTCAGCTTCAGCAAACACTTGATATCCTGGAGACCTAAAGCCCGTCCGCCGGGCCCCGGAGTTTCACGGCTCACGCCACAAAAACACAGAAAGAGTCAGAAGATGGCGACAGAAGCTGAATACTTGCTGACATCATGCTGTGAACACACACTACCACAGGGTTTGGTTGTGGCTTTTTTTTTCTTTTTTTCTTTAATGGTGAGAGCCAGCCGATGGGGGACCCGACTGTAGGCGGGGATTAGCGTTACCTTGGCCGCAGCCTCTCCAGGCTCTCGTTGAAGTGGTTGTTAAGGAAGAGATCCAGGGCCTCCATGCACTCATCCAGACACGCTTTCAGGGTCATCTCAGAGGAACTGCAGCACAAATGGGTGCAAAGATGAACAAGAGAGATATGACTGAAGTGAGATGGGGGGAGGGGAGGGTGGTGGAGCAGCATTTGAACTCATCATAAACCTGCAGGATGGCATGTTTATTTAGCGCTGACACAGTAAGCAACAAATCAATTTGTCGCATGATAAATGAAATCCAAAGCAATAATTTCTGTTTTTTACAACAATTGTCAAAGAGACGCGTCACTTTAATACCGTCGAGAAACTTTAGACTGTTAGCTTAGCCTTTCAGAGGCAAGCTTTCACTTCAATTCAAAAATACTTGATTTATTCTGGAGGAAAAGTAAATGTTTTTGATGCTCATATTTGATCATTTTCTTCAAAGAGTTGTTAATGCTAATAGATGTGGGCAGGAAGGAGCTCCTGTAGCAGTCAGTATTACAGTGAATCCGAAGGAGCTTCTGACTCAAGGCCCTGTTGTTTTCTCATAAAGAGGAAGTCTGTAATTTCCTTGAATGAACACATTAGCTTTGGTTGTCAGGGAAACGGTTGCCAATACATTTTTGTTAAGATAGATTCAAAAAGGTCAGAACTGTGTTACAAATGCTTTGGGATTTTTAACATGAGGGTAAAAACCAAATAAGTAATATGACCTGAACTATGAAGATTAAATTAGGATTGAATCATTTTATTTAATTTCATATCAAAAGTGTTTATATCGAGCTATCAAAAATAACATTTATGCAGTTCATTACGACAAGTATATTTAAAAAATAGTAACAAATTGCCTGTGTTAACATTCAATTTCTGAAATCTTTGGAGAAAATGTGAAAATAGCTTATAAAATTCGGTCATCTTTAGCTTTTACATTCACATTCAGTGTGAAATGTCAGTCTTTGAGCCACTATAGCCTTAGCAGCACCTTTGATCGGTTATATCGAATATAACCGAACCGAAGATATGCGGTGCTTTAAAATACCGCATCACACCAAACATGCAGGGTCGCATACAAATAAAGCAATCATGTTTTAAAACACATCTATCCTCAATTCTCTCCATCTTTGTTCTCATTCCGTCTTCCTGGCTCGTTCCTTTTCGTAAACACGTTCTGCTCCACTAACTAAAGGCACACAACCAGTTCTTATTTCCTGGAGCAGCAGCTCCGTTTTCTCTCTCGTTTCTAATAGTTTAATGAATCGGTATGCGGGATCACGAGGACTGGAAAGCTTTCCTGTTGTTTCCTGGCACAGATGCCAGTGATGATTGTCCCTGTATTTCGTCACAAAGGAGGGTCTTTCCCAAAGCTTGTCCACAAGAAAGCTGTCAGTGAACTCAAGAGCGCAGGAAACGTCAAAACTTTTCGCCCCCTCTCCCTCAAAAAAAGTTTAAAAGTTTTTCTTTCCTTCTCCAGTGAAGTCTAAACTTACTTTTCCGCAGCATTTGGCTCTTTCCCATTGGACATGTTCCCTCTGCGGGCGGCTCGCCGCGAACACCTGTTAGGAGCCCAGCAGCAGGTCCTGTCCGCATTCAGGAAGAGTTACGCCGGTCCGATTAGACGCGGAGCTCTGACGATGACATGGAAGCAGCAAACGGGTTTCCTCTCGATCGAAGTCTGGCAGAGCGTTCAGAGGTGAAGGCACGCACTCATCTGTGCGGATCTTACTGTTGGAGCGTGCGCATTAGAGGCGCGCTGACTCCTCCTCGCTGGCGCTGCTGACGCACGCGCGCGCACACACGCACATTTTAAACAAATGAAAATATTTTAACAAAAAATAAAATAAAATACCTGGAATTTTAATATTAGAATCAACTGCGGAAAAAAATACATTTTGCATTTTTATTATCTTTCTTGTAGTAAAATAAATTTGCAACTTTCATTCTTGGTAGGATAATTTAATTGACTGAAGTGAAGTTATCCCTTAATAACATCTAAATGCAGAACGCTAACGCGGCTTCTGACGCCTGAATAAACAACGAGGCGCTCGCCGGTTCAAGTGTAATTTCGAACTGCAAACACTTGAGGGCGATGTTGTCATATCTATGCAATGAGCGACGAGGCTGGGTGAAGTCGATATATTTCATATTAGTTTTCAAAACCACTTGGAATTAAATAATACACGTTTCTGAGAAGCGGTAGAATGTAAGGCTCCTAAGAAGGCATATTTTATTAGCCTAAAGCATACACTGAGGTGTAATTTAAAACATACTGAAATTAATCATTTAAAGAAAGTGTTAAGTGACTTCTACAAAAATCCTATTTTGAGTATATATTTTAAATCATACACAAAATGTCTTTAAAATATATTTGAAACATATTTGAAATATACACCTTCTATGGGATCGAGGCGAGGAGACTGGCTAGGCCATTCCATGACCTTGATGTGCTTCTTCTGGAGCCAAGTCTTTGTTTCCTTGGCTGTATGTTATGGGTCATTGCGTGGCTGGAAGACCCATCCATGACCTATTTTCAGTGCCCTGCTGCAGGTAAGGAGGTTGTCATCCAAGATTGTTCTATACGTGGCCCTGTTAATTTTCCTGTTGATGCGGTGAAGTTGGCATGTGCCCTTAGAAGAAAAACAACCCCCAAAACATAACATGTCCACCACCATACTTGACAGTGGGGATGGTGTTCTTAGGGTCATTTTCTATATTATTCTTCCTCCAAACACGTGGAGTTGAGTTGCGGCCAAACAGCTCAAATAGATCGGTCTCGAGGTCGGTCCCGAGATCGAGGTAAGTGTCGCGGTTGGTCACGAGGCCGGGGTCGATCTCTACCCAGATAGCACACGATGTTAAATCAACGTTGAATTATAGTCAGATTGGTTGATATTTGGTTGAAGTCGACAACTGATGGTGGATCAACCATGAAACAACCACCAGATTCTAACCGTTGAAACTGTGTCATTGAATCAATGTTGCTTTGTGGTTGAAATCTAATGGCTGAAATGCCGATGTCTGATCAACATCTGATCAACGTCTGATTAATGTCAGCTGTTTGCCTCACTCTGGGTCAGAGCATTTTATTACTGAACGGGGTTATCATGTTTCAAATTAAACACTGTAGAATATAGTTGGTGCTGATTCCTTTCTGTACATTTTCTTACTTGTTCATAATAATTCTTACTGGCTGTTTGTCAAAGATATATTGACACAACTCCAACGACAGCAGACTCCAAGGTGTGGAGCGGTCCACCCCTACCGTTTACATGAGTGGGATGGCCCAACCACACCGCTGCTTCACTGTTGGCAAAAGATGTTAATTCAACGTTGAATTATTATCACAAAGGTTGCATGTGTGGTTGAGGTCGACAACTGATGGTGGATCAACCGTCAAACAACCATCCAATGCTGGCCAATTAACTAGCGTTGAAACTGTGTCATTGAATCAATGTTGTTTTGTGGTTGAAATCTAATAAATTAAATGCCAGTCGAATCCAGTGTTTTTCAGCACACACACCTCCCCCCGGCCCTCCATCCCCTCCACACCCCCCTCACCTGGCCCTTCCCCCTTTCCACTCCCCTCACTATCAAAACAAGGTGAGGAGAGGGGATAATAAGAAATTGTATGTGATATAAACTCTATCTTTATGACTTTCTTGTGTCTTTCAGCTGCTGCTCGCCAGTTTGAGCCAAACGGACCAAACTTACAGCGAAACTGTCATGAAATGGTTTCGCTAAGCGCCAGAGCAGGAGGGAGGCATTGAAAGGCAACCAAAGGGACGGCAACAAGAATGACATTAAATAAAATAAAATGTTTAAGAAAAATGCTTTGTTGTTATTTTTAAGTCTCTGTGACCACATTTTAGGAATTTAAGTAATGTAAGCTAATTTTGAATAACATAATACCCATCGTCACCAGAATTATGTGTTTAACACCAGTAAAGGAAACTTTAGTGGCATGTTATGATGTAGGCCTATCAGATCCAAACGGTCTACATTGAGAGAAGGTATGTTGAATCAACATTGATTCCTTATGGATTCAATGTAACATCAACACAAATATGCATGCAGATCCACAATCAAATGAGTGTTGAATCAACATTGATTCAATGTAAATCAACACAAATATGCATGCAGATCCACGTTGAGATGATGTTGAATCAACGTTGATTCCTAACTGATTCAATGTAGAATCAACACATATATGCATATAAGTTGACATACAGATGATGGTTGAATAACGTTGATATAATGTCAGTTATGGTTGAAACCTTAACGTTGATTCAACATACAAGTTACCGACCACTTTCAATGTTAGTTCAATGTCAGCCTTCAATGTTGATTCAATATCTCTGCCTAACGTTGATTCAATGTTGTTTAAACTATTCTGTGCTATCTGGGTAGGTCGAGGTCGGTCTTGATATCAGTCTCGAGTTCGAGGTCGGTCTCGGGGCCGGGGTCACGTTATTGTTTCGATTTTAATCAGTGCATTTTGCCTTCAGTGAAAACAAACATGTTAACAAATAAACGTGACAGTATGCTGTAAGTTTAGCGGTATTTCCACAGTTGCGGTCTTGAAATAAAATCCAGAGTCCTCAGCGCCGGAGACCGAGACCGAGACCAAATGCGGTTTGACTCTGAGACGAGTCCTAGACGAGACCGAGACTGGTCTCGAGACCACAACCGATCACGAGTACTACATCACTAGGTCTGGGCTTGGAGAACTTTTCTGTTTGGAGTTTAGAGGAAAATCTTTCTGAATTGATGAATTGTTGCTGTTTGTGCACCGATATTAAAAGCTCTCAGTTCACACGAACAAGCTGCTCTCTCTCTATTCACTCTGTCCTCCTCTGATCTGGGTTCATGTTGACCTGTATCATCAGGTGAATCACCTCAGAGAGCCTCTGACCGCTTCTGCTCCGCATGACGCGGGAGACCTGGAAGGTCAAGACGAGGCTTTCGGCGCGTTCGTAGCTGAAACGAAGTCTGAATGACAAGCCGAAGAAGAATCTCAGGACGTTCAGCTCCAAGTGGAGCGGTTCAGACCGACAGACTGTTCGTCTGTTTCTGTCCATAGCAGGCTGACGATTCCAAGAGCAGCAAGTATTTCCAGCTCCACAGAGAGAGAGAGAGAGAGAGAGACGATCTGAGCGTCAGATGAAGAACTGAGACATATAAGAACTTTTATACCTTTTCTCCTCCCCTGCAGTAGGAGGGGAGGAGAATTTGCGTGTGGTGAATTTGCGTGCATGATTTGAGTTTTTCTGTGAATTTAGTGTAGGTTTTCGGTGTCTGAGTCTCTGTGTTGTCCTGTTTGCTCCCTGTGATTAATCCCAACTGTGTCCCGTTCCCTGATTGCCCTCCCCGTGTATTTAAGTCCACCTGTTGTCTTTGTCTAGTGTTCGGGTCGTCGTTGTGTTACCACACCCTGTCTCGTCGTGTCTCCTGTTTCCCAGAGTCAGCAGGGAGCAGCTGGTACTTTTCTGCTGTTCTGTGTTCTGTGGCAGAGACGAATGCGGGTTGATCATCGCCATCCACTGTCTCCACCTCTTATGGTGCGTTCACGACAAACGCGTTTTGAGCGTTAAACGAGTCTGGTTTCCATTCAAAGTCTATGTGGATGCATTGCTGCGCGTCCCGAGGGAAGAGCGTCCGACGGGAAACAACGGCTGGAGCTGACGCGCCCTCGACGCGCCTCCACAAAGACTTTGAATGGAAACCAGACGCGCAAAACGCTGTTTGTAGAGCAGAATGTCCAGCGTTTCAAAGTGCTCACGCGTCGGACGCGTTTTTGACGCGCGTAGACGCACATTGAGGCGCTTTGGTGATTACAGTTGAATGATGAGGAAATGTGACTTCCCTCTCTCCCCCCACACAGAAGCTCATTTCCCCGCCGCTTCACAAAGTGTTCAAAAGGTTTTCTCAGCGGTAGAAAGTCCACGGAGAGACAGAAACACCAACAGAGCAGCAGAGATGAAGGCAGGTGATCAGAGGGAGGATCGGTCTCTGTGACTGTGTGAAAACTTCACTTCCTCTATCAGCTGCACAGTGAACACTGCTGGACGCTCCAACACACATTACACTTTCAAAGCGAAACTATATTCCTCTCTCTGGAGTTCCTTGTTGGTTCACAGAGATCGGAGGACAGAAAGAGACTTTTACTCATGAACTAATGTGCTGTGGCTCAGACAGAGAGAGACCTGACAACATGACAGAGATGATAAATGTCACAGTTACACATGAGAGAGAAATGAGACTCAGAATCTTGATGAAAAGATTCAAAAACTTGAGAGCGTAATTTAAATTAATTGATTAAATAATTCAATTATTATCAACATTATTATTACTATTGTGTGTTGTGCTGCATCAGTGGGTTCATGAAGACTCTCTAGTCTTATGACAGTAGAGTAGTTCTGGGTGGTCCAGCTCTACAGAGGCGATGAACAGATTGGAGCTTCATGCAGAGCGCGCTGCTTCCACAGCCAACCAGATTGCGCCACAGCAGTGCGGAGCCGCAGCGCGCCTAAGCTTGCCTACTTATATACGCGCCTTGTATGCAAGATAAGAGCACATGAATGTTTATTCTTTTAGAGCAGTTTATTAAAAACGTTTAGCACTTCATTTCGCGGATGTTTCTCTACTGGTCAGTATTCAGTAGACTAGTCACTGCTGCTGATGTTTCCAATCAGATCCGGACTCGGTGTCAGCTCTATGGTCATCCTGCGTTTCTTTGATCAAACTGATAACTCGTGTCTGAAGCTGAACTCAGACCTCTGTCAGACCAGGCTGCCGTGGTCACCATGGTTTCTGAAGCGGGTTCAACCAAAAGGAACCAACAGGTGTTTCTACTCCAGCATCAGTCAGAGGTCTGGGCTTGGAGAACTTTTCTGTTTGGAGTTTAGAGGAAAATCTTTCTGAATTGATGAAGTGTTGCTGTTTGTGCACCGATATTAAAAGCTCTCAGTTCACACTAACAAGCTGCTCTCTCTCTATTCACTCTGTCCTCCTCTGATCTGGGTTCATGTTGACCTGTATCATCAGGTGAATCACCTCAGAGAGCCTCTGACCGCTTCTGCTCCGCATGACGCGGGAGACCTGGAAGGTCAAGACGAGGCTTTCGGCGCGTTCGTAGCTGAAACGAAGTCTGAATGACAAGCCGAAGAAGAATCTCAGGACGTTCAGCTCCAAGTGGAGCGGTTCAGACCGACAGACTGTTCGTCTGTTTCTGTCCATAGCAGGTTGACGATTCCAAGAGCAGCAAGTATTTCCAGCTCCACAGAGAGAGAGAGAGACGATCTGAGCGTAAGATGAAGAACTGAGACATATAAGAACTTTTATACCTTTTCTCCTCCCCTGCAGTAGGAGGAGTTTCACTTTTGCGATTTAATGTTCGGGCTTTTGCTGTAGAGGCTCTCGGGTATTGGTTATCGCCGCCGGTACCAGGGCGGTACCGAGGGCTTGGTACCGCCACAGTCTTGCTCCCTGTTCACTCCCTGCTTCACCTTAACCCTGACGTTACCAGGCGGGTTCGCACTGCTGAAGCAGAGTCAGCAGGGAGCAGCTGGTACTTTTCTGCTGTTCTGTGTTCTGTGGAAGAGACGAATGCGGGTTGATCATCGCCATCCACTGTCTCCACCTCTTATGGTGCGTTCACGACAAACGCGTTTTGAGCGTTAAACGAGTCTGGTTTCCATTCAAAGTCTATGTGGAGGCATTGCTGCGCGTCCCGAGGGAAGAGCGTCCGACGGGAAACAACGGCTGGAGCTGACGCGCCCTCGACGCGCCTCCACAAAGACTTTGAATGGAAACCAGACGCGCAAAACGCTGTTTGTAGAGCAGAATGTCCAGCGTTTCAAAGTGCTCACGCGTCGGACGCGTTTTTGACGCGCGTAGACGCACATCGAGGCGCTTTGGTGATTACAGTTGAATGATGAGGAAATGTGACTTCCCTCTCTCCCCCCACACAGAAGCTCATTTCCCCGCCGCTTCACAAAGTGTTCAAAAGGTTTTCTCAGCGGTAGAAAGTCCACGGAGAGACAGAAACACCAACAGAGCAGCAGAGATGAAGGCAGGTGATCAGAGGGAGGATCGGTCTCTGTGACTGTGTGAAAACTTCACTTCCTCTATCAGCTGCACAGTGAACACTGCTGGACGCTCCAACACACATTACACTTTCAAAGCGAAACTATATTCCTCTCTCTGGAGTTCCTTGTTGGTTCACAGAGATCGGAGGACAGAAAGAGACTTTTACTCATGAACTAATGTGCTGTGGCTCAGACAGAGAGAGACCTGACAACATGACAGAGATGATAAATGTCACAGTTACACATGAGAGAGAAATGAGACTCAGAATCTTGATGAAAAGATTCAAAAACTTGAGAGCGTAATTTAAATTAATTGATTAAATAATTCAATTATTATCAACATTATTATTACTATTGTGTGTTGTGCTGCATCAGTGGGTTCATGAAGACTCTCTAGTCTTATGACAGTAGAGTAGTTCTGGGTGGTCCAGCTCTACAGAGGCGATGAACAGATTGGAGCTTCATGCAGAGCGCGCTGCTTCCACAGCCAACCAGATTGCGCCACAGCAGTGCGGAGCCGCAGCGCGCCTAAGCTTGCCTACTTATATACGCGCCTTTTATGCAAGAGAAGAGCACATGAATGTTTATTCTTTTAGAGCAGTTTATTAAAAACGTTCAGCACTTCATTTCGCGGATGTTTCTCTACTGGTCAGTATTCAGTAGACTAGTCACTGCTGCTGATGTTTCCAATCAGATCCGGACTCGGTGTCAGCTCTATGGTCATCCTGCGTTTCTTTGATCAAACTGATAATTCGTGTCTGAAGCTGAACTCAGACCTCTGACAGACCAGGCTGCCGTGGTCACCATGGTTTCTGAAGCGGGTTCAACCAAAAGGAACCAACAGGTGTTTCTACTCCAGCATCAGTCAGAGGTCTGGGCTTGGAGAACTTTTCTGTTTGGAATTTCATGTCATCCACATGAATAGAACATTTGCATGCTTACTTTAAGAATGGAATAAATAAATGTTTCACAAAGTATTCACATACTTTATAACTTTTTCACATTTTAGGCAAAACATCATTGTATTTTAGGATTTGCACCGAAACAGGGACTGATAGGACTATTCTCTTTCTGAATTACACTAAGACCAACTCCACTGTAATCAATAAAGTCATATTTCTTCATAAATTAAATATACATTTAGCTATTCTGGTCAATAAAAATACTCTACCCCGAGCTGTATAACTTAGAAGTGCAGTAGAAATACGTAGCAGGAAGGACTGTGGGCCACAAAAGAATCAAATAGATTTACCTTTTAAGGAAATAAAGCTGAGCTCCTTCCTGTGAGAGCGTAGGAGGTGTAGAGTAGAAAAAAACTGATGGGTGTACAGGAAGAATGTGTCACTTGTTCCTGATACCGACACTCTGCCACTGAAGATATTTTGTCTTTTTTTTCCCTTGGCTGCACCATGGATGAAATCAGAAGAATGATTTTCGTTTCAGAGTTAAACCTCATTCGTTTCGGCTTCTGCTTCTCTATAAGAGTGAGTTACGAACGCCCTGGCAGGCTCGTCATGATCTTCAATATTTGCCGGAACAGGCACAGCCAGATCTTCAACCTGAGGTTAAGTTGCAACATCAATGCGTCTCCAAGGAGTGTAGAGTGAACGCCACCAAAGGGGAAAAGGGAGCAGGCAGCCAAAAAAAAAAAAATTGAGCTGAAATCCTTTTGAAAATCAGAGGAATACTGTGGAGTCGACGTCTCCACGCATCTAATGG
Organism: Phalloptychus januarius; assembly: GCA_902982915.1. NCBI lineage: Eukaryota > Metazoa > Chordata > Actinopteri > Cyprinodontiformes > Poeciliidae > Phalloptychus > Phalloptychus januarius. The sequence continues at coordinate 2,643,562 of CADWAE010000476.1, forward strand.
TATCTTAGTGTTCAGGCCTGAGGTAGGTCTGAGTTTTTGTTGGAGGCTACTTCCACTCTTCCTCAGAAGAGTGGTAAGATTTTTTTTCTTTATTAATATACGTATTAAACAGGCTTTGGTCTCGTGGTTTAACTGTGTTTCTTAGGTTTGTTTTAAGGTTCGTATGGTTTTAAGGTTGATTTCTGTTGCACAGCTTCTTGTGATTTTAAGTCTATAAAAATAAGGCTACTGATTTGGGCATATAAGAAGCACAGGAATGAGTTGCACTCCAATGGAATCGCCCTTGAATTGAGTCGCAGTTGAATTGAGTCACAGTTAGGGTAGGGTTAGGGTTAGGGGTTGGTTAGGGGAGGGTTAGGGTTAGGGTAAGCGACTCACAGTTGAATTGAGTCGCAGTTGAATTGAGTGGCCCCATCCCTGAAGACTTCCAAGACCAGAGCACCTCTGGAAATGAATCCAGTGTGGTCCACTGACGGCTGAAGCCTCATCTGGATAATCCATGGAGGAGAATCGACAGAGAAAGATGTTGTGTTATGTAAAAAAAGTGAATAAAGTTTCATGACATTGAAATAAAAATGTTCTTGTCGTTTCTTTACACAACACACTCCACATATCATCAGTGAGCAGAAAGCAGGTGTTAAGGTAATTTACTCTAGAAAAATGAGCCACACAAGAACACGAGTTTTATTGCCTTCCTTTGCAAAGGGAGAGGTCACTGGCCCTCAAACCGGTCGGGTCTAACGATCAGTGAGCTCGAGTTGCTCAGCAGGAGAAAGTGACGTTGCTGGAGAGTGGAAAATTCCATTCGACCAACGCCCCATCAGGTGCTCAGAAAACGAAACTTAACTGGAGGAACAGTAAAAAGAGTCTGCTCCATATGTACTCTGTTTTTTTCATTTTGAACATTCTCAGTCATGAGATCATCAAACATATAAAAAAAATAAACAAAATGATAAATAAAAAGAGCCGGTACTTCCTCTATTTCCTCTGACGGTTCCTTGACAGTAAGTAGGTTGGAAGATGTGTCAAAACAATCAAGTGCACATCTTTATTTGTGTCAGTAATTTATTGCATCCCTTCATGAGACAACACTGAAGACAAGGCAGTTGAAAAGTTGAAAGATAAAGAGAAAACCGTCAGAAAGTGCAGTAATGTAAAAACTTTTGTTTGATTCTGTTTGTAGTTTTGGAGACACGACCTTTCAGAGACATGACTTTTGACAGCATACACCTCTTTCTGTCTCTCTCTCTCGCTCTCGCTCTCTCTCTCTCTTTCTCTGTATACATATGTGTAGCAATAAGATGGTGTATATACATAAATAGTAGCGGTATGCACCCCTGCTTCTAAGTATTTTGTTCATTTTGGGGTGTTAAATTAAAATGAGTTCTGACCACTCCCTGATGTTCCTGACCTCATAAGGTTGTACCCTGGACCCTGAACTGTCCAGGGTACCAAGATTTTTATGAGGGTGCAAATACTCTTTTTAATATTTATCATTTTGATCAGTTTTAACAGAGGAAGCTTACCCCTTGAGGATGCACATAGTTCTTAATCTTAGTGAAGCTTATACATATACTTATACCCAAATAGATTTCTTTTAGTGTTATATTAGAGAAACAACTAAATACTGATACATACTTAATCAACAGTTACCATCCATCCATTTTCCTGCACCCTTTTCCCTTACTGGGGTCGGGAGGGTTGCTGGTGTCTATCTCCAGCTGTCATTTCGGGCGAGAGGCAGGGTCACCCTGGACAGGTCGCCAGTCTGTCGCAGGGCAACACAGAGACACACAGGACAAACAACCATGCACACACACACTCACACCTAGGGACAATTTAGAGAGGCCAATTAACCTGACAGTCATGATTTTGGACTGTGGGAGGAAGTCGGAGTACCCGGAGAAAACCCACGCATGCCCAGGGAGAACATGCAATCTCCATGCAGAAAGACCGGGGCCGGGAATCGAACCCAGAACCTTCTTGCTGCAAGGCAACAGCTCTACCAGCTGTGCCACTGGGCAGCCTCAACAGTTACCATGTGTGCAAAAAACAAAGTAAATTGTTAGCAGAAACTATTAAGTAAAGTGTCTGTATGTGCAACAGTTTCAACAGGAAGAGGCTTAGCAGCCTGCATCGCCACAAAGCTGAAAAAAGGATGTTGCTGAAACTTATATGTCTATTTTATTAAAATACGTTCCACTGCTGTCAGAGATAGGAATGTAGTGCGTGGACCTGCTGGGCAGTGACCTGGGAGGGCTAAACAGGATTATTTTGTAGGGATTAATTTTATGTATATTATTTTGTTTCTGTGTTGGATAAATACTTTTTGTATTTACAAATTGAATGTATAAAAGGAAAAAAACTCAATAAAAAGACAGTGATTAAAAAACTTACATGTCTCAGTTAAAGGATAGTTTTTAGCACGTATGACAGACATCAGCTAGAATATTTGCTGTTCTTAGGAAAATATCAGCCCACCCTGTGCAGTGTTCAGCCTTTTGATACATCCTTTGACTTCACACCTTTTTTATTTCTTAGAATAACTTGGTTGTCAGACAGTTCTCAGAAAGTTAATGTGTTGCAAAAAGTCCTACCCCCACACCTGCATGTGTGATAAGAAAAGAGCTGTATAAAGAGAGGATGCTTCCTTATCCAACTTAGAGTTGACTTTGACAAGCTGACTTAGATGCTGTCAAGCGCTCTCCATCTGCAGATGTTAAATAAAGTGTTTGTTCCTTGAAGCTTTGACTCTCAGCAGCCTTAATCCAGAGAACAATTGAAAGTTTTCTCCAACAGGGGGTTTTTAACCAGGGCCGCCCAAGGCATAGGCAAACTAATCGGCTGCTTAGGTCCCCCAGTATATTTATTTTGGATATATATATATATATATTCCTCACCACCTCAAACACAAATCATAATGTTTTGTCAAGATTGTGTAAAACAACTTGTGACCTGAAATAAACATTCAGAATCACATTCCTGTAAACAAGTTCTGTAACTTTATGATCATAGAATACCATATTTTATGGGTCCAATCTTAAGATTCAAGTTTTACCATCTTATCTTCTGATAAAATCATGGTAATAATTAATCAGTAATAAACTCCAACATGTAAGTCTGGGCTCCTATTTAAGTGTCCAACAGCAGAGTGGACCTCCAGAGACACTGAGGATGGAAATGAAAATGTTTTTTGCGTTGCTGCTGCTAGTCTGCTCTGTCTCTACAGCTGAGCTGCAAGCTCAGTCTGACAATGACATTCAGTCACATGGAAGGCAAACTGAGGGCCAAGTGGGAGAAGCAGAGCGTCTGACTGAGCAGCAGACCTGCACACAGGACATCAATGCTGTTCTGAGAGATGAGCGCCTGGGTGGCTGCACTGAAGGTGGAGGTGCAGCACCTACAGAGAGACAATGAAGGTATGTTTACAGAGAGTTACAGTGTTTGAATCAACTCATCCTTATTGAGGAAACCATCATTACAGTTCAGAGTTTTAATCATTTATTATAATCATCAGTGAAGAACATAGAGCTGCAATCCCTGAACCAACGGTACCAAGGTACTGATTTTATTAGAGCAAAAATAAAGATTATTGTGAATATATGACTGAATCAACTAAAACATGATGTTTGTGTTTTCTTTACTTTAGTACAAGAAACTCAGGTAAAAGAACTGCAGGATCAGAAACAAGTTATGTAGTTTATTTTCATTACAAACATTTTCTACAGAGTTTTGCAAAGGTATTTACAACCCATGACTTTGACATATTTTGTTACAGTACAATCACAAATTTTAATGTTTTTTTAAGTTTTACTTCAGAAACTAACGCAGACTAAAACTTCATTGTGAACTAAAATAACATTTATTCAGGATCAAATATTAAATCATCATTTTGTTTCTCAGTCAACAAAATGATTAAACAAAAGTAACAGATTATTTTTATGTTTTCTTTTCTTCAGCACAAGAATCTCAGATCAAAGAACTGCAGGATCAGAACCGAGGTATGAAGTTTATGTTACAGGAAAAGTTTGCTGCAGAGATTTGAAGAAGTATTTACACCCTCTGAACTTGTACATATTTAGACATAATTACAACCACAAACGTTAATGTATTTTTATTATTTTACTTGATAAACTAACACAAACCAGACTTCACTGTGAGATAAAAAGAAATACTGATTCAGAATTTATTATTCAACATACATTACTGTTACTACGTAATTATTATACATTACTTTGTGTTGACCTGTCTTATAAAATCCTATGTAACATATCTGTGGTTATAATGCAATGAAATGTGGAAAAATACAATTACTTTCAAGCCATTGTACTAATACTCTTTAATGACTGTGTATTAAGTAAAGATAATAAATGTCAGTAAATGCACTGCAAATAGATTTACATGAACTATAGCAGGTTTAGAAGCAAAAAGAGATTTTGGTTCCAAACAAATTCAGGTTTTTATTCCAATAGTGGAGCAAAACCTCACATTAATTACTGAGACTTTGCTCCAAAAGTACAATTAAAATTTCAAAGATTTTTCCTGTAAATAAAATCTTTGAATTGATTCCATCTCTCTGGTCATCGTCTCATTTCAGCTCAGTCAGCAGAACTGGCTGCTGTTAAAGTCAACGCTGAAAACCAAGTGGAGGCTCTGAAGAGAGAAGGAGAAGGTTGGTGACCTATGAAGGAAACTTGCGTGTTGCAAACTAATTTTTGCAGCACACTTGAGATTCAATAAGTAAATATGGAACTCCTAATTTTAACTTCAAACAAGCTTCCTTAAACTTCAGTCTTCAATGTTACTTTCAAAGCAGAAAAAAATGACCTATTAAATATTACAGCCATAAATTTTTATGCTTTTTTAAAGATTTTACTTGATCAATTAACACAAACAAACTGTGAACTAAAAGAGCTTTGATTCAGGATTATTATTAATTTTTTGTTTTAAATATCCAAAATACTGTCCAGTGTAGAACCTCTGGTACTTTAGATTGGAAAAACTGAGGAAAGCACCTTCATGTCATGAAGAGGCTGATACAGCAGGCCTCTGCAGGCAGGCTCATCAAGAGACTTTTACGTCTCCATGGGAACGCAGAAACATGGGGTAACACCGTTATCAGTTCTTGACTAGAAATGGAAAACAACATAGTTACGTTGCAGTTTTTGAATTCACATCCAAGTACATGTAAATTACTTGCATTTATCATTCAGCAGGCTTGTTAAAACAACATTTATTTTTGGCAAATGTTACAATGTTTGATACTTTTCCTTCCTGTATAACAGTCTTTGATGTCCATGTCTGTCTGTCTGTCTCTCAGCCAAACAACTGGCTTTCTCTGCCTCTTTCATGGCATCGGGTGGTGGAAACGTTGGACCGTTCAACGCCGAAATAACTCTGATCTTCAGAAATGTTTTTACTAATATTGGAAATGCCTACAACCCAAATACAGGTGCTGCAATTTACTTTTTATATTTTTCCTTCACATATGTTTACAATCATAACTAAAATGTGGTAAATTTTTTATGAAAGTAAAGTGAGGAAAATGTTTCTAATTCTGATCATGATTCTTCACAGGGATGTTCACTGCACCAGTCAGAGGAGTTTATCACTTTGAGGTCCACATTTGTGGATATGGAAGTTCTTCACATCCTACATCTGCTGTGTTGGTCAAGAATGGGTAGCATATCTTCATGTCATACACACATCAGTCTGCTGGTGGTCAGAAAGCTTCTAATGGCGTCTCACTGCTGTTAGAAATCGGAGACGTTGTATATTTGCGAATGTGGGCCAATCACTGGGTTTATGACAACACAAATCGTCACACTACCTTTAGTGGTCATCTACTTTTCATCATGTAGGCATCTAAAAGGATTTTTTATTAAAATATGTGATAAAGTATGAGTATGAAGTATGAAAATGATTCATTTGTAAAATAAAGTTGATCACAGTTTTGTTCATCCTGCTGTTTGGTTTCTACAGCAACCATAAGTAACATGCTGTATTTGAGAAAATTATATATATTTTTGTTGCTGTAGTCCAAGTCTAAATCACAACATAAAAACTGAGTAAGATCATCTGAATTAAAGTTTACAAGCTCTATAAAAGCTGGATGAGCAAACTGTCAACTTGAATCCCATTGGGGTTTTTTTTTAATGTAAAGAATAGTAGGAACAAAGGCTTTTTAAATATGTGCATGTAATTCTAGTCATTCCATTTACTGTATCACATCTTAAATGTATATAAAAATTACCTTTATTTAGTTTTTATGTGTATGTAACACTGAGTGACTGTAAAGAAACGCAGCAGAGAATCTGCAATAAAATAAATCAAACTGAGACCAAAAATTAGACCAGAGGAAACTTAGCAGCCCTGAACAGGAGGACCTAGTTTACATACTTTAGATCATTAGATTTTTTTTCTTCTTCTGCTCTTTCCTTTGGTTTGTTATTTTGTCCTTTTAGTTCCTGTGAAGCTCCTTGTTGCTGAAAATGTGCTATATGAATAAAATGACCTTCAACTTACCAGTCAGAGTTTTGAATGGGAACAAATCAAAATCTAGACTTAAATATCCAACAGAATTTGCATTTTGGCTTCTATTTTAGTTAAATATTTACAGTGTGGAGTTTTGTGTGTTTTGGACACTTTGAGGTTACATAAAAAAATGTCAGAATCATTTTAAAATAAAATAGTTTTTATTCTGGTATGATGCATAAAGTCCAGGATGTAAAGGACTGCGTTGATTCAGACGATCATGTCTGATTCATTTGTTCTCAGAAAAAACTCCTGGGTTCTGAAAAAATTAAGCACAAGTCCAAAAACAGTTTTAACAAAAACATTCAGAAGAGAACCTGCAGTTTGACCATCAACATCACATGAAATAGAACCAATAAAAGTTGGTTGCAGTCTACAGCCAGAGAGAGACATGCACTTCCTTTCATCTGTTTCCACACCTATTTCATTCATACTCATCTTTAATGTTTCTATTCCTCAAAAACATTCATCTTGATGTCAACTGGGAATGTAAACAATAATGTAATCAATATATATTTTTAAATTTTAGCTGTGCATTAAGTTGCAGTTTTGTCAAAAGTAATGTGAGATCACCTGTAAAGTTTGAAGAAGAATGACAACAAACCTGATAAATCTGACCTCTCGACCTCTCCGCTGCCACAGCTCTCACCCAGGTCTCCTGCAGAGAAGATCTTTGGGGAAATCAAGAGTGCTCACTCAATCCAGTAAACGCTCGCACGCCTTTGTGATTTGTTTGGATTTTTTTTTTCCTTTCAAGGGTTTTAGTTTTAACCAGCGCCGTTATGATATTTTCCGTTTAAACAAGTTCATTCATTTGATGGCAGCAAAACAAACACAGCAATTTACACGTAAATATCTGATTTTATTGCAAATATGAATCAATTTACATCAAACAAACAAACTATTGCTGGACTACATTTATCATACAAGAAGAAGAAGCACATCATTCGCCTCTAAAACACAACAACCAGCTTTTGCTTCATTATTACAGAAACTGCATCATGTAATTCCTCAACAACTGGATACGTGTTAAATGCTTCATCTCTCTTTCATATATATACACACTGGCAAGTGGGATTTCATGATGATTTCTCAGAAAATTTATATTTCAGATCCATAAATTAAATCTACTTAATAAGTTGAGATGTAGTAAAAAATATCATTCAGTTGTCCTCGATTGCACAAGACCTGACGTTGCAGTAGTCGTTTCCCCCGACGAGGCAGGAAGTGGAAGGACTTCCTGCTCTCTGTTAGGCACTGGTGGATTTTATCCTGCAGTAGAGCGTCAAGGAGACGATCATGGCACAGATCTGAGGGGAGCAGATATGATAATGTGAGTTCATGAACGCTGAATAGATACAACGGAGTATTAGGGTCACGCTAGGAAAATAAAAATGAAGAAATAAATGAAATTACAAGAATAAAGTCGTACGACAGTAAAGCAGAAGTAATACGAGAATAAAGTTGCAGTATTGCGACCCTGTCCTGGCAACATTATGAATTTATTCTCGTAATTTTCTTGTTATTCCTTCTTAGTATGGCTCTTATGCTACTAACGTAATGAAATGACTTAGCGGACACTGCAAGCTAAGAAAATGATATTTAAAAAATTTGCGAGAATAAAGTTTTAAGATTATAACTTTATTCTCGCAATATTACGATTATTCAACTTCATTCTCGTATTTATTCTTGTACCCCTTTGTTCTCTTAATATTATCTTTATTGCCAGAATCCTACAATACTATGACCTTTTTCTCGTAATTCCTTTTTTATATTATTATTTTTCATTAGCATGGTCCTGCTCTGTTGTATTATGAAGTTATCGCCTATATGTAGATTTTTTTCCCCCTAAAACTTGGACGTTGGGGTCTTACCTCCAGAGCAGCGATCCCGAGAGCAACCCCCACAATCACCGCTGTGTTTTTATCAATCAGCGTCGTGATCTTATTGAAGCAGCCAACTGTTTTCTTTTGAAAGTACAAGACAGAAGTTTTAATTTACAGCACATGTTAATGAATAGTAACCAAATAGACTCAAACATCTTACTTGTGCTTCTGCCATACTTCTATTACATGAACTGCTGCCCGGGCAGCAGTTTGGTGGGTAGGTATTGTTGTACACCGTATTATACGGGGAACCTGTGAAGTCTGTGAAGTTGTAGAATCCACAACATTTTAACTGCAGAGAGAGAGAGAGAGGAGATCAGATGAACTGATGGGAAACGCTGTGAAGGAGAACTCATCGTAGGTCCAGGCGTCTCCTGTACCGTGTTCATGGTGGTATTCCACAGTCCAGTGATGTCACCATTCTGGCCATAGTCCTTCTGGATGCTCTTAACTGCTTCTGTGCCAACCTTTTCAAACAGTTTGTCTGCCTAACAAAAACATACGATATCAGATGTTACCCCTTGTCCACGTTGTCTTGTGATGAAGGCCGCTTTGTCTGAACTCCTCCAGTGACTTACCACAGGTCTGAAAACCAGAATGACCACCGCCCCCGCAATCTCAGCGATGAAAACCAGCAAGACTATTATGAAAAACTGGAAAGATGATCAGATATTAAAAGCTATAAGTGATGGCAGCTTATTAGAACATATAGCTATAAGTCAAAACCTGCTTGGAATGGATATTTTTATGTTGATAAATTCACTTTTTGAAATGAAATGTCACCACTGGGTTCAAATTGCCTCAAATATTGGAGTGACAACATTCGAGTTGAGTTCCTACCAATTGCGAGTCTAAAGTACTGCAGGATTTGCTAATTGTTGTGATGCTAATCACTATTAGCATTGGATCTATCAGATGTGTTTGAAACACTACTGGAGGAAGACCTCATTATGAATATGTACCAATAAGATTCAAACTGTTATATATGCTGACTTGATACCTGCTACTTCCCCTATGTCTTTGTGATGGTAGCCATGTTGGATGCTAAACTCGGAGACTTCTACATGAAAGGTTAATTTCTGGATGTGCTCATGTCGTATTTCTGAATGGGAACTTGGAAAATTCGATTTCAGAAAACACAGAGAGCTCAGTATTCCTTTGTAGAAAGGTAAAACCCTGAGTGACCATCATGTAAACATGACGCTAGCTTAGCTTAGCATTAGGATGGATTCTGGTAGTGTTTTCAAGAACTCAAGCAGCATTGATGACTAGCTTTTCCTGGATTTTCTGTATTCATTACAACTCTAGTTGTACAACTCAATTAAAACTCAATCTATATTCTCATTTTGCAATCCAAAATTATGTTACCTTGTGCAAATACAACGTTAAAAAAAAACAATAATTGAGTTTTTTATTTGGTCTTGTGAGCAGTTCGGTGGCACAGATTTGATACGGTGAAGATACCTTGATCTAATAACAATCACCGCCACCTTACAGTGAGAAAAGTGAAAAGTTTGAATCTTAAATCTATTATGTTAATTATGTGTTTGCCTTATTTCCCTGAGATTCAGGACAGAGTCCTTGAACAGGCGGCTCTAACTTAGTTAAACAGAAATTTGAGAATGCAAAGAAAATGCAAGAAAGTGGATGTGGAGAACATATCCTGTGAACATATGTACTGACATATACAAGTGTTTTGGAAATAATCTCTGCAACTAAATGTTTTAATTTAGTGGGTTTTTTTAATCTAGTGATTATTTAGTCTCTTTTTCCCACAGTCTGTGTTTTGTGTCTTAATGTCCGATTCAGAACTAGCTTTAAACTTATGCATGCCACTATGTCGCCATCTACTGGAAACAAGTGGCTATTGCACATAGAGTGCCACCACATAAAATAAACCAAACGAGGAAATATCTTAAGGACGTCTCTCCTCTAAAGTTTATGAAGGTTGCAACTTAATTCTGTGACAACATGCCAACAAAATCCATATTACACCATGAAGGCAACATGGTGGAGAAGTGGTCAGCAGCACTGATGCCTTGTAGCCAGAAGGTCCTGGGATCGAATCCTGACCAAAGAGACTTTGTCTGTGGAGTGTTTATCCAAGTCTCTTTGCTTCCTGTTACAGTTCAAAAACATACATGGTACATTTATTTGTCTCTCTTAATTGCCCTTGGGAATGTGTGTGTGTGTGTCTGCATGTGTGTGCGGGGGTGCACGCGTGTGTGTGTGTGCTTTGTGCGTCCAATGTTTGCCTGGGTTGACCTATTGACCTGTCCCAGTGATGGGCCTGGGTAAGCAGGCATTTGTAATTTGATTTCATTCCACCCTCTACATATGGAGGGTACAACCTTTCCCTGTTTAGCATAAGCTAATTATTAACTACTGTTCATTTCTGTCAGAGTCAGAAATGAACAGGAAAGTATATCTGAGGCTTCATGAGTTAAACGTTACTGATGAATTTTATAAAACACAGTTTGAATCACTCCTGCCATAATATAACTTTCCTATATAAATATTCCACTTTTTATTTGTGTAAAGTAACATTAAGATATTTTAAGAAGCGGAACTTTGGGGTATTGAGATTGATACACCAATATCAGAATGACAAACACAAAACGTGTCACTTTTTAAATTGTACCTCTGAATTATAACTTTTTGATGATATACTAGTTCGTTTCGTTGCACTTGTGTCATTACATTTATCAAATTCCCTCAGATTTGACACATTTTTACCATTTTTTCAAGTGGTGTAACTTTTGATTTTTTGACTTTTGAAACAAACGCCTACCAGCAGCAGCATGCACTTGCTCTCCCTGATGGCCCCGCAGCAGCCCAGGAACCCGATGATGACCAGGAGGCCACCGATGGCGATCAGCAGGTATCCCACGTTGAGCACCTGATGGATTTCCGGGGGAACGTTTTCGATTTTTCCGAGGAAGCTGAAGACGGAGCCGCTGTCTACCTTCACCCAAATCCCCACGCCCAGGATGGCGATCCCGGCCAGCTGAACAGGAGAGAAGACGGAGTGTTAGAGGAGAACTTAGACTGCCTGGGATAACGGAAGCACAAAAAAACTCATGCAAAATTATTTGAATGCTGGAACATTACTGAATGTCGACTGTGTCAGTTCATTTTGGCTGCAAAAACATGAGGGAAATTTAAGTTCCTCAATGGGATTAAAAGGAAATTACCTCACATCTGTAAGGCTGACTGATTTTTAGCGCCAATTATCTGCATTGTTAGTCTTAGAAGTTTAGATTTAACTCTTTAGGTTCTTTAAAAATCATTCTAATTGAAATGTAAGATCAACTTTATCCATTCATCTATCCATTTCCCTACACCCTTGTCCCTTACTGGGGTCGGGAGGGTTGCTGGTGCCTATCTCCAGCTATCGTTTCGGGCGAGAGGCGGGGTACACCCTGGACAGGTCGCCAGTCTGTCGCAGGGCAACACAGAGACACACAGGACAAACTAACATGCACACGCACACACACTCACACCTAGGGAGAATTTAGAGAAGCCAATTAACCTGACAGTCATGTTTTTTGGACTGTGGGAGGAAGCCGGAGTACCCGGAGAGAACCCACGCATGCCCAGGGAGAACATGCAAACTCCATGCAGAAAGACCGGGGCCGGGAATCGAACCCAGAACCTTCTTGCTGCAAGGCAACAGCTCTACCAGCTGCGTCACTGGACAACCTAAGATCAACTTTATACGCAGCCAAATTCAATCAATTAGAAAATACCTCTGGATGAGTCTTGTTTGACAGACTTATTTTTGAAAATAACGACTCTAATCAGATATTAAACGTTCTTTTCATTTAGGCCACATCTGTGGTTTTTAAAAATATTTCTTACTGGTCTGGTGTAATATGCTAATTTAAAATGTCATGTTTTTATTAGCTGTAAATGGAAAATTGCGAGATTTAGGAGGAATAAAAGTTTTCAAACATCCATCTGTGTGTAGTTAATCTATGCAATGTGTTTCAATTTGTGGTAAAGTTCCCAAAATAAATGGGATTCTCAATTATATTCTAATTTATCAAATGTATACTGCTAAATGAACAAAGAAAAAAAATCAAGAGAGAAACTAAAACATAAATAAATTCCTTTTTTTCCACAGAAATAATATTCTGATTGAGAACTAAAGTTTTCTGCCTCATCACTATTTCTTCTTTTCTACATTGAGTCATTTTCCTTACAGATTCGGTCTTAGACAACAGTTTAGACTACAGTTTTAGTTTGTTTTAGTGGATAGGATCTGAGATCCATGCATTATTCAACATGGCCACTAGATGTCAGTATCTGCTGCCTGTCACTCCTTCAACTTTCTGGAAACCTGAGAGGATTCCGACGGCAGATACTGTATCCGGCTGACTCAAGTTAAATGTTTGATTAAAACTCACTAACCCATTCAGATACTGTAATGTCCTATTCAAATCCTCCTGGTGTCTTTCACAAGGAGCTATTGATAAATACGTGTCATGTTTATATGTTTTCTCTTTATATTTGCATGGATTTTTTTCCCCCAAATAATTCAGACTGCGGCATTGTGTGACACCACATGGAGGTCTCACACACACACACACACCCCTACACACCCACACACACACACACACACACACCCCACACACCTACACACACGCACACGGATATTACTGCGAAACTAAAAGCTGAGTTTTAGTATGAAAAGTCAAAGCTACTTACGAAGATGATGCCATTAAAAGCAATCATCATGGCTTTGAGGAATCCGAAACAGCCCATTTTTCCAAATTATGATTCCTATAAAGGCAAAAAAAAAGAAAAGATGTTTTGACATTAGTGAACATTTTTACTCAGATTTGTCAATGTTTTCTTTCTTATCATCATGACGACAGAATACGTGGATTTCAATATGAATCATCTCATCGGTGTGCTACATCGTTGAACACTTTGTGACAAAGTGTGCTACATTGTTGGGAGAGGCCCTTCCTGCTGTTAGGTGGGAGAAACAGGGCAGGAATAGAAAATTATGTCATAACTCTGATTTTTATACCTTTTTTGTGAGCATCATAACCATTTAAAGAACTTTAGTCCTTTATATAGCGTTTATTACGCTTCCTTCTACATGTGAGTGAGGAAGGATGACGGTGCAAGAAGTATGTTTCTCTGTTTTTCTCATTTTAACAAGATCCTTCAGGAGAAAGATTTTTTAGTCTTACAGATTTGTTTGTTTTTTGTCAATAGGTTGGAAATGTTTTTATCAGCATCCTATTTATAGTGATTTAAGTTTTGATCTTTTTCAGCCAGATAAGTTAGAAATAACTGTGATCAGCCTCTGCCTAATAACTGTACAACCTGTGTTTCTATTAATAACCTGATTACATTATATTTTTAAAAAAAGGTACTGGATCATCAGTTGTGAAAGCAGTTGATGAATCAATGATTCAAAACAATTTGAATCATTGATTCATCATTTTCCAGCTGTCCATTGTTAGGAGGTCACTGGAGACGTTGGGGAGAGTTGTGGTCATGGATGATAAATATGACCTAAAAGCAGGCGGTCACTCATTTCTGATTTTCTTTAATCAGAAGCGAAAATCTCTCAACATTCAAAGGAGTCGACTGATGCAAACAGAGATAATAACTGCCAGAGTTGAAATGGAGTTTGATTAAACGGATTTAATTAAACTCCCTGAAGGCCCCATGGCAGCCCGGGCTGCTGATGACGACCAGGAGGCCACCGACTGCGATCTGCCATTTGATACCTTTTTACAATTGTAAAAAATGGAAGCAGGAAGCATGTATGTTTGCTCGTATTTATGCACTTCTGCGTTTTTAAATTCTGTCTGTTTGAAAAGGGTTAAAGGTCAGTTTGACCCTTCGCCAATTCATACTCTTATTTTATAAGTGTAACCAAGCTGGCTCATGCACTTAAACCACAGCACAGCAGTTTGTTTTTGTGTGCAGTTTGGTCATTTTAACGAACATGACAATGAGTAGGATCAAATAAACTCAGTTTGAACTTTGCATTACAACACAATTCAGTTTAAACTCCAGTTTGCATAGGTGACTAATTCTGAAGGGCTTCCACTTGGAAGATTTATTTTTTTAGTCATAAAACTACCTCTATTAGTATTATATTGAAAAAAAAAACTTTAAATGATTGTGATCAAAGCAGACTCCAAATGTTCCACTCAATATCAATTTCTACACATTTAAATAGACGGAAGTTTTAGTTTTGTATAAGAAAAAATGAGGTTCATATCACACAAAACTACTAAAGTATGCAATGGAAAGGAGGTGAAAGGAAAATAATCCAAACTAGCGTGTAATGGATACTGAACAAGTTTATGAAACATTTATTTTACATGTACAAATGGAAGGAGGAAGTAGGAAGTGAGGACCAAATGGGGATGTAAACTGATCCAAAACTTATATCAACCTGAGCGTAAAACAAATACGAGACTGAGAGCAGCTTCATTATCAGACTCTTTAATCTACTTTCATTATTCAGTGTTAAAATATTTCACTTAAGTACTTTGTCATCAGCATACATCGAAATACTGGCCTTCCATCCCATACCAACTACACTTTACTTTAAGATTGCCTCCTCTGAAAGCTTGCAGGTCTTTGTACCTCCAGGACAGGAACAGTGCTCTGTGTGGCAGCATAACAGATAAATTGTATTCCCAAAGACAATGACAGGGCAGATCCCTATTGTCTATAGCAACAAGCTTCTTTTTAAGAACAACAATCCCCTATGACCTCTTATCGCCTAGATCGTTGTTTACATAAACAACGATCTAGGCGCATGCCTTTCCAACTAAATGTGTTCCTGAAGGAAAACTGGTCTTTCAGCGGAAAGCCTCGAGTTAATCACACGTTCAAAATGTACAAAATGTAACCAGCTGTTACCTGAACAGCCCGCGAAACTCCAGCAATTTTTTCCCTGCTCAGAAACCTTTCCTGCTTCCCCGTGGTCAGCACTTGAACTCTGACACCGAGGAATCAGCTGGGTGATGTATTAACAAGTTAGAGTCACACGGAAGTCCCTCACACTGCCTCAAGAAAGTCTGGAAAGTGACCCACAAGCAGAACCCCCCCCCCAAAAAAACCCAGACTAGAGATGCAAAAACGCAGGTGCTTGTGCCTGATACACCGTTAAACGATGTACCAAGAATAAAGCTTAGCTTGCGATTGCTCGTCTTGCATCAAGAAAACCAAACCGTCTTTGACTTCCATCAAAAAAAAGAAAAGATGTATAAATCTCAAAGGGCTTCATTCAGAGGCAGGCAGGTCCCCGGCGACAAAGGATCATTGTTGGATGGATCCCTCACCATGCCGCTTCAGATACTTAGACTATAAAAACACCAACCGCATGAACCCCTTCCACAAGCCCTAAAGTTGCAAAGTTGGGTCGCTGAGTGACTCACCTCCTGCAGCAGACGTCCGGTGAGCAGCTCTGTGGTTTGCTTCGCTCTCTACCTTCACTACTGAGGCTGGTTGACTGTTGCTGTGGGAGAACACAGTGAGGTCACAGGAACACAAGATCGCTCTGTCTTCAATAAATGACCCAGAATATGTTCTGTCTCCTTAGTTTCCCTCTGCCTTTGTCACTCTGTTGCATACAAAAGAGCCTCAGGTGTACTTTCTAAGCAGTATCATGTTATTTTGAGGCTACTGACTGGTTATAGCTACTAGGAAGGGGAGGGTGGGTGGAGTGGGTGTGACCAAAGCAGTTGAGTAATAACACATCACCATGGAGCTGGATCTTTTTAGCTCCAGAGGGAGGGATAGAAGAAGGGAGGGAAAACTCACCTGTTCGCTGCCACACCACACTACCTATAGCTGGCATGCAAATGACCAAAGGACATGCAAACGATGAAAACATACCTGTCTGTTTTCTAGTGAGTTCTGTGAAACACAGCTATAGTTTCAGGCAGACGTTTTGGGAAATATTGGACTTGTTGTTTATTAGACCGGACCTGTAGATTTTAAATGTACAACTCAAAGAAAAGAGGAGGGTTCGTGGACAGGTGCTCAATGCACCAGTCCAGTTGTTGAAGTAATGGTGGCATGATGGCGTATTGGAAAACAAGTTGTCTGTTACCCTTGAATGTACCCCACTGTCGTCCGTCTCTTTTAATCTTTTTTTGTTCAGCTCTCTCAAAAATAGCCAAATCAACTGCTATTACTACGGTTGAATTGGTTGGGCTATGGGAAGGAAAGGGGTATTTTCTTTCCTATAGAAAGTTCCCCTGGTCTGGTGCTTCTGTGTTTTAGCTTTGTGTCTTTCTGGGATGAAGCCATTTGGGGATTGGCCACTGCGTTAACTTTGTGTGCTCTCCTTGTTCTTCTCTTTCATAAAAAGTACCCCTGGCTCAGTGTAGCCTTTATTTATTTATTCGAGCCCTAGACTTTTTTCCCGGTTCTGCCAGAAGTTTCTTCTCATGGAAAATAAGCAAAATTCTACTAGAATTGGGCGAATTGGGCTTAAAAGGTTTTTTTTTCACAATATTGTGACAATGTTGAAAGCTATGATAAGAACTATTTATTGCTTCTTTTTTCAGATAACTTTAGGTGTGGTTGTGACCACATCACACAGCAATGACAATAAATACAGCTCTAGGAAAAACATTGCCACAATGCAATGCTCTTCTTTAGGACAGCAGTCACTTCAAGAAGTATGATTTGTGTCACATATGTCCAAATTTATTGGTAATTGTTATGATACTCTCATTGAACAAACAATAGACGAAACAGTTCTGACGACACCAACAGCTTTGGGTTTAAAAAAAAAAAAAATCATCAATTGGAACTTATTGTGACAATGATTCATGAGAAGTCTTATCACAAGAAATGTATCGTGATAAATAATAATCAATATGATTATCGTTTATTCTACTTTGATCAAATTCTTATTCAGCATATGAGATCACAGCGAAAACAACTTAATGCAATCAACTCTGCTTCCTTTAACTTTCTACCGACTTTAAATAATTTAATCATAATACAATTTGATTTGAACCTGACAGTATGATTGATTTTTTTTTCCATGTTTTTGATTTTCTTTATCCCAATCAGATTGATTTGAATGGAATTTGAATCGAGTTCCACGCTACGTGGATAAGCGTTAAACCTTCTCGTCCTGAAAAGTGCATTGAAGTCGCTTTGGTTTTGAGCTGCTCCTATGTAAACAATATATTCCTTGGACTTCAGCATCAGGTGCTGCAACAGATACAATGCCATCATTCTACATATCCAAAAGTGAACAGAGGAAAGCGGTCAAACAGGTTAAATTTAGCAAACAACACGAGCCGGGATGGGTTTGTCTTTCCAAGGCGAGGCAGGGAGGGGAAAGAAAGAAACAAAGTGTTTGCCTTGATGACGTTTTGGAGTATTAACCTCAGGGCAGGAAAAAGTTCTGTTTGGTGTATTATCCACACCATGAAAAGGGTTCTGCTCTTTTAGAACAGATTCATGCACATTAAGATGGAAGACAATCCTTTCCTAATTTTATTTTGCTGTTCACTGATGCAGTATATTCATTACTGCTGTGCAGCACAAAGCGTACATGTCTTACACTTGCATTTAAGGAAGTAACACCTTTAACAGGAAACAGTTATTCATCCAGTTGAGGTCAAATATTTTTATACGCTATGAAAAGGGGCCCATCTTTTTACATTTTTTTGTTTTTATGTTTAGAGTCTAATTTTAAATCAGGCTGAACGCTTTCCGTTTTCATCAGAACGATTTCAATTAGCAAAATGCCAAAATAGTGTGTGAGAGAGAGAGAGAGAGAATTTGTCCAATAAATCACTGAAGGATTTATTGGAATTGTAGTCCGCTCCTCCAGGCAGAACATGCAGAACCGAGTTCAGCTGGGCCTGACGATCTTTTGGAAGGATGAGGTCAGAGTTTTCTGACAAAGTATCTTAGTTACACGGTTTTCTGTAACCAAGACACTTTGTTGCTAATCATGAGGAAAACGTCCGTGGCCGATCTTTAACGATACTGCCGCAGCGGTACTCTGTTTCTGGGAATGATGTTCTCCAAACTGTCACTACAGCCAAACACTTAAACTTTATATTCATCAGACTATAGAACATGTTTGCAAAACCTAAGATCTTTGTTTTCTAGATTTTTCTCATTTGAACCAGGCTGATGAATCTCCACAGCTCTCTCTGCTGTTTTTTGTCCCATGATGTCACACCAGGAAGCAGTGAGTTAGATGTGCTGTCTTTAACAGATCAGGTGCTGTGAGTTAACCTTTCAGGACCTTACATGGGCCTGACATCATCATCTAGACTTCTCCCAAGTTGCTTAAAGTCACAGCTGAGTGTAAACAATGGAAATAACATCTTGAGTCATTTACAAACTTATTTTGTTGATCCTAAAATTGAAAAAGCTTTAATGGTAGACAATGAGGGATGTTTGTGTCTTTTTCCTACAGTGTAGGTTTACACCTGGTCTCAGATTTTGAATCCGGTTTGACTCTGTGAAAATCAGACTTTTAAGCAACTTTAGCCTCCTGAACTTTGACCTAATCACACTGTACCGTTATATTTTAACTCACAAATGCCATTGAACTCCATAAACAGGACCATTAAACTAAGTGGAAGAGTTCATTTGTGTAAAAAAAATATATATAAAAAAGTAAGCTTAAGTTTTATGTCCATATTTCCTTGTAGTGTGATAAAGACGGATACCTGGGGCACATCACTCGCAAGAGTAACCACTCCTCTTCCAGCTGGAAGTCCAGCCGGTCCAGCCGGTTTTCACGCTTGTCTCAATTCATGAGGTCATTAGAAAGAGCTAATAACAAAACAAACTGGGTTTTTTTCTTCGTTGGAAGGCACTGCTGGTCCAGCATTTTGTGTTCAATTGTTTCTCTTTTGGCGATGAAAGGCATTGAAGTCGTGATCCACTTTGCTCAGCTTTCTTTCCCATAGAAAGTACACCTGGCTCAGTTATTTTGTATTCTCTTCTGCACCTTTCCTTAAGCTGCCATTCCATCAACTAGTCCATCCGGTTTTTCACAAAAATTCCCAACAGATCCCCACATTTTACTGATTTTTTTTTTTCTCCTCAAAATTGGCCAAAGACGTTTGGTTTAAGCGACTGCTGCCTCAGCTTTACTTGACGCCACGTTATGGTCTGTGGCCAATACAGCGATTAATAAAAAGTCCCATTTAACATCAAATAATGTAAAGATTTGTTACAAATATTTCTAAATTAGCAACACAAGAAAGTGGGATTTTGATTGCAGGAAAAGCCACAAAAACGATCACAAAATCCTGGATGGACTGATCAGAGTGACGAGATGTTCAATGTTGTTGTTGATAATTTAACAATTTAATGGGTTTTATCGATACATTCTGGCACCACCACCATCATTTAAGAGCATTCAGATTTTTGATATGGCCCAAAATGAAAATGAGTTTGACGCCGATGCTCTAGAAGGTGCACCTGGTACATTTATTCACCCATCTCTTTCCTTAGGAAACACTCTACTATGTTTCCTTTTGAACAAGCGAGGTTATTTGTTGCTGAAATCTTGCGCACACATTTCATTCTGCAACACCAACATCCATGGCTGGTTTTATGATTTTAGGCGTCACGACGGATTTAATGGTGTTTTTAGTATCTGAGAACAAGACACACACATTCCCAGCGGAGATTTATGAGACGAGGCGCAAGCAAATTGGAACCATGTATAGGAAAGAAAAAAATATTTAGAGTTAAAACACTTTATATTAAAAACGTCATGACTGATAGCAAAAAGTGCATTAACTTAGGCGGAGAAATTGAGAAACAACAAAATGGATTTTATGACTGTTTTCCTGAGATGAGTTGCTGGGCTCGTAAATTCGCGGGAAACACGACACGGCTCACGTGAGCCAAAGCAGCTGCTTCCTTATAATAAAACCTAATGTAACGGTCCGACTGCTAAAGTCACAGCCGGGTCCTGAAACAGCCAGTGGGTGTTCACCAGACCGTCGTCACACTGCTTTAACATCAAACAAACCGTAAGCCTTCCTAGTTCTATATTTAAATTATTATTTTTCTGTTTTAGCTGCGTAAACACAAACAATACAAACAAAAAAATAAATCCTCCCGTTTCTAGAATTTCTTAGACTTTCACAGATATTTGACTTCCTTTCTGACAGGAAGGCATCCCGGCGTGGCCTCCACGATCTGAATCGCCCTCCCTAAAGGTAATAGCTACTGCTGTAGTCCATAAGGTAGTTAGTGGTTATTAAGAACATGTGTTTGTTTTTTCCCTCTGTGGAAATCTCACAGCATCTTCCACTCTGCGGCAGAATGCGTCCTGCACCACTGCTGGTTCGGCTCATTTCAGCTTCACCCCAGCGATCAGAGGCTCCTCCAAACCGGGCAGCGGCCGAGCGGATCCGATCCGATCCAATCCGAGCCTCCGCTCTCCCCCGGATCTCAGGTCGCCTGCTTTTCCGGGTGGCTCTTCAGTTTGTGGAACTTAACGCTGTCCAGCTTCTCGAACCTCTTGTCACAGAACTCGCAGGTGAAGTTGTAAAGCGCCTCGGGCGTGTGCTTCTTCATGTGCCAGTTCAAGGACGCGCGCTGGCGGCACTGGTAGCCGCAGATCTCACATCTCGGCACAGGAAGGCGGAAGGGAAAGGAAAGAAACAGCAGAAAGGACAGAGACGTCTTATGATCATGTAGCAATCTGAAATGCTTTTTAAAAAAAAAAGTATTCAACCCCTTAATCTTCTCTTTTGAAGTTCTGACACTTAATATTCTGTCAAGCTACAACTGTAAGCTTCCAGATAAATGTCACCGTTCAATCATTTTTGCTCTGGATAAAGTAGGAGAGGCAGTTTGGGGAAATTGGACATAAGAAACATGTAAATATATTGGATCTAATCTTGCAGTAAGACAAAAACCCAAACATCTAAGCATCACTTCCTCTTTTCTATGCGTCCATCCCACATGTTCACATCCCAACACAACTTCAAAGGTCACATTTCTATATACTGCATGAAGAGGTCGGCTGATAAAGACCGAAGTGTCAGTCGATGCATCAGAAACCGATAGTTTCCGCCTCGGCAGAGGTCTGAAAATCAGCCTGTTGTTTTCTGTTGCTCTGCTGTGAAAGAGGCCCGACTGACCAGCCCAGGTCCACATGCCAGTGGTCGACACAACGGTCACCTAGCTGGTGCCGAGTTCGTTGCTGTATTTTGTCGTTTTGCAGACAAAAAGCAGAAAAGCAAAAAGCAATCGAATCGGCCAGAATCGTGATCAGTCGGTCAGGGCTTTCAAAGATCAGTGATCCGCCAGAAAACTGCAATCGTGTTTCAAAGTATTCATCGGTGGCAGCAGGATGCGACGTTGGTGACTCACTGCAGCGGCGTTTCTCCTGTGTGTGTCCGCCTGTGGACCTCCAGGTGATTCTTTCGCTTAAACGACTTCCCACATGTCTCGCAGATGAAATCTCTGACCCCTGTAGACACACACACACACACACACACACACACACACACAGGAATACATGTGCTGGTCTTTCAGGAAGCAGTTGATCAGGACGCGTGCCTCTGATGCGCTCACAGCCCACCTGAGTGGATGATCATGTGACGGTGCAGGTGGTTGGACAGATAGAACTTCTTTCCGCAGCCGGGGTGAGGACAGACCTTGGTCCTTCCTTTCCTGTGAACTAGATTCACGTGATTCTAGACAACAAACAGTTACTTTTAATCTTCCCAGGGAATTCCAGGCAATCGAGAAAGACAGAGCGGATTGTGGCGTCTTACCTGAAAACTGCTGATGGCTACGTAAACCTGACTGCAGCCTTCGTAGGGACAGTGGAACATCTTGAGCATGCCGTCGGCTTCGATGACCGGCCCCCGCCTGTTTCTCTTTGACCTGAAACAGGGGGGAAAACATAAAAACGACAGGGAATCACCTGGACTGCAGGATCCGCCGACGGCAAGATCGACAGCAGTTTGACCGGTGCGTACCGGCTGAGGCTCCGCTGCAGCTCCCGGCCGCTGCTCAGCTCCAGGCGATCAGAGTTCTGGACCAGCTGCGCTTCACTCAAACCTGCAGAGAATCGGTGGGATTAGAAAATGTTTCGCAGGTCCAACTGGGGCTGAAAGCCCAGCTGTTTGAGTCGCCTTTGAGGCACAAATCGATTAAGGATCTAACGGTGACTAAATGCAATGTTTCGGTGGTGGTAAAATCAGATATTTCTAAAATCTGTTATGGCAAAACTTTGTTTTACTTCAATTAATCAATCGACTGATCTATAAAGCACCCTTTGTATTAGAGGAATCTCCCTGGAAACGCACAGTAAAAGGGCATTTCTGAACTCGGCGTGAACCGTCCAAATACCAGAGTTGTGAAGTAAACTGAAACTGGTGGGATACTCCTCTTTCCTCCCCTCTTTGTGAGAGGGCTGGTGGATATTAAAAGCGATGCACTTTCTTCTCTCCGTCGCTCCCGGGTTCTGCCGGGAGTCTCAGATGTTCTTGGCCCTCGATTAAAATCCAAATCAGAATGCATGGTGTGTCACTCGTGATTCACTTAACTGAAACAATGTCTCGTATCAAAGAAAGATTAACTTATTTATTTCCTGAACACGTCAAGCTACACTTTCTTTGACTTTGTATTGCACAAGACAAATAACTGACTTAATGGCTCAGAAAAACCCCCAAAGCAAAGCAAACCAAACATTGGTTTGTTCCTCAATGGTTTTCAGGAGCCCAGATCTTAACAACCAATAGAGATATAATTTGCATCCAGCGTTCCGGATCCTCCCTTAAAGGCCGCTCTCTCCGACCCGTCCGGCTGGTTACTGATCTCCAAGGATCCAAAACGAGGATGCTTACTGCTCCCGGAAAACACAGCGGGGAAAAAAATCACGCTGACAATTTTTAACCACAAATTGCAAATCGCTGGTTAACGGGAAAGAGCCGAAACCGTCTGGGCATCGTTCCCCCGATCAAAACCGTGGAGTGGCGTTTCATTTTTGTTGACATTCTAATTAGAAACTGAGGTAACTGATTTACTAAATGTCAGGAGGGGAAGTGTTTTGCTGCTCCACTGCCCTCCGTTCGCTGAGAAGGACATAACGAGTCATCAGGAAACAAAGTGCAATGATTTTAGATGGAACAATGGATGTTCTGTTTGTTTTTTGGGAAAACAAGCAGAGAAACTATCACTTTCTCAAGAGGTGCCAAGGGACATGTCAGTCCAGGCTTAAAACTCCATCAGGTTTCATTAAAATAAAAGACCTTTCCAGCAAAAACCCCATCTGGCTTCTCTTGGAAATATTTACTACCTGTCAGGGAATCCTCCTCTGGTGCGTCTTGGACTTTGAATTCGGGTGAACACAGCTGGTTGTAGGCGACGCCGCCGATCACGGTGCAGGTGACTTCCTCCATGTTCCCGCCGCCCATGTTGAGCTGGACTCCTTCCTGCGCCAAGGCCTCGTAGCTGGGAGCGCTGATGATGATCAGCTGGGAACGGAAGGAGGAAGACGAGGCAAAGATTTACGGGGTTCCGACACGTTCCGCGTTTCGTAACCCCACTTTCCGAGGCTTCGCTTTGCAGAGTCATCAGTGCTTTGCATTTATTGAACAAACATGAAACGCTGACGTTCACATTGAGTTTATGGGAGGGTGGAAGAAGAACGAAAGACAGGAGGAAATAAAGGAGAGAAACAAAACGTGAAAGAAAACAGTAAGTGAGTGAGAAAAAGAGAGAAAGAAAGAGAGCAAGAAACGGAAAGAAAGCAAATCAAAGAAGAAAAAAAGGCAAACAAGAAAGGAAAAAAGACTGAGCAAGAAGGGAAGCAGGAAGGAAAGCAAGAAAAAGAAAGGAAACAATCAAAACAAAAATAAACAAGAGAAAAAAGGAAAAACTGAAAACTAGAAACATAGAAAACAAGGAAGACAGAGAGAGGAGCAACGGGAGGAGGGACAAGACAGGAATGGAAGGAATTAATAACGAAATAAAGGATAGACATGAAGAAGAACCGTAAAGATGAGCGGAATGGAGGAAAGACCAAAAGGATGGACGGACATTAAGAAAAAATATTTAAAAAATCCACCTCTGGACTAACGCAGACATGGCATTAAGACGAGTGAGAGCGACTTTACTAGCCTGGCGGCCCGCCAGGCTTATCGTACACCGGGGGAAACGCTGCATGGTCCTTAAATAACCAGCAGTCATGAGGAGCAGCCCTACCTGGGAGCCTTCCAACGCCGGCCGCTGGTTGGGAAGTTTGCAGCCGGCCGTCGTCTGAGGGTGGAACAGTTGGGTCTGATCCTGGGCCTGTGCAGGCGGCGGGACGGACATGTCCAGCTGAGAGCTCAGAGGGACGGACCCATTGTCCTCGTTCGCGTCATCGGGTGAAGACGCTTCTGCTGCTGTGCTGTAGTCGTAATCGGGCGCTAAAGTCCTCGGCTTCTCCCCCTCTCCCTCTTGTTCTGTGCCTCCGTCCACATTCTCCAGCGCCGCTCCGTCCTCTTCCTCAGCAGAGTGTAAAGACGCCGCGTCCCAGGCGGGTTGTCCTGTCGGCGCAGATGAAGCCTCTATCCTCGGCTGCTGGCTTTGGCCTCCATCTACTTCAGTCTGGTTCGTGGCATCAGTTAGCTCATCTAAACAAATAAATACAAAATAAATCAATGCGTAGAAGGAGACGAGGCAAAACTGACATAGAATCTCTTCTTTGGCATCGCACGAGTCACGTGATCAACAGCCGGACGCTGTTACTGGGGAAACCGGCGAAGTCGATGACAGGAAGTGGTAGGAGGATGACGTTTTGTTTTGTTGTTTTCTCCTCCAGAGCTCACAGTTCATAAAAAGTCACGCGTCATTCAAAAGTGTTGAATCAACTTCTACAAAACACGCTGCCAGGTAAAAGTGATTCAATGTGCCGATGTCAGAGACAGTTGCACACATTCGTAATGCAGACCAAGCTAACGAGGCAGGTTAGAATCCGGCACCTTTACACTTTTTGTGGCCTTCTTTTCTCCTCTGTCTGCCCGCCGCGTCTTTTGCCGGCGGCGGCTCCGTTTTGTTCGCGGCCTCTCCGTCGCTGTTCCCTCTCTCTTCGCGCTCCGAGTCGCTGGCCTCCTTCGGCGGGGAGTAAAGGTGCTGCGCGAAGCAGTGGTCCGATTCACAGCGCCAGACCGCAACGACCGAGAGGTCCTGCTTCGGTTCCAGGGCTTTGAGCTGAGGCTCGTGGGGGCAGGAGGCCGAGTGCTCCCGGTACCAACTCACCAGACTCTGGAGGCTGGAGACGCGCTGCTTCCTACCTGGTGGACAGCAGACACAGCAAAGGTGACCACATTTTTCACATATAAGGCAAAAAAAAAAAAAGAGAGAGAAATGTTCTTATTGGGATAGGATGCAATAAGCTTCGACTTCTTCCTACTCCTTTTCAAACGGCAACTGAACTTATTTTTTTTGTTTTATTGTTATTATTGACGAGGTGGGTTACAGTGAGCAATATGTCGATTAATCGCATGATAAACATGTTTCTTCCTCAGACATTTTACTTTTTCTAAACTTGCATAAATGTAAAAGGCAAAGCACAATTATTTTTTTTCATATTTCAAAAGGGAAAAAAAAGTGCATTGCTATGTTTTCACTTCACGTTACCCAACAATTAAATGTAGGTGTGCACCGATTTCAGCTTTCTGGTCCATCACTGATCTATTAAAAGCCTGATCCACATTTTGACTTGGCAGATACCAATTATTTGGTCTAAAGAGTTGCTAAAATAGCTACAAATCTGCTAGGAACAGTGTACATCAGTCAGCCGTGTCTCATGGCAGAACAAAAGAGGAAAGTGTCTGATTACAGATCTTGCAGAGGCGGATAAGATCGGTGGAAAAGATAAGCTTTAGATAAAAGTAGCAGTAGATCTTCCAAAATTAAGAAAAACTGGACCAATTTATTGCAGCACTCCTCCATAAATTCCAATCAAGTACAGTCTGTGCTTGGAACATGACAAAATAGTGGCACGCAGGGAGGCACCACAGTCCCAAAATAGAAACGTGAAACTAACCTGAAAATATTCCCAGATAAGCAAAGACAACACACACCTCCTTTCTGTTTCCCAGTCACCCCTGCTGTGGTCTTCTTTCTGAAACACAACAATCACTTTCATAAAGGATTTAAATGCACCCCGTTGTATGTGCGCTTAGTGTCCCCCGTCCTACCCGCAGGACTCCTGCCGGTACTTGTCTCCATAGGTGGAGTTGAGCAGGATGAGGTACTCGGCCAGCCCAGCATCACTCAGGCTGGTCCTCCGGCGGAGCTCGCTCCACAGCTTGTGCGACTCTCCGAGGTAAACCCTCCTCACGTCGTACTTCTTCCGGGATTCCAGCCGCCTCTGAGCTCGGTCTGAGTCAGTGAGCCTCGGCCGGCCCCTACACCGCCTCGGAACACCTCGGTCCCCGGCTCGGTCGGCCTCAGAAGGACAGTCTGCCGGACAGTGCGCCATCTTGGTATTTAACGCCGGCAGCTGATCCTGTGATTACCGGAAGTTGCTTTAAACCACACGGGAAGCAAGATATTTTTCGTTTATGTTCATTTTATCATTGAACAGAATCAGCGCTAAATATGTATATATATAAATACAGGCAAGATCTTATCTGAATATAAACCTGAATACCAGAAACAAAATTATTTATATGGTGACAGTTGCTTGTTTTCTATCCGGACCATTTTCGCTGTGGCACCGGTGTGCCCCCTGTAAACAGCCACGGAAAACGTCGAGTGCGAGGTGAATTCTGTTTGGTTTCTGATGACAGACATCCTAACGTTGGTGTTCAGGACCTTGTCGTCACAGACAGGTCAGAACAAGGACCCCGGTGCCGGTCCTCCATCCTCAGCATCCCGTTCCACCACCCGTTCCACCATCCTGGTGGTGGGAGAGCACCGCCTTAGCCGCTCCGTGCTGCTGCTGGCGGCCGTCACCGCCGCCTCGGAGCTCGGCGTCCGGGTGGCTTTCTTCGCCCAGACTCAGATTCAGAGCCTCCCGGAGTGTCTGCAGAGATGCAGCGCGACCCAGAACCCGGAGGGTCTGAAGGTAAACCAAACGACCCAGAAAACCACTGAGAAAAATGTAGCAGAATGTCTGAATCTATTTACGCCTTTGACACGTCACAGCGACAAACCTCTGTGTGTTTTATTGGAATATTTATGTGACGCACCAACACAATGTAGTGCTTGGAAGAGATACTGAAATCAGACACCCCTAAATAAACTCTAGTGCAATTAATTGCATCCAGATGTCCCTGTTTAATAAGCAAAACCGGCATATGTGTAGTGTAATCTCACTTTAAAAGAGTAAAAGCAAGTTCTGATGGGTACATGATGGCAAACAAAATGTACAAGACTTCCGTCTAAATAAAAACAGCGACACCTAGAGGACACCTCAGCTCATAGCAACTTTTCAGGAGCAAATGGAAGCTCAGAAAATTCTGATTTTAATTTGCTTAAATTAAAATCAGAATTTTAATTTGGCTCAGAACATTTCGAGCCAACCAAATACACCGATCCACTTTTTTTTTTTTTTTGACTTTTGATACCGATATCTGAGATTTAGTGTCAGCTGATACAGATCCGATGCAGAAAAACAGTGCTCAGTTGACTTAAAACTTTTCTTTAAAAATGAAAAAAAAAAACAAAACAAACATTGACACATTTGTACTGAAGTACGAATGTACCTGTGCAACAGTACAGCACACTAAAAATACACCAGTGGCTTCACAAGTTTTGGTCCAGCATGTAAAATCAACACGACTTTGATTTGTTCAGTCACTGCAATTAGGAGTGGAGCAGCCAATGTAAAATAAATACTAATAAAAGTCATGATGTCGCTCATAGTACAAAACATAGAATTAGACTGAATAGATCTACCCTGATGGACTGGCCACATCATCATCGACACATCAGGTATCGATAATGATATTGGAGCGACATAGATATTAATATCGGATTGGTGCATCTTTCGTTGTAATTTGACAAAATGTGAGGAAAAAAAAAACAGGAAACAGAAACCGGTGATGATTGCGTATGAGCCTAAAAAGTAAGAAACTATTAGCAACTTATTCATTACAGCATGTTGGAATTATCTGAGTTACAGTCTCACCTCACTTATAACTTTTTATGATTATTATTTATTTGAAGAAAATCACATTCAGCTATCCCCGGACCCTGGAGGAGCTACTCCAGCAGGTCGCCAGCCTTCACGAGTCCCCCTGTCCGCCCTCCCTCATCATCATTGACAGACTGGACGGCTTCCTGCAGGGCGCCGTCGCCGGCAGCCATGTTGGCTTTCACTCAGGAGGCGAGTCTCGCGCTGCTCATCTGGCGGCGCTGCTTTGCGACACCGCTGCCTTTCTCACCGAGGTCCTGGAAAACAGGGGCCTCCGGCTCGGCCCCCTGCCGCGCCATCGCCTCCTTCCTCTCGGACAGCGGGCAGGGAAACTCCTCAGCCACGGATCCCATTCTGGACGTTCTTGACCGCTACTTCCAAGCTCGCTGCACTCTGGACCAGGACAGAAGCTACGAAGCTGCAGCTGCGGCAGCACAGGAGGCGTGGCGCGTCTACCTGTCTGGAACTAAAGTCCCAGACGGCTGTGAGGACGGGTTCGCTTTGGCACAGGAGTGGAAACTCTTCATTTTTCCTGAGGGTTTAATGGAGTTTAAGTTAGTTTGAAACCCTTCATTTTTATTTAGAATCACCACAGCTGGCTGAGATGTGAACTATTAATGGCATCAAATTAATCTAACTTATATGTTATATAGCTGATCTATTTTTGTTCACTGTAATTTATTGTCCAAAAAAAAATTTCCAACATTTTTGCCTCAAGGCCTTAAGAAATGTGTAATATACATCCTCAGCTATGGAAAGGTAAGGTGCAAAAACTATTTCAAAATTGTTTTTTAATTTTATTTTTTGTTTGTTCTTATTCTGTATAAAGTGAGAGACAGAAATATTTTTTAAAAATGTTTTCTTACATATAATGTAATCGTACGCTTATTTTTAAAGGAGCACCGATCTGCTTTTACCAGCAAATACGGATTTCCGGTAACGTCTGACCTACTGATTGGATTTTTTTTTTAAATGACATAAAAGAGAAGAAAAATATGCACCAAGTTCATTGTTAGAGGTCATAAAGGCATTTCTTCTTAACCTTTGAGTTTTACTAAACTCATAAAAAGTGTCGGAAAGCACACGGTCGATGTGTGTATCAACAAACACATGGAAGATTTGATGAGTTTGATGAACAAGAAAAAAAAGAGATTTTTCAGTGTTTGACTTGTTGATGAAGGGAAAGTAGATTAAATAGTGGTGCAAAACAATGTATTTTCAACTAAGTACCACTATATAGAGGTCTTTTCCGTTTATGTTCTTGTTTATGTCACAAATAAATTGCTTTGTAAAGATTTCTGTGGATTGTTCAAAGTTTTAAATGTTTTACGTCAAAGATTTCGTAGACAAGTTTTAGGTTCAGTTGTTTTTTTATTTATCAAAATATATTCAAAACTTATTACTAAGAAAAAAAAATACTTTTTAAAGCAAATATATCACAAATATATATATTTCTTGTGAAAATACAAAACAGAAAAAAAAACTTTTAGGTTTACAAGATGTGTCGAAGTTTAAGAAAATACGAATTTGAACGTTCAAGTCGGTCGTGATTTCGTTGAAAGGCAAACGGTTGCAGATCATTTCACCCCACAGATCTGTCTGTCGTTTCATGCACACATTTATACAAAAAAAATACAAATAAAATAAAACAATAATGGTTATTAGTTCAATAATACAATTCAATTTACAAATTCGGCTGCAACAAGTTTATCCTTCACAGCAAGCAAATAAGCTCATTGAAAGGTTAATCAGAACCGCAGTAAAGCAGAAAATTCTTGCCTGCCATGTTTTGCTCTGTAGGGGGCAGTGTTGGCCCAAAGATGTACAGCAGAAGAAATTAAGCCAGTACAGTTGCCTAAATAGAATTATTTGAAAGCAATGCGGTGTAGCCTACAGTAATAAGAATTTCACTGACTATTCTTTAAAATTCTGTTTTTGACAAATGATTAAAAAAAAATATACTATCTATCTGAAACAACAGTTCAATTATTTAAGAAATTCATATTTCACACAAATATTTTAAATTTTAGATTTAGAAATGACACGGCAGTGAGCACTATTAATATTATGTAGTTTTGGTAAAGTCGGTAAATCAGGATGACGGTAAATGAACTGAACGTCTATAGGATTTTTCCAATCATACTCACGACTCAAAGTGCTTTACACTACAGCCATGTTAATCCGTTTGGGCTCACAAACACATTTTTACACTAATTATACAAGCAACTTATCAACTTGCCCCTTGCATCACATCAACATATGACAGGAGAAAGCTGGAATCCAACCTACGACCTTCTGATTGAACAAATTGAGAGGAAAATGTACAAAAATATACAAAATCCATGTCGTGATGTAGGTCTACTACGATTAAATTTAAATGATAATTTATTTTTATGTTGCCTTAATAAGGTCATAACCTGCTAAGTTAATTCTGGACATGTATAATTCATGAATATTGTGGAACGTTTATATATCACCAACTTTCCAAGAAGGTTTGGATGTTGACAACAATGTTGTTTCTTTGTCTGAACATGAAAAGGTAAAAAAAAAAAAATTTTGAATTCAAGACTTAACCTCAGTTTGTGTTCTGTGCTAATAACAAAACGTTAGCATGATAACACATTGGATAAACATTGAATGTCAGGTACATCATAATCTAACATGCTTTAGTATTGTCAGCGTGAGCATATTAACTGGTTAACATTGTTAGCTAAGGGGAAGTGCTGCTAGCATTTGAAACAATCTTTTGAATGCCTAATATAATGCAAGTGTATAAAACAGAGATTTATAAAAGTATACAGATACAGACTCTCATAAGCACTTTAAGGCCCAACAATCAGTTCAACAACTAGAAAAGGACTTAGGGGCCAGAGAATGATGCCTGCACCCAGATAGTTCTACAGATTTAGGTTAGGCTACTATAGACAGAATAAAACTGAGGTAATAATAGCTTAATTATGCTTTTCTTAATAAATTTGTTCACAATAAAATAATTTCAGAGAAAGACCTTCAAGAGCAGTCTTTCTTTTCACTCGACAATCCTATCACTGAAGGATAAACAAAACATAATTATTTCAAATATAAAACACTGGAAATACTTGTTCCCATTTAATCTGGAAGGTTTGGTAGAAAGTGTTAGTATTTGCTCTGAATCACAGTTGATATTGCTTCAAATGGAAGTGTCATGTCCTTTGCAGAATATCCAAAGTGTCATTCTCTTTGAGTCTGTTAGCTGGAATCTAACAGACTCAAAGAGTCTATTAGACACCACGAATATTTTTCTAACAGTTGATGAGAAGCTATCATTAGCCTGCGGTGAATATCCAAATGCTGTTCTCCAGCCCTCTGATTCAAGTTGGTATCCTCTCAGCCATCATCATGGACAGGGTACTCCCTGACTAGGAAAGGTCTTCTATGAGGGGGAATCTCATTTTTGTAGTCATTGGCATAGATAACCACTTTGCTAATGTCATCAGCTCTACTCATAGGGCTGTAATCCATGGAGACCCCAGAGTCTGCAACTGCCATGTAGGTGTATCCAGGATCTTTGGCTACCCATACATTGTTTGGATACTCAAAGCTGGATTGAGATGAAAGGTTCCCAGAACCAGAGCTTTGCTGCACAGAGCCCAGGTCAGAGTGAGACGCACTTTTGGGTGGCTTTCTGGAGGCAAAAAGCATTCCAAAGGGTAAGGCTTCCTCGAGAGTGTCCTCCGTGTGCTCTTCTACAGTGGGTTTGTTGCCGCTGAGGGTGATGTAGGTGTCTTGAGATTCCAGTAGAGAACACTGGGATCTGGGGACGGGGTGTTGTTGGAACTCCCTTAGACGATCCAACAGCCAGTGGTCGTGCAGTGGGGTCCTCCATCCGTTTATTTGAAGGGCATCAACCCTGTCCACTGACTCTCCATCAAGAAGATCTTTGCTCAAAACCCTGTCCTCATTTCTGACAAGGGTCAAAGGTTTTGAGGCCTTTGGTGGAAGAGGTGGGGAGGACAGCGGAGGACAAAGGTTGAGTTCAGAGAGTACTTCCAATGGAGAAGGGCATTCTTCAGAGAGGATGAAAGGGGAAGTCAGCCAAAAGCTTCCACTGGTCTGTCCTAACCACTCCTATGCAAAAAAAACAGCGAAATTAGGAGAACAAGGTCACAGTAAGCACAATGCCAAACAGGTCACAGAACTCTCTGAGAATTTTAAGTCTTCTTCTTACCTTGAAGTCCCCACCATAAACTGTGAAAAGATCTTGGAACTTGCTGTCAGGAGTTGGAATAACTGGCCAAAGTTTCTTGATAAGGAACCTAAAGAAAGAGCAAAGATTTAACGTTGTGCTCTCTAATGATTCATCTGATAGTTGTGCAGAATTTTAAAAGGAAGCGACATAATTTTGTGGCTACAAAATAAGCCACATGATTGTGTTTTCCTAGTGCACTGACCTGTGATGGGACAGAAGCATGGTAAGACAAAGCAGAACAAAGATGAAGGAGACGATGAAGGTCAGGGACACAATAAGTGGGTCAAGTTCTGTAGGGTACAAAGCAAGATTAGGTTGATTTGTGGGCGCGGTCAGTTCATACTCCCTCTCCCTCTGTCTGTCGTTGTGTCGTCGGACAAGCCACTTCACCCGCCTTGCCTGTTGGTCAGAGTCCCTCGTGATGCCCCATACAAGCTGTGGCTACAATGTAGCTCACCACCATCACTTTGTAGCACTTTGGGGTTCTCTGGACGTGTTCAAGGATTATACAAGTACACATCATTTACCATTTAGATCAGTTGTGTCCCAGTTTTTTGTCATGTCCAAAGTACTTGCAGGCCACAAAATGACAAGTATGAAATCAAAAATGATTGTGATTTCTCCTTTTTTCCCTACTCATAAATAAACTAAGTGTACAACATTTTAATTAAAACAATAACATAGTCAGATTCTTGTACGGAAGTTCTTTTAAAATAATCTTGGATATAAAACAGAAGAGTTCTGCAGATTTTTGGCTTATAAATTGAAAGGCATCCAATTTGGAAAGTTTTGGTGGACAAATTTTGGCCAAAAAGTCTTCAAATTGGTAAATTTCCAAAATGACCACACAAAAACAAATCCATCCAGGGGCCATATTGGCCCCCAGAACGCACTTCGGACAACTTCTGAGAGTTGTCCGAAGATTTGGAACTGCATAAAGCATGATCTTTTCCAGGTTATTCCTATTCTGAAGGCGTACAATGCGTATTCCATTATAAACACAACATATGTTGATCATCCACCTGCAGGCAAAGTCTCTATGAACACAGGGTCGCTCCAGGCGCTCCAGTACCCGTCATAGGTGATGCCATCCAGGTTGACCCGGACCTGAACCCTGTACTTTGTACTCGGCTCGAGGCCCCTCAGAATCATCTCAGAGCAGGCTTGTATCGCCTCCACCTGCAGCAAATACAATTCTTTTCTTCAGTATGAAGCTTGAGAAATGCAATGGAAATTCTATAGTGTTTTCTCTATTGGTGGGGTCACTAAACAACCGTCATACCTGCCCAACGTGACTGTCTGCCGGAGCGTAGAGGACCTCGTAGATCATGCTGTCGTCCATGTACTTCAGAGACGGCGCCACCCAGCTCACATTCAGCTGCCCCTGATGGCCTGTGCTGCTCACTGTCACATTCTTAGGAGGGTCGAGCAGAACTGCCAGAAAAAGAAAAAAAAACTCAATGATTTTAAAAAAAGAAGTAAAACTGATTCAATCAGACAGTTATTCACTGTTTTGTTGCCTTCCAAACGTATTCACATCCCCCTGGAATCTAAAGAGTGTGCTGCACATTTCTAGGCCTTATTGGTCGATACTTTGCTGCAATTTTTAATAGTAATGCGACACAGAAACTGTAACTAATCGTGCCGTTGGAGCAATTCTATTTTTTTTACCTCCACAGTTTTACTTCAACAGTTAAGTTTTCAGTTTTAGCCGTGCTGAGATAGGATCACATTTTTCATCTGCTAGACTGGGGGGCTGCAGCCTGCAGCTCCAGATCTGCACATGGCTCTGTGGCTCACTTGATATGTAAAAAAAAAGAAAAAAAAATCCCATTGAATATTGCCAGTTTTTTTTTTCCATTTCATACTTTTGTTCTGTTCCCCTTATGCAACAAACACAGCCTTCCCTCCTGCTTGCCCTTGTAACTTTGGTCTACATCTGCCACCTGCAACTCTTTCTTGTGTCTCCAAACACCAGCTTTGCAAGACAGTAGATTTAGACTTTTCAGCATCATCCTTTACGCGGATCACTCAGATTTGATGGAGAGTTCACCACTATTCAGGTTTGGCGACAGATTCTCCGTCGGATTTGCAGCGAGTCTGTGTTTAGACCGGGTCGTGTGACACAATCCGCTCCGTTAGCAGGTCTGACTGTATGTTTAGAGCTGCTCTCCTGCTGAAAGGGGTCCCCTATCCTCTAGAGGAAAATTCTTTCACTAATGCAAATTACAGCACATGAATAAGTAGTTCAATACATCAATATAAACTGATGCATGGTTTAATATGTCGCCTGTCCTTTAGCTCTATGTTTAAGTCAACTATAACTTCATCAATTTTCAAATACATTAATTTTCTTTTTATTTATAAAAATGCCCAAAAAATTGATCCAGCTCACCAGATATTGGTCTTTGAATGTTGTATAAAGAACAGTTTTTGCAAAACACACATTAATCAAAAGAAGAAAAAAAAATGAATAAAAGTCTTTGGGTCGCCCCCCAAAAAATTGGGCCCCTGGGTTGCCACCCCTTTCTAAAGTCTGGTCTAGCATGTCGCCCTCAGTTATGGCCAGATCCTTCCCCTACTGATCACCACAGCCTGATGCTGCCACCACCATGTGTCCCAGTGGGGATGGTGCGTTCAGGGTGAAAGTTAAGTTCTTTTTGATCACTTCTCAAAGGGAATCATTTCTAGTAGATTTTGTTTTGGAATGTCACGAACGCACCTCAAACTTTGGCTCTAGTGGCCTTTACTTGAAAGTAGCTAGACAGGAAATGGGGAAACGAGAGATCGGGAAGACATGCGGCAAAAGTCACCAGGCCGGGAATCGAACCTGCGGCCGCCGGCATGAGGACTAAGGCCTCCATATGTGGGTTGTGCTTTACCCCTACGCCACCACAGCACCCACCTTTGTAGATTTTAATTAGTTGAACGTTTTCTTTTTGTTTCTTTGGTTGTTTTTAGAAAAAAAAATCACATATCCTTTTCCTCCTTTGTT
Source organism: Phalloptychus januarius (assembly GCA_902982915.1). Lineage (NCBI taxonomy): Eukaryota > Metazoa > Chordata > Actinopteri > Cyprinodontiformes > Poeciliidae > Phalloptychus > Phalloptychus januarius. The sequence continues at coordinate 2,679,339 of CADWAE010000476.1, forward strand.
TTTCCTAACACAGACAACATGCCCAGTAAAGACGCGGCGTCTCACTCACACAGAAGCTCGATCAATAGGCTGCGGTTGTGGATCTGGATCCCCTCCCGGTACACTTGGATGTCCAGCTGGACGAACATCTGGACACGGTCCAAACGGCACACGAAGAGCCGCTTCCCACCTGGTGACCGCAGCACCTGCAGCGCGCACGTGCTGCGGTTCTCATTTCTAACGCGGGCAGAAAACAGCGGATGAGACGCCAGAACCCGGACGCTGGATGCCAGTGGGATGTTGAGTCAGCTGTATTTTATATATTATTTTTATTTCATAACGTTAGCGGACTTACTGGTAGGCATATCTGAAGGAGTACTGATCCACAGAGCCCGCCCGCTCCTCGTCTTCCTCCCAGAAACACGCAAAGTCCTTCTTGGTCTCCGCAAAGCATTTCGGGTTCTTTGGTTCCTGCTTTAGAAGAATGGAAGCTGCACAGACAGAAAAAAACAAACAAAACAAGTGTTGTGAATAATTTTTTTTTGGCTCGGCCAAAAAAAAAAAAACTATATAAAAGCCAAACCCACCTTTTCTTTTAAAGTCCTGAACGTCTGCAGCCGCTGCGGCGGCGCAGAGCGTCAGGTAAAGAGCCAGCAGCCGGACGAGTCGCTCACATGTCATCCTTTAGTCTGGAAGACTCGGAGTCTCTGCCGTCCAACTTGCATCCCTGGACAAGCAACTGTCAGAAACAGGCGGCAGCCAGCAGAGAGGCTTGTTGTTTTTTTTTTTTTTTTACTTACTTTTTCTTCAGATATGAATTCGATGGCGCAACGCGGCTGCGCGCCTGCTGGACAGCGATAAGACGCGGCGCAGAGATGTTTACGTTCTACAGAGTGAGAGGGAGGACAGGAGGTGGAGCTGAAAACAAACCGTAAGAGAGCAGTTTTATTCAGTTTTTTATTTTTTTTTTGGAGGCGGGATGTCATTGATGTTTACTACCAGTCTGTGGCTGAGATCCAAGCTGCCGTAAAAATGCACCGAACGGATGGGGCTTATTGTTATTTTATTTTATTTTATTTTACATGCAATGTGATCATGAAATCAAACAAAATCTGGTTTTGAAAGAAACTTAAAGAGGGATCTTACAAAAATAAGGACATGTGATTTAAATAAATAAATACATCTTGGCTCAATTGTTTCCTATTGTTGCTATATTTAAAATATATATATATAAAAATATAAAAACATATTTTTAGTCTGCTCACTTGATCAACAATACGACACGGATCACTCTTTGTTCTGAAGCGGTCGCAGTTAGCCATTTTATTACCTTTGGAAAAAATCGATAGGTGTCTGTAATGAGTTTGAAATTAAAGTAAAAGAAAAAACAAGGTTTGTAAAAGACAAACTCACAAAAGGTTGCCTCTTGTTTCAAGAAAACTTGTATTTGTGAGTTAGAATGACTCAAATTCAGGCCGAAATTACGATAATTAAAAAAAACAACAAAAAAAAAACACCGGTTTGCAGCTGTTATTGCACCGAAGACTGTTTGGGCTGAATCGATACTGCCACATAAAAACCAAATGAAATACAGGGGTGCACCGATTTATCGGCCAGACGATTCCCTTAACTTTGGGAGATCGATTTTTACATGGGAAGCTGATCTTATCCAGCAATCTTATGTAACATGGCAAAGGTCTAAGAATCAACCACTGCCCCCTTTTGCTCTCCAGTGAGAAAGGCTTGACTGACAGATCGGCCCACCAAGTTATACAACAGAGATCCCACTGTTGTCAACTCAACAACTTTCTTGCTATATTGAGAAACATTTCAGATAAAACAAAAAAAAATTGGTATCGGCCAAAATCGGAATCGGCAGGTTAAGTTTTTTAAAAGCTCGGTAATCGGCAATCGGAAAAGAAAACTGTAATCGGTGCACCTCTAATGAAATACATAGAAGCTTGGTGGTTATAATGTAGCAATACATATAAAAGAGGCATGATCGATAGATTAGATAAGATAGATAGATAGATATTAGCGCTCTGACTGACCCTGAGTAGCTTCATGGAGGAGAAACCACATCGTGCTCTCAGTCCCAGAAGAGGAACTCTTAAACGGTTTCTTATCTCCTCTCTGCACCCGCATGTTTTCATCGCCTGAGCAGCATTATCAGAGGTGCAGAGAACCATGTTTCTGCACTCGTGATAAGTGGTTTCGATGTGTGTGTGTGCATGTGTGTGAGGGAGAAAGTTTGGGGGGATAGGTGGAGGCATAGCAGCCCATCCCCATCTAATGCAACTCAGGGCATATTTACATCACCTGATGTAAACAAAAATCTGAAGTTGTAGAAATCTGCATTTTGCGTGAAATTTAGGTTCAAGTTTAAGAGAAGTTATTTGTTGGAATTAGCCTCAAAATGACTGGAGTTCCTGCCCATGTAGGAAAGGTGGCCTGGTTGTTTCTGTGCTGACAGGAAGAGGAAACTTGAATTGCTGTGGTTTTTCTCTGCTATTTCAGATAAAAATATGAAAACCGGGACTTTGTGTTATGGACGGAGAGCTAAAAATCTGCGGTCATAAATCACTTTGGATTTGCCGCCGCCAAGGGGTTTAGCCAGGCTGCAGCGCTTGCTTCAGGACTGGTTTACAGGAAACATGACGGAAACTGCTAAAGATGCGCGTGTCCCTCTAGGTTTCCACGTATGTCGTGACAAAAGTATTCCCTCGCCTTAGAGATTTTTACTGTTTACTGTTTTCTTTTTGGTTAAGCATTACAGATCAAACAAATGAGCAAGTTCACAAAACAGGTTTCAAAATATGATTTCATTTAGCGGAAAAGCCATTGAGTGAGAAATGAAATCAAAATCACACGTGATTAAGCTTTTTCACGCGATAAGTCATAAAAAAAAATCATGGCGACGACAGACGAAAAGTACAATATTCATTATACAGCCACATCCACCATCAAAGGGACATCTGCGAAATACTGTACATTTATTTGGATTTTGCTGGAAAAAACAACTTCACCTTATGATGAAATGTTTTTTTTTTTCAAACAAAAAGCTAATTTGTTTTCCTAATTTTAGTTTCTGTGTTTAATAGAAACACAGCTAGTGTTTCAAATGTTATTTTTACATATATATCGCATCAAAGCTCAGTGAAAAGATAACATTTTTGGCACTAGCTATGCGCCATATGATATGAGCGTTACATGATTATCCTGATAGAGGACATGTTTGGCTGCAGGCTCATTTTAACAGCATTTTAAGAGCGCGCTCAAACTTTAACTTATCATCGCACATCTGGTTCATAGTGACAGTTAATGGCCGTAAGACAGTGATAACAGTTCAGTCACATGGTACGGCACATTGCAACTACTGACCTCAAATGATCCAACCAAAGGGAAACTTTTAATTTCCTTCCATTTTATATAAAAAAAAAAGATTCAGACAGGAGAAAATCATTAATGCGGTGAAGGAAAAAGTTGTTTTATTATTATTATTTATTTATCATAGGGATGATTAACTTGATTTTCTTCGAACATAAGAAAGGGCAAGAAAAAACAAAAGAGCCTTGACTGTTTCACTTTTAGAGGAGAGTAATTATTAAGATCATTTACCACAGTGGTTCTCCATTAATGCAAACACAGACTTGTTTTCCTCAACTGTTTTTAGGGCAACAGTAACCTGATGTGTCCGAGACAAACAGCATGTCAGACTGACATGCTGACAGGGCACAAAGCAGGTCATGTGACTTCCTGGTTTATACATGGGGAGGTGACTAGTGCATGTCTGTACAGTAAATGTAATGTTTTTACAATCAGCCAGAGTTTCTGCAGAGGAAGGGTGTTCAAAGTGGGGCCTGGATACCATCTGTGGCTCCTGCAGCACAGAGTGGTCGTCTTTTCCTCTGATAAAGTCCAGCTTGATGCATCCAGACCTGCTTTTATTTGTTGTATTAAAACTCTCCTAAATAAAGCAATGAAAGGCTAACCTTGATCCTGTCTTTCATCACAGAGAACAGATTCAATGCTTTTTCAGTTTTCTTCAAACGGAGTCAAAATAAGCAAAACTGGATCCTGTTCATTTTATATTTTAAAAGTTTTTTGGAACTACGATATATATATATAAACTGTATTCATTTCATTAAAATAGTTTATGTTATTTTATTTTGGGTAGGAAAAAATCACAACATATTTGGTGATTTTAGGTTTTTAAAATTCAGATTTTTTAAATTTTGAGATGACAATTTTGGCCAAAACGTTTGGACATCCCAGCTCTGGGGGTTAGTAATCCATTCTTAAATCTACCTGAAATCTTCTGACAGCGGTACAGAATCTTTTTAAAGCTTAAAAATGAATCAAATTATGTTTTATCTCCTTTAGAAAAACCTTTAGTACAGGTATTGTCAACGATATGTAACAAAAAACAACATTCAATTGGCAGTAGCAAATTTGATAATTTGAAAATCTGAGATTTTATATATTTTCTTGAACGGCATAAAAGAAAATCTAATGTTTATTTTTTATTAATTAAAAACAGAGTCACCCATCCACCCCCACATGTTAAGGTCCTAATAAGACTTTTAAAACCTCCATATGTTTATGAAAATAGGATGAAAAAAAAAAACTTTTCTGGATTCACTTCCAAACAACTTGTAGGCGTTTAGATGGTGCCAATTGGTTGCTATGGGAACTTGTTGATCCAATGATGCCAAAGCGAGCTCAGGTGATTATCTACTTTTGTTTTCAATAGTTGTCACTGTGTGTGACGGCTGAGAGGCTAAGAACTGGGCCTGTGTGTCACGTCTAATTCATGCCCCAGTGAAACAAAGAGCCCTAAATCACCAACTACATTTCCGATCAACTTAAAAATGTAAGTATGAATTTTAAAACATTTTCCACCATTTGTTTTAAAGACAAACTTTGTGAGGGGATTCTGCAACCACTGTTTTTCTCAAAACAGATAATTTCCTAATAATGTTGCTTATTTTCCCACACTGAAAACATTTTCTAAGAGTAGGTTGGGTTTTTGCTGTGATGAAAAATTCTTTTTATTTAATTTTTCATACTCAGCTTTATCATAGGTGCCTACAGATTTAGCTACATCTGTACAGTTATTGTATTTGCTCCACACTTCTGTAAAAAACAAAAAAAAACAAAAAGAAGACAGATACAGGTTCATGAAATCACTGCATATCTTATATTGGCAAATATTAAAATCCACAAGGTAAAGTGACTTTATGATGGGGTTTAAATTTTTTTTTCCTATAAAATGTATAGTAAATATGTTATTGTGGTACAAGTGTTGTTGGATGATCATTAGATCGGTGTGCGGTGGTTTCCTGATGGTTAGAAAACCAAATCCAGATAGCAGGCAGTGGAAATATTAAATGCTGATTGGCCCAGGACGGTTAAACTTGGAGAGGCTTCAGAACACATTTAAAAGTTACAACAACAAAGAAAAAAAAGAAAAAGAACACAGAATGAAAGAAACTCTTCGTTTTGCGGGGAAACGACAGCCCTGTTGGAGAGGCCAAACCAACGTCGTCTCAGGTAGCCACTTAGCTAACTGGCTCTGTAGCATTTTCCACAGTCCAGGCAAAGAGTGGAAGTTGTTCTTCATATCAGTGTATATGTGTGTGTGTGTGTGTGGGTGCGCGTGGGTGTGTGTGTGTGTGTGTGTGTGTTTGGAGACGTTCTAAAAAAGCCCGTTGCTTAGCAGGCGCAGGCACCGTTGCTTTCTGAAGGGTCCTTATAGCGTTGGGGGGTCATGTGATTGGCTGTGAGGTTGTTCTCTTCCTCCATGGTCTCGTTCATCTTGTCACAGATGATGTCGACTAGACACTCGAACACCTGCCTGACGTTGATGTTGTCCTTGGCGCTGGCCTCGAAGAAACGGAAGCCTGGAAGCAAGCGGCAGAAATCCCTTAAAAAAAATAAAACTACCCATACTAAGTTTTTCACATTCAATGTGCTTTGTGTTTTTATGTTGTCAATATGTTGCTGTTCATGTGCAAAGGTTGTTTTTCCCCCTCATCTAATGAAAGAAAAGCACTTCCCACATCTGCAGCCTCATACTCTGTCTACCCATGTCCTACGTTTATATTTTGTTGAAATGTTAATTTCCCCTCTGGTTTTTAATAAAGTATTCATTTGTCACGTTCCGATCACGATCTTCACAGGGATTTTGTGTGCGACAGGCTGACAAAAAGTAGTGGCGTATTTCTTGCAAATAAAAATGAAGACGTGTGACATGTCTGACTATATTTGTGTAGAGTCACCTCTTTCTGCTGTGTTTCCATTACAAATGTGCGCAAAACTTTGTCAATATTCTGATGACGTCTGGAAAAAAATCGCAACAGACGCAATTAAAATCACACGGGAATAAGTTTGTTCATGTGATAAGTCGTTATAAACCAAACCACGTCCTGTCTTCTTCTTTGTCTTTCCCATCCTGTTGTTGGTGTATGATGCGTAAGAAGTGTCTGCGAAGCAGATTTTGCGAAATACAGTGATTTTGATCACTTTTTTGTGAAAAATGTTAATCTTTTTCAAAGTTGCCATGTTTCCGTTAGGCAAATAAATTTTTGTAAATGCAATTTGTGCAATGAAACGCAACGGAAACACAGCTAATGACAGCTACTAATGCAATCCTACTTTAAACGTCTTCACAACTCTGACCCGTCTACTACGTCCTTTGGCTATTTTTCCAAGGTGGTGTAAACCAATGCTTTACTAATAGATAATAATGTGCTGTCAGCAGTTATTACCGAGCTCCTCAGCCAGCCGCTGACCATCCTCTGTAGCTATGACCCTATCATCCTCAAGGTCACACTTGTTACCGACCAGGATGACCTGAGTGTTGTCCCATGAGTACGTCTTGATCTGTGTCGCCCTGGAAGACAAGAAGACCCCATCAGAAAACAGTCACCCTAGTTCTTCAGATTCACGTAAGAGGAAAAACATTTCTGTTCAGAAGAACAGTTAGCAGAACACGTAGCAGAAGAACATTTCAGCAAATGTGGGAAATTTTAAAGAAACACGAGGAACGAATAAATCCAAAATAAAAGACCGGGAGCTTACGTTTACAACAGGCACTAATTGTTCACAGGGTGAACGCTTTTTGAAAAAGTAGAACAAAGCGACGAAGATTAAACTTGTTTACTCACCAGTCCTGCACTGCACCGAAGGAGTCCTGGTTAGAGACGTCATACATGAGCAGGAAGCCCATGGCTCCTCTGTAGTACGCTGTGGTGATGGTACGGTAGCGCTCCTGTCCTGCTGTGTCCTGTTGGGACACAAACACAGAAACAATCAATCTTCGAAGTCGGGCTGTGTTTGCTCTGGTCTGAGGCAGGTACAGTAGCCAGAAATTGTACTCAAGTAAGACTATCACCACTTCAACATGTTTTTACTCAAGTAAAAGTAAGACGGAGCCAAACAAAGAAATGACTCAAGTAAGAGTAATAAAGTATTTTTGCAAAAAAGGCGACTCAAGTACTGAGGAAGTCATCAAATTATCAATCATTTAATATTTAAAAGTTACATAATCAGAAAGACCAAAATATAAAGTTGAGTGGGAATTTTGGCATATTAAGGATGAAAATGACAATAATTCATAAGTAACAAAAAAAGATCAGGCAAAAGAAACCTGTTTTTCCCCCAATCAATTTCTTTCAACCTAAAACTTATGAAACAGACACAAACTGCAGGTGTGTGTCTGTATTTGGTGAATTTTTGTCTGAAACAATCTTGTTCTTCACTCGGTGAAGTTACTCAGAGTGAGTAGTAATTCTTCGTAATAAAGTTACTCAATTAAAAGTGAAATGCTCCTAAAAGCACATCTTTTTTCAAAAGGTTACTCAAGTAATTGCAACTAGTTACTGCCCTACTCTGATTCTGGTCAACAAATCAGGAAAACCAATCCTTTCATGTGTGATCAAGTATGTATAATGTTAGAACACCAGGGGGCAGTGTGGTCATCCTTATAGTTGCCTTTCTGGTGCATTTCAATGTTATATAACTTGAGAGTACTACATCTACTATATTTTTTTGTAAGGATTGTGGAAGTATACAACTATATTTTTACTATTTCTTTTTCCTGGAAATTACAAAAAAACGAAACAAAAAAAAAACATGTCTAATCTTTTACACCCTTCATCTTCATGCACTTCTTCAGAAAAGCCTTTCATCTTTCTATAAAGACTGAACAGCTAAAGCTTTTCTCAGGTGGCAGAGTGCTACCAGCAACAAAATCTTTAAGTCGAGTCAAGCTTATCTGTAGAGTAGACTTCAACACGAAGGCAACAATCGATTAATCACAATTATTCCGATTAATCGAAATTAACCCAACTAATCGGGATGATTCTAATTGATCACAATTAATCTGATTAATAACTTTTATTCATTATCAATCACAATCAGATTTTCATGATTAATCATGATTAATCTAGTTAATCGTTTCAGAGCCCTGATGCATCAGGGTTGCATCAGGGCTCTGGTGTGTTTTCCAGTGTTTGTTTGCCGTTTCCCTCATTTTGAAACAGAGCAGGTTGTGTAGGTAACCAGAAGCTAGTAAGCGTTATGAATGTTCCATTACAAGGTGGTGGCCTCACATCTTGTCTCTCTACATAATGCATAGGACAGAGCAGCACATTGTATGGAACCCGTTGAATTCTCCCTTTATCCCTCCAGGATCTGGTTTTAGTGAAACAAGAGTCACTTTAGCTCCCTTGCTATCTCAACCATGCAGAAAGAATCAAATATTAGCCAGCAAAATGTGACAGCTAACCAAACAGAGAGTATTGAGGGTTGCTACAAAACACACCACAACAGCGGACGGGACCTGCCTCCCAGTGTGTGCGTGTGCATGTGTGGGGGTGTGCGTGCGTGTGTGTGTGTGTGTGACAAGCACTTTAAATCAGGCTCCTGCACAGCCAGGTAGTCGGACGTCACTGGGACCCTGCTCCTCAAACATGCGTCACCTGTGTTTAGATTGGCTGCTGACAAAGAAGCAGCAAAGCACATCCTCTGGGATACACACACTACACACTCATCCTTATGTCTGGATGTGCTTATGCAAAGTGTGTATGAAAGGTGTGTGTGTGTGTGTGTTTACTGTAAGACGAAAAGATGGGATGCAAGTGACTGCGCTTCGCCTATTCTGAGGGATATAGTGAAATCTTTGTAAGATCAGAGCTGAAATGATTAACTGTGAGGACATTTGTACAGACCTGATGATTAACTGACCCAAACTTAAGACGTGCCTGCTGCTTCCAAACCCCTTAAGCTCACTGCTACACTGGCACTGCAATGTATCTCCATTGTGTCCCGGTCAGATCCTGATAGGCTACTTCCTGTGCTTCCTGGGTTTAGGAAATACCAGGTTTCTTTGTCATTTAGCAGCACAGCTAGTGACTCCACCAAGATCAGGCAGCCACACACAGATTTCTGCTCATTTAAAAGAAGGTTCATTATGCACTTAAAATGGCATTCCAAAAGTATTCAAACTTCTTTTTAAGCATCTTGTTATGTTACAAAAGAAAATGATTGCACTAAAACACCTGGTGCCATCTGGAACAACTTTCCAGACCACTCAGGTCTTCTGGTTGTAGTCGACAAGTCAAGGACTTTAACTGCTTCACCAGACGCTCTTTTCTAGATAATACACCAACATTGCACACAGAGTATGACAGTCAAATGTTTGGCCAGGTAGGCGACTGGATGTGTGTTTTGGTGTGTGCTGCTGATAAATGTTGCACACTATTTGTGTACCATACAGTGGCTCCCAGATTGTTAGTTCAAATGAATCATCTGTTGGACTTGCCAATAGAATTGTTTGGTTCGTGTAAGGAGCAGACAGGTGGGTGGAGTAGACATTACCTGAAACTAGTGCTGGAGGGGAAAGATGGAAAATTAGTTCAGACCAAAAAAGAAATCTGAACACAATAGGTTCAGAGAAAAAAAACATTTTGTTGAAAATTTTTTGTCATACATAGTGTTTTTTGTTAAGAGGATACTGAAATAATCCCAGAGAAAGGGGACTGTATTGGCTGCCTGTCTGTCATGCGAGTATTCTGCTGACGGCCATGAAAAGTAGGAACGCACACCACCAATTCCCTTCATTTTCAGGATTTCTGCCAGTTTCATCAACTCAAATTGAAGACATTTTAAGACCTTTAGCAATTAAATTTCACATTTCCAAAGAAATATATAAAAATGCATTAAAGCAAATCTGCACTTGTACATGATAAACACAAAAAACTAGCTAGCAAGGGTTTTCTCGTAGTCACAGCACACGGTGAAGATGTCTGTGTGTGACTCAAACTTTTTCCTAACAGAAAATTCTGCCCAAAGAAAAATAAAAAAAAACACAGAATATATAAGATTAAATAGGTCTTAGACTAAAAATGTATTTAAGGACAACTTACTTTTTAAATTAATTTAAAAGATGTTTCTTAATTTTAGAAACATGAATTTAAGATGGTAGAAGACCAAAGTACTATTTTCAGTCTCGAAACACCACACACAGTAATGAACAAATGCTATTTCATATAATCCTTGGAACTGTCACTACATTTGCATTAGGCGGTGAAAAAATAATATATATATATGTTTATACTTTAAGTAGATTTTTACAATCCCTTTGTTTCTTTCAGACTGGAAACACTTCAGCTTTTTCACAGGAAGATGATTGGTGACAAACTGTCTCCTGCCTCCATTCATCCTGTAAATGACTGATGGCTTCTGTATAAATAACCACCCAATGCAAACGTGACAATGCTGTAAAGGTTTATAAACTGGTGTTTGCATAAACTGCTGTGACGTTTTGAGACTGCAGAGGTCCCTTTAGGCCTGGGCTCTGCTCAAACCTGCCTGTGCAATCAGCCCCTGGGACAAACCAATCTGGATTTATATCTGCATTTATGCCGAGTCTGAATTTCACACCACAAATATGCAACGTTGAGCTGGTATGACAATAAAATACCTCGGAATCCTAATCAAAAAAATTAAAAGTGTCATTATCTTTGCTCTTTGTAAAGTCGTGTTTAAACATGACCTCAGGGTTCTGAACTATTGATTTAAAGTAAACTAATAAAAACTTGACCAGTCCTTTTTTGTAAACTCTTTTTGACCTGGGCTTGAATAAAACCTTGTCACATCGAGTGCGACTCTGGAAACCTGAAATACAGCTACGCCTCCTTAATCAATACAACCATCTCCCAAAGCGTCAACCAGAAACTCTCATCAGAGGCCAGGTAAGAGTAGGAAGTAAGAATGTGAAAACTTGAGGAAGTCTTTCTTCTGCATTTGCACTACTGACGAGAAAAACTTGCTCAAGGGCCAAACCCACAGAGACCAACACGGCACCCAAAGGTTTCCACTTCAAGTAGTCATTCAAATTGCTGCTAGTTGTTCAACCTACAGTTGGTGTGCCATAAAATCTCAGTCCCAGCTTCAGCCACTCACCCAAATTTGCAACTTGATCCACTTGTTGTTGCGGAAGACGGTTTTGACCTTGAAGTCGATGCCCACGGTGCTGACGAAGGCGGGGGTGAAGGAATCGTCGGCGTAGCGGAACAGGAAGGAGGTCTTTCCGACGCTGCTGTTGCCGATGATCAGCAGCTTGAACATGTAGTCGAAGTTTTGGTCGGCCGCGTCTTTCTGCGAGGGAGGCTGGTGGAGCCGTGAGTCGGTGGATGCCATCTGCAGAGCAGCGAGTACCAATTCACCCAAAAATAAGGATTAATACAAAATACAAATGGCGTAATATGAAATGCTTACTGTAATCGGCATTCATTGCAAACAACAATGTAGCAACAATGTAGGACAAACTAAGGAACAAACTAAGTCTGCGCTTAAAACTTTTGTTGCCAATGTCAAGTGGAAACGTTAAATACGTCCCATGGTTTGATATGAATCAGAAATGGTCAGGGACAGTGTACTGAGTAAACGAGAAAAGATGCCAAATTTCTCATTAATCAGATCAGGGGTTCTTTTATGTGAAGAACCAAAAGTCTTCTTTAAAGTAAAGTCTTCAGATGGAGGCAAGTTTTCGTTAGGAAATGCTAACAGTTATTTAGCATTGAATTAATCTTGAGAGAAATCTTTATTGGAACGTAATTCCCCAATATATTGAATTGTCAGGTCTTTGTTTTGGAGTATTGTCTGTTTGGAAGACCTTTTTGGAAATGATTCTTAATTTTAATCAAATTTATCATGTATTTCTATCTAGATTTATCAGTCTACCCGGGATGTCAACATTTTTTGTGATTTTCTGTCAAAATCACAAATTTTGTGGTTCTACTTTAGAAATATCTCTAATATTTTTTTGCTCTCTACACATCTTCCAAAATATACACATAAAAGAAGAAGAAGGAGAAGAAGAAACAGAAGAACATTATTTAATACAGAGGACATTGGTTCATCAATTGAATTGCTTGTGTATCATCAAAGTTTGTAGGGTTTTGATGTTGATCTGAAGGCTGAATTCATAAATTGCAAAAAAAAAACTTTTTTGTTGTATTCTTACTGTAGGTCATTGTAGCATGAGAATATCATACTATTTACAGCAAGATACATAAATGTTGCACTCAGTAAAATGGTTTTATCAGTTTTTAACAGTTTCTAAATGATAAACATTGTCAGTAATATTTAGGTTGCTGCAGTCTACAACTTGCCAACAGATGTCACTAAAGCCAACATAGAGACTCTTTAAACCTGTAGTGTCCAAACCTTTTAGCCTGGGGGCCACAAATGTAATTCTGAAAGCACACCAGGACCACAACATTTTTACCATTTTTCTTTTTAACTGTAACTGCAACAACTATTTTACATCTTAATTCTTACCTGGTAAATAAACACAATAATTTCATGAAATACGCAAAGCAGTCAGATTTCTGTACTCAATTGATGTGTACATCATTGTAGACTTAAAACAAAACAAAAAAAACAAACTGGAAGGTTAGCGAGATTTAAAATAAATAAAGAGCAAACATATCCTGCATTTTTCAATACTTTTCTTTGTGTCTTTTCAGCAACCGGAACAGGATGTGACTCACTCTTGCTTTACTTTGCTAAGTGTGTTAAATGGGCATGTCCACGTCCACATTTCAGTAAAAGCTACTGGATGCTTTTGGTCCTTATTATTAATAAATTAAGTTAAAGACAAAAACCTGGATGAATACTTTATATTGCACCTTGCAACATCTATTTTTTTTGTTTAACATTGTATCATTTTTTTTTGAAAAATTCACCTTAACATTGTTTTTAAATGTGGATCTGCATCCAGCTCTGTCATGATAACAAATTTTGCTGGACAGTAAATCGTCCTAGTAATGATTGAGATAAACGATAATATTGTTGTTTTGAGACAGTTATCAAGCAATAAAATATTATAATGCTAATGGCAAGACAACACATTCTTGAGATCAATGCAGTTTAAATTCTAATGAACATTTAGCATTGGAACTGGAAGGTATATTTAATATCCACAGAAAATGAACAAAAACAATAAAAATAAATTATGAAGCCTCTGTAAACAAAATTGCCCTTGCAAACCAAACTGAGGCGCTTTTTGAACTGTGATAAAAGGCCACATATAAACACATATAATCACTCAGACTAGTTTTATGTTTTCAAAAGTAGGAGTAGATTATATACAATCCAATAACATCTTATTGTTATTTTAACAATAAGATGTTATTTATAGATGGAAAAACATACAAAATCAATAGTGGATCAAATATGAAAATTTGTAAAATGAGACATCTAAGAGTTTGAGAGCTCTAAATAAACAAAGCCCTGCCACCTGCTTTACTTAAAAGTGTTAATCTCTGTCATCTCTCCTGAGGGCCGATATGAGATTACCTGCCATCGGGCCCTTTCATTGTTAGCTGACCAAACAGTGGGAGGAGGAAGCAGCTGCTCGGCTTTTGGGTATTAAGTGGAGAGCAGCGAGCCGGCCGTCTCCAGGCTTTCAAGCACAAGGCTGATCAATCGCGCAGTGCTGCCCTGCCCTCCCTCTGTCTACCAACACCCCGTCTCCGTGGAGACCGGGGCACGACTCGACTACATGCAAGACCCATTAGCGGTGAGAGCAGTCAGTTCGTTTGACTTTTAAGTGGCTAAATGAAGGTTTTCGACATGAGGTGGAGATCTAGAGATATGATCTGGTGGCATAAAGAGATAAAAAAACAAAACAACTGCACATTTCAGAAAGCATGTCATTCAACACATCAACGCAAGTAGCTGCAAAGTTATGAAAGGCAGAGTCAATGTTCTTCCCTTCTTACACAAGCACAACCACTGAGTCAATGTAAGCTCGTGTAACTTTCTATTGAAGTATAAATGCAAAAAATCTTTTCAATTATTTAACTTAAAAATATCTTGCATATCTGAAAGTAACAAAACAGGAAGCCAAAGTTTTTTGTCCCCCCGCTGCTGTCTTTCAAACATCTTCTGCTTCTTGTTTAAAGACGCCCACAGACTTGTGCCATCTTGTGTGCTGATTGATGGTGAAACTCTGTTGCAACTTTTGCTCATTATTTAAAAGGAAGCCAGGCCTGTGTTTTCTTCAAGCAGTCTTTTTTCCCCTGAAAAAGGTTTTCTAGGTATTTTATGCAGCTAAAAAAATGTAAAAAAAACAGCTGTTACAAGTCAACCAATAAAAATAATGTAACAGGCATTCAGTTTGGGTGAACTTTAATCACTAATATCTAAAATCACTGTTGCTAAATGAAATAAAATTCATTTATTTCAGCTAGTACACACTGAAATGAATGAAATTGAAGATAAAAGTAAATATTTTAAAATGATTGAGATTATTTCATCTTCATTCATAGTATGTTCTACGTGTTAAAAAATATAAGCGCTTTCTTTGTGATGAAGACATGAGTAACACTTTTAAAATCCATTCTGATAGTTTGGCATATGGAGATGAACCGTTCACTAGCAACAACTGTCCCAGCTCAAAACTGTTCCTGACAAGTTTGACATTAGCATTTTTTTTTTAAACCATCTAACTTCCTTATCACCATTTCAGTGATATTTCAAATGAATTCACATTTTTTTCTGTCTTTTTTAAATATGGTGGGGCAACGCTGCCTGTTACAGGTCTGACTTTAGCTTTAGCACTGTAGCTAAGCTAGCTAGATCCAGTTAAACTAGAGCAGAAACTTTTCACAGTCTCAGGTTTTATGAGAGCTTTTAACTTTTACTGTGTTGACATATGCATTCACATAATGACCTGTATAAACACTGTGTGGGCTGGACAGCGCACACAACCAGTGAGAATGACTGATGTTAAGTAATATTTAATAACCTCACATATTTTAGTTTTTATACTTTGACAGCCCTTGTACCGTCACTGTACTACTAAATGTTGCTACAAGCTTCAGTTCTTACGGCACCTCATGACTTTGACTCAGTTTATATAATATTTAATTCAAAAACTTTAAAAACTTCAAATGTAAACATCAGGCTTACAATGAGAATAGCTCAATGTTTACCGAGCCAAGATCTTCGGCTGCATTAAAATTCTATTTAATCAGTAAAGTTGTAAATGTTTTACTTTTAAAAAACTAATATTAAAGATAATAATCTGAATAATTTTAACAGCTAAAATTCTAATTCAGCTTTGAGCTGGGTTGATAAATTGGTAGTGAATTAATTCTTTACTTTTGGGAGATTGTTCAGTTCCTTTATTGTCCCCCAAGGGGGAAATGTGTTTTGCAGCAAGGCATTTCTGACATACAGAACAACATAAAAGTACAGTAGCAATGTTAAAAACAGACAACGCATACAAGCACGGATTCATAAATATATAAAACGGAATTATACATCAGAAACTTGGACAATTGACCCGCTGGTGCCAACTCAGTCACTGTATGTAACGACTTTACAGACAGAAAATAAATAAATAAAATGAGCATTGCCCAAATTCGGAAACAGCAGGTCAGGCTTTTTAAAGTTCGGTGACTGGCCAAGAAAAGTGCAGTCAGGGCACCCCTTGCTGAAATGACTTTGTTTTCATTGTGACCTGAGGCTTTTCCCCAATGCTACTCTGTTATGGCTAGGGTTAGGGTTAGTCACATTATCGCCATGTCAGGGATGCAGAGGGGGAATTTGTATGTACTTACTGCTCTAAGTGGATAACTTAAAGTGACCTACTTTTATATTACAATCAGCTAATGGGTATCCTGGGAAAACCTCAGTCTCACTTTCCTGTTGCGTACAATGGACATCCTGGAGAAAGACACGGGCCTGACAGAACACCAACCAGGCATCTGGTTAACCCACTACGGCACAAGCGATGGCTTTGATAAGGAGTCCCACATCAGCACCGACTGGCTGTCATATCATAACCCTGATCTCCATGCAGAGGAGCTGAACTTTATGACTCGTCATTACTGGGTTTCAGTAAAACAAACACTGTGTGGAGGCTGATGACGGCGCGGCCAGGTCCCTCAGCTGGCACTGTTTGCTCACCCAGCCTACAGGAAATGGACGCTATTTCCAGCTGCCACATCTGTTCCTTAATTAGGAGGAGGGTTCAAACGACAGGAGAAGGTGATTTTTCTTGGGGGTTATTTTGTTTTAATTTTTTTAAATGTTGACAAGGGGAACAGACTCCAATGCGCTTCCAGCTTTTGTAAATATACAATAAAAGACAAAACAGGAAAAAATAAATGAATAAATATTAAGCGTTCTTGCGAGTAAACGGCAAGAGTCGTGCTACATAATAAGGCGTCCGAAAGAAAAGGAAGAGTGAAGCAACCCCCCTTTGCAGGTAGCTTACCTCTTCACCCAGTAAAAGAACCGCACAACTTGGTTCCCCTTTCGGCTGTTTGGTTCTGCTCTCTTCTGCCTGGCCCCGTAAGGTGCCGGTGGAGTTAGCTCGCCAGTAAAGTGCTCCTATAAACCCCCTTCCTGCTCCAGCGACAGCAGCCGACGTGCTTCCTTTCACGGGACGCTACTTTATCTTTTTATGTTTCTTTATCGTCCCTTTGTTGTTGACCCGGAGCAGCTGACAAGTTCCCGGTGTGTTTACAGAGCTGCGGACCCCGCCGTCTCTGGATGACAGTCCCGACTGAGAGGTGTTGTTAGGAAGGATGAGTCCGCGAGCTGCAGCGCGAGGAGAAGAGGGCTGGACGCGTGAAAGTGTGCGCGCGCGAGCAGCAAGCACGCACACACCTTCGACAACAATCAAGCTGCGCGTCTAGTATGTCCGCCTTCGAGCGATAGTGAAAGCTCTGTGTATTTTATTCGTATTTTAAAAGCTTTTAATTTCGAAGTGGAAGGGCACAGATGAAAATGTGAAGAATTAAAAAGGTTAAAAGTCAAATGTAATCAGAAGCAGCCAAGAAGCCCACGGTCACAATTCAGCTTTTAGTCGTAAAACTGCACAAATATGGAAAACTTAGTGGCAAGAAAAAAGTCATAAGAAGTCCTATTTAAAGTTTGCCTTAAGCCACATAGAGCAGATGGTATGTGACTAGAATTGAACATTGTCATTAGTTCCAAAAAAAATCTTTAAAAAAAAATAAAACTTTGAATATTGGTCAGATGGATTACACTTGGACACATTCAGGTGTTCCAACTGGACAGTGTTTCTCAACATACATCAAAAACTGGTTTTAGAAACCAATGTTGCTAAGCAATCATATATTGAGCCAAAATTAAAATGCACCTACAGTCTTAAGAAATGGGGTCATTTGGACCATATGAGGTTTTTTTTGCTCCTTTTTTTTGGTTTTGTTTATTTTGCTAATGTTTTTTTGTGTTGTTTCAGGAAATGACTGTCTGACGGGGCACCATCCTGCTTTCCCTCTATCCAAACGTGATACTTTCAGGGCTCCTCCTGAGCATCACGCTAACACCGTGGCAGGGTTAAAACAGAGCACCACTGGAAATCAAAAATGTTTTTGATTTTTCACGGTGGAGAAAAATCCATATTAAGCAATGAAGTGCATCCTCAGTAGTCTGTTCAAACTGTGATTGAATTCCTGATGGTTTTACTGTTTTCTCCTCAGACAAATTAGGCTACAACTCTTATTTCCTCATTCCTCTGGAATTATGTCGTCTCCTGCCAGTCATTCAAACTTCCTTCTGGTGCCACGTTTCCTCATGTTTTCATTTTCACATAAACCTTTTTAGAACAGATTCATGAACTGTCCTAAATTAAACATTTTGGGGTCCAATGTCACCTTCCTATGTACATTTTGGAGATTTTATCAAATGGTTTCCTTTCTATTTAATCTGCACTGAAGATGCAAACATTTAATCCGAAATCTCTCCTCCGTTCCATCTCAGGTGAGAGGAGTGGATAAACTTGTTCGCTGGCCAAACAAAGTTTACTTCCTGATGCCACTTCTACAGATTAGGGAACATTTCCCAGAAGGTACAGGATGTGAGGTCGAACTGCTTCCCACAACCAAACCTACCTGTGTAACATTACTCTGGAATGTAGCGTTGACGAAAAGATAATGGATCTATTTTTAGGGTATTTTATATTTACTAGAAAGAAATTTGCAATGCTATGCTGGAATTAATTCACATTTGTGAAAGCTCGTCCGTTTCCTATAAGTCCAGGCTTTCAATATTAAGAGGGAATCCATTATAAACCATTAGTGTCGATGGTGAAATGGGAACAGCGTTTCCCTCCGGCAAGCCTGTAAAATACTCTTGTAACCCCATAACCTCACAAGTAATTTCATTAAGAGCCGCTAAATGGGAATCCAGCTTGCCTGCTTGGGTCTGAATTTATACAACAGCATGAAAAAAAGCAAAATAAAAAAAATACATTGTGGTTTAACAGATTCTGCAAGTGCAAAGGGAAATAAATCATAAATCTTTTGTTTATTCCATTATTCACAATGTTAATTTCAAGCTGAAAATCTTCTAACATAACATACAACAATAGTAAAACTGAAATGCTGCGTTCAATGCAGGTTGCAGATACGGATTGGGAAATATCACCATCTGCTGGAGAAACAAAGCAACTACAAAAATATGTTCTAATTTGTTCCACAGAATTTAAACAGATTGTTCAGCAGACAAGGTATATGTAGTTAAAGCAAAAAAAAATAAAAAAATCAATGAATACTTTACAAGAAAAAATAACGGATGAATAATTTCCTCAGTAAAAGTTAGAAGTAGGCAACAGCTGCATGTTTGTTCCACAATCTCTGCTTAAATCAACGTAACGCCGTCAGCGCATTTCCGTCCGTCTGTGCTGTGATTGCAAAAATACATTACAAATTCTGGATCACTTATGACATAAACTAGTCTACGTCTATCTTATTCATGCTCTGAACATTTTCACGTTCGTTTCATAATACAACCACAAATATGTATCTTATGCGGTACACCGACACAGCGTGGTTTTTATAAAATGTGGGGAAACTTCAATGAGAATGAATACTGCCTGATGCTGGTGTTTAAATGGTGGACAGCTTGAGAGAAGTATAGACCAGGTTAGTTGTGACACAGAGGAAGCCGATGAGGTTGCAGAGGCTGGACAGACCGTGGAACCGCCCAAACGTCTTCCTGTAGGCTCGGTACTTTGGGTCCTGCTCCTTCAGCTTGGCGTAGTCCTCCCTCTGACTGCCCAGTCCCACCTGGTTCCCCAGACCGTGCTCTTCTTCCACAGCCCTCATCTGGAACATGACCTCGGTGGCCGCTGGGCCGAACCACTGGGCGTTCAGGCCTGCTGTTATCAGCGCCACGAAGAACATCAGCATCTGGGAGACGAGAGGAAGAGAAAACTATGCCAAACCGACAGTATTTTTACCGTCAAAGGGGGAGTTATTGATGCTCACCTGCACGCCTTCGTGCCAGTCCAGCAGCTCTCTGGGGTGGTACACGGCGTACACGGCCAGGCTGGCGAAGTTGCTTCCCAGCAGGCAGTAGAAGTAGACAGGAAACAGCTTGCTCTGGACCAAACCGAAGGTATGCAGCGACACCTGCTTCACCAGAGCGAAACCTGCAGAGGAGGGGAAAACAGACAGCATCACCGCAGGAAACGCTTCTGGCGCGCCTCGCTTCCTCTCCCGGTTGGGGTCACGCTTACCTCCAATGAAGGAGACCCACACCTGCATGCCCCAGGTGAAGGCGAGCAGCAGCAGGTGCAACACTTTGATCGCGTCGGTCGGCTCCCCCTCCGTCGCCATGGCATCGCTACGCAAACAAGACAAATAGTGAAAAATTTGCTTCTCACAACATGAGGAAAGATGCACATTTAAGCAACTTCCCTTTCATTCCTCCAGCTGCTGGGGGCGCTGTTCTAAAAGCGTTGGCTGTGCATGGCCTGCCTTTTACGTCCCAAAACTCGATGAAAACTTGACATGGATTCACCAGATTCAGTGGTGAGTTGACTGACATTCTGGTTATTTGGATCCCCTTATCAACGGTTGCTAGTTTTACCGCTAACATTTGTTTGTAGGCCCCACTTTTTTATTTTACCACTTCTCAGAACAGAACTCCATAGTGGAGTTTATAAAACTATTTAACATGCTAGAATTGGACTACTGATTATTTTCAGCTACCGAGTTAAAATCCTTAACAATTCAGGTAAACTGCCATTGACCCATTTATTTATTTGTATGGAGTTTATGACATATTCTGAAATGCTTGCGCTTGTTTCCGTCTTTGGTATAATTTTGTCTTCATGTAATTATCCATTTACACCTTTATTTCTTCAATGCAGTTTTACAATTTCTATCAAGTTTATTGGTTTGCCTTTTCATTAAGCCCTGATTCACATTAAACCATTTTTATGTGTTAGAAAAGCCCAAAGTCCATAAAACTAAAATACAATTCCTTTATTTTCCTCCTGCCAATTGCTCCTTCCATCCACGAAGCCTCCTTGTCAACTCCTCTGGAAATTGGGGTCATAGTTCAAGTATTATTCCAGCTTTTAAAAATGATAAATCAGCTGCTCACACTTGTAAAAACAAGACCTTATCATCAGTTGCAAAAGAAATAGCTTTATTTTCCTTTTCTCAAACAGAATCTTCAATGATCGAAAAAAACCGGGAGACGTTTGAGCAAAACTAAGGGTCTCACAGATAAAACGACTTGGGCGTCACTGAAGCTCCAGCTTCGCTCATGCAGCAGACCAGATAAGCAGCCCAGGGTGAGATAAGAGGAAGAGGCAGAACAGTAGTTACACTCCACTCTTCATTCATGGTAAAATGATATATGCAAGCACAGCAAAGACAATATATTGAGGAGGAGGAGAGGAAGAAGGCGTAGAAACAATCTAAACTGCAAAGAACAACAACAAAAGTAAACGTGCAAGTAAGGATACCGAGCTATTAGCCACTGAGCTAGCACAATTACACAAGTATAAGCACCGCGGCTGCACTGGCTTTATTCACGACTTACTTTGAATAATTACAGCGGGAATAAGTTCAGCATGCTCAAAGAAACAATGCCTACCTTAGTCCAGAGAGCTTTTGGGAAGGACAACCACCGTTTATTAACGAGAGTATGAACCAAAGTTCATAGGGACAGCCACTTCCTCTGTCAAATTTCTGGAATCAATAGCTCCGCCTCTTTCATGGAAACAGACCAATCACATTCTTGGCTAAGCGACCGTTTGTCGTGACGCTGTTTGTAATTGGCTCATTTTCGACATATATTGTCACAGCCTCTCCACAGGTGTTTTATTTACTGTAGCACGTGTGTAAAGCGCAGACTAGCATAGCACCCGATTCTGTTTAAATGACAAACTTCACACAATATGTTCTTTGTGATATTTTATTTATTTTCGCCGAATATAGAACATCGTTCTTTCAGAGTATACAATGCAATTCAAACCATAGGCAGCTTAAACTAAAATGCATTCTTCACCTTCTTTTAAATAGGGAAATTCTTCACCTTCTTTTAATTAGGGAAATTATTCATACAAAATGCAGACACTTGCATTATTTAATGTAACAGAAATATCCATATCAAGTGTATGTCCTGTTTTTCTTTGTTTTTATTGTAAAATATATATTTTTAAAAGTCCTTCCTAAACTTGTGCAAAACGCTATTCTATTCTATTCTATTCTATTCTATTCTATTCTATTCTATTCTATTCTATTCTATTCTATTCTATTCTATTCTATGTTCCGATAGGAGGCGGGTGTTAGAGAAGGAGAGCCACTATTGGACAGTTTGGAGCCAACCAGAGCCCGCGTAATGCCTCCCCTGACCAATGGACGACGTCCTAAAAGATATTGGATACGCAACGGGTTGGTAAACAAACTCCTGAGCATCCTCCGCTGCTGTCATCATTTTGGTAAGATAACAGTAACGATATTAGTCAAATGGTGAAAAGGTAAAGCAAGGGGATAAAGGTTCGGCGCGTTTAAAGCTTGACTTTAGTCCGCCTGATAAGCGCTGCAAGCAAACGTTTGAGTCAGTTACTGTTTAGCATATACTTGCTAGCAGCTGCTAGCTACAGCTTTGCAGCATCTCTGTACCGTTGTTTCCTTCAGTCGTTCTTCTCTTGCTTGCAAACATTTAAAAAGATGTCTCAGCTTTATGCTGGTGTAAAGAAACGTTTCGTAAACCTAATGGAATGTATTTGCAGTAATTCTCAGTTGTTGTTTTTTTAATAAAATATTTAAAGTGTGGTGTGCCTTTATATTTACTGTAATTTAATTTCTCTAAATAAAATGCCATGGAAGCATTTTCCACTGTATCCAGTTTGATGAGAACACCAACACGGTGGTGTTTGTCTCTCCTGCAGGGACACGATGGGACGCAGGAAGTCTAAGAGAAAGCCTCCACCCAAAAAGAAGATGACGGGCAACCTGGACACCCAGTTCACGTGTCCGTTCTGTAACCACGAGAAGTCCTGCGACGTCAAGATGTGAGGATCCCGATGGAACTGATGTTGCTTTTGAAATGACACCGATTGTAAAAAATAAAATAAAAAATACTTTGTGTTTCAGGGAGAGAACTCGGAACACGGGAATCATCTCATGCAGCGTGTGCTTGGAGGAGTTTCAGACTCCTATAACATGTATCCTTTTTGAATGATGAAAGGTGGTGCAACTGCACACTGATATTTTAGTTGGTATACGAAATGAAAGGTGATAATAAGGTGTACTGCGCAGAAAATAAAGTGCAGCGCAGTTCTTCCAGACGACTAAAGTTCATAAACAACAAAACATTGGAGGAGGTGCCTACTTAAAGCATCGTTCAGTTTTTCAAATAGTTTTTTTTCTTATTTCAGACCGAGGCTATATTGCAAATATATCAACATCACAGTGTTAGTGTGTGATAATACTACTATTAAAGGACAGTTCATGGCGCAATAATTGTTTTCTCACGGATTACAAGTTTTATGCATTTTTTATGTCTGTAATATGTATGTAATATGAGTCTTAATAAATAGCAGCGGACGCTCCCACTGGACACATGTCACAGAGTGACCAGTTAACTTTCCAGTGAGGCTTTTAGTAATAATCCATTCCTGGGGGAGAACATGGAGACTCCTTGCGTAAAGATTCCAGTCAGGGATTCCAACCCAGAGCCTTCTTGCTGGCAGGGCAACAGTGCTGCCAACTGTTCAGATGCCTTATACTTCAAAGTGAATTGATATTTTATTGTTGCTTTAATAGAATAACAATTCAAAAACACTTTGATTTTAAAGTGTGCAGAGTGAAAAGAAAGGGTGAGTGTACAGTTCCCTGTGGTACTCCTGTGCTGCTAAACACCTGCTTAGACACATTAAAGTGGCAAAATACCAGCTTTTTCATTGTAGTTTTAGGTTTGCAAACATTTCCTTTTTTTTGTCATCAGCACAAATATTCAAAAACATCCTTGCAATGATTTAAAATGTAGCCGTTGTCAGATTTTCAACGAACAAAACTCTGAAGCTGGAGACGGCCGCTGCCTGCGCCGTCACCTGCAGCGTACACAAACAGGTTTCGAGTCTTAAACGTGCCAGGAAGCACAAGTTATCTCGGAAAAATCAACACAAACAGGATCTTCTTCCTCAGTGGCGACCCTGCAGATCTTTCCGAACCCGTGGACGTTTACAGCGACTGGATCGACGCCTGCGAAGCGGCCAATCAGTAGTCACATCGACACGACTCACGCCTCAGTCGGAGCCTAGATCTGGGTTCACGTCACGTAGCCAAAACTTTTGTTTTGTTTTTTCTCTGAAGCGTGTCAAATTCTTTTTAGTTCCACTTTTGCTGACTGAGTCACATTCCTCTGGTCAGAGCGACTTCCCAGTGTAAATAGAAACAAGTTTCACGTCTGTATGTAGCCTCCATTTGTTTTGTGTAAATGTTTTATTTTTCCTGTTAATGGACCAAACTGTCTTTGAGATTTCCCACTGTTAAAATATCCTCCCTTTTTAAATAAGTAATCTACCATTTGCTTTTTTTATTTTATTTTGATCTCCTATAGTTTAAAAATTGTGTTTTACGGTATTTAGTTTTGTTTCTGTAGGAACTGTATCAGTGATGCACTGAAAAAAAACAAACAAACAAAAAAAAACTTGCCAACTTTTTTTATCCCTGTGGTTTCGCAATCGTCTGTTTTCACACCACTGTGATGCATTCCACACCTTCAGGTGCTGACGGCGATTAAAACAATGAAATCACAGTCACCGTTTTCAAGTATTTTTATTGCACAAAAGTTTTTTTTGTTTTGTTTTTTTTTTTTAGTGAAAAGGGCGCACAGCGGCAGAGGACGGGACTCGACCCTGGAACAGAACTTTATGGTCAAACCGTTTATTTACAACAAAAGCCCACATCAGTACTGTTGTGGCGACCGGATGAAAACATTCAGTTTAATGCACAATCCGAAAAAAATAACTCTCTAAACTTCATTCAGTAAATACAAAAAAAAATAAAAAATAAAACTGGTGGATTGGCAAGTCATGCAAGCAACACTAGATGGCGTACTTCCATTAGTCATACAGCCAATTAATCTCAACGGCAAATGTTTAGTTAGAGCTGATTGGATAATATATCACAATGATGAGTGGCATCTGCAAACCTACAACAAAGTGATAACTAATGATCATAAATATTAGGCTTGATTTTAGTAAAGTTTTAGCAAGCAGCTTGGCCTGAATCATTTTCCCGCTTAGTTGCTGTTGCTCAGCCCTCGTCTATGAGCCAATCCGATTTGAGAATGGTGGCATGTTGTTGCCACTACCTGCTCGGGCCCTGTGTGCTGCAGACACACCCTGATGCTGTTGTACATTTCACTGGCCAATAAATCCTCCATGTTCCACAGAGAACAGCAGCGAAAAGACATTAGTAACTGAGGAAAGTCCTCCTAGTGTTTGGTCATCAATCACTGAGATGCTGTGATTGTGATTGATCTCCTACATTTCATTATCATCCAGACAGGAAAAACTATTTTACGTCACTGGATATTATTGATACATGTACAGTCGTCCACAAAGGTCTAAAAATCGGCCCCTTTTCATCATTTCTCTGCAGTGAGTCCTGACTAAAACCTGCCCGTTACGTCACATTGGTGCATAACAATAGTCACCCTACTGCTGCCAACTTACTAACTTTGTCGCTACATTTAGAGGAAAAAATAAAATTTGTCAGGCTCCTTAAAGTTTGATGATTGGCCAAAAATATTGCAATCGGTGCGCTTTAGTTAGAAACCTTTGACAGGAGTCTCAGTTATTTGCAGGTTTTAATAAATTGCTAAAAGTTGCAGTTCCTTATCTCTGATTGCCGGGAGCACCACTGTGATAAATTATTTGTCATCATTTCAGAATAATCGTAGCTCGTGACATTCCACCACCATTTTCTAAGCAAAACATCGAGTGCAAGTGAAGCAACAATCAAGGCGTAAATTAACCACTAAAGGAAACTGCTGACAAAAGCACAAAGGGTGACTTAAGTGGGCTTGCGTGCAATACAAGAAACTACTGATAAATACGTTCTCCACACCTCTAACTACACAACATTACACATTCATGTGTTCCTCTGTGAAAGCCGTGAACAGTTGTGACTGAAAAGCATTTCGAACGCTTCCTCGGAATCCCGCTAACAAACCGCACAGGTGAGCGCCGTTTGATGGCCGACGTTGCCGGATCGGCATCCGTCGATTTATGGATCAATCCATGGCTCCGACGCGTCTTTCCCAAACTTTCCCTTCAGCCTGCGGCGCTTTAAATGTGGCGGGGTCAGAGTTCAGTAGCACCAACTTCCTGATTGTACTCCCATCAGTGTTCGAAAACATGGTTGCAACAACAAGAAGTTAAGGGTGTCGAGCGTTAAAATCTGTGAATAAAAAAAGCAGTTAAAAAAAACAACAAAAAAAACCCCATAAATAGCAAAGATCAATACATCTCAGCCATCTTAGCCACAGCATGACCTTTTCTTTCTTTGTGACGCAAGGCCAGTGTAAACAACATTTTATTTTATCTCGTGCTCATGGAAAAGCAAAAAATATAAAATCCTTCGGCGTAAAAACATGTTTGAGGAAAAAACAAAAACGATTGGGGAACTAATGAGGTCATGACATCATTCAGAGTCTGGAAGGCTTGCTCGTCATGGAGACGGCTATGGAGGGTTGTCTGGCGTTAAAGGACAGGGGCTGGTGGGGGGGCGTGGCTTCTTTAGTCAGAGTACTGGTTGTAGCCGTCGAACTCCACCTCGCTGCCGTTGTTGTAGTAGGCGTCCACAGGGTTGGCGCAGTACTTGGTGTCGTAGACCTGGCGGGGCAGGCCGTAGGTGGTCATGCCCTGCTGGGAGGCCACCTTGTTGGTGCCCATCTGCAGGGAGATGGTGGAGGCGTCGCATTTCTCCAGCTGCAGCTTCTTGTCAAAGATGTGCCGCCTGGTTCCTGGTGCCATCATGCCGGCCTTGAAGGGAAGGTGGGGCGGATGGGAGAGGAGGTAAGACGGAGTTAAATGAGGGGTTTTTTAAAGAAGCCTTAAAGTTTAATCAGATCAAGTAACCATAACTAGAAATTTTTATTTTAGTTGCATCCTTTGCTATAAATAATCAAGCGTATGCTAAAGAAGCGCTACGTTATTGCATTTTAGGTTAAAATTATTTGTTTTTCATTTAAAAAACAATTCGAATTGGGTCTTTAAGGGCTGAAACAATTCATTGGATTAATCGTGATGAATAGATTACTGAAATAATTGTCAAATAATTATGATTGTAGATAATTGTCAACTAATTTGGTAATCAATTAATTTAATTTAAAAAGGAATGCAATGATTTATTTGCATTTTGTATATGCCTAATATTGCACAAAATAAGTTCAAGTGTTTAAAGAAAAAATACACAATGTGCCAATATATAATACGATTAATCAATTACCAGAATAAGCGATAGAATAATCGATTAACAGAGTAATCGTTAGTTGCAGCTGGCTAATAATTGTAAATTTTTAATGCAAATTTTTAAATTAGTGTTAAAAATGCTAATTTGCATTTTTATTATTTAATATAAGCTTAAGTGATTAAATGAAAAATCTGCAACATGTGGCAATTTATTATACAAGTAATTGATTAATTGTCAGAATAAGTGGTAAAATAATCAATTACTAAAATAACTGTTGGCTGCAGCCCTAAGTTATCAGCATTTTAATGCATTTATTGCATATTGTTGGGAAAATAAATCGAAGTGGTTAAATTAAAAAAAAAAAAAAAAAATCTGCATAAAGTGAATTTTCTTGATCAGATTAATCGCGAGAATAATCGACTTAAGTTTTTTTTTTTTTTTTTTTACAAATGAAAATCAACAAATAGTAAAATAAGGGAGTTTTTTCTCCCCTCCCCTCACCTGGCTGGCCCCCTTGTTGGTGCCCATTTGTAGGCTGATGGTGGACTGGTCCACTGGGGTATCCATGGCAATCTTGGCATCGTAAAGATGGCGTCGTGTACCATAGGAAGTCATGCCCTTCTGGCTAGCAAGCTTGTTGGTGCCCATCTGAAAACACAACAACATGGAAGTGTTAAACCCGCAGGGCTTGCAGGACGTTGGTGGAACCGCTTCATCCTTCCTGACCTGCAGGCCAATGATGTTCCGTCCTTCCCTGAGCTTCTCGGGAGCAAAGTACCGCTGCTGCTTCTCCGCGTACTTGACGCCCAGGTCGTACTTTGAATGGAACCCTTTAGATTTGGCCTGACAACAAGAAAGAGAAGCAACGGAGGAAACTTTTAAATGTCTTTGGTGTAACAGCCACACAGTAACCCGTATGGGGCGGAGTCAACATGCAGACCTACAAATACATAAAGTGATGCAGCTCAAGCATTTCTTTCTGTTCATTTTGAGGATTATTGCTAAAGATTTATAAAAACTTAAGGTGGAGTTTCTCAACAGATTAGAGTATTTCATAAGCCCAACATAGAGGGGCTTTGCTCCAACATTCCTCTCAAGACTGTGCATTCTACGATTTCTTGTGCACCTTTTTCTACCACTTTTTCCTTCCACTTAACTTTGCACTAAAATACATGGCTGCAGCTCTCTTAACAACCAGCTTCTTTATCGATGACCTGTTTACCTTCTTGGTGGATGGCTTACATCTGGACATTTGTGATTTTGTGCACCTTTTCCCCACATTTTTTCTTCCACTTAACTTTCCATTAAATTATAGGAATTTAACTTTCTGAACATCCTTATTTTGCGGCGATGACCTTCTGCTTCCTTATGGAGGACTTCAATGATTACCATTTGGAAAATCTTGTGCACCCTTTCCTACCGCACATTTTCCTTCCACTTAACTTTCCACTAAAATATATGTATGCAGCTTTTTTTTGTTTTTTAATGATTACCCGTGGCTAACATGACCACAACCAGCTGAATCGTGGTTGTTTGCTCTGTAACGACTCAATTTTACACTTTATTTAAACCTTTATACACCTGAATTAAACAAACCATTTTTTTTTTGTATGACATTCTAGTTTACCGACATCAGGATCTACTGCAGCGTCTCACCATTCCGGCCAGGGCGATGAGCGTGCTCTGAACCTGCGTGTGGTTGACGTTCTCAAACAGGTCGTTGGCCTCGAAGAGGTCGTGCGGCTTCAGGCCGTACTCCGTGATGGCGCGGACGAAGTTCCCGATGTTTTCCAGCTGGGGGAAGCGGTCAGGACGGGGAGCGGAGCGGAGTTAGCCGAGTGACAGTAAGAGCAAAAAGATTGGAGCAGAAGCGTGCTGTGTTGCTGCTGCAGTACCTGGTGCCAGTTCTGGCTGGAGTGGTTGATCTTCCTCACAGAGCCTGGCTGCAGAGTATTAATGAGTCTACAAATGCAGATGAGAATAAAAAGAACTTGAGTCAGAGGGAGGATATTTCCCGGTAAACTAGGAAGGTTTTGTGCCTCCAACGCCGGCGGCGCCTCACTCGCACAACAAGACTCCGTCCTTCAGACTGTCCATGAAGTTCTCCCCGATTCGTTTGCCGGTCACGTCCTCCATCCACAGCCTCAGCTCCTCCTCCTTGTGCGGGTCGTACTTCCCAGCCAGCTGGTGGAAAGAAAGCGGTAAATCAGTACGAGGCTGGAGGTTTACATTGATCGGTGCTCAGAACATTGAGATTGATGGAATTAAGCCGTTTTCTTGAGTGTATTAGTGTCTAATTATGCTGGGTTCAGAGACAACTTATGTCGTAAATTGGTTTTGTGTTGAAATGCATTAAATTCAAGGGTGCACTGATTGCAGTTTTCTGTCCAATCACTGATATGCAGATTCTGATTTTAGTTCAATTGTTTCTGGTCTAAAGGTCACTAAATATAGTGAGTAAATAACAGCAGAAGTAGCTGATTTTCAGACATTTGCAGAGGCAGGTAAGATCAGCGTCGCATACAAATGTCTGCCAATCTCCCAAAAGTTAGTAAACCGGTGCCGACTTATCACTACACCCCAAATTAAATTCCCCAAAGTTTCTGACCATTTAAATTCAGGATGTTGTGTTTGAACCAACAGTTTCTACATTTAGTTAAAAAGGAAAGCTTTTTTCCTCCCCCAAGCATTCAACCGTTTCATTTTAAATCACCAGAGACATGGAAGAAAAAAAGTTTATAAAAAGAGCAACAAGTTTCAAATCTGTTCACAGATTCTCAATTAAGTTTAGGTCTGGACTTTGACTGGGCCACTCTACCACATCAATAAGGTTAAATCTAAAACTTAACCCAATTCCAGTTCTATTCAAAAACACTTCAAATTAAAAATTGTACTTCAACTACCCGGGTTTCTCCAGCGAGTCATCATTGAAGAATTGTGCTGCTGATGTAAAAGCAGCTCCGTTACGTTAGCCCTGCTTTCTTTTTAGTGACATTTGTTTAGGATATCTTTTGGTTGAGGTGATGCATGTTCGGACATTTATTCCATCTGGATTTGGACGCTGTGCAGCTGGAGGGATTTTTGCTTCTCATATTTTTGAAATGCTATTGTTGAGACGTGTGACCATGGCAACTGCATTGTTTTTACAACTGGGAGCAGCTGATTAGCGTCTTAAAAAGCTCAAGTAGCGCCTGAACTACAGAGGCAGCCACAGACTCGCAACACCAACTGCTGAAGCTTGACTACCCAACACAACTCAGGACGTATTTGGATGATTCGAGTTACGACAGCATTTCATTTCCCTTTGGATCAATAAAGTATTTTGGAGTTGAAATAGAAATGGTGATGGTTGTGGGCAGGAACAGTCTTCTGTGGCGGTTTGTGTTGCAGCGGTTCCAAAAAAAGGTTCTGACTGCTGTTGGGCTACAGTCCCAAAACACAGCAAGTTTTTTTTTTTTTTTTTTTTTTTTAAGTCCAACAAATGATGCATTTTCCACATTATTTTTTGTTTTACTGCATTATAAAAACTGAACTTTTTTTTTCCTAGACCTGACTTGTATTTGATTAAAATTTCATGTTAGATCAACACAAAGATGAGGAAAAAAAAGTTTGCAAAGTGGAAGGAAAATATTAAATTGCCATCGAAATTCAGCCCAATTTACCCCGCCACCCATAAATTCAGAAATAAAATACAAGTTTTTCCCCCTTGTAATCCTCGCTGGCTCCCTCCTGTCCTGTTTCCAGGGTTCAGTTCCTTAAAATAACTCTGCGTTCGCTCATTCCTCTCCTCCTAACAAACTGCAGACTTCCAGCGCAACTGGAAGTCTTACGGTGTAATAACAAGTGCTTTCAAAGCGAGGTGAGGTGCATGACCAGAACAGGAAGTTGAATGAAAATGAAAAAGGCCTGCGGACATTCCTGCATCCAGAACCTCTCGGGCCCCCCAGCCCGGTTCTGCTCTCCATGTATTTCCATCCTGGCACAAAAGCTGCTGCGGCCCTAATACTTTGAATTCTGGTATTTGGGTTTAGGGCCGCGCCCCCCTTTTCTCCCCCCCTGCACACGTTTCCTGAATGTTCTGCAGATAAGCCTTCTCGGTGCTGGCCATGCAGCCAACACAAACAAGTATTTCAAAGCAGCAGGGATAGCCGAGCTTCCAGTCCATCACACCAAACTTGGGAGAAACAGCTCTGCTAAACACTCCCCTCCTTTCTGACCGTCTCTCTCTCTCTCTCTCTCTCCTCCCTCCCTCCCTCCCCCCCTCCCTCCCTCCCTCCCTCCCTCCCTCCCCCCTCCCTCCCTCCCTCCCTCCCTCCATCTTTCTCCTCCTCCTCCCCTTCTCCCTGTGGATTTTCCAGAATGTGCCCTTTTACAGTGAACCGACCAGCCGGGCTGCCCACATCTGACGAGCGCAGGCCGCGCCGCGCCGGGCAGGTTCTGCTTCCAGGAGACGGTTTAACTCTGTCTTTTAATTAAAGATAGTTGCATCTTTTCATAGCAGAACTTGGTAAATACAGTTGGAACGTTCTTGGCCGCTCCCTCCCCTGACGTTTGAGCACTAGAAAATATTGGAAGATTACGAACTGAAAGCCATGATTGCAATTTTGCTCTCAAAAGGGAAAAAAAAAATAAATTCTTTTATCTCAATTTTTTAGATTAAAAAAATCCTGGAAAATGTACAACGATGTAAAATAATAAACAAAACAGATTCAAACCTAGTTTTTTAAAAAAAAAAAAGCTGAACTTAAATCTAATGGTATTCTTGTAAATTTTCAATGATAATTTGATGCAAATACTGCAATGAGAGAGAAGAATTGATAAATGATCCCATCTGTATTTAAAAACTAATTTGTTGTTTTTAGTTTCCATTTGTAGCCAATTATTAAGAGCCACTGTGGCATTGTGGTCCAAAGAGTTGCAGATTGCAAACTGTTGGGCTGAAAAATGCATCACAGTAATGAAAGGAACAACACATTTCATATTAGTCTCTTAATTATTGATCAGTTTTTTTTAAAAATATGTGAAATACTGCCAAACTAATCTTGTGATTTTTCAATTTTATCCTCGGCCGTTTCCCATCAAGATGACCTACCCTACTCTTTGCATCTTCATTTAGTGTAATTCCAGGGAGGTTGGACCTGGAGGCTAAAGCTAATTGCTAGTCTGAAGGGACTTGAAACCGAAGCTGATTTAAAACTTCTCAGAGCTCAAAAATATCACAGCATCTTACGCTGACAGTGTTGCATAAATTCCTACAAATTATAATACACTGATCATAATGTGTACAGTAAGTCACGGAAGGCTCCACAGGACGGTGATTTTCTGGTGTGAAACACAAACTGAGTGGAACGCATCAAGTGTTTTCATTCAGTGCAACTTCCAAAAGCAATATAAAAACTAAAAGTATAAATTCACCGAAATAAGTTTAAAATCTTTGTTTTACCTCCTCAATCAGACTGCTGCCCCATATGTTCTACTCAGGAAGATTATTGGTGGCGCACCGCCTCCAATCTGCATTATTGCTTATTTTCAAAAAAAAAAAAAAAAAAAAAAAAAAGTCTAACGTATAACTGTGAATGGTTTGCCGATTCGTAAAGCAGCATGTGCATTTACCTTGAAAATGTTTGTGAGCATAAAGTCGTTTTAAGATGGCAGCAGTCCGCTCTGGTTTGGCCCCTCTCCGACTAGCTGCTAGCTTCAGCCTCTGGGTCCAAAGTAGGGTTTATGTGAAATTAAGACTCCAAAGAGATTTCTACTGAAGATCACATGTAAATGGCTCATAGCATTATAACAACAAAAAAATAAAAATAAAAAAGCTTAACACGAGGCTGCTTCACCTGTTATTATGCAACTCCGCTAAAAACGGCTTTCTCTTTGCTATTGTAAGGCGGCTTCTGCTGATAACATGAAGTAAACGCCTTCCCTCCATTCCTGTTCAGTGACTTATTGTTGAAGGTTTGGTCAGATAAAACTGTTCAAGTGACCTGTGATGGGTTAATATTTTAAGTCTGTTGGGTAATGTTCTTAAGCACCAACACACCAACGCTATGCTGCTTTGGTACATGCTTGATTGACCCAAACAATGTCTGGTTTACATCAAAACTGGAAAATAGTTTAGGACTTGATTATAATCTTTGTATTCAAGAGCTGCTGTGGGAGCTAGCTTCGTCTTCCGGTTATGTACTCATGCATTTTAGGCTGTCACATAAAATATGTCGAGGTTTGTGACAAAATGGGAAATCTTTAAAGCAGTATGAATACTTTTGCTAAACAGTGGACAAATAAAGTCAAAGAGAGACAGAGTACCGTAGTTTAAGAAATCCACACATTTAAATAAATGTTTTTTTCCCTATTAACATAATTAAAAAGGTCTCATTCATCTATATATTGCTTCTCAGTATTATATGTCCTTGGTCATATAATTATAAGTATTATATGTCCTTGGTCAAAGCATTTAGTGGCCATAATAAATGTTAGTTACTGAGGGTAAATTAAAAAGGATGATCAGAATTTTTTTGTTTTCTTCAGTGTGCCATCAATAAATATTTGAAAATGTAAAAATATGATTAAAAGAAGTTACTGTGTGGATGCAAATCACTTTTTGAAGTCAGAATAAAGGAAGTAAAATTAAGAAGCCCCTTTCAAATCGGAATGTTTTTCCAACAACAGTATTTATTTATTTGCACACAATGACCAAAAAAAAAAAAAGTTACAAATTTTATAAATTTATTGTTATTATAATTTTGCGATAAAAATAGTCTGCAGCGCTCACCCAGACTCGACTTAAAGTCTAAATTCCCCAAGGTCACTTGTACTCAGGCTTTAATGGTCAGAATCTATATTATAAACAATAACCTATAACTCTTATAGATTAGATAGTTGTCAGAGTAAAACTGAACTCATATATATTAAAGGATGACGTTCGATATCTACTAAAGTCATAATATCATATCATCACACCAAGTAAGGTAAATGAGTCATCTCAGCAGTACCTCATTTCATACTATAAATTTAAAATATATATATATATATATATAAAGAATCGACAGTACGTCTTTCACAATAATCGACAGTTTCAGAATCTCTCAGGTCTCTTTCTTCATCAGCCCAGAAGAAAACAAGTCAAACTTTTGGAAGTCATCCCGACAGTACGTCTTTCACAATATTTAGCCGTTTTATCTGCCGTGTAGAGATCGCGGCACACACACAGAAACTATTTAATTGGAGCGAGACAAACATAGCAGTACTAGAAAGAAAAGTTTACTTTTTAATTATTTCTCCCCTCCTCCCCAAATAAAATAATCAAGCCAAAAATAGAAAGATTATAGCGCACCTGCAAACATGACAGTTCACCTCAGCAGACCAAACTTGGCTAGTTAACAGTCTTCAGAGGCCATAGATGTTTTTTCCTCCCCCAATTAAAAAACACAAACTAATTTTAT
Organism: Phalloptychus januarius; assembly: GCA_902982915.1. NCBI lineage: Eukaryota > Metazoa > Chordata > Actinopteri > Cyprinodontiformes > Poeciliidae > Phalloptychus > Phalloptychus januarius. Next base: position 2,714,035 of record CADWAE010000476.1, read on the forward strand.
AGTCAATTGTTTTCCCATTTACCTGCTCAGCAATAAATTAAGCACAGAATATTTCAGTTAAAGTAGAAAAACTGAAGTAGATCCAATGAAGGGCTCCAATGTGTCAAGAAGACACATTTGTTATTAGAGAGCCAAATTTGTGCCAGTCTTGGAACTGCAGTCAACACAAAGTTATTCCTAGGGCCGCAGTTGGCTCCAGCACCGCACTTTGGACACCACTGGCCTAAACTATAATTACATTAGTGTGCATGATAAATCCAGGCAAAAGTACACGCATAAATCCAATTTATGCGTGTACTTCACACATAAATTGCTAAAAAAAAATGCTCTTACTAAAGTTTTCATATTTTGTGCAGATGAATTCAGTGCAAAGCTTGTAGAGATGTTACTGCAGCAGAATGTGGTTCTACAAATGCCAACCACACCTTTTACACTTTCATCCATAAAAACAGTCTGAAACCCATGTACATTACCACCACTTTTATGCACCGTTTTGTTTTTATCACAAAACCCAATAATATACATTGAAAATGATGTTTTATTGAATGGATGGGAATACTTTTGGAAGGCGCTGTACAGCCACTGACACCATTTTCCAGATTTGCTTGTGCTTTGCTAAGAAGACCCTCTGCTGGCCAGGCTTTTCTTACCTCCTGTGTTCTGTCAGGACACTGTTTTGTCATCCTTGACTCTGATGTAAATTGTTTAGAGGGGGACAGTTTCTCAAATTCCCAGCCAGAGCCTGACCATTCCTTAAAAGGCCATCAGATGGTTCTGATGTACCTGTCACTCTTTTCGGTTGCGTCTCTAATCTTGATGTCATCCCGGAGGAACGTACGCGTCACTCTCAGAGCCCATTAACCGCTAAGCTAAATTGCTGATTCCATTGTAATTCTCAATTATAAGTCCTTCTACAGGATGGGACACAGACAGCTGTAAAATAACAGTTGGTTTGGTGCTGAATGGATGTACTGAAAGGAATCTGAGCTTAACATGTGACAGCAGAGGGAAATTAAACCAGCGTTGAGTGATGGAACTATGGGGAGGGCAGGATACATCCCTCCGGAACAATGGTGATGACGACAGTGATGATGATCTGCATGTTGGAACAGCTATAAGCTGGCTTTTTCTTTAGTCCTAAATGCAGGCCAAGACTAAAGCATATTACCAGCAGAAATCCATTTTCGTTTGAGTATTTTTACTTTATTTCTGTCTTTGACTCTTCGATCCCGGACAAGCCCCCAAATTGTTGCATTCAAATTAAAAGTTAGTGTTACTAACAAAAAAAAAAAAAACTTTATAGAACTATTTAAAGAAAACTCCATTCATTAAAAAAATAATAACCCCTCAATAGATTAATCCTCCCATTAGGAATCACAGCAGCATTAAAGTTTGGTAGCTTTGTCCCAATCCTTTTCCTCTCTGTAAAAGAAGTCAGTTCATTCCAACCAGACTGCCATTACACATCTTCAAGAGCATTTATAGCCACAAATCAGAAAATGATTTTTGTAAATGGGCATGAAATGACTTGATTAGCAATACAAAAATGGAAATTATAACAGACAAAAGGAGTCTATGAAATAACAAAGTGACCTGGACCAACAGCAGGAATCAAAACGCCTGATCATAATTTCTAAGACGACAACTTTCCCCACCAAAGCGCTGTGCCAAATGACCAGCTGGCTAAGCACTGCAGCAAGCAAAATACATAATGATTAGGGCCAAGACTTTAACCCGATAATTTCCTCAATGCTAATTTCATAGCTGTAAGCGATCTGCACCAAACTGATGGTTGAATATCAAATCAAACATACATTTATTATTTATTTTCTATTGAGTTTGTATGTCCATTCAAAAATATATCAGTAAAAGGGTTGAAAGAATTTAAAACTTTGTTTATTTTGTCAATATGTAGGTTTCAATTAAAACGTGAATGAGGGAAAAAGCAATTGCAAGAAAAATCACTGCCACACACACCCACCCTTCTCTATTCCTTGGGAGTTCAGACCCAGTAACACATGTGAATATATTGTTACTCAGAATGAAGGAAACTTTTGTCTCAGGAACATTACTTTAGCCAGTCATTAAACCACTGTTTTCTTCTTCTGATGTCCAAAGTTCTGATGAGCTCAATTTGCTAGATTTAATTGAAATCACTCAACAGTCAATTTAAGATTTCAAGTTGTAAAATTTGGCCTCACCCCACACCCTTTATAATTACAGCTATATCATAGCACAGAGAAATAATCATCAATCAGTAGGGAGAAAAAAAAAACTGATTACAGACGAGAAGATGGACGCTGACAGCAACACAACGAGCTGCAGGCATTTTCCCATTAAGAGAAGCTGTGTTCTATATGTGACAATCTTCTTTATCCTCCATATGTCAAGGCTAAGCAGCAGATTTTAGAGACTAAAGTCTTCCCTGTCAGACAAGACATCTAGATCTGTCTGGAAATACCTCAAAATCTTGAGGGAGAATTACGGTCTGATGAAAACAAAAGCACAAAAAAAAAAAAAAAACAGCACTGAGCAAAAGAACACCATGCCCACTGTGAAAGATGGCGGTGGCAGAATCACAATTCATCTGGGGCTTGGATTTTTATTCAAGGTTGGTGAACATTCAGGTGGTATAAAGCCGAACATAAAGAGAGGGGTTCATTTTTCAGCATCACCATGACTACAAGCAAACACCAGAAGCCTTTACGAAAGCAAAAGTAAAAGATTCGGAGAAGTTTGGCAGGGTGAGGCGAGCAGACAGGATCAAGTCAAGATGTTCAAAAAAGTGTAGTTTATGCAAAATATAAAACCAGGATAATGCTTTTTTAAATAAAAAAAATATATATATATACACACACATCTTTCCCCTTATTTCCCCCCCACCCCCAAAAAAAAGATTTATTACAAGAGATAGCTTTTACAATTTGTGAGGATCATATATTCGTTTTTTTAACCCCAAAGTCAGAACTACGCAAATGGAACTTTGCATTTCTTTTTATGGAACAGTCTAAAGAAAGCAAAGAGAGTAGATAATTATTTTTTTTTTACTTTTAGGAAAAAATACACTATTCTATCAGAGTATAATGAAGTACATTCACTCAGTAAATTGTTACAAATATATATTTTTGTCATTAATATTATATGTTGCATCTTTTGTGTTTAAAGAGGTATCTATATGGATGGCTGATTGATGCTAGTTGCTTGTAGCTGACTGACTTTTGAGAGAAGAGGTCAATATATTTCTTCCAACTTTCATTCAAAACTTTGTTTACATCAACATGTGACATGGTCACATTAAATGGTGAATGAATAAAATAAACATTTTGGTTTTTACATAAATTATATTTTCGTAGACAGCATCATCCATCACTTTTTAATTCTTAAATAAGCAAACCTTCACACTTTTACATTGCAAAGCTCATTTTTCTTCTTTCCCACAGGCTTTTCATACATCATAACAGAAACCATATGAGCACGAGCCCGCAGTGTGCACGTGCTTTCTGCTCCCGTATAAACTCCCCAGATATTGAGAGAGGACCCATTTGTTCCCACCTGGGGCTAGCTGCTCCAGTCCACCCTTCACAAAAACATACCTTACTCTTGACCTCAGCAGAAAGTCCAAAAGCCGGGCCGCTCCTGAAATGTGTTGTCATCCTGGAGATTGAGTCTGTCAGCAGATGGAGCCGAGGGAAGAAAAAGAAGAAGAAAAAGGGGGAGAAAAAAATGGAGGAAACAGGTTGCGGTGCTCTGTCCGAGTGGGGGGACACGCAGCACGGAAGTCCTCAAGAAACCCGGAGGAGTTGCGCGTCTGAATAAACAGCCTTTGTGTTAATTAGCCGCGGTGCCGACCAGGTGCTGAGGCTTTCTGACAACCTTCCAACTCTTTTCGGAATCTTTTTAAACGCTTCCCATGTGTGTGCTCGCTGATTGGCTGGAGCCGCTGTCCAATCCGGAGGGAGCCTCTCAGTCAAAGGGGAGTGATGTCATCGCTCGGATATTGTTTTTTTTTTTCTTCTTCTTCTTTTTCTTAATCAGTGTCACTTTTTCCACCTTCGGCACAGACAGCGGTGAGTTCTGCTCGGGTTTTCGGATGGAATGTTCTGTTATCACTCAGAGCTCAAAAACACTTGTTATTTCAAAAATATTAGATGTCATGGTTTATGAAATGGAAACGTGAACATCTCTTTTAAAGCAATTTTATTGCCTACAGGGGAAAAAGCTATCATGAACCAGTTTGAAAAGTAATTTCCCCCTAAATCTAATAACTCGGGGCGCAGCGATACCGGTAAATCGCCCCGCCAATAAATCAGCACAGATGTCTTTATTTGCAATATTTTTTTTTTGTTTGAGCTGTTTTTTTAAATTATTATTAAAACTCATTTTTCAATAACATTTTTGCTGTTACTGAACATGTGTTTTTCTGCTCTGATATACTTTGTATACTATTGTATAGTCTGTTAAAGACACACAAACATTATGTCCATTTTAAAAACCTCAGTTGTACATCTATGATTACGATATTTCTATTCTAACAACAGCACAGTATTTTTTTTATTACTATTATTGTTGTTATTAATAATCTTGTTGTTTTTTTTTTTTTACATTTTTGTAACTTTGTGTATGGAACTTGATAGGAGATCATCAGGATATTTTCAGGCAAATTTGAAAGTTTTCTTTTTCTTTTTGTTTGTTTTTAATGAATCAGCAGTGATTTCGAACGTGGATCTCTTCCATTGGTGCCTTTTTTCCCCTTTTTCTGACCCTTTTCTCTGAATTCTGAATGAGAATAAGTAATTTTTTTTCTTTTTCTTTTTTCAGTTGCCCTCATCCTCTTCTTTAAGGCCCTCCATTTGACCCTTAAAGAACTACTTTTAACTTGTCAGATACATCTAGCCATCTTGAAGGTAGCTATTGTTTGCAGATGAACTCTCAGTTGAATCCGGAGACACACAGCGGTGTGTGTCCGGCGCTGTGGAGCCGGTGGCAGCCTGTCGGACATGTGCTCGACTACGCTTGAAAGCCACTGCAGAATGCCTGACGTCACACTGGGAACAATGAGGTAGTTCTCCTCTTTTATCCCACTACGTCCCCCCCCCTTCCCTCCTCCGTCCCCTCCACGGACCAGGACGGGCAGAGGAATGCAGCGGGATCCAGGGGAGCCGGGGACGCTGCTCCACGGACAGCGTGATTCATCCGCTGACCTTTCTTCGATTCAAGCCTGTGTGTCGCGGCCATGTTGGGCTTACAGTGAGAGCTGGAGAGGATCAGACTGAAAACCTCCTGGATGGATGAAGGAGGGGAAAAAAAGGGAGTAATTTCTGTGTCGACTGTTCTGCAGGTGCATACAATATGAATGGATGGATATATTCTGTAATGCTGTAGCAAGGCAGATGGTATTTGTACAGACACAGCTGAAAACAGTTGGTGCAGAGAAATGTTCTGTCTGCGTTTTCTGCAAAATATTTCTGAGATAATTCTCAAATTTTCTCAACCACAATTTGAAATGAATGTTTGTTGGATTCTACGCAACAGACTGAGTGAAAATAAGCAGCTTTTCAAAACTGAAAGAAGAAGAACTCTGAAAATTGAGATGCCCATTTGTTTTCTACGGTGACGTATTCGGGCCATTGCAGAGAGAAAATAAACTAGAGTGAATTTCTACCAAAAACTAGAGACTTTGGTGTCTAGAAAACATGAACATTTTTGGGCTATAAAAGTAAAAAAAGTTTTAGAAAAAAAAAAAAAATTAGAACTCAGGAGTTTTGAGATTTCAAAATCTTTCCAGAAAAAAAGCGTGAAAATTTTGGAATTTCCAAAAATCCCAGAAATTCGAGATTGAGTTTTTTTATTAATATCATTAATTAAGTTAAATTTTTTTTTTTGGCAAACCATACGCAGAAACTTTCTAGTTTTTCTTAAAAATTTCTAAGATTCATCTAAAAATTTCTGAGTTTTTGGGCGAAAATTGACTCGCCTTTATTTTGTATTTTGTATGCCGTTTGCAAGTTTCAGTAGGTGTGCACTGAAGGCAGTTTTCTGACCGATCAGTGATCTTTAAAAAAAAACTTAAGGGACCGTACAAAATCACTGGTCAATGACTGGTGGCTCGATGAGGAAGTAAATAAAAGTGTCTGACACAATCTGCTAGCTGCACTCCGCCCACCCTGGTCGGACCAGTAAGTCAGCATCGGACAAGCGAGCCATTGTCCTGACTGCCGTGGCGGAGCGAATCCTAAATTTGGAATGCGTTTGTGTTTACACCTTCGTGTTAAACGTACAGCCCGGCGTGGCGTGATGCAGTAAGCAGTCAGGAAAAGAAAAAAAAGAAGCATTTTCATTTTGGGCCATATCAAAAATCTGAATGTTCTTAAAGGGCCAGTTGTTCCAAGCGCATTAAAACCAATTAAATTGTTAAAACATCAATAAATAGCTATTCCTTAGGAATTTTGTGATTGTTTACTGTTTTGTTTTTCTTTTTGCAGCTAGTATGATGTTTGGGCTAATGTATGATGTTAAATATAACTTTTTAGTACTCAATGTTTTTGACCAAATGTATGAAAATTTGCAGTAAAATCAGAAAAAAAACTTGAACATTTGTTGATTGTGTGTGAATTTTATAGATTTTTGAAAACCTGGAGGGAATTGTTTATATAATTTGGAGTCTAGGGGGCCACATAAAAAGCTCCGGTGGGCCAGATTTGGCCCGCGGGCCCTGAGTTTATTGTTTAGAATCACTGTTAGCATCATCGCTAGCATTGACTTTGAGGACTTTCTTTCTTTGTGTGTGTGTGTTCACTTTTCACTGAAAGCACTCCCATTGTGGTTCGGTTGTTAACATTATTCATGGCTCTGGGTCCAGGAAGGCTTTCTGCGTGTTTTCTGGTGAATCTCTGGGTTTTCTTCTCTTTTCTGGCCTGAGCCGCCAACCACTTTTATTGCCGCCATTATTATTGCTCCTGGCTGCCTGCTTCTGTGCTCAGCTGTCCGTCTTTCTTGGACGGAGCTACTGCCCCCGTTCGTTTACTGCACTGCTAGTAAGTTATTGCACGTTACAGCACAGAAAATAACGTAAAAGCTATATGTGATAAACTCTCGCAGTCAGGCTCATTTATGCTGCTTCACATTCCCGCTCACTCACACCAACACACACAGTCCAAGCGAGGGTCTTGTAAACATCTCACAGAGAGAAGAAGCGCACACACATGGAATTTGGACACTTTATTTGGGCATTATGGGGGAATAGAGCAGCCTAGACTAACCGTGCTCAAGAGGTAAACGTCTTGCGAAACAGGAATCCCTCACAGTAAAAATAACAGACTGCAGTCAGATATTCACGCCACGTCATCCGACACCCGAAATGATTTGGACGGAGTCAAACGTGCCAGGCCTTTAGGATCTTGAAGAAATCAATTGTTATTACATACAAATACATTATATGTAATAACAAATAATGTATTTGTTATTACAAATAATGTAATAAATAACAAATATTTGTTATTTCTTACATATTGTAAATAAATAACATATGTTAAATAATATGTTGGTGTATTATTTAACATACAAGTAAAATACGTAAAAAGTTTGTGGCTGTAAGATAATTTGAAGAGGAGGAATTCATAAAATTACTTTTGTAAAGCTCCATTATAGGACTTAAAAGATCATGAGCTCTTCCCAGATCAGATTTTTGTATGTATATCCTTGTCTATATACATACATGAAATTATTATTTTAGATTTGGATTGAACACACAGATATTTTCCCACAGCAGGAGGGCTTGTTTCTGGGCTTGAAGGGCTGAAAATGAGATGGATGAAGAGGGGAAGGGGAACGGTTCGCTCTGAGGAACGCCGAGGTACATTTCTGCTGAGAGCCAGTCTTCCCTCTCTACCCTAACTCTGGCTATTTATGGTAGGAGGCCTCTAAGCCTGGAGCAACTCAGCAGAGTTCTGAGTTCATGGCATCATCATTCCAACTTGTAGCTACAGAAAGACGGGAAGCTTCAAACAAGCCTGGCTTTGGTCGGTACAACCATACACTTCAGGGTGTTTAGTTGGGATTTAATAATGTAAGAGACAAACACGTCGCAGGACGTAACTGTGAAGTTGTTTCAAAGGGTTTTGTGGTACAATACAAACAAACAATACAAATCCAATACAAACAATTGCCTTCAGTTGTGACTTAACGGGTATAAAACTAACCCTAACCCGCAAAATAGTCGGGCGCCAGGGCAACCATCAGTCGTACACCACGAATAAATTGACAAGTGCGCAACAGTCTTACTTTTGGCCCTAACAACATACTATAAGAGAATAGGTCCAGCCACCTGAGACAAGGAAGTAGCCACAGGTGTACGATAGATCGTCCATCGCAGAGCGACAAGAGAGACAATTTAGTTCAGTTTTGAGAGACCAATTAACCTAACAGTCATGTTTTTGGACTGTGGGAGGAAGCCGGAGTACCCAGAGAGAACCCACGCACAAACAGGGAGAACATGCAAACTCCGTGCAGAAAGACCGGGGCCAGGAATCGAACCCAGAACCTTCTTGCTGCAAGGCAACAGCTCTACCAGCTGCGCCACTGTGCAGCCCGTAAATCATTATGTAATATAAAAATAAATATTATATGTACACATAATTTTTTTTAAGCTGCTCCCCCTCTAAAACTTTTAGTGGCCTAGCTCTGGGCACCGTTAAAAAACTTTTCTGGGGTCGCCACTGAATTGACATAAAAAGTGCCTGTTTGCTTCTATTTGCCGTTTAAAGTTCAGTTTGGGTTCAAAGTGCCGACTATATTTATGCTCCTAAAGGCTCGGCAGGGTTTCCCCATCTCTGTCACCAGGTATGAGGCGACATTAAGCTAACAAGCTAGCTTTAAAATCCGATTAAACGCTCCACCGACTAGCTACTACCTTGTTAAATGGACCCTGGTTTAAAGCTCCTGCAAAGCCTGGAATGTTGACTAATTTTTTTTCCCTCGCCTCTCATATCTATTTGTGTTTCTTCTATGTCTGGGAAAAGTCTTGTGCACGAATTCCTCCTGAAATAGACATTTTTTTTTCTATAATCTGCTTATTTTTACACCGACTCGTGATTAGCGTGAAACATTAGACCTCTTAGAAGAGGAGACTTGACGTTAGCAGACATGAATTCGTGTCACTGCGGCCACAAAGTAAACATGGAGTCTACTGTGTACGCGCACGAGCGCACGGTATTGTGTGTGTGTGTGTGTGGGTGGCGCGTGCCGATGCAGGTGACGATGGACGGTATTTACCGTAACCTAACAGGTGTTCCCCCTCAGCCCCACTGAACATGCAGGTGATGATTCGCTGCTGCTGTAGTAGCTGGAGGAAAACCTTCATTGAGTCTCTGCTATGTGACCATGTTTGGTAAACCTCTTCAGGAGCGAGCCCCCTTGACCGAGTGCTGCTTGCTCATTCACGCAAGGAGTTGGTTTCAATCAAAGACTTACACTCGCTCAAAAAGAAAATCTTAGCCCCATCCCTACTGCATTCTGTACTTCCCTCATTTTCAGACCTATTCTAGGTAATTCGCTTACTTTAACGTTTCATCTCGTTTTGCGTGTTTGGGTCTGTTTCCTTTTTCTCGTTGAAAGTGACGTCCTCTCTCGCCAAAACTGAAGCAAAAGGCGGGAGCGGCGCCAGCTTTCAGGAGCAGGTCTGGGTAAGGCTGGCTTGGCCAGAGCTTGACGAATGACTGGGTCGCTTCAGAATGCTGAGGAGGGATTTGGCTTTCAGTGCTGCTGTGTTTTATTGCATTATGAAATGCATGTTTCAAATGCATTATGAAACAAAAACAGAAAGAGGGGGGTCCTCTTTCTGTTTTTGTTTCATAATGCATTTGGTCAGCAAGAGGCATCTCTGCAGTTTTGTGAAATAAACCAATTTCAATAGAGCTAAAACACTCCCTTATTTTACCACCAAAACCTTGTATTGGAAATTCAGAGCTCTCTCGGCGTTCCCGATGAGCAAGTTTATTTTCGAAACGTCAGTAGGAGCACATCTAACGAGGCCTACGGAGAGGATTCTTCCCTACACCTTGGACTTGTGCAGGTTTAGGAAAAGGGCAGCCAACATCTCTGCAGACTCCACACATCCTGGACCTTAAGGTCAGCGCCACAAAGCAGTATTTTGCAAATCAGCCAGAGAGACAGTTTCCTTTCGCCAGGCTGTCTCACTGAACATTTGTGCCCAGAACAATGCAGTGTATATTTGCACCAATTCAATTCAACCATGTGTTCTTCCGTTGCAAAAAAAAAAAACAAAAAACAAAAAAAAAAAACACACTGTACACAAAAAGAAAACAAAACTAACCAAAGCTACCAATAAATCTTTTTCTGGTCTTCAAACTGAAGGAAAGACGAGTCTCCCGTCAACTTATCGTGTTCATCTTTATTGAAGAACAACACTTTCAAGTAATTCTCAGCGCTTTCCTCACTACAATTACAAGATAATTAGTAGTGGTCGTTGTAGAGAACAAAAGTCTGAGTCATGTGGGAAAACTCAGTGACCTGGTGGGCCTTTTCGTAGTGTAGGCCGTTTCACATTAAAATCGAGAGAAGTAAGAAGGTCGTACCGATTGCATCGCATTCAAAGATGAAACGAAGAGGAAGGAAAGCCACACTGACAAAGTTATTCACTGGAAAAGAAAAGGAAAAAAAAAATCCAGGCAAGACATTTGATTATTATTACTACTTTTTACATTCAGTCGCCACTATCAAACAAACGCTGCCATCCTTGAGATGTTCAGTTAATTAGCTTTCATTGTGTACAGTTCATCGCATTTGACATCAGAGAATACAAAGAAAACAAAACGGTCGCCTCAAAGAAGTAACTTCGTTATGAGCTGCACCTCAGAGGTCAATCATTTTGATCAGTTCAAGGTTTTACATGATTCACATACATTTTCAGTTATACGCTTGTGTTTAAATACTGTAGTTCATTCGTCAACGAGCGACCGTCTCCTCGCTAATCCGAGGCCATCGAGGTCGTCCCAATCTGACGGCGCCGATTACAAATATGTCAGACTCCACATTAATTCACTGTCACATTCAGTTTTTTTTTTTTTTTGGGAGGGGGGAGGTTTGTACATAGCCCGGGGTGAGAGGTCAAACTAAAATCCCATTTTAATCAGTTGTCAAAATCCTTCTGTATGCAGACGACCAGGTGGTTTACTTCTCGAGCTGCGAGTGCTGCGCCAAAGAGCAGCCTCCGTCTAAACTAAAGGGGATCCAGGAAAATTATCGGATGATTCAACTCAGCTCAGCCAGTCGCAGAAAATCTATGATTTTTCTGTCAACAGGCCAAAGAAATGAGACGAAAGTTGTCCCGTAAATCCCTACGCGCCGGAATATTCTGATTGCCATCATCATCTGAAATCACCCTAATGCCAACTAAATGACACATCCCAGCATTCAGATTGGTAAGCCCCGCCAAACTGTCCCAAAAAACAAAAAAAAAAAAGGGGGTGGGGGGCTCCCTATGAGGGATCAGCTTTGGGTTAGGATACTCGACTGGATAATCGTTGTGCAGGCGGGTTTAGAAAAATATACACACGGCATATACACGAGGACTTAATCATGCTTATCCCAATCCGACTGTAACATCCACTGTTTGTGTAAAAAAAGGCACAAGAGACTGTAGCCCCTCCTCTGAAAGTGGCAGACAGAAATAAGGGACATCCCAGAGACAGGGACATCCCAGAGACAGGGAGTGTGCTTTAGATTTCCACAATGAAAAAATACAACCGGACCGTCCCGGACGGCCAAAGCTACCCATACATCCGCGTTTACACAGGCGACTTTTACAATGTGTGGAGATGGATGTTTGAATGACCCAAACGGGTTTGATCAATTCTTGTTTTAGGGTCGATAAACAACAAATAAAGTCAAGCTAGGTTTGAAAATGACTCATGAAAATGTGAGGCTAGTGATTATGCGCTACCCGGGTTGCCCTTTACCCAGAGCAGAGTTCAATATCAGTATTTGCAAAGTGGATGAAGGAATGGAAATGAAATGAAATAGAGAGAAAAAAAAAACCAGTAGTGAGCCTGAAGCAAGAGCTGCTGGCTACATGTTGCTGCCCCTCGGATCTGGAAATAATATGAAACTCGACTCGACTGTGCCCTGGTGCCAAAGTGTTAACGTGTTGATCATTCATGGCGACCGTTCGAAATGCTATCAGCTTTACAAGTTAATAACAATCAGAGATCCACAGAATTTGGCGAGAGAAACCCCTTTTTCTTTTACACACATAAGAAGGGAAACTATTTTTTTATTGGGGCTGGCTGTTTGCAGGATACTGGAAGCTGCACACGTTACAGCAGAAAGTGCTTTTTATTCTTTGAAATAGTCCAGTTGCATTGATCATGTTGGACTAAAAAAAAAGAAAAAACTTCAACCATTTTTGGGAAATCTCACAGGTAAGGTAGAGTTCTAATAATACACACTGTTTATGCTTAGTGCCAACTGTAAATATAAGATGCTAAAGACAGCTTAACCCTGGGACCCTGTCAGCATATGTTGGTTTTTAAATAATAAAAATCTCGTTTAGCTGTTTAGCTGCGGAGCTGTGTCACTGCGACTGCTCACCCAAACACACGGAGCTCACCCAAGCTCAGTCTAGATGTTAGGACTGGAGGCTGCCTCTAGTCCTAACATGAATAGAAATAATGAATAGAAGATAGTGGTTCACATTTTCAGCTGTGCAAAAAAATAAGTAAATAATAGAAGAAAGAAAATAGTGTGAGTTATATATTCTGCAATTACCTGGAGAATATTAGTTTTTTTGTGTGGAAATTTTGAATTAATTTTGAAAAAAATTGTTGTATTTTGCTATCAACATTCATTCTATTGTTAGGACAGGAACATTTTTAATTGACCAAAAATGTGAGTTGAAAAATCAGAAACTGTTGAAAAGAAAAACTAAAACAATCATGTTGTGCATTTAGTACTACATTTCTCCGTATTTTGCCTTCAAACAAAGTCCTCACAAAAGGTGCTTGTATGTCACTACCTGTGTGTGTGTGTGCGTGTGTGTGAGAGAGACTAACTTAACAACATACAAAAACTTAAAAGTTCTAATAAATATATATTTTTTAAACTTCAACCATTCCCAAGTTTTACATGGAAGGGAACCATATTGGATTTTGAGGTTACTCTCTTAATTCTGACTTCTTGTTTTTTTTTTTTAAAACATAAGAACAAACTTAAAAAAGAAAAAGAAAATAAAGTCTAAGTTCAGATAATGAGAGAGAAATTGCTATAAAAGACTCAATACCAACTGGAGCAACAGATCTCATCTCCAAGCTGGATTTGACGATCTTGCTGCTCCCTCTAGTGTTCACTTCATGAACTACTCTACCACAGTAATGCACGTCAGAAACAATCAGTCGTTCTGCTTCCGGGGTACATTTGGTTAATGCTTGTGGTTATACAGAAAACCTCGGCTTGGACCAAGAGTGATGATGTCGATCCCTGTCCTCTTCTTGCGAAGCTAAATCGGAGAGATCCCATGTTTCTGTCTGCCAGGTTGTGGTTATTAGCAAACCTCCTACAAAGAAATCTCTCTGTATCTGTAGAAAATCAAATCAAAATGAAATACAAGTACTGGCAACTGGCATATAGAAGATGTGTTAACAAGTAGAGAGTTTACCGCTATGCAGAAGGCACCTGCATAGATGCTGAACGTGTAAATACTGTAACATGCACGGCGAGGAGAAATCATCAGAAGTACAAGAAGTTCATGCTTTGACTATGCTCTGTGTTGAAGCAGGTGGGTGAGCGGGAGGGGGGGCACATTTTGGAAGACAACCCCTTCCCCGATCCCGTTCCCGCCTAGCCCACGATTAGATTAATGCAATAGATAGATTAGATGGTGTTCATCTACCTTGACAGTTCACTAAGGCATCACAGAAATATGTCAGTCTTACCATGCTCTACGATGAAGATCTACAGTTTATACAGGAAAAACTGGGCATGCAGGCTACCGGGCCGCTTCCAGCAGCACGGCGCTTCCAAATTAAGTCATGGACAGAGAGCGGGAGGGAAAACAACAAACAAAAAAAGAGAGAGAGATTTCAAGCAACTCTACTGCTGACATTCTGTCAAATAATCAGCGATGCTTTCAGGTAGGTACCGGATCTCAGGATTAACCTGCAATGCCTCGCAAAAGTGTTCACACCCGTCTTCCTCAGGACTCTCGCAACTACAGAATGACTTTATTTAACAATAGACCAACACGGAGTGGGCTCAGTTCCTTCAATTCAAAAATACTTAAATTAAATAACGTTGGAAAGGGGGAAACGAATGCGTTTCCATCAGAGATTTGAAATAGGTTCAGAGTATTTTCAATCTGGAAGTAACCCCAAAGAGCCTTGCAGTTGGAACTGCAATGACATGACATGGACACCACACTTTTTAGACGTTTACATGTGAGAAAATGTGAAATTTCTAATTCCATTTTCCCTATCCGACTATCCTATCCGATTTTTACACGTTTCTTTTGCGGCGATCTATCACGTAAAATCCCAACTAAAGACATTGAGGTTCGTAGTTGAAGCACGACAAAATTAAATTAAAAATGGGTGTCTGAAGACTTTTGCGAGGCACCGATGGTTTGTTCCGGGAACACGGAGCAATGGCGCTGCGTTGTGGTGGACGGATCGGAAGAAATGGGAAGTCCCTCGGAGTTTCACAATCTTCACGTATAAACTCTCTCCTTAGTTTAAAAAAAAAAAAACTATGACTATTTACAAAGTCTGTAAGGCAGGGGGGAGAGGTAGAACAAAAACATTCCAGCTGAGGCAGAGGGTTGTAATGGATGTTGTACCGTCACAGCTAATGATGCTGGCGTAGCAGCAAAAACCTAAACAAAATAAAACAAAAACTCTTGGAGAGTGTTGAGTCCTTAAATGAGATTTGGATGGAGAAAGCATGGCTGGTGATGCAGAGAGGCGCTACTTATTATAAGGAGGCCACAGCAGGTAAAAACTGGGAGAGGCATCCTGGTGTTTTTTTTTCTGTCTCTTGTTCTGAGGTTTGATGGATTTAAGACAAGAGCCCTGTAGGTTGACCACATCTCCTCCGCCGTGGACGGGAAATGAGCTCCCAGTTGTTCATTGAAGGGAGGGATGGAGGTGGTGATGATGATGGGACGGGGACGCAACGGGGGTGGGAAGAGAAGAAACCTCAACCTTGTTGTACCTCCACTATTATTGCTTTCCTGTTTTTCCACAGGCACTTCAGAGGATTAGGCTTTGGCTGAAGTTGAGCGCTGAAGAGGAGGCTGGGGGTGAAACGGCGAGAGATGGGAGTGACAGATGGTGCTAAAAGTGTGCTTGTGAACTTTAATTTGTTGTCTGCAACCGAAGAAAGCTACCTCCCAGCAGTAGAGTAATCACGCTCACTGGGGGAGAAGGAGGAGACAAAAAAACCCCCCCCAAAAAAACACAAAACAGTGAGGTTAGGTTCGCTGGTGCTTGCGTGAGTCAAAGAGTGCTGTCCTCGTCGGAAACCTGAGGACTCCAAGACCGAGGGGCGGGTGGGTTGGGAACGCGTCCACTCCCCGCGTCCATCGTGCGGTCGAGGGTTCTTTGTCCCCGCGTTAGTCCGTGTGGTTGTTCGCGTGCTTCTCGTCCGCGTCGGCCTTGACCTTCCGCCCGCCTCTCCCCGTCAGGACTTTGTAGCAGCCGCGGGCGATCTTGTACATCCAGATGGTGTTGAGGACGTCCAGGGCGATGCACGACGTGATCCAGGCCACCTGCGCTCCCAGGCCCAGCCGCTCGAAGTCGGACGTGCCGAACGTGGCGAAGACGCTCGCCCAGTAGGACGGCATGACGGCGATGCGGACGACGAAGAACACCACCGCCATGGCGACGCCGTTCAACACCACCATTTGGTGTGAGCGGGGATACTTTAACACCTCGTAGAACCACCTGAGGGACACAGGAGGCAGAGGGGTTGATGTCTTGAACACCGTTGCGTCACAGATTAGGGGTGACGCAACAAAGTCTTGAAGTTTTATCGTGATATTTTGTGGTGCTACTGTGATAAAGACAAAAGTGACAATAAGGATTATTTGGTACTTCTTTTGCAGGAAACTTCCGGTATCATAACATAGGATTGGCGCTATGATTGGTAAGTTATGAATCACAGCGCCACAAAAGCATCACTGCTCTTGGAAAAAAAATGTATAAGTATAAAGCACTGAAGTTTGTGATTTCAATTTGACCTCAGACTTAACAACAAATGTGGAAAAGTTCGAGACTTTGTATGTAAATTTGACGGGATTTGCCCAACGTGCGGCCGTCTCACCTTTGGTTCACAAACGGCGTGGACAGCTCTGAAATGAGACGGAAATTGGCGAAATAAGGAAGCACCCCACGTGTCTGCGAAAGCCAGATGGATGGATGTATTAGTCGGAGAAACACGGGAAGAGTTTAGTCTGCTTTTCTCCTTCTGGTGGAACGGCATACTCACCAACACGTATCCATAGGCATACAGCGCCGCCAGGTGGTGGCAGACAAAGAAGCTGTCCCCCATTGTGCTCCAGTTACATGCTAGCAGGAAGAGATCTGAGGAGGAGAGGTGAAGGTGGAAGAACTACTGAGATTATCATCAACACGACATTTAGAGGTTGAAAAATGCCTTAATGTTAAATTGTAAACGCCTTAAAAGATGTTTGGGTTGTTAGCTGGCGTTCAATGAGCAGCTATTATTTCTCTGGGTATAACGAAGGCAACATTTTGTCACATTACAGCCAAAAACTGCAAATTATTTTGGTGTGGGGTTTTTTTGTTTGATAAATATATGAAAATAATGTATTTTATATTTAGTCCCTTTGTAGCAAAACATCGCACTGCTTCTGTCTGAGGTATTTCTTAACTTGCATTGTTCTGTCAGAAATGCACATTTTTTGCCCATTTTCATCTTCAGAAAAACTGGAGTTCCACTCATTAGATTAGATTTAGGTCTGGCCTTTGACTAGGCCATTTTAACACATGACTATACCCTGACCACTCTATTGCAGGTTGGTCACATCAGACTCAATAACTTCACAGACTAACAGATTTTTTTTCCCCAAACTGGTGTTCAAAGTGCGGCTCCCAGGCCATTTTTCAGCCCTTGGTAGAAAATGTTGTGGCCTCGATCTCCTCGATTTAAGAACGATGATGGCCTCCCAGAACAGGGATTTGATATGGATGGACGATTTTTCATTTTTAGGCTGAAAGTTTCATAGAAATTTTCAGACTTCTTAAAACAGAAATTGTTTGTTACAGAGTTGTACCAAGCAACAATGTTGTACTGAAATACAATGTTTTTCTGTGTCTCATGCTTCGATGAGATATGAAGATTTTTTTTTCTTTTATTATAATCTCACAAAAGCAACCAACAAGTTTACTGAAGAACAGATTGAGGCACATGTATTCATTAAACTTGCTCAATTACGGCAAGCTTTTATTCAAAGGAAAGACTGACTCAGATTCCTTTCTTGTAGACTCTTAAAACTTTTGTTTTTAAACCAGCAAAATAAGTAAATAAAATAAAGTATTTTTAATGACTCGGTTTCATTAAAATACTGTTTGATAAATTTATTGCTGAGCAGTTACATAACATTATGGGCTGGAGGGACTTTGGATTCATACATGCCACACTTTTTCTTATTTCTATTTATTTAAAAAAAAATAAGAAAAAACACCTATCTGGTTGTAACACGACAAAAGGTTGAAAGGATATCGGCAAATGTTACAAGAGGGCAAGTTGCAAAAGTATTGATAAGGAAACTGACTAAATAACGACACGTCCTGTTAGGTCGGGCGCAAAGGTAAATGATCAACAAAAGTCGAGGAAGGCGCTTACCGTAGAGGAGGTAGCCACAGGTTATGGCTACATTTAGTTTGACCAGATTGGGGTCACCCCTGTGGAACAGCAAACAAAGTGTAAAGGTACTTGCAGCACAACTGGGACGTTATTATGACAATGTCAGTGAACCAGGAGGGGGACCTGCTGACTCTTATGGGCAGCTTAGCGCTGGGATCAAAAATGCCCAGCATATATCTGGAGACTAACTGACAGACGATCTGGAACAGAATCGTTATTATTCATGCTTGGTGGTCATTCAAGATCATATCTTATCCGTGTGTAGCTACAGCTTAGTTCAAGCCGACATGTTGATGGGATAACCGTAAAGACCAGCAGGTTTGGGATGAGGAGAGACGTTCTCGTTGTGGTCCGGCTCTGGAGGATTTTAAGTGTCTGTGAACGACGTCGATTCACAGCAACAATGGAGGAGATGCCCTTTGCTTCAGTTTACATGTGATGGCGGTATCAGTCACGGGTATCGTGTGTCACATGGCTGCCTGACGGTTCCTGTAACAGGACCTCATGGCACATGTACTGTAAAAAAAAAAACGTTCACACTGCAAGGGGCCAATGCACAGAAACACACATAGATGCTCAGTCAGGGTTTCCTCCAGTTTATTATAAGCCTGGCGGGCCACCAGGCTTTACTCACCCCCGCCCCCGCCTTCCACCAGGCTGAGTGTCGTTTATTTTAACTCAGGCTTTTTATACACCAGTGACAGAAAAGATGGATTGATAGATTTGTAGTCGATGCATTAATTTGCCATTTGGCCTCACATGCCATTATTTCCAGATTATAATGTCTGCTCATGCACCTCCAAACTTTTGTAACTTTTAACATTTTTCATCACAAAAACACGGCGGGCTGCTCGCGGTCTGTAGTGTCCCCTACCGTCAAACTCAGCAGGTTTTCTGGGGGAAACCCTGTTCAGCTGTCATGTGGGGACATAGCAACGACTCCCCAACTCGGTACAGACCTTAACCTAAACACAGCCGACCGTCCACTGTCATGGGTCATTAGAAGGTCAGCCAGGATTTTCCTATCATCTTTCACCCTTTCATTAGTGACCACTAATCACTTATTCAGTGCTTTGTTCTAATCTCTCCATACGCTCCCTGGTGACTGGTACTGCACAGAAATAAACTGTGAGGTATAATCGTAATCGGTACGTCACAAACATATTTATAGCATGTTAGTACGACTAGCTGCATTAATGCTAGGAGTCATGTTCCTGCCATAAGCCCAGAGCTTATTAAGAAATCGTATTTATTAATTGAGAGAGTGCTTTAGCTAGAAAATTGAGAGTGAACTCAATTAGTCTATTGTGGTGAGGACAGGACTTGGCAGGAAATTTAAGAAAAAAATCTAATGGAAAACATATAAGTGATAGATGACCTACACTTTAATGGAATTGCATATTCTTCCCAGCATAAATGTGAAACTTCAAAATTCTATCGATTCGTTTGGTCCTTAGTTGTTGGTCATTGTTGCTCCCAATATTTTTGCCTATTAGTGTGTCACACTAGAGAGCGATTAATGCAATGTTGTTTTCTAGGTCTCTGATATTTTAGGTCTCATCCACGCAAAGACCATTTTAGTTCTGCAGTGATTTTTTTGTCGTCTTGACAATCCTGTATCCACAAGGATCCGGCTTTTTGGGAGACTGGACATGATCGTTTTTGAAACCTGGTCCCAGAGTGGATACATTTCTAAATGAATGCTTCAGGTTTTCATGTGTACACGAGTTGTTTTTTTAACTAAAAGATGACGCAGTTCCACCTCTCTCTCTCTCTATATCCCCCATCCGGTGTTTGTTTGCCGTATCACTCTGTGGCAGTGTCACAGCGCCACCGATTGACCCGGCATGCCTTCTGCAGTGCTTTCAGTCTTTATTTTGTCAACTGTTTACAAAGATTTACCGCCATCGTCTCCGTGTATGCAGACCTTAGACTGACGGCCAATTACAGCTGTAAGAGATGAGGACAATGTCTTGCTGAAATGTTCAATAACAGCTGCGATTAACCCTCGTTGTCCAGACTGCCTTTTCTTACGTACCCGTCAGTGTCCACGAACTTTGGAGTGTTCCATTAGGAGCAATAGAAACATCGTTGATTTTCAAAATATGAATACATTACAGTTAAAACATGCATGATGCTAATAGGGCATAAAGTTCTTTGCAACTTTCCTGCTCACACTGACATTGCGGTGAAATATGCTGTGCACTACTAACCAACCATGTGGGTTTTAAGATGTTTTTTTATGTGTGTATACTAGTTGGCCAGTAGGTGGCAGTGCATTGCGTACTTACAGTCAACATTAGACACACGGTCTTAATGTTTTGAATAGCTGCCCGCTGTGGTAGGCACAAAGCATGAACGGGTCCTTTCCCCTTACCATAATATGCCGTTTTAGCCCATTTTGGTCACAGATATTGAATCATTCAGCATTCCCTCTCTTCCTCACATTCCATTAACAGCCATTTCAACCCTGAGCTCCTCCTGTTAACCAATCTGCTGTATCGCCTTACTGCACTTACACTTAGAGTCTTAGATGCATCGAGCAAATATCAGGTTGAACAGAACCCAACCTGAACGGTGGTGAAACAAGCAGGGGTCCTGCAGGCTGCCGCCGCCACAGAGTCCAAAGCCTTTTCCATAATTGCATCAATGTGATTCAGCTGCAGATAATCAAATGTGCAGTAAACCCGCGTTCCCAATTCAATATATGAATAACTGACTGGAACTGACAAGGATACCTTTTATGTAGCCTCGTCTCAAAGAACCTTATGTTCCTACAACATGTTTTTTGTGTTCATCCTGTGCGTATAACCTACAGGGTCCAGACATATTTCTGATGTACATATTGGAAAGTTTGAGCTACTTTTGCAGGCAGTTACGCATAAGTATAATGAATGTACATTCTAGACTGGAAACAGTTCTGGAAGTAAACCAAAGTTTAGGGAACCATCTAATAAACAGATGTGTTGTTATTTTTAAAGATATCTGCCCAATATTGATTAGGTTTCTACAAAACTCAGTCAGTGTGCCAAACTATATGTCAGAAAGATTGGGTTCCTGTATTAGTTCACAGGCGTGGCCGGCTGTCAGACTTTCCAGCTCGTTCTGGGGGATCCCGAGCTTTTCTCATGCCAGAGCCGATTTATAAAGATATCTTCCCAGGTGTCTTGTCCTTGTGGGACGAAAAACGTTCTAGAGGGAAGTTTTCAGGAAGCATCCCGACCAGAAGCCAGAACCATATCAACCAACTCCTTATCCAGAGGAGCAGCAGGTCTGCTCCGAACTCCTGCAGGATGCCTCCACACCCAACCTCTTCGACTGATCCAAGGTTTGGGTCTCAAGGTACCTCACTCTGCACGTTTTAGGCCTTTTCCTGCTTTAGAACACCTGATTTAAATTATTGGCTGATTAACAGCCTTTTGTTGAACTGGAATCATCTGAATAAAGGGAACATATAAAGCATGCGAGGCAGTTTGCCCTGAGGACCAGGGTTGGGCAACACTGCTCTAGTCTGACTTTTTGCACACCTGCTTCAAAGTTAGGTGCGTCCAAATTTTCGACTGCATCACATTCAACATCGCAGTTTCACGAGTTCACTTTTCTTTTTTTTTTTTTTTTAATCACCAAACTTGAACTTAGTGAAGGGAAGGTTTTCTTTAACACTTTAATGGCAACGTGGTTCATTTACATACGCTGTGTTAAGTGCAATGTGAAGGAGAGTCAGAGCGGAACGTGTGCTGCAGCATGGATTGAGCAGGTGTGTGAGATTTAAACGCATCGCATATAGAAGTGGAGCAGATCGGATATTTTGGGGATTCAATTATCTGAATTGAGTCATTTGGGCAAAAAGGCAGAAGAAAAGATGGATTTGGGTTGCATTTGCCTGCTGTGCAAACTTAACTTTAGTCAGGGATTGGCTTAAAAAAGTAACTTTAAATTGTTAAGGCGTGCCGCCAATATCTGTCTGCAGAAACATATTCTGGCCTCCAACAAGTGGAGACTGTGTCTGCACACAGAGTGGGAACTTAGATGTGACATTAGGTTTAAATAATCTACTGATCAGGTTCGACTATTTTAGTAGCTGCTGCGGATTGTTGGCAATGCCACCAGCGTCACTGCTGCTAAGCAACGCACACAACAACATCTCAACTCAATTCCTAGAAATGTCTTTGGAGGGGTTCCAACAGCTGAGTCTCCATAACTTTTGAAAGCGTATATGTGGTCCAACGTCTTTAACCCTGAAGTCTACAATATGCCTCACACCTACTGAGGTCAAGTTCAGATAAGCCAATCAACAAAGGCAGCCCAGGCGAGGCCATCGGAGTTGCTGCGTGTTTTCTGGAGAATTATGATAAGAGCCTGAGCCGGCAACAAAACAATGTCTAAAAGTTTGGCTCTGGCCTCCAAAGGCTTTTTGATAGCAGCCAGCAGAGCACGGCGCTGCTGCTTGACGTGTCTGAAAGCTGCGACACAATCGGACTGGCTGGAGAGTTCATGGATGCAGCAGGGCGGAGCAGCCAGGAGGTTAGCTTAAACCTATTAGGATCATGCGGCGGATCGGGTTAGCTCTAGTGGGTGGAAAGGATGAGGAGTGAAAGAATAAACAAATATATTGAAAGCATTTCCAGCTGTGCTCAACATTACTTACACACCTGAGAGATGTAGCTTTAAAGTAGCTTCTATTTTCACAAACATGTTTCTTCTGAGTGAAAGGAGCAGAAATTCTTCACTTTTTTTATCTGTTAGAGAATTTGTGGAAGGAGCTAAAGGTCAGGCTGATGGTAATACGCCCTTCTGACCTCTGAACTGAATAGTCGATACACCGGTTAGGAGCGCACTGATAAGTTGGGACAAATTTCTGTAATTTTGGGCAATCAGTCGATACGTCCATGAGAAAAAGCTCTTATCCACCGATCTTCACTACCTCTGTAAGAGTGAGAAAATCAGTCATTGTTTTCTTTTGTGAGAAAGCGTTGACAGACAGAACCGTCCACCAGGTCATGACTGCAAGAGGGGTTTTCAATAGTCACCCCACTGTTGCTGACTTAGCAACTTTTCAGACAAAAAAAAGAAATTACATCAGCCAGAATCGGTAAGTCAGGCTTTTTAAAAATTGGTCGGAAAACTACAATCGTTGCGTTCCTGGTTTAGGTGAAAGGACAAGCATTTGTTGGAATGGGACGAAGTACAGATGTAAACTGTACGGTAAATTGTAATGACTCAATCCAATTTGACTGAGCTTGAGCTCTTTCACAAAAAAAAAAAAATAGGGAGCAAAACCGGTTTAAACCCCCTTAATCCCCCCCTCCCCCCCCCACCCACCCACCCAAAAAAAAACACATTTAAGTTTAAGTCATGTGACAAAATGTTTTCTTTTTTTACAGCGTGTGAATACTTTTGCAAGGCAGTGGAAGAAACTTTTTCTCCTTACTCTCTGGCTTCATAACCCCATTTCCCCCCCACTTGAAACTGATCCCCACTTTCACTTCTCCGCTTCACCAGCGAAGGAGGCAATGAACACAAGAGAGGTGGGATGAAGGCAGGAGGACACTGATCGGGGCTGGATGAGGCAGCCTGCTGCTCCACGGCTATGAAAAGGTGTCTTTTTGGTTGGGTTTATGTCTAAACATAAAGCTGAAGGAAGTGAAACAGATTCTAGAATGAGAAAAAGGAAGGAAGGAGTGCTCTGAGAATGTAAGAAAAATCAAAATCTCGAGAGGAAAATATCTAGAAGACGGATATAAGAAAGAAAAAAAACAGAGTGGGCCTGGGAGGATAGTAATTTGTGAAGGTGGGGGGGGGGAGTTGCAGCAGAGAGAGAGAGGAGAAGAAACAGACAGGAGAATAAAAGGCCAAATCCAGTGAATCTACAACCCACTGGAGGCTCCTCCGACATGTTAGATCTGCTCTCTCCTCTCCTCTCTCTGTCTAAAAGAAGAAATGAACGCCATCTTTGTCAGCGCAGAAGGTATTACATTTCAACTCAGACTATCCTCCACCGTTTTTCAGCTCGATTCTTGATCCCCTGCCAGTCTGATATGTGAAAGCGAAAGAAACCGTTTCCCTTTTTTTTTCACCCCCCCATCCCGCCGCGACGGGGTTTGAGCTTTGGCTGCATTTTGAAAAATAACGAGGCAGACGAATTTCCAGAAGTCTTACCAGACGGGGTTGGCATTGACGGCGTCGTCGAACCACAGAATGTACAAACAGAACAACCCCACGATCAAGGCGTGCACAGTGGACACCAACCTGGGGACAACACACACACACACACAGGATCGTATTGAGTCAAGACGACCACAGTGAGTTTCGTCCACATAATGAGGAAGCTTTAGTTTGACTTGATAAAAGGCCATTTGTGCCTAAGGGGACATTTAAATTACCCGTGTGTGTTCAATCAGGCCTCAGAGAGCCTCTCCTCTGACCTTTGGAGTGGTTATCTGGGTCACTGAAGAAGAACTCCTGAGAGCCAGCAGCTCTTATCTCTCTGTTACCAGGATCACAACTCTTGCACTGTGACTGTTCAGTCTCTGGGACTGCCCACAGGCTGCAGGTGCTGGCCCAAGCTGGCTCTACAGTCAGCTGACCACGCGGCTGCTAAAGAGGGTTGATAAAGCAGCAGCGGCTTGTAGTGCCTTTCAAACACGTTTTGCCATCGTCAACTCTAAATGTTATAGTTGGATCAGGTCTGCAACTAACAATTACTTTAGTAATTGATAACTCTATAGATTATTCTGGCCACTTATCAAACAAAACAAACAAAAAAATTGCCACATCCTGCAGATTTTTCTTTTAAAGGGGCAGTATTATGCATTTACCAGGCACTTAGTGCCGTTTCATAGCACAACCAAGGAACTATGTTACCTTCAGTTGTTATAAAAATGCTGTATATATCAAATATAACTTGGAAGAAATTTGATTTTGCAATTTAAGGTGGTGAAATTGGGCGTCTACACCTTTAAGTCCTGCTCTTTTCAACACTCCTCCTTCAGGAAGCCATCACAACATGGCTCCTCTATTAATCCTTTAACAACATTTTTTCCAGTCTTGAAATGGGAAGAGGCTCATATAATGACCTCAACAGAGGCACGGTTCCACCAGGAGTTTGCCAATTGCTGCTGGCTAGTCTGAAGGAGCTGAGTGGGAGAGTCCTGGTGAGGTGGGAGCTTAGAAACTGCAGCTTTGAGGAGATTCTGCGTCCTCCGAGACGGAGCTAGGTCCACCCAGGTGTTTTGCTTAGCTGAACGGTTGCCACGGGAGATTAGAGGAACAAGGCAACTCTCCAGGAATGTTTTGGATGAGGGAATTATGTTAGAACATGAGATAAAGCTAAAAAAAAGTTGATTTTACATAAAACTGCGTACATTGGAAAAGAGTTTGAAGAGGTAAAAAAAAAAGTAATAACTCAAATAATCTTTTTAAATAAAAAACATTTCATTGTCTAACATTCAAAAATTCAGCATTCCTCTACTGAACGCTTGAACACTAGTAGCAAAGGTAGCAGCGATTAATAATTGGATAGCAAAGCATGTTTACTAGCATTTCTTTCTTGCTTAAAACATTTGAATCAATAATTGATTCATCCAAGTAATTGTTTCAGCCTTCCTTAGGAGTTTACGATGGTAACGTCAGACTTCAGACTAAAAGTGATGTTTGAATCTAACTGTATTATAAGTGAGAAAATGTTTTCTTATTAAAAAACAGAACTGAATTGTTTAATAATTAGCGTTTTCTCTCATATTTCTTTCACTAGCTTAAGTATCTACCACAGAAGAACATTTTTATATTCAATTACAAATCTGAATAATTGATAGATTGCTCAGTTACTAATATAATTGTTTACAGCCCTAATCCAAACCATTAGATTAAGGGCTTCTGTCTATACCAGTTTACTTTTATGTTGTTCTTTATCTCTCTGAAGTGCTAAATACAAATAAGCGCTGGTCTGTCATAAAATACAGTGACGTTTCTTGCTGTATCGTCAAAAAATTTAGATTTTTGTTGATTGAAAACTTGTTACTTTTCTTAACTTTGCTAAAAACATTCTGTTCTTCCTCTTCAGAGATACTTTCACACTTGTCTCCTTGCACTTAAGTCACGGTTACGCAACCAACACTGACACACTCAGAGCCGGGTCTTATGCAACAGTGAAGCACTCTGAAGCGAACCCATTAGTCGATGCTTTGCCTCCAACTTGTTTGGGACTACTTGGCCGAGGCACTCCGTTCCTTCTCCTGGGGTCAAACAAAGCTGATGCCAGCCGCGGCCGACAGCAAACAAACGGGCCGAGTGGACGCACGAATTGGGGTCAAAGGGGGAAAAGGAAAAAAGACGTTGCACAACAAACGGTTGCCCTCTGAACCCAGATCATGGGGTTTCCACTTGAAACTTTAAGCCTCCCACCGCGGCGCACGTGTGCAGGACGATGAGTTTGCTTCAAACACAACGGGACGCGGCTCATGACGGCGTCTATATCGGCAACACTCAGGGGTCAGTTTGGTGAGGATGTCCTTTCACTGTAACGCTATACAGTGAGGACTTGGCACAAATGTTTGCCCCTCGCGACCGCTGTATGTAAACTCTCTGGGAAGGAAAAAATTGATTGGTCGGCTGGGGACATTAGGACCATCGGAGCCTTCAAGGCACTCAGAGAAAGCTACAGTTTGAAAAGAGTAAAATTACATTTTGCTGAACTCCAACTTCTTTGTGAACGGTTTATGACCCCAAAACAAGCGCAGGAGAAGAACGCAGAAGTTGCACAGCATCGCACGGTTTAGGGAAGTAAACATGGCCGCCGCCTGTGGGTCAACTTTAACGTTTATTCAACGATGGGAGCCGACAGCATCATCGCAAGATTGTAACAAGAAGAGGGAAGCTAAGAAAACCACAACTACTAGTAACAACCTTTTGTGGAGCAAAACGCCGTTACCCCCCAAATGAAGGATTTTGGCTTTACTGAGGTTTATTGGGAGGAAACCTTGAGTTTCACCGGAAGAGCTGTATGTACAAAGACAACCAAAAGACAGTGTAAGCTACAAACGACGCTCTCATCACAGTAACGTTTGAACGAGAACATAACGCTCACTACTAAAATATCGACTCTTATTCAAAAACCAAACCGGTATTCTTAGACAATAAAGTAAATTTACAATTCCAATCAACCAATAAAATAAATATCCTTATTTACAAAATAAACATATCTTGTGCCTGTATCAAAGGGGGCCGCTAATAACTAGATACGTTTTACTAACTGTTGCATCTGGCAGTCAGCTAGCACAGACTTAGACGATGTGGAAACTAAAAACGACAATATGGAACTCCCAAGTGACGTGTCTGGAAAGCATCCTGCTGCACGCTCACTACGTTTCACAGATATTTTTACTCAAAGGTATAATTCTATTAAATTGCAGTGTCTAAAACTGCATTATTGCTGAACCAAATGATCATATATCCTAATTTGGTTTAGAAACAGTTGAAACCAGATGCATAGATACACTATAAAAAGACAAATAGAGTTAATTTCTTTTTGCCGTCTGGCCTTAAGTTAGATTAAAGGTTTATTTGTGCCATCGTTGGGAAAGCCCCGACGATGATGATGATGTCACAGTTTTGTCATTTGGGTTGATGAGGCACTTCTGTGGGTGAATTCAAAAGCTGCACCTTAAACACGCTGCTTCCTGGTATGTTTTTCAGTAAAACAAAGCAAAGAAAAGAAAAAAAAAAAAGAAAGATTCATCAAGATATCAGGAAGGGGGCTGCCCAGTGGCGCAGCTGGTAGAGCTGTTGCCTTGCAGCAAGAAGGTTCTGGGTTCGATTCCCGGCCCCGGTCTTTCTGCATGGAGTTTGCATGTTCTCCCTGGGCATGCGTGGGTTCTCTCCAGGTACTCCAGCTTCCTCCCACAGTCCAAAAACATGACTGTCAGGTTAATTGGCTTCTCTAAATTCTCCCTAGGTGTGAATTTAGAGCATGTTTGTTTGTCCTGTATGTCTCTGTGTTGCCCTGCGACAGACTGGCGACCTGTCCAGGGTGACCCCGCCTCTCGCCCGAAATGACAGCTGGAGATAGGCAACAGCAACCCTCCCGATCCCAGTAAGGGAAAAAGGGTGCAGGAAAATGGATGGATGGAAGATATCAGGAAGAGATATTTGGACCTCCAAAAATGTAGTTCCTTCTACAGTACACTTTCCAGATGGCTGAAAATACAGCGTCCATCTGTTCAAACAACTATATAAAAAAAGCATAAGCAGCATGGGAGTGACTAGCCATTGCACCATTCAGGACGGACATGAGACCTGAGTCAACATGGAGCCAACACCTCAAACATACTGCTTCCTTGTGTTGCACTACAGGAGGATCAAAAGATATTAGGAAGTGGATTGTGGATCATCAAAAATCTGATTCAGCCTTGCTTACAACTCGCAGATGCCCAAACACATTATGTTCGTTTACTGAAACTCGAGTAAAAACGCCACTGAGCGTGCTTTTCAGAAATTACTTTTTTTTTTTTTTTTTTAACTATTATTACTAATATTTTACTGTGAATAGTCTGTTTCAAATGATCAGGCAATTGATTGATTCTGGGATTTAGAAAATAGAAATAACTTTGGCGATATTAAATGACCTTGAACAGGAAATGGTTAGTCGTTAAACAAAAAAAAAAAGAAAAGAAAATGCTTTTTTTTCCCCCCTTAAGTTCTCACTTAAAATTCAAGGAATCTCAAAAATAAAATAAAAAAATCTAATAAAAAAATTTGACACCTCATTTGTATTTTAGATTGTATTTTACAACTGCAATTAGGTCAGTAATCAATTTTGTTGGACAATAAATTATCTCAGAAATTATTGCAATAAATGATAATATTGTTGTTTTGAGATTATTGTAAATTAATACTATGGTGATGGAATAATAACGGAAAAATAAAGAACACATTCTCAAATATCAAGTAACTCTCAATTCTGGTGAACATTTGACGAAGGAACAGAAAGACATTTTAATTTTAAATAATAAATAAACAAAACAACAGAAACAACAAATAAAATTAAATTATGACGTCTCTGAAAATAAAATTATCCTTCAAAAACGGTGCTAGTTGAGACCAAAGCACTAGACTGAAGCCTTTTATTATCCAGTATTTTGGTAGAGAGAAAAGAGAAAGACAATAAATCAAGCAGATGGAAATTACTGAGCTTAATTTATAATGTGATTAATTGGCGTAGCATTATTTATTGTTACGCCAAAGTGGGCAGACATGAATGGGAGGCAAAAAAATAAATATGTTCACGGTGTAAGGTTAGCAGTTATTGTTGTACCTGGAGTTCCATTCGGTCAGTTTGGTGGGAGGTAGCTGTTTGTAACCCGTAGCGACGGCCAGCGAGAGCCGCGGACTGGCCACCGAGAAGAGAAACTGGAAGCCCACGAAGCTGCCAGCCACTACGCTCAACTCTCTTGTCTCCATCACTCACCTAAACACAACAGGGAGGGGGGGGCAGGAAGGGACAGGGACACGGAGTGAGTGATCCACACGGACAGGTTGGGTCGATCACTGTCAGTCATCCTGGACGGCGGCTGCGGAAACCGATGTGACAGTGGCGGTGGGCGGCTGCGTGTTCATCAAGTCCGCCAAACCGAACAGGAAGAGGAAAGAGACAGAGGGAAAAGTAGATAAACTGAGAACAAACGGCGTCTAATGCAAGTGACAGGCGAGGTTGAGCTGAGCCTCGCTTTACAGACGAAACAAACAGCAGAGTAAAGGGAAACAGAAGGAGAAGACAGACAGAACCCAGAGGAAAATGAGTCTGAATACAGTAGGCAGCACAGGAGCTGAATTTGGAATAAAAGGTCTCCATTATGAGTATTCTGCAAGCGGATTACTGGGAACCCGCCAAAAAACAATCTCTGAGAAGAAAACAAAGACTCTGCATGGAAAGAAAAGAGGATTTTTTTTTAAAAATGATTTTATGGTTGAACAGGTGATGAAGCTTATGAGGCCAAGCAGTTTGCAAAACAAGAGTTTACTTCAACAATGCTGCTCATTATTCCTACAGTCTGCTTAAAAAAAATATATATACATTTAAATCAGTTGGGCATAACAGTGCCTTGCTAAAAAGTGTTCATGTGGCTCGGACGTTTTGCCATATTACTATTAAAAAGGCCTTTAGAACTTGAAAAGGAGCAGAATAGTGAAACTTTTTACAATTAAGACGCCAGAAAGATTTGGCTTGCTTTATCCGTACTTTACGCTGTTAAGCCGAAATGTAGCCGTCATCATGAGTAGGGATGCACTGATGTATTGTATCCGATACCGATACACATATTTGAGATCCAACATCGGCCGATACCGATCCAATACAGAAAAACAAAGCTGAATTGACTTAAAACGTTTCTCGTTCTAAAACACAGACATAATTACAAATGTATTTGATAACTCTGCACCAGTACATACACATGCATACACCAGTAGCTTTGCAGGCTTGGTCAAACGAGTGAAAAAACAACACAACTTTAAATGAGTTCTTTCAGTGCAATTAGGAGTAAAACAGCTAATGTAAAATTAAAGTTGAAATTTGAAAATTGCTAAAAAATTTGCCAGCTGTAATTGCAACAAAAGATGATTTTAAATTCACTTGCACATCCTCCTTTATAGATCTACATACAAACATCCAAGTTTGTGTGCGTAATTTATATAAAATAGGAAAAACATCAAGAGGTATGAAGACTTTTGCGAGGCAATGTACATTTTTTACCTCCTTTGGTGGCTATTTGTCAGCAAATTTCTGTGAAAATGGAGTATCAGCGCTAATAAAACCCAAAATTTAATTTGTACAGCTGGAACAGCTTCAGGTGATACACCTCACCCCAAATCCCTAAAGAAAGAAAAAAAAAAACATGGAACTCACTGATACTTCTTGCGTACCATTTGTTGTGAAACACTGCTTAGTCAGCATGCTTTATCTCGGCTCTAATGTATGTAAAGTGTCAAGTTACAACAGGCAAACAATCTCTGAAACACACAGAGTATATATCTACAAACAATAAATATGTCAAAGGATGCTGGAATTACGGTCGAGCTTGCAGGGTTGTTGTTGGAAAACGGCTCAAATTGCCGTCTTGTGTGTCAATAAAGCCTTTGCTAGCTCTGTTAGCATTAAAACAACCGCAACGGTCTCTAATCCTGCGGGGTTTCCCACAAGTGCTTTCTCCAAATGTTAGATTTACTAAAGATTTGGGTTGAAATTGTGCAGGTAGGTCAGGCTTTTACATTGAGACTTTGACTGTGCTTGGCTTACGTCATAAGGCAGAATGTCGTCAAGGGCATTTATTTACACTTTAAACACAAACTTATAAAAATTCCAAATGAGCCAAGTCAGTTTTTACAACCATAAAATCAAATTCTGTTAAAATAAAAGACTGTTGCAATGGCTAGCTTTGCTTATTGAGCTATTATTTTAGAATACATGTTGGAGTATCTGATACATTAGCTTGAATTTAGTCTTTTGTAGACTTTTCGTCACCTTTTTTTTTTTTTTGTTGGTTGGAGCATTGCATTTTGGGACATTTATTCCCTCTGGGTTTGGATGTTGTGCAGCTGGGAGAATTTTTGCTTTTATTAATTAATTTTTTTTATACTGGACAGTTGTTACGATGTACAACCATGGCAACAAGGTCTGATTTTTACAACTGTGAGCAGCCAATTAGCATCTCAATATGACCCGACAGAGATATAAGGGGAGAAGCAAAAGCAAAAGAGGTGGATTAGAAGTGCTAGCTTGTAACTGATGGTGTCATCCAGGATATTTTAATATGAATTATCATTGTAGGACAACTCTTTGGAGACACTTTAATGCTATGACATTTAATTTTCCTTGGGGATAAATATAAGATTTTTTAAAATTGAATTATTATTACATTATTATTATTCAAATTTTAAACAAACCTGGAATTATGACACAACCGCGTCAAACCACACTTTTCTCACTCTGTGTCCACATTGCTCTCCATCAGCTTTAGTAACCCAGCCACTATAAATATACATGAGGTGTTGACATCAAGAACAGTTGGAGATCCTCCAACAGGCCAAGTACATTGTTCACATGCAGAGTGTGAACGTGTGGCGCTTCCATTAAAGCATCCCGACAGATATTGCATGCGGGCAATTTTGCAATTATGATATTGCATATACACTGCTATTTGATCAATCGTGCGGCTCCAATAGTAATCATTCGATGAAAGCATCAGCTGATCACTCAAAATTGAGGAAATCGGTGCCGATTGATCATCTCACCCTTAATACAGAGTTCTGGATGATCCTAATAAACAAAACTTTTTATTAGGATATAAACATATAAACTGTTCTTTAGTGCAACAGTTTATATGTAGTACAGTTAAATAGCAAGAAATTAGCATACTTAATCATATTGTCTAATTACATATAATGGTATATATGGTCTGATAAAAAAATAAATAACTATTTTTTTAAATCGGTATTGGCTTTTTAACATCAGTGCTCGGCCAGAAAACTGAAATCGGTGTACTCCAAGTATTGTGATTCGCAATATTCTCAGCAGCAGCTGCCTTATATGCGAGGCCACTTTCAGGGAAAAGATATTGACAATGCTGACACCAAAAAGGTCATTTAAAGAACTTCTATCTTTCTTTTGTAGCAAGAGGCGAACAGCTCAGATAAAAGGCGACTTCTACTGGACTCAATAATTTTTTTTTTTTTTTGTCAAAAAGCTAATTGTTTGGGGTAAACAAAGAAAAAAAAAGCTCTCTGCAATGAGTTAATTTAATTTTGATCACTCTGCAAGTGAACTGTCTCCACATGAACTGCACACACCACAGAGTTTTTGCTTATCAGCATGCTGACTCCTTTGGGGAAATCTGGTTCCCTTCACTGAGGTCAACAAACTGGATGTTTGTCTTTGCAAAATTAAGATAAACAGCAAAGACGCACTGAGAGGAGATCACTTGCTCTTGTGAACTTCAATGTTTTTGAAAGGAGAGTGGTGGAGGTTATTGATCCTCTGCTCCCTAACACTGACACTGTGCTCTCATCAGTTTTCTACAGCTGCTTATGTTCAAGAACAAAACTATTGATTTGCCAGACACGTCAAGTCGACTTCCTCTCAGCTCTGCTTCCCAAAAACACAAAAAAAAAAAAAAAACACAGCAGTCCTCAACTTGTGTTAACCACTGAATATATGGACACCGCTTGCAACTTTATTTTATTTTGACATCCTCATCATCTGAATGGTGTTTCTTTTCTGCTTTCTGTTCTGGGATTGTTGTAAAGTAAAACTCCAACTGAACAAAAACAAAGCGGGAAGCAGAAGAGGCTGCACAGTTAGCAATAAAGTACAGGTTACTACAGGTGGAGGCTAATTATGAGCTTTCACCTGCATCCGGTGTTATTATCTGTTGCGACATCCTGCGTCAGCGCCAGTCTGGACTGTCACCTGCTTCGTACCCTGAACTTCTGATTAAATCCAGGGAATTATGCGAGTTATGCAAACGCTAATTACTGCTGACAGATTACATTGTGCAAGACAAAGGTTACTGAGAATTGGCAGAAAGCAGTGGGGATCTGATACAGTGCAGATATGTGGAATTATTCTGTTTGCAAAGCAATCTAAGTGGGTTAACCGCTGAGCCGCACATGACACCTTGTGTATGCAATGTACACACAACTACAGTGATTTGGAGAAGTGCTCAAAAAACCAAAGACATCCGTGTATTTTACTGGGATTTTATGTGATAGACCAACACAAAGTAGTGCGCACAGGCCAAAAAGTCCTATTAGGTCTCCTCTGACCGTAGCACCTTCTTCAACATGTTTACTGTCTCCTACATGGCAAATATTATACCAGACTTTTGTTGTGTTTGCAAAGTAGCCAATCCAAGAGCTCCATTTATTTTTCTTGGCGCCGATTGATTGATTACAACCAAGTCCGGAAATAAGGAAGACTTTAGCTTCTATGAAATGCTAGGATGGTTAGCTGTGCACATTGATGCATATTACGCTTTATATAGTGTTTGAACTATTAAAATAGGCAGTGAGAAGCAAACTTGGCCTCAAGTGTTCTCATATTTTCTCTAGTAGGCTTACAAACCACTAAAAGTGATAGTCTTTGGGTTTGTTTATTTATTTATTGTTAAAAACACTAAACAAATAAGGTAGCAAAACTTTCAAACTGTCCTTACTTGACAAGGACACAATTTTGAAATATGGCTGGTCTAAGTTACACTCCAAAAATCAGAAGTTTCAATCTTGTTCTACGCAGTTTCAGTTTTTCACTTAAATGTGGGGATGGACATTTATTATACTGTCTGTTGTGATAAATGTCTCATCATGATAAGAATTGGTAAGAGTTATTGTTGCCATGATAAATTCCAATTAATGATGTTAGTTAGTTCTGCCCTTTTCTCCACTGTTTGTTCAATAAATATAAATACATTTGAAATTATGATTAAATGCAGCTACTCTGTGCATTTTAGTGACATAAATCGCACTTCTTTATGTGACTGGTGTCCTAAAGAGGCATATTACAAATGGGAATGTTTTTCAAGAGCAGTATTTGTGTTTGTGGACTTATGATTACTGTGCCAGTTAGTCACAGCCATATCTGAAGTTGCTTAAAATAAACAAAACAAGGAAATAGTTCTTATAGTCACTTTTATCGTTATCACAATAGCGCCACAAAATATCGTGATAAAACTCTTAAGTCCATATCACCCACCCCTAGTTGAAGTCACCAGCACTAAACACACTAATCAAAGGCTTTTTTAAGCAAATCCCCATTATTAAAATAAATAAATATCAGGTTCAGCAGCAAAGCAGAGAAAAGCTCCACAACACCCAGTGAGCCCATTATTCCCCCACAATTTCTGCGCTGATCATATATGCAGCTTGTGCCTGAATAATTCAGCATCCTTCACCTGGCAGGCTGGTTCATATCCCGCCCCGTGGGAAGAGAGGAGGCGGCCCGCGGAGCCTCTCACTGCGGCTCGCGGCCCCGGAACAGGAGAGCCCCGCTCTGTCATCCACTCCTGACCTTCTTCCGCAGGACCATCCTGCTGCTGTCAGCAAACCGTGACACCCCCTCTAACCCCCCGCACTGACATATCGACCAAATATTAATAATAGCGCTTCAATTTCCCCTCCCACCTCCACCACTTCTACCCCCACGGCTCTGTTCGTTTGGAAATCCAAACCGACCCCCAGTCTACCGCATTGCTACACCAAATCTCTGGGCTTGGACTTGCACAATACCCCCACCCCACCCCACCTCCTCCTCTTCCTTCTCCTCTCCTCTCTCTCTCCCCGCAGAAGCCTGATCGCACCGGTCTCCTCCAACAAGCTGGATCCTGACATGAATACTGATACACCACGGCTGGTCGGTGCATCTTGCACACAGACCCTCTAACAATACCTCCACCTCCCTCCTCCAACGATTTGGAGGGACTCGCACGCGGTCCACCGCGGAGCGGCTCGCGCTACCCGGGATGTGCAGCAGAGATGAGATTATCTACCCACGAAGGCGTTCCGCGCGCCCTGCTCTTGGGATGCAAATGAACAACAAAAGCGTTGCAGGCAGCCAAGAAAATGGCGAGGAACGTTATCAGCAACAAGAAACGTAGCTTTATTATTATTTTTTTATTATTGCCAGTCCCCCCCCCCCTCCCTCCCTCTTGAATGCATTCCCAGACAGGTGGGGAACGAGTTGTAACAAGCAGTCCCGTTACTAGAGTTAAGTCTGAGCTGGCAACAAGGAGGACAAAAACAAAAGTCTAAGGTAAAAAGCAGCAGACAGAAAACATTGGTCCATAGCTGTGGAAGAGGAGGTACGAGGTCTGCTTTACCTGCTAGCCGTCGCATAGGGCACAGTTGGCGGACAAACTCCCCCCCGGTTCAAGCGCCGGTGTTGTTGTGGGCGTCTTCTCTCCACTTTCCTTCAACTTGACGTTAGCTAGCGGCTCGGCTAAAACTGAAAGCAGCCCCGCTGGCTCTCCCAGCGAGACCCCCAGGACGAGCGGAGGAACAGCACAACAGCCTTCCCCCGCCACGAAGACAAGCGCCGCGCGTCCCACCAGCCGCTGCGAACAAGGAGAGCAATGGCTTCTCTCACCGCCTCATGTCCTCGCTTTCGGTTGTTTTCGCGCTAGAGTACCGACAGAAAAGTTTTTTTTTAGTCGCTTTATTTTGGCTCCTGACAGAAAGCGAGCGAGCGAGCGGTGACGTCGGCACGTACCCGCCTCCGCGTGCACACGCCCCCCTTAGACACGGGCTACACCCACGAGAAACAAAGGCCAGGCTTTAATATGATTTATGGATGAGTAAGCAGGGCTGGCCTAAGGCTGTGTGGGGCCCTCGGCAGAATTTGATTCGGGGCCCCTCTTCCTTTGAGAAGCATCACCACGACCAGCAGCATTTCAATACAGATTTATTGGAAATCGTGGGAACAGACCTGATCATTTGTAAACAATAAAAAGAACATATTCTTTGCATAACTTCGCAAGTTAAAATCGCTAGATGTTTTTTATTACTATTTCATGAGATGTATTTACAGAAAGCAGAAGAAAACGTATGCATGCCATTAATTTTGATAAATAAAATTTAGAAAAGTAAACACACTTATTCTTGGCAGAAGGTGTTTGGTTCAGATATGATGTTAATGTGAAAGATCAATACAAGCTAATGTTTGACTTGAACTATTGCACTGTATTCCAAATATTTTGAATAAAAATACCATCAACTGACTCTCAGCATAGCTTCGCAGTTGGATATTTAGTTTTGGGCTTTGACTGGAACTTCCCTGTAGACTGATTTCCTTTAAATGAAATCCCTCCGTGTATGTTCAGGGTTGTGCCCCTGCTTAAAAAAAATAAAAATAAATGTTCCCCACATCATGATGCTGCTGCCACCATATTCCACACAGTAAAATAAACCTTCACAGAACTCCTACATTCCCACATTTGGATTAAATATTAATCTTGCTTTGATCAATATAAATGCCTGCCGCACTTTTCAGATTTTTATTTGCCAAACACTTTGAACAAGACATCGCCGTCCTTCCGCACTTCTGGTTACTCAGTAAATAAACGGCATCCGATATATTTTTTTTAACAGCAAATGTAAGAAAGTCTGCTGAAGGTACAGGGATTGAAAAATAAATAAACTTAAGCATTTTTTAAAGCAATTGCTGCAATTGTTTTTCAGTGTACTAAATTATTCTGTACAGTAAGCATTAGTCAAGCTCAAACTATTTGTTGGAGGACGTGTTTGAGGAAATTCTTTCTCAGGTACACGCTTCCTTTGGGAGAGCATTCGTTTCATAGCAACATCGGTGTGTTCTTGCCACAAAGGTTCGTTGAAAAGACAGCACACTAAAGATGTTGCCACAGTTTTAAAATAAAAGATCCTTATTATTTTTGCAGTCTGCTGGTTCTTTTCAAAGCGGAACCGTCTGACCTGTTCAGTGGAAAGAACTCACTTTACGGTTTGACTGTTTTGTTTTTGAAGCCGTCAGTCTGGTTCTACCGCACGCTCTGTTGCTGACAACATATATATGAGAAAAAGAAAAAAAAAACATAATCATAATCCAGTCTTACATACATTCCCATTGATCCTAGCTGCAAACAGCATATCAAGACAAATGAAATATTATGTTTTAGTCAATTTAATAAGTTTTCTTATTGCATGGAGTCACTCACTCCTCCTGGACAAATGGACAATTCCTTTCCTTGTGTTGCTGACTTCACATGAACATAGTGACAGCGCAGAGACATTTATCTCTAGATTAGCCTCTCCCCCAGCATGATGGCAGCACTTCCTGCTAACGCTAACCGTACCCGTCTTGACTCCACTGCTTATCTGCCCCACGCTCTAATCAAAAACAAGTTCCAACCTCGAAAGTCTGAATTGTCAACGGCCTTCCGGTGATAACAGCAATGCCCTCATTAGAGCTTAAGAACATTCAGGAAATACCTGCATCCACACTAATATTTTACTGGACTGGCTGGAAGAGAGCTACAAAAGAGTACATATACTGCAATAGCAAATTTTTGTGAAAACTTGTTTTCTCACTGTTTTCTGAAAATTTTTTTAATAAAAAAATATTTGCTTGCATATTTATTAAATATCTTGCCATTTAATTAATATTGTGTCATGTCTTATAGGTAATCTATAAAACAGATAATGTGTAAAAAGAGAAGAAAAAAAACGAGCTCTTCTGCTTTAGTCTGAAACAACCAATCACAGCTAAGAGGGGGGTCTTAGCGCTGTCAATCATTCTTGTGTACTTGCAAAAAAAAGAAATCTGCAAAAAATCTGCAAAAGAAAACAAACATTTGTCCCTGAATACATTTTCTAAAAGTGGTTTGGCTTTTTTTATGTCGCTTTGCGTCTTGTGATAAAGGAAGTCAGAGTCAGATTGGAAGAATCAACAACAATCATTAGCAACCGTCTCAGAGACTTGATTGCAGACTACACCTGAGACCGGAAAATATAACTTTTATTTAAAATGCCTTTATATTTAGCGTTTCAATCTAAATGTAAAGGCAGCTTTTTATGGCGTGAGTCATTTTTGTCGGCCATTTTGAGAGCAAAGAAAGGGGTGCAGTGACTCAGTGAGCACAAGGAAATGCAAGAGGCGCAAGAAAGATTTTCGCGTCGACTGGAAGGGTGAGTCGAGACGAGATTAGAGATCAATCTAATCCGACACCTTGCTGCCAGCTCGACCAGACCGGATGCCAATCAAGGGAGCAGCCCCTGTCCTCTACATGTGCCTCCTGAAATGTGCGGCATGAGGCGCATTTCAATAGAATTGGCTGAAATTAAATACTTTCTTTGTTCACGTTAATTTCCCAATGACAGAAGAAATACTTTATTTGTTTTCGGGGCTGGGAGAAAATGCGTTAGCGGGATTGGCGGACAAATCTTTGCACATTCATTCATTTATACAACCACAAACGTCAAAGTGTTTCCCACTGGGAGTTAAATGCACACAAAGACACGTCAAAGCTAATGTTAGCATGTTCTCGAGAAAGAGCGGCTCCACTTCAGTATACTATTTACTGGAGTAATATGTTATGCAAGTAAAAAGAAAGGATATTGTGAAAAAACTTCCTGAGTAACTGAACAGAATAACATATTACAAATGATGGAATCAGACAACAAATATAAAGTAATGTGTAAATTCTGGTATTTTAAAGGTGAAAATAAAAACAAGGGGGAAAAAAATTTAAACAATTTACAAAAGAACAAATTCAAAAGGATTAAACACTTTTCCAAATCATTTTTTTTTCCTATAAAAAAATTGTATACAGTACATTCTTTCAGTAGGTAACATACACATGTGTTAGAAAAGGGTAAAGCACTTCCAGTGACAATATCTACTCTTGAAAAAATGAAAGCTTGAGTACAAACAGGAAGTCTCACTTCAACATGAACTGTAGGCTTGTGTCTGTGAAACGGTGGGTTCAGGAGCCGGACATCAAGCAAGAGTTGTGATGCCTCATAATAATATTACTCAAGTAAAAGAAAAAAAAAAACAACAGAGCCGTAATATTACTCCTAAAAGTGCATTACTTCCAAAAATTTAACTAAACTAAAAGTAACTGAGTCATCATAGCAAATCTGTGGTTGTGGAAAAAATGGTTGAAGGTGAGTCAAATGATAATAATAAATGGAAAAAGAAGGGAAACGACACATACCTGTGCAGGTGATCTTATCTATCTCCACAAAGGTCTGAAAATCAGCCACTGTCCCCGTTCTTGCTCTGCTGGTTATATTTGAAAGCATTGTGTTGAGGTACAAAGTTGGTGTTGGTCAGTGTTTTCAGTAAAATAAGATTGGAACATTGAACTGTGATAATACCTGACAGTGTCAGTTATGAAAATAAAATAATAATGAAAAAAAAAATTGCTATTGGCCAAAATCAGGGTCGGCAGATGAGACTTTTGAAATATCGGTGATCGATCAGAAAACTGCAATCGGTTCACCGGAGTTCATTCCTCCAGTTCTAGAGTGTCTTTATGTCTTGGTAGTTAGTTAATCATTATGTTAGTGTGATTACTAATAGTTGATTATTGATTCTGAGGATAAATATATTATTATAATTCATTCATTTCAGTCATTTTGAAAAAAAAAAGTGAATTTTTTCCTTCACACAAATGAACCTCAGATAGATGTTTACACTGATTAATGAATGTGACTGATATGATTTTTAATGCGTCATATTGTGCATCATCTGTAAGACAGTTTGTCCCCCATA
Source organism: Phalloptychus januarius (assembly GCA_902982915.1). Taxonomy (NCBI): domain Eukaryota; kingdom Metazoa; phylum Chordata; class Actinopteri; order Cyprinodontiformes; family Poeciliidae; genus Phalloptychus; species Phalloptychus januarius. Next base: position 2,754,203 of record CADWAE010000476.1, read on the forward strand.
AAGGTGTTTATATAACTGACCAATACAGAGTAGTGTTTTTTTTTTCTTAAAAGTGTGGTGTGCATTTGTATTCAGGCCTCCTAACTCTTCCAACAGGACCTAAGCTACATCAAGTCCTGTTCTTCCTGTTCTTCCTGTATTAAGTAAAGAATACATTTTCAAGTCCTGCCACCGATTCTCAATTTGATTTCGGTTTGCACTTTGACTGGCAAATACTGCGTATTTAATTTGATTTATTGATATAGTATCCATTTGTAGCGAATGTCAGACTTTGCAAGATTAGTGTTCAGAAATAAATCAAAATTGGATTAGAGCGTTTCTATTTTGAGTTGATCACCTTATTGTGTTGGGATTTTATAAAAAAATTTTTTTAGATATCTGCCTTAACAGAAAAACGTCACATTACTGTTTCATTAATTGTGAAAGAAACAATTAAGAGGAGCTGGAAAAATGTTTTTCTCTGAAAAGAATCTGTGGAGGAAGCAGTTGCTTTGCTGTTACCGCAGCAACAAGACAACACTTTTTCCTCCTCCGCTGATTTTAGCTTCACCTTTTAACTGAGGATGAAATTATAGTGACAATAATAAAAACGAACTACTGAACACGTTGAGAACATTCACTGGCCACGCATGTACATACTACATACGTTCAGTAGTGGCATGTTTTGAAAGACGAACATGGACTATGTGAAAAACAGAAAGAAGGAAAACAAATCTGCTTTTCTTTTTAGTATATTTGGGTTTCTCGAGGTATTTTACTGACTTAATACAGATTTTTAAAAATGAATATGTATTTTCCAAAGTGGACTCGCCAATCCACTTTTTTTTTTGCTTCTGATACTGATAGAAATATCGGAGGTTTTTTGATCGGCAGATTCTAATCCATTACAGAAGTGATGAATTGACTTAAAATGATTTTTTTGTTTTTGTTTTTTAAACACAGACATAAATGTACTGAATTACACATTTATTTTATAATTCTACTCACTTAAAAGCACCAATAGCTCCACAACATGTGGTCAAACATGTAAAAAATAAACTACAACAAACTTTCTGCACTTTATGTGTCAGAAAGTGCAATTAGGAAGACTAGATATAATGTAAAATAATATCTTTTTTTAACAGTTATATCAGCAGAAAATGTATCCACCCTCAATTTGCTTTAAAATCTAAAAAGTAGAAATAAAATTGTGGTTGTTCAAAAATAACAACAAATGTCCTATTGTAAATATCTACCAAAAATAAAAGATGTCGTCTTTAAAAAAAAAAAAACAACTTTAACATCTGCGGCTCCAAACAAGTTTTATTTAGCTGGAGTGAGTGCAGAGATTACTCTGGAAAAATACTTTATACAGTCTGAAAGCATTGGTAGAGGTAACTGCTGTGACTGTGCACAACAGTTACCATATTTGTGTTTGTAAATAAAACAAAACAAAACAAAAAAATCAGAGAAGAAATTTTTATTTTCCTTTTATGATTCAATTATGTGCAAACCTGTGATTCATGGTTCCAAAGAAATGACCAATTTGAAAAAGATGTGTCTGGAATGCACATCATGCGACCTTGAATCTGTGTGCAAACGCCTGGCTCCGTGCGAGCCTGCGATGCAAATTGCTAAGTTGTTATTCTCCATGTAGTTGGCAAAGTTGACGGAGATCAAATTTTCCTTTTTTTTTTTTTTTTTAGCGACTCTCATTGACACACGGTGTTGCTTTGCTGCTTTAGGGTCTGCAGGGGAAACAAAAAACAAAAAACAAGCACCGGGTTTAATAAATGGGTAAATCTGACTGGCATGCAATAAAACCTGCTAAGCCTTGCTTATATGGATTGGTGAGCAGTTGGCGCATGAGAGTGTAAACAGTTGTATAAAATGGTCGTAAAAGCTAGCCTAACGCTGACTTTAAGAGTTCAGATGTTTGTTATTGCAGTAGATTTCAAGGATTTATGCTAAACGTTTGTTTGTCCACACCAAAAACCCAAATTGTTGGTTTTATGTGTCTGTCTGCGAGGCTAACAGGGTTATCATTGGCTTTTTATGAATCATAAGTCTCATCAGAGCTCCAAAAGAGCCACTGTTAGGGTTTTGCTCTCTAATAGATGTCATTAATTTACACCGTCTTTTGCTAAGCTGATCCTTCATTTACAAGGTCTGGCTGGGAAATTTCCCATCCCTGATGAATTCTTCTAAGTGACCTGTAAAACGGTAATAATGAGAACGAAAGCGACATGGTTTATCATGTTATGAGCAATTATCCACCTCACAGCAGGGCGACCTGCTTCCCTCGCCGAGACTAAAGACAGGACGGCGTCGCCGTGACAGCGGGGCAGGCGAGATTTATCGTCCGCTTCTGCGGCCGGAGCTTGCGAATGCAGGCACGATGAGAGCCAGCCTGGCGAATTTGAATCAATCTGGGAGGATGGAAGGAGTTGAGCTGAAGGTGAACAGCAGGAGGAAGGGAGGAGTGTGAACAGGACACTGTGTACACCTCAAGGAGGGCAGGGCAGGTGAGTCGTAGTTCGGACCTTTGCCTAAGGTGGGACAGACCTTTGCTCTTTTTCTTTGGCACAGAACAGGAGCAATGAAGAACTGCACAGTGGCGCTCCTAAGAGGTGGCTAGGACCTTTGTATTTGGGCTTTTCTGGTACTCCCTTAAATCTGACGCACAATCAACGTCGACAAACATCAGCAATGGACGACAAGCCATTTGGCTCGGCCCACCAGGGTTCATTTCTGCTTTGTAAAGTGATCTGTTGGTACGCTGGGAAATGCTGTTGTTGTGCTTCAAGGAGTTAGCATATCAGTGAAGCTTCTCAAGCCGGTTACCAGGCTTGAATAGCGGCAGCTAATACTTTTCTTACTTGAAAATGGAATTAAATTACTTACTTGGATTTTTAAAAATACTTTTTGAATAAGTTTACATGGTTACATGAAAACATCTGCAGAGTGTGCTAATTTTTTTTAATCAGATTGTCAAAATAATTGTATATTCAGGAAATAAAATGCATTCTGGCTGTCTTAACCAGCGTTGAGTCAAATTGAATGTGAAAAGTGAGAATAAAACCACATATTCAAACATCTGGTTTAAGTCTAAGAGATTCCCGTCATTCTTTATAACCAGTCAATGAAGGCTATTTATGTAGCACATTTCATCAACAAGGCAATTCATAAAAACACAAAACTACCACCTACATGGGCAAACCCGTATGGGGCCACCATGGAAACTGTGAACAAACCCATGTGGGACCCATATTGTCTGCCCTCCTTTTCCCCATATGGGGCCCATCTAGGTATGCTGGCTGGGATAGAAGCAAAACAATTGAGAAAACATTACAAACATTGCATCTTGCCAAGAACATAAGAGATCCTATTGCATCGCGAAGCTAAAACTTATGTTTTCAGCTCCACTAATGTCAAGTGGCCTCAAAGTGCAAACGCACAGAGAGAAAAGCAGAACTATTATCATCCTCTTCCACTCAAGCAGCCCCAGTCATGAGACAGAGCTCCACACTCAGAAAATGTCAGCGTCTTTGCCCCGAGGTCGGAGAAACACGCAGCTTTGATTGGATCTTCCCCCAAGACTCCCTGTAAAAAAAACCCCAGAGACGATTACCTGAACGCACGCATAAACAGCCAGCTGGGGGAAGGCGGGAGGTGATGTAGATTAACGGAATTTCACTGACATTCATGAAAACGCAGCATAATAAGAAGCCGTCTGTTTCGTGCAGAATTACTAGAATGGGCCCAGCGTGCCCGCAGCACGACAAGCACGGTGCATGTGCATACATTACTCATGTGCACATATACTGTATGTACATGTGAGCTCTAATTTTGCATGTGTGGACGTAGATGTGGTTAGTTGTTCACGGAATATTAATGAGCTCGTTCTCTACGGTTTGCGTTTCAGGAGAGTTTCTGAAAACAATTACGAGGCAGAAATTAGTTGTAATCCCAAGAAAACACTTGGCAGAATAAAACATCGCGCCGCCGTCTTCAATTGGTTGCAATAATTGCAAACCTCCCTTGAGCTCTCTGAGCAATGTTTGAACTCACCAAGCCCCGAAATATTTAATTATCCCAGGAGGAGACTAATTATTACTTTGTTGCAGGTAGGGAGTCGAGAACGGCTATTATTCAAACAAATAAACGCGCAGTTTAACCGAGTCTTTAAGTCTAATTACTTGGTTTCAGCCGCGCAGAACGGTCAGCGTGGAAAAGCAGCCCAAAGAGCTCAAAGGACTTTCTGTTTTTCTCTTTTTTATGGTATTAAAACATGGCGGCTGCTGAAGATAATCCATGCCTCTGGAACCTTTCCTCACATTTTGTCATGCTACAGCCACAAAACAGGATTTTTACTGAGACATTGTAGGTCAAGTGAAGATAAATACACGTTAGAAATATTTCCTGCCTCTCCAAATTCCACAACGGCAAACCTAGAGCTACGTGGTCATTTATCTGAATTGCTAGAATGAGCAAGAAGAGCATTATTCAGAGTGATGACTCTGGAGGAGCTGTAGAGACTGCCAACTTCCTGTGGGAAAAATCTGTTGACAGGAAACTGCTAGTTTCATAGTTTCATTGTTTTTTTTTATTTATAAACCATGTCTGTATTTGTCGGAACAGTTCTTTGCATATAAAGCACTTAGTTGTCAAGGTGATCACAATGGCATTTTTTCATTAGTCACAATATTACAAGTCATACAAAAAAAGTTGTGCAATGCACAAATCTGGCTTTTATGGAAAAGATCTCAGAGGTACGACGGAGTGTTTGAGCCACACTAAGGAGAAAAAAAAGTTACAATATTATGAGAATAAAATCAAAATAATACAAGAATAAAGTCATAGTGTTACAAGAATAAGGTTGCAATCTCATAATGTTATGATTTTATTCTCGTACAACTTTATTCTTATAATTTTATTTCATTATTTTTATTTTCTTAATGTGGCCCTAATACTCTGTCATCGAGAAGAATGCTATAAGATCACTTTAACGCATTAGTTTCTATTCATTTTCGCAATTTTTAATTAAGTGTCGCATTTTTTTTGGCCGGAAATTTTTGTATTCGCTCGTTTCTGGTACGCCCTTAAACCTGACGCACAAGCGACACCCGCAAACAGCGACGGACGGTTAAGCCGCTTCTTATGTCTCACCGGTGGTTAAAAAAACGATCTGCTGGATCATTCAAAAAACGATCTGCTGGAAAAAGACTATTGTTGTGTTTGAGGTTGTGCTACAACTAACGTAGCATCTCAACGCTAAGCATGTTGCAGCAGCACAGGCGTTCCCGATGCTAACGTCCACATTTCTAAAGAAGCTCCATGTAATTTCAGGGCTTCCTGTGAAAGCTCAGTGGGTATTATAGCATTTCACACCAATCTGATAGTTGAATTAAAAACAACACGTTTGTTGTTTGGCTCATACGCCTATCGGGTCTGCTTCAGAGGCTTCAGAGGTATCTGGTCCTGCACAGAGACGTGAATAAACAGTTGGAGCTACGGGCCTCCGAGTTACGATGCTTCCCTTTAGTCCTTGGGGAGGAGATCCACTGCAGACCAAGAACCCAGCGGAGAGACTAATCCTTTCCGGCATGGAAACACTTTGGGATTCCCCATGAGGAGCTGGATGGCGTCGCCATGGAAAGGGCTTTGACAACCATACGTTACTAAATATGCCGTATCTCGTTAAAGTGTGCAAATCTCTTCAGCTTTTCAGAATTCTGTCACCTCTCAGTTTTAGGCGTCAATGTGTTTTTTTTTAATGGGATTTTAGTGTCATGCTAGGCTTTGAGGAGCGAGAGTGCAGACAGTCACCTCTGAGATGAAATTTATGAAAACTCGCATGTGGAAACACGGGATTAAAACAAGCAAAGCAGTCGAGTCCGGAGGGGAAAACGATGGAAAACGAGAGGCTTAAATACGACAAAACAGGCGAAGACAATCAGGCCAGACGTGATGAATGAAGCTGATGAGCAGAGAAAAAAACAGTGGCAGGTGGGGAAAGAATGAAAACAATATGAGCATGAAAAGCTTGAAGTGAGAAACAAAAGAGAGAAAAAAAAAACTGAACAAATTTAGGGAATATAAATACGGCAAAAAAAAAAATTCTAAGAAGCAAAAGAATAAGGAATAAACTTAACGAACACAGAAAAGAACCAAAATGTAAACCCTACAAGGTCTTAACAGGAATAAGGACAATAGACGCTATAGTTTTTACCTTATTATCATATGTTGGTATGATAAATCGTTGTACCACAGTGGAACTGGTCTGACCTGCATAATGTTGTTTCAAAGGACAAAAAAAAACTGAGCAAAGAATAAAATAAATGCATAAACAGGGCAGCCATAAATCAGGAACAAACGAATAAATAAAGTTCTTTTTCTTCTGTGATTTCATTTGTTGGATTTATTGCTTTTCTAATTGCAGCAGAAGGTGTTTCTGTGAAGCATTGACTCAGAGAGGCGGAATGCAAATGCGTCTCGTGTTTTTCCAGAATATTTATCGATAAATGTAAAAAAAACCCCTAAAAAATCCGATCATCATTACATTGCAAATAATGCTGCAGTTTCTGTCTGACTCATAAAATTTCAATAAAATATGCATATTCTGTGGGTGTCATGTTGGAGGGGTGTGAATACTTTTGAAAGTCGGTGCGTTTTCAACACGTTCTACTGTTATTGCTAACCTCCCCTTCCAAACGCTCTCATTGGTTGGTAGAAAAATAAGTTCACAAGACCCACTAAATCATTCCAAACAGCTGGAGCAGCGTGGAAATGTTTCACGGCGCAAAGTCGACAAAAACTCGACACGAGTCGGTGATGACGTGTTGGGTTTTGAAAATGCCAGCAGAAGGCCACAAATGAAATAAATAACCCTTAACCACAACCTGCTGCGTTTTGTTATGCTAATAATGAACACAAGATGGCGGACAAGATGTAATCTTCAAGTAAGTGCACTTGAGAGGGCCCAGAGCGAGGCGGCTTTCTTTTCCAGTCGGTGGCCGTTACATCACGGCGGTACTCTGAGCCCGCATCTATCAAACGACAATGAAATCAGAAAACTTTGAATCCTGCAGGAAGAGGAGCCGCCTCCTGCAGGAAGCTTTGTGGCACACTGTGTAATCTTCACGCTACTAATGTAAAGCGTTTGGCCTGGAACGAAGCTGAACAGCCTGTGCCAGGTCCCAGTATGTGTGTGCGTGTGTGTGTGGGTGTGTGTGGAGGCGTCAAAAACGGGAAGGGGGGAGGACGGGTAGAAGAAGGAAGGGTGCCATAAGTTAGTGTGGTGCCATGTGCAATTCATTCCGCTCCACACCCACACAGTGAAACCAACTACTGCAAGACGGGAGGAAAATGCAGGAGAAAGGCTTCTTAAGAGTAAACAAGATGTTCGGAAAGGCAGTCACACACACACACACACACATGCACGTACACCCCCACGCTCAGCTTCACCTGTCATTCCTTACCTCCACTGGCAGCTATTGTCAGGATGCGTTAACCCCACTTGTCCCCCCCCCCCAAACACCGTTCCCGGAAGTTTGACGAACGCCATCAGCTCAGAAGAGCTGGTTCTCCTTCTTGACATGTGAACAGCTGGGTCCTTTTGTGTTATGACTCCCGCTGCCGCATCTGGTGTATGAGTGAGTGTTTATATGCGTGTATGCGTGTGTGTGTTCCTATGCTGATTTGAAGGCCCCTGCCACATCTGGGAGGCGCCCGAGCCGTCCGGACTCCCCCTCACACGTCTGGACAGCGTCGTGCCGACACCTAGCCTGTCACTCCGGCTTACCTGAAGCCCACCTCACCTCACGGTGAGAGGCGAGACGCCGGCTGCACAGCGCGCCGCGTGGCCGCTTTTACCCGCGGTGGATGTGTGTGAGGCCCGGGTCTGGCTCGGCCGAAAGCGTGGACGCGCTCCGTGTCTGCGTGTCAAGTGAGAACCCGAGTGTCGGCAGTGGTGTGCATGTGTGGCACCGGGCACATGTGCATCCTTGGGGCAGAGGCTCCAGTCTTCACACCTTTTAGTTGAAAACACCCGGAAAGACACACCAGCCTCTGCAGCCGGAGATTTTATGCAGGTCAAAGACTCTGCTTCATGTGGGGGCACTTTGACGACGGCCGCGTCGAAATGTGGCAAACCTGCACACGTCTCAGACTGCTTTATCAAAAAATATGATCACATATAGACGGTTTAAAGTGTCAAGCAGTTATATGGAAGCATTTTTTTTTTTTGGTTAGCTTGAAATGTTTGCCGAACACTTCATACCTTTCGCATATTTTCCCGTCGAAACCACAAGTTTGAGTTTATTTCCCAGGACCTTTTCTGTGAGAGACCAACAGGAAGTATTGCATAACTGTGAAGAGGAAAGTAAAGTTTTCTTTTTTTCGCAAATAAGAAGTGTAATACGTTCATATTCATCCAGCCCACTTCTGCCAGATTCTATGGTTTGGAGCGATGCTGCGGTTCCAGTGGCGGTCCTAGCCTGTTTGGTGCCCCAGGTGGTCACTAAAGTCGTGTCATGTGTACAGGGAGACACATGACAGATCTCTCTGTGGTGTATTGTGTGATTGGTCAGAAGTTTGAAGGTGTGTTTTTATGCAGAAATTTCTTTGGATAGCAATATTGATGTTTCACTCCAACTAGTCCACGTCTAGTATCCGGTTTTTATATCGGCAGGTGACATGAATACGTCCGAGGAGCTTTTATCGATGAGGAGATTCTTCACAAAGACTGCCAAATGGCTAAAGAAAACTCCTGGATGGAAATTGCAAAGTCATTGTCCACGGAGGAGACTGTCTGCAGAAAGACGTGGCGCTCTCTCTCTCTCTCTCTGTGTGACTGTTTTGCCAAAGGAAAACGGAGGATGCAGAGACAGAGTGTGAACCGAATCAGGAGGGGCGTCCCCAGACGTTCCCTGCCGCGTGTGAAAGGTGGGCGCGAATACGAACGTCCCACAACCACGTCACGGCGCATTGTATCTGGCCTCAGGTAGAGTATGGGAGCTTTCAACGTGAGGTCATTTTCTTGAAGCTAAAGCAAATATTTGAAAACTATATGGACCATTTGAAAAACTGGCTGATCGCGTGTTGAGTTTCAGACCATCCATCTAAGTCAAGTCTCAAGTCAAGTGTGACTACAGTAGACTCAGAACGCAACTCGCCATCTCTGTCCTAATGTCCAAACCGGTTCTTATTTTCTATGAATGACTGAATGTAGCCTGAAGCGCTTTGGGATCCTATGGATTCTATAAAGTCCTAAACAAGTACAAGCCTGCTACCATTTGTGATTTTGTGGTATGAAAGATGCAGAAAAAAACTGACCGTCCACAGCATGTTCAAGTCACTATTCTGACCAGGACCATTGAAATCGCTCTCTTGGGATTTGAAAAGTGAAAATATTTATTAATTCCACAAGCAGTACTTCTGAAGCTCTCCAAAAGGCAATGTTTGGGAGTTTAATCAAATGTTCTCAAAAGTGATCATCTTTTTCTGTCAAGTTAAAACTCAGTAAGTACAATGTAACCTTGTCCTTCCTTTGTGGTGCAGGTTCACTCTTAGTTTTTTGAGCCTCTCCATCTGAAAAGTGTAGACAAACATCTTTGAAAGAATAATGATTTCTCTCTGGCCTTGACATGACAACGTGTATCCCAGTGCACACTTGTCAAAAGCAGTCTTAACTGTGTGCGGGCGAGACCTGAGCCAAAGAAGAGATGGTCGGAGAGACGGACACAGTGATGCACCACTGACCAGCTCAGATACGCCGAGTCAGAGGCCTGTGTCCAATCGAGACAAAAAAACTAAATCAATCCACTTGTTTAACATGTGATTGTGTTGCAAGATTAAAATTTGGCTCTCAATTCGACAAGATCGGCTGACACTCGTCCAACAGAATCAGAATAAACTCCTATGGACAACTGTGTGATTTGATGCTGATGATCCTTTTCAGCTGAGGGAAACGGAGCTCAGCCCACACTGGTTCTGTGGTCTTGCCACTATATTTGTCAGAAGGGTGATTACCAACACCCTACACCAGGACGTCCTCTGTCCTTCAAACTTGCATTTAGAAATCCAAAATTAAGTGCAGAAAAGATCTTTGGCCTTTCCAGAGAAACAAACCATGAAAGAAAAAAATCAAGGCCCCGAGAGTTCTGGGCCGTACTTCACTCTGTGCAAATGTGAGGCAGACTTGATGTGGACTCAAAGCAAACATCCGCCACATGCGTGGTGTCACACAGCAAACTGCTCAGTGGGAAGCAGTGATCACGTCTAAAGGGTTTCGGACGCAACACTGACCTGATCAGGCTAACAGCGGGCACAAACGGTCTTTATAAGGTGCAGCAGCTAGTCTGCAAATCTGATCTGCACGAACAAGTGAGCATTAACTGTGGGAAATGAAGGAACCTGGCAATGGGTACTCTAGTTTGTGGACAGTGTGGGGCTCACAGAATGCGCACGGTACATTGTACTTGCGTAGAGCTTTATCAAGTCCTTAGGACCCCAGAGTGCTTCACACATTCACATGCTGATGGTGGCAAGCTACTGTATTGTAGCCACCGCCGCCCTGTGGCCCCTTTGACCACCAGCAGTTGGTCAAACAGCAGGAAAGGCAGTTGAAGTGTCTTGCCCAAGGACACAAAGACAGAGGCAGATGAAGCAGGAATCAAACCTGCAATCTACCGATTGCAGGACGAACTCCTACCATAGTCGCTTCAAGTCAAGTTAATTTGTATAGAACATTTCAGCGACAAGACAGTTCACAGCGCTTTACATCATAAAGTATTAAGTCTTCATCTGCTTCAGAGAATTCCTGAGTGTTCGTTCCATCTCCATCTTCCTCAGCCTGTGCTACTGTTTGAAAGCTATCCGCCCTTAACATCTTTAGGAATGTCAATTTTAATATCCGCAAAAGCAGACTTTCAATTTAGAGTATTTGTTGTGGGGAAAGTCTTTGTCTGAGGATTTGTCGCCCAAGCATAAGCAGAGCATTGAGCGGCGTTGCTTATTTATGCGCAACACCTTTATCTCTGACGTTATCCGCTTCAAAATCCATCACTTGTTCGCACGCCTCGATGAGCAAAAAGCCTGTGGAGTGCAAGAGTACTACAGTGTTTTCTGAGCCCGCGACTGCGTCTCTTTGTCTGAGCCGTGGAGTGCTGCCAGTTCCGAAACCTCCAGATCAGCGCAACATGCATCTCTCCCGGAGCACTCCACCGCTGAAGAATCTCCACTCTAATTAAGTGAGATTACAGCAATTAGCAGACCATTAATCACACCCTTATTAGTTTAGCCAGGCAAAGAGCGGGATGGAAAGATGGAAAGCGCAATGAAATGGAAGCAGGAGGAGGAGGAGGGAGAAAAGTGGAAGATAGAGAACAGTGAGGAGAGAGAAGGGTCTCCTCTTGGCGACGTGACTTCACACTGCCTTCTGTGTGAGCGCCGGGAGCAAAAACAAAGTCCAGTATGTGTCTGAACTGTATCATGTGGGAGGGCTTTTATTTGTGCTCGGGATGTATGGAAGGTGTTGGCTGGGCTTTGCGGACGCCGTCGTGCCAAGTCCAACACGCCCTTGCTCAGGCTCCGCATGTGACAGGGGGAAGTGGAGATTTAAAGTGTAATGTGTTGAGTCCTGAAGACAACTGTGTGCTATGATGGTGGGTGGCAGAGTGTGAGTTAGGGTTGGCACGAAGTGTGTGTGTGTGTGTGTATATGCATGAAACCATGGTGTTACTTTGTCAGTGAGTGTGTGTTTGTGAGCCAGGGGGAAGAGGTTTCGTGTGTCTGTGTGTGTTTTAAGGAAGGAGTAAGAGTTAAGCAGCTTCAGTGCGCTCCTATCTGATCTCAACCTCCATCTATTCTCCACCCCACTTCCACCCCCACCCCAAGTCTCTGCCCCCCACCCCTCGTCCCCCGACCCCTTCAACACGCCTCCCCGTCGTCAGCGAGCGGGGTCAAATGTTATTCCCTCCTCGTTGTCACGGTTGCCAATCACCTCACATTCTGTAGCAACTGTTTCCAAGGCAACGGAGAGATCCGGTTGCCAGGCACCCAGAGCAATGCATGTGATTGTTACTTTATTTATTTAATTCTATCTTTATCTATTTGTTCATTCTAAATGCGTCCGTGCCTTGCCTTCACGTGCGCACCCGAAACACACAAACAAACACACACACAAACACACACATCTGCAAGCGTGCGCTGAGCTATCACCGCTTCACACACCACCTCATACAGTTACCGTTTTATGCTCACACACACACATGCGCACACATGTCTGACACGACCTGGGCGCTAACTAAGTAGACCATCTGCATTTACCACAGGTGTGAAACGTGCGCGGCGGATGACAAACAGTGATTATCATAGCAATAAGGATACTAATCTGAGCCGTGCTCTCCTCCTGGCCTTCTGTTCCCTCCTCTCATCTGCCACATCTCATAGGAGCCGCGCGGTGATAAAGACAGGCCCTAATGAGAGGGCTCTTATTGCACTGTGATTTCCTCCCTCTGTCCCTCGGTCCCCTGCTCTCCCTCCCATCCTAATTTATCCACAATATCTCCTCTGTCTCCTTCCATCTATCCGTCAGTGGCCCTGCAGCCTGAACCCCCCCCCCCTTCCAAATACCCCCCATCGCCTCACCCCAGTCCCCAAACACTACCCCTCCCCTCCTGCATGAACCAGGACTCTTTGATTGTCTGGATAAATACTACAAGGTAATTGTAATGGAGTGACCCATCGGGGACGAAATTACCGCTATCACTGCTTGGCCGCATTCAGAACTCTCTTGTTCATTCAGACTCTCTTGTCTCTCTTGCTTTGCTGCTGCGGTTCGTGGAGAATTTGGTATGTGGGGGAAGATACCCCCCTCACAAAAAGTATTCAGACCTCATAGGAACCTGTGGGGCTTTTTGTGTGACGGACCGGCGCAAAGTCGTGCAAAATTATGAAGTGGAAGGAAAATGATGAATGGATTCAATGTTATGATGATGATGATGATGAGGAGGAGGAGGATGCCGCTTCTATGCACATCAAATATGGAAAAAAAACTTCAATAAACCTACAAAAGAGCTGAAACACAGAGTTCCTTTGAATGGAGACTAAATGGGTGATGTTAGTTCACATGTGTAGTTTGTCATGCTGTTTGTCATTTCACTGCGTTTTTGATAACTTTTAGAGCACCGAAGAAGTAGGTTAATAACTCTCACCACCATCAGCCCTATAAGAAGGAAGAAAAACAAAGAAACAAGGTTGATTTGAGTGTTGGGCGTGTAGGCAGCCTTACTGATTATACAGCACTTTACATACACAGTGTAGGCTGTTCACTCAAAACAGGACCTGTGTGAGTGGAAGCAGAGTTAAAAACCCAATGAGATCCCGATTTAGAGTGGGAATATTACACCTTTTTGCAGCAATCGATTTATGGATTTGCAGCGGCAGAGCTTTCTGTCCGTTTGGCAGCTCCGTCTCCACGGACTAATGCGCCGAGAAGGTTCTTTTACAGGCAGCGTTGGTTGCCAATGGAGATCTTCGCTGCAGGAACGCGTGATGAAAGTCTTCACGAAAAGTTGCCATTTTTGGAGTGTAGGTTGCTACATCTCTACCGAGGGTGGCAAGAAGGAAGCAGCTGAAAGAAGTCAGCGTTAGGTGCGGTTGAGCTGTTTGAGCGCCCGACTGGAATCTTGCAACTATTTGATTTGAGGAAAAAAAAAACAACAACCATAATATTCCAATTATTATTCATAGAGCAGCAATTTTAGGAGTTTTCTGCAATGCCCAAATGTGTCAAATTATTGTATAAAGCATCTATGGCAGACTGAAAACTTTTCCTGAAAGGATGTATTGCTTGTTTTATGCTAAGTGGTGTGCACAGACATTTTGGGCGTCAGGTGCTCACGAAAAGAAGTCCTACTGTGAGATTTGTTTGCAGGCACATCTTGGACATCTTGAATAAAAGTAGGTATTTCAAGTTCAAATAAGTTGCTGCTGGCCATGCCCCCTGATCTCAACATTTACACTCGCACACGAAAATGGCTGCAAACAGATGCGCAATTACACAGTCCGACATCTTTGAAAAGCACAAGTGGAGCCTCCTCCAAAACCAACAAGAATGCATCAAGTGGTTTCTGGGTAGTATGTCAACAACAAAGCACTTGTCTTTTCCAGCACCCATTGTACTGCGGTAAAACCAGCTTACCAAACCTGCTGCACTTCGGCTTGGGTTGCACCCGCACTCTTTGTCAAGAGGTGTCATCTCAAATAACCGAGAAAGCAGAGTTAAATTCAGCCATCCATTTTATTAAAGCAAAAATATGTCAAAGCGATGTATGGAGACAACAGAGAAATAGTTTAACGTTAAAAGCGCTGGACCACAGCTATGAGTCATGAAGGGACAACACAGAAAACGTGTCCAGTTTCTTTGTACTCCTATCTTAGCGGCACCCTAAAGAGGGGATTCAGCTGTGAGGTAATTTCCTTATCCTTATGTGTATGTGAAAGTGCGTGTGTGTGCACAGATAAAAGCAAGAACTTTCAAAATAAAACCATCGTAATACACAAAAAACTGTTTGATTAAAATAACAAAAACTTAAGAAAATAAATATCTAAAAATGCAAACCCAATCCTGTAACAGTTGCTAGGTGACCATATGGGCTTCGCTGGGGTTGCTAGGTGAGGCCCAGTGTCTACTACTGATTTGTGACTTTACATGGAAATGGCTCATTTTCCAAATTCCCAAAAAATTATTAACTTATTGTCCAAATTTTTTTTTTTAAGTGTTTGGGACGTAAAAACCCATACAAAAGTACAACAAAAAGTAAAATGTGTAAAATTCACATTTTGCATAATACAACCCCCCTTGAGCAAAATCTGACATTTACAGCTCTGGAAAAAAAATTAAGAGACCACAGCAAACTGATCAGTTTCTCAGATTTATCATTTAATAGGGATATGTTTGAGTAAAATGAAAATTGTTCTAACTACTGACAATATGTCTCTGAAATTCCAAGCAAAAAGGTTGAATTTCTTTGCAGATAATGAGAAATGGTCAAAAATAATGACAAAGATGCGGTGCTTTCAGACCCCATATAATGCAAATAGAACAAGTTCATATTCATTTAGAAACAACAATACTAATGTTTGAACTCAGGAAGAGTTCAGGAATCAATCAGGAGGTTTTCAATGGGGTGCAGTGGGCTCTTCATTTTTTTTTCCACAGCTGGATACTAACTGGACAGAAAATTCTTCACAAACAACCATTTTTTAATCTATGTATAACCCTAAATTAGTTTGATAGATCAGCATTTCTTGTCTCTCCTCTCAGTCAGGCAGCAGAGGGCATCAGCGATGGCGCCGCCACTGCAAACCGTGCCAGAGTCTGGCATGTTTAGTTTACTCCTAGTAACACAATGAAGAACAACATCTGGCCACTTTGACAACTGTACACTCCACAGCTGCAATAGCAACCCAGCATCTTGTAAATCAGCTACTCCAAGACTTCCTCTGTGCCTGGGAAACCTTGATATTTTGACTGGCTGTCAGACGCTCCAGAAACAGAAAGTAACACCACCGCTTGACTCACGATCCAATCCCTCCTGCCCTCCGGCGCCTTTTCTAGGCCGGCTCCTCGCAAATCAAATAATCCTTTGCCAATTTGCATGTGCATCAAATCACATTCAAATCTGCGTGCGTAGCTATTTCAGTCGGTGAGCGTACTTAGTGTAACGTAGCTGTTCGCCGCATGCATCTGAATGAAATGAAGCCCATTCAACTCAGTCTGCAAGTTCCACCCTATGAGGATTGAGATGTTTTGATTTTGATCTGCTTTGCCACTCTGAAAGTTTGGAATATTGGGTGAATTTGATCGAGGTCTGTGTGCAGGATTAAAGCGTTGGCTTGATGCAAAAACATGTGTAAAGTAGTTCTCTGAGGCGGAAGGATACATGAGTCGAAAATTCTGAAAAATCCTCATCATTATAATATAAGAAATTGTAATTTTCTGGTTGTATTTGACACATCTGAGTTCACAACAGCCTTCTCCACCCCGTCAAAAGAGTAAAGTTAACTCATGGACACTACGGTACACTAACAGGTACGCCGACACATCAGCAGTTTAAAACGTCCCAAGTGAAACGGCGCCATGCTGGTTCCAAATAGATGCACTGTATCTTCTGAGTTTTCAATTATTTGAGCGTTCTTTACATTAATAAAACTCTCACTATACTAAAACACCACACTTTGTAATGGGCCTTTTGAGTTTTGCAAAAGGTAAAATGTTTGTAAAAACCACCCAAAATCTTAGCCGCCCCCTGTAACAAAAAAAACAGTCGGTGCCCTGGGCTACTGCCCCTTTAAGGAAGGACTTAAGGAAGGACCAGAGCTCTACTCTGGAAAAAATTAAGAGATCAGTTTATCTGATCATACAATTTATAGTTTTATGTTTGAGTAAAATGAACATTGCTCTTTTATTCTATAAACTACTGAGAACATGTCTCTCAAATTCCAAGCAAAGATTTAGTATTTCTTTGCAGAAAATGAGAAACTGTCAAAATAACGACAAAGATCCAATGCTTTCAGTCCTCATATAATGCAAATAAAACAAGTTCCTATTCATTTAGAAATAACAATACTAATGTTTGAACTCAGGAAGGGTTCAGGAATCAATATTTGGTGTAATAACCATAAGGGTTCAGTGCAGTGAGCTTTTCATTTTTTTTTTCCAGAACTGTATATATATTTGGAACAGATATTAGTTTTCTCCCACTCTGATCCATCACATACAATTTACATTAATGAAAAACTTCAGAATAACCATAAAAAGCATAATTACATCAGTTTTATTAAACAGCTCGTTAATTTCTATACATCACCCCCCCAAAAAAATGACACTCATTCTTAATAGCTTAATCGCCATTTCAGCTCCGTCTTCCTACTGGAGGATGTTGTCGTGTCACTTTCCCAGCCTGCCCGTGTATATTCCCACCATTAATCAGATACTGCAGAAAAACCAGACTAGTGAGGCAGGTAATCGGTGTAGGCAGGGAAATCAATGGCAGCTTTAATTGCCGCGTGGAAGAAGCGACAGAGACATTGCTCTCACGCTCGCGTGCGGCGGCGACAGGCCGGGGTTGGGGTGGCGGCGGCGCCGATGAGTGAGCGGAGTCTCCGGGGAGCGGCGTGGAGAATCCTCTTGGCTGTGGGGAATGAATTTCCGGGGCTTTAGCGCGCGAAAACAGACACGGTTTCCGTTAAAAGAGGGAGAGGGGCAGGGGGGGCTTTTACATGGATGAGCCCCGGCATCACATTCGCTCACTGTGAAATAGAGGGATTTGAATAATCTTATTACACCCTATTACAATAACACTAATATGATCCAGCACCTCGCGAGCCAGACTGGGATGAGGGGATATTTGACAATGTGACCACCCCACACTGCAGCGACTGCAATGATGTGAGGATTGCTTTTTTTATTTTTTAGGAATCCTTTTTTTTTCCACTCATGGGGATTTAAATCAGGCTTAAATCACTTTGTTTTCACACGACTAACTGTCATATAGAGGTTCATGTAAAATTGAGGAATTGAGATCTGCACCTGGAAAGCAAATCTGCAAAGGTGCATTTGCAGTGTACTGTATGTACAAATGAGTTATTCTCGCTGTAAAAGTATAATGTATAATGGGGAAAAAAACAGAGGAAAAAAAAATCAGTATTTAACTTGTGTACATCTGGAAATAAGTAAATAATTCCATGTTAAAAGTAATAATAACTTTTTTAATGTATTCACCAATTAGTGCATACAAGTCAAACATTACAGACAAACAAACAGAGGTATTCATGTACAAAAATAATAAATAACAAGTTTGATAATAATAGGACAAATGAAGCAATGGCAACATTAAAATCTGTGTCGGTACAGTTTCATCTGTTCATTTGTTTCGGATCATTAACTTGTTTAAAGGATTGAGTACGACTCATTTTCAGTTCTCTGGTAACATCCAAACAGATTAAAGAAAAATAAAAAAAAATCTGGTTTTTCAAAAAAGTTCATGATGTCAGAAGGTGCTTGGAGGAGAAACAAGCCCACAGCATCACACGTCTTCCCCCATACTTGAATTGTTTGTTGCAGAAAAGTCTCATCTACCCAAATTCTTTGCCAAAAAATAATTTTCTTTTGCCAAAGCCGTTTTTATTTTCTGCTGACAAATTGGCTTAGGCTAACTAAAAAGCTTACTAAAGCTATAATAAAATTACATTTTCAACTAATATTAATGAGGCAATAACTAAAAAGTTTAAGTCAACTGAAAGTGATAAAAGAGGCTGGAGTAGTAACTTGAGAGAACTGCAGCTGATTGGGATCTGGGGGTTACCTAGCAACAACTATCACCGTTAGTATATATCTCAAAAGCTGTTTAAATATGAAGTTTGCTTAATTCTACTGGGGGGGAGAAAAGTCATTTTAGTCACATTTTAATTATTTATGGCCTTTTAGATTTTGATTTTGTAGTAAATTTATCAGACTGAGCTGTAAACTCATGGAGGAATGAATTTCTGGTGAATGTTACAGCTTTAAAGAGAAACCATTCTTCATATCTGTGTGAAACATTTATCCCCGGAGGACATGGAGTTAATGTCGCACAGAGATTTACTTCTGCTGTTCCACATAACAGCAGGATTCTGTTATTTGAAAAGCTCATTTTTTCTATTAATTGTATACAATATAATACGTGAATCCAATGCAACCATTTTTATTCTTTCAAAAGTATTATCACTACTAAACGTGTTTAATCTGAATAAATTTAATTCTTTCTGCCCTATGTGGCTGGAAACTATGTGTTTTCCAGCCACACAGTATCATTTTATAGCACAATGAAGCAACTATGTTACCTCAAGTTGTTATAAAATACTATATATTTTTAGAACAAAAAGAACTTTGCTTTAAAAGAAATTTGACTTTGTAATTGAACGCCTTTAGATTGGGCCTCTGTCTCTTTAAGAAACTCGTATTTCTGAAACTCCGCCTTCAGAAAGTCATCACAACATCGCTCCTCTAATAACCTTTTAAAAAAGTGTATTAATAACTTTATTTATTAATAACGCTTTAATAAAACTACTTTTCAGCGTTCAGGCGATGTGTGGCATTGTTTGCTAATTTTGGCTGGCTAGTCTGAAGGAGCTGAGTGGAGGAGCAGAGGGGTGGAAGCTTGGAAGCTGCAGCTCAGAGGAGGAGTTTCGTTCCTCGAAGGCGGGGCTAGGTCCACCCCTGCGTTTTGTGCAGCTGAATGGTTGCCATGGAGATGAAAGTATTTCTCAAACACGCATGAAAGAATCAAGGCAACACTATGTTTTTGGTCAAGGAATAACATTATAACATGATGTGAAGCTCAGAAAAGCTGATTTTACATCATACTGCCCCTTTAACTCCCTAATGAACAGGCTCACATTTTGTTGAGTCAACCAGAGTGAGCGGAACAACGTTTACCTGCTAGAAAATGTACCTCAGAGGTATACTTGGACTCGGACGAGCGTTCTCCTCACTGATCATCTCCAGCGTTGTGCCTGCTGGTCCGTCCCCCTTGTCCCCGTTTTTCCTCCTCTGCGTCTCCCCCGGGCAGTCTGGGAGAAAACAGCTGAGAGTGGACTGAGATTTATCTGCTCCCATCTAAACGCGCTCCCGCCCCGTGGCCCCTACCTGCCCGCCAGCTTGTTTGCCTCCCTCCTTTCCCCCCCCCCCCATCCCCATGCCGGCCTGTCTGGATATTGGATTTGCTCTTTGACTGTGACCTTCTACGCGACGAGCCACAGGATCCAGTGCGACTGCGTTTGGGCCCTCTGTCCTGTCGTGCGGAGTCATGTCTCGCTGCCGTCCCCTCCCTCCGCCGCCACCCCGTGTGCACTTATTGGATTCCCCCTCTACTCTTGCACTCTGATAAGGGCATCTGTCAAGCGGATGAACAATCAGAGCTAAAAAGGTGTGTGATGCACGCTTGGAAGGAGCTTACTTCCTGCTGAGAGGCTGAGAGGAGGATGCTGGAAGAGAAGTGGAAGGACAGAGGAGGGGAAGGAAGAAGAGGGGACAAGTTTGGGTGGGGGTTGGGAGTGGGGGCGCCCGCATCGGGGTGAAAACACATCTGAGGACGATGGCTTCCGCTCAGCTACGCGTATTCTCAAGCAATAACATCGACATCTGTATTATCAACCCAAGAATACCCGTGGTCGAGACGGGAGCAAGCGGTCACTCCCCTCCACCGTCTCTCCTGCCTCCCGTCCCTCCATCGTCCGCTCCCCACACCCGCCCGCTCGGTGGCGGCGCGGCAGGAGAGAGTTGGAGGGGAAAGGGTGGATATTTCACGAGCTGCTCCGACCGCCCAGGGTTCTGCAAGGAGGAAGCAGAGAGGACAAATCATGTGGGACTGACTCATCAGTTAATTAGGCCTTAAGGTATTGTTCATCAGACTGAATGCTAATTAGGAAACAAAAAAAAAAACGAGAAAAGGGCAGAAATTTCCAAAAAGTGGGTGTTTCTCAAATGTTTTCCCCCTCAGGGAAAGTAAATGACATTGCACTGCAGGAATTTGCAAAGATTCTTACACTTCACAGATTAAATTACACATTTTTTTTCTCGCTCTCTCTCTTTTCTTGCTTTTCCTCTTTAAAGTCAAGCACTACCAATTCATCACTATGGAAACATCGCTCAGCTTTATCTGGATGCAACTTAGAAGTGGTGGTTCTGGCAACAAAAAACAAAAAAAAACTCCCTCTGCAGCCTCTGAGTACAAGAAAAGCATAACGGTTTCATGGTTCTCAGTCTGAATATTGAAGACTCTTTGCTATGGTGTAAAAACGGCCGGTCCAGATTGATTACCTGAAGCGTCTTTAGATCAATCTGGACCATGTAGTGAATTATTATCCCTTTAGTTTAGCAGCAACTTAAAGTTAAAGAACCAGAAAAAAAGATTTGATATAAATTATCCATTACAATCACTACAGCTATATTTATATACTGGCTGGGCATGTAACAAAAACAATACAGCAAAATCCACCTGTGCTGCCCTGGGCGGCATCCTGTATTACTACTAACAAAACATGGCGTCCTCTGTTAAAGACAACCAGTACTTCTGAATTATGTTAAAATGTCACATGGCTCGTTGAGCAACGTCCCCAGAAACGGACGAGCCTTCAGTTCGGCCGATTCTGACAGGTGGCCAGCCGCTCGGAAACGGTTTTTATTTCCGGTCAGTGAATGCACCGTACCTAAGTGGTGCATTCAGGCAGACGGGTAACAGTCACACTCTTCAAAGTGGATGCAGTTACTGAGGGGGGGAAAGGCACCGAGTTTCACTGTCAATGAGTGGCATAAAAAATAAACCCAGAGGAAGCACAGCGACGTAAGAAAACCGATTAACAGGAGGAAAATATGCAAATTAATAATTGGAATCAAACTGAGGACTACTAAACTTAGATAATATCAAACATAAAACAGTTCAAATATTCATATTAAAACATTATTTTACTTTTTAATTGTTGTTGCTGTTATTGCTATTGAGTTTTATTTTTGGTGAAACCTGAAGAGATCATTATTGTTCATCCACTTCAGATAAAATGACATTGATTAAACATTGGCTAACTGTTAAATAACAGGAAGATTATGTAGGTGAATATGGAGTGGGACTATTGGTAAGTTTATACATCCACCCACTTCCCTTAAACACGTAAAACAAAAGTTTTGACTTTATGCTTAATGATGTAAGTATTTTTCATACATATAAAAAAAAGAAGAAACAAACATGTTGAGATGTTAATATGTTTCACTCAGGCTGTGAGAGAGCGAGAGAGAGCAACACTTTCAGCAGACAACAGGAAGGCTGGATGTATTAAAAAAGATTATTTTTGAGCTTTAAACCTTTTTCTGTGATGGAAAAAAATGTTGGAGCCATTTCAGAAATGTCACAGTTGAAGTATCTGAATTTCCCCATACAGACAAGCAGATTTGCTGCTTTGCTAAAGCTACCTGCACTTATGGCTCTAACTGCTAACACAAGATGCTAGCAGCTGTTTAAATGGCAGCTCTGTAATTGTTTGTTGCTGTAACTCCTGACTGTCTATCATGGCTCATAAACAGAAGTCAGAATTGGATGAAATCGATCTTGGCAGCTTTACGGAAACCGGACGTTGGAAGCTGACCGCAAAACGCAGAGCGTCTAAATCAAAGGCGGGGCCTGATTGGTGCAAACGTCTCTTTTATTTTGGCAGCTGTTACTGTAGATTCCGGTCATTTCTCTCTGATGGGTCCGACCGGATCTGCAGTCAGCAGCAGGCAAGCAACAATGTGTGTGAGAGAGAGAGAAGAGAGAGGATGTGACGGACCGTTGTCCTCTCACAAATAGTCGTTTTTGTCACCATACGCCAGGGTGCAACAAAGTTACTTTTCTCTATTTTTCCCCCCTCTTCTTCTTTCTTTTACTCAGTGCTCATGACTCCTGGTTGGCAGTGAGGAAATGAGAGCTGGGAGCTTTTGCCAGATGCACACACTGGAGCCGTGCATTCATTGACCATGTCACTGTGCAAACTGGAATTATGAAAAGATGTTCACTTAATTGAACATCTTTGAACATTGAACATTAGTAATGGGAACGAAGCCACAGTGGCACAAAAAGTGGGTGTGCTATATGCTAAGCATTAGGGTGCCGCGGCAGAGGGGGCGCCAAAACAATGATAGAAAAATGATTTCCAGTTGGCATTCTCCGTATTTAACAGATGCTTGTGCTTTGAAAAACGCACAGCAAGGTGTCTGCATACACTTCAGAAAGTAGCTAGCTGCATCCCCGCAGGCACACGATCTGTGGGGGGGGGGCTGAGGGGGTGAGGGCAGCCCTTAAAGGAGAGAGAAAATTGAAGGTTTGAGGAAGGAGGGGAAGACAGGAATATGAAAGAAGGGAACAAAGCAAAGGAGGGAACGGAGTACGGAAAATGTCAAGGAACAAAAAAGAAAGGGAGGAGAAATGGATAGTAAAAGGGGGTTTGGGGGGGGGGGTATCAGCTGGGTTTGGACTGTCATTCAGCGACACGATTGGCTGTGTCAGGGGGAGATAAGCAGCCCTCACATCCCTCACTCTGCCCCCTCGCATCTTCAAGGCTTCCGGAATCAAACGGCGGAGAACACCGCCGGCACGCGCGTTCCGCACTGAAAAGAGAGACTGCATGCATAAAAGGAGAGATTCCTGCTATTATTCTAAACACCTCTGCATGTGAAACTCCGTACTTTCTCAAAGGCTGTTTGGTGGAGGGAAGTGCAGTCGTGTGGGGGGCAGAGGGGTGAGGAGGGCGGTGGTGGTGGGGGGCGTTGATGATGATGAAAGGGATGGAAAAGTGCAGGAAGGTCCAGCCGGTTCTTCATTGGAGGTTGTGGCAGAGCCTTTCGTGGACACGCCGAACCCCGAGGATCTCAAATCCCTGCGTCTTTACAACTCTTTCCTCTTTTTTTCTCCTCTCTCACATTAGACGGCATTAAGGCGGAGAGCAGCTCCCAGATCATCTCGGTTCCTGCAGGGACCTTCCGCCTTCCAGCTCTTACACCCGTCCCAAAGGCCCCGCCAGACCCCCGCTGACCACTTCCCCTGCGTCAAACTAATCCTTTACCCATTACTATAAGCCCCCCCACAACACACCGTATAGATCTGCAGGATTATAAAATAGGTAGGTATTATTAGGCATTACTCGGAATTAGTTGAGCTTAAACCCTCCCATCTGATGAGAGCCTGGCAGAAAGCACGGAACTGTTGCTGCTACAAGACTCGGAGGATGATGTAAAGACTCGGATAAAAGATCCGTTGTAAAGCCGCCGCAGCCGAGCCGGACATATTGAGGATTGATCGAGCGGATCTGAGCGCGCGTCGGGATGAGTGGAGCGAGTGTGTTTTAACACCCCGGTGAGGATACAGAGTAGTAGTAGAAGAAGAAGAAGGAGAAGAAGGGGGGGGGGGGAATCACACACGCCAGGGCCTCAGATTCAGACAGACTGTCTACATGCGCAGGCATCACCGGCAATCTCTGCTGTCGCTCCCAAACAGCTCCCCGCCACGCACCGCATCAATTATTCAGCATATTTATCTATGCAATTTGACGGCCTCTCCCTCCCCTCACCACCCCCCCCCTCCCCTCCCCTCCAATCATCCCCCCGTCTCCTTTCCAAAGCTCAGAACAAATTGCGGAAGCGGCTAATATCGCCCGAGGCTCGGCGGCTCGAATCGCTGCGCCTGCAGACCCAGGAGGCCGAGTACAAGAGGCTGTAAACAATCACTTGACACTCGCCACTTTCTGCGCATCTTCTCTTTTTCTGATTCGGTGGGGGCTAAATGGAAGCTGGGAGCTCGCGCACACCTCTGTTTCAGGGGGGTTGGAGTAGTGGTGGGGGGGATGTTTTGCAGGAGACCTGTGGAGCTTTTCAGAGCAAATCTAAATAAGCATCCCTTCCTCCCCCCATTAATATACATAGACACACACACACAGGAACACGCACACACACACACCTCATTTCTTCCCTCCAAACCACCATTTAGCATGACACACACTGAGGAGCCAGGGTAGCCAATTATCAAACAGATGTCAATGTATGCCTTACAATACTAAGGGGAGCCCAATTACCACACAGATGTTTTGTTTTCCTTCTTCTTTCCACCCAACATCCTCCCTGTTCCACAGTCTCTAAGGACGAACCCCCACCCGCCCCCGCTCCAACACACACACACATACACACTCCCTTCACACTGATGGAGATGCACTCAGTTATTCTTTTATTCCAAACAGAAGTTACCCTCCAATCACTGAAAGTCCATGAAAAACCGTTCTTTTTGTTTGTTTTGCAATTCAAACAGATAACTAAGGTGTGAGGTGTTGTCTTTAAAGGGGAGGTATTTTTTTTTTTTTTTAGGTTTACTTCATATTAGAACGGGCTGCCCAGTGGCGCAGCTGGTAGAGCTGTTGCCTTGCAGCAGGAAGGTTCTGGGTTTGATTCCCAGCCCCGGTCTTTCTGCATGGAGTTTTCATGTTCTCCCTGTGCATGGTGGGTTCTCCCGGGTACTCCGGCTTCCTCCCACAGTCCAAAAACATGACTGTCAGGTTAATTGGTTTCTCTAAACGGTCCCTAGGTGTGAGTGTGTGAGTGCATGGTTGTGTGTCTCTGTGTTGTCCTGCGACAGACTGGGGACCTGTC
Source organism: Phalloptychus januarius (assembly GCA_902982915.1). Classification (NCBI taxonomy): domain Eukaryota; kingdom Metazoa; phylum Chordata; class Actinopteri; order Cyprinodontiformes; family Poeciliidae; genus Phalloptychus; species Phalloptychus januarius. Next base: position 2,779,398 of record CADWAE010000476.1, read on the forward strand.
CAGGGTGACCCCGCCTCTCACTCAGAGCGTTAGCTGGAGATAGGCACCATCAACTCTCCCGACCCCAGTAAGGGACGAAGGTGTTAGAAAATGCTATAATATCATTGCCTCATCAAAAACATTCCTTCATTCTTTCATGCATGTTTGAAAAAAAATCATTTAATTTCTCCTGGCAATCACAAAGCGTCTCCCGCTCAGCTCCTCCAGACTAGCGGCAGCAGCACATAACGTACAACGTAATATGAGCTACTAATAAGTGAAGATCTGGTATAAAAAAAAAAAAGTTGCTAAAAGCTTGACTGTGGAATGTTGCTTCTCCTCCAGACTAGCGGCAGCAGCAATTAGCAAAACCCTATGAGCTCATCATGCAAACTACTTCTCAGAGAAACACTGGTAAAAGCTCCCCCCCCCCCCAAAAAAAAACGCTGTTGAACGCTTGATAGAAGAACTCCCGCCTTCAGGAGTGTCAGAACAAGCGGGAGCTTGTTAAAGAAACAGAAACCCAATTTCAAGGTGCTAAAATTTATTCTGTCATGTTTGATTTATACAGCATCTTTACAACAACTGGAGATAACATAGTTACTGTACTGTGCTATAAAATCATACTACGTGGCTGGAATATACAAAACACTGCGCCTCTGTGTTTGTAAAGTAATATTTTACAGCACACAGTCTTTGTGTTTTTCTCTACGTGGTGAAGAGTCAGATTCCAAAGGTCTCAGCAGAGACGTTTGGAAGTGAACAGTCAGAGTACACATCTTGTAGGCTGCATGTTCATAACATAAAAAAGTTGCATGTTTATAATATTAATTTGCTCTTCTGACCATCATTTCAGATTATTTGGTTCGGGAGGCAGAAGCTAACCGCTAATCAGGTTAGCCAAAAAACAGAACGGACGTCTGACGTCATAAATAAGTTCAACCTCAAAAACATCCGAGACGTTTACACAAACTTATTGACTCTTAAAACCATCACGCCATTTGCTACTAGCAGGAATTTACAAAGAACACAATAATTATAAACAAAGGAAACGAAGGCTGTGCGCCACCAACAGACTTCCAGTTGGAAACACAAACTGAAAATGGAACTTTTTTTGTCTTATTCTTTTGTAAACTGTTGTATTTACAAAAAAAAAAGAGGTTATGAAATTAATGTCATGGCCAATGTTAATTTTGCACTTGTATCACTCAATAGTTTAGATTTTTTTTTTTCTTCTTTTCTTAGTTTTTGGAGTTTGAATTTGAACCCACTGTCATTTTCCACCTGTAAGGGGTGAAAGGTCATCCCCATTTTGAAGATGAAGCAAATTTTCTATAACCTAATCTCTGTCTGTTCTGAAGAAGTGACCAGAGCTCTAACGGCTCGATCAGGGGGTCATTATTGTTTACAGCAACTATAAGCAGTCAAAACACGGATCAGAACAAAAATGCATGGAAAATAAAAAGTTCTCCGAAAAGTTGAACTTCTATTTGAGCTGTCTTTGTTTTGTTTTTTTTTTTTCATTTATCGCGATAATCGATAAATGAAGAAAATACCAAAACAAACACAAAAAAGTTAACGAACGCACAGTTTGTGGAATACAACAGCAGTGGTAAAATGATCTCTTACTAGCCTAGCTGGTCTGGGAGATGAAGTCAATGATTTCCTGAAGGCGGAGTGTCAGAACGAGCAGGAGCGTCTTAAAGGAACAGAAGCCCAATTTCAAAGTGCTAAAATGCGAAGTCAGATTTAGTCAGACTTTGGTCTGAACAACTCCAGTCCCAAAACGCCACAGCTGTTTCTGTGAATGGCATTTAATGAACCTCTGATCCACTGTCACGTTAGCATGGGGTGGCTATCTACACAGGAGCTGAGAGTTATTTACACAGGGAAAGTGTGGGAGGAGACAATATGCCACCAATGTCATGTAAAAACATCTCTTGCTTTTTCCTTGCACAGTTCCCGCCACTGTGCCGTTGCCCCTAATTGTCACTCGAGTATTTCCTACCTCTATTTTTCATCCGCACCGAAATCACTTTATAACCACATGTGTAAGTCATTAAGCTTTGTAGCCAGATTTTCTAGTATTATGCCACCTAACTGATTTTTTTTCACACCCTACTTACATTATTTTGGTTGAATCTGATGATAAGGGAGGCTCAGAACTCCTCGGATCAGAACAATCAGTTTGGGAGGGTATTTTTTATTTTATTTTTTTGTCACTATAGGTACGGTCATTTTTCTAATTCTTTGTCTCTCACTTGGATGTTTGGACCTGATCCGATCTGTCAAGCCATTTTGTCAATATGCTCACTCGCGTGTCAAGCTTCAGTCTTTGGTACAGCACGTCTAACCCCACACTGCAAGGCAGCTAGACCTGCTGCATTGTTTGCCAAGACAGGAAAAGCTATGTTCATAAAAAATAAAAGAAAAAGGAAACACAGCAATGGCAGAAAATCCTGTGGCAGCTTTGTGTAAAGACGTCCACCTCTGACTGCAGCTTCAGCCTCAGAGAGCAACTGATCTGGATTTAAACTGAATAAAGACGTGACAGGGAGTCATCTGCTGCAGGTGGTAAAAAAAAAAAAAACACCACCTTTTAGCAGAACTTCTTTTAAAAATCCAGAGCTTCCTCCATTAAAGCTCGACCAGGTCGCTGATTTATTTGACCCTGGACTTTTTCAACCCAAGTTCAGCATTAACAACAGCAAAGCTTTCGGTCGTTCCACTCAATCGACCTCAGCCATGTTTCCGCGTCTTCATGCCGACTTTCCGTCCTTTTCTTTTCTTTCACCTTTCGCTTTTCAAAGCGAATTTCACATTGTTTACACAAAATGCAACAGGACTTTCTTCTGTGTCTATTCAATAAGGATTCGCTCGAGGGGAGGTGGGGTGAGGGATGTCAATCAAAAGGGTGGAGGGAACAGTGTGCGTGCGTGTGCGCGCGTGTGTGTGTGGTGTATGTTAGCGACGGGCGGTGGGCAGCAGAAGCAGGAGGAAAAGGAGCAGGCCACGGATCAGGACCGAGGACAGCTCCCGGTGGACGCCTGTGCACTCGCTTTGCCGCGTTGCTAAATGGAAGTCTGCTCTTGCTCAAAACACACACGCACAAAAAACACACACTCGCTCTTTGCGCTAAGACGCGCATTTTAGAGAGCGTACAAAAACAGAAATGGTTTCAATCAAATGCATCCAACCACACACACACACACACAGAGGGAGAGAGAGAAGCGTGATTCTTGTCCAGGCTCTAACAACAATTTAGTAATCAGCTATTAGCTCAGTCCCATTTCCCCTCTTCATCCATCTCCACTAATGGATTCCCAAGGCTTCGACCAAGCTTTGTGTATTTCCTCCTCCCTCCTCTTACTAGGGGCGGCGCAGGAGGGGCGGGGGACAGAAGAGAGCCTAAAAGAGAGAGAAAGCCCACATGAAGCAGAGGAGATAGAGAACTTTACGTCTCTCTCTCTCGCTCTCTTTCTCTCTGCTGCTTGATCAATAGGAATTTAATGGACAAGGATTGAGTTCAGGGAGTTCATGCTTGCCAACGTGCCTGAGGGGCTGAGCACATGCACGCTGAGAAGCAGGCAGGGAGACTCACACACAAACACACCCCCACACACACACCCATACACGCACTCATTCAATTTCATGTTCCTTCCCCATGACACACACGGACACACGCGCACTCACGCAAACACGCTGGTGCACCGCATGCTGCCAAATGCTCTCACACAAAACACAAACTGCGAAAAAAAAAAGAAGAAGAAAAAAGCTACCAGCTGAATTGCAAATGCTGTAAAGTCAATGGATTATAAGATCCAGGCTGAGTTTGCTCTGATACAGACTGAAACCGTGATGCACTGATTATTGAATTACACACACAGAGAAGAGAAAGAGAGAGGAAGAGAGAGAGGGTTGGCATAAGGGCGGGGATGGAGGGGAAGGTGGGGGTGGGTGGGGGGGTGTCTGGGTGCAGGAGAAAGCTTGAATATTTCATTGATGCGAAGCTAAAACAGCAATCAATTGAAGAGGACATCACGTTCGTGGAGCATCCCCCAAAAACCCCACCACCCGGGCTTCTGCTTTAGAAACGGGTCGAGTTAAAAAGCCGTGTTTACATTTCTGTGAAAAGAAAAGAAAAGAAAAAAGGGCAGGCGTTGAAACTTCTGCTAAAAACATGAAAGGGAATGCCAAAGGAAGGCCTGGGGAGCCTGACTGGACGTCCACAAGCAGCTAGGACTGGTGCCAGTGTTGCTATATCAATATTTGATTATGAAAATAAAACAAAACAAAAATCCTATCTAACTCTAGGACTGTGGTGCTCTAGGGAACTCTACACTGATACACTGTTGAAACTAGTGCAACAGTTTGTTCCCCTTAAGTTTAAACATTTTTGAGTAGTTATCAGCTTAACAGTTAGATTTATAACATCTAAATGCATTAGTTTCATCGTTTCTGATCTGGTTTGACGTGAAAACCTTTTCCATGACAACCACAGCTGAGGTGTGCCGTTCTCATGGCAACAGCTACCTTGGAGGTCAGAAGCTGAGCTAGCTAGCAGGTTTGACATTAAGTATCACCAAAGCTGTTGCAAAGCTATTCAAACCTGGATACACACTTCATCAAGCATACGTTTTGATTACGCCTTTTAACTGTTACTATGGTGACGTGTCTTACCATAATAGAACCAAAATAGGCATATCGACGTAGCTTACTGCTAATAGCTAACAGCTAATGACTGACTGAACCAACCAATTCAGTTAAATTCTAGTAAAAACCTATTAAGTCGGTTTAATAGAAATTTTATAGCTATTAAAAACCAAATTGCTTGTGTGGGTATTATTGCATAGTTTAATATTTAATTCTCACCAAACTTGTTTCTTTTAAAGTGTAGTCTGTATGTAATAAGCAGAAAATGGTTGGTGACAAATTCGAAAACAACAATAGAAATTCACTTAAATAAATAAAATAAAATAAAGTCAATTTCAATGCTAACGTCACTTTAGGGCCACAAAGCTGTTGCTGGCAATGAACCGCACATCTTAGCTCTGGTTGTCAGGGAAACGCTAACATGCCACGTTGTACGAATAGATGTACAAAAAAAAAACGAAAAGAAAGAAAGGAAGGAAGGAATCAAAAAAAGAGCTTATTAATTATGTAACATGCTTTAATCACGTCTTTTGTTTCTTTTAGCAATCGAGAGAATCGCCTCAATGGTGTTTCTTATGTAAAATTGATCTCGTTTAAGTAAATAACAAAAATGAATTGGAAATGTACCATAACTGTTGAATGTGCTTTTCTCTGTAAAATGTAAAACATTCCGAACCAAACTTGAACGTTTTGACGGGGGATTTTAAAGGGTTTGATCAGCCTTACCGTCCACTGCTGGACACCGACGACCAACGACAATCCGGTCGACAGAACCGGAACCAAAATGTTCAGGTATTAAAAAAAAAAAAAAAGTCGTTTCCCTTCCCCCCCAGAATTTACAGGTGACGATAACACCTCGAATAAATTTAGAAATAAATTCAACGCCGCCCAAAATGTCACAGTGCACCTCCTTTTGTTTTTATTTGTATTATTCGTTGGAAAGCGTCTCCTGAAAGCGGAACTCTAAAGTCACTCCCATCCGCAGCGCGAGCGCACGAGCCGCAGCGAAAACGTTCAGCAACAAGCGTTCAACTCTGTCCGTCCGGCACAAGTCTGAACGGATCCGGCTGAGAGCGGGGAGGGGAGCGGGCTGCTCGGGAACAAGTTACTAAATAGTACCGGAGAAGAAGAAAAAAAAAAAGAAAGAAAGAAGAAGAAGGAATGAATGAACGGGTGAAGAGAATGGAGAAAAAAAAAAGAAAAGAAGAAGGCTTCGCCATGACACTGGTCATCTGTCTCGACTCTGGCGCTGTTTTCTTCCTTCCAGACTCTCAGTGTGGATTTATTTTATTAATTTTTTTTTTTTTCACCAACGATGATCCAGCATTTGAATAAAGACATCCGCGTGACAGGACTGACAGCGAACCGCTGCGCGCTACGCTGGAGCCATATTGGCCCCACGCTTAGTGCCTGTGGATTAATTTGGTTCCACAGCAGTCAAGTCAAACGGACTGCGGTCAGAACGGCAGCGTGGAGCATCATCATCATCATCATCACCATCACCACCACCATCATCATCCTCAGCAGCAGCAGCAGCATCTTCATCTCTGGAGGACCGGGTCCATACTCACCCCCCATTGTTGGTGGAAGTCTGTCAGTTCCTCTCCGCGCAACTCAAGTCGACGGCTGCGTGTTGGCAATATCTGGAAATCACACTGAACAGAGAAAAAGAGAGAGAGAGAGAGAGAGGAAAAGAGGGGAAACGCCCCCCTCGAACTCTCTCTTTCTTTTGCTTTCCATCCTGAGAAAAAAAGAGAGAAAAGAAAAGAAAAAAGAACCTGCTCTTTTCCCTTGCGATTAAAGAGAAAGTGAAGGGATAACAATAGGAACAGTTAAAAAAAAAAATCAGAGAGGTACATATACACTCCACCCTTTATCCTCCCTTTAGATCCTGGAATCTCTGGCTCTGCTGCTGCGATCACCTCTCTCTCTCTCTCTCTCTCTCTCTCTCTCTCTCTCTGCCTCCCATCCCTCCCATTGTTGCGAATCAAGCGTGGTCAAAGGGGCGCGGCGGCGGCACGGAGGAGAAATGGATGAAGCCTCCCTCCTTCCCTCACTCACTCACTCACTCACTCACTCACTCACTCGCTGTGGAGGGGATGCGCACTGATCAGGATGTGGAGACAGTTCAGACACTGGCTCAGCTTCTGGGCGTTGGTCTGATGTAGGAGTAATAGTAATAACAGTAATAATAATAATAATAATAATAATAATAATAATAATAATAATAATAATAATAATAATGGTAGATAAGTGAAGTCCTTCGGTCGTGACACGCGCTGACAAAAGGAAAAAAAAAAAACATCCGGGGGAATCAGAGGGAGAATCAGCAAAATCCTGTACGGTTAGATATCGATACGTTTCTGATTCACAAATGAATCAGATAAGATTTGAAAAGTGTAAAAGGGAAGGAAGGAAGGAAGGAAGGAAAGAAGAAAGGAAGGAAGGGAGGAAGGAAGGAAGGAAGGAAGGAAGGAAAAGACAAGAGGGAAGGAACGACAAACTTACACAATGAGTGAAGAAAGGAAAGGGCAAAGGAAGGAAGTACACAAGCAATGTTGAAAGAATGAAAGAAAAGGAGCCTGGTGACAAGGATGGAAGGTTAGGAAGAAGGATGGAAGGAAACCGAGGCATTAAGAGGACAAGAAGGAAGGACACAAGGAAAGGAAAGAAGAGAGGAAGCAAAAAAGGAAAGAAGGTATGAATGAGAGGAAGCAATGAGACAAAGAAGGAGCATATATATATATGTATATTCAAGGATTCGAGGATTTAGTGCTTTATTTTCTGCGTTTCTCCTAAAGAATGTAAAAAAAAAGTGTCAGAAAACATCTTTCTTTCCCTGACTGCTCGGCTCTTTGACTCCCATTGGCTGATGGGGCCCTCATGACGACTCTGTCCTTGACAGGGTAGTCCCGGGAATCAAACAGAGAGAAACAAAAGCCATGAAAAAAAATCTTTCCCAGATCTGTCAGAACCAAGAAGGATCGTTTTGCCAGATTCATAAACACTGTTTTCTTTTAAAATAGAACAAAAGAAACCCATAATGGAGACACTCAGGTGTAACAGGTAAAACCATAAATAAAATTAAAGAAAAATAAAAGAAAAGTAGGGCTGCACAGTGGGGCAGCTGGTAGAGCTGTTGCCTTGCAGCAAGAAGGTTCTGGGTTTGATTCCCGGCCCCGGTCTTTCTGCATGGAGTTTGCATGTTCTCCCTGTGCATCCTTGTGTTCTTTCTGGGTACTCCGACTTCCTCCTGCAGTCCAAAAACATGACTGTCAGGTTAATTGGTCTCTCCAAATTGTCCCTAGGTGTGAGTGTGTGTGTGCATGGTTGTTTGTCCTGTATGTCTCTGTTTTGCCCTGCGACAGACTGGCGACCTGTCCAGGGTGACCCCGCCTCTCGCCCGGAACGTTAGCTGGGGATAGGCACCAGCAACCCTCCTGACCCCGCTAAGGGACAAGGGAGTACAGAAAATGGATGGATAGATGGATGAATAAAAGAAAAATAATGACATGAATACGGTTCAGGTATCAAAACTAGCCTACTCCAATCCAAAGGAATCTGCAACCAGTGTAGGCTAAATGTTTAGCCTACACTGCTGTGGATTACCAGCAGGAAAGTTGTTTAAAATGACTAAAACTCTTTAAATACCAGCAGGGATGTAAACAGCTAGTTGGATTCAGATACTGACGGCTGCTGGGGAGGAAGGATCTGCGTTAAGGCTCCTTTGTGCGCCCTGGATGCAGCAGTCTGTCTCTGCTTTGCCCCAGCTGTCTGGTTTCTCTGCTACATTCCCGCTATGCTTTAGTGTCGATGTGCTTAGAGTCACTTAGCCGCTTTCTTTGAGAGAATATAAAACGCCACAGTTTTTCCCCTCCGCTCTATCCTGGTGTTCTAGTACAAAAAACTGGTGAATCAAATTCCTCTCCCCCCATCTTTGTTCTCTCAAGCGTTACATCCCAGAGACGTTGACGCCGTGACGCCCCTTTAACATAAACGCCTGAGAAACCTTTTCAGAGTCGCGCCTCAAACAGCAGATGATTCAGTGAATGTTCGGTTTCTTATTCCCCAGCTGAAGCAGAGGTCTGCAGAATCCGCGCCGCCATTTTTCGCTTCATCTCGTTGTCTTTCCTTCTTTTTTTTTCCCTCTAAATTAAATTATTAGGAAGTAGACTGTAGTGTGATTTAATTAAATTCCTTAATTATGTTGATTAGTAGATCTGGATGGTTTAATCAATGAAGTAAAATAGTAAATAAATCTTAACTCAATGGGAAGGGAAATAATTTATCTCTTAGAGAGAGATTCTGATACATTTATTAGGACAATGATTTATTATACACATGAAAATAGTTTAATGTAGCTGCTATACTCTTTTTTTTAAAGTAATTTTTTATATATAGTGTAGCTAGCTTCATTGGACTTGAAATTTCTTCACGACCAGGATGTTCAATGTGGTCTGGTCTTAATTCCATTAGGATACAATGCGCACATTAAACAATATCTCTAACTGAGGCTTGGAAATTATTCAAATGTAACCTTCACCAAAAGTGCTCAGATGATAAACCTGCGCACCGGGAGACACTCATTAGGCGGTGGCAGGCTGCCTGCGCGCAGGGCTCCGCTTTGGAGCCGCTTGCCCCGAACATGACCGCGTTGCGCGTCGGGCTAATTAACTTTTCACAATTACAGATGGGCCTGCATTTAAATTCTAGCCCTGGATGATCGACATTCTCCTCTGATTAACTCTGGAAGCGGCCTCCTTTGGTAAAAAAAGAATATAAAAAAAAATAGAAAAGAAAAGAAATCCTACTTTTGGGGGAGGGTTTCATCTCTCGCCTCTTCCCTCGCGGTTTTTTAATTTTATTGCTTAAAAATAAGTCTTTTTCATCAGAGGCGCACGGCGGGAGCAGCTGTTGCGCAGGTGAAGGTCTTCCTCTTTCTCTCCTTTGTGTTTGAGTTTGTAGGAGGTGAAATGATAAATTCCACAGATTTCTAGCTGCTCTTTGTGAGTCAAAACTTGATTCCTGGTGCGTTTTATCTCGGATGGAGGGCCTTGCAGTTTTCACGCACCACATATTCTGTGGCGTTGCAAACGCAACGGTCACAAATTTATAGTGAAATAAATGGATTTGGTGGTGGACTGAGGCATTTTGGCGCATGAATCTGCTTTGAACCGTGTAGCTCTGCCTGCATGTTTACAGTCATAGTCCTGCTGGAAGGTGAACATCCACCCCAGTGAAAGTCTTTTGCAACCTCTTGCAAGTTTTCCTTCAGGATTTCACATTATCCTGCATTTATTATATGCATTTTGAAGGATCATATTAGAAAATGTTTATGGAAACATCAAAAATCAAACTAACTTCCTGAATTTTGCTAGATTTTTACACTCGTTTGAGGCAGTTTTTGGCTTCTCTGAAAAAAGAGTCAAAGCGGCAATATGTATCTTTTGTAAAATAAATATTTTTACTTGGTTGATGAATCGGTCACTACATCGTACGGAATGAAACAGATAATTTGTGCGAAGCTTGAGCTCCTCTGCCTTCTCCCAGCGCTAGCTAGAAACAACCAATCAGAGCCAGGAGGCGGGTCTTAGCGCTCTCAATCACACGCCGTATGATGCTGTTCCCACCCCTTACTCTCTTAGCTAGCAGAGAGTAGCATTTCAGCAATGCTAACCAACCAATCAGAGCCAAGAGGCGGGCTAACTAGCCTAGTTAGCCTTGGCTAGTTAGTTAGTGAATGTTAGCTTAGCCACAGACAACGACAAGTTGTTTGTCTGTCTTTAGAATATTTAGCAGCCAATACATGAGGATGATTGACAGCGCTAAGACCCTACTTCTGGTGCAGACACAAACTGACAACATGGTGACAGTTGAACAAATATTGTCATCTTAATACACACATTAATGCACTAAATGGGAGATGGAAACATTCAGTATCTACTGATCTGGGTCTGTGCCTTACCAGAGGCATGAAATTCTGAATTTCAAAGTCCAAACCTCCAGTCTGGACTGATGGACTCTCTCCGTTTTTCTGAGCTGTTGCTAGACTGCAACCTCTACTTCCTGTTTATTACAGCCATGCGCAGTAATAAACATCCCAATGAAAGCTTGGTGCAGCCTGGCTGATGGAAACCCACCTAATTCCTCATTTTATTTCCTTCTTTTTTGTGACATTTTATAAGGTTGCTCAAAAATAAAGCACCCCCATAGCATGATAGTGCCACTGCCATGTTTCTAGATCAAAATGTTTTTCAAAGATCATATACAGGGTTATTTTTCTGCTCTGTTTAGGAGTGTGTGTGTGGGTTGCAAAGTTCATCCAGCAACATTTTTCCCTGTTCCTACCAGGATCTCTTCTTCCCAACACTCGCTCTTCTTCTTGCTTGAAGGTAAGATTTGTGGGGTGATGGTGAAATTCCCTCACCTGAGCTGTGGGTTTCTGCTGCTCCTCCAAAGGTAACATAAAATTCTAACAAAATCCTTCTTTTCTTCTTCTTTTTTTGGTTAATCTGACAAAAGAAAAAAAAAGAAGCTGAAAGGGTATGAATATTTTTGTCATGTAGTTTTAATCAGAGTTAAGCTTTCAGCTTACATGTTAAGGTTATTACAAGCAGTTTGTTATGAATAACATCAACTGGGAGTGCTGACAATGATGATGATATGAAAGGGTTGATTGTTTGAGTTTGTCGGTGTGTGTGTGGGGGTGGGTGTGTGCGGTGTGTGTGTGTGTGTGTGTGTACAGTGGCCCACAGTGTGCATGGCGGCTCCCTGACAGCGACTTCTCACTGACTGGCTCCGTATCCGTCCTAATCCAATCCCATGGGATTTCCAGCCATTGAATTTTCCCTCCAGCAAGCGGACCGGCAGCTTCAGTGGGATCTGCACTTCCCAAATCTCCACCAAACCTCGCCTGATCCGCCGAGGGATTACACAGCTCAGCTCCCAGGGCAGCCGCAAGAGCAGAGGTGTAGTGCACTTCCAGAAGAGTGGAAGTGGGAGGGGAAGTGAGACGGGAGGGAAGGAGCTATTGCTGCTGCTGTAAGTACGGCGCCTTGCAGAAATGTTCAGACCTTCAACCGCGAGCGTCAGAACAATTACTGGAGCTTGATGCTCCAGGCCAAGCGGAGCATCAAGATTCTTACACTTAGTAAGAATTAAAAGCTCAAAAGTGTGGCCTGCATTTGCATTTAATTCGTGTTATGCTAGATAAAAGTGCTCTTATGTTATTCCCTCATCAAAAACCTACTTGGAGTGTTGCCTTGATTTTTTCTGGCATGTTTGAGAAATCCTTTAATCTCCCATGGCAACCATTCAGGAGTGCCTAAACATTTGTTCTCACTGCGTGCTGCCTTTTCCACACTGCTGTTCCTCGTTGGAGCCTCCAAGCCAAGTTTCCACTTCGCAGCGCATCCCCTCCCCGCCCCCCCGTCTGCCACTCCACCACTCAGCTCCTTCAGACTAGCCAGCAGCAATTAGCAAACACCAGGTGGAACTACACATCTGTTGATCTCATTACACTGGCTAAGAAGTAGCTCGGATAATAGTAAAATTTTTGTTCACGGGATGATTGAGGGGCGATGCTGTGATGACTTCCTGAAGGCGGAGTGTTGGAAAGAGCAGGAGTTTCTTAAAGAGCCAGAAGTCCAATTTTAAGCCATTAAATTGCCTTCATGTCACGTTTATTGGAAGTATCAGACAGTTACTGGACTGTGCAATAAAATGCCACTGGAAAATACACAGTGCTGCCCCTTTAAGATTGTGGTAGAGGCTCCGTTCCACCTGGACAATGACCCTAAACACGGTGCAATTATTCCTCGAAGAGGCTGGAAACAAATTGATGCTGCACTTTTCAGATTTTTATTTGAAAAAAACCCCTCACCATTTATAATTTTCCCCACTCTTCACAGTTATGAACTACTTTTGTGTCAGCCAGTCACATAAAACCCCTCTAAAAAGCTACTGATGTTTACGGTTTCCAACGTTTAAAGGGTACGAAAACTTTTCTGCGGCACCGTAAAGTCTGCGGCGCCGTTTATCACGCTTTTATTATTTGTCACAGAGTAACAGGGCGCAGGATTTTTACAACTGCTTCGTAAGGACCGAGTGGAAAACACGCACACATACCGATACACACGCTGCAACCTGACCGTCTTAACCACTGCAGCTCCAGTATTACATAACGCTGCTGCAAGGTGCCTGTCAATCACTGTAGGAAAAAAAATGTCATCATGCACACAGAGCCGGCAAGCCAAGTGGAATCGGGGGCTCCTTTTGTCAACTCCCAGGTTCTGAGGTCACTTTTTGGCGTCTCTGCCTGAAGTCGTGACAGGCCGTGGGAGGAACTGGGACAGGATGGCCGAGTTGTAAAACCCGCCTCCGTCCCGTCGCTGGCCGTGGCTGTTTTCCTGTTTTTTCTTCTTCTTCTTCTTTTTTTTTTTTTTTTTTTTTTGCTCTTTGCTTCCCTAATTTCTCCTTTCTGTCTTGCCTCTGTCTCTCTCTCCCTCCCTCTTTTGCAGTCTGCTCAGATCCCCACGGTATGAGCACATTTCTCATTCCCTCTCCTCATTCTCCCTCGCCCCGGCTCCCTCAAGATTGCTGCTTTATTAAACAGACTCTCCCTATCTTTCATTTGCCACTCTCCCCACTGTGATACCCACTGTAAATCTTTCCACATCTTATACACACACACACACACATATATATATATAAGTTTCACGTGCACTACTCTTCAACATACAGAGCAGTCTTTGCATATGTTAGCACACTTCTCTGCAGATGTGTGTGTGTGTGTGTGTACTTTCAGCCACTGTATTCGCTCTAGTGCAGAATATGGTCTATCTCATCTCCTTTGTTTGCCTGCACCCAGTGCACCTCCACACCCCCTCCACTCCTCCCTCTCCACAGGTCTCCCTCCATCCCTCTCTCTGACCCAGGGCAGCTATATTTAGCGACAGGTTAACTGCTCCTGTCAAAGGTCTGATTTGTATTCTCTGCATGCAAGTCTGACTTGGGCCTCGCAGCAACACAAACAAAAGACCCCGGTTTGAATATGCACTGAGCCCAGTGGCTTAGCAATCAAAGCCCCCTCTCTCTGCCCCTCTGCCAGCGGCGCCACCTGCTAGGGAAAAGGGAGTTGGGGGTGTGGTTGCACCGCAGCAGTGGGTTTGTGGGTGGGGGTCACAGGGATGGAAAGCCAGGCTCAGTTGGCTCCAAATACACACATTAATGCAACGGGCTGCACCTGTAGCAGCTAACCTGCGCCTCACCATCCACATGTCGATCAGTTCCCTGATATATTTTCAAATGAGAAAGGCGGAGATTTTGTGCTTTGGATTCAAAGTGCATTTAAAATGAATCTAAATATGAAGTTGTACGTCATATTTAAAGGGAAAAGATACCTGGAATCTGATTGCGCTAACAATCAAAAACCTAAAGCGACTATCAGTGAAGGATTAATCAATACACTTAGATTTTAAAGGAGGAAGTTTGTACGACTCGGAAATTTACAGTAAGATTTTCCAGGAACTCTGAAGGAAAGGTTTCTTGACAGAATTTTCCTAATACCTAATTCTGTAAAATTGACTTTTTTTTTTTAAAGCTTTACGTCATGTTATAATGTTCTTCCCGCATCAAAACAATTCCTGGAGTGTTGCCTTGATTCTTTTCATGCATGTTTTTGAGAAATCCTTTAATTTCTATGGCAACCATTCAGTTATGCAAAACGCCTGGATGGACTTAGCCCTCTCTTCAATGACATAGATCCTCATTGGAGCTTCCAAGATTCCACCTTGCAGAGGAGCCCTCCTCTGCCACTCCCCCACTCAGCTCCTTCAGGCTAGCCAGCAGCAATTAGCAAACACCTGGTGCAACTGAGCATCTGCTGAGCTCGTTATAGGAGCTACTTCTCAGTGAAACATGAGTAAAAAACGTTGTTTACGGCTTAATAGAGGAGCCATGTTGATTACCGATTACTACTAGAAGGCGGAGTTTCAGAAAGAGCAAGAGCTTCTTAAAGAGATAGCGGCCCAACTTCAAGACGTTGCATTGAGGTAACATATTTACCTGATTGTGCAATAAAATGATAATATATGTCTGGGAATCACATGATACTCCTGGGACTGTTCTCTATTATATGTTCAAATGAGAAAGGTGGATGATTTTGTGCTTCATCTTCTCCACAGTTTCACCCACTTGTGACATCCAGTAGTTCATCAAGACTCATGTGACGTGAAACTAGTGTTTCCAATTCTGAACTGCAAAATACATTCATTTCAATATGGCCGATGTAACCATGTCGTCCTACAGCAAAAACCTTTTATCAAAAAAATGGGATTTCAAAATTGGAGTGTTTCCATTAAGCAAATTTCATTCTAGTTTGCACAACTTTACGGTCAATGGAAACGCAGCTAATAATCAATTTCCAAAGTTAGCGCCAATAACTGAATATCTGAATTAGCGAAATACAATTTTTTATGTAAGAACACCTCTAACATGCATTGACACACGACTGACATGACCACAGACTTACGGCCGGGAAGATTCAGCCAGGAGAGGCTGAATCTTCCCTCTCTTCACTGCCAGACTACAGGATGGCAGGAAGCAGGATCAGGACAGGAAAACATAGAAGAAGCATCAGAATAGAAACCTGCCCCAAGCCTGAAGTGACACGGGAGATTAAATCAAAGACAACATACATTATGCCCTACTGTAGATGCTGAGGCACATGGGGCGCTCTGGGAGTTGAGTTAGCAGAGAGGTGCGATGCTCCCCTGCTGCTTGTTCCTGCACTGCTGAGGCTTGGCCTCATCTGGAACGGCAGCAGGCAGCGGGTGAGAGGCTCGCTCAGTCTGACCGGAAGCTCCGAGCACGACTTGTCCCACACACCGACGCGGCCGGAGCTGAGGTACGCTCGTCCGAATCAGCGTTTCCCTGGCTAACTGTCAGAGCTTTCCATTCTCACGTGGGACATTAAAACTGTAAATGAGGAAAACACAATTAAAACTACTTATGATTGTAGGTCAGGGTTTGGTTGGCCAAGAACACTGACAAAGTACTTTTTATTTTATTTTTATTTTTTACTGGAATGTATTGTCTCCATTTCCAGAGGGGAGGTTTGCTGTCTTGGTAACCGAGTCTATGGAGCTGCTGGTTACTTCTATTCTTGGTGCTGACATGTAAATCGAACACATTTCAGGTTTTCATCAAGTAGCACGTTGTTAGCAGGTCACGATGCTTCCTCGTAAGCACGTAGCACCAGGCTATCGTTCCTGGACATCATCTGTCAGATTGCTCAGCATGAAGCTTTGTTGAAACACAAACTTTAAGGAACTTGTTTTTAAATTAAGGACTGAATGCATGCTAACAGAGGCAGCAGTGGGTTTTGAGACGGGTCACATGGCTCTCTGCCAGGGCGACAGTCCATCAGGGGGCGGCAGGACCGGTCATACTTGGAGGATACTGACTCTAAGGTTGCTGTCTGAGTTCTATTAACCACAAAGTGGAAGAATTACACCAAAAACTCTGGACTAGATTTTATCTTTTCAAATCTGCAATACAAAACCTTTGTCCTTTGGGGGCAGGCATGAAAACTCAGACAGGCAAAGTAGCTAAGTGGAAACTCCAAACACTGAGGTAAAATAACAAATTGGAGTATAAGAAACATTTTACAAAATTAGCTGTTCTTTTGTTGCAGTTGAACTCATGAACCCAAAACTTATAATAAAGTTTATCAAAAGAATAGGCATAGGAAAAGTCTATTTTGTTGAACTTTTTCTGAATACTCACCTTTTACTTGTTTTCCATAGTAAAGCCAATCATTTATTGCCACATTGTTGGTGTTTGGAATCCATCAGCACCGACGCTCATCTCAGTGCCGAAATGGAAACTTATCCAATCAGAACCGAAGATGTGACAAGTAAACACTTGACACAGCCGCGTCTGCACTGTCCACCAAGTCCGAGTGACATGGAGCTCTCAGACGAGTCAAACGTGGTCTGGAAAACATGACAGACACAGAAGTGTAATGAATACATTTCCCCGGTCGGCAGAAACGTATTTGAATCCAATTTCAAACGAGCCGCGGTACACTTTATATTTTGTTCACTGTAAATAGCTTTGAAAATGAATGAATATTACATCAAGCAATCCCTTCTTCCTGCAAGTAGTGGACGGGCTTTTAAAAACACAGTGTGACATTTTGTTCGGGGCAGCTGCAGAAATAAATTATAGTCCAAGAACATTCAAATGACTTTACTGTGACTATTTGAAGATTACATTGTTAAGGAAGCAGGAGCTACTCGAATGAGGGGGAGGAAGCAACGAGAAGGTAATCATCACTGTGATTTAACGCATGGCGTAATTTCTTCGACAATGCCTTTTTTTTTTTTTTTTTTTTACATTATGCTACATCGCATGTCTGGAAGCATCTTTAGAAAATGACATTGTGAACGACTTTGAAATTTTCTCTTTGAACGGAAGGAGAGAAGTGTCTCTTTGGAGCTCCTGATTTGTTACATAATTTATCAAACGTTACATGCATATGAACACAGCAAACATGTTGTGTAGCGTTTGGCGCAGTGCAGCGCGCCACAATCTTTTACATAATTCTCTTTTCATTTTCTAAAAACATAAAATAACCAGGGCATAATCTTTCAACAAGAAGTTGTTGAAAGATTATGTCATTAATTATGAAAAAAAACCCAAGAAAAATCACCAAACTGGCTTTTGTATTATTTTTAATCTGTATATGAAGCGTTCTTTAAATGCCTCTGCAGCCTTTACAATGTGTTTTGCTAATAGGCATTTTATTACTGCGTTGGAAAGCTGGAGGCCACACTAAGCAGATTTTTCATAGCTAATGTGGCTGCTGACATCACATGAAGTCTTTCTTCCGCCCAGAGATGCATCAATCTGATATTAACATCTGCGCCGGTCAGGGGTCACAATTTGGGGAATGTCGCCTCATTCTCGAAATTCTTCGCAATACGTCGTCCGGTCCACGTTGAAGAGCCAGAGGGGACTTAAGGCGACAGACGTTTCCACCGGCGTTGACAACATTTCCCAGATGTTCCTCTGCGACGGGAGATTCACAAGTTGAACCACGTCATCTTCTTCCCACCCACAATCCTTCCTGTCTGCCTTTATCATTCCGTCTGTCTGTCTGGCATGGCCAAAATGCGCCGCAGAGGCAGCAGCCGTAAACACCGAGCGATTTTCCCATTTGCAGCTGTCTTGAGTGGACTGGGAGGTGTTTGCAGTTTTATGGATATTGACTCCTCCTCGGCTCTTTGATCCCAGCTGTCCGCCTTCGGACCGGAGCCTCGCGGCTGCCTGTGGGGCCGCTGACCGCTTCAGACAAGCAGCGCCGACATAAAAGTGTGGTACGTGTATTGTTCAGGCCTGGTCGGACAATATGCAGGTCTGCCAGTCAGTCAGTCAGTCAGTCAGTAGGGTGGGCTGAAAGGCCTTTGTTCACAGACGGACCCGAGCGCACAGAGGCATTCGAAGCATGATTAAACACAATTAGATTATGCTACCTGCATTTCATTCATCCTTGTAAGTCGGAATGAGCAAATCTGACAGCTGGAGCCTCAGCCTGCGACGCTTTGTCTTGTCTCGACGGTGCTTACACCTATCAGCCTGGCCCTCTCACAGCAGCTCGCTCAAGAGAAATGTCTTCATTGTCTTACGGGCTCTGCATTGTGTCGATGTGTTGATGTGCGAGTGTGAAAAAGGTCCCGAGCCTGTCATTGGTCAGATTTACTACGGCAGAGGCAGTGTGGCTCTGGCAGGCAGGCAGGCATGGATTATACATGCTGAGAAAAGATGTGAGGTAGCTCAGCCTGGCTGAGTCCCTCCGGTGCAAATGTTATTTGTGAGAATGCCCGTGTGTGTGTGTGTGTGTGTGTGTTTCAGGTCAGCACCTCGCCCACAGCCCCACTGATGATGTCTATGCCTGATGATGTCATGGTATCGATCAGCAGGGCGTCTGTTGTGGGATTTGGTGTCGGTGTCTGGAGAGCAGAGGAGAGGATGAGGTTAGCATTAGATTGTGAGCAAAGTGGAGACAAGGAAGAGGAAGATTCGGCATAAAAGACGGAGGCGTGATTTAAATATCATTAATAACTCAAGGAAAATCGAGAGAGAGAGCAGGCACAGCTTTGTCTAGCGAAAGTTAGTTTTAGGAAAAGGTCTGTATGGAGAGCCTGTATGGAATCGAGAGCAGGAAAAAAAAAAATGACCCCAGGCTGTGGATTTACTGTGTTCCACTGTATACATTATCTCAGTTACCAGTTTCTGCTACACACTTTTCACTTTCTTACAGAGCTAGTCAAGGTGTATATGATTTTGTCTTGGACCCTAAAAAGATCCTAAACAAGGAACCAGAGGTGCCCTTTTTTCCAATTGGATCCCGAATAGAAAGAAACAAACCGAAGAAACGATTGGCATGAAAACCAGGCAGATCTTTACACGAGCTAAAAGAAGTTTGCAAACTGGAATCACAGCAAAACCTGCTGAAGTCAGAGCATGTTCAAATGTACAACCTTGTTCCAGAGAAGCCCCCATATCTCAGCCAGGTGATTTCCTCCCTCATGGAGCCAATCTGAGGCTTCAGGGATCCAAATTCTGGATCCATCTTGTTTCATCCATCCTCAAGTCTTTTCCCCCAAAACAGCAAAGGTCAGGACTTTGATATCTCTTTGAACTCTATGGATTAAGTTGACTTGGAGGCTTGAAGTCAACTGGCTGCCATTGTGCCTCTGAGCAGCCAAGCAGTGTAGTCCTTGCCAAGTAACCTCTGACCTACGTAAAGGTCAGCTGGCCTTGTGACTTGAGGATATGATGTAGCGATGAGAAACATCTGCCTGATAGATTTAAGTCAGAAACTGGGACGGTGCTTTATGTGATGGATGTCATTTCTTGACTTTAACACACACTGGATGGGCTGCTGTGAAGTGTGGAGAAACAGAACTGCTTACCGAATTTCAGCCATGGGTAATTTCTTCTGTAGCAATGCCTGAAAACAGAACATACTGGATAAGGCATCACACACCACTGATGTGCGAAACTCTTTCAGACACATTTTATGTATTAAACTCTATATTAACAATGTGTTCCACTCAAGGGCAGCTTTGGGCCCTTGATTTTAGAAAGCTTGTGTGCAAGACATGGCTGGGTCGATTAGAGATTTATGAATAGCCTAAAGCAGCATAGAGATGGGTGGGTTTATGGCAGAAGTGTTTTATGCTCAATCTTGAGGATCCCAAAGCATCCTTAGGCCAGACAGGATATACTGTATAGCTTCCTGTTCTGGCCATATGGTCTTCTCCCCACTGGCGTATGCAAGGGAGAACTTTCAAAATCGGGCACTAAGGTAAAGTTTGAATTGCAGACAGATTGGTATATTGGGTGCTTTGCCTTTCTGCTCATCTATATCTTAACTATAACACCGGAGCAGAACTGTAATTATTGTATACAGGTCCCCGTTGTTCAATACTTGAATGGTTCTCTTAAGACTACGACTGACACCAGGTTGGAAGAATCTGTCCACCTTTTCTCAGTTGAGAACCACTGCATTGCTTTTAGGACAGTGGTCAGCTACCTATGCTTATGATAAGAGAGGTTTGTAAATATAGAGACTGATGAGGACTTCTCTTTGGTGCTGTACTAAACTTCTTGACTTCAATAGCTGCTATCCAGCTAACTTAGCACAACCTATCTAAAGAGACATGGGCTGCTTGTTCGGTACACAGAAACAAAGGGGACTTGACAGCCAGGCTACAGCTGTTTGCTGGTAGAGACCACTTAATTCTGCAGAGAAAATGGATGTTTGAGATTTTATGAGCTGTCTCTAAGATCTTGTAAAACATACACCAATAAACTTGACGAGGAGAGGTCAGTGTGGTTTGGTACACTCTTTTCTGGTCCTTTGTATCGAGGGGAGTGTTTCCACCACCAGTTGGACTTCCACTGAGCAAAACAAACACGACTCGCTGTATATCTTGTGCTTGTCGCAAGCAGTGGCAATTTTGTGTACTCCCGTCAACGGACTGTGTTGTGCACAGCGATGTCAGTAACGCGTTATATAGTAACCACCTTTTTCAGTAACGAGTAATCTAAGACGTTGCTGTTTCAAATCCAGTAGTCAGACTGCAGTTACTTAACAAAATCACTTTGCGTTACTATTTTCTTTTGTAATTTAATTTTATTTGCTCTACGCGTCTTGGGGAGCGACCTCCGTTTCTATGCGACTGTATCAGCAGCGACAGAAATGTAAACAATAAAGGGAGATGCACATTTTGATGGTGGGAAAACAGGAACTATTTTGAGTTTCTGTCGCCAGGTCCGATTATTATAAGCGGCTTTAGTTTTGTTGGGGGCTTTAAAATTCTGCTTAGAGTTTTCCAGACAGTAGTGGAACACACAAAAACACACACAAATTACTAACTTTTTTTCACAGGTGGTGGAGCATTGCTGTTAGCAGCTGCTGAAAGTACTTTCCAAATCAAGTAGTCAGTAATCTAACTAAGTTAATTTGTCAAGGAGTATCAGTAATCTGATTAAAGTTAAATTTTCAAAGTAGCGATGCCATCCAACACCAGTAGTTCCACTGTAACTGCACCGTATCATTGTGCTATGGACCTACAACTGAAGGGGCTCAGGAATGGTGAGATACAGGTCGGTTGTACTGTTATTATGAAAACAGACAAAATATTGTGCCTTACCAAACCAACTAGTACCATACCTCTCAGTGTAAATGAGGCATTAAAGAACTATAAGCCCCACCAGAAGGTTACAACCAGCCGGTAGAGGTTCAAAGCTCATGAAAGCATAATTTCTTTTCGGTCACTTGCAAACTATTACCGCCTACATTTACCACTTACCTGATTGCAGCTGCTCCTGCTTCACTCTGCTCAAACACTCTTGATTCCTCAGGTTGATTGCATTATCAATCATCTCATAGAGTGTTTCTAATGTTAAAGAAACCAATCATCCCTCAATAAGTTGACTCATAAAGACTAAAAACGAGAGGGGGAAAGGAAAAATGACATCATTTTAAAGTGGAAGGAAAATGCTGCCTGGTTTTCAATGTGTTTCTACAAATATTACAAAGGTTAAGCATGCATTTTGAACACAGACATCATCCTTTACACCTCCTCTTTCTGCTGGAGACATTTCACACCAAGCAAAGTCTGAAGTGAGTCCTGCAGGGTTTGAACAGGGAACCTCGAGGTATGCAGCCAAGTTACTCTACCACCAGAGCCACTTAGCATCTTCTGGTCCCCTCATCCTCAGGGCGATGTGGAGTGTTATGGTTTCTGTTTTGCAACACGCATAAATTTTGGATCACCTTCTCCCACGTTCCCCCCACTGTGCAAAGAGTTGCATTCCTATCAAAGGAAACTTGATAGGAAACTTGAGGCAAACTAGAAAATGGAGCTTCTTGTTGCTATCATTCCACAATCTTCTTTTTATTTCACAGCGTTGCTTGGTCTTCAAGATGCTTGCAACCTCTTTTGTTTATCCAACTTTCTCTTCCATCTGCTTTGCTTTTGCTTTCCGTTCTGGCTGTTCTTACATGTTACACAGGTAGCACTCAGTGTATCAGCGAGAGATCCTCTTGTTTGGGCTATAAATGTCTCTTGGCTTGCAGGATCGGCTGTGGATATGAACGAGGTGAGAATAAAACATTAAACTGGCAGACCTTCAAGAAAAAGAAAAAAGATCCCATAATAAATAGGGAGGGGAAAAAAAAGTAGCAGGGATTATAGTTGTTAATATAAGCTTTACGGGGCGGCGAAGGAAGCAGCCCCTCGGTGACTTACAGTGGAGCGAACCAAGCCGTGTTGCTGCCAGTAAAACACTGGGGACGTGTACAGGAGGCAGATTACAAACCTCCCTCCCAGCTCCGGCCATCATTTAAACCCCACTTCAGCGTCTCGTGAGGTTCGGTGAAACGTTGCCAAGCATGCGATCGCATTAAGAAGGGACACTATATAGACTTAGGAGATATTACGGAGGAGTGAGCAAAAGCGCCATGGCGCTGCTGGTAATTGCTTTAATGAACGTCCCCTGTGCGTGTGTGTGTAAGGAATTTTATAATGGTGACATATATATATATTTATACGTGGGCTCCTGTTTTTATGGATTTCTGGGTGGTGCCTCGGTGTTAGTGCGGCAGCTCCATCACTCTGACGCCGTCAGCTTGTATTGTTTCAGCCTGGTTCGGTACAGTTAAGCTGCAGCCGCCGCAGACTCCACTCCGAGCCGAGTGGAGGAAGAAGAACACGAAGAGGGGAAGCTTTCCTTCCTTCCTCCCTCCTCCTCCTCCTCTATCTCTCCTTCTATCCACTTCCTGGAACTTGCCAATGCAATTGGATTTTGTGTTTGTCTGTGTATGCCTGGCTTCTCTCAGAGCTCCTTGGCACTTTTGCTCCTCTCTCTCTCTTTTTTTTTTACGGCCCTCCTTGGCTCGTCTCCGCATCCTAATAGCGCGATGATGCAGCCGGCGTGGCTCACATCTACAGCGTGTGACAATAGAGCCCCCTCCGGGTAGCTTCTGGCCGCGTATTGGCGGTGTGTGTTTGCAGGGTTTTTTTTACAGTTTGCGTTTAGCTAAGAGGGCCAGCGGAGGTAGAAAGAGAGCAGGGAGTGGAGGGGCGGTGGATGGAGAGACGGACTGTTCATTGTTTGCCATTATTGATCGGGCTCTCTCCGTCTCCCTCTCTCTTTCTCTGCTGCGTCTGCGGCTGCTCGTGTCTGCATCCCGCTCTTCAGCCATCCGTCCCCTCAATCTGGGCCCTCCTTTACACCTCACCCTCCGCACACTTATCGCTGCACCCATTTACCCCGTGCTGCTCCCTCTGCATCTGCTAGTTGTGGGTGGAGGGGGTTGGAGAGGGTGGGGGGGGGCCGAGTAATGGCCGGCACAAACGGCCTAATAACATTACATCTGCCATGAGAGCGGGGAGGGGTCAGGTAGGGTGAAGCAAAGGGGAAAGGGGAGGGTGGTGAGGCGAACGTATGAGCTGCAAGGGGTTTGTGGGGGTTTTGGCGTGGGGGTGGGGAGAGGGTGGTTATGGGAGAGGCAGGGGGGGCGGGGCAGGTGCATCACTAATGGCTTTTTAAAAAGGTTACAGCATGTTGCTCCCTCTTCATAATGGGGCCCTGGCTGTGCTGGAAATGCAATTTCCGGGAAAGATAATGCAAGGAGTGTAGGGCTGGTGGTGTGTATGTGGAGGGAGAAAGATGAGGGGTGTGCGGGGGGAGGCATGGGGGCTTGGTGTGTACCTAGTGCTTATGTTCAAGCAAAAGAGAAGAAGAAGAAAGAGAGAGGAATCTGGAGAAAGTGTTGGGGAGGGGAAATACACAGAGAGGAGAGAAAAGTCGAGGAGGAGAGTAAAACCAGAAGGCAGAGTGAACGGCGGGGAGAAAAACGGTTGCAGATGTGGAGGGGCTATCAGCCTGGTGTGTGAGCGCATCAATACTTAATGAAGACATTATCTGTGGCCACTGCAGCCATGTATCTAAACAAACATTATCCCTCAACCTTTCAGCATCCGGCACGCTTGGTTAAAGCCAAGTAGACTAATTAACCTCTGCTCACCGCTGGATATGAGGCTCAACTTTTGCCTGATTGAATCCTCCCGAGTTTTCAGAGGGCATCGGTAATTGCTCGTCGTGTTCCGGATTGGTCGGGGTGGAGGGCGAGGAGGGGTGGTGGTGGGGGGGGGGTTGAAGCGTGTAAGTTAGGGTTCTTGTCCGTGTCCGGCGGCCGTGGTAACGCTTTCAATTTATTTCACACCTTCTGCACAGAACATGAAATCGATAGCTCACAGTTTTTTTTGTCTAATTTCATTGTGTGAGGTCTGTTGTTCTGCCTGAACAATTATGATTTAACTACGTTAATGCAGGGCTGGCAGCATATTCTCTTTTTGGGATTTTTTTTAGTAGGTTTTCACATAATGGACCAACTCAAAGCAGCGTCTAATTAGGTATAAAAGATCAACTTTAGTTTTTGCTTACAAATAAAAATGTAAAAAGAGTGTCTTTGCGATTAGATACCTTTAGCCAGATACCCCTAAATAAACTCAGTGGAATTATTTGCCTTCAGACGTCATCAAGCAAATATGAATCCAGCTGAAGACAGCAAAGGTTTGTTAGGTTTCATCCCCACCAGAACTGCTTAGTCCGGTTTAATCAAACTCTAGTTTGTTTACCCAGAACGTCTGGGTAAAGGCTAACTCTGCAAACCTCGATCTCGGTTTGGTTGAAGTGAGCTCTGGTACGGTTCGAATGCATATGTGAATGCCAAGCGGACCGGTGTCCAAAACCAGGAAGCGGAAAGTACAACCGAAGCAAACGTGCTAGGCTACCACTGTTGGAATAAATGGCCCAATCTTGTCAAAAAAAAAAAACAAGAAATCCTACAACAGCTAAAATTTCATGCCACTTTATTTTCAATTGAAGACGGAAGTTGCGCTCAGCGTCGCCACCACAGGTGAGGAGGGTGAACAGGTTCCTCATGAGCAAAAAAAACAAAAACAAAAAAAAAAACAATCCAGAAAAAGTAAGTGCGGACCTATAGTCAACTTACTCAAGCCTATACAACAAGATGATCCAAAGCGGATAGATTTTTGGTACCTAAAGCTGTACTCGAAGCTTAGTATGAACATAATTAAAATTCTAATATATTCCAATAAAGTACCCTACAGTTTATAATTGTAATGTGACCAGATGTGAAAAAAATCTGAATACTTTGGCAGAACTCTGAATGTGTGGCAGCCTGGGTACCTCTGTGCTTTAGTTTCATTATGAAAGGAAAACCCAGAACAACAATAGGAGCAAGAAAACTAATAAGTTTTCTCTGCATCTGCTCTGTAGCTTATAGTGCAACGTATACTAATTCAATACCAGCATCTTTCTGCCTCACACACACACGCAGGTACACATCCCTTCCTCTGCCTGTTTCGCCATGACTCATCCGGCTTGCCTCTCCGCCTTCGGCCCACTTAACCGCGATGATGACACGTGCACCTTCCTCAGTGGAGCCTCTCAGCCGGCCCCGCCTCACCTTTGACCCATCGAGGGAAAACCGGGGCTCCTGAATGCAAGCGGAGGGCAGGACTGAACCTGAGAGACAACGTGTTTTGTTGTTGTTGTTTGTTCTCGTTGTCATTGCTTTCTCTGAGACAAAAAAGAAAAAAAGAGAGAAAGGGAAGGAGTACGAAAGCTCGCTCAGGAACAAGCACATATATCATGGTTAAGATAATGTAAGATTCAAAATGAACCGACCACAAAGGAAATCAATATCCCCCTGAAATAATTATTGTAAAAAGAGATGCAATTGTAGTTTTGGTGCTGGCACGGCGCGCGGCAGACAGCCCGGCTATTAAATAATGAAACTCATTCTGTAGTTCAATTTTAATGAAGAAAATGACATTTCAGTTTCTTTCCCCTTCATTATATGAGTATTAGAAACAGCTTGTAGAGGCACACTCAGCCCCTCTCTCTGAAGCAATTTTAAAATGAAAAATGCCTCGCAGTGCTTTAATCCCTCTCTCCATATTCACCTGTTTCAGATTCAGAACAACGCCGCTTCATTTCTTTCCCATAAAAATCACGCCGGCGCTCGGAGTGACGACGCTCCGTGTGACATTGTGACACAACCAAGAGAAGAAGACATACAGGGCTTTAACTGGACCACGCCGCAATTATTTGTACATGCAGAGAAGTGACATAAAAAAAAATAAATAACCAAAGGCGGAAATCTCTTCTTTTATTGGTTAGAGCTTCTTCGTAATTTTAAGTGACAGTAATGGAAAATTTTCAGCTCATTAAACTTGTGGGGGTTTTTTTCTTTTTCCAAGGGATGTGTCCTTGGCTGCAGACAAAGCAGTTGTCTCCTTTTCCTGGTAGCTCTGCACTCAGAAAAACGCAGCTGAATCTGGCTGCAGCAAAACGCCAGCACACAATGCCTGGCAAAACTACTCACACCCAGTGATTTCGTACTCTGTGACAAAAACGCATCACGGTGAACATAGTTGGGAAGTGGAAGGAAAACGATGCATGCGTTTTCAAAGTTTTGTTTCGCAAATAAGAGTCTGAAAGATTTTTTTTTCCTAAAAACCTTGGTTTTGGTTCTGTTGAGGTGAAATCATGGGGCGGTTTGAATGCCAACCTTGACCGGACACCACTTCAAAAGGAGGAAGCGTAATACAGTGTTGGGCTTTCAGGGTAAATGCAACCAAAACAAATGTGCTAGTCTAGCGCTAACTGAAGAAATGGCTAGTGGGCTCCTGCCAAAGACAAAGCCTTGGTACTTTGACAGCATACTTTGGTATCGGCTCGGCTAATATAGTGAACACCGGTGCGGTTAGAATACGTATGTGAAAGCCAAGTGGACTGTAGCGCCGGGCATTCTGGTTTAATACAACCAAAACAAACCGCTGTGTATCCAGCACTAGCGGGAGAAATGTCTCGTGTCCCTTAGCCAAAGACAAAAGAGAAATCCTACAACCACTACAAGCTGGTAGCTTGTAGTGACAAAGGCAGTTCTGCTCAGTGAGGTTTTCCTGTTGTTTCCTTCAGTGGTTCTTGGTGTGGCGCCCCCAGAGGCGAGGAGGGGAACATGTTTCTCACAAGAACAAAAAAGCAATCTCATCAAGCAGCAAAATGATTCAAAGTAGATTTTTAGTAGCTAAAGCTAACGTGAGTGAGGAGACAAAGCCTGGTTTCAACAAAAATAACAAAAAAGACTGAAGCAAGACCCATTATTTAAAGTTTGGATTTTCGTGGGCTGGATCTGAAGATAGTCCACTGGCACAGAGTTTTTTGTCTTCCAAGTTTTCAAATGTGAAAACGGCTTTAGACAGGTAACAATTTCAAGTTAATACAGGTAGTGAGTAGACTGTAGGACTTCTTCAAGAGGAACTAACAGGCCGGTCGGTAAGCTACCAAATACAGATTAAAAAAATACAAATCAATAATTCAAAAATCAAAGTGCTTTTATGGATTTTTAATTGTTTTACATTCTTTGTCTCACAGTTGAGATGTGCCTATGATGAACATAACAGACCTCTCCATTCTTTGTCGGCGGCGGAAACTTGAAAAAATCTGAAGTGCATCAAATCATTTTTTCACGTCTGTAGAGACTCAACTTCCGTCTTTGTAAAGTAACTCAAGTCTAATATGACCATATGAAGAGAGTCTGTCATTTTCAAGCCTTTCAACAGATTCGCAGCAGGATTTGTATCCACACTGACATCAAACTCCATCATTCTGACCATCGGCTGTGACCAATCCAATCATCTGTTCAAAATCCACTGGATTCAGTGCTGGATCAGACATTTTCATTTATTTACTTCTTTATTTATTTTACTTCGTTCTTACCAGGTGACATGTTTGAAAAGCAGTTATTCACAGACCAAACAGGATGCCACGTTCTCTCCAGACCTGAAAGCTTCAGATCTGACAGAAAACCTAACGATACGTATTACGTCAAATATGCATCGTTTGTGCCTCTGCAAATCATAAGTCACAGGTAAAAATGTCACATCACTTCAACCCTGCGATTAAATGATGCATGGAGTAAGATGGCCGATTAGACGACTTATGAAGGAATTAGAGGAGGTATTAAAGTAAATTTTATTCCTAAAAACTGTTGAAAATGGCTCTGCAGGACAAACGCTTGGTAGCAACATCAATTTGAAAAAAAGAAAACTAGAAGTAAAACATTGTTTTACTTTGTAGTAACCAAAGGATGACTTAACATAAAATAAGAGATGAAGACTGGCTGACAATTCCTATGACCTGTACAAAACAATAGCTGTGTTACGTAGACATAAAATGGACAGATATTTGTTTAAAATGTTACAGTGGCCACTAAAAAGGTAAAAACAGGGAATGTGGGAAGAAGACCCGTCGCCTAAGGCTACAATAAGACAATTGTAATGCTAGACAAATGGTCAAAATGGAGATCATACAGAGAATTATACTCAATTTTGATTGAGTAAAAGAGAACACGATCGTTGGCTTTTTGCTTTGACTGATGAAGCTCCTCCTCAGCACTGCAGTTTCCAAACATACAAAATTCTGCCTCAGAGAGCAGCCCGTCCCCCTTAGCTCCCCACTCAGCTCCTTCAAACTAGCCAGCAGCAATTAGCAAACGCCTATAGGAGCAACTTCTCAGTGGAATGCTGGTAAAAACATTGTTTTAGGTTTAATAGAGGAGCCATGTTTTGATGACTTCCTGAAAGTGGAGTTTCAGAAAAAGCAGGAGTTTCTTAAAGAGACAGAGGCCTGATTTTAAGGTGTTGATTTACAAAGTCAATTTTCTTTTAAGTCATATTTGATACCTGCGGCATTTATTTTTACAACTGATGAAGTAAACGCAGTGACTTAATTGTACTATAAAATAGCACTGTGCCTGAAAAACATGACACTGCCCTTTTAATATCCATTGACTAGTGGTTTGAGAACATCAGTGTCTGCTCAAAGATTGAGAAAAAATGTTTCATATCCATAAGCACGAAGTCTGACCATGCAGTAAATAAATGTGAAAATCCATAGAAAATAAATGTGAAATGTGTTTTTATTACTTTTACTCAAAAAAGGCACTGGGAAGAAAAATCTAAAGTGGTTTCCAAACGTTCGGCTCGTATTCCATCAGTCATCTCCTCGCTACTTCAAAATGATGCACCACGCGATTCTGTCTCACAAAATTTCACTAAAATTGACTGTTTCTGTCATAAAAATGTGGGTAAAAACGCTGCACAGCATCAGCAGTCTAAACTTCTCACATTTAGACTAAAATAATCCAAAAGCGTTCTGTTTGACAATGAAGCGAACCAAAATCTCCCACGCAGATACGACTGGAGGAGGAAGGTGGAATTAAAACCAGGAACGAGTTTTTTTGTTTGTTTTTTTTTTCCTTTTTTTGGACAACACTGGAGGTGCATCAAGCTCAAATCTCGAATAATTGAGTCGGCCGCAATTAGACAGCTGTACTCCTCACGTGTACTTATATCTTTAAGTCGTGTCACTGACATAAATCCCAAAATTCAGTCAGAGAGGTGCTCTGTGCAAATCAGGCATGCGGCATAAAGGTTGTAAAGCCACTTATGCGCGTGTAATTCCTCCAATAATCTGTGACATTAAGAGGACGAATCTTCTCCTCGCCAATTAGCGTGCACAGGTGCAGGCCTCATCAGCCGCCATCTGATTGTTCCTCCCGCTTCAGGAGGCTGAAAGGGAAGCAGGGAAAACGCCTCTGCCTGCCTCCCGTGTGTGACGTGCATCGCCATCTTGTGGATTCCTTCAGTAAAAGCGCAACACTGTGACATGGGCAGTGTTGAATGTTTCCAACAAGAGCGAGTTGGAAGTAGGGATGGATGATTCTGACGCTGTTGTTATAAAAATGCTGTTTGTGTCAAAATATGACTTGCTACACATGAGTGTTTTTCACCTTTGACCTCTCCCTTGGAGGTCATTTTGACCCTTTGTGCTTCTTATTGTTGACTCGTGGATTCTGACTTTAACTGAGACAACTGAGGCCCCTAGATCTATGCGTGCTGTTCTGGGTTTTCAATAATGTATGTTTTTTAGTAACTTTGTTGGGTCGTGTCATGATATGAGGGTTTACAGGAGAAGCAAACATCGGTTGCTAAGCAATACTTCTTTTTATTCTTTATTTAGAGCACGAGGTAACCACATGAACTGCTCTTATTCAAACTCCTTTCTCTTGTCTATTTTCCCTAGTGCTCCCCCAGTGGTCAGGAAACCAAACTACAGGTACTCTGGATATACAATAGAAACTAATCTCACAACAGGTCGGCCATTACTGGGAAGGTCCACCACGTCGTTTGCAATCCCAAAGCCGTACAGATGTCTTGTTCTTATCGCTTTCCATATTGTGATAAAAGTTTGTTTTGATCAAATTATATAACCGATATTATAATGCTAGCACATATTAATGCCAGCTGTGCTAGAAGAGGTGAAAGAAAAACAAACCTCACCAGAAGATAGGAGCATGTGGAGTGTTAAGCGCTTCGGTTGTGAACCCAACCTGCAGCCACGAGTCTCTTCTGTTATTTTCGGGGTCAGAAGCTCAAATATTTCAAATCAAAACCATCCAAATGTGACAATAAACACAAAAGCAGAAGAAACAGAGCAAATTTTACTAACAGACGTTGATGTCTCCACTCGTTATAAAACGTAATGACCCCACACCACGCCGACAGCTCCGTCCATAAATCACTAACAGACTCTGCAGACTGACTCAGGCCCTGTTTCGTATTGCAATATCCATTTATTGTTCTCTTCACGCAAATCATTACACAAAACAGGAGGTTTGCAGCGACGGGATCAAAGGAAACGCGGCCGTCCCTCAGAGCCGCGGAGCTGAAGGAGACAAGTGGCTGTTTTGTTTCGTTTTGTTTGACGCCAGTCAACCTCGGCGTGTTTTGTTCTTTGATTTCTAACGAGTTCGCCGAAGAGTTTACAGGAGAAGCGACGCGGCTGACAGGCCGAACAAAAAAGAGAAATCTGCATCTTCACGAGGGTCGTTTGGCTTCTCGGGTGCAACGGTTTGAACCTCTTTAGCGGCGCCGACGCGGCGAACACCGACGGCACATAGAAAGTATACCCACCTAGAGTTATTACACGTCTCCATGGAGATTATTTTAAGGCATTTCTGCTTCAGCGGGGCATGGCAGAGGAAGAGTAAGGACAGAAAAATATATAGACACGGTGGAGGGAGAAAACATCTGACCAAACTTCACAACTGGACTTTGGAGGATTATTTTTTCATTTCGGCTCAGACAAACAGGTAAATATCAGCAGAGGGAAAGAGTCTGGAAAGTTTGCCTTGTGGTTATCTGTTAAAAGAGAACGGAGAAGAGAGAACACTGGTTCAGAAAGCTCTTGTTTTCTATGAGCTTAAGCTTCTGGGAGCTTTCCGGATACCATCAGCTGACAGGCAATAGCTGTCTTTCCCTTAGAAAAGTGCGCAAAACTTTATCAACACTCACTCTAATGTGACCCCTGACCCCACAATTTCTCAATTGCGATGTTTCCATCCAATAGAAAATGCAGTTAAAATCACATGTTCAACCAATAAGTAATTAAAAGAACTGCTGCACCAATATCCTCCAACGACTTCCTGTCATTTTCTTCTTTGTGGTTTGTGCCAATGGCAACATCTGCTTGTTGATCATGTGACTCATGTGACGCGAAAAAGTTTCCATTGCAGTTTTGCAAAATAAACCAATTTTGATAAAACCCGCCTCATCCCAGCTTCTTCTAACACTTCTAATACAAAAAAGATTTTTTCAAAATTGTCGTGTTTCCATTAAGCTCGTTTATTTTCGTGACTCCAATTCAAGAAATTTTAAGGTTAACGCAGATCTGCCGTTTCTGTCATAAGTTAGATCTAAACACAATATCACATTTGAAAATAGTCAAAAAAAATGGCCACAAAAACTACAGCTGGTTCACACTGGCATGTTTCCGATAAGCAGATTTATTTCTGATATGTCAAGTTGCCCAATTATTGGGCCAATGGAAAAACAGCTGATGATACAAATTCTTAAAGCTGTTTTATACTGGAGAGATTTACATTCACGATAAATCATGTGTGAAGTTGAAACGGTCACGATATTCACCGCCGCCGCTAACCTCGTAGCAGAATTGTCAAAGCCATATTTTTTAGTTTTTGGAAAACAAGAAAGAACAAGAATATGAGAAGGGAAAAAAGTCATTTTGGACGGTAACAAGCAACGTAGCAGTGTGAGGAGATCGATATTACACAGATACCTCAATTTGGCCTAAATATAACTTCAGTCAGTTATGCTATGAGGCTAACATCACGTAAAGGTTAGTGATGAAATAAAAACACGTGTTCGATCAGTAATCAAAAATGGTACTTTAAAACTGAAAAGGTTTGCAGTTTACAGTCATGAAAAAAGAACATTGGTTTGCCAACACAGTCATAGACAAATCTAATCTAAGTACATCCCCGGGATTCACGAGCACGTGGCCCCGCTTTGAGCAACAAAATCTCTCCTGTGTCTGCAAAACTGCCATAGTATCCCAGAGGATGCTTTCCGTAAAGTTTGTTCAAAAGAATGACAAATTGAAACACAAAAGAATTGAAATTGAAAACTTATTTTAAAACAGAAACTAAACATTTGAAACAAAAAAAAAAAAAGTTTCAAATTTTGCAATTTCAAATCTTTATATTCAGTTTCAAAACATTTATTATTAATTTTTTTTAACAAGCTTTAAATCTCATGGAAGCTGCCAGGGTGTACTTGGATTGAGCCAGAACAATATAACAGTGCACACAGAAACTTCCAGGAGACTCTCCCATCAGGTAGTTACAGCTTGATGCGAAGGGAGAGTCATTGAAACATTTCTCAACCGGTTTGGCGTTGCCAAGTCAGAATCCATGTTCTCCGTCGAAATGAATAAATACAAATAATAATTTAAAAAAACAAAAAATACTCAATTTAACCCAATTTCAACTTTAAGTGAAATTAGAAAAATTCTGCTGTCAAGTACAAAAATGTCTCTATTTACAGCATCAAGAAGATTGAGGGCTAGAAAGGGGGTGTAGACGAGCGCAGGTACATCTGTGCTTTAGAGTAAAGTATTGGCATCCCTTAAACTTCTTAACATTTGATCAAACCTCCCAATAAAAATGCATTTTATTGGTTAGTTTACTTGATGGACCAAAACTAAGTAGTGCATACTCCTGGAGGGAAAATGATACTTGATTGAAAATCGTAAAAGTGTGGAGGGCATTTGTATTCATCCTCCTTCTTACCTCCCCAAGGCAGAACCACCTTTCAGTGACCGTCTGAAGCATTTTGCAATACGGTCCCCCTGCTCTGAACAGCCGGGAACTATGAAGAGGATTTTGGTCTAGACTTTGACTAGATCATTTTTACATGTTAATATGCTTTGATATAAATCATTGCCTGATATCAAGTCACCCTTCTTCAATTTTTTGCATGATGACCTGAACAGTTTAGCAAAGCGGGTGGACTGAGTTTGCTCCAATCACTAATAATCTCATTAAAGCAACTGATTACACTGGATTTATTTTTAATCAGTCAAAAAAAAAAGTTTCAATTCATTTATGAGGAAAATGTTGAGAAGTATTTACTTCCCGATACATTGTGTCGGTCTATCATCAATAAAATCCTAATAAAACACATTTATGGCTGTAATATGACAACATGTTGGGAAGTTTTTTTTTTTCCTTTGTTCCTATGTGTGTTGATGCACGGTCCATCCAGCAGGGGGAAACCTTTCCCAGCACAGTGGGCACTGCATCTGGGAGGGGAGCTCAATGGAGAGGAAGGGGCAGAGTGTGCAAATCAAATTCAGCAAAACTGTCTCACCGCACGTGGCGCTTATGGCATCTATGTTTCTTATATATACAGATCAGTGAACATAAAGTCTTCAGAATCAGTCAGAAGAGCTACCCTACAGGGCAAGCCGTAGAAAAAAAAGGTACTTTTTTTTTTCCTGGGAAAACGATGTTCCAAATCCAGCGGAACGACGGCCAAACAGGGATCTCCTACAGCATGTAGGAACAACAATAACAACAGAAAGATTCATTTGGCTGTAGTCAGGATATGTTTTTTACATTTGAATTTGGTAAAATTTCACCCGTCTCAGGGTGGGGAAAAAAAAGCTCTAAAGAAGACAGGCATCCGAATGGTTCTGTGCTTTTTCCTCCTGTCTGCTTCTGTCGGTTGTGCTTTGCTCTGCAGCACGGAGCGGACCACCCAAATGTCAGCAACGTGTTCGATAAGATGAGCAGGATGAAAACACAAAACAAAAACATGTATATACAGCTGCATTTCCATTGCAAATGTGCACAAAATGTTGTCAATGTTCCGCTAATGTCAAGAAAATCCCCACAAATTTGCAATTGCAATGTTTCAGTTTCAGCTACTTCCCATCGTCTTCATCACGGCTTGAGCTGAAGATGACATCCTGCTGTTGATCATGACTTGTATGATACTAAAAAAAAGTATTTTGCAGTTTTGTGAATTAAACTAATTTTAATATATCCAAAAACAACCAAACATTTTGGGAAAACGAGTTGTTTTCAAAATTAGATGTTTTAGATGTACACAGTTATGAACAAAGAAAATTCATTTGATTGCTAAAAGGGTCCTAGACAAATCTAAGTACACCCCATGATTCACTAGCATGTAGCACTGCTTTCATAGAAAAATTTGTTTTTCAAAAATGTCAAATTGAGCAATTGTATGGTTAATGGAAACGCAGTGTATGATTATTTAGAGTGTGTGGCTCGGTAAAAAGGTGTTTTTCACAGAGTTGGACACATTGCCTGCAGCGAGTGTCTTTGGTCCAATGTGGCTGACAACATCTAGTTGTCAGAGCTCACCTCTTGTTCCACAGGTGTGAACTTAGCGGTACAAAAATCTCTTGAGTCAAAGGAGGAGAAATCCATCGCGACTAACTCGATACAAAAGAACGTAAAAATGAATCACTCAAGAGAGATGGGTTACTCTCCGCTGACCGTTCACAGTATTTTAAGAAGAAAGAAGTCTGAAATGGTTCTGCCTATCGGTTCCCCGGCATTTAAGAAAGTCTATGGGGTGTGGACGGGGAGGGGTCGATGTCCGCAGGGCCTAGACCTGCGTGGAATAGGAGCGATGCAGATGGTGCTCCGACCTGACCCGTGGGCCGCGCAGTGTGGCGAGTGCTGCTGCTCCGGCTGGTCTAGACTTCGCTGGAAATGGAGCGAGACGGTACGAGGACATCGGGGGTGGCGGGGAACCGATAGGGCTGATGGTCATGTGATCTCTGTGAACGGAGATTCCCGCGGAGTCTGCAGGGGTAGAGAGAGGAGTGAGAAGGAGAGAGAGGTAGGGGATTGGGGTGGGGGGAGAAGAAGGAAAAGAAGAAGAAGGCGAAGGGGACAGAGGTGGAGAGAAGAATAATCCAGTGCAATGGGTGATTGTTTGGGGTTGGGGGCCATGGAGAGAGGAAGAGAGGATGTCCGAACAGAAATAAGACAGCGATAATGGAGGGATGGCGGCAACAAAAAGGGGGTTCAGGTTTGGTTAGAATGGCTGGATGTAGGCGTTGAAAGGTGGCGGGGAGGCAGAGAGTGCAGGGTGCTGGAGGGGAGTGAAAGATCGATAGGGGGAAGACAAAGTGGGGAGACAGAGGAGAGAGAACCGGTCAGGCGAGGGTTAGTGACGGAGACGGACCAACAGAGGACGAAAGACATTAACTACTCGGACAGCACCCCTGCTGAGAATCGCTTTAGGACAAGCAGCACTTTTTTTTAGGAGAGGATAAAACTTTATGGGGCAGTCAGGACGGCTGCCGTCGCTCTGTCGCTTTATTTTAGACAATCTGATGACTCAAGCTCTAACCTGAAACTAACTTCCATTGAGCTTTTTCAGTTTTGAAAGTTTCACCAATAAATATATGAAAAGTTTTCTATGTCTTTGTTTCTGTTGGATTGCAATTCAGGGTACATCTTTACTAGCTTTGCACAACCAGGGTTGGTTGTAAGCATTGCTAATGAAATGCTTATGCCTGTGATTATTTTCAGTTTATGCTAACAGAGTATTAGCATTAACTTAATATTTGCTGCACAACATATGATTAATTAATTATTGAACAAGCTCATTTGCAATTAATGTAAAATGTAATTATTTCACCATATGATGTATAGACGGACGTTTGAAACGTTACCTGTTACTACGTACTTGATTTGTTAGCTGCTAATCCCTAATTGCACTTTTTGCTAACGTTATTTATAGGTCAGTTCTTTTTGTTTGAACTCCAGAACTGATGTTAAAAGTGGCTTTTTGTTGGTTTTGCTAAAAACCCCGCTGCGCCCTTTTCAGCTGCTCGCTTAAGTGTGCACAGATTTAAAGGATTCACTCGGGTGTTTTAGCTGGGAACATGGGCCGCATGCACACTCGTTTTGTTACAGAGCAGGACAAAATAAAGGAGGACCACAGTTCCGGTTAAGAGACAAGGGATGTTGATCTCAGCCATTTGGTGGGCACAGTTGTGCTTTACACCCACTCCCGCCCCTTACCTGAGGGCCACTTAACTTTTCGAGTGGACTTTCCACGCAGGGCAGTGTCACCATGGGCATGCCCAGCATGGATTCAGGACGTTGGGGTCGCAGCGGAGGCGGGCTTGGCTGAAACTGCTGGAAGTTGTTAATGACACAAGTTACCTGAAAAGGAAGAGAAAAGTCATGAGGCGGGGAAATACGTCTAAAATACAACTAAGCTGCAGTCTTGGAGATCATCTTTGATTAGTCATCTTTAAAAAGCATGCAAAATCTTTGTGTTTAAATCAGAATAAGAGATGAGGTTGTGTTTGACCAAAGACCAAAGAATGCCTTTGCTATTTATTCAGAGTTTGATAAAGCTATGTAGCACATGCAAGCAACAATGGTAGAAAACACAGAATACAGCTACAGTAAATGCTTCTCAACAAACAACAGGGTAGTTGGTGGGTAAATATACTGTATTATGTGGCGCTGGTAAGTATGGCTTAGTTGAAGCAACATATATATCAAACAGGCAACCTAAGTCCAAATTTTACTTTGACCCCAGCAAAGACGATGCTAGCAGTGGAAAGATAGCTCGATGGATTCAAATTTAAAGTATTTAATTATTATTACAATCACCACATTGCTTTGTTTGTCATATCACATAAACTTCCAATCAAACTGAAACCATTGAACAACCTACTTTGTGAATATTCCACGAGAAAATAAGACAAGGTTGAAGGGGTAAAAAAATGCATTCGTGCTTTTAGCCTCACCAAGAACACAGCGATGGCGCCACCGGTGAAGAATCCAGCCAGCACGTCGGCCCAGTGGTTGCGGTACTCGGCGACCCTCACCACTCCCACCAGCACGGCCAGGCACAGCAGAGTGAGGCTGATGGTGGGCTTGGTGAGCCGGGTGCCTTTGGTTTTAAACACCAGTGTCACATACATCTGCAAAGAGCCGGTCAAAAGGGAAAGCACAGTATACAGAAGCACAAGGCAGTGTCAGAAATCGCATGTTCCATGGCTAATTTTACATGTTTTGACAAATTTTTCCAAATAACAAGGAAGTATTCTTTTTATATAACCAAGGCATTCCGGGAACAAATTCATAACTAGCAGTTATTATGACCAGCAGCGTGCTCCGACCTACCACAGTGTACAAGGCAGAGTACACGCTGAGCGCTGCGTCCTTAGACGGGAAGGATTTACGTGCAGACATGACAATCAGCGGGTTGCCCGTGCAGGCGCGGCGCTCGGTGATGTACTGCATGGTCGACTGGCAGCCCAACGTTGTGTAGTTTGGTCGGCAGGCGGACAGGAAATGAGGCGTCTGGTTTCCTGTCACCACCTGGCCAGCGTTGGCGAAAATGGCAGTGGTGAACAAGCCGAAGGCGTACACTCCTGGGTGCAAGAGGAGCAGCGGGGAGCAGGGAACGTTAATGGATGCGGTGATAAGATGTTAAGAATGTTATCTTTGCACGTGGGAGAAGAAATGAAAGCATGTTAAATATTGGAGATTAGTATCAAATCTTGTACACATGCATTGAGAAATTACAGGATACAACGTCCCCCACCCCCTTCTCCTCAAAATAGCGCTAACACTTTATTATCAGCCAAGGTGTGAAATCGTCGCAGGAGTCTTCACCTCAGCTGATTCATTTCCAGATGCAAACTTGCAAGCTGCTTAATATTCATGAACGTCTCCCTGCAGGGATCCTGAATGTTCTACCTTCAACATCACAGCCCATTTAATCATCCAATTAACAGCTTCATGTACCAGGACAGGATAACAAACTGAAGTGTTGCGGCTATGTCTTTCGTGATGGCCTGACTTGTTTCCTGATGTTTTCCATTCATCCTCAAGCCTCAATGAGGCACAGTGTAGCTTTCACAAGAAGATAAACTCACTGTAAGATTGATTCCTGTTTTGCCACGTATGCTAGTAGCTTGACAAATGCCGTTTATGCGGTACAAATGTGAGAAAATTTCAGGGATTCTGTGCCATGTTCCTGGATTAAGAGTTTGGGATTCACAGTCTCCTGCTGCAGGGTGCATTACTTTTACTGACACCATTCTCTTGTTTATTTTTTATATATTTATAAAGGATTAACTACCATAAAATTAAAATGTTATGTGGGTGCCTTGCATGTGGTAAAAATCACTTTTAGAAGACTATTTCAGAAAGTAGGCCTAACTGTCAGTTTCACTTCCATCTTCAAGCATCAGGAATGCTGAGGTGAGAGAATCTTCTCCAATGTAAGCAGCTTAACAGAGTGAGATTGAACAATACTCTTGGGTCATTGATACAATATTTGAGTAACAAAATACTGTGTGAAAAAAAAAATCACTATGTCAGCCTTACAACATTCAAAAAAACAATGACCTGCAGCTGTAGGAGTGCAAACTGCATTTCATTAGCCACTGAAGAATCCACAGATGTCAGAAACATTGCCCAGTGTTTGTGTATGTTAGATTTTTTTTCTTCTGTATTACCACAAAATCTTACAACTAGGGCTGTTTTCATATTAATAGATGACATCATAAAAATTGTCATTTTTTAAAACTTTCTGGATACTACGTGCATGAAGTATTTTATTATGTTGCTATGATTCAGCAAGGGTTTTTCAGGGACCTTTGAGAAAAGCAGTACCCGCAGATACAATGTCTTCTGTTGTGTTTGCTGCATCCTCACCTAAGAAGCGTACAATGCGCCTGAGCAGGGGGTTGAAGTAGCAGCAGTCTGCAGTGACTATGGTCTTTTCCTGGGTTCCCTCTGCCTTGGTAAAGAACGCACAAAGTTCCCCAACAAGGATCTGGGCAACACAAGGAAAAACAAAGAAAAGTGTAATATTCATCACGTTGTTGTTCTTTGGTGTATCTGGCAACAATGTTGAAGCTGTGTTGGAGTTTGGCCATCATTGTGGTCCAGTCATTTGGACTGAAACATTAATGTTGGATAAGATGCGCAGTGCGGTACGTCACAAATATAACATTTATTCTTTAGATGAAAGAAGACTATTTTGGTCAAAACTTATGACCTCTTCACAGTAGTACTGCATTTCTTTTTTCAACCTTTTAAAGGACAGTTTTGATGTTTTCCTAATTCCAATTTACACAATTTTTAGGTCAATATAATCGCAACTTAAGGTTGTGCAAATTGGAATTATAAAAACAAATTTGCTCATTGGAAACATGGCAGTTTCAAAAGACTCAACTCTTTTGATAAAAAATTTTTTGCACTAGCGCGAGGCGTATTTTCAGCTGTATCCAAATAAGTGTATTTCACAAAACTGCAATGGAAATACGTTTTCTACGCCACACGCGTCACATGATCAGCAACCAAATGTTAAGACTGGCGGAAAAGACGACGACAGAGAAGTAGGATGATGGCACGACTTGTTTTTTAATGACTTACCTCATGAACAAACTTATTCACATGTGACTTTAATATGTTACTTAATGGAAACCATGCAGTTGCAAAATTGTGTTTCTTCGACATTAGCAGAATATTGATAAAGTTTTTCGCACATTTGCAATGGAAATGCAGCTTGTGAGGCTCGGAAGCATGGGGGCCTACAGCCCTCAAATACCTGAACTTATACCAAATCCCAGGTCTCAGTAATGAATAGTTTTGTACAAGACAGAGACGCCTCACCTGTAAAATCACTCCGACAATGCGCTCGCCCTGCTGTGATTGAAGTGACACCCACTTTATGAGTGATGGTGTCCCATCAGCCTCTCTTATCTGCACGCTTAACATTCTGCTCCATTTGTGCCTGACTCTGGCAGTGAGTGAGCCACTAAAATTGCCTGTGTAGTGACGGCAGACGGAAATGAAGGAAGAACAAGGACGGTTAGAGCGAAATGAGGTGAACGACTGTGTTTCCAATCAAAGTCCTGCGTCTTTTCAGCTTTATCGTCAAGTTAAAAATGCCAAGTTAAGCCAAGTTAAAAATGTCAGCAGCATGAAGGGACCTGGCCAAAGCACCAGTCCTGTGAAGTGCATGCCCAGCCAAGTGGTTTCTCCCATTAAAACAACAACGCCCCATTGGGTGCTCCATGGCAACACTCTTAAGCACTAACACAAGCACGAAATCAAAGCTGAGGGAGGGTTAAATCAGATATATTACGGGAATCATCACACTGAGAGCATTTCTGAGGCAATTAAAAGACAGGATAGGTGGTGTTTCCATGGGGACGGCTGCTTTGCAGTATCTGAGTCTGAACAAAGCCCACAAAACATCAAATAACACTGTGCCTTAACTGATGTACAAGTCACACTGAACATTTAACCTGGATAATATGAAGAAGCAGAAAGAAAGAGATCTTCATGGAAGTTCATCTGCATTACTAGGAATCTCACACCAGCACTTAAAACCTCTTTAAATTCATCTTTAACTGCAACTCTTTGCTGTTCGCAGCAACACATTTGGCCATTTTAGCATGAATACTGCTCAAATTGTTGCATATCTGCCTATACAAAGATACATTATTTCAGGTAAATAACGCTCTAACATTGCCAATCCACACATTTCACATGTATGTTTGACCCTCTGAACGTGACTCACCACCTCAGTATGCTAAATGCTACAACTCAAGCTCTTCAACCTTATGTTTGAATAATTGAGGTAGAAAACTTGGGGACACTAAAATAAAGATTGAGGTTTGTCCATGATTAAGGAGCACAAAGAAATCCATCCATCAATTTTCTGAATCCCCTTGTCCCTTAGTAGGGTCGGG
The DNA here is from genome assembly GCA_902982915.1 of Phalloptychus januarius. NCBI lineage: Eukaryota > Metazoa > Chordata > Actinopteri > Cyprinodontiformes > Poeciliidae > Phalloptychus > Phalloptychus januarius. Next base: position 2,820,843 of record CADWAE010000476.1, read on the forward strand.
AGGGTTGCTGGTTCCTATCTCCAGCTAACGTTCCGGGCGAGAGGCGGGGTACATCCTGGACAGGCCGCCAGTCTGTCGCAGGGCAACACAGAGAGAGACAACCATGCACACACATGAACTATGGGTGGAAGCCGGAGTACCCGGAAGGGAACCCACGCATGCACAGGGAGAACATGCAAACTCCATGCTCTGGGAATCAAACCCAGAACCTTCTTGCTGCAAGGCAACAGCTCTACCAACTGTGCCACTGTGCAGCCCGCACAAAGAAATCAATTTGTTTAATTAAAAACAAACATCATTCTGAAGTTCACACTTAATTTCCCAAAGAACATAAACATATCATTAGTCTGCAGTTTATTGATTTGAAATACATATACCTATATAATATTATTTAAAAAATCGACCCAAAGAGCTCTGTAGATAGAGCGTTTAAAGGTGCAAAATGCAGTAACTGAAACCAGAAAGTTGCTATGGGAACAAGAAAGAAGCACATGCCTGCAGCCAGTTAAGACGACAATAGAGGCAGAAAATCTTTGACTCTTTTTTTAAAATTTATTTAGGAGAGTTGGAATCCTAACAATGAAAATGTTTCATCAAAGAACAGTGATAAGTGTGAATGCTCCCAAAAATGTGAAAAACAGACTTTTCAACCTCTGCAATTTCAAAACCTCTAACATTGTCTGTCATCTCATTCCTGCAGTTTATATTCCTTTTGAAAGAATGTGAGACGTTGGATTGAATGTTCTGGTGTTACAAAGTGTGTAGTAGTATTTGCCCTCCTCCACCACATTCTTAATAAAGCTTAGTAACAATAAAAAGCTTGAACTTCCCTTTCAGTATAAAAGTACAAGGCCAACAATTTGGCATGAGAGATTGCATCTCTCTCTCTTTTATTTAGTAAAATCTGCCTTTCTCAAACTGTGGTCCCTGGGCGCCCCCTGGTGGTACTGCATGTAAACTTTTACTTGTCATGACATGAGCTAAAAGTTTGACGCGTATGGTAGAGAGAACTGTTCGTTTTTAAAGACATGACTTGCTTATAATGCTCAGCCCACACGTCAGTGGGTGTTATTTTTATCTAAAACGATTTAAATACAATATATTTGATAGAGGCTGCCCAGTGGCGCAGCTGGTAGAGCTGTTGCCTTGCAGCAAGAAGGTTCTGGGTTCTGCATGGACTTTGCATGTTCTCCCTGTGCATGCGTGGGTTCTCTCCAGGTACTCTGGCTTCCTCCCACAGTCCAAAAACATGACTGTCAGGTTAATTGGCCTCTCTAAATTGTCTCTAGGTGTGAGTGTGTGTGTGCATGTTTGTTTGTCCTGTCTGTCTCTGTGTTGACAGACTGGCGACCTGTCAAGGGTGTACCCTGCCTCTCGCCCGAAACGATAGCTGGAGAGGCACCAGCAACCCTCCCGACCCCAGTAAGGGATAAGGGCGCAGGAAAATGGATGGATTGATAGAAAAATGTGAATCATTATTATATTTAACGGTGCAAAAAACGTTTTTTATTTTCCTGCCAAAGCAACTCAAGTCTGATTCTACATTACAAGTAGCCCTAAAATGTTATCAATGCACACAACACTTGCAGTAATGAACAACCTGCGTCTGCGGTGCGAGAGCGTCTCAGGTTAGGCCGGAGCGGCGCTTGGCTGCGAGGGCCGTTTGAGGCTGCTGGCAGCTTTAATGTTTTATTTTCATCTGTTGGACATTATCGTAAAACTTAGAATCCACACTTTCAGAATTTTAGACGACTCAAACCTGAGTAGACCTGTTTGTGGTTTTGTTGTGGTCAAAACAGCTCCGCCATCCTAATTAGTTAAGAGACTAATATTTTAATTTCAGGTTGTGTGTTTTAAGACGTTATGTTATCGCGAGGACACTTTGAAGCTTGGTGGTCGCTGAGTGTTTGTTAACTGAGTTAAGTGATCTTCAGTCTGAAACAGATTGAGAAACATTTTCTTAAACAAATACATTTACAACAAGCTGTGACTGTTAAAATGAAGTTCAGTATCTTCTCATGGATTCCTTACATCGTCATGGGCTGTGCTTCACAGAGCAGCCCTCCCCAATTACTCCCCCACTCAGCTACTTCAGACTAGCCAGCAGCAATTAGCAAACACCTGGTGGAGTTGCACATCTGCTGAGCTCGTTATACAGTGAAATATTGGTAAAAACATTGTTAAAGGATTAACAGAGGAGCCATGTTGTGATGACTTTCTGAAGGCGGAGATTCAGAAAGAGCAGGAGTTTCTTAAAGAGACAAGAGCCCAATTTCAAGATGTTAAATCACAAAGTTAAGTTTCTTTTAAGTCACATTGATATATGCAGCATTTTCATAACTGAAGGTAAGAATAGTTACTGGATTATGATACACAATGATACAGAATACCGCCTCTTTAAGCATAACAGCTCCCACATACCTAGCATTGTGTGGTTTTTATTATTTCCTGGTAGTTAAGCACTTCGAGAAATAAAAATGAACCAATCCAAAAAAACATTTATTTTACTAAAGAGTGTATATCACATTATTTCCACCAGTATTCAAATCAACTTTTTAAAAATAAACCTCAATTAGCAAGTCTTCCATCTATAGTTTTCCCACATTCTGGATGAAACTAAATTACACTTTTAGTAAAACTTTATAATGGATGAAAGAATTAAATTTCTTTAATTTTTTTTTTTTTTTTTAAAGTACGGCTTGCTCACCAAAGAGAAAGACGGACTGTTTCAGAACCGGAGGAGGATGAATAATTCATGCGTCTGTTTCACGTGTTTTATTTGAGGAAGCAGATAGAAATGATCTCTCAGCTGCTAAGATTTTCTCTGTCGACCTCCCGGTGCCCTTTCGCTTATGACATGTCGAGAGGAAGGATCAGAACAAAATAGACAACACGTAAGCCCTAAACAATGAGTTGGATGTGTCAAAAGATGTGATGATTTACCCCATGCAAGGGCTGCAAGATTGGGAATGGTGTAAATAAGGACAGATTAAAGCATGCAGACATGGAATAATTGAGAACAGCAGAGAAGAGTAAAGATTTGCTCATCATGCATGTAAGAATAGCATCAGTACTATAGAACCCAATTTTAGCTCCAGTGAGCTGGGGCTGTATGAGTAACTGGGTCGCTGTTTGTGTCACTATATTACAAAAAAAAAGTGAATTTCTGCAAATCTGCACATAATGGAGCGATAACAGAAGATGATACTTTGTCAATGTGTTTAAGGCAGCTTTCAAAACCCGATGGCAGCTTAGTCACCGTGTCGATATTGAGTCTTACCTCCCCCCCCGGCCCCGAGTTTGGGAAGCTGTGCGTCACAGATAGAAGGAAATACGTCAATAAAGCTGCAAAGGCCAGATCAGTCAGAGTCCCAGTGCTGCACAGCAACGGCTGCGTCTGTGTTCCCCTCCACCAATATTCCACTCACTTCGTCATACGTAGCCATGAAGTAAACAATTAAAATCTAAATATGTCAAGGAGAACGATGCATGGCAGCGTTATTAGATAAAACTGTGACTAAGTCAAGATATGTACGGACCAAACATCTGGACGCGTTCTGATAACTGTTTTTGTGGATATCAATACCAAATCGGAATACTTTGGATTTTTGCCTTTTAAAACCAGATTTAAAAAATTTTTTTTCCTCTTTCAGTTTGTCGTCCTTTTTGCCACAAGTTCATCTGTGTGATCTGATGTGATCTGATACTTTTTCTTTTACATTAAGCTTCTTTATTAATCCACTAGGGAGCCAAATTATCTAAAACCGAAATGGGAATAATTTACTATTTGATACAATAAAAGCTGCTTGAAAATCCAAAAGTTTTTGGAACTCGAAATTGTAAACATAGGTTATAAATAAATTTGTAAAAATAAAACAAAGATATAGTGTCTAAATGTTCTCTAATCTCTGTACGTATCGTTTCCATGCTCCTCCGCTCACTCAGCTTAACCCTCCATATATGGAAATAAATGCAAGATACATATCTGACCAATCGCATTACACTCATCATGCACCTTAATAAATAGTTTTGTGCTCTCAGATTAAATGTTTCTACACGGTCTGCCAATGTCACAAACCGTGAGGAAGTTCTACTCTTTGTGGACGACTGTTGTAAATTTGCCTCAAACCTCCCCACACCAAACCCAGCCTGGCTTTTGGCTTCCTATGACATTTTCTTTGTTTCTCATCTCCCTTCACTGCCTCGTCTGGGATTTCTCCCATTGAGATGGATTTTCCAATAGAATTTCAACCAGGCCAATCAGTGAAAAAAATGGAGACAAACAATGACGTTGATTTTCTGCGTTGTTTCAGAACTGTAGAATTTTAGCACCGTACAAAGCAAAATGTAGAACACGGGTCTGGGTTTTACCGGGCTAGTAGTTGGTAGGAGTAGTCTCGATAGTCTCATTTGATTTTCAAGTTCACATCTATCGCCCTAAAAACAAAAAAGACACCCTCTGTGCGTTTCAACTTCAAAAACTACAAGCTAGTTTCAGCTCCAATGAGTTTGACGGCTCAGGTTATTTATTATCTCTATAGACACTAAATGTTGCCTCTCATTTCATTCTGGCTAGCATTTTAGCATTTAATGGGGGGGATGTTTATGGGTTCTTGAAGACCTGCAGGTATCGAGGCACATGCAGCCATTTTGGGAGCGAGGCTGTTGTTTGTCTTTGATAATTTCCAAGTATCTGTATAAATAAAACAGGATACAGTTATGATGTAAGCGCTGCTTTCAGCTTCAAAGGTTTTACGGCTGAACAACAACACATGACATCTTACCCTGAGTCATGATTTATTGAACTAAAGCTGAGCTGCAGACCGAGCCGGCCCATAGCCTTTAGGCCGATTACAGAGAAGTCATCAGCTTGGTCACGTTGTAGCGCAGCAACACCAGCAGCAGACGTTGACACTTTAACCAGTGATCCCGGTAATTTCTCCAATGAGCTTCATCTGATTACTTATGGCGGTTTTGGGTTAATCATGCAACCAGGAAGCAAAACAAACAAACCGAAATACTAAAAAAAAAAAAAAAAAAGGTCAAGATGGGAGCTGCTGCTACATTTAGCAGCAAAACATCTCGGTGACATATTTAGAACGGTTAATCTAATGAAACTAATCTGCGTCGCTGTCTTTAGAGCCATTTCGACGAAGCGCGGCGCTGCAAGCTTCAGGACTTAATGCTTCTGACAAGATTGGGGAACTTATTCATGTGTAAAGTACACAGAGATGTCTCCCTGTCACTAACGTTCCATTATCTTTCGTCATCTACAGCGACCTCAGCCTTGGCGATGCAGAATATGAGTAAAAGTAGAGGGCCAATGCACTGGTCTGAATGCATCATCACTCCCTTGGACCCACTTGGACTTTTCACCAAGACAGCTACCGCATGGAAATGACCGCTAACAAGAGACCGCTAGCTAAGCAGAGCGGATACAGACAAGAGGAGGTTCTGTTGGGTAATGATGGAATAACGAAATGAAGCAAAATAGTAACAGAAAGATCTTATTGCGTCCAAACGTAACTGAAACAATAAATTCATTTTGTATCTAGACTGAAAACCCGCCTGTTTGAAGTTGCTCTGATATATGGAACGTTGACCAACATATTTGATGTGAATTGATTTTAAACGATTGTATTTGACAAATGCAAGGACTGTTGTGAGTTTTTCACAATTGTTGACTATATAAAGTGTTTTACGATGTTTAGAACTGCCATGTTCCTCAAATGTTCTATACCTTGATTTGAAATAAGAGCTTTTTAACTACAGAAGAACTTTTCACCTCATCTGCTTTATTACATCTATTTTTTGTGAGTTCAGTTCCAAACTGAAGAACTGTCGACACAGAACTTCCTTTAAATCCCATAGATTTGACAGGGTGTTGTTGTGGGAACATGTCAGAAGACGAAGCACCGTCTCTACAATGTGGAAGAGAAAGGTGATGCTGGAAACTTGGCAGCAGGAACATAATCTAATTCTATCTTGATTATCTTTATGAGCAGTTTTACGGGAGCAGTTTCCATTCAACAGCTCCAGAAAAAAGAGCAGGCAGTAAAAACTTCTAGATTTTATGGATATTACCTGCAAAGACAGAACAAATAGAGGGTCTTTAATGTGCGGCAGCGGTGCGGGAATCATGATTTCGTATTTCTTTAGTGTCGCTAATTTTGCTATCTATTAATACTCCTGTGAAGTTATCCTCCTTTCTGTTTTTTGATTGTTGGAGATGACTGACACAGAAGGCTGCGCAAACGTTTCCTCCAATCACCTGATTTCACGGCTGCTCGTGTTAGTTCTGCTCCTCTTCTCCTAAAAACGCTAACCGAACCATCTGCCCCGTTAGCCGGGGGCAGCAACACAAAGACCTGAAGTGGGACTTCTGTGTTCAGGAAACTAAAGTGAGTCGTGGCAGGCAAACATTATAACATGATGTGCAGGAAAATTTAATTTTGCATAAAGCTATTCTTTTAACGGTTGAAAACCAAAATTGTAAATTTGTCTTATTCAACTGAAAATGTACAAAAGTCAAGTAAATTAGTTCATTAGAATGTATATGGGAAAGCTGATTAAGGAAAACAAAAGTGAGTTAGAAATTAGCTAAAGCGCAAAACAAAAGATTAGCTCTGCTGTTAGCGTATTAGCGGGACTGTTCCCACTACAGAGTATGCCCATTAGTCCCTTAAAAAACAATGAATACCAGACATGTTCACCGATACACAACTGAAGTGCAAGTAAAACAGTTCAACATATCTCACAGAAGTATTTTGCATGAAAAAAAAACAAAACACTAAGATCTGTTTCTTCACTCTTTTTCACTTTTTCTTTTAAATATATTTTTGAAGTATCGAAATCAGAGAGGACTCAGAGTCATCCCTAATCAGAATGTTTTGGAATCAGTGGCAGCCATATTGATTTTTGCCACTAAAATTTCAACTTCAAAGGGGTCTACACGATTACTTTTTAAACTTTGGTTTGTTTTACTTCAAACAAGCCAGCATAAATGGATACAAATGTTTTTTTATTTGTTCATTTCATGAGAAGAACAAAATTACCAACTCCCACTGCGCCTTTAAAAATGTCTTGACAATAAAAAGAACCACTGATCTGAAGTAAGAATCTTTGTCCGGTGGGCTGAAAAGATGCTGCAAAATTATAATTATTATTACTATAGAGGCTGCCACTGACATTTACTGTTCCTCACAGAACAGAAGACGACTTGGGGCGTAACAAACCTGAAAACAAGACGATGTCCTTGCGCGTTTCAGTAGCAGGATGGGGGCAGGCCCTGTGTAATGAAGCTTTAAAACGTGACTGATGGTTTTAATTAAATGTTTGGAGCCCGAGTGCAACCGTCTGACCCGAGTCAGGCCCGGAGGACTCCGAGAACTCATGTTTGGGGAATATTTTTGTTTATGTCTAATTAATTCCTGAAAAAGCAATAATTAATGCTCCTTTAATATCTCTCTTGCTATAAATTAAATTAGCTTCGATTCATATGAAGAGGATTATAAAATTGCCCAACTCAATGGTGCATTTGCAGTAGTCTTGTTGCTTGGCAACAAATAGAACCAAACCTCTTACCCTAAGCTCATATAAAAGGTCAAGGCTCTGAATTATCTTTTTTTTTTTTTCCTGCAGCCACTTTAGGCCCAAACACAAGGCACAGCAGAGATAGGACTCATCCGGGACCAGCAGCAAATGGCTGAGCAGATTGCTCCGTTGCCGGGAGTTACCCCTCTGATGTACTTTGCTGCTGTTGCCCACCATGGTCCCTGTCAGCACAGGTTATAGCAGACAAACTACTGCATCCAGTGGACCCACTTCAACATCCCAAGTAATTTAGCCTCTGTTAAGGCAGATTTAAGGATTTCCTCACGTTGGGTTATTGGCTGTAGTTCAGAGACACAAAGTTAAGTCGTAGCTTTAATAGTGCCGTTAAACACTCAAGTAGTGGCGGCACGTTTTTAAGCAACGTGGTGCCAAGCACATTTCTTTAGCAATGAGTACAAAGTAATTGAAACTCTTAAGAAAAAACAAAAGACCATGCTAACAGGGTTTTGCACTAAACTCATTTTCTGCTTCTTTCAGGATTCCTGGGATGACTTTTCTTAAAGCCAAATGAAAGCTATTGGGTAAAATCCTTGATTGTATTTTATTTTTTCCACAAAAATCAAGTTTTCATATTAGGGATGGGCTTTTATCATATGCGTGATATCATGTATCGTATATCACTATATCATGTATCACGGCACATGATATTGTATATCACGATATCATGTATCACAATGCATGATATTGTTTATCACGATATCATGTATTGTGGTGAACTTCTTACCAGGATAAGGATTTTTGTTCATCATTGTCACTGTTCCTGTTGTCAGGATAGTTAGTTTTACCATTTTCTCCACTTTTAGTTTACTAACTGTCAAATATCAATACGTTTGAAAATATGATTAAAAGTCCGCACTGTGTGCAGCTTAGTGATACAAATGAAGCTTCTTTACGTGGCTGGCGTCGAGACAAAGAGAACTACAAATGGGAACGTTTTTCCAGAATAGCTGAGCAATTATTGCTGCTGTGACAAACATACAGTTGCGTAAAAAAAGAAGTCTTATATAGTTCTTATCACTTATATGATTATCACAATAGCTCCACGTGACATTGTGAAAAAACTTTAAGTCCATGCCTCCCACCCTTATTTGATGTACTTTTATAGAATAAAAGTTAAGTCATAAATATATGAACTAGACCTGCTTTAATACCATAGATTTATTTATAATTTTTCCATTTCACTGTCTCCACAACTAATAAGACACAGCCATTAAAAATACATCGCTAATACTGGAAATTAAAAATTCATGACTGGGGTTTGTCACCATGTGTCTGCGGCTTTTTTTCATCTCAGTTTGTAGGAAGTAGACGGCAAAACAGTTTTGTTAGTTGTTTTTTTTACACCTTTAAAATACTCTGGAATAAACTGGACTTGTACATTTCCCGAGTAACAAACTAATGTAAGCGACACAGTTGTGTTTGTTGCTTTGAAAGTACTATATTGAGGATTGCTGACTGCGTCGTGTGTGTAGTCGTTAAGATTTTATAATGTTGAAAGCAATTTTGCCCATTTCATTCACAACTTCTCTGTGAGATTTTTCACACGTAATTCAGTGGAGCTGCTCTGAAATGTTACAAGCCGGATTATCAACAAGTCACATCAAAACGTAGAGCAACGTTAGCTTACATAGCACTGGCGAACTGCTGCATACGGAAACGTGGTGAGTAGGAACAAAGCAAAAGGAAGGTTGCAAATCGATGATCACGCTGTGCCATTTTTAGCTGACAGTATTTGTAACTGAGCTAACCTAAGAAATTCAATTCGGACTAAATATTTTTGCTGCGGAAAAAAACACACTGATGCAACTTTTTTTTTTTATTATTAATTATTACATTTTTATTAAATGTAGAATTAATAAAGCATTCAAGCATATATGTTTTATTAACTTTACTGTACAACTCATGTCCTAAAACGACTTGGGTCATCATCGGAGATGTGCAGTTCTGATTACGACGAGATTTCTCACTTTCTTTTCCTACAATTTGTGCCATGTTCATAAAGACTCTCCTATCCCAAACAGCAGCCATTCCTCAGGAGGAAACTCTAATGTGCTTCGCTTACAAGCATCAGCAGTGTTTGTTCTGTGATCCAGCTTGAAGGTATTGTTTCCTTTTGCGATAAGTCTGTACCGTGGTCGTGTGTAATCCGGTTATCTGTCTGCCTGCTTCTGTTTGCAGCGGTTCGGCTTGAGGTCTGTGCTTTAGTCAGGTGATGAGGATCGCTGCCTGTCGTCTCACAAGGGGCTTTCAGCAGCTGAACTCGCAGAAACACACACAAGACAAACAGATAGAGCTCTCAACTTCCACATTTGACCTATTGAGAGTCAAAAACTGCAATGCCAACAAGAAGTGGAAGGAAAACCATGCAGACTAAGTGGATGTAAGTCTGCATTTGCAGTCAGGCATCTTTCTTCTGATAATCTTAAATGAAAATCCCAGTGCATCTAAACTGATGCACTGAAAGAGTTTTTGTTGTCTGTAATTTCATCGCTCTGTGAATCCGTCGGTTCTCTGAAGGCCTCAGGTGTCAAAGTTGAAGTGAAGAAATGGAAGAATATGGGACAGGCAAAACACCAAAAAAGAGACTCGCATGGGGCTTTTTAGAGGGCTGTCCTGTTCTCAATAACTTTGGTTAAAAATGCTAAAGAATTAGTTTTAAAATATAAGTGTAATTAAAAAAAGCTAGCTGTTCTCATGTAATCTACGCACAAAGAATAATAATAATGTACAGAATATCCATTTTTAAAAGGTAATTTTTTTTGTCTTTGTTGCAAAGGATGTGCTTTAAAAAAAATAAAATAGTAATTTCCATTAAAAATCCAGCGTTAAATTGAAAAATGTTGTTTATTCCTTTTGTATAAAAAAAAGTTTGAGAACTTTCTTTTTTTTTCTTTGTTTTAATACAGAAAAGCAAATATAAAAGTGCCTTTCTTTCATGTTAAAATCAAACCATTTCAATAAGCTAAGTTAACTAAGCTCAATTGTTTCACCTAGCTTTTGTGGCTCTGAAGAAATGTTGCCTTTATGAAAAAGTGCAGAGGAGAACTATCCAATCTGACTGAGTTTGAGTTATATAGCAACAATGTTGCCAGTAACTCCAGCAAAAGACGGCTCTACAAACTATTGGCTCAGGAGGGATGAAAACAAAAAAACAGGTTATGATTTGTGAAAATTTTAGAAAACCATGTATCACTTTTCTGCCACTTTGTGTCTTTCTTTTGCTGAAATGTCAAGTAAAATGGAGCTAAAATCCACCGAAGCTCGTGTCGAAAACCTCCAAAAACATGAACCAGGGTCTTTTCGTAATTTGGCACCTTTGTTGTTGTTATTTTAAATTTTTTTTGCATCCGTTTCCTCCGAGCCCGATTCTTCAAACGGCATCTGCTCGCTGTCACTATCGCTCCGTCTTCACTCACACTCCCGCGCTCGTTCTCTCCTCCTCTCCCTCGTTTTCTCTCATGTTAGCTCTTCCTCGTCTTCCTCTAATGACCTGTCTGCCTCTTCTCATCACGTCTCTGTGTGGTCAGCGCTGACTGTTGTTTTAGTTCCTCACTCTCCGCACACACTCGTCCGCATACACTTGGATGACCTCCTCGCACCTCGCAGATCTGCTCTCGGTATCTTCTGAGCAGGAAGTAATTTGTTGCATGACTCACAAGCAGAGGTGGATAGAGCACCGAAGATTGTCCTCGAGTGAGCGCAGCACTACTTTAATGTGTTTTAAGTAAAAAGTAGCCGTCCGAGAAATTACGCAACGCGAGAGTGAAAAAGCAACGTGGTAAAAAGTCAACTCAAGTACCGAGTAACAGTGAACATCATATGTAATATATGTACCAGATTAATCAAAGCAGTGCGGTAAGTAAAATGTATTTTCAAGTATTGATTGGGAGATCATTACAATGTCTAAAACACGACTACATCCTTTCTAGCCAACACTTGTAAAAAAAAAAAAAAAAGTTTAAATTCAAACTAGAGCATCGTTTATATTATATTTAATATTATAACATTTTTGTAAAACCTTACAAAAACAGAAATAAAACTGAAAGCACATTTTAATAGTCAAAGTACTCCTACAACACCATCTATGAGATTGAACTATTCAGGATGTTCTATGTATGGGGGTTTGGTTAAAGACTAAAATGAACATAATTCATAAAAATAACAGTTACAAAACAACAAAATCAGCCAAAAGAAAAACATAAATATAAAACTTAAGAAACTTGTGTTAGAACTGCAGGTGTCCATGGTGAATTTTAGGTTAAAACAAACTTCTTCGTTAAGTGAAGTTAGTCAGTCCAGAAATGCTGCTCAAATAAGAGGAGTGACACTTTGTAATAAAGCTACTCAAGAAACAGTAAGTACACCGTTGTAAAAAAAAGAGAAAAAAAAACAACTTCTAAAAGTCAATTAAAAAAAAAGTTACTCGAAAATAACTGAGTAAATGTAACTTGTTACTATAGTTACTACCCAACTCCGACTAAAAACACAGAAAGCAGACCTATCATATTACTTGAACTTTTCTTTTAAATAATAATTTTTCTTTTTTTTTTTTTTTAAAGCCAAAACAACCCAACTCTTACCGTGACCGTAGGGACGGCTGTCACGAGCGAGTAGATGAGCACCGGCGGGATTCTGCTGGCGTCGTCCGGACCGGGGTAGGGCTTAGAGAAGCTCTTGTCGTAGCAGAAGAAGCCCTGGATGTGGACGGGGAAGGTGTCCGTGTACTCGAAGTAGTAAGCCAGCAGCACCGTCCCAGCCATGATCACCAGCTGGAAATAGAACATTATCCCGGCGTTAGGCCGTAGGAGGACGAGGGGAGAACCGAGTCCCTGCCGCCCTCAGTCACGGGGAGAAGATGCATAGGAAGCCCTGACCCGGTAGGAGGCAGAGTGAGAGGTTACATCCGACACAAGGGGCCGGGGGGGTAAACAATGACGCTTTTTCGAAAAAACATCAAAGAAGCCCTGAAAACAGCACGCGCAAGAAAACAAGGCAGAGATGGACGGAGATGATGAGAGAGTGAGGAAGGCGGGAGGAGGAGAGCCTTTCTGCGGCTGGCGCTCACGGAACCTAGTGCTGTTGAGCTGTGAATGTATTTGTAGAAACACCGTGTGCGCGTGCGGAACGCACAAGCACGTGTGGCGCGACTCGCGCGAGCGCCGGGTGGTGAAGTATGTTTCTGCAGACACGTGCTTCAAACCGTCAGCTGATGTCTCTGCTAAAGTGCTCCCAAAAATACTTCCACTGTGTTTCTGGGCAGCGCCTGGCACGTTTGTTTTGACAACGTGTTAAAGTACACAACAACCAGAATGTGACACCAGCTCGCGACAACGCATATAAAATAAACACACAAAGCTAGCCTGGTAAAGAACAAGCCCCTCGTGCTGGTTTATACCTGCTTGATAATTGCGTCTCGGCTATTAGCAAACAAGTGCTTCCCGGAAGTTTGGGTTCTGTTGAAGTTTTACAGTGGTTCCAATCGCTAACCTTTGACCATGACGTGTTTAATGTGTCAGGAGAGTCCAAACTGAACAGTTATTAAATGTTAATTCAGTAATTGGAAACGTGGCCATCACGTAGTGAACAGCTTACATCACTTCCTCCACTGCCATTGAAAAACTACAGGAACAACCCCCAAAAAAGTCGACGTCATCGCCGTTTATACCTTTTCCTTCTGTTCACTGATTGGCCAGGTAGATGTTCTACTGGAGAAATCCTCATAAACAAGAGATGGCCAAATTAACACAAAACAGCATTAACTGAGAATATAACCAACTTTTCTGCTGTTTTGGTAAATTTATGCAGTGCGATGCAAAAGATCTGATTGGTTGATGGAGAAGCATTTTGTGCATTGTAGTACATAGAGTAAAATAAACTACCAGGCAGCTAAAAGGATGCCAATGTTCACCGAACAAACTTTATGAACATTATGAAAGATTTATTTTTAAAAAATTAATTCTGTAACAAAATAGGCTAGGAAAGGTAATTTCCTGTCTTAGTTACCAAGCATCTTCGATAAATGTCGCTAAAGCAAGTTTCCACATTAAAATGGCAACTTATATGTAAATCAGACAAGCAAAACAAATCTGCATCTTTATGAACAGAGTAGTTCTCAATAATTATACAAAGTGTAATGAAATATGAATCTAGTGACATTAAGGTCACTAGATGATGCTACGGCTGTAGCGGCATCTTGGACAGATTTTTTTAAAAGCCTATTTTCATGAAAACAAAAACAAAAAAAAACTGAAAATTAAACAGGCACGTAGAGAATATGCAAAACAGGAGAAAAAAATATTTTTCACCTTCCAAACTCAGTGAAATGTCACTCATCAAATTTGCGTGATCAGCATTTTGGTTTAACTTAATTGACTAAATAAAGTTGTTCTACAAAATATAGCAAAATTTCCCTAGAGTTGCAATTTTAAGTAAGAAAAATTATTTTCAGCTGGGTTTTTTTTAGCTCTGATTTGGCTTCCCCAAGCCAGATTAGCGAACACTTTATCACTTTTTAACAGGAAAACAGTAAGTAAGTTGATATCTATGGTTATTTTCACTAATATTCTAATGAGCATATAAATAAAGTGAACTTTCTCATTTGGCTTGTGGGCATATGTTAGGATTTTAATCTGTATTTAGTTTTTATTTTACATACTCCTGGTTAGTTGTTGCTTTAGCTTCATCTGCCTAGCATAGTTACCCGTTTCCTGTTTGCATGGAAAAAACATCACCAGTGTTTCACACACACAGATGCTCTTCTGTGTTTAGTACTAACTTCTTTCCCTCATTGTTGTTTTTTTTGTTTGTGTATACATATATATTTGCATCGAACCCCCCCTCTTCCTTGTCTCCCTTGAGAGAGAGATGTGCTTTTAAGTCTCCGGTTGTCATGGTGAAGAAATGACTGAGGAGCTTCTGTGTTTTTAGCATCTCTGCAGAAATCTGATGAAGTCTGCCTCTAGAATATTTAATAGGGTTAGTGTTTTCACCGTATGCTCTCCAGGTAGTGCATGCGGTTTTGCGCGCATTATTCTGTAAATGCACGCGTCGCTCTGCCGCTTCGAGGCTTTTTGCTCGGGAGAGACGGGGAGTTTTCGTCGTGTGACTCATAAAGCGTTTCCTCGTCTGCCTGTGTGACAGAGCGCCTGCTCTTCCCCTGCATTCACCCAGCATATTGTGACGGCCTCTGACTCACTGTTGTGATTCGCTTAAACAAGAAAACACCTCAAATCGTCACGACGGAGAATCAAGAGTTGGCGAGTTGTTTCTGGTGGAGCTTTTACCTCGCGCTGCAGCTTTTTCTCTTCGAGTCGAGCTTGAAAATTGTGACTTTTTCTATTGCGAAGCAACAAAAAGCTTTTTTCGTTTTACAAACTTCAAAGAAATCTGATAAGATTTCATGCGATAAACCAACAAAAAGCAGCACATTTCTGAAAAGTGGAAAATAATTGTTTTCTCTTTTTTTCTTTTTACAAAATAAAAATCTGTATCCATCCCAAAATACTTAAGAGCATCTCTTGTGACCAGCTGTGGTTCCATTAGGAGTGTTCCTAAGAATTTGTCAATATTCCACTGCTGTCGAAAAAACACAATTTTGCAATTGCGGTACTTCAATTGCATAAGAAACTAAATTAAAATTACACGTGAATACGTTTCTTCACACGATAAGTCATTAAAAACATGCAACTCCAAGATCCTCCAACTACTTCCTGTCATCTTCTTCTTTGTGGTTTGTGCCAGTAGTAACATCCGGTTGACGATCACATGATTCTGTTGCAGCTTCTATCGAAATAAGTTAATTACTGACATGGCCAAAATGACCTCACCCCGTCCTAGCACCCAAACTTTTTAACAGAAAATGAGTTGTTTTTTTTTTTGTTTTTTGTTTTTTCAAAATTGGTGAATGAATTTGACATTTTCAAAATGTCAAAATGGAAACAATGAAGCACTCCGCAGATATGGAACAATGGCAAAAACATTGATGAAAGAAAGCCTCTGTTATATGACAGAAGGATACAGAGAAAAACGGGAACAGCAAAGATCTTCCCATCAGTCAATATTAAGGTTTTTCAGTTGGAACCACGGCGCCCTCTTTCTGCCGCGTGCTGTAAATCACTTTAGAGCGTTTCGACATGAAAGAAACTCCACCCGAGACTTAAACTTGAAAAGATCAGCCTGCATCTACTCTGGTTGCATTTTTGTTTCCCAGGGTGCTGTTGGAACCAGGAAAGAGTACTTTTGTGTTTCATGCTCAGGGGTCCTCCGTCAGAAAGCGGCTGTCCATTAAGGAGCCCGCCATCAAACGCATGCCACACTGCACTTGTACTGCAGAGGGAAGAAACTAAGCTGATGGGACAGGACTGGAGGTTGGAGAAGCGGTGGAGTTAATGCTGAAGGGTAATTCAAAAGGAAACGTCGAAAGTATGTACGTTTTACTTAAACGTACTTTAGATCCATTAACATTTATTTGTGTTCTTCTGTGAGACGCCTGGCGTTCTACCTGACGCGACACAAGGGCCTCAGCAAAACACAATAAATAATTGAGCTGACTTTTTTTAGCTTCTCCTACATACTGCAGATAAAAACACAACAGGTACTGGGAGAGCTTGATTTTCTATTGTTTGGTGGAAGGTCGAGTACATTTCTCTCACTGGATTTAAAGTCACAAACTCCCAGCGTTAACCCTATAACCACCAACACCACCCGCACAGAAAACTCCTGCACACGTCTTTACTTTCTGCTCTTTGGTTTCATTACAAAATAAATACAAATCCACTCGTGTTGTGACAGAACCGGCGATGGATTTTTTAAAAAGTTTAAATCTTTTTGCTTTTTAAAGGGCCAGAGTTATATATTTTCCAGGCACGTAGTGAAACTTTATCACACAATCAAGTGACTTCAGTTGTTATAAAAATGCCATGTATATGAAATATTACTTAAAAGAAATTTGACTTTGTATCTTAAGGCCTTGAAATTGGGCCTCTGTCTCTTTAAAAACTCCGGCTCTTTCTGACATTCTGCCTTCAGGAAGTTGTCCCAAGATGGCTCCTCTGTTAACTCTTCAGCAACATTTTTTACCAGCGGTGCTCTGAGAAGTAGCTGCCATAATGAGTTCAGCAGATGCCAGGTGTTTTGCTAATTGCTTCTGGCTAGTCAGAAGGAGCTGAGTTGAATTGGGTGTTGGGCAGGGAGGCTCAGAAGCTTGGAAAGTGCAGCTCAGGGGAGGAGCTTCGTCCTCAAAGGCGGAGCTAGGTCCACCGAGGCGTTTCACAGAGCTGAATGGTTCCCATTCAAACATGCATGAAAGAATCAAAGCAACGCTCTGGTTTGTTTCCGATGACGGAATAACATCATGAAATGATGTCGAGCTCAAAAAATCTACTTGACATAATGCTGCCCCTTTAAGATTTGACATTGATGGCAATATTGTATCTTATTTATTGAGAGCGATAAATACATAAATACATAGCTGCCACAGTTCATAATCAATCCATTTTGAGGATTCCAGCAGTACAAGATTTAAAACGATCAGTGGAAACATAAACTGTGTGGTTTGGAAAAAGGTTGAATTTCAATACAAATGTGAAAACGATGAAACGAAACAACTGCAAATCGCAGAGTGGAAACTTTTCTGCTGAATTTCTTCTGAGAAGGGACCGGAAGAAAAGGTCGTGCCTAAAAAAGACAAAGTCAGCGTTGTTTTCTGCTCTGTTACTCGTCTCATGCAGGGAGGTGTTTTTTTTTTGTTTGTTTGTTTTTTTTACAATCATTGTGTAAAGAGCAAAAAAAAAAATAGATGGCATCAGATTCTCAGCGCCCTGCATGCTTTAACCCGGGTCAGGCACGCACGTCTGCAGAGCTCACGCGCCCATGGGGAGAGCCTGTGTGCACATCACACAGATCAGATTTCAGCAGCAGCAGCAGCCATTACTGGCTCACTACCTAGCCCGCAGCTCCAGACCCTGTCTGCCGGTTCGTGCGGTCTGCAGTCCGTGACGCTGCCCCCCTTCTCGTCAATAAATAATATCACAGAGAGGCTGGCAGAGCGCAGAGCAGCAGCTGAGACACTATGTGACTCTGCTGCTGTTGAGCTAGTGTGACTGAACACTTAATGTGGTGAATCAGGTGTGTTTACCGGAGAGAAGGTGTTACTTTCCGTTGGGTTCTGGTAAATAATACTAAGTAATAATAAGAATTCATTATTTTTACTTTTAAAGCTGCAGAATGTAACTTTTATAAAAAATACATATATATAGTTTTTACGTATTTATTGAAACTGTCATTATGTTGTGACAGCAAAAAATACGAGCTCCTCTGTCTTCTCCCAGTACTAACCAGAAACAACCAATTAGAGTCAAGAGGAGGGTCTTAGCGCTGTCAATCATGACTGTGTTTGTGTTGCTCACCGGTGCCCCTTGGTCCCTGCTACAGTACAGCTTCTTGCCACGAATGCTAAGGCTAGTTAGCAGATAAACGGTTACTGCCACATTGTTTCCCTATCATTAGTACATTTAGCAGCAGATACGAGAGACTGATTGACAGCATTGATAACAGTAGCTTAGGAGGTGGAAGAGATTTATCTTTTCATATATGATCTATTTCATATCAAAATGCAAAAGGTCAAAAAAAAAAAAGAAGAAGAAGTCTAAGTACAAAGCTGGTTGAAGCATAGTCCAAAAGCATTGCACCTGGAATTACAGCGACAAGTGGCTTTATGCGCGGTGTGGGGTCAAAAAGAAAAACAAACACGTCACACTTATCTGATTTTCATTGGTAAAATCAAACTAGTAGAAACCATTCCTTTTCCCTCTCACTTCAAATAATCCAATACTTGAAATTTGCATCAAAAACATGCATACATACTCACTGAAAGCACAATTTGCAAACTGTAGTTCATAGTACAGTTGCGTTTCAGTCATGTTACAACAGCGCCACTCAGTGGACGTTTACAATATTCTTTTCCACATTAATTTAGACAAAGTATCAGGGTTAAGGGAAATCCAGCCAATCTTTACGAATGTATGTTAATGCCTGTGAACCAAAGGTAAATTACTGGAAAGAGGAAACAAAAGCATCATCTTATGACTACAATCAAAACAAGCATTTCTTCATTAAAGAGTTAGAAGACATACAGCCTCTAATTTTCTATTTTTTTCTTTTAATGAAAGGTCTCTAGGGAAATGGGGGAGGAAAAATTGTCCACTGGTGGTTTAAATGGGAAGGGAAATGTTTTCACCCACACTAACCCAACAGAGACTGATGAACAATCTGCAAAAGGAGAACATTTGTGTCTGTATGGAATAATGAAAATGATTCATTTATTAGAACTTGCCAATAAATAAGTTTATGAATTTTAATCATTCTGACCATTTCTCCAGTATCCCTTATTTTATATATTTCTCTATTACCAGATTATTATGCATGGGGCCACAGCTTACATTTGCATGTGTGAGTCAGTTGGATTTTTGTTGGGGGTGAAGCACATCAGAGCTTGTACTATTCTCAGTCTTGACCTCCAGCATAACGTTGAGGTTTCATTGTTGAAAACAAAAGTCAAATTCTTGTTTTTTGCACGCAGTCTTGGCCGATAGAGCAGATTGTTTGAACAAAAATGTTTTTTTTATTGGGGGGGAAAAAACAAAGTCATAGTAAGATGTAGTGATGGGGAATATGACTCAAGCTGGTTGGTGCTTCAAGAGAAGTTTGATACAGAACATTGGTTTAGGCTTTGAATGACTGGATTAAATGATAAAATCCCAGATTAAGCATTTAGTGCTCTCGGGGATGGAGTCCCACTGAGAAATTTGTAACGACACAGCAAAATGGAGAGGCCGGAACGGTCCGCGAGAACAAGATGGCTGAGTGGGTTGAACTGACAAGAAAAGGTTGTGACTTGTGATTAAGGCAGCGAGGATGAAAGGAGTCAGAAGAAAGAGAGAGTCTGGCTGATTGGTTGCCATGGTAACTGCTGATGAGGAGCGCAGGGCTGAATAAAAGAGGCGGCATCCTTCGTTCTTGTTATGGGTCCCCGTCAACCCGTGCTCGCCAAGAGCGCTGAGCGACATGTTTAATCGACAGAGTCGCACCTTTGCCCTCCGCGGGCCAGTCATCAATCAGCTCCGCTCCTCACTAATGCATGCAGGAGCTCGTCTGTTTCAGGTTGCTCACATTTGTGTATCAGACGAAGACAATCTGAGTAAACGGGGGGAAAAAGCAGTTTTAAACGATTATTTAATTCGTCAAGGGAAACCAGTCGAAACCAACTGGGCTCTGAATGAAAATGTTGTCCCCCTTGTTCAATCATAAACTGGATTTTTAGTTCAGTTTCTCTGGCCACACCCAAGCCTGATCAATTCTGGATCTGCCGAATCCAGAAGTTATTTAAGCAGAACCGGTAGGACAACATGGAGTAGGCCAAACGATCTGAAAAGAAAAACATCCTGCCAAAATGTGACGAAATTTGGAAATAGATAGGAAACTAAAACACCTTCTCCGCGGGGCGTGGCCTTACCACATTCCTCCTCAATCGGGTCCTTCGCGGTTTCTCCCTGTTTTTGAAACAACCTCAAGAGTGGTGTAAGCCACACAAAAACAACTTGATTTGTTGATTGACCTGCTTGCGTTGATTGACCTGCGTTGGAGATTCATCCTCCAACAACATCTTAACCAATCTGCGACGAGACCAAAGTACATGGCCAGATGGCAAGGTGTGAATTTATTAATCTATGGTACGAAACTTTTCATTAATTGTGACGGAAGAGAGCCTGCAGCGTCCACAGGACAGGACAACCCGCAATGTCCGTGCCAATAGACTTTGGAGGAACTGGTCGCCCAAAGGTAAACAAACAAAATGACTTCATTGGAGCGTTGATGCTGAAGGAAAACTCATGACTACTCCTTTTCTGTTTTCTTTTTCTCACAGGCCACAGAGACCTGTTGCCATAGCAACTGACTGACAACAGCTCTGCTAATGTATCAGGATTTGACACCAAAAAACACAAAAGCACCCAAAGAACAGAACATTCAGTCTGTGGCAATTTTATGTTTTCAGTTTTGATGATTGTTTTATGATTATTAAGTGACCATATGGATACAGTGATGGTAGATCAGCTAATTTAAACATCAGCTCTAATGATCTGTCAGAAAGTGAGTGTGAAGGTCACCTTATTTCTTTGAACTGAACCAAACCACACTAAATTCTGCAGCACATCTACATGGTATAGTTGCCAAAGTCAAGCTAGCATAACTGACCTGCGCTTCCCTTTGCCATCAATTCTTTTTCATTAAATATTTTTCTGATTTTATCTAGTTTTTATAGTGTTGGCAATCAGTAGCAAAGCACTGCGTGCCTTTTATCCCTTTAACATATCATGTGGATATTTAAGATTTAGTGCAATATGTCGACAACTTACCAGCTAAAACCAAAGGTAATCATGATCAGCGGACATTTTTTTGCTCTCCAGCTTGCTGCTGAAAGGCGATTTCTTACATCGCGTTGCAACATGTCTGTGCATGTCAACCTGTAGTGTGAGGTACGTCTGTCGTGTGAACCGGCTTGCACCATCTGTTCAAGCTAACACCACTGTTAGCTGTTCAAGCTAACACCACTGACTGGCCGACACCAGTCAGTGGTGTCGGCCATGATCAAATTGTTTGTGATGTTTATTATTTACAATAAAAGACGGCGAGAAAGTTATGTTTCTATCCAAACCCTGAATGCTGGGGGAAAAAAATCCTCAGCAACCAACAAACTTCACTTTCTCTCCTACCCAATTAAACGTGGGATGCCCTCTTTTCTGTGTCTGACCAAACTCATCGCAACTTTAACAACTGCAGCAGCAGCAGAGCAGCTGCTAAGCTTGTGTACTTAGCAGTTGGGCAAGATAAGTGCAAGATTTATTTCTTAACACTTTATCTTGTGAAGTGTTTCAGAGGGAGGGCTTAGAAAATCCTCTCTTAGAAAAGAAGAAGATTTTTAAGATGGAATCTGACGCCCAATCAGGAGCAGCGAAGCTCTGGGATGTGAGTAATGAGGCAGCATAGCAAACCCCAGGATTTACTTTGACTTGATGCAACAAACTTCATTTTGCAGAGAAAAAAAAAGATGAATATTACAGAGACGCACCTCGTTACGGTGTTGAACAAGAAGAGGTTGTTTAGTTTTTTATCTCAAGTAAACAAGAGATAATGGGGTTTACATTCATACAAATGAAGCACATCTCACTGCACCCTTAACAATAAGCTGCTAATCCTTCACTACTAAATCAATTAAACTGATAAATCATTTTTAGATGGTAAATTCAATTACTGTTGACTTTAATGCAGTTCTGTATTAAAGACTTTAGCAGCTGCTTTTCTTTCTTTAGCCATGGTTGCTCACATGGTTTGTTTTTTTAACACCGTACAAACAGACAGAAATACACCGTCTGTCAAACACACACACACACACACACGCACTCCTTTATGTAGAGCCAAAAGATGAACCGACTGACACCTGAGCGCTGATGTGTGGGAGGCATTTGGCGAAGTGGTCTAATAAAAGTCTGCTGCATTGCATTGTTTCCGATGGTACCGACACGTGGAGCTGGGTGGTGAAACTGCCACGGCTAAGAAAATACTTTAAAACGACTTCTGAATTATTTTTGTTAGACGATCCAAAATGTGTTATAAAAAATGTTTGTTTTCAGAAACATAATTTGATTTTTAGGCATCATGTATGTACAGTATGTTATTAAAAGCACATCATCTTCCTGCATTTTATGAGTTTACTAAAGCAAACATGTCACGGTGCTACCATGACATCCGGAGCAGTTGTATTTGAAAATGATCAAAGCTGTGGCATTGATTTAAAAAAATTATGAAACATTTTACATATTTGTTAAAAATATCACTATGTCATGAAACAGATTAAAATGAGCTCCTCTTCTTTCTCCCAATGCTAACTTCAGAAACAAGCCGCTCCGTCAAAAAACAACCAACCAGAGAAAAGGGGGAGGGTCTCAGCGTTGTCAATCAAGCTTGTGTACTCACCGGTGATGCTCTCCCCTTTTCTTTCTGCTACACTGCAGTTTTTTCCCCCACAGCGAAGCCCACTGCGAATGCTAAGGCCAGTTAGCTTAGCCACCGACCACGGTGGACAAACGGTTTTCCTGGAACGGTAAGTTGTTCCTCCAACATTAGCACATTAAGTAGCACGTACACAAGCCTGACCGGCAGCACAACGCCCTCCCCCTGCCTCCGATTGGTTGTTTTTGACCGGGCACGGTGCATTTCGTCAGACAACAACAGTAGCGAAGGCTAGCAAAATCCTGTTTCAACGGCAAGCTGAAACAGGATTTTCAGCTTGCCTAGAGAAACTCTTTAACTAGTTTCTCTAGTTAAAGAGAAACTAGAATCAACTGAAATCTGTCTTAGCGGCTGTTAGTGAAACCGTTGATCAGAAAACTGGCCATAAATCTCTGATCATGAGATAAGTGTATAGAAACACACTTCATTTCTGTATTTCTGACACGAACGGTTGACGTTTCTCGACTGCACTCCACCGCCATTCTAGTTTAGAGGGCAGAGGAAGTCCCTGAGCGCTCTCTGCCCTCTGAGTCATCTGTCTGACCGCTCTCACAAACAACAGAGGAGAAACGATTCAGAGGAGAAAAGCAGCAGCGTTCGAGTCCGAGAACGAGAACTCTCTGTCTTCCGCAGAGGCTAACTTCTGGGGTTGTCCGTATAAAAAAAACAAGACAAAGACTCCAAACCAAATTAGAAACCCGAATCCGTCGTAACCACCTGAAAGAATCATGGAGTTTGCAAGTGAAACGTAAAGTATTAGAGCAGCTGCCGCCTATTTACACATGCTGAGAAGTCACTGGTGTTGGAACAGCGTAGGATGTGTGATGCACTCGCGAGAACGTCAGCCAGGCTGTCCCGAACTCGTCTCTTGGTCCTGAAATATTCACCAGAGACGACGGTTGTGCAAGATGTGAAAAGAGGAGAGCGGTGGAGAAGAACCTGGAGGGTCAGGCGGAGTGCAAAATCTCAGATTGTCCCTGAGGAAAACGTCTGCTGCAGGGACGGGATGAGAGCGTCTAGAGCAGGGGTGTTCAAAGTGAGACCCGGCGGCCATTTGCATCCCAAACCCAACGCAAAAATGAAGCAAACTAGGACAAAACCACTACTTTTATATTCAAATGTACTTTAATAAAAACACAAAGTGATTATCTTTTCCAACTCTCCCTTCTATTTCGGTGCCATCCGCGACCTCATCTACTCACTGACTTACAGTCTAAATCTGCTTCAAATTAATGTATTAAAACGTCTAAATGCAGCAGTTTTTTTTTTTTTTTTAAAGTGACTTGAAACCTTCAAACTGAAATATTTTTGTCAGTTTTCTTCAAACGAGGCCAAAATAACGAGCAAATGGCAACGCAAACTCTTAACAACTTTGGTCCGGCGTCTGGTTTCTTGCAAAAAGACAAAACGAACTTATAGATAACTCTTCAACTAGATATAGAAGCTTGTTTTCTATAGTCAATAATTACTTAATATTGATGAGAAAGTATTAGATCCACTGGAAGATTGTAGATTGTTTCCCTTAGACATTTTTTTCCATGACACATTCTACCAGTGATATCAATGTAAAGCAAATACTGACTTAAAACAAGATTCTAGAGTTTGTTGAAAAGTTCCTTGTAAGCTAATGTTGTCTTTTTCAAATGTTCTGAGATATTTGCACTACAAACTAGACTAAAAATACTTGGTAACATTCTGTGTTTTTGGAGTCCGTTCCATTTCAAACTTGCAATTCCGTCTTTACAAAAACTCGGCTTACTTTATTGTTAAATTAAAATAGCTCATGCTTGATTTATTGTTGAGTAAGTAAAAAAAAAAAATCACAGTATTTTTGGTGTTTTTAGTTTTCACAACCCATGTTTTTAGTTTTTTTTTTTGTCCTATGAGTTCTTCTCAGTTCACGGTTTTGGCCCAAGTGACCAAAAGATACAGAAACAGGCGACGGCCAATAGATGTTAGTACTCCGAGATGGTCGACATGCTGTGTATTTATATGAAATGCGTTGTAATTCTCACCTCCACAAACAGGAAGCAGGGAACGATAGAGCTGCTGCTCTTTACACCGGGCTTCTCCTCCAGCGCCATGTTGACCCGGCCCAGCCGTCACTTCCCTTCACCTGAGACAAGAACAGGGAGTCATATGAACGCACAAGCCAGTCAGAAGCCTCTATCTGAAGTGAAATTAGATGAAAGATGAAAACAGGTCACAAAGCTTACATTTAAAAAAAAAAAAAAAAATAGAAAAAACGAGCTAGCATCAGACTAGCATGTTTGTTTTGGTTGTTTTAGTTGTTTTAGTTGTTTGGTTGTTTTAGTCTGTAGCACAGAGTGCCCTGTGCTACAGTCCACTTCCTCCTTTTGGATGCCTCTTCTGTCCGCTTGGCATTCATGTATTTAAACCTCTGAACAAATAAAAGTTCACTTCAAACTAAAGTGTGAATGTAAATCTAAGAGGGTTCAGTGTTACTGAACCATGTAAATCGTTCTAAATTAATCTAATTTAAAAATTTAATATTAGAATGAAAAAATCTACATTGCCCCTTTGTTGTATCCAAATTAGTCTTATGTAGAGATACACCGATCCAATATTAATATCGGTATTGGTCCCGATATCGAAACAAATTCTAAATCGGGTATCTGTGACAATGTGATCATGATTTATTTGTGTTACATTCCTGATTTCACTATCTGAACCGTTTGAAACCAACTTATTGTTTTTGTCAGTTCCAGTTTCTTTCTTTATTTTACATTGGCAGTTCTACTCCTAGTTGAACTGACTGAACAAATTAAAGTTCATGTTTAACCAAGTTTGTGAAGCTATTTGTGTATTTAATTGTGCTGCACTGGAACAGAGTTGCATTTATGTCTGTGTTTAAACAAAAAAAAGAAACATTTTACGTCGAATCAGCACTGTTTTTCTGTATCGAGTCGGTATTAAACCTCAGATATCTGTATTGGTTGGTATTGGACGGGTGCATCCCTGTTATGATGTATAACGGACATATTCAGATGCTTCTGTGTTAAATGTGAGGACAGCTCCTGCGCCGTGAACAGCTTTTAATGAGCTTCTACACATATTCCTGAAATGCAAAACAATTTCTTTTTTTTGCCAAATATCTCTGCTTCTGCGCTTCGGGTTCGGCCCATCCTCGCAGCATCAGCGGGGAAAAAGACAGACGATCCCACAGGCAAACACTTTAAAGACCAGCGCAAGCTGCCAACAACGAGCGCTGCGCGATGCTCGCTCTCACACTTACAAAAATTTTGTTTGAAAGAATTTGTAAGGCCAACCACTACAAGTGCTTCGTGTTGGAGAGCTTTTCTTCAAGAATCCCTCTCCGCCGGAGGAAAAAAAAAAATGAGCCTGAGGGATAAATAAAACATAAAACCAGGCTCTTAGCAGCCTTCAGGACATCACAACGTGCCAACCACGGCTGCTTTCATGGTTAGCTGGTGGGTGTGTGTGTGTGTGTGTGTGTGTGATAATTGTCCCCCTCCACAGAAGAAAAGAAAAGAAGCAAGTAGCTGTCACTGCGAGCAAGCAGAAACCTGGAGTGAAGGAAACCAATAGAGACAGAGGAAGACATGGTGAAACGGAGGGGAAAATGGCTGCTGTCTCGTCACCTCAAGAGAACAATTGAGGTGTTACTTTGTGTTTCGTTGGCTCGGTGTGAGGCGGCACGGGGGCAACTCGCCCACACTTCGGCCCATCAGAGGGTTTGGCGTTGGCAGGTTCCCCAAAGGTGCACTTATGTTTCGAGGAAAAGACTCGACGGGCCTGAGATGAAGTGGATGATTAATATCTGATAAGCAGATGATTCCTTCAAACGAATAGGATCATTAAAGTTTAAGTTACGCTCCTTTGAGGTACGTGCAGCCCGCCGAGCTGACTTGGTTAGTACAGGGAAAGCAATGACAGATTCTGGCAAGTTTGCAGCTTGATTGGTGTGTGAAAAAAAAAATCTGTTCGCCGCTTTCAAAAAGCACGCGAAAGGCGCTGGAGGCTGACACAGACCCTCCGTCATCATGCCGCGTTTGAAGAATTAGCTTGGAAGATTATGATTCGGGTCAGGGGGTCAGTGTCTGCCCCAGGCGGGAGAGTTCACAATATGTCAGCCTCTTGTTCACAGGTGATGCCCGGGTGGAGCGATACAGCAGTAATGCAAGCACCGCTCAGTTGTAGTGAATACAGAGCTGAGCAAAACAGCAAAGACTTACAGTTGCATCTAAAATCCAAGCCATTACATAGAGATAATGACCAAAACAACAAGATGGAGCAAATGAAATGGGTTGGGCACATCCTTACAGATGGGGCACAGTCAAAGTTCAACTCTGAGTTGCAGCTTCTTCTTATTGAAAGGAGTCAGTAGAGGTGCTTTGGGCATCTGATCAGGATGTTTCTTGGGTGCCTCATTTAGGACGATTTTGCAGCACAAATTAAAGGTAGAAGATCGCTCACCAGACCCAGGACTCATACGAGGGACAACAGATATATGTCTTATGACCTGGGAATGCCTTGGGATCCCCACTAAGCTTGTTAGCTTAATAGACCAACTACCCCAACGATCAATCTGTCCATCCATCTGGATAGCTATCTATAGCTAGCTAATAGGTAGACAGCAGTAAGCAGCTAGATAGAGTGATAGCTATCTATAGCTAGTTGGGAAGCTAGCTAGAGTGATAGCTATCTATAGCTAGCTAAATAGGTAGACAGACAGACAGGAAGCTAGGAGTAGAGACCAAAGCACCAGACTGAAGAGTTTTACCATCCAGTTTTTGGTAAAAAGAGAGAGAGAAAAGAGGAAAAGGATAAATGAAGCAAATTAAAATAATTGATTTTCTTTTAATTTATCGTGTGATAAATTTATTTATTTGTTGAGACAGGTGAGTGTCAAAATAACCAACACTTGAGGCAAGTACATTATTAATTAATATATATATGTGAATGATAAAAAGAACAGACAGCAAGTAGAATAAAACAGCCCAGCAGCATTTGGTCTCATTTGACTCAGAGATCACATGAAAATGAATCTATCCTAATAATCCATCTATCAGGGAAATCAAGTTGATCTGTCTGAGGATTCAGAGATTAAACGAACTCCAACCAAAGACTCTCCACAAACATCATAAACTATGAAAGAACTGAAATCAAAATGGTGGTGGCGAGAGGAGAGATGGAGTGATGGAGAGGAAGCCGACTGTCTCACGCACACACAAACCCAAACATCAGGGTCAGCAGGACATTTGAATGGCCTGACGCTCCAAGGACTCTGGTCAAAGGGTTGAGACCCGGGCAGCCATCTGTCCTCTCTTTTGCCACCACGCTTCAGGCCAGTGAAAACACAAAGCTGTGCATGTGTGCGGGGGGGGGAAATGCAGACACTTTGAGTAATTGGACACAACGGTTTGGGTCCGGCTCAGTTTTGTCCTTGCAGAGCAAATGGCCTTGCATATTCAGTGCCGTTTTCTGCTTCAATATGCATTGTGCTGCAGTGGCATTTGCGAAGATGCAGCAGTGTTAAAATGTCATTTGAATTTTTACCCTTTCAGGTACCAGGTTTTATCATGAGCCAACACTTCCTTTTAAACGCCTTTGAACAATTTTCTATTTTTGGATTGGAGTTATTTTATTATTGGAACAGTCAGTGGCAGAGTAGATTTGTTTCATCATGTGTCAGATAGTTCAGTCAGGACGGAAGGAGAGCATCTGTGAACAATAATTTCCAAGCCTCGCCACAAACGTCACACCAGGGATGCAACGATCCGCTTTTTTTCACTTCAGATATTTGAGGATCGGTATTGGCCGACGCCGATCTGATACGGAAAAAACGTGCTGAATTGACAACTTTAATCTGTTCGGTCTGCACTTAGGAGCAGAACAGCCAATGGAATAAAAATGATAAAGAAACTGAAAGTGACAAAAACAATAAGTTGACTATCTTAGACAAACAAGTCAAAAATAAACAGCAACAAATCTTCTTTCCAAAGGTTCAGAAAGTCCAACTAGGAATTCTAAATACAGTATAATGTAAAATAAATAAAGCAAATATGCCCTTATGGATTGGGCACATAGTCATCAATATCTGACCTAGATTTCTTTTTCAATAGCGGACCAATATAGATATTGATATTAGATGGGTGCATCTCTACTTCAAAATAGTTTATGTCTGGACTAGGCCATTCTAGGACACGGATATCACTTGGTGTAGAATCTTTAATCTCAAATGTTTTACAGCCTCAACAAGTTTTCTCCCAGAATTCCCCTGGGGCTCTCACCTATGACTGCACATGCATTAAAGCAATAGAAAATTAGTTTTTTTCTTTTATCTTAACCTAAAGTTCCCTACCGATCTGCTTCTCTGTGTATAAATGTGTGAGTGTGACTGTGGCTCCAGCGTGAAGCGTTTTGAGTGGACAAAATGACTGGAAAAGTGCTGTATAAGTTCAACCCATGTTCCATGGAAGTGGGCATGATATGCAGAGTTAATTTCTGGTTAGAAACAAACCCACAAGCTGACCAGCTTCCCAATCTGAAGAAAATCATTTTCAAAGGATGATCCTAGGATGTATCAGGTGATGTAAAATTTCATTTTTCTGCTACAACATTTTAGCAGGCAGGCCTGAAAGGTTAGTTGCTCTGTTAGTTTGTCTTGTCTACTGAGAAGCACCACACGCAAACTCCAAAGTTCTCATACACTGTGGTTTTTGTAGCCTCACTCTTGTCAGTGGTTGACCGTTGACCCACAAACAGCCGTCAAAAACACACACACACACACACACATCAGTCCTCTGGCTATGTGACAAACAGCTTTTCTAATGAAAAGAACAGAGCAGGGATTAGAAACCATAACAGGACTAATGCTGCACTGTATAATTGGGGTTTCAGTTTGGGGAATACCTCAGAACACCCTTGGGAGGAAACCCAAGAGGCACGCTTGGAGAGCCTCTAGGAAAAAACAAGTAAGTAAGCAAACATTTGACGGTGTAGAAGGAAATTCTTTATGGAAAAGGAGGGGAAAAAATCAAAGAAACCAAACAGTAGCTGCTTTCTAACAGCTCCCAAATCAGGCAGGTTCCTCAACACATCACATTAACAGTGAAAGGAGAAGGAAAACCTGCCATCTGTCATTTCACACATCATTCCTACCTTGGGTACCTTGCCGCCAAGCTGACGTTTGCTGTGGAGTCCTATGTCCTGGCCATGACAGAACAAATGATGCTAAAGTGGCGTGAAATTGTCTGCCCAGTTGCCTGTCCCTCGTTACTTCCTTCTTCTCTTCCTCGTCCAAGCAACCCACCACCCCCAACACCACCCTGCAACCCTCTCCTCTTCGCTGCCTCCTGGTCCACAGTAAGCGTGAGGGAACAGCCGAAGAGTATCGTCTCCGTCTCAGGATCGTCTCCGTCTCGGGATCGTCTCCGTCTCGGGATCGTCTCCGTCTCAGGATCGTCTCCGTCTCGGGATCGTCTCCGTCTCGGGATCGACCGCACACGCGTGCACGCACTCGGAGTCCTCTTTAATTGGCTTGTTCCAGCAACCAGGGGTGACTAATAAATCAAGGGGCTGAAATCACCTCCTGCGCTCCATTGATCCAGCAGAGAGGACGCCGAGCGGAGCCGGAGAGCGCAAGAACGTGTGCGAGAGGGAAGAAACGGTATCAGGGAGACAGTGATCGAGAGCAGAAAGAGAGAGAGAGAGAGAGAGAGAGGGAAACGGAGGGAGGGATAGCATTATGTGTGTCAACTCATTAGAATTCAGTGCTTGTTTTGCCTCTTCATCCCTCCCTTTCTCCATCCCTCTATCCGTCTTCTCCCCTTTATCTACGGTTTGTCCCTCCATTCCTTCGTCCTTCTCCTTTCTCGGCCGTGAACCCTGACCCAGGCGGGGGGTGGGGGAGACAAGAGTGATGAAAGAATTCTGCAAACTAAGGGGCAGAGGTGCCGAGAGGAAAGGAAGTGCGTTAATGACACATGACTGATAAAGAGATGCAGGAGCAAAGACAAAGACATAGGCTGGCCACAGCAGATGGCCACTACACACATCTGTTGTTTTAACCACAAATATCCCTATGATGGTAAATCAAAGTGTACCAAGATGATCTGGAGGAAAACAGAACGTTCTGATGTAAGATGTATTCTCTTGCTGCAGTTTCCACAGCCTTGATCTGCTTAGAAGAACTGCTTGCATCATCAAGTGTCATGTCACGTTTTGCAGGACCTTCAAAGAGGCTTTGCAAGAAAATCTGTCAGTTCCATTGATTCAATGTTACCAATATGTTACCAACGATGGCAACATATTGGGGCGGTCTGGCTACCATGTCGCACCATCAGCCCTTCTGACCAACACCAGCAGGCGAGGCAGGTGAAGCATCTTGCCCAAAGTTACAACGACAGAGGCAGATGGAGTGGGAATCGAACTGGCGACAACGATGGAGACAAACAAACATAGGGCTCAAACTAAAGATTACTGCCATCGTCACCATCGTTCCGGGCAATGTTGCCTTCATTTGGATCTCCTTCTCCATGAATGTCTTCGTCAAATTGTTCCCGTTTGTCTCCATTTTAAATGTCCAGCCAAATTAATGGAGATAAACCTCAAGGAGGAGAGTCGTCTTGTATCAGTTCTGTTCCGACTGGATATTTGAAATCTTTTCAATGCGAGCACCAATGCGTATGGGTCTCGACTCCCAGACTTCTGTTAGTGGAAGGATTTCAGGAATCAGAGGTGGGGTAATTGTTTATCTATCAACATGTTTTTATTGCACTACTTATCATTTAAATTTCTCCATTTATTTTTTTGCAAGAAATGTTATTAAATTTATGTTCCTTTTGTTGTTGTTTTTTTAATCAAATAGAATTTAAAAAAGCTTTGATCAGAAGCCATGTATCTGATCTGTAACATTGACCTCTACAGGGGAGGTAAAACAAGGTTCGTCTTGGGTGTGTCTGTTGCCTGGCAATACAGACGCTTCATAAATATAGCTTTATCTTAGAGGAAATAGTAGCCTCTACTGGTCCTATGTCACACAGACATTCCCTGATCAATATTTTAAGATTAGCTTATCAAATAATTAGCAAAACAAGAAATGGGTCACATCCAGAAACATTTATTTCCCTAAATAACGTGTCAGTGAAATCCATCGCTCTTCCATTGCCCTCCTAATTACCACCTAACTGGACCCCCTTTCCCCTCCTCCAGTGCTGAGTCGGTTGTCCTGCC
This sequence comes from Phalloptychus januarius, assembly GCA_902982915.1. Classification (NCBI taxonomy): domain Eukaryota; kingdom Metazoa; phylum Chordata; class Actinopteri; order Cyprinodontiformes; family Poeciliidae; genus Phalloptychus; species Phalloptychus januarius. Next base: position 2,852,742 of record CADWAE010000476.1, read on the forward strand.
CTGTGTGGGTCTCGGCGGGATTGTCATGGTGGTAGATGAGATATGGCCTGAGTACGGCGAAAATGAGAAACATGCCAGTTATCGAGCCATTATGGCTTACAGCACAGCGGATGGCTGTCCCAGGGGTCTACTCTCCACCTGGCAGTGTACCCGGCCTCATCATGATGTGCTTCCCCCCTCGGTCTCCAGATGCACCGGAGGAAATCCCTCCATGCTCCATACCTGATGTCTGGAATGAGGAACGCCCATTACAGGAGGTAGGGGTTAAGGATATTGAAGAGGCAGTATTATGTGAGTTTCCAGGAACATAGTGCCAGTTTTTTTTAACATAAAAGCAGGCAAGCCTTGTTTGGAAAGAGATAAACATCACATCCTGTTGGAACCAAACCTGGCAATTTGACTCTTGGGAGGCAGAAACTTTAAGGAAAGTTATTTATGAAGTCTCATAACCCAAATTTGAAGGAATATGCTGTTGCTGACTTTCCATAAGATCAAGTTTCGGAAGAAGAGACTTTGATGAGAACTGATGAGAACCAGAAAACCTGGATATCATATTTACTTTTACTGGTTTCTAAACTGACTGAGAAGATTAAGAGGTTATTGCTGAAAATCACCTCCTATTTTATGGTTGGTGTTGATTAAACCAGATGAGGTGATAGCTGTTCTTCCACCTCTCCAAGGTGTCAACAGAAGAGAGATTTTGCGAGGTTTTATTGAGAGCCTCGCTTATTTTCTTTCTGATTTCCCGCACGGCCTCCTCCATCCAAAAACAGGGGAAAAAGCCAAATAATTACCATAAATGCATCAATGCAAAGGGTCTACAAATACCAAGAGATGGCTCCAGCTGGTGTGCTTCTGCTTTATGGAGATTGAAAAAATGAATTCCTTCTCATGTATTCAGATTTCTGGAGCTGTGATTGGCTGTACTTGCTCCCCCTCCCTCCCCCCTCCTTGACCCACCCCACCCACTTACTCAGGATCCAGTGGAGTGCTCCCTTGTTTATTAACAATATACCCCCAAGCCACAAAGGGAAATGATGCATGTTATTGTGATCACGCCAGATGGGGCCATAAAGCCGAGGAGCACGGAGGTAAAACTACGATCTCTCTGTGATTAGTTGTAAATGAAGGCGACGGCGATCAAGGAGGCGGCGGCGAGTGTCCTAATGGTGGATGACAGTGCAAAGCAATGTGAGTGACAGGTTGAAGACCTGCTCGGAAATCAACTGTATTGGCGAAACCGTGCCTAGCACAAGCTAGCGCTTAAATGTAGCACTGGAAACGATAAAATGGTAAATGTGATTTTGGACTACAGTATTTCAATCATCATTTTAATTTTTTTGGTCTAATAACTAAAGTCAATGAGAAAATGTAGAGATGTTGCTAACATGGCTAATTATTAACTGATTATCGAGGTCAAAAATTTTTAAATTAGCGATGTAGATGTATATTTATCAGATGATCTTCTTTACATGTCATGTCTGCAAATTTCTACAAGTCAGAGCCGTAAACCAAATGAAACAAGTTCAATAGCGAAACAGGCAAAAAATAAAAAATAAATTCTGCCTTAAAGCGGCAGTAATATGTAAAATATACTTTTTTTTTAGCTTTACATTAAGTTATAATGTTATCTCATCCAAAAACATACCTGCAGCTTTGATTCCTTCATGCATGCTTGAGACGTCCTTTAATTTCCCATAGCAACCGTGCAACTGTGCAAAATGCTCTTTCCCCACTCTGCTCCTTCAGACTAGCCAACAGCAATTAGCAAACACCCCATGGAACTGCACATCCACTGAGCTCATTATACGAGCTGCCTCTCAGAGGAAAGTTATTAAAGGGTTAATAGAGGAGCCATATTGTGCTGACCAGCCTGAGTAAAGAACATCTGAAAAGCACAAGAAAAATCCAGAATAGATGCAAACAAAGATTTTACATGAACATTCACAGAGGCAACACCAACAGGAATGGTGAACAATTGGCAAAGAAGCACAGCTACAAAAGGCACAGATATTAAGTGTGGAGCCGCTGCCAGGAGGCGGAGAGGAGGGAAAACGGTTCCTGTGTTCGGCAGATCCAGGATCAGAACCCAGAGACTCTAAGGCTCCGCGTTAAGACTCCCACACGGTGAGGCAGAAAGCCTCCTCTGGTGGGACGATCAGCAGCGGAGGCAGAGGAACGGTGGGAGGATGAAAGGAAAAGTTTCACGTCTTGTAAGCATTTCTTCCTCCCGTTCAATATGCTGCGCTGGCAGTCCATGCTGGCCAATACTCCTACAGATGGAACGCACCTCTACGCCGTCTGTCCACCGGCATCGACTTCGACACCACAGACTCACCACTGGATCTGTTTCAACAAAACTTGAGAAACATGTTGTATTGTTCCTCTGGAGGGGCAAATCAGACTCTATGCAAGAGTAAAAATATATAAACACAAAATAAGAGGAAGAGACTGTACAGTAAGGGAACAAATGGGACAGAATTATGTATTTTCAGGCACATGGTGCCATCATATAACACAATCAAATGATACCTTCAGTTATTGCAAAATGTTGTATATGTCAAATACGACTTAAATTTTTCTTCATAGTTTAACAGCTTGAAATTGGGGCTCTGTCTCTTTAAGAAGCTCCTGCTCTTTGTGAAACTCCGCCTCCTGGAAGTCATCACAACTTTAAGCTCTTCTATTAAACTTCTAACAGCGTTTTTCCCAGCATTTCACTGAGGAGTAGATAATATAATGGGCTCAGCAGATGCAGAGATCCACCAGGTGTTTGCTAATTGCTGCTGGCTAGTCTGAAGGAGCAGAGAGAGGGAGAGGGCTCTGTGCAGGGGCTCAGAAACTGCAGCTCTGAGGAGGAGCTTCGTCCTCGAAGGCGGAGCTAGGTCCAACTAGGCGTTTTGCGCAACTGAATGGTTGCCATGGGAGGATTTGTCAAACATGAATGAAAGGTATGTCTTTTAATGAGGGAAAAACATTATGACATAAAGCTGAACAAAAGTAGATTTTACATGATGGGACTTCACCTAGATGTGACAGGTAAAGTCACATCTAGATAAGTTGGTCTAAGTATAAAACAAAAACAATCTATTTCTAGAAATCAGACATTCGTCCAGTGGTGTTCTGTTGTTGTGTATGTTCATCTCTATATTTTAAGAAGAAGAAAAAATGCATTATTGAGTTTTATTGTCTCTTTTTCTTGTTAACTGTGTTTTAAAAATAATAAAAATAAACCAAAGGAAAGAAACAACCTGAGTAACAGATATATTTAGGACGGGTCGGCAGAGGCCAGAAATATCTTTCTCCAAAAATAGTTCTCCTTCCTGTCTCGAAAACTATTCCTACTCTAAGGCAATTTAAAACAATGCACAACAATACAAGTAGTAGTAATCAATTGCATTTGCATGAATCAATTTCCCATCTGTGGGACAATAACAGCTGTTTCTACTTGAGTTGATTCATATATTTGACACAAATAGACGTGCAGCTGAGCTGAGTGATGAAACGTTTGGTTAGCATCCAGAACATGAGCTGTTTTCACACAGCAGCGTTGGCCGGACGGACGTCCTGAAGCCGAATTCTGCTTCCTAACTTTGATGGGTGACGACTAACAAAGAACGTCGCCATGGCATCACGGCGCCCTAACAAAACGGTGTGGGGAAATCCAGGCACTTTGCTGCTCACAAAGGTCCGTGAGCAGCAAAAAGGTCCGATCACGCCAACGTCACAGCAGATCGGGCTCCAAAGGGAACGTCTTGGTTTAATCGACCTTCAGTGAACTAAACCCAACGTCCCAGTTCCCTTTTCATCCCTCACCCTCGTGGGAGGGTGGTGTCGCTGTGAAGAGCAGAAGGATGGAGGATGGGCGGCTGATCATAATGGGCATGAAGATTATGGAAAACAGAGACTTTAAATAGAGTTATTTAGGTCACGGGACAGAGAGCCGGTTCATCTGTGCGTATGCATGCTGAATGCTGTCGCTCTGAGCAGGTTGTGCAGACAGTATGCTACACATCCTTCAGGGTGAGTCAGCGAGTGTGTGCATTTGGGTGGATCGTACGCTTCCTCTGGGTGATTGTGGTGTTTGCATGTGATGATGATGATGTGTAGGCTGAAGCAGTTCCTGGAGTTCCTTTAGCAGGAGCGACGCATCCAATGGAGAATAGCAAACTCGTACCAGCAAGAAAAGATCCAAGAGTCGAAGAGTTTTTGATCTAGCGGTATTGAAGTTGTTGTTCCGTTGGGTTGTTAACGGCTTACCGAATCTCGGCCGGCGGTGGTAATGTTAGCCAGTTTTTGCATCAAATCCTTGTGGTTCTTAAGTCGAGATCAACTGGGTGGAGATAAAGGAGTGCTTTCAGTTCTCATCTTTGAGTTTTTTAAAGGGGCAGTATTATGTAAAAACATCCTGTTATGTCATTCAGCACTTCTTATAGAGACAGAGTCCTATTCTCATGGTGTTAGAGTTACTTGATTGTGCTTTAAACTGGTTGTATGTGCTTGGTGGATACATAATACCGCCCCTTTAAGAATACATTCATGTGCTGAAAGTAGTAAATAAACAAAGGAGAGTTCATGTAAAATTTAGGTTGTGGGTGGATGAAAGAATTGATTTTCTTCCACCAGTCTTCAAGTCTGCTCACTATAAGGAACAGAGCATCACTTTCCACTCAGGCGTGGATCAGAAGACAGAAACATGCATGCCAAGGGATGAGCAAGAGATTCGTAGCATCCAATATGGAGCGTGCACGGTGTGCAACAGTGAGTGACTTCAGATCTCACCAATCTGTCGTCTGAGCGGAGGGAACGGGTTAAACACCGATGGCTGCACAGGACAGAGCTCGGCCTGATGGGGAAACGCGGCTCTGCCTAATTAAGGAGCAGTTTGCAGCGCCGCTAAGACGAGCCAAGGCGACGGGGCCCACAGCGTCCGTCTGCAACAGCCGCCACTTTGATGCTGATTTGAGCCAATGATGAAGTAAGTCACGCTGACATCAGGCCTCTGAAGCAAGACGCACTCGGCGGCCCGCAGCCTGTGGTGCCAGAGTTCAGTATCGAGGACCGTTAACGACAAAAGACGCCTCTAAATAAAATCCTCTCTAACATAACCAGAGTGCATTAGTATTTGATTTAATCTCAGTATCGGCATCACTGTTCTGCACCAGTTATTAGCACTATCAAGTAATTAACTTCAGTTGTCATAAAAATATCAAATATGACTTAAAAGAAATCTGGCTTTGGAATTTAACTCCTGGAAATTGGGTCTCTGTCTCTTTAAAAACTCCTGCTCTTTTGAAAACGTCGCCTTCAGGAAGTCGTCACAACACGGCTCCTCTATTAACCCCTTAACAACTTTTTTTACCTGCTTTGCATTGAGAAGCAGCTCCTATAATGAGCTCAGATGAGTGTTTGCTAATTGCTGCAGGCTAGTCTGAAGGAGCTGAGCAGGGTCATCATGGGGGAAGGCTGGTCTGTGAGGCGGAAGCTCAGAAGATTGGAAACGGCAGCTAAGAGGAGGAGCTGTGTGTCGAAGGCGGGGCTAGGTCCACCCAGGCTGAATGGTTGCCATGGGAGATTAAAGGATTTCTCAAATATGCATGAGAGAAACAAGGTAACACTCCAGGTCTGTTTTTGGTGACGGGAATAATAATATAGCAGGATGTAAAGTTGATTTTACTCAATTCTGCCCCTTTAAAATGATATTATACCCATCATACCTAAACCAATGAAGTCGAACATTTCAGCTTTTCTTGTTTTAAAACCAGAACATGGAAAAAGCATGTTTCCACCAGATTATCATGCTTTCAGAATCTGATCGTTTTAGTCTTTTACCTAATTTCTTAAACCTAGAATCTTGCAGGGCCTTATCTGTTGCACATAGTCACACTGATGTGTGAAATGGTCACAGCCACTCCCAACCGCTTCGGTGTCACTTCTCACCAAACCTGAGGAAGCAGCAACACGCTAACAGGAGGTGACAGCACTGAAAGGCCATGTTGGACCAGACAAAAATAAGGCAGAGGAAGAGAAGGCTCTGTTGCAAATTCAACGTGGTTCGAAATCGGTGTGTGTGTGTCTTCTTTTCCCGTCTAGCTTCAGGTAATAGCTCTCCTTCACCTGAGAGGAGTCAGGGAAACGGGGAAACCTCACAGACATTTTTTCTCTGTTAAAAATTTCTAGGTTTAAGAAATTTTTGCTCCATGCGTTTAAATTTGGTTTAAAAGAGAGGATTTTTGACAGACTGCGGGTCAATTGGTCACTTTGACCATTTTGTAATCACTCATCGCCTTTTCATCTAGAGCGACTCTGTCTATTTGACAACGTAGTCATTGTAGATAGAAAAACAAAACAAGTAAATTACTGCCAAAAAATTCTGAAACTTTGTAATTAGTCACAGAAATTTAAAAATGTAAATTTAAAAGTACATTTCTGAGTTCGAAAAAGTTGAAAATTTCAGAGCTTTGATTTTTTTCGGCTTTTAAAACTCAAAAAATGACCAAAAGAAAAAAATATTAGATATTCTAAACCCAGAAATGTCCATGCTGTTTTGTTTTTTTTTGGTAGAAATTTCCTCCTGCGTATTTTTCTGTCTACAACGGCCTTTACACGCTGTCGTAAACATACCAATAAATAATCACTAAAATGCTCAGATGCTCAGATTTTTAATACTTATTAACTGACTACACTGTAAAAAGTTTAATCATAACCCTGATTGGAACCCTCTCTGACCGCCTTTAAACTTTACCCTCAGCGAAAAGTTGTCTCTTACGTAACGTTTCTGTTCCAGAGGTTTAAGCAAAGCGAACCGTTGTAGTTTGACTGACATTTTCATTCCTCTGTCAGTCAAAGGCACGTCCTGAACCCGGCATCATGACAGGATCCGTCATACGCCTCGATTGAGAGGAAGCAAGGATTTGTCGGAATGTAGATGTACGCTTTGTCCATGAACACCGTCTTATAGTTAAAAAAAAGTAAGATTTATTTTCTATTTCTCAATGGTTCATACAAGAAAATACAAAAAAAAATAATAAAGTTTTACTGGCAATTGTCAAATGACTAAAGCATATTTTGTATTTTTTATTGCCTTTTTCTTCTTTTCCCTCCGCCACTCTGGTTTAGTCTCTCATTTCATTCCTCCTCTCTCTAGAGCTCACCTCCTCTGCCTGGTCTCTACTAAAATACTTTGTATGATATCTAAAGATATAGATTTTTAACCAGCATTCATCAGCACTGGTACATTTCAGACATTTAGAATGTCACTGAAAATGTCGAGTTTTTGTGGCTCATCTCAGAAAGAGAAATTCACGTCTTATGTAAACTCATACACATAGAAATACATATTATTTAAGCTCTTTTAACAAACTGATACAAATTGATACCATCATTCCAAGCAAGCTAGTGGACAAGTTGAGTGAAAGGAAACCGTGTGGTGGGAAAAGTTTCAAATTCATGCTAAAGGAGCCCAACCAAACATGGAACGCATAGAAATGATGATGCTTTATAAAATATCCTTGTTTAAACAAAGAGGAAAAAAAATTTATCTTATGCAATATTTAAATTTCCGATGCACAAAAGTTTGAATTTCCATTATCTGGAAGCCATGAAAATCAGAATGACAAGAAGTAAAACTTTATACTTCATTAATATGTAATGAATCTATATATGATACTATATTATTTTAGATGTACCTGTATGGTTTTCGATGTCACTACCTTCCTAAAATAATGACTTAATTAATTGTTTTGACAAAAAAATAAGTAAATAAAAGTCAAGACTACTTTTAGTTTATAAGTGGAAACGTTTCTGATTGGTCGATTCTGGGTTCACCTAGTCACATGGTTGCTTACCCAGAAGGCCGTTCTGCTTCTGGGTAACGGCAGTTCTGCTCACTGCTGATCAAGTGAGCAGAACGGCCTTCTGGGGGCATAATATTATGCCCAAAACATCATAATAATGCTGTTTTTCCATTAATTTACAAGAAGCATTGATCTCCTCCCTAATAATCACTATAATTCTCCCCACATGTGGTTACGGGATGAGGGGCCAGTTAAAGCCCCTACAGGCCTTTTTCCTAAACTCACCAGAACTCCATCAGCTCAGTTCACACACGGACTGCGGCCTGTCAGGCACTCCGAAGCAGACGTTCCCTCATCTCTGCCGCAGTAATAAACAGTCATCGATGGTAAATGACGATGCATCTCAAAGGGATCCAGATCCGCCTGACTTCAAACACCAAGTCCTTCAGCAGGGAGAGGCTTTGATGTGGTCTGTCGCCTCACCGTTAACCATGGAGCGCTGCAAATCCACCAGGGAACGCCAAATTCAGTAGTTAGCACACTTATGAATGCCATGCTAACAGTTCAAAGTATGGAGAAAGTTAATTAGACATCTATATTTTAAATGTTCTTGCCATTTTTTTTTTTTATCTGAGGAACGTCGGGGATTTAATAAATGAGGGCTGCAGGGGTAGGAATGTACTTTTAACGCCGTGAGAAAAGGGTGAAGGGTTTTCCAACTCCATCTCTTCCACTTCGCTATTTATTGATCCACGCAGCATCTGAAATGTGGCATGTATAAACTCGGTTATTTATTTGATTAAAGTCTAGTTTTTAGAAATGCACGAGTCTCAAAATAAACAATCAGTTGCACTTATTTTGATATGAATGCCATTATTTACATTTATCAGAAATAATCGCAACGACAATTATATTTATGATTAATCACGGTGAGGAATCACAAACAAAACCTGCAATAATAAACATGGAAAGTAGCCTTGTATTTATATAGTCACTTCTAAAGCTGACGTCAAATTATACTGGGATGGAGAAGCTTGGAGGAGGAAACAGGAAATGACATCAGAATCACACAGAAACAGAAGAAGGCAAACAGTAAAATCAAAGCATGAGGCAAGGGATCAACTATCACACAGCAGAGTTTGGGAAAAGGATGCAGCTTTTTTTTATATCTTTGATAGCTGTTGGCTTCTAAGTGGGGAAACATCAAATGCCAACAAAGACCTGGTCACCAATCAGATTTGGTTTTCCTCAAGCCCTTCACCATTTCATTCCCGATACATTCAAAATCTGATTCATCCATCCATCCATTCCCAACAGCCTTGTCCCTTAGTGGGGTCCGGAGGGTTGCTGGTGCCTATCTCCAGCCAACGTTCCGGGCGAGACGCGGGTTACAAAATCCGATTCAATCAAATGCAATTAAAAATGGACCCGCCCCAGATTTGGACTCGAATACGAAAACCGAAGATGTCATTGCAAGAAAAAGAAAATCATCACTAGATTTCTCTTTCGTCCAGTCACACGCAGACTTCTCAGAGTATTTGAACTTAACTTTCTTAAGCTTGGGTTTAGCCGAGTGATATTTCCGTTAAGATTCTCTCTTAACCACAAACACATCGTCTCTCTGACTTGGGCAGGAATTTGTTCCCAAAAAACAACTCTTCCGCCCCCCAGTTGAACTCAAATTACTAGGTACTATCTTTTTTTTTTTTTTGTAAATTCATGTATTCTGTTCATCGTCCTCCAGACTTGCTGATTCTGTCTTGTTGCCAAGAGCTGCAGATCTCTGTAACTCACACCATTAACCTCTGTTTTGGTTTTGAGAAACTACCGAGGCTTTACATGCTGTGGGATTTCTGAGGCTTATCAGCACAAAACAGCGTAAGCTGATAAACAGACTGCCTGTCCACACTGGGATACCCACCCACCCACACATCTCACAGTGTGGCTGTTTATATTCGCCATCTGAAATGAAAAAGAAAGAGTTGGGGCATTACAAGTTGACATTTTTAAGCACAGTGTGTGCAGATGCATGTCAGTGTGTATCCATGCACTGTGTACTTTGCAATGATGTTAGAAATGTTAGGATTATTTATGTGGATGTTGTTGTGCTTTCTAGGTTTGGTTTTCTCTCTTTCTGCAGGGTGAGAGGCAGACTTTTCCTTTGCTTTTCCTCTTTCTTTTTCATGTCTGTGTCCATTCCATTTGAAATACGCCCAGAGAAATTTCTAATAAAGTTTCATATATGTGTCACGTGGAGCATGATGGCGATGCTCCGCTTCCGCTTGAGAAAGTGAATCTCAAGCGGAACATAAATTATCTGGTGCCACACTGCTGGGCAGAACGTATCTGAAAATAAGAAATAATTTAGAAAGTATTCACTTTTTACACTTCGCTTTATTGTGTCTTTTCTGTGATTTTTGGAGCATTTTCACAAAATCGTATTGTGATTTACTGACATGCCGAAGATATACTGTATACTATTCAGCTTTGTAGTTTTGCATATGATGCAAGGTTACTATGGTTGCGTAGATAGCAAAGCACCAAAAAAGTAGAGCTCACACTTTAGATTCATCCTGTCGTTAAATTAGAACAACAATGGCTTCCACAGCCTAACGTTTGAGCATGAATTCTTCATCAGTAATCCTCTCAAGGCCTGACTTGGAGTTTGCTCTGCCTCGTATAAAACTCAAGCCAGAACAGCAGCAACCGTCACATGGAGTGGTTCAGCTTGTTTACAACTCCCGGTAAGAGCGCAGTATCCCTCAGCATGCAGACAATCTGCTGAGTCATTGAAGTATCCGTTCTTGTACCCCTACTCTCCGGCCAGCTGCATCTCCCTTCGCTAGTCTTCACTAAAAATATCCCCCCTCTCTCTCTCTCTCTCTCTCTCTCTCTCTCTCTCTGCTTGTTGCATACAGAGAACGCCTTGTCTTTAGGGAGCATGACAGCAAAAAGGGAGTTGCCGAAGTATAATATCAAAACAGGGTGTCTTCCACAACACATACTAGTGTTTTCACAACCGAGACCAGATCGCTTTCACTGGACAGAGACGCGACCGCCTCATTCGTCCGATCCAACTGCGCGGTAAGTACCTTTAGATTCAGAATTACATGGGATGTAGTCAGATCAAAAGGACTTTCCTCAGCTGGGCTCAGAATTCACTGTTTCGGAGATAAGAAAGTTCTCGGAGTTTGGGCGGCGCAAAATAGTGAACAGGGATTTTGTATCACTTATAACATCTCAATTGTCCTGGTACTGATGTACCTAACCCTAATCCACCTGAAGTAGGAGGGAATTACCGCAGAGGAAGAAGACAGACAGGAAAACCTATTGGATAGAAGTCTGATTTAAAGACGCAAAGTCCGTGATTTTGGAGTAGAAACAGATGAAATAGTAGAAAATGGTAAATGATCTGTATTTGTACAGCCCTTTATTAAGTCCACAGGACCTCAAAGAACTTCACACTACATTCAGTCATTGAAGGTATAGGCAGTCGGATTTTTTATTGTCCTCCCATGTTAAAGGCTGACCATTGGTGTGTCCCATGACTCTCACATCATGTCATGCCTCCTCACTGCCAAACCGCGATGCTTGCAAGCTGAGGTCGTGCTCTGATGTAGCGTTCCGGGCGAGGCCTCTTGGGCTTAGTTACGGTTTTGGATTCGCTCCTCAAGCTCACCAGCAGCTTTCAACCAAAACGAATCTCCTGAGAGACGTGGGAACTGATAACAGACGACCAACAGGTTCTATGAAAACTTTACGCCAAGATCAGCAGAAGGGATGTTGAATTTTTTTGGATTCATGTTTAACTTCGTAGATTCCTTTAAGTATATGAAGCTTTGAAAAAACAGTTCTTGTTCAAAATTATACATATAGAAAAACCAGGACATTTTTTAACTCACTGCCTAACATTAAATCTGGCCAAGTTTTGGTCATTATTCTGGGATTTGAACAAATAAAAGAACATTTAGCCAATCGTAACCACATAAAGTACAAAAATGTTTTAACAATCCCCACCTAATCTGAACTGCTTTCAACCAAAGCAGTTCAGATTAGGTCTAGGATCATCCAGACTCAAGACAATAAAAGTTGCATTAAAAATAGCAATATGGGACAGAAAAAAAAAGTCAATGAATGGGAACAGAAATGTCAAAACAAGGCAGCGTTTATTTGATGTAGGATGAAAAGGCTCTCCATTACTCCATTAACTATTTGTGTGTTTCCTGCAGGCTGCGCGCATTTGAGGATAGACAACACTACATTACGTCTCCCCAGTGGCTGCTCATGCTCACTGGAACAGCCTCCCACACAAACACAGTGCAGCACATACTCCGTTCCCCAGCCGGAGGCTTCCTCAGCCACAGACCGTTCAGAGTGCAGGTGAACGGGGGAACGTGACGATGGAGGAAAATCCTCCCTTAGTGTGAGGAAGAGAGGAAGATGTCCTGGCAGGGTTGTTTTTGTCACCAGTTCAGGCATCGGTAGTTAAAATTTGGTTTTCACCTGGTTGAATTGTTGAATCTGGAACAGCCGAAACAGTGAGTGCCTTGAAATCAAGGTCGCACATGTTCAAACCTGCCTTGGACCAACATATGTGTGTATTTATTATTTTGATGGTGGCATTTGACAAAATGTAGTGTTTGTTGCTCGTTTCTTGATTGGTTGTTTTTACGACGTAAAGCAATTTGAACTTCTTTGCTTCTGAAATGTGCTTTACGGCTAAGCTTGGCTTCAATCCCTACAATGGGTTTCAAGTTATCTTGTCATGGATTAGCATCTGAGACAGGTGATTTTGTTACCACTTAGCACCAATCTGCAGCACTTTTTTCAGTCCCTGTCTGGCAACAGCCTAAAGCCTGTTTGCTTTAGTCATCCCAAATGAGATCCAAGACGGCAGCACCACAAGCTTTTGTTCAGTTCGTTGCAGTGGAGATAAAATGACAGACGACCGCAGCCAGATGGCAAGCTGTTCATCTTGATCTCTTGAAGGAACTCTTAAGAAAGCGCCTGTTGGGAAATATGTCTCGTCGTGTGAAAGCGCGTCTCCCTGGCTCTGAATGATCCAAAAACGTGAATGTAGAGGAAAGGATTTGCCGGGATGTGTAATTTTTCAGCACATGAAGAAGCGTGGTGTTGCAATATTTAGACGCGGTGTTTTCACTATCGGCTTGTCGTGCTGGAATCACTTGTTTCCAGTTTCAAGGTACATTGCCTTCCAAAAGTAATCAGACATCTTGGACTTTCTCACCTTACAGTAACATGTAAGGTGTCTTTAAGTGTCTAAAAAGCACTATAAAAATTTTAAGTATTGTTATTGTTAGAAAATTCTATGTATTTTATTGGTATTTTAAGTAACAAAGTTGAGAAGAGGGAGAAAAAGTATTTGTGGTTTTAAAGAGGTGGTATTATGTGTTTCCAAGAACAATGTGCCAGTTTTAAAGCAAAGTGAAGTAACTGTTCCCTTATTTTCAATGACTTCTTGAAAGTTATATACCTAATATGACTTTAAAGAAATTTGACTTCCTTATGATACCTTGAAATTGTACCACTGTCTCTTTAAGAAACTCCTGCTTTTTCTGAATCTCCGCCTTCAAGAAGTCACCTCAACATGGCTCCTCTATTAACCCTTCAGCAGCATTTTTACCAGTGTTGCACTGAGAAGTAGCACCTATCATGAGCTCAGCAGATTTGTAGTTCCTCCAGGTGTTTTAAATGTGAACATTTTCCAGCTGTATGAAAAACAGCGCTGGGTTTTCTCCAATCGTAAGAATGGAGATTACAGGCCTCCATACTCATCTATGAGTCAGTAAATGAGGGGAAGCATTCTGACATCTTTAAAGCAGGTGGACAAGCAGAAGCCAATGAAAATACATCACTGCAATGTGCCACTCTTGGTCTAGAAAAATGAGAGTTATCAACATTCATGAAAACGCTTATGAAATTCTTGTTCCACATTCTGTACAAAGTGGGAACATTTGGGACACACAGACATCTGGCTCTTCTCCCTGATTCACTGCTGTGAATCACTGGTTAGGAGCTATATTGTGTTTGTATTTGTGCTGAAACATATTTTGTCTTTGGCATTGGGTGCAGATGTGTGTGTGGGGCTGTGGGTGTGTGTGTGTGTGTGTGTGTTTGTCAGGAAACAAACCAAAAGTCAAAAGACGCCTGAGGAGGACACTAAAAAGGCAGCTGCTGCCAGAAAGGAAGTCTCTTAGCAAGGAAACAGACTCTATCAACTGCAGTCACAAACACACAGCATCTACTGGGTACAACGAAGTACACAAAAGGCAACATGGATTATTCTCTCACAAATTCAGGCTCAGTGATAAATTTGTCTAGTCAGGGCAATTCAGTTCATTGTCTTCTAATCTGTTAAAGAGGCAGAAATATGTATTTACCAGACACATGGTGCCATTTTGTTTCCTTCAGTTTTTATAAAAATGCTGTATATATCATATTTGACTTCATAATTTAACACCTTCAAATAGGGTCTCTTTCTCTTTAAGAAGCTTCTGTTTTTTTTTGATACTCTGCCTTCAGGGACCAGGGTTTCACTTAGAAGTAGCTACTATGACGAGCTCAACAGAGCTGAGTTGGGGAATTATGAAGGGGTGGGCGTAGCTCAAAGGAGGAGCTTCATCCTCGAAGGCGGGGCTAGGTCCATCCAGGCGTTTTGCACAGCTGAATGGTTGCCAAGGAGGATCAAACGATTTCTCTAACATGCATGAAAGAATCCACTCAAGGTATTTTTTTATTAGAGAATAAAATTATAACATTGTGATGTATAATTGGAGCTGAGACAGTTAATTTTATATAAGATTACTTCTTTAAAGATGTCAGATCTAAAATGTCCCTTAAGTCTGATTAGTAATAAGGCACCACAATAAACATTTTAGGGATAACTAAAATCATCCAAACACCTTGTAGTAGATTTAGACCTGTTTTGTGTGTTTTTATTTAAACTTCTATACAAAAATCCTCATGGCAAAATTGCAAATTATGACATTTCTTTCAAGTCATATTTCTACATCATTTTTACTTGAATGTGCCACAAACCTTCACTATGTGGATGGAAAACATAATACTTTGATTAGCTGAACATCAATATTTAAGTACACGTTGCTCCTTTTATGTTTTCTTCTATGTTAAATGCTCGCGCTAACATCAACCTGTTAGCGCATGAAGCAAAAATCTTGTGTTTTTGAATACAATGTGGGCAACAAAACTGATGTTGGCTGCAACATGGCAAAGTGTGAAAAAGTTAGGATACTTTTGTAATGTGCGGTAGTCAAACTTTAAGAGTTCAGTCGACATGTTTTCCAATCCTCTACGGCAGCTGGGCTAAAATACAATCACGATGCCTGTTGACATAATGGAGCTAATCTTGTCTCGCTATTTGTCTCACTATGACTGAAATGTTCAGTCATAGTGAGACGGGGGAGGGGTCACATTAAAGGGCCAGTGTCTATTTAAAGCGTGTGAGCGTAATTAGCCCCTTAAAATCTGTCTTTTCTCCCCTGGAGACGGACATCAACAAGGTCAAAAAAGGTCAAGTACGGGTCATTAACTTGAAGTTAGCTTATTTCTCCAGTCTATCAGTCTCTTTGCGATGCATGTCTAGAGATTTTTTTTGTTTTTCCAGAGAATGATTAACCGTAGCTAAGGCCTTAGCTGAAGAAAACGAATTTAAAACAAAGTGACAGAGCGAAGCCATGGAAGGAAAACAGCTCAGCTTTGAGACAACTGCTCCCTTGTCTGTAATTGTCTCTCCACAGCGCGGGATCAGGGCTGTCACAGGGACTTATGTGAAGCCATCCTCATCACATGTCAACTCTGTGAATAAAGTTACAGGAAGGTTGAAGTGGAAGCACAAAAATGTGGTTGAGTTTTCGCTTTATGTGTTGGCAGTTTTCCATACAGCAGCCCATTAAAACTGTTTAACGAGGACATCTAGTGGCCACATTGTTTTCAGCAGTCGGGAAATATACCAAGGTGAATAATAATAAAAAGTTTACATTCACTCATCGTGAGCAGGAATATCACATTAATTTTGAGCTCTTTATATGCGGCTGATCTACTTTGAGGGTGTGATGGTTAAAAAAATAACGTTATTGATATCTAAAAACTCAAAGTGAGTGTATAAGTTCATGTTCTAAGTGAAAAGATCTGCCAGTGGATCTAACACTTTTTCATCAACATTAAAGAATTATTGACTTAATAAGCTCCTACTTTTTTTCCTGTTTATCCAATTGTCAGTTGTACAGTTACATTGGACAAATTGATGTAAATAACGACAAAATAGTACTATACTTAGTATTATTTATATTTAAATATTTCAACTTTGGCCCAAATCATCAGCTAGATCAGTGAAAATTTGAAATTTTAGGATTTTCTAACAGGATATTGAAACCAATCAGACATCAAAACCAGGGTCAGAATAGGTAAGGTTGTCTTGCATTATGTGGTTGAATGTGTGAGAAATCACATCTCCACAACCTCTGCACATGTGTTTTTTTCTTAAATAATTGCATATGCTGCATAGAATTTCTGTAATAAATTGTTCCTGAGGGACTAAACTATGCCCACTGATTTCTAAACATGTTTTCTTTTACAGTTACTAAAGAAAGGGTTGATCTTTAATCCAGTTACATGGCACAGCGAACGTCTCATGAAGCTGGTGGACAAGATGGCCGATCAGGTGAGAAAAAGCAATCCTCTTTCTAAATGACTGAAGTTTAATCATTGCTTATATTCATGGGGGGGGTTCTTGCTATTCTATTCTCCAACTAAACATGGCATCTTTATTCAATGTTGTCGTGTCCAAGTTCAGCCCCAAGGGTACAACTGCAGAGAACAGCATGTGAACTGCGTTATTTTTAGTCTTTTGTTGTTTCTTTATGTTAATTTTTTTATGGCCGCTGGAGGCCTGAGCGGAAAGGGAAAACAAAGGGATTTTCTAAACCGGGTCCTTTTTACCTTAGTGAAACTGCGGTTTCAAACTTTTAGACTTGGCATCTATAAGTTGCAGAGTCCTTCAAGTTTTAGATGTGTACCTTGTCCTACACATTGGAATTAAATGGTGAAACTGTCTCTCTAGCATGCAGTCAAGCTCTGCTAATGAGCTAATATTTGAGCCAGGTGTGCTGAAGCATAGAGACTTCTAAAAGATTCACCGGCCCTTGAGGACTGGAGTTTGAGACCAATGCCTTTAACCCATTGTTACCACTGCAGCGACTTCAATTGCCTGTAGTACTTATACTTTATTTGTGATTGTACCAGTTTTGCCCTTTGGGAGATGTGCGACTCTTAATGTGAATCAAATCAAGTAGCTTATTTTATTTTGTGTTTGGAGTCCTTGGGATGTTGGCTGTGCAGGTGGAGAGAGACCCAAAGACGGGTGCCACCGTTGTTAAATCAGTGGCCCCCTTCTCCTCGCCTCCTGGTGCTCCGACATCTACAACCATCTTTGACGATGGGAGGAAGAGCATCCACACCGTTGGCAGTTCGGTAGGTGAACCTTCGACCGAAGAGCTTGGCGAGATATTGACTGTCATTAATGACGTTGGGATGGCGGTGCTGCTGGATGACGTAGCAGTAACGCCAAACAAGACAGAGATTACCACTGGGAATGTAGAAAGAAGCAAAAGTCAAGATCACGTCCTGAGTTTCATCACTCCTAATGGCACGTCAAAGGAGGACTACACACAATTGGACAGCTCTGGGTATAAAGGGGGAGCTGGGAGGATAAAAGAGTGTGCAAGTGTTAAAACCCCAGCTAAAGAAGACACACCTGAAATTCTGGAGAACTTAGAGGGTCAAAGCCTGGAGGAAGATCCAGTCACTCTTGTGTTCCTGGGTTACACTGACGCAACGCCTGAGGAGGATCACAATAAAGAGGACTACGAGGGCATTCTCACTGCAGAGCGCGTCATTATTACTGAGGACGGTGAAGAACATGTATTGGAGCCAGGAACCACTGCTTCACTCCAACTGCCCTCGGCAAGCAAAAGAGAGCAAGAGACTCAGAAAAAAACTCAAGACACAACCCTTCAGGATGTTTCACTGAATGATGGCGACGGAGAACCCGAAACCCAGAGAGAAGACAGTGTTGGGAATGACGGCAGGCAGAAGAAATGTCGGTGTTGCTCTGTCATGTAGAAGATAACTAATGGAAGACACTATGGTGTATTTTTAGATACTTATTTCCCTTAAGCTCAGTCTTTATCAAAGTTAGACGTATCGTAGAGTTTCGTTTTCAGGACTCCAGCAAAAAATTTGGTCTTATATCAGCCAAAAGAATTCAATACTGTGTGTTTGGGGATTGCTGTCTGCTGTATATCGTTTTTCATGTTTTTGCCTGGTTTAACATGTAATTTGTCATGTTTTATGTTCTCATTAGGTACAAAAACTGTGACATCTCTTGACTAGATGCTTCAAGAGTGCAGTTGCCACCGAGAACAAAAACATGGTTATGTCGCTATGGAGACTTTGGTCTAAGTATGCTCATGTAGGAGGGATTGCTGAAAAGAATAAGGACATTTTAATATATTCAAATTGGACTGAATTATTGGATTAAATTTAGTTTTTTATTGAAACTATTTAAAAATTTTATGTTACGTTTCTTATGTTTGTTGTATAACAAGAACACCTTGTGCCTACCTAACTCCTAACATCTGTGCCTTTTTTAAAATAAATACAGAACAAATAATAATCTTGATGTAAAGTTGAATGTGACATCTCTTACTATTAAATTGCAGTGCTAACGTAGGCGTGTTTTGAACCCTCTTAAACCTACGCGTACAAAAACATTTAACCTTGTACTAACGTTTTATGTTAAACTCAGCTAACCAGTAGAACAAATAAAAACAAATGACAGTCATTCTCTTTTCACATTCTGATAAGAAATGGCATCGAAACCCAAATACAGACTAAAACATGAGAATATCAACCTTTTGCCTCTATCAGGATAACTTAAATCACAGCTAAAGCTTCATCTTTCAAAGAATGGGAGGATGACCCAAATAAACAGACTGTGGTTATACTTTATACTTTGTCATCTACCTTTTAATGCAATTGAGGTAAAAAAATATTTAATTCAATTTGATACTGAGCTGTCACTTTCTATGATTTTAATCTGCTTATAGTTCACAAATTGTACATTTGATCATTTAATGTAGTAATATTTAGATGTAAGTTTAGAATGCTGGCAGGATAATATGCACTGATAAATGATAAATGAAACAGGATTGTGCCACTCCTTATATCTTAAACCTATAAACAGTTTTTAGTAAAACAGTGTTATGGTGGCATAGCCTTCTCATTTTCAGGTGATGAACTGAATGGTGCTCTATGAACTGGTTAAAGCTTGGGATGTTTTGTAAGCTGACCCTGCTTTAAACTGCTCTATGACATTATCACTGTGTCACTTAATAGTCTTTATGATGCTGTTTGTTCTCTAACCAATGCCGCTCCCAAGAGAGGGGCAGCGGGGGCCATGGCCCCCTGTTGAAAAATGTACATATAAAAATATAAACAAATAAATAAAACAGTCTTTTTCTTTTTTTTGTTGTTGTTGTATTTACTTGATTGTTTTTTTGTTTGTTTTGTTTTTTTATAGCTGTGCCCCTTGCCCCCTACATTTTTTTACTGGCCTTTTCTGGAAAAGTTTGTGTCTCTGATGTTCTCTAACAAACCTCAGATTCCTTTGCAGAACAGCTGGAATTCTACTGAGATTGAATTACTAAGTCTATTTATTTCCTGGGACACTTTTAAGTGCAACTGGTTGCCGTACACAAAAATTATTGGCGCTTCATAATGTGTTCTCACTCTGGCAAAGACAAGATAGGATAGGATGAAGGCTAAATGTATTATTAGCTAATAACAAAGGCATGTTTTGTCCTTGTACTTTATTCTGATGCCTTCAGGTAGGCGATATGTCCCTGATAAAAAACAAACAATTCTAAATTGTGTGTCGTATTAGCTATTAGACTTGTGAATGGCTGTCTTAAATAATGGCAGCAGTTTCTTTATTTTATTGTTTTGACTCGTCTGTTATTTCGTTTATTGTTGAGATTTGGAAACCACAATTCTGCAGGCCTGCATAATTGCATAATTTTATATAATATTATTGTATTATTATATGTATATTTGCTCCTTAAAGGAATAATAAAGTTGTTTTGACCTGACCCGGCTCATATGAAGGGTTATCAACATCAAAACGGGTTGACTACATAACCCGTTTTGGGTTATGTAGTCAACCCAAAACGGGTTGACTACACACTTTCTCAGCTCAACACTGCACTTTGAATCTTACATTTATAAAACCCTACAGGAAGCATTTATGATTCTTCCATTTGATTCACAGTTCTACATCCTGTGTCTATCAGTTGTGCACAATCTCAATGAAACACTTGTGTTTTTGTGCTTGCAAATTGAGAAGTTGGATATTTCAGTATTAATTTTTGGATGCAACTTTTTTCCTCCAGTACATAATCTGGAACAGGAAAGCACTCCATATGTGGGCTGCATTGTTTAAGTACTGAAGTATTTGAGTTGTTTTCTGTGAAGGACTTGCATTAAAACATCTTGCATCCTGAAACATAAATCAGATTTGACATCATTAGAATTGTAGACCATAAACTTTGCTCCTGCTCTGGATTATTTTTAACCAAGCTGCTTCTCAAAGAGGAGGATTTCGTTTGTGCACGACACAGAGGACAGGAGGATACAGCTGCTAAGCAGATCACCTTGATCATTCATATTTCCATCGAGGTTAGTACCACTACGCACGGGCAACGACAACAACTATGTCAGGTGGGTCTCTTTAAAATTTACACAAAGTATCAACTTTTTTATGCATTTATTGTCTGTTGTACACCGTTTTTGTAATAATGTAAAAAGTAGTAGTAACATTTTTTTTATCAAGTCATAAGGCATTGCTTTTCCCAAACTGAGTACTGACAGATTAATTGCGTGCATTTTCCTGTGTGGCCCAAAACCGGACGGGACCCCCAAAAAAAACTAAAGGGGGGCTGCAGTTTGATCCACCACAAATACAAAATGATTTTTGGAGAAAATCAAGACTTACTTTTAGAATTTAGGTTTAGGTTGGTTTAGATTTAGGCTCAGATTATGTGTATTGAAGATTGATGCAAAGCTTCAGAAAACACACTTCCACACAGGGAAATAAACAAACAAGGAAGCTATCCAAGATGGTAAATGTTGAAATCACAAAAGTACCTCAAATGTGATTGTTTAAATTACATGCCTGCTGGTTTCATGCAGTAAAACAAAATGTCCTGTAAAAATAAAGTGTAAACAGGTTAAGCTCATTAAAGTGCATTAATATGTCTCGTTGGAAGAGCTTGGTGAACTACCGTTGATAATCCAAAGGTGCGGCTTTAAATCCACGAGTGCAGGTGTAAATATAGACAAGCTGGTTAAAATCTGCGTTGTTGTAAATCATAATTAACCTAGAACAAGTTAAGTTTAAAGAAATCATTTTAAAAAGCTAACTGGATACAATGTATACTGGTTAATAGGAGAATAAAATTCTGCATAGTCAGAGTAAAGTAGTTTGATTAAAGCTATTAAAGCACGGCCATGCAGGAGATCAGTTTATTTACTGTACCCACATGAATCGCCAAATAGAGTATTGGAGTCTGAGTGGCCAGCCAGTCAGACAGACACTGTCCACACAGCTTTTCTCTGTTTAGACAGACAGAGGAAAGCCGATTACTCTTTCCCTTTATCAGCACAACTGAGAGGACTCGGACACGGTGGCAGAATAATGTCACCCAGGCAACACCATAGCTGTGCACTAAGATAAGTACAGGAAGTTAATTGAATTCTTAGTTGCTTTGACGCTTCATTAATCCATACACTTAAAACCATATTGACATACACTATGTTAAAAAAAAAAAAAGTAGCCTTTTATTTTCTCAATGCCAGACAATAATAAACTTTTTTCTGTTTTAGGTCAGGTAGAATTGCCAAATTATTCCTAGTTGGGTTTGTTTTGACCGTATGAGTTGTGTCAAACATTTTGGGTTTGCTCACACAAGCTTCTCACGCCAGTTTGTTTGAAATTTGGCCCATTTCTTCAAGCAGAACAAGAGTAACTGTGTTAGGTTTGTTGGTCAGCTTACTCACACACTCACCTCTTGAACTCTGTCTACAAATATTCAAAGCAGTGGCGTTGCCAAAGGTGGATGAGGCATGGCCAACTGCAATATTTTACTGGCCTTGTCTGGGATGCTGCTGGTTCTAAGGGAGCAGAGATCTTAACTTTCTGACAGCCACTCCAAAACATTGATTTTCTTGTCCTTAAGTCATTCTGTCTTCTTGCTTATGCTTATGGCATGCTTATGCGCATTGTCTGTTTAGAAGACCCATTTGTGAGGTAGGAGAGATTGCTTTAGTATTTCCACTTAAGGTAATTTGTATTTCATGAAATGCAGAACACATATAACATGCTACCGCCACCACTGTTACTTTACAGGTTAGATGGTGTTCTTCAACTGGGAAGCTTCTCTGTTTTTCCTCCGTTTTGTAGCAGTAGGTGATTATGATCAAACACTTACTGTAGCTTCATCATGTCACTGGACATGTGCCCAAAAGTCATGGCCTGAGTTAATTCATAAACTGTAATCTGACATTTATGTTGCTTTTTAATCAAACGGCCTCTTCCTGGCTGTTTGGAATAATTCCACTCTGGACAATGACTCTCGTTAGCTTCAGACAACTTCGTCAAAGGTCCAAAGTTTTCCTTCTGATAGCTTAGTTGGTTAACTTTGATTTGTGCATGAAGTCACAC
This sequence comes from Phalloptychus januarius, assembly GCA_902982915.1. Lineage (NCBI taxonomy): Eukaryota > Metazoa > Chordata > Actinopteri > Cyprinodontiformes > Poeciliidae > Phalloptychus > Phalloptychus januarius. The sequence goes on from CADWAE010000476.1 coordinate 2,875,356, forward strand.
ACAGGGAAGCAATGTGTGTGTGGGGGGTGTGTAGGTGTGTGTGAGTATGAGGTGCTGCCTTAAAATACATTCACTGCTCTGCCTCCGTTTAAGTCTTCAAGAAGCTTACAAAGCCACGGCATCATCATCTGGGCTTACTCACATTACCTAAAGGTTTAGTCATTTTAGTAGATGCAAACTTTTACATTTGAGGAATGTCATAAAAAAAACTATTAGTCTAGCATTACACATTTTAAGTAATCCAGCTGACCGAAAACAGGAAAAGTTTGCTGATTTAACTTCATGTTTACGTAAATGTCTGGCTACAGATAAATGTCTTAAGTTTAGTGACAACTTTCACATGGTGTCAGGTACAATGCTACCTCATGCACCTTAATAACTCTTGACTGGTGGTTTGTGATCTCTGCTAAAGGAAAGGTAATTTAAAAGAAAAGTTGTACACCGTCTCTGGATTGTAGACTTCTAGATCCATGAAATAAACCATACGACCTTTTAGAATGGAGCGAAGTTACAGCTGTTCAAAATCATCACCTTACTATAGTAATGGCCTAAGTCTTTTTTTTTTGCCAAAAGATGTTTCTCACTTTTAGGAAACAATGCAATTATTGTTGGAATGGTCAAAATGTTTGCCATCCTTTGTACATCAGCAAATAATCCATATATTGGCATAATTCATTTGTCTACCTCAATAACAATTTATGTTGTTTTATTGCAGCCTATTGGATCTAAAAGGGAAACGTCAATAAAACTCTGAGTGTTTCTAAAAGTTGTCATTCAACAATATATCTCAGTTCATCAAGCTTTCTCTCCCAGAACCATGGATGTACGTGCATAAATCAGGACTCCAAAGACATGACCGAAAATACAATGAACTCCTCTGAAATCTTTAAAAATTCACAAGACGATGCCGAAGTTTATTCTGCTCCTCCTGCGCAGGTCAAGAGGTACTTCAGCTTGATGGACGACGAAGGGCCGGATGATGTGTTCATCCAGCCCCCTTCTCCTCTGCCCTGCAGGGCTGTTTTGTCACCAACAGTGGGAAGTACAAGCGCAACACCAGATTCTGTTGTGACCCTACCAACCGAAGCAGCTGACGCAACAAAAGCTAATCCCTGCAGCTTAGACAGGCACCATGGTGAGAAGCAGTTAATGGCAGCACGAAATGAGCTGGATGAAGAGATAACAAGTACAATGCAGCCCTCAGTGGAGCCTATGGATGACACATTGCTGTGCAATGACATGAACTCTACACCAATGGATTATCAAGACCAAAAATCCATGGATGACTCAGCTTCTCTGGTGGAGCGCGCCATGACAAAACTGGAAAAGCAGAGAGTTATAACACGTCAGGGGATGAAGAATCAAATGAGGAGCAGGAAGATTGCCCAAAGCCATGGAACGAAGAAGAAAACTATAAACAAATATATTCAGACGTGGATGAAAACCCTGGGGATACGACTAATCAAGAGAAAGAATGTGACAAAAATTACAAAGGTATGTCTTGCCTTGATGAGAGAGACTTAGAGTTATCAAGGACAATGTCTGATCTCAATAAAATCAATGATTTCACATCTTCAGAGCCATCAGAATTTACCAATGATAGAACGGAAGAAAGAACCAAGTGCGGTAGCAAGGAAGAGTATGTCGGAACCAGATCTCCGGACAACATCCTCACAAGATCTGAGCAAGAATCTGAAGAAATGATTGAGCAGGTCGATGGAAACCGGAGAATAGCTTCTGACATCCAACAGGGAGAGCAGCTGCTTCAGCGTCTGCAAATGGTGCAGCTACGACATGATGACATCCCAAATGCAACCCAGGAGATCATCAAAGTGGCAAAAGCTGAGGAAGAAGATAGGCTTAGTCCTGAGGTTGACAACAGGGGAGTTACAGGAAAGAGTGCAACAAGGGACGAATATGAAGAGGAGGGTGCATCAAAGGAGAAGGAACTGAGGACAAATGTGACAGATAATGAAAACAATGAGGACAATGGCACAGAAGCAAGGACCACTTTGTCAACGCCACCAGGAATGGGACAGCACAAGCAGATTCACACAAAAGATATAGATGAGTCTTTGGACGACTACAGTGAAATCTTGCTATCTTCAACTTTGCCACTGCACAGCCCTCATGAAATGTCTGGTGAAATACCATTCATTTCTGCCGGGCATCGATTTTCAGCTGCTGAAACTTCAATGGAGAAACAGATCCAGGAGGTGGCCGGGGCCAGGCAGAACTTGCAGAGGGCTGGGGGTGTTTTCAACCTCGCAGATAATCCAGATGTGTTGGAAATTCCATTCAAGACAGATGTTTCTCTTGAGTCACTCCTTACAAAGTCATGTACCATCCAGCAAAGCCAGTGGCAGTTTTCTGAAAAAAAGATGCAGAAAGAAATAAACCAGGAAATTCAAAGGGAGCTGGTGCTAGTCAACCAGGGTAAGATTCCTGGGGAGTACTGCAAAGGAGAGGCCCGTCAGTTAAAGGAGACAAAACTGCTGTTTGAGGCTTTTCAGCAGGACAACATGGAGGGACCTACAAGGCATAGGAAACTCCCTACCACAGCAATGAAGGGTCCCGTTTACCCATCTGTTCTAGAGCGCACACGAAGCCTTGAGATGTTTTCCCTCAAGACCTGTCTTGTTTCAAGGGCACACTCTCTGAGGCTATGCAACTCTACAACTATCAAAGGAGACAAAAGTCCAGAAACCCTCAGATCGAAGAGCCCAACTGGGGGTTCTCGTGACAAAACGCGCTTATCCCCTTACTCAAAACACGACAAGCACCTACGACTGCACAGGAGCATGGACTCAATAAATAGCGAATCCTCCGCTTCTGCTGCAGAGTCTAGGGATAAAACAAAGGAAAGGCAAGGATCTCCCATCCTGAGGCAAAACCCTTTCTTCAAGCTGCGCCCAGCCATGGCCCTGCAGCCAGAGGTGGAGAAGGACATTCGGGAGGCTAAGGAAAGAGAAGAAGAACTGCGCAGACAGCGGTGCACTCTGTATGGGGAGGACAGACACAAAAGTGAAGATGAAGAAAAGCATTGGTGTACAATGACACATAAATCAGGTCAGTCTGCATCAGCATGACGTGTTTGATAAAACATTCATTCAACTGAGCACATATAAACATTAAATTGAGAAAAATAATCATCTATACAGTACAGTAGACATTTTCCTTCTTTAATGCTTCAACAATCAGTTGACTAGTTCTAGTTTAAGAATCGCACTGATTTGTATTCATCCCAACCTACCAGGCCTTTTAGCTCTTCAATGTATGCCTCTCAACATTGACATCAATAGTGTTATCTAATGAGTCTTATCGCAAACTTGGTGTTCTCCTTGTCGCTTGTGGTCAAGGGCAGTTATTTTAGCAACAAGCTTGATCTGAGCCTATGGCTGCCAGCAGGCTGAGTGACAAGAGGAGGCCTTTTATCTGTCTTTATTTTACATTTACATTTTAATGGGCAGCATAGCCACCCAGGAAATGTGTGTCAAGGCAGAGATATTTGTGAATTTTAAGCATTAGGTGCTTTGAATCCTAGTTTCTAGGCACAAAATGAATCTTGATAAGCCACCAATTTATAGCAGGAGTTCTGCTTACTACAGAGCTCCGTTGATGAGTTCAAATAAGCAATAGATGCGATTGGAGGACATATTATTAATTTGTGGCAAGATATGTTGCTTTGATTGAGAGTTACCAGTACAGGAAATAAAACACAGAGAGGAAGAGGGAAGACTATGGATGGGTGTGTCGAGGCATCCGTATCTCTATCTAGGCCAAAATCAGCTTCTTCCTAAATGGTGGAGTAATCTCAGGCAATCTTGTTCTAAAGTGGGAACTGTATGCTCAACAAGTGAGACTGCATCAACAATATCTCACCCTTCTGTTTAAACTTATGAAAATTGACCACTGCTTAAAAAACCAGATGACATTACTATTTCTGTGGTTATATAACTCGGTGTTTAGGACATAATCATTCCCATGCGTGTGTTTAAAATGAGTGAAACTCTCAAATAAATAAATATGTGTAACATAGTTTCTTAAAATCCGTAATTCCTTTGATAATCAAGTAATTAAGATAATATTTTGGAGAAATTAGGTTTTGTTAGTTACAGTCAACCTAAGGCCTTGAAATCTAACATGTCATCAGACACCACACGATTCTTGTGTTAGCTAAAAGTTTAAGCTAGCATCATATATTTCTCCAATTTCCATATAATATTCTAACAAACATTCTTATTCTGAATGAAAACTTTCAAAGATAAGCAAGTTAATTACAAAAATATTGTGTTTGAACTAAATAAAACTCAAACATTTGAGAGTTAGCAAGATGTTCAATCTAGAACAAGCTTAGGCTAAGGTTAGCTTTTTCACATCTTCCACAATTCTGACTGAATTGTCCTATTTTGCACAAGAAGTCCTATTCTTTTCTTGAAACTAAATAAAATTGAAACATTAACAGAGTGTTTAGCCCAAAACAAGCTGAGGTTAAGGTTAGCTTCTTCATATTTTCCACAATTAGATTTAGTATTTCACTTTAGCCTTGTTCTAAAATAACTGCTATTCTCACAATAAACAAAATGAATTGCAGCATTTTCCTTTCCAACAATATACGAGGTAAAAATTTTCCAAACAAACTGTTAGTCTACGGTGCGATTCTCCCCAAAAACAACGCCATTCTTCAAAATGCTTGTACCAGTCGTAAATATTTCAATTTAGCATGTTTTCTAACAAAACTATCAAGGAATTCAGGTGCTGCTGAACAGACTGAGGCCTACTAAACATTTGTAATATGAACAGGAGTTGCATCAAAAGTACTTTGTGAATGACAGCTTGGATTGGTTTCAAACTTAAATTGTTTTTATCTTTTCTTTTTCCGTTCCTTTAGACGTCAAGCTACAGTCCAGGGGAAAGCTGGAGAGACTTTGGCCGCCTCCCTCTAAAACGGATCAGAAGAAATCTGGGGAGGTGCAGATAAAAACACATTTTTAAACATCATAACGATAGCTGAAAGCATGAGCTTTAACCTAATTTTCTTGTTCTTAGCTCGACCGTTCTATGGTTCGTCCACGTAGAAGAAAAGAAACCGATTATGTCCAAATGTTTTACAAATGCTTAGCTGAGAGCAAGCGCTGAAATCGAGAGGATCAAGCTGCCGTAGCTTATCTGCAGCTCTAAAGCCTCGTCTTTCCTCTGTCTTATCTCACAGCAGGAGGCCAAAGTTCACAGAGCCGGAGGTCAGAAGGCTCCTCTGTGGCATCTCTGGGAGTCCGGCTTGATCAACGGCCAAGTGTCGGAGGAGAAGAAGTGACGCCGGCCGTCTTTGTGGTGCAAGACTACAAACAGAATCCTAATTAGCGACAGAGCCGCCGTCCAAGAGCAAACGAATCGGGGAGAATTAGAACAAGAGAAATCTTTGTGTTAGTTCCAACTTCACCACTTTCTGCTTTGTGTTTGTATCAAAACATGCTTTTGATTTTTACTTTGATATAAAGTAGTCTTATATGGCAAGTAAATAGAGCACATATTTATTTATTTTTCATACTAATGCTTCTTTATCATTTATTCAGGACCAGCAGATATTCTTTGAAAAATCTTGTTTTTTAGGGGGGTTTCTTTACAACACAGCCAATTATAGAGGAGCATCACTGTGCAGTTGGAGCATTTAATCTTTTATCGCGTTGGCTGTGTTGCATTTGCGTTACTGTAAAAGTTGATTATTTTGGTCCTAGTGAGTCTTAGATTGAATCTGGTCCTCATAAGGGAACATCTGGACTTGTTGTACTTTAAGCTTAAATTGTGTGTTGGCTTTATTAAAATAAGCAGATACTTGTATTTTTTGAGCCACAATGGAGATGTCCAGTCAAGTTAACTCCAGAGGCAGAAGTACACAACTTAGCCCATGAAAAACAGACGCTCACTTGGGTTAAAACCACCATCGACGGACTTCAGCTCAAAGTTTGGTGAGATCCGGCTAAATCATCTTTATCTATATGGCCAGATGCAAGGCTTCCCAAAAGACTGCTAATGAGCATATAATCCCGCAATCAGAGATCTCAAAAAATAAATTTGCTTGACTGGAAACAGGGCAATTTAGAAAAATTTCTTGTTTCTCAGTATGAGGTTTTGGTGCTGGGATGAGCTGGAGGGAAGAGGCGTGAAATAATATTAAAGCAACTTTATCACTAAGAAACATCATACAAGTTAGTTACACACAGAGTCTAAATTTTCATTCCATTATTATGATTTTCCACTTAGCTAATAAAAACAGGACATTTACAATTACAACATAACAGACCAATAACAAAACTATTTTTAAATAAAGAAATGTACTACTATTAACAACCACAAGAGGTCAGTGTAGACTCAATAACATAGCAGAAGGTTTTTCAAAAATTCACAACCAAGACTTGAGGCTTCTGGATGTAAACTTATACAAGCATCCCTGTTGAAACGTTAAGGTCGGCAGATGAATGGGTGAACAACAGCAGATTATTTTCATGAGACGGTGCAGGTGTCTGCTTCACAGGAAGCCTTCTCATGTAACGAGAAACTGTCATAGTTACATAACTCCTGTAATTGACTCACTGATGAGTCATTTCACAAATCTATAGCCACCAGGTTCATGTTATGTCACATCTATAAGTAAGACGGAGAAAAGGTTGCTAAATTTGAGCGGCTGCATCACTCTCTGCAGCAGAATCTGGGCAGCGACTTCTTCACGCTGAGTCATTCATAATGGTCGCCGTGTACGGAACATGAACCGGGCTTCTGGTGGGAACTCACTCATTAGATGACTCTTACCGTGAAGATGGCATTTTTAACGTAATCCGGACAAGAAGCACACATAAAAACACCAGGAAGCAGGACTGGTTGACAAGTTTCTATCTCCAAATCGGTTGTAAAAAGTTGTACTGACAGGGGGCGGGGGGCATGAGTGAAGACCTCCTTGAGTTGTACCACATTTAGAGTGTATAAATGGCATGAGCTTTGTGAGGGGCTGCAGATGAGAGAGTGGGGCAGTGACCGATGTGACATCAGCGGTAAGAGAAGGGATCAAAATCACATCTGCACCGATGTCGGCATGCTAATGGACATGACGGACGACTCATTCCTTCTCTCCGTCAAGAAGGCAGAAGTGCCATGAAGCTAAATGAATCATTAGCTCTGCATGAAATGGGGTCAGCGCGATATAAACTTTGCTGCATTTCTTGCACCTTCTTTCTTTGCACATTTTATTTTTGCCTAAAAGTAAAGGCTTCAGGTGCCACAAACATCTTAAAGGGGCAAATTTATGTCAGTGTTTCTTTACATATTTTATAGCATCGTCTGTTGGGTGTCAAAAGACGGGGGTGAGGGGAACATTGCATGGATAAGCTTGGGAACCTCTGATGTAAAGGATAGTAAAAGAATGGACCTGAGGAATCTAAAGATACACTGAAAAGACCCTTCTTGACACAAATATGCTGAGGTTGATTATTACTGTCGACGCAGCACTAAGGTGTGGAGCAGTACCGCATTACGCACAGAGAGGGCAACTGTACTGTGACACAGTGAAGTGGCACGGGGTTGCTCATTTGGCTGTAGTCATCAATGTTTAACCAACTGCCAAGAGAAGGCATTGAGAAAGTTTATGAATTTTCTTTACATTTTCCACTAAGATACATATTCTGAGCACTTGACTTGCATGGGCTTCTCCTTGAATTGCTAAAGTAAAAAAAAACAAAGTCTGAACAAACAGTGGGTAGTGAGAGCATGAGGTAAGGACAGAATAAACAGACCTCAGATAGCCTCGCTGAGTTGAGCCATTGTCCTCAACAAACCCATCCATTCGCTTCCTCGCCCTTCCCCCGTCCTCCACTCCCACCTCCCTTTCTTACACTATGAAAACTCAATTGTGTAATTCCATTATCCCACATTACAACAGTGAACAATGACACAAAGAAGCCACACACATAAATGTGGATACTTTTTTTTTTGTCAAAGGCCCCTTGGTAATAGTGTTTTTCTTGGAGTACTTTCTGTAAGCTCATTGGTTAAATGCATATAGTGGTCTTCTGAGAAGCAGGACGATTTAATTGTCTTAATTTCATTGTCATTTTGATAAATGCAAGTCAACAGCTTATTAGGGCTTTACTTGAAGAGAGATACTTTATCTCTAATGGCCATTCAGAAAGATACAAGGTACATCCCGGATGTTAGAATATCAAAGGGCAACACAGAGACACACAGAGAAGCAACCACACACTCAACACTCAAACACCAAATGACTACTTAAGAATGGTTAAACCAAAATCGAATATTCCGGGACGCTCTCTCTCTGACTGAAAAGGCTGGCTTCTGGAAGTTGAATAATTGGGGCAATTGCACATAAACTAACACACCTACAAAATTCTGATCAATCAAACAATCATTTTGCATGCAGACGGGAGCAAGAAGGGTTGTGACAAGAAGCGGTGGAATAAAGCGAGACGATTTTCATCACGCAAGTGCGACAATGAAAACCAATTTCAGCACTTAGGTCCAACCACACAGGACTCTTTAGAGACACTAATTAACCCAATAGTTATGTTTTTGGACCGTGGGAGGAAGTTGGAGTACCCAAAGAGAGCCCACCATGCACCGGGAGAACATGCTAACCCTATCTAGAAAGAACTCAAGCGGTGACTTGAGACCAGGAACTTCTTGCTTAGAGATAACATAACTAACAATTGTGGGACCTAGCAATCACAAACCATCCATCCATTCATCCAGATGTCATTAGGTGAGAGGTGAGGGAAGAGTACATCCTGAATAGGTTATCGGTCAATCACAAGGAAACAGAGAAACACAGGACAAACAAGCGCATAAGCACGCACTCATACCAAAGGACAACGATATCATAACCAGTCAACCAGTTCACATATCAGTCATGTTTCTGATCTGTGAGAGGACGCTCACAGTTCAGAAACTGGAGAAAACCCGGAGAACATGCAAACTCTATGCAAAAAGACCCCAGGGTGGGATTTGAACTCAATACCTTCTTGTCTGAAGGCACTTTGCAGCCCCGGCAAGCAACATGTGAAGACTTACTCTTGCCTTCTTGACAGTTGCCATGAGTTTTATCAACACCTCAATGGATTACGAAACAAATGCTGAAGTTCCTTACATATAATGAGTTATTTTGCCATGCTGCTGCCATTCCACGGTTATAACATCAGTTTCAGGTCTGAATCCAACTAAATATGCAAATGCTTGCACCATACCCTCAAATCTACGTAAGTATTTCCGCATCATTCATCAAATATAAGGTTAGAAGGACTTTTAAGGATACGTAAAGGCAAATAAGTAGATAAGTAGGGTTATCTAAGGTTTCAGAAACTTCTACATTCACTCTGAGACTAATAATTTCCCTGCTACACACTCTGAGCATTAAAATGTATTTTTTTCTTTCCTCTTGGCCAATGGCCTGGGAGGCTGGCTTTGAGCATCATGGGAGCAGTTCAAACTGGGTTAAGCCCTTGCAACCAACTGTTCAAAGCTCTATTTGCATGGTTTGCTTCTCTGCAGCTGAACCGCCTCTCGAGTTATTCAGATTTAAAGGAGTGACGCCATTCCTGCTCTGATCTCGAGAAAACCCTTTAAACTCCCTAACCCCCCATGCAACAACACTCGGATTATTATACCCTGTAAAAGTACGAGATCACATCCTTGGTTAATGTTAAGCCAAAAAGTTGTTGTTATCGACTTTCTGTCCAATTCTGAACAAACAAGAGATTAGAAGTTATGTATTTCTAGGTACTACCTGCAGCAACACCACAATCTGACTTAGGACGTAACTGGGTAGATTTGATGATTCTGCTGTAAGCAGGATAATAGGAATCTCTCTTAGGATTATAGCGGCCAATCAAGAGATAAACAGGATTATCACTCGTTGCCGTTCTGTGTTTACAGTTGCTCTAGATGAGGTCAAAATTATAGAAAACTCTACAGGATTCGTGGACGACAAAATACATGAATGATGTTCTACACATGTTAAATCTGCATGCCTTCATACAGAGTTTATTATTATTAAAAGCTGTGATTTCCCAGCAAATGATCTCTCAAGGTATAGTCAGTTAAACTTTTAACATGAACGAGAGAAATCAATTTTTATACAAAAATAACTAGAAACCAAAGAACTGGCCGTGTTCCTGCTGCAGACTCAGTTCTCCTGACTGGAAATAATTAGAAAGTGCTGTTCAAGAACATGAAAGCCTTGCCAATGCTGCCTCAGGTGAACCTTGCTGCTAAGGACACTGTGCCACTGTCGTGCTGGAATGAACCAGTAGGAAACTGGGCCATCTATATATGGACCTGCCTCTGATTATGAACGGATTATGCAACTGCACATCATGCTTTACGTAACCGCTTTGAGCCATGCTCTCTTTTTCTGCAGATTTTGTTCCCAAACAGAACAGTTTAATTGCCCCATCTGCCCACCTGACATGGAAACAAGCGCACAGTCCATCCCTGACACTCCAATCTCATGCATGCACTGGAATTTCTGCCTGGTTTTACTCCCAAATTAAAGCTCATGCTCCAGTTCACCGATTTAAAGGAACGGCATAGATTGTGTGGGAAACTGTGGCGCCTCTGCTACAGTTATGAAAAGCCATTAGTTGCATGGAAAAAGGACTTGCAGACAAAAACAACATGTGACTTCCCAGATCTCCAAGTCCTGTGACAAGAAGACTGAAAAGACATCATAGAATATCAAGAGAACATGCAATGTGTGTGTGTGTGGGTGCGTGCGTGTGTGTGTGCATCTAGGGGACGTTCTGAGGTTCTTGAGAATATTTTTTTTCAATGAAAAGTGTCTTGTTTGGGGTTTGGGTGACTCATCAGCGACTCATTTTGGCTGTTAGCTATTTTGTTGAAAACAGCAACAAAAGTACTCACTGCTGGACTTCTCAATTCAACCTCTAATGTCACTGTTACAATACCATGGGAGGATACCATTTCTAAATTCCACTCCGGCGTGGTTTGTTTCAGGTCAAAGGTCACATTCATCAACAAAAAATATCCAGCTTCCCAATTGGCGGTGTCGTATGGCTTAAATTGTTGGCATTTAGAATTCTCTTGAAATAGTTAATACTGTCTTGTGAGTAATTTTTCACGAGGTTAACGGGATAATATGGCTTTTCTGAATGAAAATCAGTGGACTTAGGCAGAAGGCTAATAGCTACGGAGAAGCTATTAGCTTAAGGAGAAGGCTGAAAGCTAAGCAGAAGGATAACAGCTAGACAGGAGGCTAACAACTAGGCAGACTTTGCTAGCTGGACACAACTCAACTGTTAGCCTTTCACATCTTTCTGTATCTAAAGAATTATTACTAATAATACATTCACATAAATTTTCATCCACAAATCTACATTACCCTTTCAGCCATGTCCTGTTGCTTGTAAGAAAACAAGTGGAATAACCTGATGTGTTCAGTAACAAGCTAACTATTATTAGCAACAACCACAAACTAAAGTGTCCTTTCTTACATTTTTATAGACTACCAGTCTTCCTGGCATCATTTCCAACCAACAGCAGAGACTTGCAACAGCACAGCAGCATCCGGTCATTGAGGCTATTAACAAAATGGCAGCCTGATGCCAATTCCAAGCTGAAGAGTAGTAGCCACTGAGGCGGATTAAACGCCACAACAACGTGGACATTGTTTGCCTCAGAAAACAGAAATACACTTCAGAACTACCTCTTAGACTGATATGCATGTAGATAATAATGTGTTGAATGGATTAGAACGTCTTCAATGGCAGCTAAACTGAGGGTCCACCACGCTAGCGGTTAGCCAAAACTCATTGTGATACGACAACTTTCTACGCCAAGCAAGGAGAAAACAATAATAACGTCCCAGAATCTCACTAGCAAAAAAAATTTAAAATATTCCTTTAATAAGTACATATTAGCCCTTTCCCCAATTATTTTTAGACTTATAACTATAACATTGCGCATGATGTGTGAGCTTTCCAGCCATTTTCCTCAGTCACACCATGTTCTCCTGGCACATCTCCACTGACACATATCGCTTGCTTTATGAGTACTTTATAACTCCTGCTCCCCATCGTCCCTTTACACCACCCCTACCTCCCCTGACCACCCTTTGCCTCAGCCCCACTCCCAAAACTGTCGCTTTGGAAACAGTGTGACGTAGTTCATGGTCCAAGAATAGAAGGATTAGGAGGAAATCGAGTGGAAGGTTCCCGACTTCTACCTCGCAAATAGTCTGAGTGCCTCGGCAATGATTTACCTCTAGTAAGTGTCCGACTGTTTATGTCTGAGAAAAAGAGAGAATTTAAAAAGCTTGATTGCGGTTTTGCAGGTAAGTTTTGTCTGATGCAGTGGTTATGAGGAGGGACAGAAACGCAACGTCCCTGACGTCAAACGTTGAAAATAATCATACCCCAAAATCCTCCCCAATCTGTTATTATGAAACAACCCCTCAAGTGAAACAATATGAGTCATAGCTTACATATTTATATATATATAAATATATATATATGCTGCTATATCTCCCTCTTGTGTAAGAGCTTTGGACAGGAGCTGAGGTATAAACAAACTGTTACGTAAATAAGTTTCTGCATGCAGGTCTCAGGGGGGGTTTGTGATTAAAGCTCCCATTTTAACTGCATTTTTCTTAGTCATCAGTGAAACCGTAAACAGCTACCAAAGCAGCTATTTTTAGCTGCATTCAGCATGATTCTGCACATTCACTCAGCATAGAACAAAAAACCCTGTGGTCCAGAAAATAAAAAAATGACCTTAATTGCATTTCTTCTTTAATCAAATTTATTTTTCTACACTTGGAAAAAAAACTAAATTAATCGGTTCGCCCAATTTTTTCTTGGTTGCAACATTGCATCTTGGGAATTCATTTTATACTGTTGAATGCATTGTGTCACATTTTTTCTAAGAACAATGCCTTTGAACAGTTAAGAAAAGAAATCTGGAAAATATTAAACATGAAGTACAGTAAGATTTGTGTTAGACCAACTTACAGTCCCAGATGACTGGGATCTGGAAACATACTTAGACATATTTATTCTATTATGAATTTTAATATTTTAAAATGTTAAAACATCTTAATATTCATTATATAAAACTGAGCATCAGGGTAAAATGTTCCATTAAGAATGTTTTCACACCTGATAGTCCGGTAGACTAAGTTTGAATGGGGATCAACTTCCTTCTTCGTAAAACGTAAATAAAAATGGAACGGCGACACATTTTAGCTAGCTAACTAGCTGTTAGCTTTCCCTTTCGTCGTTGGTAAAAAAAATAAAATTCTCCATATAGTGTTACACTCTCATGCTTGCTTTGATTGTATTTACCCAGAATTCCCTGGTGGGCAGTCTACTTCCTGTTTCTGGGTCGGTCTGCATTTGATTAACTTCAAACAAATGAAGTCCTAGGTTTGTGAGCGGACCACAGTTTGCTGTTTTTCTTCCACATTAGAGTTCAATTGCGCTCTCACACCTCCCCCAAACGAACTGGACTTTCTAGACAAACGAACTAGATACTAGTTAAAGCAGAGTGAATGAGGCTGGTGTGAATGCACCCTGCATGGGAGAGAGTGGAAGAAGAAACGCCAGAAACGAACTAAACACCTAAACATCTGAGCAGATGTCAAGTACATGTGAAGATGGGAAAAACGATTTACCAGCTGTGGAAATCAATTAGCATTTGCTAACATTATGTATTTTAAAGGATTTAGGCTACAAACGCTCTCCTGTTTCAAACATCATTTGGCTAGCACTCAGTGCTGGTGTCACATTAGATAAAGTGATGTAGCCGGTGAAATCAGGCCAGGCCTGCATGTTGCTCAATGAAACCGTGTCATGGCGCAAGGACCTAAAGGAGCACTTCTCTTGGCGTGAAAGCGATGAAGCTTTTAGTTCCTCTTTCGTTGCCTGTGCACAGACCCAGAACAGAAAGATAAAACGACAGCAAATGCATGATGCGGAGATGTTAAATAACGCTCCTGATTGGGCCAAAAGCTGAAAGTGCCTTCTTTTTGAAGTGAAAGAAATCTTCTAATATTTTGTACATTTTTGAGGAAAAAAGTACCTAAATCAGTGTAGAAACAAAACATAAAAAGGGTTTTGAAGGGTTTTGTTTCTATTAAGAAAAGAAACAGCTTAATGGAAATTTGTGATCCTGATTCCTGTTAAAATGAAAAAAAAGCAAATAAAAGTACTTTGTATTGAGCCTAACATTTTTAGTAAAAGCATGAAATAAAATAAAAATGAAGTAGTGTGATATGTTCCTGTCTTAAATCCCCTTTGCACCGCAGCTAACATCTTATAAGTACCTCAGTAGAACTGTATCTGTTCAATCCTCCTGTCACAGTAGAACTGGCCTGAGGTTGATGGCCTTCCTGGTGGCAGATCACAACCACGGAGCTCCTTCGGGCCCGGAGCGGCGGCGTCTTGAGGCGAGACGCAAATGTGCAGAACAGAGCGAGACGTTTGGTGAGAATATCATGAATGTCTGGAGTTGGAAAACAAAAGCACTCGACGGTTCTCAAAGTGCTGCGGCGCACAGTGAAACTCATTCACTCCGACGGCAGATTTTCGAGCAACTCGCAACTTTTCCTGTCGCACATTCATGATAGTGACATCTCCCGTCCAGATTCTGAGAAACCCTCGATATTTGGCCCTCAGGAAGCCCGACTGTAATCGTGGAGCTGGTACGTGCGACCTGCTCCCAATTTCCTTTTAACTATTCCATTTTAATTTCATCTAAATAAGGACTCATAGTGTTTTGTTTATGTGAATGGGTTTTTTTGATGTTTGTCTCTGTGTAAGTGCGAGGGAGCCTGCAGCCAAGAGTGACTGATAAAGAAGGACTAGAAGTGTCCGCAGGAATCCTTGTCAGCTCTCGTACATGCAGGATTTGGGCTTCCAACGAAAAGTTTGAAGTAAAACTGGTTCCTTCCAGTGAGGTGAGGGGCAGTTGCATGACGGTGAATAAAGTACAGACTCTTCTACTGGCTGTGTTCAGTGAGACGAGTACAAATAAAGACAAAGATTAATCTTGCTCTCTCTCAGACCGTCATTCAAATTCCCATAAGGCATCGTACCGGCCCTTTAAAGGTTGCCTGGACGCGTCCGCTGAGTTGTTGGATGACTCTGCCTGTTCTGCCTCCTCGTCTCCCCTCCGATCAGACAGTTTTTAAAGCAGCGCCTGGAGGGAAGCCGCGCTTTATGCTTTATGTAATGCGTCTTCCCTCATCGTCTTTTGCCAACTCCTCTCTCTTGATTCTGTCTGACTCTCAGAGGCTTTATTTGGTAAACCGGTCAGCTGGCCTAAACAGACTCTCTGGAGGTCTTGTCTCTGCCACCCACTTGGCAAGAACGCTGCGCAGATATTTTCATCCTTCCTGCTGCCCACGTAGAACCCACCCAGAGAAGATGAATGGTGATGACTAGTCAGCGAAATAAAAAATTTAAAAAAACTATCCCGATGTCCTTCAAGATATTTCTATATGTGATTGCTTGAAGAGGAATGAAAATGCATGGCTTGGGGAGATATACTTGTCATTTTCATGACTACATGGTCAAATCATTTAATTGCATTAGGAGTTGCCATCATTATATTTTGGAATATGTATAATCAGAGTTCAGAATATTAAGAGTAAGTTCAGTTATTATAGGTTCTCGTTTCAGAGAAGCTGAATTTGAGAATTGGGTGCTTATGTTTTCACACATAACCACCAGGTCTGTTTGGATTTTCTCCTCCTAATAAATGTTAAATAAGAAAGCATAAGCATCAACTTCATTTAAACCGATCACGTGTTTAACTGTCAGGTTTTCGCAATCGTTGGATCGTGGTGCGTTTGATGGAAGAACATCAATAAGCGTCCATCCTGGGATTTGGGTCGTAAAAATGGCCGATCTCCTGTGAAGACGCTGCGTCCCAATGATTTCCCTCCGGTTTCCCAGAAATACCTCGCTGATGTTTACCAATACAATAAATTCGGAGACAAACCGTCTGCTGAATATTTATTGTATTGAAAGCCAATAACTTCCTGGATGAGACGCTGCTGGATGTTGACACGGTAGGAAAAAAGAAAAAAACAGCATTACACAACAAAATAATAAACTGTGGTTCAGCAGCTAGCTGTCGGCACCGAGTGACGTGACTCTAAGCCGTGGAAATAAATTCTGCGCAAGCCTTTCGAAACTCAGATGAGCACAGCTTTGGTGGGATTAAGGAAACAATAAACCACTTTGGAAAATCTTCCTATTGAAATCATGTGTGCATAATTTTCACAGGATTAAATAAACCGACTGCTGGCTGGAGGAACCGAGTTCATCTCTCTCCCACAGAAGCTGCACCGAGATCTGCATCGTAACAACACTGGCGATATTGCTAAGCAGCACGCAGCTGTTTCTGTGGTTGGTAAAGTAACAGCAACATTTAAAATACCGTAATGTAAAAAAAAAAATATGTGATGGATAGAAGTTATGATTTTCTCGTGCAACGGGTTAGTCTTTCTTAAGATGTAGGCGTTAGAAAGGAAGCAGCGGGAATCAAAACCCGTTCAGCTGGTGATCTTTCAGAACACGCAGCCGGGACGGCGGAACCAAAGGGGGCGGGGCTTAGAACCCACCACGGCTTTTCTCTATGGAGCTCCGCAGGCTGCGCAAAAATATTCAGTGCTTCCAATGCAAAAACAGTTGTTGTGTTTTTTTCGACGTCCATCAAAATCTGTTGATAAATGTGTTCCTAAATGTAATATCCAGCGAGTCGGATATTGCTAACTTATCTTAATGGTGTCCGATAGTAGAAATATTATAACATTTTGACCAGCCTGCTTCTCCTCTGGCCTTGCAAACAGGCTGCGATTTTTCTTTTCAATTTCTAAAAATGCACAACTTTCGCTTGTTGACAATCCTCACAGCCGCTTTTTTTTTTCAATGACAGAAAATCGATGAGTGAAGACACATTGTCACTGAGTGGTTGGACGTCGCTTCGCATTCTTTCCAACATTTTGATTGGTCTATAGCCACTGAAGCCGTTAAGGACACCGTTTGGCTTAAAAGTGCAAATTAAGCATGAGTTCTTTATAATTCTGAATATTTTCTGATGTTTTCCAATGTTTCATGGTAATGAATAATAAATTGATGATACTTGATAATATTCTGATCAATTATGGCAGATTGTGATGTATTTGTTAAGCAGAGCCATACTATTGCTGTTCTAGTGCACCATCAGGTGGTTTCCAGTTCTTTAGGAAGAGTTCATGAGAACTGAAAAGTAGAGTTGTTTTTCAAAATCTACTTTAGACGTCCACTTAGCTGTTTAGAGTCTTGTGACAAACGTAATCTGGAGTAACACTGAATAAAGGAGGCATGTGAGTTATCTAATCCAGATAAGATATTAACTTTCTACAATCTCCAAACAGAAGCTCGCTTCAGAAATATCAATTTAGATGTAAAAACAGGTCATGTCAAAGAGCTGGTGTGATCAGTCTTTATGTGATTTAGCTGAAACAACTTGAATTCAATTAAAGTCTAATCAAGTGGAAATTTGAATCAATCAAAAAGCATCAGCTCATCTATGTTTATGAACATGATCAACTTTCTTGATTTGAAATGATCTAAATCCTAATATCACTATAACAGGTGTTTTATGATTTCTATTTGTAGTTTCTGGTTGCGACTGAACGCCTTCGTGGAAACGTCACGTTCCGCTGAGATGTGAGATGTGTGTCGGTTGAGACAACACGCTCTGTGTGCACAGCTATCTGCCCTCTTCGCCCCGCAGGTCAAGGACAGAAGGTGAGCGGTTCCCTATTAGCTGCCTGCTACTAATGTCAAGAATTCAGCTTGAACTGGTTGAACTCGTGGCACTTCCTCCCCTCTTTAAGTTGTTTTCATCCCTAGCTGCTCGATCCGCAAATGCTTTCCACACGTCATCCTGGGAAAACAAGCCGTTCGGCGTTCACGCTCACGTCCAGTGTCTCCTCTAGCTTTCGACATAACACAAGAGGAGCCCTGAGTCACACTGCGGCATGTTTTACTCTGTTTTATCTTCCCGCCGTACAGATTAGATCAGCATTTGTGCAACAGTTGGTCTTTTATGCAAGCATTTCCAAAGAATACTGAGGCAAACCCAGTTTTTCAAGGAGTAGTGCACAGTTTCAAAACAGTGTGGCGTAACTCGCTTCCTGTTGCATAAACCTCTGTAACTTAAGGAGATGTTGCTTATGACCGGCGCCTTCAGATCTAGCTGAGGGAGAAAAACAGCAATGGCTGTTAATTAAAATGAAAATGAAGACGGTGACACTGTCCGTCTGTCCATAACTGTAGAGATTAGCTAGACGCATTGTGATGTCACGTGCGTAAGATCCTTCCTGCTCTCTGATGATGACCACAGGTAGCTTTAGCTCTCAAATTGTCAACATATCACCCTGATCTTAAATGTGCATGCAATATGTAAAAGAAAAAGGTACATAATGCTTTACTACTAATTGTCAACGCTATGACAACTAGATAACAAGGTCTGGAAAAAGTTCTAACGAAAAATAAAAAACTGGTGAGGGAGAGGGAATAGGTCAGTTACGCTAGCTTGACTTTGACTACCTTACATGTAGATGTGCTGCAGAATTCGGTGTTTCAGTTCAGGTATAAAAAAAAAAGAAGCTGACCCATACACCAATTCTCTACAGAAAATCAATGACAGTGTTTAATTAACTGATCAACCGCAACTGTGTTCAGACGATCACTTTTTAATAATCATAAAGTAAACATCAAGCTTGGGAACATTGCAAAAAATATTGCAACGGACTCAATTGTTTTGCTCTCTGTGTGGGAAATGTTTGCGTGTTCTTGGCATTGAATACTGATACGCTGATGAGCTGTTGTCTGTCAGTTGCTATGGCAATGGTCGGTGTGTAGCGCAGCCAATAAGGAGTGAGAAAAAAGAAGAATAGGAGTGGCTTTGAATTGTTCTTAACCTTATGCAATTTGTTCATAAGGTTAACGTCTAGGAGTGTATTGAGTTGCGCTACAGCCACAGCGCAAGCGAACAACAACCACTGGGAAATAGTAAATGTTAGACCATGCTTAGTAGAAACACTGATGTTTGTTGAGTCTCAAAATTGTGACGAGAGTCAAGAATTCCCTCATTTATTTAGATGCCTCAGGAAGAATTTCAACTGCCAATCAGCAAACAGGAGAAGTTGTGAATAATGACATTGCATATGTCATATGTAGCAATTTGGTCAAATGTCAAACTTCAACAGGCTCCATGCCTCCTACAAGCAATCGTTTCCCAATATCTGAGGGTCCAGAACCTCATTATGAAGCAAAAAACAAGGGACTGGTCTTTACCAGGCTATTCAGGAAAATGATTCAAGACATGACCAACCCTAAACAGAAGGCCAGACCACAAAGACCAACAGAAACCCTTTGGGGTGAGCGAGGAGAAGAGAAAACAGTAGAGGACTGGACAATCTCAGGAGATTGTGCAACGAGGAATGGTCAAAGATCATTCTCTGAACGTTCCAGTCTTGAGAAATACTGAAGCACCAGACTAAGTGCCTTCATGCTGCTGTACAAAGTACTGACGGCAGGGGTATGTTTTAGAATTACATCTTTTTTTTTTGTCCCCTGCAGGAAAGTTTTCTCATTTGAAGTTAGATTTTTATCCTTTTGTCAGAAGATTCTGCTGCAGTAACTGAAATTTGTTGTAAGGTATCTATCGATGCATCATGTTGGCTAATTGCCGGTTTAATACTCAGAGCTCAATGGACACAACTAGACTCTTTGTTCGGTGAACAAGCCCTTCCTTTTCACAGCTAAAACTGACTTTTTTTTTTCCTTTCACCTTTTAGCATAATAAGCATTTTGAGTCTTCTAGACACAATGAATTATGACACCCACAAGTGCTGCTGGCTCCTAAAGCAAACACACTGCCTATGTTATTTCCCAATCTTTCATTTGTGAATCATTTCTGAAGACAGGTACAGGCCACGCAAGAACAGCTTGTTCCAGTTGCTCAAGTTTAAAGGTACAACTTGAGTTTCACAAATTATGGCACTCAGATAAAGGACTGCTGATGTGAATAGTAAGGCAGCGCTTCTGCAGGATTTCATGTTCTCAGCTAATGAGGAGTTTGGTTCGGTATGTTCCAGGTTTAGGATCCCGCCTCTTCGTCAGGCAGCAGCTCTGCTACGCTGCTGCTCTCCAGCATTGGTCTCCAACCACAAATCCTTCAGTGCTCATCTATTTACTAGCAATCGTAAATGACGTTAGGGTTAGGAAAGCTCAAATGACACTTTCAGAAAAGAAAGTTATGGTTCATGTCTAAACTGGGGAACTGAACTGAACTTATTCAATTGAACTGAAATGCAGCGGGACTGGAAGAGACTGGACTGCTATGAACTGAATTGAATCAGTTCAACCGGAACTCAATTGAACTCAATGGAACTGAATAACACCTTCACAATACTGTAAATGTATATTTCATGTCTAAACTGGGGAATTGAACTGAACTGACGGAATTAATTGAACAGAACTGAGTGTTCATTTGAACTTAACTGAACTGAACAGAAAGGAATTTATTTTAACTGATTGAAATGAACTGCACTGGGTTTAACTGAATTGGATAGAATTGAACTTGACTGAACTGAAATGAATTGAACTGAATTGAAATTAGTTGAAGTAAACTGAACTGAATGGAATTTGGTGATTCCCAAATTCACAAGGATTCTACTTGAAAATTTCAAAAAGTCAACATGAGCACCAGTTTACTTGAACAGGTTCAATATTTCTCTTCAGTCACCATCTTAAAAATCCAATATGGTGACGGTGCAAATGTGATACAACGACAGCTGCAGAGACAAGCATGCTCTGCAGCTGTCGTTATTTTACAAAATTATTGCATTGTTTATCATTTATAGTGATTCGTTTCTCATCATAACAATTTTGACTTCCAATTAATAATATTTTGAAATAATGTTTAAAACCCCCAGAGTTGTCAGTATTGATAGTATTTACAATTTTTTTCCACAGTTTTTTTTTTCCCATTGAGTGCATCAATAATATCAATAAATGTGAAAATATGATTAAATGCCTTTACTGTGTGCAATTTAGTGACACAAATCACACTTCTGGTAATAAAAATGTTAAGATATATAGTCTTTCCAGTCAAAGTTGGAAAATGACCTCAAAAGGAAGTGATAACCATTTCTTATCGTCATGTTTATTGTTATCACGAGAGTTCCACAAAAAGTCCATTTATACCAGCTGCATAAACAGCTGGTCTATTGTTTTGCATTTTTGATGTCAGTCATAACTAGCCTGTAACGCCTCACTTCTGTTTGTCCAACACGGAATAACAATGGCGAATACATGCAAATAAATAATTTAAATTAAAAAAAAGAGAACTACTCCTTTAATCGTCTTTTTTTTTCACAACACAGATTTATTGTACTTTCTTAAGTAAAATAATGAACATAAATTGAGCCATGTTATTAGAGGTTTTGCTGGAGCTTTAAGGTGGAAAATTCCACATTGGAGTCTGGCTTCAGGGTCACTATGGCGGCAGGCAGCGGCCTCAGTCTCTATCAGAGAACATAGGTGACCAAACAGTCAGTGGCCGAGGGGCTCAAAGTGTATCAAGTTGAGCATGTTTGCTCAGGGAGTTTACATGTATGATACAATACAGTCCCTTCAGTCCACTGTCTCTTGCACATACAGGGATGCTGCACAAATGTTTGCAGGAGGAAAAAAAAAAGGGGGGAGGTCAGTTAAGGCTTACAAAACTCTGTAAAGTGTGTAGCTTTACAAAAGGTCAAAACTCTCGACCTGCTCTGACTCACACGTCACCGCCGAACTCCCCGCTCAAAATGAAGGAAGAGGTTGAACGCTGAGGTGCCGCTGCTCCGCTGGAAAAACAGGGGGAAACAGACAAACGCTGCAACTGACTGACAAATTGTTCTCCATCAGGAGCGAATCTTGCGTTTTCTGCACTCGTTTACAAGTGACATTTCGACTTTTATTACTCCAATAAAGTTAATGATGGATCAAATTTGTTTTGCCTTCTTAACTGGAACTACGTGCTCATGAAATGATCGCTCGGCCAGGCAGGAAGCGTTTCTCATTCAGTGAAAAGGTTCCAGTGGGAAGAAGCCAAGTTTAATTAAAAAAATAAAAATTTAAAAAATCAAAGGTTCTTAAAGAGACAGCGTTATGTGTTGTCCAACCACATTTTATAGCACATTCAAGTAACTATATTAACGTCAGCTGTTATAAAAATGCTCTATGTATCAAATATGGCTTAAACGAAGCTAATCTTTGTAATTTAACGCCTTGAAATTGGGCCGCTGTCTCTTTAAAAACCCCTGCGCTTTACTGAAGCCATCACCATGTGATGGCTTTAAGAAGCATCGCAACATGGCTTCTCTATTTAGTTTGTAAACAAATATCTATCTCAGACTTAGTAGGGAACTAAATATTTAGTTTGCAACCTAGATATTTAACTTCCGAAATTGAATATTTATTTTGAAAGTTAAATATTTAACTTCCTAACTGGATTTTTAATTTGTAAGCTAAGTATTTAGATTGTAAACTAAATACTTAGCTTTGAAATAAAAAATTGAGTTAGGGAGCTATATATTTAGTTTACAAACTAAATGATTAGCTTGGGAATTTAATATTTAATTTGAAAGCTAAAGTTAAATAAATCATTTGCTTGTGAATTAAATATTTAGTTTGGAACTTTGACATTTCTAAATGGTGAAAATATGACTTTTACAAAAGGCACCCCATAGCAAAAAGTGTAAAACTGTGACTCCATTTTTACACTTGGCACCCTACAGACGACTCAGCTGCAACAAAAGATGAACTTATTTTAAGTCTTTCGAAAACCAGAGGGTGCCAACAAATGTGGTGTCTGCTACTCCAGGTATATCAGGCCTAATAAACCTATTTTAATAACCTCCTGTGCCATAAAATGGTGATGCAAGAGGAAGCCTTGCATCAGATGATGTGTTAAATCAGGTGGTCCGTTTTTGTCACATCCCTGCCAGCATACCTAGGTGGGCCCCATATGGGTAAAAGGAGGGCAGACAATATGGGTCCCACATGAGTTTGTCCGCGATTTCCATGGTGGCCCCACATGGGTTTGCCCATATAGGGGCACTGCCCATGTAGGGCCCATGTAGGTGGTGCCCCTACATGGGCAAACCCATGTGGGGCCACCATGGACAAACCCATGCGGGACCCATAATGTCTGCCCTCCTTTTCCCCAATTTACTGAAGTCATTTCGGAAGTTCCACATTTCACCTGTGTTTTGCCGACCAGGTTTGGTCGGACCGTTTCCCCCGAGGGCCAAACTCTTATGTTTACACAACAAATTAGCCAATTTGTCTCCGTCGAGTGACGAGTCCTAACCTGCTGATGGATTCAGCCATGAGGCAGGACAAGAAAAAAAAAAAAAAAAAAAAGTTAAGACTGCGGCTCCACTTTCTCCCTCCTCCGCGGACCCTTCTAGAAAAAAATAAAAAATAAAAAATATTAAAAAAAGGCGCTAAATTATCTAACTGTTACGACAGGATTATCAGAGTGGGCGTGGCGTGTGAGGTCGGATGACGACGGCGATGATGAAGGATATGATATGTGAGCGTGGATAGGACGGATAGGGAAGGATGGGGAGGGAGCGAGGGGTCGGGGATGGAGGCGGACTCAGAAACACACACACTCAAAAACACACACGCACGCACACACACACACTGGGTCCCGCTGGTTCAGGCGAGGATAGGCTCCGACCCGAGCTGAACTCCTCGTTACAAATAGGAGCTGCGGCATTCCAAGTAGAGCAGAGTGGAGGCGCTCCGGCTCCACGCCGATGAATAATAATATTAAGTAACTGCGCTGAGTGAGTCTGCTTTATTTAACCGGAGTGGAAGGCGAGAGGAAGCTGTTTCTTTCTGAGTGGGGGAGAAATATATGATTTTAACAGGACTGGACATTTAACTTCAGGTAGGTCGCTTCTTGTTTTCACCATTTGGATAACTCGGATGTTTTCACTTTTCATTGACATTTCGTAAACGTTCAATCCAGGCGTTAAAATAAAATTAAAAATGCGTTGAATTTATATTTTTATTTTTTTCTGGATTGTTTCAAAAAGTTGAAACGCCTTGCTTTATTGTTTTGCTTTTTGTTGTTCTTCTCTCCGTTTAACCGGAGCGAATCTGTGGATAAATGTGTCAGGTTTCAGTGATGCACAGTCAGTTCAGGTATAGTTAGATGAGATCGGTATGTTCCTGTTACTGAGACATGTGGGTCAGCAGTGCCGGACAGAGAGGCACCGTGAGCGCAGACCGACCGGAAACCGCTCAGCAATTACGTGATTCTGGTTCATTGACGACAACAATTAACCTGGTTTACACTAAAGACTCGAAATGACAGACGTGGATTTTTACAATTGTAAAAAAAAAAAAAAAAAAAAAAAACCCATATAATAATTTTAGAAAAAAGCAATAAATATATATATATTATTTTATAGTATAGAGATAAGGGTTGTGTGAATTCCACCTTTCCCCCCCAAAAAAATAGTTTGGGTGATGACTACATCTGAGTGTTACCTCATATTGGGCAGGTAATGAAGCTTGTAAGGAGATGGTACAAGCTGCTCCTATTTTATTACAGAGATGTGATAGGGTTACATAATATTGTGTTGTAATGACTCTTGCATAACAAGTGCAATTCTCTTCCTTTACCACTAGGTGGCAGTGCTGCAGCATTTTCCAGCTATAAGAGTTCCTGAGAGTTGAGTGAAATCCATTCACCCCTCAGCTGTTCTCCTGTCAGGTTCTCGCATGATGTTTGAGGAGGAGTCCCAGGGTATGAGGGGTCAGCAGGAGTTGCCCGTTCTCCGAAGAGTGGATTCACCCGGTGCGGCGCCTTCCAGCGGATCCGAGGGTCCTCTGTCCTTCACGGATGAAGCCGTGTCCATACTGACCTCCAGCAACTTACTGGCCCACTCCCTGCTGGGTCGCACCTCTGCAGTCAAGCGCAAAGAAAGTCCAGCTGCCGCCACCGCCCGGCGCAAGCGCGAGTTTATCCCCCAGGACAAAAAGGATGAAAACTACTGGGACAAAAGGAGGAAGAACAACGAGGCGGCCAAACGTTCTCGAGAAAAGCGGCGGGTGAACGACATGGTCCTGGAGAGCCGGGTGCTCGCTTTGCTGGAGGAGAACGCCCGGCTTAGGGCGGAGCTCCTGGCTCTGAAGTTCCGCTTCGGCTTGATTAAAGATCCGTCCAACACACAGATTCTACCGCTTGCTGGAGCTCCTCAACACAATCTTCCAAACCTGACTCCCCAGTATTATCCCCACAGAGGTGATGGAGGCCCTCAAAGCTCAAATCCCAACAACCCCTTAGGGCAGTCAGGCACCAGAAGCTCGAGAGAGGCTGGCAACGTCTCAGAGGACTCTGGGTTTTCTACACCAGGAGGGTCCAGTGTGGGTAGCCCCATTTTTTTCGACGAACGCTTCGGTGACCATGGGAAGTTTTCACCGCACCGAGTGGAAGAGATGGGCTATGACCTTCAGCAGTCATCGGGCGATATCCACCATCCTGCTGCAATCGCCGTCGGGAAGCCGGATCAAGCAGAGGGGATGAAAAACCTTCCACACAAGCTACGTTTCAAGACCCCTGGGAGTGGGGAGGGACTCGACATCGGTTGCGACACTGCCAGCATAAGACGCAGCCCTCGGGAGACTGGCAAAGGGCCGAACGGAAGCGAAGTAGGAGCGGGGCATTGTCCCAGCTCCTGGGTCCAGCAAATAGAAGGGGAGGAATGCCGGAAGGAGAGACAGACTCTTCATTACGGTACTTCAACCGCCAGCTGTAACCTCCATTCTCCTCCCACGCCCGGACAAAGTGACGTCCAGTATCAGCATGAGAACACTTACCTGAAATCTCAGCTCAGCTCCCTCTCTGAGGAGGTAGCTCAGCTGAAGAAGCTTTTCACAGAGCAGCTCATGTCCAAAATCAACTGATGGACCGAGGCGGGGTAGACGATGTGCGCTAATGCCCGGACTTGTAAGGACATTTAGGTCAGAAAAACAGCAATACAGGGCTTGTCCCAGCATTCAGAAAGACTTTCATGTTTAAATAGTTGTCCGTTGTTCTCAAATGTACAGAGTATTGTGTCATTTGACCTCTTGGCCATTTCGTACCATTGTGTGTTGAATCATTTGATACCTGAAAAAAAAAGTTCAGGTATCAAAGTTCGACGGAAAGTTGCTTAGGGTTGTTTTACCTAAATTAAGACTCAGGTCTTAATCTGGGTTCAGGACACAATATAAAGTTAAATAAAGTAGATGTCAAATTTTAGCATTTTATGACTTTGATTCATAATTTATGAAACTACAAACAAAATTATCTAACTTTCTTGAATGACCTGAGTCAAATGTTTTTTTATGGGTATGAAATGGTAGGGCGGGACATGATGGCCAAATGTGCTACAGTATGGGTACAAAGTGGTGAGACGGTGAGCTGACCCAGAGTCTGATGTATTACGTCTTTTACACACTCGTATTATCTGCTGTTTAACAACACTTGATGTGATCTAACGTCCCGTCTCTGTTGCTCATAAATGTGAGTCTTATCTGTCTGTGTATGCAAAGTAAAACACTGTGACAGCGCACACACGTATCACAAAACAAGCTGCATTTCCATTGCAAATGCGCGCAGAACTTTGTCGATATTCCGCTAATGTTGAAAGTACAGAATTTTGCAATTGCACCGTTTCCATTAAATCAGAAACGCAGTTGGAATCAGACATGCATAAGTTTGTTTGCGCCACAAGTCATTCAGAAACATCCTCCTCCTGCCTCTTCCTGTTGTCTTCTTCATCTTTCCCAGCAGTAGCAACATCTGGCTGCTGACCACACGACTCATGTGATGTCGAAAAAATTATTTCCATTGCACTTTTGTGAAATATACAAATTGAAAAACCACCTAATCATAAAGGCAAAACGTTTTACCATAAAAAGTTTGCTTTTTTTCTTTTTCCTAAATTGGCTTGTTTTTTGTAAGCAAACTTAATTTGGTAAGTTCAATTTGCGCAATTATAAGGTTAATGGAAAGCCAGTCATTGACAGCTTCACACCATCACCTGCCACTGCCGAGGTAGTAATTGAGGCGGTTTTATTTACCGCCCTATTAAAGGCCTATAAAGCACAATCAGACACAAACAGTGAATGCACCATGAGATTAAATCAACTAGTAAAAAGCAAAACACAACTCACACGTCCCGGAGGCCTTTTCTGAAACATTTATATTTGGGTTTGTTCCGACTTGTTACACTTTAAAACGGTACAGTTGTACAGTTTTTGTTTGTGACTGTTTTTTTTAACCCATTCCTTTGTTACCGTTTGATCCATTCTCCACTGTGTTTTCTGTGCATTTTCATATTTAAAAACAATAAACGGATTTGACATTCTGTGTCGCGAGGGTCAATTAATCACAAGGATCACACTGGGGGGGGTCGTATTTCTACTCGGCCTCACCGTCTGACCCCTTTAGACAGGAATCAGCGACCCTGAAAGAATTAACCAGAACAAGAGTCTCTGATGATGTGTTACTGTGGGTAAAGGTAAAGATTTAGGCTGACAAGTGCTGACGGGCGCAGGAAGTGAGAAGAGGTTGCACACTTGGCAGGTTTACAGTCTCTGCAGGAGGCGATGCGGGCCGACTGCCAAGCAGACAAAGACAGGAATGAGTGTCTGCTGTTACTCAACCGTCCCGGTTGCAGACCCTTAGAACAGAAGACAGTGATTTTCACCAGCTGGAGGAGAGTTTGTGTGGATGGTGTGAACAATGACTTCTGGGAAAGTTTGTCAAACTATCCATTTTTTTATTTTTTGCCTTCTCCCACACAAATCTGATCTGTTTTTGTTGTTGTTGTTTTTAAACAGCATTGACTCTTAAACAGCAAATTCCAGCTTGCATACCGCACTAACCTCAAAGGTGAAGAAGAAAATGTCTCGAGGCAATCAGCAGAGGGCAGCAATGATATTCCCTTTAGCGTTGCCACGGCGCACCAGGATCTGAGTGGCAACAAAAATCTTTTTAATTTTGTTATTAGCATTTTTATTAGCATTATTTTTCAATTATTTTTCATTAATCAAAATAAGATTGAGAAAAGAACTCCCACTTAAAGTATGAACATGTGCTGACAAATAGGAGGTAAAAAAAAATATATATATATATTGCCACCTCCCTGACATGATGCCCAAAGTAAATTTTTTGCCAAAATAATATTTAGGGAAAAAAAGAAAATCACTTTGGGGAAAAATGGACTTTTCCCATTATTTTGAGAAAGTGGCATTATTATCAGGATAATATCTAGAGCTGATAAATATAGACGCAGCAAAAAACGATTCCATTCTATTACTAGGCTGCAACTATGTGAGAAAACTCTGGAATACTCAGTGAAATAATCTGAATCCAGAGCTGGTTTTATTTTTTATTTATTGTTTGTCATTTTGGTACATTTTGCAGCAATTTAATCAGTTTAATATGCACTACTATATGTTTTAGTGATAGAAGAAAATCTCTATCAGAGGGTTTTAAGCATGATTAATGCTGCAGGTGTAGAAGGGAGTGATTCAATGGATCCACTGCAACACGCTGCTGGTACACTGCCGTCCTCACACACCCAAAAAAAAAAAAAGCTGCAATCCCCACATCCCCCTCTTATGCTTATTCTGTTCCCCCCTCATTTTTTTTCCCAATGAAAGGATAAAGCCTGTTGCTAGGCAGGCAGTGCGACAGTTGCCATAGGAACGCTTGCAGACATAGCTAGAAGCAGAGAGGGGGTGTGTTTGTGTGTGTGTGTGTGTGATCGTCGGGTTAGGGTGGGGATAAGGATGGATAGCCAAAAGACAGGGACTGATGCAGAGGAGGAGAGACAGAGATGGGTGAGGGTGGGGGAGACCCAAGTTCACAGCCAATGGGTGTGCTCCTTCTGCGACCCCCACCCCCCTTCCTACAGAAGGAGACAAAGAGGTGCAAAGGAATTGGGATCAATATTTAATTCTGGAATATGGGGTTACCCTTTAGATTATGGAGCATAAAAAATAAAAAGCACCTCAGACATGAAAACGACTGAGGTGCTTCTGTCCTACAGAAAAAGTACCAAAATCAAAAGAATATGCAACAAACAAAACAAGTACGCAGCTTAGTATTCATCCAAATATTTATAAAAGAAATGTACGATGTAGTCGCCTGCACTTTTAAAGAGGCAGTATTATGTCAAGTAACAGTTTTACCTTCAGTTGTTTCAAATATGACTTCAAACAAATCTGACTTTGTAATTTAACTCCTTGGCATTGGGCCTCTGTCTCTTGAAGAAAGTCCTGCTACTTTTGAAACTTCGCCTTCAGGATGTCGTCACAATATGGCTCCTCTATTAACCCTTTAACAATGTTTTGTTTTTTATACCAGAGTTGCACTGAGAAATAGCTTGTATAATAGATGCTAAGTTCTACCAGAAGTTTGCTAATTGCTGCTGGCTAGTCTGAAGGAGTTCAGAGGAGGAACTTCGTCCTCAAAGGTGGAGCTGGGTCCACTCAATTGTTTCGCTCCACGGTTGCCGTGGAGAGGATTTCTCAAACATGAAGGAAAAGAATGGAAGCAACAATCCAGGTATGTTTTTGATGAGAGAATAACATAATAATAAAACTAACAAAAAAGTTGGTTTTGTATAACACTTCCCCTTTTTACCACTAGCAAGGATGCAGTTACAGAAAAAAATATATATATATCTTCCAATTTCTCCGTTCGGGATGCAGGACAAGGTTCACTATATATTCCTCCACTTTGCTGCTGTCTGAGGATGCATGGAAATGGCAAGTGACATTGTTCCATGAACAAGAAGACCCATGTAACCCATGTTTTATAGCTAAACTCCTTCTTTTCCATCCGTAATGTCTCCCATAATCTCCATAAGATTTATAATCTTGATTAGCTGAGGAGGTGGGAAAAAGGTCAGCCCAAGGGCAGAGGCATCTCCAGAAAAAATTGGTTGGGGTGGACAGTCCAAGCCTGTAAAAATAAAAAATACATTAATTAATTAGTGTATTTATTATTAATTTATTTATATATTTTTTTTTACAAAAAGTCTTGAAAGTAATAGCTATGTTTTCTAAGCAATATTGGATTGCCAACATCAATTTTGTGAAAAAAAAAAAAAAAAAAAACAAGGAAATATCCAGATTTTTTTTGTCAGTTTTGTGGTTTGTCACTTTAAAAGTTCTGCTAAGTTTATTTATCAACTCAAAAGAGTCTTCAAATCAGCCTGGAGAAACAGAAGATGATTTTTTTAGGCAGTTTACCATGTTTTTTTTGTTGTTGTTTTTCTTTATAAATACGAGCGACCAAAATTTGTTCTTCCTCCAAAGAAAAAGAGCAATAAGAGATGAACCACTAAGATGGTTGTGACTGTCTTTATTTCAAACTGTGCATGAGGTAATCCATAATAAAGCTGCTATCAGCAGTGCTTCCAGACAACAAAACCACTTCAACTTCTCTAATTTGGTCACAGTGAGTATATTTTGAGAAAGATTGTTTTTCTTTCTGACACGTGCTAGCTCCACTTCCTCTACGGCTCATCGTCGTAAACCCAACGTATCTCGTTTGTTGAGTCCCTATAAAAGTGTAAAATCGTCTTTTACGCGGTTAATGATGTGTTCTTCCTTTTTTGAGTATTTATTTGGGTTTGAATTGGTCACTGTGCTGACAGTAATTTCCTTTGTTTGTTAAAAAAGGGGGAAAAAAACAGCAGAAAAAGTGAAAGGAAGAGCAGCTGGACCTAAAAGACTGTGCAGCCTTAATAAGGGATAAGGGAGGCTTATCCGGGGGGAACGGGTTCAATATGCGAAAGAGAGAGAATAAAGCTTGGACTCTGGACCAATGAAAGAAGGTCAGATGAGTCCAGATTTACCCTGTTCGAGGAGATGAAGTGAAGTTCCTACTGTGCAAGCCCGCGGGGGCAGTGCTATGATATGGGCTACCGAGGCTCAGCAACACTATGAGCCCAAAGAATGAAGTCAGCTGACAAGCTGAAAACACGGAGATTCAGTCACTACGCCAGCGAATTTCCTCTTTCCTGATTGGTATTTTCCGTCAATGCTAGGATTCATTGCGCTCCAATTGTGCGAGAGTTGTTCAAGGAGCTTAGAGTTCATTTCACACGTAAATTGACCACCACAGATGAGAAGGGTAACCAGGTTACTCAAAGGGTTTGGTTAGTTTGACACAGTGCAGTGTGAAAGTGAACCAGATGAAAATGTAGCAAATGTAGCAATTTTGTAACCCCCCGCCCCAAATATAACCAAGAAAACCAGCCTTTCAAGTGTTTAAACACCCTACGTAGTTCTTAGGAATGAGCTTTTGCACGGTCCTATTCACTGGTGGATCTGGGCCTTACCAGGGGCATAAAACTTGGAGAAATTTCTAAGTTCAATGTGACCAAATTACACTTTGAGCAGCCTGGTTGGTTCACTTCCGCATTTAGATACCTAGCTGCATTTGAATCTTTTTAAAAAAAATTTTTGCGACATTTCAAAAGTTTGCTTAAAACCAACCAAGACATTTGGATGGAGACATTGCTGCTCTGTGGCGGACGAGCAACCTGGCTTCACCCAATTGGACAACCTTACAGAGTCAAGCAATGACCGGATGGCTTGGTGTACCATCAGGCCACCTAATCGAGAACAGATCAGATAAATCGTTTAACACCCCAAAAATTAGTATGGCATTCACAATGATTGTAAATGCAATGAGGCATCAAAACTTAATGCCCACGAAACATCATGTGTGGCTCTAAAAATAACTTCTCTTTTTTTTTTTCCCAATGCCTTGTTTCTTGTGCTTGCGTGTCTACTCTATGTCGCTTTTTTTTTTTTTTTTTTAGATTTCTACTAACCTTGTTTCACAGACCTTGATCTGACTGAGGCTGGCTCGGTGCCTGGCTCGGAGCCTGACCCGGCCCAGTCCCCGCCCCTCCCCGCTCCCTGCAGTTCCGATTTGAAGGCGAAAGAGGAGAGGGGAGGGAGGCAGAGCCAAGAGAGAAACAAAAAACGTGACTAGGCACCCAAAGCCTCCTGTTATGCAACAACTGACCTACTAACATACATTAGAGACGCGACAGCGCAAAGCAGAGAGCGAAAGGAGGAAATAAAGAGAGGCAAAATAAAGGAAGGGAGGGCGGGAGGAACCGGAGCGATCATGACGGGAGGAGCGCACCAAAACAAGGCACTGCGGTCGCACATCTACCGCGGGTAACACGGCAGGAGAGAGAGCACTGCTGGTTGAGAGAGACGCAGAACACCGGAGACCCAAAGGCGGATTGCTGGACAAGAGAACCGCGGTGGATTCTTTGAGAAATTTTTAAAGACGCATTTTAAAGGTAAGACATCCCTGGACGTATGGCGTTACCAAGTACCCGGTGTGCGGGTTCGTCTCCGCTCTGTGTGCTGCCGGTGTGTGGGGGGGGGGGTTTGTTTTGGTGCCACCTGGGCGCGTCTGACTCGATGTCAGGACGAGGCTGCTGCTTCCAGCTCAGCCAGCCTCCGCCGGGGCTGCATGTGGGGGGCAGCAGCGGAGGTGTTTGTACCCCGACGTCGGGGGACCTCCAGAACCCGAACTTAGATACGCCGTTTAGCTCTAACACAAAGTCTGTGGTCACTCTAAAACCCATGTGGCAGGACGCTACTCTGATAAAGCAAGCTGGGAGAATTGAATGGATGCAATTTCGCACAAACAGCTCACTTCAAAACGAGCTACATTTCCGTCCAGTTTTTAATAAGTAAGCTAAATAGTAATAATAATAATAGTAAATGACTCAATTAGTTTGAAGGAAACTAAAAAATAAAAAGCAACGTTGAAATAGCAATAAAAACATTTCTCTACTTTAGCAAATTAGCTAGTAGCAAATTTGGCTTTAGCATTAGCTTTGTCGGGAAACTAGCCAGAGCTGGATGCAAACTCTAAATTCTTGCTCCATTATCCAAACTTTTTCCTCCACAGTAGTGGTGACCATTCATATTCACTTGGTAACACGTTAGGTGTGAACATATCAGTCCTACAATTCACTAACTGAGACTCAACAGGGTGAGTGAGAGTCACTGACATTCTTCAGGGAGATTTCTTATTACTTATGGTAAATATTTGGGAAAAATATGTTGGCAAACTAAAGTAGATAATGTTAGAATTGAACAGCTACTAAACATTAGAGTTACAGCACATATGCTCGATTGTAATGTGAATTTTAATGGTGGAAATTTTATATTGTAAATTCATTTTTAGAGTGTAATGCAGGGATCTCAACTTGCCAGAGGAAGACATTTAGTGGTCTTGTCAAAGTCCGATCAACTGATTTTACTGCAACTTCTAAGTTAGGTGTTTTACATTAAAGTATAACATAAAGCAAAGATGAACTAAACCATAACCATCCATTAAAGTTAACCTGAATGTTTTGGTAATCCATTTTCTTGATTTGGAGTAACTTCAGTAGCATACTAAAACTACACTACAAAAAAAAACAAACAAATAATGTGTTTTTATTGTGTAAAGAACTTTTCTTGGCTTTACAATAGCAGTGGTACAAGCAGCTATTTCAGTCCTATGAATAATTTATCAGCCTCATAAATAGAATCCTTCCTGCCTCAGAGGCTCCGAGCCTCGACTTGTTCTGCATGTCCACCAGCTTTGTTTTAGGTTAGTAGGCTAGCTCATGTGGACTGGCAGGGAGAGAGGGTGGGGAGGGAGCGGGGTGGAAAAAAAAAAAATCCTATGCAGGCCGAGAGGACACACTTCTCCCCGTCACGTGTAGCAGCTCTTTGTAAAAAAGGTTACAGCGGCTGCCTTTAACCCTTTGGAGCCCTGAAGGTGCAGCGTGCGCCGCGACCATCTCAACACATCTGGAGCTTGGATGTCTTTTTTTCTTCCTTTTTTTTTTTTTTTTTCTTTCCCTCCTTTTCTTGTTTACAACTTACACTTGGACTCATGGAAGCCACGCGCGGACAGCCCGCGCGCTGCGGATGAAGAAGGGTGAGGTCCTGCGTGGGTTCGAGAACATCTGGATCAAATGTTGGGGGTCAGAGGAGGTGCGGGTCTGCCTCTTAAAAAAAAAAACACAAAAAAAAACCCAGGGGAGGTGGGTTTCTACTTTAAATGAGCATTCAAATGGCTGTTGTAGAAGAGCGTGTTTGGTTTATTTATTTATTTATTTTTTTTTTGGAGGTCGTAGATGAATTTCACGGCATAGTTGGAATCGGCTCGCATTGACTGTGGATCCGATTAAATATGCATGGACACGATTTGTCAGACAGTGCAACAAAGGAGGCGTGCGGGGTGACATATTGTTCACGAGGTGTTGCTGGCTCTGCGAGATTTAGTTATGCACTTAGAACGTATAGATACGTTATTATTTATCCGTGCCTTCTTGTATGAACGCACGCCGAACTTGCACCCACAACAACCAGCCCTTTAAAAGGCTGCTGATCTTGTTGCGTCACGAGTCGCAGGCGCTAAAGACGTTTTATAGGAATAATCTGATAGCCGGGAACACACCTCCGATACAGGATCTCTGCGCAGGCTTTATAGTAAGCCGCACGTGGGTATTGTTGCACCTTTTCAAGAAAGCCAATCGGTCAAGTCGAGTTAAAAACCGAAACAGATAACATAGTTTGGTGTGAATTCACATGGTAGATTTGAGATATTTTGTTGCAGAATTTGTCATGAAAGTGACAGAGCCATGACTTTTATACGCACCGTAGCTGTAAGAAGACGTTGGCATAAGGAGGGGGGGGGGGTTGCATAATAAATGAATTAAATAATGTAAATAGATTAGAGAATGGGGCAGATTATGCAATCTGCGGAAACTCCACAGTCTGCGGCTATACGCAGCGCCGCGCTTCTTTTGCTGCGGACCTGGCCTCTGCCAATTGGTCTGCGTGCGACTTGGGTTTCTGTGTGCCAGCTCTGAATGTAGGTCACATCGGTCCCGCGGGAGGGGACGGGAGCTGAGGAAGGCGCGCGACCGCAGCTGACTGGAAAGGCAGAATCAGAACCCAACCAAAATAAACCCGAGCCATAACAAAGAGCCGAGGCAGTCATGCAGAAGCGGGAAAGTAGAGCAGCGACTGAACAAATAACATTCATTTCTAGGTGTAGCCACATGCAATTTTAATAACACAGTATGCATATTCCTAGATACTCCAGTGAGGAGGTATCTAGGAACTCGAGTTGAAGTAGGACGGAACAACGGGGACTTGTGATTTCAGGGGTTCGGGCAGAATAATTGCAGTGGCGTTCTGTTTAAATCTAATGTCATTGAACTCTCAGATTACTTTCTTGGCGTTATCTTTGAACGTAAATCCAGATTTAGACAGCCTTGAAATGCCTCGTTTCCACTGAGCGATGCTACACGGGTTGGTGTGGTTCGGCGCGCTACTTTTCCCGTTTCCATAGTCAACGGTCATTGGGTACAACCGGCCCATAATGCACCATTCATGGACCCCTTCAGTTGTAGTGAGACAACGGTACGATTAGCATGGTGCTAGTGGTGTCACATAACGCAGTCCATTGATTGGGAGACAGAAAGACGTCACCGCTTGCAGCAAAGCGCAAGACAAAGTTGTTCCTCACGTTTGTTGTCGCCATGTTGGATATTTGGGTTTAACCCAGACTGCCCAGGGAGAGTCCAACCGCTTTCTAGCCATGATATCAAACCGCTCAGTACAAACAAGGTAAAAGTTAACTTTTAGTGTAGTAAAACAACATCTTGTCAGTTTACTTGATTGCGGCATTATAAAACTTTAAACGACTGTCAAATTCGCATTGGGAAGTTCTTGGTACTAGAAATAAAGGCATATGTTTATTTATTTGGAGTAACTTCTCAGTTGAGGAGTACGGCAATTTAAAAAGGAAAAGAACAGTAAGTATACATACTTACTATGAAAGTAAGTATGTATACTTACTTTCATAGTATACATGGCCCACTGATAATTTCATTTTTAATTTTGCGTAGAATGTCACCTCCTGTCTATAGTGGTTGAGAAAGAGAACGTGAAAAGGCGTCTGTCTAAAGAAATCTAGAAATGTCAACATGTGCTCAACAGAGCGCTAACCAAACTCGACTTTTAACATCTTTGTTCAAGTTGAATGTTGATTGGTGTTATTTTTGCTAAAAACTCACATGGACTGACTGATCCTGAGTATCCATTAAGTTAATGTCGATAAATGTCAAGTGGTTGGCAGGGTACCTTGACTTGTAATGGTTTGCAGCTTGTGTTTCACCCGGGTTGGTCATTAGCGGCACACCGCCTCCGTTCTCAGGTTCTTATGTAAACTTTGGCTTCTTTATTTAATAACCACTAAATGGAAAACATGGAGGCGGTTTCAAGGTTCATTAAATAGCATTTTCATAAACCGCTCTAAAATGTTTGAAATCGGCGTCTAGCGTAAGACGACTGAAGTCTACTTTGATCTCCGGCACCTCTTGGACTAGCCGCTAGCTTTAGCCTGAGGCACCAGCTAATCTGGATTTGTACAACATGAAAATATCTTGACAATTAAAGTATTAAAAGGGATCGTTTGGAGCTTTTATGTCGATTTGTTGAGCCATGATCAGCAACAGTTGCCTTACCTGTTTTAAGATGTCGGATTGCAGCTAATATGACACTTGATGTTGCTAGATGTCAAACTAGATGACCAACCCGTATCAGGTCTCATAGTCACCTGATTGGGAATCCCTCTGGATAATATTCAAAATACTACAAGACGAGAAAAAGTACATTCATCAATGCAGTTGCACAAATGATGCAAAATCAAACAGTTTGCTCCATCCAAGCCACACTCAGAGTGGGCTGATGAATTGCAAGTGATGAAGCTAATTCACACAGTTTGTTGTCTATAGCCGCTAACTTATAACACCAATGTTGTTGAGCTGAGAAAACCTAGTAATTGTCTCTTGTTAAAGTAAAAATGATTTACTAATATATTGTAGCTTTGTATTCCCTTGAAGTTGGTTCGAATTGTTAAAGTTAGCTAAAATGGTGTGCCATCCGATTAGCGGTTAGCTTGCTACTGCTTCCAGGATTTCTTCGCTTTTCTGCAAACTATCATCTACTCTATTACTGGTAATAGCTTCACAGAACGTCACTTAAAAAAAAATCTGCGCTATGCCTCTATAATTAAAGTTCTGAGGGTGTCTACCTTTGCTAAACAAAACTGCAGGACAAGAAGTCATAGTTAGGAGCTCTGTATGGTTTTCATCCTGGCCTACTTTTTTGGCCCGTGGGCTTTCTTGGAGTTTCCTGGCACATGGACTGTGATGAAAGATGAGGGCCTGGCTTTGTTATCGTTCTGTGGTTTGGAGCCAAGAGAAAGGCAAATTACAGCATTTAGTAGGCCAGGAGAGCACATGTGACTGGTACACCACATGGACTGAGTCACCCTCCTATTTTT
This sequence comes from Phalloptychus januarius, assembly GCA_902982915.1. NCBI lineage: Eukaryota > Metazoa > Chordata > Actinopteri > Cyprinodontiformes > Poeciliidae > Phalloptychus > Phalloptychus januarius. The sequence goes on from CADWAE010000476.1 coordinate 2,912,886, forward strand.
TTTTTCCTTTTTGAGAAAGAAATGATACGGCTCGTGTTCGTGGAAAGGACTCTGCCTCGCCTTGTTGGTCTGCTGCCCAGAACTTTACCTCCACCCCACCCCCATTTTCATCATCTCCTTGACATTTTTTTTTGCCTCTGTAAAACTAAATCAACAACTAGCCTTGGATTTTAAGCCTTCCTTGTCCATGACCTCCAACCCAGCACTTGCCCTATATTTAATTTGCCCTACTGTTAGCAGGGTGTGGGGTCCCACGGTTTAAAGGAGCCTCTCTTTTTTTCTTTTTTTATGTCAGACCTGTCCTCAATTCCTGAAACAAGCCCCCTGAAACACGTGCTGGAGCTTTTGAACCACTGTTTCCAAGGCTCACTGCCCCATTTGGGCTCCTTGCGGTGTGGGCACTGCGGTTGTGTGAGGGAGTTCAACTCCGGATTCTTTTCCTGTGCTGTCATTTCCAGAGTGCCACAGAAACCGACCAATGACACGTGAAGTATTTATGAGGAACGGAAAGACTAATCCAGGTCAAGGGAACGCTTGAGAGGGAAATAAGTGGGACACAAAGCAGGTTTGCTGCCTCAGTGCTTGTATTTGCATACTCGGTCTGGAAAGCTACTCTTTAGGGCGGGTTTTTTGTGGAGTTAGTCCCTCTGCAAGTCCAGGAGAAGTACTGTCACTGAAGAAGGAGTTGATTTACATTTACTTACCTGATTAAACACAATTCGATAAAGAAAGCAACGGTAGAAAACAGTTAGCTTGCTAAAGGTCATTCGTGTCTCTGCTGTTTCTGAGGACAGATATGGAACATGCGCAGCCTGTGACGTAAGTCAGCCCTGCGTTTCTTAATAAAATCTCAAACTGAGCACGTGAAGCCGCTGGTTTCAGGGAAAAGAAAAGAGCGTCTGGTATGATTGGCTGTGCCCTCCGTTTCCACTTTTTTTTTTTGTTGCTATGGGCGACAAATTCCTTGTAATGATGCAATACCGACAGTGTTGCAACTGCTACTGGTTCTCCCCCTACCAGGCAACCAGCACAATCTCTTTGTTTTATCTCTCTTTTTCTCTCACCGGTTTCTTCTGCTTCTTTATTTCCACTCCACTGCTGTCATCGTATTTGTCGATATTCACAAAACGTTCTAATTTGCCACACTTCCTTCTTCTTCTTTGTTGCTTCTCTTATCTTTTTTTTTTTTTTTTTTTTGGGACTTCTCCCTTTTCTCTCTTTCTGCCAGTCGGCTGACCTATATTCCAGCGAAAGAATATGGTAGAGAAAGCCAGGCTCTTGTTTACGGAGCGCGGCTCGTTCCCAGTTTCTAGGTCAGTGGGACACGCAAATTAAAAACGCCTCTCTCTGCCCCGTCTTCCTCTCCCGTGCCGCGGAGGCACATGTCAGTCGTTTGCAGCGATGACCTGAAACGGTTAAGTCAGGGAAAGCTTTTTCCAGCGGTGGCCGGCAACGAGTTGACGCAAGTAAGACCCAGCCATGTTGCATTTGAAGCATGCAGCACGCTCAAAGAAACCTCAACAAAGCTTTTTTCATTTTATTTTTTTATTGTCCCAGAATTAAACGGGGAAACTTTTCATAACAGGATGAAAAAAATGAACAATGCTGTAAAATACTTACGCGTACGTGAAAGGGCACATTTGAAATAACAGTGTCCCTTTCTGCAGCTTAACCACACATTTGAATGCAGAAAGGGATCCTTTATTTATTTACATGCGGTACAGAAGAACTATTTCCTTTTTTTGTATATCCTGATAAGCAAACAAAACACAATTGTCTCAATTTAGGTCAACTTCGAAAGTTAGAAAGATAATAATATCTATACAGAAATAAACGGCATTTCTGTATAGATATTTTCTCACACTTTGTGCAAGAATTCCAGCTTCTTCCTCGGTAACAAAGCTGCTGAGGTGAGGCTAGTTTTGCTCATGTCTGTAGGTGAATCCAAGTAGTGTGTACATAACAAACACTTAATCGTAATGTGTTTCTCATACGCAAAGTCACATTCGGAAAACATGACATTATTGTTTGACATTGCAACGATAAGCTCGGTTGCAACTAACCCACATTTTTCTCTCGCTCTTGCATGGCTTTACCTCATCACAACACCCCGACCGGCATTTTTTTTTTTTTTTACCTTAATCATTTCGCACTTATGTCAGATGAGGGCATCAAGGGCAGTGAAACCAGATCACGAGTGCAGATCACCGCAAGAATACAGAGGCTAGCTAGCCATTAGCCACTAACTATGCTAAAGTCAGCACCCACTTTGAAGTTTCTCATCGGCATCACGTCTCGTGAACCTGATAAAATGCATCATTTTGCTTTATCCCATGTGTAGGATGTAACCATGAACTCTGAGTCATTAGTTGTTAATCTTTAGGAAAACCTAACACATTCACCTGTCATTGTGCGTCTCAAAATCGTCACGTAGAGAATTTTGTCATTTTTCCTGAATTTGTCTTGAGAATGTCATTCATTTATTTTGTTTATCAGCTGTATAAAAAAAAGGTGGTATGTCACCCAACACTGCTGTAGAAGAACTCCAGACTGACAAGGCAAGAAAGACATAAGGCAGAAATACAGAAAAAACAACCCGCCTCTTTTATAATGTTTTCAAGGTTTTATAGACAAGGTTTTATAGAGGTGGTCAGATTAAGATACAGGTAGTACCTTGTAGTCGGTCAGTGTTAACCCACCTTTTGCCTTTTTTCTTTCCGGGGGCTCTTGACCTACACTTATCAGCGCCCCTCCTCCCAGCTTCCCCTGCACCTCCAAATCTCTCACTAGAGTCTCGGCTTCTTTATCCTTGACCTGCATTAGCAGATGCCTTTGTCTGCCTTATCTCCTCGCCCTGTAACATCGATTTGGCATTGACTTGTTTTGGCCAAGAATGCTGCCACATTCCTTCGTGGATGAGCACATTGGATTGGGGGGTTGGGGATTCAAGAGTGCTGGTAGACAGCAGTTTACACTAAGAAGAATTTGTCCCATGTTGAAGGGTATTTTCTTTTTCCTATATTTCTCTAAAATGCTCTGAAGCAGATCCAGGAAACACTGACAGATCTGCAGCTGACTCAGCCTTTGCTCCATCTTTTTCGAACACTCATCAGACAAAACAACAGAGCTAATCCTTACACAATCCAGTTTTCATGCTCTCAGCATGTCTGCAACTGATGTAATTTCAGTGGAGCGCAAACCAGTTATGCATGTGCTTGTCTTGGCTGCAACGTGTAAGCAAGCCATAATGACCACCTCTTGGTTTAGCGTCCAGCTAACCTTAAAAACATGAGATTTTCAAGACCTTGAAAAAAAGGCCCATCCTTCTTCTAATGAACTCTTTGTCCCCATTGCATCACAAAAGCCAACATCAACATGCCAGGAAGTGGGTCAGAGGTCACAGTTTGAAGACGGATCGCATCAATAGCAGGTCTAAAAGGTCTGACGCTAAGGTCTAGCAACCATTCAGTGGTTGCCAGGGGTTACAGAGGCGACAAAGACCAGACATGCCAAAACACAACGAAGGCTCCTTGGTTTTAGACATAAATCTTTGATCTGCATGCCTGCTACAATGTTACAAAATAAATTATTTTTAAAAATCTTATAAAAGATCAACTAAGACAAATGTATACAACACAGAACCAGCAGTCCATGTGGATTAACATTTCTTTTTTTTCCCCCCCCCTTTCTTTGAATGTCTGCAGCCTTTCGTCTTGCAGTCGTCTGCAGAGAGAACAGAGCGAGGGAGGGAAACTGAGACCAAGGCTCCCCAAGAGGCTAACATGCTGAAGTAGACAGAACGGCCTACATCCTGCGTGCAGATCTAGGACGCTTCGTCTTCAGCTCAGCATACTGCTGTTAAAACAAGACTGGAGACCGATCTAATTCACCTCTGTTCTTTTGGACGCTGAAAGGAGAACCCAGAAAGTGAATAAATGAGGGTTGCCAATGTTAAACTTCACTTGTTCTTCATCTTTTTGAGCTATCTGGACCCTTGAGTCCCAAACGATAAACAGGCTGCCTACTCCGGGAGGCAAGGCGTCTTCTTTACAACCTCATTATTTCAAAGTGGCTACTATCAGTTGCAAGAATGGAAAATTTGAGTCCAACTCTGAAAACATTGAATAAACCCTCAGGGAACAGCATTGACACCTTCAACGGTTACGACGAGACTCTTCCAGGGACACCGGCTCGCTTGGGGCGTCTCATCAAACCCAAGCCCAATGTTACCTGCAGACGGAAGCGTCAGTTTATTTCTGACGAGAAAAAGGACGCCTCCTACTGGGAGAAAAGGCGCAAGAACAATGAGGCCGCCAAGCGCTCTCGGGAGAAGCGCCGTCTCAACGACATGGTTTTGGAAAACCGTGTCATCGCACTGAATGACGAGAATGTCAGGCTTAAGACCGAGCTGCTCCAGCTAAAGCTGCGCTTTGGCCTCATCAGCACAGCCTCGTACATTGAAAAGAGCCAACAGATCAGTGTGGCAAATGATGGCGGAAACGGAGGCTCTTCCTCGTCCTCCTCGTCTAATCAGTACTACTCCAGCGGTTACTCAAGTGGTTCTCAGGTGATGATTAACTCGGACTCCTCAGAAACTGAGCAGTCGGGACACAGCGATAGCCACAGGCAGCTGGTGAAGTACTCTCCACGCGGCTCCCTCTCCGATATGTCCGATGGCTCCTCGAGGGACAGCCCTGAACCGATGCCGTTTGAAATCAAACAGGAGGGAGACAGGCTGGAGATGGACATCACCAGTGACACCACAACTCAGATTATGTTCAACATCCACAGGGGTCCGGCATCTGCATCCAACAGCCACCAGATTAAGCAACATCAGGAGATGGATGCTGCGTATCACCACCACCCACACCTCCTTCAGCAGCAATCGCAGCCCCATCAGGTGACAGTTGCTGCTGTCAAAACCGCCAGCCAGACTGTCCCTCACCCACCTGCTGCCCAAAGAAGTGTCATCCTGTATGGTGCCAGCAGTGCCTCCTATCCCGTTGACGTCATCACCAGGCCCCAGGATGTAGATCTGCAGGTAGCCTTAAAACACAGCAGTAGTCAACTGCATCAGCCCATCACAGAGACCTCCATTGAAACTCTGGCTGAAGTAACAAAGCAGCTGGAGAGAAAGACATTGAACTCTCCTCAGTATGAGCTGTCAGACAGCTTTAATGAGGCTAAAGAGAGAGAGGTGTACAGAGTCTGTCAACCTACTCAACAGCAGGAGGGTCGGTCACCCAAAGAGCTCCTCAGTGAACAGGTGGAAGGAGTTAGGCAAAATCAGTTGTACCACCATCTTCAACAACCTCACCATTCCTACCTCAGTGCACATGATGAGGAGCCACCAGTGCTTAGCTACGAGGGTGGACCCAGAGCTGATGGTTACCTTCAAAGTCAATCAATGTCATTAAGTGACGGCGATCCTTCTGACAAAGAGGCGTCAACAGACGATGAAGAATCCCTATCTTTGCCCTGTTCGGACATGAGCAGGATCCACAACCAACATCTTTCCGGGATCCTCCAATCCAGTTTGCCTCTTACCCAGTACCCAGGATGCTCCCAGATGCAGGGATGGGATCCCCAAGGAGAGGTTCGGGGTACGGCGCTCCCCCACAAACTCAGACTCAAACACCGGGCCATGAGCACCGGAAGCAGCGGCGGAAACTGCTCTGGACACGAGTCCCCAACCACTCCTCCTTCTGCTACCCCGCCTCCCCTCCCTCAGCACCCTTATCTTTCCCTCTCGCCATTGCAGAACATTAAGCGAGAGAGCTCGAATGGAGCTTGTAAACTGGTAGCATCAGGAGAGGGTGCAAAGAAGGAGAGTGAAAAAAAGGAAAGCGGAGGGCGACGGAACAAGAGGCGAGATTAGGAGGTGTCACTTTACAACTTGAAGATTTAAAGTTCTCCCCTAAGACTACTTTGCCATCATGCCTTTACCCTACTATGAAATGCCCTTCTGAATCTCCGAGGACATGATTCTGGGTGGTATTATCCACCAGATTCAAGAAAAGAGCGGACATAAAGTAGGCTGTGTATCATATTTGTATATGTTGTATAGATTTGTCATTTCTTACATCCTCTCCATACTTACTGAAGCATGTTTGTTTATGGGGTGAGGAGAAATGGAACTCCCTGTTTTTTCTACTCTTCTCATTCAACAGTATCCAGTAGAATACACCGGCGAAAGCACACTTTTGATATTATACAAAAAAGGAATGTAAACAAAAAAAATAAATCAATTTACAACAAATTTGATGCATATCCAGCTGTAGATAAACGTACAAATGTACGGGTCTCTGCCTTAACTATAATCAGATGCAAATGTACAACTGGGATAGCCCCTCGACCAAAGAAGCACCAACACTACAACTACTGGTTTTCATGTCTCCCTAACTCAGCCCTCATTCTTTCCCTCTCCCTACGAACCATCTGCATTATTTCACAAGAGATCATGTCACAATTATTTTTGAAGCACTTCTTTTGTACATAAATGTGATATAAATGAATATATGTATCTATTTTAAGCATATATTTTAGGAAAAAAAAAAAAGAATACACATCCAATAAAAATGCAACAGGAGGGATACATCTAAAAATGACCGTCCTCTGACAAATCACAACTGTCGCACAGTAGGGGTGTAATGAGAACTTGTAGCAAAGATATTGCAGTGATAACCATTTGCTGACATCATGTGACTGCGTCTAGTGAAGTTTGTAATCTATCAGTGTGAGTCCTGGATATGAAGATGTGTGCTTTCAGCTTGAGAGTTTCTATGTTTCAGACTCTTATTTTGAAGTATAAAAGGAAGAAGTTCCAGATTAGCCTTTTGTATTGACAGAATCTGCTAATAAAGACTGCGTTTAGGCTCCCTAACAAGTTTTAAGTTTACATAGAAGACTCCACAACTTTAAATCATTGGTCTTACAGCATTTTGGTTACAGTTACATTCAAGATAGAAGTGATTCAGTAGTGATGCAGGAATAGGGCAATTAGCTAACTGCTACATGCTAACAACGCAAAAGCGTTGTTAGCAGGTATCTGCTTATGCTTCTATTTGTCCACTGTTAGCAAAATAGCTGTTTTTTAAGGGTTTGTTTTAACAACAAAGCTAAAGTTACCATCTGCTTTCATGCCTCCTATCAGGAACATGAAAATTAGACGGATCAAATTGAAGCTGTATTATTCTGAATTGACTAGCAAGTCTCTAAAAACACATTTTAAGATTTCCTAAATGTCTACTTTATTTTAAAAACCCTAAAAGGAAACATTTCAATGATCTCAGAATGAAACAAGTATGAAGCCGAATGTGTGGACAAGTCAGACCTGGACTGCATTATTCTATACTGATTATAGACTCGTACATTTAACATTTAAGTGTTAAAAAAGGAGGAAGCTTGTCTTTTTACTGTGCGTCATCTTGTCTCATGAGCTGTGTTGTTACACCCCTACTGGACAGCCATGTTGGTTTTGGTTGCAGCAGGATGCATTTAGATTCAAACTTTCTGATTGTTAAGCTTTGGCATTAATCATTGGTAAATGTCGTGTTTACACAGAAATGGCCATCCGTTGCGGAGAGCCAGCAGCACTGAAAGGAGAATTTGTTTCTCCCTGAGGCTAAGGCCTCATTAAAATGTTTGGATTAATAAACCTTTAACCAGCCTTTAAATATTTGGTGGAAATCACCAGCTGCAGGCTGTAAGCCTTTTTCAGTTTCTTTGAGCTTTATCGACCATATCTTGTTGTTACTATTCACTGGCCCGATGTATTTATTTCCCTTGCCCGTCAACATGCCATTCACTGTACAAACAAAAGAGAAGCACAGGAACGTAGACGGAGAATGTGTACAGACCCCTTCAGATACATATCATAGCTTCAAAGTAGAACGTTACATTCTAGCAAAGGAGACAATAGCAAGAGGAGTTCAGACTAATTCATGTAAAAACACTGCAGTGCACTGAGACTTAACGTAAACCCTGATTACCTACGGTTTAGTTTTTATGTCATGGACTACAGTTCTGTAATGTGACCAAATATGACTATCAAGACCCATGACACACATTGAGAATTATTTCTTAAAGGGGGCAAGTATTATGTTAAATTGACATTTTTTGAATTTTACATCATGTCTGGAATTGAGAAATCCTTTAATCTCCCGTGGCAACCATTCAGTTGTGCAAAAAATGCCTGGGTGGACCAAGCCCCGCCTTCGAGGCATAGCTACTACTGGAAGGCGGAGGTTCAGAAAGAGCACAAGTTTTTAAATTTCAGGGTGTTAACTTGCAAAGTCAAACTTCTTTTAAGTCATATTTTATATTCATATATATTTATATACATAGCATGTCTTTTAACAACTGAAGGTAACATAGTTACTTGATTATGCTATAAAATGATACGATGTGCCTGGAAAACACATAATCCTGCCCCTTTTAACTTAGGCTAAATCACTTAATCCCAAAGGCAAATTCAGCTTACGATTAAACTGGACTAAATTTCTTATCTTGAGCTTTAACTAAAAAAAGGGCTCCCTCCTCGTTTATTGCCTCTATTATGCATTTCAAGGGGTTGTAAATCCCCTAGCGATCATGGTAGTTCTGCAACTGGATTGTGACGAAATGCCTTCACTGGATTCTAGTTTAATGTCTATGTACCATGTTTTTACTTCTTTTTCTTTTTTGTTTTTTGGTGCTTGTGTATAAATGTAAAGCTTTCACAAACACTGTAACGTTTGTTTCATTGGGTTTTGTATCCTGTTTTCTAGTCCAGGTGACGTTCCGTTATCCTCTATGCCGTGTCTTTGCTCCTACTGACTGTGATGACATGTGTTTGCCTCATTCCTCTTTGTCCCCCTCACGTTTAAAGTGTGTATTAAAACGGTAATGTTTGTGGTTTTTTGCTGATGGTTTTTATGAAAAAAAAAAAGAAGAAAAAAAAAAAACATGGCTACTTTGGTGTGGTGTTTAGAGACGGGTGGTGGTTGGTCCGGCTGGTCATTACCATGTAAAGACACTAATGTTCATTGTTGAGAGATGGGAGGGTTTTGAGAAAAATAAAAAGTGATGTTGCCCTGTCGACATATCAACGAATTTCCTTTTTCTGAGTCTTTTTTTTTGTGCCTCGAAGTAATCACAGTTGTGAATTAAAGCAGTAAGAGACGTTGAGTTGTTACCATTTTACCAGAACTAACAGGTCATCTCTTACTCACTGACTTGCGACAGGAAATGAATCACTGTTATTAAGAAAACGGGAAACATCTGCACAATACACATGGTTCCTTAGTGGCCTGAAACAATGGGGTTCAAACGCTGCATTTTCCAGGTCTGCATAATGTGGATGAAGACACCATTTCAAGACTCTCAGGTATAAAATAACTACAACTAGATGGACTTTTTCCAAGTACCTGAAGCAACATGGAAGACACTCTGCAGCTGATTCCATGCAGATGGAGGTGGAGAACTCGTCCCCAATTTGTGTCCTTTCCCTGTCTTCTGTCCATCCTTTTCTTCTCCTGTTCTTTCCTCCTTATGCCCTACCTGCCTTCCATACATCTTCTCTTGTGTCCTCATTTCAATTCTTTCCTTCGCATCCTTGCTTATCTTCTTACTTCCTTCTTTCCTTGTGTCCTACTTCCACTTCTTGTCCTTTCTTCTGCCCTTTGCCCCATTAAGGGCAAAGGGTATCCCTTTTTAAATTTTTCCTTCTGTCATTGCCACCTTCCTGTGTGTTGCATCCTTTACTTCTCTTCTTCCTGCCTTGTGTCACGCCTTCCTTCCTATTCTCCTTGTGTCCTTCAGTGCTTGTGTCCTTGTGTTTTTCTTCCTTCTACTCGGTACCTTCAGTCCTTTGGATTTTTTCCTTGTGTCCCTTCTCCCATTCTTCTTGCTTCTTCTTTTTGCTGGCGCCCAATAGCAAACTCTGCCAATGGTACATACTGTATATCTGACCTAAATTCATAGTGAATATTAACATTTTATTATATAAGATTGAGTGGTCTGAAAAGCTAAGCCTGGACAAATGTGTCATTTTAACACTTTACTGAATACTGTTACGAAAGTTGAGATTCATGAATCAAACAACTATCGACTAGAATCATCCAAATTTCCCAGGATTGGCTTTGACTCAAGACTGACATATTTTCATCCCTCTGTCCGCTTAATGCTTCAAAGTTAAGAATTCCCACCATTTTCAGGCTAAAAATATATCGGGCAAAACATGTGCACCAACCCACTGCTTTGGGATGAATAAAAATCAGGGTAAAGGATGATTAGAACCGAGATAATCTAAAACATTTTAGTGCGTCGTTCCTGAAACCACAAAATAAAACGCAGGAACACATTTTTTCTCTTTTCTCGTCCTTAGGGAAGAAAAGCTGGAATCGGTAGGCTCAGTGTTGGCAAGAAAAAGTGTAATCAGTGCATCTCTAATCAGAAGCATGCCATGTTCTTGTAATTTGTCCTGATTTTTCTTAAAAGTTTCCAAACTCACGGGGTTCCCATAAGGACATTGCTTCTTTTTCAAGTTTCTTTGCGGTTTTTGGGGGGGGGAGGAGGTTTGTCCTTTTCTCAGAAACACAGGTTTCAGAGAAAACAGCTTAGAGGAGAGTCGACATTCAACACACTTAATTTACCATTACCCGTGAGCACCTTTTTTTCCTCTTTCTGATATCCGACACCCGTCTGCAGCGAGAGGGAAGCGTTGCAGCGACATACTGACACACTTTGCTCAAACGAGCCAGAAAACTCTCCAGAAAGCTCATCTGATGTAACACTGGCCTACTTCTGCTTCTACAAGCTCGCTGCCATTAAAATCACACACACTCACATCAGCATAGCAGAGGCAGCAGGGCATAAACTCTCCTCGTTAGAGCCGCAGCGTTTTATACTTGTGATTAAATGCGAGGCGGAGCCAAGATGGAAGAAAATCAAATCGGTTTGGTCCTGCTTTGAGGTACTTTCTCATGAAGTCAGAGGGATTCTTTTTCTGAAGTCATGCATGTGGGGTCAACATGACTCCCAAAAACACAAATTAATGCGCTCACATGTCTAAAGGATTCCAAAATAAGTACTAAATGAGCAGAAAATGAGCTTAAATGCCCTAAATTCCATAGTGCTTTTCATACATTTTCATTTGACATCAAAACTAGAGATGTACAAATCCGATACTAATATCTGTATCGGTCGCGATATTGAAAAATGCCATAAGGGCAGATCTATTCTATGCTTTGTGCTCCGATCAAGGTCATGTTTTATATTTCATATTATACTTAAAACATCTGGTTGCACTTTCTCAACCATTGGAACGAAGGTTTGTTGCAGTTTATGTGACCAAGCTTGTTTGTGAAGCTATTGGTGTATTAAAGGTGTGTCAGTGGATGTATATTATATATTTTTCTGTCAGAAATCCTTTCTGGGACCATTCTGTACATGAGCAGGTGATTGAACACAGTTTAGACTGATAGCTAAAGAGAAAGTCAGACCTGAAGAGCACCGATCTGAGCAGAGCGCCTAACCTTCAGCTGTTGTTGTGAAGGTCAAAGCTACGACTGAACCGGTGCGAGTCATTGTCCCGGGCCCTGCCAAACCCAGACAACCGGCACTGCAGCATTATCTCTGTGAGAAGTGTAAGATGATCCATGCAAAGACATTTGCATGGAGTTTGCATGTTCTCAACGTGTGCATGCGTGAGTTCTCGCAGGGTACTCCAGCTTCTCGCTACAAAAACATGACTGTTGGTTTGTCTAAAATCACCCTGTTGGGTCCCTGTGTTGCCTTGGTGACCTGACCAAGATGGATCCCACCGCTGGAGACGTTTTGTCACAATATCTTCAGGTACTATTGTGATAATGATAAAAGTGGCAATGAAAACTATTTATTACTCAATTTTTAGGAAACTGCATGACACAGCAATCGCATCCCGACATCAGATACAGCTCTTGAAAAACATTCTGTTTGTAAAACCTTTCTTAGCACACCTGCTACATACAAAAGTGTGATTTGTATCACTGCACTGCCCGATGTAACTGCACTTAATCGTACTATCACATCTATTTATATTTATTGACACTCTCATTAAACAAACGGCAGATAAAAATAGTATAAAATAACGGTACAACAGCACGGTTTTGGGGGGCATCAAACGTCATTAACTGGAATTTATCGTACAATAAAAAATTCTTATCGCCACAAGAAATTTATCACAATACGATAAAAGGCACCAGCTCCCTTGTGACTGGAAAATGGATTGATTGATAATTTGACTCATTTTAACTCAACCGGCTTTGATCGGTCATCTGCAGGGGGGTTTTTTTTCTTTCATATTCAAATGAATTGCACCAAACAAAGAACTCCCACAATTCCCAGTCAATCAACCAGAGAAATCCAACGGACTCATTTGGATTTCGGCTTGATTAAACAAGTGAAAACAACTTTACCCGGAAGTCTAAGTGTTTACGTGAGATAGCGAAGCAAAGCTAATTTCCCATTCCATGCTCCGATGATTGAAGTTACAGCTCCACTGAGTTAACTGATTGCTCCGAGATGTGTTATTCAAGTCCCCCAGCAGCGGTTTCACTTAATACCCTTTTAATTTCCTTCGCAAGTTTTCTGAATGGGTCCCTCATTCATGCTTTGTGGACTCGCCTGCTGCTGCTCACATGCGGTGCCGTCGGTGAGGGAAGGCATCGGGGTGTCTGCAGAGGGAGATACAACGTTGGTCATTGACCAAGAGCCTGGGGGGGGGGTTGGCATAGTAACCCAGGCTGGTGGTCAATCCTGTGTCAGGCAGGACACCATGGTGACATATCCTGAAATGTGTTGGTTGGATAGAATGGCTGTGCTTGAACTCATTAGAATGAGTTTGTTAGAATATAGAATAAAAACATACGAGGGGTGGGAATTTATCACATTCTAGTCATGCGATAAATGACGTTCATCGGTTATCATTTATCGTAATAAATTTCTTAATGATAAGAAATCTTTTGTCACAATAAATTCCAATTAATGCTTCCATGGATTGTTATTTCCATTATTTCTATCCACTGTTTGTTAGAGAGAGCACCACTTATATCTATAGTTTTGAAAATATGATTAAATGCAGCTATCGTGGGCAGTCAAGTGATATAAATCCCACTTTTGTATGCGACCACTGCTATCCTAAAGAAAAATTTTGCGAATGAAATGTTTTTCAAGCGCAGTATTTGTATTTGCGGTGGTGTTATTGCTGCACCATGTAGTTACTGACAAAGGAGTAGTAAACGGTTTTGATCGCCGCTTGAAAATATAGTGAAAAAACTCCATTATCTCCCATAATGACCTGTTTTAGCCGATCCTTTCCTCCTGAAACCTTCCAAGCATCTTTTTTCTGATACCTGAAACATAAAAAACTCACTGGAATGTGTTTGCTCAAATCTCTCAGGTCTCACTCACCTAACGCCTGCTGTTTTTCTGACAAACTACATCTGACTGGATAAGAACATAGGCTCGGCGGGTTTGCATGTACAAGAAAAATGAAATTAAATAAAGCAGCGGTGACATGATAGTCGACGGAAGGCCTGAAAGCAAACAGGCGAGACCAGCGAGAAATGCAAGTCGTGAGAATGCGACGCAACTGGATGGAGGTGCACCTGTTACCTTTGCACAAGAAAACAATACGTTTCAAGAAGAAACAAACATCATGCTGGAAACTGTCGGCTTGTCTGTGCCGTTCAACCACAATCCTAGATTTTTCGGAGCCTCTTTCAGCTCCTACTTTTGTTTTTCCTCTGACCTTTTCTGCAAACGTCACTGAGCTGTCAGTCCAATATGAAATCCCTCCTCCCTCTCCTTCTTTGTGCTGAGTTGTGTAACAGACCACAGCTTTTCTGTTTCCAGATCATATGTTGGTTCTCATCTTATCTGCTTTCCTGTGAAAAACTGCGGTGATGCAGATATGCTGCTGCAGCTGCACCTAATACGTAAGTCAATCCTCCAACTGTCTCTGAAGGTCAGAGAAGGTCAAATTAGCTGCTTTGAGTAAGGTCGCTTTTCTTTTGTTTTCATTTTTATGTCGTATTACCACGAACCCTTAAAAACATTTGTGATGACAATGAGTTACCACTACAAATGTGATATTCCGCTAATGTAAAACTAACACAAAAACCCCCCACAATTTCACAATTGCATCATTTCCATTAAATAAGGAGCAGAATTTAAATCACACAATAGGTCTGTTCACGCAATGAGTCATTTAAAAAACATGCCGCCTCATCATTCTCCAAGTACTTCCTGTCATCATATTCTTTGTGGTTTGCACCAGTGGCAACATCCTGTTGTTGATCATGTGACTGGTGTGACGCAAAAACGTTTTTCCGTTGCAGTTTTGCAAAATACACCAACATCGATACGGGCAAAAAAAAGACACCTTATCCAAACTTTGTATCAGAAAATGCGTTTGTTATTTTGTTTTTTCAAAATTGGACTGTTGAAATGTCAAACAGCATAATTATATGATAAATGGAAACGCGGCTAGTGCTAACTTTGGAAACATGCTCTCTTCTCATAATGTTTTGACTCATGATGTTGAATCTCCCTCTCTGTCTGTCAGCTTAAAAGTGCCAAAGTGCCGCATCTGTTGCAGGAAGGGCTGCGCTATTCGCGGTGTATGACACACTGCCCTGGACGGCAGATTCACATCGCGGTCAACAGTCCACAACCCTGCTGTCAGCTGCTGCAAAAAGTTCCCATCCTGAGTCCATACTGCATTCCTGTCTCCTGAGAAATAAAAAAAGAAAAAATACCCTCTTTTCTCAACTTTTTTTCTCCCTCTAAACACAGTAGACACGACATTGGCTTAATTTCTTCCTTAAAAGGCATCCGAATGTGTCTCGACTGCTAACTAGTCACGGCGCTTTGGGAGAGCTCCACTTGCTGATGTTTGATTGGACATGATGATGCGAGGATCTGGTCTCCAGGGGAAACGTGGCATTCATTCGGGCCGTTGGCCAGCAAAGCACGGCCAAAAGGCAAAACACATGACTTCAGTTTAGTCCCGTGGTTTGTGAGGACTTTTCTAGAGTTATTAAAATAATCCTGTCGTAAAAAAAAAAACAAACAAATGTTTTCAGGAAGCCATTGGACGGGGTTGGGATGTGTGGGAGCCTTATAAAAATGCATAAACAATTCTTCCTGCTTCCCAATCAAGAACTCTCACTTCTTACATCTTTATCTGCTTAGCCACGGGGTTTATTTGAGGCAGCGCTGCTTGCATGGAAGGGTAATTTCAAGGTGGGGCTGAATTATACAAAGTGGGAGTGGCTGACCTACATTAGCCTGCTTGTTTCCAGTGTACACAGTCAACCCCCCAACCTCCTCGCGCCCCAAAAAACACATTTTTAGGATTTCTACAGCAGACATGTTTTGTTCTGGTTACAGTACAACATCGTGACTCTGAGTTATTTCAAGTTCTTTTCAGGAAAGGCGTGGACTTGCTTCAAAATATGCGTTGCTCTTTTGGCTGTCAAGTTCAAAACAACGTCACAATACAACTGAGCTTAACCCAAGCTGGAGAATATATCAGCGTGACAATTGTTTTCCCCTTTGCTTCCTTCTTCCCGCCACTCCCAGTAAACATATCAAACACTGAGCCACACACACACACACACCCCGACTGCAGCACCTGTGACTCTCCTGAAGGTCACTGTGGCTGGAGCTCTTCCAAAGTCAACACTGAGCTGCCATTTCCGTCCCGCTCGATGAAAACAAGTGACTCCCCCCCCCTTTTATCTTTTTATTTTTAACATTTTTTTATCTCCCTCCTCCTCTTACATGAGCTTGTGATTAAAATCATCTAAAATTAGCCAATGAGCCTTAAAGTGCTTGAGTTATTGCAGAAATCCAAAAGAGCACAAGAATGTTTTTTAATAGGTCGGTGTTGCTCCACTGCATGTGACTGTTGACCCAATTCTCGGCTCTAAACAGCGGCACGGCGAGCTGAGGGTAATTTGGTGCGATTGAACCCTCCCGTTACTGACCTGCCGCCGCGCGCACACACACACACACACACACACACACACACATGCACCCACCCCCACCACTAAACATGCTAGTCTTCAATTGAGGCTTCCACACTCACCCTGCCGGGATTTTAAGTAACACTGGCAGCTGCGAATAACTCCAGTGTTGTGTAACACACACACACCCATACACGCCAACACACACCTCCAGTCTCTCTGACTTGTAACACCTCACTGCTATCTTCATGAACCCGGAGTTCATGAGCAAATTGAAAAGAAAAATGTCCGCCGTGTGACAGAACATCTATGGCAAAAAAAAAAAAAAAAAAAGTGCAACAGAGGATGTGACAGATTTTATCGCAACTGCTGTGTTTGGTTTTTTTGTTTGTTTTTTTTCCAATTCATCAAAAGTTGGAGGGTACATGCTTCCATAATGGCTCCGTTTCTCACGAAGATCCAGACGTGATAATGTCTGTTGCACGTTACCAGTAAACGCCTTGTCATCATCATGTCGTAAAACCTTTGACAGAAATCGCGTCAATATTTGGAGGAGATTAAGGCGGTTGTTTATGACGGATGTTTTATAGATTTGGCCTCGTCCAGGCGGCAGCACGCGCGATTGGCCTCACAGCGTGATTTAGCAAAAAAAGAAAGAAAAAAAAAAGTCTCGGGAGATTTATCAGCTCACCGTTTGTGCTCAGGTCTTCTTTGTGTCATACAAAATGATGTAAAGTGTAATGAATATTAACTTTCGCACACAACTTCACAACTTATTTTTAGGTTTTACATGATGGAAAAACAGAGCAGCACATAATAAAATGGAAGGAAAACGACATAAGAGTTTCAAAGTCTTTTACTTTGGTACCCCTAAATAAAAACTTATGCAACCAACAGCTTTTTGGAGGTACAGTAGATAAATATGCCAACAAAATATGCTTACGTTTCCGAACTTTCTTCTTTACTCAATTATTTTTAAACAGTGTTCAAGTTTGATTTACCACATTAAGCTGGTTGAGGATAGATGGAGTAAAACTTGAAGAAACCGTTTGACTTGAGACTGGAGAAGAGGTCGTCATTAAAGTAGGACAGCAGTCCAACATACGGTTAGGGTGCGTTCACACCAGCCCTGTTTAGTCCGCTTTAACCAAACTCTAGTATGTTTGAGTAGAAAGTCCGGTTCGTTTTGGAGACGTGTCATCGCGCAGTTGGACTCTCCTGGAGACCAAAAAAAGCGAACTCTGGTCCTCCTAAAAGCCTCGGTCTCGGTTTGGTGGAAGTGAACCCTTCTGCCGTTTGAATTGGTTATGTGAATGCCATGCGCTTCGGAGGTTGCTCTAAAAGCAGGAAGCAGAGTATAGCACAGGGTATTCTGGGTAAATACAACTACAACAAACGCAAGAGGCTAGCGCTAGCAGGAGAAATGACTCGTGTTTTTTTTTTTTACCAAACCACAAAAGATAAATCCTACAACTGCTAAAATCTGATGCTACTCCATTTTTGTTTCCATTATGTGAAGAAGGAAGTTGCGCTCCGATTTCTTCTTCAGAGGTTTTTGTGTCATTTCCTTCAGGGTTATTCGGGCAGCGCCACAAGAGGTCTGGAGTGGAACAACTTTTTCAATCTGTTGGTTCATTTAACACAATGCAGTGTGACAGAGAACCACAGCAGCTGGAAATGTAACAAATGTTACTTTGGTCTTCAAACCAAGTCTACCGGACTATCAGGTGTGAAAACCTGATAGCATTAGCTCTATTAATGTTAGAATATTAAAGTTCACACATCAATCCAATTAAGAATCTATAGAAAGTCCACAAAAAAGTTTATTCAGACGCTCTCTTTTCACTCGGACTACTTTCCTAAAAAGAAGGTGGAAAAACTCTAGATGTGCAAAGCTGTTAGCGATATAATTTCTGTGGATTCTTTTCATTTCTTGCAGACCAATGTTAGTAGTTCTGCCAACTCGTTCACAAAGCATCATCCAGGTCTCATCTTCTGTGGTATCCAACAACTATTGTGTGATATGTCTGAAATTCGAACTGGCTGCAGTCACTGCAGAAAAGCATCTACTGCAGTGCGCATCATTAAGAATTTCTCCGCGAGTTCTAGAAAAATCCAAAATGTCAGCAGAACCAGTGGTATTTTTCTTCACAGTGCTGATTAATTAAAATACGCACTCCTAAAAGAATATGTACACCTGCTATTGCAGCAGCCATTTTTATTTGCAACCATTCCAGCTCATAACTGTGCACTACTTTGTGTTATTTATCACATAAAATCCTCAGTTAAAACAGATTTCACGGTCGACCGCTCGCGGTTTGGCAAAGACTTTGGTTGCAATGTGACAAAACGCTAAAAGAGGTTGCAGGGCGTCGTACACACACGCAGTCTTGACCGTTTGGATATACTGCAGTTCCAAACTATTTAGCATTAGGCAACTTTGAGGGTTTGAAGAGCAGTTGTGAAATCTCCTCCGCTTCTTGCTGCGCTCATTGATTTATGGTGTTGGCCTTTTTAAAATCACATATTCTGATAGCTTCTGTTCTGGTGTAATCAGACCGTAAGTCGACTGCATTGCGCCACAGAGGGGTCTCTCAAAGTGCCTGGATGATTTGATTCATCTAAGAGTTTGTTGTTGGGGTGTTTTTTTGTTTGTTTGTTTGCTCCACTGCCGAACGAGAGCTCATCCGCCTCTATCAGAGGAAGGTCTTCATCGACCGAATGCGGTTCGTCTTTGGAAAATGTTGAATTTAGAAACACATTATGTGGCGTTTGAGACCCTCGCCTCAACTTTTGCATAACTCAAGTGAGCCGGAGAGGTCCAGGTGTGTGCTTTCTGGGTGTGGCCTCAGTCTGACGGAACGTTTTACAGATATTTTTTTTTTCTTCCACATTTCCTTCCCTGTTCTGCTGCAGTTAGCTGCTGGCTTTGTGTCCTGACAGGAAGGAAGCCTGCGGGGCAAATGACCCAGCCAGCTCTTTTGATTTGCTTTTGTTTTTTTAAACTGCCTCGTTGAGACCTCGGATGGCCTCCGTCGTCATTTATTCTCATTCGTCTGCAAGCCGTTTCTCCCCAGCCGGTGTGGAGCAGATCTTCCCGCGTTCACCCACCTTTGCTCCCTCCGAGCCTCTCCCACCCCTCTGAATTGTTTTCTTCTTCGTACTAATACAAGCTGGCAGTCCCTGCCAGTCAGCAGCGGACTCTCTGCTGCATTGCCATTCTGCTTTGCTGAGGAGAAGCACGAGTGCTGGGGGATCTCACTGCACTGCAGGTGTGGGTGGGAAATGAAATGCAATATGTGGATTTTCTGGGGGGGAGTTTTCAGCAACTATAAAAAAAAAATGTTACAAGCTCAAGGAGTTTAATGATATTATTTTGCTTTCTGACCAAGGTACACTACAAATACACTAAATCTGAAATATTTTTTGAGTTTCCAGTGCAAATATTTTACTACACTTGAAATAATAAAGAACTAGCTTACATGTAGCTTTTCAGCAATGGAAAGTAATGGACTTCGTTTCTGAGAAAAAGGCATGTTTCTCTTTTTTTTTTTAAAGCGACTGCTGTTCTTTCTATGTAACTGTTCTGTTTAAGGGACCATTCATTCAATAGCTCCTGTTACAATAACCTGGACAGGCAACACCAGCATGACCAGCTGCATTTCTTCACACACCTGACCAACGTGCTTTTTACATTTCCATTTGGTGTGCACTGAGGATGGGCAGACATAGAAAAACATTAGAATAGGCTCAGCGGGGCAGTTGCCCAGGGTTTCACTTTTTTGGGGGGGGTTGCATAAAGACCTCTTTTTTTCCAACCTTTTGTTATGAATGTGTGTTTTGCATTGTACTTTATGTAAACCTAAGAGGTCCACATCATGCTAATGCTAACTGCGTCAATATTTTGGGGATTTTTATTAACATAATACTTGAAAATTATGAAGCTGTAGTAGTTTCTTTTTTTTTTTTGGGAACAACATGGAGCTAATGTTCAAGGAATTTATTAAACTTACAATGCATCAAGCCATATTTGCTAGTACATTTAAATTTGCATTAGTTGCAGAATCATTCTGTAGTGGATAGGGCACCAAAACAGGTTCAGCCCAGGGTCCTCATCCTCGTAAGTCCAGCCCTGAGTGTTACAGTGTGAAAACTTTGAACTCTCTAATACAGAGAGTTCAAAAAATACTCTCTGTATTAGTTGCACAACTTACCAACGAAGTTCCCTTTTGTTCTCCTTTCCAAATAAAAAGTATGTTTGAAATGATTTTAGACTTTTAATTTCTTTGACTTGTGGTGACAGGAAGTTGGCACAGGATGCTTTTTTTATTACCACGGCTTTGTGGTAAGTGTTCGTGGCAGGGATGTGCCTTCATCAAAACAATGGCTGGATCTACTATACATGTAAATCCTTGTTCAAACGCTCAGGTTTTGTTATCCATCTCTAGTTTACATGTCTGTCTGTCTGTCTGTGTGTCTGCTGCTGAGCTCCAAAGTTGTTGTTCTTATCGTCTCACCTGAATCTGACCACAGCAACAAAACTTCGACTAGAGATGCCTTGGATTTTGTTCTGGGGAAAAAAAACGATTTGATAATCCCAAGATCTATGGGGTGCCATTTGTAAAGTCACATAGTAAAATATAACAGCAATATTTTTGGTTTATTCAGCCTGTCACAGAGAAAAGAAATGTGGATGTTCATTTTTCAAAGCTATATTTTTACTATGTTATTCATACATTTATAATGTAACTTTCCAGCTAAACATTTAATTCACTCACTGCATATTTAGTTTACAGACTATATAGTTAGTTCCAAACTAAATGTTTAAGTCTGAGCTAAATATCTAGAACTACATTTTTAGCTTGCCAACGAAATATTTAGCTGGAAAAAAAATTTTTTTAACTAACTACAAAGTTTGCAAAAAACTAGGAAGCTAACTCAATATTTAGTTGGCAAGCTAACAAAATAGCTCTCTAGCTAACTAACTAGCTTGCTAGAGAAATAGTTTGCTAACAACTAGGAATCTAACTCAATATTTAGTTAGCAAGCTAAACGTTTAGTTTGGAAAAGACGTTTCGTTTTGAGACAAGTATTTAATTTGTCAATTAAATATTTAGTTTGGAAGAAACTCATATGGTGAAAATATGACTGAAAAATGCTCACTCACATTTATTTTGGTCTGTGACCGGCTAAATAAACCCAAAATGTTGCTGTTCATTTTTTATTGTGCAACTTCACAAACGGCACTCCATAACGCAAGGTGAAATTCCCATTCTCGCTAACCCTGCGTCTGAGAGGTGGAACCAGGTAACACGAGAACCCTTAAGAAAAAAAAAAAGACAAAATGGTGCTTGTTGCCAGAGACAAGCCGAATGAAACACACCCTCCCTTCACCTCTGCCTCGTATCGGTTTCTCCTTTCGCTCTCCGCTCCTGTCTCGCGCACGGTGACCTACTTTCCTCGTGACCCGCTTATGAAAGCAGCCGAGCGGAGAGTCAAATCAGGAAAACAAGGAGCGCGACCGGCTGCGGCCTGAGCTGTGCTGTGGTTGCGAGTGGTCGGGTTTTGTAGCGGGTTTCCTATAAAAAAAACATAAAAATAAATAAAAATCTCTGCAGCAATTTATTTTTTTTGCTGTGCATGCATCCATCTAGGAATGTGGATGTGTTTGCAAGTCGGGGTGTGTGTGTGTGTGTGTGTGTATGAGTGAGAGTATTGTAAAGGGCACTGATGTGTCAGTTTCAAAGAAGCTCTTTGTTTGCAGGCTAAGATGAAGTTAGTGTGCTGTGTTGCAGCCCCTCCTTTTGACCTTTATGCTGTTATGAAAATGACCTCCTTCTGGTGCGAGTGGAAACCATGAAGCAAGACAAATCATTATTCAAGAGCTGGCTGAACTGCAATATTGCGTAACACAAATATTACTTATTTAATTGCAGCATTGCGGCATTAATAGAGATTGTGTACACGTGCCACAATGTGACCTCTGTGGAAGGCGGCGGCTCAGAATGTGAGTATTTTATAGGCCTGAAGCCGATTACTCAACAAGCTTTAATGTGCTGAATTTTGATGAACATAGGACAAAGAGAAGTGGAAAGGAAACTTTTATTTTGAAATTGTACAGACACTTTCTAAAGCAACACGATGCCATTCACAGCACAATCAAGAAGCTTCAGTTCCAAACATGCTATATATAAATCAAACATGACTTAAAAGAAAGTTGACTTCGCAATCGGACGCCTTGAAATCGGGCCGCCGTCTCTTTAAGAAGCTCCGGCTCTTTCCGATACTCCGACTACAAGATGTTAAAGAGGCGATATTACGTAAAATTAACTTTTTTCAGCTTTATGTCATGTCGTACGGTTATCGACGTATCAAAAGCACACCGGGAGTGTCATTCCAATTCTTACAATGCAGGTTTTTATGAATCCTTGAATCTCCCACGGCAACCATTCAGGGGCTTCTCTGCTCGTATAAAGCACCGCATTTTTCCCCCAAAGCTCCTCTTTTGAGTACCACAGTCCAGGAAAGCATCCACCCCACAGACCATGCCGCCCGTGCGACTCTCCCACTCAGCTCCTTCAGACTAGCGGCAGCAGCAATTAGCAAACACCTGCTAGACTTGCGCGCTTTCTGAGCTCATTAAGGAGCTGCTTCACAGTGCAACACTGGAAAAAAAAAAAACTCTTGGGTTAATAGACAGCCATGTTAAAATGACTTCCTGAAGGCGGAGTTTCAGAACGAGCAGGAGCTTCTTAAAGAGACAGAGGCCCGGTGTCAAGGTATCAAAATTTGCTAAGTCAAATTTTCCTTTGAGTCATGTTCAATGTATGCGGTGTTTTTATAACAACCGAAGGATAACGCAGTCACTTCATTGTGCTACTAAGTGGCACAATGCCTCTTGAAAATACACGAGACGGTACAAATTGCTAACACAGGGATGATCTGAAATGAAAGTTGTGCAATCTCTGGCAGAGCTCCAAAGATTTAGAGTCAGCTCCAGGGCTTACTGCGGCTGCACGTGATCCGGTGGCACGTGGTGACACCCAATACCTTACCGAGACTATTTATATTGGCCTCATCTATCTGTTTATACGGTCAAATGTTTGGTGAATAGTCCCGCCAGATGGACTTCGTGCTTTGAAGAGCTTCAGCCGCCCTCTCTGCTGGTTTTTTTTTTCCTGCGCCTCATCAGCGCCATTCAGAAGATCGCTGCCATTATTTTCCCCAGCGTGCGGGTCCAGACGTCATTATCTCGTTTTTAAAACCAGCGTTAAGAATAAACGAATGAGATTTGCTTGTGTTTTTTTTTAGTCTACAACAGCTAAAATCAGAGAAAAAGAGCTGGCAGTTTCTCACCACACAGAGTGACTCACCTACCACTCCGTCTCTGTGGGATCTGAATCACTGTCTCACTTTTACACCGAGGTCTTTTAAGACATCTGTGTAAAAAAAAAAAATCGTGCTCATGTTTCAACTTTGCAGCCAAAAAGAAAAAAAAAGCATCTTTATATAGCGACGCAGTGAGTCACTGTTTTAAATATAACGCTAATTGTGAGCTAAAAAGAAGTCGAGAGCGAACTTGGATGAGAAATTAAGACGTTTTAAACGGGGTCGTACGGGGGTGAATGCCGACGCTAGCATATCTAGGTGGGCCCCATATGGGGAAAAGGAGGGCAGACAATATGGGTCCCACATGTGTTTGCCCATGTAGGGCCACTGTCATGTAGGGCCCATGTAGGCGCTGGCTCTACATGGACAAACCCGTGTGGGGCCCATATTGTCTGCCCTCCTTTTCCCCACATGGGGCCACCTAGGTATGCTGGCTGGGGGAGAGCCATGGCAACACTCATGATGCCGTATTGTTTTCTTTCGTCCCACTGCCACGCAGTAACATTGCGATCTCTTTTTATGCTTTTGTGCAGCAACGTTTCCATTTCGAATACATGAACGTGAAAGAAAAGAGTAGCTTCGGTTTCCGCCCCCAGCAGGAACTAGAAAATAAACTCAGAAAATTCCCATTTCATTCTAAATTCAACTCTGCAAACGTCGACTGCAGCCTTTATCTTTTGCTCCATCACCACTATAACTCACTATCTGCAGCGTTGTTGATCACGTGACTTTATAATAACTTTACAGTCGTATTCAATAATAAATTGAAGAGTATCCGTTCCAACGAGGCAAAGCACTTTTTGAAAATAACAACCTTTAAGAAGATATTAAAACATATTTTCACTAAGCCCTCATGTCTATAATAAAAATGTTGTTTTTTTTTGTTCGTCTGATGGAACGTTCTCATCTTAAATGCTGTTTTCATTAGCCGTAAGTGGAAACCCGTCATAATTAACGGGATTAAAGGCTTGAAAACACAAATCCGTGTGGAATTAGTGGAGCGACTGTGTTTTGCCGAGTGAATCGAGTGACTGAAACAAACGAAGCGTCAAAATAAATATTCTAATCTATTGCATGTCGCTGGGTAACGTAACTCACAAGGAAGTGTTTTATCAGACCCCGAGGTTATCATTGTTGTAAGGTTTATGTTTGACTCTCATTCTTCTTTGTTTTGAAGAGAGGAATGTCTGTCTGTCCACGCCTACACACACACACACACACAAACAGAAAGTAAAAAATAAAAGTACCAGCACAAACCTGGAATTTATTAATGATCAATTTAGAGCTTCTTATCTCGGTATAAATCTTTAGTGTCAGCAGCAGTTTATCCCTCATCAACACTTGGCTGTTTTACTGCCAAGTCCACTGAACTTCTGGGAAGAGGGAGAGAAAAAAGAATGCTTGCTTTGATGCCACGTGAATTGCTGGTTAAGTAGGTCAGTCAGTAAGTCAGGAGTGGCAGGGAAGGAGCGCGCAAACAGTGGCTAACTCCATTACCTCATACAGGCGATTAATGTCAACAAGCCCATCCATCTGGCAGCGGCCATCCCGCTTCAAGTGACTTGTGAGATTTGAGTTCCCGCTCTGCAAACGCATAAACAAACCCCCGAAGCGTGGACGTGAACCCGGAGCTGCTCGACTCAACGAGCACATGCAAAGCAGGAGGTCAACGGCACGGCAACGGGCCGCTAAGAAGGGGTCGGCGGAGGAGGAGGAGAAGAAGAACTTCCTGTTTCGAAGCGAGCCTCGTCAACAACTCTTCAGGGTTTTAGTTGCACTGCAAAAACACAAAAATCTTAAAAAGAGTTTTTGTCCAGTTTCTGGTGCAAATACGCCAGTGCACTTAAAATAAAAAAAGTACCTTTTATTCAAGCTATAGGAGCTAGTTTTAAGCCAATAATTCACAATAACAAATAGCAGTTGCACTGGAAGGCTTTTCTTCCAGTGTCCTTTTTTGAGGACATTTTTCCTCAAGAAAGGAAGGAAGTAATATATATATTTTTTTTTTTATTTCACGCATAATAAGACACTTGCCCTAGAAATAAGACCAAAAGCCCTCTGTAGCCATTCATGTTCTTGCAGTGTGTTAAGAGGAGAATCATGAGACGGAAAATGTCCCAGTCAAATCCTCTGTTCAGGAGGGGCTCTGAGGAAGCACCGCACGCCCAGTGAGGAATGTGAATCAAACCGTCGAAACGCCTCCAATCGAGCACATTTTCACGCCACACAGAGCGCTTCGCGTCGTTAAAACATTACACATAAATGTGCGTTCACAGATGGAGACCAAAGGGACGAGCTCAGCTCTTCATCAGAAGGGGAAAATGTAAATGTAAATGTAAATAAAGCTGACTGTCGACCCGTCGCCTGCGGGGTTTGAGCAGGTTAAACCCATGACGTTTATTTGAAACATCCACCGTTCCTGTTTGGCAACGTATGAAAGAATTTCGGCTGGCCCCGCAGGAAGTGGTTGTCGCAGAACCGGCCGAATGACAACACGTTCCGGCTGGTGATACGGAAGGTGTCAGAGATGTGTCAATTTCAACATCGCATTCCTCACTCGGGCGTCCAGGGAAGATGCCTGGGCACAAAGGAGAGGCTTTGGCCCATTGTGAACGGGCAGGGAGGACGGAGATAATGACTCTCTCTGCTTCTCGGCTTACAGGCAGCTCAATGTTCCCGGAAGTAATCCTTAAAAAAAAATTATAATTAAATGATCTTTTAAATATTTAAAGTGCATGTACTGGTACCAATGTAAAAAATGTAAAAAAAAAAAAAAAAACTGGAATGTTTTCTCGCTGAAAACTGTTGCCTGCCGAGTCAAAAAGTGATAATCAAAATGATTAGTGGAAAAACAACCAGAAATTGTGGACTGCGCTGCAAAAAGACCAAGTAGTAGCATTTTTTGCTCTCGTTTTTGTACTTGAAATAAGACAGGACTAACTGAAACGTAACTTTTCAGTAAGATATAGGAGCTCCTTTTAAGTCGATAATTTCTTAACATCGGTTAAAAAAAAGAAAAATTAAAGTACTTGTTCGATTATTTCACTTGTAATAAGACATTGTTCCCATGCCAGTGGAACAAGTACTTCTTTGTAAATTGTTAACTCTAAACAACCTTCTTTATGTTGCTGAAAAGTTACTTAAAAGTTAGTTTTGTCTTATTTTAAGTTTACTGAAAGG
Source organism: Phalloptychus januarius (assembly GCA_902982915.1). Lineage (NCBI taxonomy): Eukaryota > Metazoa > Chordata > Actinopteri > Cyprinodontiformes > Poeciliidae > Phalloptychus > Phalloptychus januarius. The sequence goes on from CADWAE010000476.1 coordinate 2,939,447, forward strand.
TGTCCACTAGAAACTGGACCAAAATACTTGGTAAGATTTTGTGTTTTTGCAGCGTACAGGAACAAAAATAAATAAATAAATAAAAGAAACTTGATGGTGGGATGACCTCCAGGTAACTGTCCTTTTTATCTTCTGGAAACAGATGATTGTAGGCATTAAGGAAGCACATCCTATCCTGTAATAACTGTAAACAAGACAACACGCTAGGCTACGATGCTTTCAAACTCTACCAGACGTAAACCCCGTGACACATGACCGTAAAAAAACTAAATTAATGTTCCCTCCTCTGTGATACATTTACAAGTCCCACTTATGACACCAGGTTTCCCATAGGCCCCGTTGTAAATGCTTCAGAGCAAATAGCTGAGGGTTGGCGCTGATAAGACATTTCAAACGGAAACTTTTGGACGATCAGTGACAGTCGGCTGCTGCATGATCCAATCATGAAACATCGCTTTCCAAGAATCGCCGCATAATCTCACTTAGATTACGTGAGGTCTGGACTTGACTTAAAGTCATCATTTAGCCTGGAAAAGAGCAAAAGCAAACCATCGTCCTCCTGCCCCTTCCTGTCGTCGTCTTCATCGTTTTCGTCAGCAGTAACGTCTGCCTGTGGATCGCGTGACTTGTGAGACGTGACAAAAGCGTTTTGCGAAACACATCAGCGTCGATACGGCTGAACTTTATTGAAAAAATATGATTTTTTATTTTTTTTTAATTGCTGTGTTTAGAATGAGCAAATCTATTTAGGCAATTTTGTGGCGGCTAACAGGAGCTGATTTTGGATGGCAGGGCCTTCCAGTTTCTATGGTCTCCATAAACCTGTGAAGCCTACAGAGGTCGGTTCTGCCCCACAACCGGACGAGTTCTGAAGACATCTGGTTGCACTGGACTTTAAAAGAGGGTCTAAAGAGCAAAAGACAGCTTTATTTTTTTAGAGGTTGTAATGGAAGTGTTGAAAGGCAATGACTAGCTTAGCGGGGAACTGTGAATGACTCTTGAGAAAGACTCCTAGAAGTGATTAAGTAGCTGAGGCGCACTGGGTGACAGGAGTCGGCTTACAGGAAGGTCCTCCCCGCCACTCAGTCCTTCCTCCTCTAATCCAAACACCTGGAGGGGAGGGGAGAGGAGGGAGCACCGCGGGCCCCATGTGAGAGCCTGCTCACATGCAGCAGGGACTCAACGTGTTACAGTAACACCTTTCCCTCAGAAAGGCCTTACGTCGAGCCGACACGGAGGGCGGAACGGACGGACCGGGGTCCTCCGGCTGGAAGCGGGACGACCCCAACAGTCAAAACATCAGCCGTTGTTTGTGTTCGCCGTTTCACCGCTTGCATGACATGTCGCGGCGTGCCACCGTAAGCTGCGGAAAAGGCTTCCACGCCGAGGAAACGGGAGGAGACCGCTTCCATCCGGCGAGTTTGACGGAAAAAGGAGAAAGTGACAAATCTGAAACGGCCGGAGATCCGAGTCGATGAAGTGTTTCAGAAAGTTTTGTTAAGCAGGCTCCGACTTGCAGTCCCCGCAAACATTTTGTCTGGCCATGACAGACGTGTCTGGAGCTGTGGAGTTCATGGAGTCAGACAAAACAGGAAAGAGAGTGTGCCAAATTTAACACGCGCACACACACCCCCACACACACACACACACACACACACACATACGCACACGAACAAGCTGCATTTCCACGAAGCTGCAGCGAGAAAGACAGGCGGGTTAAGCTGGGATTTCTCCCTCAGTAAGTGGGTCACTGAACCTGGAGCGTCAGGCGATGGAAATAACTGTTTAAAAAAGAAAAAAAAAAGGGCAGCTGCGTTGGTTCAGACGCTTTCGGTGCGAGGTGACCTTCTGCCTCAGCTATGTGCAAATAAATGACAGAAACGCAAACCCAGACTGGGCTTTGTTTGAGCCGCCGAGGAGAGGAGAGGAGAGGAGAAAAAAAAGGAGATGCCAAAGTTATTTTTTGTCCTGCTCAGAAACCACCTGAGGTTTTTAAGCATCTCCTGCAATGCATGGAGTCAGAACAGAAACTTAAGATAAAAGCCAAGGTTCCCCCTCCACATGCAAAAATAAAACCAAGACCATGAACGGATGCCAAGTGTAAATGTGACTGAGTACCGAAGCCGACGTGGAGCGATGACGTTCGCTCATTGTCTGTGAAGCGACAGGCGGAAACTGAGGAGGAAATTGATGGATTCTGGGGGGGGAAAAAAAGAGAAATGATGGAGGAGAAGGAGAGGAATGGTGCTGAGGGGGAGGAGGAGGAGGAAGAGGAGGACGGCACGTGAAGGCAGAGAGTGTGTTGTCTGAGGGCCATGTGCTCGGGCCGGGCGTGTGAGTGACTGAAGCTGTTAACGTCAATGCATGACTCACTCCGGAGGAGGCTTCATGTACACACACACACACACACACTTAGATGGAGGTAAAGTGCAGAAGCGTGCTTAATGTCTAAAAAAACAGACAAAAAAAATAATAAGAATGCACTTGACACCAAAAACCAGAGAAAACAAAACCCTTCTGCTTAAATAAATAACAGTGAGTCAATAATAATAAAAGGAATCAGGGCCTAAAACTTTTCTATTTAGGTAATGTTAGCTACCGTTACTTGCAAAAAAACAATCACATCCCTTGAATTTTTTTTTTTTTTTTTTTTACATTTTGTCACTTTGCAACCAGCTCCAATGCCGTGCGCTCGGCTGCAAAGAGCATTCATTAGTGATAATGGTCCAGTCAAAGCACAGAGCTGACGCCATACAAGGTGTTTACTACAAAATAAAATAAAATAAAATAAAAAGGCAACATTTCATTAATTCATCCTGATTGAAGACACACCACACTTTTCAGATTTTTGTTTGAGGTAGGAAAAAAACATTTACAAATTTGTAGTTAGGTCTGTCACCAGGATTTTACAAAGTTCAAGACACTAACAGAATCATCTTAGGCAATTTTTTAATTAAATTTTCAGAGTTTAAACTGCTTGCATGGTTTGGTTCTCGATTATTCTATAGGCTATTCGATTAATCACATTTCACCACAGAAGCCTTTTTTTATACATTGTTAGAAATACATTGAAAGGTGGAAATAAACTAATGATTCACTTCCTTTTTAAACCTCCTACCTGCCAATATCATATAATATCAAACATTTGATATTAGAAGCTCATTATCAGTACAGTGTAAGGCTGATCTAGTGACTTTATTTTAATTAACTGATTGATGAAGAGATATAAAAAAGTGCTTAATACTTTTTTTTTTTAACTGGGTGAAGTTAAGACTAGTCCACTTGAGTTTTGGCTAAATGTGTATAGTATTTGTATAGTTTTAGCTGGACTACTGCTCTGATTATGTTGTTCTTTCAGCAGCTCGCCTGGTTTCGAGTCTGCACCCTCCTGTTACCGACTAATCGGTTACAAAATTAGTTGATGATTATTTTGGTGGTTGATTAATCACAATTAATCAGATGAATTGTTTCAGCCCTGAGAATCTTAATTACTGCTCTGATTATGTTGTTCTTTCAGCAAATGGCCTATTTTTGAGTCAGTACCCGTTATCGATTAATTGGTTACTAAATTAGTTGACACTTGTTTCAATGATCGCTTAATCACGATTAATCGTTTCAGTACTAGAAATCTTAAACAAGAGAAAGAAAGTTGATCGCAAATCATAATACACGCCTGCTAAAACGACCTTATTAGCAAACACAGGAGTATAATTCAGTAAAGAATTGCTCTGTTCTTGCGTTTTAAATGTATTAAGAACCACAGAAATCGTTTGTGTTGACGTTTTTGTTTTTCTAACGCTCACGGTGACAATGCAGAAAAGACAAAGTCTCACGATCCACCGGGCTCCAGAGCTTTAATGTCTCGAATGTCGGTTTGAAAAGCTAAACGATCGTCATCTATCTTGAAACCATGACACCCATAACTGTGAGAGAGAGGATGAGATTACAAAAAAAAAAAAAAAAAAAAGCCAAACACTGCACAGCGCTGCCAAGAAGGATTAGAAAAATTCCATCAATGGTTAGTCACTTCTAATTTAAGCCATAACCACATATTGGTAAAATGTCAACACGACTCAGATGGAGTTAGACAAACACGCAACATGACACGACCTCCTTGGCGAATTTGCAAGCCGTGCAAACAAACTTAGTTTAAGGATTAAGACATTTTCAAGTGCTGTGCTTCTTCTTATTATTATTCATCCCTGGGAACCATTTAAAGGCCCATCAGTGCTTTTAAGACTGTCACCAATCAACAAAAAATGAGTTGATTTGTGTTGTGCTCAGCCACAACAGTCAGACATTTTGGAACCAGAAGTTTACATACACCAAATAAAAAAGGCACGTAAACTTTTTTTCCTCACTGTTTGAAGTTAAATTAGACCAAACGTCTCTTGTTTTAGGTCAGTCACATTTACCTAAATGGTTTCTGTTTGCCTCACTGCAAAAAGCACTAAATCCTACCATATGTTTTTGTCTTGCTTTGGAGTAAATATCTACAAAGTTATAAATAACTTCGCAGCAAGATACAGGCGCTTGTTTTGAGTAAGCAATTCCTTAATATCAATGGAAAAGTACTGGTTCCACCGGCAGGTTGTTTCACCTGTAACACAGAATAAAATGTCTTGTTAAAAGTGAAATAATCTAAAACTCAGACTTTTTCTACTAACATTAAGGAATTATTGACTTTTGATTGACAAAAAGTTATTTGTAAGTTCGTTTTGACTTAATTCTGACTTATTTCAAGTCAGAGTTGCTTCTGATTAGCAGTAAGTAGAACATTAATCAACATATTTGATATGTTTGACAAAAATGTAATGTTTATTGCTTGCTTAATAATTGGTGGCTGTATTGTGTTTTTTTTTTTTTTATAAAGCAAGCATCTCCCCTCCTTCCCAATCCTCCCTTGACGTCTGTCGCTCAGAGCGATATACAAAAAAAAAAAAAACGACACTTTGAGGTCTTGAACGTGCAACGTGACGAAAGTTCAGGGAAGCGCAATGGTGGACGCTTTGTAAGGTCACAGCGCACCACGAAGACGCAGGACCAAGAAACGTGGTTGCATTCGTCCCGGAATAGAGCGCCGTAACTATACCAACTGCCTCCACGAGCCCCAGGGGAGTCGCGCTTCGGCAACGGTAGCCATAGCGAGGAAGAGCGTCAAACGCACGGAGCAACACGCCCGCACTCCTTTGAGAGTTTAAACGTAGAAGTATGCGAGCTGTGGGTGGAATTAACATCAGGAGAAAATGATACGGAACCACATGGGGATTCATGTTCAGCTCCTCTGTAAATACAGGAGCAACAAACGTATGCGCTGTACGCTAGGCGCACAATGTCTCGATGTGTGCGTGGGTAGTCGACGCCTTCGACCTGAGCTCAGCTCTTCCCCCTGCAAAGGAAATAGTTCAGGATGTTGCCGGCTGTACGCAAACAAGGTCGGCAGGAGGCGCCGGTTGGAATAAAGACATGCATGCAGCCACTCGCATCCGCCTGAGTGATACGATCACTGCAGCAGCAGCAGACACTCAGGATCAAATGCAATTAAGGTCCCGGCATAGCTTCTTTATTTCCTCAACAGACTCCTCTACCTGTAATACTATGAAGAAAAAAAATTAAATTAAATGACACGAATAGAGTCAAAATGACAAAAAAAATAAAGTCAATATTTTGAGAATAAACTTTTGCGAGAATAAAGTCATAAATAAAAAGACAGAGCCCAAATACCACAAGGGTAAAGTTGTAACAAAATGAGAATGAATATTTTGAGATTAAAATCGTAGCATTACAAGAAAAAACTAAATTATAGCAATATGAGAGTAAAGTGGTAATTATTTTTAGAATACAGGAGATTAAAGTCTAAATAACATGAGAATAATATCAGGCAAGAAAAAATGATATATTTCAAGAATAATTCAAAACACTAGACAATAAAGTTGGTCAAAATAATGTGAGAATACAGTCATAATATTCAGATAAAACATTTGTAATACTATCACTTTCTTCTCAGAATACTACGACTTTATTCTCGTACCATTATGAGAACAAGGTTGTAATATTGTGAGTAATTTAGTAAGACTTAACTATTGTATTATTTTGTCTTTATTTTCTTTATACAAGTTTTACATTGAAATATTCAGACTTTATTCTTATGATGTTTTATCTTCTCAGCGAATCCCTAATATTCTGTCGTACTTCTCTATTTAGAACATAGCAAGGAGATTAACACAACTTTAAAAATCTCATTTCATTTCTGAATGTATTTTGGGCTTATTAAACGCACCACAGCACCCCGACCCGGTCATCAAGCAAATAATTCTGGCACCACCCGGCTCGGATTTCGGGTCGGGCACCGGACCGTAAATCTAAACTCCAGCACTGATTGTATTTCAGCGGCTTTACGCGCTCCCAGCGCGCCGCTGCCGTCGGCGACCGCTGTGACACAACCAGAGAGGCAGCAGCAGCAGCCTGTCCTCCATCAGAACGTCAAGTATTCTGCTTTCACATGACCAACCTGATCCGTGCGGCATGCCGGTTGAAAACAAAAATAAACGAGGCCAAAACAGGGGGCGCCGCTAATAATAGCGAAACCGAAGCGTCCTCGTCTCGCTTCTGGTTCGCCGTCCCGACGGCCCGCTTCTGTGTTTCCAAGTAAACGCAACGTGAGGTCATCACGTCCGTCGCCAACGATGCAGAGATTTGGGACTCCAGTGGCCGTGTGTCCAATCTGAACCGCTTGGATCGAAAGCTTTGTGTCTCTACAAAGGGGCTTGCTAAATAAATAGGCTACATGAAGTGTACACCTGGGGTGCGACATTACTCACAAGTTTCAAATCCCACCATGTAAAAGTCTCTCACTTCCTCTAACGGTCCGAGGTCAAGAGGTGAAGGCGGTCAGTCCGCGCCTCGTCGATCCTCATTATGGACCTGCGGTTCCTGGACAGATCAGGGCATGACCTTCAGTCTGAACAGCAGAGACCACGTGCAGTTTGTCACGCTGTTCACTGTCATGTCTGTTTGTTTCACGATTTAGTTGTAAAATCTGCCTCCCAAATAAATAAAGCCGGCTTCCTCTTTCAACTGCCTCTGGTGACGTCACAAAAGTTAGGAAGGCAACTGTGAAGAGATTCTAATTATTTTAGTTATAATTTCTCCTTCAGGTCATGTGTTTCATTTCATTGTGGCAACAGTTAAATGACCAGAACCGGAGTGGAACTCCAACGCTTCAGAAACCATCAGAACTCTCTCCTTTACCAAACTGATATGAACACTGTTTTCCAGCCACAGACCATTATTTTATTGCACAATCAAGTAACTATGTTACCTTTGTTGTTGTGAAAAGGGTTAGATTAAAGGTTAAATCAAACATGACTTAAAAGAAACTTGACTTTGCAATTTGATGCCTTGAAATTGGGACTGTCTTTTTAAGAAGCTTCTGCTCTTTCTGACACTCCACCTTCAGGAAGTCACCGCAGCGCCGCTTCGTTTTCCCATTGTTAGGAGCGCTTGTGTTGAGTTCAGCTGGTAGTTTGCTAATTGCTGCTGCCGCTAGTCTGGAGGAGCTGAGTGAGGGGTTCCTCTGTGAGGAGGACGTTTTTGACGAGGGAGGTAACATTATAACACGAAGGGGTGGCGGAGGACTGTTTTTTGTTTCCACGTCTTTGTGAATGTTGGAAATAAACGGTCATAAAACATTTTCAAATCTTACCTATATTGTGTAAATATTATAATTTAATTAAACTGTAAATTATTACCAGATTTACATTGCGCCTTATTCCTATGTAGTTCGGTTCTGATCCCCATTTGGCCACGCTCACTTCTGCAGAACATGCAAGATTGCGTAAAATAACTAAGTTACATTCTGTGAACAGATTGTTAGAGCTATAACCAATTCTTTTATACTTTTTTTTTTCTTTTTACAGCAGACAAGCAAAATAAAGATACTTTATTTACTTGGCAGGAACAAACTGGTGCGTCATCAGTGTAAACCGATACAAATGGGACAAAAGGGCCAGGACACGCTACATTTGTGCACCTCTTGTGACGTCACCAACCCAGACGTTTTAAAAACTTACTTTGTGCAGTTCTCCAATGGCAATCCATGCAGCTTTATTTTTGTCTGGATACATTTCACACACAACTACTGGACAGTGTCTTTAATAGGCAAATAAGCAGTATTTAGCAGTTTAAAGTTTTCTTCTTCTTCTTTTTTTGTAGCTACTCGCTGTATGAACACAAAGAGAGAGAGAGAGAAAGAGCCAGACCTCGCAGGCATGCATAATACATGAGACAGCAAGAGACGAGGGGCAATGTCCTGGTTCTCCTCTACAACTGCTGACCTAGGCAACAAACCCTCAACACACAATGTGAGGCAAATCCTCATCTAATGCATCCAGACCCATATCCCCTTTGCTGAGTGTGCATATGCCGCAGCCAAGTGCTTGGCTGGGCCAGCAGGGCAAGTCGGGCTCTTTTCAGTTCTGTCACGAAAATCCTCTAAAGTTGGACCGAGTCCTAATTTAAATTTGAGGTGTAACAAAGCCTAGCTAGTTGTTTTTTGTTTGTTTTTGTTTTTGTTTTTTTTTTTAGGTTCAACCTATCAGCTCCTCAAAATATGTGCACAGCAGTAAAAGACCTCTACGGTAGGTGGGGTGACAGCTGCACTCGTTAAGAACTGAATGTGCCAAAACGTTGCACATTACTGACCCCATGCGGTGTAACAGTGTCATTACAGCTTGTTACGTAGAGAAATCGATTGTAGAGAAATGTGTCCACTGATATTAAAGACTTGTTAGAATTTAGGGACGAAAAAAAGGGCATGAGAACTTCCAAAGATTTTATTTTACTTAACAAAATTAGTTTAATTGCGACTAAGTATCCAGTATTTTTTCTGTGTACTCCGGTTGCCAAGCAACGCAATTTCATTGCCGAATTCACTGACAAAAGTCCATGTCTAAATCTATTTTTGCTTTGTCCTCTCATGTCAAAAGAAGAAATAAAATTAAAGTGTGATTAAGGCACGAAATGTCAGATAAACACTTTAAAATTTAAAGTCTATTCTAACAAGTTAGCATGTCAGCCTTTTACCTGACAACCACCGCTAAGACGTGCCGTTACTTAGCAACGACTGCTAGCAAGTTAGACTTTTGAATTAGCACTGGCAGGATGCTTATTACGGCTTAATAAGAATTTAAAATTCTCCCCAACAGAAACTTTCTCAACTACAAGTCATATGAAAGTTTGTAACTTTTTATTGAGGTAATATACTTATTCATAACACAACCAGTTATGAATGGACGCAGGTCTTTCTCAGAAATTTGGCCTGAGCATTTTTGCTCCACTATGATTTGGTCTTATTTGATCTCTGCCAATGATCCTCATAAAGGATGTTTGTGTGTTTTAGGATTATACCTATAAATACACACTTATTCCTGTTGTTCCTATATGTGCTTGTACATACATTTTCCTGTACACACTCGTACGCTTACAGATGACCTATGACTTAGGCTTAGGCTCAAATCTGTGGCTCACTGGTCCGATTAAAATGCAGAATTTAGCCATTATTCAACATTCACACGCTGCAAGACAAGATTGCATTTATATCAATTTGTTAAATTAAATTAAATGTTCTTTAAGAATCTGAAGTAAGCTGTGTCTGACATTGCTTCTGTGTTTTGCGAATAGATTACAGATTGATAGTGGGACCACATGGCCTGAGCAGATTCTCTCTTGAATGTGTTTAGTTTACAAGAAACAAACTCGACGAGGCCAACTTTATTAATGAACTTTATTCGGGTTATTTAGGGTTTTTAAATAGTTTTTTGTTTTTCAAGCTTCTATGTCAGATAGAATTAGTGGGTGCTGTGACTACAGCTGAGCACCAGCAGGGGGCAGTGCTGCTACGTGTGTACAGACCGGGAATTGTTTGATCAAAGATGTCAACAACCATCCAGCATCCATGCATGTTGGAGCCAGAGTCAGAGTCTAACCGAGGGCAAGAGAATGAAGACGATTTTTAATGGATCGCAATGGTGTTATTTCTGTGTTTACATCCATTCAAACTACAATATGAAGCACAGCTTAACCACAGTGTCCATACATGTCAGATACCTATTAAAATGTTAATGCGATCACAATACGACTGAAGTAAACAAAGCCTCGACATAATTTAGGAATTAGTTAATGGGAATGTTTGAAGGCATTTGGCAATGTGTTCTCCAAAACAAAAAAGTTTAAAATTAAACCCAAATACTATCCGTATTGTCCATCCATTTTCTATACACCCTTGTCCCTACTATCACTATCTCCAGCTAACGTTCTGGACGAGAGGCTGTAACCCTGGACAGGTCGCCAGTCAGAGACAGACAGGACAAACAACCATGCACACACAATCACAGACCTAAGGACAATTTAGAGAGACCAATTAACCTGACAATCATGTTTTTGGGAGGAAGCCGGAGAGAACCCACCATGCACAGGGACCCCTCAGGCCAGCAATCGAACCCAGAACCTTCTTGCTGCAGGGCAACGCTCTACCACCTGTGCCACTGTGCAGCCCACTCAAGTATCAAATTCTATTAAATCATGTCCTATTTTTTTAACGACCTTCTTGTTAAGCAGTTCCTAAGCAAATGCGGTAGGTAACACAATAGACATGAAAAGGTCGTAGGTGATGGAGAGCAAAGAGACTGAAAAATTGTACCCAAAAAGAACTTAAAAATAGCACCGAGAGAGAATAAATAACATTTTTTTGCACAACTAGATACTGAAAGTACACAAAAATATGAATTTCTAGGCTAAAAGGGCAGATTTTGCATATGTTTCCCTTAAGAACACAGAAGAGTTAAGACAAAAAAAAGCACCACATTGATTTTATATCGAACTTTAAGGTAGTCACTGAAACCTTATAGTACTAGTAGTAAGTATAAATGTTCTCTAAGAACAAAATCTTACTCTAAACACCAATACAGACGAGACAGGTTGGAAACGCTTCATCTTTATTTTAATGGTTTTTAATACATCCTGGTAATGCATATCAAATTCTGGATTAAAAACAGTCAATTATTTTGTTGTTGTTCGGAACATCTTTGGTAATTAAAAGAGTGATATGACAACCAGTTTTACAGGAAAAAAAAAAACTGTGTGGCTTCAGGTGTCATGTGCAGGAACACGTTACACTGAAGTGTGTTTTCTAGAAACAGCTTCTGTGGGAAGTGGAAGTCAGGGGGAAAGCCTGTTCATTATCTTCCCACAGCAGTCGTTTCTTCCCTCGGGGCTGAAAACCTCTCAACTTGCAGACTTTCAAAGGAAAGAAACTCGTGATGTAATAAATGTGGGTATACGGTATTCCGGTTCTTCTTTGCTGCCCTTCTATCAAACTGAGGATCTTAGCGTCGCCTCGAACGTCATGACTTTCTGGAAAATTCAACATACTCAAACGGTTTAGCTAGTTTTAGCACAACCTCTTACCTGGGTCAGTTTGTTTAGTTACAGCTTAAATTATCATGTTTGTTATAGATATTCAAACATTCCTAATAAAAAAAAAATAAAAAAAATCTAGAATGATCACAACAGCGTTTACGGGAGCATTTTAAACACTTTGTCAGAATTTTGTTTTTTTTTTTAAACAAGCAATGTTTTTGCCATTTAACAGATAAGCTAGCTAAGTGATGAGTCATCGAGATGTGCTCATCGATCAAAGGCGTGGTTAAAGTGAATCACAGTGGAGGCAAAATAAATACAAAAGTTTGCAAAATGTTCCAACTTTTAAAAGTCTAAAAGACAAACTAACACAAAAGAAGAAAAGCCACACGTTTAAGTTTTCCTTTCATTTTGGATATTGGGAGTACGGATCTGGAACCGTCAGCGTTCCGCTGCTGCCGTCATGAGCGCGGCCACAGGAATGCCCTCCATCCAGTCGGAGCTGCCAGTCACTCGCGGCAACCATCGCAGGTACACCATGAACCGGAGAGAGCTCGTCCTCCACACGCCTTTCCGATGCCTTCCAGCTCAGCGACGTCGGACAAAGGCAGATGTTCCGTCATCCTCTGTTTAAGTCTTAATCCCTTTTAATGACTCCAACTCAGTCGGGAAATGTACAATTGTCACAGTTATTTTTTATTTCCCCCCCTTTTCCTGTGTGAATACATTGGCACGTGCTTCCCGTACGAGGGTGTGTTCCCGCACGTCATGACGAGAAATCGCAGTCAAAGTGAATCACATGAAATCTCTGTGGGAAAGGTCGCTTCATACCCAGCGGCGTTCCGACCAGGAAGTAATCTGATGAAGGAGTTTTAGGTTCCATCACTAAAGTGCTTTTTTTTTTTTTTTTTTTATTCTCGTCAGAATCTCGTAAGCTTCCTTAAACGCATCCCGTCTCCGTCCCTTTTGGTGCAAAGCAACGAACCGCGGAGTTCGGGAAGCCACCTTTTGTGAGTCGAAGCCCGTTTTTCCCAGGAACCGACCGATCCAATCCGATCGGCTAAGCGGGCCTCACCTGGCGAACCGGTTGAGACTGGCGGTTGGTCTCAGCGGCTGCTTCTTGCTTTTGTGGTACAGACGCAGGACGAAGTCGAAGTTGGCGGTCGTGGACATGGCGTAGAACACGTTGGCTTTGTCCGGCACAAGCAACTCTGAGGACAGAGAAACATAACGCTGCGTTATCGTTGCGTTTCCTCTCCTGACCGCGGCGGATACGCCGAGCGGCTCGGACCTTTCTGCTGCGACATGATCTGCGACAGGGTGAAGTCCTTCGGGTTCATGTGCTCCAGGTGATGCTTCTCCAAGGCCCTCTGGATCACCTGGGCCGTTTTATCCTGACTGGTCAGCTGCAGAGACGCAAAAAAAAAACAACACACACACCTCAGTGAGTGGCCGCATTCCGTTGAGTCACGGTTGTGACGTGTTTTAGCACGTGCTAAACGACGGCCTGTTCCCGCCAAACTGCATTTTCTCTTGACATTCTAAGGAAGTGCTTCTGTTTTGATTGGGTTTTCCATTTTGGTTTGTCGCTAAGGCTTCCTAACCTTTTCCTGTTCTGGTGTTGTTCAGATAAGTGACCACATCAGACGAAAACACCTGACTGGACCGGGCAAAACCAAACCAAAGCCCACATACTCCAGAACTAAAGCAAAGATGTGACCCCAAAGTAAAACAAAGAGCAAGAAGGGCAGAATGTACATATTTAAAAAAAAAAAAATCAAAATAGGAAAAATCTAAATTGATTAGCCTGCAAGAATATCAGGAATGCAGTGTTCTCCATTTTAATGTGGTCCCAAAAAGGTCGAATAGACTCTGCAAAGTCTTCATGTTCTTCAATGAACGCTAACAGGCTAAAGGTTAGCTTGTTTTAAGCAAGTTTAAACATGCTTCAGATGTTCCATTCATATCAGCCAGACTTTTCATGATCGGCTGAAGTTTCTACTCAACCTTTGACCGGCTGGTTAGAAACTCAAACTGATCTTCTTCACAGGAGCTAGCGGGTTGTGCTCATTACACTGTACAGAGGGGATGCGGTTACTGAGTGAAGACTCCAAGACTACGTTCAGACAGCAGGCCTTAATGTTCAATTCTAATTTTGTGTCAACATCTGACTCTTGTTTTTTTTTTGCCTTGTCGTTTGTACTATAATGATGCGAAAGAAGAACCATTGTTTACGTCCGGATTTACCACAGAAGGCTTCTTCTGATGCAGAATTATGATGAGGAAAGAATCATGCAGATCTCAATAGCTGTATGAGCTTCTTTCTAATTAAAGCAATGCTTCTCATGAAATTTTAAGAACTTCTTCTGGTGAAGTTGCATCTTTCTTCTGCCAATATTATCACTGTTAAACTTTTTTTTTTTTGTAATTTTAGCCTGTTCCTAATACTTTGTCGCACAACTCAGAGAAGGGATGATGCATACCAATATTTTCAGTCATTTGAAATGTCTATTTTTTTTTTTTTTTTAAAGCCACATCTCACAGCCCCGTTCCAAACTGAACCAAACTCACCAGGATGCTTTTGTACATGTTGCCGTTGTTGTGGCCCAGGTCCACGCTGACCCGGATGATGCAGGAGTCGCAGCCCTGCCGGTTGTACATGGGCAGGGACGTCATGGAAATGGAGCGCTTGTGGTGGGGGGACGGGTGAGCGCCGGGCCGGGCGGCGGCGGCGACGGCGGCCGGGTCTGTACCGCAGAGGTCGGCGCTGCAGTCCGACGAGGAACCAGACGGAGACTCTAGGGAGGAAGCCGCCAAGGGGCAAGAGGAGGACGAGGAGGAGGAGGAGGCAGAGAAGGCCTCGGATACGTTGTTGTAGGAGCTGTGGAAGGACTGGAGAGGAAACGCAGACAGAAAATAAAATAAACTTTCTTGAATGGCCTCAAGAATTAAACAGCCCTTTGCTCTGCTAGTTAGAAATGCATAAATGTTGCGTTTGCTTCAAGAGGACAACTGTTTGACAAACAGAGCGCATTCTGTTGGAGACACAGCATGACTTAGCTTGCAACAAAGACCATCGCTGTAAGCACTGGAGACAATAGATACAAGACAGAGACAATGGCCTTTCATCCAAGAACAAAGACACACACACACACATGCAAAACGAGAGAGAGAGGGAGAGATGGTTACCTGTAGCTTAATAGAGCATGTTGAGTTTGGGGAAGAAAGATCTTCCATCTCAGATCCACTGGATCCAGAGGATGAAACGCTGATCTGGTCAGCGGGGAGTTTCTTAGCGCTCTCACTCACCGACCTGAAGCTGAGGAGGAAGACGCCATTAAGGATGCTGCAGCAAGCCGACTGAGCAATGACAATATTACGCAAGCTGTTAATCAACAGTTGACTCTGATCATCTAAGTGTAAATAAACCTGATGAGCATCAACTTCTGATTTGAATACGCAAACACAAGCTGAAGCAAAGAAAAAGTATTCACACCCCTTCAGCAGCAACAGTATTTTATTATATGACAGACACAAACTTCAGCGTGTTTTATTAGGACGTCAGATCGAGGCCAAGAGGAACATAATTGCGAAATGGAAAGGATCGTAATGAGAAGGCTAATTCCAAATAATGACATGGATTTTAAACATTTTAACGCAATTTATAAAAATACAAAAATCCTGAGCCGGAACCTTTGTATTCACGTTTCTGGTATGGCTGTAAATCTGACGCACGAGCCGATGTCCGCAGCCCAGTGCGGGTTACTTTTAGCATCAAACACCGATCTGATGGGACGCTGGAAAATACTACCGTTATGTTCAAGTTGTGCTAAAAGGAGTTAGCCTAGCGCCAAGGCTTTTCAAGCCTAAAATAGCATCTCACTGCTCAACGCGTCACAGCAGGACAAGTCTGAACGGACAGCCAGAGCTACAATCCAAACGAGCTGGAGCTAGGTCGCTAGCAAGGAGGGGAAGAGATTTCAGCCTCCGTATGTGGGAAGGTACTAGAGACAAACCACTCCATTTGCTTCCCAGTACTCTGCTCTTTTTTATTGCTCTACTGCATAAAATATCATTTAAATTTCTTGTTGGGCGTGGTCGCATTATGACAAAGTTAAAAGGTGACAAACGGTAAAAGGGCGTGACTGCTTTTCCCTGAGACGTTGCATGCAGCGTGATACTCACAAGGAGAGTTTCTTTGTGATAGAGCGGTTGCTCCAGGGATTCGGTGAACAAGCGTCCACCGGAGGCTCCAGCCGCTTCGACATTTCATAGCTGCAATAGGAAAATAAATAAATAAAAAACACAAGAAAGCATTGAATTTTCATGCAAACTGCTTCCTGTCCCCCTAACTTGAATCTCCAAATCAAGCATCCTGTATTTCTTTTATTCATTTATGCAGAAAAAGGGTTTTGAAAAGCAACTTCTGCAGTGCACAGCAACCAAATCTTTACTGTACTCAAGCAGGGACGCGTCATGTGATTTTGTCACATGACGAAAAGGGAGAAGGGGGCATAAAATTAAAAAAAATATATTTTCGGTTCACCTCTCCTGATCTGTGAGCAGCCTGTGTCCGTGCAGCCAAGCGGAGATTTTGGGATGCTTGGGGAGGTTGTACTGGGAACAGGACGCCTGCAACACGCGGATCTGTGACAGGACGTCAAACTCCTGCGTGGGAAACAAGAAATGTTGACGGCGGGACGGTGAGAGCAGGGCGAAACGCGCCTCTGGATGTCAGGACTTTAGGTTGCATAATCCGGCCCGGAGCAACAAGGTTGCCGTTGCGCCACTCAAGAAAGTCACATGAGACCGCCAGCTTCGACTGCGAAGTCAGGCTTATGTTTAACTTTCTGTTTACCCTGACAACATATGTACTGCTCTGCTATACAATCATCCAGCATGTAGAAAAATGTCACATAAAGAAGAAGAATCCATTAAATGAGAGGAACTACTTACCCTCCTCCTCTTCTCAAAGTTTATCAGTCCATCCTGTTAGGAGAGAGGATTATTAGTACTTTCAGTTATTACATAAATCAATGATTAATTTGGTAGAAGAAAGCCCGACCAAGTTGTTTTTTTCCAAATATTAACCATGTTGGTAAAACTACAACAAACGGCTGTCTTGAGCAACTCTGCAAATTTTTCCACACGTCTTATGGGGTCATTTTTTTTTATTATTTTATTTTTAAAGTGAATTACTGCAACTGTTACACAGCTGATTTTACAATCGCAAAAATGTATAGCATCATTTTAAAAATGTAATTAGCAACATTATTGTATTTCATTTTAAAAAGGCAGCAATTTCTTTAACAATAAAATTAAGCTTTGTTTGCTGTTTTTATTATTTTAATAATCAAACTAAGCTATTAAAACCACCATTATTGCTTCTCTAAGAATATTAGTTGTTAATCAACAAAACACTGACGGTTACAAAAAACTCTAAAATCATTTTCCTGAAAGTAAAAGCAACATTTTTAACTGCTAGCATCTTATGCTAATGCTAACGGAAACCCTCAGCTGATGTAGCAAAAAGCAAGACCTCAGTAGACAAAAAGAAGGAATTTATTACAGTAAATGTGTCAGTTTTATTTGCTTTAAGGTTCTGTCTGTTGTTGAGTGTACTGCTTGAAAATAGAGTCCTAGAGAAAGTTAAGAGCGTTCTTGTAACTACTAAGGCTAATCATGCTAACTGGTAGGAAAAAGATGCTAAAGCCAGCCTAAAATGTAGAATTTTTTTTAATAATTTTTGCTTTTAAATAACTAAAGTTAAACCCAATTTTTTTAAATGCATACTTTCAGCAAATATGCTTAGTTTTTTTTTGTTGTTTTTTTTTTAAATCAATAAGCAAATAGGCTGAGGTTTGGCATGCAGATGTTGCCTAGCAAAAAAAACAAACAAAAAAAAACTGATGAGCTGGCAGAAAAAGCTCAACTAATTAGTCCCCTTTTAATCTACTTTAAAAATGAAGATATTGCACTTTTAGCTTCAGCCATGTTGAGACTAGATCACAGTTTTCATTAGCTCAGTTCTAGAGCCACAAGTGGCGCCTTGGCTCACTTCAGATATTAAATGATGTAACATCGTTGCATTCTTTAAATTAACGAAATTCACTGGCCTCCTTGGTAAATCTGATCCAGAACTGCCAATAAAATGTTCCAAGTACTCCAACATAAACGTAGCATGGTTCACCTCTGTGGTGTCGGGGAGAGCCGTGTCCAGCATGGTGAGGACGGTCAGATAGGTGCCCAGGTACGGAACCACTCCACTTGAAGTACTCTGTAAACAAGCCATGTGCAGAAACCCATTAAGGTTATAGCAGCAGGTTTATTCCCCCCTTTTGCTTTTACTCTAAAACCAGCTTGTTCCACATTGACGGATCTCAACATGACAGCGTTCACACCAGGACTGAAGGCGGTCAGAAGAACTGCTCGTATTACCACCCAGAAGAATCTGTTCAGGACCCCATGAAAACCCCCCGTCTGGTCTATTATTACTGACCCATAATCCTATTGACCTGACGCCATTTGAAACCCGCTCCGCGCCGAGCTAAAAATAGTTTCGGGTTCCAGAGAGGGAAATCAAGCCTCGCGGGGCTCTTTCAGAGGCGTGGAATATGAGGGGGGATTTGCATGAGTCTTCTGCCTCGTATGAAAATGACTCAAAGATGAAAGGCCAAGTGACACAGAGCACCGGTTTGATCGGGCTCGTATTTAGATGTAGCTTACCATCTGCCGGGGGAGCTGACACTTCTTGCTTAACTTTGGAGAAACATTATCCACATTGGCTTGGCTTCCGTCCTGTTGACGACAATCAAAGCTGTGCTCAGTTTAAGCTTAGAGGCAGTTCCACTGGCCAAAGGAAGAGGTTTTATCACACATTAGCTTGAACATCCTGTTTAACAGTTAATTGTTATGTTCTTTTTTTTTTTTTTTTTTTCGCAAAAGGATTGAATCCATTTCCATTGTGCCTGAGCGTTTTTATCCATAAGCAAATAGGCTTAGGTTTGGAATCCATATGAATGACAGTGTTTACATAGATAAGAGGTCTGCCTGAAAACTGTAAGGCAATCAAGAGAAGGTATTGTGGGGGCAACAAACGCTAGCTGTTTAGCTGCCGGGTACAGAAAGAGCAAAGGAACTGATGGTTTTAGGGTTCTTTATTGGAGAAAGACGTCTGTGACGCAGCTCCCTAAAGAAAGTCACAGAGAAGAATGAGACGGGAACATGATGTGCTCAAGGCCCCTTGTTTGCCATTCATAAGCATTTCTGCAAACATTAACTCAAAACGGAATCTTTTCAAAGATTAAAAGAGTGGCATTCGTGTTCAAGGAGACAATCTTTGCACCTTGTCCATGAGTTAACGTTCTGGTTTCTTAGTAACTGTTTTTTTTTTAGATCCAAATCTGTAATTCTAGGTTCTTTTTTTTTATATGCAACCAATTAACATTACATCAAAATTCTGTATGGGGCAAATTGTAAATCTGCCATGGTCATGATTTTTAAAGGTCGACCAGAAAACTGCAACTGCTGCACCCCAAACATTACTTAACATTCAACATGTACTGGAAACTGGTTTTAAGTTGTGCTAATGCTTTAAAAAGTTCAGATTTTAAAACTGATACTGTTAGAAACTGGTCTGGATCTCGAATTTTGAATACCGCAATACCCAAAAAGTGGTGCAACGCTGCCTTTCAGATGGCTGAAAGAAAGCTGCTGCAGTTTATCACAGGCCAACTCCGCAAACATGATGTGGGTGGTGTTTCTCTCACCTCCACCAGGAGCTCTCTGTTGGTCAGAACACAGTTCTCGTCCGGGAACGTCTCCCAGAGATTATCGAACGTGGCCGTGCTGTCTCTGCAAACAGGGACCAAGACAACATGAAGACGGCAGCTGCGGCTTGTTTTAACATTATCCACAGTAAGCACTTTTTAAAGCTTTCCAAAGTTTCACTTGTTTGCAGGGTAAGCAGTTTGGATGAAGCCTGGCACCAATCTAGTGAACTTTCAACTCAGTTCACGACCCGAGCTACAATATGGGTCATCGACCAAAGGAGACGTTTGCTGACGCGCCCAATCGAGTTCCACAAAATTGCACCCATTGGCAGGTTGATGTCCTTGTTAAGAAGCTGTTATGTAGAGAAAACCTACTTACGACCTTGGAGACGGGCCAAAGAGTGCGGCCTTTGAAATGAAATAAAATAAACAGATGATCCAAAACCCCACCTGCTGACAGCTGCCCAGGTCTTCCTCAGCCTGTACACGGCATTCGAGTGCAGGGCAGAAAGGATCGCCTTGAGGGAGGAGAAGTTCTTCAAGTGACGACATTCCTGCAAAACAAAACCGACTCATCTCATTTCAATGTTTCTCCAATGCTGAGCTAACCAGGCATGGGTTGGTAGGAGATCTTCAAAGCGCGATACACTTTTGGGAAAACGTGCAAAGGTTCCATGGTGTTGTGCCCTATTGTTATTCTTAGTCGTTCGCGGCTAAGAAGTGTAGCCGATAGCTGGCCTGCAGTCTGCTGCTGAACGGATAAGCCGCTTAACAGCAGATATTTATTCAAAAAGTTCCACTTAAAAAAAAAGAAAGAAAAAAAACACATGATGTCTCTGGACAACAGAAACAAAAAGAAAAAACTACCACCGCACTCATGGGTGTTTGCATATTGCTTTTTGCTTCTTAGCATCATTTGTAGTGTTGATGCTACGTAGTGTAGGCGCCCTACACTGCCCCCTAGAGTCTTGGAGAATATACTCCGTGTGGATGAGCTGCACGCCGTATAAATTACTGTTGGCTTTACTCTGAGCGTCTGTTTTCATGTGTCAAGCATAAGCCAAGCGCACCACCTATACATAATGACTAAATAAAGCTCCTCAGTCATTTGGCTGCTATAACCCACCTGTGCCACCTTGATCCACTTCTCAATGATGCGGGCCCTCTGGGCCGGATTCGAAGGAGGCGACCCAGAGGAGCAGTTAGCTGGTTCTGCAGACTGAGAGAGCAGCGACGCGATAACCCTGTTGGTCAAAGCGTTGAACTGCGTGATGGTGGCTCGGATTGTGGGAGACATGTTTTCCTTCTTGTCTCTCTGGGACCACACGCAGCCCAGACACTGGTAGGGCACCACTTTGACAAACAGGGCCTGGAAAGGTCAGGGAAGCCCACCGTCAGCCTTTAAAGCATCAGATAAAGGCGATATTTCATAACGAGACGTGAAAAAAAGTATCCAGTGACGCACAGAGTCCATCTGAGAGAGCTGCTCGGCGATGGCTGAGGCGGAGAAATCCATGATGTTGCCCTGATCCGGAGAGGTTTCACATCCTGAATCCTCACTGGCAGACTCTTCCTCCCCTTGATCAAGACCAATGGCAACATTCGACGATGCTCCTGAGATGACAAAAAAAAAAAAAAAGCACTATTACTAGTGGGAACTTAATTTGTTTCCTACCACAATTACTGTCAAGAAGACAGACTGTGTCGTCACAGCTGAAGGAATAAAGGGTCACCTTCGTCTTTCTGGAATTTTCTGAGCAGCTCCTCGGCTTGTCCAGCCAATGAGCAGAAGTTCGGCTGGCTGCGCATGCCGTCGTGCACGGCGGAGCTGATCCTCAGGTGATCCAGCAGCAGGCGGAGAGCCGGGTGCTGGGGAGGGTCCCTGAAGTCCTCGCTGTACTCATCCAACCACGTCTGGATGAACGTCAACAGAAGGCTGGAGAGAGAGAGAGAGCAGAGAGCACCATTAGCAGCCAGGAAAAACCACAACAAACCTCAAGCGGAGACATTTTCCACCCACCTCCTGCAGTAACCCGCGTTGTCAACATCCGAAGAGGCGCTGTCCCTGTAAGCAAATTTAAAAAAAGAAAATCAAAAGTCAGCCTCGTTCTTTCCGTCTTCTAAAATCTTTTGATTATTATTTGCACCCGCCTACTCCAAAACGCTAAACCCAGACGATGCATAATGGCCGCTGTTGGGAGTTCCAGCTAATGAGCACCTGCTCGGCAACGATCACACCAAAGCCGGGACAAGAGGCTCGCTTTGTCGGCAGCAACATCAAACACAAGGCTCCTTTCAAAACGCGGACTGAGCATGAATAAACACAGGAGGTTTTGTTTTTCCAAGACTGATTTATGCTTTCTTTTGTCGCGGAAAAACAACCTGAAATATTGGTTCCTAGGAGCATTCGTGCCCTTTGAAAGGTTTCTTTGTGGGGTTTTGTCTCTATTAGATTTTGTACAATTAGAACCTGAAGTAGAGGGGCAGTGATTTTGCCGAGTCAGCCGATCGGTTGGTACCGACTTCCTTCGTGACTCTTCCATTGCATTTAGCTACAATTAAATAAAAAAAATTAGAATAATACAGTAAATAATCTTTTTTTTATTCTTAAATTAAAAAGAAATAAAAAACTATTTGTGATCGGCCAGAATGCTGCAATCGGAGCGTCTCCAACCAGAGGGTTTCACCCATTTTATGGAGAAAATTAACTCAAACTCAGTCAGACTGGATGAAGAACATCTGTGGACATCATTTCACAAGTCCTGTCACAGATTCTGTTATGGATTAAAACTTTGACTAGGCCATTTGAACACAAAACCCATCAATCTAAATCATTCCATTCCTTTTTTCCCCACTGTATTAGTGTTATTGCACTAGTGGCAAAATACTTAGTAATATTTTGTTTTTCCAGTGTATTTGTGTGTGTTTATGGAACTTTAAGTTTGTTTAGCTAATTTTGTTAAATTTAAGGCAGGAAAAAATGTTATCAATCTCCAAACTGGACATGCAAAACCAGGTTTTTGCCATTTTTCTATTGCCGTCCGCACAAAATTCTCTGAATGGGCCATACGTTTTACACCTCTGATGTAGACGGTGCAGAATCTAAAAGATCAGACGAATACAGACAGTAGCCAGCTCGGAGTGGCACAAAGGAGGCAGCTGTACCTCTGGAAGAGCAGCTCTATGAGCGCCGTGGTGCTGGTGTAGGCCCGGTAGGTGGAGAGGAAGATCAGGCTGTAGTCGGGGTCCTGGCTGCTGCTGTCCAGGAGGTGATTTATGAGCAAGTCCAGGGTGGCGGCCTTCAGACGCCGCACCTTGCAGGTCCTGTACTGGACAAAACCGCAGCAGGAGCTCGTGTCGCTGGGGCCGGGCGAGGACGGGACCGGCTCCCGGCGCAGCGTCACCCCATACACGACGCCGTCCTCCTTCTCCTCGCCCCACTCCTGCACTGGATTCTGGAGAAAAAAAAACAACCAATTTGAATCCAAAAACCAAAAGACACAGAGTCACATGTTCAAATATAGATCAAGTTATGTTTGCAGTTATAACAGAAGGGTCAGCGGGTGAGCTCAGCAAACAGAAATAGTCACAAGCAATCCTGGCCACACAAACAGGTGACACAGCAGCCCACTGAGACCTAACACTGATCCCTCGCAAAGCCGCAGCAACCAGGTAATATTTATGTCCGCTAGCAGTCATCATCTACAGCGACGGCACAAACAGGTTGGCGTGCGATGATGACAATTATTTCAGATCTCGCTGATTCAGATGGATGGAACAGATGTAAAATAATAACATAGTGTTGTGTCTGTATGTGTCAGAGCTGCAACTTCCTTGCAGCTCTGATCTTTCCAAGAATCTTACAGCTAAACATCAGTGTTTATGGACAAATAAAGGAAAGTCAAGAGGTTGGCACAGCAACTTTGGGGAAAATAAAAAATAAAAGAATTTACCTAGTATTCAGAGCACACTATAGGTCTCTGCAGGTGTTGACAACAGCAGGAGTCATTGCTCTTAGATTTAAATCCTCTTTTCATAAAATCAAAACAAGAGGTTAGGCTTTGCTTTATGTCAGGGCTTTCAGTCAGTTTGGTGTTACAGCCAAAGCCAAAACAGAGTTTTTTAACAGCGCACCTGGAATGACACTGGAGAACCGGTTTTATCAGTTGTGAGCGCCCGAGTCGGGCCACCAACTTATCACACTTTAACGTGAAAACAGCTGCATCACCATCAAGTAAGCTAGTTTTCCACAAATTATAGGAATTCATTTTGAATTTTTAAAGTTCAATTAAGAATGTCAACATTAGCTACTTGATTTAGGTAACAAATCCTACCTAAAATAAAAACATATATATATTAAAAATGTGTTCTTATTAACAAAATTAGCTCAAGTGTTAGTGTTAGTTAGTAGCTGGCTAATAAATTTAAAGTATTTTAAAATACTTTAGCCCAAGTAGCATTGACTTAGCTTAGCGAGTTAGTTTATCTAGGTAACTTGAGGTGATAAGCTAACTAGCTACACTTGTTTTAGCAGTCTATCGTTTTAGCGATAAACAGCTAACACTGTTCATCACTAAGTGGTTTTTGCTAGTTTAGCGATAGCACCAACTAGCTAAAACAAAAACAGAAAACAAGTGAAGCTGCAGCATCTGAAATCCGGTGATGCAAAAACAATATTCAAAGAATCTATTATTAGGCACTGCGTACTGCTACAGAAATCAGAAGATAGGACCTGACAGAAATACATGCAGGAACATTTCAAAGGGGATCAGTATAGAAATATCTGTCAGATGAATGCAAAGAAGTTTCCAAAGTCTAGTCTGAGTTGGTGTCATCTATATGTTGACATTACATCTAACTCAAAGTAGCAATAAGTTTAATAGGCCAGTATTAGGATGTGCCTTTTTCATCCCTTAGCTTCTCCCAAAATACCCAAAGACTGCAGCTAATTAGCTAAGTAGCTACCCACAAATAGCTGAAATTTGCCAATTCTTGAGACTCCTTGTAAGATCGATTGGAACCGCCGATTTTAAAAGTTCAAAGCACAAAAAAGATTGCCACACGCATTAAAATGTGTGGAAAACCATCTTAGCACAACCGCAGAAGCTAATATCTACAGTTGTCCTCATTTCTACTCATGGGAATGCAGCCAATCACCACCAAAGAAAATGAATAGCTGTCCTCTATTGGCCGAACACAAATACCAACCAATAGAGTGTGATGTAGCATTGCAGATAAGTAGTTGAGCTTCCTAAGATTTTCCTTAGATTTTTAAAAATCTGTCTGATTTCCCTGATTTTTTTAAGCTGAGCTGTAAAAGCAAAAATCTATGAATAGGCAAAACTTTCACAAATAATTCAAGGTAAAGTTAAAAAAATAAAAAATAAAAATCTGAATTAATGAATCTGCAAATACCGGACTACGATTTGGTGGTTTGCAGACAAATGAACAGCGTGATAGGAATATTTATATTTTAATCTCCATGGTAACTGAGTAGGACAGATCCTGTCTGCTGCTCACGTCTTTGCTCGGATCACATTTCATTTGAAAAGCTGAGCTCACAAAAAAGATTTGAGACAAAAACAATGACCTCTGCATAGGTTTTGCTTTTCGGGCTCATCTCACTCTGAAATGCCAAAAGTGAACACAAAAGAAAAGAAATGCTCTTTTTGTGCCTGCTATTAGAATTAAGGTTTCATAAAACTTTGTGCCACCCCTGACAATATGTCACCCAGAGCTGTTAGCCACAATGTCCATGTTAAAAACGGCACTATTGAAAACAACCTCTTCTCCCCAGTTCTACTGCAGTTATTTCACCATTTAGAATTTACTAATAAAACTGTGTGACCCATTTAGCACTGACTCACTTCAACAACAAAACAATATCTACTAGAAATCAACAAATGTGCAAAAGAAAGCATGAACAATATTAAGAAAAACGCATTAATGGTCCTTTGGGTGGTTGCTATGAACCTAGCAACCAACCAAAGGTTGCTAGGTTATGAACTTAGCTAAATGTAGTCCTCTAAATCAAATTCTACACAAGAGCCCCTTTCAATGGTCAGAAAATTAAAAAACAACTTTCCTCCGCCTAACTAAGATATGTAGACCCCCCGCAAACAGCAGGCAACTTGCTGTGACACCTGATATGTGATGTTTCCAGCCAAACTCACCATGGTCAGCTCCCATTTGCCCATCTTGTCTGCTCGGCTTACGAAGGAGTGCGGCTCTCCATCTTGACAGCAACCTCAGGTAAAGTTAACTTCCAAGTAGCGAAGCTAAAAAAATATATAAAAAAGAAGGTCCTTGTGAGTCTCCAGCAAATTTCAAACCAAAAACACTCGCATAGAATTTCTCCGGTCTCGAGCTACCTTGCTTCCTTCCTTCCTTCCTTCCTTCCCTCCTTCCTTCACGCGCTTGTCTTGAAATGCTAAGGAGGGTTTTTGCTACATTTTTGCTGCTGGATATTTTAAAGAGTCGGAGCTGCTCCTCTTGCCTTTTTGCCTGCGGTTGGTGCCTGGGCGTTTCGGAGCTGTCCCAGCCTGTCCGCCAGCACCGACACCGGCTCAGAGGCTCTCCCTCTTTGACAGGAGACGGGGAAGAAACCCGTCCGTCCTTATGTGGGAGGCGGCGGCTCTCCCGGGCCTGCCGGGAGGAGGCGGGGAGGAGGTGTGTCCCTCGTCATGCCTGCATGCGTCTGTATGTGCGTAAAAAAAAATCCTTTCGCTTCTATTCACTGTTACTTTATCGACCTAGTTGCTATTTAAGTTTTAATTATTCTATTGCGCTATTTTAGAATTAACTAGCTTTGTTTTATTTTATTAGTTTTTAGCTTGTCCAAAGCACTGCAGCAAGAGAAGATGAAAAATGTGGGGGGGTTTTCTCTCAATGTCTCCTTGTTAAATATGAATAGAATTTTCTACTCTCATATAAATCCCACAATACTCAGTTTTGCTCTGTAATGGAAACTACTGAAGGAGAAAGTGTAGTCATCACCAGTTTATGACATTAAAGCTAAAGCAGTTTGGTTATGCAGAATAACAACAAAAAAGAAAAGCACATAGCAGTGGCCTACTTCAAGAATTACTTAAAGTAGGCCACTGCTACCATTTTACTGAAAATACGATCTTAATAGCTATTTTCCTCCTTTATAAATGAAATCATTTAAAAACTGTATTTTTTTTATTTACTTTTGATATGGTATTAAAAAATTTTTGATGACGGAAAGGTTAGAGTGACAAAAAGGCAAAAACTGATTAAATCCATTACTTTTTATGTGACACTGTAGGTCCAGCAGTCTTACCCGGTTTAATTCAATTCAATGAAACTTTACTTGTCCGTACGGAGCAATGGAAAAGCACAGCGAAGCAGCACAAACGTGAATAACACAATCACTTAAAACACAATGGCATACAAAAGTAAATCTAAAATCAAAGAGCAAGCAGAAAAGAAACACTATTTGTGTGTTTTTTATACGCCACCAGATGACCGAATCAGTAGACGGACGCTCACACAGCCAAATGTTTGACTTTCAGCCTCATGATGACTAAACACAAGGAGCACAAAAACCCTCATGAGAGGAGAAAATGCATGCGACAGTGGGATAAAGTTGATGTTTCACATTGACGCCAAGACAGCTTCTCATATTTGAGGTCAGAGGAACTGTGGGCTTCACATAACCTAGAGTTCAATAAAACGTTGAACTAGGTCACCTTGCCCGTGATCGAATGTGTTTACTGTTCCAAGCCAGATTCCCTCGGTGTGACCACCATCATGTCCGCTCTGCCGGGAAAGAAACACACTCCTCTGTTCTGTGAAAAATTATTTTTCTTTCATGCTTTTGGCATTTTTCTGGGCACCAGCCAGCTGCTTTGTTTCTCTCATTCTCGTAGAAAATCCAGGTACAACATTGCATTTAGAGCACTAAGTGAGAGAATCTGAGTTGGTTTAGCCCTCATGCGTATAATGATGCGCGTATCATTTGTGGTAACAGGAGCACTGACACGATTAACGCGACATTCCGGTCCTCTTGGTGCCTCAAAACGCAGCTCGGGTTACGGCCAACATCCTCCCAGCATCGTCACTGATGTGAAGACGCCGATGCTGATGCTGGGTGTGGCCCTCTAAAGTTTTATTTTGCATTTCAATTATTATCTCTATGTTTCCCTGGCTCTGTGTATGCGTAACACAGTACATGTCAACTATATATATATATATATTGTTTTTTTTGCAAAAAATGCAAAAGCACAAAGTGGCATGTAATTATGAAAATATTCGATGTTGTCCCCAGATTTTACGAATGTGAAACTTCAATTAGAATGGTGTGCATTTGACAGTAAATAAAATCCAGTGATTACCTTAAGAAGTCGCCTCATTGGTAAACAGAGTCCACTAGTGAAAAAGCATCAAAGTTAAAATGGGTAATCATAATCTATTGACCTATTGTGTGATCTTTTGCTTTAAATTATCATTCCAATAAAAAATAATGATAATAAAAAAACAGCTAAGTGAAAAAGTCCGCCACAAAGTCAAGAACCCAAGTTATTCGTCCATGCAGCTCATTGTCGGTTCACAGCAAAATACCAAATACAGCCCCCTTGATTCTATTCAAAAATATGTTATTTATCCCGAAGGAAAAGTAAGTGTTGTTGTAACTCATTTCAAAAACTTCTAGTTTTATCACATCTACCTCAAATTTCAGACTATTGTGCCCCAGCGGCAGCTACTTCCTGGTAGCAGGAGGCTACTTCTATTCTGATGTGTGACAATCTCATGACAATAAACATCAGGGCAGTCCAGGTATTATGTAAGATTTTTGATATGCTAGCCAGTTGTTCATAGGTTATATGCACCGTGGCAACCGTGTTACCACAGTTACACACACCAATCATCCAAAAAGTAGAAAGAAGTCAGAGAACCAATTGGCATGAGTAGAACAGCTGCTACCAAAGCCAGCTGGCGTCAATGCAA
Source organism: Phalloptychus januarius (assembly GCA_902982915.1). NCBI lineage: Eukaryota > Metazoa > Chordata > Actinopteri > Cyprinodontiformes > Poeciliidae > Phalloptychus > Phalloptychus januarius. The sequence goes on from CADWAE010000476.1 coordinate 2,967,607, forward strand.
ATGTTTGCTTTTTATGCATTTAAACACTAAAAGAACATGTCCACAAATAGATTCAGTGCTTTTTGCTGGCTGGGAATGCAGATGTATGAATGACGCGACACCTGGGTTATGTCGTACCTTCAGTGATAACTGTGTTTTACACACAACCTTGTTGGATATTGAACAGCGTAACATAAAATTTAGTTTCTGGCAAAGGAAGATCCGTTTCTTTTGGTCAGGAAGTTTGTTTAGCAAGTTTTGTAGCGCCTATTCAGTTTTCACTCTAATAATCTCAACCTTGATTTGAACGCCCCTAAGCCGTTCTCCCTACCAGATACTGCTGGTTGTAACGTTGTCTGGGGTTTCTTCTTCACAGGTTTTGCTCACGTGTCACTCCTGACAGGTGTCATAAGGTGAGACTGGCTTGGTATATTGCAGCGAACTATTTCTCTGTTTTACACCACCATCTTTTCATGGCAACGGAATGCAAACTCTACGGCTGACTAGAAAGACTCATCGCTGAGGTATTCTGACTTCATGTCGAAGTCCAACCTTTGAAAGACATTTGTACAGAACAGCTGCTGGGAAATGCTTTTGAGAGAGAGCCTTGAAAATTACATCTGAGGTCTTTTGTCTGAGTATTTTCCACAAATAACACTCCATATATATTCTTTCGGTAATTAGATTTGTTCTGATTGTCTTTAGACAGGAGCTGGCCAGTGAGTCCGCTATGTCCTTGTGAATTATTGCAAAGTAAAATTCATAGATATCCGGCATTTGGACTTTAGGCTCAGGAATTCAACGACTTGGAAGGAAAGCTGACAAACAATAGGTTATAGCACTGAGGAATGCAGACAAGACGGTTCCTTATCACTAGAACACAAGATCCAAATACCTGTTGAAAGTCTTCACATTCATCAGCCTCATGACAAGCACTTCTTGTTATTGTGCTCAGAAAACTACTTCACTAAATGTCAGCAGCTAGCTTCAGTGGAGCGGCTCTAGAGCAGCTCACAGCCTTTGGTTCGACACTCTAAGCTGGTTTAAAGGCTTCTTCACCGTTTGGACAATAAAGCAAGATAATTCATTCAAAATTAACATAAGAGAAAAGAAAGTGCGTTGAGAAAGGTTTGGTAAAAACTCCTAGCTGCAGTTCACAGCTGGGTCCATCCATTTGGCACTAGACTACTGCCCCCAGGTGGCACAAGCATGGCACTACATAATATGTAGTTCCCAATGTAAATGATATTTTATTTGAAAAAAACAACAACTTGGCGTTAAAAGAAAAACTTGGGAGCCCAAACACTTTCTCAAAGACCGGATATGGATTGCCGGACTTATAGTGTTTGACTCACTGTCATGAAATCGGCACCAATCGATATTAGCATAAACATGACAAAATAACCAAGTCTATTATGATTTTTTTTTTTTTTAGTTTAGCATTCATTTAACTCTCATCTGAAAGTTGACTCAGTTATAAAGCAGCTTTAGCACTTTCGCCATATTTGTTGGTGTCAAAAAACATTTCTTAAAAAACATTAGCTAGCAATGGTATGTTAGCAGCTTGTTAACATACCATTATGTATGGTAGTTTCTAAACTGCTGACTTGAGGCTCAGAAAGCAGCAAAGATGTCTGTACACGACTCAAACCTTTGCCTGACAGAAAAGTCCAGAGGGGGGAAAAAAAACTAAGAATATTCTAAATTAAATGGTCCTGACATGACAAAATTTAAGATCTGTGATTAACGTGTTTAAGGCCAAGTTAAAAAAAACCCAAAGAATTATAATAATAATAAAAGGAATTTATGTCCTTGCAAGCAAGGCTTTAATTTCAGGTGTGTGAATTTATGACCAAGGATGCATGGACACACTAAAACTTTGCTGACGTTTATTTAATGCAGCACAAAGGTATTACTGACACAGAGGCAGAATATATGGCCTGTAAGATTAAAGCCAATGATGCAGAGGCAGCTGTGAATGACTCCAATGACTCCAAGATAGTTTTTTTTAATACATATATATAGAAAATCGTTTTATTTCTAAACAAATACAGCATATGTCCCAAATACAAACCTGTACATTTATATAAACTGTGCTTTTGTATCTAATAAAACCCTTCCCATAACATAAGTGGTAGAGGAGGCCTCTGTCTGGCTGTGTGATGGCTTTAGTAACATCAAGTAATAAAATAAGACGAAGTTGTAAAAGCACTTTAAACATCAAGAAGTTACCGTGTACCTTCATATAACATAAAACACGCTCACGAAAATGTGCATGATTAAAAAAAAACTCTTAAAAACATGCAATACAAAATAAACCGATTACATTAAAGGCTTTAAAATTCACTTAACTGGAAAACAGGAAGCTAGGAGAACACGGACATGACGGTGTGTGATGCAGACAGACGCTCCGAACCTTTACGAGGTAAATACATCTGACATGAGAGGTCGTCACGCAAACCCTGACGATTCAGGGACTTGTCTTTGGCAAAGTGTTCCTCAAAGCCACAGTCTCTTTTAGTTAACGGACTGGTCTCACACGGAGCTGTACAGTTTGATCAAAGGCTCTACTCGGCTGGTTTGGTCTGGTTCTTCTTATTTAGGATCTTGCGGAGGCTCTCGGGCATCAGGTAAGGTCTCTCAGAACTCCCATCGTTCCTCTCCAGGTCCTCCACTGAAAAAGATTTAGTTAAAAAGAAAACAACTAATCAAGCCGCTGAATCATTTCAACCAAGCATAAAAGTTAAAAAAATTATGGGTAGAGGGAAATTTCAGAGACAAAAACTTGTCTGTTTAATAGGAACAAAAGGCATCCAGCTTTAATAGTTCAAACAGAAACATGCAGCCGTAGTTATTTTCAATTCATTCTTCATCATGGTGAACTGTTCATATGGATGAGGAAACTGTTCCACCAACAATATGTTTGGAAGAGTTATCAAATATCTACAACCTAGAAAATAGAAGCGTAAACTTATCTTGGTCTTGGAAGCGTTCAGTAGCTGTGTTTCCATTGCAAATGAGCGCAAAACTGTCAATATTCTGCTCATGTCAAAAACACCCCAACAATTCTGTAATTGCAGTGTTTCTGTTAAATAGGAACTGCAAATAAACCATTGTTTGCTTGACAAGTCATTAAAAACATGCCATGCCACGAACCTCCTACCACTTTCTGTCCTTTTGCTTTGCACCAATTGCAACGTCCGGTTGTTGATCATGTGACTCGTGTGATGCAAAAAAAAAAAAAAAAAAAAGTGTTTCAATTACAGTTTTGGGAAATAAACCAAAACTGCATTCTGAAACTTTTCATTGAAAAACAAGAATTTGTCAAAATTGTCACGTTTCCATGGAGCAACTTTATTTTCAAAGTGTTAAATTGCGCAATTATCTGGTCAATGGAAAGGCAGACGGAGTCAAATGAAATATGGCTTAGTGTTGAAATACAGTGCAGGATTTTTGAGTTTTATTTGCACATTAGTTTTAAAGCTACCTAGTGTTTTACAGTTTTAGTAGGAACAGAGGACCAGAGGCACAAGATGGCCGTCAAGTTGCAGAAGCAACCACTTAAAGAAGGCGGAAGTGTCAAAATGGCAGCCACTGGCGTAACTGAGGAGATAAACACAATCCCCCAAAGAAGAAAAGTCCGTTGCTGCAGGTTAGAATCCCATCCTGTCAGACATTATTCACTTCATTTTACAAAAGTACTCAAACGATAATACATTGACCAAATTTCTCAGTGATGAATAAACAACAGAAACTTCAACTGTTGAGTGACGAGAACCACTCATGAGGTTTGGTCTCACCTTGACCACGCAAGTAAGATGCTGCTCGACTATTTCTAATTGAAAGAAAGTTGCAGTTCAGTTTTACACGTTTCACCAATTTATTTTACATTAGCTGTCCTACTCCTTACTGCTTTGACTGAACAAATTGAAGTTATGTTTTTACATATTTGACCAAGCTTGTGAGGATACTGGTGTATTTCAGTGTGCTGTACTCGTCCAGCATACTTGAGTTTAAAAAAAAAAACAAGAAATATTTTAAGTCAATTCAGCACCATTTTTCTGCATCGGATCAGTATCGGTGGAACTAAACGATACGGCGATACCTGCGTTTGTATCGGAAGGCTTTACACTTTATCATCACCTTAAATTTTCTAATATTAATAGAAAGGAACCTTATTCATAACTAAGTGGTTCCATTTAAGGCAATTTGTACTCGTATTGTCCATCGATGTTTCTGCTCCTCAGAAATGAGGATCGCCACACTTTCTGTTGCGCTTCGAACTCGCAGTAAAATCTCCATCTCTAAAGTTCGTCCTTCTCCTGCGGATTTCTCAGCGCGCCGTCTTCGTCCCGCGGCTGCAGTGCAGGAGAGGCATTGGGATCTGCCACCTCGCCCTTCCACAGAATCTCCCGGATCGTTGCTGACATGTAATAAGGCCTCGCAGGTGAGCCGTCATTGCGTTCCAGGTCTTCGCCTTGATGCGCGTGTGTGTGTGTGTGTGTGTGTTAAATGGTGGAGGAGGAAGTTAGTAGATTGAGAAATAGCAGGATTAAGAGAAATGGAAGTGAGAGAGGGCGGGGGAAGAGGAGAGACAAAAAAAAGAGAAAGAAAGTCAAATGGCAAGCAAAAGCACCCAAAGACATTGCAGATTTTTGAAAATTAAAAGCCCATCACCGAGCAGCAGCAACTTTCAGGTAATACAGAACAAATGAGCCAAGCTTTAATATGTCGAGGTCATGCAGAAATGTGGCTTGTTGTAGCCCATATTAAAAGTATTTAAGAATTAGTCAAAGCACCAAACCCAAGAGCAAAGTCGAGGAAACGTTTGACGGAGCCAGTTGCTCAATCTCAGCGACTGTGCGAACAGTAAACTACCGTAATGACTTACAGAAGCAGAGGAACAGCGTGTCCACACACATGTCGTAGACGCTGAAGAACCCGTGGGCGATGAGGTACGAGCCGATCACCACAGTCTGGACGGGGAAACACGAGCCAAGGGCCGTCATTCACGATACAAACACAGGGCCAGGTTCAAGACAAGGAGCCAAACCCGACTCAACAGCAACCATGTACTTGTTCCTGAACAGATTTTAAAAAAAAAGAGTTGCTCACCAGGATTGGCACCCAGTAATAGTGGAGGTTGGGCGCTGTATCCTCAAAGGCTTTCACTCTTCCAGAGAAGAAAAAGAAGGCAAAGACCCCTGAGAAGAAAAGCAGTAAGTTCAATGACACTGGCTCCAAACTGCAAGCGGAAGCTAACGTTGCAAAACCTAGTGGTTCTGTTTGTTTGTGCATCACTTTTAAACGAAACACCGACTCACCCACAAGCCCAACGACGAGCAGCTTCCCCAAAAACAACAGGAAGTCCGTCACCTTGTCTACGACAGCAACCCTGCAGGATGGAACGGGTTATTGGGACAAGAGAAGCAAAATAAAATGTTCAAACCAGGAGATGGAATTTACAAGTACCTGACCAGGTTTCTCATGAGGAGATGGAGGGCGCTCACTGCAGAGGAACAAAAGTTTTTGCCATGGATCGCCACCTATAGGCCAAGCATGTGCATAAACAACAGGTTAGAGGTAAACTTTTTGCTAGCGGCTCAAACAGCAAAACCCTGACAATAATGAAAAAGAATTTCTACCCCAACCCCAATTAAGGGGTTATGCAGAAAAGACTTCATATTTTGGTTTGGGATGCACAGGAAAAAAAAAAAATCAAACAATTTTAAGCTTCTGAGTTTAATCCACAACATGCCATCATGGAACATCCTGGACACAAAACTACACAAAAGTCCTGAGGTGGAACCTTTGTACTCGCATGTTTCTGGTAAGACCACAATCTGCAATTAACCTGATTAAGAATCTTATTCTAATCCCACCACTATTGGTAACATGTCCACTAATCCTATCCATTGACATTTGTGAAGTCCTTAACTGCAGAGCTGAGCAACACTGGAGGGTCTCTTTCTCACACACAGTGTGACAATTAAGGACCAATAGGAGAAAGGCTCCTGCAAACAATTTTTTACAATACAACATTTGATAAATAACCGAGGTCTGCGTAAAAGGTGCTCAGCGTGCTTTAACGTACGACCTTGGACATGCATCTTAGTCAAACACACACCATGATGTAGGCGTTCCTGTTCAGGAACTTGATGAATTTCTCCAGACACCAGAAGCAGCACTTCAGACAACACAGCAGGAACTTTGTACATTTGTTTTGGGCTCCTGTCGATGACAGATTCAAGAGACCACAGCAATTTAGAAACCGCTTCAAGAACACGCTGCAGTCTCGGCGGTGAACAAAACATGGGGCTCCGCAGAGGGACGCACCTTTCAGCTTGTGGTCCAAGTATTCCAGCAGAACCCTGATGATCTGAACGATTGCTAGGATCAGAGAACCAAATGCCAGAGACCCAGTGTGATACCTGGTGGGGAAATAGAAAGGGGCACAATAAAGCAAATATCAATGCTAGGGGTGCACCGATTGCAGTTTTCAGGCCAATCGGATAAGAAAAACAAAAAACCTGACCCGTTTCTAATTTTGGGAGATTTTCCTTTGTCCAAAAAGTCACTAAATATTGCAGAAAAATTGTCAAGTTGGGGTAACTATTGCTAACACGGAGGTAAAGATGTGACCTGGTGGGAGTAAACAATGTTACTCAAACATTGTTTGGTTGTTTGAGTAACCAAACAACCAAACAATCTTTGGTTACAAGATTGTACTCGAGTAAAAGTAGCACTACTTCAACATATTTCACTTGAGTAAAAGTACACAAATGTGGGATTACTCAAAAGTAAAAAAAAAAAAAAAAACAAGAAATCAAGTAATCAAAGGAACCTTTAATATTTTAAAACAAATGGCGTCAGACGGAACAAAGTATTTTATAGATCAAACGCACCTTAGAGATCTCCCCATGGAGGAAAACACAGGGAAGGAGGGGATGTCTCCTGGCTTGGAGTAGGCCCAGTAGTACGAGGCAAAAGCCCCAGCCAGAGACATCTGTCCCAGAGCGGTGACGAAGTTGGCGCACCAGAAGAAGAGGAAGACGTTGTAGAACTGCAGGGCAATCAGGTACTTGTGGTAGGCCGTTTCTCCGCCGTACAAGGCAAAATTGCACTCTGAGCCCGGGCACTCCTCTTTCATCTTGCTTGTGGAATAGTTCTGAAAAAAACACAAGTAGGAGCGACTTGCATCAGTAGGGTCCAGAAGACGCAGCGCCAAGCTGCCGGGACATATTTGAAAAAGAAAAGAAATGTGGTGAGGTTAACTGGGAAACTTACAGCAGGATCACAAATTTGCCCAGCGTGCAGACAATCCGTCTGATTGATCACTTTGTAGATTGCCTCATTGGAAGTGGACAGGAAGCTGCTCTGTCAAGGTAAACACAGCAACAGACCGATGCTCACTGCTGGCCTGTCGGGGGACCAGACCTCTCAAACGCCAGCATTTTAACATGAAGGATACTTTATGAAACACTGAGCCATCATTGGACTAATATTCACATGGAGTCTAATTATTATTTACAAGGATAAAGGAGGTCGGAGGTCATAAACGAGCTTCCTGTGGGAATCACACACGGAGAACAGAACAAAGTTATATGCTAATCTTAAATTAAGGAAGTGTTAATTTTAAAAAAAGCTGCATTTCCATTGACCATATAATTGCACAAATTGAGATTAAAAAAAAGATGGCTTAATGGAAACACGGCAACTTTGAAAAACTCAATTTTCAATAGAAAGTTTTGCCGCAAAGGTGAGGTGGTTTTTGTTTTTCTTCTTTCGGCCATATTGAAATTGATTTACTTGGCAAAGCTGCAATGGAAACACTTTTCACGTCACACGAGTCACATGACCAACACGTGGATGTTGCCACTGGCAGAAACCGCAAAGAAGCAAACAGGAAGTAGTTGGAGGCATGTTTTTTTAACGACTCATCGAACTTATCCACGTGTGATTTTAACTGCGTCTCTTACTTAATGGAAATTGTGTTTCTGTTAGCAGAATATTGACCAAGTGTTGCGCACATTTGCAGTGGAAACGCAGCTTATGTTTACACTATTTTTTCCTTTTTACATCACTTTTAGACAGCCATCTTGACTTGATGCACTTGACATGTTCTGTTCTCGGTATGTTTCTCAGAGGAAGATCCCTCCCACCTCCATGTCCTGTGCAAACAAAGATGAGCTTCTGTGTAAATGTGTTAAGAGGTAAAAGGTTTGTTTAATCTTTGTTTTGTTTATTTCTCTTTGTAAAGTGCGTTGGCTTTGTTTTTGTAAAGGTCTACATAATTCAATACATTTAAATGAATTAGATTAGATAGCGAAAATCCAAAATTTAGCTGTTCAGCTTCTCATATCATAAGTATAGCTTTTTTTTTTTGCTTAAATCATCTTTTTGCAAAAATGACTTAGGCAATTATTTTAGGAGGGTGGTGACATACTACTGCTGTAAGGGGGAAAAAAAGAAATAATAGAGAAAACTAAAATTTTACTTATTGTACAATGCCTGCTGAGCTTAGTTGAAAGTTTGCTTTTTTCCAATGAAGACATGCAAGGTCAGGTTATCCAGATTAGAGTCAAAGCAACAAATCTAAAGCTGTCTCTTTGCAAGGCTGCCCTCTGCTGGCTGATCAGGATCAGGCAACAGAAGTGGTTCACTATGAGAATTACTCCTTACTTTGAGACTGGTTTACTTACTCCTGTGTGCAACTGTTTATCCCCCAGAGGTCAAAAAGATCAGACAAACGGTGCAAAGTGAAGGATACACAGCGGTAACGGCCCAGTAAGCGACGACTATCGCCAGGAGCAAGAACGTGAACAGCGGGTAAAACATGGAACACATCATGTATCGAATGGCTCTGGAAAAAAAAAGAAGAGAATTCCAGGTTAGCATGGGCCAGGTATGGCTGCAGAGGTCTGCTGAGGATTCAGAAAGTACTGAAGTGTTCCCGTCATGCTGTTCCTATGGTAACGATCAGAGCTTTCTCAACACTCGAGAACGTTCTTGTGTTCTCGGCAAGTACGTAACCCTGCAAGAACAGTTGAAAGTCGGTTCTTGCAGAGATCACAAGGACGCAGTACGCGAGTTCTCCAATTGGAACAGGGTGTACTTGATTATATCATCACTCAGCTGAGACCTTTCTAGGAATTTCAATAAGTGGTCCAGTTTAACACGGGAATTATTTATACGTTTTTTCAAAGTACCCCGATGAAATCTTACTTGCTGGCCTCTTTGATGAGAGCAATGGCAATGAGGATCCTCTTCCGCAAGAAGATGAGCAGCAGGATGATGATGACCTCCACGATGGCCAGGATAATCACTAAATCAAATCAGAGAGAGTGAGCTCATCGAGACCAAACAACAGCGAGAACAGGTGGAGGCCTCTAGTCACTCACTGAAGGCCAGCCATGTTTGTCTGACTTGCAGGTAGATGGTGAAGTCTGTCTGGAAGCCCAGCTCCTGTAGAGTCACGTTAGCGCCCGGCTCATTCTTCAGGTCGGCGTACTCCATGTAGCAGTGGAAGATTCCTAAAGTGGCACATTAATAGCAAACAAGTAGAACCAAGGGAACAGTAGAAGCTCCCCCAACTGGGAGAACTACAGGCATTGGCCGGTCTGTGAAGCAAAAACCACTCAATCGTTTAGCGATTTCAGCAGCAGACCACATCATGACAGAACAATATCTTACAGCCAGAGGGCGTTTCATCAATATTAATGAAGTTAATTTGAATAAAACTGAAAAATGTATCACATCCCCCCCAATAAGCTTAACTTTCAGGAATGTTACTCATCTTCTGAGCAACGCTCTAAAGACATCAGCCCTGCAGAATTCCACCCTGCTCCGTTTTTAGTTCTGCAATACCAATTTCTACGAGAGATTGTACGGTAGTCGCTATGAAACAAAACGATGCCCCAGCTTCCTGAATCCACTTTGCTCAACCTTTCAAAAATGTATTTCACAGCAGAGCCACAGAAAAACTGAATGAAATGGAGCAAAAGTAGGACGACTGTGCGCTTTCGGCCCTTACCGTATCCTATGACGGCTATCACGGCGACGATGATGACCCAGATCATGACGCCGGCCAGGAAGCGCATGAGGACGATGAACAGCAGACTGAGGAGCATGGCGATGACCAGGCCTCTGCAGAGGAAGGCTCAAACATTAGGCACAGGAACACACACGGTGAATTCAGCTGACAGTTAAAAGGGAAGTATTATATGTTTTCCAGCCACATAGAATCATTTTCCAACACAATCAAGTATGTTAGCTTCAGTTGACATACATATAGAATAGTCAAGTTTGACTTTGTCATTTAACTTCTTGAAATTGTGCCTCTGTCTCTTTAAAAACTCCAGCTCTTTCTGAAAGTTGGCCTTCAGGAAGTCACCCCTGCATGGCTCCTGTATTAAACCTTTAGCAAGTAGCTCCTCTGAGCTCAGTAGACGCACAGTTCCACCAGATGTTTGCCAATAGCAGCTGGCTAGTCGTAAGGACCTGAGTGGGAGAATTTCCCGGGAGGGCTGCTCTGTGAGGCAGAAGCTCGTAAACAGCACGGCTGAGGAGATTCGACCTCAAAGGCGGAGCTAAATCCACCCAGACGTCCTGCACAGCTGAGCGGTTGCCATGGGAGATTAAAAGATTAATCAAATATGCATTAAAGAATCAAGGCAACGCTATGTTTTTGATGAGGGGATAACATAACATAATGTAAAGCTCAAAAAAGTCGATTTTACATAATACTCCCCCTTTAAATCAGAAAAAGTAGAAAAGAAATGAATACATAATTAAAGAGACAAGAAGGAGAAATGGCTACTCACATAAGGATCCAGTACCAGGACTGCGTGTAATCCTCAAAGATTTTCATAACCACCTGACGAGCCTCCATGACCACAGTGGCATTCCTAAGAAGAGGTTCATTTCCACAGCATGAAACCTGATCGCTGCCACTTTTTAATGACCGCTTTTGTGGCGTTTCGGACCTGCTGGGTACTCACTTTACTCCATCCACAAGGTCTTTAGCATCCCTCATCTTTCCTTCTTCATCTTGAAACTGGGTGCTGTTTCCGACCGTTACGACACCTCCTTTCAAGCCCAAAGCTGGGAAGCACCTACGGGTGACTGAAGAAGAAAGAACCACACTGAAGTCCAGAGAAGCATGAAAGGTTTGTCGACAAGAAATCGTTAAAAAATATTTGGTGGGGGTGCTGTGGTGGCGCAGGGGCTTAGCACACCCACATACGAGGCCTTAGTCCTCGAAGCTGGCCGTCCCAGGTTCAAATGTCTTGCCCCTCTCTCATTTCCCTCTTTCCTGTCCATTAACTGCTAAATAAAGGCCACTAGAGCAAATAAAACCTTAAAAAATAAAATAAAAAAATTTGGTTACACTTTATTTGATGGGTTGTGAATAAGACTGTCATGACACAGTCATAAACACGACATAACACCTGTCATGAACATGAGTAAGTCTTCCTGAATATTTATGACTGTAAAGTGTCATTCGGTAAATCATGACACTTTTAATACAAAGTTAACATTATTCAAAATGTCTTCGTCATGACAACTTGTCATTAACCAAGAAATCATGATCTGACCCAAATTTGTTATAGAATTTAGGTCAACTTTTACAATTTGTTGTAAAAGTATTACTGATTAAACTTTAGTTTTATCAGTAAGCTAGCTAGCTAACTTTTATACAGATTTGCCCCTTACAGCCACAAACCTCAGTGTATTTCATTGGGATTTGATGCAATTGACTAAAGTAGTGCAAAGAAGAAACCTGAAAGGTGTGGCCTAGATTTACATACAGCTCCCTTTACTTTGATGTCCTTGGAAAAAAAAATCTGATGCAATCAAGCCTTTAGACTGAGACAAAATCTAAATTGTGTGGTATTTTAGAAAGTTGTATTTGTGTTAAGTGTTAATGCAGCAGATGGCCATTATTTTGAATCCACAGCTGGCGAGACCAAGAAAGTCAATACACTACATATATTCTGCAAATTTCTGTAAATACATCTGAAATGTTTAGCTTTGCAGGCAGTGTGGCGGTTAGTTTCCCCTTTTGCAGTGATCTTTAATAAAAACAGTCAAAACTGGGACGGAGCCAATTTGGGATTAGCAGTCTGATTTTGGGACCTGAGGTTAACAGGCAAATAGGCTTCAGACTGACTGCATCTGTTCTCGAATACATTTTTTAAACATAATTTTTAATATTGCAAATTGCATGTATTTAATGTGGCAGCTTCAGGAGTATAAAATCCACTAACATGACTTGCTGGGGAGCAGAAAAGCCGGGCAGAGACCGTCACGAACAATATCTGGTATACTCTGAAACACAGGATCAAAAACAGGCAAAGGAAGAAAAGGTGATTAGATTCATCTGTGGTCATCTCTGGACTAAAAAAATGTTACGGGGGGATGAAGCGGAATCTCACCATTGAGCGTGTCACAGTCTCCTTGCAGAAGTTTTTGTAGTAATCAAAGTCTTTGTCGTTGGTATAGGCTTTGACTAAGGTCATGAACTTGTCGGGACACTTCTCCACACACAGCTAAGGATCAACAGTTATTGTAGAAAAGTTTTGTCAAGCGCAGACAGCAGCAGGGAGGATAAGATCCAACAAAAGAAAACGTTGTGATGCAAAAGGAACACAGGCTAGAATAGCCCAGTTTCCCCCGGTCACTAAACGCAACGCGGAGGCGATAGTAGACAGCTGGAGTTCACACCTGTGTGGTTGGACACTGGAAGGAAAGCAGCACCATGGGGCTGGCACACTTCATGATGTTGAAGTAGAACAACTTCCGCTTACTCCTGCGGGGGGGGGAAAAAAGTTTTTCTGGTCGACAATAGTTTACGCAACACTTTTTGGAAAAAGCTTCCAAGACTGAAAGCTAGTTTGAAGGGTTTCTTTTTCTAATGTCGTTTTACAAAGACTAAATAACAGGGTTTCCCCCAGTGTGCTGAAAACCTGGAGGCCACTAGGCTTTACTTAACCCCTTCCAACCCTGACCTCACCAGGCTAAGCATAGATTGTTTATTTTAAATATGTTTTTTTTATACACTACACACAGTTTCAGATCCAGATTTGCTTAAAAAGTGACTCACTCCAGTGGAGTCCCGGCCTGTCCGCAGAAGTTGCCTCTACTGTCTGTTGGGTAAATCGCCTTCCTCGGATCGCCTTGGGACCAGGCTGGAGGCACAAAGACTCAATGTGAACATTTACAACTTATAATTGGATTTTTTTTTTACTTTTTTTTTTTTAAATTGGCAAACCAGGCTTCCTTACCAAGTATTCCCACTGCAATGTAGCCCAGAACAGCGACAATAAAGAGGATGCAGCAGACGATATCGGTGCAGGACCTGGAGAGGAGAAAAAAAAACGGTGAATGAAATCTTTCAGCAACGACACAATGAGAAATGCAACCCTGCAGCGCTGGCCTCACCTGTTTTGGATGGGTCCCTTGAAGGAGGGGTCATGTTTGAAGGGTACACCTGCAGGAGACAAAGACCAAATAGAACTTAAGGGTCTTGCTGCAGTGAGAACTGGAAGCATGAACTTGAGAAAGATGACATCCAACCAGAATTATGGAAGGGGAAAAAAGAATAAAATTTAAAAAAAGTTACTGTATTATGACGGTGTAAATTTCCACCAAAAACTTCTGAAATTTTTAGATTAATCTCAGACATTTTCTAAAAAAAAACCCACTAAAGTTTAAATTTTATAAATAATTGACACTTGAACTGAAAGAAATTTTAAATATTCAAGATAAAAAACAAAAAAAATAAAAATAAAAGCCACACACAACTGAAACCATAAATATCAAAATTTATTAATACTGACAGACTTACATATATAATATTGCCATATAATCACCATATAGCACTTTTAATAACTGTTAACCAGCTTATTTTAGCAACTGCCTGAATAATTAGTGATCGTCCGGCATCCATTCATTGGTTTTTCGGTAGTTTGATGTTAGCAAGAGCTAAGAATTTAGCCAATTTCTGCTTTCATGGGGCTTTAAACCGACAAACTGATCCATGTACAAACCCGTTTGTGTTCCCCACCCTGTGGAACTCCAACCAGGTCGGACTGATTTCAGGTCAAATCAGTTCACTGCGTGGATCGGTCAGCTTTCTTCCATCAGCTGATGCTTCTCTCTAAGAGCAATGCGCCCGGCAACCTACTGAATTCCTCCCTGGTGACTAAGCTGGAGCAAAACCATGAGAGATCTGCTCCCGTGCTTTACTTTGACTAAACCGATCATGTTTATAAGGAGCCAGAACTTATTTTCCATCAAACTGTGGAGACATGTATTCCAAACCATCTCCCGAAATCAGAAATATGCAAAAACTAGTTACAATTATTTGAATAATTTGGAAGAAAATCTTACTTCTACGAGTCGTTTTACTGCATTATACTTTTAATTTATACTTCAGTAATACTACATATTGAAGTATCTAGTTACTTTACCTACCTTTGGTCACTTCACTAAATGGTTTTAACCTAAAAGGCACCACACACTGATACACACCTACAGTTTATGTTAAAGTGAGACTTCTTGTTTGCACACAAGCTTTCCTGCTCTAGTTTCATTTTCCTTCTCCTGAGTCTGCTGTGGAATTTGGAGCTCAGGTGAAGTCAGAGTAACATCGTAGAAGTTCTCACTGGAAATACTTTGCACCTCTGTAACCCGTCGAGCGGGTGTGACATCACGTTGTGAAAATGTTGGATTTGGAGAAGAGCGTATTATTTACCAGTTATTTTAGTCTTTAAAACGGCAGAGTGTAATATTTTTGTCTGTCTAAATGGATTACTTTTAACAAACTCAATCAGTGCTTTCATGGTCCGGCTGATACAGAAATGATCCACCATTTTGCGCAAATAGTACTCCTGTGAAATCTGCAACAGGTGCACCAGAGCAGACTCTCTTTCTCAAATGTTTCGATTCATCTGGGCATGAACGCTTTTGTCTGCCTTCTGGTGCAAACCAAACGGGAGAAAGCGAGAGTCTTGGACGGCTCGCTCGCGAGTAAACGGTTACAGTTAGCCTACAGTGGGAAAGCAAAAGGACCAAATTAAAGAGGAAGTGAACCGGAAGGAAGTGGCACATCGTTAAAGATATGTTATCTGAAGAATCACTACAACAGTGTCAGTAAAAGCAGCAAAAGTCATATCATGTCCCTCTCCTGTCTTCTTGTGTACTAATGCATTAATTTAAGCCTCAAAAAATGGGAAGCTCATCTCATCTGCATTGTCAAAGGTCTGAAAATCAGCTACTGTCCTCTTCTGCTCTACCGAGACGTTTGACTGATAGACCCGCCCAGCAGGTCATGTCTCCATGTTTGCATTTGTAACCCCACTGTTACCAACTCAGCGACTTTCTTCCAATATTTAGCAACATTCCAGACAAAAAAAACGTAGATATATAAATAAATTGGCCAAAATTGGAATTGGCAAGTCGTGCTCTTAGAAAACCACAATCGGTGCAGCCCAGCTTTTATTTGAATCGACGCTACATAACACAAGCCATGCTTTGTGTTGAGCGGATGTCCGTCTTACTATGAAGACATTTGTGTATCAGAGGTAAATGTAGAATTCAAAGACAGTTCTTCACAAAAACTCTAAGGAAGATGATAAAAATAAAAAAGAGAAGCAAAACATGAAAATCACTATTG
Organism: Phalloptychus januarius; assembly: GCA_902982915.1. Lineage (NCBI taxonomy): Eukaryota > Metazoa > Chordata > Actinopteri > Cyprinodontiformes > Poeciliidae > Phalloptychus > Phalloptychus januarius. The sequence goes on from CADWAE010000476.1 coordinate 2,983,265, forward strand.
ACTTCATTACCATTTCTAGCAATAAATCACGAATTTAAACCGTGAAGATCAATTCATGACGTTCTACTGTATCTTCCCGTAGGTCTGCATGTGTTTATTTGGGTGAAATACTACAGCAAGCCTTTAACCACTACCGGTCAAAATAAATGGGCATCAGTCTCATATTTCATGTGCGGTACCATTTGAGATCAGATCAGGCTGGAGGAGTCTTTACCGTTTTTTCCATAGCTTTCTTCCTCCTCGGGCATGTTGAAGCTCGCTTTCAGGGCCGAGATGCACAGAAAAACTTAACTTCTTCTCCCGCTCTGCTGCTGCCAGTGAACAAACGCGGGCGAGCGCAAACGGAGAGCAAAACCGGTCTGACCTGTCTGAACAACTCACAACACTCCTCCTCTTCTGTTTCTGCTGAAAACAACCGCTTCCACCTGCCTGCACGTTACCAGTCTCAACCCTATTCCAACAGAGCTCATGCTGCGCCGGGAAAACATATAATGAAAAAAAAAGACACACCCATAGAAGTATGCGAACAAATAGGAATGATGGGAGTGGAGAAAATTTGTGGGATGTGTTCAGGAAGAGTGGAAAACTCTGGCGCTGTGTTTAGGACCGACTGACAATCAGCTGCTGGTTAGGAGGATGTGCTAAGTGTTCTCTTCTCCCCCTAGTGTAGACCTTTAGATGCTGCATTGGAACTGAATGAGGGGAAAAAAATTCCACAAGCTCTATTTTTTTTTTTTTTTGCCGTTTTTGATGGCGACCGGATGTTTTGACCTACTCCCTCTGTTCTGCATTTAGACCGGGTTAAATCGATCCGTCACTCAAACAACTTCAGCTCGGACGGACCAAAGTGTTGCAGATGTTTTCCTCAGATGTTAAGGGAGAGGAGAAAAAGAGGAGGGAAAAAAATGAAATGACAGAAAGTTTCCATCTGGCAAAATCTAAACTTTTATTAAGCGCCACAATAAAATCAAAGAGGTCGTTTTTCCTCCCTTTCACTCATCACTACTAAACGTAAAGGATTCAATTGGAGGTAAACGCATAAATTAAGATGAAATCAAAATGCGCAGGCGACAAGGGCGCAAAAAACTTGAGAGCTGGCATGGTATGCCACTGGGTTCAACTTTGACATCTAAAATGTCGGGACCCGACTCTGTTTAGGCATTTGTGCTGCAAAAGATTTGAAATGTGCGGCAGGTATTTTAGCTTTCCAAAGGTACTTTGCTCTTCAAATGTGTTTTACTACATGTATTCACACATGAAGTGACAAAAATTTATTTCAATGTTTTACATTTGAAAACTTTTTTTTGTGTGTGTGACAGACACAGCCTGCTTAGTGAACATTGCTACATTTCCAAAAATTGCTGTTTTTTTTATTATGTTTTGAAAATGGAATAATAACTTAAACGGATATTTTTGTATTTGATCAGGTCGTCATTGTCTGATATGAACACTTGAAATAGTGTAATGAGTTTGTCCAAAGTGTGGCAAAAATAAAAAAAAAAAACAAGGCATTTTGTTTCATTGTACATTTTTGATATGAAATTATGTTTACATAACATAATGGCATAATAATGCAAAGAAGAAGAGGGTTAGGATAAACTGAACGTACTTTTGACTTTTGAGATTACCTAATATCATGTTGTGGTAAAGAACAAATTTCTTTAATAGTGAATGCTATCAGATATATTATTAATATTTGGCAATATGCTTTGATCCTTGTGCACACCGTCAGTGCTTGTCGATGTAATAACCTCAAATATCTTGGACACGCCTTACCTGACCAGCTACTGCGAACAAACATGTTGCTCTCCATTTCTATTCGTCACTCTGTTATCCTTTCTACATCGCTCACCTGTACAATTAACTTGGATTCGCTCTGACAAAGACTCTTCAAACCGTCTAAATGAAACAGGCCTGATAACCTCAATTGGCAGTCACGCATATTCGCAACTGACAAGCATTCCTCTGATGACATTTCTCTGGAAAAACAACAAACTACACAAACAAGCAAAGTCGTCAACCGCTGGAATGTGATCTCATTCCACCCCTACAGATGTGGAGCCGTCGGCGTCCGTGACGTGTCGATATTCCAGGTTTGGTTTGATGCGTTGAGCGTCAACTCGACAGATCAGAGGAGGAGGGCCTCACTGGGAAACTGCAGAGCAACCCGGCTGTGGAACTAATCCCACGCTCTAATTTCAAAATGCTCCTTTCGCCAGGGATGATGTCTAATTAGAGAGCTTCAAAGGTAGAGCCGCAACTTTTATGATTGGTGTCAGCATTGAGAAGCTTTAATCTTTCTCCATGGGTTAGGCTGTTATCTCCAATGAAATATCCCTTAAAAAAAAAAGAGAAAATTGCTGAAATGGGAAGAAATAAGTACAAAAAAAACATCTACTTTTTGCCCAGACTCTAAAGAAAACGACATTTCATCAGAATAAGCTGAACCCAAGGAGTTGATGTTATCTGCAGACACTGAAGCTGATGAGTCCCAACATTCCGTGACTTCTTCCCTCCCTTCATTGTCTTGATTCCTCCCTCCACATTCTGTAATCAAGGAAATGTTCAAATCTCTTGTGGTGAGTCATCTCCCAGTCGAAAGCCTCCGTGCAGCTACAGTGCGTTGCAAAAGTATGCACAACCCTAGGACTTCCTCACATTTTTGTCATTTTATAACCACAAACTTCCATGTGCTGGAGATTCAGTGAACACAGTAAAACACAATGCTGAATGTTCAGACCTAATGTTCAGACTAAAGATTGTTACACATTCCTCTTTTCGCAAAGCAGCTCAAAGCTCAGTCAGACTGGATGGATTCTCCAATAGATCCAGATCTGGACTTTGACTGGTCCATTCTGTCTCGTGATAGCTCTGTGATGTGTGTATCTCTTGGCTGGGAAGTGTGCTGGCCCTTATTTATTGCAGTAACACTATGCTAGGATCTGTTACCAAGACGACACAGTTGGGGAACCCTTTAACACCGGGTTACGGTCACATCCCTCAGTGATAGTCTCTCATTTGGGACAGAGGGCGTGGATTTCTCGATGCGATCCTCGCTTTCCAGTCCAAGTTCAGATCTATTTATGAAGCAACACAATAAACTGTCCATGAATGTCGGAATCCTCCAGGGAAGTAGGAAAGCCCTTGGTTTTCTCCAAAGTGACACGGCTGACCAAAGTGTTGGCACTGCGTCTTTCAGCCATTGTTGACGTCCAGATTTACCGCGTCTGGCTTCTTCTGGTGCAGAATTCTGACGCATTTGCGTAAATGTCGGATAAAATGCGAAGTGAAACCACAGACACTTTGAAAACAATTGGAGAAGTGTCCAATTTAGTGCTATCACATATGGAAGTGGCACAAATTGGATGTTTTGGAGGGTGAAGAGAGCATATTGGACCAGTTCATCTGTTTCGGTGATTTTTGGGTCGGCTGGATAGATAAGAACCAACCAAAGTAGGCACTTGCTCTTCCTGTTCCGCACAGCTGAATCAAATGACTCCACTACCTCTTCAGCATGCCATCAAGTCTGGCAAAGGCCTGGTAACAAGACAGTAGACCTCAAGGCCTACGGTTTGGAGGCCCCTGATTTGGTGTTCATTTATTCTTCAAAGATGAAAGCTGTCTCCAGCCAGCCCTGAACATGCTGATGATGGGTTTAGGATTTGCACAAGTTTGGTCACATGCTTTCTTTTTTTTTTCTGTGGGTGGCCTATCGAGAACATCAAAGTGGCAGCGTGTGGCTGCAGTAGCAGAGCAGGTCTTCACTGATTGCTAGATGCAACCTCAAGAAATTTCAGAAGAAACGAGCTCACAGCAACCTGCAGATGTAGGCCGAAACGACTTCAACGTACACAACAAAGAAAGCACTTGGATCAGGTTTCAAAACCACTTCTCTACACATGGCACATAATTACACCTAATCTTTAGCAGGGCATGTCTGCATAGCTGCTTTCAGATCCTGTCATTGTGGTTTCTTCACAAACCAGGCCCTGAAATAACTCAGAAAATCCTCCAATGTGCTCCGGAGAGCTTTGTTTTTTGCCGTTTCTTTCCGTCCGAGTCGGTTTTAGGTTTGAAGACGCATTTCGAAATATTAGCTCGTGAGTTTTTGTGAGTACGCTTCCTCAGGGAAACCGCTGTTGCTACAAAAATGAGCCTTGGAGCGAAGCCACCGCCAATTGCTTCCCTCATGCCAACACGCAAAAACGCATACTCCTTTGCTCCGTGTTAAGATTCTAAGCTGAAACTGGCATTGCTTCTGCAAGCGAGAAATGAGAGAGTGAGAGAGGGAAACAGAGAGGAAGAGGAAAAAGAGAAAGCAAACTTTCTTGGAGGCTAAGTGAATCAATTAGCCATCATGTGGCAAGCAGGCGGAGTGGAAATGGGTGTGTGCCTGGCACACAATGGAGGAAAAGAGAATGGATACCAGCAAATGGAAGGGCTGTGTTTCTCAGTTCTGCTTGTCAGCATCCTGCATGGGAGCTGTAGAAAAGCTTTATGCTGTACAAATACCTCAAAACCACCCAAGGACTTGCCAGCCTGCGTGTAAACAAACTCACCTCAGTACTACTTTGCTATTTGTTGCTATTGAGACTTCTTAGACCAACAAAGAGTAATAAAGTGGCATTTTTATTCAGCTTACTTTATTTCAGAGAACAAGAATAACGGAAACAAACCAATTCTGAAAAAAAACTCATGTTTTAACAAAGGCCTTTTGTGATACGATTGTTTGGCCGTATCAAAATAGACATATTTATCAAATCTGCAATGAAAACACTGTTTTTACACAACACACGAGCCACATGAATGATCAACAACCAGATGTTACCAGTGGCGGAAAAGACGAACAGGAAGTGGTAGGAGGATGATGCATGTTTTTATTTTTTTAATAACGCATGCACAAGCTTATTCACAAGGGGTTTTATCTGCATTGTTATTCATGTAACTGAAACACCGCAATTGTGAAATTATGCTTTTTCGACATTAGTGGAATTCTCAATGGAAACAGATAGAGACGAGGGAAACTGGTCAGAGATGACAGAATGGTAGATGGAAAAGTAAGAAAACTTATTAGCAGCTGCGGAAAATATTTATCCTCCAACGGGTGAAACAAATCATATTCATATGCCAGATTGGCCAAGTCAAAGCTCAGATCTATACAATCAGCAGCAAGACAGAAACTTTCTATCCAATCTGACTCAGACTGTTATTTTGCAAAGAATGAACAACTGTTTCTGTCTCTAGAAAATATTTGCGAGGGGTTATTAAAACCAAAATGCAAGCCACACCTTTAAGATGCTTTACGTTGGTCAGGCACATTTTATTAGCCTGACATAAAGTGCAGGGGAACGAATACTTGAACCAGAGCAGGGCGCTAAACAGGCGCTATTTTTAACAGCACACATATTATTGCCAAAAGCTAAGTCTTGGTATGAAACGAAACAGAAAGACTGGCAGCTGACTTATTAGCTCTATAGATAGTTTGCCTCTGCTTGCCTTTCATACCAGTCTGGGGAATGTGGCAGCAACTGGACGAGCACAACATAGACTGGGACGCTTTTCATCCCAACAATGCGAGAAGTGCTGCCCCAACTTCACGCGAAAGCATCACGAGCAACATCTTTCAAGCCTTATGTTCGCTTATTTATTCACGTACAAAGCACGAGAGATAAAGTAGTGTTTATACGAGCTACCAACGGACAATTACTTGTTTTTATTTTAAAAGGAGAAAACAGGAGACTGAGAGCTAACGCATCTAAAACTGTTTCACTACGTCACCGTGAGAAACTGTGCCGCGCGGAGCCAGCCAACAACTGGTTAACATGTAACTAATGATAAGGTAACCGGACAAATAAAGCGTAGCGTGGCCCGGAGCTTTAAACATTTACCATATTTCTTCTTCTCCTCCGGCTCCATGATGACGGGGTGTTTCTTCTGTAATCCAGCTGCTCACAGGCGAAGACTAACGCATATTTTCCAGCTCGGACTCCAGGTTTTTGTAGCGCCTTTCCTCCGTTTGGTTACTTTGTTGAAGTCCGCTCTGAAATCTTCCCAGACCCCATAAACATTTCAGAGGGCTTTCCTGGCTGCAGTGTGCTGACCAATGACAGCGCAGGACGCTATGATTGACACGGTGGCCAACCAATCACCGACTGAGGCCGGGTTAATGTTTAGCACCGTTAAGTGGCAGAGGTCTGACTAAGTTGTTCAATAAAAACGGTTCCATTATAATCAGCTCCAGTTGATTCCAAGATTGCAGGATGGGTTTAGATATAAATACTGATTTACGTTAAAACATGTGAGATTCGAAAATATTTCAGAACAATAAGAAATGTACACAATTTCTTCATTCATAATTTATTGTAAAAGACTTAACGTTTCCTGTTCTGACTCATGATGCAACAGCAGGAACAATGACTTCAGCTAAGTAATAATGATTTATTAAAACACTTGATCATCACTTTAAATTCACAATATTTTGACAAATCCATAGAATGCCTTTTACAATGCCTCTATAGTTCTTATCTAAAGGTGGCCACTTTGTCAATTTTTACCATAATTTAGAATTTATTTAAAAAAAAAAAAAATAATGAAAGCCATCAAGTCACATTTCCTAGGAAACATGACTAGTACTTACTATAGTGTGCACTCTGTTTATCCGTGACGGCTATTTTAGTGAATCATGACATAAATATTCACACAATTAAAAACACCAAATTAAAGAAGCATTAGTTATAAATGATTACAGAGATATAATTTTAAAATTTATTTTACTGAAAACATTGTTTAATTTAAAATGTTCATTCCACTTCAGAATTATGCACCACTTTGTGTTTCACGTAAAATCCCAATAAGAACAAACACTGAAGTTTGTGATTAAAATTAGGGAAAAATATGACAAAAGTCAACAAGTTCAAATCCTTTTCCAAGGCATTAGTTGTACCGTAACAACCTTACATGGTTAATTATTAATTCATACATGTTTCAACTTTTAGACTGCATTCTCAGTTTACACTGCAAAAACAAAATCTTACCAAGTATTTTGGTCTAATTTCTATTGCAAATATTTCAGTACACTTTAAATAAAACAAAACTAACTTAGATGTAACTTTTCAGTGAGATGTAGGAGTTTGTTTTAAGTAAATAATTTCTTAATGCTACTTGTTGCATTGGCAGATTATTTCACTTACAACATGGAAAAAATATCTTGCAACAAGTGAAATTATCTGCCAAAAAAACCAAGCACTTTTCAATTAATATTAAGGAGTTATCGACATTAAAAAAAAATCTCCTATAACTAAAAAAATTAGTTGTAACTTAGTTTTGTCTTATTTCAACTGTACTGCACAATAAACTACACCAGAAATTCCAAGTAAGATTTTGTGTCTTTGCAGTGTACTTAGTGGAAGCAATTGTATTTTTGCTAAAGTTATCAAAGGCAATTCAGAATATATGTAGTTATGGGCATGAATGCAAGAGTTTTATCAGAGTTTTGTTTTGTAGATGTACCGTCTTCTACATGTTGTCATGCTGGTGTGACACAAGCCTTACAGCGGTGCTCTTTTCTATGGAATGATTTTCCAGTCGTAACAAGGCTGTTGCGGAAAATTGATTGCCCCACTGCTCATGCAGAGCCACTCCACACCCATCCACAGTCTGATGCAAAAGACTGTGGATGGGTGTGGTAGTCTGTGCATCTGTGGGAAACCTGACTTACAAAGAATAGAGAGGTCTAATGTTCTAATTTTCTCTCAAATGTGAGAGACGGAATCAATAAAAAAAAAATTAATCCAGAAAATCCCTTTGCATTATTGCTATTTTTTAAACGTTTTTCCATTCTGTCCCATGGAATAAGTATTTGACACAATATTAAAAAAACAACTTGGTATTTGGTACAGAGACGTTTGTTTACAATTCCAGAGGTCAGATTTAGTCCTGTAGCTCCTGAGTTAAGTTGTTAGTGGATATCACTAACAGAGAGTTTGAAAGTGAAAAAAAAAAAAGATACGAGAGAGTCGCAAAAGTCAGCAGACTGCATATGGGAGGGGATGGATCTGGATTTTTTTTGTCATTTTGCTGAACAGAGAAAAGACAGACTTAGAGTAACCTTCACTAGAACTCATTGAACCAGAGTAGCATGCGGATTTAGCTGAGACAGTACAGTCCTTATATAGCAAAATTAGATTTTTTTATGAAATAAATATCCATCATACCATCACCAATCTGAATAGTTAAGGATGAATTTTTGGTTTTGTGTTATTTGGCCAAATTCTGACCCCAGCAAATGATCGCTGCAACATTTATCTAGATTTGATCATGTTATTGTGTGATTTTGGTGGGTCTGTGAGAATTGTAGCTCCGGTTTCCTGTGTATTTATCCAATAACCTGTTCATATTAACAAACCATCTGACAAATGTCTAAAATAAAGTGCAGTGAATGCATAGTAAAATCTGATACATTTATTTTCTTCTGACGCTGGAGCAGTGTCAAATATGTTTATATTGGTCCCACAGTAAGAAAAAATGTATGACTACACAACATTCCACCTGTCGCTTAACTGTGTATCTTATCTGGCTCATCTACTAATAAAGTTCATGGTAACTGAGACCTTTTTTGTTTGTTTGGGGTTTTTTTTTTTAACCAGGAAGTGACACTCCCCCAAATAGTGACCAATCAGAGTGGCCCTCTTCTTTAAAAATGAACGCAGATTTTTAATAATTTGTAATAAACACGGATAAAACATATTTTTTTCTCACGCTCTACTCAAAATTCAAATATATTGATTTTAATTGTACAAAAATGGCATCAAAATAAGCACGTTTTTGTGACGTTACAACGAATAGGTATGCCTTACGTGATGACGTATGCGTATGTTTTGACGGTAGAGGGTCAACGCACTGTAACTCTAGACCGAAGCTAAAGGAGCTGTTTTTCCAACTTTACACAGGTAAATACGTATCATACAACCGTCTGCGAGGTGTCGCATCTCATTTTGTAACACAAAGTTCTAATTTCTCCTATAACTCTTGTGTAATTTCAACCTTACAACTCAAAATTAGCACAAAGCTACAGTGAGCATGCGCGTGTAGCTTGTTAGCAGCTGTAGTTACCTAACGTACAGGTTAGCTCAGTTAGCCTAACTTGACCAGGTTCCTGCGGTGTCCGGATTCATTTGTTTACCATCACGATAAAACTGCGTCAGTAGACATTTAGTAACGCGTTTTTCTACCAGTTTTCATTCTCAAAGGTATAAGATGTGGCAGAAATGTCCCAGTAAATGTCAATGAATGCAACAAGTTCGGTTTAATATAATATCCACAGACTGGTCACTATCATGGCGTTGAGGAGCACCGTGTGTCGCCTGTTGGTGAACCCGCACAGGTGCGCCTTCTTCTCAGCCTCCAGAGCCCAGGGGACCGCTGCAGCGACCAGACCTGGTCAGTAGCTCGTCTTTATGCTGTTTACTTTGGTGTTTAAACTGGTACTGAAACGGTGGCTAAATAAAAGAGTACTGCAAAATAGTCACTGAGCCTTCTCACAGTTTGCCATATTACTGCCAGAAACTTTGTATGTGAATGCTCTGGAGTAGTTCTAATTTGTGTGACTTTTGTTCATCTTTTCTTTGGTTGTGGTCGTTTTGTAGCATGTTTGAACATTTATTCCTTCAGGTTTTCTGGATTTGAATGATGTGCAACTGGAAGGATTTCTAGTCTGACTTTGTTATTTTACTTTTTTGCAATTTGGAGCGACTAATTAGGATCTTCTTTCTTGTCGTTTTCCTTTACTTTGCACATGACATCAACCGTTTCTGCTTGTATTTTCTTTTCCAGATGCAGAAAAGTCTGATCAGAGGGCTAAACCACGTAGGTATCGACAAATCTACGTTTGAACTGAACACATTTTCTGATTAGCTTAAATAAAAACGAAAATTTCCCGTTTGTTGGTCCGGCAGCTAAAGTCCAGTTCGACTGGAGGGACGCCCTGGACCTGGAGGGCCAGCTGACGGAGGAGGAGATCCTGATGAGGGATTCCTTCAGGGCGTACTGCCAGGAGAAGCTCATGCCTCGAATCCTGCTGGCAAACAGAAACGAAGGTCAGAGGTTTTTCCTCGAGACGCTTTAGTCCAACATAGAATAAATTGGTTTCAACATCTCAACAATACATTTTGAATGGGCACCATTTGCTGATTTTGTTTAGAAAATTACATGGATAATAATATAAAAATCAGAGGAGAAGTGGAGACTGCAACCTGTTGAGAGGCGAGGAACACATTTTATAGAAAACTTCGAAATTCTGAGATTAATCCCAAGAAATTTTCGAGAAAAAGCTGAGTTTGAAAACTTCAAAAGTTGCGAGAAAAAAACATCGAAATTTCAAGTTAATCAGGTTCTCAGTTTGCCTTAAATTAGGGAAACAAAGCCTCTTTTCCAGCTTCAGCTCACAGGTTGTGTTACGTTTTGCTTCCAGTGTTCCACAGAGAGATTGTGTCTGAAATGGGAGCGATGGGAGTCCTCGGCCCGACGATTAAAGGTCAGTCTGAAAGCATAATGGGACAGTCAAATTTACACTCATTTCTTGCTTTTTCGAAACTTTGTAAACGCCTGGCTTCGTGTTTGCCGCTCAGGGTACGGCTGTGCCGGGACGAGCTACGTGGCGTACGGTCTGATCGCCCGGGAAGTGGAGAGGGTGGACAGCGGCTATCGCTCTGTCATGAGCGTGCAGTCATCGCTGGTCATGCACCCTATTAATGCTTACGGCACAGAGGAGCAGAAACAGAAGTACCTCCCAAAGCTGGGTAAGAAGGACCAAAGGGTTCGTCCATCAGCAGGTTTCTGCTGTTCTTCCTCACTGATCAGCAGCAAACGTCTGGAAGTTTCTGTTCTGCTTGCCGAGGTTTAAAATGTGTCGGCAGCCTTACACTTGCGCTGATCTGTACAACTAAACCTGTAATGATAACACGTCTCTGGACGATGCATTGTCCCACTAATTATCACGATAAATGATAATATTGTTGTTTTGAGACCATTTCAGTTAGGTATTGGTAACGGCATAATAATGCAAATTTTCCTCCTCAAAGACTAATAAGCTTTAATTTTTAAAGAACACTTAAGAGACATTTTACATTTCCAAAACATAAAACGGAAAAATAAACCATGCACAACCGAAAGCATGAATAAAATAGATTATGACGTCTCTGTAAGCAAAATGGCTCTTTAAGAATAATAATTAATCATCACAACTGAAAGTGAACTAAAGCTAAATTAAAAATGCTTTATTTAGCTTTCTGCTAAAGGGTCGGCCCAGACCACGGCCACGTCTGCCACCGGAGAGCGGCAGACGTATTTAAGGGGTACCATAAACACTGGAACCCAAACAATAATTTTCTACATCTGATGTTCTTTTAATCAGCTTAGGATTCTAATATGTTGTAGTGAGTGATACGTCGGTGTGTTGCAGCTCGCGGAGAGATCCTGGGCTGCTTCGGCCTGACGGAGCCCAATCACGGCAGCGACCCCGGCAGCATGGAGACCAGAGCTAAATATAACCCGTCCAGCCGCACCTACACCCTGAACGGCTCCAAGACCTGGTGGGTTGAGTCTGACTCGCAGCACGATGATGACGCCACACACACTGCAAAAACACAACATTTCAACAAGTGGCTCTGGTCCAGTTTCTAGTGCAAATATCCTAATACTCTTAAGACTGAACTAAGTTAGAAATGACTTTTCAGCCTCAAATTGGAGCTTCCTTTAAATCAGTAACTTCTTAATATTGATGAAAAATAGCTAGTTGTAAGAGACATAATCTAATTTTGGAAAGGAATCTGAGAATGTGAATATTAGAGGCACTTGACTTTGTTATGTATTTGATTATTCAGTAAAACCCAATTTCTTGCAGTATGGATTTATGATCACAGTTGCCCACACGGGGGCGCTCTTCACCACAGAAGCTCTATATGTGAATTTCTGAAATATTTACATGTGTATTTTAACACATTCATTAATACACTTATGTATTTTAATGTGTGCTAAATTTTCTAATTGGACTCAAATTTTTTTTCTCCACAAATAAGAAGCTTATCGTTGTATTTACAGATGCAGCTCATTTTTGTGGAGATATAGACCTTAAATTTGATTCACAGAGGCATTAAAATGCCTTAGATTCATGTAAAACATTAAGTTGGTCTTTAATATGTTATCCCCCAGGGCTTAGATTTTGTTTAGGACGTGGGTCTTAAACCTGCTTTACCTTGCACTGGCAAGCCGACTTTTCTGCATCCATCACACAGAAGTGCAAATTTATCACCAATTGGCTGGATGAAGTTCATACATTCTGTTGTGATGCAGTCTTCAGTTCCATTCGTCGTGATCTTAAAAAGTCTGAAATTGGAGTTGATGCCCGCTAGAGACCTTGTTGAATTCACTGAGTTGTATATTTTCGGTAACACTCCTCAGCACGCTGGGAATGACTCCTCCCGGTGCGTTGCGTGTCCGACTCACGAGCCTTTCTAACTTTTAGGATCACCAACTCTCCGGTGGCAGACGTGGCCGTGGTGTGGGCTAAGTGCGACGACGGGAATGTCCGCGGCTTCATCCTGGAGCGCGGCATGAAGGGCTTCTCCACCCCAAAGATCGAAGGGAAGTTCTCCCTGAGGGCGTCGGCCACTGGGATGATCCTCATGGATGAAGTTGAGGTTCCAGAGGAGAACCTGCTTCCTAAAGCCGCCGGACTGGGCGTGAGTAAAGGGGCGAAGACGAATGCCTTCAAAGTCAATTCTTTAGAAGTGTTTAGTGTGTAACCGGTCCTCTGCAGGGTCCGTTCGGCTGCCTGAACAACGCCCGTTACGGTATCGCCTGGGGGGCTCTGGGAGCGGCGGAGTTCTGCTTCCACGCGGCTCGGCAGTACACCCTGGACAGGTCGGAAAGAGTCCGCTGCGGAGAACTGAAACTCTGACATTCTTATGGTTTTATCAATTGAACTCGCATCGTTCTGTGTGTTTTTTTTCTTCTTCACCAGAATCCAGTTTGGCGTGCCTCTGGCCCGGAATCAGCTGATGCAGAAGAAAATGGCGGACATGTTGACGGAGATCAGCATCGGCCTGCAGTCCTGCCTTCAGCTGGGCAGACTGATCGATGAGAAAAAGTAAGAGCGTTGAAGAGACTTAAAGTCTGCCGTCTTTAACACGAAGGCTGTGCCGATGAAACCCGCCGGTGTTTTAACGACAGAGCGGCGCCGGAGATGATCTCCATGCTGAAGAGGAACAGCTGCGGTAAAGCTCTGGACATCGCCAGGCAGGCCAGAGACATGTTGGGCGGCAACGGCATCGCCGACGAGTACCACGTCATCCGGCACGTCATGAACCTGGAGGCCGTCAACACGTACGAAGGTCAGAATGCTAAAGTGTTCTTCAGTGTCGTCTTCCTTTAACGTACGTCTGATCATTTACACGTTCTCACAGGAACGTGTGAAAAGCTCAGCCCTCTGTGCTTGACCTCACATCAATACAGTTTTTATTTGGATTAATCGATTAGTAATTAGATAGAAAAAAAGTGTTTCAGTCTCTGTCCTCTAGTTAACCATTAACCGACTATTAAATCAGTAACCGATTAATCCAACTTAACTGTTTCAGCCCTTTAGCTGCCACTATTAATCTAGATATTATTATAGATTTGTTTGGTTTACAGTCATTGTTTACTGGATTTATAGATCTGCGTTTTCCCGTCAGGTACTCACGACATCCACGCCCTGATCCTGGGCAGAGCCATCACCGGCTTGCAGTCCTTCACCGTCGGCAAATGATCCGGCTCTCAGCAAACAGCCATGTGGACGGAAATGAAATTCTGATTACAAGTCTTTCTTAAAAAAAAAAAAGAAAATCCATTATGAACTTCTCTCTCACGTTTTGTAGGAAATCTGTTTCAGTGCTTTAATCGGAGAGAAGCCCATCATTGTTACTCTGTTGTAAGCAGCTCAGAGGTTATTTTTACACCACGGAAACGAGTTTCTTCAACTGGTTTTCTGAAGAACAGATCTAGTTCTGTAGTTAGAAAGTCATAGATCTGTTGCTGTTTTGGTCCTGCAGCTATAAAAGCAACAAAGCATGAATACCCATTGCGTGTTTGTGATTGTTTACGTTTCACTAATGGAGAAGAAATGGTTACAGTAATTATGACCTCATGCACTTTACACGCTGTGACACTAAAATGTCGACCTGCAATCATTTGAATGAATAAACTTTAAAAGCATCCGTTAAGACGTGTGGAGAGAGTCTGTCTGTAGCTGAGGCATAAACAAAATCAATTTCATAGCAAGTGTGCGTTCAGTTGAAACAAGTAGATGTAGTGTGAAGCGCTTTGGAGACATCTGGACTTGATAAAGCGCAACACAAGTTCAGGCCTTTCACCACTGAAATGAACCGGGCGGAGGGACAAAAGCCCTACAAATATCTTCAGCGAATTTCAAAGCAAAAAAAAATATTTTTTTCTAATTCAGATGTGGTTCAAATTATGCCTGACAAATGTTCATTTGACATGAAAATGATTGAATAATAAAAAAAAAAGAATACAAAAATAAATAGCAATGTTATTTTTTTATAAGAAATCCTGCATTGGACGTTGCTTTGACCAACCTGACCATCGACTCAAAGTGAGGCTGTTCCATCGTCTGGACTGAGTTCAGTGTTTTAAACTAAGGTTATCATAAATCACCTTTCTGTTGCATTCTTGCTTAATGTTTGTGTAGCAGCTGCTACCACAAGGCGTCGCACCTTCCTTGCGGCCTGAACGTCCATAACAGGGAATCTGGCGGGTCGTGGCCAAGTTTCAATGTCCTGTGTGTCTGACCAGGTGTGTGTTGTTCCCACATGTTCCATTGTTTTGCAAGTATGGCAGGTTTGGAGGAACCGTTTCAAATCAATTGTTTTAATAATGTAACAGGTGCTGATGTGGGGGTTTTTTTTAGTTAAGATTTAAGGTAGTGACTTAAACTTTAAGTAGTTGCAAAGACATGCATAATATTGGGATAAAGCTAAATATCCGTCCGTCCGTCCATCCATTCATCCATCCATCCGATTAACAAATTAATTTTAACAAAAAATTCAATAAATAAATAAAACATGCTTTAAAATCCTCTTTCTTTCCAAAAGATGTCTTGGGCAAATAAGTAGATAAAATAAAAATACTTTTGGTAAAACCTGACTTTATGAAGGTTCTGCTGCTGCTACAATTGAACTCAAACCAACTTTTAAGAGAAACAGGACATTTTTTTCAATAGTTCAGTAAATATTGACAATAAAACAGCAGTTTCTCTTAATTTATTGGAAAAAGCTTTTAGGATTTATGCTTTATTTTTCAGGACTCAGTTGATTTTCGAACAAAATATGAATCAGACAGTGAAGAGTTAAAGTCACACTCTCCTTTAAGTCCTGGACTTTATGCATCGATCCAGAAGAAAAACTGTATTTTTCTTATCCTGATTCTTCTTTTTGTTTTTTTTCCTTTCTTTTTTTGATATTTAACCTCAACTGTACAAAAGACATGCAACGCTGAAATGTAATTTAAATATTTATTCAAAACAAGAAGCCAAATTACAAATCCTGTTTGATAAGAAGCATAGTCAGGTTGGAGTCTAGATGTTGATTTGGCCAAATCAAAATGTTCAATCGTTCTGTTGCAGATTCTCTGCTGCATGATTTTTAAAATCACTCTGTTTCATTTACATATTAAATAACAAATGTCCTTTTTTTATAAAGCTGAAAAAGTTTTAGTCTGTTTTAGTTAATGCAATCAACATTTGAAACAAAGTTCTTGTTACTGTTTCGAAATGTTTCAATAGAAAATAAAAACAATGTGGTTCAAATATACAGTTTGCTTCTCCAGTTTCGATAAAATGACACCTTAATTCAGATGATCTTGTTCAGATTTTATGTTCTGATTAGACGGCAGCAAAAATAATAATTTTCTCAGATACAGCATGTTACTTATGGTTGCTATAGAAACCAAGCAGCAGGATGAACAAAACTGTGATCAACTTTATTTTACCAATGAATCATTTTCATAGGTTTTTGAAGACAGAAGGTTTTTATCATGCTCACAAATTGAAATAAAAAACCTTTTACGATGCCTACATGGTGAAAAGGAAATGACCACTAAAGGTAGTGTGACGATTTAGATCATCATAAATCCTTGAATTGGCCCACATTCGCAAATATACAACGTCTCCAATTTCTAACAGCAGTGAGACGCCATTAGAAGCTTTCTGAGCAGCAGAAGGCTGAGACGTATATGATGCACAGATATGCTGTCCATTCTTGATCAACACAGCAGATGTAGGATGTGAAGAACTTCCATGTCCATGTATGTGGAACTCAAAGTGATAAACTCCTCTAACTGGTGCAGTGAACATCCCTGTGAAGAATCAGGATCAGAATTAGAAACATTTTCCAAACTTTACTTTCAGAACAAATTTACCACATTTTAGTTATGATTGTAAATACATAAATGGAAAATATAAGGAGTAAATTGCAGCACCTGTTTCTGGGTTGTAGGCATTTCCAATATTAGTAACAACATTTCTGAAGATCAGATTTATATGGGTGTTGAACGGACCAGTGTATCCACCACCCGATGCCACCAAAGAAGCAGAGAAAGCTAGTTGTTTGGCTAAGAGACAGACAGATAAATGCAGTTATAAAGGAAGGAAAAGTATTAAATATTGCAACATTTGTCATATTTAATATTGTTTAAACATCGACTGACAGATAAATCCAATAATTCACATGAACCAAAAATGCTCCGTTCTTCTCAGTCACTTTGATTCATTTATCAGAACTGAAATTCTCCAAACTTCCTGTTCCATCTTCATATTAATGTGTCTCTTCTGCACATGATAAAAACAGATCCTCACACCTTTGAGAAAGTTGTAAATGTTTTTTTATACCTGCAAAGGATTATGTACACGTCTCTACTTTTTACTACATTTTCATTTGCTTTTGTCTTGTTGATCAAAATCTGTGGGCCCCAGATGGGGCCCTACCTATGTATGCTGGCTGGGATACTAGTGGAGTTCCTCTCCTCCTACTCTTCATTCCTTAATCCCACTCCAGAATATTTCTCAGCATAGAAATCGACATTATAACATAATGTAACTCCTACAGCTCTGCATGTTCAGTTTTTCTTAAGGAGTTCGTCTTGTGGTCCCATTTCTACTTTGTTTGCTTTTCCTCTGTGCTCTGCAGTTTTCTCTTTTCCTTTCTGTATTGCAATGGCTCAGTCTGTCAACAACTTACTATAAAAGTGTGAATGTGAATCTTGTCCAGTGCCATTGATCTCCCATAATTACAAGCAACAATTCTTGTCATGGAAACTTTAGCCATAGTTTACATCTAAAACTGCCCTCCAGAGTTCACTGTTATATTGACAACATCTGTACACAGTGAATCCAGGACTTGTCATTCTGCTGGTACTGAAATTCTTCATTGTCACAGATAGTTAATTTTGAGTGATGAGCAAAAGATTTGTGGAAAGAAATCTGTGGTGTTTTGATCCATCCATCCATTTTCTGTACAGCCAGAGGTGCTGGTGCCAGTCTGGTGACCTGGTGACCTTTCCAGGGTATGTATACCTGTATGTATGTATACCTGGAAAGGTATACATACCCTGGTATGTCACCAGTCCATCACAGGGAAACACAGAGACAGATAGGAGATAGGACAAACAACCATGTGCACACACTCACATCTAGGGAGAATTTAGCTCTCAATTAACCTGACAGTCATGTTCTTGGACTACAGGAGGAAGCCAGAGTATCTGGAGAGAACCTACCATGCACAGGGAGAACATGCAAACTCCATGCAGAAAGACCGGAGCCAGGAATCGAACCCAGAACCTTCTTGCTGCAAGGGAACAACTCTACCAGCTGCGCCACTGTGTAGCCCAGGTGTTTTTATGTTTGTACAAATTCTTTGGTGAAATGAACTTACTGTTCTGCAAATGTCAAAAATTATTCAAGAAATGCACCAAAATGACGAAGAAAAACTGCTAAATAACTTTGTCCACTGGACATGTTGATTGGTCCTCACAATAGTGGAACACAAAAACATCCAAAAATGACTTATTTTTGTTTTGGACAAAAATAAGTCATTTATCTCTTCTAAGTGGAGATATATTGTTGATGTTAGTGTGTTGCATCAACACACTAACATCTGGACCGAGATGTTAGTGTGTTAACAAGTTTCCTTCAGTTCACAAACCTTCTCCTTCTCTCTTCAGAGCCTCCACTTGGTTTCCAGTGATGTTGGCCTTGACTTTAACAGCAGCCAGTTCTGCTGCCTGAGCTGAAAAGAAAAAGTTACCAAAGAAATTAAATGAAATGAAACATATTGCCAGATGGAGTAGCAAGATTCGTCACTCTAGAAAAGGTGCCTCTACTCTTCTAGAGTCCACTTCATTCCACTGCATCTGACACTTTGCATAGCTTGGATGCAGCTGGTCACCATGGAAACCCATTCCACAAAGCTCTCTGCAGTCTGTTCCTGAGTTAATCTGAAGGCCACATGAAGTTTGGAGGTCTGTAGTGATTGACTCTACAGACAGTTGGTGACCTCTTTGCACTATGTACTTCAGCATCCTCTGACCCCGCTCCTTCAGTTTACATGACCTACCACTAGGTGGCTGAGTTGCTCTCGTTCCCAAACTCTTCCATTTTCTTATAAATGGCTGACAGTTGATTGTGGAATATTTAGGAGCGAGGAAATTTCACCACTGGATTTGTTGCACATCCTGTCACAGTTCCACGCTGGAATTCACTGAACTCCTGAGAGCGAAACATTCTTTCACAAATGTTTATAGAAACAGTCTTCATGCCAAGATGCTTCATTTTATGCACCTGTGGCCGTGGAAGTGATTGCAGCAACTGATTCTGATCATTTGGATGGTGAGCAAATACTTTTGGTAATATAGTGCATATGTGGAGGCTGGTCACCCAGCTTAGCAAACCCAAATAGACAGAACATGATACTTGTTATCTTTTGGACCAGCTCTTGTCTCATGACAGGAAATGACCCATGAATTTAACCTTTTCACATGCCAGTCATGAGTTAGCTTCCACTTCAACAATCTATCAGTCACATAATGATAATAACAAACCTTCTCCTTCTCTCTTCAGAGCCTCCACTTGGTTTTCAGCGTTGACTTTAACAGCAGCCAGTTCTGCTGACTGAGCTGAAATGAGACGATGACCAGACTGGATAATCTTACGAAGACAGACTTAAAAGAAACATTGTTCTTGCAGTTGTTCATTGTCTTTGTTTCCTTACTGATGTCTTCTTCTGTCTAAAACATATAATATGGATATCAACAGGCTAAAATAATTGATTGTTATCAAAACAATTGTAGGGCAGCATCTGCAGTGAAGCCGGCGCTGTACCGTTCTGTTGTGAAGAGAGAGTTGAGTTAAGCAATCAAGATTCTTTTAGCTCACAATAAAGTCTTAGTTAATGTTAGTTTATAAAGTAAAATAATAAAAATACATTAACGTTTGTGGTTGTAATTATGTCTAAATATGTTCAAGTTCAGGGGCTGTAAATACTTCTTCAAATCTCTGCAGCAAACTTTTCCTGTAACATAAACTTCATACCTCGGTTCTGATCCTGCAGTTCTTTGATCTGAGATTCTTGTGCTGAAGAAAAGAAAACACAAAAATAATCTGTTACTTTGCAAGGTTTGTGTGCGGGCGTATGTGTGCGTGCGAGGGGGTGTTTGTGTGGCCTCATTATTAATACAGCATAGGGACCATTTTTCTAAGAAATGCTACTTTATGGAGACTCACTGATCCTTCTGGAGGTTAATGTTTTAGAAGGACCTAAAAAGACTAGTTAGAGGTTAAAGTTCATATTTCCATAATTATTTGTTTAATCTCAAGTTTGCTGCAATGACCAGTTTCCTTCATAGTTCACCAACCTTTTCCTTCTCTCTTCAGAGCCTCCACTTGGTTTTCAGCGTTGACTTTAACAGCAGCCAGTTCTGCTGCCTGAGCTGAAATGAGACGATGACCAGAGAGATTAAATCAATTAAAGATTTTATTTACAGTAATTAATCTGAAGTTTTGCTTAGTAGGATAAAAACCTGAATTTGTTTGGAACAGAAATATCTTATTGCTTGTAAAACTGTTTATAACCACAAATATTTTCCATGATTTTATTAGAGTCAGAAGATAGATTTATAAAATGATGATGATTTAATATTTGATCATGAATAAATGATCCTTTAGTTCACAATGAAGTTTTAGTCTGAGTTAGTTTATCAAGTAAAACCTAAAAAAAACATTAAAATTGTGATTGTACTATAACAAAATAAATCAAAATCACGGGGTGTAAATATTTCTGCAAAGCTCCTCACAAAACATTTGTTGTAAAAATAAACTACATAACTTGTTTTTGATCCTGCAGTTCTTTTACCTGAGTTTCTTGTACTAAAGAATAGAAAACACAAACATCATGTTTTAGTTGATTCAGTCATATATTCACAATAATCTTTATTTTTGCTCTAATAAAATCAGTACCTTGGTACCGTTGGTTCAGGGATTGCAGCTCTATGTTCTTCACTGATGATTATAATAAATGATTAAAACTCTGAACTGTAATGATGGTTTCCTCAATAAGGATGAGTTGATTCAAACACTGTAACTCTCTGTAAACATACCTTCATTGTCTCTCTGTAGGTGCTGCACCTCCACCTTCAGTGCAGCCACCCAGGCGCTCATCTCTCTCAGAACAGCATTGATGTCCTGTGTGCAGGTCTGCTGCTCAGTCAGACGCTCTGCTTCTCCCACTTGGCCCTCAGTTTGCCTTCCATGTGACTGAATGTCATTGTCAGACTGAGCTTGCAGCTCAGCTGTAGAGACAGAGCAGACTAGCAGCAGCAACGCAAAAAACATTTTCATTTCCATCCTCAGTGTCTCTGGAGGTCCACTCTGCTGTTGGACACTTAAATAGGAGCCCAAACTTTTTATTGCTGACTAAATATTGTCATATTCTTATCAGAAATGAGATGATAAGACTTGATACTTTAGACTTGACCTATAAAATATTATAGACTAGGATCATAAAGAATATTATAACCTGTTTGTAGGAACGTGATTCTGAATGTTTATTTCAAAAGTTCACATGGAGGGAAAATAACTTAAAGTTCAAAAGTTTTAAATTCTGAGTTCAACTTGCATGAAAATAAATATTTAATCTAATAATTCAAAGGAAGCTAAAGAAAAACAAAAAAAGATGATGTATAAATAATTATAAGTGTTATCAAATTTACATATTGAAAATGTGGGTTAATTTAATTTTATAAATCAATTTTACAATTAATGGTTTAGGTGAGATTTTACTTAAACACCAAAGATGTCATTATCAAATGTTAGAATCAGGTCATTTATCATGCATTATTTACCTGATTCAGATGAAATATCATAGTTTGTCTGTTGAGGTCTAAATATTTTTGAAAAAACCCGGGACTGAAAGTCAGTCCAAACCCCACAAAGTCATTTGAAAAAAATAAAATAAAACAAAAAAAAATAATGGTCACAATTACTCAAATCATATTTTCATTGGAGAAAATCTCCTGTGGATTAAACTGAAGGTGTTATAAATTTCATTGCTTTCAGTTTATGGGATGGAAACAGGAAACTAACTCATGTGAATAATCTGATTATCTGGTATTGATAACGCCACCTAGTGGTCTGTTTGTTTACCTTTCAACTGTTGACCTAATTAGTTTGTAATCAGTGAGAAAGTCCATCAGACTAAACTGCAAGTGCCTCATGTATAAATGTTGCTAATGTTTTACGCACAATTCAATGTATAAAACTGAACAAGGAATGAAAGTTACACAAACCTTCAGTTCTACATGCGATTAAAATGTCAGGTGTTCAGAAGATCTGTGCTACCTGTAAATCCGTCCTACCTTGAGGTAATGCGCATGCGCACGGCGATGCTACGTCACATACGGCTTACTCAGCAGATTTCTTATAAATGCATTCTTCCTGTGGAAGTTTCGTTTCATGTGTTTTATTTCATGGCAGATTACTGTAAGCTTTATTTAATTTATTTTATACCTGGCTTTCATTAAGCTGCTGTATAACTTCATGTTTTTAATTTACATGACAGGCAGCTTTAGTTTACCGTCTGCAATGTCGTTACAACTTATTGTTTGGCAGTTAATCAGTATTTGTCTGAGTTTAATTTAATTCCAATAAAAACCTGTTTCCTGTTTTATTCTTATAAACGCCTCTGTATTTAAGGTATTTTTAACAGGTATGATATTCTAATGAACGGATTAGTTAATTCATCCCCAGCTTTTCATTTAAACGGGTAGGATATTCAGACGGTCCCTAGTGTCTTGCTGCTCCTCATCCCGTGACGTCATGCTCATCTCGATCCAGACTTCATCTCATCGCCCTCTGTACAAACTGAAAACACTTCAGGATCTGGAGAAACTTATCCATGCATTTATCTTTAGTTGAATTGATTACTGCAGCAGTGTCTTAAAAAACTGAAACCTAAATGCAAATTCTGTGTTTTACATAAACGTGGAAGTCTAGATTTAATTTTTTTCTTTCATTCAAAACTCTGATTGGTTTCATTTTCAATGATTCTGTTGCAGATTCTCTGCTGGATGTTTCTTTAAAATCCCTGTGTTTCATAAACATATACAAGCAAAACAAATATCTTCTTTTCAACCATTTAATATGTGATACAGTTAATGGAATAAAATAGAATTATACACACATTTGAAAGAAAGGCGTTATTTCTGTTTCCACTGTGCTTTTAATTTGAAAAATAAAAAACCCAGTGGGGTTCAAATAGACAGTTTGCTCATCCAGCTTTCATGAAGGATGTAAATGGGACATCAATGTAGATCTGATTGAGAATTTATGTTTGGCTTGGACAACATCAATTAGAATAATTTTCTCAAATTCAGATGTTGCTTATGGCTGCTGTAGAAACCAAACAGCAGGTTTAACAAAACTGCAATCAACTTTATTTCACTGATAAATTATTTTCATAATTAAATCTTTTTTTGCAGAATGGTCTTGTGCTCTTGTCACATATTGTAATAAAAAACCATGTTAGATGCCTACATGGTGAATAGAAGATGACCACTAAAGGTAGTGTGACGATCTGTGTTGTCATGAACCCAGTGATTGGCCCACAGTCGCAAAAATACAACGTCTCCGATTTCTAACAGCAGTGAGACGCCATTAGAAGCTTTCTGACCACCAGCAGACTGATGCGTCCATGACATACAGATATGCTGTCCGTTCTTGTACAACGCAGCAGATGTAGGATTAGTCGAACTTCCATGTCCATATATGTGGAACTCAAAGTGATAAACTCCTCTAACCGGTGCAGTGAACATCCCTGTGAAGAATCATGATCAGAATTAGAAACATTTTCCAAACTTTCATAAAAAAATTCACCACATTTTAGATTTGATTGTAAACTTAGGGAGTAAATTGCAGCACCTGTTCCTGGATTGTAGGCATTTCCAATATTAGTAACAACATTTCTGAAGATCAGATTTATATGGGTGTTGAACGGTCCAGTGTTTCCTCCACCCGATGCCAACAAAGAGGCAGAGAAAGCCAGTTGTTTGGCTGAGAGACAGACAGACAGACAGACGCAGTTATAAAGGAAGGAAAAGTATTAAATATTGCAACATTTGTCATATTTAATATTGTTTAAACATCGACTGACTGATAAATCCAATAATTCACATGAACCAAAAATGCTCCGTTCTTCTCAGTCACTTTGATTCATTTATCAGAACTGAACTGAAATTCTCCAAACTTCTTGTTCCATCTTCATATTAATGTGTCTCTTCTGCACATCAGTTTCTGATTTGATGAAGCTGCAAATGTTTTTATACGTGCAACAGATCATTTGCTCTTCTCTACTTTTTCCTACATTTCATTTGCTTTAGGCAAACGATTCTGAGACCTGATTCTTATTAGATGTCAAAGAATAATGACAATAACAAACATTTTCCCAACAGTATTATTGTTATGAAAATCATTGATATGGATGTTAATGTTGTCACTAGAGTTCCCTTCAGGTCACCAACCTTCTCCTTCTCTCTTCAGAGCCTCCACTTGGTTTCCAGTGATGTTGGCCTTGACTTTAACAGCAGCCAGTTCTGCTGCCTGAGCTGAAAAGAAAAAGTTACCAAAGAGATGAAATGAAATCAAATATTTTCTTTACAGTAATTAATCTGAAGTTTTGCTTAGTAAAATAAAAACCTATATTTTTTGGAAAATAAATCTCTTCTTCTAAAATTGCCAACATACATGTAAATATATTTGCAGTGCATTGATTGCCTTTTATTATCTTTATTTAATACACAATCATTAAGAATATTGTGACGTAGGCTTGACAATAATACTTACAAAAAAATTTTTATACAATTTGTCACATTTTCATTATATTATGGCTACAAATATGTTGTTCAGTTTTCTTAGGGATTTCATAAAACAGAGCAACACAAAGTAATTTATAATAGTTATGAGTATTATTTTCAACAAAAAAATATTAAGTAAATCTTGAATCAAGATTCTTTTAGGTCATGATAAAATTCTAGTTGGTGTTAGTTTATAAAGTAAAATAAAAATAAAAAAACATTAAAATTGTGGTTGTAATGTCACTAATAAATATGTACAAGTTCAGAGGGTGTAAATACTTCTTCAAA
Source organism: Phalloptychus januarius (assembly GCA_902982915.1). Lineage (NCBI taxonomy): Eukaryota > Metazoa > Chordata > Actinopteri > Cyprinodontiformes > Poeciliidae > Phalloptychus > Phalloptychus januarius. Next base: position 3,008,003 of record CADWAE010000476.1, read on the forward strand.
TCTCTGCAGCAAACTTTTCCTGTAACATAAACTTCATACCTCGGTTCTGATCCTGCAGTTCTTTGATCTGAGATTCTTGTGCTGAAGAAAAGAAAACACAAAAATAATCTGTTACTTGGCAAGGTTGGGGTGCATGTGTGTGTGTGTGTGTGTGTTTGTGGCCTCAGTATTAATACAGAATAGGGACCATTTTCCTAAGAAATGCTACTTTATGGAGACTCACTGATCCTTCTGGGGTTTAATGTTTTAGAAGCTCTAAAAGACTAGTTAGAGGTTAAAGCTAAAAGTTTCATAATTATTTGTTTGATCTCAAATGTGTTGCAATGACAAGTTTCCTTCAGTTCACAAACCTTCTCCTTCTGAAGTGTTAGTCTGTGTTAGTGTATCAAGTCAAACCTAAAAAAAGACATTAAAATGTGTGATTGTACTCTGTTTAAGGGCGAACTTTTGCGGCTGGATTTTACAGTGAAGATGAAAAGTTGAGGCAGCATCAAGGAAACAGCAACAGTGGTTTATTCTTCTCACGGCAACAAGAACAATTTCACAGGTGAAACTGCAGCCTTAAATAGTCCCAGCTGTGACGGACCAAACCACCTTTAATTCACAGGGGATCTCAATTCACCAATCGCCACCTATTTAAGTAAAATACCTTTTACTGATTTCCACTTACTTTTTATAAATATTTTATGTTTTATCATTACACCATAATGAAACCCATAAACAATCCCTCCCACACTTTTCAATGGCATATCCCAGAGCCTATAAATGGTGTCTGGACGTCCAGGGCAATATTTGTCCAAACACCCTGGAGAGGACAGGTGAGTCACTTCATGTAAGCCCTCCACACCCAACAGATTATGCACAAACATTTGCTCCATTTTACCCACCAGAAGCACCTTGATCTGAGTAACAATTATAGTCCCTTCACAGGCAAAGACCTCAGTTCTCAATGAGGAGCAGCTGTGCAGAGCCCAGATCAAAAGGCTACATGCTAACCACTAAAAATACTCAATAAATATAGTTAAAACTTCTTATGTGCAAATTGTTATGTATGTGCAAATCTATGCTTAAAGTGCAGTGCTGAATAAAGTGCTTGTTAATAATGTGCAAAAAGTGCTTTTAAAGTGCTATATAGTGACTTGAGTAAACACAATCCCAGTAATGAGCATCTCTAAATTAAGTACTCTAACAAAATATGTAAAAGTCATGGGGTGTAAATATCTCTGCAAATGTTTGTAGTAAAAATAAACTTCTTACCTTGGTGCAGTTCTTTAAACAGAGTTTCTTGAACTAAAGAAAAGTAAACACAAAAATATCTTAGTTTATTATATTCAAAATAATCTATCATTGTTTCTGGATGTCAATGTTGCATCCATAAACAATGGTTTGAGTTTCCTTCATGAGTCGGTTATCAAAGAGAAGAAATCAATTCAAAGATTTTCTTTACTAATTACTGCTCAGTACTATTAAGCAATACCTCAGAGTAATTCCTCTAAGGTATTGCTTAACAGAAAAAATTCTGAATTTGCTTGGAACAAAAATCTCTTCTTGCTTTTAAAACTTTATAGTTCAGATCAATATATTTGCAATTCATTGCATTTATTATCTTTATTTAATACACAGCCATTATAGAGCATCTGTACAGTGGCTTGACAATAGTTGAATTTTTTCCAAATTATAACCACAAACATGTTCTGTGATTTTATTAGGGATTTTATCTGTCATCATTTTGTCGACAGATCAACAAAATTATGATCTGATATTTGATCCTGAATAAATGTTATTTTAGTTCACAATGAAGTTTTAGTCTGAGTTAGTTTCCGAAGTAAAACCTAAAAAAAATAACATTAAAATTGTGATTGTACTGTAACAAAATAAGTCAAAGTCATGGGGTGTAAATATTTCTGCAAACCTCTTTAGAAAACGATTGCAATAAAATAAACTACATACCTTTTACCTGAGTTTCTTGTACTAAAGAATAGAAAACACAAACATCATGTTTTAGTTGATTCAGTCATATATTCACAATAATCTTTATTTTTGCTCTAATAAAATCAGTACCTTGGTACCGTTGGTTCAGGGATTGCAGCTCTATGTTCTTCACTGATGATTATAATAAATGATTAAAACTCTGAACTGTAATGATGGTTTCCTCAATAAGGATGAGTTGATTCAAACACTGTAACTCTCTGTAAACATACCTTCATTGTCTCTCTGTAGGTGCTGCACCTCCACCTTCAGTGCAGCCACCCAGGCGCTCATCTCTCTCAGAACAGCATTGATGTCCTGTGTGCAGGTCTGCTGCTCAGTCAGACGCTCTGCTTCTCCCACTTGGCCCTCAGTTTGCCTTCCATGTGACTGAATGTCATTGTCAGACTGAGCTTGCAGCTCAGCTGTAGAGACAGAGCAGACTAGCAGCAGCAACGCAAAAAACATTTTCATTTCCATCCTCAGTGTCTCTGGAGGTCCACTCTGCTGTTGGACACTTAAATAGGAGTTTATTACTGATTAATTATTACCATGATTTTATCAGAAGATAAGATTATAAGACTTGTTAGTTTAGCCTTGACCTATGAAATATTATAATCTAGGACCATAAAGGATATTATAACCTGTTTGTAGGAACGTGATTCTGAATGTTTATTTCAAAAGTTTTAAATTCTGAGTTCAACTTGCATGAAAATAAATATTTAATCTAATAATTCATAGGAAGCTAAAGAAAAACAAAAAAAGATGATGTATAAATAATTATAAGTGTTATCAAATTTACATATTGAAAATGTGGGTTAATTTAATTTTATAAATCAATTTTACAATAAATGGTTTAGGTGAGATTTTACTTAAACACCAAAGATGTCATTATCAAATGTTAGAATCAGGTCGTTTATCATGCATTATTTACCTGATTCAGATGAAATATCATAGTTTGTCTGTTGAGGTCTAAATATTTTTGGAAAAACCCGGGACTGAAAGTCAGTCCAAACCCCACAAAGTCATTTGAAAAAAGTAAAATAAAACAAAAAAAATAATGGTCACAGTTACTCAAATCATATTTTCATTGGAGAAAATCTCCTGTGGGTTAAACTGAAGGTGTTGTAAATTTCATTGCTCTCAGTTTATGGGATGGAAACAGGAAACTAACTCATGTGAATGATCTGATTATCTGGTATTGATAACGCCACCTACTGGTCTGTTTGTTTACCTTTCAACTGTTGACCTAATTAGTTTGTAATCAGTGAGAAAATCCATCAGACTGAACTGCAAGGGCCTCATGTATAAATGTTGCTGACGCACAGAAAATGAGCAGCGTAATATTTTACGCACAATTCAATGTATAAAAATCAACATAGAGTGAAAGTAGATGTTAGAGTTTATTATTACTGATTAATTATTACCATGCTATCACCAGAAGATAAGACTTATTTCAGCATTGACCTATAAAATGTTATAATCTAGGATCATAAAGGATATTATAACCTGTTTGTAGAAACGTGAGTCTGAATGTTTATTTCAAAAGTTCACAGGGTGGTGTAATAAAAAAAATTGTATTTAGCTTTAATTCATCTTTGATGAAACTGATGATACTTTATTACCATTTATTTACTGAAATAATCTGCTGTGTTTTCTTTATTCCTGTAAGATGTGTTTTTTCCATAAAAGAATTTCCAGATGATGTTAGATGTTTCCACAGCTGTGATACTCATTCTGTGGAAAACGAGCCGACATATGGAATGTTTTTTACCCCAGGTTGACCCCGCACCCGTAACTAATTAACAAGGAAGAGTTAAAAGTGTCGCCTGCTCTTCCTATCAGTTCTCCTTCCTTCAATAAAGTCCTCCCCCCCGAAGACGTGAGAGTTCCTGGGGGAGGATTGTCTCTGTGGTCCATTTGGCAGTAGAGATGAGATCAGACTCTGGGTGGGTCTTTGCCTGCTGTGACTATATAATGATGTGACGATTGTTGATCAGGGCTCTTCTCCTGACTGCGCTCAGTGAGAAGGGCCTTCGAACGCTTTTGCCTTCGAATAAAGAAACTTAACGATGAAGATTCATCTTTCTCTTATTATTGAAACAAATTCTCATTCTTTGATAAATGAAATTTCCATAACAGTGGGAAAATAACTTGGCAAAGTTCAAAGGTTGTAAATTCTTGTTTCAACTTTTATGAAAATCAATATTGGCTCTAATAATTTATAGGAAGCTAAAGAAAAACAAAAGAAAGACGATGTATGAATAATAAATAATATAAATAATATTTCTTATTAAATTCACATATTAAGCATGTGGATGAAATGCTTCTAATTTTACAAGTGTCAGTAATTTATGATAAATGGTTTAGATGAGATTTTACTAAAAGATCAAAGATTTCTGTGTCAAAGGTCAGAATCAGGTCATTTATCAGACATTGTTTACCTGATTCAGATGAAATATTATAGTTTGTTTGTTGAGGTGTAAATATTTTTGGAATAAATATAATTTAATGTATAATATTAGAATAAAACAATAATCAATATATCAATTCACTATTATCTGCTTCCTTAGTTGGAGATATTTTTGTATATTGGGAAGAAACAGATGAGTGTGAAATAGGAGTGAAAATGATGACAATCAAATGAAAACAAATATCTTCCACGATGGCCTCAGTCAGGGGTTTCAGCATCGTCTTGACCTTCCAGGTCTCCCGGGTCATGCGGAGCAGAAGCGGTCAGAGGCTCTCTGAGGTGATTCACCTGATGATACAGGTCAACATGAAGCCAGATCAGAGGAGGACAGAGTGAACAGAGAGCAGCTTGTTAGCGCCAACATAACAAACGCAGAAAAAATGACCCAATTTAAACTCCTTAATTATCAAACCTTAGAAGAGATTATAGGTGAGTTAAGCTCAACTTCCTGCTGTCTGGATGTCCTACCCACACATTTCTTTAAGAAAGTCCTGCCTGTCGTTGCTGAAGATCTGATCCAAACAGTAAACTCATTTCTCTCTTCAGGTGTTTTCCCCCAGGCTTTGAAAGCAGCAGTTATCAAACCACTGAGAAAAAGAACAATCTGGACAAATCACTACTGCAGAATTACAGGCTGACCTCTGACCTCCCTTTCATCAGTTAAGTTATTGAAACAGCCAATTAAACAGTTAAATAGTTTTCTAACGATAAACAACCGCTTTGACTCCTTCCAGTCTGGTCTCCATGGTTACCACAGCGCGGAGACTGCCCTTATAAAAGTGTTCAGTGATATTCATATAAATACGGACTGTGGGAGAACCACAGTGCTGGTTCTGTTGGACCTCAGAGTTGATCATGACATATTACTGAATCCACTGGACAGTCGATTCAATAAGATTCAACTGGTTTGAATCTGACGTAAATAACAGGGATTTCTTAGTTTCAATTGGAATCTTCTCATCAAAGAGGTCAAAGGTCACATGTGGTGTATCCCAAGGTTAAATCCTGGGACCCCTCTTATTCAATATTTATATGCTCCCACTGGCTCAGGTTATAACAGGAAATAAGATTAGCTGCCATAACTATGCAGATGATACACAGCTCTACATGACGATGTCACCAGGTGACTGTAAAACTTTCTCCAGCTGAACAGAAACAAAACTGAAGTTATTATTTTTGGACCTAAAGAGGAGCGATCTAGAATCAATGCACAGCTTCAATTACAACTAAAACCGAGTGATGAGGCCCAAAGCCTGGGAATAGTGATGGACTCTGACCTGAACCTTCAGAGCCGCATAAAGACGGTTACAAAGTCGGCCTTCTATCACCTGAAGAACATCTCCAGGATTAGAGGACTGATGTCTCAGCAAGATCTAGAGAGAGACTCATCCATGCAATTACCTTCAGTCGTATCGATTACTGCAACAGCGACTCCACAGGTTCTTCCCAACAAATCAATCCTCCAGTTGCAGATGATCCAGAACGCTACTGCTCACATTCTCACTAAAACCAGGAAGATGGAGAACAGACACCAGTTTCAGCCAAAACAGAGCTCCTTTAACCTAGACTAAAAACTAGAGTTGCTTTTGAAACTTAATCACAAAACAATCAGTAATCTGATGTGCAAAATGTAACGTTAACTGTGAGTTCTATGACTTTGTACTGTTATGATGCAACAAGGCTCTTTGAAATGCCTTGTTGCTGAGAGGTGCTTGTTACAACCCCTCCCCAAGACAACGAAGGGTCAATTCAGCACAAAGTAAGTAAACAGTTGACGTCAGTAGCAAAAAGATCATTTATTTGAGACAAAACCTCAATGACAAGAGGAGGAAAACCACAGGGTCACTTTAAGCTTCAGGGTCTCCGAGGCCAAAACAACAAACAAAACTATGAAATAAAACAACCACCTTCTAGAGAACTGAAAAAGGGACGAATCCTGAACTCACTGGCTAAACACAAAACTGGAGCAAAACAGTTCACAACAAAAACAGCAGAGAACCCCTAAGAGCTCCCACTGTGAAAAGAAACACTCAACTTTAGTTCAACACTTAATTCTTCTTGAGCTGCTAACCCAACGACTCGACCCCAGATAAGTGGAAGAAAATGGACGGACTTAACTCTTCACAATATTGCTCACGGCAAGATCACTGCAGAAAAAAGGGGCCCGACATCCGGAGCTGTTTAGTGGCTGATGAGCTCCAACACATTTCACGTGTGGCAGGAAGAGCTGAGACAAGAGAGAGCTTCCTCATGAAGAGAACCCCTAGGAGTGAAAATTATGATTAATAAAAACCTTCCTAAAATAAAGGCGTAAGTTATTTTTTTTTTTTTGCCAAAGTGATTTTAGCAATGAATAAATAAATAAGTAAAAAAATAATAAACAAACAAATAACCACCTCCTTCTTTCCAAAAGCTGTCTTAGGAAAAAAAAAAAAATAATAATACTTTTGGGAAAACCTGAGTTGGGTCATTGATTAATGAAGATTCTGCTGGTAAATGATAAATCAATATCATTTAATACTTATAATATTAAATATCAATATTTATAATAAAACAGCAGGCTCTCATTTCTTTTGGAAAATGAAATGAGAGCCTAGAGAGAGACTAGGCTCTCTCGAGGCTCCTGAGAGAGTTCCTGAAATCATTCAGAAGCATAATTTTTCAGCTCCTGAAAAATTATGCTGAATTTTTCAGGAGTTTTTTTCTGAGAAAATGTGATCTGATGATATGACAGCGAAGAATGAAACCTTCACTCTCCTGAAAGTCCTGGACTTTATGCATCATGCCAGAATAAACACAAGTTTATTTTTTATCATGATTCTGACTATTTGCTTTATTTAACCTCAAAACACACAAACTGTCAGGATCTGGGTTTTTGAGTGTCTCTCTCCATTGGCTCCCTGCTGGGAGTGGCCTGGAGCAGAGCTGCGCACCTGCAGCTCATTGGGGTCATCAGCCAGAGAGGATTTAAGGAGCTGCTAGATGATGATTACTCCATCACGGTAGTCTCTGGCACGTTAGACACTCTCCTGTGAAAACACTCCTTACTGTGACTTTCTTGAGAAAACCTCTGCTTGTTGTCCGCTCCTCTCACCCATTCTCTGTCTCTCATTCCCAGGTAGTAGCTTGACTCCGAAATCCATATTCCACCTGCAGCTCCAAGCCTCACCTGCCTGCCCGCTCCAGCCCCAGTTCATTCCTGTCGGAGACACTCACCTCACCTTGGATCTTTCCATTGGACCCATCCTGCTCCTCCCTGCCCCCTCCGGTTGAGAAGCCTCTGTGAAGACGTAAACCGACACACCTGCTGTCCTCATCAGACAATCAGTCTTCCTCTGGCGAAATCACTAACCCCTCTCTCCGCTTCCAGAATAAGATCCAAAAGGACCATCTGCAAGACACTTTTTTATTTTGTTGCTGTAAATAAAATTCTTAACTTACTGTTGCTTCCCGAGTTTGATTCTGCATGTGGATCAGAAGCCCTCAAACATGACAGAAACCTCCACACTGCAAATATTCATGAAACAAAAAGGAAGCCTAAATGCAAATTCAGTTTCATAACCAAGTTGGAGTCTAGATTTTGATTTGGCTCATTCAAAACTGATTGGTCTCATTTTCAATCATTTTATTGCAGATTAAAAATCATTCATTTCCATATACAATTAAAGCAAATGTCATTTTAAACCATTTAAGATGTGATTCGGTCCATGTAATAGACTAAAATTATACACACATTTGAAAGAAAGTCATTATTATAGTTTCTACTATTCTTTTCATTTGAATAATAAACAAGAACAATGTGGTTCAAATATTCAGTTTGTTCATCCAGCTTTCATAAAAGGTGTAAATGTCTCTTTAATTCAGATGATCATGTTCAGCTATTATGTTCAGATTTAGACTTAGACCACAAAACGAGAGAAAAGAATCTCCAACATGTTGCTTATGGTTGCTGTGGAAACCAAACAGCTCAGTTAACAAAACTGTAAACTTTATGTTTAAAATGAATTATTTTTATAATTAAGTCTTTGAAGCAGATGAGCTTTATTGTGCTCATGTCACAAACTGGAATAAAAAGAATGTTAGATGCCTACATGGTGAAAAGGAAATGACCACTAAAGGTAGTGTGACGATCTGTGTTGTCATGAACCCAGTGATTGGCCCACATTCGCAAAAATACAACGTCTCCGATTTCTAACAGCAGTGAGACGCCATTAGAAGCTTTCTGACCACCAGAGGCTGAGACGTTATGATGAAGATTTGCTTCTGTTCTTGACCAACACAGCAGAGTAGGATTAGTGAACTTCCATGTCCATATATGTGGAACAAATCAAAGTGAAAACTCCTCTGACTGGTGCAGTGAACATCCCTGTGAAGAATCATGATCAGAATTAGAAACATTTTCCAAACTTTACTTTCATAAAAAATTTACCACATTTTAGATTTGACTGTAAACTTAGGGAGTAAATTGCAGCACCTGTTCCTGGGTTGTAGGCATTTCCAATATTAGTAACAACATTTCTGAAGATCAGATTTATATCGGTGTTGAACGGTCCAGTGTGTCCTTGACCCGATGCCAACAAAGAAGCAGAGAAAGCCAGTTGTTTGGCTGAGAGACAGACAGACAGACAGACGCAGTTATAAAGGAAGGAAAAGTATTAAATATTGCAACATTTGTCATATTTAATATTGTTTAAACATCGACTGACTGATAAATCCAATAATTCACATGAACCAAAAATGCTCCGTTCTTCTCAGTCACTTTGATTCATTTATCAGAACTGAACTGAAATTCTCCAAACTTCTTGTTCAATCTTCATATTAATGTGTCTCTTCTGCACATCAGTTTCTCACACCTTTGATGAAGCTGGAAATGTTTTTATACGTGCAACAGATCATTTGCTCTTCTCTACTTTTTCCTACATTTCATTTGCTTTAGGCAAATAATTCAGAAACCTGATTCTTATTAGATGTCAAAGAATAATGACAATAACAAACATTTTCCCAACAGTATTATTGTTATGAAAATCATTGATATGGATGTTAATGTTGTCACTAGAGTTCCCTTCAGGTCACCAACCTTCTCCTTCTCTCTTCAGAGCCTCCACTTGGTTTCCAGTGATGTTGGCCTTGACTTTAACAGCAGCCAGTTCTGCTGCCTGAGCTGAAATGAAAAAGTTACCAAAGAGATTAAATGAAATCAAATATTTTCTTTACAGTAATTAATCTGAAGTTTTGCTTAGTAAAATAAAAACCTATATTTTTTGGAAAATAAATCTCTTCTTCTAAAATTGCCAACGTACATGTAAATATATTTGCAGTGCATTGATTGCCTTTTATTATCTTTATTTAATAAACAATCATTAAGAATATTGTGATGGTGACTTGACAATAATACTTACAAAAAAAATTTTATACAATTTGTCACATTTTCATTATATTATAGCTACAAATATGTTGTTCAGTTTTCTTAGGGACTTCATAAAACAGAGCAACACAAAGAGATGTATAATAGTAATGTGTATTATTTAAAACAAAAGAATGAATAAATACATTTTGCATCAAGATTCCTTTAGCTCACAATAAAGTGTCAGTTGGTGTTAGTTGATAAAGTAAAATAAAAAAATTATAATAAAAAAACATGAACATTTGTGCTTGTAATGTGTCTAAATATGTACAAGTTCAGGGGGTGTAAATACTTCTTCAAATCTCTGCAGCAAACTTTTCCTGTAACATAAACTTCATACCTCGGTTCTGATCCTGCAGTTCTTTGATCTGAGATTCTTGTGCTGAAGAAAAGAAAACATAAAAATAATCTGTTACTTTTGTTTCATCATTTTGTTGACCGATAAACAAAATGATGATTTAATATTTGATGCTGAATAAATGTTATTTTAGTTCACAATGAAGTTTTAGTCTGAGTTAGTTTCCGAAGTAAAACCTAAAAAAAATAACTTTAAAATTATGATTGTACTGTAACAAAATAAGTCAAAGTCATGGGGTGTAAATATTTCTGCAAAGCTCCGTAGAAAACTTTTGTTATAAAAATAAACGACATACCTTGGTGCAGTTCCTTAAACTGAGTTTCTTGTACTAAAGAAAAGAAAACACAAACATCATGTTTTAGTTGATTCAGTCATATATTCACAATAATCTTTATTTTTGCTCTAATAAAATCAGTACCTTGGTACCGTTGGTTCAGGGATTGCAGCTCTATGTTCTTCACTGATGATTATAATAAATGATTAAAACTCTGAACTGTAATGATGGTTTCCTCAATAAGGATGAGTTGATTCAAACACTGTAACTCTCTGTAAACATACCTTCATTGTCTCTCTGTAGGTGCTGCACCTCCACCTTCAGTGCAGCCACCCAGGCGCTCATCTCTCTCAGAACAGCATTGATGTCCTGTGTGCAGGTCTGCTGCTCAGTCAGACGCTCTGCTTCTCCCACTTGGCCCTCAGTTTGCCTTCCATGTGACTGAATGTCATTGTCAGACTGAGCTTGCAGCTCAGCTGTAGAGACAGAGCAGACTAGCAGCAGCAACGCAAAAAACATTTTCATTTCCATCCTCAGTGTCTCTGGAGGTCCACTCTGCTGTTGGACACTTAAATAGGAGCCCAGACTTACATGTTGGAGTTTATTATTACTGATTAATTATTACCATGATTTTATCAGAAGATAAGATGGTAAAACTTGATACTTTAGACTTGACCTATAAAATATTATAATCTAGGACCATGTAGGATATTATAACCTGTTTGTAAGAACGTGATTCTGAATGTTTATTTCAAAAGTTCACATGGTGGGAAAATAATGACTGAAAGTTCAAATGTTTTAAATTCTTCTTTCAACTTGTATGAAAATAAATAGGAGCCCAGCCTTACAAGTTAGAGTTTATTATTACTGATTAAATATTACCATGATTTTACCAGAAGATAAGATGGTAAAACTTGATACTTTAGACTGGACCCATAAAAAATTGCATTCTTTGGTCATAAAGTTACATAACCTGTTTGTAGGAATGTGATTCTGAACATTTATTTCAAAATTTATACGGTGGGGAAGAAGCGACAGTTCAAAGATGACTGTGTCGGATCTGCCCTGAAACTGGTCAGCGGAGCAATAAGCTGGTGCACAGGAATCTCTTCCTGCCCTGTGACTTCCTTCCTGCCCCTTGAAACGCCACCAGCACAGACTATCAAGCTCCAAAAAAGTTTCTCCAAAGAAAAAGCTGAGACGTCCAAGTACACAGCCAGGAAATGGAGACACATCACATGACGACTACAGCGCCATATACCAGTGGTACCTCAGGCCTGTTTCAGGGAGACACAGACAGACTCAACTCAACCCTTCAGCAGAGCCGTTCCAGCCTGAACCAAGTTTTCACGTTTTGCAATTAAAGAGCAAAGAGAATTTGCCTCTATAGAGTAAAGAGGATGTGCCCAAAACAGGTCCAACGCCCTGACATTGACCTTGAAAGGTCGTGGAGCGGTGAGGCAATGATTGACATTTCAGCTGCAAACAAAGGCGAGGCTGACTCTGTGAGACAGCGACCCCAAAGACAAAGTCAAAAACCGTTTGTACTGAGTTATGACACTTCAGGTCAGCCGACTTTGGTTCCGAGGGACATCACTCCTAAGACTCGGGTCATTGGGAGTGATGCCGTCTGGAGATCAGCGGCTGTGGGGCTGTGTCAAGCTCTGGTTAAATGCACAATGAAACCACAAATGTCAGGTGACATTTCATTTTGTGGGGTAGAGTGTGGCACTATGAAAGAGAAATGAATCAAAATAGCAGCCCGCCCTTTTTATTTTTACATCCAAAGGCAACTTACAGTGAGAAACTACCTTCAGAAGCAATTACAGTTAAAAGCGTATGAGTTTGGCCAGCAGAGGGCGCTGTCAAGTGCACATAAGGGTTGGAGTGTGCAGGTTTACCTACGTGCAAAAATGTGAGAATTGGGACAGGATGCCCTTTGACATCCAAAATGGCGGGTTATTTATAAATGTATAAATATACATTGTTATTTATAATACTTAACAATGTATATTTATAATACATAACATTGCTATTTAATTTATTATAAATAACAATGTATAACTGTTATACATTTATACATTATTTATGGTAATTGTATAAATGCCACCCCGTAGTTCTGAGTGCAGAGCAGATCCATCTGTACGCTGCTACTTTTATTAAGGGGGAATTGAAGAGCAGCAATTCCCTGTCAGCTCATGCTTCTTATGTAAGAAAATGACTTTCCCTCCCTTTCTTTTTGTCTTGACTAATAGCTTTTAATCTTTTTGGGGAATGCGTAGATGTGACTCTGTGTGGTGAAATTTCACCCCCACGATCAAATATGCTAAATGTTCTGTGTAGGAGTGACATCATTCTCTTTGACATCACTCATGTTTTGTCTAATTTGTAATCATTCTATTGCAGTCGCTGCTGTTTCTCTTTAAAAAATCACTGTTTCAGATACATGTAGAAAGAAAATGGCATCTTTTAAATCGTTTCAAATGTGATACAGATAATTTGAAAAAAAAAAACCCTTATTAATGTTCTATCAGAATATAAAGAAACGACGTGGTTCAAACAGACAGTTTGCTCATCCAGTTTTCATAAAAGTTTAAGTGACACTTTAATTGAGATGATCTGGTTCAGTTTTTATGTCCTAATTTAGAATTACACTGCAGCAAAAAAAATTAAACAAAATAATTAAATCTCAAATGCAAGTATGTTGCTTATGGCTGCTGGAGAAATGAAACGGCACATTTAACGAAACTGGAATCAACTTTGTTATTATACACTCCTCTAACTGGTGCAATGAAGAATCATGATCAGAATTAGAAACATTTTCCAAACTTTACTTTCTGAACAAATTTACCACATTTTAGTTATGGTTGTAAACATATAAATGCAAAATATAAGCAGTACATTGCAGCACCTGTATCTGGGTTGTAGGCATTTCTAATATTACTAACAACTTTTCTGAAGATCAGATTTCTATGGGTGTTGAAGGTCCAGTGTGTCGGTGACCCGATGACCACAAAGAGGCAGAGAAAGCCAGTTGTTTGGCTGAGAGACAGACAGACAGACATTGGACACGGGACACGCTCTGAAAAGCCCGACAGGAGCGACCGGAAACAGGTTGCTAGAAGTGGGCGGAGCTAACAGGATTTACATGTCAGAGCGCGCGCCGCTTCACATCAGCCGCGCGCTCCCTGGAGAACAACAAATCAGAGCCGAGAGTTTCTGCTTTGAGATCCCACTGAGACAAACACGTTTTCCTCGCGCCGATGGTTTGGATGCATTTAAAACTCAGAGAAGAGATGGAAAATATAAGAAGCTTCTACTACCAGTCATTTTAGTCTATTTATATATATATATATATATATGCATACATATATATATAAATACATATATATTTTTTTGTTGTTGTTGCAGAAAAAGAATTTATCCATCTTTGTTTTTACTGGATTTTTAAATATTTGGGAAATGCTCTACTTTTAAAGAAGGAGACCTCCCCAGAGATCCTTAATATGAATGCTTATAATTTTACTGTCTTGAACTCCACCTATGACTCCCAAGCCTACCCGTTCTCGGGGACTTTGGATGACCCCCTGTACAAGCAGTACAAACCCCCCGTGAAGGAGCTCATCCCGCTACCGAAGGGGGTTCTGTACCTGATCATGGCCGCCCTGGTGGTCGTTGGGGTCGCCTATGCCATCGTCGGTCATCTCATCAAAGACCTGGCCATTGACATAGCAGGTACCGAGTCTTTCCTTTTATAATCACATTGTTACTTTCAGACGTTTACATGAACTCAGAAGTCATTATTGACTAAAATGTGCTGTTGATTTTGGGTTGCTTCTTCAGGGTAGTTTGATTGACCAGGTTTTAAATTGTTATGGATTTTTTTTTAATCCAACGACTTCTAAAGTTTACACACCCCTGTTAAAAATGAAATGTCTGATTTTGTTATGCCAAGACATGAGACTATGAGAGACACTCTATGTTTTTTGTAACTAAACCAAATGACCAAATCTCAAATCAGTACAACCTTATGGTTCTTGACTGTTTTATTTGGAATACATGCAAAATACTAAATTTCTTCATTTTTTTGCAGCACATATATATATATAGTGGCACAAACATTTGGGTCCAGTAACTTGCAATAACGTGGCATAAAGTTCCTCTGTGCTAGTTAATTTTTAGGCAACTTTTCCACACTTGCATTAACTAAGATTGTAGTTTGTGCAAAGGAGAAAAGTTCAAAACGTTTCACAGCATTATTTATGCACCAGAATGAATACAGTCACCTGGAAATGAAATTCTTAGCTTTGGGACACAAGTTTAGCACAAGAAGTCCGTAAACACAGTGAAACATGTTGGTGGTACATTGTGTAGATACACTAATACAGCGTGTTCCAAATTATTATGCAAATTGGATTCAATTTGTTGTACTATTAAATTCATAGACGGCATTGTGTCTCAGGGCTCTTTGAATCACTGTAGTTAATTTCAGAGACCTGCTTGATTAGTTTGTCAGGTGAGCTCAATTAAAGGAAGGCTAGTTAAGAAGGATGTTCCACGCTATTAAGCAGGCCACAGGTTTCAATGTGGGAAAGAGAAAGCATCTCTGCTGCCGAAAATCATCAGATAGTGTAGTACCATATAACAAGGTATGAAAATATTAGCTATTTAACAAAAACTGAAGCGTTCTCGTCGTACTGTGAAGAGATTTGTGGCTGAGTCAGAACAAAGATTGGTTTGTGCAGATAAAGACATGATGAGGAAGGTTTCTGTTAGATAAATTAGTCGGATTAAGAGAGCAGCTGCTAAAATACCCTTACAAAGCAGCAAACAGTTATTTGAAGCTGCTGGTGCCTCTGGAACCTCAAGGTATAGGATCCTCCAGAGGCTTGTTGTGCATGAACCTACTATTCGGCCCCTAAACAGTATTCACATGCAGAAACAGTCACAATGGGCCCAGACATATATGAAGATGGGGATAAAAGGGGAGAAACTCATGGTGTGGTCACTGGTCACCATCCTCCTCTGACCTCTGACCCTATTGAGAACCTTTAGAGTATCAAGCAGAAGATCTGAGGGTGGGATGTAGATCATATCAAAACAGCAGCTCTGGGAAGGTTTCTGACATCCTGCAAAGACGTTCAAGCAGAAACTATCGACAAACTCACAAGTTCAACAAGTGGGCAAGAATTGTGCAGGTGATATCAGAGAAGGTGTTATCACCTATGTTAACATGTAACTTGGTCTGTTAAGATGTTTTTGATTGAAATAGCTTTTGATTTTAGCACATGTGACCACTTAATGCTGAACATTCAAAGAATTACCGTTTGCAATTCTTTATAATCCATAAAATCGTTTAGAAAATCTGCGGTGGATAATAATTTGGAACAGTGCATTGAGTTTTTTATTTTAAAAAAATACTGCTCTCACTGATTAATCCCGTTTCATAACAGCGCTTCCCATCCGTTTATTTGTTTCATATTTTTGCATCATCACCATGAGTTTAACCTGTGCCCCGTCGCTGCCTGTCTCGGTCAGATTGCCTGCTGGGGCCGGCCGGGGATGAGGAGAAGAACGCGGACAGGAACCAGCAGTACGCCATGAGCTTCGGCCACCCTCCGCACCCCTTCGCCCACAACGCCTTCCACGTGTGGGACCAGGACGACGTGGTCATCCCTCTGTCTCCGGAGGACAGCCCCCAGACCAGCCCGCTGCTGCTGGCCGCCATCCCCTACATCCCGTCCTTCATGCCACACCCGCACAGCCCGCCGGGCCACGGCCCTCTGGCTCCCTGGGACAGTCCGGAACCTGTCAGGGGGACCACAGTCCTCCCTGGGGATTTCTGAGTCAGACGACTGTGTGTGTGTGTGTGTGTGTGTGTGTGTGTGTTAGCTGGACGAGAACACACAAGATGATCTGCAGCGGAAAACCGCAGTGGCCGATTGATGTTGTACAGTCACGATTACAGGAAGTGCTGTAAAAATCCCAGCCAGCATACCAAGGTGGGCCCCATATGTGGAAAAGGAGGGCAGACATTATGGGTCCCACATGGGTTTGTCCGCAGTTTCCATGGTGGCTCCACACGGGTTTGGCCATGTAGGGGCACCGCCTACATGGGCCCCACATGGTGGCAGGGCCCATGAAGGCAAACCCGTGTGGGACCCATATTGTCTGCCCTCCTTTCCCCCTTATGGGGCCCACCTTGGTATGCTGTCTGGGAATGGATGTGCTGTGAAACAGATTTAATCAGTTTTTGCTTTTTTATTATTTCTTTTCCTGATAAGATTGAAACATTTCAGATCATCCAGCAAATGTGAATGTTCCAGACAATCTGAGTGAATACCAAAATCAGCTCTCGGATCATGACTTTATTTTTTTTTAAACGGGCGACATTATGCAAAATCAGCTTTTTTGTGCTCAACATTCGAACATTGCTCCCTCATCAAAGCCATTCCTGTCGTGTTGCTTTGATTGTTTCACGCGTGTTTGAGAAATCCCTTAATATTCTGGAGGCAGAAGATTTTAAAGTCATATTTCATCTATAGCATTTATATAACACACTTGCTTGATTAAATGGTACAATGTGCCTTGAAAAACACATAACACTGCTTTCTCTTTTCTGTGCAGAGTTTTGTTTATTCCCCAGACAAAAAAAAAACAACAAAAAGTGATAACTTCCACTTTGGAACAAATACTTTCTGTTCATGCTGACAGGCTGCTCCATCTGTCCTGGCTTTATAATCCACTTATGTGACAAGAGATTAGCTGTAAAAGTCAAAGCTCAGACATAGATGTTTTCATATTAAAAAGGCATGTTGTACATGTGAAATACACTCCTTCTGCTTGGTGCTTGTTGGGGTTACGCAAGTGGAGATTTTGGAAGTTTCCAAAGCTGCTTCCATCCTATTAAGACACGCCGACTGGCTGCCGGTGCTCTGTTGAGTGTTATTTCAAGGCACTGAGAGATTAGCGTAAGGGGAAGACTTAACGGGGTTCCGGTAATTCACCATGTGCGCACACGAGACGCCTTAATCCGACATTCCTTATCGCAGGTGTCGCGCGCAGCCGTGGATTCCCTCCGTCTGGCTCGAGCCAAACAATGCGGCTTATGGCACCGAGGCTAACGAGGCTTGCTAGCCGGGGAGGTTAAGCTGTTGTCAAATACCAGCTCGCGGAAGCTCCAGGGCTTCTTAAGTCGAGGTGAATATTTGAAATCCCTGCTTAACTTTGCAGCCGGTTTCCGAACCTCTTTCTAGAAGGTTTACTGGAAAACAGCGCCCTGCGGAAGAATTTGTACAACTTTGTGTATTTATATGACAGACGATGAGTAGGACACACAAATTGGAAGAAAAAGGAAAACACGGTTTTCAATTTAATTCAGAGAAAAGAAATAGGATTTTTTTTTTTTTTGGCTCTATAGAGAGGCTTGACCGGAAACAGGGTCGCGCGAGAGAGGGAACCGGTCTGGAGCAGAAAGTTGCTCGAGACCGGAAGCCGGACTCAGAACGATGTTGCGTTCGAGTCTCTTCACTTGGCGCACGCGCTCAACCAACTCAGCCACCGGAAGCTCAGTTTGAAAGATTATGATAAAAAAGAAAAATAGACTTAAACTGTAGATTGGCTCATGTTCAGATAAATTTCAATTTAATACTCCGTTAAATTTCGAGCTGTAAATTTAGGGTTGTTGTCCTGCTGGCAGAAGGATCTTTCTTCAAAGACCTTTGTTTAGTTTTTCCACTTTTCCTGTTCCTACTCAAATCATCACCAGAGCATAATCGTGCCTCCCCCGTGTTTCACTATTGAGAGAATGTAGTCTGTTTTCTCCAAACATGGTGGCTTTACGTTTATCTTTGGTTGCTGCAACCAACACATATCTTATGGCATTCTGTCAACATCTGCATTTTCATTGATCATGAAAATGTAATTTGACATTTTGAAAATAAATGTGCTTAATGTAAATAGGCCAAATTCTTTAAAAAAATAACTGAAAAAAAAATCGTTTTTAAATAAAACGTTTTGGCGGATTTTCTGTCCCGAAATTGGTTTATTTTGCAAAACTGCGCATCATGAGTCACGTGAACAACAACCGGATGTTGCCATTAGCGCAAACCACAAAGAAGAACATGACAGGAAGTAGTTGTTTTTAAGTCATGTTTTTAATGACTTAAAAACATGCCACATGTTTTTAAACCATGTGGCATGTGAACAAAACCATTACCAAAGGTAATGGTTTTGTTCTTGCTACTCTAAGGCCAAAAATTTAACCTTTTTTGGTGAGAGATTTTCCCCACTGGAGCAATGAACCTCTGTTGCTCCTCCAGAGAAATCAATGCTTCTTTGATGAAATCACTAACATCTCACCTGACTTGACAGATTAAATCCCACTGGGCTGTGTTTGCTAATAATTCAGTGGCACCAGACTAAAGCGTGAGCTTACAGAGGTAACCCAGCATCTGACCTTTCTCTGAACTTTCCCAAGCAACAAGCGGATAACGGAGGAACTACGTTGAATGAGACTCAGCAGGCAAACTAAGGCACAGCAGTTCCTTTTAATTCCCAGAGGTTAAGCTGAAGAGAAAGATGACTTGATAAAACAATGTCGTTGCAGAACGTGCTGGAAAACAATACATATGCTTGTAGATGAAGAGCATTTCTAGCTCGTTCTAGTCTTCACAACCCCTTCCAAGAAGCTGGAAGGGCAGATTTAATCCAATATTCTTAGAATCCCAAGCAGATACGTCTGCCAGACAAAGAGATCTAGCAGAGAGAATAAAAATAGAATAGTAATCGGCATTAGGGGAAAAAAACTGAATACGTGACAGTCTGCAGTCACAGTCGCTTTTGGATTTTGTCGAGTTTTGACATCGAGTGAGGACAAATAGTTGACTCACAAATCAACATGATCAAAGGTTCAATCTGCTCAAGTTTGGAACAACAGACGTCAAATCAATGGAAGGCATACCTTCTGATTTCCTGGACTCACCAACTCAAGAAATCAGTCCTTTTAAATAATGCAAGGCCCATTTTGTTTTGAGCACCGGCAGGTTTTTATGGACGATTTTACATTAATGGATAATAATAAATAAGGAAGATGGTAAAGTCAAATTAAAATAAAAAATATTCAGACTTTTTTTTTTTTCCTCAAAATTCCGACTTTTGATCTCAAAAACATTCAAATCAGAATTCTGAGGAATTCTTATTTTTTGGTTGTTTTTCCGGTGCCCTAATTCTCTTTTGAAAATAAACCTTAAAGAAATTGCTTTAACTTCGAGTTCCAAGAGCAAAAGTTTTCATACTGGACAGGTTTTGAAGTGTACTCTCTCACATTCATAAATGAAATTCATTAAATCAACATTAAAAACCACATTTAAAAAAAACCTTAACCTTTGGGTCCAAAACCAGATTCCTAATTCTGAATTTGATGCCTTACAGTTCTCGACTGTTTTATAGTTTTGGCTTTCCAACATCACAGAGATTAGGCTAACCATGACCAGAAAGTTTGTTTTAAATGTGCATGAATAATGTTTTCAAGGCACTATGTCTGTTTATACGACAAAATTGAATCTAACCGCACTTTTTAAAAAATGACAGGTGATGGAGTTGCTAGAAAAAGATTTATTTTTCTTTTTTTTTCCCTGTACAAATTGGACAAGATGGTGCAGAAAGAATTTGACGAGTGTAACAAAGATGGCTGCCACTATTACGCTACTCCTGGGTTGGGCTGGAAATCCCAAACATTTCTCCCCACCCCCTTTCAGACTTTGACTAGGCCAACCCACTGAGTGGAAGTCTTTCCGCTGTGGAAAAGTTTTGCGCGGGGCAAAACGGGAATAATAACATTATTCACTCAAGGCGTGAATAATGTTAAGAGACGAGGGTGAAACTCAGGAGTCCAGTCGACATATGGGGCTGTCGTAGACCATCTGCAGGTTCACCTTGTGTCCCACCAGTTCTCTGATGTTGTTGATGCCATATTTGATCATGGTGGGCCTGCGGAGCAGAAGGAGACGGCCGTTAACCTCGTTAAAAACAGACCGGCTCTCTGGCTTTGACTGTAGCGCTTCAACAAAACACCAACAAAAACTCTTTGACAAGAAGCTAGCTAAAATAAGATGGGTTGACCAGCTGTAAAATATGTAGGAACTGATCTTTCGCAAACGTCTGAATCGGTCGCTTTCCCCTTTCGCAGTTAATAGTCACTGCCATTAGACGTGTCGGCTAAAAATCAAATCCGCAGGTAAATACTGCTGACGTGACAGAGGTCTGTGCAAACGGCGACCTCGTTCTGCACTTCGCTGTGTGCGTAGCGAGTTGCTCACCTCTCCAGAGACAGACCCCAGGCTATCACAGACACGTCCTCTGGGAGGCCCATGGGCAGCAGCATCTCTGGCCTGAACACCCCAGAGTTTCCCACTTCCACCCACTTCTTCAGCCCTTAACCGACAGGAAGACAGAAGATTAAGACCAAGTGACATGAACGAGAGCAGCACAATTGACGGAAGCATCACAGAATGTGTTTTCTATATCAGGACTGATACAACCTTTAATATTGGATCGGTGATTCTCGTTCTGATCAGATATTCATTTCTGCATATATATTTATATCCATATATAAAAACACACAGAGCTGTAGCGTACCTTCATGGTAGCTGAACACTTCCATGCTGGGCTCTGTGTAGGGGTTGTAAGCTGGCTTGAAGCGCAATTTGGTTATTCCTGGAAGAAACGCAACATTTACATGAGTCTATGTCGAAAGGAAAAAAAAATAATAAAAAAAGTTTTCCAGAAATACAACTGCACACAAAAGGAGGAAATTCGGTGTTCATTTCCACATTCGCCTCCGATGAAACGAGCTGTAAATACAGATGTTAGTTTTTGTTCCTGTCATTCTTTATCCAATCCCAGCCCCCCTCTCTCATCCATACCTAGCTTGGTGAAGAACTGGTGCAGCACCCCCATCAGGTCCCCCAGCGTGAGGCCGTAGTCGGCCACCACGCCCTCTATCTGGTGAAACTCCGCCAGGTGGGTGGCGTCCAGCGTCTCGTTCCTGAACACCCGGTCGATGGAGAAATACTTGACCGGGGTGAACTTTTCCTGGAGGGCGAGACCGCGTCAGGAGAGGTGCATCGTGGGTAATAATAGTACAAGGACAGTCACTGAGAGTCTGGATGGAATTGATTCCTTTTTAAGACACAACAACAGTTGTGAAGTTAAGTAAGAGAACTATTTTATGGTATGGAGCCACATTTAAAGTCTGAGGAACATTAATATCTACGTTTTCTCCTGAGCTGAGGATTGTTTTGTTTTTTTTCCTAATGGTATCTGTGAGCTGCAGAAGGCTCCTTCGTGCTCATTGGTCGGCGCGCTGCTCACCTGTTGCGCTAGCTTGTACAGCATGCGCGCGCTAACAGCTGTAGTGTGAGTTCGGAGGATGTTCTTCTGAGCCTCCTCCATCTTCCAGTCGTACTTGTACCTGGAAGGAAACATCGCGTTGACCCAGACCTGCCAACCAACTCGACGTCCGTTAGCCAGTTTAGCTAGCTCTCACCCTTGCGAGCCGTAGCCGCCCTCTGAGTGGACCCTCTTCACCCTCTCCAGGTAGTCCATGGGGAAGTGATGAGCGAGCGACGGGTCTGAAACCAGACGGTCAGACATCAGCAGAGAGGAGCGGCGGAGGAAGAGCAGGGCTGCGACCGAGACTCACCGGACAGGAAGAAGGTGTCGTGCTGGTCTCTGGCCGGGTGCTGCTGAGGCTGGAACAGGGAGTCGAAATTCCAGAAGGAGCTCTCGATGAAGTTGTTGGTCGGCATCTCGGAGAAACTGGAAGGAGAAGAGATTGGCGTCGCTTCGTTTCGGGATCGGTCGATGATCCGTCGTTCCTACACGTCAGCGACGAACAGAGTCTCACCCCATCTCCAGGAAGATCTGCCTGAACTGCGTCCGCACCTTCATCAGAGGGTGGAGGTGTCCACAGTCGGGGGCCACGCCCATCGCCTCGAAGTTGTACGGTTTGAACTTCTTCTCTTTCCAGCTGCCGCTATGTCGCAACAAAGAAGATCAAAGATGTAACCTCACCCTCCTGCTGCTGAAGGTACCAGTCACCCAACGCCTGTTCATGGCGCCAATAATGGTGAGCAGGACTGAATCGGCCATAATACCAGTCTTGGTCCAATGTTGGATATTTAACTGCTGCTGTTAGGAAAATCCAATCTCTGGAACATTTTCAAGCAAATGCAAAGCGAGACGCTACCGAAGGGATTTCTACAGTGTGCAGGATTTAAATATGGAGGCTGGAAAAAACACCAGGGTGGCGGGAAAACAAATCGATAAACATGAAGGAACAAATAGCAGGACAGAGACCGAAGTCTGGGAATCTACCATTTCCCTTCTTCGTTCCTTATCCAGACCTGGAACAAACCAACTCCAGGCTTTATTTAGGACAAAGCATCTGTCTGTCCTGCTCTGCCTTTAGGACCGAGGTGTCCATGACTCTGGACCCGTCCCCATGTTAGAGCAGACGTTCCTCTGCGTCCTCCGTCTGGGAGCCTGACCCCCGCCACCGGCCGACGGGGAAGGCCAGACCGGACGCCGCGTGCTTCTCCACACACACTCACCTGGCGATCATCTCGGGAGTCAGCTCCGTCTCCTGCTTGGTTACCGTGGTGCTGAAGGAGTTTCCCTTTGTGATCCAGTACGACTTAACAGTGCTGGAAAAATAATAAAAGCGACATGACATTCTGGGTTATAAATCAATTCAATGTGTTTTTATAAAAAGCTAAAAGAAAAAAACCTTTGCCGACGTGAATATTTAGATTTTTTTTAAGACATTTTGAGTTGTTTGTAGAGTTTCAAGCGGTCAGCAAAACTTCATGCATTTTACCCTGAAATCACTCAGCAAATACCATGTCTGACGGTTGCTATGGAGACTTGATGACTAGAAGATGCAAACGCTGTTTTCACGTCACATTAACATTCTTCCCTATAAACAAGATTACCGATGATCAACTAAAAAATAAAGTGAAGTATAAATTTTAAATTTAAAAAATGCTGCAGTTTTAAATTATTTTAAGGAGAATTGTTAGAGCCACCAGCAAATGTTCTTAAAACCACAGTCTCTGTTAAAAAAAATAAGGATTACTTTAAATGTTTCACTCAAATTAAAAGTCTGTTTTTATTTTTATCTCAACAGTGAGATGATTTACACATTTTTACCCTGGATGCCAATGAATGTCATTGGAGCTGGAAATCTGCGTTTCCCTTCTTCGCCGTGAAGCATGAAAAATAATCACACATCTGCTCATCACTTGGAGGTTTATTTAAAGGATCTGACCACAGCAGTAAAAAGCTGCGTTCGCTGAGCTCACTGGGGAACATTTTCTGAGGATGAAATGAGCTGGAGTTGCTCTGCTCGTGTGCGTTTTGGCTGCCAGTCAGCCGGACTTCTTGGGTAAGAGGATTTGGAGGGAAAACATAAACCCACAGCATATTCTTTTTTTTTTTTTGTTTTGGCCATCCAAAAAGCCAAAAGTTCCATCCGAGCTCAAGAATAATCCTGAAGTCTTTTACATAATGCTTTGCGGGGAAACACTGAAAACAGTGACGTTATGCAAGCTGGAGAGCAGAGCCTGCAAATCAGAAGGCAGTTTAAGATGAGGAGATAAATCATTTTAGCTAAAGTGTTCCTCTGATCAAACCGCTCTGCTGCCCCCTGCTGGCAGACGGACGACCTACACTTCAGCCAGGAGTTTTCTCTTCTTCAGCTCGTTCTTGTCCTTCTCGTCGAGCCGCGTCGCGTCGCCCTGTTTGGCCAGCAGCAGCTTCTCTCTGACCTGGTCTTGTATGCTCTCCACCTGGAGGAAACGGACAGCGGACACGCTCTCACCTGAAAAGAATCGATCACGCTGGTCCAGAAAGATCCGGTTTTGGTGCGAGGGAGCGCTTACGGTTCTGAATATCCTGGGGCCTCCGTCGTGGGACTTGTCCACACGGATCCACTTGTTGGACATGGCCTTGCTGAAGCCGATCTTCCCGAACGAGAGTTTCTATGCGAGAGAAATGAAGACGGCAATTATTCCAGGAATATCGGCTAAAATAAGCAGCTGAGATTCTGCTGAGTCAGTTTTAAAATGTTTTATTGTACAAAAACGTACAGAAGTTTACACGCAACAGATTAAAATGCAGACATATCTTTTGCCGCCTTTTGATGTTATATCAGACAAAACGTCTCTTGTTTTTAGATTTCTTGGAATTACTAAAATAATTTTTTTTATTTTTGGTAAAAAATAAATTGCCACAATTATATTTGACAATAAACAGCAAATATGTTTTTTTTTAAATTATTATTATCGCTACTGACAATGTAGATAATTTGCACCTGGGAGCTCATGTGTACTGATCACACACACTTTTAAGCATTTAAATGATTAATAACAGTTCTTTAAAATACTGAGGTTGTAATGCCAAAAAAACAATTAAAATCAATGTGGCTTAAAATGGTTCATAAGCAAAATCAATGATAACAAATTTTAAAAAGTGACTCATGAAATTAAATTAAATAAATAAATAAAAATTGGAAAATATTTCAAAACAATAAAAATAGATTAAAGTGACTTTTTTGTGGATTTATAGTTTACAAGTGACTGTAATATAAATCGAAATCGAACCTGCGGCTGCTGCCTCCAGTACAAAGCCCCACTTGTAGTTTATTTTTAGAAGTAAATGAGCATTTTAAATTATGTTTTGGATATTTCCAGCTGTAAAGTCATGAATGAAGAAACCTTCATTCTTAGCTATGAAGCAGAAACGTAGGCTAATTTATGGAGAAGTTAAGTATATGCATGCAGTCGCTAGTTTTAATTGGACAAACACAGCTTACGTCATCGTTTCAGAAAGAATGACTCCAACCTATAGAAATAAATCCCTCACCATGAGCTCAGCCTGCGGCAGACCCTCCAGGGGGACGGAGTTGAAGACCCGGGCTTCATGGCTGCCCTGCTGCGCTGTCTCGGTGCCCTCCTCGGTCAGTTCCCAGCGTTTGGAGGAGCGCAGCTCGGCTGAGATAACCTGGACAGCAGAGAGCAACAATAACTGCTATCTCACCCGAAAACAACCGAGACTGAGGCATATTCCTTCTCGGCTCCTTCATTCAGCTGACTTATTTCAGGTCCTCTTTCTTTAAAACACCATTGCATCAGTCGCGCTAAATGTTGACAGTGGCACTCGCAACTTCCGCTGGACTCTCAGGCCGGGAAAACTCACGTCGCCGAGCGCCTGCAGACTCTTCACAGCTCCGACGATAACCTGGTGGTCCACCCCGAGGCTGGCTGCCACTTCCAGGCTGTCAACGCCGCCGTCCACCTTCTCAATCCGCCGTAGAAGCGTTTCCACCACACCGGCGTCCGCCATGCTTGGAGCCCTGAGGTGCCCGAGAGAGACGGGATGTGACGTCACGGTCCCAGTAACTGACGTACCAGTCTCGTAGGGTATGAGCCGCCATATTGAGAGTGGCACATACTCCACGAAACACGAAAGAATAGTTCAAATCTGAGTACATATTATGTAATATAACCTTTTTCAGACACCAAATTTTTATTTTTCATTATTTGAAGGTGTAAATAAATATTCAAATTGAACTTTTCTTCTTTCATTCAACTTTGTTAAAAACATTTTTTTGATGGATGTAAAGAATTGTGAGTAAACCAAAATTCAATTGAGGTTTTTTGAATTTTAACTACTTTAAGTCCTACAGTTAAACATTTTACTTTAATTTCAATATTACGTGCAGCTGTAGGCTTCATTAACAAGCTGTTAAAACTGAACTACACTGGGAGGTTCAATACTTTGGTAAGGAGTTTAGCAAAATAAATAAAATAAAAATAAAAGATGGTTCCCAGTATGTCAACTATACAAAGACCCAAACTGTATAAACAGAACTGTTAATTCAAAATAAAAAGGATTTATTAATACAAACACTCTGTTACACATGAACAAGAGCAAAACCCCACCCAGTTTAAAAGCTACATTGAGCAGAGATGTGGCTTTAACAGCAGAATATATGTTCCAGTTATCTTCGAAAATCAGACGGTGGAACCATCACATCGCTTCAGGTAAATAGCAAAAACAGTCAAAAATCACAACCACTGCTGGAAAGGAGAGGCTATCAGAGGACATTTTAATGTTACCACAAAACGGAGCAAAAATAATAAAAGGAAACGTGAAACTATTTGTCACATTTGTCCAGCCATTCCAACAACAAAAAAAAAGTATTGTCTTAAAAATAGGATTTAGGAATCAGTCTTCATATTTAGTGGTAAAGACCAGGAACATAAAAAAAAAACATAAAAATAAATATAAACAAAACGTTGAACTAATCAGACTGAAACAGACCACTGACTTCAACCGCAGCTCGGCTTCGACATTTAGAAAGTCCACGAATCTCAAAGTGTGCCGACGTGTGCTACATCTAAACCCGAAAGCACAGAGGAAGCAGACATGGAACAAGGCAAGGAGGACAGGCAAGTCTTCCATCGCTCTCTTTGGAGAAGGGTTGAGACGCTGATGCGGGGTGATTCACGGGGCCCCGGCGGTAGCAGCCTATCTGTACTGGTAGCTCATGTTCCCGTCGCCCCGGCCGAAGCCGGGGTACTGGGTGTGGTTGGCAGGAAAGCCCTGGCTGCCGCCTCCCTGTGTGCTGTAATTGGTTTGGGGGGTGAAACCTGGACGCAAGAAAGAGAGATGTTAAAAGAGAGAAAAACAAAAGAGGGCGGGGAAAGAATGTTAGAACTTTTAGACGGCTCGTTTTAGGAGGATACGGCTCCGATTTACGCATCGACTATAAACGCCACGCCGCTGTGTTGGACCGGGGAATCAAACCCGTGACGTTTCTAAGGGTCTGCAGCTTTGAGTTCTCGCACCGCAATTGCCTCTCTGTATTCTTATCCCACGATCTACCCAGATTTTCTGCAGAGTGCACGTAGCATTGTATCGTCGCCTTCCTCAAGTAACGGCCCCAGTCAGTTTCGTCAAAAGTGATTTTGGTGAAAAAGAAGGAAAAGAAAGTCTTAGCCCATAATTTTAGGAAGGTGACAATAGAAGTGAGAAAATGCCAAAGACGAACGATATTCTGGAAAAGCTGGCTAGCTATGAGATTAAGACTTGGGATTAACATTTAAGGCCAAATACATTTTTTTTTCCTTCGAAAGACATTTGAAGTCCTTAATTTTAGATAAAAGTTTAAGATGTGAAAACTTCCAAACTTTACTTTTGGTTATGAAGTGTACACACAACCTTCAAGTTATTACTTGTAGCACATTTTCCTAGTTTCCTCAGTTCAATGCCAAACCTGTCCAGACGGCGTAGGGACCGTTTTTAAACATTTAAAACCAGTGAAACTCACCTTCGTAGCTGTACTCCTGGTTCCCCCCGGCCGCAGCACCCGCTCCCCCCGTCACCTGGCTGGGGTAGGCGGTGCTGTAGGAATAACCACCCGCGCCGCCCTGGTTCTGGCTGAAACTCTTCTTCGCTTGCCCGTACTGGTTATACGACCCCTGACCTATGGAGACGTTTGACTGATAGCCTCCCAGCGGACCGCCCTTCTGCATGGGAGGTTTCTTTTTGGGTATTTTGTTGGCCGCCGGGGCGGCGTAGGATCCTTCGTTTTGATAATACGACCCATAGGAGCCCGGAGCCGGTGGTTCTGCGGAGCCGAACGGAAGTCCGCCCGAGAGGCTGCTCGATACCCCGGCGCTGCCGTTTGCCCCGTCGTCGTAGTAATCTAGGGAGCGACAGCACAGCACAGGCTTAAAACGGGGCGGGCGTTTGCTCCGGTGTGTGTGATGTAAACAGGCAGCCGACACCTCAAGTGAGTCGTGAGTGCAACATTTATTCATAAAAAGGACATATATAAAAACAGCTAGAGCGAGGAAATCCTCTCACACCAAACACATTCTGACACTGGTCCAGTCTGAGCACAAAACAAAAACTAGACAGTGCCAGAGTAAGACCGTCATGCAGCTAGTTTATTTCTAACTCTACAACAGATTCGGTAAGAAACAACGGAGGGTTCCCTTAAAATGAGGCCGATCGTGGTCGGAGGCGTGACAAGAGACACACAGTTTTTGAAAACAAAAAAGGAAGATGTCACGGGAGTCGCTCCGTCTAAACGTGTGGAGGGCGGCAGAGACGTCCCGGAAGGCAGCGCGCGTCGTCCGGCTCCCCGCCGTCTCGTCCGGACTACGAGAAGACACTGAGCTAAAAACGGGGTCCGGTGCGTTCAGGGTACATCCACGGGTACGGAGGTTGGTCTTCTGGCTGCGTGCATGCAGTGGAAGATCGTCTCCCCAGAGGCGGCTTGGACGTGACAAGTGGGATTGGCAAGACGGTTTAGATGGAGTCACTTTGTCCCATCGGGGGTTGTGGACTTCATGGCGACGCGACTTTCTGATCCCGCTGGAACACTACTGAGTTGGGTTTTTTTTTTTGTCCGTTCAAATCCTCTCCGCAGTTGTTGTTTTTTTATTTATTATTTTCTAACACTGGAGTTAGGGGGAGCGGAGGGGGGGGGGGGGGATAGTTCTATGTCGCAAACTCGGGGTAGCCATAGTAGTCTGAGACAAAGTCACCTAAAGAGTGAGACAGGGCAGAGAAGGGGGGGGGAACAAAAAATAAAAATGAGATTATTTAGAATTTTTCTTCTGCCTTAAAAAAGTGGCAGGCTGTGTTAGGTCAGATTACGTCATTTTTTTTTTTGTGTGTGTTGGACATTATATTTGGGGTTTTTGATTTTTTTTTTTAGATTTCTCTGCTCCTGTCACGCTCAGGTAGGTCAGTCTTCAAACCAGGCTGCCAGAATGAAGAAAGGGAAACTCATAAGAGGAGGCTTGTGGGGGGAAAAAAAACAAAACAAAAAAAAAAACTGATTCAACCCCTGTGGCTTAAAGCAGAGAAATGTAAAATCACTCAGCTGGGATAATCCCAGCAAAGCTTTTTGCCGGACCCCGCCTCCGCGCCCGGGTGCGCTGCAACGAGCATCTCCGCCAACACAATGCCCCCCACACTGTTTACTTCTACTTCCATCAAGAATGAACAGATAAGAACTTCAAACGGTGACATTAAAGGCGAGGAAAACTCAATACTCACTGTAGCCGGAGTTGGCGTTGTTCCCGTATCCGTACGTTCCGAATCCGCCTGGTGGGAAAAGCACACGTTTAGTTGGCTGCGGGTCCAGTTTGAGTCTAGGACAAACAGGAAAGGAAGGTTCCCACCTCCTTGACCGTAGCCGCCTCCGTTATTGAAGCCTCGGCCTCTCCCACGGCCTCGGCCTCGCCCTCTGCCTCGGGGCATGCCGGCGTCCGGGCCAAACGGCTGGTGCTGAAATGGATCCGAAGATGTTATAAAATCCACTTCTGATAATCATTTAAGAAATAGCAACAGATGTAGCCGGCTGCGAGTACTCTTGTCACGTTACAACCAAAAAAACACTAAAAAATTTGTAGTGATGCATCGATTGGTTTTTCTGGCCAGTCACTGGTGCCTTTTCTTTTTTTTAAACTAAAAATGTCAGGTAATTTTAGGTCACAATACACATCGGTTATTTTGTGAAAAAACACTGACCAATACCGTTACGAGACATAAGCTAGCATAAAAGTTGAAGCCATTACATGTTGCGGCCAAGTGGCTGAATTCCTTTTAAACATGTTACTACAGAGGTCTGGAAAAAACGCTGAACGGCAACAAAGTTGCTAAGTTAGCAACAGTGGGGCTAACAGGCGCACATGTAGACACGACCCTTGTGGGCGGAGCGAAGGTGAACGCTAGCTGCGTTTTCATTGGCCAGGCCAGAAAATAAATGTGCTTAATGGAAACATGGCGATTTAGACAACAGTTTTGGTTTTTGGATAAGTTTTGCTGCTAAGATGAGGTGGGAGGTTTTTTGGCTGTATTAAAAATTGGTTTGTTTTTGCAAATATTTGATGGAATCACTTTTTTCGCATCACAAGACACTGAAGTCGACGACGACAGGAAGTACTTGGAGGATCACGGCATGGCGTATGATGAAAACAAAAGTGTCCGTGTGTAATTTTAACTGCGCTTCTTGATGGAAACACAACTCTGAAATTGTGTTGTTGTTTTTTTTTTATATATAATTGTGGAGTACTGACATTTGTAAAGGAACAGAGTGTAAACAGTAGAGTCTTGTCCTACGCGTCTTGCTTCGTCCAGAAGGTCTGGACCCTCGGCTATCGAGAAACCATCTTGTCCTGCTTACCATGGGTGGTCCCTTCTTCTTCTTGGCCGGCTCCGGAGCGGAGCCTTCAGGAAACAGCTTCTCCAGAGCAGCCAGGGCCGCGTACGCCTTGGCCACCTTCTTATTGGACCCGGTGCCCTGGAACTTCTGCCCGTCGATCTCCACCTCCATGACGAAGCGCTTGTCGTGACTGCCGCCCGTCTCGGAGATGAGCTCGTACTTGAGGCCGCGGCGCTTCTCGTTCAGCTCCATCACGGGGTTCTTGCCGTGCTTGGTCAGGATCGGTCCCTGCTGGCGAGCCGTCTGACGGAGAGGAGGCGGGTGAGGACGACAGGTCGGACTGCGCAGCACCGTCTGATGTCGGCGGCCGACGCTTACCTCGGCGGATTCCGGAGCGGCGCCGGGCGCGGCAGTGGACGATTCGGTGGGGATCACCACTGGCTTTACGTCTTCTGCAGTGATTGCTACAACCGTTTCTTCCAACTTCACAGCTACTTCAGTACTTTTCAGTTCCACGCCGGTGGGTAGGCCCATGTCCTGCAGCACCTGAACACACCCAAAGAAATTCACTTGCGTTTAGATGAAGGCAGAAAAATTACCTTGTGTGACAGAGATAAATTTTGCTCCAAATAAAGTTTGTTCAATTTTGTTTTTTGGCACTTAAAAAAAAAAGAAAAAAAAAAAGGGGAGAATTTGAAAATGATTTTGAAACTAAAAAAATGTAACCAAAAATTGAAGCTGAAAAGAATGGAGAAACATTTCTTTAAAGCTGAAAAAAAAACCTAATAAAACTGAAACTGAAAAAAGATTTGAAATGGAAAATAAAAATTTAAACTGAAAAAATAAAATTGAAACTGGAGAAAAAAAGAAAAAAAAACAGATTAGGAACTCAGAAATAAATTAAAACAAAAATTTTGAACTAAAAAAAAAAGGTTTGAAAATGAAAAAGAAAAAAAAAACATGTTTAAATCTTTTATTTTCCAATTTCAATAAACATTTTTGAGCAAACTTTACGACCCAATTTGCTCCATCACGCATGTCTGGAGCTGCGCTCACCTTGACAGCCACATGCAGCTTGGCGGTTCTCTTGGACGGCCCGGAAGCCTCAAACGTCTTTCCGTCCACCTCCACCGCCATGGTGAACACCGGAACATGAACTGGACCCGTCTGAGATATCAGTTTGTACTGCAGACCCGGCTTCAGCTGGTTCAGCCTCATGAGGGCGTTCATGGACTGAGCCGGCTCCGCCTTTTCTTCCGCAGCTTTGGGAGCCAAACAGATAAAGGGGGTTTGAAGCTTTACTGTCCGTCCTAAAGAACAGAAACGGTGAGTCTGGGTATCGCGGTGCTGCAGGAACACTTACATTTCTTCTGCAGCTTTTTCTTCTTCTTGTTTGGGCTCTTATCGTCGGTTCCTTCTTCTTCTTCTATGGGCCTCTTCATGGGTGGGGCGTAGGCTGTGCTGGGTGGGATTTGCACTGAACGCATTGAAATGTGCCGTTATAACAAGATCAAACTCAAAAACCTGCTCTTGTTGTCGTATTCCGGTACCTGTGTAATCAATCGGGGTGTCGCTGCGAGGCTTTTTGGGCATCTTTGATGGAAGCGGGTCCATTCCGAGAACTTTGTGAAGCTGCCCAAAGGCCGACAACCTCAGAGCGTGCTGATGGAAATTATATTTTTGGTAAGTCACAGGATCAGCTGGCTGAATACGTGCAAACGGATTCAGCTGGACTCACCTGAGCGCTCGCTGTGATATCTTCTCTCTGCTGCTGATCCAGGTGACCGATGGCGTCTGTGGGGTCCTTCTCACACGGGTCGTAAATTCCGGGACCATCTGCAAGACGGCGGTTCAGGGTGTCATTTTGAACTAATTAAAGGCACAAAACACTCGAGAGGAGCCCAACCCAGGAGCTGAGTGCACACCTGTCATGAGGATCCCCGAAGCGAGACACTCCAGAACCCTCCGCAGAGCTTCGCCTGCCCCCATGGGCCTGTTCCCCGTGCCGATTGCTTTCTCGCAGATCAGCTCCAGCGGCTGTGAAGCACAGGACGTTTTTAACTCCCCGACAGGATGACTCTCTGCGGCGTTGAGTTTGCCCACTTACACTTTTTTGACTATTTTTTTTTCTCCTTTTTTTTTTCACCTTCGACGCGTTTCAATTGTCATGTATGCAACAGAGATTTGCACTAATCTGGTCACGATAAGCGAATAAATCAACTGATTGCACGATAAGTTAAAATGAGCTTCATAATTTACATTTGGACAGTAATCGTCATAGTGATGCTGCCGTTGAATGTTGATGAAAACTCAGCTCAGGCCGAGGAAAGAGCAGCTCCAGATTGCTTTAGAATCAAAGCGGACATTTTGCAACAGGCCAAACTTGAAGGTTGAAGCATTTCTCAGAGAGGAACGGACGAAAACAAACTTTAAATGTGTAAAGTAAGCCTGTCGTTATGATGAATTTTGCTGGGTGACAAATTGCTCCTGTAATTACTGCGATAAACGATAATATTGCTGTAATCGATACATCGATAATAGCTTAGTAACGCAAGTACCCATAAACTTTAATTCTGTCGGGATCATTTAACACTGGATCTGGAAGAAATTTTAGATAGACAAAATAAAACAAAACCAGAAATAAACCAGATTATGTGATGGAAGCCATTAGGCTCATTATTATATCAGATTAATTGGTTTAATGTTTGCTGCAACAGATGAGAAATTTCAACAAAAAAATAAAAATAAAATTATGAGTCTTATTTTTTTTTTTTTTTGCAATTGTAAAATTGCCATTCAGCCATGCTAGGTTTGCTAGCTCACCCAGCCACGAAGCGGGGCCCATGTGGGGACTCGGGCGCACAGATCCCTCAGGATGCGGATGACGATGACGCAGGAGCGCAGCCCGTTGGCTCTGGCCTGGAAACACAAGCAGGAGCAGGGGGGGGCGAAACGGGAGGTGGACAATTTTAGTCGAGAAGAGACGACTACGTGAGACAAGCATGATCAACACCCACACGTAACAGAAATGAATAAAAATGGAGCCACAGACTATTACAGCTTAGCTTGTGTCGTTACGGAAGATTTTTCCCCCAAGCGTTAAAGGATTTGCTTTGTACGATAGTTTGAGCGTGATCGAATCGTCCACACAGACAAATAACTGATGGTTTAGTTGTCAGGTGTAAAAAAAAATTCTGTCTTTGGAAGAGGAGGAGGAGAAAGGGGAGGGACATGCATCTAACAAAGATCAGAAGAAAAGAAGTGAATAAAATCACCTCAAACTCAATTCTAGGCTAATGTGGGAAACAAGTTAAACCGTTACAAGAACATGTGCCGTCACTTTAAGAGGAGGAGGTTGAGAGTTAAAGGGGGGGGGGACGGTTGAGTTAGAGACAGAAATACTTAGAAACGACTCGAGGTGCAATATTCCTGTTGGGTTTGTGGCACACAGACTAACAGAAACAGCCGGGAGAGCAGGAACAGTCGAGGCCACATACTCTACACTTAACAAGCTGCTGAGATGGAGCACTGACTGCTACAGCGCGACAAGCCAGAGGTGACACAGGCAGCGGGACTACGAGGGGTAAAACACAGTTAAAACCACACGGAAACAGTTCGTATCGCGCGCTCTCTCGCAAAACAAACAAACAAAAAAAGAGCGCTCGGTAAGTAGCTCGCGTGTTTTACAGTTAATGGGAAACGAACAAAAACGATTCATTCACAGCAACGGTGACGATCTAGAAATATTGCACCTGGATGTATGGCTATTAGTTCCTGGATTTGGTTGACTGGAGTTTAAAAAAAAAACAATAAAAAAATTGAAAGTGCCGCTAAAATGAGGAAGGGAATGAAACTTAAAAGGCTAAAAAGCAACAGCTTCTATTTGGTATCTATGTTAACTGGCAGAGGACCTGTAAAGTGAGCGAAGCGACTGAAGCGTGTGATGACACACATATCCTAAAAAAAACAAACAAAAAAAAAACAAAAAACACCCAAGTCGTCAAATTATACTACAGGAAGTGCACCTCAAAAGAGGAAACAAAACAAAAGAGAGAAAATGTAAGAGTTTTTAAAAAAATAATATAAGAACAAAGAGCATAAAACCAAACTCAAAGCTACATCTGTTTTAGAGACAAATAAAGACAAGATTCAAACCTGGAACCACTTAGCGTGGCGTAGAGATGCCAAGGCAGTTAGGCATTTCTGCCTGTCCAGAACATCCGGGGGATCGATGACTGAAAGCGTTTCTATTGGCAGGTGGAATAAGAAGACAAGGTACAGTTTGACCAAGGGGAGTTCTGTCAGCCGGCCAGGGGGAACACAGGCAGCCTTCCCAAGCCACAGGCAGGAAGAGGGAAGGGGAGGGGATCCCTCCACTGGAGAAGCGCCCAAAGCTTTCAGCCTCCCCAGTTAATGCTGTCGGACAACCCTCCTCCACCCGACCCCCACTCCCACAAAAACAAACTAACATAAAAAAAAGCAAAATAAAAAAATAAAACAGACACCTGAAACTAAGAGATGCATCGAGACGTTTGATGGCAGCCAGAACTAGAAAAATTTTACGCTTTATCGTTGGTCGAAAGAGAAACGTCCTATCTTTTTTCCCTGACAGTTAATGCGTCAGAAGTGCTACTAAAACGGGCTAATGTTGCTCTTCGGTGTGGACGTTTTCACAGAGCGAAGACTCAAGCGTACTTATTTTTCCAGTCATGTGTTGCTGTTTTTTTCCCCAGACGTATGTCGGCTTTTCGCTAAGGACACCACAACAGGAAGTTGAGCGTTAGCAAACAGGAAGTGGATTGTTTTAGAAAAGGGTTTTTACGACTTATTTTTTAACATGCTGGATTTGAAATCGTTGGCCAACTTGGAAGTGTTACGCTTAAGACGACGAGGGAAACATATAATACGTTCCCTGTAGGAATTAGCATTGAGGATGCTAATCGCTAACAAAAGATCCTTAGCGATTAAAGCATT
The DNA here is from genome assembly GCA_902982915.1 of Phalloptychus januarius. Classification (NCBI taxonomy): domain Eukaryota; kingdom Metazoa; phylum Chordata; class Actinopteri; order Cyprinodontiformes; family Poeciliidae; genus Phalloptychus; species Phalloptychus januarius. The sequence goes on from CADWAE010000476.1 coordinate 3,043,699, forward strand.
CTGAGCGATCACCGTCTTTGTTCTATGACGTCGCCTTTTGTGGGAATATAAATATAATTAATCATGACAGAAAGGTTTCTGTGTGGTTACAACAAAACGAAGGATTTAATGCAAAAGCAACTTAAAGCCTCTCTAATGGTATGTTGTTATTTTTTTGTCACGCAGCCTGGAAGATTTTGACTTTATCTATCTGAAGATTTTCAATCACGCTTTTATTTTTCTATCATCAATTATATTAGTAAGATACTGAAATTTTTATCTTTGTCCAGAAAGCGAGATAATTCTCACATAGAACTATAAGTTCTGTCAGTCCCAGCAGGTCAGAAGTTTTTCCAAAGCTGAAGACTGGAAGCTGGCCAAAGAGTTTCTGATCGATGCATCTCCACTTAAAACCCAGCATCCTGACCGGGTCCTGTCTTGAGTCATAAGCTGTGTAAAAACTCACAAGTAAAAAAAAAAAAAAAAAAAGCCATAAAATGATGTGGAAACTAAAATTAAGAGGAAAACAAAAAAAACAAATAAAAATTCGTATCAAATGGGAGGTTGTCTCCACGGCTGTTTCAGCTCAAACAGATGCTTTCTCTCGCTAACACTAACAGGAAGTGGAGCCCCTCCCCTCGGCCCCCCGTACTGGGTACACTGCACTTTGCCCCTTCCGAGACAGAGAGCGGCCAGTTGGTCAAAGGTCCAGCGTCCCTAAAAATTGACAAACTAGAAGGCTTGACAGAGAGAATCAGAATTGGAACCACAGGCAGAAATTATCAGATGCACAAAAACGTGGGTATCAAAACAGGTCCACACTGCAGCAAAACTGATGGCTCGGAGACAGAGGGGCCCCAAACGGGGCGTTGCTGTCAGTGCAGGGCTACAGATAAAGTCAAGGCTCGAGCCTTCCTGCTGTTTGAGCAGACGGACTGAAAGGCAGAAACCGGAGGGCCTGCTCTTCACCAGACTTTTCATTGAATGACGCTAAGCTAAGACAAGTTGCTAGGATACCTAAATGCCAAATTCCTGTGCTTCTTGTCTTTACCTGTAACCTTGGACCTTTCCTGCTAAGAAAACAAAACAAAAAAAAAAAATACAAACAAGACAGAGGCGGTTAACAGCCCACTGTGGGGGTCAAACAAAGACTTTGAGGTTTTTAAAGCTACTCATTTTTGCTGCAATGCGAACCGTTCATCAGCAATGATAAAAAACACATGCAAACACAGTGGTCTCAGTGGTTTTGTATTCGGGTAAATTCTCAGTAAGCCTTCATTTCATTGGTTACCTGCTCTCTAAAAGGGGAAGAGAAACCACGTCTTCAACAATAGCAACACTGCCTGCCCCCTTTTACTGTATATTGGGCCATCAAAAATGTACGATTACATTACATGGAACTGCGAGAGTGTCTAGAGAGCTATAAGCATAGCGGGGTTTTCGTTATCTGAAGGTCTTCTTGTCCTCCCTAGCTCCATTGAAGGCCCAATAAACAATACATCTGTCTATAGCCTCGCTGCCTGCCTGGCCTCGCAGCCTGGAGTAGGTTAGCACTAATGAAGGACCAAGGGGGGGGCTCTGTGTTTGGGGGGGGTTACCTCCGGCGGTCGCCTTCTCTATCTCCTCGCGGACCAAAGGGGACGTAAAGTGAATTGTGAGCGTTAGAGGGGGCTCCTTGGTGTTGTGTATCACGATGCTCGCATCATGGATGTCCTGCGTTACGACGTATTTGTCTTCCGTTATCGTCTGGGAAGGACAAATGGGAAAAGGGCGCGCTTTCAAAAAAATATATTGGAGCAGATTGCCGTAAAGACAGGAGGAGCAGAAATGTACCGGTCGTACATCTGGGTGAAGATCCACATGTACGACACGATGTAAGCTCCAACCTACTTCAAATCACAGCGGTGTCAGACGTTTGTGCGACAAATGTTAGTTTTGCGCCGCTTTCATTTCAAAGAGATTCTTCAAATCGTTTCCAGGCTTCAACAGAGGTCGACCGACTCTATTACGTTTTTGTGTTGCAAAAATTTCCATTTGTGCTGCTTTTGTTTCGAAAGTATTACTGAAAGGTATTTTGTCTGGTTGACATCTGGAAGCATTTTTTTTATTGTTATTATTCAATAGAGATACAAACTAAAGTTTTTTGCTGCACAAATGTTTGACATGAATTTGATTTGGGCAAAGTAAGGGGGAGAGGTTGACCTTTTGACCTTTAAAGTTCACCTACTATCTCCAAAACAAAGGCAGCACAAATGACATTTTATCGGCACCAACGCAGCAGAGTTGATGGACGACCGATTTTGTTTGACTGTATAAAGGCAGACTGGAAACACTTTGGTGTCTTTGAAACGAAACGAAACTCTCACATCACGCAAACGTCTGATACCGATTTGGTTTGATCCACTCAGGTCAGTCGTACCTGCAGCTGTGCAAGAAGGTTTTCAGACACCCTTCCCAGCAGGCTGATGGTGGGCTTGTCCTTACAGAGGAGCACCAGCTCCAGGTCCAGATCTCCTTTCAGCAACAGACCTTTAGCAACCAGACCCACCCTCATGACGCCGCGCAGAGTCCGGGTGGCCTGATCCTTCTGCTCACTGTTAGAAAGCGGAGCGAGTTCAGACGGCTACATCGTTATCGTCCAGTAACCAAGGGGAATGTGCGACCTTCTATCTCCTGACCTGTCTTTGTCGCCGTCCTCAAATTCAGACTTTGTAGTTCCCTTCTCCTCCTTGTCCAGCCAATCGGAGACGGCCTTGAGAGCCCGCTCTGTGTGGGACACCATGTTCTGGACGCTTTCCAGCTCCTCCTGCGTTGGGTAGATGGCCGAATGTTTGGCCATGACGTGGCGGTCACCGTTCATGAAGACGCGCATCGTTCTGTGGCGAACGGGGGGAGGCTGGGGTTGGACAAAGGCGAGGTAGGAGATTAATGAGGAGGCTCTTCAAAAAGCGGGACAAGTAGAAGCAACACGAACTGAACATGGTACACGATGATACGGTACGGGGAAACCTCTGGGTAAGAACGCCTCCAAATGCAAGGTTTTACAAGCACACGACTTCCTCATTTAGGAATTTTCGTCCAAATACAAATGTGTGAAACGTACGTTTGAAACGAGTGGTGCAGGATGCAACTAGGGACAAATAGGAGCAGTGTTCATGTTTGAGTGGCTATTAATGCTGGGCCTGAACTTACCTAGAAATGTAGCAATAAATGGCTTTATTTGATGACTTCTATTGCCATCACATCAGTATCTATATTACCCATTAATAACAATGTCCTTAATGCGACCTTAACATTTTTGGAACTACAGGGAAAAAGCAAGCAGTAGAGAACCAGTTTCTTTTTGGTTGCCCAATCATGACGCAATTTCTGTCAAAGCAGTTGGTATGGAGTGCTGTTGATGCCACAATTCGTACATTTGTGTCGAGTTTTGGGACCTCGAAGGTGGAGCTCACCACCTTTTCATAATGAAAGTTGTTGATCCTAACAATAAAAAAAAAAGTATTCCTGTCAAACAGGTGGTTCTCCCAACTCCAACTAAATCTGTGTTAATTGTCTTTGGTAATTTGCCATGCAGTGCTTATAGCAATATTATTACTCTATTTTATCAAAAGTAGCCATTTTGGAAAATATTTCATTCGTATTCAGAGGTTTCACTGTGTCGATCCTGGTGTAGTAAAAGAACAGCTACGTGTGAATCAAACATCCCTGTGTTTGTGTTTATGTTACAGATGTCAAATGTGCCAAGCTACTTTACAAGAAAAATTGAAAAAAAGTTTGTGAACTATGTTTTTTTTATTAGGGATGCAAATCTTTCAGGATCCAGTGATTCAAATGAATTTTTATTTCAGAAACCAATTTTTACTTTTGTTTTTTTATTCAAAGGGTCTAAAAATTCTGTGTAAATTATGGGACTAACAATAATTTAGTCCCATAAAAAAAACATAAAAACAAAAAAAAAAATACATTTATTCAAAACAATTCTATAAGCTCACATTTGTGAGTAAGATTCTGTAGCTTAAATGACCAGTGTTACGTTAACATTTAGTTAAGCTAAAGCATTGATAAGATTCTACAGAGTTTAAGTTGGACCTACTTTTTATCAGTTTGTTTTAGGACTTGACTTTGACGTAAAAGAAGGGACAATTTCGCGACACATTCAATACAAAAATCAAACGTCAGTGGCAACAAAATCTGAGTGCAGCGACAATCTGAAGTCGTTTTTTTTTTTTTTTTGTTTTGCACATGTAAATAAAGTTGAAGGTGTGCCCGGACGACCGCCTGCTCGCGCTTCTACAGCAAATTGAACCCCACTAAACAGAATTTATTTGATCTGAATAGTTACGTAAAAAAAGACTAGCAGATCATTTTGTATCGCTAATCCTTAACGCGGCTTTTCGGCCGAGAAAATGAAACAAAAGCTGCAACGTTACCATTTTCTTTTTAGTGAAGCTGGCGACTTTATTGCCCAGTGATTAACACTGATAAACGTGTCTTCTCTGGAGGGAAATGACACGGCTGCTCCTCGTTTCTGTGAGAGGAAACCAACAATCAAACGACGTGGAGTAAAGACAAAAGTGGTGAGTGAAGGCTACGCTGGGAGAACAGCAAAACGTCAACCGGTTTTATTTCATGTTGCTGTTTTAAAGACGTCAAATTGTTAAATAATCCCTAGTGCAACTAAGAAGTCTGAAAATAGAAGACTTCTTTTTTTTTTTTTACTTTTTTCATTGTCTGTTTCTGCACTTTTGCTGATATCAATTTAATAATAATAATAATTCAGTATGAGTTGTTTTGGAGGATGTTTATTTTCAGTGCATCAGACTGACCTGCAAAAGTATGGAGTGAAAATAGTCTCAAAAGATTCGTAACTCATAAAACATGATTTGTAACTCGTAAAAAGGGTACCGGTCCAGTTACGACTGCAAAAGTACTTTTGATACTCTTTTCACGCTTCCCTGATTTGTGTTGTAGATGGTGCGTTTACATGCTACTAAAAGGTTGTAAACGCACCAAGTTTTACAAGCTTGGTGCGTTTACAAGCTTTTACAACACGAAAAATAGTGTTGAACTATTTTTCCATAGTTCAGCACTATATATATATCATTAGACCCACATCTAATTTTTATATATATGTTTATATACGATTCCTGGATACGATTTATATACGATGTTTATATATATTTTTCACAAAAATATGTCTTAGCCACGAGACGAGACAAGCAGAGAGGGAAATACGTGTTGAACTATGGAAAAAACTATTTCCAAAGTAAACTCAAGATGTCCAAGCTTTTAGTAGCATGTAAACGCACCATCTACAACACAAATCAGGGAAGCGTGAAGAGTCTCAAAAGTACTTTTGCAGTCATAACTGGACCGGTACCCTTTTTACGAATTACGAATCATGTTTTCCGAGTTACGAATCATGTTTTCCGAGTTACGAATCATGTTTTACGAGTTGCGAATCATGTTTTACGAGTTGCGAATCTTTTGAGACTATTTTCACTCCATACAAAAGTATCCATATGTGATGTGCACCAAAAAAATGACGATTAGATATTTCTCTCTTCAACTGAGTTAAAATTATGGACTTCTTAAATATTTAATAGGGCCGGAAAAACTACCGATTGATTCATTTACTTTTGCTCTCATGGGTTATGTTGAGAAAATACCAATAAATATTGCAAACCAAGTACAAAAAGAAAATGATCATTCTTTTTAGTCCTGTTGAAGACGTTGCTGGAGTTTTTTGAGCTGAACTTTTAGTTCAGCTAAACAGTTTAATTTGCCCAGATCTTTTTTTTTTTGCTCACTTTTTGGGATTTTTGTTTTTTTAAAACATTTGTAACCATTTTACAGTTTTAAGGCAGAATAAAATATGAAATAACTAAAAAGGGAAGAATGTGTCTGATGTTTGAAGACAATAGTAGAAACTGTTTCAGTTTTGTTCAGAATATCTTGTTCTTTGGGGGGGGTTAGCATTTAACATGTAGGTTTAAGCACGTACATGAACCTTGGTTCATGTTTCTAAAGCACAACCTTCAACATTTCGATCCTACGTACATAAACCTGCTTATCTTTGAAGGCCCCTTCAATGTCCTTCAGTCGGAACCGTAATAACCGTGATCTAACTGACTGCGGTCAGGAAGGTTTTACCGTCACCGTAATATCGGCTTATAGAAATAAGGACTTGTGGATATTTTAGTACATGTCGTCAAAACGCTGTTTTAAACATAATACGGTGAAAGCGCGACCGTATCTTTTGTTCCATTCATTAACTCGCCAAATGGTAGCATCAACTCAAACGAAGCTAATAACGGGAGAATAAAACGCTACTGGTGTAGATTTAACATTTATATTAAACAGTTGTCGCAAAATGGAGATTTAGAAAAAGAAATGCAGTCAAATTGTTCGTCAAAAATTTTTTTAAAACAAAAACAGAGACGCCATCTTATTTCGGTTCAGTTAGCCTGGACCCCCCCCCAAAAAAAAAAAAAAAAAAATCATTCACCTATCCTATCGTTTGATGCTACTAGCATGCTCCACGGTGACCAAAAACTACAGACATGGAACCTTTGGCTTCTATTGGCCATATATGATTCTATAAATATTCAAAGCATCAAATTATATCAGGCTCTGCAGGATAAAAGACAACAAAATGGTCGAGGAGACGGGAGAAAGACCCCACGAATCTCCGACCACATTTAGCTGTAGCACGTTAGCTTTCCCCGACCAGTCGCAAATACCAACGGCTGAAGCACACGAATGAGCACAGGAAATGAAATGACAAAAATATCACCATTGTGGTCATTTATAAGCATATACATTGCTATGCTATATTACAAATATGTCCGGGACTTAGTCTACACGTTATATTATTGACACTTACATATATATACGTTTTCCACTCACGAATCGTGGCACCGTCGAAGAGCACTAGCTCAAACTCTAGTCTGCAGCGCAAGCATAATGGGAGACGCCCACGATCCCGAAATCACTTGCGCTCATTGGACAAGCTGTGGGTGATGCCGCGGTTTCAGCCAATGAAAAATAGGGATTTACAGCTCAGGGGTGTGGCTACGCCTCAAAACATGGCGATCTACAAAGTCGTCATTATTTATCCCCGCCCACCTCCAAAAGGCACAAGCTGCAGAAATATAAAATGTTACATGAATACCATGCGTTTCTTTATAAAAAACAAAAAAAGCAAAAGAAAATGTTTTTTATTAAATTAAACATTTCTATGTAATTTCACTTTAATAGTTGCTGCTGCTGAGATAAATTTAGTTAATAAAGAATGAGAACATTTTTCTAATAAACATTAAATAAAACGTCTGCAACATCTACAATGTGAAAGAGATATATGTGGAAATGTCGTGTATGGTTTCTTTTATTATATATTTTGATTTGGAGGGTCTTAATCTATTCTGGGGAGACATTATTTGCCCAAGTTTTGGGTTTTTAATGTGTCAAAATATTATCACTTGCCATTGATTATTTTGTGTGTAGATTTAAAAAAAATATATTGTATAGTTATAACAAAAAAAAATTTAACGATTTAAACAAGGTTTGCTTCCTGTTTCTAGAAATGACATTCCGTTCTTTCTGAGTCAGAAGAAGATGACACAAGAATAGAAGAAATCACTTTTAATAAACAGTTTTACATTCTTTTTTTTTTTAACAGCATCACATTCAGTCAGCTTCACTTCACTGCCCCAGACAGGAAGGGGAAAGCAGATGCACAGTACTTACATTCACAACATCTACATTCCTGTCACAGGACTACATGGGCCACACGCATTATAATTTTCACATCTTCATGCTGAGGTAAAAGCCTGTCCTCTTACTCTAGTGTGAACACTGAGACCAGTCGCTGACTTTTACAGAGTCGGACAAACGAACCGCTATTTACATTGAGATGTTCTCTCTAAGACTCTTGTGAGTCTTGCTTCAAAAACAAATACGAATATATTAAAGTTCAGACAAAATGGTTTCTATTTACAGTGGTACTTAAAACATTTTTACATCCTTTAAAAAACACTTAAGCATTAGGTATGTCCTCACTTGAGAATGAGAAACAAACTTACGGACAGTAGAGTACAAGTATTTTTAAGTGTGAATATACAACACCCCTCACATCCAAAAAAGTGCTACATGAATTTGATTTATTATTATTATGATTATTTAGGGTATGTGTGTGAAATCCTTAAATTCCTAGTCTTTGAAAGAGAAACAGGCCCACATCGTCACAGATCCTCTGCTGTATCCTCCACCGATTTGTGTAACCTCTAGCAGTTGCTATGGAGACTCTTGCTGCAGTTCTTTAGGCAGTGAGCTTTGGAGATTTCTTTCACCTCGCTTTGTGGTGAGATTAAAAATAATAATCTGCCTCTGCGCCACATCGTGTGTAAACGCTTCTCTCTTTTATTTGAGAGTAGGGGAACCATTAACTTTGCAGTCTGTGATTTTTGTGTAAAATAATAATTATCGCAGGATTTTCCTATCAAACCTTGTACATATGTTCAAATTGAATTTGCTTTTATTTTTTCCATTTCAGATCAGCTGATGCATGCGATAAATTTATTTGAAAATGTTTAAACATCTTTACTGGGGATGCCAATAAATATATAGAGTGCTTTTTATGTTAAGCAAATAGATTAAGTATTACATACTAAAGTGTTTATTCCCATTCTCTGAACAGGATAGCTTTAGTTCCTGAATTTCTCTGGCTTTCCAAATCTCTCTTCAAGTTTTTCCCTTCTTCAATATTAGAGTTACTTGTTAAAACATTCCTCTTCAATTTAGCTTTCGATGCTTATGTTCATTGTCTTTAAAGGTGATCAACATGCTCTTCAGATGTAGTCCAAGCAGGATTTCCAAACATTTCGCTGGCATGAGCCGGAGCTAATGATTCTCCTGAACGTGAAAAAACGTCTTTGGCTAAGCGAGCTTAAGGTAAGGTTCTTAGCTCAGTTTTGAAAAACAGGCCAGAAAAATTATGAGACCACAGTCACAATTTGCAGATAGTTCTGCACACACACACACACACCCCCACATCCCCCCCCTCTTGCTCATTGACCCCTTGAAAAAACAGTCCACCCACCAGTTCAACCCCCAAATTCAACCTTTCCTGACTCTTGGTTATGCTTTCCTTTATCCCTTCTTTAAAACTACAGATTGTTCACTTTAACCCATTTTGTTGAGTGGAAAACTAAACAACAACAACCCAAGTTAGTTGAATTAAATCAGTCCACTTTGGATCTGGGATTATGTGAAGGAAAATTGGGCTGTTTTAGAGGTTTTTGCCTCATAAGTAGATGTAATTTCTTAATTTTTTCAATCTGTTGCTCATTCAGACTAGTGCTGGTTTGGTTTAATATGTCCACAAAACATATTTCTAAACGTTTTCTCACCACTTCATAGACCAATCTCTATAAACCCGCCATGAGCAGCATCATTGCTCGTGAGTTACAACCAATGTGAGAGATGTCTTGGTGACATCACTTTCTGTTTCTGGAAGGGATCTTCATTAGCCAACCATTTATAGGTACTAGCCAAGGGGATGTTTTTCTTTTCCATCTGAGCTAATGGAAGTACCAACTCTGGTGGTCTTGTCTTCAAATCTGGAGAAATCTTCTTTGTCTGTTGGATATTGCACTTCGGCACATTGCATCAAGAAGATCGGTCTTTCCTGCTTGTGAAGACGGCAACTTCAGTCACAACTTGAAGTTTAGACCACAGAAACCATCTGGCTTTAATCTGAAAATAAACCAAGTGATTTAATTGAAAATCAAAAGTTTTCCAGACTTTTAAGCCCCTCTGTTATTTGTGTTTTCAGGAAGGAGAGGCTGCGATTGCACCGTAACAAACCAGTAGCATTTTTCATTCAGTCCTCTTTTTTGTGTTTTATATTTGCTCATACACTGAGCCAGTTTCGATCTTTTTCGTACACAAAGAACCCATGAGCGGCAGACCTTATGACTGTTTCATTAATCTCACATTTTAACGTTCTCCTGTTAAGTCTTTTTCACCGGGATACTGTCCGGCTTCTGGAAGGAGCTAATGTCCAAGCGGACGGAGCGGAAGGTGCTCCCCTTGAAGCTGGCCTGCTTTTTGGTGATGCCGTAGATTTTTTGGAGGATGGCCCGTCTTAGCAGGATGTAGACCCAGGGGTCCAGGATCTGATTCCAGGTGGCCATTCTGACACCAGTCATCATGAGTTTGCGGTAAGTGCAGGTGAGTTCCTCGCCCAGGGATTCGCTGTAGGAGCGCGCGGCTGACATCAACGAAAAGACCTGAAGACAGAAAAAAGACCCAGTAATGAGTAATTCTGCCTTTTTGCATCTGTTTACCTGTTGACACTCAATCTCTTAAAGTAGCTTGCGAGGTTTTTCTCTAAAATCACCTGAACTCACTTCGGGTGTAGAATGTTGAACCGTAAAGCAACATCAGTGTGAGTTTCTTCACTATGAATTTTTTTGTAAAACTGAATTTTATTATAAGAAAATAAACCCTTCCAAAAACAAGCTTTCACGCCAGCATGCGTGTGATGACATCATAAAAGGTACAAGGCACCAATGATTTAACTTTTAGGCATTTTACCTAGTTTTTTTCTTGTGTGATTTATTCTTTTTTATTAAAATTTCTCCTTCAAATGTGTTAACTTTTACTTTGTCTAGCTAATTTCAAGGTTCTTCGTGAATCTTTGGCAACAATAAAACCCACATAAAAACTGTTTGTAAAAAGGGCCATCACATTACAGAATTGGAGTAGTATTTTCTGGAACTTACACTCAATTCTGTCAAGAGTCATCGTTTTCACTATGAATGCACGATAAATCGGAACTAGCATCAGTATTGGCTGATAACAGTAATTTTTTACCAAATCAGTACGGTTCCGATAAATAAAATTGGGCCGATATTAACAACTGAAATGTATTTCTCTCCTGTTAATTGATCATGTTTATATCGGATATGGATACTGGCCCAAATTTTAATGTTGGTGCTTTCCAATGTTTACTATAAAACCAATATAAAAATCTGAGCCGGTATCAATATCTGATAACCAATCTTTACCAATGTTCGATATTTCTCTACCCTTTTGACAAAGTAAAATGGCCACCCTGTTGACAATGCTTCTCAAATTTCCCACAATCCTACACTGCATCAAGATCACTGTCACATGATCAAACAACTAGCCAAGCCTTCACATAATGAAACACAAACAGTAACAAGATAGAGATAAGTGTCAGTTGATAACATTGGCCAATATGCGATGTATTGGCATGCATTTGGGGAAATCCATACTTTGCAGCAAAACTATCTTAGGAGTAGAGGAGCTAATTTCTAAGAACTGAGATTATAAGCAAAACCAGATGAGAAATACAACAACGTTATCGGCATGTTTATATGCTGACTTGTTATCAGAGCTTACTGAAGAACAGTTTTGACTGACACTAACACACTTTTTTCTGCTTCTTTCTCTTCTTGGTTTTTATTAAAAAAAGAATTAAAAACAGAAAGAAAATGGTGGTTCCTAAAAAAAATACTGCAACATTTTCTTCTAGCAGATATTTACCAAAAATTATAAACTGTCTTTCTTTAAGAGGTCTTAGTATTTGAGGCTGGGTAGGGAGCAAAACAGGTCACTATGGAAAACTGATCAGTACAATGTTCATGTCATAAATCCCTTATTGTCATTAGCTTGTGAAAATATTACTTTATTGGTTACGTTTGATTACATTTCCTCTTTACATGTAAAATTGGGGATTGGGTTGTATATATTTTCTAACTTTAACCAATAAATGTTGTTTTCCTGTTTTAGAAGTAACTACTTTCATATGAGGAATTTAGTGCTTAAATTATGATCTAAAGTCTCATTTGAGTAACATAAACACATATGAAATAGTGATAGATTTGTACTGTAAGGAAAACACTTTTAGAGGTAAAATTTAGTATTTAAAATTCACATTTTTGGAAATTTAAATCAGCGTTTTTAATTTAGAAGTTTTCTAAGTCCTTTTCGCATTTGATTCAAATAAATAAATAAATATTTCATGAATCAACATAAAGTTAAATTCCACCAATCTGAAATATAGAACATCAACAAAAATTGAACAGCATTATTCAGGATTTTCAATTCTACCTTTGATAATAATAATGATTAACTTATCAATGGTTGATTATGATTTGAGCTTCCGTTCCACTTGAGACTCACCAGCAGAGGGCTCCAGCAGATGCAGGAGGTGACCATGATGCCAACCAGCTGGACCACCATCTCTGTGTCATGAGACCTAGCAGCGGACCTCTGGGAATAGGAATTCTTCTTTAGCCGTGCTCTAATGAGTGTCATCCCACTGATGGTGTTGCAGATGAAGGCCAGCGCAAGAGAGCTCAAAGCCAGTCCGGAGAACAGCATCACAAAGGTCAGATCTTTGGCATTTGTGTCCATCACCTTAATAAAGCACCAAGTACCCGGGTACTGGTAAGTGTATTCCCCTAGCTGGAAAACGGGCAGCAGGGCCACGCATAGAGCCAGGAACCAGATCATAGACAGGGCAATTTTGGTTTTATCTGTTGTCACCAGTCGGGCGTGCAGCAGAGGCTTGGTGACGCCGAGGCATCGCTCGGCAGCCATCGCACAGCCCAGGAAGAGCGGGCACAACCCAAAGAACACCAGGCACCCTCCCAGAAACTGGCATGGGCTGTCTGGATATCTCGGACCGTCCTGGGACGTCAGATTGGCCATGGAGTATCTCCTCAGCACCAGTCCCCCGGAGACCACGTGTCCCGTGAGGTCCGTGACCACGAGGGAGCTGGCGAAGAGCAGAAAGGTCGCCTTGGACCGCCGCCGGAAGCGAGTGTAGGCCTTGATGAGAATGATGAGGGCCACCACGTTGAACAGGATGCCCAGAGTCATCATGAGGCTCGCAATGATGGGGTTCGAAGGGACACTGTTATGCGGGCAGTCCACTTCAGTTGCCATGCTGCTGCTGTTGACGTTGAAGTTAAAGCCTGAAGAGTTAGAGTCCGGTTTAACCTCCATGACAGCTGGGTTCCGGGTCTCATGTGGTTCCTTTAGATGAAGCAACACTGAGATGGGAGACAGACGAAGCATTAGCGTGATTAGAGTCATTGGATGTCATAAGGTGTCAAGGCAAGACTTTGTAGTTTTTGTGTACACAGATCGGATTAATTTGCACCCAAAGGTAGGTAGAGATGACAAAAATAGCATTCAAGTGACATATTTTTAGTCAAGTGAAAGTAAAAAGTACCCATACAAGACACTGCAAGAGTAAAAAAGTATTTGGTAAAAAGGTAACTCAAGTACTGAGTAACTGATCAGAACAGCAATCGTCTAATATTTAAAAATTACACCTATAGGTGTATAATATGGCAATTATTTGACAAAAATTGGCAAAAAAATGCCAAAAATTTGACATATTTTTGCCATATGGGAAAAATATAAAATGATGTGGAGATTGTGCTAGACCAAAAAAGGATATAATTCATAAAAATACCATAATTAGAAATGATCAAACTCAGGCAAAATAAAAAATTTTCCATATTAGTTTCTTTCAATATGCATTTTAAGAAAAACTGCAGGTTTAAACAAGCTTTATTCAGTGTTACTGAAACTGAAGTAAGAGTAGTGATACTTCATAATAAAGTTACTCAACATAGTAACAGCATAGTAAAAATACTCTGAAAAGTTGCTCAAATAAGTCCAACTAAGTAAATGTAGCTAGCTACTACCCAGCTCTGTCTGCGCCCCTCTGTTAAAGCTACTACCCTGTACTGTAATCTATTTTCAATAACAAATGATCATTAACAACAAAACCCAGCTGGGAGATAACATGCTGATTTCCAGTGCAGGGCGTCACAAAATATAAACTACTGAAGAAACACTTCTGGTGTTGGGCTTGTAGTCAATGACATCACAAGAGGCACAAGAACAGAGCTAATCTAGATTCAATAGCAAACACTAGAGTGGGCAAGTGGGTTTTCACAGATTTCGACACCGATTTTGTAGCATTGGAATTTGAGTTCGCTATGCTCCTGCAGAGTGAAGTCAAACTTTCACTAAACCGCCTCCAAACTTTTTATTGTTGGCAAATTTCCCTGAAAGTTAGGCAGCGTTCCCACCTATTACTTAATGTTTGCTGCAGCTGTACAGAATACAAGAAAGCACATTCATAACAGGAATATGACCCGAAAGTCTGTAGGCAAAGAGGGAAAATATGGAGCTAAATTGGGGCCATAAAGTTTATTACATTTGTTTTGAACATGTGAGAAAAAAAAGATTTGAAACTGAAAAAAGTTTTCAAACCGAAGAAAAGATTTTGAAAGTTAAAGCTTGTTTCCAAGCTTAAAGAACAATAAACTGAGGGGGAAAAAGGATTTGAACACAAAACATTTATTTTGTGAAGTTGGAGAAAAAATGTTTAAAAGCTATTTTCAACTTATTTCAGTTTAATCTTTTTTCCAGTTTCAAATCTTTTTAGTTTCAAAATGAAATTTAAAAACAAACTTTATGGGCCCAATTTAGCTCCATAGAAAACAAAAATCATGCAAATGGATGTAGAACTGTTATGATTTGTCTTGGGTTAAGAAGCCTGTGGAAACCTGTTTTTGGGAGGGTAGGGTTTTATCTCCATTAAACTGATTTTACGGAGCAAATAGCTTTAATCCCTCCAGTAAAACCTCGACCTCCCATGTCTTTTGAAACACAAGTCACATTGAAGTTAAAAAACAAAAAATGTCATCAGGACAGAGAGGACACACGTCCAGAGGGAAAAATATCTCCAATCCAAATAAAACCCCACCCTGTGCTTTCACACCTGCACTTAAAGCTTTTCAGCATTTTGTTTTGATCTCAGAAAACAACATTTTTTTTCTCTTTCTCTCTTCTTTTTGGCCCTTTGACCTGTCAATGGTTATCCCAAACCTTCAAAACCACATGGGCACACTGTAGACATTTGCCTTAGACAAAACAACTAAAGAGTAATCTGTTTCTTGTGAGTCTTTTTTTCTTCATAACGAGGGAATCCTGAACAAGTCCCGACAGCTATGCGGTTGAACACAGAGCAGCACATTCCATTAAAATGCAGCAACGAAGTGCAGAGACGTTAGAATAGCGATAAATTAAAATTCACTCCACACTTTCAAGCAAATTATATTTGGGGTTTTTTTTTTGTTGTTGTTGTTTTTTTTTTTGCAAGTTTTTCTCAACAGAATTTAACATTACAACTTCTTACTTTAATGTTTCATTAGGGTATTTTTTATATTGCTGTAAAACGCATTCTCATGACATATTTAATTAAATTAAATATTTTTGGGTTAAAAAGTTAAAATGGAAATAAAAGTGGTTTAAGAAGGGCGAATTTAACTCAATTTATTCAGGGAACATTAGCATTAAATGCAGTTGGGGTTTTTTTGTTTGTTTTTTTTATCTTAAAAGGGGGGGAAAACAATAAACCGAGTAATTATGTCACCTACCTTGTAAATATAGAATCCATGGAGATGGAGTACTGTTGGGAGTTTGACAAGTCCGTTGAAATCGCCGGCTGCTGCTCGGGAACTCAGTGAATCCAGGTTTTCCAGAGAAACGAGCCGTTTGCCTTAAGCGTCTCCTCGTGAGGCGACAGAAATCCTTCACCGCTGGACCGCGCGGCTTTACCCGGATGCACCGCACGAGCGTGTTTAGCGTTCCAGCGTAGCTGACCGGCCCTTTTATACTCCACAGCTGCAGTGCGCTCCCATCGCCTGTAGGGGTCTCCGTCACTGAAAAGCGCCAATTCTTCCTCCAGGCTGACACTTGGTGAGTTACGCGGGGCGAAAAGCCAAGCAGGGAGACGAATAAACCTTTAAAGCCCAGCTCACTCTAACTTCACCTCTCTGGTAATTACAGACTATCAAACCTCGTTAGTTATAAAGAGAATAAATTTATCCCTAGGTCTATGATTAGCTTCTTTTATAAAGGCAATTTTTTTTACTAAGTGATGCACAAATGATGTAAAGACATGAATCAGTGGGGGGCAAATAAATGCTGAGTCTTTGGCTTTTTGTACTTCATATAAATCTAACATGTGTCTTGTTTTGCACACAAATTAGTTTCGGTCTGATTGTGGTTGGTATTTTTTATTTTTGCTGATGTCAACAGTTAGTTGAATTGTTCTTGTTATAAAAATAAAAAGAGCATCATCATGGCCCATGTAAAGGCTGAGTCACAAATCAGTCAGACTGCATTCCGTCAATAATCGTCATTAATCGGTTAGAACCAGATGCACGAGGCACCACCACAGGCTACAAAGGAATCAATGGTTTTATTAGTTTTAAAATATAATAATTATTATTTTTACTGAATAAAACCAGCTGGATTGTATGGCATGTAGTTTGATAGCACTAAATAAAATCCAGCCCAATGAATCACCTTCAAAAGTCATGAAAATCTTGAATTGCTTTAGGCCTTGAGCGAAATCGTTAAATTTTTGTTATCGTTTTATGCCCCACTCTTCCACCACTTATTTTTATGTTTTATTGGTTTATTTAGTTTAATAGTTTTTCACTATTCTGCTTTTTTTTAAATTTAAGACATTATCTATGAGCAATCTGTACTCCAACCTGCACTTTAAGCATTTGCTATTGTGTCACAATAGCAAAGCAATACATTTTTCATTTATTGCTTTATTATGTATCTTCTTTCTCCCGCTTTTCGTTTAGTGATGGTGTTCTGAAGATCTGTGCTACCTATAAATCCGTCCTACCTTGTGGTAAGTCTGAACAGTGGCCATGTTGCGGTCTCTCGTGTCCTTGTGTGCTATGCTATGCATGTTAAAATTCAAAACCTGTATATAAAAATAAAAATATTGAACATATAAGTAAAACACAGCTGTCCTGTGAAGGTTTCAAATGCAGGGAGGAAAAGCAGCCTCTTGAGGGTCTGGATATTTTTAGACAGACGTCACTTTTTAATCCTGTGCCCAAAGGCGTAACTTCCTGGAGGACTGGTGTGGACATGTCCCCACCAACTTTGGACTGAAAGGGACAGTCCCCACCGATATTTCCTCCACGTATTTTTCTTCATGTGCCTGCATCTATGTAACTCGGCAGCAGCTGCGCGCCCTATTCAAAACACTAACAACCATGTAACGCTTTTTAAAAAAATTATTTTGTAAAACCTAAATGGCGAGTCCTCCAGGTCAGGGGTTCAAACTCGTTTTTGTTTGGGGTCAAATCAAGATTATGAATGCCCTTAAAGGGCCGGTTGTGCCAGAATGCGTTGATGAAACCTGATCACAACAAACTGTTAACATATCAATACATTCTTAAAATCAAATCATATTATTGAACATCTTTTCTGTCCCTCCAGGATTTTGTGATAATTTTTGTGGTTTTTCTTTTTTTATTCAATCAAAATCAAAGTGTTTGTGGTACTAATTTGGAAATATTTATCTATGACTGTGAAGGCGACTTTTTATTTATTACTCACAGTGTAGATTACGGACTATAATCTGACACCAATTAAAGCTGAGGCAGCTGTGCAATACAAGTAAGAAAGCTTTTGGCAATTTTTGAAAAAAATCAAACTAAACTAACTAAATTGCCAATTATTAGCGCAAAAAAAGTGCAGGGATTTGTTGATTGTGCATGAATTTCCATAATAATTCTCAGGAAAGTTTAGGGACTTTGGCAGTAAACAGGTAAAAACTGCACTGATTTGATTGATAACATTAAGCCCACTTAATGCTTAGTCTAAAGAGCCTAGAGGTCCACTTAAAAAGATATAGCGGGCCAGATTTGGCCCACGGGCCTCGAGTTTGACACACGTGCTCCAGGTGATGTACTAGATTGGACATCACGTGACTTACTGTGAGCCGCAGTGCGTCACATGCGCTATCGCTTTGTATTGAGTCTGGGATGTCGGTGGTCGGGGAAAATGACGCAATCAAGCAAAGAATCTGAAAAGGGGACGCAAAGTTTTGCTATTAATTGTCAACACTACGATAGCAAGATAAGATCCGAAGGGGATCGCATTTTTCAGGTCGGTGAAATAATTGAATTAAAAAATATTTTTTTAAAAAGTGTTTTTTTTTTTTACTATGTATTCTTGCTGTTCGGAGTATTTCGGTTCAATTAACACAAAAACAAGGCGAGACACGTAGATTTTCTGGCAGGCAATCGGGAGAGCAGCCCGTGTTTAAGCTAGCTAATCAATTAGCTCGTGCTCAGCCGGGATCACTTGCTAATGATCGCAAAATGAAAAAAAAAAAAAAACAGAAACCTGCGACAGACAGACAGAATATTCTGTTTGTTGTTTTTACGTGTGTGTGTGGGCGGGGGTCGGGTTATTTTTTTGTGTCGATACCTGATGCACTTTGCTCTGCGCTTCCGGGGGGCCTTTGTTTATTAGTTGCCATGGCTACAAATCTGCGTGTGACGTTACGCTGACAAACTGAGAAGAAAAATAATAATAATAATAATACAACCACCCGTTTTTCAAATTTTTTTTTGCCCCTAGACAAATTGCATCATTTGTTCGTAGAACGTGGCAATATAAAAACAATATTAAATCATCAAATAGGATGAATTATTTCATTAAAGCATATAGGAGTCAAAGTTTGTTAAATTTTAAACCATGTCTCCTGCACGCGACAATTAAAGTAAATTGAATTATTGGCCAATATAAAAGAGAAATTCGCTTTGCTCTCTCTTGTATCACTTTATATGATACATGCGATGGTCACTCTACTCACCAAATACTGAACTGTGTGACTGTTTTCAACTGTAGGCAAGCATTCAGCAAATATACATACTCATTCCATAAATTAGAATATGACTGAAAATTTCCTTTGTTAGCAATTCCATCACCAAATGAAAGACATAATGTAGATGAATTAGATTACGTCGATTTCGTAGTATGTTTAATACCTGCTAAAAGGGTATTTTCGAAAGATACTATTAATAAGATAAGCCCGATCAGGACGGACATCCTAATTCATTGAATAAGACTGTATGGCATTCACATTAAGGTTTTTGCATCATTCTTAGCACTAAAAAGACATTTCTTAATATTGGTGAAAAGTAGGGCTGCACAGTGGCGCAGTTGGTAGAGCTGTTGCCTTGCAGCAAGAAGGTTCTGGGTTCGATTCCCGGCCCCGGTCTTTCTGCATGGAGTTTGCATGTTCTCCATGTGCATGGTGGGTTCTCTCCGGGTACTCCGGCTTCCTCCCACAGTCCAAAAACATGACTGTCAGGTTAATTGGTCTCTCCAAATTGTCCCTGGGTGTGAGTGTGTGTGTGTCTGTCTCTGTGTTGCCCTGCGACAGACTGGCGACCTGTCCAGGGTGACCCCCCCTCTCACCTGGAATGTTAGCTTGAGATGGGCACCAGCACCTCATAACCCCTTTAAGGGAAAAGGGTGTTAGAAAATGGATGGATGGTGAAAAGTTCGAATTCCACTGACAGATTATAACAGATGAAAATATCTGGTTATAAGTGAAATAATCATTGGAACCAACACTTTTTTCATCAATTTTGCTGAAAAGCTAATTGTATTTTGTTGCATTTCAGGTGTATTTGCACCATAAGCCAGACCAGAAATAACCTGGTAAGATGTTCTGTTTTTGCATTTCCTTTGATCACATTTCCTTCTTTATGGCATCAAACTTAGCTTTAAAAGTGGTGCTGTTTTTTTGTTGTTGTTGTTTTGTCTACACAAGGGCCCAGCGTTGCTTCAGAACAAATGCCGCCTGCCGTTCTGGACCCAGCAGCCTCGAGCAGTTCTGCGGTCAGCGTCCAGATGTGAACCAGCTCTGTTCTGCCTCCACTACAAACATCGCACCGCCTGCTGCAGGACGGAGACGCAGCTGCGATCGCAAACGATTTTACTTCCCCCCTTAACCTCCTCATATCGTCAGGAATTTTCCATTCCTCTGCTCCTTCCACGAACGCAACAGTCGAACAACGATGGTTCATGTCTAACATAACAGGGAAGAAAAGCAAATAAAAAAAAAACAAGGATGAAGAGATTCAAACCCAGACGCCTCCAGAACGGCGAAATCCCCTGCGACGTCGAGAGGAAGTCTTGATATTCTGTCGGCTCATGTCAAAACAGTGGGATGAATTTGCTTCGAGATACACAACGAGACTCTTTGTCTAAACACACCCAGGTGCGAGAACTAAATCAGGGATCGGCGTGCGTTTGGAGGTCGGAGGATTTCAACAGCAACGACAAAAAAAAAAAAAGAGTTGAGTCGAAACCTAAATCCGGGTTCTGCTTTCGCCCGTTTCCAGACGAAGCCGGTCTGAACTGCAGCAGGTGCAAATTGGAGCAAATAGGGAAGATGGAGTCCGATTCAGCTCCACCTGCCGTCATTGGAGCAGAGAGGGTGGGGTGCTGATGAAGCTGGCCATTAGGACGGAGACAGGAAGTCCTTTTCCGCCGTGAGGAACGGGGAAAAGAGCCGATTGTATGTGAACGAGCTTCATCAGGACTTGCATAACAATGTTTTTCGAATGTCTGCAACAACAAATGGGCCTGTTTTGTTTTCCTTTTTTTTTTTATCAGAAACTCCTTTTAAGGGTTTTTAAGAGTTATTTTGTCACAACTGGTAAATTCTTGCATTTTTGCATTAAGTGCTTTCTTAATCTTTCTCTAGTAGATGCAAAAATAGTAAGAAAATCCCTAAAAAGGGCAGCGGGAACCCAACTAAACATGATTTGGAGGTCTTTATTTTTTGTTTGTCGTCAGGGCGTGTGCTGTTTTCTTCGTGTGAACAGGAAGGCAGAAAACCACCGAGTGCGTTGCCCTGTGTGGCAGACATTCGGAAATGTCAGGTTTTTGGATTTTCAATTTGCTCAACAGAGCTCTGGCAAAGAAATGTCCCCCCCCCCCTTAAAAGAGTTTCTCTGCTTTTTGGTCTTTTTGACCATGAGACAAATTCTCATACAAGGCAAATAGAACCAGGGTACAAATGTAGGACATAGTTTTGAAATAAGGACTTAATTTATTAAAAGAAAAAAAAAGTCACTTTAACCAACCTATCCTGTCCCTCTTTCACGGCTCCACGACCTCAATGAACGTGTTTGTCCGCTACTTAAACCTATTCCTAGTTTCAGAACACAAATAAAAATTAACTTAAGGAAAGCACAAAGGAAGTGACTGACTCACTTTATTTGTTGATTTTTTTCTTGGGTAGTTTGGATATTCCGATATTATCTTGTTTTTACGTCGAACAGACTTCCTTCCTCCTTAAAATGTTTTGTTTTTGCAATCAAGAGATGTGATGTTCAGCCAGTACGGATTTATTTGAATTGATCAGGCAGATTAATCACTGTAGCGATGCCGATAGGCTGCATTTAATGTTCTGTGTGCCTTGAACGCACCACAAAAACAACAGGCGACCGGACAAGCCCCCAAATTCACAAAAGGAGTGTAAATAAAGCTGATGTAAATAAAGCTGTGGGTAAATAGGAAAACAAAACACATTTTGACCACCGGCTCGTTTGACTTGGAGCCAACCGGCCCATCGAGAAAAACTCCCTAACGTCCCGATGACCAACCCGCCCCTGGACTCCGGTGAACCACTGCGAGAGCCCATCATGCACTAACAAAAATCCCCTCGGAATTTAACCCAAGTGGACTTCAGTGGGGTGAGAAAAGAGCCAAGAAACCTCTTCAACCCTCACTTGTCTCAGTAAAGGTCAGAGTTCGTTATTCGACAATAATAAAGAGAGCGCCGGCAAAAATGGCCTCCATGGGAGCGCTCCAAAGCAAACCGAAAAGCACCAGTGTTTAAAAAGAACACAAGGCCTGTCTCACATGTCCACAAAAAAGAAAAAAAAAGCATCCTGATGCTTGACAAGAGAATTGGTAAAACATTTTGTGGACTGGAGAGGGAGAAGCTACAGCTGTTCAGAAGGTGCGTATCCTCTCACATCTGGCCGGAAACTAACACAGTGGTGCAACTAACAGGGGCAATTCCTTCTGCATTACTCATCAATGAGCTCTTGAGGTAATTTTACAAAGTCATCACCACTCCTGGAAAGATGAAACATTGTTCTGTTCAAGTTTTCTTGCTTTTTTTTTTAACGGGATGATGCAAATTAGTACTGTTGCTAAGTGAGATCTTTTAGCCTACTTCATGTCGTCAGAGAGGTTCTAACTGAGAGATTTCTGCATTTCAGTAGTAGCTTGGGGAAAAAAATACTTTCCAAAGGAATGTGGGTTGATTGCAATTGTATCTACTCTTGTTAATTTTGCCTGACATTACAATTTGTTTGATTTTAAGCATGTATGCTTGTTAAAAAGAAAAACAGCAGAAATCCATTATCCATAGTATTAGCCTTTGGCGTTTCCATGGACCTGGTAGAAATCCAAGGGTTAACCAAAGATTCAGGCTTCGAGGAGAAATCCCACAACATCCTGCAGAATCCTGTCTCTCTTTCTTTCTTCCTTTTTTGTTTTTACTGTATTTCTTCTTGCTTTGTGTCCAAAAAGACGTCAGCACTCCCAGTTGGACGTAAGAGTCCAGATCGGCTGCTCTTGGTTTACAGAAGCCATTCTCTGCATACCTGCCAGAAACACAACCGCAGGAGAGAGAGAGAGAAAAATGACAGAGAACCTCATAATTATCACATTTGTAGAGTAGGCTTTTTTTTGTGCGTAAATAACATGCGTGTCACGCTTCTCGGGTTTTATTAAAACAATCATTGCACAGAGACGTTTGTATAAAATAGCGGGGCTATGAAAATGTTTTTGACTTGGAATGGCCCCAGAAATGGAGCAGCGTCTTTGACGTTTGATTTTATTGATCTTTTGTTTGTTTCACATCTTTTACAGTTTCATGAATTTAATTCAAACTTCCCGAATGCTTCTGTCCCACTCTACTACGTGGCTGTGGGAGTCAGCAGGAGAGAATTTCCCAGGAACCTTTTTGTTTCCGTCTTCTTGCTTTTTTTTTTTTTTTTGTAAGCCAGGCTCGTCAGGCCAAAAGGTGTTTCTGCTGTTTCTGCCGTCCATTTGTCCTCATCAGGGGCCTCCTTCGCATCCTGCCCTTTTTAGGGCTCATCCGTAGAAAAGCAAAACAAACAGACGCCCTCACAGTTTTGCGGCTTGTATTAGGTTTCTTGTTTTCGGTCCAAAGTGTCCCATGATTTTTATCAGATGAGCTGTATACAGGCTACGGGGAGGCATGCAGCTTCTCCCACACGGCGCATTAACAGCTCTGCAGTTGCGTATCCGAAAAGTGTTCCTGGGAAGTGCCAGTCACACACGACTATAAATGCTGACGGATAGTTTTCAAAAGGTCAAAGAGATGGTAACTGAAAAATGAGCAGATACGGAGCCTTGCAAAAACATTTGTAACGCGGGTATTTGTAAGTCAGGTCAAGGTTAATAGGACGTTTCAGCTACAAAGCGCCTCGTCGTCATAGTCACCAACAATTAAGTGACATCATCAAACTGCAACACATCAGATGTGTTGAAGATTGCCCCACCTGCTGCTGTTCAGAGGAAACTGAACAGGTGAGTTTTTAGCCTGGATTTAAAGGAAGTCAATGCTTTGACAGTTTTCCAGTTTTCTAGAAGTTTCTTTCAAATTGGAGGAGAATATAACGCCGCTTCTCCGTTCCAGACCTAAGAGGTTCTGGAAGGTTGCTATTGCTATGACAACAGCAGATCTTTAATGTATTGTGGTGCTAAGCTGTTCAGTGATTTATAAGCTAACGACAATATCTTAAAGTCTATTCTCTGAGCGACAAGGGGCCAGTGTAGAACTGGGGTGATGTGCTCCATCCGACTGATTTCACTGGGAATTCGCTCTGGATCAGCTGCAGCTGGAGGGTTGATGTTGTAGGCAGACCCGTGAAGACGCTGCTGCAGTAATCAATGCGACCAAAGATAAACGCATGGGTGACTTTGTCTAGATCTTGCTTTAATGTTAGTTTTTTAAATACTGGCAATGGTAAAAGGCTGACTTTGTAAGTGTCTTTTTGTGTCTTTGAAAGTTCAGGTCAATCTGGCTACTCTTCCTGGGGTCCACATCATAAGAAAAAATTTTAATAAAAACTGATCACAAAAACAGACACACACATATAATGTAACATTAATAATGTAGAATTTTGATTGACAAACGTAATAAAAATAAAAATACCAGGTCTCTTTTAAAAGCTCCAGCATTGTAAAACATTATGTAAAATTTGGCCAAATTAAAGTTGATTATATAAACCATTTGGTGTCTTGGGTAACACAATATTTCTAAAAAAAAAAAAGTCTGATTAAGTATGTAGATCTTTTATTTGTAATGATTGAATTGATCCATCACGTCTAATACCAAATATACTGTATTTTCTGGTTGCAACGTGACAAGGTTCAAGCGGTGTGAGTGCTGTTATGAGGCACCGGCAGATGTTCGTAATATAAAAGACGCACAAGCAGCTCCCGCTAACTAGCCCACAGAGAGTCGTGTATTAAAGGGTAACGGAGAAGGCCAGAGGATGGGGGGAAGCTTGAACACTGAGGAGGAATATAAAAACAAAAAGGCCTCCGGCGTGGTGGAGAGGCATCAAAGCACTGAAAGACTACAAAGACAGAACCGCACAGCCAGCAATAACACCGTCCGTTCTTACAACACGAACCAGGTGAGAGACCTAGACTGCAGAAGAGCACATAAATATCATTTCCAAGAATTTTAAGAGGTCTGATCTTGGATTAACTTTCCTAGGAAGAAGAGCGCTTCCTCCTTCACTTACAAAATACACCCAGAGCCGGCCCAAGGCATACGTAAGTGAAGGAGTTGCTCAAGGCCTCCACAACACCAGGGGCGCCCAAGAGCATCAAGCTAACATAATAAGTTTGATGCTTATCATGTAATATATGTGTGTGTGGGTGTGTGAGTAAAATAACATTGAATAATACAAACTAAATCCTATTACATACAACAATTTCCATATTATCTTATTGGTGGTAAACAAATAATAAACTTCCTGCTGTTGGTTGGGAAAATGTAAGATATCAAACTTGTTAACTTGTTTACTGTAAATTTAGTGTTTATCAGGTAATGTCATTTTCAAGTAAATCAAATAATATGCAATTGAGTATACCCCCGATTTTTTATTTTTTTTAGTTTGCTACTCCTATAAGATTAAAGTAGCCATAATAACACTAGCATGATGCAAGTTTATTACAAATGATGCTAATGATAGTAGGTGAGTTACACACAAAGAGTAGGTTAGGAATGTTAAAGCATCTGTTGTTGACATGTTGGTATGGCGGGGGTTCCCAAATTGAAATCTTCCCTGGGCCCCCAAAAGGCTTTCGCTGCCCCTGGACACATTGCTATTTACTCTTCAAACCCAGTTAATTGAGAGAGTTTAATGTTTGTCAAACAAAACAAAAAAAAAAGGAACTGAATATAACATTTGGTCAACTGGTACCAATCCGCCTTTCTTCTACAGCGGTGACCTTGCAGAGTGATTTTTAAACGACTTAAGCTCCTGAGATTCGACAAAACAAAGTGGCTCTTGTGATCCCTCAACGTCGTGCATATTGAAGAAAAAGCTCAAGTGAGAACCTTTCTGCATGACAAGACCCAAACAGGCCAAAGTTTCCTGCAGAGCCTCCTCAAGAATTCACAGAATGTCCAGAAAAATGTCAGACGGATTAGGAGGGGCCGGATCCCACCCAGGACACAGGCTTTCTGTTCCCGTCCTGTAGGAGAAGGACGCTGGTCCGATGACAGCAGGAGGAAAAGGCAGTCACGTTTGCTATGGTGCTTGATACGTCTTCCAGAGTTTCTTTGGTAAAAAGTTATTTGTGGGGGACAGTTGATAAGGGAATCTGGGTGGCTTTTAAATGCTGGGATGGCGACTGAATGACACGAGAACTGTATCATTCAGAGGGGGGAAAAAATCAAGACACAGAACCAGTTTGCAAAGAACAAAACACGAGAAAGAGTTCCAGGTTCTACAAAGATGACTAAACTCTGCATGGGCCGCCATTAGAGAAAAATAAACAACAACAATAGAACAACACCAAAGTAAATGGTGTTGATTCACAAATCGTGCATGTTTCTACTTGAACATAATAACTGAGAACTGAACAGTTAAAGAAAAAATGTGGGCAATTTAATCTGACATACATGCAGAAGCCTATTTCCACCATTCTGATGAGGAAAAATAAAGATAATAATATGTTTATTTTGAGACAGTATTTCATAATAATGAGACAGCTTGACTAGGCTTCCTGGCATTGTAAGGAAGCTAATCCCAGCTTTCTTATAAACTTAAATTGTACAGAATGGAACAATACGTTTCCCTCGAATATTAACCTGCCTGCAGGCGTTGTCATCCTGAAATGATCATGTAGAAAAAAACGAGAAGTGCTATTGGACAGGATGAGTCGACATTCTGAGGTAAAAGAGTGAAATCCAAGTTTCAAAGATGATCTGATTCATATTGGTCTAATTAAATCCCCCGCTCAGCCACAGCTCACGCAGTCTTTGACGCACAGTTACCTCCTGTACAGTATCCGTTTCATTTTTTATTCTTCTTCTGCTTTTTCTACTAACGTTATTCCAAGTGAATTTTTTTTTCACAGCCAAACTGAAACTAACCAGAGTTTGGTTGTGTTTATATAAAGACTTCCAAAAAAAAAAAAAAAAATCACCCTTTGTTTTATAAAGTGTTACACTAAGGTGACTCAGTTCTGCTCCCACACAAATATTTAAAAATTACAGAGCAGCAGGTGAAATATTTCGCAGGCGCTCCCATATTTAGCTCATTTTTATTATTTTTTTATTCTAATCTAGCAACTCTTGCAGATGATGCAGAGTCCAAAAGGTTCTTTAGAGGAAGTTTTCCATCGTCTCACATATTCATACTAATCTTTTAATTGCACATTTGAAGACTGAACATGAACTGTTTCATAGGGAATGTGAGATTCAGCTGGTATAAGGCAAGTCGAAAATGTTAGGAGGCATTCTGGTTGGAGCCTGAAGTCACATGGTGGTGGCAGTATCATGTAACATCATGTTGATGGGAAGATGGATGAAGCTTTTTCTTGGCAAATCCAAAAGAAATCCAAAAACCTAGGGCAGAAGTTCATCTCCTGAATGAAATGACTTCGATCAATGCATGATTATGAGCTATAATGACCTAGTCAAAGCCCAGCCTTTAAAGGGGCAGTATTATGTGTTTTGCAGGCACAGAGTGCCGTTTTAAAGGAGAAAAAAATAACCATGTTACCATCAGTTGTTTTGAAAATGGTGTATATATCAGATGTGACTCGAAAGAAATGTACCATCATAATTTAATGAACTGAAATTGTGCTTCTGTCTCTTTAATAAACTCCTGCTCTTTCTGAAACTCTGCCTTCAGGAAGTCTTTGCAGCATGGCTCTTCTATTAATCTTCTAACAACGTTTTTTCCAGCGTTGCACTGAGCAGTAGCTGCTATAATGAACTCACCAGATGTTTGCTAATTGCTGCTGGCTAGTCTGAAGGAGCTGAGTGGAGGAGGTGCTTGGAAACTGCAGCTCTGAGGAGGAACTGTGTTCTCGAAGGCGGGGCTAGGTCCACCCACGTGTCTCGCACAGCTGAATGGTTGCCGCGGGATGCTAAAAGATTTCTCAAACATACGTGAAAGAATCCAAGTATGTTTCCCATCATAGCATGATGCAAATCTCAAAAAAGTCGATTTTACATAATAGTGTCCCTTTAAATCCAACTGAAAATTAGCAACAAGACTTTGTTCATTTATTTTTGGAAAGAAACTGCTCCACAAATTCAATGTGGTAGAAACTCCATGTTTTTCCTCCAATTTTACAAATATGCAATTCTTTGAGATGCACCGCGGTTCTTGGTTGTGATGTGAAGTTGAGGTTCTCAGACTTGCTCTTGCAAGTCAAAATACAATAAGAAATGCAGCATTGTCTTGCGAAAAGCTCATTAAAAAGATATTTTTGAATCGCATTTGACAGCGAACAGACTCTACACTTGGACGTTCGTTAGGTGTGAAGCTACAGATGTGATCGTCCGGCCAAATGACCGCGTTGACATTTCAGTCTGAGCCACAGTTTCCATTATTCTCACTTTAAGACATTGTCTCTGGGCTCCACTCAGTGTTTTCCTGTTTTCTCCTGCTGTGTGGGCATAAAAACAAGCCCACTTGCTAGAGGTCAGGCCCAACAACGCAGCGTGGAGGATCTGGCACGGACCGAAACTCTTTTATCCGCACCATAACAAACCGGCTTGACGAGTTCTGCACAATCAGCAAAATCACACTAAACGATGTGGACACTGGAAACCGTGGTGGGTGGTGTAAAAGAAAAAAAATTATAAAAATAAAATGCAGATGTCACACTGTTTCTGCACAAATTTGACTTTTGTAACCATTTCGTCGTCTGTGAAATTCAAACTACTAAAGCTGGTCTGTATTTGTGAGAGACTAAACATGGTCGGGGAATTGCTTTTTGTGATGACAGTTCTTGGTGTTTTAATATTCTTGTGCAAAGCTGTAAAAGAGACACAAACTTAGTTGAAACTATTGTGTAAATGTCAAGGTGACTTTTTTTTCTTTCTCAGAGGCCATTAAAACTGATCGCTCCAGTAAACAGAGAACACTTACAAAAAACTTTTATTGCCCCCTGACAGATAATGTCTTGTTTTTTGTGTGGGGGGCAACTCTCCTCTCCGGGGAGGAGAGTTGCTTTCCCTTCCCCCCTCCCACACACACTTAAATGTAACAGGAGACACAACATGTAACTGATTTTATTAAAAACAAACAAAAAAATATTTCTAAACCAACCTGCCCCTGGGTGAAAAGTAATTGCCCCCTTTTACAGCAGCATTAGTAGGACTTTTGGCTCCGTTTTCTCGCCATTTCAATTCAGAAACATTGGAGAGGTTTCAAGAATGAGAAGATTAAAGTCTGGAATTCAGAGGTGGAAACTTTTCTTCAGGATTTTCTGCTAGAGACCAGACTTCCTGGAGTCCTCCGGGTCCTATCAACTAACCTAGCCTTAGCATTCACAACAATAGGCATGATTGGCAGCGCTAAGACTCCTCTGGGCTCTGATTGGTTGTTTCTAGTTAGCACTGGGAGAAAGCAGAGGAGCTTGTTTTTTTGTTTTTTTTTCATAGATGATCTTTTTCATAACCCATCCATCCATCCATCCATCTTCTACCGCTTATCCGGGGTCGGGTCGCGGGGGCAGCAGCTTAAGGAGGGAGGCCCAGACTTCCCTCTCCCCAGCCACTTGGGCCAGCTCCTCCGGGGGAATCCCGAGGCGTTCCTAGGCCAGCCGAGAGACATAGTCTCTCCAGCGTGTCCTGGGTCTTCCCCGGGGCCTCCTCCCGGTGGGACGTGCCCGGAACACCTCACCAGGGAGGCGTCCAGGAGGCATCCTGACCAGATGCCCGAGCCACCTCAACTGGCTCCTGTCGATGCGGAGAAGCAGCGGCTCTACTCTGAGTCCCTCCCGGATGGCCGAGCTTCTCACCCTATCTCTAAGGGAGAGCCCAGCCACCCTGCGGAGAAAACCCATTTCGGCCGCTTGTATCCGGGACCTCGTTCTTTCGGTCATGACCCAAGGCTCATGACCATAGATGAGGGTAGGAACGTAGATCGACCGGTAAATCGAGAGCTTCGCTTTTTGGCTCAGCTCTCTCTTCACCACGACGGACCGGTACAGCGCCCGCTTCACTGCAGAGGCTGCACCAATCCGCCTGTCGATCTCCCGCTCCCTTCTTCCCTCATTCGTGAACAAGATCCCAAGATACTTAAACTCCTCCACTTGAGACAGAACACCCCCCCCGACCCGGAGTAGGCACTCCACCCTTTTCCGGCTCAAGACCATGGCCTCGGACTTGGAGGCACTGATTCCCATCCCGGCCGCTTCACACTCGGCTGCGAACCGCTCCAGTGAGAGCTGCAGATCACGCTCTGATGAAGCCAATAGGACCACATCATCCGCAAAAAGCAGAGATGCGATCCTAAGACCACCAAAACGGATCCCCTCCACACCCCGGCTGCGCCTAGAAATTCTGTCCATAAACGTAATGAACAGAATCGGTGACAAAGGGCAGCCCTGGCGGAGTCCAACTCTCACCGGGAACGAGCCCGACTTACTGCCGGCAATGCGGACCAGACTCTGGCACCGGTCGTACAGGGACCTGACAGCCCGTATCAAGGGCCCGGTACCCCATACTCCGGAGAACCCCACAGGACTCCCAGGGACGCGGTCGAACGCCTTCTCCAAGTCCACAAAACACATGTAGACCGGTTGGGCGAACTCCCACGCACCCTCCAGGACCCTGCTGAGGGTGTAGAGTTGGTCCAGCGTTCCACGGCCAGGACGAAAACCACACTGTTCCTCCTGAATCCGAGGTTCGACTATCCGACGGATAGTCGGATAGATTTTCATAACAAACAGTTTAAACTAAAATGTAAGAAACTTAAAAACGAAATTCACATACTGCAGCTTTAAGATGTAGTTTGATGGGTCTCTATGGAACATTTTGGCTTATTTTTCTTTACATGAGACCATTATCTTTCTTGTTCTATGGGACTATGAATGAAAATTAGCACTTTGCTAAATCTGGTACATATTAATGTTAAAAACGCCTCACTCACGCTGTCCATCTCATTCAACCTAAACATATTGAAAACTATTGTTTTACTTTTTTTATATATATATATATGTTTTTCTGGTCACCTCTGAGTGGAAAATCAGTTTCAGGTTAATTCATGTACTGCATATGGAGATGAGCTGATTGAAAGTTATGATGATGTGAGGGGTGGGGGGGGACATGGCCTCCAAGTTCATGTAGAAATATGAACTTGAACGAGTTCTGTTTTGGTTCCATCTGACAAAAATGTGCCGCTGTATAAACTGAGATCTGGTCACTATATTTTCCCCCTAAATTGAACAGAATGCTCTCAGTGCTCACCTTTGAATCGCGCCTTTCACTTCGGATGGAAATACACTCACAGTGAGCAGAAGGCTAAAAACCAGAGCTCCTGCTCTCGCTTATCAACTCTAAAATGCTTTGCTCTTAAATAAACAAGAGTCCTGCTGGGAAATGACTAAGTAAGAAGGTAAAGTTATGAAGACATTGACTTTTTGAGTAAAAAAAAAAAAAAGTCTGTGTCAAGTCGCTGAACTTTTTCAGATTTTGTGAGGCTGCGGCTGAAATCCAACAAAAAGTAGAACGTAGTTTAGTTTGAAAAACTTTTCATGAATAATAATAAGAATATAAAATTGTAGTCCTTACATACATAAGCGTGTTTATGCATGTAAGGGGTCATGCAGGTCGTCTCTGTTTGATAAACCAGACAATTTATTTATCCAGGTTTCAACTTTTGCATGCCTGTGTGTTTGTGTATGCGTGTGTATGCATCAATTCGTGTCCATTTACCATGTAGCGGCTCGTTAGATTTCCTTTAACTGGCACAACGCCTGATGGGAGCGGAGACGCAGGGGGCCAGAACGGCTTCCCTTAAAGTGGGAAACCAGAAATCCGTCGCAGTGAATGCCGTGAATGCTTCACGGAGAGGGGATTGGGTGAAACCCTGAGCAACCGCGCATAATTTGACTCCCCGCGCAGCACACATTACGCTGAAATCGCTTTGCAGCCTGAGGTGGAGTGTTAAGTGTGGATATTCCACATTGGATTAAGGAGGCAGTAAACACAACAGCTAATAGTGTGGAATTTATAGGCCGGCTGTAAACAAGATAATTACTGTGTAATTATTAGTAGCTTGATTTACAGTACAGCATTCAGGAGGAAGAAAAAAAAAACAAAAACAGTTTGCTCCAATGAAATACTGATGTTGCTGCTGGGATGGTTGGTGGTTTCTCAACATGCACGCCCGCGCAGAGGAGAGTAGGGGGGCTTATGAATAGATTAGAATAAGATGTTTAAGTATTTTTGGAATAAAATAGGATGTCCTCATCATCATTATTATTGGAATGGAAAGCGGAAGGAGAAAGTTGCTTCTGGTCGGTCATTCCTGGCTGTTTTTTATGTGTCAAATCAGTCTGTGGTGTAGGAAGTCTTCCAGATAAACAAACCGCTGCATACCTCCACATTTATATGCTTTAATCCATACAGAGGGGCACAAGGAGGATTAAGGGGGTGCCTGTTCTTAGCTCTGGCAGCCATTGGACGAGAGTTAGGGTACACCCTCAAAAGCCATGCACACACAAATTCAGAGTTATCACAAATGAATCTAACATTCATATTTTGGACTGTGGAAGGAAGGAAGGCGGAGAGCCTGGAGAGAACCCACGTATGCATGGGGGGGCAAAAAAGACCTTATGCAGAAAGACCCCTGGGCAGCGATTAAACCTAAGACCTTCTGGTTACAAAGCAGCGATGCCAACCCACTACTGCGCAATGCTCCATAAAGATCCATATATTCATTTTACAGGAACTACCTGGTTTTTTTTTTTAAACCTTCACACAGATCTTACCTGCATGTTGTTGTTTGTTGTAGGACATGCTTCTGGACAGAAACCATTAAAATGTCAGAGTGGGGCTTGAATGGTTTGTTTTTCTTCTTGTTTTTTTACTGTACTGCTTTATATCCAAACGTCTCATAAAGGTCTCATTCAGTAAGTGCCAGCCGGGGTGTAATAGTTTCTCCTCTTCAATTGAGACCAGATGCGGCAGAGTCAATTCTCCATTGCACATGTGAACCGAAACACAACCATGTCGTTGCCTTACCTGTCACCAGCGTGAGATAACCTGCTGACCACACACATGGGATTTGGATGGAACGGGGAGATCACGTGTTTCTACAGCATGAAGAGGACTATGGAGACTCTTTACGTGACCTGAGATGATTCTGGATAACCTGAGATTCAGATGATCTTAGATTATCCAGAGTTCCATTCAAAGTCATTAAAATCCCACAAATCTGACCGTAGAACCGGGTTGGTCGGATAATAGCCTGATATTTCATGAGGACAGGGTTTTAAATGACCGAGTATTGAATAATCCCACTCAAACCCATGCATTGGGTTTACTTTCTATTCTCTCTCTCAATCCTCTCTCACAAAAATTCTCTCCAGTTTTTCCATCCATCTTTCTTCGTCCAGCCTCTAAAGCTAGAAGCTTTTTCGTCCGTTGTCCTATTGTCTCTTTGTTCCAGTTTGGCACCAGTGTTTCTTTTGACACACCCCGAAACACACAAGCACATACTATGTCTGTCTGTTTATATTTCACTGACTTCCATCCAGTTTTCATTCACTCCTTTAGCCTAACCCTAACCCTTCCTAACCATTACCAGAACGTGCCTTATCCTAAAGCTACCCTAAACTTCATTCACACTCACACTTTTGTCTTAAAAACTAACCCCAAACCGCAAACAGCGCTTCTTCCAATGGGGCCCGGTGTTTGGGACCCATAAGAAGCAGTTAGTCCCCACAATATGTATACGATGAGGAGTTAGCTTATTGAGCTGTTAGCATGTGTGAGTCATGAGACTCTTACAGCAGCATTGTTTCTAATATGCTGCTGTATATGTGCTGTAATTTTATTGCACATTGTTGGGTGCAATCGCACTTTTTGGGTTTTATTTGTAAAACCTTACAAAACCACTTAATACATTGTCATTCAATTATAGAAAATCACAATAGAATATACAAAATATATTTGGTGTTTTTGGCGTTGCAATAAAACACAATGAGCAAAAGTTCAAGATGTCCAAAATTTTTCAAAGCCTTTTTAAAATCAAGTTCCATCCTGATAAGTTGATCTGGTTTCTGGTAATAGGAGCGTGAAAACAGGAGGGGAGGCCGTCCAAATCTCTTTACGGCGTCACAACTCCAGATTAAATCCTAAAACTTGAAACCCTCCTCCAGAAATTAAAGCTCACCGGATTTCTTTCTGTCAGCAAACTTTATCTCGCAGAACTAATTAATAGGCGAAGTGCTGTACTTAAGCTGTTAGCGTTGACACAAACCCATCCCCAGCCTAATGCTTGGGTAACATTAGCTACCATTTAAAGCCACAATCGATACCCTGTCTGTAAATTCACCAACATGGCGGATATACTTCTTTGCATGTGCGTTTCAGCTGTAACGCACCCTAAGCTTCATCCGCTAATGCTTTGTGCTGCGTTCGGCAGACTGTCTTCACCAGGCGAATTGTGAAGGCCAGATCCCTTCATGGAGCTGAGTTCATTCTGTGCTAACACTTGAGACCAAAGCACAATTGAAAGATCTTATCTTCCCTAATTCTTCTTTGTCAGTTACTCATGGCTGCAGGGTCAAACAAGGGTACAAACCACATTCCACACATGTCAGTCCTTTAAGACAATTGCCAGATCAAGCATTTCACCCAAGATGTCTTCAGGTCTCTTACACGATCACGGCTGCGGGAATATCTAAACATTGTCTGGAAACGTCTTTAATGGAAAAACACGTCTTGCAGAAATACAAAAACACAGCAGATATAATCAGTAAATAAATAAAAGGTGAAATAAAGCTAAGAATGAAATTTTCTATTACACCACCTACCAGCTATCCATCATTTGGTTCACGCACCTTGGTGAACTCTCACCATGTTCTATCCTTTCTCCATATGAATCTCAGCCCTTTGCTGCCAACAAAGCAGACGTAATTTCCTTCATCGGATGCAAATAGCCTGGAGAACTTGATAATGGTGTTGTCAGCACATTCTGGATAACTTTAGCCGAGGAAGCACTTACTGCTTGCAATTCATTAAATTACCACTCACTGTTGAGACCATTTGTACTCAAAGCAACAACACTATCTGACAAAAGTTTTAGCACTCAGAAGCAATCAGATATGTCTTTGATTTTGGCACATAAGTAGCCCACTAATGGCTTTTCTGTGTTTCATTTGTAAGGAAATGGCACCTCTAGAACAGTCATCGGAAAGCTTAAGAGCTCATGATGGATTGGGTGGTGGTGGTATGGGCAGTGGCTGTTGCTGTACCAGGGATCTCCAACTCCCTGGTACAGCAACCTCGAGATCCGGTGTTCGGCAACTTTTAAACGAGTCTCTTCAAAGTGTGTCGAATAATGAGGTCAATAGCAGGATTCCAGAGAGTCTGACTGCACAGATGAGGTAATTCAGGCATTTGATTCAGGTGTGTTGTAACGAAGTTGCAGTGCACCAGCCCTCAAGGCTCAGTTTGAAGACCCTCTGTGCAAGAACCTCTAAGAAGTCAGTGAAAGCAGTGAGTGAAGATCACAAGACATCAAAAACGCCTTGCAGATGCATGAGAATGAATTACTGTCTGTTGACAAAAGCTTGACAGAGTTCTTATGGAGTTTTCATGTGGTCTAGTGGGTGGTTTGTGAAACTGTCTGTCATTTTGAGCAGCAGTCATAGTGACTGCCTGGAGGAACCATGTAGTCACCCAAACATGTTATGAAAGAACTGGTCACTCAAGATATAACAGAAAAAGGGAAGGGAGGTTCGTCACAAGCAGAAACATCCAGACACCAGTCCTGCAGTTTTGTAGCCGTTGGCCTTGTTATGGTGGACTGACTGAAATTAAATCTCTGTTTTCAAGTCATATTGACCCTTGCACCAGAGCCACATTCATCCATTTGCTCTCACAAACCACCACACGTCCATACACTGATACTCTGGTGAGTAGACACTCAGGGCACTGCATTCAAAATTGCAGTGGGTCAATGAATTAGGATGGGAATGAATTAGGATGGGACACATTTGGACACATTTGTCCAAATGTGTCCAAAGACACATTTGGATCTGGAACCAATGTCACCAATAACATGGTGGGACACAGCAGTGATGCTCTTTTACTTGTGATTTGGCATCAAATAGGTTATGACTTTAAGTCAGCTTTGATTGGATTTTGGACGACCCCGATGTCACAGTTTCCTGCATCTGGCCTCTTTCCCCTTTAAAGGCAGCACCATGATTCTGTCTTTCATGTGGAAAAGTTTATCTGGTGCCATCCTTTTCCTGAAACACGAACACGTGAGGAATTAGCTTGCATGTCAAATTCAATTTGGAAAAAAGATCCGAAGGACAGTTACAACTGCAGACACGGCTTTCCTGAGGGATGATGATTCAGCTCCACCCTGAATCACTGCTGTATCCATCCCAATGCGCGCGACACAGCATGCTGAGATGGAACCGTCGCATCACAGACAGACAGTTGCATAACCTTTCAAAAGATTTAGTTTAATTAATTTATTTTTTCTACCTCAGACTGTGTGTTAGATTTTGTCAGCAATGACTGTGACTTAATGTAACTCTTGATTCTTCCACTGGGCTTCATATACTGAATTTCACTTGGCCGTATTATATAAATAAATAAAATTGGGATTACCTTAATTGAAAACGAATCTGAGTGGATAAATTTGACGACGTATTTCTGTGACGCTGCATATGAAGCCCGTTTGTCTTAAATTGGATTTAGATGGCAGCTGTTGCGATGTGGCTCTGTCTAAATAAACGCAACCGAATTGTTTCTTTTTAAACCCGGAGAACGAGCTCAGAGCAACAATAAACCCGGAGAAGAAAAAAACCCATTCAAACAAATCCCGGCCTCCCAGTCCAAGTTACAACATGGAAACGATACGACTTGAAAAGACAGTCCAGCGAAACGAGGTGAAGCTTGTGGAACGGAGCGTTCCATCCATCCCAGTGATGCTGCTCCTGAAACAGTAAACTGTGCCAGAAGTTTGAAATGCGTTTCATGTTCGGCTCCACCAGAAGCCCTTTTTTTTTTTTTTTTTTTTTTTCCCTCCCAGTCACAGTTTTGAATAGTGGAAAACATGATGTTTTGGTAGCTTCCAGCTATTCTAAACTCAAAGCATTGAGCTTTGAACTGTGGAAGATGAAGGTCGGATGGTGTTTATAAAAATATAATTCATGTATTTTATATGCATTTATTCATGAAGACGACTTAAGAGATCAAGGCCCACAAAAGCCAGATAGGCGAATAAATATTTTTTGGTTTGTACGCCAAAGAGCTTTATCAACGTTTTGCATCTGTGAGTGTAAACATGTGCACCAGTAACTGCAACCAGATGTTTTTGTGAGTTTACTTGTATTATTATTTTTTTAGAATATTAGCAGCTTTTATCAACATAGCAGTGAACAACCTAACCTGTTGAATGTTAGTTGGTTTCTTAAAGGGGCAGTGTCATGTGTTTTCCAGGAACATAGTGGCATTTCATAACATAATCAATTAACTATGTTACCTTTTAGGTGTTCCTGTATGTATCAAATATGGCATGAAAGAAATATGACTTCCAATTTTAACTCCTTGAAATTGGGTCTCTGTCTCTTTAAGAACTCCTGCTCTTTTTGAAACCCCGCCCTCAAGATGTCTTCACATCATTGCTCCTCTGTAAACCTTCTAGCAACGTTTTTACCAGCGTTGAATTAGGAGAAGTAGCTCCTGAGCTCATCAGGTGTTTGCTAATTGCTGCTGGCTAGTCTGAAGGAGCAGAGTTGGGAAGTGTTGGGAGGTGAGGGGAGGGGGGCACTCTGGAATTTGCAGCTCTGAGGAGGAGCTACGTCTTGAAGGCGGGGCTAGGTCCACCCAGGCGTTTTGCAGAGCTGGTTGCCATGGAGATTAAAGGATTTATCAAACAGGCATTAAAGAATCAAAGCAACACACCTTGTATGTTTTGACGAGGGAATAACATCATAACACGACACGAAGCTCATGTTTAACTGAAAAGTGAGTGTTTCAGTTTTCCTCATTGAGTTTTCAGCAACAAAATACTTTTACCGTCTTCTGCTTTGTTGATAGACTGAAAAAATCTACAAACAAGCAGCTGAACATTCAGAGAGCTGAATGTTCTTGTGCAGAGTGTGCCTGGGAGTGAGTGTGGATTAGCTCAAACTACTCAAATGGTTCTGTGACATTTCCAGTCACAGTCCTTTTTTTTTATTTTTATGCAGCGATAAACAAGTCTAAATCTGAGCATGATAAATAACTGTAAGCAAGGTTCAGATTTTATCTGCAACTTTTACAGAGGAAGTCAACTTGATTCCCATTAGAGGTTGTAAATCTCGGGATACAAAACTGAACAAAGAAAGTTGGACTGAAGTGAAAAGTGGCTCTTAAGTTTATAAAGGTTGCTGAACCTGTGATGTATCAGATAGAACAAAAAACAAAGTACTAAATAACTGAGAAGTGGAAAGAAAATTATAAAAATTTTTTTAACCATTTTTGCAAATAGAAAAACTAAAAAGTGTGGCGTGCATTTGTACCCTGATCCAACAGAGTCCAACCATCACTTTTCAAAGGGAAGGGGTTGCACAATGTAATCCATATCTGGAGAATCTGGTGAACGAAGCACAAGTTTCCTTCCACATAAAAGTATTTTTCCACTGTTGGCAAATCACATAAAACCCCTCCTTCACGAACAAATTGTTTATTCTTGGACAAACGGGCAAGGACACCTTCACAAAGTTCTCAAAAGACTTTACATGGAAGCACTCTTTCTACCGCATCTAATTTAGCCGCCATTATTTTTGGAACGCATTCTTTAATTGTTCTGACGTTGTTGCCATAACGAGAAGAAAATTTGCTCCACGATGACCCGCGAGCTGAAACCGACACAAAGGAATTGCAACTTTGAATCCATCACCGAACCGCTTCGCCTCCGTCAAGGGAAGTGTAAAACAGTTAAACAAGAGACCACCAACAATGGCCATTATGCTAGAACAATAAACACTTAAGAAGCAGACTTGAGGCCAGTAGTGTCTCAGGTTTCCCAAGCTCACTTCGGGACTCTGTTGTTCTGCCTGCAGCACAATAAGTCACCATTAATAATTCAACGTCCAGATATGGAGAGCGATAGAGAAGGCAGGGTCTGACATGTCACTTAGCACGTCAGTTCTTTGGCCCCTGTTGAGTCTTAAAGACAAGTCTTTCAAATGTCAGAGCGTGTGCTAGCATGAAAAAGTACAAAATCTTTCAGTGGAAGACAATATGCTATAATGACTGCCAGTATTTTGTTGCACTTTTAGGGAAGACATTAAGTCAGGGTTTTTTATTTACGACATGATTAATGCTGACCAACTGCGCCGGAGCGGTTTTGTTTGGAGCTCACGGTTCGGGAATTCACTGAAAATAACCCTGGTGCGAGCAGGCCTGATGAGAACGATAAGACTTCGGGCCAAACTGTTGAGCTGCAAACCGCAAAGACCAAAACAGTGAGCTGAGAGGTCCCAGAGGGCAAATTAAACTGAACAAACCCACTTGTCAAGAAGCGACTGCAACTTTCTCCCAGAATGACTTTCTGTTGCCTGAACTGAACTGTGAAACTGATGAAATGAGGAAGAGGGGAAACTTCTCACTGTCTTTTTTCCGTCTTCTTTCTTTTCTCCTAAACATGTTCTTCTGCTCGTGTGTTTGCATCCTAAAGTTTTCCTACGCATTTAGCTTGATCACCTTTTGTCAAGTTAGAACCACAAACTTCAGCGGGATTTTATGACGCATTTGCTTAAACAAAAATCCAAATGTTCTGCCCTAGATTCTTAGTTAGATTTTCATCTGGGCTTTGAGTAGGCCATTTTAGCTCATCAATACGCTTTGAAACTACTCTTGTAGCGCTGGCTGGATGCTTAGGGTCATCGTCCTTCCTGTCTCGGGTCAGATTAAACATTTAAAAGAGGAAAGATGTATATAAATTAAAAATTAAAAAAATTCTAAAATGTTATTTTCTGACATTTTTCTAGATTCAGTTTTTCGCTGTTGAGTTGAAGAAAACTACAAACCTCTCGGTTGCCTGGAGTCTTGGGTTGTTTGGGGATTCTTGTTTGCTACTTGCGTCCTTGTTTATTCGTTACCAGCCCTAGTTTCTATATTTAACTTTTATCTACTTTCCTTAATAGTAGTTTATTTAGGTTTGATCAGCTGTTCATTCCTTAAGATATTCTTTGTTATGGTTAGATTCATGTCTTCATATTTCCTTTGTTGATGGTCACTCCTCCTTGCTCTGCCTTCTTCTCCTCACTCACAGCTGCACCCTGTTAGGAATAACTTGGTAATTCCATCCAGTGCGCACATTCAGTAATTATGGAGCCTATAGATTGCTCTTTGCCCTGGAAAATCGAAATAAAATTCTTTGCTGCAACAGACCTATTGGCAATTTATACACTCCATCACTATCTTCAGCGACTTTTCAGTCCGCTCTGGTGACTTTTTTTTTTTCAAAAACATCGACCTAGTCATAAATCTAGCGGCATTTTGCTTGTCGGCAGAAACATTTATGGAGAATATCGCTATGGATTACAGCTTGTCGCGCTCGCTACTCCGACTCCTGACTTGCCACCGGATGGTTCCGTGTGCCTCAGTGAGATGATTTTGTACCAGAACACGGATCTGTGACTTTGTACCAAGCTGCACTGCTGCAACCAAAGGGAAAAATCAATTGCTTTGACACCGTTCGACCTAAGGAGGCCAGCACCACACATTTTAAGGCAAAATTATTGCGAAACTAAACAAATGTGCACAAAAATGTCAAAACTCGCACAGAAATACAAAGATAGAACCCCAAATTCTATTGTCTATTAAGACAGTTTATCTGCCAAAAAAAAAAAAAAAAAAGTTGATTTGAGGGTTGGCTACACGTTAAATTTATGGATGTGATGTGACACAACATCCAGAGATTTAAAGGAATTGTTAGTCTGCGAGCCGCTTCTGTTTATCC
Organism: Phalloptychus januarius; assembly: GCA_902982915.1. Taxonomy (NCBI): domain Eukaryota; kingdom Metazoa; phylum Chordata; class Actinopteri; order Cyprinodontiformes; family Poeciliidae; genus Phalloptychus; species Phalloptychus januarius. The sequence goes on from CADWAE010000476.1 coordinate 3,084,360, forward strand.
TCAGACATACCAAACTATCTCAATCCGGCTTCATGTGCAAACACAGGAGATATTAATGAGCTGCGAATGCGTGACCTACTTAGCATATGATATGATTCACATGAAACATTGCTATTGGTAGAGACCCAGCACTGACCGTAACTGAGGCCTCACGTCTTGCTCGGTATTTACTCTTTCAGAGACTCAGTACCTCCAACTCGTTTCTCCACACAGCTGCAGAGTCTCACTGCAGACCATGTCCTCTGCTCCTCCAGCACACAAAACTGTCATAAAGTGAAAGCTGCAGGCTCCTTCAGTCTGAATCAGCTGCAGCGTCACACACTTCCTGTTTGACCCTTTTCGTGTCAGCGCCGTGTAATAGTCTGGGGGAGATTTGAATCAGGAAAGGCAGAGCAATGACAAGTAGAGAAAGGCTTCAAGCCGTCCAACGACAACTTTACAAACATTGCGTGTGGATGTCATGAGGCGATCGCTCCTTACTTTTACTGTAGGCGTGATATGAAAACAGGAACGGTACATTATGTAAGTTTTAACTTTGGAAAAATAAACAGGCTAATGTGAGACTGTGATAACAGACCATTGACTTCAGTGATTATTAGTGTCTCTACGGTGAGGCTGGACTTAAAGCTGCAGTATGTAACTTCTAGAAAGAGAAAATCATTTTTACAAATTTCTCTCTCACTGTGTCCTGACACTACGGCATCTTTGGAAAACTGAGTTTCCCTGCCTTCTCCCATGGCGAACTACAGACAACCAATCAGAGCCAGTAGGTGCTGCTCACACACGCAGCTTACACTGTGCTATGCTGCAGCTTCTTTCTGAAGCTGCTATGCTTCAGATTCTGCCATGAATGCTAACGTTAGTTAGCAGGCCACCGATGACAGCGGATAAACGGTTCCCCTGACATTTGCACCTTTAGCAGCACGTACACAAGCATGATGGCAGTGCTGAGTCCTTCCTCCTGGCTCTGATTGGTTGTTTCTGACTGCATTTCTTCAGATATCCAGGGAGGAAGTGGAGGAGCTCAATCTTTTATGTGTTATCTGTCTCATACCATACTGACTCAAAATAGGGACAGTTTTAATAAAACTGAAAAAAAAAACAAAACATATTTTTTGTTGTATTCTGTAGCTTGTTGGCCCCTCTGATGAAATGACACAAAACTCTTAATATCACCATGGAAATGATCAGGAGGAAGAACTGCTTATATTTTCAAAAGAGCAACAACAAAATCTCAACTAAGTTTGCTCAGTTAGTTGAGATTTTACATAATACATAATTTATTGACGTGTCGAATTCTAAATTCTCTAAATTGTCCGTAGAGGTGAATCTGTGCGTGTAAGGCCGTTCGTCTCCAATAACACCAATACAACACAATGAGATGACTGATTCTTTTTGCAGTGTACATTAGTCTTAAAGTGACTCATTTACAGGAAGCCAAAGATGCTAGCTGTTAGCTCTGGACTGGATCCGAAACAATATAGAATAATTACTAGCATTAAAAGTTAGCTACTGCTACTCTCTTGTCAGTACCACATTTCCTCATAATAATTTGTTTATTTTGGTCATTTTTAACCTTTTCATACACAAGTGGGGAAAAAAAACACTTTTAAAAAATAAAAGAGAACAGAACTAATAGAGAAATGCAAACATTCTGTGACGTTTTCAAAGCACCGTCACTTCTAATAAAACTGTTATTTTTAATCTTTCTTTACTTCCCCCCTCCTTCCACCAGTGTTTAAAAACAAATCACCGTCCTGCTCAAAGTCACATTTTAAGCACTCTGACTGAAACGCCAAAAGCTTCCATTACAGAGCCATTAGTTTACATAACTTGTTATTCCCAGCAGCCCTCACAGTCTCGCCTCTGTTTGGCGCTTCCGCTGCGAGAGACGCCGCCGCTGCATGTGAAGCAAGAAAACGGCACTCAAGCAAGCGGTTGACTGTAAAGCGCTTCAATGTGTCGTTAGAAAAAAAATAAAACGGACAGAGGATGTTTAATTTTCCTCCATCCTTTAGGAAATCTCGTCTTTACAATTTGTGCCAGTGTCGCTCAGGTCAGCCGTTTGTGATAAAAATCAAACATCCTTCAGCTAAAAGGAGTCTTTGGTCGGCTCCTCCCTTCCTAAATGCAGGTTAGTGGGGTTACTGGGACTGCATCAAGAACAAATTTACAAAAGTGGCTTTATTTCTGACCGATCCTCGGAGAACTGAAGTGAAAGGCTGTGCAGGAAGTTCATGAATCCCCCTCGGACCCCGACTGACTCACCTCTCCCACTGACAAAATCCACCAACATTTGGTACGCTGAATAACATGTTAATAAAGTTCGGTCAAACAGCTTTCCATCAGACAGACGTGAGGTCAGCACTCTGATAAAGTCTTAACGAAGACAAAATTGGAGTAAAAGCTGGTGAAAAATGTTTTATTGCAAAGCTTCTTTTGGACATTTGGCAGCAAACCCGTTTTATTCCAAAGTGATGACTAAACCTTTGGGCACCAGCTCAGAATGACTTCCACCGAGGCTTTAAAGGGTTCAATCAGCCGAGGAGAGATGAATGTCTTGCATTATAAAAACTCCGGTCTGATTACGTCATTAGAAAATGTGTGATGTAAAAATCCATTCATTTTTAAATGTATTTAATAGCGATTAAAGGAGCAGAGCCAGTTTCCAGGCTCGCACTGATGCTCTTCAACACCTGGAGTTTCGTAAAGAGGAGAAAATGAAAACGCCAAGAAACCACATGTGTTCAATGCGGGGTTTTTTCCTCCCACAGATGACAGAAAAATCCAAATCCATAAAAAATTAGCTTGTAAAAAAAGATTTTATTAAAACAAATGGAGCCTGAAATTGTTAAAGCATTTTCTTTACATTTTGACTAAAATATACAGTGGTATGCAACGGTGCTGGGCTGCCCAGTGGCGCAGCTGGTAGAGCTGTTGCCTTGCAGCAAGAAAGTTCTGGGTTCGATTCCTGGCCCCGGTCTTTCTGCATGGAGTTTGCATGTTCTCCGTGTGCATGCGTGGGTTCTCTCCGGGTACTCCGGCTTCCTCCCACAGTCCAAAAACATGACTGTCAGGTTAATTGGCCTCTCTAAATTCTCCCTAGGTGTGAGTGTGTGTGTGCATGGTCGTGTGTCTCTGTGTTGCCCTGCGACAGACTGGCGACCTGTCCAGGGTGACCCCGCCTCTCACTCAGAATGATAGCTGGAGGTAGGCACCAGCAACCCTCCTGACCCCAGTAAGGGACAAGAGTGTAGGAGAATGGATGGATGGATGCAACGGTGCTCCCACATCAGCTTAATATTGTGTCTCATTGCAACCACAAACTTTTAAATAGTGGATGATGTGAAGTGGAAGAAAATGTTTGCTGGAAAAATTACAAGAATTGCAAAATTAGATTTTATTCACCCTACTTTTCTCTTACTAAAGTACATTCTACTAAGTCTAATTCCCTCAGGAAGTTACAAAATTACTAAATCGGTTTAACATGTTGGTAATGTTATGTTGGAAGGGAAATGTCCGGCAAAATCCGCTCTTATAGCCCTTGAGTACAATTTTTGGTATGTGGCTGGAGTTTCAATGAGCGCAGAAAAGTTAAATTTGGTCACACTTATCAGTCTTCTTTCTTTTTTTAACCATTACGACAAAATCTTTGCTGTGGAACTGCACACAGGAAAGCTCGGCAACCTGGATGGGGGCGGGGTCTGTCGCTCCTCTTTAGCAACTAAACGGATGGCATCAAAGCTAATTGTTTCCAGATGTACCTCAGAACAGAGGTGAGAGACGGTCTGCAGAGCTACAACAACGAGGAATTCAGACCAAAGCATTTCAGTTCCACTTGATATAGATCACAACTGAATAATTTAAATGTAAAAAGGAAGGCTTATGGTTTATTCCTGGAAGGAAACCTGCCAGAATGTAGAAAGGACGTGAAACTGGAGCAAGGGTTCACTTTCTATCAGGATAATAATCCTATACACACTGCTAGAGTTACGGTGAAATCATGTAAAAACAAAAAAATATCATGTCCTAAAACGGCTCAGTCAAAGTTCAGACCTAATCTAGATGAGAATCTGTGCCAAGACTCGATCACTAATGGACAGAGTTTCTCCATCCGATCTGACAGAGCTTGAAGGACTTTCCGCTGCAAACACAAAAAGTTGGCTCTACAAAACAAACATGTCACACTTTACAGATCTCTAAAAATGTTCAAACCACAAACCATTTTCCTTCCACTTCACAGTAATTAGCCTCACCACATGCTGCATGAAATCCCCCCAAAAATGCGTTCAATGTATGGAGGCTATATGGCAAAATGTGAAACAGTTCAAGGGACATGAAAGCTTCTGCAAGGTGGCGATCCTGATGTAATCGTAAGCAAAGCGGGAGATGTCTGCTTTCGTTTGTGCCAAAACAAATAATAAAATGTGAGCGCAAATAAGCACTTTTAAAGGGATGACAAACAATCGAGACTGAAGAGGAACGATTCTAAAAGTCCCTGACAACAAACAGCAATCAGAGCTTGAAATAAACCTGGCTGACGGCACTATGAACCAACCAAACAAAACAGGGTTCCCTTGAGCAGGGGTAACGTAAACAGGAAAGCACACAAATCTACGCAAATAATCAAAGCGAGCGGCTGCGATTCATTCCCCAGAGAGAGGAGCCAGTGGGTTAAATGCAGCTTTAAACGGAATAGAATATCCCATGTTTAACCAAACGCGGCGTACATCCAGATTCCCATGCTTAATGCATTTTTGTCAACACGGAGTTTATGATAAGAACCGCTGACGATTGTAATCCAGAAGACAAATGTGACAAATGTGCAGCCGTGGTTTAAGTGATGATCTTTAGAAAATCAGAAGGAAGCTGACACAAAGTGCGGTTGAGAGGTGGTGAAGCTGACGTAGAGGACCAGGTTGAAGTGAATAAAGATGATTTTAATGACGAATGTCAACAAAAGTTCCAAACCAGGCAGCACAGCCGAGCGGACGGCTGAGGCTCAACAATGGTAGCAACAGGCTAAACAGGGAACATAAGAGATGCAGACTACACGGAAATGGTAAGACAACACCAGGCAGTGCTTGACGAAGTTTGACAAGGACCCGACCAAGACACAGAGACACAGGTGGCATTAAATACACAGAGGGTAATCACAGAACGAGATGCCTGGACAACACAGAGACTCCACAAGAACACAGAAACCTGAAATAAACACACAGGAAAGCTGAAATCACGACAGAACAGTGACTTGAGAGACTGACTGAGGAGAGTGTGGACGATAAACAGCATATGAAGCAATATTAAACAAAATAATGAACTTCAGATGTAAACACACTTCCATTCAAACCGTTTATGATCCAATTTATCACGATTGTTGATACAGTTCTACGCAAAAGCCTGACTTGTTAAGAAAACCAAGAGATTGTAATTAATCATAACTTGAACTTCCGTAGTGGAAAAAGTCTCTGACGAGGTTTGTAGTGGAACTAGAACCAGGAAGGGCGGCCGGCTGCCTCCAATCGGTTGGGGTGGGGGGATGAAAGTCTGAAGACAGACAACGGAAAACCACCGGTCCAAAAAACTCTACTGAAATGCTCATTCCAGCAAAATGTATTTCTTTGGCATTGTCTCATTTCATGACGCCGTTTATCAGAAATCAGTGACTCTACCTCACAGGATTCGGTTGCGTATACCGGCGGGGCCGGTGGTGGGAGCACTCATTGTCTTTAATGCATCCCCAGACTTCAGAGTGCATTCAAACAGATCGATATTGGCTGGCGGGGCTGAAAACATGTTGCTCAGGAAAATAACGCTGAAAGGGGCCTCAAGCCCTGTGAGGTCTCGTAAAGCTTTTGGCGCGTGAGTTTCGCAGGAGGAGGTTCAAAGAAACTGAAGCCAAACCTTTTTTGAAATAAATAAATAAACCCCTAAAAACAATGATAGTTCCCCTGGTTTGCTTGTACCTTTTGTAAAAACAGTGAGCAACCTTTTATTATAATAATTTAGTGAAGCTGTTCTAAAAAATATTTTTGACGTGTCTGTTGAAATGGTGTGAAACAGATATGTGAAAAAAAATCGAGCTTCTCTGCCTTCTCCCAGTGCCAACTAGAAACAACCAATCAGTCATGAGGCGGGTCTTAGTGCTGTCAATCATGTCAACCCTCCTCCCCCCTTGCCCTCTGCTATACTACTTCCAATAGAGGTCTGCACTTTATCTGCATAGCCAATGACAGCAGATAAACTGTTTTCCTAGAACCGAAAGATGCTCCACCCTCTTTAGCATATTCAGCAGAATGTACACAATATTGATTGACAGCGCTAATACCCTCCTCCTGGCTCTGATTGGTTCATTTTGGTCGGGAATTATGCATTCACTCAGACGGCAATAGTAGCTTTTCTTAGATTATCTGTCTCATATTATGCCATCACGACATAGAGAAAAATACGTTTTTTACTAAAGTTACATACTTAAATATGATATTTAAAGTGATATTTCCAAACAGCCGTGAGGTAAGCAGAGACATAATTTTTCCCTGCAGAACGAGGCGGTCAGCCTTGGAAACGAGGTGAGACTGATGTCACCGGATGACGAACCCATCCCACTTTCCTAAAAGCTCACTGTGACGGAGAATTATAGGAAAGTCACGCAAAAGCCCTCTGTGCCCTCTGCGGAACCAGTGCCATTTACAGCCATTAAAGATCATTAATGACATGCTGAAAGTGTCTCGTCTCAATCCTGCCTTCAGAAAAACGACATGACTGCAGATGTTTATGGATGCATCAACATTCACCTCTGGAGGCTGTGGAGATTACATCAGCAATCTCTTTTATGCTGGCGCAGGGTCCAGGGGCTGAACTTGGTGTCAATGTCTAAATTTAACATGTGCTACTAATGGGGCATCTCTCCAATTAGATTAGTAGTTTAAGGAATTAGAATAATTGTATAGTTATTCTCAAAAATTGGCTATATTATTAATATCCCTTTTTTACATTTTAGCTTCGTTAAAACAACAAATAACATATTTGTCCAATCTTCTTTTTGCCCTGTAACCAAGTACAATGTAAAAAAAAAAATAGTTACATTTGACTCCTTGTTGGGCTCACATCAGATTTAATTGTCATTCCTATTTCTTTCATTACAAAAAAAACAACAAAATCTTAAAATGCCAGACTTGGTCTCCCAAGCAGATCTGGAGAACATTATTCATGTGTTGTGTCGTCACATTTGGACCACCATGTTGTCAATTTCAAGCCTGAAAGATATACAGGACAACCTGCAGCCATGATTTTTTAAATAAATCTAGTTAAATCACTCACTTCAGTCTTCTCTATACCGGATCAGAAAAGACTGATCCGGTATAGAGAAGTACTTTAAATTTGGTTTGAAGTACTTACACCTACAAGGCTCTGTGAGATGTTTAAAGCTTGGGCTATTGCTTTTTAACAAAAAACAGCTTCAAACTTCTGCTCAGTTTTCACTCTAACCTACCTAGTGTGGTCTTTGGTCTTTATGATGCTGTTTGTTCACTGATTTTCTTTAAAAACAAAACAAAAAGAGAGGCTTCTAAAGGCAGCTAGTTACAATGGATTTATTTAGGGTGGCTAAAGCAGTCATAAATGTCATTTGTCACCGATTTTGCTTCGATTGACCCCAAGAGCAGCATGCGAAAAGAACATCGATGATGTACGTCTGTGCTTTGTGTATCCTCGGTGAGCGTGTGTGTGCTGCCACTCTGTCCTCGATGGCAGAGTTCAAATGACCAAATCTCCAATGCCAAACAAAGCAAAATGTTTGGCACAGTGTGTGAGAATCTGGGAGCTTTTTATGAGAAAGCTATTCATTATAATCTCACTTTAGTCAAAACAGAGCATGGAAATACCACTGAACAAACCTCTACTCTCAGAACCTCGTGGTGAAACTTCCAATGAGTTGTTTATCATTATGCACCAGTGATGACTTCTTGATTTTTACGTCAAACAGCCGACGCGCGGTCACGTGGTTGCAGGACGTTCGTTTCCACACAAACCCTTCAAGGTCCACAAGACACTATTACGAGTTCACAAGTTTAGGATTGACATCTCATTTTATTTTCCACGTTGTTGAACCTTACAAGGAAAACAGTTGGCATCGATGGTACGTTCAAGCGCAGCATTGGACCAAAACCGAGCAGGGGGAGTTCAAGATTTACAGAACGCATGTGCATACTTCCTCACTGTCTCAGACGCACCCTCAAAACATCCAAAAGTTAGAAGTCTGTTTTCTGCACAAAATTCAGACCAGTCACATAAAAGGTTCACAAGCAAAGAAGGGAAAAAAGTTATTCAGGAGGGGTTTCTACCAAACGGGGCAGACAACATCAGGCTGAGAGCAAAATGACACAATTTTTGTCACGCAACAAAGAGAACTGACTGATTTTGGCTGTTTGGCCCAACCATTTCGATCCTGTAAGAAATCACTCAAGAAAAGGCTGTCTCACAATATGAAGTAGACTCCAAGGTCTCATAAACCACTTCTGGAACAGATCATGAAACTAACTACATACATCAACGTATCAATCAAGGGTTTAGGAATGCCAGGAAACCCCAGTTTCAATGATAACGCCAAGTTGTAACCAGTGGTCTGGACTCGGACTGCTTTGATTGAACTGAGATGGTGAATGTCCTCCATCAGTCTGTTACACAAGAGCCCTTGGATTACACCTGACAGCAAGTCGACCTCTGAGTGTTTTTAACAAATCAAATTGAGATGCAGTGGTATGACCTTAAGCATGTCATTCATGCTCTTCAATGTGGCTCAATTAAAACTTCCCTACACAGAAAAGTGGGCCCAAATTTCTCGATTGCTATGGGTGGCAACAACAACCAGTTATCATGATGGGGCTATTGCTGTTTCACCTCGGTGCAGGGAGAAGTAAGGTTTTTTTGTCGTCCTTAAAACATACCACTTTGTATTTACCAGTGTAATCTTTGTCTCATTACAAAAATTGGTTTGATGATTTAAACCAAAAAAAAAAAAAAAAAGCAAAACCAGAAGGAAATCTGTAATGGGGCAAATGCTTTTTCACAACACAAAAAAATTGCCAACAGCTTGTCATATCACTGCAGTATTTATTTCACTCGGATCAGAAACTTAGTTCAGGTTCAGTTCAGACTGACTTTCTTTTAAGTGAAAACAGAACATGGTGGGATCGGCTTTTTTTTTTTCTTTTTTTTTTTTCTGCTGCATTTTTTTGTAATGAGCTTCAAAACATCATAAATCTTCAGACACTTTGCTTCTCTGTATGTTTTCAAAGCTTAATTGAACTTCAGGAAACTTGTACTGTAATGGTTTTGTTTTGGCTTTTATTGGTAATGAATAGTGTTGGATTTAGCTAGCATGGGTTCGAACAATAAACCTCCATCTAATTTGTATTACGTTTTGACTTCCAGAACGACATAGTTGTCTTTTTCTTCTTCTAACAACTTTGATTAGGATTAATGCGTATGCCGCCATCGAAACCAGGATTTCTTGGATGGTCTATCTCAACGAGAGCTTCCTGGTTGACTAACGGCTTTATTATTATCCTGATCACAATGACCACAGGTCAGGATTGGCTAATGGAGCAGTAAATTGAGAGCTTTGCCATTAAGCTCAACTCATTCTTCAACAAAATGGCTGCAGATGAAGTTTTAACCCATCTATCCATCTCTGATGCTCCATCCTACCGTCGCCCAAGGAACTACGATGCTCAAACTCCTCTAATGACCCCGAACCTGAGCTGGGTTTACGTCACACCCCAGTTAACAGCGCTGCGGTTGGCAAAGTCCGAGAAGTCAGGATTTCAAATGGTGATGTCCAACGAAACATTAGCTGCATTTCCGATGACCATATAATTTCAAGAATTGACATTTTGAAAATAACTTTGCTGACACCAACTTTTTAATAAAGGGTTTATATGCCAGGATGAGGCGGTTTTCCAGCTGTATCGCGATTACTGTGTTTCACAAAACCGCAATGGAAGCACTTTTTTTGCATCACACGAGTCACATGATCAACAACCGGATGTTATTATTGGCAGAAAAGACAAAGACAACAGGAAGTGGTAGGAGGATGGTGGGGATGCATGTTTGTTGATCACTTATTACGCGAACAAACTTATTCACATTAATTGTTTCTTTTTTAACTCAAAACTCGCAATTGCAAAATGCTTTTTCGACTTTAATCGAATACCAATTACTTCCCACCTCAAACTGATCTGCCCGTTCTCATCTGACACCAACATGTTCTTTTCCTCCAAACACCTGCTGCTCACTGGACATTTCCTCTTCTTCAAAGCTTTCTCTGCAAACTCGGGAAATTGTTCTCTGTCAATCCCGTTAGTTGCTGAAATCCTCTTTGTGTTAACAAGCAACTGAACATGTGGATAGTGGACCACCAGTGTTTGCAAGGTTTAGGGACCACAGCAGCCTGTAAATAGCTCAAATCTGCAAATACCCAAAACCTCTAAAAACACTTGTGACTTTCTATTTAAACAGCTCAGACATCAAATATAATATTGACTATTATATTGTGTAATAATGTAATATTAAAATGCATAATGAAAACTGTCTTGGTATGACTGCATACTCTAATAATAATCTTCTCCATACGCTTTTAGATGTACAACCAATCAGCGTCAAGGAACACTAATGGGTGGAGTGGCTCCGTTGGCAGAGTTGTTGTCTTGCAACTGGAAGGTTGTAGGTTTGACTCCCGAGTCGCCTACACCAAGTAGCCAATGTGCAATATGTGAGCTTTAGCGTGAAGAGCTTTAGGTGATCAAAATGACTGGAAAAGCGCCATATAGGTAACATCAGCCATTTCCCATTTAAATGGCGCTCCGGCTTTGTAAATGCCAGGTAATATTGTGGAGAATTTACTTGCTGGGTTCATGGTATTTCCTGGCAACGACGGTGTCATTGAGGTAGTTTAAGTGTTTTAACATGGAAACCTGAGAAAAGGAGCCTATTCACACTTTCCGGCTTGTCCATATTTTGTCATACACAAATAAACCAGAGTCCTTCATTAGTGCCAACGTCGACTTCAGTCAAAATTCCTACAGCTACTTTCAAACGTCACAAAACGGCAAATGTAGGTCGGACATTGATTCATGGCTTCTCATTATAGTCATTAAGGATATTTTCTTTCAGCAGATGTAAATGTTTATAGTGTTAATCTTTAGGGGACGGGGAGAAATCATCGGAAGTTTACACTGGAAAGGATTATGCAAATACAGTTCAAGATTTTCCAAATAAAGTAGTTTGCGCAATGAATCTCGTGGGAGTCGGGACGTAACGGCATCTCTTGATGACCATTCTGATGCTTTCTGCTCTGCTAGCATGAGAACCTTAGAGAACAGGGCAGGAAGTGTACCCTCAGTCTAGGACTCAACAAGCTTTACTTAAGCTTATCTCCATTATCTCCATTATGTTTAAGTATGGAGATAAGAATACCGCAGTAGGCCTGGATCGTGGGTGTTTCTTTCATCATCTGAAACAGGGAAGTGGTGATCCTAATGGGAGTGTGAGTTTCCGGGCAGTCTGGCAAGAGAGAAAGCCACCGTTTCTCCTCAGGGAGCTATCAGTCTGCGGCCGCTGAGGCCCGTCAGATAGCTGCGGCTTCCTTGTTGACGTGCGCTCGCCGGCCCACTCAAACATCCCCACGGTGATGAATTATATCTAAGAACATCTCTGCTCCGGCCAGACAGTTTCTGGCTCTTCCAGGGACGCCGAGTGTGAGGCTGTGACATCTTAAAAGCTGACAGGACAAAACATAAAGACCAGGAATAGTCGTCCTCCTTCATTCCGAAGAAATGTTTTGTCTCTGTCAGACCTGACTCACTGCGAGGCAAAGCTGTCGGAGAAGTGTTGACATGCTGCAGGAACCCCGTGTGCTTTTGGAGGTCGTTGATATATATTTTTAATGTGTTTAAACATATTTGTGGCTCACACATCGTCACCTTCCTAAAATAATGGCCCAAGCCAAGTTTTTTTTTTTCTTTTCCAATCATCTTTTGGTAAAAAACTGGCTTACGCCTTTATTTTAGGAAGGTGATAATATGTAGCTTTTAAACGGGAAGGTGTCACGGATTGATCCGAGTACAAAGATTCTCCTGTTCCTCCTGAAACTGTAGTTAGGACCAGCCTGGACATTCACACTTCGCCAGATTGTTGTCACTGTGGTTTCTCGTGGACTTAACTTCGGCCCTGGATAGTAATTGTGGTTTATGATCTCCTTCTAATTGGACAGCACACTAATGGCCAATGTGAATCTTGTGGCAAATTAGAAACAGTGCATCATGTTCTTATGGAGTGCAGGAAGTTTATTGTACATAGGAGAACCCTCTTCTCACGAATGTTCAATCTGGGATTTAATTGAGTGTCAATTAAGACTAGTTCTGTCAATCAATAAAAAAAAAATGGAACCACAGATTAGAAATTGGATTCTTCCTTCTTGCTTCGTCTTTTCTCTCTAGCCAATCGTTGTGCCGCCGTATCCGCCTACTGAATCAGATATCATCTTATCTCCTTAGAAAAATACAAGTTTGCCTCTGTCACTTGCTTGACTGTCTGTGGGTTTTGAAGAGATTCCAGCAGAGTGAGTCACAGCTTGTCAGATGGAAGACTAGAACCAGGAGCTTAAGCACATCTGATCTAATGCAGCGACACAACTTTTGTTCGGCTAATAAAGTTATCCAAAAGTGTACGGAGCTCAAATCTGCTCACGAAAGTGTCAAATCGTACTATTGAGGACATTGGGTTTGAGTTGTTTTAGCATATCCGCTGCAAAAACTCAAGTATTTCTGGTCTACTTTCTTAAGCAAATATGTCGGTAAACTTAAAACTTAAACTTAAAATGATACAAAATGAACTCATGAGTTTCAGCAAGATGTAAGTGAACAATTCCTTAGCGCGAATTAAACAGTACTAGTTCCTTTGGTATATTATTTAACTCATAGCATGAGAAAATATCTTCCCATTCTACAAGGTCCCAGAACCAGTGATAACCAGTGGAATTTGTACTTTTTAAAATCAATATTAAGGAATTATAAACTCAAAAGAAGCTCATATATCTTGCTGAGAAATTGTTTCTAATTATTTCAAGTGTACTAAAATATTTGCACTAGTTACTAGATGAACTTGGTGCTTTTTGCGGTGTTAAAATGCGTTCTGTGTGAGGCCACTATGCCTACATTCTGACTTTCCTAAGGTATGATCATTGTAGTCATGCTCTGTTTAGTTTTTTTGATATCGGTTCTTCTCCTGTTTTGCCAGTCTTCCTGTTACCAAGAGTCATTTTCCGAAACAATGCTCAGTGCACGTTGGTGTCCTGCTTGCTACTGAATGACTGTCCTGCTTCTTGTATAGTAATCATCTCCCTGACTGAAATACCTGCGTTTTGACAGATCCACGTTTTCCTGTCTTTTGAGTTCTGTAAGCCATTTGATATTTTTCCCCTTTTCAAATTCCAACTCGTTCCTCGTCATTTTGGGCTACTTTTTATTTATTTGTAACATAAAATCAACAGCGTTTGTTGTAAAGTGAATAAGTTTGTACAAGTATAAGCAAAATTCCTTCTCATGGATAACGATGCTATGATCTCAAAAGCACGTTTTTATGAGGTTTTTTTTTGTGTGTGTAGTTTTGGGAACTGACGGTCTGACAGGACAACCCCCCTGCTTCCCGGCTGTCTGACATAACTTCTGCCGGTTCTCAATAAATATTGCCGGTTAAACTTATCCTAGTTATAGAAATGTTTCCTTCTGTACCTTGGTGCAGCTAGCATCCACTCATGGAACTAGATTGTTTGCTCACAACTCAATGACTTTGCGAGCAAACGAAATCCCAAAAAGCCCCAGTTCTCGGCCAGACAAGACTTGAATAAACGATGAAACTAGATCCACGTCAGATTTCATTGTGTGTTCCAACAGGCCCCAGCCTGAAAGAGGTTCAGCGTGAGTTGAGCAGCTCCAAGACATTATGTCTGCCATCGGCTTCATCTGGGGACTCATTAAAGTCAAACTTTTCACACATAATAAAATGTAAAAAAGAAAGCATTGCTTCTTTTGTTCCCCTACTGCAGGAATGTCCAGTAAACACCGTTTCTCTGCCATACCTATGATGCTGTCCTTTTCATTGTTGTTCGCTGCAATGAACAACAAAACGTTGATATTTAAAGTTTCTGCTTAGACCTTCAAAAAAATGTGTTTCCATATGTACTTGCTGTGCCTTCATCCTGCGTTGTTTAGTTTGAGGCTAACAATAGATTCAGTTTGGACATTCATGCGGCACTGCGTGGGGTCAAAAGATGTGAATCTCTCTCCAAAGAGAAGGACGTTTCCTGTTTTCTTTGCTCCCAATTAGTCTCTCTGAAGATACGAAAAGGAACGTTGTGGAAATGCGAAAGCATCAGGATGCATGACATCAGGTAGGATCCAAAAATGGTTTTAATGTGAGGTAATTGTCAATGCGTGTGCGCCAAGGCGCAGGCAGCTGCTTAAATGGTGCATATCAAAAGATTGAGTGATTAGAGCAGATCATTTAGAGGACTTGAAACGATGATGGCATGGAACATTGGCAGAAGAACAGCAAAAAAGAACGGAAGAATCACAATTAGGAGCTTAAATACTTCCACAGGGTAGTAAATTTGACAGGAGCATGCAGGAAAACTGAGGCAGGGAGAATAATCCCTTGACCATATAATTGCGCAATCTGACATTTTGAAAATAAAATTTGCTTTATGGAAACACGGCAATTTCGAAAAAAAAAAAACTGTTGCTTTGGTGCTAGCGTGAAGCGGGATTTGTTCGGCCATTTCGAAATGAGTTTATTTCGCAAAAATTGTAACGGAATGGACTTTCTTCACATCACACGAGTCATGTGATCAACTGCCACTGGCATAACCACCGAAGAAGAAGACGACAGGAAGCAGATGAAGGATCGTGGCGATGTGAAATTGAGTTTTTTCGACATTTGCGGACAAAGTCTTAAACGCATTTGTGATGGAAATGTAGCTGCTAAACGATCAGGAAGACAAAATAGAAAAAGAAGCTGAAAAAGAGAAATCAATTCAAGTGTACGAGGAACAGAACACAATAATGAACTAAAAAGAAACGATAATAAGCACAGAGAATATGACAAGACTTAAACATCCCATAAGAAAGCAATCAGACACAATCAAAACCCAAACAACCAAAGAATGTGACAGTAATCTTCCTGTCCCGGAGATGGATTTTATTGTCATATTTCCTACATTCTGTTATCCTTTTTCAGAAGTCGACAGTTTAAGTTTAAAGTCATTTTTGTCCCATTTAACATCACATTTTTTCCATATTTATACAGTGTTTGAAAATGAGATGATTACCACCAATTTGGATGAAATTCTTCACTGCGGCCGCAACGACAATCATAAATGGAAAAATGGGCTCGTCTTTTTTCTTGTGGTGTTCTCTGTTTTTCTCGTTTGTAGAGGGGATCCATCTGGGATTTTTCATGGTGGGAATTTATGATGCGTTGCAAGTTTTTAGACACGTCTTTTAAGATCGTCATCGTCAAGCTCTTCGCTTTCTTTGTTTGATTTCTTTTGCACTTTGACCTTCTCACTTCTCACAAAGTTTCTGTCAAGTTTCAGAGTTAATAATAGCATAAAAACAGCCTGCGACCCGTCCAGGGTGACCCCGCCTCTCGCCTGTAACGTTAGCTGGAGACCAGCAACCCTTCCGACACCACTAAGGGAGAAGGGTGTTAGAAAATGGATGGATGGATTGATGGTTATAATTTCTGAAATCTGCTGGGAGGAAGGAAATAGTCATACTAGCATTTAAAAGGATATTTGATATGTTATATGGGTTAAGTAGAGGACATTATGCTGATTTAAGTGACTATTTGTTGTTGTAACATGCACCAAATAAGTTAAATAAGGAGTTCCACAAGGTTCAGTGCCTGGAACCTTATCTCATATATATATTGAAATCATTAGACGACATGGGATACATTTTTAACAATAGGCTGATGATACTCTGCAATATTTCTCCACAAAGCCCAACAAATCCAAAGCAGTTAGTGAGATTTCAAACAAATCTTAGAGACATTAAAACTGGGACTGGGATTAAGGAACTGAGCAGCATTTTCTTAATCCCCTTGAGTCATCTCAAGCGCTTAGAGATGACTTCTGTTGTGAACTGGATCTGTATAAATAAGCTGAAACTGAAATGCAGTTTATTCTAAGGTCTACGGTGTCAGTATGCGAAGATCTTTCGCCATTGGTTTGGCTTTGGGGATTTGCTTTTCGTCTCAGAGGAAGGTTTCAGTCAAAAAACAACAGATGTGTCTATTCAGTGCAGCTCTGTTCAGGAAGAGGCCAGACAAGCGGTAGCTAAACACTCCTCTACGGCTTCTGTCCATTTTTAGCTCTTTGCCACTTCGAGGATGAATTCGACTTCAGTCAGCTCAAAGGCTCCCTCAGAATGAGATGAAAATCTTTGTCTCCTGCGAAGCGTGCAGATAAGCGATGTGATGATGTAGCTCATTCTGTCACACTTTGACGAACATCAAAGCTGGAACTCATCTTCTGATGAACTCCGAGAATATGTTAGACTTTTCTCTGAAATTGTGACCTAGATTTAAGCTGTTTATAAATTGTGTAGGCCAGCTGTGACCTGTTGACCCCGCTGATTCAGGGCCGCAATGGGTTTGACGGCAGGATGAAGAAGCTGTTCTCCTGAGGGACTGAGCTGCTGATCCTGCTGTTTAGAGTCACAGAACTACTCAGTCTCCGCATGAAAGTTGTAATGATTATCATCAATGTATTGATTGATGGATGGTGCAAATCTTGGATGTAATGAATCAGTGACTTAACTCTGGTCCATATGAGTTCTCTGAGTCCCTTTTCCTCTTGCTGGAGTCAATGAAAACAATGCTATCTGAACACGTGTTCCTGGGGACAAAAAGACGATCTTTTCGTCCGCCGCCGTCCAAATAAAACACAATGAGACAGAAAACTTCAGCTCCCCGGATGCTTATAGAGGATTTTTTTTTCACCAAGATTTTCAACCCATTGTATGATATGTTTTGGCAGAAAATATCAGACCGTCGCATTTTAATAATTAAAAGAATGTGAAAGAATCTGCTGCAGGGGTTCTCAGACAGGCGGTTCTCTTTTGGACAGATGTGATTTTCCACGTTTTGTTAAATAGCACAAGGCCACAAAGTAGCAAATAATTAAAGTCGAAGGAAAACTAAAAAAAAAAAAAATAAAAATCTAAAACATTTTAGATGCATTTATATTCATCCCCCATTACTCTGATTGCCTCAAATACAGACTATACAGACTGAAATATGGAGAAGATCCTGAAAGCAACTATCGAAGGTCACAAAAGATTTGATGAAGGTTCACGTTTAAGATTAAAGATTGTGTGTTAGCAAGGTCCAGTCAAAGTCCGACTGAGAATCTGATGTGTTTCGTAGCAGCTTCTCAATGAGGTTCTTTCCCAGGTATCTGCAAAGGTAATCGGTACAATGAATGCTTGTGTTGTGTCTCCACCTACTGGACAAAGGCGCTTATTATTTAAAGGATTCGCAGATACATATGATAGTGTGTCAGGGCCATTGGAGATGGAACAAAAAGGAGTGGCAAATTTCTGCTTCAAACTCAGAAACTTTCTAGAGAAAACAAGAAAATTTCTGAGCTCCAAGATTAGATTTTTTGGTTTGTTTTGGCAGAAATAAACTCTTTTTGTACCTAAAATGACACTAAATACACTAATAATACAGCCAATACTCTCTCAAACTGACTTTGTGCTTGACAGACCTAAAATACAAAAAATTTTGTTTATTTTTCTATTTTTCTTTCCACTCAACTTTCCATCAAAATTAAGGTAAATCCTTTTGTGATTTACCTGTCACAGCAGCCATCTTCCTCCTGATGGCGTAGGCCAGGACGTAACATTTCTGTTAGTTTGTAACTTTCACCATTTTCAGAAAGAAACAAATATTAGGTTTCCAGTATCTGTAAACCACAATCATCCAGATAAATGTTTTGAGTATGCAGCTCTGTCTGTGATAAATCTATACAAGTTTGTTAACGATAAAATAGAAATTCAATTATGCTCTCATTTATTAGGAAGGGCAGTAATCCATTCATTGAAATCAATGATTGTTATATGTCTCCCTCTAGTGGAGAAAATGTGTTCTATCCAAAGGGGTTACGTTTACCCCTCCATGGACTGGCGACCTGCCAATCAATGTCACCCTGACCCTACACAATGGAGCGTAGACAATGGATGGGCAGGTTTGCTTGTTAACATTTGTCATAACAAAACCCTGGAAAATGGGTAAGGCTTCATTCCCCCCAAAAAGAGAAATGGCAAGGTCTGAAATTGAAATCACATTTATTGTTTTTTTTTTTTTTCTGGAGTTGATTCACTTAAAACGTTACCCTTTGTGTACAGTACTGTTTGTTCCTCAGCTGCTCTTGTAACACTCAGACATAAAACATACACACACTTGCACACGGAACAGCAAGTCGCACCCACCGACGCTCCGCCAGGTACACTCTGGGCCTTCTCGTACTCGGAGAAAGGAGGATCCTACATCAATTGGCAAAGCGGTCCCCCTGTTGAAGTGTTCTGTGACCATCGAATGAACGTCAGTCGCCACCATTCCCACCAGCACCAAGTTTCAGCTTGGAGAAACCAACAGGTAACATAACAAAAATAATAATAATAATAATAAAAATACCCTAAGAGTCACCTCCGCAGGACTGCAAGTACAGAAACACACAGATCATTAAAAACACAAAGCATCGAATGTCGAAATCAAATCACAATAAAGGAATTTAAGATCACTTATTGTTTAACTACTTTGCTAACAGAAATGCTGACGGCTCTATTAGCACCAGCAGTTTCTTTAAGTATATGTAGTGATATAGGTATGTATATAGTCCATAGAAGGGTTGAGGAATCATTTGGATCGAACAGTCATTGTTTTAAGCATATGAGGGGGGAGGGGACACTGGAACAGACCATAAAATGTCAACAACCCTACATGGCATGTCTCTTCACTTCTGAAACACGGTGACCTAAAACGAACAAAAGTGAAACTGGATCTCAGATTATGGCCTCCGGATCCACAGGTTTCTCAATGTGGACTGGCGGATCTCAAGAGCCCCGCCCCCTTTCCAACTCCTGTTTGGTTTGCGACTGGAATAAATAGAACTCGACAGTAACAGCGGTTCAAGTCCCGTGAAGTCTTTTAAGGAAGCAGGATTAGTCCGAACGCCGCTCCAGTCCGTCGTTGTCCGTCGTTGCGCGTGTGTTAGCTCTCCACCGTCGGGTCCAATGTAAACAGCTTTTACAGAGGCAAGACATGGAAGTAAACAGGCTCTTTGGCACATCCCTTCACAACCATGGATGTATTTCAAGTCCTGACTGGACTCTACGACAAGACAGGCTCACACACGCGAGACCGTTTTTATCTAAGGAGGCGTTTTTTTTATTCAAGCAACTTGACTTGAATTTGTTGTTTGTTTTTTTTCTTTAAAAAAAAAAAAAAAAAAGGACACATTTGTAGTGAATGTACAAAAATGTACAAACGAACACAGGCGCACACTGGTGACCTACTTTTTTTTTCAAAATGATACTTTCGGCTTTAAACAGAATGAAACTTCCCACATTCAGATGCTAAATAGAAAATAAATAATTTGGGTTATGTATAAAAAAAAAAAAAAAAGGCAGGAAGAACATGGCAACACTGAATGGACGAACTGAAACGAGTAACCGAGGGCGCTTTGACCGAAGTCGTCAAACGTCAAGGCTGGAAAAACTTCAGTCGCGACAGCAGGCAGCTCTGCTGTGGAGCTGTAACATGAAGACAGGCACAAACATCAGTAGAATCATAAAAGGGAGCAAAGGCTTGGGGATCCATGTGTTTCTACTGTAGAAGAGGCCTTCCAAAAGTATTCATACCTCTTGAACTTATTTTGCTTTTATATTTTCATAACAACATCAATGCAGTTTATTGAGATTCCATCTTAACACAAAGTACTGCTTGATTGTGAAGTTGCAGAAAAGACGCACCTTATGCCGTAAGTCTTCAGCATTAGGTCGCCACCAGAACGTTCTCACTAAATCTTTAAAAAACAGCTAAACGTCTGTTTTTGTCATCTTGACAGATTTTCAATTGGACTGTGATCTAAGTTTGGAACATTCCTCGGTCTACAGTCATTTTTGACTATAAGCCGCTACTTTTTTCAGAAGTTTGGGACGTTGCGATGTGGCTAACAAACAACCTTTTACCAACGGATTTTGAAAGATTGGACAAGCTCAAGCAAATCTGCCTTGAGATGAACGTGAAATTGAGACGAGTTAAGTGCTATAGTGCTCATGAAAAGGATGGAGATGGCGATCAATGGTTTTTACTGGTAGGCTACTGTGTGTGTTTGTGTAAGCGCTTTGTTGCTGAAAATGTGCTATATAAATAAAAGTACCTTTATCTTTACACATATATATATATATATATATATATATATATATATATATATATATATATATTCTTTTCTTTTCAAAGTTAGCGAGTGAGGCTTATATTCAGTCACACTCGATAGTCCACAAATTACAGTACGTCATTGTCCCAGCTGGCATAGAAAGTACTCCTGGATCAGTGTTTCTGTTTTTTGTTTGTGAGTGTGACTTGTCTTTTCAAAGCCCCATTTGGACCCACTGAGCCTGGTTCTAATGGAGCTTTATCCTGTTAAAGGGTGTTTTCCTTTCCACTTTCACCACATGCATGCCTAATAGGGGAGATTGCTGAAAAGTGAAATTGACCTGAATTTCACTTGAATTTCACCTGAATTAAAATGAGTGTTATTGACAATGAAACCTGAATTTAGGTCAATTTTTTTTTCACTTCACATTCATCTTGTGCTGGTCTATCACATAAAATCCCAATAAAAATCATTAAGGCTTATGACAAAAATCAAAAAGCTCTAAAGGTGTGCATACCTTTGGAAAGGACTGTATGTCTGTGTATTAATGTGTATGTAAGATCGCTACATTCAAGCTAAATATATTTAGACTTTGCGGGACAGGATTACAACGAAAAGGTTAATCTGAGTGATTGTTCCTTAGTTATGTGCTTCTTACCTGTTGTTCCAAAATTTCACTTTAACATGTAAATAGTTTCATTAAGTGCAGGATGACAGTGTGAAATTTAAAAGTGCCTTTTTAACACCAAGTGTTTTACCACACACCTAAAAGTCTCAGCGGTGAGACGAGCATGATTACAAATTCAGTCAGGAACTTTTAAGGAAAAGAAAAAAAAGGCTTGCCATCATCTCGCAAGTCTTGCTCATGTAAGGATGTGGGGTAGAGCTGTAGTAGACGGGGCAGTAAAAGTACGACAAAGGGTTCATGTTAGCCTCTTAGTGTCCCAGTGATTGGGAAAAGTACAGTAATATCTGAACATTCAGTATAAACAAGGCAAACACAACGTAGTATTCGATCTCTCCTCATGAACTCGGACAGATCCCATTATCACCCCGTCCCCTAGCCCACAGCTGAGCTGGGAAAGTTTCGTTCCCATGGCAACAGGACGTAGGAACAGTCTAGAGATGCTTCAAAGGTGCTTGGGGGGGCTTCAGAAGGGCTCTTATGATGGAGAAAGCTCTTCTCTCTCACTACGGTTTCTGGAGGCTGCAGGAAGGAAAAAGCAGGAAGGTGGACAAACAAAAGCGGCGGAGCCGCAGCGGCGACGCGCGAGGAGCTTGGGCTCACACCATCTGTGTGGAGAGAGGAATGGGAGTCGGGATTATGGCGGGCTGCTCCTCTGAGACCTGTGTGATCTCTTTGGCAGTTACGGTGGGAGCGAACTCCGCCACGGGCGTGGGGGAGCGGCTGTTGGGGGCCGTGGAGCGGGTCGGGGTGGAGGCAGTTCTTGAACTGGGGTCAGAGGCGTGGACCGGGGTCGAGTTGTCGGCTGGGTTATGGCCGTCGGCGGTGGCTGCTTTTAGAGCGGCAGGCTTGTTGTAGTTCATCTTGAAGATGTGCTGCTGGAGGTGTCTGATCCAGTCCTCCTGCACCGACAGTGGGCCGTGGAACTCCACCTCGCAGAACCTGAATAACACACACAAAAAAGCATAACGGCTGAATGTAACCACAATATGATGGAAGTAGTTGTAGGATTAAAAGAAATAAGAACATTGCAGCACTCAATTGATGTTGTCAGGCCACTTTCTCCCTTAGGAGGAGCTGAATTCTTCAAGGTTTTTTTGGGTTTTTTTTACTGCAGTTACATCAGAACCTAAGCACTCCGTGTTGCCTGAGAATCCCAAAAGGTTTACAAAATGCTTCACACTGCATCAGCGGCTAAAGTGGAGAAAAGCTTTAGAGGCAGAGGAGGAAGGAACTGCAGTTTGAGGATTAAAGGCGCTATTTAAAACTCAGCCACACAATTCTTTAAACGACAGTCTCAACATTACCGACATTAAGGGTGCGTTCACACCAAATCCTTTTTGCTCCGCTTTAATCTAACTCTAGTTTGTTGGCCTGCAAAATCCAGTTCTATCGGGGAGGAGGGAATGCGTTAAATCGAACTCTGACAAGGAGCAAACAAGCGAACGCCGGTGCAGTTAGAATGCAAATGTGAAAACCGGGCAGATAAAAGACAGCTCCAAAAGCAGGAAGTGTACTAAAGCACTGGGCATTCTGGGTAATTGTTTACATTTTGTGTGGAAGGAAGTTGGGCTCAGTGTCTTCTTCTGAGGTTCTTGGTGCAGCGCCCCCATGGGGAAGGAGATTAACAGGTTACTCAAAGAGTTTGGTTCGTTTGCCACAGTGAAAGAGAACCGCCCCAGTTGAAAATGTTTTGCAATTTTGGTCCCCAGTCAAACAAAGTACCAGACTATCAGGTGTGAAAACACCCTGATTGCCCCGAGTGTCTCTTTCTTTCAAGGATCCAACTGAGCTCGTAGGTTTTCCTTACCGGCACTTCAGGGTGTAGAACTTGCCCACCAGTTTGACCAGTGGGTAGGAAGGTGGCTTGGGTACCAGAGAGGGCACGGTTCCTGTACGCGGGGGCTTTGGAGAGCCACTGTCCCGGTCGGCTCCGTCTGGGCAGGATGGGTGCTTCAAAGGCCGACGCTCGAAACCTTAGAGCAAGAGAACGCGGCAAAATCATCTTAATCACTTTTTAAGAGGGAGGAGGACTCCGATTCTGAAACTTGTTGAAGTTACTAAGAGCTAGCAGGGAAATGTATAACACATTTTTGGTTTGCCGGTAAGATTTCTATTATTTGTGCATTTATTTTCTGGACACATTAGGTTTGGCCAGTATGATCTTAAACTTTCACCTCAATATCTTTGTGGTACTATTGTGATAATGATGATTTATTGTTTGGCTGTGTCTGTGTGTCACAACAATTACAGCCCCCCGACACACACACAAGTACTGCTTTACAAAAATATTCCCCTTTGTAGAATGATTTTTTTAGGACACCTGTCACACAAAGAAGTGTGATTTGTACCATTAAACTACAAGCAGTGAAGGCATTTAATCATCTTTTCAAATATATTGATTCTAATTGATGCTTTCATTGAAAAAACTGGAGAAAACAGTGAAAATGTCAGGCTTTATCTAACATGTAGATATAACAATGCAGTCAAAGCTAGCATTCTTAAGGATGCTCTGATTACCGGAATGGCTCTTCGGATCATTTTAAGAGATATCTGTGCCGTATGTGGCGTGTTAAGAGGGATCTGGTCCACTTGGAAGGACGACAAGATCACGGCCGTCTGAAATCAGGGACGTTCAACATGTTGGATTGTCTTGGCTCGATATCGCAGCACGTGTGGCAGTCAACCCAGCCTGTTTAATGTGACATTTAGCCAATCAGAAAGTGATGTGACAGAAACACGGTTGGCGAATCCAAAATACACAGAAGACAAAACAACTGCCATGACGGACCAGAAACAACAGTCTGCAAACTGTCGCCGTTGCTTCTTCCCAGTCGGTCAAAGCGGTTCAAGTGTGGCGTGTCGTTTGTGGCAGAATACGTTGATATAACGGTACAACATGAGCGAATAGCGGCTTTTGCATTTGAAAGCTTCCCCACATTAAGTAATGTAGGGAAGGAATATTTCCCTACATTTAGTGTTAAATGTGTATTAGAATTTAAAGTGCATTGATAGCTGATAATGTGTCCTTGCACTATTATGCCTTTGCCATTGTATTACCGGTACTTCTGGGATCATTTATGACAGACCTACATGCAGGTGAATATTTCGAGTGTCATAGAGTGTCGTGTTTCCGTGCGTACCTCTTGGCAGGCGGACATTCAACTCGCTGCGGGCCACCTGTGCCTGAAGGCTGCTGCCGAGGCGCAAGAAGGCGGGGCTGCTTCCGCCAGCCCTGGCCGGAGTCGACCGCGAGGCGGCGCCCGATTCTTCGTCGGCGGCCTCGGAGGAGCCCTGGCGGAGTTCTTGGCTCCGTGGCCGAGCCAGGCTGGCGGCCAGGGAG
Source organism: Phalloptychus januarius (assembly GCA_902982915.1). NCBI lineage: Eukaryota > Metazoa > Chordata > Actinopteri > Cyprinodontiformes > Poeciliidae > Phalloptychus > Phalloptychus januarius. The sequence goes on from CADWAE010000476.1 coordinate 3,108,891, forward strand.
GAAGACCACTGAGAGGACGAGGAGGACGAGGAGGAGGAGTGGGCCTTCTGCGATGAGATTCGGGGGACATGATCAGAATCCACAGACGGGGTGAGAGGTGAGCTTGTCTTCTGGAACACGGAAAAAATAAGCGATCTATCAGTAGCGCTTTAAGGAAAACTATGCTGTCACTGCCTAACGACGATGTTCTCAATAAATTTTGTAACATACAAGAGCTCTGAATTATGATCAATATAAAACTAGGAAGCAACAACTGAGTTTATCGTAGCCAAAAAAAAAAAACATTAGCAACCAAGAATCTGATCTGAAAATCTGGTCTTAACATAACGAGACCAGATGGTCGTGCTTTTATTTAAGATCCCTTCAATGTCTCCAAAATACGTTCAAAGTTAAAAAATATGTACATATATTTTCATGATCAGCAGCAGCAGGTGACTTTTAGGCTAAAACATGTTTCTTATTTATATTTTAAATTTATTTATGGAAAGTTGTGGTGGGTTTGGATGCTTTACCATACTGGGTTAGATCTGTTCAAGTGCAAGAACATGGGATAAAGCTGAGAAAATAAATATCATACACTTATATTTTTCTCAGCAAATATATACTGACATGAAATTTCAGCAGTGTCACTTAAATTACACCAAGCACTAAGTTATGTGTAATAAAAGACATTAAAACCATATAGAAATAACTGAAATCTGAGTATTTAGAAAGCCATCTCCCCTGCTATCTGTGCTAATTAACAGACTGGTGTAGTAACAGGCTGTTTCTCATTAGCAAGTTGTAACGCAAGACACATAAGTAAGCAATGGGCTCTCTCCGTACCTTCGCAACCTTACTGTTGCACAACGTACCGATGGGATTGGCTACCGATTTCCAAACTTCTGAATGTTTCGGCGAGCGCCGTTAGGGCCACAATGAGGAAGTGGTCAGAACGTCATTTCGTCATAACCTTCCCAAGTCGAGGTGGCAGAGGAGTCAAAGAAATCATCAGGGGAGTGTCTCTGTAGCCAATTACAACTCAAGACGTGTCAAAGCTGTAGAAAATCTGTGGAATTGGAGATTTATATCTATGCTTGTCTATTTATTTGGTAGAAAATAAAGGATATTTTAGCCTGGTGTGTCAGAGTTAAGTGATGAATATGACCACGGGGTTTAAAGCAATGTCAGTGTACGGGATTAATTGCTAACTGTTTTCAGAGATTTTTAAATACGGCCAGATCACATCCATTTAAACAGTCTGCAGCTGTGGATCTCTTTTGTACTCAAGGAGGAGTTTTCATACACAAATCAACACCGTTTGGAAATTGATGAGATCCACTGGAAAGACCAGGGATCAGCAGGAACATAAATAGTGCGCTCAACTATAGGTGCCTTTGTGGACATTCACAGCGCAAGACTCCACTGCTGAATAAAAACATTTGGAAAACACTTAAATAGGCGCTGGGATTGAATAAAGCTGCGATACTCAACTTTAATTATTCCACTTTATTGCATAGTTTAACTTTTCACGTTCATATCTCTGTATGTGAGGATTACTTTCGAGTCAACAGCCCCAGGAGAAACACGGTTAATTAAAAAAAAGGTTAGTCTGTTCAAAATATATTTCCCTCAATCCTTACATTTAGCAGCATGATTGTACAGCTAAACATTGTACAAAAGTAGGTATTTTATTTGCTAATGAGGATAAATTTTAACTCTGGAAAAAAAACAACAACAAGCCATTGTTTCTCTTACTGTAGAATACAAACTACAGTTTTCAGCAAATGTTGTTGCACACCACTTCCCAAATTACGTAATTTACAACCATAAGTGAAAATGCAGGCACCATCTGTGCAGCACGTTAAAAGGAATCGGCTGGTTTGGTTTTACAGAGAGAGTTTTGGGCGTCACACACCAGCCGCAGAAGAAGCTGAGTTAAACTATATCATAGAAGTTTGGAAGCTGCAGACGTGTTACATTTACTCTTTCAGACAAAAGGTTTTTTTAAAAATAAAACTTTGGTTGGAAGTTTAATCCTGAGTGCACCCGCGGCGTCTGCGACATGCTATGGGGAACTGTGGAAATAAAAATAAAAATAAAAAAGAAGAGTTGGCACACGTACACGTTAGATAAAAACTGAAACTGAACTCTTGCCAGACAGAAAAGTAGTGCTAGCGCTGCACATTCTACTAAATAGCAGCAAATTTCTGGCTATGGAGGCCAAATAGTTACTCAAGCCACAAGCACAGAAAAACGGCAAGGCTTTAACAAAATTACAAGCGAGCCAAGGTGGACCTCAAACTCCTCCAAGATGGAGAAACACTCAACTCTCTGACCTTGAATGTAAAAAATATATATATAAAATCATCTGACATTCTGATCATGCACAACGGCCGGAATGTTAATGTGCAGGAAACAAAAATGCATTCAAGGAAGGTTTAACAGACTACAAATACACCTTTATTATCTTATTACTACATCTGTAAGATTTCAACAGTTTCTAAATCATGTTAAGAATGATTTAACTGCAGAGTTAGCCTGTGCAAATTGAAAGTTACTGAATGACTTTGGTTCAAAAAGAAGTACGATGAAACCCATCTTTACTCTGATACCCCTAAATAAAATCCAGGGGATTGACTAGCCTTCAGAAGTTAGTGTAAATTAATCTCGGTGTAAATAAAGGTGATCAAAACTTATGCTAGTAGCTGCACACCAGCATGAGGAATGGTGGTGGTAGCATCATAATGTGGGGGGTGCTTCTATACACTCAGGACAGAGAATCTGGCATAGAGTTTATTTGAAGTAAATGTAGACCAGCAACAGGGCAAGCCTAGAAGAAAAGCCATTAAAAGACTGAAGGCTGGAGAAGTTCACTCCTCTGCTAGATGAGGCTAAACACACAGCCAGAGCTACGATGGAACAGTTCAGGTCAGATCATCTGCGGTGAAACTTTAAATTGATGACCTCCATCCAATCTGACTGAGTTCGACTATTTTGCAAAGAAGGCTGGACAAACATTTCAGTTTCTAAATAAAATGCCAATGAAATATTACCGCAGGATTGGATCTTGGAAAGCCATTAAACATAAATTAGTCACTTGCCTCTAATCCTATTTTTCTCCACGTAAATGCTTGTTAATACGTCTTCTCCTATTTTTAAAGGAATAGTCTTGACATTGTAATGTGACAAAAAATGTAGAGGAAAAAAACGTGTGGATATTTTTGCAGGGCACTCAAACAAGTTTTAGTACTATCTCACTAACGAAAGAGGCTTCTCTAGGACACATCATCCCTGTTATTACACAGATGGCATCACACTCCTCTCACATCACCACCCCACCCAACTTCACCCTGAAACATCTAATCAGCTTGAACACAAGCACCACCAAGGCCGTGCGCTACCTGCTCAGTAAAAACACAACTTTTAAAACCGACCTCTACCTCTGTGGTAGAGATCAACAAAAGTCTTGCATTTTGTTGTTGCCTCAATGACAACGATAAAAAAATAGGTTTCTAATTATTTTATGTGTTTAACATTGCTGCCGTTTTTGATACCTGCAAGTTAGATGGGTTAAAAAAAAACAACCTTTGTGATATAATCCCAAAGATATTTAAAGAGTAGTTTCTTCTCCATACGTGTTTTAAATCAGAGCTTGGAGAAAAGGTGTGAGAGAGAGAGAGAGAGAGAGAGAGAGAGAGAGAGAGAGTGACGCAAATGCACCAGAAACTAATTTCAGAACAGGGGAGAAAAAAAAAAAAAAAAGACTCGACACATTTTCTTCCATCAACAGCTTGCTATAATTTATCTGAAGATGAAACATAAGCTGCCAGGCACCCTGGTTACTATGGTAACTATCAAGTGAATAGCAGAGTCGTTCTGGCATCTGTCCCCACAGTGATTTTTTTTTTTTAACAGCGAGTAAAGACACAGGATCAACAGTAAAGCTCTGAGCTGCGAGACAACACGTCTGCGGCTTTCCAGGACACAAAATGTCTGTCGTGTCGCCAGCAGAGGCCTGACTGATCTGAAAGCAGGACGGCTGTTTAAAGCCCCGGGAAGGAGGAAACTGAAGAAACAGCACAGCAGGCTATCAGTTTTTACTATGTATTTACCTGGATACTTGCTAAGAAAACAAGGATTTTTAGCGCTGATTTTTTTTCGTCAGTTAATCAAAAATCAAACCACACATCTGCATTTAATAAGAACCTCCATTCATTTATAGATCCTTGTGGAAGATATTGGACGTGACGTGACGTTTACTGGGATTTTATGTGATCGAACAACAGTGTCGCAGGTCAACAATATGCAAAACCTGTGTACGTTTGTTTTCCAAATACAGCTGCAGCTCTAAACAAGGGCTTTTTGTCCATTCTTTTTGCAAAATCATAACCTTTGTGAGACTTTATGAAGACTGTGTGTAAAGAGACATTTGCAAGTTTTGCCACAGATTCTCAATTCAATGTGGGTGCAACTTTCTGACACATTAATATGCTTTAATGACAATAATCTTTCTTAAAAAAAAAAAAAAAAGCTACTATTGTAGCTCTGGCTGTATGTTTAAGGTTCTTGCTCTGCTGGGAGGTAAACCTCTACATCATCAGGTGTAAGCAAAAAAATAATAATTACCAGAAATAAAGTCTTGAAAACATCAGTATTTGTAATTAATGCATAGAATGTGTTTCACGTATTTAACTGACACACGGAAATAAATGAACTTTTCAGAAATATTCTGGTCTTGAGTTGAATATGACTGTAAACTGATATAGGTTTACACAGCTCCCCATTCGAGTCACTATTACAGCAAACATTTCTACTAGGTTTGATTTAAGGGTATGAGAAGAAAGTGAGCTGAACAACAAATGCAAAAAGCACACTTCAAATTTTTATCACAAAATCCCCAAAAAACACCAAAACCTTCCTAAAAGCGTTTTTTTGGGGGGTTTGTTGCCAGAATATCACTTGGCAAAAAAAATGATTTCAGAAGATGACGATTTCGCAAAATGAGCTAAAGTTATATAGACACGAATATCTTTGCCAGACACTAAATTCTACCTCGGCCGTACATTTGGTCCTTACCTTCTTCAGGGAGGAGCGGTTACCCTGCATGTAGTTGCGGTGCATCTCCAGGACCTTTTGTGGCCTGCTGCGTATCCAAGCGCTCAGCGTCTCGATAGGCGACCCGTTCACGGACCACTCAGTCACGCCAAACTGCCTCAGGTGGGCTCGCGCGTGGCTGGCTAAAGCTTTACGATTCTCAAAGTAGAATCCGCACAGCTCACAACTGGGGTCTGAAAAACACAGAAAGGGATTAGAGTTCTTGTTTAGGGATGAGTGATCGGAATTAGAAGGGTACTCTGCATGAGCACGATGGCTACAGCTTACCCTGGTGTCCGTGCTTTTCTGGTGAAGGTTTCCTTTTGTAGGAGAAATCGTGTGGAAGCGATGGGAAAGTCTTAAGTCGATGTGCGTTTGGAGCAACGGACTCTGCTGACTGGATCTTATCTGACATGGGCCTTTTGGCCAGAGGCGATAATCGGAACAACTTCCCTGCAGATTGGGAGGCAGATGGACCCACGGGGCCGAGGCCCTGCTTGAGCATCCTTGACCCGGACTGCACCAAACTGAGAGGAGATTTACGAAACTTGGAGGACTGGTAGCCTGAAACACCCAAACCGTCTGAGCCACGGGCTCCTGCCATGTTTTCCCACAGCGGACTGTTGGTTCCTTGCCTGGACTCTTTCTTCACTCCTTGGTCCAAGCGAGATGAGCTACTGGACCGTCGCTTGTGCATGACTTCTCTCAGGGTGTCGATGGGCGAGCCATTGACAGACCACTCCGTGATGCCCATTTGCCGCAGATGGGAGCGCGCGTGGCTGGATAGACCTTTGCGGTTCTCAAAGTATTCCCCACAGAACTCGCATCGAATGTCCCTCGTAGGCTCCACTTCATGGGCCATGGCTGAGAGGAAACCAGGAGGTAAAACAATATATTACAATTTTGATTAGGAAATTAATGTACAACTATTACACCTGAAATCCCTTCAAGCTACCTAGGTTAAGGGGATAAACTTTGTCAGACTTGCTCCAGTTTGAGCTCGGCGCCTCAACCGGAAAACCTCCAGCTCTTCCCACAGACCCGGGGGCAGTGACCTCCACCTGCACTGGCTCCGGCTTTGGCTTGAGAGCCAGGCTGCTCGGAGACATTGGTCGAGCTGAGCTTGATTTGGACATCACCAACTGAGAAGGACTGGACGGGCGTGCGAAGGCGAAAGGCAGGCGGCTGAGGAGTGGAGACGAGGAAGGCGACAGAGGGGAGCGGGGAGGTCCCGGAGAGGACGGTGGGGGGGATTTGAGAGGCTTGAGAGGAAGGGCGCAGGGCAGGCCTCGCCTGGTGATGATCTCCCGCAACGTGTCAATTGGAGAACCGTTGACAGACCACTCAGTAATCCCCATTTGGCGCAGGTGGGAGCGGGCGTGGCTGGAGAGACCTTTGCGATTCTCGAAGTACTCCCCACAGTACTCGCATCCTATTTCCTTTGGAGGTTCATCTAGCAGACAAGAGAATTCTTACTTTTAGACTTTTCGTTCCATTTCACAAATACACATTACTTTGTCTTTAACAGGAGGTGGTTGTAACATGTAGAACTTCAAGAGGCAGAAACATTTTTTGGGAAAAAATGTAAAAAAAATTTCCCCAAAAACCTTGCACTACCTTTTTTGCAAGGCACTGCATCATGCGCCACTTACTGTGTGGAAGGGCCATCAGCTCCCCGCTGCTGAGGCGGAAGACCTGCATGGAAGAGGTCTTGAGACGCTTGGCAGGCGGACCTGGTAGAGACGAGGCAGAGGAAGAAGAAGAGGTAGCTTTGGACCCAACCCCAACTGTGGTCACCTTGTAGAGGAGTGACGCAGAGGAAGAAGAAGAAAGAGTTAGCAGCGACTGCTTAGCGGGGGGAAGCGCTGGGGACACGTCCTGTGTTTCCGTGGGACTGTCCACCTCCAGCGCACTCGCCTTGTGCTTGAAGTCATCTGTGTCCATGAGCTGGCTCAGGAGATCAATAGGAGAGCCTTTGGACTCTGAGTACTCAACGCCAAAGTGTCGCAAGTGGGCTCGTGCGTGGCTGGACAGGCCTTTACGAGTCTCAAACCAGGCACCGCAGAGCTGACAAACGATGTCCTTGTCGGAGTCCATATCCAGTGCTGCAAACAAACAGGAAGTAGTTGAATTAACACCAGAGAAAAGCAAATTTACTTGAGTTTACAAAAACTCCACTGAAATACAGTTTTTGAAAATGTGTTCTTTAATTGAGGAGCATTTTTTTGGGGAAAACTTAAGACCTCCACTGCACTATAATGTAATGATAAATCATACTTTTTACTCCACTTCATTTCGCCAAAGTTTTTCGTTACTTGTTACTTCCATTGGCCTTGTTTGTGTAGTTTGTGTCTATTTTGTTCTACCGACACACAATAAAATTACACAGTGTATCCCTGAATGAATAACGCATGAAATTTGATCGTCAAGAAAAAGTAGAGAATGTAGGCCTAGTGCATTATTGGTGATCTATGATCGAAGAACTGCACAAATAAGCAGGTGATTTTTTTCCAAATATTCAAAAAACAACTTCAAAATCTGAAGTATTTTCAATACTTGAGTATTTTTGAAAAGACATACTCTAATACTTTGACTTAAGTGATAAAACTGAGTACTTGGTCCATCAGTGAATTAGCACCGATAAGACTGAACAATTACTAGAACTCAGTCTTGGGCCAGAGTGATGATGCTTACTGAGGTTGAGAGGAGCATCGTTCTCCTGCGGAGCCCAAAGCGGTTTGGTTGTTGCGGTTCCAGAGGCAGCGGATAGATTAGAGGTCAGGCATTTCAGCCCCCCAACTTTGTGCTCTTGTGAGCGCAACGGGGAAGACACGGGCAGTAGAGACGAAATGGGGGCTTTCTTCACTACTGAGGAAGGTGAGCTGGAATGAGCTGCAGCTGGAGAGGCACCTGGAGACGGTGTGGGCGTAGCAGAGCCGGAGGGCACCGCCTTCGCCGCTTTGGCCAGTATGGAGAGAGGAATGGGCTTCTCGTCCAACTCCATGTCGTCCATCTCTTCGGCTTTGAGGGAGACGGGCAAGGAGGGCTTCTTGGGCGTGAGCAGAGACGAGCTGATTTTGCCATCGATGCTGCGCTCCATGGCTACCCGGTGGAGCAGCTCGATGGCCGACCCGCCGCTCTCTGAGACGGTGAAGCCCAGCTGGCGCAAGTGAGCGCGAGAGTGGATGGAGAGTCCACGTCTGCTCTCGAACTGAGAGTCACAGACCTCACATTTCCACTTCTTGACTGTAAAAGACGAGAAATTGTGTTACATGTGCGGTCCGAATTGCCAAAGGTATTCAAAAGGTTTTCACCTGTATGCAAAATGGGCTTTCCTTAGCTATCCTGTCAAGGTTGTGGTTACCCCTTGACAGGTAAAAAGTTTTTACAAACCTTTTTTTTTCACCAGACTTTTTCCTTTTACTTCACTTTCCCCTAGTATAATAATGAAAATAAACCAAGTCAGTTTCTTTGGCAATTATCTAGAGTCGCGTAATCTCCTTAAAGAGGGTGTCAATAACAGTATGTTGAGACAACTTTTATAACATAATATTGTGATAAACTGAATTTTAAGTTTGTAAAACGCATAGAAGTTTGTAGTTGACAGAACGCAGAAAGTTCTAGCGGTATTAATGCTTCTGTGAAGCACATTTCTGATTTCTATGCGCTCACCCTTGCCGCCTACATCCTCCCTGAGGGAAAGGTTGTCCTTTTTTCCAGGACTGGAGCAAAGAGCATCCAGTGAGGAAAGTCGCAGACCCTCCTCATCCTCTTCATCGGCTGCTTCCTTGTCATTACCTACACAAAATAGGAAATTCATAGAATTGTTAACGTTAATACGGCTGCTCAATAATTTAAATGGTAAATGATAATACATTGCATCAAAGCGTGACATTCAATGTGGAACATTTCTTCCAACCACCCACCCAAAGTGATGTCAATTCAACCCTTTGCTGCAGTCATCAGACACTGAGTTTATGATCATGACATCATTCACAAAACAGACTTGTGCTTTTTGCTCAGTGAGTATCATGGGATTTTTTTTCACTAAAACTTCCCCTAATTAAACATATGACTAATGACAACACATGAGTGACATGTTATAGATTTCAATTAACATGTGAAGAGCACATTTTGAACAAATTAACATTCAACATAGGAAAATACAGCTGATTCCCACTAAATGAGGATGGATAGATACACAGATGGATAGGTAGACAGGCTTTCCTGTGGTGACCCCTTTTACTCGAACACACTTTTTTTTTTAACCAGACTTTTTCCTTCCACTGAACTTCAACCAAGTCCTGTTATTTGGCAATTGTCTAGTCTGGCTTAACAGTCAACATCAGTCTGCTGGACAACTGCTATAACTTTATAATTTTCTCATAAGCTCAATTTTCATCATGGAAATCAACAAAAATACATCTGCCTGTAATGACTGTTTACTATAAATGAGTTCCACTTTATAAATGAAGATAATAAATTAAATTTGCTTTTAAATATTTGTAATTTATTAAGACACCACTGTATAAAAAAAACTCAAAGTGAGCTCCCTGCCTGCTATATTTCAGTCCTTACAGTACAAACATTATAACCCTCTTTCTGCTGGAATGCACGTAAATAAAAATGGTTGAATCCCTGTCAAAAAAAAAAAAAGAAGGTCATAATTGCACGAGAGCATGAAGCAAATATGGCAGACTCGTTTCTCCGCAGTCAGGCATTCCTGGGACAAAAGTGCCATTTTCTGCGACAAATCGGTAAATCAAAAGAGACGCGGAGACAGACAATGCTTTTTGTCTGGTGGGCGGCTCTGCGCCTGTCAGTTTATCGCCTGACTGTAAAAGAGCGGCGATGTGACACCTCTGCGCGCCGCGTTATGCCATTATTTTTTTTTACATAGGCCATGCGAAATACTATTTCTTAAAAATGGAGTTTGTGTGTATATATGGAGTGAATGCTAACTAGACTTTGTCTCCGTTAAGGCAAGAGAGAAACACTGGGCGAGCCCGACACTTAACAGGTAAAAAAAAAAAGGAAAAAAAAGTGACACTTTCATTAGTTATCCGGATAAGTTGTAAGATTATCTGCAAGCTCCCACTTTTAGTCCTGTTAAAGTTACAGCACTGCCCAGACAACGTCTCGTGCAGTTTGTTTGAAAATAAAGGCGCACTTGAAAGCACAGCGTGTCCTATCAAAAATCAAAGCACAGTAAAATGGCGAGGATTGGGCAACTGTAGGTAATTTTACATATCCCGCAGCGTTAAAAAAATAAAAAATACAATGGACGTCATTCGAGCCGTGTAAAAAAAATAAAAAAAAAATACCTCGCAGTCATTAAGTACACACAAACTATGCCAACAAATTCACAACTGAAAAATGTGTCCCAATTTGTGTCGGAAAAACAGGAGCAACTCCTCCCCCCGCCCCCGTCCCCCGAAACAGTAACAATGACCCGCTTTATGAGCTCCTGACATGCATGTCATGGGCTACCTGCGTTTCTCTGCGCGACATGAGCTCTCTTTTCCATGGTCTTTTAGAAGAAAAGCGGGGTGTTTTCATAATCTTTTTTTAATGGCTGTTGTCTGGATACAATGTGACTGGAGATGCGGCGCAAGACGGTGCCGCGCGACGCCGCCGCCGTTGTGCGATCCAAAGGGCACGCGCTGCGCAGGAATCAGGGCGCGCGGTACTCACCGGTCCGCAGTGCATCGGACTCCCGGCGGCAGAGAGCAGACAGCTTTTCCGCTATTGTTTGGGTCTGCGGGGAGGTGGAAGCAGCCATTTTGCCCCCATATGCACCGCGAAGCTAAGGCGTGACCAATCGAGAGGAGGCGGAGGTGGGGATAAATGCAGCGAGTGCCACATCAACTATGGGCATCAGGGGACACTCTCCCTTACACACATACACACACGCGCACACACACACACACGCACACACCCCATCTTACCAGGGATATTTTCTCACCATGCTGATTCAGACACTTCAGACCCTGCACTACTGTCACTCATCTTGCACTGTTTTTCTTAGTATTAGCAGCAAAAAGGAAGACAATGTTCCATTGCCTTATGAGCATGTTTCTTCATGGCATTACAGGGTAACAAGTTCAAACTCCAGTCACTATCTGCCTCCAGATAACAACTGTGAAATCCATCAGAAGCACACAAAATGACCACAAAATAAACAACCAATGGAATGTTTGACACAATCCCGCTTTCAGAAATCCAGCCTTTTTGGGAGATTTGGTGCACTTCATTTAAACTGAGTGGTTTCTGGCTTTAAAACACAATCTGCACATATTCTATCGCCTGCAGTTGTGTCTATTCCTGAAATGTAATGATATGTCCATCCCAGTACCAGTTCTGATGTATTTGCGATCATTATCCTGCTGGAACACCCAATTGTTTTCAAGTTTTAACCATATAGCTGTGGAATTAAATGTCTGATGATGAATTTGGAAGTCGATTCTATTGTCCTTGTGCATTGTGGAAAGCAACAGTTTCACAGTATGCTTCTCACCCCACCATGCTTGACAGTCAGTACAATTTTCTTATTCCAACTCCTAGAACCAAAACTTCTTTTTATCTTTGTGACAAAAGGCTCAATATTTCCCCTGGCTTAAAATAAAACACATTGTGTCTAGAAAGTATTTGGCATATCAAGGTGTGTATCTGAAAAGTTCTATCAGGTTTCTATGTATCCATTTTTAAGCAGGGGCTTCTTTCTTGGTTTGAACCCAGTCAGTCAACAGCCATGCATAAACATGCTTCTCTATCTGTGTTTCTATTATAAACTGTCAATATTCAGCTAATGTCGGAGAAGTACACTTTCACCATGGTGATACTTCCACTATATAAGAAGCACAGTTAAAATAACACGTGAATAAGTTTGTTCACATAAGTGACTGATAAACATGTCGCGCTATCATCCACCAACTATTTTCTGTCTTGTTCTTCATGGTTTGCGCCAGTGGCAACATCCAGTTGTTGATTATGTGACTCATGTGAAGTGAAAAAAGTATTTCCATTGCAGTTCTGTGAAATAAACCAATTTTTATAGGGCCAAAAACACAACCTCATCCTAGCACCAAAACCTTTTTATAGAAAAATTTGAGTTTTTTTTTTTAATGGGCATGTTTCCATTAGGCAAATTTATCTTTGAAATGTCAAATTGCACAATTATACGGTCAATGAAATTGCAGCTACTGCGGAGAGGGACACAGTTCATGGGATACTTTGAATAACTAAACTGATCCCCTATCGGTTTAGGTGAGCTAGTTGGTTGAAACTCGGATAATATTGGTTGCTCTAAAAGGACAATGATTCCAAACATACACCAAAACCAGATTAGGAAAGGACAAAACAGGCCTCTAGATCCCTAATGCCAGATCTCAATCTGATTGAAAACCCGTGGATTATACTTAAAATCTGTCCAAGGAAACTAGCCAATCTAAATAAGATCCATCAACTTTGCAAGAAGAGACGCTCAATGCCCCGTCAGAATGATACCAGAGTGTGTTTAACAATAAAAACTCACCTTCACAGTCCTTCACTCCTTCCCCCTTCTTCCTGCGTGGACGATATCCTGGAGACAGGGCAACAGAGTCGGAGGGATAGAGGGTCTTTTCACTCGTCTCCCCTTCAAGCTTTACCTTAATAATTCCTCCATCTTTTGAGTCTCCCTCATCGCAATTCTCCTCCTCATCTTCCTCTGAGGAGCTCCCAAGACTGCGTGGGGGATCCGTAGGAATCACCAGATCTGGCCTGCTGGAGAACAACTCCCTCAGAATGTGGATCGGTGAGATGGTAACGTCCCAGTTAGTAATCCCAAAGTCACGGAGGTGAGCCCGGGCATGACTGGACAGGCCGGCCCGCGTGTCGAAGCCAGCGCTGCAGAACTCGCAGTGCATCAAGCTGAATGTGTCTGGGTCAAAGTTGGCAACTGAGGACAGAGGAGGAGGGAATGCAAGTGGAGGTTTAGGGACTCAGGCAACTTTTACCACTTGTTCTCTAAATATCTTAGTGTATGGATGCTGAAAGACGTTAAAATATGTATGTACGATCGTACACATTTCAGCTGTAGAATAAAAAACACCTCTACACCACCACAATGGAAACAGAAGATTTCCTCCCCAAGTCAGTTTGTAGCTCCATCCTTTTAGTCCTGTCATGAATTTGTTCTATTCTATAAGAAATAATATTGACCTGTTTCAACTGGAAATGCGTCAAAAGGGATTCAGCCTATCACTAACAGAGAACTCTCTGTTGGTGGGGTGTATTCTTTTATTTAAGGAGATTTCAATACTACAGAATTGAGGGGTGTAACAGTACATCTTTCCACATCAAAATTACTTAGTAGTACAGTCTTTTCGGGTCACACACCATGATAACAGTGCGTGTTTTAGACTTATACACAGGCAGATGTGGAACCAAAGAGAGGAATCCTCAGTTTCTCAATGTAACTGTAAAATCCAGCACCAAAACAATGCAGGGAGGACTCCCAAGTATCCCTAAAGTCTGTTATTTAGGAACGTTTTGGTTCCTCGTTTAGCTACATTGAAAGTGGAGAAAGGAAGGGTAGCAAGCCAGAGCTTTATCCCAAGTCTTTTCAAAATCCCTAAAATACGTAGCTAGCTCTATGCTAAATTTAATTACTCACCTGAAATGACATCAACCCAAATGCAAACATCAGTGGTATGAAGAAAATTAGGGCAAAGTCCAAACCCGGCTGCTTGTTGTCCAATCGGCTCCAAATACCTTTATGCAGATGTATGCCGGTACTGTCAAGAGGAGTTCCTCAGACAAGAGAGGTTTTTGCAAACAAGACGCATGTATGATTCAAGCACAACTGGTACACTGGTTTGCCTATCTAGCAAAACAAGTCCAAAGTCAATTAAAGCATCTTTTTACCATAGAATGATGGCACGGCCTTGTTCAAAGGTTCATCCCAAGGCAGTCCCATGCCAGAAGGGATATTTAGTCCCTCCAGTGTAATCTGGGTCTTCCCTGGTTTCTCATTCCAATAAGGCATGCCCCAAAAACCTCCAGAGGGAGGCAACCAGGAGTCTTCCACATCAGATGCCTCAACCACCTCACCTGGATCTTATCAATTCTGTGGAGCAGCTGCTCTACTCCGAGCCACATCCAGGTGATGCAGCACTGCACCCTGTCTATAAGGGTGAGCCCAGCCACCCTATGGATAAAACTAATTCCTATTGCTTCTATCTGAGGTTTTTTTTTTTTTTTTTTTGTCTTGTGTCATATGTTGTGACCATAGGTGAGGCTCAGAGCGCAGACGAGTCAGTAAATTGAGACATTTGATTCTTTTTGCCATGGCAATAGTTCCAGCAGACGAATATCTCCTGCTCCATCCTACCATGACTAGTGAACAAGGCACCAAGGTAGTTGAACTGATCTGTTTGGGGCAAAGATTGACCCCAACCCAGAGGGTTTTGCTGTTAGAGAACTATACCCCACAGACTTAGAGGAACAGTCTGTTCCATAATCCACCCAACCCATCCCTTGCTTTTCTCGTATAAAACATACTGAAAGTTTCTTGAACCGTGACTTTACAGTCAAGATATGAACTGAACCATCATTTTCATGTACTGTTACACCCCTACTAAAGTTACTATCTCAACGACAAGACTCAATCATGAAAATTAACAGACAACAATTATACATAATGTATGTGTTTCACTTGCCTGTTTAAAAATACTTAAGTAATTAACTTTCCAATGATGTTCTAAACGACTGAGATGCATCTGCAATCCATTTTTATCAGGTTGCAAGAATATTCTGCTCCAATCAGATGATTCTGGCATAAGAGCTTGCAAAAGGAATGCAGTCAGAGTGATGTGACTACATTTAAGGGCAAAGTTCCAGATTTGATTTAAAGCCGGTATATTCACATTTACAGCATCACTACTTCCATGCAAGCAGTCAATTAGACTACAAGACAAATTGACAGTCTTACTTGCAGCTCAGTCCCAAATTCACATCAACACACAATGATAATTCCTGTAACCTAGCCTGTCACGACAAACAAACGACCCTGGCAAACAACGTAGTGCCC
This sequence comes from Phalloptychus januarius, assembly GCA_902982915.1. Classification (NCBI taxonomy): domain Eukaryota; kingdom Metazoa; phylum Chordata; class Actinopteri; order Cyprinodontiformes; family Poeciliidae; genus Phalloptychus; species Phalloptychus januarius. Next base: position 3,124,039 of record CADWAE010000476.1, read on the forward strand.
AACCTAAAACGATGAGTTGGCCAAATGTGTTGCTCTTTTTAAGAGGTATGTCAGCAAAAAGAATCTCATGTAAATGTCACGCGAGATGCATCAGCTAAAAGAATGTGGACACATGTGGCCCTGATTAGTTCTCAGAGCTGCTATTGTGCTACCACAATTATATACTTCATGCAAGAGCCTTTAATCTGGTAATGACATTTATGACATAATTTAGTATTTAACTGCTTCATTACAGTTGAGACAAAAAAAAAATCCTACAAATGGGAATTGTAATGCAGCTACTGTATAATTTTTCCCAAGTTCAAACGACCAGACAGTAAACAAACTCTTTCAAAAACAAGAATTCAGTGCACACAAATGTGTTTTTTTAAAAACTCATATGTGGTGCAAATTAAGCAAGCATGCTGTGAAATATTATTAGCACTCTCACAGATTTCTGTTGTCTTTAATTTTTTTTGACACTTAGCATTCCTGGTCATAAAAAAAATTACCGTGGGAATAACATGATTTAATTTACTAAGAGCAAACAAAAATGTAATCCCTCCAGGATGACTTGCCTGGACCGATGGAAACATTAATTTTACTCTTAAGTGGAAAATCCTGCAGGAAAATGTCTGCCATTAGTCACATCAACCTCAAGTGCATTTGGGTTGTGCAGCAGGACGAGGGTCCAAAGCATGCCAACAAGTCCTATTCTGACTGGGCAAAGTCTTTAAGCAAGCAGTTCAAACTGAAAAACCCCAAACATGGAAGAATAAAAACAATTGTGCAAAGAGTTGGCCATACATCCATTACAGTAACAGTAAAAAAAACAAGACGTAGCTTCTATTGCAAACGCTGGATGGCATTTGTTGCCACTAAGGCTTAAAGATCAAAGCCTTGTCTCCACTAAGAAGTACCGGTCGGAGCTTTTCCGCTGACTTTTGGACTTTGGCAGGCTAAGCCCAAATGTCTAACAAATGACTAACACAGTAGTGCAACAACAAATGTGACATGCTGCTATGTATCATCCGTGTCACAAGCAGTGATGTTTTACTGTCCCCTAATCAATGAACTATGTTGTGTGACATCAGTAGTGCTGCCTTAACTGTACCGCACCAACGACCTATGACCTATGAAGCGGGCCCAGAAATGGCCTGGTATGGATCAGTTGTAATGGCTCAGTGGAAACGAGGCATTAGTTTCAACTCTTGTTTTTAAAATTCAGCGATGTCTTATAACATGCTTATAAAGATGTAATGACATGGTCCAGACTTCTGGTTCTTATACAGAACTAGTTGTTTAGTTAGGGAAAACTCCTAAAAGACAATGAACAGACGCCAAATCGACACACAACGAACCACTGACCTTTCTTCTTCTTCTTCTGATACGAGAACTTCTTCTCAATGGCGTTGACTTCCTCGGGGGAGATGAAGTGTCGCACGTTGTAGCTGACGCCCACTCGCTTCAGGTGGCCTCTCACGTGATTGGCGAGACCGATTCCGTTATGGAATCGATCGGGGCAGTAGGGGCACTTCCTCTCCACGCTCCTTAGCGCCTCTGAGTCCTCGTCAATCTCGTCGGCGTCTTTGTCGAAAACGCCCTCTGACAGGAAACACCGCATGTGCTCCTCGTCAGTGTCGTCGTCATCGCTGTCAGTTTGTGCCTGGGTTGCTGTGACCCTGCTGCTTCTCCTCAAAAAGAAAACCTTTCTGTCTTTCGACACCTCCTGTTTGTCTTGGTCCTTTGCACTCTTCTTGGCAGGTGTTGATAAGGTTGCCTCGTGTTGCGGCGGCGACTCCTCTGTCAAGAAGAAAAGGCCCGACGGAACGAGATTAATAGGCATCAAATTCAATAATGTAAGAAAAGACTTGGTATTGCTGATAGATGGGCTTTGACTAAAAGCTCCAGCAGAAGTTATTTAAGAAGCTCTTACTGCATATTGGTTAGATTTCTGTAGCTCTGCTTAGTTTTGTCACCAACGGCCAAGGAAAACATTTGACCTTCAGCAGCTAAATGCTACATTGTGTCGCCAGCTGATTGATAGCAGTTTGTCGTTAGCAAGACAGTGGAGAGGTGAGCGTTGGAGAATTTAAACGTAAAACTGATACATTGTCCTGTTGAGTAATTGGCTTCAAGTTCAGCAATTTTGAAACATGTAGAATTTGACGTTTTTTCCTTATTTTCTCTTTTTGAGGTAGTGCTGAAACAAAGTACAGAGTTTGGATTGGACTGCCATTAAATGGCCCAGAATTAGTCATACCTCTTAGACACAAATAACTATGGGCCAAAGAAGGTTTTTTCAACCAAGGAGTCCGTTTCTGAAAAGATGCAGGCATCTAATCAAGGTTGCCTATGGCCTATTTCTGCTAGGGGCGTGGATATTTCTGGACTTCCCTGTATAACTTTGGTGAATGTAACAGAAAGTCTAGCATCCAGTGTTCTACCCTACAGCCTCACCAGTGTTGTGCAGCTTCCTTCCCACAGGTGAGCTTGCCTCTCGCAGGGATGGCTTAGGTTCATCACTGAGATCGCATTTCTGCTCTTCCGCTTCACTCCCAGGCAGCGTGACATCATCTGCCTCAGGATCAAACTTGGACTGATCAGCGCAGGGCTTCCCTGCTGTCCTGAATCTCCTGTTGGCACCGCGGTCCGATGTCATGCTGTCCTCGGAGGCAGTGACGTCCCCCTGGTTTGTAACGGGAACAGCGTTGGGCGGAGATCCGCACTCGGAGAGGTAGCGGCAGTCTGGGGCTGGGTTTAATATTTGTGCATTAGACGCTAAGTCAGCCTCATTGTCCTGCTTAGTTGACATCTTCCCACGTTCTCTCGGTACTTTCTGACTGGGGTGGGGGAGGAGGATCTGCTTCTTTCTCTTGTGAATCTTGGAGTGATTAGCCAAAGCCTGGGACGTTCTTGTGCTGAAGTTGCACTCGGTGCAGACAAAGCGACGGCGGTGGGCCGCTGCTGGGCTTCGGACTGAACTCGAACTTGGGGGCACAGAGTCCACGTCGATGACGGCAGGGTCTGAGTCCTGAACTGAAAATGAAGCCGTGGACGCGGGAGGAGATTTCCCCATATCTCCGTCTGACATTTCGCCTGTATATTGTGCAACAGTTGGGTCAGCGGGCCCGTGCCTCATTGCCCTGCTCTCCAGTGCGTCAGATTCTTTTGCCTTTTCGTTTTCGTTCAGTTTCTCAATCTCCTCCAGGATCGTGAGGCGAGACTCCTGGTGCCTTCTTTGGTGGTCGGCCAGCGCCGGGCGGTTCGGCAGGTTCCATCCACACTCGGCGCATCGCAGGCGGCTGCCCTTGCCTGAACGCCTGCCTCCGCCGGGGGAAATCTGGCAGTGCTCGGTCATGTGCTCCTGCAGGTGAACCTGCTTCTTGAAGTAAATGCTACACTCCACACAGGTGAAGATTTCATTGCCCGCCTCCAACCCACTTTCCTCCGCCTCTTCTACCTTCCCGTCGTTTTCTCCGATCTTTGTTTCGCCATCATCAAAGCTGACTTCCTCAAATTCGTAGACATCTGCTGCTCGACTGAACGCCGCGGTCTCGTCGGTTTTGGATGTTTGAGGGCTCAGTCTTTCCGACTTGTGGCTTTCGGGTGATCCAATCCCAGAGAAGGGTCTGAGCAGCGCCCTCTTTCTTCTGCACCGCTGAATGAAAGTGCAATGAGCCCATGGAGCAGGAGGTGGACTCTCTGGGTCGGAGTCTCCAGGGAAGGTGTAAACATCTCTCTCAGGCTCCCTGGCTTCATTTCCCTTGGGCTTTGTCTCTCCCTCGCCGCTGTCAGCCTCCTCCTTCGGGGAGGCTTGCTTTGGTTTTCTTTTGGACAGAAATGGCTCGGCAACCCCAGATCCTCTCCAGTCTCTGTTATCTGCTGCTGGGAAAAAAAGCACGGCAATTCAGACGGATGAATAGAGACGTATCAGATTCGCTTTCTACCTTATGGTACTCACATTCTGTTTGGCCAAGGCGACTTGTATTTGGCTCCTCTTTGTTTGTGCTCTCAGTGTTGTCACTACGCCCCTCTGCAGGGGTGGATGTGTCAGTCATACTACTGAAGGAATGCAGTTTCTCAAATTCCTGGTCATCCTCACCATCGAGCCTATTGGAAAGGAAAAAATTACACGGCTTCTGAGAAGACGGAAACTGCGACTAGGCGCTCCCTTTCATTTCTTTCTAAGGGCGACGGCTACCAACAAGGATGTTTTAGTCATGAATTTAATGCTGCCATTCCTATCTTCAACCGCTTGATGCAATGACACAGTGTATTAAAACTACTGCTGTCAATCGATTACATTTTTTGAAAACACACTCATTGTGATTAATGCCTACTTTGAAGTATAAATATGCTCTCAGTTGCGGTCGATCCCCATGAACTCAGTGACCCTCCGTCGGACAGAGGTCAAAATAGGTAGCTTGACTAATCTACATTATGCAATATTAACGCGCTAAAATGTTCAGCCGAATCGCTTGTGTCATGTGTGAACATTGGCAGCCCTAAATAAAATCCAACATCCAAATCAAATAATGTTGAGTAGAAGCCTTACATTTATGAGGTCTCCTTCTCTGGAGATTAGAGAAAAATAATTTTCACTTGTAATACCCACTGCTATTTTAGGGGTTGAAAATTTTGTCGGAATAAAGGAGAGGAATCTGAAGAAGGAACCCGGGCACATCGGATTCCAACACCAGCACCAGAGGTAGAACACCGAAAGGTGCCTCACTTTGGGTCAGAGGGTTTTGCTTGACATGCATTTCTACTCTCTGTCCCCTCTGAATCTCTTATTGACTTAAGGGATTTTGGTTTTCTGTTTCAACAGTGGTTCTGTCCCAGGGCCCAGGTTGTTTGAACGTCCTGTGGCCCTTTTCAGATCTTCGAGTCTCTCCACGGCTCGAGTGCTTTCACTTTAGAATCGGCTAACAGCTCCAGTGGGCGGAGACGTCATAGGAGGGCGACCACAACACGATCGGCACGAACCACAAACACAATGCAACAATACAGGACATGGAAGAAATGTTGCACATTCTGCTCAGCCAGTGGCTATTTTTAGTCTTATGCCAATGTAACAAATACCAATGTCACAACCAAAAACATCCCCCCCCCTCCACCCCAACCAACAGATTCTTGACCCGGTGATCCGTCCTGGTTCCAACATGTTGAATACATTTTCTTGTGGTTCTGACTCTTTCGTGCCTGAGCCTCGGTCTAAGCTATTCCCAGCTTCCTGAAGAGGAGACGTCACAAGGACTGATCAGCCAATCAGAGAAGAAATTATGGAAATGTGCGGCAGCGCCACACCACACAGCCAATCAGAATATTAGAATTTTCTCGACTGCATTGTTTATACATATCTACAAAATATCTCACCGCCTACAGCAGTACACACTTAATACTATTCTTTGTTGAAAGTTAGGCAAGGTAATTAAAACACGCATATCTTGAAGATTCTATGACGCAGTCTGCAAGACAAATGGAGTCATTTTAAACGATCAAGAGTCAAGTTGAAATCCAAGAATATAGCAAAGTGTTTTTGAAGGCTTTGGTGACTATGCTAATGAAAACTCAGAGGTTTTTGATTGTCAATCAAACTCAGCATCTCTGACCTCAGAGGCCAGCAGATGGTAAAATGAAATCTTTCATCTCCGACGTTTTTGAAGATTCTTTGGTCACTATGTACAGACGAAACGGACAAAAGCAGAGTCAGCAGCACAGACGCGAATGCTAAGCGAGGCAACATTTCTCGGGATAGGTGTAGTCTTCAGTGCGGTTTGGTCTAGATTGTAGGTCGAATGTCTGTTTAAACCCAGCAGCACTGCCAAAATAAAATGAGGTTTAAATAGTCAATAAAACAGATGAACTGAGACATGATTTTCTGCCAACCTCCATAAAGGCAGCCTGAGGGGAAATAAAAAAAAAGCTTGCATTTATATATAAAGATCATCTTTACTTTAACGAAATCTTAATGAGATTCTGTTTCAGCTTTCAATCATAAACCCATTATTTTGCAAAAAAAAAAAGTGTAAACCACACTGAATGTATCATTTCTCTCAGAAAATGTGCAATTTTCACCAGAAAACTGTGACTGTGCCCAAGTAATTAATTTATGCAAAGAAATCAACACTGATTATGCTTCATTAATTTCAACTTTGAATGTTGAAATGACAAGAGGCATAAGTATTGAAAACTAAGAAAATGACTTGCAAAAAGGCATGGACTAAAAATCATCATCGCACTAAAGATCATCTAAAATCCGTCAGTATTAAGAAAGCAATCTTGCCTGCTGTCAGTTCAGACTAATACTGGCTGCTTTAGTCCAGATTCATGGCATTCAGCAAATGTTTCTTATTACCAAGGTATTGCACAAGGAGGGTAAAAGCAAAGACTACACTCAAAACCTGTGCAACCTAACTGTTGCAACATATGCTGATGGCGTAGGTTGCAAGCCTATTTCTAAACATCTGAATGTTCCAGTGAGCTCTGTTGAATCTGAAAGTGGAAAAAAATAATAATAATTTCACCATAAACCATCCGAGATTTGCTGTTCTTAATAATCCTAATAGAGGAGTCAAAAAACTAATCAGAAGAATTGTCCAAACTCACAAAGCGTTTCGGTACATGGAATAAGCATTTGTAGTTATTTTAATGTATAAAATAAGTAAAACACAACGCTCTACGCACAAGACTAAGTTTGCATTTGAAAGATGAGACAAAAATGTATTTCTTTAGATTCATTAAAAAGGCAATGTACCAAAGACACAGCCAAAGAAACTAATAAAACTGAGTGAAACACTAGGCTGGAATCCAAATTTAGATTTATGGGAATAATCAGTCTATTGAAAACATTACCACATTCATACAGTAGATGAATGGAAGTTACCAAAAAAAAAACCTTCTAAATGCCAAATTTTTATTACACATAAAACTTTTGAAGGATATCGATACTGATCCTTCTGATTTGGGTTGATGTTAACAATCGATATTTATTTCCTTCTTATTTGCCGATTGTTTCTGGAGGTGGGAGGGAGGTCAGCAGGATTGTTTTTGGGGTTTTTTTCCAAGGTCGAAAGGATAGTGAAATATATATATAATGTAGATGATATCAATAAATATTGGTTATTGGCCATAACAGCTAAATTAATATTGGATATTGATATTGGCACAAATTTTCCAATCCATGCAGGCCGAATTAATACAACCAGGAATAATTTTAGAATAAATATTAGCATTTAGGGATGCACAGTGGGGCAGTTGGTAGAGCTGTTGCCTTGCAGCAAGAAGATTCTGGGTTCGATTCCCAGCCCGGGGTCTTTCTGCATGGAGTTTGCATGTTCTCCCTGTGCATGCGTGGGTTCTCTCCGGGTACTCCGGCTTCGTTCCACAGTCCAAAAACATGACTGTCAGGTTAATTGGCCTTTCCAAATTTTCCTTAGGTGTGAGTGTGACCTGCAACAGACTGGTGACCTGTCCAGGGTGACCCCACCCCTCGCCCGGAATGTTAGCTGGAGGTAGGCGCCAGCAACCCTCCTGACCCCACTAAGGGACCACGGTGTTAGAAAATGGATGGATATTAGCATTTACTGTGTGCTGCAGAACATGCCAGTCATGTAGCTGGATCCCCTCTTAATGTAATTATTCCAGCATGTATTCCTAATTTTGCATATTTCTAACACATTATAAAAACAGAAAATATCAGCAACTAATGAAATTCCACTGGTAACGGACAGTCACACGAAAAGGAAGAAACAACCCGTAACGGTGTTGAGAACGTTTAGTAATTTACTGCGTATATTCCAAATCTGCCGCATTTCATTTGAACGCAGAAGTCGCTTCGTTCATAAACGGCCTCCGTGAACTGTTTGATTTCAGTTCATAATCGTTTATAATGTAGACGTCGGGGCCACAGACAAGACATGTTCACACATTCCATGAATTTAGACTTTGCACTTTATAACACCTCAGACAATTTCAGTTGAAATAATCATTAGAGAAATCTGACGTAATGAGAAAACTCTTGACTTCCCCCTTTGGTTAAAGATTGGCAGATGTTACGTAACATTAGTTAACCTTGTTTTACCTCTGATATCGACGTGAGCCCCCGGGGCCCCTTCCTCACCTGAGTCCGGCAGAAGGAGATCCCGGGCTGTGGGTGGCCAGACCGTGAGGGTTGGAAAAATTCTGGAGCTCCTCCTCTGACATCGTCACAGCAGAGAGAGAGCACACAACCACAGAAACATCACTTCACAGCTCCACGGTTTAAAAACAAAAAAAAAAAAACTGTTAAAACTACCGGTTATACTCCGGTTACGTCTCGAAATGCAAAAACTTCTGACTAGAAATAACATTTAGAACAGCATAAGTAGAGATGCACCAATCAGGCTTTTGCCAGCCGATCCAGATATTTGCAAAACTTTTGCAAGCTGTTTTTTTTTTTTTTTTTTTTTGGGGGGGGGAAATTTTGTTGTAATTAACCAAATACCAAATATCCAGAAGAAACATTAAACATAAAAAAAGCAATTCACTCATAGAGATGATGTTTCAACAAACTTCAAAACATTTGACAGAAATTTAAGTAAAACAACACAGAATTGAGGGGTTTCACTTCTTTCTACAAACAACAATCTGGCAGCTGCAGATGTGTTGCTTTAAATTTGATTCTTCTAAATAAAATCTAGAGCAGGGGTCCGCAACCTGTCGCCACGTATTGCTCTACATATATATATATACTGAATAGATACAGCTCTGGAAAAATTAAGAGATCACCTGAAATGACCAGTTTATCTGATTTTATTGTTTATAATTTTTTTATTTTTTATTTTATGAACTTTTGTGACAACATGTCTCTGAAATTCTAAGCAGAAATTTTGTGTTTATTTGCAGAAAATAAGAAACGGCCAAAATAGCGAAAACAATCCGGTGCTTTCAAACCTCACATAATGCAAAGAGAACAAGCTCATGTTCATTTAGAAACAACAACACTAATGTTTGAACTCTGGAAGAGTTCAGAAATCAATATTTGGTGGAATAACCAGGAGGTTTTCAATGGAGCTCAGTGAACTTTCCAGAGCTAGATACATATACATATGAAATGTATTGAGGTTTGTTGTTTTAATGTGACAAATTCTAAAAAAGTTCAGGGACTAAGAACACATCCCTGTTGATTCCCAGTCGGCGCTAAATCATTGGAAAAATATCCCAATTTCAATTCCCTGCAGATTGATTGGTGCATCGCTAATGACAAAAACCCTAATGTTTTAAACTGTTTCTAGCTGTGTGTTGCACTTTGGTGCCATTTTGTAACTTCTCATACATTTTACTATTGTTACAAATGTGTTACCATCTAGGGCTTCCTTCTCTGAGTCCGAGTCCCAGCTAAGAGAGGAAGGAAAGGCTGAGGACTTGAATCTCCTCTGTGCGTCCCTCTGAGGGTCTGCGACCACCCGCTCTGGGTCGTCCTCACCGTCTAGCTCCCACGCGCAGTCGGCTGTCATCAAGCCGTCGCTCAGATTTGGAGAACATGAGGACTAGTTCACAGAAACACAGGTCAGTGGTGGCTGTCTGATGTTGGAAACAACATCAACAACAAAGTGGCGAAGGTCTTACCTCTAAGCTGCAACTGAGGAAGTTAGCGGCGGTCGGATTTTGTGCTGAACCATAGGATAGGGGCCCATTGCTGGTCCCTGGGGTTAGGGGCTGCCCATCTGGCTCCATGGTCCCCCAGAGGACAGTATGGAGTCCCACTGGCAAACAGCCTCCCTACATTGTGCAACCTCTTCTGAGTCTGGCAGCACACAAACTCAAACTTAACTTTTTGTTTGTTTGTTTTTCGCTGCAAGAAACTTTTTATGCTGCAAGAATGTGCATGCACTGACAAACAGAGTTGCAAAAAAGCACAGGAACAATGCAATCTGCAGAATCTGCCTGGTCCTATTCCCCCAGCTCCAGTTTTTTTCGTGCCGTCTGACCTATTTTTAACAATATGTCTGGTATTTAAGAATCAAATGGGGCGCCCAGATGGTTACATAAATAAGTGGCCTTTATATTCAGGCCCATGTCCTCCCCTTGCCTGCTGCCCCCTCTAGAAAAGCAGGGAAACGGATCGAGATGTCCCCTGGGCTTCGCCTCTGTCGCCTCCTAAGACGTGGCTCGTATCGATCCAGACGGACAGGTGATTGGGGACAACAACACATCCGTTGCAGATTTCAAAAAGAAAAAGGAAAGGGGGGGGGGGGGAAGAGAACTGCAGCTGTTTTCTTAAGAGCGACTACTCACTGAAATCGGCCTGGTTTGCGGGTCGCACGGCGAGGCTGACACCGTCTTAAGCACCGTCCGTCATAGTTTCTGGGCCGGGATCCGGAGCTTCACGAGCCGCGCCGATGCTCGCGCGAGGCTCCGACGGGCTCCGCGCGGACCAGCTCGCCGCCTGGTCTCTAGTCGCTGCTCGGGCTTTTCGATAGGATCCCTCCTCGGAGGTGCCAGGCGGAGGACTCCATGTTATTCAGCTCGCAGGCACGCCACGGCAGCGTGCGTAACGTCAGCGGGGAGGGCGACGGAAAGAGTTGGGAGAGGAAGCCCACCGGGGGCGACTTTAATTAGTACAAACTTTTACAACTGTAGGCTCTTTACACATGCTGTGCGCTTAGTTATGTTACGTCGGTCTTTATTTAAATGTCAGGACAAATGTTTTCGTACTGGCGAATAGCTATAAAGTTAGCAAACCGAGCGTCTGACAGTAATGTTTCTTATTAGTGTGGATTTTTTTAGGTGACGTCAAATTGTGAAATTCTGTTTTTCCACGCTATGTTGAATTTATAACATCTATCTTAAATATTGTAATGTAAGTACTCACATATGCACATTGTTGGACACATACACATCCCTCGTTTGTCGATTAAAAACATCCACTACGTCTGTTTTTGTGGATAAATTCGTTTAAAATAAATACAGGCTGGAAATCGATCAACGTCTGATTATTAGTCGGTGCGTTGGCTCCCCCTACTGGCCGTCAAATAGGCAGCGTTCCTTTATTACATGTAACTACGAGTAAAACCCATGTTTTTAGGGGTTCGTAAACATTGGCGGTCCTAGAAGGAATGGCGTTCAGGGCCAACGCCTCTTTCACCCACCCCAAACACACCACACACACACACACACACACACACACTTCACAAATAAAGCCTTTTCTGCAATTAATTTAAAATAAACTATTTTACCTGAAGAATAAAATGGAATAATACATGGATCAATATATCTATAATTCTGTTACATAATATATATGATATAAAAATGATGTGTGTATATACACACATCATTTATACCACTTTTTCTCTTCTCTTCTAATACTTTGTTCTAGCAGCAAAGTAGTAGGTAAGTAGAAACACACATATGTTCAAATATAAAGGACAGAAGAAATCAAAGAAAAGTACATACCGCTTTTATAAGAACTCTAAAGATTGGGTAAGAGGAGTAGGGCTGTTGTGGGCAAATAAATAAATAAATTTAGACTTTTTTTGATCAAAATTTTGAGGAAAGAAGTCAGAATAATAAAAAAAAAAAGTTTTTTGTTCTCTTTGGGGTTTTTTCCCCAGTTGCGCTAATTATCTTCTGTAGAAAATTAACCAGCAATGAGCTAACAGGAAATGTATCCTAAAATACTGGTGAAATTGTGCGGCGGTATATTTGTGCTATGCACAAAAATACAGACTGATGGTCTTGCATATTTTCGCGATTCAAAATGCTTTTAGTTATACAAGTTTGACATCATTAAATACAAAAATGTAATGTCAACGCTATAATAAGACTCAAATTTCATTTGGTCATATTTAAATTTGCAGAATTCAAGCCAATGTGTACAGATGTTGGCATCCCCACAGAGAGGACACAAAAGCCGACACACTGTGGCAATTTGTGTCCATTTAAATAAAAATTTTTGCACTCGAGCATCTTCAGCCGTGCAGATCGGTGCAGTCTGAGCCAAAAAGTCAACGACATGAGCAGCAGAAGCGCTGACGGAAAAAGACGTCTGTATGAGAGACAAGATTTCAACACGGAGTTCAGCTGGGAACATTTGCAACTGTTGGCATGATAGTGCAATCAGTGGAAGGCCGTACAAATGTTTCCAGTGCTGAAGGTTTGCTTAGGAAACAGACTGGCTCTTCTCTACGACGCTGAAAAAGCAGCAGAGCTTTTTTCTGGCGAAAACATCGGCAACGACCGGGGTTTTGACAGAAAGGGATCCGCTTAGAGGAGGCAGTAATTCATCTGTTATTACAGGAGACGTGTTGATGCAAGTCAAAGTGCTTGTTAAGCTACTTTTGGGAATTATTATAGTGACTTTGCTGCCTCAAGAAATACACAATCTGGTGGCTTTGATTCTGTCACTTCATATGCTTGGAAAAAATGGGATTTGGAAGGTCTTTGAACAGGCGTGAACAAAATAAGAGTCTTAACCAACAAGATGCCAACCAACTTATTTGAAGCTGTAGTATGTAACTTTTATCAAAACAATTTTTTTTTTACACATTTAAGGCTGTTATGATGTTGTGACAGTATGTTACAAGACAGATTGAAAAGAAATTGAGCTCTTCTGCTTTCTGCTAGTGCTAATTAGAAACAGCCAGGAGGAGGGTCTCAGCGCTGTCAGTCATCCTCCCACAGGCGCTGCTCATCCTCCCATTTCACTTCGCCCTTTCACTCAGCTACACTGCAGCTAGCATAGCTTGTTGTAAAGGCTAAAGCTACCGATGACGGCAGATTAATGGTTTTCCAGTTACCGTAGGTTGTTTCTTTGCCGTTAGCACATTTAGCAACAAGCACATGAGATTGATTGACAGCACTAAGACCTGCCTCCTGCCTCTGATTGGCTGTTTTTGTTCCGGAGCAGTACATTTTATATTTTGTTTCATTTTACATATTAGACCAATACAAAGAATTACATGAGAAATAAGGAGCAGAAAAAATCTTTATTGTATGTTTTTTTTTTTGTCTTCATTCTCCAGCTTCACAGGCTCATGACTTTTGTGTCTTGACTTTCTGTAAAGAAGAAATAAATATGTAAGAAAATGAAGGTGAACAAACCAAATCTTTTGCTTTAAACCAACAGTATAATGAACGTCGTATTCGTGAAGACTTTATCACAAATCTTCATAAATTGTGTAGATGTCAAGCAAATATACAAGACTCAATTGTCTCGAACTATGGTGCAACGTCAAAACTAAGCAAACTGAATTTGGAAAAACAAATCCAAATTCTCTCATACAAATATTTTACAATGTCTCTCAGTATGGTGAGATTTGGAAACTTCAGTATCTACTGGGGTGTTTAACACCCACGGCATGAAACAAAAACGAAACATTGTGACCGAGGAATTGATTCTGTTGAGACAACCTTGAACTTTTGAGTCGGCCCACTCTGGTGAAGAGACATACAATATTTAAGGGATTTAAGCCCTTTAAATGAAATAATGTTAATAAAATTCCAATGCACAAATAAAGTAAATATCATCCCTGGAGAATCTGTATCATTAACTAACTTTTAAGTATGAAGGAATAGAGTATAATGTTGGCTTTACATACTGAAGAACAGTACATTCAGACAATAAACCAATAATGATAAATATCACAACAGCCATGTCATCAATAGCAATAAATAATACATCTTGAACAACATTCAAGAATTTCACTCATCTCCTATCCAGAACTGCACAGCATTCTGGGAGATGTAGGCAGAGGATAGAATTTAGCCACTCCTCTCTGTCAGCTAGCTTAGTCTGTGGCATGAGCTAACTCACTGATAGGTTACCTAACAACAACGTGAGTAACTTGCAATTTAAGGTTTTGCCATCATGCCTATTAAACTGTGGAAAAATAACAAAATAAAAATCAACAGTGTGAAAATTGATGATAAAACAGGAAAGATCACGTCACCAGACTGGTAGTATTTCAGAGATAAAAAAAAAACTAGCCAATAATTATCGACATCGACTGATATGAAACTCATCTATCCTTACACGTTTGTCATCCAACCCTATGCCACATTATTCAGATTTTTATTTGTGGACATAAAAATACTAGAACTGCTGATTGATCAACTCTATCTCATGTGGCGTCGGTTATTGACAACTAACCACTTTCAAGGCTAATTTCTAATCTCGTTAAAAAGTAAAACGCATCCGTTATGTTTTCAGCTGCATTTCTTAGAGCCCAGAATTTTCACCACATTACCGTCCCAAGAGACACTACTCAGTATAATGGAGGATTCCTACGTACCCCAAAGTGTTCCCAGCCAGTGATTTCTTTGTAGAAGGCGTCTCCTGGACAGGTTGTGCTCACCACATCTCTGTGCCCTTGCAGGGTGTAGGAGGACACTAGCCCACCTCTGTCTACTGCACAGGATGCCAGCTGATCTCTCACCAGACTCATGGCATGCTGAGACGGCAGATGGGTTTGGTAGTCCCCAATAAAGGACACGCCGTAGCCTCTAGAGTTTTGCCCGTAGGTGTGAGCTCCCTGGATGTTCCAGCCCCGGCCCTCGTAGATGTACCCGTCAGAGCCAGCTACAAAGCTTTAGAAGGATTGTATTGTGAGTTTAGTGCGTACCTTTGGCATGCAGAAGTAATCTTTCAATGCTGTGGAGTTTACCTGTATCCTATGTCATCCCAGCCTCTCTCTTCTTGGTGGAAGCGCTGCATGGCTCGCATGTCTGCAGAACATTTCTCAAAGGTCAAGCAAGGCTCGCTTGGTGTGTGGGTGTGATGGATGAACAAGAAGGGCAGAGGCAAGGACAGGTAGGTGGGCGTTCCTCTGTACGGTTCAGCGCCCCACATACATCGAGAAATGATGGGTGGGCAATCTATGAAGACATAGAAGGCATCAGATGTTTATTTACAACATTCTATTCTGTTCTTGAATTCTTTGAAATCTTTCAGTTCCTTGGTCTGATCTCATACTTACCCAGGTACATGTGAACAAACTCTTTCATTGCCATTTTCATCACAGCCCTCAGCGTCCTCCTAGTCTCCACCTTCATCTTTGGTTGTCCTGTTAGTCTTTGTTGCAGTTCCACGGCCATCATTGTCTTTTTTATCAGGGGAGAAGGGAAGACCAAAAGTTGGAAGTTCTCCCTGCGACGTTGACTGATGAGACGTGGGGCACTGTCCATCCCCTTCCTGTCCAATTGGTGGCTGTAGTACTCCTTCAACAAACTGCTGAGCTTGAGTAGACGACTGGAATTGGCTGAAATCTCCATCCCCAATATCATGCCGTCCATTCTTCCGTTGATCTGAGCTACCGTGAACAGATTTGGTTTGCCTGAGAGCGTGAAGACCTGAGGAGACGTTACGTTGTTCCAGCATCCGTCAGGCCCGAGTTGATGTGTGCCGGAAGAATGACGTCTGAAAGAAACACCGAGATCTTTGGCGAGAGTGAGTTGGAAGTGAGCATGACATTTATTCTTGAGGATTCCCGCTTCGATGCCCAAGAGGAGCGGTGCAACGGTTACTGTGGTACCGTCCGGGGTCAGAACCACGCCTTCTTCTTTGAAATCTTCCAGCACCCTGTGATGCACAGCCTTGCGAACGTATTCTGAGAGGTGAGCAGGCATTTCAGAAGCAGTTTGAGCGTCTGGAAGGAAGTGTCGGATGAAGGCATCATTTAGGCCAGCTGCTCTGCGCAACCTCTTCAACACAGTAGCTGGATCTGAGCCAGGGTCCTCATCTTCTATCTGCTTTACAGCCCTGATGAAGTCTTCCATGTGATATGAAAAGGAAGCTGGAGACAAAACCATTTGTTGCACATATTAAAATAAGCATCTTTTGACAACTAATACTGAGGTAATGGAAACTGAAGTTCTCTAAAGACGGATACATTTAGCTAGCAATGTCCCGGAGTAGCTCAATACCAGTCTGTAAAATGGCTACTTAGCTAATGTTAGCTTGTTGTTGAACCCTGTTATCTCTTGTCCCAGAAACAGTTTTCTAAGTATATTACTACTATAGTATATGCAACCTTTCCAACATAGTCTTTTATAGGAGAAGGCAATAATTCTACTATTGGGATGAATTATTTTGACTGAAAAACACATTTTTTAGGATGTATTTTAAGTTTTAACACTGGATACTGGTAAAACTAAAAGTAAGTATGTTCAATATCTATACTGAGTGTTAAGGTTGAGTGCAATGTTTCTGACAAAAACGAAGGTAAAGTATGATTTCTGGCAAAAATAAACGCTCTAAACATGTGTTTTAAGTTTGAACACTGAATGCTAGATTTGGGCTAAAAAGCCTTTGTCCTTTCAACAAAGTGCCCAAAAGTCAAAAACATAAAGTGTCCACACAACACTTTGTTCTTTGGACAAAGTGGATACTTTATTTGGGCAGGACACTTTATTCTTTGGATAAAAGTGTAATTTCCGAGCAATGATGGCTACCCAGGCCATAGTTTTAGGCCAGATTCTATGGCCCAAAACTACAGGTGTTTTGTTATTTTTGAAATCAATAAATAAATGTTTTTAATAGCTTTAAATTGAAATATTGGATGTTACTCTTTATAAAAAAAACTGAAATCTTAGCATTGAATGTTTCTTCCTGAAGCCATTTCTGGTCAGTGAAACTAATTAACTTATTTACAGTAAGTTCCTTTAAAGTTCCACTTTTGGGCTGTCCATAGTGAAACAAAATCTGACAGGAATAATTTTTCTGGGGGTCAGCAAAATGTACTTCCTCTGTGGGGAATAAGACCATTAACAAAATATAAAAACATAAATCACTGTCTAAAACCTCACAGGAAACAAAAAAGAGGTGAAATCTGGTAGGATGATAATCCCATGTCTTCAACAAAATGTTGTTGAACATTTTATAATACAAGAAAAGTACAGATTAAAAAAAAATACATTGTCTATTGTTAATTTAGTAATTAACAATAGACTCATAGAAAAATGTTAATTCTGACTTTGCTCAGGTAAAGGCTGAAAAACAATACTGGTTACTTCCAGTATTGCTTTTAAATAGTAGTAAAATTTTAGCTTCCAAATCAAAATCAGGGTGAGTAACATCTAGTCAGATCCCTTTAGACGCTTAACTCAATTTTAGAGGATTATAATTGTTTTGTTTTGTTGTTTTTTGAGCAAAACTAACCTTGAGTTTTGCAAAAAAAATATTTTTTTTTTTTTTGCAAAAAAATAATTTTTGCTAAAAAAAAAATTGCCTCAACACAATCATTCCCTTAAACGTGCTCCTTCCTTATGGCTCAAGAAGTAGTCATGAATGAGCCAGAAAATTATTTTATCACAAAAAAAAAAAATTTAAAAAGTGAGAAGAAACAGATAATGTTTACCTTCTGCATACGTGCTGACCAGCAGCACCAGAAGAGCTAGGGTTAACTTATACCAGCCTTTATCCATCTCGAGCTGTACGCACTTTGAGGTCCAGGCTCCCAAATGTGCGCACCTTTAATGTTCCGCCTCTCATTTATAGATCTCCCGCACGCGCGCGCAGTGTGGTTACGCAACGTGCCGCGCTCGTTCTCTGGATGGATTATGTTTGCTAGCAGTATGGGAAACGGTCACCTGTGACATGAGCCAGACATTGTTCTCAACTGAGCGGCGAGGAAAACACACAGTTGAGTTAAGAAAAGTGCCATTTCTGTAATAAATCTCAGTGTGTCATTAACGTGGCCACGCCACTGTATAAATTAGGGCCGCTCCTCTCTGAGGCAATAATGTTTTCTCTTGTTAATCACGTGTTCCGGTGTTATGGCGAGGCTGCTTTTGATGTGCGCACTGAGGCAATTCAGATGTTCCCTCCGCAGGACTGTGACATTAACGCGGTGAGCGTGCAGAAAACCCAGAAGTTCCGCGTAGATTGTTAACGCACCGACTTGGAGAGGAGAAAGGGAAGTGCAACGTTGTCCTGGTTGATATGTAAAGTCCGCTGCAGACAGACAGATGTCCGTTTACCGTATCTTGTCGGACGTCGAACAAAGTGACGTTTATGAGAATAAGCTGAAAACATAGAGATGTAGGGAAGTTAGTCTGGTATAAGAAGTTAGTCTGCCACAGGACATATAAGGAAAACTGAACATTTTTAAAAGAAGCAGCTCTGATTGGCTGAGACAAAATTTGGCCTACTGTAAAGCATGGTGGTGGCAGCGTCATGCTTGGGAGTTCGCCTTCCAGTAGGACAACAATTCTACGCATACAGCGAGCTAAATGCAGCTACAATGAGATGGTTGGGATACAACTGAGATGTTACAAAGGCGTAGTCAAAGTCCAGACATAAAGCAGATGTGCAAAGCTGGCAGAGAGGCCACAAATGGAAAAATGGGGCTGAATGGAAATACATGCCACAACTTTCAGATTTTGGGGGGTTTATAAAAAAAAACCCAAGAAAACAGACAGTTTTACTTTTACTTGAGTAATATATAAAAACAAACAAAGAAAAAATATTATATATATATATATATATATATATATATATATATATATATATATATATATATATATATATATACACAACACTTATCAACACTTATCCAGTTGTAACATTCATAAAATATCTATTTTAAGCATCAGTTTAATCAGTTTTGTGATGGAAAAAATATATTTAGAACTGTTTCTCCTGCCTGAATTTGTTATTTTATTATGTTATTTGTATTTTTTGTATTTTAGCTTAGCTTTAAAACAACAGAATATGCATATAACTTTAAATTTTGGCATGTCTGATTAACATAATTTTAAATGAGATGTTGTGGTCAATTAATTAGCACATGACCATACATTTATACTCTTACTTCAGTAGTTTTTTGGATGACAACTTTTTATTTTCACCTGTATGAAAGGACGTTGAGGTAATGCACTGCATCTACTGGAGGACAGGTTTTGGCTAATGCATTCATCTCAGATCAATAAAAATAAAGCGCAGCAAATCGTTCGGCTCCCGCACACTAGGTGGCGGAATACAGTCAAATTCCAATACGTCACAACAACAGAAAGAAGAAGAAAACGGGAAGAAACGCTTCAACATAGCTGCTTTAACTTCTGGAAGGTGCGTTTATCTCCTTAAAACATTATTTACATTTGCAGTTTTGAAAGCTAATAATGTATTACACGTTTTTCGAGGAGTGTATGGTTTTACCTCTCGGATATATTTCTAGTTAGAGGTGTTACTGGGCTATTGCTAGTAGCTAAGCTGCTAACACTTAGCACTGACCAGCGGTTGGATTTAGGATAAACCATAGATTTAAGTCGAATCGCATTTTAACATTTTAGGTTATTTTGCGTCTAACTTACAACCGGAATCCCCAAAGTTGCCATATTTGTTGTGATTTTTGCTTTTTCCACCGAATAAGAAAATGCTGTTTCTCGTTCCCACAACCAGGGTAAAATGAACTAACATCCTGTTTGAATTCCTGGGGTTTACGTAGCAGGACAATATAAAATGAAGCTGCTTTTCCCAGCTCTAGATTATTATTTATTGACATAAAACGAAATGAAAATTTAAAAATTGTCTGTTGCGTTCAACCGTAGGCAACTTAACTCGCGCAGCTAGTTGTAGAACTTCAATAATTTATTCAATTCAAAAGTACATATTGAGCTAGAAGGGGAACTAAATGTTGTTTTGACTCGTATTATTAAAGATTCTTCAGAGTTGCTCTAGATTCTCATAGTAGTGGGCAGAAACGATCTCCTGCAGCAGTCTGTATCACGGTGAATCTGAAAAAAAAAGCCTCTGACTGAGGATGACACTGGAAACGTTGGACTATAATGTTCAGCAGCCTAGCAAAAACATGTCAGCAGTTAAATTTTGACTTGCGATGCACCTCAGTTGGTCGCTGTCATTGCTCGGCGGCTAAAAGAGGCCTAAACGTTTGGATTCCCCGGTTCTCCAGCAGGAAATGGACACGCGCTTCACTCGGGGAAAGTCCACCATTCTGGAGCGACCGCTGAGCCGGCCCAAGACAGAAGTAAGCCTGAGCGCCTTCGCCTTGCTGTTCTCGGAGATGGTTCAGTACTGCCAGAGCCGCGTGTACTCAGTGACGGAGCTGCAGACGCGCCTCGCCGAGATGGGTCAGAGCGTGGGGGCCAGCATGCTCGACGTGCTGGTGCTGAGGGAGAAGAACGGCAAGAGGGAGACCAAAGTACTCAACATGCTGCTCTTCATCAAGGTAGGCTGCTTTTTTTTAATATTGGTTCGGATTGAATTAGGTGATAAATTAGATTTTTATGGTTTTTGAAGATTTAATTTGTGGAAAATCTGGATTTATTTATTTATTTTTAAAGTTTCCACCAATTTCCACCAATCCTTGGGTTTCCATAGTTCTCAGTGATGTCAGCACACCCAGAGCTGTGTGAACCATGTCTGTTTATTTGGACTTTGAATTCATGCCATCTATATTACCACAGAATATTAGGGACAGGCTATGATTTTTTTTGTTTTTAATTCAGAAATGAAGTCAAGTCATAATATTAGAAGGACAAAGTTGTAATTGTTGGAGTATAAAGTAGTAATATGTGAATATTTATGAGAAAATTAACCAAAAATGAAAATGATAAATGCTGAGCATCTTGAGAAGTTATACTTTGGTATAAGTTATACTGGTAATACTTAACCTTTTAACACATTCGCATCAGACTAAACAATCATACAAACAACTGAGTTCATCTTGAAAGAAGACCTACACAGACAAGTCCTGTTAACTGGGCTTTTTCTCATTCAAATGACTTTTATAAATGTCTCTTTTTTTTGTGCTAATTTTATTGTCCAAATTAAACTACAATTCTTGACAAAATAAAAGCCACTTTTTGAAAATATTTCTGCCATTTGTAATTATCGATTAAAAACTGGATCTGGTGTGAAAAGAAAAACAACTTTTTTTTTTCTTTTTTTTCTTTTTTTACCATATTACAATGCCCCAGTTTGTTGATCTCCATGAAAATAATTCGGATTTCTCTGTCCCCTTCAGGTCAACGTGTGGAAGTCCTTATTTGGTAAGGAGGCCGACAAGCTGGAGCAGGCCAACGACGACGACAAGACCTACTACATCATAGAGAAAGACCCGCTCATCAACACGTACATCTCCGTGCCCAAAGAGAACAGCAGCTTGAACTGCGCAGCCTTCACAGCCGGTGTGGTGGAGGCCATCCTCACGCACAGCGGCTTCCCCGCCAAGGTCACTGCTCACTGGCACAAGGGCACCACGCTGATGATAAAGTTCAACGAGTCAGTCATAGCCAGGGACAAGGCTCTGGATGGCAGATGAAGACTTACAAAACAGAGCTGCAATGGTTCCTATCCAGGAAATGCTCTGATCCTGCTGTACAGAGGTCCAAAGCTGGTTTACTGATGTGATGCGAAGAGACGAAAAATAGCGTTTTGTTGGTTTTGTGGATCATCTTTAGTGTATTGTACATACGTACAATGTGTGATTGTTGATTGTGATTGTTTGTTTGCATTCTGAATCTTATTAAATATAAAATAAATACTACAAGTGAATATTTTGTTACTTGATTTTTTTTTCTTAAGCCAGACATCAAATTTTAATAATGTGTTGTAAAGCTTTTTTTCTGTTTTTTTATGCTCTCGACATCATGCATTGCATTAGTACTTTATATGTAATCTCAATATGTTTGTGGAACCAGTTGTCAATGGATCGACCAGCGTTAGTGAATAGTGTTTTTTCTTTGCAAATCAGTAAATACATTAAAAATAAATTAGGAATTCCAAATATTTTTAGTTTAAAATTGCATCATTAAAAAATAAGGGACATGTACTGGTGCAAAATTGTTTGTCCTGTCAGACTGTCAGTTCCCAGAACCACTCGCATAAAAAGACTCAAAAGATCATACAGAGTCAGCGCAACCCCACTGGACAGGATAAAAAGATCGTCTCTAGAGCCCAGGGAAGGGTTTTAGAGGAACTGCAACAAATTTTACTTTTTTATGTTTATGCTGCAGTCTTTCGGTGTAAAAAAAAACAAACAAAATCGGAATTTATCCACTTTTCTGGTCGTATTTTAACTTGGCATGGTAAATAAGTGGAAATATTCTTGTTTTAGTTTCTTCCAGTTAATTTTTGTAAATTTACGCTAGTCCAGAAATAGTTTTGACTTTTTGAAAATTTCCAAAACTCAAAACTTTTCAACCTACAAAACTCGAGACATTTTCAATATTTTTCTATTTTTTTTCCCCTGGTCATTTCTGAGCTTATTCTCAAAATTTCAGATGTTGTTTTTCTTCACATTTTTTACTTTTGAAGCTCAGAAATATCCTTGTTTTTCCTAGAAAATTTCTGAAATAATCTAATATGCTGTTGCACTCTTATGTTCCAGGTAGCATAAGATAACATAACAAAGTATCTGTTCATTATGTCAGTTTACAGCATCATCATAATAATAATAACATATGTGTGAATAAACACATTATGAAAACGTAAACAATAAAGAGCCGTGATCTCAGTATTTATGATTCCTGCTGTGTCTGATCCTTCGTCCAGCACTTGTTTTCCTCTGTGACGTAGCTGTGGTCACCTGACTTATCAGGAAGCTGCGGCGTGTTTACCTTAGCACTGCGCCACCGAGCATCCTCAGCTTGCGGTGAAATCGAACCCGGTCTGAGGAGATGGGTCCGTCCTGTTCGCCGCCTCTCCGCTGGTACTGAGCCGTCCTGTCGCCTCCGTCAGCGCCATGGCGTCTTCGGGCTACACCTGCGTCCCGGACAGCCCCGCAGGTCGGTCCCGGTTCCCTCTCAGCCTTTATTCTGGATTATTTCTCTAATGATGGGCAGCAGCACAAAAAGAAAAAAAAAAATCCTCCGGGTTTTTATTCCACCGTTTGATCGGCAGAGTGCTTTGTTTGTGTTTTAGCTTGATTTATACTGGAGATCACCCTGTACAGGTGGATAAAAGCGTAAAGGGACATTCTGTAGATTTAACGCTTTAGAGAAGCGTGGAGCATGGATCTACGTCATGATCAGGTGTCCTTTCAGTGGTTATACAGGGGGTTTTCTTTTATTCTAATATTCTGTTAATGTGTGTGTATATTACACACAGAGCCAGCCCGAGGCATAAGCAGACTAAGCAGCCGCTTAGGGCCCCAAGGCCACTAAGGGACCCCGTCAGTGGAGCTGATTTATTACATTTTTTTAAATAATAATTTCTATGTCATTATAATATAAAACACACACAATTTCACTATGAAGTGATTTGTTTTTTGCAATTATATATTTGATCATATATGTAGAAATTATTATTTTATTGATAAAAAAGAATAAATAAATTGCTCTTGGTGGCCCCTTGTGGCCGAGGTAGGTACTGCACGCGTCACCGGTAACTTGAGCTTCCGTGCGATGAGCAGTGAGCATCCAAATGTCCAAAGCTCCGGTCAGAAGTTAAGTAAGCAAAACAATGTCTCAAAAAAAGAACTTATCCTTCAGGGAGGGAGAAGTTCTCTCCTCCAGAGCCAGGAGGTTCTGGTTCTACAAAGGCAAAAGGCAAAAAAAGGGCTTGTTGGTCCTTGTCTAGAACCGGCCATGTTGCAGCCTCCAGTCCACCTGGGTATGTCTCTACAGACTCCACCTTCTTCAGAGTATTTCCTGCCTTTTATCTGGAAGCACGTCTTATTAAGAAACACGTTATGGTCTAATAAGACAAAGATTGAGTTATTTCGCCAGATGTTTAGAGGAGTTCAAAGCTAAAGTACACTGTGGGAACTTTGAGGCACGGTGGTGGCGGCAGTATTCTAAGGGTCTGTGTTGCTGACTCAATGAAATCCCTTAAAATTCTTCTTTCATTTTCCTTAGAAAAGCAGCGACTGCTGTCCTCCAAGTCTACAGGCTACAGATCCCAGGACGTGCTCGGATGTGCTGGTCTGGCGGACCCGCAGTTCCCCGGAGAGCCACGGGATGAAGACGAGGAGGAAGAGGCTCTGAGGAGGAAACTCAAGTACTTCTTCATGAGTCCTTGTGACAAGTACCATGCCAAGGGGCGCAAGCCTTTCAAACTGGGGCTGCAGCTGCTAAAGATCATCATCGTGACCGTGCAGGTAGTCGCAGTGGTGACTCAAGTTGACACCATGTGGCGAGCAGCGGGGGTGCATTGACACCGATTTCCCTAATTTTGGGATATCAGCCATGTGAGACCGATCCCATTGACCTCCACTGAGTCACCCTACTTTTGCCAATTTGTCACTAAAAATTTAGCGATTTTTCAGACTAAAAAAATTGGTGTTTGGCCAAAGTCAGAATGGGGTTTTCTAAACATCGGCGATCAGCCAGAAAAATGCAATCAGTGCACCCCTGGTCCTCAGATGCCCCGCCTGGGGGCCTTGCTGCGTGATCTCTCTCCGGTCCGTCAGAGCTAATGGTGTCTTTCACTCGCCTCCGTCTCCCAGTTGGTGTTGTTCGGTCTCAGCAACCAGATGGTCGTGACTTTCAAGGAGGAAAACACGGCAGCGTTCAAGCACCTGTTCCTGAAGGGTTACCAGGACAACCGTCCCCAGGCCGTCCACACTCAGTCGGAGCTATACGGCCGCATCAGCTTCGTCGTAGAGCAGGTGCCCCAGGCGCTTACACTACCTTCCAAAAGTATCGACACCTCAATGACGTTGACTGAGATTTTTACCAGATAAGCCCAACATATAGCTGTAGGTGGAAAATGATACTTTGCTTTAACAATGTTTTAGGAATAAAAGTGTGGCATTCGTTTCTGTTGAGTCGTCATAGGACAATCCTTTCCTCTTCTGAGGTCTGCAAATCTTTTGGGGTTTTGGAATCTACCGCCGCATCTAGAGACGTTTCAGCCTGTTGCTTTTAGAGTTTCCTTCCTGCCACTAAATGTTCCATTTTGCAGTTGTGATCTATAAATGTTTAAATCTAGAGGTCAGTGAATGTCCAACCTGACAAACTTCTGAGGGCTTTTTGGGGTGTAAATACTTTAAAAAAAAAAAAAAACAGAACGGAGCTTCGGCGTCGGATTCCTGGCGTTAAATTCTGCTGCGCTTTTCGGTTTTTCTTCCCTGCCTACAGTACATGGCTCTACCTCGGATCGCCCTGGGCCGGTACGCATACGTGAGGGGCGTGGGCGTGAACGGGAGCGCCCTCTCCCTCTGCCAGAGGTACTTCAGGACGGGCACCATCGATCCCGTCAACGACACGTTTGACATCGACCCCCATGTCGTTACAGGTGGGAGCAGTTTTCTCTCTTTTGCAGGCGCCAGAATTGACAATAATAAAAGAAAAAGTCTAGTCCAAAAGCAGATTACTAATCCTTAAATAGCTGCCTTGTAGTTCTTGACTGTTTTGTGAAAGATCTCTGCAAAGGGTGAAATTACACATTACAAATTTCTCATTTAGCCTTTTATTAATCTAAACTAATTCTAAACGAGACAGATAATTTCACCCCCAAGCCAAATTGCCGGTAACATCTGGCCCGAAAACCAGATTGCTAATCCCAAATTAGCTTCCTTATAGTTCTTTATTGCTTTATAAGTCATCAACACAGAGGGGGAAATTACACATCACAGTGGAGGCAAGGTGCAAGATTTGTTATTTATCCTTTCTCTTTTCTTCTTCTTCATATTTTTTTTTTTTAAAAAGGCTAATCCTAAACCAAAAAAATGTTAGACTGGATAATTTCGAGCCCAATCTGACCGACCGCCTGATAATCTGATCCCAAAACCTCATTGCTAATCTCAAATTAGCTGCCGTATAGTTCTGGACTCTTTCCTAAAAGATCTTCTCAAAGGGTGAAATTACACATTAGAATGAGAAAGTGCAACATTTCTCATTCATTTAGCGGAATTACAGCACATTCAGCAGGAGAATCTGCGTGGAGGCAACAAAACATCGCTCTCCGTTTCTACAGTTGACGCCAAATCAATGTTTCCACGGCGCTTGTGGAAATCTTTTCTCTCGTGTCACATGACGCTCTGCCCTGCTTGTACGAGACTTGTGTATGCTCTTAGCGCATGAACACACGAACCCGGTTGTTTTCCACATACTTGCAGCAAGCCAGGTGTCTCCTTGGGAATAGTGATATTTGCACACATCTGCTGACTCTGCAGCTACTGCCAGATTTGGTGATTAAAATAGTAAAGCAAGTGGAAATAAAAGTCCGGCGACTGCGTGCTCAAACGCTTTAGGGAAGTGCAGAAATTTCATGATGGCTTCATGTGATGTGGAAAAAAAAAACAAACTTGACATTTGTACGGCTTTGAAATGGGACTTCCTCATTTGGCGTTTTCAGTTCTTTCACGGCTATTTTCTGATGTCGTTTTCCAGATTGCATCGGCCTCGATCCGACCGCTGACGGTCCTGTTGCGGGAAACGCCGACTACAAGAATTTGACCCTCCAGTTCTACAAGTTAGATGATGTTTCCCCCCCTTAACATTATAATTGTGCAACTCTTAGAAAATATCAGATTTATGGAGTTTACTTTTATTATTTTTCGTCAAAATTTGATGTTTCAGATCATCAAATATTTTCCATCAAAGATAACCTGAGTAAATACAAAACGCTGTTTTCAAATGATGTTTTTATTTATTTAACGTTTGACGTTAGAGGCCAGCTTGGTCCGGATTGCATTTTTCTCTTTTACATAGCATAATCATTTGAAAGCTGCCGTTTTAGTTTACTGAAGTCGGTTTTGCCTGGTGATGAATGCGATTGAATGCGCTTCTCCTCGGCGCTCTGCTCGCTCCCCCTGCAGGCTGATCAACGTCACGGTCGATTTCCAGCTGAAGGCCATCAACATTCAGACAATAATCAATAACGAAATCCCCGACTGCTACACCTTCGCCATCACGGTGAGCTGCGTTTCCCGTCAGTTCTCTTCAGCGACTTTAACCCTGAAACGATCAATTGCGAAACGTTTTCTTGTTTTATTTATTTATGTATTTATTTTGATCTCATGCTGAAGGAAATCCTGCAGAAAAATCTTCAGAAAAGCAGCTGGAAAGAGAAACAGCTTAGAGTTTGTAAAGCCTCTTAGCAGCTGCCATGTTGCTGGCCGATGAACTTGCTCGACATCTACGGAGGAGGATTAGTGCCACGAAACTTAGCTTCTTCTCAAAATTCTGAGGAGGAAAAGAAAAAGTCCAGCATAAGACTTTAATATCAGATTTCTGACTTTTTAATGCAGATGGACACTTGAAATAAAACAAAACTAACTTATAAGTAACTTTTTCAGTAAAGTATTGACTAATTATTTAAGGCAATATTGATTAAAAATGTCTAGTTTCGTTGGTAGATTGTTTCACTTATAACAAAACATTTTTTCCAATGTTTTAAGTAACGTATTATAAGTGGAGAAAGTTACTTGTAAGTTAATTTTGTCTTATTTCAAATGTGCTAAGGTATTTAGACAGTAACGGCGACGTTTTGTGTGTTTTTGCGGCGTGTGCTTACCAATGTCACCCCCCCGGGAAATAAAGACGTTTAAGCTGAAGTTCCCAGAAGTCTCGGCTGAACAGAGAGAAATGTGACGGGGGAACATTTGGTGCCGCGGAGCTGCTGGCGAGCGGAGCGTTTCCCTGCCAGACTCACCCGCTTTCTCGCTGTGCTCTCAGATCGTGTTCGACAACAAAGCTCACAGCGGCGAAATCAAGATCCTCCTGTGGAACCAGGCCTCCATCAAGGAGTGCAAAGACACAAACGTGTCCGGACACGGTGAGTCCCAGTTGAAACCTTTTTTCCCCCAAAAAAAGTTTCAATAAAAGGGCTTGAATTCGACTCATTTCTCTCCTCTCCCTCGCCCCCCCCCCCGGTCAGCGGAGAGCTACGCCAGGGAGTTCTTCGACGTGGTGGTGGTGATCGTCTGCCTGCTGTCGCTGCTGCTCTGCGGCCGCTCCGTCCTCAGAGGGATCCTCCTGCAACGCGTAGGAAACAGAAGCAACTCTTTCTCTGCTTTCCTTTATCCCCTCGCTCAGCTCCTTCAGTTAGCAAACACCTGGTGGAACTGCACATCTGTTGTTAAGCCATGTTGTGACGACTTCCTGAAGGGCAGGAGCTTCTTAAAGAGACAGAGACCCTTATTTCAAGGCATTAAATCACAAAGTCAAATTTCTTTCAAGTCTTACCTGATATATGTAGCGTTTCCATAACAACTGAAGGTAACATAGAGACTTGATTGTGTGCCTCGGATAGATGAAACTTTAGATCATTTGGAAAACGTACAAAGGGAACATAAATACATAGCTGCTGCTGCTGCTGCTGCTGTCGCTTGACGACGAGCCGCTGCTCGAACGTGTCTTCGCCGTCTGTCTTCGTATTTACCTTTTGGAGTCCTGATCGCGTTCCCTCTCCCCAAACAGGAATACGTTGGGTTTGTCAAGCACAAACTGGAGCGCGCGGTCAGCTGGGGGGACAGGATGGAGTTCATCAACGGCTGGTACATCCTGCTCATCGTCAGCGACGTGTTTACCATCGTCGGCAGCTTCATCAAGATCGGGATCGAGTCCAAGGTGGGTCCAGCGCGCCGTCGGCGACGCTCTGGGTTCCCGTGTGGACCGGGAACGTGAGGAGTGCGGAAGAAATGTTATCTTTCTTCCTCTCTTCCATTAATTGTTTCTTACCGTTTCTTCTTCTCTGTCTTTTTAAATCTCTTTCGAAATCTTTTTTCGAAAGTATTTCTTTTTTTTAAATCTTTCCTTCTGAATCTTTCTTTCTAAATATTTCCCTCTAAATGTGTATTTTTAAACCCTTCTTTCTAAATGTGAATATTTCTTTTTTCGATCTTTCTGAGTCCTTTCTTTTTAAAATCCTTCCGTTTTAAATATTTCTAAATGTCTCTCTACACATAAAATGGCTACAAAAACGCTGGGAAATCCTGAATCAGGAATCCTGAACGCATCATTTTCCACCCGGCACATGATGTGTAAAAAGAAAAGAAAGAAATTCAGTTTTGCTACAGTAGAAATGCTACTTATTTCCTAACTAACTGCGACGCGTCGCGTTGCAGACCCTGTCGTCGTACGACGTGTGCGGGATCCTGCTGGGAACGTCCACTCTGCTGGTGTGGATGGGAGTCGTCCGCTACTTCAGCTTCTTCCAGAAATACAACGTAACCGGATGTGTTTTTTCTGCGAGAGCAGCATGCCGCGTCTTCTCTGCGCGTCGGATGTTTGTTAAGTTGACGTCTTTCTTCACACAGATCCTGATCGTGACTCTTAGAGCTGCTTTTCCCAACGTCATCCGCTTCTGCTGCTGTGTGGCTGTGATTTATTTGGGATATTGCTTCTGTGGATGGATTGTCCTGGGGCCCTACCACGCCAAGGTACACACATCACACTCTGCAGTCGCTCGTTTATGCTGGGAGTATTTTGATGATGAATATCGATTCGTTATTCTGTAGCGATTCGCTCGGAGCGTCACGTGATGCGCTTGGTTCTTTTCTTTTGGAGCAGGACAACAGACAGAAACTACCTACGTTCTTAACATTTTGTCGCTTAGTGTACGGTTTTTATTGTATCGTTAATCGTTTATCGTGAAGAAAAAAAAAACTGACAAAATGTAATTTTGATTTTTTCTTTATTTTTTGTGTGCGTGAGGGCGTCAATAATTATCAATGAATTTTCAGATACGATTAAATACAACTTCTATGCAGACATAAAATCACACTTTTCCTCAATATGTGGCGTCCTGAAGGAGCTTATTTCAAATGGGGAATGTCTTTCAAGAGCGGCTTTTATGTTTGTGGAGCTGTGAATTCTGCACCATGCAGTCACCTAAAAAAAATAAGTAATACACAGCAGGGAGGGGGGGGTTTAGTCACAATTTTTATCGTTATCGCAATAGTGCTACAAAAATATCGTGATATAATCCTAAGCCCGTATCGCTCTTCCGCTTTAGAGTTTCCGTTTCAAGCTTCCAAGTCGTCGGTTTCTATAATCTGCTGAAAAGTCGCCGTTTTTGGCGGATTCTCAGTGAATTGTCTGTGTGTGTGTGTGTGTGTGGGGGTGGGGGGGTGGGGTGTGTGCGTGTGTGTGTGTGTGTGTGTGTGTGCAGTTTCGCTCTCTGTCCACGGTGTCGGAGTGCCTGTTCTCCCTCATCAACGGCGACGACATGTTCGTGACGTTTGCCGAGATGGAGCAGAGCGGCACGCTGGTGTGGGTCTTCAGCCAGGTCTACCTCTACACCTTCATCTCCCTGTTCATCTACATGGTGCTGTCCCTCTTCATCGCGCTCATCACCGGAGCCTACGACACCATCATGGTACCCGCGGCTGGAAGTAGAAATGTTGTGGGGTTTTTTGTTTGTTTTTTTTTTCTTCCCGTTTCCAGCTCTCCTTTTCTTCCCCCACAGGCCCAAACGAGGGAGCGGGTTCCGGAGTCCGACCTGCACGCCTTCATTGCGCAGTGCACAGACGCGCCCAGTTCTGGCAAGTTCCGCGGCCCGGACGGGTCGTCGTGCTCCTTCCTCTGCTGCTGCGAATGGTGAGGAGGACGACCAAATGGATACACACACACACACACACACACACACAAAAAGGGGGAGTAAGCAACATCTGCATCAAAAAGCAAAAGACTATTACATTTATTTATTTATTTTTAATCTTCAAAGACACACATTGCCTCTCCGCTGACAGCTGCACTCCTTTCTCCAGACGCTCAGCAGGGGTCCCGGAGGCTGGCGGGGCGAACCGGCTGACCGTGGGCCGCTTTTGTCCTTTGGTGCCAGCGATTCGGTTTTGCATTTAAATTCGTTCGGCACAGTCGCGAGTCCAGTTAACCTGCCTCTGTTTTTGTACCGTATGAAGAATCTGCTGCCTTTCGCTCAGTCTTTTAGGCCTTAGATTGCCAGACCGTTAGTGGGCAGGAAACAAAAGGTCAGGACTTAAGACTGGAGATGAGGTTCGTCAAGTGGAATCGTTTTGCTTGGATCAATAATAAGACATGGTTTGCTTAATGGTGAGAAAATAACACAGTGACACACCCTGAGGAATTCTTGTCTGTTACACCTGGATGCTATCAGTTAGCTGACCAGGCTATGTTTTGAATCAGACAAATGGCTGTGTTTACTTGTTTGGGTTTTTTTATTAGAAAAATGTAACATTTTACAGCATTTCCACTGTAAACAACCTCAATCAGTGAACCGTTGAATATCAAAATTGGGCAATTTTAGTATTCAATAACACAGACGCTTTTATTTTAGGCTAATTTGCTATCAGCGTCAAACTTGGCAAACGTTAGCTAGCAGTTAGCATATTAGTAATTCTGGAATTATTATTTTATCCTCTTTTTTTGTGCATTTTATGATATCTTGTTACTTTAAAGGGACGGTGAACATGTTGCTGTATTAACTCGGTTTTGGGTGAATGTTTGTGGAAGTTTTATAGATTATTTTATGTTTATGAATATGAATCGATTGCAACCTTATTTAAAATTTTAAAATTGATCTTTAATATTCTGTTACATATTACAAAAAAGTTTTTAATTTAAGCTAGTTTGTGAGCTTATAGAATTAGCCTTTGCTAAAATCAGCTAGCATTTGAAAATGTCTTTTTTCAAATCAGTTTGTGTTCAAATCTATATGTTTTCCATGTTGAGGTTTCATTTTTGATTATTCCGTCCGTTGTTTTATAGTTAAATTGACAAAGTTTGATAGCTAGTTATTTCATCTGTATATGAAATGCACTCCTTTGTATGCCTTTAAAAACATTGTTTATGGAATCGTTTGAAAGTGTATTAATCATTCCAACGTTTCTTACTTGTTTTCCGCCATTTGCGGTTTTTATTGCTTCTTGCGCTTTAATTTAAATACTTACAACTTTTTTTTTTACAATCACAAACGCAATGATTGTAGTTGATTTATTTGCACAGAAACAGCATTGTAAAGCTTTACTTAATTTGACAGTGGCACATCACAGTTATGAACAACAGAGCGAAGCATTATAAATATAAAGCATCAGCCAGTCTGTTATAGGAAGGCGTCCTGATATTGTTGTGGTTTAATGTTGGCAGCCATTCATCACTGTGTTTGTTAGCAATGTACTTCAGCATTTTTCATTATTACCTCAATTTCAGAAGAGACAATAGCAAAAAAGGGAAGCATGTAGCATGGAGCGTTTACAGGGTCCAACTCCGTTTTCTGTACTGATGCTGTCTGAATTATGAGAGCACATTTCAGTTAAATAAACCAAAAAAAAGGAGGTGGATTGCTGTTGTTTGCCTTTTATTACCGTTTCATTGACGACTACACGTATTTTTGAAAGATCTTTTATTATAGAGCTTCACCTCAATGTTTCAAAGCTTAAAAGATGGAGAGATTGTTCTAATATTGATGGTGTAAGTTTAGGTTTCAGCTACTTAAAAGACAAAATACGACACAAATTAGCTGTAGTGTTTATGCTAACAGCTATTAGCATCAGGGGCGCAACTTTGTGCGTTCTGAGGTGTATGCAGACACATTATAGGCGTGACGCTGCTGCAAATCGTTTACACATGCGCAAACCTCTGTCGTATGCAGAAATTTTGACTATAGAAATAATTTTCATGCCATTGTTCTGGCGTCTCTCTCCCTCTGCGAATAAGTACTAAGTAGCAATACAAGCTAAAAAACACTGAAAAACAATGAAAAAGGACCACATTTTGCTCTTTTAGGCGTTAACGCACAACACATTGGGCACCTAAGACAGAAGTAGGAGAAGTATCCACCCTTTAAAATGAACTTATGAGGCAAATATTATAAACAGCAATTTGTCCAGCAAGGAGGAGGACGTCTGGAGAAATGTTCTCTGAGCGCAGTAGCTAGGAGACAAAGTAAACCCAGTCTGTTTCCCCCAGTCTGCCTGCGACTCACGTCAGAGGCTAATGACTACTTTCGACAAAACTGTAATTGTGATTCAAGACATTAAGTTCTGTCAGCGTTACACCATTTCTGCTTTAGTTCTGAGCTCATTGTGACAGGACAACAGCGGCTTTAATTGCAGGCCGAAATTAAAAAACTGCAACGTTTTTGCCATGGCTTGAAGGAATTGCTGCTCTGCGTCAATATCCCTGTTTCAGTCCGCACTCTGAAAGAGGGAGTGAAAGCTCTGGGAAAACAAGTTCAAGGTAAAAAAAAAAATAAATAAATAACTTTACTGGATTTATAGTTGAAGCCTAACTGATGCCATCATCCATATTTGGAAGCGCTTCCTGTTTTTAGTGAGTCCGCCTGACTCAAAAAGCCCTACATTTGAAAAGTCTGTCCGGTGTAAACGAGGTTTTACGGCACCCGCAGGTCTCCTAGCAACAGCAATATTCACTTACACCTCAGGCTCCGTCCGTCATTTTAACTCTAGTCCAGTTCCCAGTTTTGTATTCTCATGTCCCTTGTACTCTGTTAGTACAATCAGCCACCGCTAGAGGGCGGAAGCGTGCTCTTTCTCCTACCACATGCAATCAAAATGAGAAGCAATAAAGAAATGACAGGGAAGCAGCCGGAGGGGAAACCAAAGGCACTTTCCAAAGAGGAGGCCTGGTAAAATATTAGCCACATTAAAAAATAAATAATGTAGCAGAAAAGTGCTTGACCTTCAAATCTGCTGTGTAAAAGGAAGTACAGGTCAGCTGCTTCAGCAGAAAAAGAAGAAAAGCAATGCACGCAGGTACGTGTTGTTCCACTGGAACAGACATCGAGGTAGTGGTATCGCTGTCCATTAAGCGCAGTATGTTCATGAATTATTCAGCAGAGGAAGGTACCGGAGCTGATGAAGCAGCACTTACAGCGACAGGTAAGCGGGCTGATCTGATGACGTCAGCTTTCAACGCTGATTAAAGAACGCCATCTTTAAAAAAATGTTTTGAAAATATTTATCTTGCAGAAAATAACAGATCAGGAATGTGAGGTTATCTGTAGGGTGGTTGCGTGTAAAGTTACACAGTAAAAAAATTATTTAGCCAGTTAGAGACATTTTCTCCATGTCATTCATACATTTATAAAAGCCAGAGTTCCAGACTAAATACTTAATTCACAAACTTAAATATTTAGCTTCCAAGCTAAATTTTTAGTTTTCAAGCTACATATTTAGCCCCAATTTAAATATTTATTTTTCAAACTAAATATTTAGTTAAAGAGAATTATTTTTCCACCTGAACATTTGATTTTCTAAGATTTTTTTTTAGCTTTCTAACTAAATATTTAGTTTAAAAAAATTCCACCTAAACATAACATTTTTAAATATATATTTATTTTAATTTCGAACTAAATATTTAGCTTAACTAAATTGCTAACTAAATATTTAATTTGAAAGCTAAATGTATGGTTTATAAGTTAAATACTTAGATTGTGAATTAAATATTTAGCTCGGAACTCTAACAGTTATTAATGTATGAATAACGTGGTGAAAATATGACTTTGAAAAATGACCCTCCCCCCCCACCCACAATTTTTTTCTCTAAGACAGGCTGAATAAACTTTACCAACGACACCCTTTGGTTAAACATTAAAGTCCCCGTTGTTGTCAGTGAGCATCGTTTGACCCACACGCTGCAGCAGGGAATGCCGGAGGGCCTGATTAAAGTCCATTAATTAGACGTTTGTTGCCTTCTTTTGTTCACACGTTGCTTGTCAGGGAGTGCGGAAGCATCCTGAATGCTAATGATATGCGGTGTTGGCGTGTGGGGTTCTTCAGGGAATCCATGCTGCGTGCAGAGAGCAGCGGCAGCTGCACCGGCGTGTGCTAACCTGCGCCAGCCAGCTTGCTATTCGTTCACACACACACACACACACCGGATTTCTAGTATAATGCTCGACTTATTGGAGTGTGAAGGGCTGCGTGTGTAGATGCCTCCTCACGCTCTC
Source organism: Phalloptychus januarius (assembly GCA_902982915.1). Classification (NCBI taxonomy): domain Eukaryota; kingdom Metazoa; phylum Chordata; class Actinopteri; order Cyprinodontiformes; family Poeciliidae; genus Phalloptychus; species Phalloptychus januarius. Next base: position 3,158,798 of record CADWAE010000476.1, read on the forward strand.
GGAGGCCACTTGTGGTAATGATCCAGGGCGTCTGATGAGATGGGTGTGTCTTCAGGAGATTCAGACCTGTGTGCAATGTGACTCTTCATGTCGGAATGAATGAAACACAAGGAGAGCGTGCCTGTATCTGCATCTGCTGCTGGTTAAATAACTAATGTGTTGAGCAAAACTGGAGGCCAGGATTTCAGGGTTGACTGAGCACCAGGCCCCATTTTTTAAAAATTATTTTTCTATGCGTGTGTGTGTGTGTGTGTGTGTGTGTGTGTGTGTGTGTGTGTGTGTGTTGTGGCCTCAGCTGGACTCCGAGCAATGTAGAAAAAACAAACAAACAATGAGATAAATAACACGGGAACTGCATGCCGGGGTACAGTGCCCTGCCCCTTCCTGTCTCCACTGCCGCCATAACCACCGCCTGTGCAGCAGAAGAAGAAAAAAAAAAGAGGAAAAAAAACACCACCTTCCTCTCTTTGTTGCTCCTGGCTGCCTGTGCCAATATGTCCATCAGTCTCTAGCGAGCAGGCACTGAACGGCCCAGCTCACACCTTCCCTCTCAGCTTCCATTGCTCGCACACACACCTGCATGCACGCACAAAGAGGACGTCCCTTTAACCTCTGCACAGTCTAAACAACAGTTTAGCAAGCTATATTTAGTGCCTTGTTAAAGTAAGCATGAAAATGTACATTTTGCAAATCATGTCGAGCAAGCTGAGCCACTGCTTATAGGAATCCTAACCTATCAGGGGCCTTACATTAATGCTTAAAGGGCCAGTATTGTGTTTTCCAGGCACATAGTGCCATTGGAGCACAATTGAGTTACTATGTTACCTTAAGTTGTTATAAAAGTGTTATATATTTATCAAATATGACCTAAAAGAAATTTCACTTTGTAATTTACCTCCTTGAAATTGTCTCTTTAAGAAACTCCTTCTCTTCCTGAAACTCCGCCTTCAGGAAGTCATCGCAACATCACCACCAGCAGCAGCTCGTTTAATGAGCTCAACAGACTCCTCCGGGTGTTTGCTAACTGCTGCCGGCTAGTTTGAAGGAACCGAGTGGAGGAGGGCTGCTCTGTGAGGCAGGAACTTGGGAACTGCAGCTCGGAGGAGGAGTTTGGTCCTCGAAGGCAGGGCTACGTCCACCCAGGCGTTGTGGGCAGCTGAACGGTTGCCACGGGAGATTTAAAGGATTTCTCAAACATGCATGAAAGAATGGAAACAGAACTCCAGCTATGCTTTGGATAACAGAATAACATAATACCATGAAGTAAAGCTCAAGAAAGAATAAGTTCTACGTAACACTGGTTTAAAATACTCCTTTGAAATTTAACAGACAGGAGATCTAAAATCTTTACTTTTTTTTTTTGAGAATTAGAATATGTTTGCATTTGAAATGACGGCTTCTTAACGATGGGTAATCAGCAGTTGACTAAAACCTGAATGAAGACCGGAGGACACGAGTCAGCGTTAAATCGGTAAATAATGCTCAGAATTCCTGCAAAGTGTGAGTCAAGATGTCTGAGACGAGGTTTCCTCCGGCTGCATTTCACAGATTCAGACAGATGCGCACGCAGTTTTCCCCTTTTTTTCCCCCACACCTCGAACTCAAACAAGAAACAATCTAATCTTGCACTCTGCTACACCACTTAGGCGGCGGGGGGAGAAAACAGAAAATGAAAGGTGGATGACAGGCATGACATGAAGGAAAAAAAAAATCCCATCCAGAGGAGAGCAGCACACAAAAGCCTGGCTCATGTAGACGGCGGCGGGGTGGGGTGGCAGGCGGCTGCTGGGGGGCTGAGCATAGAGCGCAGCAGACAGATAGACAGGCAGGCAGGCAGACAGACAGGCGGCGTGCCCACCCAGACAGTCTCGGATGAAAAGCTGCGTTTTGCAGAAACAAAAAGATTCAGCAGAGATGATTCAACACCATGTGCTGCTACACTCTGACGGGGGGGAGAGAACTAAAAAAAAAAAAAAAATCTGTGCACACGCTGCACATTGCTGTCTTTGTGTCTGAAAGCTTACTTTTTTTTTTTTTTAGCTGCACATGGTGGACATTTGTAAGCAGAGCCATGTCATGTTTTAAGATGTTAATATGATATTTAAAAAAAAATCAAATCAAATCAACAGGTTTGAGATGCATTCAGGGTGTTCTGGTGCGACAGTGGCACTGAAAGCGGACAATGCAGCCAACTCGATGCATGCGGCGCAACCCTGCTTCACCGTGCGAGTGTGTGTGTGTGTGTGTGCAGTGGGGCATGGAGAATGGAAGAAAAGAGTTTGAACAGTAGAGATAAAGGGCTCCAGGGGCCGGAGGGGGAGGATGGGTGGGTGGGTGCACCAGACAACTGGGAAAAACTTGGACAAGAGAGTAGGGTGACTCGCAAAGAGGTGACATCATCCTTGATTTGAATAATCCCCCCCCACCCCCCCAGACTGGAGGGGATTGGTTGCTTTCAGTGGAGAAAAAAAGAGAGAGTTTGTAGTCTATTTGCTATTCACTCTCTTTCAATTTTGCCATGCCGCTTCTGTCTGGTGAATGCTCCATTCACGGACTCGTAGTAAAGACACATTTTTTTTCTTTTTGACAGGGCAAAAAACATAAATAAAAAAGAACTGTTAATGCATACTATCCATTTTAGAGACAATTGTTTCCACGTACAGCTTGCAAAAAAAATAGGTATTCACACCTGTTGAGCTTTTCAGTTTTCTCCAGTTTCAGTTCGCATTAAGATTAGGTGGCACAAACTGGCCACGGTTGTGAAGTGTTTTGTTTCCTTTTCCTATTTTTTTTACAAATGAAAATCTGAAAAGTGTGGCATGCATTTATAGTCAGCCCTGCTGAGTCAGCGCACTGCTGCAAGGCTCGTCTTAACCCAAAGCTTCAACTACGTGTTTCATTAAGGTTTTATTATGCGACACCTCAACACAGTCACCCCCACAGCATGACTTTGTCGCCGCCGTGGTGATGTTGTCGTCGCTGCTGGGAAGATGTGCATGTCGCACATTCATTTTCTGTTTACTATTCACTAAACCCAGTTAAATTATCGGTTTATCAACAACAGCATGGTGTGCAATCTAAAAGACTTAAATGTCAGCGTTTGTGGGGTGCCGTGGTGGACAAAGCACAACCCACATGTGGAGGCCTTAGTCCTCATGCGATTCCCGGCCTGGTGACATTTGCCGCATGTCTTCCCCCTCTCTCATTTCCCCATTTCCTGTCAAGCTACTTTCAAATAAAGGCCACTAGAGCCAAAAAATCCTTTTAAAAAAATGTCAGCGTTTGTCAAGTTATCTAACAGTGAGCTTTTTTTGCACAGTTTTTTTGCACAATATTGTGCTGTGTTGTTAAAATATTATTATGCTATTATTATAATAATAACATACAATAATAATGTAGTAGTTATTATAATATTATATTAATAGCATATTACTATGCTATTATGCTAAGCAATTCCTAAAATGCTTGTTAAAATAATGCCAAGTTTTTTTGTTTTTTCTTCCTACACACGTTTCCGCTGTGAACATTCATGAAGTTCCAGTCAAACGAGAAAACCACCTAGAATTAATTTATTATGTCAAAATTTGGTATTTGACAAAAAAAAAAAACAAAAAAAAACACACATAACACCGGCTGGCTTACAACATGTCCAACATTTCCGAGCAGCACGCGAATGCAACATCCTCTCCTCCGCCTGTTCCATCCCTCGGTTTCACCGGCTCCCAGTATCGCGAGTGAGTGAGCGCGCAGTGAAGTGAAGCGAACCGTCACTCTCCTCCTTTCTTCCTTCAAGGGTGCGCGCATCACTTGTGGGGGGAAACGGCGCTCGCGACTCACAAGTTCATTGTCCGTTGGGCTCGAATTCGACTCCACTTCGCCGTCTCCCGGTGCCCTCCTACTCTCCCTCCAGCTTTACCTCACAATTTCATCCCCGCTTTCTGACTCGAGAGGCGGCGGACTGGCGAACACCGACTTGGGCGTAGCTTGGAGAGGATTTTGCTAGCTTGCAGTTGCACTAACCGGTAAGTCCCAGGTTGTTTTGGCTTCTAGCTAGCGCGCTAAAGTCGGTGACAGTTAGTAGCCGTAAATAAAAAAACAAAAAAAAAAAAACAACGGCGGCTTAAAATCAACGCCCTGTCTGGTGACCGTTGAAGACGTCTGCGCCATTACCGTTTCTGTTACGTTTTGAGCTCCGTTTAAAGTGTTTGAATGACAGTTGTAGTTGTTTGTGAATGGGTATTTACGTTAGACGCGTGAAATAAAACATGTGTCAGCTTTATTTTGGGTGTCATGCCGCCTTTGTGTGGGTGAGGCGCTCCGTTTCTGTGAATGTGACTCGAGTGGGGCGGTGGCAGCCAGGCGAGCGTGGTCGCTCTAAACTGCCCAGCAGACAAACCTGTTAGATACAAACTGGTACAACCAATTAAATCGCTTTAACGTGTTCTTGTCCTTATACGTAGAAAACATTTTCCCCTCCTTTTTGGGAGCATTTTATCCGCCTTTTCATCCTAAACTTTTTTTTTTTGCCCCCTCTTTTCCCTCTTCTTGTCTCTCCCCTCCTCCATCCTTCATCGCGGATTCCCATTGTTCTGTGATGGGCAAAAGTAGTGTGAGAAGAAGCGAGAGATGTTTCAGCAGCCTCTGAGGGCGGGGCGGGTCGCGGGGGAGAGTTCAATTTTTCTCCTTTTTTTGTGCGTGAAAACGAATAAGCAGACAGCGTCTTAGTTCTCATTTTTTTCTTCGTAGAGCATTTCCCCATCAGCATGTTAAGGCAGCGACCTCTTGAAGGGGAAGAGTGAAGCTGAAATGTCTCTAAATAGAGTAGAGCACAGCTGAGATATAATCAGAGGTGATTGATGTCAACCCCTCTAAAAGTGATCGGCCATTGTGGTTTAAGGCTTTAGGGGGGTGGGGGGGGGGTTCCACCTTCCTGACCTTTTTTTTTTTGACAAGTGAAAAAGAATTTGTTGTATTCCAAAAGAATACAGCAAATGTCATCCCAAGGGACCTGAAAACACAAACCAATGCAATTCAACCATAGGGATGAAATAGTCAGTTATAAGTCAGAATGAAAACATTTGGTCTTGATTGGTGATTAGCACACTAAATACCTAAAATCCGATTTCTTTCTTCTTTTATTTTAATCTTTGTGCGTGTACATTTTTCAACCATTTTCTGTCTATAGGTCTTCCAACTAACAACTTAAAAATCAGATCAATTTCAGTAATAATTTTGTAATTCTTTCTCTTTTTTTTTTCTTGGATTTAAAACGTTTTCGTCAAAGAGCTTGCACCACATTTTCCTTTTGTGTTTATAGACCTTCAGAAATGGCTTTCAGGAGTCATCGAAAATGGGGAGTCGGTGTCTGGGATAAAGGCTTCATTGGTGCATCTCTTCTTTTTCGAGTTTTATAGGTTTGACTGTGTACAATTCTCTACAATTGAGCCTATCTGGATTATATTTGATTTATTTGATTAAGTATTTCCAAAAAACATTGTGTTTTTTCTTTTTCTTCTTCTTCTTCTCTGTGATAAAATCCAGAGAATAAAACTTTCCACACCAGACAACAAAGCCAAGTCAGAGCTCAAACCATGCCAGAAACGATCCGTTGGCCAAGAAAAGCCTGACTGGTGCATCTCTGATTTATATAGGAACATTTGATGAGATTACCTTAGTCATTAAAAAAAATGAAAAATCCGATCACACAATAGTCACCCCATTGTTGCCAACATATAGCAACATTCTTTGATAGAAGCAAAATAAAGTGAATCAATCTAAGCAAGCCCAGCTGATTGAGTGTGAAGGAAATGTGACTTTTTCTACGGTGCAACAACTGCTAGAAGAAAAGAGTGGATCCTCAAGTCTTCGTGGTTGAGCCCCCACAGCCGTGTTCTGTTCCCTTGCGGCAATGCAGACAACAGCATAAATAGTCTGAAGCCCTGCGGGTGAAGCCAGATCGGGTCGGCCGGTAACATGTGGTGATCCACCATGATGTTGATGTCATCCTGAATAAGCGGCATCCCAGGGCAACGAAGATGAGCTTTTTTTAAGGAGCTGCCCATGCTGGGGCTTGGAGGCTCTCCAGCACTCTTAAGTCAGGGGTGAGCCAGACTGCACCCCCCACCCCTCTTTTACCCACCTCACACCACCAACCACATCCCCACGCCACAGGATGGATGAACGAATGGCTGACTCACTCTGCTTCTGGGACCGAACTTGATGCAATCATTTGAAATGAAATTTAGCCGCCATTAAAAGGCGCGCCGTTTTGAAATGAAGTTATTTGAAAACATTTTTAACTTAGAGCATGTGGATTAAAGCCAGAGGCGTTCTGCTAGTAGAGAGGATTTATTGGGAATCAAACTAAAACAAATTAAGGTGACCAAGGAATCTGTGTGGGAAAGATAAAAATATTGGGATATCATTTTTCTGCTTCACGGTGTGGTTTAAAAACTGGTTAGAAGCCACCAGTGAAATTGATTCTACATGGGTCTTTATTGTATTTATACCTTTATGTGTAAAAAAACGAAGAAAAAACTATAAATGAAGCGGTTGCTCTGCTCTGGTTAGATACCGAATTTCATTGTGATTATAATATTCAAAACGATAAGATTTACAAATTGGATTAGCTGTTATGTTCTAACAACATTAAACATCACTCATAGCTTTCTGGTTATATTTTAAAAGGATTATAGGATTAAGCACACATTGCTACTGGACTTTTAGTAAATGCACGTCTCATATTTACAGAGGCATTTGCAGACTCTCACTTTTCTTCCTCTCCGTTTTGATATGACTTGTTGATGATTTGACCTGTAACGTGTTTTCTCGAGACTCCAGTTCAGGGAGATTCAGTCTCCTGCTTTAAAAACCATATAAAGTGCTTTGCATCCAACACCCTAATTCTTTTGACCAGCGTTTTAGACACATGCTCTTCCATTCCGTTGCTGTTTTTCCTGACTGAATATCAGTGGAACAGGTTTAAACCTCTTAGCTCATCAAAGAAAATCCAAAGTAATAAACCGATCATGCTTGGACGTGAGCTTTAGCTTTATGATCTGACATTTAACTTTGTCAGTGCATGAGGAATTCACCATGATTGGAAGCAGTTACTCTTTATGTCGAGTGCTTAATCTCTGACTATTTGGATTAGACTCATCAGTCATCTGAGTATGCAAATGTTTAACTTGCTTTTCAGTGTGCTGTAAAGTGGGCCACTTCTAAAATGGATTCATGTTTGGGCCGTTTTAAATGCTAATAGCTAATTTGGCCTCAAGCTGCCCTCTTGACCCCTAGCGTCGGCTCTGAGGGGAGAGATGATGGCTGCGTTAATAGACACATGTGTCGTCGTTCCTCTAGCCTACCGGCTGGAGTTGGTGGGAGTGTGACTCACAATGAAATCCCCCGCCCCCAGCTCTGAACTCCGCTGTGACAGGGGCGAGTTTGTGCCTCTGGTCATCAAGCTTTTTTCAGCCTTAACCCAGGGCTCTTGCTCTCCTTGGCATCATTACAAATTACTGTAGCTCTCTTCTAATCCATTAAAACCACACAATAGTTTCTTGTTTTGAGATTATCTAAACACCAACAGAAACAGTCTTTTTTTTTTTTTTCTGAATTTCCCCCTGTTGTCCCGGCGATAGGCGCCTCAAGGAAACCCGCTCTGGGCGCCACACAGCATTTGCAAAGTGAAGATAAAGCAGAGATAAGCCCCGCTCTTGTCTGTGCTCTTGGTTCTGATAGTAGCCGTGGTCGGTGGTATCGCAGTTGTCCACGCACGCAGTTGGCAACTGGTGGTGCAGTTTGGAGATTGGGTTTGGCAACAGCTGCAGTAATTTGCCGTGTTTGGACAATCTAAATTCCCCTGGTGAGAGCATAGATAATGAACACAGTTCACAGATCAGTTGCTAGGCTTCTGGACTGGATTTCTTTTTCCCTTTTTCTTCACAATACATTTGTGGAGCTCTGTCTTTTGTTGCTGGGCAGTCTTAGAGATTGTGATTATTGAGTCACTTTTGGCTCCCAGATAAAATAGAGCTTATCCTTACTTTGTTACCGCCAATTCACGCTATTAGAATAGAGATGACAACAGGTTATTGTAGTGTATTTTTAACTGTAAAATTGAGGTTTATTATTTTACAACAAAAACCATGTTCCTTGATTTTGCTAGCAGCAAATCAAAGTTCCTCTTCATGTTTTCTAAATAATGTAGTTTCTTATCTTTCTTATCTATCCCTACTATAGACACCAGTAGTGGAGAAATTTCAACCAAAGTAGCATCCAGAGTCTGAATTACTTGGCACCTGAAATATGTATATAAACACATCAGAAATGTTTCAGAGTAGTAACAAAGTAACATTGTGATATTGATTTTGATTCACCAGATTGTGCAGCTGTTGTCCCTCTGTGAGTAGAAATTGCCGCCCTGAGACAGACCACTGCTTTTTTGTAGCCATGAAACGACCAAAACTTCAAGTTCTTGAAATGGAAAGGGAACCTGCCACAGTCTAGCTTTCTATCGTAGCAGTCTGAATGAACAGCAAACACACCTCTCTACAAAGTACAGTTTCGTTTTATGTAGGTAGGGCTGGTCGATAAGACTGAAAAATGTATCACAGTATTATCATTTCAAATGTCAATATCGATAATTACTGATTAGTGTTTTTGTTCTACATATCCAAAATACTCCCAAACTGGTGATGTAATCTTCATCCACAATTTCCTCTTAATCTGTTGCACTCATGTTCTATTTTCCCTTCATTTCCCACAGTCTGAGTTTGACGGGCTAACCCGGTGCCTAGCCCCATTTCTTCTACACCATACTAGCCACATTACGCTAGTTAGACCTGCACAGTCACACTACCCATTCTTGCAACCGGTTGTGTTGACTCTCAGCATTATGAACTCAAGGCCCATCAAACAGTCTGATGTGTGCACCGTTTCGTGTCAAACCGTTTCCAATGAGTATGCGGTTGTAAAAACTGACCTTTGTGCAGACATGTGTGACGAACTTCTGCTTTGAGTCAATTGCGGACCTCCGAGGAGTGAAGTATGCCTGTGATTGTTCGGGGCAGCATGAAAATGCTGCTGCGCATGTTAATCAACAGTTTCTTACCAGAGTGAGTGAGTAATTCATGTCACCAACCTTGCTAAGTTGGGGCTGTGAGACCGATTAAAGCCTTTCCTTTTCCTATACCATGCCATGTGGATTTATCAACATTGATGTTGATGATGTTAATATTGATCCCATGTTTGATCACGCAGTTCTACTCTTTTGCTTACTGATTTCATTTTTAAACACAACCAATACTGACAATGGCTAGCTAGAAGTCGCCTTCCTCCAGCAGCGGCATCCACACTTAAGGATGCTGTTAGCGTAGCCTCGCAGCATTTGGACAGGGTGAGGTCGTTTTGCATTCTGACTAGCTGTGTTCACAAAGCATGGATCAGATCAACCGCCCAACCTGTTTCACATCCTGTGAAAGATCAGATCCCATCTGGAACGTGTCTTGTTCCACTTCAAACAGAAGGACATAATCCTCTTATGGACTCAGTTGTTCTTCTTCTTGTACCCCGCACGTGGGTGTCCATACCGCCCTGCGCAATCTGGTCGGAACGGCGGTGCCACCCGGATAGGTTTCTGCCGTCCTGTCCAGATGCTCCACTGCTGCCCACCTCTTCCATCTCTGAATCTGCTCTGTCTGGTGTCATTGATCCAAGCCACCAGCTGGTCCTGGCCCGGCCTGATCTCATTTACCCCCAGAGAGGAGCTTGTTTGTGGGCAGACAGCCCATTATGGAGATGATCCAGCAGCTCTTCAAGTTACAAATTAGCCTTGGTCACTCTGCTGGATCCTAAGTCTACCTTCTTATCTTGCTGGGTTTTTTCCATACCATCCCTTCTTGTCTGTTTGTATCCACTCAACCTTCTTTTGTCCCCACCTAAAACCTTGTCATTACTGTCTCCTTTATCTCCCAAGGGACAGAGCTAACAGCATCAGAGGAACCTGCCTTTTACTAATGCACTTCCTCTGTCTGTGTCTGTCCGTGTCCTGGCCATCTGTGGGTCTGCCTGCCTGGCCGCCTACTTTCTCCACTGCGATCAATATCCACAGAGTTGAGCTTTGCGCTGCCCTGCTGCTCTTCGCTGCAGGCGGTGGAGTTCAGCCAGACTGTAGCACTTGCATCGGGCCTGCTTTTTGTAGTCGTTTTCTGTCTCTATCCTCCATTGTTATAGGAGAGATGATGGAGCAAGGCCTCCCCTGCGGTATTGTCTCCTTTCTGGGGCATACTGAGTCCTCTGTTACGGCTACATATACCTCCCTTGTTCTCTCTTCTTCCCCTTCCTCACTCTCTCCCTCTGTGTGTCACCGCACAGTTAGAGGAGAGCTGAGGAGGTAGAGGAGAGCTGAGGCCGACTGTACAAGATTAGCATCTCTCTTTGTCCAGGGTTAACGAGGTCTGTCGTGTGTTAATCTGCACATCCCCATGAGGTAGGAGAGGGTTCTGGCCACAACAAGGGAGCGCAGAGTTTAAGTTTAAGCGTTGGTTTTGACATTCATAGGAATGAGAGGGTCAGGTAATCTCGGAATGACTCCTGCAATGTTTGGACTTTGTTGCTAGACTAATATTTACTTACAATTATTGTGAACAATTCAGTTTCATGGAACTATCATCTCTGAAGTTATCACTTGAGGATGTTGTAATGTCTTCATGTTTGGCTCCTGAGGGTTAATGGCATCTTCTTTGACCACATGTTGCAGTCATTTATTTTGCCAGCTGTGTTTCCATGACGAATGTGCGCAAAACTTTGTCGATATTCCACTAATGTAAAAAAAAAAACAACACAATTTCGCAATTGCGATTCTTCCGATAAGTAAGAAATACAATTAAAATCGCACATAGATAAGTTTGTTCACGCCATAAGTTATTTAAAAAATGTGTATTTTCTGCCAGTGGTAACATCTGATCGTTGACCATCTGATGCAAAAAAAAGTGTTTCCGTTCCAGTTTCGTGAAATAAACATATTTCCATATGGCCCAGAAACCAACTGACCCTAACAACAAAAACTTTACATCAAAAACATATTTTTGGGATTGGCGTGTTTCCATTAAGAAAATGTATTTTCGGAATTCAAATTTGGAAATGAAGCACAATCTGCATCTTCTCTAACATATGTCAACAGCAAAGTGATGATGAGAATTATGAAGATTTTCTTTGTTCTGCGTTACTCTCTGACTCCATGCACCTCTGGTTGATGGAACCACGAGCAATCAGGAGTTCAGGTGACATCCAGCGTTGCTTACTTTGGCCCTCCCTGCTGTAAATGGTCTATCTGTAATGGTTTTTCATGTTTCAGTTTAAAAAAACTTAAAAAAAAAAAAAGATCACTCCATTGTTGTGCCCTGGTAGTGGTAACCAGCTTATCCCTAAACGGAAGTTGATTAATCTAAAAAATCTGTACTTTTCGATTAAAAATGACACATATCATGGGTTTGTTTACGTGACAAAAACTCTTGCTTTTGGGATTCCCTGATTCCCTGTCTGTCTCCGATTCTTTCAAGGTAAAGGGATGATTGAAGATTCTTCTCTTGTTGTCCCAGTTTGACCGGAACTCCTTTCAAGCCTTAGAAGGAGTGAGTTTCTTTGCAGGGATTGCTAAAGGCACACCACTGCAGAGGCAGTCGGTGTGTCGAAATACAAATTACAGAAAAATGGCAAGTTAGTTTTGGAAGTAAAAGTTTGAATCGACAATGCAGATTTTTAATTTTTCTGTCACTTTGCCGCTTTCCCTTTCATCCTTTCTTTCTCAATCACGCCTCCACCTCGGTCCAGTGAGCGAACGCCACCGGGAACAGCGGGGTTTGTTTGCCGGTTGTGTTTTTTGTGGAGGAAGTTTGAGCCAGGATCCTGACCTCAACTCTGGGAATGTTTTGGAAGTGTGTGATCTGTGATTACCGTCGAGTTAATGACATCTGCAGCTCCCAACCTCCAGCTGGATTGAGCTCAGCGTTCAGCTGCCATCAACAGCAAGACGTGCCGTTAGTTGTTAAAGCGAAATCAGAGGCAGTGATTTACACTAAAACTGGAACACATGTGTAGGGGGGATCACGATTCAAAGTTGTGTTAATTTTAAAAGGCTTTGCAGCACTAAGTTTGTCCAAATAGTGACTCATTACAAAGAAACTTACTTATGAGTTGAACTGTTCAAACATCTGAGGACCACTTTTTTTTCTTTTTTTCAATATTCTGTTAATAGAACAGTGACTGTTGCAGCTGTGGGTTTGTTGCTGGTGTTCTGCCAACTTTGGACTTAGACTAAATGAAATATTCAGCTGTAGGGCATTACTGACTATCATCACCACCGTGTTCCCTTAGAAATATGAGCAAAGTATCTGATTCTAAATACTGCCCTATATTTTGTCTTCGTTTACTAGGATGTATCTTGTTACATTTCTAGATAAATTAAACTTAAATGTGGCCTCATGTATAAAATGAAGATGTTCATTTTCTATTAAAACACTTTGCATAGGGGATCCGAAAACTTTTTTACAAACCCCACACAGCATGATGACTCACATTAAGTTCTTACGGGTGTTTTCACACCTGATGGTCCGGTAGACTCGGTTCGATTGGCAACCAAAGCTGCAGCCTCTGTTACGTTTCAGTCGCTGTGGTTCTATTTCACACTGCACTGTGTCCAACAAAACCAAATTCATAAAAAATCTGTTCACCTTCTCACTTGTGGTGACACTGCAAGAACTACTCAAGGAAGTGGCACGAAAACCTTAGAAGAAGATGTGCACAACTTCCTTCTTCATAAATTGTATTGGTTGAAGGATTTCTTGTTTGTCTTTGGCAAAAAAACAAAAACAAAAGTAATTTCTCTTGCTAGCACTAGACTAGCTCTTTTGTTTTGGTTGAATTTACCCAGAATGCTATAGTCTACTTCCTGCTTTTGGAGAGGTCTCCGGTCCACTTGCATCCACATTCATCCGGACCGCACCAGAGTTCACTTCAACTGAACAAAGAGCTGGGTTTTGCAACAGAGTTTGATTTCCCTTTCATACCGCCCCAAACGAACCAGATATTCTGGAAAAAACAAATTAAAGTTTGATAAAACAGGGCTGGTATGAACCCACCCTTGATTGCAAATGATATCATTTCGCTTGCGCTAAGAAATGGTGAAACTAATATGAAGCTCATGGAAAAGTCGAATAATCTGCTCGTTTTTTCCGAGCGTTTCTTGTTTCTGATTTAAAACGCGGAAGATTCGGTCAAAGCGATGACTGTTTGCATTGTTTCAGCAAAAATATCCATTTCAAAGCAACTGAATAAATGGAAGCAATGAGTCCAATGAGCCCTGAATGGGCTGCAGAAGTGACTGAGACAACTGTTGTAATATGGAGTAGGCTGAATGGACAATCTGAGGCTCTATTCCAGCAAGTGACATCTTAAATGTGACATTCTCCTCTTTGTCGAATGCAGCGAGGAGGAGGAGGAGTGATGCTTGGGTACATTCCACCTTCTTTGGTCATTTCTGGTCCAAGTAAAGCAGGAAAAACGGCATCAGCTCCAAAACACTTTGTTTTTAGCCCACTTACTAATGTCAGATGGTTCTGTAAGCAAGACAGCATTAAATAATTTAAGCAGAACGGCAGAGTTGCATTGGCTGAACAGACAAATTTGTGCCCACTGAGACGCCATCAGATAAAATAACAGACTTTAAAGGGACAGTGACAGACGCATAGCACTATTTTATAGTACAATCAAGTAACTGTTACCTTGAGTTGTTAGAAAAATGATGTAAATATCAAATATGAAATTTAACTCTGTGATTTAACACCTTGAAATTGGGCCTCTGTCTCTTTAGGAAAGTCCTGCTCTTTCCAACTCTCCTCCTTAAGCAAGTCATCACAACATGGCTCCTCTATTAACCCCTTATCAACTTTTTTACCAGTGCTGCACTGGGAAGTAGTTCCTATAACAACCTCAGCTGATGTGCAGTTAAACCAGGTGTTTGCTAATTGCTGCTGGCTAGTCTAGTTAAAAAATTTTTGGAAAGACAGCAGATTTTTATTTTTTTTTTGGTTTATGCTTTTAAAAACTATATACAGTTTTCTCATTTGATCAGATTTCCGATAGATTTTATTCCACAAATGATGCATTGTACCATCTTGAGTATGGAGAGCAAGGAGTGTCCAAAAGCAAACAGGTCAGCTAAGTGCCTTCTGTTTGCTCCTCATGGAGACAAAAATCCTGTCAATTACAAGGTCAAAGGTCACTCCTCGTGAAAGACACCTTGGTAACAAACGGCTTCTACCTACAAGCATCAAGCCACGTTTCTGGCGTTCAATAAACATCTGCAGTTTTTAGTAATTCTGTCTTCTGTGGATTTGCATCACGCATGCAAGCTCACTTTCTCTTTCTTTTGCATCTTTTCTGGAGTCTCTACTGGCCCCACCCCCAACACCATCAGCACCGCTTCCTTCCCCCACAATCACTCCCTTATTTAGAGTAGACCCCGGGGACAGAAGCAGGCTCAGTGAATGCATCTGTGTCTGTGTGCACACAGTTGTGTTTGAAAGCAGAATTATCTTCTTTTTTTTCCCCCCCCCCCCCCCCCAACAACGGTTCATACATCCTCATGGTCAGTTGGTTGACTTTGATGAAGACTCTCTCCTGGGATGAAGCAGAGGTTTTTCTTTCTTTTCACACGATCACTCATCTAGTTGGATGTGAAGCCGTTAAACAGATTTGATATTAAATGAAGTTTTAACTATTAATTTGCATCAGACCAGTAGGAAATCTACATTCCCGTTGGCCTTTCAGCACTGCACTCATGCTATAACCACCTGTGGTATTTAACATAAGCACACAGTACATTTTATACAATACAGAAAGTGGGTCAAAGTGCTGGTTTGCTGTTTAAATATGCTGATGGTCTGATTATTCAGGAACTGCATCCTTTGTGTGTCTAGACTGAGAAAGGCTGAGGTCTCTCAGAAGACCTGGATGCCTCCCAGTTACTGACAGTACTGGCCTTAACAATGTATTGCGGCAGAGATACTCGCCTAAGTGGGAGCATAAGTACACTTTGTTTATATCCCAGTGGGGGTATTAGGAGGGGATGATGCCTTGGAGGATGATCTCACCTTGCCGAGTTGGCATGCCAATCATTAGCGTAGCGCCTGAGGCAGTGAAAGCGTAACACAACAGTTGCGAAGTAGCAGTGATGATTGAGAACATGTAGACAATCACTGGCTCAGGGATGAGAAGATTTGCATACGACCATATGCTGAAAAAAGAAAAGAAAAGATGGAGTCCTTGATCTTTTGCATCTTTCCTGATTCTGTGCCCTAACAACAACTTTATTGTTTGCAGAGCTCAGTATTTGCGTGGGTTTTGTTTGCTCTCGGTTACTGGTTAGCTCACCATTGAGGCTTGCTGGGAATTTGGAGTAGGATGCTGTTTGGATTCTGAGAGCACATGACTTAAATAGAAGGACGCCACGTTGCATTATGTTTGGCTAATTTAGCTCAACAAAAACCAGCATCCAGAAATGAAAACTACATAATTACTAAGGGTGTCTGCACACCCTTAAAAAAATTCACGTACCTAAAATTAAGGCTTTAAAATGTCTTAAATTTATAAAAAAATATATAGTTTTTTCCCATGGGCTTTTCTGCCAAGCAGACATTTGCTATGCATGCAGGTATCTTCATTGTGTTCTTTGACTTGAGACTAACTAGCCACTAATATAACCTTCTTAGCTAGCTATTTGGGTTAGTTGTGAGTAAGTACAACTTTATTGCCAGTTAACTGGACGATGTTCGATTCAACCACAGGCTGCAAAATTGTTTGGCTTCCTGTGCAAAAAGCTTGGCACCATGGTGGTTAAGGTTGTAGACAGCATCGCAAAATATGCAATTTTTCTCCTATAAACTTCTGTCGTGAGACAAATTTGAAATTTCGTTCATAATCATGTCTTAAATTTGAGTTGGTAAAACTTGTAGAAACACTGCACTACGTTTTTTCCCCTCAAATAGAATAAACGTTTCATTGACCTTAAATCTTCCTAAAAGAATTACTTATTCAGTGTCGTGACTGTCCATTTCAACTTTGATCAGTGCAAATGTTTTAGAGGCGATCGAAAAAACAAACGATAAATTTAAAATTGCGAACCAACCCCTTGTTTTAAGTGTCTATAGAAAGCATCGAAGGGGATGCTAATAGATGCTAATGGTTAGCTGGTTGCAGTATTCTCGCAATGCATGCAAATCAATCCACTCTTGCCAGTCACTCTCTGTACAGTGCTGAGCATACTTTGCTTTCTCACTTACAGTCTTTTCCAAACTCTGACTGATGGACTCTGACTTGCTGTCACTGAGCATTAACAGAGCTGGCTGCCTGCACTGCTCTCTGCAGAACCACTTCATTCTGAGTCTGGGCTGACTTACTTTCCAGTCTATCACTGTAACTGTTCCTAAAAGCTTCAGAGATGGCAAAAAAATATATCATTTTTGTGAACAACTGTTTACCTGTTAGCTGACCTTAAACGATTTCTTTTTAAACCCACTGGTCTTGGTAGTAACTCTTACTGTGTATGTTTTCATCATCAAGACTATTGATGTCTTAAACGCTGAGCAACATTACCAAATGTAAACATTGTTAAATGAAACTTAATGTGGCCGAAAAAAACCATCTGTTTTGAATCATGACACATTATGTCTTGGGTCGTTGACTGCACTCGGTTCCTAATGGTTTGACAGTGCCAGCTTGTGTTTTATCCACTGGGCTATAAAGGGTTTTTCCATACCAAGTCAGGTTTTTCAATATTTTGATTTATGATACCAACTGTTAAATGCTTAATATAAACAAATATTTGCATGATAAAAGGGAAATACTTCAATCCCATTGTCTTCCTTTAGAACCAACTGCAGCACTGACAGTTCAAGTTTCGGTGAACCAGAAAATATTTAATTCATGGTTGATTCAGTGAGGCCGCTGAGAGGAAACAAAAGCCGTGCCCCGCATTTGGTTCCTCTATTGGTGTGAAAGGCAGGTCAGGAAGATGGAGGTTACCTCCAAAATCATCCCCACAACAGAGAAATAGAAAGGAATTACAGTTTGGACATTTTTACTGAAATGTTTAGTGTTGCTGGTGGCAAACGTAAAGTGAACCTTTGGATGAAATTGCTTGAAAACATCAGGTCATGTCTGCATGTTTGCAGTTAACAATAGTCAGCCCACTGCTGCCAATTCAGTGACTTTCTTGCTATAGTTAGACATTTCAGACAAAAAGAAAAAAAATGGTATTGCCCAAAATATGAAGTGATAGTTTAGGCTTCTTCAAGATCGATAATCGGCAATCGGCCAGAAAACCTCAATTGGTGCACCCCTACTGCTAATGCATCTAATTCGGGATACAATGCTGAAATTATTTCAGCTTGGACTTCTGCTTAAATTAGGGAAAAAACATAACTAAAGCAATGGTTAAACCTGAAATCTAATCTTGGAGCTGAAAGATATCAAAATCACAATTTAACAGAGTTTGAGAATCGTAACACGTCAGCTCCGTAGACATCACCCCAAAATTGAACTTTATTAAAATTACTTTGGCATGAGCCTAAACAGTAGTTCTTCCATCCATCTCTGAAGTGTATTAATATTGAATGCTCAGTCTTCATTTTTTTACAGAGGAGGAAAAAAAGAGCATTCTTGCCTGGTTTTACTGCCCATTTCTGACTGATTGTCCTGATGACGTGGAGCCAAGGAGAAGTGCAATCTCACAGCTGCAACTCTGGAGACTTGCAAGGGAACCAGAAATGTTCTTCTGGCCATGAATATATGCACTCAGAATTTATTACACACACACACACACATACACACACAGTGAGTGTTTGGGACTTTACAGAGGAGTAGAGTAATGAATAGTGAGGCCACATGCTTTCTCCTGCTGTGGGAAGATCGGGAGCTGAGCAGTTTTAAAGAGAGGGGAGGGAATTGGGTTCGGACATGGGTTTATTTCCTGGTTGAATTAGGTCATTGCGTTGATGGCTATAATGGAGTGCGAGTAAAACAGTGAAATGCTAATATTAACAGCAGGCATCATTGTACTACCTAAAGCTTATGGGAGTTTTTATACAGAGATTTTTAACACTAAAGCGTTAACACGTGATTAATCAGAAAGGTTTAACGTTAACATCACATAATGCAGATAATAGTATTACCTCTTTTGACGTGAAAGTCTCTCAGCTGTGGAGGGTTGCTTAGTTCAAAGCAGAAAAAATGCGTCACATGGACGTATACTGGGGTCAAAAATGCAGCAAATATAATGTTGCTATCAAATCGGTACCAGTTTCGGATTGATGCATTTAGTTTCATATTCCCTCTTGAAATGTATTTCAATTTTGTATTGCAGCTTCTCAACTCTATCTAAAACGATGTTGTATATTTTTGCTTATTTAGGAAAAAATACACATATTTATGTAATATTTTCTCTGTTCATCATGTTTTGTTTTTCATCAACTTTGTCATAATTGTCTTCTGGATTATAGCAAAAATATTTCAGAGGAAAAACCATAAAAACTCCTAACATTCAGACACTTGATATAACAATTAATATTTGTCCTGTATTTGCTTGTCGGATTATCGCAAACCTCTAGTTTGAATTCTGTCGTTGGTTCCTTTGCTACGTTTTTCCCCTCTTTGCCCACTTCCTGTCAGAGTACTGTAAAATGAAGGCCACACTAGTGCCAAAAACATTCTTTAAAAAAATTAAACCAAAAAAATTAAGAGCCAATAATAAAGGTAGTATGGCTTGATCCATACTACCTTGGTTTGATCCGAGGTAGTATGGATCAAACCATACTACCTCGGTTTGAGGTAGTATGGTTTGATCCAAGGTAGTATGTAGCCTACTCATTACAACCATGAATTATCCTTCCACTGAATCACAACCAGTTTACAGTTAACATTTCTAAATTAGGTTTGAAACAAATTGACTTCTTTTAAACCTTCCTGAATATGACAAAAACTGGAAAACTTGTTTGAAAAATGTTTGGTTTGAGACAGTAAAACATTGTCTAGAACACTTTTTGAAAACGTGCAATGTTACATTCCAAGCTTACAAAGTTCATCTGAAGAATGCATCTTTTAATCAAATCTCAGCTCTATGTTCTATGTACGATTTAGAACTTTTTGAAACGAGAGGAAAAGTCAGCACACAACTTCTTCTAACTCCAAAGTTGGAGGTTTGTTAGCATGAGTCATTCTTAGCAGCTACCAGTCAGTGTTTTGGTTGCAGCCTGTTGCGTTAGCTGTGTGAGTTTTGGGATACATGGACCCTTTTTTTTCTTCCCTTCCCCTCCTCGTTTTCGTTCTTTCCCCCTCTGGCCCTGCTCAGCTGCTCCAGCCATCTGCGCCGTGGCAAACAGAGAACAGAGAGATTGAAGCAAAGTCAAGGCAGTGGGGGGGTTGAAGGAAACAGAGGAGGTGGTGGTGGGGGGGCACAGTTAGGAGAAAGGGAGGATCAGTTAAGAATGAAGGAGGGTCTTTAAATGTATACGATTTGGTCTGGAGGATGAGCAGAGAATGACTAAAGAGGGACAAAAACACGATGAAGTGTGTGGCGGGGGGGGGGAGGAGTGTTTCCAAGAAGCCGGCGGAATAAAGATGATGTCTGTCCCCGTCTCCAAATAGACGTGTGAGTCTGTGCGCAAGTTTAGGACAGTGGAAACTAGGAAGAATCGCGATGTCTGGATTTTAAAGTGGGACCAGGCAGCCAGCAAGTGAGCTCATTTCATGCCTTGTTTTTTCCTTGTCTCGTCACTCCTCCGTCTATCCCCACCTTCCCGGTTCTGTTCCCAGGCTCCGCAGGCCAAGCGTCTTCCTCTTCGCTGGCCTCAGGATCGCCCGAGTGTTTGTCTCGCTGCTTAACTTCCTGCACAGCCGGCTGCTAAAGCTGTTTGTAAACTTCGACAGGCCAGCTTCCTGTTACCCCTCACGCTCCTCTGGCTACGTGCTGTGCTTGAAGCAGCTGGGCCATTTCTGATGTCTCAGAGCATACCGTGTTTGATTTCTTTCATTTGCTCTCATGCACTGCATGTTTTTTTTGTTCATTTTTCTTCTTTTCCTGCAAACTTTTCCGACCTACATCAAGATGTTGGCGCATCCTGTAAAGTCTTAAATGCATATCCATCTATCTAAAATTAAGATCTTAAAATGTCTTAAATTCATTTTATAAAAGTTTGCTTTATTAATTACAAGCCTTCCATTTTGTTTTGACGGAACTGTTTGGGTTTCATATACTCTATGAATTGTTTTTCCTCCTGGATTTTTCTATCAGGCGAATGTTTGAGTCACACTCAGACACATTCATTTGTCTTTGACTCAAGACAGTCACAGAAAAAATGACTGTCAACTGTGTCGCTGAGCTTTTTAATAGTTAGTCTCACTAATATACCCTTGCTAGCTAGCTAGCCTCTTTGTGTCTAAAGGAGTAAATGTGCAAATATATCACCAGTTGGCTGGATGAGGTTTATACATTTCTGTGGAGATAAAGGTGTTAAATTCCATCCATAATGGTCTTTAAAAGCCTTAAATTTGAGTTGTGCAATGTACTGTCTTTCTAAAAAGACAGTACATTGTCTTTCATTACCTTCTTTGCTCACTTTGTTGCACTACAATCAAAAACTTTGTGCTTTTCTCAGTAGCATGTTATTGTGTTGTCAGAAGACAGAGGGATGCGGTTTGCAAACTGTTTTCCAGATTTTAAAAAATCTGAAAATTGAACAATTTTCAACACTTGAATTTAGTCAATACTTTACTTCTTGCACCCCTGTGCTCTTTCACTAAGCACTTTTCAAATTTTATTTTGAAAAAAATTGAAATCTAAACAATTCCCTCTCTACTTTACAATTGTTTCCTACGTAGAAACACATTACAGTTCACATGTAAACATGTTAAGAAGGCGTGAATAGTCCACAGTAATCCTAGAAAACTATTCAATACCAGTGACTCCTCTCCCACTTTGTACAGAAGACGAAGAACACAACCAGTGAGCGCTACTTTTGCCAAGTGTGTCGCTGAGCTTTTTAAGCAGCTCACTGGGGGGTTGTTCGGCACTGCGGTCCAATTGGCGTCGAGATCAATGTAGACAATTTGTAGAATAGGCTCATTCTGTTCTGTTCTGTAGCAGACTTGTTGCCCTCTTGTTGTTCCCCCTCTTCCCACTTAAACACATTGATCTGACAGGTTTACACCTCTTAAACGTAGCCTTCGAGTTTTACCTATCAGCTAAAAAGCCTAGTTTCTCTTGCAGATTCGTCAAGATCTTACAAAAAGGCATTTCTAAATACTAACTTGTTTTTTTTGATGGTTTGGATATGTTAGATGACTAATTCGGCTTGTAATTTCCATAACACTACACACCCAGTTGATATGGATGTACAATATGATACATTTATGTGTATATGGTGGTTAAAATGGCTCCACCTGTCTCATTTGATTCCTGAAGCTACAAACATTCCTTCACATCCTGATAACGAAGACAGACGCGTTTCATGCCTGGTCTTGTTGTTGTCTAGCTCTACTCTAAATATTCTCGATTCTTTTCCCAGATTAAGTCCCCGCGCTCTTCAAAAAGTCTCCTGAGCCGCCGTCGTCCTCTGAGATTCAAGTCAACCGGTCTTGCCTTGCGGAGACGGAACGCCATCATTCGAAGGAGAGATGAAGCCGGATGGAGTTGCCACGGCAGCACTGGAGCCAATGGAAACATTGGACTCGGAGCCAGCGAATGAGCCGGCGCCGGCCGCAGAGCCAGAGCCCAACCTCGCAGACGTCTCGGCTGGGGAGACGCTGCAGCATCCAGCTGGAGATGTGAGTGACGCGAAGCCACCGGCGGATCAGGGCAAGGAAACCCCCGCTGCCAAGACAGTCACCAAGGCTTCCGGTGACGCTAAAGCCAAGGCCGCCAACAAGACCGCTCCCAAGACAAAACTCAGCGCCACTAGCTCACCCAAGACTCCGTCCGGCCCACGTTCCAACGCATCCCGTCTGTCGAACGGCACGTCGAAGCCTCAGACGAATGGCGTCGTTAAGAAGACGACACCTGCTGCAGATAGAAAAAGCACCCTGACCTCTACTGCCACCAAAAAACCAACCGGGACAGCAGCAACACCAACCTCTAGGACCACGACTAAAGTAGGGGAGAAGAGGGCTCCGGGGACCCTCCCTGCTACCAACAGCGCAAAGTCAACAACTGGAGCGCCAGCAGCCAAAAAGACAACATCCAGTCCTGCTAACGGGCTAAAATCCACTCCTCCTGCTGCTGCTGCTGCTGCGAAAAAGCCACCAGGTTGGTTGTGTTTCTATGCTGATTCCAACTCGTAGGGTGTTTTGGTGTTGTTTGTTTTTAAGTTGCAACGATACGTTACAGCCTTGAATGTTTTTTATTAGGATTTTTGTGTGAAGTTGCACATATTTGCATCGTAAAAGGATTTCCTGTACAATATTTTTTTAAAAATTATAAATACCTCTTCCACTTTACAGCTGTGTGCTACTTTGCAGCATGAGTTGATGTGAAAATTTGAAAGGGTGTGATTCTTTTGCCAGGCTCCTCTAAGCATAATCACACATTTGTCTGCTCCATTTAAGCAGGCATTGTTTAGTTATACGCAATAATACAACACCTACGCACTGCATGGGTTTTTATGCACATTACACATGTCCGATTGACTGTTGCTGAACAATAAAGGCTTTGCCCCAGATCGCTTTAACACAGTCTATAAAAGAAACATCTGCCTGACCTAAATCTGTGACTTAAGCAACTATTCAAGTCTGCATTGTCGGATGATGTCCTCCCAACATTAATTTCTCATCCCTGTCTCCTCCAGCTTCCAAACCCGCCTCTGCAGCTCTAACCAAGACGAGCTCTGTGGCCTCATCCAAGATGGATAAGCCCCCGGTTTCCAAAGCAACCAGGTAGAGTAAAAAATTGACTTTCTCTTCTACAAATCAATAAGTCCACCGCTCTGATAGAAATCATCCAATTTCACTGGCTGAGAGACTGACAATTATTGCAGTAAACAGCAGTTGGTTGAAAAGGCTTGAATTTGGCTGCTGGTTCAAAGAGGATTCTGTTGAAGAAAGAACTCCCAGGAGGAACGAAGGACAATGATCCCCCACATAGAGGCCAGGCATAAGTAGGCCAGCAAGCAGCCAGTGTTGGAACAGGCCTGAGAGGAATGCCTTGCAGAGTTTCATCAGAGCGAGCGTTATTCAGCTTTATTAATAAAACAAGTTGTTGGAGGGAGGAGCTTCGAACAGGATGGAGGAGAACAACAGAATCCTCTCAGCAGAGCTGCTGCTTTAAACCCAAACACTTGTTGTGAGTTCTTGTGTGGCGGCGGCGTGTTGTTTTTCGCGTGGCGCTCAGACCAACATGCGCTCCTCACCTGAGTCACACTGGGTGCATGATGTTAGATCCTGAGGAGGCTCGGCGGTAGGTGAGGACACGAGGCTGAATGAAGTCTTTGTCCACATTGGAGTTATGATCAGTGAAAGCCTTTGGGAGTCTGGTTTGTTTGGGAAACTAGTGACTTCTTTTTTTTCCTCTCTGGTATGTTATTTTGTTGGTGTGTGTGTGTAGGGGTGGGTGCGTGTGTGTGGGTGTGTGTGTTAGCACATTGTTGAACTAGATACTTATTCAGAAAAAGAAAACAGGGAAAGTTTAAGAATTCCCCACAAATCATACGGTTTGAGATTGGAAAAAAAAATCTATTAAAATATGCCATCAACTTGTTTCAGTGAAAGACTCATAGAGCCTCGTGGCACAATAAAGAAGTATTGTAATCATTTAAATTGCACTGCAGTATGGTGTGTTTACTGCTCAGAAAGACAGTTGGATTTTTCTACCTCTGTGCCCAGAAAGTAACCAGTCAAGACCAACCTGGCTTCTGAAAGTCACATTTCAGAAACCATTGTGCATTTCTACAAAAACTGTGAACAAATAACACATAATTATACCCACACCTGCAGCAATGTACTCAGTGAGTTTAAAAAGATTTCAGAAGTACTCCAATCACCTCCCCACTTTAACTCTCCAGCTGCTCTTCATAGCCATTACTCTAAGTATAGTAAGATGGAAAAAAGTTGAAATTACTCCATAAAACATTTCAGACAGATTTTCAGAGGTGTTTGAATGAAGTAGAACAAATAGAAGTAAATCTGCAGTTGCAACAGAAATCATCCCGCATGATTTCTCAAATGCAGAATAAAAAGTTATTGGTATAAAACAATGAATGTGACCCTTGTGAAAATGCAGAAGTGTTTTCTTCTCGGCGTTATTGTTGCACGCTCCTCCTCTAACACACACTAAGTAGCCTGTCACCGTGAGTTCGGTGTTTGAAATCCCTTCCCCTCCCCTCACCCTTCCTCTCTCGTCTCCTTGTGCCCTGTGTAGCAGCAGCTGGATTGTGGAGATTACACTCAGATTACTGCTTTATACAATGGTTGATGTGCAAACATCTCATTAAACAGAATTACACAAGGTCGCGTTGGTAA
Organism: Phalloptychus januarius; assembly: GCA_902982915.1. NCBI lineage: Eukaryota > Metazoa > Chordata > Actinopteri > Cyprinodontiformes > Poeciliidae > Phalloptychus > Phalloptychus januarius. The sequence continues at coordinate 3,183,362 of CADWAE010000476.1, forward strand.
TCGCTTGCGTAGCGCCGAACCGTAGCCGAGCAGCACATTCAAACTGTCCTGATGATTTCACTCGGCACGGCTGAAAAGGTTATTGTGCTCCTCCAGTATTCGTCCCATTGTCGTCTGCTCATTTGAAAACTGGAGTAGCTTAAATGCCGATTAGCAAAATCTGAGACTAAGACCGAATCTGCCTTGAATATGGACCGGGACTCGTTCCATATTCCCCAAAGAGAAGTCGAATAAATAAATACAGGAAAATGATGTCATTCGCTGCTCTGCTGATGACCTCATTGAGCAAACAAATCTAACAGTAACCCAGGTAAAACAACTCCATCTAATCAACAGCATCAGCTGTTCCAGAGGAGCAACACTGACCCTTCTGAATTCTCCCAACCCCAGGGGGAGTATTCAGCTGCTGCTGACTTGAAAATAAGCGCAGACTGTCTAAAAATGCAAAGCAGTCATAGTACATTTAGGGCAGCCTCCACCTTAAAGGAAAAACAACCTGATGACACACACACACAAAATGTTTTTGTACATTATAAAGGTGATTCAAGTGATGTAGTTAGTTTATACCATGTCGAGTTCTGCAGTTCTGCAGAAGTTTGTTATCGATACTGTTTCCACTTGGCCTTTGCTTAATACAAAGTATACAAAGGATATAAATACTTACCGAAATGTGATGTCTTGGTTTTTTAATAACTTTACAAAACCTTAAAAACTTTTTTTTCCTCCCCCACATTGTCATAATGGGGTATTTGGGGAAGAATTTTCTGGAAAGAGATTAATTTGATACGGTTTGGAATAAGGTTGTAACGCAAAATGTGGAAAAAGTGAAGCGCTGTGAAGACTTTTCGGATGCGCCGTATATTTAGACCTAGAGGAGGATTTTCTTGCTGCTGACCTACATCCCAAAGAGAGCGACATAACCACTACTGATGGGCTCCTCAAACAGGAGCCCAGCGCAGCCTTGAAGGCAGTCTTGGCGTGACGTGCGTCAGCTTTTTGTATCCTGTCATGGGCTTTGACAGGGCCGTAAATTTCAGCTTTAATTAGATTTTGCCCTTTCTTTTTCTCTTGCTCACTCGGTTGTTAATTCAGGGCCATCATCAGACAACTGAAGATGAACTCTGGGCTTCTGTTTGCTTAGTCTTCCTCTGAAAGTGTAGCTGATTTAATTTCATCCGAAGCAGGTTCTGGTTGTCTAGCATATAAAAGTGCTTAGCTCCAAACAAGTTCAGTAAGCGGCATCAATCTAATTCAAAACAACTTGCTAATGTTTCAGGTTTTTGTTGAACTTAATTGAGTTTATGTCTTAAATAGATTTTACTGGTTTGCATTTGAATAAGATCTCATGAAGCCTTTTGTGTCAATGCTTTCTGCCTGTTTTTGGTATTTACGTTGAGCTGAAGGGATAAATCCTGCCTAGCTTACAGAGACAGCAGGGTCCTCATCCAACACATGGGCTACAAAAGGATCCTCCCGCTCTTTGGCACTGTAGGCAGGATGTGTGGTGCACCTGCATTAGAGGAATAGAAGCCAATTACTATGCAGGGCATGAGTTCATCTGCCGGTGTAACACTCTGCATGATGGGAAGGCGAAGTTGGGGGAGTGAGCCAAACGGGCATACTGGCTCTCTGGACACACGGTGCACGGCCATTTAAGTCTGTCTTTGGATACATCAAAGCAAGTTTAAATCAAAATGGTTGCTGTAGGAGGGAGAAAGAATAAGGAAAATTAAAGATGCACAGCAGTTTAGAGATGAAGGTGAGGATAAAACAGCTGCAGGGCAGAGGATACCAGGGCTTTCAGGCTTTAATGTGCAAACATCGCCGCCCATGTTCCTACATTAGTCACGCTCTTTTTCTCCACTGATGGTCCCTGAGGGATGATAAATTTTTATTGGAGTGGATTGAATGCCGCCCTCATGATTCACCAAATTAAGTTGATGTAATGCTCTGACATCGGTGAGTGCCCGGTAAGCAGCGGCAGCAGGAAGGGCTTCTCGTTCAGCAGTCCAGCGTCAAGCAGATGCCATGTTGCACAGGCCATAAATCTCCAGCCGTTCACAACGTGGGCGCGGCCAGTAATTGCGACGCAGTCTCGCTCCGGGGCGGTTATTCCAGGATGCGGCCGCCGAGCCAATTACTAAATGGATTAGGCCGGAATGAATTGGCGCACGTCTGGCTGTGACAAAAACAATGTGGGTGTTTCACTCGAACCGCAGACACAACGGAGATATTTGGGACAGGAATCACGAGAGAAGACATGCGTTTATATTTCTGTTTGAAATATAAGCTTAACATTTGCAAATTATGTACGTTAATGTAGGCAGTTTTCCCAAATTATTTGTCAATTTAAAGTCACCAAAACGATTCACACCCCGTTTTACTTTCACACCAGTAATTACAATCCATTATAATCGACTTCCTGTGACAGACTGGCAACCTGTCCAGGGTGACCCTGCCTCTCGCCCAGAACATTAGCTGGAGATAGGAACCAGCTAACACCTGACCCCAGTAAGGGACAAGGGTGTTAGACAATGGATGGATGGATATAACCAACTTCCTTATAAGTCACATGGTAAAAGAATGTGGTAGAGCTGAAAACCTACCAGCCTATGGGCCTCCACCTGAACTGGCTGTGTGGGCAAGGAGAGAATTAACATGTGAAGCAGCCAAGAGGCCCATGGTGACTCTAGAGGAGCTGAGTCATGAACTCCATAAACCTGGCTCCCTTGGAAGGGTGGCAAGAAGAACATCCCTGCTGAAAGACGGTTAGAAGAAGTCCCCTCCCCTCCGCAGTTTGCCATGTAGGCATCAATGTTAACCTGTGAAGAAAGGTGCCAAAATACTCTGTCGAGAAAAACTGACATTGCACCTCATTGTGAATGCACCACTTGGAGAAGCCAATCAGAGTTGATGGGAAGATGGATGGAGCTAAATACTGTGTTAATCCTGGAAGAATACCAACTTAAGGTGACACTAAGCAGGTTCTCACCTGCAGGAGCGTCGCTGCAACCTAGGGACGCACATCTCTGCTTACCGCAACAGCGGAGTCCAGAATGAAATGAAAAACAGAGAAATCTGACCAAGACTATGTTGCATCTCTGACTGTTTGTTCTCCATTATGGTTTAAAAAAGCCATGGACAGCCACTCCGATCTGTGAGTACACTGATTTCAAATGATCCAGAGTGAGTGAGGAAGAGCTCTAGTTGGATTAACATTTGGTCCCAGATTTAATTTCTGCTAAATTTCATAGTTGCTACTGAATTAAAACCAAGTTCAACTCAGTTTGTAATAATCCACAGATTTTTAATAACTGAAGTGGAAGTGTCTCAGAAGAATAACAACAGCATGCGTGTATTTTCCTAGTAGATCAGTACCAGCAAACAGTAAAGCCATGTTTTTTAGGGGCTGGGAGGTTGTAAAAAAATAAAAAAGTGATTCTGTCCATTATCTTCCTCTTTATAATTGTGCGTCCCTTTTTGTTTATTTCTCATAAAATTCAAGGGAAATACGTTAAAGTTTGATTCCGTAATGTCACAAGTGTGAATGAGTTCAAGCAGTACGAAAAGTTCTAGAAGGCATTCTAATCATTTCTATCATATTCTGTGTAAATGACTGAGAAACCATTGTTAATATAAATAAATAAAACCGAGAAACATTCAAACATTATTTGTTTCATTTAAAGTCTACTGATATTAAACTTATATTTAACTTCAGGGAGAATTTTATTCTATGATCCAATTTAAAGCCAAAATAAAGATAAAACTGCCTTTATGGTACTAAACATTATTTAAACAGTTGAATTAATATATTGTCATTGTTATAGTTGTCTCTGCTGCAAGGAGATGCCTTAAGTCCTAGTTTTCTTTTACATACTCATTTGCCTCTGTCTCATTTTGTGGCAACACAAGGTCCCCAGCAGGCAGCCAGGTTGAAAGTCAGCAGTACGCATGCAGCTCTTTGAAAGAACACATGCAGATCTGCATTAAACTAAAATGTCGTCAGGGATCCTGAGGCAAACAAGGCGAACTTTCAGTGTTTTTGCTGTGTGCATCAGTGGGCCGGGAGCAACTAGCTGACTGAGTAATACATGATGTTTCAGCTCCAGTGCCTTTCTGGGTGTCGTGTTCAAAATTAGCTTTAACCTCAATTTATGGCGCGTCTCTGTGGAAGGTCTGCGGTAAGAGGGAAACAATAAAGACAGATTTCTCTCTGAGATAAAGCCAGGTCCGTAATTTAAACAAAACGCTCTTGGGTGCTTGTCAGTCACTCAGCCGACGGTGAACTTAATTATAGAGTGAAGCATCACAGTGTTTGGGCTCTATGTAGCAGTTGCGGTGAACTGCTTCTAATCTCAGATTAAACAAGATGTCTGTCTGCGATGGTCTGCGGCCAATTCCAGAGTCATTAGGAAATAACTGATTGAAGGTAACGTAATGAGATTATAGGTTTACTGGAGCTGCACATGGTTGCAGAAGCGTCATCATAACATAAATATCTTAGTATGTTTTAGGGTTTGCTACTGCCACTCTTAGCTCTGACTTCTCTATAGGAAATGCAGTCGGTCCTTTGTGGAGCAAAGGACCGTTGCTATGAGTTGTGCTTTCTTTTTATTAGCATTGTTTGACTTATGACGGTTCCCGTTGCTGAATAAACTTTAAACATTTATCCACAGAAGACGGGGTCCTTAATTGCTACCGTTAAAAGCGTTCCTGTGTTACATCCTTGTTCTTCTTCAGCACCTACGGTTCATTTTGTGTTTAATTCAAAATGTCTACCTCTGTCTAGAGACATTTAGCACATTTTTTGTCATGCTAGCAATTTGTGCACATTTAATTGTTAACTGAACGTTTACACATCCACTCCTAATAATTAGCCATCACGAAACCAGAAATTGCTAAATGAGCTTTAAAAGTCCAAGTAGGGCTTAGAAAAAGAGCCCCAAAAAAACCCAAATGAACATTTCCATGATTTCTTCACTGAAACAGGGAAGAAGTTTTCCCAAACAATACTTATTGGACAATAAAAATATTCAGGAAAACAAACATAACCGTTTTTTCCAGGTGTGGCTGCGGGAGCACATAACGGACTCTAGCTCCAGTCGATCAGGCATTCACACCACACAGCCAGTTAGCCAGAAAGAGCAGCAAGAGTAAAAAGGTGGAGGACTTGTGGTGTAAACAACAGATGGTGTAACCTGACCTGAAGATATCCCTGTGAAGATGCGGCTCCGTGACATTGAACCAGTAGCCGGGTGTTTGCGTGATCACTCGCCTCCTCATCAGATAACCTGGTGCAAGGTTCAGAATACACAATCCGGGTTCTTTTGTCTTGCTTTGTTGTCGGTTATTTCAGTTGTACAAACACCGGTAATAAAGACACAGTTCAAAACTAAAGAAAAACTTTAAAACAATGATAGTAAGTATTTGCCATGTCTTGAATGATTTTCCCCCCTCCTGTATTATTGTTAATAATTGGCAATTAAAGCAAAATGGGACAAAAGTATGGACTAACGGTCAACTTTTTTTTTTTTTGCACAATCCAAAGGAAAGAGTCTCCTTCTCTTGCCTTTTTCTCCCATTGCCCATCTTAATTCCAGAGCTAGTTATAGACACCCTGCCTGTCTGGGTAATCTGTATTCCCTTCATCGCACAGATTATTATGATTGCTCTTCCTGAACATCCAATTAGCAGCCTTCATCTCTCACGATGCCGGTTTTTATCTTCTTATTCTCCTAGTTCTTCTAACATTGTAACTTAGGATTCTTAACTTTCTAATTCAGGTGGCACAAATGGGGGGGCGGGGGGGGGAATCACTCACTTGAAGTTGAAATTTTTAAAGTTTCTGTTTTGTTAACAACTAGGCTCTTCAGTTCATTGTTCTGGGTCTTCAGATATAGCGACAAAGTTTTTGTCCATTCTTTGAAGAACAGCTGAAGCTGAATAGAGATCCACTCTCTGGAGTTTGATAGGGCCGTTCATGGAACAAAGAGGCCTTCATATTACTTATCGCAGAAGTACATTTTGATGAAAACCATTGAGCTCTGGTTGCATGTTGAAGGGCCATCCTATCCCACAGTGTCAAGTCTTCTGCAACCACTTCACGGCTCACGTCCTCCTGAATTGTGTTCAGGGTGATGTACTTGAATGAATCAAGCCTTTGAGGAAAACATGGCCATTTGCAATGTTATTGTTGAAGTATGTCTGATTGGGATTAACCCACATTTTACTCTGTTTCTTATCTTTGAGGTCATTAGTGTCCCCTTCATTCTCTTCCTGAGCTTTCTGATCTTGGTCAGTAAGAAATGACATTAGGGACAGTAAAATTGGGTGTATTGATAAATTGAAACCAATTTCCTTAATTCTGGGAGCTCAGCAATGGAAACCGATTTTATCTACCCTTCTTCTATAAAAATCACTGTCTCCTTAAATTGGAATCGGCAGGTCAGTGCAATCAGTGCACTTGTAAGTGAAAGTAGATCTTTGGGCCAAACTGAATGCTAGAAAAAGTAGTCCTTTTAATTTGGTATTTTTGCACACACTGATGAATTTTTCAGTACTAAAACTTTTGAAAGACATAGCGCCTCTAATCTACTAATACTTGCTTATGTGGATCATTAGTAAAATCTTGCTTGAACATCTGTATTAGCTGCCTCCAGCCACCTGTTTGGTTTTAGATGTCTTCCATTGCTTCTCACAGGATGTGAGAAGAACCCAATAGTTCTGTTTCTAGAGTACTGTTCGTGTCTAACGGGGAGGACTTGAAAAGGTTATTTTTGTTCTCCTTTTAGTATTAAAAATTAACGTAGTCCCAGCCATCTTCTCCGACCTTCCTCCTGTCGCCTGTTCTCTTTCTGCCAGCGCTAACTCGCTTCTTTATTTAGAAACAGGCAGAAAGTGCAGTGTGGACCCAGGAGATGGCACACCACAGCCTTGTCAGAACTGCTAGATGTAGGTTAGTTTGCTCAGAAGTGACATACAAGCCAGCTTCTAGGCCAGGGCGGCTGGAGCAGGGTGGCTGATGCATGGCGCCCCAAGAGTCATTCCCCTTGTGGTGAGAGAGGGAGGAGTGCCGACTGAGCAGAAGAACAGAATTGCTGTGGGGTTAGGATGCGTCTCTAGGGTCTGTTGTGATTCATTTTCCATATAGCTTTACTTTATCTCTCATGAGAGCGTGTAATGGGGCTCAGGAAGAGTCATCTGGGTCTCTAAATCAGTGCTTTAATGGCAGATTATCTTTAGATGGATGCCCTCCTGATGTGCAGTTTCATTTTCCTTCAAATGATTTATCACACTTTAGTAGCCTTTCTTCTATTTACTGAAAAACCGCTTGCATAGGAGATGACTAATGGAAGTAAAAAGCAAGATTGAATCATTTTTATTTTATTGCAAGCATAGTTTGACTTCAATGTAAAGAATTGTACTGGTGAATTACCAAGATAGTTGAAACGAGGTCAAAGATATGGGAGGTTGTAGAACCAAACTGTTCACAGCGCTTTAGACATTTACAGGAACAACTGGTTTGTTCAACAGGTTAAGATCTAAAAGGAAATGTAATCAGTGAAACAAAGTGGAAATGACTATGATTTTCATGCAGAGATGTCAAATGGTCTTCTTTGTGTTTCCTCAGGCCCACAGCAGCTTCATCTCGACCGGCTACCGGATCATCTCAGTTAGCCAGCACACCCAAGAACTCCGCAGCTACATCCAAACCTGCCACTCCTAAAACTGCCCCCACCTCTGCCAAGCTTGCTACTCCCAAATCAACCACCACTACCCCCTCTGGTGGCAAACCTCCTGCATCACACTCAAGAAATGCAACTCCTGTGAAAAAAGGTCACAAAAACAAATACTTTTGGCTATTTGACACATTCGCAAACATTAAATGTATTAATTATTTTTGATCCAACATAAAAGACATAATACATAATATGTAATAAATAAATTCCAGAGTGAAGATTTTAACCATATAGTGTTGCATCAAAATAGAAAACCCAAGTATAACATCCTGTGATTTTGATCAAAATATTCCTTTCTCTCTACTCATTGCGTAATTCCTACTTGTTGTCTTTTCCAGATGTGACCAAACCATCCCCTCCAGCAGCCAAAAAATCTGTAGAATCCCCTCTCGCTCGCCCTCCTACAAAAAAGCCTGCAAAACCCGAGGCCCCCAAGACAAAATCAGATGTTGCCTCCAAAAAGCCTCCCACAAATAAAGCTGCTGAAACAAAAAACCGCTCCAAGCCACAAGAGGGTAAGTCCACACCTTCCAAGGATGTCTCCAAGACCCCAAGCACCAAAACGGCTACAAATAAGGCCTCCAGTCCCAAGAAAACTGTGGGAAGCACCACTCCTACTCCTGTCAAACGTGGTCCGAAAGTTGCCACAATGATTGAGAGAGGAAAAGAAATTGCTGCAGTAGTTGCTGCTGCTGCAACCATCGCTACTGCAGCCTCGGTTTTCGCAAACCCAGAGGAGACTCAGCCTCCTGCAGAAGATGATTTGGAGTCATCTGAGCCCACTATTAAAGCAGAGGACGAGACAAGACCAGAGCCTGTACGGGAACCATCTCCAGAGCCTGTGCAGATGCGGGAATCGACTCCTGAGCCAGTGCTGAAACCAACACCAGAACCCGTTCAGCAACGGGAACCAACACCCGAGCCTGTTCAGATGCGACAACCAACACCAGAACCTGTTCAGATGCGACAACCAATGCCAGAGCCTGCTCAGGTGCGGGATCAAACACCTGAACCTGTGCGAGAACCAACACCTGAACTTCAAGAGCAAACTCTTGAGCAAGGAAGTGAAGCAACCACTGGTGTCCGGATGTCACCACAGATGACCGCTTACAAATTCGAAGACAACAGTTCGATTCCCTCCTTAGGAACAACTGTCTTGTCTCCCCCTTGCTCCCCACCAGTCCCTGCCTCGCCTGTTAGAGAATCACAGAATGCCTCCTCTCTTTTGGACTTTGATGCTCCGTCTGATTCCTGGAACAGGAACCAGTTTCCTACTGGTCTGGCACCCCAGACATTGCTTAATGTGATGAAATTCCAAGCAGAGGAGGACAGTGTAAAAGGATACGAAATTCGAGGGGTACAAGATGATGAGAAAGATGATGATGAAGAGGAAGGAGATGAGGAAGCCCTGTTTCTCTCTACCTCCACAGGTCCAGGGTCTCTTTCTGCTGTTGGACAACCTCACAACTTTGGTGCTTTGCCTTCGGGTGATTTTATTCACAAGGACCTTGTATTTTCTCATGAAAAGGAGGAGGCGGTGGAAAAGGCTGATGAGGAGATCAATGAGGATGACGATGCTGAGGAGGAATATGAAGAAGAGAGGAGACCCGGCCAACAGCTTTCATCTTTGGCCACCGACATGAGTACCTCTCAACATTCGGATGAGTTCCAGGTGCGGTCGTCAGCATTTGGAGGTTGGCATGGCGATGACCTGCTGTCTGGGATGGACTCCGAGGACATGAGCAGCTGCACCAGCAGCCGGCAGCAGGGTGTGTCCGACCTCAGCAGCACTCAGCACACCGCTATCTTAGAGGGCACCCAGAGCTCAGACGCCTTGATCGACTCCAGCCTCAGGGGCTCCGAAGGAGACGGTAATCTCATGGGTTCTCCCAATGTGGAAACTCTTGCCAATGAAGAAGAAGAGGATGAGGACGACGAGCGGGTGGACGATATGGACTTGAGCTCTGAGCAAGCTGAGGAGCATCACAAAGTGTTCCAGGAGCACAAACAAGACGAGGAGGAGGACGAAGACGTGGAAATGCACAGCGAAGGCGTGACGGAGAGTGGCGGGAATGTCGATGATGACTTTAATGAGGAAGAGCACTTGGATAACCTGACCCACTCTGGTCTGTTGTCTAGTGCTGCCCCTGCATCCTCCTGGGGTCAGACAAACCCCTTCTCAGATACCTGGACTCAACCAGTGTCCCACCTCGCTATGACCTCCCCCAGCCCCGTGTCGGACCACGATGCAGCCGAATCCGAGACGCCAACCCAGTCTCCTGCTCAGGCGTGTATTGATGGTGGTGCCCCGTCATTCCCCCTACGGACAGAGCAGATTCCCCAGCACCATCATGACCTATTCACCACTCCGGCTGTAGTCATGTCCCAGGCTGACACTCCGACTCGGACCACCCCACCCGCTCACAGCGGCAGCGAGACGAGCACTCCTGAGGACCTCTGTGACTACGACAGCAGCTCTGGAGTAGAGTCCCGCTCTGATAAACAGCAGACCCCAGTGCCGGCGTCACTTCAGCCCGACGTGGACCAGGATCTAGGCATTCATTTGGAGAAAGGTGATGGAGAGGAGGAAGAGGCAGAGACTCTTCCTGCCGATGAAGTGCTTGGAACAGGACCCCCAACAGCTCCTGCGTCAGTCCCATCGTCCCCGTCTACCTCTGGCGATGAGGCCAGTGACACGGAGGGGGAGATACAGATTAATGACCCAGAGGCTCCGATGACGATGGATGAAAGGGCTGCATTGGAAAGCCCTCCTCCCACCAGAAGCTTGCCAGCTATGGAGGAGGACGAGGAGGCAGGAGATCTACCTATTGGAGAGGGTGAAGAGGACGGAGGTGGAGCTACTCCTCAGTCAGCCAATTCTGTGGCATCTTATGGCTTCGACTGCACAACGTCCAACTCCAATGCCCACTCAATGGCAGAAAGCTGCGGAAAGAGCCCTGGCATCTTCTCCCTTGAGAATGAGGAGCAGCTTCCGGAGGAGGCCAAGGACCCCTCCCTCATCAAGGAGCTGACCCTGCCTTCATCTGCTGCTGCGGACCAGGCCGAGGATCTGCTTGGAAACCCAGTGGACCTGATTCCTTTGGGTCCCCAGGGAGACGACTTTCCAGGTCTGGATGAGCACCACCACTTCCTGCTCGGCGGAAACGCTGCAGATCATCTGGAGAAGGCGAATCCACTGGAGGGCAGCGACCACCTGGTGAACGAAGAACGTGGAGACTCCGACAACCTGACACCGTACTTCTCCACCATATGTGATAAGACTGATAGTTTTCTGGAAGGTAACGTATAAGACTCCCTATCATCCCTGGAATGCACCTTTTTCCTGCAACCCTACCCGTTTTCCCCTTACGTTATTTGTTCTTCTCTGGTTAGACGTCTTAGCAGAAAAAAAAGGAGACCAAGATTGTAGAAAACAATTTTTGAAAAAGGATCGAAGGAGACGGAAAAAAATGACTGTAGCGATTTTTAAATGAAGCCTCCCTCTTTCTTACCGTTCCGGTCCATGTTCTGAGCGTATGGCTAAAACTCCGTAATGTACTACCTTTTCTAGTCGAATGTTCTTTTTAAGTAACACTGCATATTCTGTTGCCCCTTGCGGGGTATTGACTGATTGGTCCGTTATGACTGGGCCTGTAAACTGAGAAAGAGGAGTAAAAAAAAACACAGATGAAAGGATATGGACTCATTGTGTATTTATCCTACTGTTTTTACCGAACAAATGTCAATGATTTCTGTTTTTTTTTGTATTTACTTGTTTTATTTGTTGTTATTTTATTTTTTTTGGTTTGTTTTTGTTAAACCTGGTCCTCCCTACCCTGTGTGCACACTTTGTGTTCTGCAGTATAGCGATAGTCACATATTCCTTTTGAAAACTTTCTGTTCTTGTTCCAAGACTTTTAGCTGTATTAATAATAAAGGTTAGGTATTAACACTGCAGGTTTTGCCTTTACAGTTGTAATGAGGTAGGTGTGGGAGGATTAGAGATAGGGCTGACCCAAATGCTTTGTTGTTTTGCCGCCATTACTGATGTCCAAATTTGGACTTAAATACGTGGATTCTATGTTTTCCTTCATGTACTATACCACTAAAGCTGAGATCACGCTATTTATGCTTGCGAGTGTTGATGTGAGTTGCTAATTCAAGCTTTCATAAGTGCATCCAGACAGTGGCGGTTCTTGGATGAATGGGACCCTTGGCGAGCCCTTTCCTCTGCATCATAGTCAGTTCGACCACCACAACTAATGCGCTCTGGTGAGAGAGAAGATTCTCAGCATCAAAGGTTCTGAAATGTTGATCTAATCTGTACTCTGGCAACAGAATAATCGAGTTCAGGTTTGATCATTTTTACCTAGAGCTAATTAAAGGAATTAGAAGTTCTTTTAAAAATCGTGAGATGATCCTTAATTTAGTTCCAGTTTGGTATTAATCAGATACCCGCTTCTGTAATAAGCCACGGCCTTTACATCGCACAAAGCCATAGAAAACTCTCGTTTAGAACATGTTTTTCTGATTGATAGTGCTGCCCTGGGTGAAGAGCCACATCGCTCCATATCAAGAACCACCACTGACTCCAGATCATTTTCAATAAAGGTTTGAAGCCTCAAAAAATGTATTTGGGACAGCCCTAGTTAGATTGCAGTTGGTGGCGTCGTATATGTGTGCTTCAAGAGGTTCTATGCTTATTGTATTTGCATAGGTTGCTAAGGTGCAGTCACTTCCAGTATCCACTTCAGGTTTTCTTCCGGCCTTTTGTTAGCTCATCATTTTGGGTCTTAAGAGGATAACGAGTAGCGCATTATTTAATAAGAACCCTGCATTACCCTACACGGCTACCACAGTTTAGCTTTATACTCGAGCGTTTTCATAGCAAGCTTTTGGTTTACTACTTCAACAGTATATTGCATGTTTAACTAACAATAAACACTCTGTAATACCTGAAGTTTGAAACAGTTCAACAGTAGACATGTTCAGAACTGAATGGTTCGACACTAGGTTATCTTTCAAAATTCCATTAAAACATCATTGCAAGGCATTTTGTTCCTGTTTCTTGCTTTCCCAATGGGTCCAGCATGCCTGAACTTTGTGTCCTTGTGCTCCAGTGGCCGTGTGTGTGTTTTGTAAAGTGATGTTTGTGCAACAAGACTCCCTGCCCCTGGTATCCTCTGTTCTTCATCTGGGAATAACGGATAAACAGGAAGCGATGCAACATGACACAATGGTGTATCTGAAATGGAATTTTGGCCAAATCCAAGCGGTAATAAAGGGGAATCGCAGTGGTTTGTCTATCGTGCTTAGAGGGAATAACGACTTCTTGTATTGCCACATTAATTCTACTAGAAGTTTACGTTCTGCATTTGTTCAGTCTACTGCTAACGTTCAGTCAGGAGTACAACTCCAGAGGTAAATATTGATCCATGTAGGGCCATCAGCTCTTGGAAATTGAAGAATGACAAAAGGTTTGTGTTTAAATATAGTAGTAACTCCGCCTAACAAGTTGCTACCAATTTGAGTGTCATTCCTATCCAGCACACTGGTGAGCAGGACCACATCCTCTGCGTTCAAGTGTTAAAGCACAAACATTTCCTCTGACACTGCCCACTCTACCTCATTAAGACTGTGAACCTTGTTCCAGCTGTAGTGCAAACATCCCCTTGAGCTGAACTCAATGCACCCGTGATGGGATTGCCTTGCAGATGCATTCATACCCTTCTACTTTTTGCCTTGTCACCTTACAACCTTCTAATGACATTTGGCTCGCGCCCGCTTCAATGCATCAGCTATAGATTTGACTTCAGAGGGTAAATTAGGTGTATAGTCGATGCATTGAACTGAGAGGTTTGGGTTTTTCATACTTTGAAACCCATTGATCTGTTTTATCCCCTGTGTTGTTTTTCACACATCTGTTTTATTCCTCAGTGGTTCATTGTATGGTGGTATCTGATCCCATCAAGTCCCCCAAAAACCTTATTGACAAACCATCTTCAGAGAGCAACAAGTCATGCCGACATATGGTTGTTGTTTTTGTTTTTAAACAATATGGTTTATGGTATCTTTATAAATTCCTATTTCTATTCACGTTTACACCTTTTCCCTCATGTCCAACTTCTCCTCGGCCCCCTTGTTCCACCACCACCTGTTCTGTTTATGCATGCATCTCTGCTAGATGCTTCAAGTGACCCTCACTGTCTCACAGGAGACGCAAAGCCCTCTGAAGACGATGAAGACATCAAGTGGCAAACATGCACTCAGGAAGACAACCGCAACCAGAACCACCCTCCCTGTATTCCAATAGCCAACGGCCACTACTTGGCATTGGTGCCGGGTAACAGGAGACCCATCGATCCGGCACTGGCGGAGCATTTCTCCAGAATCGCACCCCCTCCTTCGGCGCCCAAACCCAGCCCTGAAAGCAGCTACATAATTGAAGAGCAGCTGAGGAGGATGGAGCAGCACCGTCAGGAGCAGGAGAGACAGAAGAGGCAGTGGCTGGAGGAGGAGCGGCTCAGGCTGGAGCAGCAGAAGCAGCTGGAGAAGCAGCGGCGAGAACTGCTCCAGCTTCAGCTGCAGCAACAGCAGCAGGAGCACCGTCACCGCAGGCAGGTTCTGCAGTGGCAGCTGGAATTGGAGCACCAGTACCGCATGCAGCAGAAGCAGATCCAGCAGCAGCAGCAGCTGAGGAGGAGCCCGACCGGCGTGATGCTGTCCCCATCGTCTGGCCTCTGCACCATCTACGAAGCCATGGAAACCAGCGACGAGGAAGATGAGGGCAGGGGGGAGCCGAACAGGAACATACTGGCGGGACGGAGGAGGCTCCAACCTTCCCAAGCCGTCTCTCAGGGCTTCCAGAGGCACCCGCGTCAGGTGGCCCCACGCGACCTGGAATGGAACAAAAAGGTGGACATAATCCAGCAGCTCATCAACCAGTCCTTGATGCTGTCCAGCGATGGAGGGTGCACCCCGCTCCTGCTCCTACCCGTAGGGACTGGGGGAACCCTAAGCCCGCTGAAAAGCAGCATGTGGCCCAACCTTCCCCCACAGTTCAGCCCCCCTACGGCTACAGTGACCTCCATCAGCAGCTACTCCCCAGACAGCCAGGGCAGCTCCCCAGCTGGAGACTGGACCGTGGTGGAGGTGGAGACCCAGCACTGACGCAGCTCATCAACTCTGACTTTTTTTTGTTTTCTACCTTCTCAAAAAAATACCTCCAAAAATATCACTTTACTATTTATCAATATACATCATCAGTAGGGAAAATCTTTTTTTTTGTTTAATCCAAATCTGATTTCAATGTGTAGTTTCATCACACAACCGCTCAAACTTGAATTTCTGATGGTTTTGTACTGTTGTGATCTCTGTAACCCATACATAGACATGCACTGTGTCCTTGTTTTGCATCGTGTTACCTTTACACAACAACTTAATGGCACTCCGGTGTTTTACTGTGAAAGGCTCTGTAACGACTTTAAAACATTCCTGTATTGTGGCCTCTCGTTTATCTTATAGGAATCTAAAACCAAGCACAGCGTCTTACTAAAATACTCATACACCTTGAACTTTTTAAGAACGGAAGAGTGACAAAACGTAAGCCATGAGGAGTCTCATGTTCAATTTGCCACAAACCATGTTGACAACATTACTAATATGTAAGAAAGGAGGTTCTCTGGCAAGTTGAGAACAAACTTTCACTTTTTAAACTGCACATCAGCCAGAACGCATCATTCCTAGTATAAAATCTTCCCCACATCATAACGTGATTACATTTTTCCTTCTACTTCATACTTAGGCACTACTTTGGGCTCATCTCTGAAATAAATTTGTCCCTTAAACATATTCAAGCGAAAGCTTGTACAATGATGCTTAGTGGAAAAGTTCAAAGTGTGTGAATACTTTTGGGAGGCTCTGTATTGGCCACCCTCTGGAATGAGGGATTAAGCTATGACAAGTTGCACTAAAGCCATATGTTTATTATGTCTTCCAACGTCCTTTTGCAGGTAAGTGGTTGTACCGTATCAAATGAGTATATTTGTGAACTTTTTTATTCTTAATTCCTAATAGTAGGATATCTAAGGGGGATGAAAAAGGGAAGTCTTTATTTCGTGACTAGCTTCACTTGTCTTCCCAGTACCCACAGTGACTTCACCGGACGACCGGGTCCTTAAGAGATCCATCAGTCATGGAGGAACGCTGGGGAAGGGAGCGAACAGGAGAATGGAGCTCCTTGTTCTGCTCAGAGGAAAGACTTGAAGGGTGGCGGGGGGTGAGGGGACATTCATCCGCCCTGTTCCCTCTCACATTCCAGGATCGTAGCCTCATTTCCTGGGTCGGTCAGTATTCGGGGCGTCTTGGAGGGCACAGATGATGTCACGGTGGCAGAGAAAGGGGATGTTATGAAGCCGGTCTGGATGGGCACCACACTGGTTTGATGTTATCGACAAGAACTAAAATCAGGTTTAGTTGAGCCACCTCATTCTTATTTTTGATATAAATATCTTGTTTGATGTGTTTTATTGTGATTGGTGCAGTTTATGAGAAATATATTTGATAGTTATACAAACACAGAGGCCAGTAAATCCTGATGCGTTATTAGTGGAAATGGGGAAAAGCACCTGTTCTCTCTTTGTCTACTCAAGGAAGGTGATTTCAGTGAGAAATATCAGAAGTAAGGAAACACTGACACCTGCTGGTGGCATGTATGAAGCACAACACCACAAGGATATTCTACATCAAGCCGCTGTTAGTTTTCAACAGCCTGTTGGTACAATGCACTTTTTATAAGATTGAAAAATTACATAAATGATATTAAATTAATATTTGAAAGATAAAATAAAACTGAATTAGACTTAGCTATATTCATACTCTATATTGTGCATGACAAATCAAATTGTGTAAAGAATATGCATTTCCCTAGTCTTGTATGCTGCTACTTTTGATATTAGAAGTTTTTACCTATTTTACCACAACACTGCTATGTTGCATGCAAATATACACCCGTGTTGTTCAGTAATCTCTTGTATTGATGCTGTTGATATGAAATGTGACCGTTTATATACTGTTGTTTCCGTGAGAGTTAGTCGCACTTTGTGTAGTGAATAATTTGCACGGTAAAGAAGCTAAAGTTAAGTACACTATGAAAATGAGACAAATACCAAATTGATTGTCTCATTAAATGCATTTTCTCACAATCTGAAAAAAAGAAGTTCAGATTACATAATTTATGCATTAAGAAATACACAATAAGCCCAACAGAGAATAAACCTTCATAGAGGCAAATAATGTGGTGAACAAAGACATCTGGAATGACGTACACAACTGACATGTTTCACACATTCACACCGCCAGGGATGCTCTTTACTTCCTGTAGTTTCACCCCATCAAGGGCCGTAGTGCCAGAGCCAGAGTGATGACAGAATGGAAGTTCATTGTGGTGACTGACCTGAACTTCCTGTCCATACTCGAACAAAAAAAAGGATTAGCTTTGTTTTGTTTTAGACCTTAGGAGTTTCTCAATTCAGTTATAGTAGAACGCTTTTCCTGTCACGTGTGGAGTTCCTCAGGGGTTAGTTCTCACTCCCCTGATTTTAATTTGACTTGATTTTAAAAACCAAACCTTTCCTTCCATTTCTTGGCAGATGATCTCCAGTTTTACATGCCTTCCATTTGTTAGCATTCATCTTCAACTGTAGGACCACTACTGCTAACCATTGTCAGTTTGGTTATCTGGTTCCTTTATGACTTTCTTTCAATAATGGCAGTCTTCTTGGTCACCTTTGAACCAAGAAGGTGGTTCAAAGGTGACATACTGGATGTCTCCAGTATCTTTGATTACTGGAGACATCGGTGCATAACGGGGGACAAATATATACTACCCTTTTCAAATTTGTATTAGTAACCATGCTAATTCAAAGGTAAACAACATAAAGGTACATCTGTGGGAGTAAAGCTTTTACATCCATACTTTAATAAATGTAATCTTTCAAAATACCTTTTCTAAATGTGTGAGTTTTCCTTTACCTTCTTTTGTGTTTTCCACATAAATTAATCGAAAACCATGTAGTATTGTTCTTCACGGTTATGCTCTGCTTTGTGTAGATCTGTGTAAACATTCCAGTTAAGAAAAGATTTAAGTTTTTGGCTGTAATGTCACAAAACGCGAACAATGTGCTTATCTGTCTTAAAGCTGATTTTCAGCGACCACATTTAATCATTCCGGTTGTTCACAAATATTCAGCCTGTTTCATAATGAATAAATAGCCGTGTGGGACCTGGTGGAGCCGCTCTCCATATTTATGTCAGTCGGAATTCCTCCTCTAACAGGATTCTGAGACACAGAGGTCGTATTGATCCCGCAGCCGTCGTTACTCTGCGAGCCAAAAAAGACTTTCATTCACGAAAGCACTGTTGTCTTTCGTGAATGAAAGACAACAGTGAATAATTGTTGTCTTTCATTGACAAATCAAATTGTCAATGAAATACCTCAAGCATATTATTTTTAGCAGCATCGAATAATTAATTTCAATAATTCAAACTTTTACTTCATTGACAGTCCTTGGAAAGAAAAAGATTTCAAAGGATGGAACTCTGACATGTTAGTTTTTAGACCAGTGTCACATTCAAGTAAGGTTGACAGCGGAACTAGTCAATCGTCTGAGTCCCTGGTCAACTGTTAAAAAGAAGCCCTGTGTTGAAACGTTCAGGAAGCACAGGCAGTGTCTCCGGCTGCACCAGCGTCTGGAAGAACCTTCACACAGCACACGGATGAATCATTGTGCAGCACACTGAACATTGGCAGCACTATAACAAATGTCAGATCACAGATTCTAAATCTAACACAATTTCTACATGTTATGCATCATTGAAAGTTCGAAAGCGTGCGTTAAGAAGGGCTTTAACATCCAAACCTTTTCAAAAGAGCCAATGCAAGCAATTCACAGTGGTTTCTGCGTAGCTCTCTGGTGTGATTTACCCATCGGTGTAACAATTATCATGGGTTTTGTGTTAATTCTCCCACACGGGAACAGAACACTGGGTCCTCTTTACCTCTGCAGCGCCTCAAATGTAATTAACCACTCTTTGTTCACTTCTGAAACTCCCTGACACACCAATCTCCAATTCCTGCCTTTCCATCCCCTTAATCAACACTGCAGAGAGGACCTGTGTGGCCTGCTTTTTTAAGGCACCGTGTCCTCTTTTGAATGCACGACTGAGATGTTCTGAAACCGTCTGTGTCTCCAGGCTAAATGTCTCCAGTGACAGAAGGAAAAAAAAAAACCGCCAAAGTTTGGCAAAAAAAAAAAAAAAACTGGAATCTGGAGGTCTGATGTTCCTGTTCTGCTAAATGTTCAAGCACAGAGGAAGGAAGGAAGCGATTCAAAGCATCTTCCCAAACACTGCACAGCAAACACTTTGATAAAATTAGCACCAAAAAAAAGACATGAGAGAAATTTCTTTGAAAGGCAAAATAAATACAGGCACGTCTTCTCTACAGATGAATTTTCGCTTTCAGTCAGTTTCCTTTATTCGATGAACTTTCCCACATTGGGAAATTAAGAGCGCTCAACTGAAAAAGTCAATATTTTCTCTGGATATGTGAACGTTCCTCCCTCACTGGTCGGCGTCAAACTGACGACACTCCAGACAACAGATAAATGAACGGCTCGAATAACACTCCGCATCAATCTCAGAGCTCAACGTACAGGAACAAAACAAACCGGTGAGTATAAACTTTGGATTCCAACAGTTGCATGTATATATATTTGAATGGTTGTATAAAAAATTTAAAAAAAACCTCTTTCATCATGAAAGAAAGCTAACTAAAACTGAGTTTGCAAAGGCATCACTAATTATTAATTAGTTAATTCTAATGTTAATTCTAATGAATGTGTTAATTCTAGTCATTAGACAACATTTTGACTTTATTTACTAGAATTTATAAGAATAAATACATTTTCAAGACAGATGAATAGAGTTTGCAGATTTTTCTTACGAATGCAAACTGGAAGCATTTTTTGAACTTTCATGTTCATTTTTTTAACTATTATTCACCTTCTGAAACCATGTAAGGGACTCCTAGTTTTAATATCAGAACCCTGACATATAGGGTGATTCTTAGTATATTACTATGATGTAAAGGCAACTATCCCAATGAAGGAAGAGCCTTTTTAGGTGCAGATTACATTTAGGTGCATGTTTAGCTAATATTGTTTAAAATAGTTTGGCCTGTGATAGACTGGTGACCTGCCCGCAGTGGACCCTCCTTCTCACCCAATGACTGATGGAGGGAGGCATCAGCCGCCCCACAACACAGCAAAGATGAGAGGTACAGGCAGTGAATAGATATTTAAAATAGTTTTTATGAGAGAAAACGTTTCAGTTATAAACGTTCAAAATGTTACAGATGTCTACTTTCACAGGTTTTGTAAGTCAGATGTACAAATAATTCAATTATACGCCGATGGCTCAAGTCTCTTTTTCAACAACTTCAAAATTACAAGTGGACTTGTATCGTAGACCAACAAGTCCTAAAATGTACAGTTTTCGATTGGGCTTTGTTTATTAAACCTTTCAAAAACCTTCCACTGCACTCCAATAAAAAAACACAATTGACTCAGTCTGTAATCTCAAAGGAAAAGCTTATTGATTAAAAGCTTCACTCCTCTGTGAGTGAGATTAACCCCACAGGAGTGTAACCAGCCTAAAGTGAGGCCTTGAGCTAAGGGAGGCTGAAAACATCATTTGCAGATACGCAAAGGGACCAAGGCTAAAAAAAGGTCTTCAATAAAGCAGAACAGACCCCCTGGTGGTAAGGCAGTGGCCCACTGCTGTATTCAGCTTAGGGGTAATGACTTTAAGACAGTCTTTGGGTTTCAGATCGTCTGCCAACATTTCTAAAGCTTTGAAGAAAATCTTCAGAGAAGCTCGTGTTCCTACTTGTGAGAAAATACACAGATGATGAGGACAATACCCAGATCAGCGCTTCTCAATTCCAGTTGTCAATGAACACAGCCCTGCATGTTTTAGGTGTCTCCCTTCTGCCACAAGCTGTCTTGAATAGGCTGGTGATTAAGAGCGCTTGATGGCATGCAGAGGAGTTCAGGTAATCATTTGAATCAGGTGTTCTGGACACATCTAAAATATGCAGGGCAGTGGTACCTGAGGACCAGAATGGAGAAACACTGCTATAGATTACCCTGATGTATTACATCAGCTCATCATCATCTAGCTTTATTTGCTCTATTTCCCATTTTAGCACCCTTTGTTCAGAATTTGCTTGAGAAACAATTGCCTAGCTTGAGATCAGGGGTCTTCAACTCCAATCCTCAAAGTCCGGTATCCCACTACTTTCAGATGTGTCCCTGGTCCAACAATCTTGAATCAAATGGATGAATTACCTCCTCCATATGCAGTCAAGTTCTCAAGAGTCCTGCAAATGACCCGATTATTTGACACATCTAAAAGTTGCAGGATACCATCTGTCAAGGTCTTGAGCCGAAGACCCCTGCTTTAGATCATCTATCATTGATTGTTTGTGCGAAAAGAATGAGCTTTGCTGTTTAAATCTGAGAGTTGGAGCTCTTTTATGCTCCGATGAAAGGGTGGTGCCTGTGGAAGAAGCCCCTTAAGTGTCTCAAGTGACTTCTTGTTCAGGGACTCGGGTTTCCCCGGAGGAGAGCCCACACAGACACAATAACAAGATAACAGCCGGAGGAGAGGTCCTGTTGGTGTTTGCAACATGTTTTCAGTGTCTGACAGCTGCATCTGCAGGGACTTTGTTCCTGCTGAGATTCAACTTCTCAGAGATCGCAACCCAAGGGAGCTACTAAAGAACAACGTGTCTGAAAAGACAGTTTGGAGTTTTACTCAGTTGGAAAGGGCTTAGAAAATGGAACAAATCTTGAAGCTAACGCTGGGCTTCAAATGAAATATCATTCTTTTCCTCTGTCAATGTATAAGTCGGAAGACAATCATGCTTTTTGTCCGCTTCTTTCCTTTTAGGGTCCTTGTTTTTGCTGGTGAACATGGAGAGATACACCTTGTCGCTTAACTCAACCTCAGTTCCTGCACAACTCCCCTACAACACCACAGTTTATATCAATGCCTCTTTCAAACCTTTCAGTGTGTTTGATGGTTGTGACATGTACATCGAGGCAATTCTGTTTGACCTTACCTTTCAAGCTATCAATGTAGTCGTGGGAATACCTGCCAACCTCCTTGTTATTGCGATTCTCATCCACAATCGCAAAGAACCGTCCACTTCGGACCTGTTCCTGGGGTGCTTGGCCTTCATGGATGCCTACTTTGGCAGCATGACGCCCCTCAGCTTCTTAAATCTATACCTCTGGCAAAGCAAAGAGGTGTGGTTGGCGATTAAGTTTTCCTTCGGAGTGAAAGATACCAGCGGCCCGTTGTTTCTCTCTTGTATCTGCTTGGATCGATTTGTGGCGGTGCTCTTTCCGATCTGGTTTGGGCAGCTGAAGTCCATCAAGTACAGGTTAAGCCTCACCCTGCTGGTACTCTGCCTCACCTTTGCCTACTCTACTGCCAAGATGGTGGGCGGTCTCCCCAACTTCGAGAAGGTGTTCACTTTTGAGGTCCTTGCAGCTTTTGCCTGGATGGTGGTATGCAACGCAAGCATCTTATGGGTCCTGAAGAAATCCCGTGGCGTTGGGAAAGACGAAATGCACCCCATGAAGAAGAAGGCATTCAAGATGGTGCTCTCCATCCTCTGTATCATTGTGTTCAACTATTTGCCTCTCGTTGCACTGTTCCCATTTGAAGACCATTACACCCCTGATGTGTTTCGTTGCTATGTGCAGCCCGCCGGCTTTGCTTTTCTCAACATCAGCAGCACAATCCAACCACTTGTCTACCTGTCCCGTCTGGAAAAGGTTCCTTTCCTCCCAGAAGCTTTTGTTAAGAAATTTACTTCCTGCATCAGCACAGAAAAAAAACAAAGACATCTCTGAACCAAAACCATCTGCTTAGATTTATATGAAAATAAAAGGAAGCTATAGGAGAACATTCCTTAATATGTCTAGATAGAAATGCAATGATAACGATGTTTATCTTTTTAGAAAGTGTAACAACTTCATAATGAAATTAAATGTATTGTCATGTGATGACGTTCAATGAGAAGCCAACTGTTTGAGTTGGGCGCCATCTTGTGTACAAAAATAAATGACATCATAAAAAAAATCCCTGAGTTGATGTCAGTAAATCTGACAAGTTTTGAGTTAAATTGGCTGAATTCATGGCATTCAGTATGTTTTTCTTAATGTATTACATATGAAATATCAGAAAACACAAAAGAACATATTTAAAAGTTCAGTATCGTGCAGGAGGACATTGTTGTCTCAGAAAGTCATTTGATTTTCTCAACTACCTTCTAAAAATAAAGCACAAAAATAAACACAAGTAAGTTCATCTTTTTCAAATTACAACAGACAGAAAAGAGCAAACCTACAATGACAAAATACAATCAAATTTAATCAACAATTTTACAGATGGAGATATTAGGTGATTTTTTTTATATTATGTATGTATGCATGACTAGTTTAGTTGGATATATATACAGCAATATTGCAATTTTGTTATTAATCTGTTTTTTTGTTTCTTCACTTTCTATTGGGAAAGTGTTAATGTGTTTAGTTGGTGAAATATTGCTTTGTTTTTATAGCATCCACAGTGCTGCTCCCAATTGAATGCCTAGCCGGTTCTTTTAAAAGCTTGAATTTTCTAAAATCTTCTGTACATTTCTCCTTCAGAAATAAAAGTGAACTTTAGAGTTATTCTGAGTTTGCTTATGCATTGGGCCGGCTCTGGTCTAAAAATACTGCTTTAAAAAAAAACAGTGATGGACTCCATGCACCAGCTTCCGGCGACTTTTTCTTTTAATGCTGTTCTCATCCTGACATATCAAACACACACAGCAGAGCTCTAATGTGATCAACAAGTTGCAGCAGGGGGCGCTCGGCTGCCGCAGAGAGGATTTCCAGCTGCATCAAGCTGCGCGAGGAAGCCTGGGATCACAACACGAGCAAGCTGTGTGAGATTCAAAATAAAAGCATCCTCAGTTTTATTTATAAAGCGATTAAGCGCGGGTGTTCTAAACCAAAATGCTGGACACCAGAGATACGATAAAAATATGATAAAAGAAAACAGCAAAACAAAGTGACGAAGCTAAGCAAACAACACAGTAGCTGAATTAAAAAAAAAATCAACACAAATATAACAAAATCGTAAAACAAATAGAAAAAGTCAAGTTAAGTCACAATTGGGTTGAAGGGTAATGAGAGAAAATACGTTTTAGACGAGTTGCTATCTATTTAAAATATTTATTTCCTTCACTCGAATTCGAAATCTGAAGTACAACAGCTCACGAGCTGTGCGACCTTTATTCTGAAGGTCCATTCCGGAAGTTGTGCTTGTATACTCTACTGGTTTTACCCCTCCCTTGTGCCGCTACTCCCTTCCAGCATCAGTCACCGGCTCCCAGCTCACCGCAGAGCCGAGCAGCAATGCACCGCCTCCGGCGGGTGGAATAACATGGCTCCCGGTAACCGTAGCGCGGAGAGTCCCGGTGAGTCCCGGCGGGGTTCCGGCTCCCGTCCTCTCCGACGATGAGCAGGAAGCCCCGCAGGCAGCCCTCGCGCCCTCCACTGCCTACACTACCGGACTGCGTGATGCTTGGAGGTGATGCCGCCCTCGCCCGCTCTTCTCAACCTGCCGCCGCGCTCCTCTTACCGGGACTCGCTGCTTATTTAAACTATTTTCATTCTAATATTGACGGACTTGAGCGGAAAATTTCTACTATGACCCGGCGGCCGTAGCTTGAGCTAAAGAGCATTGAAGTCATCTGATAGCTGGAGCGCATGATGGCCAACAACAACGAGCTACAGGTTAGTTTTTCAACTTTTTTTGTTTTAAGGCTGCTCTCACATCCAGTCAGAGTTGAATATTTCTAAATACCTTTGAAGTGTCTTTTAAAAGTTATCACTCTTTAAACTTTTCCAACATCTTGACAGCAAAAGCCACAAAAGTCAATGTAATTGATGGGAAATGCAAATTAATCTGAGTTATCATCATACTTTGATTTAATCCGTTTATCTGTAGGTTTTGCTGGAAATTTATGGTTGTTGTCCTGCGCCAAACTTTTACAATCTGCATCTCCCTGTGTCTGTTGGAGCCAAACACCAGGAGGCTGCCACCCTGGTGTTTCACTCTGTGGGTGTTTTCATGGTTACTTCATTTGATTTTCTTCCAGGATTACCATATATTTAGCTTAATCCATCTTCCTGGTGAATATCTCTTACCAGCTCCTCCACAGCATGATGCTAACAGCACCGTGTTTCAGTGTGGTGTGAATTCACTTCATTTTATTTATTCATTTATTTAAGAGGGACAATGCACGCAAACATAGAGCAGAACAAGAATGTGAGCTAAAATTTAGCATCGTGTGTGGATGAATATGAATGTATATTATGCCCTTATCTTGAATTCAGTTCAATTTTTAAAAAATATTTTTTTTTGTCCCAAATGAAACTAAACACATTATCATCCAGCTATCTTCAAAGTATCTTTGCGTAAAGAAATGCTGTGGGGCAAGGAAGGCCCTCCGGTAGCAGTCAGTCTCACGACAAATCTGAAGAGGCCTCTGACTGAAGACTGTCGCTAAAAGCTATGCTAACAGCTCAGTGTACAGGGGTGCAAGACAATATCTCCTTTTTTTTTTTTTTACAGTTCTGCTTCAGTTTATTTTGGTCGGGCACATAAAATCCCAGTAGAATAGACTTTCCACAAATTAAGAAACAGAAAATTAAGTGAATCGATCAAATTGATTTGTTACCCAGGCCCATTAAATATAGTGACAAAGTTGCTAAGTTGGCAATATTGAGGTTACTTTTGTTAACTTTTCAATCTGTCAGTCAGTCAGTCTTAAGAACAGAGCTAAAGGGGGCAGTGGCTGATTTTCAGACCTTTGTTAAGGTAGATAAGATCAGTTTCTCATGTAACTATCAGCCAATTGCTCAAAACTACGGCAATCAGGACCGATTGTTATTTTTTTGGTGTACCTCAATGCATTTTGCATCATGGTGTCATCAGCGTACACAAACACAGTCAGTGGCGAAGAGTCTTTAAATGAGGAAATTTCTTGCAGGGTGGAGGGGAAAAACTGCTGAGTTCACATTCTGATTGTGACTCCTCAGCAGTCCTGCTCAGTCACAGTCAGAAATAGACTCGGTTAATCCAACCGCGTTTACTTCCACCATCCTTCTGGGGGCACGTCGGATCGGCCCAGTTGAACTGATGCAGCGTTCATCCTCAGGTGTGAAGCGTACTGGTGTCTCATTTAAGGCTTCCAGTTATGCTGGCGTCACAGGAGGAGGTGAATGTTAAAAAATTCACGGCAACAAGGCGCCCCGGAGACCTCGGACCCCAACCCGCCTGTGATTGCTCTGAGAAGGGAAAATATCACAACCGCAAAACCGTACCTCATATTTCCTGTTTCTGTCTGCTCACGTTAGCCTGCATGCGTTTGGTCTTTTCGCACTGTGATTCTGCAAACCGCCAGTGTGAAGATGCAAGATGTAAAAATAAAAGAGAGCTGTCGCTGAAATGATCCCCGGCTCAGGCTGTTCTGGGATCAGTTTGAGTGACAGAGCGATTCTTACCCTGAGTGGAGAAGGTGTTTTTGGTGTTTCCTGGAACGCTGCGCATGTGGGCATGTGGAGGAACGCAAACAGCTGATGTGGGCTGCAGGGAGCCTTCGAGTGGGAGACAGTGTAGCCTGCAGCAACACCGAGCGACATATTCTCAGTTTGGGTTTAATTTCCACTGAATGTGAGTGTTTTCAGTCAGCAGGGCTCACATCTTGGAATATGCCGTGTCACAGTCTTATAGATCGTGTGTTTTCCAAAAAGTATTCATAACCTCGAACCATGTCTTTAATGCTGCAACCGCGACTTTTTTCTGCATTTTACTGACATGTACTGGAGCTCCACTAAGTAATGCATAAATGTGAAAGTGGAAGGAAAATTGTATGTTGTTTGTGGAGTTATAGACAAGAAAAGTGTGGCATGGGCTTGTCTTCAGGCCCTTGTTGTTCTCACACCCCAAAAAACCACATCTGACCGCCATCAAAAGTCACAAATGAGACTATAATAGAACCTTGAACCTTACCCACAGGATCCAGGTACTAAGACTAGATTAGATTAGCAAATACTCAAAAGCCCTTCTATAGATGACTATTTTAATAGTTCACACCTTAAATATACCTTAATAAGTATTAACATGCATAGTGGAAACCGTCTTAAGCCTACCACAGAAGCTAACCTTTACAGTCGTCTTTATCTCTGCTTTTGGGGGTTCGGCCAATCAGCCGCAATAGAAAAATAAGTGGTGCTCCTGCAGGGACAAACACCAGCCAATAAGGTTGATCTGCTTTGTCTTGGATTGAATCTATATAAAACTCATTTGTTGGTGGCTTGAGCTGAAATTGAGCAGAGTCTGCCTGAAATGATGAATTCGTCCTCCCTCAGTCATTGTCTCGGGCTGATTGAGATCAAGGGGCCACCTCCGTAACGACGATGGACCGAAGCTGTCAGAGTGACCCTGAGCGCCTCAAATGTCAGGATTGCACCTGCCCCATTGTGCGCTCCCTTCCACCTATTTTTCCCCAACACATCATCAAGGCCAAACTTATGTCTGAAATGACCCAGTTCTCTCTTCCTCTTCCTTCCACCACCCCCCTCTCCATCTGTTAAAACCCTCTTATCCCAGAGACTATCCGTGTAAAAAGCAGCTGGAGTGCCCGGGCATCTCTGCCATCTTGTCGGCATTCTCTCGCATCTTATCGATTCGCAGCCTGTTTATGTTTTGGCCCGGCCTCTCCTTCAGGATGTAAAACCTCGGTGACCCGCGAGGCTCTGGGCTGCGAGCTGATCCCACGCACTCTTTGAGGAAGCCCTACGCTCTCCGCGGCCGTCCTCTCATGAATTCTTTATTCCTGCCGGTTTCCTGCAGTCGATGTTTGGAAGAGGCCCGGCAGGCGAGCTGCTGATGCCTCTCCTCTGTGTGTTTTGAGAAGGAGAAGCGCCCAAATGACTTTTTTATTGATTCACACAGAGAGCGCAGAGGCAACCTGGCTGGGCTGATGGTCTCTGGTCACGTGTGTCGGAATATACATGCTGCTGACTCCAGCTGCTACCGCTACGGATAATAGGATTAAAAGACCGTGGACTTCCACTCCGTCTATGAGAAGGGTGGCATTAGGGCTCGCGACCACCCTCCCCAGGCTCACGCTCAAAACATCCCACCCACCGCCTGCTGCCCAAGCCCAGGATTATCATGTGGACGCACCAATCTGTCTGTCTCCCAGAGACCCTGGGAGACGAGCTTATGACCGCTGTCCATGAACCAAGTGGAAGTCTTGGTGGAGCTCGTCTGCAGGACAAGCTGATTTGTCTACTTTGGTCTAAGCGTAGACATCGTCAAGATGTCTAGTGCTGATGCTAACGCTGGGAGTGCCAGGGTTCCCAGACAATCTGGTAAAGTCTGGGATTTGAGTTTAGTGTCCTTTGGTAGATGAGAAGAAGAAGAAGAGAATGGGAAAAATGTTTCATTTCACAATTCTGTTCCACAACCCATAGGCTCCCTATGGGAGCTTAGCTCAGCTGCCCTAAGCTCCAGCTCTCCAGAGTCGGAATCCTGCGACTTTTAGATGCGTCTCTTGTCCAACACACCTGAGTCAAAGGGCTGAATTACCTCCTCGTTATGCAGTCCAGTTCTCCAGTCCTGCTGATTTCTTCATTGTTGGACACAGGTGTGTTGAAGCAGAAACACATTTAAAGGTTCCAGGACATTGAGACCTGAATTTGAAGATCCCTGGACTAGATGTTAAGTCCTTAGTTTCTTGCTTTTTCTTCTCTTATGTCCTTCATTTGTTCCTTCCTGATTAAAAATCTCTTTCCTTGTTTTTCTGTCTCTGCTGCCTGATTTGTGTATTTGCCTTTTTCCTCACATTCTTCCTCCCTTCCCTGTGCTTTTTCTTTGCTTTATTCCTTTCTTCTTGCTGCATTAATTTCTTTCCTTCCTTGTATCATTTCTGTCTTTCCCTGCTTACATTCTTCCTTTAGTCCTATCTTATTAATTTCCTTCCTCCCTCCTTACTGGTTTCTTCTTTCCTTTCATTCGTTATGTGGTCTTCCTACGATCCTTCCGTTTTTCCTTTTGTCCTTCCTTTTTTCCCTCTTTGATCCTTTCTTTCTTTCCTCTTTTTAATATAATTTGCTTTTGTGTGGCACTAGTGGCCTTTTTCCATTTTCCAACAGTAGGAAAGGTGGGATGCCGAGGTCGGAACCTCAACGCCCCTTCTTTCCTCATTTCCTTCCTGTCTTTCTTCTGTGTCCTTGCTTTATTCCTTCTTTCATCTTACTCTCTTCTTCCTTCATTTTATCTCTTCTGTGTCTGGCCTTTATTACTTTCTCACTTCCTTCCTTCTGTCCACTTTAGAGCTATCTTTCATGGATTTTAGGTGGAATAAAGTGTTATACATTTCAGACTGAAGGAACGAGAGCCCTGGAAAGTTGAGCTTTGACATGAAAAATGTGACAATTGTCCAGCATCCATTCAAGCGTCCCCCCCAGGGTCTGTCCGGGTTTCACTGTAATGGCTCCATTCATCAGGTCCAGTTCTGTTCAGGTGACCAGCCCAGACAGCAGCTGCAACACCAAGCAGCTTCGCTCTGCTGCAAACATGGAAGAAGAAACCAATATCATAAAGACACTGATTGATGATTGAACCAGGATCGATGGCTAATTGCTGGTCACAATGTTTAGTGAAATAATCGAAACCTCTTATCAATCATTTGCCACGTGCCACAAACTTGAATGTGTTTCATTGGGGTTTTATAAGCTGGACCAGCATAAAGTACAATAAAATACAATAAAAAGAACAATACAGGAACTGGAACTGATGAACACAATAGGTTGAGTACTTTGGCCAAACATGAAGAATAAACTGCAGCAAACCTTCTTTTTAATGGTTCAGAAAATACAATTAGGGATTCTAAATATAACGTTTTGTTGCATTTCCATACGTGACTTTTGGCAAATAAGTGTGAAATTGCGACTCTTTGTTTGCCTTTCATTTTACAGTAACTTTCTTCTTGACACTCTTCCAGAGAGGTTGTATACGTGGAGCGCAAAACCAAAAGTCAATCTAAGGATAGAGACCCCCGCATGAGTTTTGGATCTCTGCAGCTCCCCCAAAGTTAACATTGGATCTCTTAGCCACTCACATTATGAGTTGATGACTAACAGTGCTTTATGGCATGTTTAAAGCTAATCTAATCCTGATTTAAACTTCCCTATAACCTCGTCCCATATCTGCTGTGTTTCTTGGTCTTCATTGATTATTAATGTTCTCTGCTGGTTAAATTACACACTGGCAGACTTTATTTACATTATTCACAGATGTGGTTGAAGGTGGACTGCCTGCCTCACCCCCTCTGGAGCTGAAGTTTCTTGGTGTCTTGTTCACGACTGATTGGGGTTTTGACGGCAGCGATGCGGGCAGCGACGCGGGCACCGTTCCAGTCCGACGTGGGGAAGAAAGAATTGAGTCAACGAGTAAAGTTCTCAATTTTCCACTCCATCTACACTCTGACCTCACCTATGGTCGTGAGATGAGCTGTGGGTCAAGAGCAAGATTGGTTGATTAACAAGCTGACGTTGGACTTTATTAGGAGCGTCAGAATAAAGGAGGGAAAACGGTTGTGAACATCGCAAGTATTTTTCTTGGTGAATTGCTTGAGAGCCGTTTTTCATGTTGCTTCCTCTTCACGACTCTGAGCCGTTCGGTGCTGTGTCGGGCCGCGGCGTAGAATCCCAATGAATTAGACAGAGTTCTGTGGTTGCAATAGGAGAAAATGTGAAATCGAATTCGAGCACTTCAGCAAATCCCTGTAGAACGGAATCACAGTGGCGAGTGTTACCAAGCTTTACTGAATGACGGACCTTAAAGTCAGAAGAATTGGTTTAATAATTCATGTTTTGCAACCTCTGCAACCCTCCTTTATGTAAAAAAAAAAAGCCATCTTAGTTTTCTCCGGGAATGAGTTAACAGCTTACACAATCTACCTTGGAATGTGTGTCCGCTGCCCGTTAATCCCCTCAAATCCCTCATATTCCAGATAAATTCTGTCGCCAAATCTTCTTTTTGCCGTTTTACAACGTGCAGCGCCGCCCTGAGGATCCTGACGGAGGCATCATGAGGCGAGTCAAACCAGTGAGAGCGAGGGTCTCGAGGGCCACCTCCAAAACCCCTTTGAGTGCACATCTGCCTGCCGATTGAGCACGTGGCGATCGGCGTCCGCTCCACAGCTGGAGGAGGAGGAGCGGGCAGACATTAATGGTGCTTTTTGTGAAAGACTACTTTCTCAAGAGGCTTCGGTGAGCGGTCGCATGTTTGCGTTCCCAACTCTGTCCATTGTGATCGCTCCTGCAGCAAACAGGCGGCCTGTTGTGGAGTCTGAGGCGTAAGACGGCACATAGCCTCAACGAGGAAAACCGCTGTGCAGCGCGCTGACTGGATCTGCCTCCGTCAGTCACATAACAGCAGCTTTTAAACTTCAGACGGCTTAAAGAAGGGCAAAAAGGAAAAAAAGGAAAAGATATTCACTTCTAAACAAATTTAAATGTAAAATGAACAAGTAGGCCTGTCATGATGATGCATTTTACTGGCTGATAAATTGTCCCACATATTATCGCGATAAATGATCAAGTTTTTGTTCTCCAGTCATATTTTGATAATGACATAAAAATGGAAGTTCGCTCTCAAAGACCTTTTGTTTTTTGGAAAGACCTTCTCTTTATGAAGTAATGTCTCATGAGCAGCATAACTGCTTGATGATTTACATCATGCAGAAAAATGAAGCTTATAAAATGACTAACTAACGATAAAATATTTAAGATACCATCATGCTGTAAAGCTTTGGGTCATACTGGCCTGACAGAATCTTCAAAAGTTGACTCTTAGATTTCAATATCCAGACCCCCATTAGGCCAAGCATAATGAATGGTGCAACAGGGTTGGCTGATTTGAAAACACTGGCCAATAACATGTCAAGCTGCTATGTATTATAGCTTCCCAAGCTGCAATTTAAAAAAAAAATTCTTTTAGATTCACTTTACAAAAAATTACATAAATGGGCCATTTTTTATTTTAAAAGCCGTGTTAAATAAAAACATCTGCAAATACCGAACCACCAGTCGGCCGGGACGAGTCGCGGTTGTGTTTGTAAACGATTCAAGTTTATTGAAGCGTATCCAACACTTTACTGCCATCTAGTGGTCATAGTTATGCCAAATTACCAGATTTACATCTGTCGAATTCTCAAACAGTATCTACTTAACTTTTAATCTTCGGGGGGGGAAGTAGAGCTTTTATTTATTAATTGTTAATAAATCCAGGCATTACGGGGTAAAGATTGGCCTCTGACTGTGAGCCGTGCTGCTTCTTGATGTTCTCACTTGTCTCAATCTATTTTTAGTGAGTGGCACACACACACACTTTTCCCGCTAACAAGGAGGAACTTCCCAGCAGAGCGGGTTAAATGAGTTTCAGTGCAGCGTTCCTTCATGAATGTTCCATAACTCGTTACAACAAACCCCCCCTCCCTCACCGCCACACACCCCCGGAACCTCAGGATGAAGAGCCGAAAGTCAATGAGCTTCTTCTGGACCCGATCCATTACTACATCCCTAACTCCCTGGGACCCATCCAGACCCTGATGTTGTGTAAATCATTTAGGATGTCCGCCGGAAGATCAAACTGAGGTTATTAAAATGTCGACTCGGGTCTTCCTGCACTCTCCAACGAGCCGACGACATGCTTTACGACCGCGCTTAATGCTACTGCAACATCCTGGCGAGTGGCAGGCAGGCGGTTGGTGTTGGGAGACGTGGAGCGGAAAATGCCTCCGATGTGTAATGGAATGGCTGTGCAGGCGCGACGGCAATGGGCATGGAAGATTAAAAATGAATCTGGCAGCAGGTCGGCTCCGTAATGCAGATGATTATCTGTTTTTACTGATCCCGGCGATTACTGCAGCGCTCAACGGAAGGGGAAGAGAGCAACAAGAGTCTTCGGTTTGCTTTGTCCTCCAACCGTGTGGATCTTCAGGCCAACGACTCTAAACATCGAGCCAAAGTTAAAGAATGGGTTCAGATCAAAGTACACTCATGCTGGAATGGCCAAGTCTATTAAATGTTATTGGAAATCTGCGGCAAGAGCTGAAAATGTACGCTCTCCATCTAATCTGGAGTCAATGAGCTCTTTTGTGAGATGAATGAGCAAATGATTAGTTTGCCAAGCCAGTAGAGACAATGACTTACAGCCACAATCGCAACAGCAGGTGATTCTAGAAAATTTATTGGTGAACTCCTACTTTGCAAAGCGCTGTAAGTTGCACTCAGAAGGGCTGCCTCGTAGCTGCCCTAAATTGCAACCTACCATCTCTTCCTCTTGTGTGAGGAAGAAATTGTTATTCTTATCAGCTTGTTTCATTTTTATGGCCTCAGGCCTGTTGGGACATACCAGGAAGTGTTGAGGGTGGCATCGCGGCCCAGCGCCCTTCAGGTCCCATGAAGACTCGGTTCTGCTCTTCTCTTAACCTCAAACCTTCGAAGCTATGTTCACGATGTCACATGTCATCGACACAGCGGTGCAGTATCTCTTATCATTGCCTCAAGTTACCACAATCAGAACAAGAGAAATATTGTTTCTGACCACTTGTTGATAACATAACCCAGGGGTGTGTCGCGATCAGATATAGGAAGTTACGAAACAACTATCGGAGGCTTTTCATATATAAAGAGCAACTCTTAACTCAATGAGAATTAGAAAATTGCCCAAACAAAGTCCACGAGCTACCAAGTGCATTTAAACATATGCATGCTTCTGTTTTCTTCGTTGACAGCAGCAGACCAAAGTCACAGTGTCAGCTATTTTCACAAGCACCACTGAGCCCTGGGTTCACTCTAGTGTCACAGAACAGCTTCGGGAGCCAATCAGAGCTTGACCTGTCGGGCCCAGTGTGAGCAGCTGCATGGCTCCCTTCCTTTGTGCTTTTCTGTTCCTGAGTAAAAATGGCAAAAATAGAACCGGGAGAGGAAGACGGCTCCGGACTCTCAACTCGTCTGGTTCTGAAGCGACACATTTTTTGGCAGTTCGCCTCTCAGAACTAAGGGACAGTCAGTGAAATATGAGTAAACAGAAGTAGCCAACATGTAGTCTGTGGCAGAAGTGCTTAAAATCTCATGACCTTTATTGACATTTTGCCATGACAACCACAAACTTCAATGTTTTATTAGGGTTTTGGTGACACCAGATCAAACCACTTTGTGCCGCAATCACAGCTGCGTACTACCAGTTGTACACATTTACAGACAGAAATTGTAGGTCTAGACTTTGAGTGGGCCATTCTAGCTGCAAAACGCTGTCATATAAACGCTTTTGTTGTAGCCCTTTTGTATGTTTAGGATTGTGGTGCTGCTGGACGGTGAAATCTGAGGTCTTCTATTAGCTTTTCTTCCTGGATTACTTTCTTTCCATCATTCTTTTAACATTTCTGCCTCTCCTGAAGAAATGTATAGCTCCAACACGAGGCTGACATCATTTTGGGTCACCATGGGAACGGTGCAAAGATGTACTACCCTGGTTTTCCACGCAGGGCAACTTCCTCCACATGTTTTGCTGTGCCCCCTACATGGTTTGTGCATAGTTTTGTTCTTGTCAGTCTCATGTAAAGGCCAATTATACTCTTAATTTTGCTAACAGAATAAATTACAGTTGTGAAACTGTTGGTGTATCTAAGTGTTCTGCACTGATGCAGAGTTATCAAATAAATTCGTAATTTATGTCTGTGTTTTAAATAATTAAAAGTCGTTAGTCAATTCAGCGCCGACAGATCGGCGGTATCTGCCGATACTACACCTCAGATATCGGTATTGGCATCGGATGTGAAAAATGTGGATCGGTGCATGCCTGGTTCAAATGGCCCAGTTCAAGTCCAGATGTAAACCAGTTAGGAGTCGACGGATTGAATAGCTTGAAAATTGGAGTTCACACTAAAGTTCCCCATCAAAAAGATGGAAATATCTAAAGATGGTAGAGACTGAAATTGTACAAATCCCAAAACAAAAATTAATATTTTTTTTTTCAAATCCAAATAAAATACATCAAAGTTTCTCGCAACGTAGCAAATATTAATAGGTGCAAGAAATTTCCAAGCGCTATTTGTAGGCACAAACCTCACATTCAATCCTCTCATCTAAGACCAAACAACTGAACAACTGAGCCGTTTCCCCCCCCAAAGGCCAAACTGCTGCGTCAGCCGGAGACTTAGAGAATTAGCGAACATATTTCACCCAAGTACGTTGCAGCAAACACAGGGAGTTTGTTTGGTGTTCAGTGAAACCGGCCCGCATATTTCCGCTCGTCCCGCAGTTCGACCCGCTGTGTTGACATAATGAGAGGCAACGCTTCTTCCTGTTGGTACTCTGGACATGAAGCTCTGTCTGCCTCACACTGCTGTTTTATTCATCACCAGCCAGTTGCACTACATTAAGCCTCTCTGTTTGTAGGTTTGTGGGAGTTGGCGTGAACAGGGTCGACTCGACGCTCAAACTTTTGTGTTATTTATGCTTTTTTTCCCCCCATGGTATCTGTCACTTTATTTCATGAGAAGTTTGTCTGTCTGTCCGTCTGTTTGTGTCCATCCATCCATCTTCCTGCACCCTTTTCCCTTACTGGGGTCGGGAGGGTTGCTGGTGCCTATCTCCAGCTGTCATTTCGGGCGAGAGGCAGGGTACACCCTGGACAGGTCGCCAGTCTGTCGCAGGGCAACACAGAGACACACAGGACAAACAACCATGCACACACACACTCACACCTAGGGACAATTTAGAGAGGCCAATTAACCTGACAGTCATGTTTTTGGACTGTGGGGGGGAAGCCGGAGTACCCGGAGAGAACCCACGCATGCACAGGGAGAACATGCAAACTCCATGCAGAAAGACTGGGGCCGGGAATCGAACCCAGAACCTTCTTGCTGCAAGGCAACAGCTCTACCAACTGTGCCACTGTGCAGCCCGCTTACAGAAAATGAAAACCAAAAATTGAGTGTCTCACAAAATGACAACATTACATAAGATCAATAAATAAAGACTTTTTAAACAGAAATGTCAGGCTTCTGAAAACTGTGCTCAGTTGTATGCACTGATGCTCTTTGCTGTGGCTCCTTTTGCATGAATTACTGCATCAGCGCGGTGTGCTTGTTCTGCTGAAGTGTAATGGAAGCCCAGGTTGCTGTGATACGTGCCCTCTGGTCTTCTGCATTGTTGGGTCTCGTGTTCCAACAAGGGCGCTCCATTCGGTGTTAGATGTCTGCGTTGACAGTGGAGTTTATAAAAGTCACTGGACCAACATCAGCAGATGACATTGAACCCCAAACGGCCCCTTACTGCGAGAAGTATGGATGGATGGATGGATGGGAATTAGGTTGAAAGCTGTGCATCAAAATCCTAAAGAAGGAAAAAATAAAAATTGTACAGGTATTAAAAAACCCCACAGCCCTTAAACAAACAAAACAAAACAAATTCCTAAAACTATTTTCAAAGGACTCCAAAAGGGACTCATCAGTGAGATGTCCGCTGTTTTTGTAGACAGTTTTCAAAAAATTGGTTAGGCATCGATTGCCTTCCTACGCCGTTCTGCTCGATTCTCATCCCCCTTCCATGCTCCGCCTGGCATTTTTCTCATTGAGCTAAATTTCTTACGGTGACTTTCAATCCGGCCATTCAACGAACAGAAGGATTAATTATGGACGATGACATCAGGTTTGTGGGCTTTAGTTTTGAATTACGTCACAACCAAACAATAGCGATTGGGTGAAATCAGATCTAGTCGTTTTAAATCTCAGTCCGCACATCGTACCAGGCTAGTTAGGCTTGATGTCATTATTTCTGATCGTCTGGTCGTAGTGTTGCTCCTTGGCGTGAAGATGGCTTCGTGAAGGACTTCCGCGGACTGAGACTGACATCTGACTTGGTAAACCTCCTTTGCCATTCATCCCTAAACGATTCCAGTGGAATTTAGCTCATGGGGCAAACAGAATTACCCAGAAGAAAGACGCTATTCTCCTGGAGGAAGTCCTTTTGTGAGACGGGCATTGTGAACCGCATCGTTGTCCCACTGAAAGACTCAGTCATAGCTGCACAGACGAGGGGCCTCAGATGTTTGACATCCCGATACAACCTGAACCTCAATTATTCCAATGGAGGATAAAGTGCCAAGGTTATAATGGAGCCTCCAACACTGAGAAGATCTTGTCATTTCAGTGTTGGATGTCATCAGGACTGTCCACATAAACCTTTTTCTTGTCAGAATAGTTTCTCCCATCGCCTCCAATGTTTGACAAGTTCAAGGGGTTTGAGGAGATATGGTCTTTAAAGACAGTGTATTATGGTTTTTGGGTTTAGGCCAGAATTGTTAAGAATCTTAATTTAGGTTGAGGATCTATCTATAGATGACATTTTCTCCAACATCCATCCATTTTCTGTACACCCTTGTCCCTTAGTGGGGTGATGGTTCTTATCTCCAGCTAATGTATCGGGCGAGACGCGGGGTTACCCTGGACAGGTCGCCAGTCCGTTGCAGGGCAACACAGAGACACACAGGACAAACATCCATGCACACACACTCTCACACCTAGGGAGAATTTAGAGAGACCAGTAATTTCCCCCATAATCATCATAATCTTTCTAAAAAAAAAAAAGACACAAGACCTTTTTGTTTTTGACACTCGGGACTGATGTCTCTGTAAATGCCAGGCAGAGAGTGACGTAACATGAGACCTACTTTGTGTTCTGACATTTTAGGGCTGTGGTAAGCTAATGAACATCCTGTTAAGAGTTGAAGCGCAGTTTAAACTTAAAATGATTACGTTTGAACCCTTAAGCTCCCTGATAAGGAGAAGTAAAGAGATTTGATCTGATTGTAAAGCTACCAGCTGTAAGATTTTGAAGCATTGTCCGATTTGTTGACATACACACGACTTCTGTCAGACTGTAACTTTAAGAGCTGTGGCTGCAAAAAAGTGATGTGATCTTAGTTCCTGGTACTGTGGTCAGCTCACTTTTAGCTGCTGCCTTTATTTCACTGTGTGACTGTGGGCATCACAGCAGGTCTTGGACATTTTCAAACGTTCGACCGTCCCGTCTAAGCGTTGCAGTGACGACAAAGATAGCTCAGATGTTTGTGTGAAGGAGTGAGTGGCAGTATGGATGCATGGGGGCTGCCATCTCTGCAGCCACCACTCCAAGGGACACGGCAGACTGCAGGAGGCCCAGCTGCTCGGTAAGGACGTAAATTTAATACCTGCTCATACATGCGTGGCAAGTTAATGCGAGAGATGCAGCAGACGACAAGGCCCCCGTCCGCCGCCTGTGTACTCAAACTTCATGCAATTTCACTTCCTATTCCCTTTACAGCAGAGTAACAAAGAACTGAATGTGCTACTTGTCTTTCTGCCTGGGCTTGTCTATGATTGTGGGCATTATTTCATGAGGAATATTCAGTGTGGGCTTCATGGGCCCGTGACACGGCACTGCTCAGTATCTGAGTCAGATGAACTCTTGATCTGCTCGTCTCTGGTGGACAGGAAGAGGACAGAAATCAGAGAGAAAAGTGGTCACACACAACCAGTCAGTGCTTCTCTCAGCCAACTGATTACTCATCTTGTTAGATTTCTTTTGTGAGCTGCCACTTGACTTGCAAGGCGATGTCTAGATAGGACAAGGTGGAAGACTGCAGGTTCTTCCCTTCTGCCCAAAACTTGTTCCGCCACAGTGCTGGTCAGGTCGTTGAAAGATTTTCCTTGGCAAAAAAACACAAACCATCATGGTGCGCAACTGCCTATTTCATCCTCATAAGTCCACTCTGCTGTGCGCGTCACCTAAAAGCCTCTGTGATGTGAATGTCGTCATAAACCCACAAATACTTGCACCAGGCACCCGAGTGCAGCTCAGTGGTTTGCAGCGGTGTTGGGTATTAGTGTGCATGTGCGAGGAGTGAGATTAAAGCAAATAACTTTTTTTTTTATCATTTGGTGGCCTTAGCACACATTAAAAGCTGAAATGCTTTGAGACAGTAGATGTTGTCGATCTTCGGTTTTGGAGAGTTTTAGTAGAAGTCTGAGTAGGTTCAAAAATGATTGCTGAGAGAGGCGGCCACTGACCAGACCCTGGGTTCTGTTGTCTTTAAAACAGCAGAGGTGTATTTTTGTGACGCGAGTCAAAGCTGTTGATGTGCTCTTAGCACTCCCAGTCAAAGGGTGGTGCAAAACAAACAGCAGATAAATAAAACTGCTGTTTTACATAGTTGTCTAAGAAATGTCTTTATTTACGGTGCATTCTCACCAGCCCCGTTTAGTCTGCTCTAATCGAACTTCCATTCGTTTACCTAGAAATTCCGGTTCGCTTGGGGAGGTTGGGATCCACAGTCAAACTCTGAGGTGGACCAACAAAGCGAACTCTGATCCGCCTACACACATTGGTCTCGGTTCTGTTGAAGTGAACTCTGGTGCCGTACAAAAACATATGTGAACGCCAAGCACTCTAAAAGAAGGAAGCAGACTATAGTGCAGGGCATTGTGGGTAAATACAACCCAAATAAACTTGTGTGTGTGCCAACAAGAGAAATAGCTTGTGTGCTTTTGCCAAAGAGTAATCTTCCAACTTCCACTCCATTTTTACTTGTTACATAAAGAAGGAAGTTGCGTCTTCTTCAGAGGTTTTCTTGTTGTTTCCTTCAGTGGTCCCTGATGCAGCACCACCACAGCCAAGAGGGTGGGCGGAGGTTTTTCAACTGGTTTGGTTCGCTTGAGACCAGTGCAGTGTGAAAGCTAACCGCACCAGTTGAAAATGTAACAAATGTTGCAATTTCAAACCGAGTCTGCTGGACTCTCAGGTGTGAAGACACCCGGACGTATTTACTTCTTTATTTCTTTCGGTGTTGAAACCAGCTCATTATCGCCCCCAGAAGGCTGTAGCGAAAAGTGCATCGCTGAGTGGAACGCTGTCATTCAGCTCAGCTAAAAGAATGATATGACAACGCAGGCTTGTCCATACTCAGAGTGGTATGTCACGGCATTAAGGTAGCAACAGTCGGAATTATTATTGTATTTCTGCTATAAACTAAAGAAACTAGATCTTTGATTTAGATTTACGTATAACCCTCGTATTTTTGTTTGAACTTATCATACATTTGGAATCACAAACAATCCATCCATCCAACAATTTTTTTTTACACCCTTGTCCCTTGGGGTTTTGAGGGGTGCTGGCACCCTTCTCCAGTGAGACATTTTGGGGGAGAGGCGGGGTACACCCTGGACAGGTTGCCAGTCCATCGCAAGGAATTACAAACCAATTTAAGTCAAAACAGTGTTTTTTTTCTTCTCCTATTTTTATTTTTAACCCATATCACTGTGGTCTGCGGTGGCCTTTTGACCTCATCTATATTCTTGATTTTCCTCTGCTTTGACTCTAATACACACTTGATCTAAGTAATCTGTACTTCTCTTCCCCCCCCCTCTCTCTCTCACATACACACACCAGAACATCCATGAGCATGGCCTCTGATGGTCAGAGCGAGCGCGTTCTGTCACAACAGCCTGTCTCTCGGCTTCGGAGACCCGGTAGCAGGAAGCAGAGTGACTGCGATCTCTCTCACTTACAAAACCCAGGCGAGCGTGTGTGTGCACAGAGTGCACGGCGTCTCGCTTTCTATTTGGCAAAGAGCAGAACAGGAAGCAGCGAGGTGGGGCGGCCGTCTCTCTGCTGTTCTTTCCTCCTTTTCTCCATCTCGATTCCTCGTTCCAGATTTAGCCCTGCTTTTTTTGTTTTTTCTCCTTTTTGGATTCATGGACATCCTGGATTTTGAGGAGGCAGGAATAACGCAGTAGGTTTGCCCGATTGGTGTTAGAGCCCTTAGTGTGCGCGTGAGTTAGGCCAGCGAGGAGACCAACAATGGCCAGCGAGGCCTTATTGGAGGACCTCGTGGGGGATCAGCTGACTGACACCACGGCACCCGGCGACCAGAGCGACGCGGAGTCTTCGGTAGGCGACTTTGGCCGGAGCGGGGCCTCGGCGCCGCCACCCGCTTCTGTCTGCGCCTTCTTTCCATCCTCGGCTATGGCCGTCTTTTTCTGTCAGCTTCCTCGTTCTGCTTCCTGTCGAAACATCTGCTCTGCCACTGCGAATTGATTGTGATATATTGTGGCCTTGAGTGGGGCGATCTGTCCACCCCAGCTCGCTCCTGAATTGCTTTGTTGGGGAAACACGAGGGATTAAGTTGCATTGTGCGGAGCAGAAGTGCGTCAGAGCAACAAAAGCTCTCCCTTCCTGTCGTTCGCGGTTCTCTGCTGGCTTCGCTTTCTTGTGCTGCCACGAGCCGCCTGCCTGCTCACACAGTTTTTTTTTTTTTGTATGTTTTTGCCTACCTCATCAGTGCCAAAGATACGTTTTATAAAAGTAGAGATGTACTCAGTTCTGTAGCAGTTCTCTAGTTTTTGACATTTTGGTACCATTTGCAGCTGATTCCAATTTTTCTTGTAAGAGCCATAAGAAAATATCACCTGCCCAATATAACAGCCTAAAAGTGTTTTGGTTTTTTTTGGGAGGGGGATGGGGGGGGGTAAAATCGTCTTTTGGAAAGATGTGGTGGTGATTGTTTTTTTCTTCTTTTTTTCCAAAATCACTTTTGGCAAAAAAAAAAACAACGTAGGCCAATATTTTAGACATGACATGATTTAGATGACATGAGAAACACTTTTTTTTTTTTTTTTGACACCTTCCTGTTGTCAGACGTTACAAATTGATTTACAGTCGTTTCTCTAATATGAACTTTTATCAACAGATAAATATTATAAAGAATAAAAACTAAATTCAAGAATCATTTTTTGCAAAATATATTGAGGAACAAAAATCAATTTTTCTTTCAGGAATAAATGATGACACCCCTACATTTGATCTTACTTAAAGCTGTGACATTTACACACAGGAAAATCACGTCAGGGTCACATGATTAGAACGTTGTCTCACTCAGCATTTTAAGGACCGTTTGCCATTTAGTTTGAGGCTCCTGACTGTTGAAGTGAAGGTAAGCACCATGGTGGGACCTGAAGATCTGTCTGCCGCCGTCTGAAAGGCGATTGTAGCAGCTTATGAGTCGGTAAGGAATGTCAAAAATCACCTGTCTGATTGTGTGGAAGATGGTCTACAAGTTGAGGACGATCAAAACCTCTGCCAACATACCTAGAAAAAGTTGTCCCTGAGCTGTTCACACGATGTTAATAGTGAATGTTTGAACTATCAGAAACATTCTACACAAGTTTGGCTTCGATTGTAGATGTTTGAAAATTAAAAAAATAAAACGTAGCCAACGACCAGGCCTTCTGGAGTGATGTGGGCTGATGAGTCCAAGATTGAATTAAACCCAACAGGGACATGCTGGGTTTAAGCCAAATATTAAAGGGACCTTAAAGCCAAAGAATGGTGGAAAACCTTCTGGGTTTTGACACCACGACCTTCTGAAATGATGCTGAACCTTCAGAGAGGGAGCCGAACCGTGTACGTATGCGTGTGTGTGTGTGTGTGCACGGGTGAGGATGCGCACGTGTTTTCCACAGTGTCCAGCTGGAACCTCATTCTTTCAGTGGAATTACGCAACACTAGTTCAAAATCCCTTTCAAGGAACCACGACCGGTTCTGGATCGCGTCATGAAAAAGCTCTCCTTGGGATTTCCCAAAAAAATCTGTCAGCATGTCCATTTCCTGAGTTTCTGACAGATGGACATTGTCACAATAAGCAGTAAATAAATTAATCACATGATAGATTAAAACAAGCTCAATAATAGCCATTTACATAATTTAGCGCTTTTCTCTCGCTACCAAAAAATGGACGACAAAAGTCTTCAGTTTGTTTCTTTGGTCTCGACTGGTCCATTTTTCTGAAGAACAATTTTGTTTACGGAGACGTCATAATTCATTTTGTTTGTTGTTTCAAAATGGAGATCCATATTTATTTTGGATATTTAAAATATTTTCCAATTCGAGTGTTAAATGTTCATTATAACTTAAAGTTTATTGTGTTCTCGCATTATTATGCCACTAACATTATATTACTTGAAAATGGTCTCAAAACAGCAATACCATTGTGTGTCGCAGTAACTTCTGGGACTGTTTATCGTCCAGGTAAATTTGCTATTGATTAGTTGGAAGTCTTGCTCTCTCTCTCCGTTTTGCAGAGCAAATGACATGTTGTAAAAAAATTTTGCTGCATCTCAGTGTCACTTATGATTTAATTTCAAGCACTTGTAGGCAACACAGCTAAATGGGATTCTTCATCATTCGGCAGCAACCCCCACACTGAAGAGTGTTTTAACTGGGTTTGCATTCATTTTGCCAACCTGCGTTCGTTAGTAAGTGAAAATGATTGGATTTTTGAGCTTCTATCCATCCAGTCGCCGGTTACATCCGATAAAACTTAACCATCTTCTGTTTCAAACAAAACAAAAAAGATACCAGCAACAGAGATAATCCCTCTCTGTTGCCGGTATGTCAAACATACTTAGTTGCGTGTCTTTGAGCTGTGCATTAAAGCTGCAGTTAAAAAAAAAATCCTGTAAGCACTTTGTGGTTGATGCTGTGCTGCTCGGGCTGCTGTGCCCGGCTGCTGTAGTGCATCGTGCAAGCAGATGGATTACAGCTTTAATGAGGATGGAGCTGTGGCCGCGGCCGGCGCGTAACTGGATGGTCACAGGGAGCCAGAGGAGCCGAAATCAGATCCCCTGAGCATGGAGGGCTGGCTGCACGGTGAAAGACTCCGTGTCCCC
This sequence comes from Phalloptychus januarius, assembly GCA_902982915.1. Taxonomy (NCBI): domain Eukaryota; kingdom Metazoa; phylum Chordata; class Actinopteri; order Cyprinodontiformes; family Poeciliidae; genus Phalloptychus; species Phalloptychus januarius. The sequence continues at coordinate 3,227,072 of CADWAE010000476.1, forward strand.
TGTCATTATTCTGTAGCAGAGAGGAGCGGACGGTGGGGCCAATGACCGAATATGAGTTTGAGACGGATCCGGTGAGGTCTCTGTGGTGTAACAGCAGTGGATGAATGTCGATCTACCAGGTTTTTTTTTTGTGTGTTGCTTTTTTTAAAGAAAAATATGCAGTTTATTACTCAGAATGGAGTGGTGTGAGAATCTCACTGCATGATAATCTGGAATAATAATATCACACTTTTCCCAGCATCATGGTATTTAAACAAAAATAATAATTTTTTTTTAGCTTTACATCATGTTATAATATTATTCCCTCACCAAAAACATACTTGGAATGTTGCCTTGATTCTCTCTTGCGTGTCTGAGAAATCCTGTGCAAAACGCCTGGGTGGCCCTAGCTCCGCCTTTGAGGTGCAGCTCCTCCTCCGAGCTGCAGTTTCCAAGCTTTCGCCTCACGGAGCAGACTCACCCAATCAGCTCCTTCAGACTAGCCGGCAGTGTTTAGTAAACACCTGAATGCCAATGAGCGCAGCAGAACCGCACGTCCGCTGTGCTCATTACACTAGCTACTCCTCAGCATAATGTAAAAATGTCACAAAAGGGTTAATAGAGGAACCGTGTTGTGATGATGGAGGCGGAGTTTCAAAAGTGCAGCGGTTTTTAAGGAGATAAGGGCCCAATTCCAAGAGGTTAAATCGAGAAGTTAAAAAAAATGTAAGTCATATTACACACATATAGCATTTTTATAACAACTGAAGGCACAATAGTTAGTTGTTTATGCTATGAAATGGAGCTATGTGCCTGGAAAACACATAATACTTCCTCTTTAAACAAAGCTGTTTGGATTGACCTTCAGCAGCAGTGTCTTTATGCCAGGCAGACCAAATGGACAAGTTGAATACATCCATCCATCTTCTATACATCCTTCTCCCTTACTGGGGTCGGGAGGTGCTGGTGCCTATCTCCAGCTAACGTTCCGGGTGAGAGGCGGGGTCACCCTGGACAGGTCGCCAGTCTGTCGCAGGGCAACACAGAGACAGACAACCATGCACACACACTCACACCTAGGGAGAATTTGGAGAGACCAAATAACCTGACAGTCATGTTTTTGTACTGTGGGAAGAAGCCGGAGTACCTGGAGAGAACCCACGCATGCACAGGGAGAACTTGCAAACTCCATGCAGAAAGACCGGGGCCGGGAATCGAACCCAGAACCTTCTTGCTGCAAGGCAACAGCTCTACCAGCTGCGCCACTGTGCAGCGCCAAGTTGAGTAGCTGGGTCCAAAATAAGCCGTTTACGTTTAGCAGAATCTGTAAGTCACGTTAGATCTGAAACATAAAAGGTTGATGCTTCAGTTTTTACTATGAAGTTGAGATAAAAAAATATATATACATATTTTAGGAAGGTCAGTGAAAATCTCACTTCAAAATATTTACATCAAGCATCCTATGCTGGTGGATGAAGTTTGTCACCAGTCTGGAACTGTGGTACAGCGGGTGTTCACTTGGAGCGTAATGATAACCTCAGTAAAGCTCTGCTGCTAGCATGTCTTCATCTGGTGAGTGTTGCACTCTTAATTTGACACAAGGAGGGAAGGAGTTTCTTGGATTCCATTGCTGTGTGGATAGATAGAAAGTTACTGGCTGGCTGTAGGTTTTAACAAAAGACCAGCAAAACTCAGAGAAGACATAAAAACAACCTGGCAAATGTGATCCTATAGAAGCTTTATATTCACTTTTTCTGATATTTAAGCATATTCGTTTCCTATGCGACACAGACAGAAGCAGACAGGGATCTTAACCGACTCTGTTCTAATCTGCTGTGATCTTGTTTGGGCTGCTGATGTGAGCACTCAGCTCTTTATGCTCTTAAACGGAACCTCAGCTTTGACACCGTAAAGTGTCGGCTTTGTAGGTTTCGCAGGATGACGACTCGCTCAGTTTCTGTTTCCCCTTCCTTTCATCTGTCTTTCAGTTTGTCAGAGTGGTTGCTTAGCATTCTTTCTGACTCATCCTCGCTCCGTCAGATGTTCTCCTCTGAGTTTACCTGGTCCCTTTTTGTCTCAAATAGAACAATCGGCGTATTACTGAGTGTCGGTCGAACGTAACGTTTCGAGCTCTGCATCTCACAGCGTTCGTTTCGTCCTTCTCTCCAGACCGACCCCGATGGCCTGTCGGTGCTCCAGCAGCTCGGCCTGGACCAAAACTCGGACTTCTCGGACTCCAGCGTGCAGCAGCGGCTGGACGAGCACCGCGAGAGGATCCGCCGGGAGATCCGCAAGGAGCTGAAGATCAAGGAGGGCGCGGAGAATTTGCGCAGGGCCATCACGGACAAGAGGAAGGGCCAGCAGGTGGACTCGCAGCTCCGCACCTCCAAGCGCAAACTGGAGACGCTCCAGGCTCAGCTGCAGGAGCTGGATGCACACATTGTCGTCAAGGGTCCGGACGACAACCAAGGTAAACAGCACTAGGGCGATGCAGAGCCGATGAGTCATTTCATCATCAGGCCCGTGCAGCAAAAGTACTGCAAAGTTCTGTTTGATTTTCGAAAACACTTTTTTTTAGTGCCTTTTAAGAGGGCCTAAAAATACTCAAAAGCTCACCAAAATCTGGGCAGAGGCCTCAACAGCGCCCCCCTAAGCTCAGACCAACCTATGTGTCTAACATATAAAATGTTGCATGCTGATATATCCCTCAAAGAAAAGAACAAAAGTCACTTTGAGCTATTGGTGCATCACATTTGTGTTCTGAACTTCTACTTCAGTAAGATCCTACTTTTGAGTTGGAAGCCTCCTGGTGATGTGTGGAACTGCATGGCCGGTTAATGGAAGAAGATGAGGTGGCAAAGCGGAACAGCCTTTCAACGCTGCTTCCAGCTTTAGTTAATTTCTGTATTTCCTAAAAGCACAACTTCAGCTGTACTTATTGAGATCATTGAAAAAACTATAATGAAATTAACCATACTGTAGCGCTGTGATTTATCACAGTTGATCACTATGGCTAAATTTGTAAGCTTGGAATATAGATATGCACATAGTCATGGTTATTGGAGGTATGCCCTGTACAAGCCTCTTCTTCTTCTTCTTCTGCACTCCAACCAATTCAAATCCAATCAGTTATCAAATATTTTTTCGTAGTAGAAAGCGGGTAATATGTTCTTCCAGCACTCAACATCAACTAAGGGCAACATATCCCACTACTACAACTGGAACCAAAACGAGCCGTATTCAATTATGTAGCATTCACAACCACAGCTCGCTTTTTAAAATAGTTTTAAATAATTATCCGTTACATACAGCCTCTAAAGCAGCATCTCTTCACTAAATATCTGGACCCCCTCATTGATTCAAATAAAAATAGAGCTAAGCTCTGCTTTTATAGTTAAAAGAGAAAAACGTTCGGACTAGTCCAAGAGCCCCTGACCGATAGGGGGCACTCGCAAAAAAAAAAATAATAATAAAAACTGTTTTTATATATACAAATATAATAATATTTTTGGAACCCTTGTAAACAATAAATCAATACTATCTCTTTTTAATTATTTTTGGCAGTAAAAGATAAATATTACTCCTCCCAGACTAAAAATGAAAATCGTCTGTATTTACTGAACACCCCCCTGTATGGCATGAAATGGTTTGCTCCGGTTGCACGCGCTTGACTTTGACGGTGTTTAGCACCAGTCAGCGATAAAAGCAGCTGTGGCAGTTGAGCGACCAGGACGAATAAGTCAGGTTTTCCAAAAAAAAAGAAAGAGAAGTCAGACAAAAGGAAGGGAGTCAATTTATAACCTATCCCACCCCCCAAGAAAGGTGGGTAGAGTGTAGTGTTCGCTTAGGTAGCTTAGCTACAAACTATTATAGTCGCCATTTCGCTAGCATTTATCAATGAAGGAAAAATAATTACCAAGATATTCATATAATGAACTTGTCTCTGTACCTTTTATCACACTTGACGACAGATGAGTCAGTCAGCAGCAACCCTAATACCAAATAGCAGCCTAGACACTCCTGTCTGTCCCAATGAACAAGGTGAGCAATGCTGTTCAGCGACATGCTAGGCTAGTTAGCATCATTCCACCGAGTTTCTCTCTCTTATTGCTGTTTCTGAAATATTAATTACTGACAGAAATTCTAACAACCTTCATGAAATGAAAACAAAAATCTGTCTCCTGTCTGAGCTGAGTATCCCACCTTTGGGTGCGTGTAAGTCCCTCCTAATCTGTCCCATCTCGTTCTCCTAAATGAAAATAACAAAGTGCAACTACAGTGCATTTTTCAGAAGACTGGATTACTTTATGTAGACTTGCTGGGTAGCTTTCAGGAATCTAAAACTCATTAAAAAATACAACTGATTGAGGTGTAATAGATCTCAAGAACGTCTGTGCAGTCTTGCCCATTGATGTTTTATAGTAAAAGTATATTTAAGTCTCTTTGTTTTTATTATATTTCCAGAATGTCTACAGCATTTTTTGCTTAGACTTTTTTTGTAGTAAGAAAATAGGTACCGAGATGTGGCCTTTCCCACATTTTGATGATGTGAACACATGCACCTGAAGTAACCCGACCTCCTGTCATGTGTCTGCAGATACCACTAAGTCTCCGGGCTCAGTCAGTCGGACATCGACCAATCAGCAACGGATCGCAGCCTTGGAGCGACAGCTAAACATCGAGCTGAAGGTCAAGCAGGGAGCAGAGAACATGATCCCAATATACTCAACTGGGGCTACCAAGGTATACTCTCAGTCCATTTTTCACATCTACATTTCTTTTCCACCTTACAGGATGAGTCATTTCCAAAATAATGACCTCAGTTATTTATTATTTTTTTGCCAAAAGTGTTGTTTTTTGTTGTTGTTTTTTTTGTCTAAAACATCTTGCAAAAAAAGGTAAGTTGGTTTTTTTTTTTCATCCATTCCATTTTCTTCCAGGGGAGAAGAGTTTTAGAAAGAGCAGAAGTTTTTAAATAGACAGAATCCTGATTTCAATGCATTGAATTACAAAGTGAAATCTTTAGGATTTTTATAAAAACTGAAGGTAACATGTAGTTAGATTGTGCTATAAAATTACACTATATTCCTGGGAAATACATAATATTTGCCCTTTAAATTGTACTGAGATGGGGAGGCCATTCATTTTCAAAAACGTTTAGATGTGGATGAATCAAATAAATTCTGCAGTGTGGAGCGGGCCAAAATTCCTCTACAGTCAAAAAATAACTCACCACTCATTGGAAAGTTATTAGTTGATTGAGGGGAGCAATTACTTTTTCACATCATATTGAGCTGAGTTGATTGACTTTTTGAAAGGAAAAAAAAATGTAATCAAATCTTCAGGAAACTGGACGCCTGCCATCTTTGTTCCAATCTGAAACTTTGTTTAATGTGTGGCAAAAAAGAACAGATCCTTTGCTTTTTCACAGCACCGAATATCCCAATCCAGCCGCCGATTCCAAAGCCCAACCTCTTCTGGTGTGTTTTGCAGGACAAGAAGCTCCTCCAGGCGGCTCAGCAGATGCTGCAGGACAGCAAAACGAAAATCGACATCATCCGGATGCAGATCCGAAAGGCCATGCAGGCCACCGAGCAGTCCGACGACAACCAAAGTACCCGCTTTTGGTTTTTTTTTGTTCTTCTTTTTTTTTTGATTCTCTTTTAAGCTTCATCATCTCTTTCAACCCACCTGTCACCCTTTGGACTCGGAAGAGCTGCATATTTTATGACGCGAGTGGTAATCGATCAGTTCTTGCTTCAGAACTTCACAGTGTATAGTCATCCAGTGAAAACACACACACACACACACATATATATATATATATATATATTCACATTGTCCATTACGGCCTTCTTAGGTTAGAGCCTTATTGATGTGCCTCCATCCCCTTGATGTTGCCCAACAACTAAAAGCCATGCCTCATTTAGCTGAAGAGAGGAGGCAGGGCAGGCGCAGGGGGCCAGGAAGGGAGTCTGTCTCCCAGATGGCAGCAGAAAGAGCTGCAGGACAAGGAGGAGAGGAGGCACATTCAGAGGCTTCTTGTTCGAATATTTGGACATTCATCCGTTTAGCTCCCTTACAGTTGCTTTAAGGAATCGATGTTCAAACATACATTTGTGAAAACATCTAAGGGTGTAAACGTATCCCGTCTTACACTTTAAGTTACGTCGAACAACAGATACGACTGAAATCGATTTTGATCATTCTGGCTTTGTGATTTGCATTCCCAAAATGGCTTTAGATTCCAAAGGATGCATGCGAGTCTGTGGATCTGGTGCAGTTTGTAACGTTACAATTGAAAATTATTATTTTGCCCGTCGAAAGAGGGAAAAAAAAGTGTCCGTTTCGAACTAAAGATTTAATTAACAAACTAAATATTTATTTAGTTACAAACTAAATATTTAGTTTGCAAACTAAATATTTTGTTCCACGATAAGTATTTAGGTAGTAAGCAAAATATTTTACGGAATAAATGTCTAGCTCCATGTTACTTATTTTGTTAGCAAACTAAATCTTGAAGCTAAATACATTTCTCTGAGCAAATAAATGTTTAGTTTGGGTCACAATATTTAGCTTAGCAAGCTAATAGTTGGCTTGCTAATTAAATTGCTGCTAATTTTTGACACTAAATAAATATTTGGCTTCCAAACTAAATATTTACAGTGCTGTTTATTTAGTTTGAAGTTAGCTTATTTACCTTGCTAACTAAAACACTTGGAGCTAAATATTTAGTTTATTTAGATTACGGTACTAAATAAATATTTAGTTTGAAACTGGCATTTATAAGTAAACAAATAACTTGGTGAAAATATCAACACCCTCAGTCTTTTTCTTTTATGACAGGCTAAATAACTCTGCTAATCTCTGACTGTGTAACTTTACAAACAGCACCCTCTACCTGTGTGTGCAAGTTGTTGCAGCTGGCTGATTTATAAGAAAACAAATGCAGCAGCATTTGTTTTTGTGAATCCGTGTGTGATGTCGAACACACGGCATCACACACGTGTGTTCCCGTGTCTCCTAGGCAAGCCGGACCTGTGCGGCGTGGAGCTGCGAGTCGAGGAGCTTTGGCACCACTACCGCGTGGAGCACGCCATGGCCGAGGGAGCCAAGAACATGCTGCGGCTGCTGGGGGCGGGAAAGGTCCAGGACAAGAAGGCCATCGCTGAGGTGAGACAACGACAACAACCGCAGAGCGCCAAGTCAAACAAACAACAACAAAAAAAAACCTCATGGGATTTTTATAAGGCCAACAGATCTGAACCATGTTTATAACTATGTGGAGAAATCAGTCCAGCCATGCAGATGAACTGATGAACAGAAGGATCAGTCTGATCTGCTCTGATCAGACTGATCCTTCTGTTTTCTTATTAAGCTTTCAAGTTTTCTTATTAAAGAAATAAGAAAACTTTAATTTTTCTTAAATTAAAGTTGAAAGCTTTTTTTTTTTGGATATTGGAAAAATAATTGAGTACGAGTGGCGACGAGCCCGATCCGTTAGGGCCGATTCCACGCTTTGCACTCTGAGTGACGTGGTGCTTTATTATTTATTTAACATTATATTTCTAATTTCTAATTGCACTTTCTGAGCCATTTGAAAGCAGGTTTGTTGAAGTTTTATTTTCCCTCATTCGACCAAGCCTTTTTGTTTTTGCCCGTGTCGGTTTCTCTAAACTTCTCCTCCTCACCGCGGGCCTGGATCAGGGTTGCGTTTCTCAGCGCCAGCCGTTGAAGCTCAAACACAAACACTGAGCTCATTCCTCATTTCTTCCCGGCCGCTCTGCAGGCCCAGTGTGGTCTGAGCGAGTCGTCCCAGCGTCTGGACCTCCTGCGCTGCTCCCTGGAGGAGCGGCTCCAGGAGCTCCCGGAGGATCACCCCAAGGCCTGCCTCATCAAGGAGGAGCTGGTGCTGGCCTCGTCCTCGGCGTTCAGCTCCCAGCAGAGCACCCCGTACGTGCACAACCAGTACAGCACGCTGAGCAAGCCGTCGCCGCTCACAGGTACAAGCCGCCAGCGGACGCCTCGCTTCCTTCCTGGAAGCAGACGTGTTTTACCAGACGCCTCCATCTCTCCCTCGCTCTCTTTCTCCAGGTACTCTGCAGGTCCGCCTTCTCGGCTGCGTGGGGCTGCTGGACGTCGTTCCAGGTCGGAGTCGAGGGAGCCAGGTGGCTCTTCCGTCTTTCTCCCAGGCCGACGGGCGCTCCTCGTTCAAGCTGATCGGCCTCTACAGCCGCAGCACCAGCAGCATGAGCCTCAAGCTGCCCGGCAAGAACGACGAGCTCTCCGGTAAAGGGTCCAGTCAAAGCCCAGGTTTTCAAACTGCCCTCGTTGTACCAGCTACGCCAGGAAGGAGCAGCAGAAACTGTGTTTGCTTACCCAACTAAATGAGTTGGATTTAGTTTTGGCCTTGAAAAGTGCAATTAAACAGAGTTGGAGTGGGGGAAATTAGCATTTGATCAAATTTTTTTCAAAGTTCTGTCATTTTCATCGCAGTCCCACCTCAGCTGTGTGACAGACGTGAATCCAATAGAAAACCTTTTAAGAGAGAGCTGAAACTCTGTGTCGCTTAGCAACCGCCCCACATCACGTGACTGTAAACAAACAGTTTCTGTACCAAGTCACGAAATTCTATTCTACTGTGGCAAATATTTATTTCATGTGGTAAAATGCAAGATAATTATTCAAAAATCATGCCACGAGATTTCTGGACTTTGCTTTCAGGTTCTGCCTCACACTGCGATCAAAATTACACTGCGCTCCGTTCTTTGTAAGGAAACCTGACAGATTGGCGCCGCATGAACTAATTGTTCCCTCGCCTTTTGTGAATACGTGCAAAAAGCCTTCAGATAAACTCTGCTTCATTGTTCCAGGGTTCTAGTGAGAATTACAGACATCAAAAGTTTTCTGGCATCTCCGCTGTTGCCGATAGGGCTGCGGGATTCCTTCTCTTAGTGAAATCACAAAATCTCGTATTTTCAGCTCAACCTGGAGGAGGTTTGATCGTTTTAATTTCTGTCGCGATTTGGTCATATATTCTTGCTTTTTTATGTTGAAATAACCAATGACGATCCGTTTAAGTTCACCGGGTTTTTTTTTTCTATTTAATTGTCTTACATTTCTAAACTCTCTCCGGGTCTTTGGAGGAGAAACAGGCCCGCACCATCACACACCCGCAGCCCGATTTGCTTTCCCAGGAGTGTTTGTTGTAAAAACCTAAATCTGGACTCATCTGACCAAAGCAAACAGTTCCTGTTAAAAACTCCGGAGTTTAGTAAACTCTACATGTTTACATTTGTGATGGTGGAAGAGAGAATGCCTCTATTATTATTACTCACTCCCTTGTTTAACCCTCTCATTGTGCGCAGTGGTGACATAAATACATCGTACTTATTCCCAAGAAACAAAACGCAACGATCAATAATTAGAAGATCTTGGAAACTCTAAACCGCTTTAAAAAAACATATAGCATTTATACTTGATGTTTTTAAAAACATTATTTAAAAAAATGAAGAATAACTTCTTCACCAATGATTTATTAGAACCAATTATTTTTTAACATAAGGATTATTGAATTAATTTGAATTTAAAATTGTCCTAATTTTTAATGTGCGAGTTTATCCTGCTGCAATAAATAAGGCTTTTAAAAAAAGTTTTCTCAGGGATTGCAATAAAAAACACCGTAACTGAGACACCCGTATGGCAGGGAAGAGACAAGAGCAGCTCAGAAAAATACAAACAAACCCTGAATCCTCACAAATGGCCAAAATCTGAATCAGGACTGAAGCGATTAATCGGATTAATCAAGGTAGATCGATTATTCAAATAGCCGTCAGCTAATTTAGCAATCGATTAATTGTTAACTGGAGTATAAAGGCTCAGAAAAGGCCATTCGTTTGCTGAAAGAGCAACACGCTCAGAGTTCTCCTGCATAGTTCAAATTCATAAAAATTAAAAAAAAGAAAATCCTATTAGGCACCTTTTTATGAAATAAGTCATCAACAGATCAGCCCTACACTGTATTTATGTTCACATGTTGATGCTACTGATGCGACAAATGAAGTTTTCACTGAAGGAATGATGTGTTGCTGCATTTTTGGCAAAAAAAAAAAAAAGTTATTTTGTTATATTATAAAAGTAGTTGAGTTATTTGTGTATTTATATATATATATATATTATTTTATTTTTTTTCTAATACAGTGCAAAATAATCAAAAAGTCTGCAGAATGTCCCAGTTATTTTATCCGCTTAATCGATTGATGGAGGAACTACGTTACTAAAAGAATCATTGGTCGATCTGAACAAGAGGCCTTCTTAAAAGGTTGCAATGCGCTCAAACAATCAACTTAAACACGTTTGATCGATCAAACAAAGATTAACATGCAGACTAATCCTCTGCATGCATGAAATATGCATGGCAGCTTGAAAAAGACTCTAGAAGAACTGTTTTTAAAGTGTCTTTGTTTTCCTGCTTGGTTTGCAGCGGAGGTGAGCGCGGTGCTGAAGCTGGAGAACACCGTGGTGGGCCAGACTCCCTGGAGAACGGTGGGGGAGCAGGCCTGGGACCACACCTTCACCTTAGAACTGGAGCGAGTAAGACTTTGCTAGAGACCTGCTGGAGATGTGTAATCATAAGGAGATTTTGTGTTTTTAAAAGTGTCATGTCCTGGCTTTAGTCCCGGGAGATGGAGATCGCCGTGTACTGGAGAGACTACCGCTCGCTGTGCGCCCTGAAGTACCTGAAGCTGGAGGAGTTCCTGGACAACCAGAGGCACCAGGTCCAGCTGGAGCTGGAGCCCAAGGGGCTGCTGCTGGCCGAGGTGGGGGCTTCCGCTCAGCGGCGCGTGACCAAATACTGGGAAAACAGCGACGGGGTTCAGCTAACTGTAACGCGGAAACGTCTGGCTTTCAGGTGACCTTCTTCAACCCAGTCATAGAGCGAGGCCGCCGACTGCAGAGACAGAAGAAGGTCTTCTCCAAGCAGCACGGTGGGTTCACTTCCAAACTGGACACTGGCAACATTTTTCATTCTTAAGCAAAATATCCACACAGACGAACCTTGGGAAGGGACAAAAAAAACGCAAGGAATTCCAGCAAACAGCAAGTTGATTTTTGTCAGAGGAGTTCTTGTCCTCAATAAGTCGATCGCTTCTGTCCATTCTGAGCAAAGACTGTCGCTTTCTGATCCTGTGCTCATAAAATGTTTTATCATTATTCTTTCTCTCAGAGGGATTATAAACATTTCTGAAAAATCTGATGCAGGAAGCACAAGCGGCCTCACCAGGCTCGGCTCTTTAAATCCGCGAGAGGCCGATCGCACCGTGCATTGACGACGTTCGGCTGTTTCTGACACGCGTCTCGCTGTGCGTTGCGTTTCAGGCAAAGCCTTCCTGCGTGCCCGTCAGATGAACGTGGACATCGCCACCTGGGTCCGCTTGCTGAGGAACGCCATCCCCACTGGAAGCAACACATCCGCATACACACCCAGCTTCTCCAGCAACACCCTCACTCACACCACGGGGTACGGAAATGACTGACCTGAGGCTAGGTCGGGTGATCTGAAGGATGCTTCTGAGGAATGCAGTGAGGAATGAATTGCGAGTGACTTTAAACGACTGACAGTAAGTGTCGTTTTTGTGCAGAGAAATCTCAGTGGAGAAATTGACTCTGGAAAGCGATTCTCCTCCGAAAGCAGAGACACGGAAAGATGTGGTGGACTCCCCTGCGCCCTTGGTAAGTTAAGACGAAGAGCAGCTGCAGCGTAAAAGAAAGCAGGCGGAGGTTACACGTGAAACCCCGAGCTTGGTTTCACATGTAAGCATTGGCCGATTGTCAATCTGCCTAATCTAAGGAAGTACGGACAGATTTATCGGTACAACCCTGAATATAACAGGGTCTTCCAAATGAACAATGATCCCAAAAGACGCTTCAGAAACCATTTTTAAATCTGGCTAGCATGAACTTTCTGGAACAGCCCGAACCTGCTGAAAATGTGGCCACCATGTTTAACAGCTATGTTCTTGCCAGGAAATAAGCGAGTTTTAAAAAGAAATCCTCAATTTCTACAAGATGAGTAATCAGCCAGATTCATGACAGAAACTTGTTTATAACTAAATATATAACAGGTATATGTTGGAGGTAGGTATGCACAGTTAGCTGACAAAGGATTATGGGGTGTTTAACTGAAACTGAGAAGCTATGTGTGTCGTAAAGTGTAGGGAGATATATGTCTAATATTGGTAAATATTGGTTATTTGTCATATCAGCCCAAAAATTCACATTGGTCCATCTCTACGTTGAGGTGTTCCTCCCTAATGGCCACCTAATCACATATTCACGTGTCGATACCTGGAGGGCTAAAAACAGCGAGCTGAGGATGACTACCATTAGTTTCAGCTATCAAGTTGTCAACATAAGGTACTAAATCTTAAATCTACACATGCTGTATAAAACAAAAGGGACGCAATGCTTCGCTACTAATTGTCCACAACTAGATAACGAGGTTGGGAAAAAGCTCTAATTAAAACAAAATACCGAATAGGTCAGGTATGCTAGCTTGACTTTGACAAACGTAACATGTAAATGTGCTGCAGAATCCTGGGAGTTTCGGTTCAGGTGAACAAAACACCAACTTTGACAGACCATCAGTAGACCAGGTGTTAAATGACTGTTATTGACTAATAACAATCATGTTATTGTTTATGTTCAGACAATCTCTTATTGATCGCTGCATCAAATGAAAACATCAAGCCTGAAAACATAACGCACCGAGTGTTTTGTTCTTTGTGGGAGATGTCTGCGTGTTTTTTGCCATTAAATCCTGATACATTAGTGGCGATGTCGTCAGTTGGTTGCTATGGCAACGAGTCTGTGTAGCATAGCCGACACAGAGCGAGAAAAAAAGAATCGGTGTGGTTTTGAGTTGTTGTTCGACGTTTTTCTGTGTTGTTTTCCCTTTCCACTGTGTTAAATTAACAACATCTACATCTCCGGGTTTCATCTCAGTAGCCTTGTTCTACTGCGGCAGTCAAAAGAAAATCGTCTTTTTGCCCTCGAGAGTTGTGCGCGTCCACGACATTTCCATATGTAAACAATAACCTGTGTCGTGTAATCTGTGTCCAACACGCTTGGACACATCACAGCCGGGCTTCTGCTAATGAACGCCAGAGAGGGCGACGGCGAGGGGCTCAAGCAGAGCCTGGGGGCCTTCAACAGACGGTGCGGGGCTGTAGCGTTACAGGATTAATTACGCTGATGGGTTTTTTGTTAAGACGACTAATTAACCAGGAGGAAGGAGGGAGGAGTTTCACTTTCACCCAGCTCTGTTTCTCCGTCCGGACAGGAGCAGACGGCCGCCATCGAGGCTCCGCCCGCCACCGACGTCCCCGCTCAGGAGCAGCCGACCAGATCGCAGTCCCAGAACTCTTTGCACAGGTGCAGACGCACAACAAGAACCCCCCACTCCCTCTTATCCAGCGTCTTTCTCACCTCACACCCACTCATGATCAAAACACAGCATGACACTTTGCAATATGGCCGCCTCAGCGTGAGATCAGGAAAACGCCCACTCGCGCAGCGTGAGCCTGTGTCAGGCTGCAGCACCTGTTCATAGGGCCGAGTCATCACTAATGAGGATTATTGCACATGTTGCCCCGGAAGGAGGAGACTGAGCTGCTCTGAACGCCAAAATGAGGATTTTAGGAGCAAAACAGCTTTTGATTTTTTTAGGAATGAAGGATTATATAAAATAATCCCATGATTAAAACTTATAGCTACAAATAGAGCCTTCCCATCCCAATTAAAGCCATTTATTTTGGATTAATGAGATAATTTGAACTAATGAGTTTGAATATTTAATTTCCTTTTGAGATCAGTGAAGTATGTTTGATCTGAGTTGTAATAAAGTTATTCCAGCCATCAGTTCAGTCCTCCATTTAAATATATGAGCCGAGTATGGAAAAGTTTCCTATTCCTAAGCTCACTAAAGGTTTTCTCCATCCATTCATCCACTTTATATTCAAAAACGTCTGGAAATTAGACTCATGTGTTTTTTTTTTCCAGATCTGGAAAAATAATAGAAGATGAAAATAGAATATGGAGAATATGTTTATTACTTCCAGACTATTATCTATCACTGACTGTAGAAGTTGCATCCATCCATCTGTCCGTCCGTCAGCCATCCATTCATCCATCCATCCATCTATCCATTCATCCATCCATCCATCCATCCATCCATCCAGTAGTTTGTTTTCTGCCATAGATTCTTAGGGAACTCTAATATCCACACTTTACAAATGAGTTGAAACCGACTGGCTGCTCTGCTAAATGATAGATTTTTGATGTGATTTTTGGGGAAACCCTGGTTTCTGCAAACAGGATGAAGGTTGTAACATAAATCTGTTTGATGTTGTGTTTCCCTCAGAGCCAGCAGAGGTCCCCTTTGTCTGCAGGACTTCAAGCTGATCGCAGTTCTCGGCAGGGGCCACTTTGGGAAGGTGCCACACCCCACAGTCCTCAATCTGCTTCTTCAAAATTAGCAACAAACTGAAGTCCATGACATCTCAAATTAGCAATTTATTCCCTAATTTTAATAAATTAAAGACAACTTTAACTCATAAGTACCTTTTTAGCAAGTCAGTGGTGTCCAAACATTTTATCACGAGGGCCAAAATTGTCTTGTAAAAACATGAGGGTTTTCTAAAACATTTTTTAAACAAACTTTTTGTGCTTTTATACTTTATCTGCTCAATTATAAACTACAAACTGATCATTTTCATTGAAATGAACAAAATAGGTTTTTGTGGTTTTCACTAAATCTCAGTAAATCATTGTCGATATGGATAAAGGTCTCGCAATGTTGAGTTTGAATAAGACAAGCAAAAATATTTCAATAAATTGTTGATTTATATTTGAATCAAATTTTTTTCTGAGTATAAGCAGATCAACAGTTTTGGTTCTAGTTACTCAAGGAATTAGGATGAATGCATAAAATGTCATAAACAGGAATATATTTTTCCAGCTATTTAAGTTTTTAAAAAGATGTTATATGTAAAAGGATTGAGGTCAAAACTTCCTTGTCATAGATGAAAAACTCAGTTTTTCATAGTATAAGTGGTCAGAATATTTCACTTATAACAAGGCATTTTCCCATGTTATTCTCTATTAATATCAAAGAGTTACTGTCTTTAAAAAAAGACCCTGTACCTTGCTGAACAGTTACTCATGGGTTCCAGAAGCTAGACCAGAAACCGTCGGTGAGATTCTGTGTCTTTGCAGTGAAGTCCTGGAAATCTGCAGCCGGTTCAAAGTTCTCTTCCTCTCCTCTCCTCAGGTGTTGCTGTCAGAGTACAAAAAAACCGGCGCCCAGTACGCCATCAAGGCCCTGAAGAAAGGAGACATCGTTGCTCGGGACGAGGTGGAAAGGTAACCGGCGCTTTACTGCTCTCTGCCCTCGCGCCGACTCGCACCCGGCACACACTCCCGTTCACCTCCTTCTCCCCTCCTCCAGTCTGATGTGTGAGAAGCGGATCTTTGAGACCGTCAACAGCTCCCACCACCCCTTCCTGGTCAACCTGTTTGCGTGCTTCCAGACGCCGGAGCACGTGTGCTTCGTCATGGAGTACACGGCGGGAGGCGACCTCATGATGCACATCCACGCCGACGTCTTCTCCGAGCCGCGGGCTGTGTGAGTTCTGGCGTCTCGCCGCGTTAAGTGGCTCAGTTGAACGGAGCTGGTCGGTGCTCCAGCTCCAGTCGGTTTGGTGAATTTCTTCCCGTTTTACGTCTGATGAACAGGTTTTACTCGGCCTGCGTCGTCCTGGGCCTGCAGTTCCTCCACGACCATAAAATTGTATATCGGTGAGAACTTGGGAGGGATTATATGACTTGACTCATTTGTCAACAACACTAGATATAATCCCACTTCCGTTTCTGTCCCAGGGATCTAAAACTGGATAATCTGCTCCTTGATGTGGAGGGTTTTGTGAAAATTGCTGACTTTGGTCTCTGTAAAGAAGGTAAGTGGTTTAGACCCATCATAGACCTTCAATGTTTCCACATTTTGCCTGGTACTCAAACACCACTGCTTACACAGAGAGGATGAGCAGCATCTTCCAGGGACGACCATGAACTTCCTCTCTCTTTGAGGGATGCCTCTGCTCCTCGTTGTTATTAATGTCCAAGAATTTTTCTTTTTTAGCAACTCTCCTGTTTTTTCCTTCCCCAGGCATGGGTTATGGAGACAGAACCAGTACGTTCTGTGGTACTCCTGAGTTTCTGGCCCCCGAGGTGCTAACGGACACATCCTACACCAGGGCGGTGGACTGGTGGGGGCTCGGCGTGCTCGTCTACGAGATGTTGGTGGGCGAGGTGAGCGCGTAGGGAAGTTCTTCACTGACGGGGAGGGCTATGGTGTGTATCACCAGATGAAGCAGGGGGGCAGCAGGGAGGAAGCTAAGCATTAGGCTAAAACTTAAAACACAAGTTTGTGTCGAAGCTTATAGAGGTGGCTAATCTGCTGATGCGCTATTAGCAGAGCTACTTTTTATATTTAGCACATTTTTGCTAACTCTGGAAAACACTTGTCTTCTCTTAAATAAATTCTTTAGAAAAACTCCACAGTGTTGGTCTACTTGGCTGTTTCCTAAACTTGGTTGAATAAAGTTCGGTCTGTGTGTTTAGGTTTCCATTAAGAGTTTTCCAAGTAGTTGGACGTTTATATTCACACTCTTTTTTGTGAAGGCTGTTTACAAAAGAGTTGGGTTTTCTCTTGCCACGTTGATACTCATCTCGTTTTTTTGGGGGGTTTTTTTCCATCCCGGTCTGTTTCAGTCTCCGTTTCCAGGTGACGACGAAGAGGAGGTGTTTGACAGCATCGTGAACGACGAGGTGCGCTACCCGCGCTTCCTCTCCACCGAGGCCATCGGCATCATGAGACGGGTTAGACCCAATCACTTCCTGCTGCTTGTTTACCTTGTTTTTTTTTTGGTTTTTTTTACATATTAAAGTAGAAAACTCAAAATGTTAGACAGTGTCTTGTAAAAGTGTTCAAACCCGTGACCCTTTCTATCTGCTGTTTCCTGTATAACCACAAATTTCAATGTTATTTAATAGAATCTTATGTGAAAGACCAATATGTCGGCATAACCAAAGTAGCATGTAGTTCCAACGTGGACGTGAAACCAGGCATCATTTTCCTCATTTTGTTGTACAGATAAAAATCAGAAAAGTGTGGAGTAGAGTTCTTTACTCTGCTGCACCAAAATATAACCTAGTCTTTCAGAAGTCAGAATCTCTGTTTCCAGGGTTAGCGATCCCTTTGCCAGGCTCTTGGTGTCGATGTTTTTTCTAAGAGTTCCTTTGGTTTCCCCTCACCAGCTGTTGAGAAGAAACCCTGAGAGGCGCCTTGGCTCCGGCGAGAAGGACGCAGAAGACGTCAAGAAACAACCGTTTTTCAGAGTGAGTCTCTCATTTCTTCCAGGTTTTCCCAAACGCAGTCCAATGTTTCTGTCGAGATTTCACTTTCAGAGATTTTAGCGCCTTTAATTGCGAGACCGACGTGAATTACATAGAACAACAGGATAATTAAATAGTTAAAGACGCTTAACTGACTTTGATTATGGGTGTCCCGATTTGATGTTGATATCGGAAATCTGTTTGATGTCAACCAAAAAACAAGTATTGGATTATATCGACCTGGATCTAAAATCTGCGATATAAGCACTCTGCTTCAGGAGTCCGGCCCAGTGTTTCTATCCAGCAGTGCCTGCATCCTGCAAGGAGACCCATTGGTTGATCAGTTGTTCTAATAACAGATCATTGACTACAGTTTCCTGTTAGAATAGAATCACTTGAGCCTTCTTTTAGTGTTCCAGACTACGTAATAAGTAGTAAAAGCATGTATGTTTCATGATAGCATTGTATCAGGTCAATATCGGTATTGGCCAATGCTCAAAGTTGCGATATTGGTACCGTATCGCAAGTTAAAAAGTTGTATTGGGACTCCTGCGACTCTAACAACCTTACAGGAATAATATCTGTAAAATTTCTCAATCCAAAAAGTTGCTAGAAGCAGCACCGGATGAATCTTGAAATATTTTAGACCCTTTGCTGTTTCACTGCAACGTACCAAAGAACTCATCCCTGTTTTCAACAGGGATGAGATTTGTTTTGAGTCTACCAGCCGCTCTGTTGAAAAGGACAAACTCAATCGCATCACTAACCGATTTAAAAACACCCCCCTCAGGGCATGGACTGGGACGCGCTTCTCCTGAGGAAAGTCCCGCCTCCCTTCGTCCCGACCATTGCGGGGAAGGAAGACGTCAGCAACTTCGACGCGGAGTTCACCGCCGAGGCGCCCGCGCTCACGCCGCCCCGCGAGCGCCGGTCCATCTCGCGGAAGGAGCAGGACTACTTCAAGGATTTCGATTACGTCTCTGACCTCTGCTAGGGCCCGGGGCCACGGAGTGGCGAGGTCATCGGCCCCAGTGGTCAGGCACAAACTCCAATGGGAGAACAGTGAGGGGACTGGTGACTGTTTGGCACAGACAAACACGATGGAGAAACGAGGAGCAGATCCTTTTTCTTTCTTTGCGTGAGTGTGTGTGTGAGGTTGACGGGACAGCTGAACTGATCTGGACACACACATGACCTTTGGGAAGCTGTGATAAGAGATTATCCAGATTATGTAAGAGATGGGGGAAAAAATCCTCCGTCGGAGACAGGAAGCTGTTTTTTTCCCCCCGCTTCGGTCAGGACTTGCCCCACACTCTTGTCGTTTCCATCCTTGCCGTTCAATGTGAATCGTAGCCCCCTGCCTCAATCAGGCACTGCACTACCTGTAAACCGCCACTTGTGGGCGCCAGAGGACAGAGTAGAAGGAGAAAGTGTTTGGTTTTCATGGCCAAAGAAAACCACCACAAGTGGACGTTTTAAAGGATGAGGTGTCTACGTGTCTCTGCTTACTCATCCTCCTTCATATTCATTTCTTCTCTCTGCTCTTCGGTACGTTGCAGATTTTTTTTTTTTAAACGTAATCACTCTTCAGAGGGTTTTTTTTTTGTTATTATTTTTTTTGTGATAAAATTTTTATCTCTGTCTGTGTTTCTTCTTCCTTTGTCGTTTGCTGGTATAACTTGTAGCAGGCGTGGTCCAGTAAAGATGTGAAACCAACTGTGTGATGACTTCTGTCATTTATTGTTTATGTTGATTTTTCTTTTCGCCGTCTCATCATATCCCTCCAGCCAGTCAGGGTGTTTTTCACACAGTCTGGAACAGTAAATAATTTAAAATAATAATTTTCCAACTCTGGATAGTGATGGATAAAACGTACACTTAGAAATAGAAAAGGCTGAAAATTCTGTTTTCTCTAGATGATATCAGTTTTTATCGATTTCCAGTAATACGGAAACAATTCACTTGACTCCAAAACAATTTTTAACTCAGCTTGAACGTTTGAAGCTTTTGTTTTGCACCAAAAAATAAAAAAATAACTGTTTTAACATTTAGAATAAAATAAACACGTAGGAAACATAGTAAAGTTTTTGTAAAGCTCCTTTTTCACAGTTTAAGACACTGTATTTAGCAGGAGCTAATGTTAAAGTATAGGTTGGTTTTATAACAAAAGGCAGAGAAGTTCATGGAGTTTCAA
The DNA here is from genome assembly GCA_902982915.1 of Phalloptychus januarius. NCBI lineage: Eukaryota > Metazoa > Chordata > Actinopteri > Cyprinodontiformes > Poeciliidae > Phalloptychus > Phalloptychus januarius. The sequence goes on from CADWAE010000476.1 coordinate 3,246,699, forward strand.
TACATTTGCGAGGTACTCCTGTACAAGATGCACATATTTGTCTGGTCCCACTGACATCAGAAACAATTAACCTTGGTAAGCAGTTCACTGAACTCCCAAATGCTCCAGATGGATTTTGTAGATCTATCGAAAAGGTAAAATGCAATCACGTCCTCGCAGCCGAGAGACCCAGCTGTTCCCATTAATGCTTTGCCGAAAAGAACATGGCCGAGAACATTCCTGCGGCTATTACAAATCAAATTTGGCAAATGGACTCGCAAGGGAAGAGGGAGAAGGAGGGGGGTCAGGTTTTCGCTCAGCTGCTAGACGGTACCTGCGTTTCCATTTACCATAAAATGGACGATTTGACATTTCGAAAATATGTCCACTTATTGAAAACGCAGCAGTATTGAAAAAAATTTCGATTTTCCATGAAAAGTTTTGGTTAGGACGAGGTAGTTTGTTTTTTTCGGTTGTTTGTTTCTTTTTTTTTTCTGAGATTTTTCTTAGATTATGCATCGCAAGCACCTTTTTCGCGCCACACGAGTCATGTGACCAATAACCGGATGTTGGCGCAAACCACGAAAAAGACAACAGGAAGTGGACGGAGGTCGACGGCGTCATGGCCTGGTTTTTAATGACTTATAGCTTGAACAGACTGATTCATGTGGGATTTTAATTGCGTTTCGTATTTAATGAATCGCAATATCATATATATATGGAGCGTAAAAACTTTAGGCACATTTGTGATGAAAACGCAGCTACTATCTGTTGTGACATTTAAGCACATTTGTTAAAACACACTGAAATAAAATCATAGAGCAAATAATTGTCTTTCTACATCTACTTAAGCCATACAAAATATTAGAAAATGATGAGTTAATTTTTTTTTTTAGTCACGATCTTTACCTTTATCACAATAGTACTACAAAAAAATAAGTAATAAAATCCTCTTCGCCCACCCGCATGCTGAAGCATAAAGAGTTCCTTACACCCCCGTCCATGGAAAACCTTCCCAGGAAGCTCTCTCTGTTTTTTATTCTTTATTTAACTTGAAGGCCACATGATGTTTTCAGGTCGTTCAGCCTACTTCGTGTTATCAGTAAGTTTCTGTATATGTGGTTTCTTGATTCTACGGCTCTGTTAGGTTACAGTTAAAGTTGATTTGCATTGGGTGTTTCAGCAGTAATGCAGCTCAACGTGCTTTATGTAATAAATATACAAAATTACAAAGTTTTGTGAAGCAACTTTTCAGTCAACAATTGAAGAAACATTACATTTTGATGAGTGCCATTGCCAAAATCATACACAAATATGCGTATGATTGCAGTTAATTCATGATTTAGCAAAGAGAGAATTACATTTTCACACAGAGCCAAGTTCATTTGGAGAACCATTTTTTTCTTTTGGTAATGAAATCAAGTGGAAACCTCATTTTCTTATTGTTTTATAAGAAAGTGTGACAAAAAAAAAACAACTTAATACAAAAAATCTGCAAGAAAGCCAAAAAAAAACCAGTCGGCTTCATTGAGGGAAGATTTCCAGTAAACACACTGGTAGGTGTTCCCCTGCTTGAGACATTTTATGTTTTCTGTGTTTTCCTAAAACTCCTCCTCCTCTCCTCTTCTCTGCTCCTCCTTCCCGTTGCCATTTGTGTTTTGGAGACGTTTCCAAAGCCTTTTATACCTCTCCTTACTGTTTCTCTCTCCACCGGGTCACACCATGCCCTGATCCCTCCCATCGCCCCCTTCAGACGCGTCTTTACGTCCAACTTACTCCTGCCGAGTCGTCTTTTGGCGCAGCTTCCCTCACTGAGACTGGAGGGTGTCTTTTTGCTTAACTTAGGATGTGAAGTGTGTGTATGTGTGTGTGTTTTAGTAAACAGCTTCAGCCAGCCTTAGGAACACCAGTCGGCTTTTTCCTCTGTGCAGCACCACAGGTGAGCGTGATATTTCCTCTCACATCGACTCTAAACATGAATGAGTGAATAGTAGACAGGATTGTGAATGTTTATCAAAAGCAATTTAACTTTGCTTACAGTGGGAAAAGTTTTGTTTCTTCATGCAGCTTAGTCAATTTTGCACGACTTCATCTTAATTTGAGAGAGAAAACGTCGCTGGATAGGACTGACATGTACATAGAAAAACTAAAAACCACGAAGCAAAAGATTGTTTTCTTTCTGCCAAATTAGACAGACTCCATGCTAAAAATGCATATAAATAATACCCTTGAGGAGATTGATTTTAGTGTCCTACAGTGGCATTTTGACCAAGTAATTTGGTAAAAAAGATAAAAAATAAATAAATTTAGATGAGTTAAGAGGAATTTGAAGTTTTCACTATTCATCCATTTTTCCTGTATTTACAAGTAATCCATGAAAAATCTTTGATAAGTTCTCTCCAAGGTAAAATGTTCAATCAGTCAACTGAACATTTTGATGGTATTATGTGTTTAACAGCTTGCCCTACGTGAAGCACTCAATGTAGCGCTGGCTGCAGGTTGACACCAGAAGCTGAATCCACAATGAATCCATTGCTGACAAAGGTTGGGTTTTGGTTTTTCTGCTTTGTTTTCCTCTGGGAAAGACTGAGAGGTGAGAATCACTCCATTCCAAAATGTTTCACTGATCCCAAAGGATGATGAAACATGTGTTTGAAGGGACAGTCTCCAGGTTAGACGTCTTTAATCAGATCATTAAGAGACAAATTTAGATAGATTTAGGGCAATACCTTAGAACACCAGGGATAAATTCTGCTCCCAGAAGCTCTTTTGTGTTATTATTTCTTTTTTATTAACTAGAACTAGGTTTGTCACAATAACAAATGTCGCTGGACGATAAATTGTCCCAAAAAATATTACCGTTTATTGCGATAAACGAAGATATTGTTTTTTTGAGACAATTTTCAAGTAATATAATGGTAATGGCATAATAATGCAAGAACGTAACCTGAGATATTTTGCATAGCCTTGTAACCGAGAATTGAATATCTGTGCTATTATTACGTGCCGTTATTATTTGCATTCTGTTTCTTCCGTAGCTCCAGGTGCAGAGGGGCGGTGTTCTCCCGCTGATCCAGCCGGAGCGCAGCATCCGGTTCGGGGTCTGCTGGAGAGGGTCCAGGCGGGCCGAGGCTGCGCCGCCAGGGAGCAGGGGAGCAAGGAAACGCATGTCATCGCTTTGCAAAGAGCAAGCAACAGCCCTGACAACATGGTAACTTACAAACTTTAACTTTTCTAAAATAAAAACAAAAAAAGTTTCCCTTAACAAGATGGATAATTCTGCACACACATAAACTGCTAATTAAGTTCGATGACAAAATATGAGGAATGTGAAATGTATGAAAAAAACATTTTTAAGGTTCTATAAATAGATCAAACTTTGTCAATCTTTCACACCGGTTTTCTTCTCCTGTCTGCAGGTGACGGTGTTCCTGAAGCCTCTGACTCCGCCCACCGGCCCTCTTAGGGCCCTCCACCTGGTGCTCAGCTCCGTACTCCCAATCCGCTGGTGGCTGGAGGCCGAGCTGCTGCCCCCTGACCTCGCAGTGCTGGTGCAGGTCAGTCAGATGATGGCGAAAAAAAAAAGGATTATGATCACGAATATTTGATTTCAAACTCCCATCTTCAAATGACCTGGTCAGGTGTCTCCAAGCTCCAGTGTCCAGTCACAGACTCTACGCTTGAGCGTTCGAACAGTTCGCTCGCTACCGTTTCGCCTCCACGCGCTGCACCGCTGGGCAATGAAGCACCACAGCAACCTGTCCTCACTGGTCCACACCACGCAGGGCAATCGAGTTTACGTCCATCTGGGGGAAGGTGAGGGAACGAGAAACTGCACTGTCAGCACTTTTGAGAGCGAATGGGTTGCTGTTTCATTCAGGCAGGACGGGTTATGATTACGGAGAATTTAAGCGAGCAGAGTTATTTATGTGAGATTTTAATTGTACAGGAATAATTTGAATTGCCCGGCGATGATGTGGTTTGCGAAAGGCGCTGGAGTCGTGAGCAGAGGGGCCGACATTATATGGAGGTTTATGTTTTGAGAATAAGTTGTTAAAGTTCATGTGAGTGCAGCGACTCAGCAGTCATTTCCTCTCTTTGGGAGTTTGTCGAGAAATAGTTTGTGAAATCAGCTGCTAATTAAATGTGCTGCAAGTTTAATTGTGCAGGTTGGTTTTTAGCCTTGCTTTAAAGGACGTCGGTGTTTCTGCGGTTTTCTGGAAGTTTACTTCAGATTTATGGAGGGTAAAAAAAATAATACTAATAAATCTCTCTTGCTTCGACTCCGTGTCACAGATCCCACCCTCCCTGCTGTGTGCCAGCTTCAGCCCTCCTTCCTGTTTCCTAATTACATGACCTCTGACCTGCAGCCGCAAACAGTGAAGGGCTGCAGCTACCCCAGAGGGAGCGAGGCCAGTCCTGAAGTCCATGTGATCAGGCTCCGGTCGGCAGGATCCTGGATCAGTGGGTGGGTCCGGATTTGAGATCAGACATTGTTCCACAAGAAAACAAGAAGGAGCATTGTTTTCTAGAACGATCTCTCTCAGCTCTCTGCAGGCCGACGTCACCGTCTCTCTGGTGCCCCCGGTGGCCACTTCAGAGCCCCAGAGGGTTGTTCTGATTCTGAGCAGCTCAGTCCCAATCAACTGGGTGATTACAGCCACAGGGGTCAGGGGTCACGTCTCTGTTCATGTAAGGCGCCAATCACATTTTATGTGATTTAATATAACAGCCAGTTGAGTTGACAGATTTAATATATATAGGAATATATATGTGTGTATAATATAATTATACACACTGTACAAATTATACGGTGTGTATTATATATATACTAATTTAATTGCAGTGTCTGTAACTATACACTAAGTGTATAATTACTTATTATTATTATTGTCATTATTTCACAAGTACGTTTTCATCAATATAAAGGAATGAATCCCCTTTATGTTGCTGAAAAGTTACTGCAAGCTTGTTTTGTCTCATTTCATTTGCATTGAAGCCAAAACTACTTGCTAACGTCTTGTGTTTTTTGCGGTGTACCCGACCACGTGTGCCGTTAATGCTTCTAATTTCTCTCATTTCAGTCCTCCAGCAGCGTCTCGTTGCCGTTTCCGCCAGAACCCAACCTGACCATGTCCAGCAGGCTCTTACCCGAGCCGCCCGCTGGCTCTGATCCCCTGGTTTGGGCCACTGAGAGCAGCTACGCCGACGTAAGGTCGTACACTGAGGCTGAGCTGGCCAATCGCTTTGTGATCCGGCTGGCAGAAGGCGGGACAAGTGGGTTCCTTCTGTCTCTTTTATGTGCCGTCCTGCTCGGTAAATTAGAAGATACGATCCGATGAAGCTCATTTGGCAGATAAATGTCCGTAACGTTTGAGAATAACAACTTTTTAGGGGTTAGTAAATCTCTTAAGCCCACATTTCTGTATTACAAATATCTTTATTGTGCGATGTAATATTCTGATCTTAAAAATGTCGTGTTTTCATGGGCTGTATGCAGAAAAACATCATAATTAACAAACATAAAGGCGTAAAGACACCAATTTTCTTGATTAATCTATGTAATATATGTATAATACATTATAATATAAGACAGAAAACGATCCCTCCTTTGATTCTGATTTGTTCTGCACCAACAAAAAAATGGATATATGGTATAACCTGAGGAGAGTCATGTCTTTGGCCCATTATTCAACCCATATATGGAAATGTTGCCCACATTAGCTGTGCTCTATGTGTTCTATTGCCCGTGTAGTTGCGCAATTTGATGCTTTGAAAATAAGTTCACTCAATTTCAAAACCCTCCTTATTTTGAAAAATAAAAAATAAAAAATGGTGGGTTATTTGGCCATATCTAAATTGGTTTCTTTTGCAAAGCTGCAATGGAAACACTTCTTTCACATCATACAAGTCACATAATCAACAACCACAAAGAAGAAGGTGACAGGGAGTCGTTTGTTGTTTTGTTTTTTGCGCACATTTCCATTGGCTGTCACTTTTATTTACCTGGGTTTTCTTTGATCACTTCCTCCAGCTTCCAGGTTGTACGTACTGTCGCTTTTAGATACAGATCAGATTTACTGCTGGTAAAATTTGAGCTCTTCCATCTCTGCCTTCCTGTCTTCTGTTTGCTCTCTTCAGACCAGGAGAGATTGCCAGTGGTGAACTGCGATGGCGGCCTCCTCAGTGTGACGGTGGACCTACAGAAACTCAAGGTCTCCACACGTAGAACGTTACTGTTCTGATGAATGTTTTATTTCACTGAAGATAGGCTGTATGTCTACATCAATATGTTGAGTAATGCAAACAATGGAGGCAGTGTAAAAAGTTTGAGTTGAGGCAACTCAAAATATGTAAAGAAACATCAAGTTTTAGGATGTTTTTTTAGACACTAATGAGGTTAGCACTAATGCTAACCTCGTGCAGTCTGGCTGTAGACGGCCATGAGTTCTGTCGGAAAATCTTATCACATAACGTATTGTGACTTTATAGCCAAATAATAACATTTTTCATCCCAATCTGCCCTTTGATTAAAAGAAAATATGTAATATTTTATATTAATGACATCAAAAATTAGTTTTATTCCCATAGTTTTATGGGGATTTCCATTTCCTGCTAGCGAAGCTAGCCTAAAGAGCAAAGCAGTTTGATGAGTTTGACTGGCAGCCAATCAGAAAATGAGGATGAGAATTAACATTTAAATTCAATCTTTTTTATTTGTGCATTTTTTCTTCCATCGTCTTCCCTCTAACTTTCTGATCCCCCCACAGCGCCCCCTGCCTGCACCCAGCCAGAAACATGCAAAGCTCTGACTCATCACCTGGCTTTTCCTAAATCCTGTAGAGGCGTAGTAGTCTTAGCAAATAGAAATAATTTGGATAATTTTTAACTGACCTAAACGATAATGTTTTTTTGTTTTTTTTTTTATGTATGTCAACATCAGATCAGAATTTTGTCCTATGTGTTTGTAGTTAAATGGCTTCCTGTGGTTTGTCTCCTCCAGAGCTTGTCTTTGCCAGCTGTTGCCATGACGTTGCGGGACCAGAGATGCCAGGCCGTGTCGAATGGGAGCCACTTCCTGTTGGCGCTACCAATCATTTTCTGCGGAACTGAGGGAATTCTGCAGGAACAGCCCAGAGGGGTGCTGTACAAAAACATGGTGAGGTTTTCTCAGAGACATGACGAAAAAAACAACATTAGGTACTATGTGTTCTCCAGGCATAAAGTGCCTTTTTATAACATAAGCAAATAATTATGTTAGCTTCAGTTGTTATAAATGTGCTCTATATATATACCAAATATGACTTCAAAGAAATTTTACAAATGCATTTTTGTTAGTACTACATATAAGGAATGTGTGTATTACTTATGTAGATATATAAGCCTATTTACTAAGCAAATATTTTTGCAGTGGTTTAAGATTGGGGACGAGGCTAAATATATTTCCCTTTTATATGGTCTTAATTGTTGCATTTGGTGCCAATGATGAATAATGTCTATTGTAAAACCTTACTGAAAGTTGCCATAGATGATCCACCAAACATGAGAGAGCTTAAAGTCGAATCGTTTTTTTTGTGTGTTTATGTTTTGACGGTGTGTGTTTATTCTGCTTTGTGATCAGTTGTTGCTATGGAGAGCCCAGCCACAGAGCGTCGCTGCGCAGGGAGGCAACAGGAAGTCCGGACCGCCCTTCAGCGTACATGTGAGTCCTTACAAAAGTTCATTGAAATGTTCCAAAAACTTTCAGCTCAGCTTCAGTCCAATTAGTTCATGTAGCACCAATTCACAACTAATGTCGTTTCTTACATAAATACAATGTTATCAAACAGCTCAATTAAATATTCAAAGTATTTTTTTAAAATTATCATTGAATCATTTACTTACAGTATACGCTTTACTGTCTTTCTTTTGGATTTTATGTGACATACCGACTCAAACAAGGCTGGAAACAGAGAAATATTTGTGGGAAAAAAAGTGAGGATTTCTTTTTTTTTTTTTGTTAAATAGTTAAGGATCAAGCTGAGTGAATGAACATCGTTTGCGAATGTCAGCTTTCCACAGACTCTATGCAGCTTCCCTAATTTTTACTTGCAGCATGATACTACCACCACCGTGTTTTACGGTGTGGACGGGCTGTTGGTTTTTACGCCGGTAAAAAATTGCCAATGTAGAGATTAGGTGACAGATTAGGTGACTTTAGAAGGAAACATAAACGCATCCCACACTTATCAGATCTTATTTTTCTTTTGCCTCACAACGCTGCCGTCCTGTAGGTGTTCGTCTGTCCCCATTAATAAGCAAAGCTAAAAAAAAAACAACGCTGTAACGCATCGGTGCTTTTAAAAGAAGCCGTGTCTCGCCTGCTTTTCTCGTTTCTCCTTCCAGATAAGCTGCTTTGCCTCCAGCCCCTCAAAATCTGCCGCTAATGATGACAACGTGACCCTTCCTCTGATAGGACGGTTCGCCCGTGGGGCACGGCGGGGTCCAGAGTTGGCTCCAAACTCCGACCGTCTGCCGGTCCCCATACTCACATTGGGGCCCGCTCTGCAGCTGAGGCTCTTCGTCACAGACAGCTACAAGCGGACATGGACCGGGCCGTGTGTCATCACCGCCGACCACCACGTCTTTGTCGAGGTCGCTGCATCCAACTTTTTTTCTTTTTTTTTTTTTATATAACATAAATTATATTTCCAGGTGGCTTGTTGAAAGTCAAGATTTCAGATAAAGAAAATGATTATTTTAATAACCGATTATTCTGACTATTAATCGATTGTTCTGACGATTAATTGATTATTCTACCGATTAATTGATTATTCTGACAATTAATTGATTATTCTGATTTTTTATTTTTATTTAATTTGGCACATTCTGTGGATTTTTTTTATTTAACCACTTTTATACAATATTACAAATGAATTATAAGATGCAAAATAAATACTTGAATTTCCCTTTTATAAATAGGTAAATAAACACAAATTGCTTTAAATGCAAAAATAATCTTCCTAACATCGACATGTGAAAATCTAATCTCTTTTGTTTCACTTAAAATTAATACGGCATATATATATATTTTTTTATATATATTTTTTTCATTAATTAATAATTGGAAAGCAACAGGTGCTTAATAGATTTTTTTTTTTTTACAAAATTTTAACCAGGTGAGTTCTGCATGAAAAATAAAGTCGTTTTTCCATCTAAAATGTAAAATGTGTATATTTTTTGCACGGTATTGCTGCTTTTAGTATGTTGTTATTTTTTAACAATAAACCGATGATCAAATATGAGTTGAAGATAATTAAAATAGATGATTAATCACGATTAATCAGATTAATTGTTTCAGCATTAATTCAAATATTTTACTTATTTTCTATTTATGTTTGCCTCTAAATTTCTATACCAGGACAGTTTCTTAACTCGAAGTCCGTCTCGCTGCAGATTTCTGCCAAAGCCTCCCTCGCAGACGTCGTGCAAGTGGAGTCGTGTTTTGTATCTCCGCAGTCCGACCCTAAGAAATCTCCCTTCTGGACCGTGATAAGCAACGGCTGCTCCTCGGATCCCTCCGTCAGGCTCGGCGCGAAGGCGGGCGGTGACGAGGCGGAAGACGCTTATCACGGCGAAGAGGAGGAGGACGTTGGACGAGAGGGGGACAGAGGCGACCACCGCAGGAGGAGATTCTCAGTGAAAGACGACGGTTTGCCAAACGTGGGCGATTCGGAGAAAACGCAACTGTTGAGATTTAGCTTCGTCCTGCGGCCTGTTTTTAATGAGTCCATGCAGTTCCTCCACTGCAGCCTCCTCCTTTGTCTCTCCGACTCAGCAAAAGAAGAGGCCATACAGGAAGCGAATAGGTGCCAGAGTGGGGTGCCGATCCCCCCACTTGTTCCGGGATCATCCAAACATCAGGTGAAAAAAATAAAATAAAAAAATAAAGTTCCTTATGGGCGTGGACGATATGACCTTACAATTTTATCACAATATTCTTACAATTTTATCACAATATTTTGCTGTGCTGTTGGGATAACGATAAAAGTGACGAGAAGAGCTATTGTCTGCTTTTACCGTTATCACGATAACACCGCGAAATATCGTGATAAAACCTTAAGTCCATATCATCCACTTCTATCTGTTGTTTTTTTAATATAACGTAATATTTTAGGTCAGGTGTGTGGTGAACTCCTCACTCTGTCCTGCATACCCACATCAGTGTGAGATCAGAAACCTCTCCAGACCCATGGTGGTCACCCGGCCCATCAGCTCACTGCTAACCAAACTGGAACCGTCAGCCGGTCAAAGAACGGAAAGTCTGAGTCCAGAGAGCAGCAGTGAGTATCATCTGATAAATACTTTCTCTGAACCGCAATTTGACTTGCCTCATGCTCTTGCCTGCAGGGTTTGTGTTGCACGAAGGGCTGCTGATGGGAATCGTCTTCACAGCTTTCCTGGTCGGAGTCAGTTTAATGGGGGGACTTTGGTGCATCTACACGTACACAGGAAGTAAGTCTGGTCAGATAATGATAATTAACTGATCGAACATATCACAGTGTCTTGAAAAAGAAAGTAAGAATCGCCCTTTGTGGGAATGTTTCAGATCAGCAAACAAATTAGATCAGGTTTTAAAAGATGTTTTTTATTGGGAGTAAAAAAGTGAACATTCATTTATGAATGAATGAATGATGTGGTGAGAATATGACTGATTTTACCTTCAGTTGTTATAAAAAAAGCTGTGTATGTCAAACATGACTTGAAAGAAATTTCACTTTGCAATTTGACGCCTTGAAATAGGGCCTCTGTCTCTTTAAGAAGCTTCTGCTCTTTCTGAAACAGTGCTCCTCCATTGTGCCGTTTATAAACTTATAAACACTTAGGAACGTTGCACTGAGAAATAGCTCCTGTAATGAGCTCAGTAGACAGGACGTTTCACCAGGTGTTTGCTAATTGCTGCTGGCTAGTCTGGAGGAGCTGAGCGGGAGGGGCTCTGGGTAAATAGGCAGCGCTTGGTGAGAGCAAACGCTTAGCCACCCCTGAATGGTTGCCATCAGAGGTAAAAGGACTTCTCAAACATGCACAAAAGAATCAAGGTCACACTACAGGTGTGTTTTTAAAGACAGAATAACATTATCACATTAAAAATATCAATTTTACATAGTATTTTTGCTTCGAGAGAAACAGATTAACAGTTGGAAACATGTCTTTGTGTTTGGTTGTGTAAGTGAAAGTTATCCAAAGATATGCAGACGGTTGCCAAAGGCCTGATCAGTTCGCAACCACAGAAATGAAACTATGTCACCCTGCATCTGAGCACAGACCGTACTGTTTTAACAGTACACATAAAAACACTCAACGGCAGGGCAGACGCTGATTTAATCTCTGGCTCAGAGAATGTGTGTGAACACCAGACACAGGTTAGACGCAGCTACATAATGGAAAGTATGCTTTGGTGAACCGATGGGACTTCCTGTGTCACTGTAAAATTATACTGTATCTTGTTTTTGTTTGTTGTTGTGTTGTTGTTTTTAGGGGGACACCCAGAGTCTTTTAGAAATGCTCACTTAAATCAGACTCAAGAGGGTTGCAACAACAGGACTCCTCCACCATTCCTGTCTGATCAGTCCTCCAGCTCAGTTTAGAGGTAAAACATGACGGCAGCATAATCAGACAACAAAACGCCTGCTGTGTGTGTTTGTATTTGCAGAATTTTTGGACATTTACATCCAAGTATGCAAAACTCTGTGGTCTTGCTAACGTGAGAAAAATTTTATCAAAGTATCAAAGGAGCATATTTCTTGGTCGACATGCTCCTCAAGTTTAGGTTCAAAATGTTTTGAAGTGACATTCCAGTTTGAACTCGTTAATTATAAATCTGTTATCATTTGCCATGTTTATGTACTTATCACCAGCTAACATCTAAGTACTTTATAGTCACAAATTTGAAAAGTACTTTGAAGCCACTAACCACTTGAAGAAGTTTAACTTTTGGTTTTTAACGTCCATTCTTGTCCGACAGAAGCTCTTCTGTCAATCTAACTTGGCGTTACCCAGGGATCCATTCTTGGTCCCCTTCTGTTTTCCCACAGTAACCTCCCAAATATCTCAGAGATTATGTCACTTCACTCTTAAGTTTTAAGTGACAGACATTTTAGTACATGAGCTAAAGAAATACATTGGTATTGGATGAGTACTGTATTTTACGTTTTTATTTTAATTTGTATTATCAACATTTGGCGTGGCGCAGCTCTTTCATCACTTGAAACCTACCAAATGATGCCGACAACATGCTAATAATAGCTAATCAATTTAGTCAGAAACCAATCTACCACTTGCCCTCTTTTCATATTAAAAACATTAGAGCTGTGGACCAGCTGGGGGGGAAGAGACTGAACCGAAATTCAAAGCCGTGCATTTAAAATAAACTGCAGCGGTTAAATGCTTCTGTCAGTTCCAGAAAATTTATCAGCATTAGGCAAAGCACCTGCAGATTTTCAGCTCTGATGTCCCAGATAAGTCTGAACAGTTGCATTCTTTTATCTCCTTCTCAGGATTTCCTCCTGCAAATCTGAGAGTGGAGAACTGGGACAGGGGTTGCAACAGCTTCTGTGCGTTTTATTTTGTGTGTGTGTGCGTGTGTGTGTGAGAACACAGCTGCTTTCTTTCTTGCATGTGCAGAGCCGTTTTTGCACATCCAGTGAAAGCCGTTTTCATGTGCGCCGAAGAGACAAGAGGCCTCGAAACAAGTGAATACAGTAGGTCTCAGTCATGCGCAGGGTTCTGTAAAGTGCCACGGGTTTGATTCAAAGTGGAAAGTCACCATCTCGATGGTGCGGAGCACTCGGTACCGAGTCATCTCAGAAGTGGAGCCCGAAAGGCACATGACGAGACCTGCATCTGGATTCGATAGAGGAATGAAAATGTTGCTAGTGACTCAAACAGAGAGCACACCATCAACACCTTTGGGTTTGTGTGGTAAAAGAAAGGGGGAAAAAAAAGGTACACTAAATGAACTGAGATGCGTTGACCCATTGTTTCAACTCCAAGACCCCAACTTCAGTGTCATTTTTAAAAATTAAAAAAAAAAATCTTTCTTGAAGTCAAATTCTGTAACATGCGATGCTTGATGCATTATTGTATTTGCTTAAAGCATAAATAAAACCACGTTTTAGCCTCTCAGGGGCAGCAGAGCAAAGTCTCATTTTCAATGTGAAGCCAACATGGAAACACAAGATTAACATTTAGTGATGTTAATTAGTACTATATTTTTTCTATATGTTAATTTATTTTTTTCCTTGAGTAATTGGTACAGTTTGGGATTTTCAAAGGTCCTGTTAATAGCTACAGCAAGTTATAACCTCTTATCTGCTAACATGATAGTCGGAAGCTATCATGTTAGCATAAATAGCTAGAAAATGCGGAAGCTAACAGTTAGTCCAGCTAGCTATAGCGACAGTGACCACGACGTTTTCGTATAGCATGTCTCTCACACTTTAAAGTGGTTGTTTTGTATTACTAGAATACAATTTTTAGTTGCATAATTTTTAATTTTGCAAGTCTATATTTCTACTAACACGGGAAATGGAGGAAGGAGGAGGTGTGGCACTGTTAGCTTTAGCCTTTGGGACACAAGAAGAGTTACAGGTAAGACATTAACTGTGTTTAACATTTTAACTGAATCTATTCAACATATTCTGAATTGTTTTCCCTAAATAATGAATGTTAGCGTCTAAAATGTTTAAGGTTGCACATACTGACTTTTCCATGCAACATTTTTTTCACAACTCCAAATGTTATTACAATAACATTTGGAAGATGCAGGATGAAATGTTATTTTACTCTTTGGGCAATATTTTTGTAGTTTTGCAACTTTCCAATTCAATTTTCCAGTGAATAATAATAAATAATAACATCAGGTAGATTCAGAAATATCTCAATTATCATTATAGAATTAATTCTACTTTAGTATTAAAATAACGAGCCAAGAGAAGTCACGTTAATCTTTATTCGTGTAAACAAATTTACACACTTGTATAGTCATTTAAACATTATACACAGGTTGTCAAAGTTATGTACAAAAAAAAACAGAAATCCAGCTCGACGTGCTCAGCTTTGGCTGTACACTTCTCCATAGCCGCACTGCGTCTCGTGGTGGCGCTGTAGCTCCACCCTGCGCTGGAAGGTGAGCTGACAGCGGGAGCAGCTGAAAGGCCGGTAGCTGTTGTGCTTTCGGCTGTGGGTGATGAGGTTGGAGCTCTGGCTGAATCCTTTACCGCACACCTTGCAAACGTGTGGTTTCTCTCCTGAGCAGGGAGCAGAAATAAAGCGGCCCGTCATGATTCACGCTCATGTTTTAACAGTAAACCTTATCTCGTGCGTCTCCCCCTCACCTGTGTGGATGAAAGTGTGTTTCTTCATGTCAGACTTCTGGTGGAACCTCTTGCCGCAGTACTGGCAGGGGTAAGGCCGCGTGTCGGAGTGGATGAGGAGGTGAGTGGACAGGGTGGACGAGCGCTTGAAGACTTTTCCACACACTTTGCAACCAAAGCTTCGCTCCTTTTGGACACACACAAAAAAAAAAATACGAAGCTTACGATAAGTCCCGGTAAGAGCGCGCGACCAACGGGTTCGAGTCCCGGCCCGCATTAGCCTTTAGCCACAACGCTTCCCTTGCCCTCTCAACCCAATTTCCTGTCAGTGTACTGTGAAATAAAGCCCACTAGATACAAAAACCCTTAAAAAAATAGTTAGAAAGAAACACTTAATGAGGTAAAGACCTTTGCTCTGCTGTAGCTGCCAACTGCTCGGAAACCAAAGGGCACATGGGAAATGTCTGCAGCAGCCATTGATCTGGACAAAGGGATGGAGAGGGTGTTGTACACTTGGTCCCGCAGACTTCCTGACATTAGGACATCCGAAAGAGACTGAGGAGAAAGGAGCAAGAAGAATGAGGTAAATAAATGTTCAGTGATCTAAAGTTTCCCAGTGGATTCACTTTCACAGAAATAGGTGAGCTGCTACTACATGAAATTGCTTAAAATACGACAATGACATTAAAATTTATTTTAAAATAAATACAATTTATTTAAAATGTATAACTTTTATAGACATAAAAGTTGCTAGTTTATCTAAAGTTTAAAAACCAGGAAAAAATATGAAAAGCATACGATTTTCTCCTTTTTAGTTTGAACATTTTTCATTTAGTCAGTGATGGTTGTTGCATAAATGTCAGACTCCCTTCTGTGTCTGATTTATTTTAAGGTGTAAAACAAATAATTCCCTCTGTTTTTTTATTTACCTTTTTTTTAACAGTAACTGTTTAATATATTCAGATTTAAAGAATCTGCAAGCAATCTACAGAAAGTGTAGAATGATTCAGAGCAAGTTTGTCTAGTTTGAAGTTTTGGACTTCAAGCTAGAGAGATCCAGATTAATTTTGAAAAAAAAAAAAAGTCATGCAGCCATTCTGTTTGAAAGTAGGAAGCAGAGAGTCGGATACCAATTTGAGAGCATCGGTGCTAAGTTGTTTTTTCACACAGTTTATATAACACAGGGGAGTGCCCACTTTCCACTGACCGGACTTGCAAATGAGCGATAGAAAACGTGTTTGTTAGAATGCTTGTGCTGCCCCCTGATGAAAGAGCTCCCTTGGTGGTGAGCCATATCTCCCACATGCATATAAAAAAGCTACAGATGTTTATATTTTACACAAAGATCGTCTTAAAAACAAATTAACCAAGTAAACTCAAACCCCCAAAAAATGCAACCTCCATTACAAAGCAAAAGCTAGCTAACACTTATAAAGTTAGCATTGATGGAGATATTCTTAATCTCCATCAATTAGAATCTATTCACAAGAACGGGATTTTTATGGGAAACCTCTGCTGCCAGCTGTCCCTCAATCCTACAACTGATCAAGGTTGAAAAATTGCGTAATTTTTTAAAACATTTTTTTAAAATTACAATTGTTTTGTAATGCAATTTGTTTCATAGAAAAACAATTGCTAATTGTTTCTCTATAGGTACGCATTTTGTCTGAGGAAAT
Source organism: Phalloptychus januarius (assembly GCA_902982915.1). NCBI lineage: Eukaryota > Metazoa > Chordata > Actinopteri > Cyprinodontiformes > Poeciliidae > Phalloptychus > Phalloptychus januarius. The sequence continues at coordinate 3,262,708 of CADWAE010000476.1, forward strand.
GAGACCGTCAGCATGAGGTTTTACTCTGATAGCAAAATAGGGAATTTAAGTTTTTTTCCATTTTCATATGAAAATAAAAGTTTCCATATGAAACTTTTATTCTTAGTTTCATGTGGACTCACCTTTTCACAGAGCGGACAATCCCTGACCGGTGATTTGAGGTCAGTGTGCGACGTGTGGTTGAGCAACAAGAAGACGAGCCTCTCCAGTTCTCGCTCTCGGTCGGATTGTTGTCGGTCAGACGGCCATGGAGTGACTGGCGTAGGAGGATCTTCCTTCTCTGCAGGGGCTTCAGTCAGAAAATAAAACAGATTTTTTAGCCAGTGGGTTTCAAACTTATCACCGTCCAATCAGTGGAAGAGACATAAGACCCAGACTATCAGTTGTGTCTACAAGCATTTCTACAAAATCAAGTAAACATCAGCTTCGGCAGTCAGTATATTGCTTTTATTTGTCAGTACAGCTTTTTATCTCCTAAAGTTTGCAGCATAAATATGCTTTACTTTTATCCTGTTTGGTATTTGACTAACTTTAGCCTGATTTGCAATGTCAATTGGAGTCTTGACCCTACGTGGTCGATCAAGACTCCCCAATTACCCAACCTACCTTAGCTTGCTCTTAACACCTAAAGTGTTCTCTAGTGCAATCAATATTAAATGTTGCTCTTCATTTGCTAATTATTATCTTGTTATAGAGTCAGTTAATGCATTTTTAAGAAATGGGTTCATACCTGAAGGCCAGAGCTTGTCTTTTGGGGTTCTGTAGGAGCAGTTTGCCAGTCCATCCGTCAGAGGGTTTCTGATCTCTGGGGATAAAGTTAGTGGAGCATCTTCAGGATGCCCAGTCACATCCTTGGCGCTCGTTTGAGCCTGCTGTCTGGAGCAGTGGTCTCTGGGCGGGCTGAGGGCATGCGTCCGTTTGGTCTTGACGAGGAACGAGCGCGGCATGGCGGAGGTAGGCGTCTGAGGGAGTGAAGACGGCGCACTGTAAATCTGCAGGAGTCTTGAGGAGCCAGCTCTTTCATGTCACTTTTAGAGCCCCGCACACACTCAGATGTCGCGCACCTGTCTGTTCATCTTCAGTTACAATGCCAAAGTTTGAGGTTTCCTCAACAAATACAGCCTGCCACCTGCATAAAGGTTTTGAGGGTTTTCACTAAGGAAAACCCTGCTTCTGCTGGGAGGCGGCTTCGAAACTGATTCCGCCGCTGCTTTTTACATGAACAGTGTAGTGCATGCATGTTTGCAGCAAAAAAGCAAACACAGGCCAGTTACTAAAACCTAAAAGTAGGATTATGTCATAAAAAATGAGGCTGCTACCACTTTTATTCAGACACTACAAGTGTCTAAATCCTTGCATTACATGTGTCAACATCACCAGCCGTCGTGGTTGTCGACGGCTGGTGTAGTACTAGAAAGGTTACTTGTAAAAGCCATATCTCAGATTATTAGACTTTAAATTGCAGCTTTTTTCTTTCTCTCACTTTTGTAAAAAAATAAATAAATAAAATGTGTAAGCCCATGAAACACAGTCGCAAAGTAATTATACCTTTGAACCCGGTAACTCTGTTGCATATCGTTTAGCCATTGGCGATTTTGAAACTTTTAAATCCAACAGAAGATTGTTGTGGGAATACAAAAATAATAATGATAATAATAATAATTGGGACTTTAAACTACCTTGGCCGATTTGAAATGTGAAAGCCAGCTTGAAGTGGTTGACCTTACCTCAGTATTGCGCAGCTGAATGTTGTCTGCTTCTTGTGTCCTCATTGCTCGCGACATCCTCATTTCTTTTTCTCACACCCATCAACCGACGACATGTCAGAAAGAGATTTGATTTGATTTTGAAAAGCCAGCTGAGGATTGTTTTGCTGGAGGTGAAGGAAGTGAAACCACCTAAGAAGCTCTCAGGAGCTGAAAGAATAAAGAATAAAACCTTGTAAGTCAACACCTCAGAAGAGAGCAATTTATCTCTTCTGACACTTTTTCTCATCGCCAAACTGTCAGAAACAGAGCAGCGGCTTGGTCTTGACTGTACATACGTTTTGAGCCTACCCCTCGAAAATGTGATGACTGTAAAACCCAGAAGTTGTTTTTTTCTGTTTTTTTTTTAATGTGGGACCAGTTTCCCCATTGATGGATTCATGTTGCAATGACTGTTCACCGTGGGTGGACTTACAAACACACCAAGCATTGTTTGGAAAGTTTAAATATCTCATCGTTCTCATGTGAACACGTGAACCTTTGCAGACCGTATAGGTGGGACACCTTCAAACCCAATTTGTGGAAATACCCTTTGTGTTCATCTATCTGGGAGCTTTCTTTGCCACACGTGAGTCATTTTTCACGCTCACCAATCGTCAGTGGCGAGAACGTTCAGCTGACTCTAGCTAGGGATGGGAAATGCAGACCCAGAATTTGTTTGTGCTTTGTTGTGTTTGTTGTCATGACGATGGAAGTGATGATGCAACTGTAGCCCGGTGTGATGGCAGTGAGTTCACCAGGGTTGTATTGGTTATGGGTTTTTACATCAAATTCAGTTTTTAAGAGTATTTTTTCTGGTTTCTATCGGTTATTATTATTGATAATAAAGCTTAGCTTCAGTTTATCTGTTAATAGTTTTAATAGTAGTTTTAGTTTTTTCATACATTGGTAAATTTTTAGGTACAAAATTTAAAAAGAAAGGTCAAAGATTTTTGTTGTGATTATGTTCACATCAATTGGAAGATAACATTAAAAAAATTATTACTGAACAACAGACTTATTCTGAGGGCGTTTTATCCCAACTTCTGCTGTCACTATTTTGCGGACTAGATTAAGTGGAGGCGTACAACGTGTGATAATTTTCTGACCCAACCTTTTCGTGTGTGTGTGAGGGGGGAAAAAAACAGCTTGAAGGGCTTATAAATAGATTAATTAATGCAAAAATGAAGGAAATTACATCTACAATTTGAGCATGTTTTAGTAATTTTAGTTTTTCTCCGTTAATTGTTGTTTTTATTTATTTCAATTAGCAAAAATGATTCCTCAGTTTCAGTTTTTGCTACTTTCTTTGTTTTAATTGGCTATGTTAACCTTGGAACTCACTGGGTATATCAGTGTAAAGTGTAACAAAAAAAATAAATATATATTTTTGCAATGTTTTAGGTTTTTATGGAAATGACTGGAGGAAGGGGGGAGAAATCTTTAAAGAGCAAAAAAAAACAGTTTCCGTTTTATGATCAGTTTTAAGGTTAGTAAACACCAAGTAGAATCTGAATTTATTACAATCAAAGTATGTTTTTGGAATATCTGAAATGTGATCTCTCAAAAAACAAAACTACTTCTAAATGTTTGTCCTTATTCTGTAAAACAGAAGAGATGTATGAATAAAATTAACTAATTAAACTTCAGGTTAAAAAGGTTTATTTAGTCAAAAAAAAAGCAAAAGAAAGGAACAGGTGTACTAACTACCCACCCCGGTTACCGCGATGAAATCGGAGCTCAAGTTCAAGAAATGTGCTCAGAACTACACATGAGAAAGTTCAGATGATGAATCTGTGAGTCAGAATTTAAAGTTCACACAAATATGAACTAAAATGCACAAAGTCTCAATGAAAATGAAACTTCTCAAAAATAGAAAAACAATTCAATAAAAATGAAACAAAAACTTCAAGTTCAAGGCTTGGACAGACCTATTTCAGGGGCAACAGGGTAAATTAACATTTTTAAAACAAATATTTTCCTAAATCAATATGTTCTTTCTTTTCTTTTGACCTTGTCTTTAGACTAAAAATTGGATGGATCTTTTTTCAGAGCCATAATTAAACTCATTTCCTACCCATGACTTCTTTTTCTACTCTGAATACTCTGGCGAAAGCATTCAATGTCATCTGCATAACAACAGAGTTCATCATCGCACAATCAGCCTCTGCACCCGTTAAGATAAAAAAAAATAAGCACTTGATCTCAGTTTTGAGGCTTGTTTTAAGCATTGTTGACTCATCTTCACAACAGTCGGAAAAGCCAACCACATTGAAAATAGTTGTATTTATTACTGTAAGAAAGCTAATAAGTAAATTCCCACCGTCTACTTGGTGTCAGTGGAATTTCCTAATACGAAAAATCTGCTGCAAAGTAAGACAAAGATTGTACAGCTTTACTTTTTCTAAATTTAGCCATCAGCTACTATAAGGATCTTCTCCTTATCTGGTGTAACCGTAGTAACTCGATCTCTGTCGTTTTTTTCAAGCTTATAAGAGATGTGTTTTTGTTGCTTATGCGGAACACCAAATGTGCCAACAATCATTGAAAGTGAAAAATAAGCAGCTTAAGTTGTAGGTTATATGTAGGGGAGCCATGTTTAAGATATGCTTTGGTGAGAAATCTGACTTCCATGGACATGTTTCGAACTTCAAACACGGAAATGACAAATTCAGAGAAATGAGCCTTTCAATCACAAAAAGAAACAGGCAACATAAACAATAATCTAAAAAATATCCAGGTCCTAAATAAGTCGTTCTGCTCTATTTTTGATTCCTGGAAAACGTGGAAATTACTTTATTATTACCATCGTAGCACAATGGACCTGCATCAGCGCTGCTCTCAGTTGCTGAGTGCTACATTGTTTCTACCCTTCCTCACCAGTTCAACATCTCTGAAACTCCAACTTCACATCTTTTGTGTGTGAGGGTGTGTATTCCTCACCCCAACCCCAAATACACACACACACACACACACACAATTAAATGGACTGAAAGTCATACAGATATAAGTTCCTATTTTAAGATTAAAATTTTGAGACCCCCGTGTGTAGAGAACAACTGCTTATGCAGTTGTTAAAGGAAAATTTGCTTTCATTCTTGTGCGATAAGGGACAAATGGTGAGACTGACTGAAATTCAAGAAAGATGATTGCTCAAATTTGCTTTCAACATCTTTAAGTCCTCTAGTCTTGACTTTATATGACGTGTTAAGAGAATTAATTTGCCTCCTATGATTAAAATATTTTCTAATAAAAAAAAATCTGCCTGTTCTTAGAGACAATGCGCCATTAAGGAGGCAAAATGGCCTAATTTAAAGGCGTCCTAAAAAGATCATATTTTCTCTAGAGCTGTACAGTAATTTCTACAGAAACGCCCAATTTTTTTCTATTTGGAGGTTTTTTGGCCAGCAAAACGTGTCAACAAAAACGAAAACGGCGAACAGGAATGAGGAAGATCAGACAGAAATATAAATTCAAATTACCAGGCCCTTCTTTCCTCCTGTTCTCGGTGACACCCATGCTACGTAAAAGCGACAGGGACTTTCTTATAAATGATGTAGCACCCTCCCACGGTGTTCTGTGAAGGCGACAAGATGCGCGGACAGCATTTCTAAATTTGTATTTTTTTTTTTTTTCATAATTCTGCTTTCTGAGCATTGTTGTTTCTCTGGCTGAGTTTGAGGCCTGTGCTAGCAAGAAATACCTCCCTAGAAAAGGGGATTGACTTCAGGTTTAGCTAACGTCACATTGTCTTTCTTCATAAACATGAATATTTCTTGCTTGTATATCATAAAGTGAAACATCGTGGATTGTGGAAGTAATTCTTTTTCAATTATTGGTGTATGTAGTTTTTACTCGACACCATGAGGTCAAAACAAGACAACCGAGCTAATTTGATGGCCGGTAGGTTTCATACAAATGTTATTACATTTTAGCTCAAGTCATCAAGTAATAATACATTAATTGAAAAATTAATAACTTGTTTTCAATAAAACAGTGACTGAAAATAACATATCATCAGCTTCTTTTAGCGCTGTTAGCTAGCTGCCTGGGTCAAAACAAGATAATTATCTAATTTGATGTCCGACAGGTTTCATAGAAATTTTGTTAGGCTAAAGCTCCAATCATCCAGTAGTAAAACATAAATTGAAAAATTAATAACTTATTCTCAATTAAACAGAGACAGAATATGAGATGTTAGCAGCTTCTTTGAGCATTGCTAGCTAGCCGATTAGCTAAGAAAAAACCACTGGATAATAACTTTGATTCAAATGCTAGGTTTATGATGTTTGGACACAAATTAGTAAATTATTAATCCATTCATTAATTCATTATAACCAAATATTGGGTCAAAACATTTAATCTAGTTTATTGGGTTAAAGCAGCGATCAGAAGTAGCCCCTTTATTCGTCGTAGGTAGACCTTTTCAGCAATGCCAGTTCTTCACTTCTTCCACAAGATAAAAATTTTTTTAATGTAAGATGGTAAAATCGCACTGCATAAAAAACATCCGTGTTGTGTTAAAGAATTTAAGCGAACACATTTGTTTCCTTAAGATAATGTTAGCCTACCAGATGCTACCATAGATAACCATAGATATTTAACAATCAAATTTTGACCTGAAAATTGTTATATATCAATATACAGGCAACTTTCTTTTTTTGAATTTTCAACTGGAAAATGAGAAAATCCAACGTACTAATACTTTTTTAACAATATTTTATTTAACAGACTTCGCCAAAGCTCTTCAACAGGAAGAAACAAGGCATACACTTGCATATTGTGTGCTTTAGCTGAACTTGGAAAGCAGATTTTTAAGATTTCTAGATGGAAACACAACAAGAGCACGTGAAATCAGAATTATATTTTGGTAAAGGGCGTCGAGATATGCTATAACGCTAATCAGTGTCTGGCCTTGACCCTTGACCCTTGACCCTTAAACCTGTGCCATCCAGAAACATTTATGCTTCTGATTAAAACTACCCGCAGATAAAATTCAGAAATAATGCCCTCTTTTTGGACACACCTCGGCTCGACGCATTCAATGCGTGTTAAGTGTGACAACTCAAGTGTGTTACTTTCTGAGACGCTAGGCTGCTTGTCAGTCTGTGTTGCTCGCAAGTCAGAGGTGTTAGAGCGACTATAAGCTCAACATGGAGAGTAAACATTAGAAATGTAGTCAAAAGTTGCTGATAGAAACTCCACACCAACAGTTTGTATAACAATAGCATCGTTTCTCTGTGAATGCTGCTCTGTTTGTATGCATACAATGGAGGACAACCCTGTTATCTGCCTGTTTTGCAGCACAGCATCGAGCAATTCCCATAGGTTTTACCAACTCGACGCTCGAATCGGCTCAACTCGATCAGAGATCGGACTTAGAAGATAAAACGATCGCAGTATTAAACCAATCCAGAGTTATTTGGTCCAGAACTGGGTTACCAAATGTGTTGCCCAGACTCAGTGCAGAATTTGCCTCTTTGTTCAGCCACTCTTCATTGCTTTTAATCTCATGAGTCTGAGTGACAAAGATTTCCATTTACAGTGAACCAGTTTGGAAAAGATAACTTGTCCTTTCTTATACACTTCAAGAAAGTACCAGTGATTCCACAACTCATAAACTCCAGATAACCCTATTTTCAATTTCACCCTGTCGCTCAAAGTCACAGATGACGGTGCACATTTCCTGACAACTTAAAGGTGACACCTTTAAAACGATAGATGCCCTCATGACATAAAAATACCGATATGAAACTGGCCCTACGTGTCACAAGTTGCCCTGCTGAACTTTGACCTCCATTTTGTAGGTCAAAATGGAGGAAAATATCTTCAGGCTCTTTTATTCGGCCCGTAGGTTTTCTGAAGTGCGCGCATGTTCACCAATAAGTTTCAAGTAACAAAGCTTGAATCTGTCCTCAGATTGAATGCTATCTTCAGAGACCACATATGAACTGAAACCAACACTTTTTTCCCCTTTCAGTATGGCTGTATTGTTTTGCATGCATCTCATTGCAGTTCTGATCTGAGCAGCGTCGAGTCGCGCCGCGCTCCCCTTGATGTGCACAAACACAGGCATGGCAGAGCACTGCGGTTCATGTGGTGGGGGGCTTGGAACCTTCTCCCATGGGTTGTCTGAAAGAGCAGACGAGAGGAGTGCAGGGAGCCAAGACGAGCTGGTGGGTTCGGTGGGTTTCTGCCTCTCCTGAGTTTGGGGGGTTCAGGGGCTTCTTGTTACTCTGATGGTGGCATAAAACTGCCTTTCTAGGAACCTGAAACCTGAGGAGGAGGAAGGAAAAAAACAGAAAGAAAGAAAGAAAGAAAGAAAGAAAGATGTATGAATTTAGTCAGTTTGAGTTTTTTTTTGTCTTTCCACTATATGGCAAACTATGTTCAAGGTAAAGGCCTACGTAGTGAAAAAGAAATCGGAATAAAGTTTATTAAAAGGTTCTTGGTAGCTTGAAGGAGTAAAAGAAAAACTAAAAGGAATACGGCAAAGTATCTTTCCCTCTGCAGCGGTAGCATTTAGTTTGAATGGTTTTGGATGTCTGTGTCGTACAAGAAAATATTCACACATATTCAGATAATGGAACTACACATCTACACAGTTTGCTAACGTTGCTAAAACACATTTAATCTTCCTTTTTCTGCAGATTTTATTTTCTAGTCCATAATAGTTAGCAGCTAGCTAACTGTTGTTGGAGCTAACAAGAACTAGCTTAAAAACCCAACTGTTTAGAGTAATAACTGGAACATTGGCCAACATATTTGATGTGTACTGATGATTTAGATGACGTAATGTAATGTTTAGGCTGCACAGTGGCGCAGTTGGTAAAGGTGTTGCTTTGCAGCAAGAAGGTTCTGGGTTCGATTCCTGGCCTGGGGGTATTTCTGCATGGAGTTTGCATGTTCTCCCTGTGCATGCGTGGGTACTCCAGCTTCCTCCCACAGTCCAAAAACATGACTGTCAGGTTAATTGGTCTCTCTAAATTCTCCCTAGGTGTGTGTGTGTGTGTGTGTGTGTGTGCATCTCTGTGTTGCCCTGCGACAGACTGGTGACCTGTCCAGGGTGACCCCGCCCGGAACCTTAGCTGGAGATAGGCACCAGCACCTCCTGACCCACTAGTGGACAAGTGAGTAGAGAAAATGGATGGATGGATGTAATGTTTATTGATGGTTTAACAGTCGGTGCCTGTGTGGTGGTTTTATGGCGCTTTTAATGTTTTTATGATGTGCTTTGAGCTGCATTGTTGCTGAAATGTGCTGTAGAAATAACTGATTGATTGATTGATAGAACTAAACTACATAAATATGGTGTTTTTCCAAAATTGAAAATGCATTTTTAACTTTAGCTTTAAATGTGGATTAAAACTTACTGTTTGCAAAATGGTGGCTGTGCTTCAATATCTACCAGATTGAAGAGTTTTTCTGTCGCCGCAAAGCTCAGTATGTTCTTACTGGCAAACTGAGAATGAACGCCCTGACTTGTTCTCATCAGTTCAACCGAATCACAAAATCCAGTCACAAAATCCTGCAGATAAGAGGATGTAGCAGCTAACCGCCATCAGCGTGTGAATGTGTGCATGACTGAATGTAGTGTGAAGCAATTTGAGAGTCTCTGAACTAGATGAAGCCCTATACATTGAGCAACTGTTTACTATTTGATTATAAAGTACTAAGTACTGAAATAGAAAGGTTGTAATGTATTATAGCTTGCTTAATAGAGTAAGGGTTAGAATGAACCAAAAGCATAACATAGATTTAAAAAGTCATACAGCACAAGTCATACACTTTAGTGTCTTTTTTTAAAGGAAGAGTAGTGGTTTGCTCATACAGTCATCAATATAAATAAAATGTCTTTGGCAAAAACAGATAAGTGAACAATGGATCTTTTGGTCATTAACTAATGACAACAAGCCCACAATGATCACTGAAAAAAGTAATAGTGAATAAGAAATTACTGAAAATGAACCAATGAAAATCAGACATTGCCTTGCATGGTAAGCGTGATTCAACATAATTTAGTTTAAAAAACAAACTAATAAAAGAGGGTTGGACAAAGATGGAATCTTTTTCCTCTTGGAAAGATTGAAAATACTTTGACCATAGAGACACGTTAAACTGATGGAAGTAATCTGGTTAGCATTACAAGTGTCTTCAAGCTTGTAATCAGTCAGTCTGCCTATTTAAAGGATGACAAGTAGTTTGGTTTTGGCCAAGGAGAGAGTTGTCCAAGAGATTAGAAAGACAGCTATAGACGAGCATGTTCAAGGTAAAAGCTGTAAGACCATCTTACATAAAAAATTGTATGTTCTGTTGCACAACCTTCTGAGGCAATTTCTGAGACTTTCTGCACCTGTCCACAGGTATTTTTACCCTCTCCTTTCAAACTGCTCAAGTTGTCTCAGGTTTGAAGGGAGAACAGGCTTTCCATCTCTTCCAAATATCTTGATTGTCTTGAGATTCCATTGTGCCTAGCATAGACTCAAGACATCCTAAGCAGGACGCGTCAAAGCAGCCCCAGTATACATATCTTCTCCATGTTTCACAGTAGGGACATTGTTCTCTCCTTGGAATGCTTCATTTTTACATTTCATGTACCTTGCGAGAAAGTTTTGTCTCATCTGTCCAAACAACATCCTCCCAAGCCTTTTAGGTCTTCATATATGTTGTGGCAAATTGCAGACTGGCTTTTTCATAGACTTGCTTTCTACAGTGGTGTCCTCTTTGGTTGTTTCCCATGAAGTTTGCTTTGGCTCAAACAATGACATATTGTGCAATCTGACACCGATGTACCTTGACCTTGTAGTTCACCATTGATTTCTTTGGATGTTGTTCTGGGCTCTTCGTTTTTATCCAAGCTAAGATTGTTCAAAGACAGGTAAGATAAGGCATAGGAAAGATGACAATTACTTGTTACCTCTCCAGGGATCCACCCTTCTAGAAAAATCTTTTAAATCACAGCTGTTTTACTCCATTTCTGCAGCTTCTGAATGTCTCTCTACTTCACCATGTCTGACTGAGATATTACACTGATTACCTGTTGAACTCGTCTACATCCTCAGTTGTGCTGGACAGCGGACACGTGAAAGTTGCAGGACACCACACCTTCAAGGAACGGACTTGGACACCCGATTTAAATCTACATTAACTGAAGGGCAAATCATACACATAGCTCCTCTGAAACAACTTCTAAGAGAAAACATTTGGTGACGTCACTTTGATAATGAGTCACTATCAATAATAGCAGCAAGAAAAACGTCACTTATTTGGGTCGGTGGCAGGTCAGACCACATTCTGTGTCCTTTGGTGTTTATCTCAGTAGCTGCTGCGGCGGGTGGCTTACAGTGGTTTCAGTCATAGGGCTTGCAAAACGAAGTGCCGTGCCACTTTCTCACGGCCAGCACCTTCTACTATGTCCCTCGTTAATCCCCACCCACCTGTTCGACACTCATTTCTGCGAAACTGTTCCGACTTTCTTTGGGTATGTAAGTCAAAAGAGCAAAGGTTAAGGTCAGTGCGCGGCTTTCTCTTGCTTTGTAGACGAGAGAGAGAGGAAATCAAGTCTTCAGAAGTTCTTGAGATTTTGGGTATCTACACGTGCTTCATGTGGGAAGTGAAATACAGCAGAGAGATTAACTAAAAAAAAAAAGACAGACGCCTTGCTGTGCATGGCTTCTAACTAACTATTTTTATGGCAGCCATGGGAACATTAAACTCGACCCACAATATAATAATGTATTACGGAGTCATGTACAAAAGTAAAGCCACAACGCTCTCAAGTAGGCCTTTGCCACCCATTGAACAGGAAGCAAATGTTTTGCTGAGGTATTTTTTTTTCTATGTTGCAGCTTATAGAATCCTCCCACTCTTCTCAATCAATTGCTTTCAGATTGAAACATCACAGATTCAGATTCAAAACCAATAGTTGCACTAGTTCCATTTTATTTTCTTTTAAGATACTAAAGTTCGTAAGCAGAAACTATCCCTATGTTCTCAGGTAAGCTAAAAAAAACCCTCAAACTTTTAGCTTATGGTGATTTTTGTAAAAACACAGATGGAAAACGTATAAAAAAAAAATTTAAAAAAACACACAACCGTGGCGACGGCGGTCGCCGTGGTTAAATAAAGCAATGATCATTTCAAAATCACTCAAATTCAGCCAAAATATGGGCATCCCCACTCCCACACATGAAACCAAATGCACGCTGACTCACTTTGGCAATGAAGGGTTACGGAGAGGTAAGGAGGTGTGAGAACTCTAAATTGACATGGTACACAAGCCAGCTGCTGCCTACATGTGAAATCAAACAATATCGAGCAGAAGTTCAGACCAGATCCAGAACAAGCTTTATGTGGCTCTGATCAAGGCATCAGTGACCATTCTCCTAATGTATCATGACAAAGTCTAAGATTTGGTCCATCTTGCTGTGGAAAACCGATAGAAACGCATTGTAAATGTAGTATAATAATAAAATGGTAATTTTTATGATCCCCATGATTGGACTGGTGACCTGTCCAGGGTGTACCCTGCCTCTCGCCCTTTGACAGCTGGAGATAGGCACCAGCACCCCTCCTGACCCCAATGGGATAAGAATGGGAGAAGGGTGTAAGACAATGGATGGATTTGGTTGGTTGGATGGATGGGGTTGGTTGGTTGGTTCTTCTGCCCTCCCCCATCCCCTATGGATTACAATAAAATCCCCCCGCCCCCCAGCAAAGGCCTAAAAATCAACTGTTGCCATCTCAGCGACTTTCTTGCCACATTTATCAACATTCCTGACAAAAAAAAAATCAGCATTGGCAGAAATCAGAACCGACATGTTATGCTTCGATCAATGACAGGTAATTATCGATTGACCAGAAAAACTCCAATCGGTGCACTTCAAACAATGAGCTTTTGATAAAATTCTGATAACACACTGACTTAAATTGATCATACTCCAGATCCAAACCCCAATCTTGATTTTAAGTCAGTCGACATGGTTTCCAAAACAATTTTTTCCCTTTTAACAAATATAGGCCAAAACTACCAAAGTACACTGATGTTCTGTTACAAGAAACACATTCACACCCAACAGGCATATGGTTCAATACTATCCACAGTGATAAATTAAAATTTGTATCACGATAAGAATTTTATCGCAATGAATGATAAAAACGATTCGGGAATTTTAAGAAGGTGTATATAATAAAAGGAATTATCAAATTAAAAAATATAAAATCTTAAATACTTGAAAACACAAAATGGCAAAAGTTCTGAGCCGTTTTCTTGTGCTTCAAGCTTTTCACGTAATGTGAGAGGTCTGCAACAAGTTGGAGATATTTTCTCATGATGCGGACTTGTGTGAATCCTGTCACATAACACCTCCCCACCCAGAGCATATCTCCCCGTGGGTCATGTGGATGTGCGAGTGCTTCACTGTGCTTAGGCATAAGATTGCAAATGAAAAGGTGTCAAGCCGCAAGCTCTTTCGCAGCAGAACTTTAAAAACACCCGAGGGTGTTGGTAGGATATGGTCCGCTTCTAATGTTCATCCTGCCACACCAAAAGCTCTGCCGTTTAATTTTGTAGCCATGTTTCTCTGAAACAAATGACAAAACAGAAAAAAAGGTTTTTTTTGTTTGGTTTTGTTTTTTTAGCAAAGCAGCTCAAATGCAAACAACCTAATTGCTTGGTGTGTTGCTCGATCAAACATCACACAATACTAATAATCAGATTTAACAAAGCAATAGGTAGTGTAACTTGCTAACAAGGGTTTAAGTTTAAATACGTGTTATAAAGATATAAATTAGGATCCCCTAATATTCGCTTGATTGGGACTTGAAGGCAAAATCATGAAAGATCACTCAAACTATTTTAAAATCCAATTTATCTGTTCCTTTTGAGTTAATAATACACACAACATCATGTTTCAGACTTTTAATATAAAGTTGACCTCTATTTTATACTTTTACATTGTGTTTTAATGCTTTTCTACTGTTATTTGAGCAAAATATTAGCATGCTAATATGCTAAGCTAAAATGGAACATGTAGCTGCCGGGCTAAGTAGTCATGCAGACATAATGATCATTTTTTTATCAATTACTTTTCGCTCAAGAATAAAAACAACAAATAATTTGTTTTAGACTTGTAACTTAACTACAGCTTTACACATTTTTGTTGTTGCATTTTATGGTATCTTATCAGGATCATGTGCTAAACTAAGCTGGTGAAGAAGCATGTAACCACAGTGCAAAATCATGATTATCCATGACAACACCTCATGAAACTCTTTCAGTAGTTAGTTCTGGTTATTTCTTTTTTTTTATTTACAAATACAACAACCAAAGAAAATGGAGGTTTGGGCTTGTAATATCTACAAAAAAATGGCTCCTGACATTTTTTTGAACATTTAAATTGTTTGCTTTCTTTGTCTTTTTTGTGTGTTATATTAATGTTAGTCTAAAGTCCAAAGTCAGTTCTTTTTCTACTTCTTAAAAATAATTAAATAACATTTATGTTTCTGAGTTTGTACTATACACTCACTTCTTTATTAGGTGCGCCTTGCAGGTACCTTTGTGGCATCAATTCAACAAAATGCTGGTCACATTCCTAAGATACTTTCATTTTAACAACCTATGTTGGTAAATTATTCATTATTAAATCTGTACAAAAACGCCAGAGAAATATTCTGCATACTTATAAAAGTAAGAACAGGATTTTGACGGTTTCTGTCCTGGCTGGACAATGAGACGATAGTTAATATGCTAGCTAGGCTCTGTAAGTAACTTAATTTTTTATGACTATTTTTTATTACCTGCTGTATTTCGTATCAAAGCTTCTATAAAAATACTATAAGTGGCTGGAGTAGCTACGTAGGTCTGGGCGAATTGTTGGCTCCGATTAAAATGAGAGAGTTGCTAATTTGATTGAAACAAGATTAAAGATTAAAACAACAGAAATGAACAAAGTGATGTTGCAGAAAATTTTTCCTGTACAAAATAACAAAAATGCTTTTCAATTAAAATAATTCAAGCTATATTATTTTCAGTAAGTGGACCTTAAAGGAATTATATTTTTGTTGACAATCACACGCTTTTGAGAGATTTTAATGATATACTAAGGAGCATTTTAAGAATCTCAAAACACAGTATTGCAGTATTGTCCTCACATTGGTCGAACTCTTCTCAGGATTCGTTCCTTTATCAGTTCTCAGGTTAAGAACTGGTGCCCTCTGTTGCTTATTTTCTTCTAAACAGAAAGGCACAGGAATCAAGAGCATGCTGTCGCTGATACAGCGACCAAATGAGATGTCACACTTGCGTATTTTATTTTGAGATTTTCCTGGGTGGTACTGCCGAATGCCACTCTCACTCACATACATATTCAGTTGCAACTTCCCCACCTCTTGTTTTGTAACTCTGTGCTCGTCGCTCGACAATACACACATAGTCACACACCTCCATACTTGTTCACACAATCCACATACACAGAACACACCGACACACACGCACCAGCTGTGTGGAGTAGATCTCATTGTGGTTTATTGTCAGTTTGCATCTTTGCTAAAGATTCTTAGTGGTCTAAAAACAAAAGGAAATGCCATAAGATGAAGCACAAGGTGTAATCCTTCAGCAGGAACAGATGTTAATAGTTACATGAAGTGAGAAATAGGTCAGTTTTAGAATTATCACTAACTGTAATAAAGCTGCCCTCGTTGCCAGAATTAAAGCTAGGGATTTATATGCAGCTTTTTGAGTCTAAACGTTGAATTTGGCACCATCTGCTGGAAAATGAGGGAACTTGAGCACAAAACCAATGAGTAGTAGATTTTGAAAGTGAATGTATGGGGGGAACATTGGGATTTACATTGGGATCAATAAAGTATTTTTGAATTAGAATTTTTGCCAGTTTTGACCCGTAAGCATGTAAAAAATATGGATATATATATATATATAATATATATATATATATTTTTTTGTAAGTATTTTCAGTGGCTGGTTTGTCAGCTCTGACCAGTCAAAGGCTGTGTACACAGAGCAGGAAAATATGCCACTGTGATAGGGAGCATCTAGAGCACATGTGCGCCACGTCATTTTATGTGACACCCCCCCCCCCCCTATGTTGGGCCTATAAAACAGCGTTTTATAGGCCCAATATTGACTTAAAATAGGTTTTGAGCACGAATTTACTACCAACTACATCTCCCATAATGCATTCCGATTGTTACCAGCCAACATTACGGCTTCTCGCCACTAGAGTGCAGCAGAGTCACCTCGCGCTGATTTTTGAATTTCCCAGCGAAGAAAACTGAGACATCGACAAGCTAACATCAAAACGTCCAAGAAGAGAAAAATCAGATGTTTTCAATAATAAATTTAAACAAGACCAAGCACAGATCGTGCATTACTGACGAAAACCTACACGCCGTTTTGCGGATTGGCGCGGAACAAAAACTAAAACCAGACATCGACGAACTGACCAGGGGGAACCGGCGCCAGATATCAGAAAACATCGGTAAGCACGAACAAACTGAATTAAAATGAAATTAATGTAAAAGCAAGACTAAGAATGCTAGAATATGCATAATTTATTGATGTTGATCCTGTTTTGTGTTTATTTACAGAACATGATCTGTGAATGAGGATGTGTGTGAGCTGGTGTCGATGTGAAGAGGGATCAGCTGTTCAAGGCATCATCAACTAATTGTTTTGCTGTTATGTGAAATTCATGCTGGTTGTGTAATAAATAACAAAAAAAAGTTTTGTGAATGATATTGAGAGTTAATATCATAACTTGTTTTTATTCTTTGCTTACCTTTAAACACTGATTTAAGTATTGCAATTTTTAAACTGAGCAGTCATTTTACATCCATTCAAACTCTAATGTAATATTTAAAACTTGAATACATAAAATCAGTTATTTAACAATATGAGGTGTTGTTTATTAATTTGTAGCACTGCATTTTCATACATTTATGCTATACATTGGACTTGGTGTCCAAGTGGTTCCAGAGCAACCACTCTGCAACTTTAGATGCATTCTTTCTGTAACACACCTGGATCATTGACTCATTACTATTCCTCTACAGAACTGAGTTGCTGCTAATGAAGGAAGTCAGCCTTTTGTCTGGGGTGTGTTTTAGCAGGGACGCATCTAAAAGTTGCAGTCTGGAGGACTGCACCTGGGCACTCCTGATTATACCGTCAATGTGGCCTGTTGAGGGTGGCCAATAAGCTGAAGTGATGAAATTGAGTGATGAAATTGAGTTTGACACCCCTGATCTAGAGAGTTTGTGATCATTTCTATAAATGCTTGACTTGGACTAGTTTACATGAGTGATCTCCCTGTGATCAGTTTATTCTTTAACAAAGTTAACTAACTGTTCAGGTCATCCTACTTCTCCAGGTTAGTTATGTTGGTAGAAACAAATATTTTTCTCAGTTTTTGTACCTTAAATAAAATGAGCAAAAAGCCTATTTTTCATGATTTTCAATGTTGGTGAATGAACATGTAATAGACTTTTAAACCATATTTCTAACGATGCATTAGCATAGAACTCCTCATAGTATTCCTCTCTGTAGTTTGAAAGGAGTCGAAGGCTGTGGTAAAGCGTTCAACAGACCATAAGGTCCGACAACTGGACTGGAATTCTCAGCAGCATATTCTCCGTCTCCATGGCAACACTTGAAAAGCCGGCGTGTGGGCCAGCTCAAGAGGAGTTTGTTTTTCACCACGGAACCGGAGCACTCCGGCCTTAACTCTCTGCAAAGTGGCAGAGGAGGAAAAGCAGTGAAAAAGCAGGAGAAAGTTTTGAGTCAGGTAGGACAAAACAAAGTCGATGTTCTCTGACTGCAAGAGTTTAACTAAAAATAGTTGAGTGGTGTTTAGTTTAACCCACAGGTATCTCACAGACATCAGACTGGACCATGCTGTCCCTGTCGGAACTGGTGCCTCTGGATCCACGTCAGAACACGTGGAAGCTGCTGAAGCCCTGGTGGGAGGTCTTCATGGACTACCTGGTGGTCTTGATGCTGATGGCGTCCGTCCTGGCTTGTACCGTGCAGCTGTCCAGGGACAGGGTGGTGTGCATTCCTTCTGAACCGCCTTTCAATGCAAGCGACGGTGTTCACCATCCGCCAGCTGGCAGCGACGCAGACCTCGCGTTTTCTGAAGCTCCTCTGCATTTTCCTCATAGCGTCGGCCCGAATCTCCAGTCACCTGCACAGGGACGCCGCACACATCTGGCCTACCAGCAGTATATTTATGTTAGCCAGGTACCGTTACTTACCTTTGGGCTATATATGATTGTAAGGATAAACTGTTGAAGTAATGGGTAGTTTTGGGATGCTACGTTCACCGAGTTACCAAAATTAAATGGATGGGGTTCCACCTAACCTGCAAAACCCATAAATGATTGTGATGTAAATCGTATTCAATGGTAATCACGTAAAACAGTATCTCAAAACCTTTAGTTATGTTTGCCTAAGTTGTATCAGGACTCTCTTAATGCAGTTCCTTGAACATCCTGAAATTCCCGCTTCATGCCTGCAGTTAGCGAATTGTGCTACCGAAGGAGCACAAGACTATGATTCATACAGCTGGAAAAAACTTTGATTATCCAGCACTTTCTCCATCCTTATACTTTAGTCTAGTGAAAACCAGCCCCTTTTTCAATGATTTGCTTTGTGCAGAGGGGCTGACCTCTCGGCTATTGCCAAAACGATTGCTTCCTGGAGATGTGGACTGTGTTGAAGTGTCAATTTGACCCAGTTGCTAACTTTTAGCTAATGTAATGTGCCAGTTCCACATTACGAAGCTTGCTGGGAATTGGCTGTGCTACAAACAACCGTCCTCCACTGCGAAGAGAGAAATACCAAGAGGAACAAGATGGCTGTTAATGTTAAGGCATGGCCAACATGTTTTTAACAGCTTCATTAACTTCATCTGATGCCATTGTTAAGACTGCAAGCAGATCACAATTCTAAAACAGCGTAGAAATTCAATTACATCATTCACAACTTCTCCTTCAGTTCGCTGATTGGCCCAATTGAAATTCTACCTTAGGAATCCACTTCAATGAGAGAAATCCCAGATGGAGCATGGAAGGGAGATGAGAATTGCGTAGGAAGGGAAAGGCCAGAAATGATTACCTGGAAAGTATCATTTGGAAGTAGGTTTTCTAAAACTGTGTTTAATAATATGGCATAGCTCTAGCCATTAATTTGCCTCACCTAATGGAAACGTTTTGTCCGTCTAGGTCTGCTACCACGAAGCTCTACCCTTCTGTTCACGCTTCTTCCCCTACATGGCCCTGCTGCAGTCTCTGCTGCTGGTCGCCAGCGGCTCCTTCTGGCTGTACTTCCCTCACACCTCTTCCCGGATAGAACAATTCCTGTCCGTTTTGGCAAAATGCTGTGAGTCCCCCTGGACGTCCCAGGCCCTGTCCCAAGCTGCACGCCAGGAAAACATCCGAGATCTGGAAAAACGGCCCCACCGCGCCGCTGCGTCCGCAGCTTGCTTTCCGATTGCGCCGGCCAGTACGGGACACTCCCGCATAGACTGTGGCACAGACAGCCCGCTTTTGACGAGGTCGGCCTACCCACCTTCTCCTTGCCCTTCCACCCTTTCCTCTAATTCCACCATGTCGTCTGTGTCCCTCGGCTCTGAGGCGCACTTGTGCTCTCCCGAGCCTGCAGTGAACAGTGAACGCCCCGGGCAGGTATTGAGTCTGGATAAAAGTGACGGAGAGCAGGCCAGGGCTCTGTTCGAAAGAGTCAGGAAGTTTCGGTCTCACTGTGAAAGCTCCGCTATCATTTATAAGGTACAGGAACTACACACCTGTAGTCCGTTGTTTGGAAAACTTTGTAAGTTCTGGCAACCTTCCAGTCAGATATTTTGCTTTAAAACTGCAGTATGTAACTTATATGAAATTATGTTGTTGTTTTTTTTTTTTACATTTTTGTTAAAACAGACAATGTCCTGACAGTATTGTATGAGACAGAAAAATTGAGCCCCTCTTCCTTCTCCCAGCGCTAAGTAGAAACAACCAATCAGAGCCAGGATGCGGGTCTTAGCGCTATGACTGCCGTAAATGCTAAGCTTGTTAGAGTGGCCACCGATGACGGGGGGGGGGGATAAAAGGTTTCCCTGTAATAGTAAGTTGTTTTTCTACTGGTTAGCTGATGGACAGCGCTAAGCCCCTCCCCCTGGCTCTAATTGGCTGCTTTTGGTCGGGAGCTGTGCATTTCTTAAATGGTGATAACAGGTCAGGGCGGAGCTGAACTTTTCACACACTATCTGTCTCATAATGTCATTACATGGTGGAAGTTTTAACAATAAATAATAATATGATATAATAATAATATGCTTCTAATTTTACATTTTGAAAAAGAACTGTTTTGTCTTTCCAGGTTTACTTGGCTCAGACGATATTTAAGTTGCTGATGTTAACGCTGATCGTGAGTTACACCGTCCCATTCCTCGGCTCCCTCTCCTTCAGCCACCTCTGTCAGCCTGCAGACCGAATGCTACTGGGCTACACAACTTTTGAATGCGTCCACTCTCTCTCGTCCCTCCTGCACAAGCTGCTTGTGACCTACCTGATCCTTCTAGGGATTTATGCGCTTCTTAATCTGTACACCCTCAGCTGGATTTTTCGCAGGTTAGAACAGGTGTTTCATAGATGCCTTCATTTGAGCCTGAGCTCTGAAAATGGAAGGACAGTTCCTGGTGTCTCATAGATAGTTTGGCCTTTTAATTCCCAATGTTGTTTTTAAAAATGGTTTGACTTCCTGTTTGGTCATTTACATGACATTTATGCAACTGTTATGCAACAATAAAGTGTCTTCAGTTAGAGGCTTCTTCAGAGTCTGTGATACAGACTGCTACAGGAGACTCTTCCTGCCCAAAGCCATCTACATCTACGACAACTCTGAAGAAATTTCCATAAAAATAACATTTAATTTCCTTTTGAAATTAACAAAGTATTCTTGAATTGAATTGTGGTTCAATTTAGTTCAAAAATAGGAAAATTAGAAAATAACTACGGCTATTATTTTTAATAGCCGTAGTTATTAACGGGGCAGAAATAATCTCATGTAGTTTTTTTTTTTTCTTTTGTGATCAAATTTTTATTTTACTTTTCTTTAAAGTGAAGTACAGATAAGCCTTTGCACATTACAAAAGTATATAAAACATGTAGTGACATTCTTCTACGTATCTATCCATCCATCCATTTTCTTACACCCTTGTCCCTTACTGGGGTCGGGAGGGTTGCTGGTGCCTATCTCCAGCTGTCATTTCGGGCGAGAGGCGGGGTCACCCTGGACAGGTCGCCAGTCTGTCGCAGGGCAACACAGAGACACACAAGACAAACAACCATGCACACACACACTCACACCTAGGGACAATTTAGAGAGACCAATTAATCTGACAGTCATGTTTTTGGACTGTGGGAGGAAGCCGGAGTACCCGGAGGGAACCCACGCATGCACAGGGAGAACATGCAAACTCCATGCAGAAAGACCGGGGCCGGGAGTCGAACCCGGAACCTTCTTGCTGCAAGGCAACAGCTCTACCAGCTGCGCCACTGTGCAGCCCTACTTCTACGTATGTTTACATAAAATTACACAAGAAAAGGGAAGCAAAAGAAAATAAAAAAATGCTTAAGAAAATATGTAGCTGTGTCAAAGAACTCTCTGACTTTGACGCTTTTGGTGCATTTCTGTGTTTTAAACACAATGCTCAGAATATTAATTTTATTTAATGGGGCATTTCTCTGTGTTGCTGTTTTCCATTTCTCTTTCCATCTGAATGCTTTTCTCGTTTTGTTACCTCTCCTCAGCTGTCTTCGGAAATATTCCTTCCACTCCCCGAAAGACATTCCCGATCTGATGGATGACCTGGCCTTCCTCATCCACATGCTGGAGCAGTACGACCCGCTGCTGGTGCATCGCCTCTCCGTGTTTCTGTCGCCGGTCAGCGAGAGCAGACTGCTGGAGCAGAGCCTGGAGAGGCACTGGGGAGAAGAGAAGCTCCAGGCTCTGACCAGCGTGGACGCGGAGGGCTGCAGCACCCTGCAGCTCGTCGCTCTGCCTCGCCTTCCTCCGGCTCTGTTCACCCTGAGCCAGCTTCAGGCCCTCAGGCTGGAGCTCATCGCCGACGCCAGGTTTACTTCGCAGGTGGCAAACATGACTTCACTCAGGTGAGATGTGCAGGAAATCGGCCGCACGTTCTTTAGCCTAAGGAAGAGGGTTAGGACCACTGAAAAAAAAATTAATTCGGAGTTTTTTCTCAGAATTCTGAGAAAACATATTTGCACAGAATAAATATTCACATTGAAGTCAAAATTCTGACAAAAACATCAAAAAAGTCAGAATTCTGAGACTAAAGTCAGAATTTTGAGAGAAAAAAATCTGAATTGTGACAAAATACTCACATTAAAGTCCGAATTCTCAGAAAAACTCCAGAATTCTGACAAGAAAAACCCTAAATTCTGAGGTTAAAGTTAGAGTTCTTTTTTTCAGTGATCATCTTCCATACTTTTCATCTTCCCTGGCTTTGACTCCCACCCCCGCTCGCCCCCACACTCACAGGGAGCTCCACCTTTACCACTGCCCCGCGGCCGTGGACCCCAGTGCGCTCGTCGTCCTCCAGGAGCGTCTTGAGGTTCTCCACGTCACCTTCGCTCAGGCGTCACAGATCCCCAGCTGGGTCCTCTCCCTCCGCAACCTGCACGAGCTCCACCTTTCGGGTCGCTTGGGCAGCGAGGGCGGCGTCTGTCACGGCTGGGCTCTGGGGAGCCTGCGCCAGCTCCGCCACCTCCGGGTTCTGGTGATCCACGGGACGCTGCAGAGGGTTCCGTCAGAGCTGTGCGAGGTGGCGGGAAGCTTGGTGAAACTGGAGATACACAATGAGGGCGCGAGGCTGCTTGTGCTGACGGGACTCAAGCGAATGGTGGACCTGACAGAACTCCGCCTGCAGGACTGCCAGCTGGACCGCCTGCCCTCGGCCCTGCTCGCGCTGACCAACCTCCGGACGCTCGACTTGCGGCACAACAATGTGAGGACCCTTGAGGAACTGCTCGGTCTGGTCCACCTGCAGCGTCTCTCGTGCCTCAAACTCGCCTACAACCGCGTGTTGGCGCTTCCGTCCACCATTGGAGTCCTTCGAGGCTTAGAGCTTTTGGATCTGTCCAACAACCAGTTGAAGAGTCTCCCCCCGGCGCTCTTCACCCTCCACCGGCTTCGTCGGCTGCTGCTGGCTGGCAACCTGCTACCTGAGCTGCCCTCTGAGGTCAAGGCGTTGGGGCTGCTGGCAGAACTAGACCTGAGTGGAAACAGGTTAGAGAGCCTACCCTCGGGCCTCTTCAGCTGCTTGGAGCTCCGCGTCCTCAACGTGTCTCGCAACTCGATCGGTTCACTGCCTGGGGGAATTTCAGCGTTGAGCCACCTGTGCAAGTTGGATTTGCGCAGCAACAGTCTGGAAGAGCTGCCTGCTGAGCTGGGCTGCTGTTTGGGGCTCTGTGGAGGCCGGCTGCTGGTAGAGAGGTGGCTCTTCCTCTCCTTGCCGCCACACGTCAGGGACTTCCTGAGTCGTTCTTACGCCACCAGCGAGGGATACTTCGAGGGTCACTCCAGGCCAGAGTTGGACACTTTCCCCTACGCTCCCACTCAGTGGAGCTTCTCTTCAGCTCTAGAGTCACAGATATAAGGTTCATAGACGACTGCGTCCCGACACCTAAGCAAAATGTACAATTTTAACAAAACTTACTATACTTTTTCTAAAGCTGCACTATGTAACTTTTATATAAGAGATATAATTTTTTTGCGTTTTTTTTTAATCATCACCCTATCGTGACAGTATAATATGAGGCTCCGTGAAAAGATTGATCCCTTCCAGCTTGAGCTGCTATTGCCGTCCCAAAAACAACCAATCAGAGCCAAGAGAAGGGTCTTAGCGCTGTCAATCAATGTTGTGTACCTGCTGCTAAATGTGCTAACGGCGGAGAAACAACTTATCGTTACAGAAAAACCGCCTGTGCGTCGTCATCGGTGATCGTGCTAATCAGCAGAGAGAAAATGGGGTGTTGGAAGGGGGGGATGAGCAGCGCCACATGGAAGGTGATTGACCGCTATAACGAAAACCAATCCCGGTTCCGATTGATTTTATTTTTCTTCTAGTTAGCAATAGGAGAAGGCAGAGGATCTACTGCACCTTTAATTACCTAGTTAGCTCAATTTGACATTTGTGACAAGAGCAAAAGAAGTCTTAGAACGATGCGTTAAAATTGTTCTTAAGAAACATTCATATTAACACATTTAAAACTGGTCAATGCTGAAACTAACCCCAGGATGAAGTTGTATGTTGTATGTTGGATGGATTAATAGCAGCACCAAGGAGATAAAACTGGAGATAAGTGAGTAGAAAACATGAAAAAAAATTTTATCACAATGTGTATATGTTATCATTTCAACTCACTGTCAGTTTGCATTTGTGTTTATTGTCAAGAATAAATTTCATTTTGCGAATACTTTTTGTTATTTTGTCTGATTTCGGTTGCCTTCAAGTAGTTACTTCATCACATGTCTTAACTTAACACATTTGCAACAATAACAAATGTGCGCACACCACAACTGAATTCACTACTTTGTGCTGTTTTAGTAAATGTTGTACAAATGTAGATGTCTAAAGAAGAGAACATTTGATATAAATAACTTTCAAAAATGAAATATATTTGAATAACACAGGCACTCCTAGAACGTAAGCATTTTACAAACATACAGACATTTTACTTATTTACATACAAGACTCACTTATTTGAATTCACATTCATTATATTACCTCAGAATCATGTATTAAATTGCAAGTTGCAACCTCCCTAAATTTTAACCAGCATTCATAATTTAAGTGTCATTTAAAAATCACATTTATGAACTTTAAAATTAGATAATTTACTTGTTATACAACTTCCTCGATAATTTCATTGTACTTGCCTAAAAGCGTAAACGTGTAATTATACACCGCCAGTTAATGTCCCTTACGAGTTCCCTTACACCGAACGTATAGTCGCTCCATCCCGCTTTTT
This sequence comes from Phalloptychus januarius, assembly GCA_902982915.1. NCBI lineage: Eukaryota > Metazoa > Chordata > Actinopteri > Cyprinodontiformes > Poeciliidae > Phalloptychus > Phalloptychus januarius. Next base: position 3,287,523 of record CADWAE010000476.1, read on the forward strand.
CAGACCGCGTAGGACTGTGGCACGCCTTTCCTCCAATCGCTGGCTGCATTTGAACGAATCCGCCAATGAAATAGAGGTTTTTGCAGCCATAGGCGGAACTTCCGGTTGCCTGTATAAACCGACTGAGGCCTCTCCATGCGGTTTTGATCCGGTGTATTTCAGCGCTAACGTCGTACAGGTATGAGCTCCATGCATAGCTAAATTATTCCAGTTGCTAATGTTTACGAGGTTAGTGTATGGTTAAACGTCCACGTTTTAATTGTGTGTATTTAGTCAGGAGGTAGCCCTTGTTAAATTGAAATCGTTGTTAGCTTAACCCGGACGTTGAGGCTAGAGCGCTGTAGCTTAGCATTTTAGCTTAGCTTCCCCCAACGCCTGGTCAATTGTGCTGTTTTTCTTTAAATGTAGCTCCTGTGTTTACCTCTAAAATTACCTTCAAGTAACAAACGTCTCATGTCGAGAGCATATTAGCAGAAGTTCATTTTAAATTGTACAACACGCCAAGTTAGCAACGGTTATGCAACACAATAGGTTTTCATTGTGGTTAGCACTGACAAGCTAACAGGTAAAACGACGTCTGACCTATTTGTGCGTGTTTTTTCTTTTTTTTTCTCACGTGCAGATTTAGTTCGAAGTACGCCTTTTTGCGCAACTACAACAACAAATGCTGTTGGTTGTATAAAAACCTCAAGCCGAATCAGCTAGTAATCGTCGACTTTATACCAGTATGTTTTGAATGGCGTGCCGGGCTAAGACAATACAAATGGTTTCTCATTCAAGGTCTGCTTTGCGTTGAGCGTGGGCGAATTTTTACGGAACCACAACATGTATAAACGACGTACTTTATAATGAAAACTTCCAATAAGTAATGTTTTTGTTTGTGTTTTTGTGTGTGTTCCAGATAAACACATAATCACGTATAATGGCTGAGAATGACGTTGACAACGAGCTGCTCGATTATGAGGAGGATGATGAGCCGCAAGGAGCCCCGGAGAGCGCGACGCCCGCGGGGAAGAAGGAGGTGAAGGGGTCTTACGTTTCCATCCACAGCTCCGGCTTCAGGGATTTCCTCCTGAAGCCAGAGCTCCTCCGGGCCATCATAGACTGTGGCTTTGAGCATCCGTCTGAAGGTAAAAGGTCACGCTTCTGTAGAAAGACATTTCATGTTTTTCTTTTTTCTTTTTTTTTTACTATAAAATATTGCAGTGGAATAAATCCAAACTTCCTCCATTTATCTTAGTTATTTAGACGTATTTTTATTTGACTTTTTTCACGTTTTTGCTTGATTCTTTTATGAAATTTTGATATGACTGAATCTGAGTGGAGATTAGAGTTGCTGACTGCTCCTGCAGAATGGAGTGAACAAACCTTAAAACACGGTGGTGGCAGCATCATGCTGTTTTTGTTTTTCTACGGGCAGATGAGTGTCATTTTGCATTAATAACATGAATTAAACATTGAGAGAGCTTATTAAACTAGTTGTATTTAAAAAAAAATATTTAGAGTTGATTTCTCGATTTTTGGAGATTTATGTCTTCCTTGCAGATCTAGTGACCCTTGACATTTTACAGCTGGGCAGCATAGCAGAGTTTACACACCCTTGGATTTTATAGGTGTGGAAGTTCTGGCTCAGCTTGTTTGTTTGCACTTACGTTATCATTCAAGGAAAATATTTTTCAATGAATATGCTGCTGACGTATTTGTTCCTTTGATTCTTGATTTGTTTAAAAAAAAAAAAAATTTCATGTTTCTGTTTTCAGTCCAGCATGAGTGCATCCCCCAGGCCATCCTCGGCATGGACATCCTGTGCCAGGCCAAGTCTGGTATGGGCAAGACGGCCGTGTTCGTCCTGGCCACGTTGCAACAGATTGAGCCCGTTGACGGACAGGTGGGTTCGCCTGGCGGTTTGGCAAACCGCAAAGAAGCTTGTGCAGCAGAACTCATTTTTATTTAATTTTGGGCGCGCAAAGATCACAGATGTCCTCAAAGGGCCGTTTCCAGAAGGAAAAGATGTATAAAACCGATACTGGCTGCATAAGATGAGTACTTCTAAACGTTAAATAATATCGGTCATCTTTTCATGTTGCAAAAAGCAGAGATACGATCCTAAGGCGAACTCCCATGCACTTTTAAATTTTTACCAATTTTGGTTAAAATTGGCAGCATACAAATAAAAGTCCGCCTTGATTTGATTGATATAAAAAAACATTTATTGAACCCACAACTGGTTATTGCTGAAGGATTAATTGCCGTCTTCCAAAATTAAGACAATCGGGGCAGATTTATTAGTCTCCCACCCCTTTAATAAACATAATTATCTCCAAAATAATTTAAAACAAACTCAATAATTTTCCTTTGCATAATTTATTGTTTTTTTCTTTCTACTGAAAGCTGGATGATAAAAACCTTCAGTCTGGTCTCAACTTGCTGTTTAGACACGTCCCAGATTCTTTTGTTTGTTTCATTTTATTTAAATGTCTTCCAGTTTCTGTGTTGAATGCCGATTAGATTTTAAAGTTTATTGATCTTTGTCGGTGTGTTCTTGCATTGTTATGTCATTACGTTACTGGAAAATAGTCTCAAAACGACAATATTAGTGTTTGTCGCAATAACTTCTGGGACAATTTATACGACAAATTGTGAAAAATATAAAATTTATTATGTTTTTTTTTTTTTTTTCGGTCCAATGAATTGATCGTCAGAACAATCAATCGATTAATTGATAATTACAATTTTAAATTAGTCTTTTTCTTAGTCAAAAATGGATGTTTCCAGCTTTGTGGGTGGTACCTCTGCCTCACTCCGTGTCTCCTCCCCCTCCAGGTCTCTGTGTTAGTCATGTGCCACACACGAGAGCTGGCCTTCCAGATCAGCAAGGAGTACGAGCGCTTCTCCAAGTACATGCCCAACGTCAAGTGCGCCGTGTTCTTCGGCGGCCTGGCCATCAAGAAGGACGAGGACACCCTGAAGAAGAACTGCCCTCACATCGTGGTCGGGACCCCCGGGCGGACCCTGGCTCTGATCCGCAACAAGACCCTGAGCCTGAAGAACGTCAAGCACTTCGTCCTGGACGAGTGCGACAAGATGCTGGAGGCGCTCGGTACGTCTTCCCGTCTGTCGCCGGCCGTTCGAAGCTAAAGGCGAGCGCGTTTATGGTTTTCCTCTCCCTCCCGTCCCTGCAGACATGAGGCGCGACGTGCAGGACATCTTCAGGATCACCCCCCACGAGAAGCAGGTCATGATGTTCAGCGCTACGCTGAGTAAGGAGATCCGGCCGGTCTGCCGCAAATTCATGCAGGACGTAAGAAAAATCCCCAACTTTTTCACCTGTCAAATCTGGAGCGTTGGGTTTGCTTCAGCCTGTCACAATAAGGAGTTTATCGATTAACTACATAAGTTAAAGTGAGCCCAATAATTTCCATATAGAAATGTTTTGAAAGGTTATTTTATTTACAGTTTTACTTCTGGTTTCAGTTGTTATTTCCTTTTGATGTTTTGTTTTTTGGTTATTGTGTTTTATTTCACAGTATAGAATGAATAATTTAATAACGTAAACTTTTCTAACTCTGAAATTTTCCATTTTTGTTTAAAAAAACATTCTTGCCTTCTGAGATTTTTCTAGTGAGTTTATGACCTTTTAAACTCTGAAATTTGCTTCTTTTTTTTTTTTTCTCCTCAAATCTTTGAAAGTTTTTTGGTGAAAACCCGAATTCTTGCGTATAGGATGCAAGAATTCTGACACTTGCACCGTCATAAATCACTCAGATTAAATGCAGTGCAACAAACATGGCAATGAAAGGGAAGGAAAACCCAAACATAAAGGAGTAAATTCACGAGAGGCTGCCATTTCTGTCAAGTTTCATGTTCATTCCCGTTTTTCTCCTGCAGCCGATGGAGGTGTTTGTGGATGACGAGACCAAACTCACGCTGCATGGTCTGCAGCAGTACTACTGTAAGCTGAAGGACAGCGAGAAAAACCGCAAGCTCTTTGACCTGCTGGACGTCTTGGAGTTCAACCAGGTAAACCTTCGGGCCGGACACTTTTTGTCATCATGGACTCCTCAAGTCAGACGGCAAAAAAAACGCTAAAAGAGGGTGGAAACGTTCAGTTTTTTTCTCTTCTTTTTGTCACTTCTTTCAGAAAGCTAAACTCGTATTTAATATAGATTTGTTACACAAAGCAAATATATTTCAAGCCTTCCTCTCTGACTATTGCAGATAATAAAAACTTCTAATTCAAAATATCAGAAAACTTTATTGGAAACTCGTTGACATGTAAATGTTTCCTGAGCCTTTAAATGACCTCAGTCTGGAGCAAGATGGCCGACTGGCCAAACGTCCTTGACACCATCCACAAAGACAATATGTGGCAAAAGGTCTTTGCTACAAAAGCTGGTTATTCCGAGTGCTATGTATTATTTATCTTAATCAATATTGTAATTTCCTGAGACTAAATTTTGGATTTTCATTATGTTGGCCACAAAGGCTTAAAATATTTCACTCTGCAATAAATCTATACAATTTCATTTTCAGAAGTGAGGGATAAAGAAAATGTATCTCTTCCAAGAAATATTCAAATTTCCTCAGCGTATGTAGCCTGGTGTCCTGCCTCTCAGTTCCCCTGCTCTGCCTCTAGGTGGTGATCTTTGTCAAGTCTGTGCAGCGCTGCATTGCTCTGTCTCAGCTGCTGGTGGAGCAGAACTTCCCCGCCATCGCCATCCACAGAGCGATGGTTCAGGAGGAAAGGTGAGCCCGTCGGAGAGCTCAGCACTCTGCTCACACACACTGATGAACACACGAGCCTGGCCCCGCTAAATGTGTTCATGGGAGCAGGAGGCCTCTCAATTTAACTCGGCCAAGGCTTAAACGAGTAATTGAATTAATCTTGATTAATTGAATTAATCTTGATTAATTGAATTAATCTTGATTAATTGAATTATTCGCATTATTGAAATCGGATTAATCATGATTATTGAAATCGTCAACTAGTTTAGAAATGTCCATCTGCTGAAGGTACAACACAGATTTGGTTTTATGTTTGGTATGACATCTTTTGCTATCCGATTATTAATCCAAAAGTAGACGAAATTTTTATTTATTTTTTTAAAGCTCCAGATACATCCCGTGTTGCAAATTGAAGCATTCTTTAAAGGAATGCTGCTGTTGCATTTTAGGCAATACAATTTTGTTTTCTTATTTCAAAAAGTAATTGAATTATTTCTTACATATATTTCAAATGCTGCTTTTTTAAAAAAAAAGGTGCAAGTGGTTAAAATGAAAAACCCGCAAAATGCGCCAATTTTTTTTTTTTATATCTGATAAATCGATAAAATAATCAACACGATAATCAGCGGTTGCAGCCCCTGAACTAAGCAGGACGGTGACTCCTTTCGTTGCCGCTCTCCTCGCAGACTCTCTCGCTACCAGCAGTTCAAGGACTTCCAGAGACGGATCCTGGTGGCGACCAACCTGTTTGGCCGAGGGATGGACATCGAGAGGGTCAACATCGTCTTCAACTACGACATGCCAGAAGACTCAGACACCTATTTGCACAGGGTGAGAAACTGGCTTTCCTTCCTTCCTCGTCTCGGCCATTTTGAAATATTCAAGGAATTTCTTTTCAGTTTGGGTATTGGGGAGCGTACTTACGGTGTGTTTTTTTTTTGTTTGTTTGTTTTTTTTAACGATTAGGTCGCCCGTGCCGGTCGGTTCGGAACCAAAGGCCTGGCCATAACCTTCGTGTCGGACGAAACCGACGCCAAGATTCTGAACGACGTGCAGGACCGCTTTGAAGTCAACGTGGCCGAGCTGCCGGACGAGATCGACATCTCCTCTTACAGTAAGTTCTCACCGCAGCTCGGCTTAAAGGCATCTGTTGTACTTTAGAAGTCTGCGGATGTTTGACGCGTCTCTCCTTTGCCCCCTCCCTCTCCAGTCGAGCAGTCCAGATGAGCCCCCCGCCCCTCCAGACCAACAGAAGTCTCCTCTTCGTGAATCCAGTCTTTTTATTTGGAAGTAGATGTACTTCGTTGATTTGAAATCTCTGCACGTTTGTTCACAAAAAAACCTTTATTTTTATTGTCAGTTTATGAGGGCAGGGGAGGGGTTTTGATTTTAATTACTTTTATGGTTTCTTTTATTTCTTTTGTTTTGCCTCAATTAAAACTTTTTATAAAATGCCATTTTTATCGTTGTGCTCTCTCATTAAGACTGTTGTCTCTGCATTGTTTTATTGTGCTGTTGAGGTAAACCTTAATAGACTTGAGGAGTAACTTGGAGCTGTTTTCTTTTTTCCCCCCAAGGCCTAGATTTGTATTGTAGGTTTTTTATATCTTCAATGCTAAAGGTCAACAGTCTTTAGATTCAAGTAAACGGCCTGGTTTGGCTCATGTGGCAGCTCTTTCTACCACTTTCTAATGGAATGCCTTCTATATATTGTAGTGGTGAAATGGCAGATTTTGGCAACGTTTAGGCACTGTAACCCCCAAAAAACTGATTATCACTATGTATGTCCTAGTATTTTGGTGTGTTAACATAATAAATTGGAACAAACAAATCAGAAAAGTGGCTGCTTGACAATGACTTTTAAACCATGCTAGCAGCTGTTAATGGGCTTGGTAACGCGTGGAGTTATACTCTAGCAGTATTGATATGAAAATGTAAAACATTTGTAATTTTTTTTTGTGCAAAACAAATTTCTCTTCTGCTACGATATCGCAGCAGATTGAGTTATATTTGGTAAATTGCCACTAAAAGGAACCCACTAAATTTTAGGTGATGGAGTTGAGTGCTCATTTTCGTACTTAATCATTGAAGCGACAAAAGCACAGCAAGCTAACGTTAGCTGGATAATTACTTTAGGTAAAAAAGAAGAAAAATGATGTTGCTGCAAACAAAAGACCTCTATGAGAATCTTCAACCAGAGGCTTTTTCAGCGCCACTGTAGCACAGATGGCTATAGGACATCCTTTTAACCCACAACCATCAGCATCTGCAACTACTCTTAGAATCTTGGATAATATGAATTACAACATTTTTATAATGAATGTAGTTTTGAATTGAATTGCTTACTTTTGTAGATTTTAAACGGGCAGTATTTTGTTTTCTAGCCACACAATTTTACAGCGCAATCAAGTAACAGTTGCCTTCAGTTATATAAGAGAATGCCGTATATATCAAATATAACTGAAGACATTTGACTTATAGTGTTACGGTTTGAAATTGGGGTTCGTTCGTCTCTGTGAGGCGGAAGCATGGAAACGGCGCTACGCCTTTAAGACGCCGCTACGTCCGTTCAGCACACCTGAATGGTTGCCATGAGAGATTAAAGGATTTCTCAAACATGAAAAGACTCAAGGTGACGCTCCAGGTATGAAAGTAGATTCTACCTGATACTACCTCTTTTAAAAAGCTACCTTATTTAATGGCATTTGTAGTTTTCACATCATGAAATACTTCTAAACAGTTAAATCTGTATTTTAGGCTAAACATATTTTAGAAAAACATCGCAGTGCAGAACAATAGCTAGGCTAGGCGGTTTAGCTAATGTCGTTTATTTACCTTGACACTATAACTAAAGTCATGCTCGCGAGCACCATGGAAATAGACATTTTCTTACATTTTACGGAAAATAAAGCTCCTTTTTTTATTATTTATTATTTTTAATGAGTTTGACACCTTTTTTTTTTCATATTAATGCTGGCACACCAACCAGAATGGCGTGTGAACGGAATACTGAAATTACGGGCCGTATCATGCTGTAGCTAGTATTTAACTTAAAATTACAGCTCAGAAAAGGTTCAAAAGGGAAAAAAAAGGGAACTAGAATTCCACATGAAGTTAAATATTTCATGTAAATTGGGTGATTTTGGTTAAGGATAATAAAATAGTCAGAGTTCTCATGTCTCAAAAAAGTATTGAGAAATATTTTTGGAAAAATATTGGAAACACCTGCAAAGGTTTCCTGAGTGTCTAAAAGGTTCCTGAGTCAGGGTGAGTAGGACACAGTTATGGGTACGAGTGCTACAGCCAAGCGTATTCATAGAAAGTTAAGTGGAAGGAAAAAGTGTGGTAGAAAAAAAGGGATAACTGCAGTCTTGACCGAATTGTCAAGAGAAAGTTAATTATCTTGCTTCAATGGCTAACAGCTGTGTTTCTATTTAAAACTTCAACACGGCAAGGGTAAAAGTTTCTTTATTTGTAAAATTTTTTTCAAAAGTTATCGCTTCAGAACCAATCATTGGGTAAACCCTTCTTCCATGGTATAAAAAGCAGAATTCCTTTAGTCATTTCTTTCCTTTGGAAGGCTTTCAAATTGGTATGGTATTCTCATCAGGAACCTGAACCCAGGTTCAGAGTTCAGTGTTTAAACTACACGTGAACTATAACTCAACAGAATTACGGGCCCTTATACAGCAGGTAGAACTACAAAGTTACAAATTCATCTGTACATAGCTGCTCTACAGTGTCCCTTGGAACTAGTCAAAATGACAAAACCACAGCATCTACATGGGCAGATAGCGAGGATGGAAAAAAAAACTAACTACAACACCTGCAGTGGTACAAGAGAATGACTTGGACTTCGCCACACACTTGACACTGAGACATTGTATAAAAGTCGACATAAGGTGCACAAACTAATCCAAGCAATAGTTAAGGGTGATGCTTTTGTTTCCCAGTCGTATACAAATCGAAGGATACACAGTGCCTACCGAGAATCAGTCTCTTTGAGAGTCCGTACAGTTCCGAGCTTTTACACCCAACGGAAAACTTATTTCTGACTCGACTGCGAAGTCAGCAGTTTGAGGAAACAGACACCTCTTTAACATGAAAAGACACGGCTTCTTGTTTTGTTTCAGTCACATTGCGTGCTGCTCAATTACAGGCCAGATTAGGCAGTAGCGCGGTTGCACAAATTGCATGTTTACCTCATCACACACGCAGCTTTTAGATTTTATTTTTATAGCAAAAACCAGAGAGGGGCTGATTTTCCCCTCAAAGATTGTAATTTGCACTGAATTAGGTAGTCGACTGCTCGACGCCAGAATCCCAGGCTTGTTCTTCTGGTGCTTGCTAAATGTCTCAGTTTCTTGTGAAGGCAAAGGCAGGAGATGAGTCCATCTGTATAAACAACCTTTGACATATTTCCTCGGAGTGTGTACGAATCCTAAACCCATCGGGTTTCGCTTGTCTTTTTTTGCTCTTCTCTCCCCGGCATTCTTGGTCATCGGTCTTTAGATGCTGGTTTCTGACCATCATGGACCAGTCTGCCTCTCCCGCTTGTGACTGACAGCTGTCCGTGGATTTCAGCCATAGAGAGGCTCCAAGAAAAATCTCTTATCCCAGTGGCATGCCAACGTTTCAACATGTGTCTTGAATAAATATCAAGGAATAAATACCATTGCGAGACGAGCCGCAACCTTTCACAATTGCCATTAAAGTCTTGTCAAGTCTTCCACTAAAGTCCTTGTCTCAGATTTCCTTTCATGTCAAACATAACACCAGTTTTCTATCAGTTAGCAACATCTAGAGTAGCAAGAAATGGCCATCCTTAAGAGTTTGTCCCCACGCATGCTCCTTTCTCCTTGGCTGAAGTGCCACAGTTCATGGAACATTCCGAGAAAGGCAGGAAAATTCTCCTCCAGAAAAAAGTCTCCTCATCTCCGATCATAGCCTGCATCTATTCAATAGCTATACTAGGAACTGCCGCTCTATAAAAAGTATCACTAATGGGTGGCAATTTACGATTTTATGGAGGAATGCAGGGGAGGCGGGGGCAACAACAACTAGTCCTTGAATTTGTGAACGTCTCCGTAGAGCCAGAGTTGTGGGGGCATCGCGGCCTCGTTCAGATGGTTGCACTCATCGCTGCACTTGCAGGACTGGATGAACATGACGGATCTACTGAACAGGTCCCCGTCGGGGCAGGCGAAGGTCACGCCAGCTGTGCGCGTGCGACGAGGGGAGCAGCAGCGGCCATCCCTGCACACCCCGCAGTAGTTGGGCCTGTACAAGCGAGTACTCCTGCAGCCGGCGTAGGACAAGCGATGCGGCTCCGGGGCCTTGTGTGTACGCGAGCACTTCCTTCCTTTCTATGGATTGGGAAAGAGGAGTAAGTTAGATACCTTTCAAAGCAAAAGATTAGCAAGACTGAAATTCTTTGTCCATGAAATTAGTCATGGACATAGGAGCACAATTTTCCTGACACTGGTAGACATTATGCCAGTGGAAATAAAGTAACTACTGAACACAAACAAGAAAAGCAAGGATGGATATAAACATAACATTTTTGGCAGTCCAACACAATGCCAGCCTTAAAAAAATGTTAGCATGTATGCAGTGCTTGACAATAAGTCGGAAACTAGCCAAAGTCATTTAGCAATGAATTTAAAATCAAAGCAAAGTTGTAATGTATGGACAAAACTTATTTAGAACTAGTCTGGTCATACCAACTGCTCAAAACTCTTTTACGCTAAGAGTCATTTGGCTAGCCAGAACCCTAAGCCTGGTAGATTACCAGAACGCTACATTTCCTACTGATCGAAAGCCACTTTGGGATGCATTCACACCAGCCCTGTATAATCTGCTTTAATGACACCGTAGTTCATTTGCTTAGGAAGTCCAGCTTGTTTGAGGAGGTGTAAAAGTGCAATCGACTAAAAACGTGTATTAAAAGTGAGCTTTAGGATAGTTTGAATGCACATGTAGATGCCAAGAGGAGGGCATTGTGGGTAAATATAACTAAGTCAGAAATTCAAATAAATCAGAAGGATAAATGCCTTGTTGTCTTTTACCAAAGACAAGAGAGAAATCCTACATCTTCTCTTGTAGGAAGAGAAGATGTATCTGGCACTACTCCATTTTTGTTTACATTTTGCAAAGGAGAAAGTTGTACTCATGTCTTCTTCTGTGGTTTTTGTGTCGCTTCATTTAGTACTTCTTGGTGCAGCGCCACCACAGGCAAGGGCGTAAACAGGGATTTGGCTAGTTTGTTTGACATTCATATTTGTTTGGAGTTACGTCACTCAGTAGTCATCACTGCAGGCATGAAAAACAAGGTTAAGGCAGTTAACTGCAGAGATGCGCAAAAACAAAATAAAGGTCAGAGCAACATATAGTTGCCAAGAGAGTTTAGCATTCCAGCAATGGTTAAGGGTCGACACTGGTACACATTAACTCCCACGGCAGCTCGACAAAAGCAGGGAGGGTTCAGTGAAAACAGGTGCGCAGCAGCCCATCAGGCTCAGAAATGGGTTGTTGCCAGAGAGGGAATGGTCCATGTACAAAGCGCGAGAGCAACACAGTAGGCAAAACCGCAAGCTCCAAATTACAAGGGCAGCTGTCAGTCAGTTCCAGAGCTCAAGAGAGTTCACAACTTTCAGCAGATGCCGTTGATATGCATGTGTTTTAGAACAGAGAAGTTCTAAAGTTTATGTCTTTAGAAACCAGTCCATCGTAATTAAAATGGACAACAAAATCAGGTGAAATGACTGATGAAAATAAAGTCCAAGGAATCTTTTGCATGGTCTCTCTGTGTGGAGTGATTTTATTCAGGACACTCCTGTTTCCTTGCGCGACCTGAAATCAGTTTGTCCCTGTAAAATACTCCTAGATCTGGCATGTGTAAGTTGGTGTCCTGTATGTCGCTGTGTTGCCCTGTGATAGACTATTAAAGTATCCTCCTCTCACTAAGTTTCTTGAAAGAAGGAAAGATGTGGGAAAAGATAAAATATCTAAAACATACGGTTATGTCTACCTATATTAAATGCTCTTCTCTTGAATTTTAAAGGTAACAAACAGTACATGGGCAATAAAACTAACAGTGATGACTCCAAAAGAGCAGCTGTTTCTTTAACCTCGACATAACTTTTGATGACTTTTAAGAGGAGGCTCCGAAGACATTCCTCACCTTCACAGGGATAGACATAGAGCTGCAGGGCCGAATGTTGCACAAGCGTGTCTCCTTGACCAGTTTACACCGGGCATTGTCGTTGGTAATGCGAGAGGAAACCCCCATCCCACAGGTCCGGGAGCACTGTGACCAGGAGGTGGTCTGAACCACACATTGACTTCCCGTCTTACTCCAGACTTGAAAAAATGGAAGAGAAGACAACTGAACAATGTGTCAAATGGATACTGCAACATTTTGACAGAAAGAGCGGTGGGATCAGTAATAAATTATAGTGGCACGAAAGTGGCCATCAAGAGAAGTAGGGGAAAGCAGAAATTGGTGGTTGAAAGGTACAGTAGCCTTATTCATGGAACAGGCAACACTGACACATACAGAAGGTGATTACAGAGAGGGGAGAGCTGCGTGACACAGGTATGTGCTATGTGAGAGGAGGAGAGCACCTCTGGTGTGCAAGGGGCCAATGGAAAACAACCCTCACATAAATACTAACACACCAGCAAAGGCACAGCGTTAAAAGCCCACATTGATGCAGTTTGTGCGTCAAGAGGCAAAAAATGGCTAAAAACATAAACGTGACGCACGACTGAGTAGTGGAAGCAGATGCCACTCCGAGGTGATGATGTGATGCAATATCTTACCCATAAGGTCCTTATTTCCATGTGGTTTGTCCCATTTGCGCCGCACTTCCAAGAGTTCATTGCCCAAGATGCCTTTCTCCTTTTTGGGTTTGTAAGGATACACCTTCCAGTAAGGTTTTGCATAAGGCTTGGAGAATGGATAGACCGGGTAGGGCATAAAAGGGTAAGGTAGGTGAGCAGGAGGTGGGGGTCGGCGGTGCGCCGGGGGCACAACAGTGGTTCCCTTATGGCAGTCGATGCTGAGACAGCACTGGCCTGGCACCTTCACTAGCTTGGGGGCCGGACAGGAAGGAGAAGCCAGAGGCACATGGCTGGGGCAGAGGGACATGCAGCCCACGGCTCCGTCAATGCAGGTACACTGGTGCTTGCACCCTGCGTGGAAGTTCTCGCCATTTTGATAAATTCGGCCATTGTATTCACAGGAGCGACCATCTGCTTTTGCTGAAAAGAGACAAAAAGACAGATAAGCTTGTAAATTGATAGAAACTACTGCTACTGCTAGAAGACCCATTGCCCAATATGCTCTGTAGATGTAGAACCTTTGTGCTGTTGCACATTATTCCTGTATTGTTGCCCATGTACTCTGGTTTCTTCTCACTGTCCTAAAAATATCCATACTAAGTTATTCACCAGCTCTTATATTACTCTAGCAGCTCTGCCTCTGTTTCATCCCTCCGTCATCCTGAACGGGATTGAGCATGCACCTCCAGAGGTTGATAAGACGATGCTGCCTTTTAAATAATGTTGCAGAGAAGTCTACGGTGAAAGGTTGATAACATCAACGTGATGTCTAAATATGGACAAAAGTATGTTGAAAGGGATAAAACAGCTCAGGCAAGTCTCATTTTCAACCTGTATGTTCTGGCTAAATTTGGAAGGGACCCATAAGTCCTAATTTTATCAGTTTATATGCTCAACAAATACCTTGGTTGACCAGAATAAACATAAAATAGATACCTTTGGACATCTATTGTTAAGAGGGTGTGGACAATCGATCGATACTTTTATCTTGAAGGACAGGCCTGTCCGATATGTCATAGTAGAGTTGCAATGCTCAGTTAGGAAACTTGCTCAAATTTGCTGATGAAGGGAAGCGGTAACACGCAAATCAAGTAAAAAAAACAAGCACATTTTCATCACTGAGGAGCAGTTGTACTGCTGCCTACTTTGACACGGGAGAGTTATGTCCTGTTCAAGAAATCGTTGCACTTTCTAGCCTGTGATTAGACAGAGCCTTTGCCTCTTTTAAAGAGGTACTTTCTGCAACATCAAGAGCCAAAGCAGGAAAGGTGTTTTGCCACAGCTGTTTCTCAACATTGGGATGAAAAACCTTGTATGCATGCAGTCCTGCCCTTTCGCTCCTATTTCATAGCACAACTTTTATTCAGTACTTTAAGATAACCACATGTTTCCCTCAAAGAAACTGCAGCTTATGTTTTTATCGGTTTTGCTTTCATAGAACAATACAGGTTTTGTTTTATGTTCCCTCCCACATTTTAGACCCATCCATCATCCAATCAGCTCAGTCCATCAGCATCCCTTTTGCTTGAAAAAAATCTTGAAAACCACATGTCCTCTTTCTTTCACTTTACAAGTATGCACTACTTTCACATAAAATCCCAATAAAATACACTGAGGTTTGCGTTTGTGCCATGAGAAAATGTAAAATAGTTTAAATGAGTCTGAATGTAGGCACATGAAAAGCAGATTGAAAGACGCTGTTTCCAAATTTGTGAAGCCAACCCTATTCTTAGACCAGAAAGCTGTTTAGGCTTGTTTATAATGTCTTGGCATGTAACCCCCCCCCCCTCAGTGGGACTCCCCATACACACCCCGGATAGAATATCCCCCCTCAGATCCCCAGTAAACACACATATGCAAATACCAGTGTGTGCGTGCTTGTTTGTGTGTTTCATGGGGGTGTTTGTGTACACACTGAAGTACTTATATAAATCCCAGAGTTGGCGAGGTTTCAGTCGCAGCTCATGAAGGGCCTCTGTTTTTTTGAAACGTGGCACAGTCTTCAAACCTCAAGACCCTATCAAAGAGAGACCCCAGCCCGCCTGGCTCGAGAGTCAGATTTTCTTCCCTGAAGTTACACATCGCCTCAGTCAACCCCTACAGATGTCAAAAATTAGGCCCAAAAACCGTTTCCCAAGCGCCTTCCTGCCGCCTCGGCGGTGTACGTACGTACCCCTGCAGATGCCGTGGGTGCGACCCACGTCGTTGCCGTAGTTGCACTCCAGTCCTTTATGGTGGTCGCACGGCTGTCCCTCGTGGCAGTCTTGGTTCAGCTGCGCCGCGCACACCTTGCAGCAGCCGCAACCGTCGGGGACCGAACTGATCCCAGGGGGACAGGACGGGGGCACCGCCGGGCACTCGCACACTACCGGACAGTCAGCAGTCACCTGCAAGAAGAGGGAACGCATTTCACTTTAGTGATGCACCAACGAGACCACAGGAGAAAAAAAAAGCTTAACTCATGTTACTCAGATCACAGAAATTCCTGAGAGTGTGTGTGGCTTAAACACGGGCATGAATAGTCAGCACTGTCGCGAGTCCCACAGGGGTATCTGTAACCCTCTGTCGCCTTCCGCTTGGCATTCATCCAGCCTGCGGGGATGAAAGGGATGTTCTCCGACTCCCACCCCTCCACCTCACCGCTCCTTCATTTTTTTTTATTTCCAAACCTCACTGTGTACATGCACAGAAAACAAAACACATGCACAAGCCACACAAACAACTTCCAGTTAGTGTTAGTTCCATGGGAGTCTGTCAAGTCAAGATCAGCCAGAGGGACGCTTTCACACTCTTACAGTTCAATGTTTTGACATTAACAAAACAGGCAACTTTTAGTGTGAATTGGACACTGATTTTGGTGTGAAATTGACGCGAAACATTTTCAGGTGTAATAAACGCAAATACTCCTGTTGTACGGCAACAGGACTTTAAGTTGAGATTTATTTTTATCTCTGCTGGTAATATTGTCGGATGGTATTGCTCTTTCATAATTGCAAACACAGTAAGACTGAAGTCAGTGTGCAAATCGTTTTATTTATTTATTTATTTATTTATTTTCAAA
This sequence comes from Phalloptychus januarius, assembly GCA_902982915.1. Lineage (NCBI taxonomy): Eukaryota > Metazoa > Chordata > Actinopteri > Cyprinodontiformes > Poeciliidae > Phalloptychus > Phalloptychus januarius. Next base: position 3,303,154 of record CADWAE010000476.1, read on the forward strand.
TTGCATAAACCTTCACACAAATCCAGAGCTGACCTAACATAAAAACAAACTAAACGTGTTTAGGGCCTTCGAACCAGCAGGGGGCCCCCAAGAGTTCTGGATTTTATACCACAAGGTTTTCTTCTCACACTTTTCTCGCATCTTCTTCTTTTAACTCTTTTCAAACGGTACATTTCTAATATTTGTATTTTTAAGAAAATATCTAAACTATTTGACTCGCTCATATTTTTAAACACTTTAAAGAAAATCTTCATGATGTAGCAGTACTGGTGCAGTGTAATGCTTTCACAGGTGTATGCAGACAAATGATAAGCACTTTGTATTCAGCAACCAAATGTTACAATGTTATATAGAGAAAATGCTGACTAGAAAGAATTATTCCATAATTTTGTTTTGGCGCCCCTTCTAGTGGCACCCCATATGGGTAGCATATAGTGCGTACCCACTTTTTGTGACTGAGTAGCAGTTGTGTTTACAATTATAATTTAAGGCAACAAATAAAGTCATCTCCATTGCATTTTTTGCATAGTATAGCTCAAATTTCCTAAATTAAACTTACTCCCTTCTTGCCGACTCAACTAATTTCATTGGAATGTTGAATACGGCATATGACTGCAAAACTAAATAAATACTCATCTCTCATATTCAGTAAATACACAGCTGTCATCTTCTTCTCTTTACGCCATTTTAGTTACCTGTGGTTTGGTTCTGCTACCGTTTATATGGGAGTTCAAAGGTTGCTTTCAGAGATTGCAGACCACTAAGTTCACAAAAATCTTAGGCAGGAACACGAGACAAAATGTATGTCACCTTCGAGGTGGTGCAGGACTGTGAGGTATGAATTAGGCCCAAGGCCCTAACAAAGTTTGGGCCAGCCCTGCACAGACACCATGACAAATCAAGCTTTGTTGCAGACAGCAACACCGTGGAATACTTCAAAGTTTTATTAGCGCATTCAAAATTAGAAGGCTAAATAAAGAAAACACGCATCTGGAAAGGGTGGTTACACTACAAAAACACAAAATGTTACGACCTGGTTTTTGGTAAAATTTCTCATTTCTAATCTGCGAGTGGAACTAGTAGTTTTTCATCATTTATTAACCCCAAACAAACTCCTATTTCTTGCTGAAAAGCTTGTAAGTCACTTTTGTCTTATTGCAAGTGTGCTAAGGTATTTGCAACAGAAATTAGAGCAGAAATACTTAGTAATATTTAGTAGTTTTGATAGGGCTGATCTGATGGGCTGGACAAGCCTGACTTTTTCCTGTCTGTGTTAAGATTAAATTTGAAGCAAAAAAAAAAAATTCTCTCAAACTTAGATTTTGACTGGCACAGAAACGCCCTCCAGAATTTTTGCAGCGTTATGGTGACGCAAAAGTAAATAAACTGTATATTTTGCTAAATATTTTTAGATTTTCTTTTCTTTTCCACAAGCTCCACTTTTTTCTTTTTTCTTTTTTCTTTTTTTTTTGTAGTAACGTGCCACTGTAACGAGCCACCTGGAAGCTGATGCAGGAGCAACAGAAATAAAGACAAGAACAACCTACAACTACTCACCACCGCGACTATCGCCACTCCCAAAGCGGCAAACAGCAACTGTATCCCCATGCTGTCAGTCAGGTGATGCTCATAGGCGACAAGTTGATCTTAAAAACACTTTACGTCACAAAGACTTAATCCCGCGTCCAGCTTCTGCCCGCATCGACAATATCCACATTCCAGATTCATCCTCAGGTATCCTCCATCCCTTGTGAGTTTTGATGTCTTTTTACGTTCGGGAATCTTGTTTTTATATCGTCCCCGTGCTTTTCCTGGGTAACCACGCCCACTCGGTTCCGCTGACCAATCAGCACGCGGCGGTTCTCCTTAAAAGGTCAAAGGAGCGGAGCCCGCGAAGGCTTCGGCTCTGAACGCTGGGTGTGTTTTTCCGGGGCTGTGGGCGTGGCCAGCCATGAATGCAGTCATTCATAAAAACTCGGAATTACTACATTCCAAAGCAGGCCTCGGCTTTGGGGCGTCCGTTTATTTATGTGCGAGCGAGAATAATATTTGTGATGCTTTAAAGTCCTCTTTTTTTTTTTTTTTCCAAAGACTTACCTCTGTCCGGCTGCTGCTGCTGCTGCTTTGTGAAAAGTTAAATAAATATGCTCAGCTCAGGGAACATGAAAAACAGTGAGGAATTTCCCCTCAGTCCACTTTATAAAAATGCTTCTAGACACGAATGAGACGTGGAAAACAAAAACACGAAAGGCAGACAGAGTGTTCCCAGGAGGGAGAAAATTTCCATGATTTTATCATGGAGATGTTGAGAATGATTATAATAATAATATCCAGAGCCCGATTTTGGCTGCGGCAGAGTTCATAAAAAATGTCTATCTTTAAGAAGAATTTTTACCAAAAACACACCGCACCTTGACCTATGCTTAAAACACTCGTATTCAGGCTCTGAAACAAACTGTGTGTGGGAGCATTTAAACAGACAGCTCTAAATTTTAAAAGTTGAATTAAAATGTCATAAGCTGCTATTATCTCTTCTACAATGGATTATCTCTTTTAGTATAAATCTAGTCTAAACTGTAATAAAACAACTCCGGTTTCAAAAACATTGCATTCACTTTTTATTTCAATTAAAAGCAATTGGATGATAGACAAGAAAAGCATTTGAACACATAATCATCATGACTGTATTTTTGTGAAACGGAAGGAAAATTAGGCTTTTTTTGTTTTGTTTTTTTTACTTTTTCTGTTTTCTCAAATAAAATCTGAAAAGTGTGGATTGCAGTCGTATTCAACCCACCCAAGTCAATACTTTGTAGAAGAATCGCGACTACGGCTGTAAGGATTTTGGGATGTGCCTCTGCCAGGTTTCCTCATCATCAAACTTTTAGCCCCCTGTCTTTTTTGCAAAATGGCTCACCAGCCTGAAATCCCACTTCAGAGACTGTGAACCGCCCCTTTAAAGTACATCCTCAGCCATAAGGGTGATCCCTTCATCCCTGCCATAAGTACAAAGATTGCGTAATCTGACCTCTTTCAGTAAAGAGGAGTTTGAGGTGTGCTAAACTGATGTTTATCCAAATTGGGAAACCAAACTGAGGGATGTCTGCTGTCATTTGTGCCGCCACCAGGAAGTTTATTATCCTCCGTGAGCCTTTAAAAACGACACTGCAAGCCAACAAATCACCACATGTTCATGTTGCACAGTTGCCAGAAGTAGTTTGATCAATCTGTACCTTGTGTCATAATCTGATGGATTATGACACGAGGTACAACAATCAACTACAGAATAATTCAAAGTGTTTTTGCAATGAGTTTTGTACAGGAGATAACACAATTTTTAGGTAGAGTAAATTCCTGTCTCTTATATGTTAGGATATAATAGAATAGGTTCTAAAGTGATTAAAATATGATCTCATGTTTACAAAAAACAGACAACAGATTCCATCATTTTGTGATTTACTATAAACAACAGTACAGGTAATTATTACGAGTATTGTGCCTCCAAGGCAATCCCGGACTACCCCCCAAATCTACCGTTGCAAAAATTGTGCTGATAAACTATGTTTGGGTTTTTCCAGACATGGGGCTAGGAATTATAGCCAAACATGTCTACTTTGTTTTATTTGTGCAACAAAATGTGTTCCAGAAGTCTTATAGGTTATTTAGAGGTGATGTTGCAAACCTATGTTCAGAGATTTTGTTCCTATGCATGTCTGGTGTGTTATCATTTATCATAATAAAAGAGGCATGTTGAGTCTGAGAAGACAAATGGCATCAAGTGGCATCTTGTGATTTTATAGCGAACTTGCTGGGGTTTACAAAAAGATCGGCCGCTGTCTCGCATGTTTTCCATTCATGAATGTCGTTTTGCATTGTACTTCAAATCAATTGTTTATCAAGGGTCTTGTGGGCGAAATTGATTGAATTTATAAAGCACTCTGCTCGCCATGTTGACCTCAACATCTCATGTTTTTCTCTTCTCATTGAAGGCCTGATCATCTCAGGATGGAAGTTCAGTGTAGCTAAATTAGTAAAAAGGAAACAGGTGGGGTTCTCTTCTGTGGAAGCAACTTAAAGAATGTCCTGTAATCAGTGCGTCTTCATTAGCGTAGACAAAGCACATGCGTGTTGTAGCATGAGATTAAGAACCAATATTGGAGTAGTACTTGTATGCATTTCTAGACACGGCACAAATATGCAGTGTAGATATTTCAAGCTTAATTTGATATTTTTTGACATTGAAAAAAAAAAGTATTGTAGCCTAATTTAGCTAGATATCAAGTAGGATTTTGCTACACCGTCAGAAATGTAAGGAGATGATGGAGCAAGATTTACTTAAACCCACTTACTTTCATACACCACTGAAATCCCAAAAAGAGCTAATAAAAAATAAATAATAATATTTAATGTTTGGGATGTTGAAGTTTATAATTTTGGCATGGATAGTCTGACTAACAGGAGGACATCCTGACCTATAATCTGACTAATACAGTTTATAAATATTTGGGGAATCTCATAAAGAGTATAAAGCAAATTTTGCTTTAATCCTCTGATGGACAGGAGGTCAGAAAATATGGAAGCAGAAGAAAGCGAGATGGTGATGCCATCTCGCCATGGCAACAGTGACAGTAACTGATAGGGATTGAATGTTTTACACCCGTCTTCCTGATCCATTTCCACGTTACAAACAAGACCCTTCATACGTGACGTACAGTTGAAACCCGATTTTTACAGACACCAAATAAAAACACACATACACTTTTTTTTTTCTGCCGGCCTGAAGTGAAATTAGACCACATTTTTTTGTTTTAGATTTGTTAGAATTACCTAATTTATTTCTATTTCCTAAATGCCAGAAAAGTTTTTATTTTCTGCAACTCTTCTATTTCTAAAGTTTACATTCATTTGGTGAGGATCAGGACCATTTTAATCTGGATGACATGAGTCAAGTAAAACTTCACAAAATTATCTAAATTTCTCTTCGTTTCAACCAAGATACAACCAATTATTAGGTACATCAACATCTGTGGCAAGAAAAATGCGTCACTACAGTTCAGGTCATTAATAATTTATTCCTACACACATTATTTAATCTCTGTTGATCTGCTTTATGCCCTCAGTTGACTGACTGACAGTTCATACTATAAGTACCAATTAAATTTTCATAGAGGATGATTGAGGTTTATATATTTTTTTAAATATATAGATTTAGAGTTCACAGAATAAAAGTTAGGTTCTCATGCCAAAAACCTGAACAGCAGTACTCAGTCATCAATCATCACTCCGCAGTACGTGCATGTTTGCAGTAACTTTCTATAAGGATGTAAGAAGCAAACATTTCATCATAAGTCTTCTCACAAACAGAGGCCTACACAGAGAGCAAACTTATTAAACAACCAAGGTTTACCCAACCAATCCATCTCTTTCCGTCAGTGGCGCGGAGGTGATGCAACAGCACCTTCATGCAAACAAAGCAAACATGCAATAAATATGGCCGTACAAAAGGATAGATTGTTTTTCACGACTTTCACTTCCATTGACTCATAACATAATACACCGGTTCGGCTTTTGGTCGTCTGGATCCTCGACGTCACAAACCAACATGCAGAATTTCCAGCAAACGGCAAAGAGGCGGTATTCATGCGCCTCTCTTGGAAATAACGGACGCCGCCTCTTGCCCTGAGCTTTGACCTGTGTATTCTTGACAGCTCATTAGGGCTGAAGTGACACGCGTCTGCTTTAAGATCCCATTGGGAACCTGTATGGAGCTAAATCAGAGCCATAAAGTTTATTCAAAAGAAGAAAAAATTGAAACTCGAAAAATAAATAAATATTCAAGTTAAAACTGGAAAATAGTCTAATCTTTTGAAAAAAATTTTTAAAGAAATTTTTTAAAAAATTGACGGAGAGAATTATATATATATATATATATATATATATATATATATATGATTCAAATTATAAAAAAACAAATAATAAATTTTATAAAGAAAACTATTTGAAACACAAATAATATTTGGAAGTTGGAAAAAAAAAATCTGAAACTTTTACGTTTTACTACTTTTTTTCCATTTGAAGTCTTTATTCAGTGAAAGTTTTTTCAGTTAATTTTGTTTTTCAATTTCAACCTTTTTTTCAGTTTCAAATCTTTTTCTCTTTCTACAGTTTAACAATTTTTTCTTCCTTTTGAACAAACTTTCTGGCCCCTATTTAGCTCCATAAACCCACTTTGCCGTATAGGAACGGCTTGAAAGGGGCAGGCAGCAGCAGGTGGGGAAAACCAACCTTTTAGAAACAAGCCGCTGGAGATAAACTATGAAACAGAGCGAGGGTGTGACCGGTGGTGAAGAGCAGAGCTGCAAAGGAAATAAAAATACCATTCACATTGCTGAAAGCGCAGCGTCGTGTTTCAAGCCAGCTCCTGTTGTCGTGGCAGTTTAACAGAAGCCTTGTGTATCCGTGAGAAAGGAAAAAAAAAAAAAACTCTGTTTATACTGAGAAAGGAGCGGAAGACAGGTGTGGACTGTTTGTTTAGGGGAGCCTCGGCCAAACCTGTTGCAACACTCCTCCGACTCTTTACGAGCTCCACATAAGCAGGACAGACTCCTACACACACACCACACACACACACTCAGAAGGTGTATTTACTGCAGCTTAAGCTGTTCTGCTCAGGTTATAACTGATGTGCCTTTTCCGATTAATGCAGGAAGATTTATGCCATTTGTGAAAATCCAAGTGCTTAAGACAGGCTTAGGTTTTGACATCCGTGATAAAGGTGCAGAGCAGTGCATGCATGAGATAAACCCTTTTCCGTAACACGGATTTACTCGTGTGTGCAGAGAGAGGTGTGCAAATGTTTGAGGCAAACACACATTTTTTTATCTTTAGCCTCTAATGACTTAGACATTCCTGCGATTTTAATGTTTTTTTTTCTTTTTTAACGCTATGTGTTTAAATAGTATCAACTTGAGTCCACCGAGCCATTTGTTGTGCGCCGTGGATTATGTGTGCTGATTGATATGACGATGTTACCAGTAACAGTATTTATAAAGAGACAACACATTCGTATTGTTATGTCATACTGAGCAATGAAATCTGTCCTGATTAGTCTGGTTTTTCAGATTAAAAGTACCCTTTGAACATCAAAACCATTACGCAGGTATTAAACACACTTTTCAATAAGCCCAACATTTCTGCTTTAAAAAAGTAGTTTTCTTTTTTTAATTGGTCTGATGTTGTATTTGAACTTTAACTGATTCCTTAACTGTTAAAGTTAAGGAGTTAAGGAGGCAGGAGGTTGTCCCGTAAAACCATCAGTTCCTCAAACCACGCAAGAAATCTCATAAGCGCACGCAGGGTCAATTCTACTTTATTGAATAAGTCTGTCCCATTTCAAGGTATGCTAATCTACAAATAAGTGTGAATGCTACTGGTGCTCTGAAGCTTAGTTTTGAACATTTTGGTTGCCTTTTCTCTGGTTTATGAGAATAATTAAGTGGTTTTTATTGAATTGCTTCTTTTGTACTTGTGGCTCACCAAGTCACTTGAAATGTGGCACCTAGTCATGCAAACATCATTTAGAAGATGAACCAACATTTCGTCTTACCATCAAACCAATAACACTCGGCTCGTGCGTTGAGTCTTTCTCAGCTCTTTGGTCGTTGTCCAGAAGAAACCACATTTTAGTTCTCTCAATTGGCACTAGACCGTATTTATACCTCCAACTTCTGATGTTGTTTCATCCCATTGTTCTCAAGGATAAACTGCATATAAAGGCAATGTTCCCAAAGACTTGGTCCAATGAAGACGCAGTGACCGTAGCAATGACTGTAGTTCAAGAGCGGCCTGAACTTGGCTCACAAACACATGTGATTGATTGTTACAGACACTTTTTTTTTAAAAACTGTTTTAGGGAAAAGGAAATCTGTTAGGCACAACACAAGGAATTTGTCTCAAATTAGGTATTTTGTCCTCTTCTTATGTTTTAGTTTTAATGGATAAGTGGAACCTCAAATGTCCGGTTATTTGTAGTTTAAAGTAGACTTGGATACACCATTTCACCAAGCTTCATTCCTTTCTGTGTTAAAGTCACCAATGATTATAAGATCGTCACCCTAAAGCATTCGTAGAGTTTTTGCTCTACTGTTCTCCCATACAAAGTGTTTGGTTGTTATGGAAGCTTTTTCTATGGTTTGTTGTTGGTGTTAAAGTCTCAGTTGAGTGGATATTTCTAAAAACAAAATAGCAATAAGAAAACAAATGAAGAATTTTGGACGGTCCTAAGGTTTGCACTGATAGGAAAGTCCTGACAAATACATGATTTACTGCATTCTTACTGCTTTTCACGTTTTCTAAATGCACTTTCAAAGTATGTCGCATACATTAGCATGTCAATCTGTACAACCTGGACTGATACGCAAAACAGAATGCACAAACAGTGCCAGAGCAGGAAAAAGAAATGAAAAAAAAAAAAAGTAGTTAAAGTTAAATGATTGCCAGTAAGAAATAACAAAAGAAGGGGGAGTTTAAGTCCAAATGTATTTTTAGACTAAAGACCAGAGCTCTCCTCTTCACTTCCCAAGCACTGAAACGTGGATTGGAAAAGGGATAAGCAGAGAGGGAGGGTGTATTTGGCCCCTTGTACTTCAGAACAAACTCTAAAATCAGACAGAAATATGCAGAGTAGATACAAAATGTAGATTTTATTTGATGATTTTATTTATTAGTCATAAAAGGGAAAAGAAGCAGTTAAAGTCAAAGAAGCAGTTAAAGCCAACCAAAAGTAGTTAAAGGGACTACTTTCGGTTCAAGTAGACCCTGAACCGAAAGACTAATTGGATCCTCATATGTTTACGATATCTCTGTGGAGGCGTTTTGGTTCGTTCTTCTTTCCAAATATTTTGTTATTCAAACACACTGGAAGCTCTTGGAACATAAATAAAAAGCCTGAGGCCAAGCCATAGTGTGTTCTAGAGATCTCTTAATTTGCATTTTTTTTCTCTCTTTTTTTAGCTTAGGGTCAGAAAGTTATGGCCGGACTTTCTTCAAAATCTTCTGATAGAGAGCAGAGTTCATGTTTCCATCGATTACGGCATGTCATTCCAGTTCTGCAGCAGCAAAGCAGAGCCAGACCATCTTAGGACCACCGCCATGATTAAGGATCTTTATGATGTTCTTTATCTGCAATGTTGTGTTAGGTTTTTTGCCGTTTATGTTGGGACGCACACTTTCCAATGAGTACTTTTGTCTCATCAGTTCAGAGAATATTTTCCCCAAAATTCTTGGGGAAATCATAAAGATTTTCATTTATCTATTTTTTTTTTTTTTTAGTAAATGTGTGTTGTTTTTGGTAGGCAGTGTTTTGGCTCAGCTACTGCTCTTGAACATTGACCTTAATGAAAGCCAGTGAGGCCTGCAGGGCTTTACATCTTCTGGGTTATTTCGTGACCTCTAGGATGAGCAGTCATGTTCGCTTGGGCACGAGTTGCTGCAGTTCGGCATGTTATTTTTCTGTTTCTACTCTTGTAGTAGAAATAGACCAGTTTACCAGTAGACGGTCCATTCCTGGGCCGCCTTCAGTTGTAGGTCCATTGATGTGGTAGGATAAGGGTTGAGCTACTGTGATCACCCAACATCGTCCATTGATTGGAGAACAATAAAACCTATGGCAGCAGTGGCTACCATCCATCAGATTGCCACCTTCAGTGTGTCAAAGTGTCCGTGAACAGGAATGACTGATTCCATTGTAAAGCCTCTTAGAGTGTACAGAAAAGCGCTACATGAGTTTAATGTCATAAGTGACTTCTTCATTGTTCGGCTCTTACAGTAATCAGTTTGGGGTGTGGCTAGAGAAATTGAGCAAAGACATCTGGTAAATCACAGCTAATCCAAATTTAAAAGAGGGGTAATTACTGTCCAGGCTGATTTGGGTGTTTATTTTCCCGTCTTAAATGAAATCATTCCATGAAAACTGTCTGATTCTTTGTCTGGTATTAAAACTTGTTTAATTATCTGAAAATATTACGTGGAGGGAAGTAAAGCAGTCTGTACGGGGGCAAATACTTTTCACACACCCAAACCCATCACACACTTGTCAGGTGTGTGATCATTCCACACACACACACACACACATCCATGAGGAGCCCTGGCCGCCAAACACAACATGTGCTGTATTTTGTGCTCTCCAAACCACACTCCCATCTGGATCTACATCTGCATATCCATCTTCTTGTAAACACAACATATCACTCTGTGATTTTGAGATGTTTTTTGCCAAAAAAGCATTGGTGAAAAATGAGAAATGCCCGTTGGTGCAGATTGTTTATTTCCCCCGAAACCAGTGTGCGCCTGACCTAACCGGCTGAAATGCAGATGTGGAGTATATAAGGAATAGACAGAATAAGCTAATTACAGGCCGGCGATGATTTCCCAGAAAGAAGAAGAGAAGCCGAAGCATTGTAAATGAGGCACGGCAGGAAGAGAACGTGTGAGACAAACGTAGACACGGACAGTCATGACGAGGAATAATCTTTTTAACGCAGTCGCTTCAACAGCAGGATTTATGTTTTGCCTACAGGCTGGTATCATCAACCAAAGATGTGCTGGTCGATTGGGTTGTGATCTGGGGCAAAAACAAACATTTAAAGGGAGTGCTCATTATAAATCAAGCTCACACACCTTCCCACTCAACCAAGAAGCATGTCAGCAATACGAGAGCAGAGCCAAGAAATGAGATTGATCATCAAAAGCCGCTAGAGGCGTACTGATGTACCAACACACGGTAGTGTGTAATTGTGAAATGGAAGGAAAATGACACATGGTTTTAAAATTCTTCAAATAGTTGAACAGCACTAAACATACAGACTGAGCTACAATGGTTTAAGTCAATGAAAATTTATGTTGGAGCGATTAGGATGAAGTCCAGACCTAAATCCAACTGAGAATCTGTCAGCATCTGAAAACCGATGTTGACACATGGATGGATGATGGATGGATCATCCATCCATCCATCCAGTCTGACGAAGCTGGAATTATTTAGCAAAGGCAAATCGACAAAATATGAAACCCTAATCATAGGCCAGCTTCAAGTATTGGGTCAAGAACAATGATTGTTTTCTTACAATTTTCTGCTGTCTCCAAACCAATTAAAATATCTAGTGTCTCATTTTCACTCAGCTGGAAGGCACAGGTCAGTGTGGTTTGGTGTGCTATTTTATTGTCCGGAGTATCCAGAAGAGGTTTTCCACTGCCAGTTGGACTATTACCCAGGAGAGGGAGGGGGGGGGGGATGGGGGGGGGGGGTTAAACTTAAATGCCTAGTGTGACTCAATATTATGTTTTGTGATTGTCCCAAGCAGCGACCACATTCAATGGACTGTGTTGTGTGATGCCACTACCTGCACCCTAAACCTAACTGAAGGGTCCAATGGTATGGACTCTTACCATACCATTGGTAAGGGTCAATGGTATGGTACGAGATACCATTGGACCTACCAATGGTATGTAGGTCCATACCATTGGACCTACAACTGAAGGGAGCCCAAGAGTGGTGTGGTACACGTCAGTTGTATGGGTCACTTTTACAACAGAAAAAGAATAACTAGCTTACAGAATACCATGACCCACGCCTTACCATTCAGTGAAAATTAGGCACAATAGGGTGAAATGCAGTCCAGTTCCAGATAAAGCTCCGATTGTCAATTTCTCATTGACTGCACATGTCTGGAAACGATAGGAGACTTAGTCAGAAAAAAATGACAGATAATAAGATAATATGTGTTTTTAAAATCTGGTCTTTGTGTGATTCCCTGTTGATACAAATATGGCCCGCATCAAAAACCACTATTGCTTGCCACAAAATATCAATGTTCACCACAATTTTTAGACTTTTACCTGTCAACAAAATGTTCCTTTCGTTTCATACATGCATTATTTGTGTTGTTGAATTAATTAAATACTTTAAAGTCTGCAGCTGTAGCATCATATAATGTGCCTATATTTTTCCTAGACACTGTTTAGGCTGGGGTCAAGGGAAACTAGGTCACCTACAGAAGTTTGTCAATGAGCATGCATCTTAGTGATGGTGCCCAACAACCAACCAAGCCAGGGTGGTGCACTCCCCATCTGGATCCCCCGTACGCCCGCTACTTCTCCCTTGCCTCACCTCCATGGTGTCACAGAGAGCAGCCTTGTTCCAGGGCCCTCTCCTCCTTTCCATTGGGAACCTCAAAAATCCCAGATATCCTTGCAATTTCCGGTGCAATGTTTATTTGGCAGAGAGAACGGTGGGGGGTGTGCAAGAAAAAAGGCCCCAGTCACAAACAGTCTGAGAGTAAACATGTGCTTGGGGGGGGGTGGGATTTGTGCGGTGAGAAGGACTGAGGTCCATGTGTTCTAGTCTTGACACACAGATCCCACCTCAGCAGGGACACACAGTGGTTCTCTGTACAGGCCACAACCGCCACAGTTTGATCAAGATCCGTCAGTAGAGACCTCTACTCTGCTCTGTTGACAGCATCCTCTGCTGGAGAAGCAGGCAAATTACATGAGGAAAGCACATTCAGGGAAACAAACGTTGAGGATTAACCTGGCACAAAGGGCAAAGAGATGGACAAATGGACTGGAGCTTGTCTGCAGAAACATGGGCGTTGCTCTGGTCTAGAGTGTACCAAAAAGTAAAGCCCTTGATTCATGATTTTATTTATGTTCACCTGTGGTCATGAGAGATTGATGAGGACTGAAAGAGATAGATCCCAGATACAGGTGCCATCTCCACACTTAGTGGAGTGTGGAGATGGCAGTTGAGATGGTTGTGACATCATGAAGTCTGTTACCAATTCTTGAACTATGAGGAACTTCTGAATCAGACCTAGAACTCACTAGGGAACTCGTTATCTCTTCTGAACTTGGAATGTCTTCGGATGACCCGGAGAGAATCCAGTATCACATAAGAGTGAGTCAATAGATGTGTGGATTCACGAGAGAATAAAATCTACCTCAGTAGTTTTTCCTTGGTTCTCGACACTTTTTCTTCAATAAAAACAGGCACGGCTGCGGTGCAGGTAGAGCATGGAATGGGGCATCAGGGTAGGAAGAGGGCGAAGGAGGGGGGGAGTTTTCGGGAAGTACGAGAGACACTTGTAGGTGGGGCTCCACCTGGTTAATGGGGGGCAGGAAGTGAGGCCGCCGGTCCCTCCTGGTACCTGTCGCGCTTTCTGGGTCTCCTTGGATCATTGTTGCGCTGCATCTGGCCACACATGGCTGCTGAAGGTTGTGTGAAAAGATGGAGTTTCTTGCATTGCCGTCTGCAATACCAAGACTTTGTAGCCAGGCACAATGTTTGGCATCGTCTTCCCTCATATCTGGCATGGGAGCTACATATTTCTGTCTACCTGCCGACCCTGCCCCGCATCTCTTCTTTGTCCCTCTTTGTGGTTCCTCTTTGACAGCAGGATCCTCTGACAACCGAAACGAAGTCAACAGTCGGGCTTGCCTTCCTGTGTTTTTTCCGTTAACTTTCACAGATAAACTCAGACTTGAAGGAAGCTTTCCGTCCTGCTGCTTGACTTGGATTTGAGAACATTTTGACACCAAAGAGCTTAAGTCTGACCTGAATGCAGCTGTCTTCTGCAGATCATAGCTCTCTGCAGGTTTGATCGTGTCCTCTGAAAGTACATCAATACAACTCAATGTGATCTCCTCTGTCTGACCAAAGTTTTTCATTTTTAAATCCATAAAGGTGCATGTATCCGAAGGTTCTGCGTGGTGTATATTTGCGGGAAGCACAGTTCTGGATCTGTTGAGAATGTAATGGAGTCGCCGGTGTGGGGGGAGGCTGGCCCAGAGCCCAGAGAGTCCGATGCTACGAAACAGAGGTGGAGGTCTCAGGGGGAAAGGAGGTCTTGAATCTCCAAATCTATTCTCTGCGCTGTTATCCATCTTGAATTCGACATCCATTAGTATCAAAAATCCAAATCCTTAGATGTTTAGTTTTCTTAGACCATTAATAATGCCTCCAAAGAACTCAACGTGTTTTCATCATCTGGTCCTTACCAGTTTATCTTTTAATAATCCAGTCTCTGTCTGGTAGCTGACATGTTCCTCTCTGCTCAGAGTCAGATTCAATATGTCTGAGCAGGACCTTTCCGCCCTTTGCTTTGGATGACACCACTCTAACTCCAAACAACCCTGCCACCTCTTATCTCTTTCATCCTGTTTGTGTTCTGGACATGAAAGGCACAGCACCCAGTTCTCCATGCCATTCCACCTCAATGAATAATGAATCAGCATTATAGAACAGCACAGATGAAGCTACATATTTCCCAAGACAGTTTCAACTAGGGTTTCACTTTTGAGCAAACCCCAATATTACTCTACTTTAATTAAACTTATTTATGTTATTTCTTATTTAATCATACATCTACATAAGGTCACAATTGTCGTGAAGCACTTTGGTTAGTTGAGGTTGTTGTAAATGTGCTATATAGATCAACTTTGACTTGACTGTAAAATACTGAAATAGTCAGTATTTTACCATTAGAAATACAAATGAAATTTAGCAAAAATTTAATATATTTTTAATTTAGTAATCTGTAACTTTTAGATCTAAGAAAAAGAAGGCTCTGATCTTAATAAAGTTAGTTATAATTATGCAGTTGAGGTAAAATTTTCAATTTCAATACCCAGTTGTCCCTGCAGTGTCACACACACAGAGGTAGATAAATAGGCAGACAGATGTGTAATTTATTTTATCTTTTTCATTTATGCAAATTTATTGATAATTATTTTTCTTATTCATCAAACTATGTTACTTTATTCGATAGTACACATTACTGTTATAGTAAAGCTGGACATGAAGTCAAGATGAGAGAATAATATTCCTTTGCATGATCCTCTGAAAGTGCACTACTCAACATGTCCAGACGATGGCGCTGCTCACGGAGCAGAGGCCGCGAAAGAGGAGTAAAAAAAAAAAGCTCCGCTGTCCCTTTTTCGTCTGCCGCACCAGAACGGAAGTACTTCATTGGTCCGCGAGGCCAGGCTCAGCGGTTACCAAACAGCAAGGTAAGGCTACCTGTGGAGATGTGGAGTGTCCTTTCTGTTCGGGACTGCTCTGTAGGACATTTAGGACAGGGCTGTCTTAGTGTTTGTTTTCAGGGTGGGGGGGACTGTATCTTGTTCACGGCGAGAGGAGACGTTCAGCGGGTGAGGCGAGGAGGCGGAGGACGAAGGGCAAAGTCATACGTAAAGTGGATTAATGGAGGAGAGAGCAGCCGGTAGATTTACAGTGAGAACAAAAGCAGAAACTCGTTCAAAGTTCCCGTGAAAGGATTTGCGTTTACCGAGGAGAAGACGTTGTTCAGATATTAAACTTGCGGGATGGTTTAGCTTAGTTTTATGACAGATCGATGTGGCTGTGAGTGAAGAAAACAAACCGTGCCAATTAATTTAAACACATCTGATCCAGATTTCTACTTTTTGTTTTATTAATAAATCTCTTTCATCATGTAGAAAGGCCGTCATGTGTTATATGTTTTGTAAGTATTGTTTTCGTAAATGATGCTTAATATTTGAACTGTGTAGGATCTATTATTGTTTGCGGTCAGTTGGACAGGTGAGGACAGAAATCTTAATTTTCCCGTTTTATGGGGTACCAAATGTGCCAAAAACACTTGAACAATTGAAAGTAGGAATTTGATTTCTGATATTCCCCATTAGACAAATTTTCAGGTCGTGTAATTTTACTACCTAAAAAATAGTGGTACAAATCTATTAAGAGATGATTTTTAGGCTTGAACAGCTTCGCTGAATCTTTTGTCTGTCCGTCCGTCCGTGAGTCTGTGTGTCCGTCTGCTGTGTGTATTGATTACTCAATATTAATGCGTTAAAGTCCCAACCCGAAAACAAGATTTAAGTTATGTGTTGATCATTAAAGCTCACCAAAGCGAAACCTAAAATGGTTCTATAGTTTACACACTAACTAATAAATAGCTACTTCATTAGAAGAGCTAGCAGCTT
Organism: Phalloptychus januarius; assembly: GCA_902982915.1. Classification (NCBI taxonomy): domain Eukaryota; kingdom Metazoa; phylum Chordata; class Actinopteri; order Cyprinodontiformes; family Poeciliidae; genus Phalloptychus; species Phalloptychus januarius. The sequence continues at coordinate 3,319,171 of CADWAE010000476.1, forward strand.
TTGTAGAGTCTACAATCTGCTGCTAAGTTGCTAACTCTAGTTTATGAACAGTTTGCATTAATTAGATTTGGTTTCTTTAATTGATGTCATAACTCTTGGAAATATTTACAATTGAATTTGTGTGTTTTACTTTTTTAATTTGTAGAAAAATGCATTAACCCTTTTTAAGCCTGTTAATCAGCAGTGAGCAGCTAAAGTGTGGAAAGGCGCATGACTTTAATGAGGTTTTTATTTATAGTAATTTGGCACTCTTCACTCTCCATACAGATAGGTTCTTTTGGGGAATTCTTGTTAAACCTTATTTGTTCGTCATAGAAAGCAGGAGGCCAATCCGGTCCTGCAGGTGCAGAACCAGCTTGCTTTCCTCTCACTCGTACAGCGTTGTTCAGTAAAGACACGGCAACCGCAGCTGATTCTGTCCTTTATCAATAAAAAACGCGCATCTTCTGCTATTTCTGTTTCAGATGGCACACCGGCTCCTAGCACGCAGAATCTGGACGCTCTCCGTGAAAGACGTCCGCTGCCTCCCGTCGTCCGCCGTCGCCTCGTCTTCGTTTTCCACCTCCCTCCATCCCGTCTCTAGCCGAGCGTCCTTCCTCGCCCCGTCGCGAACGCTCGCCGCTTCCCACGCCCTCCGCCGGGCGGTCTCCTTCAACGTTCAGGACAACGAGGACTTCACGGAGAGGGTCATCAACAGCGACCTGCCCGTGTTGGTCGACTTTCACGCACAGTGAGTGAAAGTCGAGCTTTAGTCGTTTTAGGAAAATCTGTAAATCCGTTGACTAAGTGTGAGCCGACGCCGAATAGGCAAGGAGAAGAATGCATCTACATTGCAGTCGTGTTATAGAAGCTTGAATTTATCTAACTTTCTGTTATTAGTAAATTTAGCAAGTCTTGTAATAAACTGCACAAGTGATCATAGTAGATAAATGTAGAGATGCAATACTTTGCATTTTTAAGGTTTCTCATGACAAGGGATCTTTTCAGGGAGGGAGTGTTCCAACTATGAGTCGTATCTTTAATTTCTAACAGAAACTTCAGAGCAATCCATCTCTGCTTTATCCTTCGTTGTAAGCGCCCAGGACTGTTCAACGTGTCACGTTTTGAGGTTGTGCTAAATTTATCAAACGGAAAGGCTCCTGGTTCCCATAGCAATTATTCCAGACACATTTTAAGCTTAAGAAAATCCCCTCGATGGCGAAGTTCTTTTCCTTTTTTCAGAAATGTTTGTGTCTGAATTCCCTTTCTTCAATAGAGCATCTGTAAGGAGAATCTAAATGAATCATTTTCAATACTCTCCTGTTGAAAATGTTCAGTGACATCCACAAAATTCACTGACCACCTCGGACGTTGGCTTCAGAGCTCTTGAAGACCTCCCCCGCCCCCAGCACCAATTTGCCAACCATGTGGTTGGGTGTTTGGGTTAAACCTTGCCTGACATTTGCCTTCCTACACAATTTTGCTACATTATCATTTCCCTTCAGTGTTCCTTCTGGGATTTCTCCCATTAAGCTGGATTTCTCAGAATGAATTTCATCCAGGCCAATCAGAGAACTGGAGACGTTGAGAATGATGATATTGAGTTTCTGCAGTTTTTCAGTTCTGGTCTGCCATGGGTTACATTTTGGCAATGACATTGGAGGAAGGAAACGAAGCCGTTCAGTACATGTTGGCCACGCCTCCAAATATTGAATAATTAAAGTTCTCTCTTTGCAATACGGGGTGATTGTTTACAACACACATAATTTCCACTAAACTTCATAGCTTCTTTCACGCATTACTACGTCACGGCCAAACTTTCGCAATTGGGTAAAGTCAGAGCCAATCGGTTTAAAACTGCGACAGAGTCCACGTGTCTAGCCAGCAATCGGTTGTCAGTAGCAGAGGGTCGAGACCCTTTGGACAAAGCGAAGCCAAGAACAAGGTAGGTTGAATCCCACCTGTCCAGTAAGAGTCCAACTGGCGGTGGAAACACTCTCTTGAATACACCGGACCGTAAAATAGCGTACTGACCGAACACGTAAAGACAGGAGTTGCTCCCTTTTGCTTTTCACAACACTTTGCTTGATGACAGCAGAAACTACTTGAGTTCTTGGTTCTGAGACGATTGGTAATGCAGTGTTGTACATCATTAGCTTGATGAAAAATACCAAATTTGAAAAAAATTATTTTGCGGCAGAATTAGGCGGTTTCACAAAGCTGCAATTGAAACACTTTTTTAGCATTGCACAAGTCTTGTGATCAACAACCAGATGTTACTAGTGGCGGATATGATGAGGAAAACAACAGGAAGTTGTAGGAGGATGATCTTGCAGCATGTTTTTTTAATGACCCATTGCATGAACAAACTTATTCACGTGTGATTTTTAATTGTGTCTCTTATTTAATGAAAACACGGCAATTGCGAAAGTATGTCTTTCTGACATTAGTGGAATATCTTGCGCACATTTGTAATGTAAACGCAGGTACTCAGTGGTTGTGGTGTTGTTTTTAGGTGGTGCGGTCCCTGTAAGATCCTCGGGCCGAGGTTGGAGAAGGCCGTTGCGAAACAGAAAGGCCGCGTTGCCATGGCAAAAGTTGACATCGACGATCACACAGACTTGGCTATTGAGTATGGGGTGAGTACTCTGCTAAACCGACCGCGTTGCTGCTTGGGAAGCTTAAGGCTCGAGTTACCTGGAGGTGTCTCTGTCCCCGTCCAGGTGTCTGCTGTTCCTACAGTCATCGCCATGAGGGGAGGAGACGTCATCGACCGCTTTGTGGGGATCAAAGACGATGATCAGCTGGACTCATTTGTCAGCAAAGTCATTGGACAATAAACCCCACCTAGCTGTACACCACCATTATGATGCTGTTACCTAAGATCATGGCATGTCAGGCAGGTGGTGCCGCAGTCCCACTTGGCCAACTCTTTAACACTCGTCTCTGGACAATCTGCTTCGGCTCTGGATTGTTGCTTCGGTCTTTTTCTCAGTTTTTCTTTTCTTGGTCCAGTGATAGACGGAGTATTAGGTCCATATTAAGGTAAAAAAAATTAATTATGAGAATAAGCATACAATTACAACAAAATAGTCATATTTTGAGTAAGTCAAAAACAATACAAAATAAAGTTGTATGAATATGAAAATAATAATTTTCAAAGTAATCCTACTATATTATGAAAATAAAGTCAAAATATTATGACTATTCTTGTAACGTAGCGACTTTATTCTCATAATGTTGCAACTCTATTGTCATAATTTTATATTTTCACTGACTTTATTAGCATGGCCCTAATTCTCCGTCATGACTTTTCAACATTTTAGCTCATTTTGTTTAGCAGTCTCTGAAAAATGTGATGGCTCCACGAATCTATTCTAATAGAGATGCCCACCTGTTCTGTCACTGTTGGGAAAGATGTCTGTACAAGAACTCGTTCATATTAACACGAGGGACGAACGTTTATAGTTTTAGCAGGGGAAGAGATTTGATTGTAAGAAGATAATGAATATGACATTGTTACCTGTAATTCCTGCTTTTGCCCACAAGAGGGTGGTGTTTCTCTAACATCTACCAGGTACACCATTGGTCATTTTACACCGTTATGCCTCATAATGTGAGAAAAGAAGATGGATGTGTGTGAGAGAGAATGTGTGTGTGTACTTCTGTGTCCTGACTGTGAACCTGAAGGCAAGCAGGAATTGCAAACATGAGCTTAGTTTTAGTTTATTACTAAAATGGACTCTATGTACAAACGCATGACAAAGTGAAGTAATAAAGGAATCGAGATGTTCTATATTTGAAGAAGGTGGATTTATTGTGCCTATTGCAGCATGAATAAATGACATCCTCTCCCTGCTCCAGAGCCCAAAGTGTTCATGTCCCTCAACGTTTTGCCATTTGTTCCACACCATAAACAGCTAATTTTATTGTGATTTTACGTGACAGAACCAGTGGTGGCCCAAGAAAATCCCCTTAGCGGTGGCCAGACCAGACAGAATTTCAGGCCAGCACAACTAAAAAAAACACAACCTTGGAAAACTTAAATTCTTTAGACATATTTGGTTTGAGACTAAATATTTTTGTAAACATTTTTTGAAAACGTGCATACAGTAGCGGTTTTCTGAAAGGGGTGAGGCATCCAAGAACTAGAAAATAAGTTACATCTCATCTGTCAGTTGTCCCCTGAACATATTTGCTACTACTGTTATGCATGCATAGCGAAGCAACTTTGCCTTAGTTGATGTTGAGATCTGTGATGAATACATTACCTGCTTTCTGCTGCTGCAAAAACAAGAAAGAAATTGTATAATTGCTTGCATTTTAATTGGTTGGAGTGTGAAGTGTGCTTTTAGTTACATTGACAGCACTAATAATTATCTCTATTTTTAATTACTTTATTGTGTTATACAGTTGTGTCTATATGCCTGTCTAGGACATAAACATAATTTGTCAAGAGGGGGCCGTGGTCCCCACTCTTCCCCCTCTTGGGGTCACCACTGAATAAACCAAGACAAAGTAGTTTCCAATTGGGAAATGGAAGGTAATTGACAGCTGAGTTTAACTACAAATGAAATTCTGAAAAGTGTTGTAGTGGGAAAGTATTCAGTCCCTGCAGAGTCAGAGTTTCAAGTCCGTTGGGGAGGAGAGAAGCTCCCCAATCATCTTATCTCTGTCAAAATCTTAGAAATGTTCTGGCACCCCAGCATTTATAGCAGAGCATAAAGAAGGAGTTTTAATAGCTGTTTTTATTATTTAAGACTATTGTAAAACTCAAGCAGCTCTGTGCAGATTTATTACCCACTACACCTCCCTCTCCTCCTCCCCTCTACCTTTTAGCAGGTTTTACAACCTCTAAATGTTTATTCTGAGCAGTGGAAGAGTCTTGCCACTTTTCCAGCTCCTGTTCAGCTGACTTTTTTTTTTCCTTCAAATTCTTTCTGCATTCACTCCTCCTTGTAAAACATGGGGCCCCATCTTGCTTGTGGCTCCTGGTAGAACTGTACCCAAATCTCTCTAAGGTCTGTTTAATCACGTCTGCTTCACTTCACCCTGCTGGAACTTACTCGCTTACACTTTGCTCGTTTCTGCTCATCTCATCTTACGGCGTTTTCATTTCATGCTGCATCACTTCGGAACCATTTGCCACACCTCTTGTTGATCCACTTCCCCGAGGCCTCCGTCTTGTTTTGCGGGCATGTTTCCTGTCAGTCAGCCAGTTTCAGCGGCTCGTTAAAAAAATGGCATGCTTCCATTAGTTCAACCACGGAGTCATTTGTGGAAATTTGATTTGCGCAGGGATGTGTTAAAACACGCATATAACAGGTTGATTTAATAACAACTTTCCCTCAAAACTGAGTGATTCACAATCCTCCTTTGGAGTTATTTGCACTGGAAACCCAGGCTGAACTGACTCACCTTTCTTACACGGTGGATTAAATATCTGGTTGTCTTTTACACATCGATTCAGTCCACATTTTTAAACTGTAATGTTTTTAAATTCCATCCCTTTGTTTTTTTTATCAAAATGTCCTTCTTTGAGAGGCTGCACAGTGGCGCAGTTGGTAGAGCTGTTGCCTTGCAGCGAGAAGGTTCTGGGTTCGATTCTTTCTGCATGGAGTTTGCATGTTCTCCCTGTGCTTGCATGGGTTCTCTCCGGGTACTCCGGCTTCCTCCCACAGTCCAAAAACATGACTGTCAGGTTAACTGGTCTCCCTAAATTCTCCCTAGGTGTCTGTGTGTGTGTGTGTGCATGGTTGTGTGTCTCTGTGTTGCCCTGCGGCAGACTGGCGACCTGTCCAGGGGGACCCTGCCTCTCGCCCGGAACATTAGCTGACGATAGGCATAGTGGGGTCAGTAACCCTCCTGACCCCACTAAGGGACAAGGGTGTACAGAAAATGAGCCCGTTGAGTTGTTAGATTTCTATTGTGTTTTTTTTTTCCTGCAGTAATCTAGAAATTCAAAATGCATGACTGTCCAGTAAGTCAAAGATGGCCTCCTCATTTGGTAGTGTGATGTTTCTCATCGGCAGAACTTTCTCAAAAGCCCTTCAGCTGTCAGATTGCCGTCATTTAGTCGGCCTCCGCTCTGTTATCTGTGTGTCTGGACATCTTTTTTGTTGTTGTTGTTGCTGCTCCGGCCACCATAAAAGCTCTCATCGCCGTTCCTGAAACGCCCACGCGCCACCCTCCACTTAACTAAATATCATGTCTCTAAATTACTGCTTTTATGTCGGCCCTCCGACAGCACCGTCTGCCCTCTTACTCACTCCTACATGGAACTGCATCTGTTATTATTATTTAGATTTATTTATTTTACACGGTTTAAGAACAACAACAAAATACAAGGCCTGCTTCTGTTCGGCCTTTCATTTTTAGTTTCACCCTCTGACCTCAGGGTGAAACTAAGCATCCGTTTCTTTCTCCAGAGCAAATGGGTTTTGATTTCTGCTTTGTTTAAAAGTTGCCATGGCTGCAGATGATAAAAAAAAAAAGATACGTTGGCGTTTTATCAGGGCATACTGTGAATAATTAACCTTGCAATAATGGGACGACACAGGAGGAGTTTTGGAAAGCGACTTTCGGCCGATGAGAACAGAAACTAAATGCTTTGCTGAGGATTTGCCCGCCTCACTAAAGTATTTGTACTTTTCCCCCATTTTGTTCCATTTTCCCAGCTATAAAAGTGAAAGGAAAAGTAAACAAGGCGTTCAGCTGAAGGAAATCTGAAAAGTGTGGCATGCGTTGGTTTTTAACCCCCTTTTTACTGTAAAACTGTTCAAGGCGATTGTAACAAATTACCAGGGAGAAAGTTGTGGGCAAGTTTCTTTTTAGCCAGATTATAAAACAATGACACGGACTCGGTTAGCAGCTAACCGTTAAACGGCTCTTATAACATTACAGGGGAGGGGCGGGCCAGGGAGAACCTCGGGATTTCATTGGATAAGCCCAATGTCTTTCAATAAAATCAACCAATGGGCTGGGTCGATAAAAATTATGTTTACTTTTTTTTAAAGTTATGACAGCATAGGGCCGCGAGATATAGACAGTAAATGCATCAGTCTGTATAGACGGTCAGTCCTCCCCTGGACAGAAGTTGAAACTGAATGCAGCTTTTTTTTTTGTTTTTTTTTTCAAATATCAACCCGCATTGCTCCAATTTACACGCCACTCAGTACTTTTACCGGCTTTTGGCCAGTGGCGAGTGCTAATATCCACCCCTCCTTCAAGATTGATCGAAAAAAAATATCTGCCTTTTTGATTAATCGATTAATCAAAAAGGCAAAAAAAAAAAGATCGACAGTGTCCCTAACACGCCGTGGTAGAGGTGAGGTCATGCGAGACTGTAGCAGCAAGTCAGTCATCAATTTCATCATCAGTTTTCCTCTCAGGACTTTCTAGGGAGAAAAAAAAAAATACTCAGCCCAATCCAGCCATGTCATTACCGAGCCCGCAGTAGACGGGATCATGAGCCGCTGACTGCGTAGATTAGATCACCAAAAAAAAAAAATAACAGCAGGGATCGGGGGTAGGTATGCATGCACACAGCTGCGTCCAAAGACAAAGCGATGAAGGAGGGAGGGGGGGGGGGAATTCCACCGGCGTTACATAAGCAGGTGCCACTGAAGCTGCTGGCCCAGATTCATAAAAAAGAGACAGATAAAAGACATTCCTGCGTCGCTCTGAGGTGTCTGCACTTCTGCGTGCAGTCACTTTTTGTTTGTGAATCATTCACCCAAAATCAGAGCGTATTCTGACAAGACCCGCGTTGAAGGCCTCATCCCTGAAGCTCAGGAATCCATCCGACACACAAGGCGGAGGAAAGAGGGGCGACTGACTGCGGCGATGACGACAGCTACCAAAGGTTCACAAGTCCCTCTCTTCTTCCGCCAAAAACAATAGACCACACCTCCACCCTCTCTCTCTCTTACCCAACCACTCTTGTGACCATATAAGGGCAAAAAAAGCGAGCCAAGGGGAGTGGGGGGGAGAAGCCAGCGGCTCTCGGCTTCACTGCCGCTGAGCAAAAAAAAACTCAGAGTAGCCAGAATTCTTCCGTCTCAGTTTTTTTTTTGCCTGCTTTTTGCCAGAGGCAGTGTTTGCTGTGAGTTTGTTTGAAATGATATCGCTTTTGTCACTGGGCCAAAAAAAAAATGCTTTAAGTAAGAGTGTTGGGGGACTTATGGAAGGAGGAAGGGTGTGTGTGTGTGGGTGTGTGTGTGTGTGTGTGTGTGTGTGTGTGTGTGTGTGTGTGTGTGTGTGTGTGGGAACTAGACTAAATCTGTAGCAGCAGTCAGATCTGGAAGGGCCTCAGACGATTCTGTGCTGACAGTAAATATGGAGACATATTTGTAGTTTAAACACAGGCTGCCCTCCTCGTCGGGTTTTACCTGATCCACGAGTGCTGCAAAGGTTCTTCATGTGACCTGAAGTTCTTGTCACGTTTACTAACTCAGACTTTGGAGTGACTGGAATTGTTTTTTTTAAAGGATGGATTATTTTGAAATGTTTTGAACAAGTAAACATCTGAAAAGTGCGGCACCACCGTGACCGTCTGTTCCCCAGAGTCGGCGCCTTTCACAGCTGGTGTTTTTGGGGTTTGGTTCAGCTAGTTAAGTTAGCTTTCAAAGCTTTCATGCAGTGCTTTCTTTCCGAAACACACTGCATAAAGAGTGTTGTTACGTCGATTTTCACTACTTCCCACAAATTGGATCTCTTCTGAACTTTGACTAGGTCAGTCTAATGCCAGGCAGCTCTGGCTGTATGTTTGCCGTCCTGTGGGAAGATCAACCTCTGTCGAGTCTCAGGTGTTTTGCAGTTTTCCAGCAGAATTTGTCCTGTAAACTCTACCAGCACTCACAGACCATGATGCTGCCACCACCATGCATAACACTTCAGAGAAATTTTGCTCTGGGCTTTGCTCAATATTCGCTTACAGCAATTTGTAGAGTTTTGCATGCAGGAAAGAACCAATTTTAAAGTTTGGGCCGATATTTGTTTCCAATATTAATACTGCTGTCGTGGCTGATATCTGATATTTATCGATGTTATGTATTGTCACTTTCCTTAAATAATGGCCAAAGTATTTTTAGCAAAAAACAAAACAAACATATTTCAGAAAGAAAGAGGTGGGTCACTTTTGGTAAAAAATGACTGACCATTTTTTAAAAGGTGAATACGTGAATTATATTTAATTACCCTCTTTATTTATCGGACCGATAATATGTTGCAAAACAGCCGATAATGAATGGATCCCTGAAATTTTCTAGAAAAAATTTGAGCTTTAAAATGTGAACACTTTCAAGTTTATTCTAGAAAATCTCTAAGATTAATCTAAAAAAAAAAATGTTTTTTGCTGCAAATTTTCAGCTTTCCAAGCTCAAATACTTCCACTTTTTTTTTTGGCCCTGGAAAAAAAAAACCCCAACTCAGATTAATGTCCATGTTATTTTTTTTTTCTCAAAAATTTCCAGAATTTTTAGCAAAAAGTTAATCATTTTTTATATATATTGTAATGCTCCTTTGTTTTCAACTATTTATAGTTGAAACAAAACAAAAAAATCAATAAAACGCGAAGGATAACATCCCAATAAAACACACTGAAGTTTCCACTAAAAAAAAACATACTAGAGGGAGTGTTGGTGCTTTTGCAACACACACACACACGAGGATCATGAATAAGGAGGAATCTGCAAAAGAAGAGACGAGCTGTGTTGCGTTCTTCCTCTACCCCAGATTCCTCCAGTTCTGTGAGTCAACATGCGCCTTATCAATACTTCCTGTGTGCTGATTAGTGAGGAGCGGACGGAGAAGCGAGGGGCAGGATGAGACCAAAGGACAGGAGGCCGAGTAAACATCCACCCACTCAGACATTGCAGCAGCCGCTCATGAACACTCCTCTTACTCTGGCTGCACACAGACATCCTTCACCTCAAGACGTCCGGAGGCTGTGCGCTGCGGACGACATAAATGTTCTCAGAACTTTAGTCTCACTCAGAAATAATGACGGCGGGGAGGAAACTTTTCAGGTAAGGAGATCCGGGCCAAGCCACTCCTTCCCAGATTCGACGGGAATCTGGGCACATGTCCAGATTCCCGCATGGCGGCCCGGACTCCACTCCCAAACAAGTCGTGCGTGAATTTTCACACACATGAATTCACGAAAGTAATTAACTGGGCGAGAGGGGATTGTGGTGGAGGTGGTGGTGGTGATGGTGGTGGTGGGGGGGTGCAGCGTGGATCTGAGGAGGTTTAGAGCGGCACTCCATCACCATGTGGTCTCTGAATGGGCTCCTTTCTTGCAGAGCGAATGATATAATGGCTCTGAGCTGAAACACACCCTGAATTACAGACACACCCTGCTGCTATTACAACCAACCTTGCGACGAGGAAGGAGGGAGCGAGGCGTTGAGGTCAGAGGTGTCCATATTTGGTCATTCATGCCTGCCTTTTTTTTTTTTTGACTGTAAGGTCTCCGTTCATGCCCCCCTTTCTGTTTGTTTTTGTCACTTTTACACCGATGCAACGGAAATTTTCTGTACTTTATATATTCACTCTCTCTCCCCGCCCCTGCATTCGTGAGCATCTGGTCTCGCTCAAGAAAACACACAACCTTTGACCTCTGAGCTGATATCTTAGCTACTTCCCGTCCGTTCTATAGGGGAGAGTTTTCCGGGTAGCCGCCGTCTTCTGCCAATCTGCTGAACGTATGGGAAAGCCAATGGAAACATTCCTATGATGTCGGCAGGCAGCGAGCAAACATAACACGCCGAGCTGGAAGCGTGATTTTAGGTTTGCCGCTGGGCACCGGTCATGATGTCCTAAGAGTGCAAAAAGGAGAACATTTCTTTCTTTTCTTTTCTTTTTGTTTGTTTGTTTGTTTGTTTGTGAGGTGCAGTGAATAAAATGCAGTTTGTGCAAAGGCTTCCTGTGGTGTTTGCAGCAGGTCTTGTTATTCCTGTCTCTTATCTGACGGGACTCGCTGCAGTGCGGCAGGACGACAAAACAAACGACAAGTCAAGTTCTGTTCTTTTTTTTTGTTTTTTAGCAGAACCACCTGATTCCTTTAAATCACTGGTACTCAAAGATTAGCATAAACACTGTCAACTCAAGCAATAAATCCCAAGATTTCCTGGCATTTCAAAAAATAGTAATATATTAGAAAGATGACTGTCAGTTTGGTAAGTTTTGAATGTCAAAAAAAATAAAAATAATAAAAAAAAAAAAAAATATATATATATATATATATATATATATATACATATATATATATACACCCCCTCCTCACCCCAGCAAGGAAAGATGAAAGCAAGGAAAGATGTTTCACATTACTGCTGCTTTTAATATCCAATATGGCTGCTGCATTTCTAAAACATAGCAATATAACTAAAGGATTTATTTCCATGGTGTGTTTCGCAAAAGCCATTTTTGAAATGTGGTGTCTTAACATGCAAAATGTACCAATGTAGGTAGCACTGGTATCAGTTCACTATGTCATCAAGTAGCTTAATAAAGTAACTTAGCACATCCAGTTTGGTTCCCAACTTGTAACTGTGCCATAATATGAGATGCTAACTGAAGTTAACACCTAATTCACTTACCTGGGACAGAAAAATACTCATATCCCAGTGAGTTTTTGAAACAATGAAGCAATTTCTGGAGCGGTTGTAAGCTAACAGGCGACTTTGTTGTAGGCTACAATGTAGCTGTTAGCCAACAACGGGGGATTCTGTTTCAGCTCATTTTAGCTACAAGTTAGCTTGAAAATTTTCAAATTTGTGCAATACAATGCTAATAGGCAGGCTATTAACCGCTGTAGAAAGTTTTAAGTTACTTGACCTCAAAGCCTGCAGTTAAATGAGGCCAGCTTAAAATGGCAGCCATGTTACTTTAGGTTTTTATACAGCTTTTAGCTGCTATTGCTAGCAGGAGACAGTTAAATGAGGCAGCTTAAAATGGCAGCCATATTACTTTAGGTTTTTATACAGGTTTTAGCTGCTATTGCTAACAGGAGGCAACAGTAGAAAGTTTTACGGCACCTGCTTTTTTTAAAAGCTGAATTACAATAGTCTTTATTTGACCAGATTGGAAAGGTTAAAAGGTTAATGGTGGTTTTCTTCCATTGCTTCATTTATGCCAATGGCTTTTTAATGGCTAATAAAGCAGCTAGCTCGTGACACAATGCTCCATCGTACAGGTCATTGTCTGTTCATGAGTGTGTCATCCTTTAAAATGCAGAACTTCAAAATTCTTCTTGTAGCAATCATGCTGCTTTTCAGAAAGAAAATGTCTAATTATCACCAGAAAAACTGCATAAACCTTTGGGATTGATCGCAGTCTGTTCATTATCACTTCAACACGACTTCTAATTTCTCTTCTATTTTCACAGTTGATTAACTTTTTTTTTATGTGTTTAACATAAAATCTGAGGACTATTTACATCACTTTGCTAATGTCTCCCTGCTGATTGTGAATTGGCTCTGAGTCTTTATTTCCTCTCTGAGTAAGAATCCCCACAGAACCGCTACGCAAAAACAGATACATTTAGTATCTATGCAGTTCTGCAGAGGTGTTACGATTACGTCCATCATTTCCCAGCCACGGCCTTCCCCCTAACACGGAACTCTTCCTTTTACTACTCACTTGAAGCATGTCCTGGATAGACCTTGATTTTACTGATAAAAGCATGTGTTGTCTCGCACTCTACTCCCCTTTTAAAATACGTTGCTTTTTTTTTCTCCTTCGCTTTCTAGCAATCAAGGCAAAAACAAACGTCAAGTGCGAGTTGGCAGTTGATGTGTTTTCCTTTGCTTCATTTAATTAGATCATCACCTGCAGCAGTTCCCATGAGTAGCAGGCGTGCCTGGTCACGAAGGCTGGTTCACCTGTTTCACAGACTGGAGCAAATCATCGAACTTGACAGCGCAGCATAACGTGTGTGCTCAGCGTTCTTGTGTCAAACGCAACTTTTTGAGAAAAATATCAAGAGTAGTGGTTTCGCACAAAGCTGAACGTATCACAATTTGTGCAAAATGGAAAAGGTTTAAAGGTTCTCATGCTCCTTAAAATGTTCTATGTTTTCTCACATTACAATCACAAACCACAATGGATTTTATTGGGGTTTTTCAACAAGAAGTAGAGCCTCAATGTGAAAGAGAATGAAGCATTTTTGCAAACAAAAATCTCAGTCAGGCACACCATGCACATGGTGATGGCAGCATCATACTGTGGGATCTTTATACTTTTAAAAACCACGTATCCTTTGGCTTCCACTTTTACAGCTATATGCTACGTTGTGTGTTGATCCATCACATCAAATGTTTAAAATATACATTGAAGTGATTTTAATGTGACAGAATGTGAAAAAGTTAAAAAGTTGTGAATACTTTGCTAATCGTCAAACAATTTGCTGTTGTCTTTCTGGGTTATTATTATTTTTTTCTTATTTTTCTTTTTGTCAAGTGTGCAACTATGAATTGTTTCTATTTCTGTGAAATATTTTCATTTCCATGGTAGAAACAGGTTCCAAAGCGGTTGGGTGATTTGACTTTACCACAAAGACACATTTGCAGAAGTAGTGGTGAATCTCAACTAGCGCAACACTTCTCACAGTCTACTTTCCTCTCCTTTTGACCTCTGACCTTTTTCAACAAGTTAAAAAACAAATGTGTTCTATGAATGAGAAGGTGCAAATATCACCTTCAATCAAGCAGACAATTTGGGCAACATATAAACACACACAAGAGTAAAAGGGGAGGATGTGAACACAAACACAGTGCACTTTTTATTTTTTTAATACATTTTGCATCATGTCTCACCTTCCTTCTACTTCACAATTGTGTTCTACTTCCTGCTTGTCTGTCGTATAAATGTCCAGCTTACTGTATTCTGTCACTGAATACTTCATGTGGAATTACTCAAACTTTTTTTGGGGCAAATTTGGACCACAAAACTACCAAACAGCTGGTTTCAAAGCACACGGTGTTCAAACTAAAGCATGCTGACACACAGGGGGAGACCCTCGGATAACGTAGCTCATCCTGAAAGTGACTGGTACTTATATGGTCATAAAAATCCTAAGCATGCACATACCAAGCTCATTAAACGCGGGGCTTATCGGCATCCCCTCTCCGCCCTCGTCTCTCAACTCTTTTCAAGTTCATTTTTTCTCTGTGGCGTTTGGATCCGCCTATCCGCTGTCAATCTTTTTTTTGTGCCCGCCTAATCCGGAATCCGATTGGCTGAAAGTGCTGGGGATTATCAAAAACCTTCAGTCATTGGCTAGTGGAACGCGGCGTGAAGAGTTGGCCCCGCCTCTTCGTGGACCGCACCCCGGCTCAAGTGAAATTAGGCGAACCAGTAAGCAGAGGGAGGAGGGAGCGAAGAAAGGAAAAAAAAAAAAAAAAAAAAAGCAGCAATAGAAACGGTGACTGAAGTTTAGGGGAGGAAGCGAGCACTGTAGTTTAGTCTGAACTCTCTGCTGTCGACAGGAAAAAGAAGTTTTGACTCCGGCGACGCTGACTGAGCCCTGCGGTTGTTGATAGCCATCTTCTGAAAGGCGAACAGCAACCAAAAACCAGGTAAGCTTACCTCTTTTTAGGCGCTCGTGCTTAGCTCGGTGCTGTTTTATAACTCATTCAGGAGGTCGCTCAGAGCAGCAAGTGCAGTGAACCAGGAAGCTCGGTTCGCTGGTTGACCGCTGCAACTTCAGCAACCGAGCTGGGTGGAGCGGCACCTCCTTCTGAGATTTAGCGGTAGTTTTCTTCCACTTAGCAACTCTAACGGATTTATCGGTTATTCTAAAGTAGCAGGCGCGTGCGAACGTTTTGGGGACACAGGCCGTCAAACTTAGCCGTAGCAGAGTGGCAGCTGGTGAGAGGCTAAACTGCAGAGCGGAGGAGGAGGCAGGAAGTGATTTACTTGAATGAATTGTTGGAAAACACGGTGAAGAGTTTAAACTCAGGTAGACGGGAAACGATGAGTTTTGTTTTTAAAGCCTCCAGCTTGGTAGCGGATGTTTGCTTAGCTTTTGGTTGGAGTTTTGGAAGAGTAGCGGTCAGAGACAGGCACGGTGTGTAACATGTCTGACTGGCAGCATGGCGTCACCGTTTTACCGGCGGACTTAAAAAAAAAAAAAAATCCCGGAGTTGTTCTTTGCCGCCCTTCACAGCTTTAACTTCAGACAACAACACCTATATATCGGACCGCTCTGATTTATAAAGGCTGCATGCACCTTTTTTTTTATAGAAAGCTTTATGCATATTCCTGAAATGACTCTGTATAATTTCGTCTGGTTGGGAATGAGTGGACACATTTCCGTTATATAAGATCTCATGGTCACTTTTACCGTTGGCTGTGTCAATAAAGTGTCCAGAGCTTATACGACAAAAAAGAACAAGGACAGCAAACATATCTTTCAAATGCTACCAAAATAATAGTTGCAACTAATTAACTAATGAGAACAGTTGCAGTCTTTTAATATCTCACTTTCTTCAACTATGTATGCACTTTTCTCTTATATGCACTTGATGATGTTTTCATCAATCTTTTTGGGATTTTTAAAAAACATTTTTGCTGTTGTTCGGTGGCTGGAATAAATCTAAATAATTTTTTATCGGCTTATTTAACAGACAGTATCACAAAATACCATGAGTTTACTTTAAATTAAAAATGACAGCTACAATTGTTTCAACTGCAGCAAAAACATTCTCCCAGGTATCAATATATAGACTTACGAGTAGAAAATCTCATTAAACTGGTAGCAGATTTCAAATGAATGTGTTTACTGTGCTGATTGGCCCATCTGCTCTGCATAGAGAAATGCTAGGAGTCTGTAATGCTTTATTGTAACAAGGTGATACGTTTGCTCACTTATCAGTCATGTTGTCTGCTCAGGTATGAAACCTGCTGCTTGCAGCTCGCCAGCTGATGTTTTGAAATAGTGTTAAAGTAACAGGTGATGATGGGAATCTGCCTGTTTCACAACCAGCAACATTTCCAAATAACTTGACTGAAAGTCTTGGAAGCATGGGAGAAACGTAGCGCGGCCTTGTGTCAGCCAGCTAACCGCTAGTGCAGCAACAAGTAGAGGAGGGGCAGCACTATCTTATGTATGTATAAGAAGCTTGTCGCCTCAATAAGGTGCTAGCGCTGCGGCTGACATACGAATACATCTCATGTTTACGTCCATCCGACTTACTGCGTTAACAAACTCATTCTTGTGTGGTTTTTAATAGCATTTCTTGTTTAACCGAAACGGCGCAATTGGTGCAAAATAGTTTCTTTTTTGACATTGGCAGAACATCGCAAGATGCTTTGGAATGGAAACGTGACAAAAAAGTTTCAAGTCCACTTTTTGCCTGGAGTTTTTTCAAAGGCATCCCAAAGCAAGCGGGATTGAAGCAATCCAGTTTTGTTAATTTGAGATTGAATGATGAATGCAGCCATTTTTTTTTACTAGCTTTGATGAGCTCTGTGTTTAAGGGAACTAATGAAAAGCCTTGAGCAGAGATAGCTGACGGACGCTCCATCAAGGCGCGTATGTTTTGTCTTTGTGCCCCAATGACAAAGAGCTGTCGGCATATATCTTGGTTAGTCGTTCATTTCAGAGCCTTTAATTGCAGTCTGGCTCAGCAAACCTTTTCATTCTGCTGGGAAAAAAAGAGAAAAGATCCAGATCCCGGGATATTAAGCCGTCATCCCTCTGGAGTCTGCAAGGTGTCACATTCTCATCAGGTCTCATCACGTTAACGTCGACTCAATGGGTAGGCTTTGTCAGTGCCATTAGTGTTTAGATGGCATGTCGTTGTTTGCACTGTGGCAGGCAAACAGTCTGCGGTATGCATGCCCTCCTTAATCGTTTGGCGAGTCGCAAACAGGGAGACTTGGTGTCTGAACCAGAAGCAAAACCATCCACAAAAGTCGCAATAAATCCTACAGATTATTCAAACAGTTTATTGCCGCCTACATGCATCGCTTTGGATGTGGTCAGGTACTCATCGGGAGTCTCTGTAGTTCAGCTTGTAATCGGAACCATATTTGTCGGATCAGCTGTTTTCTTCCAAGAATCAGTAAAACGTTCTACTTAAATGTCTAAATATGGTTCCACCAGCTCAAAGTTTCAAATTCTTCTCTTCTCTCAGGACAATGTTCCCTAAAAAGTCACATTGGGTGACACTGAGCGTGTCATATCCTGTTATTGCGTTATAGTCATCTTGTTAAATCACCTCCTGATATCGTATTGTGAAACTCTTTCTCTCTCGGGACAGGTTCTGTTCTTATAGCCAGTTTTGGTGCTGTTCTGGAGCCCCCTGCAGAGATTGTTGCATTCCATCATCCATGTGTCAGCAAAGTCCACACACAAGCGCCCCCCCACCCGGGAGAGTTTCGTACCGTGGGCTAGACGAAATTAAACGCAGACGACTTGCACTGCGAGCCGAAGCTGTTGGAAGGTTTCAGTCTTAGCGTATCGGAGGATGTCGGGTGGCAGCCTGAAAGCCATGACTGTCGTCTGTAGTGATGTCGTCTTGTTTTTTTTTTCCTTTTTCTTTAGGTTCTGAAACTATGAAAGCTTTGAAAGGCTGTTGTTGACTTTAGGATCTTGCTTTATTGCAAATGTGTAGCAGAGGTATGTCTGCCTTTATGAAAAACAAAATCTAGCTGCAAGATTTAGTTTTTCTTGAACTATAAGCTCTTTAGTTTACCATATGAACTTCAGTTTGTTTTCTCACTTCTCAAGCACGTCTGTATGTTGTAGCTGTTTGCTGCCAATTTGGGGAAGTCATGAGAATATAGTTTAGAGATACTGAGAGAAATCGCCTGCATGGTTTTGTTGTGCTTTGTCTATGAGGTTGACCGGCCCGGTCCGCACAAAAATTCAATACTTGTCAAACGGTGAAGAAACAAAAGGCTTGTCACAATAACAACTTTTGATTGATGATAAATTGTCCCAGAAGTTATTGCGACAAGCGATAATATGGTGGTTTTGTGACCAATTTTACGTAATGAACTGAGTGTGAGGGGGTGCGCATCAACTGTGCCGTCCCTGCACTTGCCCGTTGGCTTCACACACGCCATTTTTTCCAAATTATGCCTGGTCGTACACTTCCAGATTTCTTCTAACACAAAAACACGTGAGAACAACGTTCTCTTTTCATTCTGCTGGGAAAAAAAGAGAAAAGATCCAGATCCCGGGATATTAAGCCGTCATCCCTCTGGAGTCTGCAAGGTGTCACATTCTCATCAGGTCTCATCACGTTAAGTGGACTGCCCCAGAGCCCCTACCAATGGGCTTAGCAAGTTTTCTGGGGGAAACCCTGGATCAAGAAATATTCGTAGTCTAGAAATCTCATAGTTAAAGTTTGAAATACGAAACTGTGCCAACGGTTAATATGAAATACTTTCTCTTGCGGAGAAATTGGACCAAATCGATATCAGCTGGTTGGAAATCGACCACAAAGTTTGGTTCTTGTGGAAAAAATGATGATGTTCATATTCATGGTTTATGTCCTGTTTTTGTTTCTCTGCTGTGAAACAATCAAATCAGATTTGTTGTTATTTAGCTGTAGAATTAGTCGTAGCTTCTTTGAACCAATTAGGTTTCAACCTACTTGTTCAATTTAGGAAGAAAACGTTATGCATTTAAACGGCATGCAAATCTTTCAGGTTGACACTGCGCGACTATTTGCGAACCCCAAGTGTCGATGCACATTTAACCCACCACTTCACAGATTTTTAACTTCTTCTCTCACTTTATAGCTCACAGCCCCTCCTCCGTCTTCCTCTGCTCAACCTTCTTCTCACCACCCAGACCTTCCAGACCTTTCCTCCATCCTCTTCCCCACAGCAGCACCTGAAAGGCCTCATTAGCGTCGGACAATGCCTGGAAATGACTCCGGCTCAAACAATGTAAAGAAAAGGCTTGAGGCGCAGACCAAACCCTTCAACTATATGCGCTTTGTGCTTTTCACCTCTGCGGTCACGGCGTATTGCTTGATTAGACATCACCGCCCTTCAGTCTGTGAAGGGCGGTGATCTTTATCAAGAAGATTTAAGACTTCTCGATACAGGACCTTGATAAATCCCCGTAACTTACCCCCTTCCAAAAAAAAAAAAAAAGCGTAAAAAAAAACAAGAAGCTTTTTGACAGAAAGTTACTGTACATGTTGTAAAGCAGAGTTTCGTTTTGATGTGAGCAGCATACCTGTGTGGTTAATGCTGTCAAGATTGCCGAAGACGTGCATGACGCGCATTTCAGACTCTGAACTTTGCACCAGGCCGTGTAATTGTCTCATCTTCCTGCTGCCGTCCGTCATTTATCTACCACATGCAATCTAAATCAAGCTGCATGGCGTTTGCCCTCATTTCCAAATAAACATATGGTTGTTTGAGGATGCTGCGCAGTTGGTTAGCTCGTGACTCACAACAGATAAGTGATAAGGTAGAGAGACCACAAACGGGAACTGCATTAAAAAAAAAGAAATCACTGGGCTGAAGTAGAGAAGACGGCCTAGAGATGAAGTGAGTAGCAAGGAATTACGAGGTTTAAAGAAGAAGAGAGCAGCACTAATAATAAATCGTTTGATCCTTTGGAACTATTGGACGCGAAGCAGCATTCCTTTGAGGAGAAATACTGCTGACAAACAGGAATGTTGATTGAAGAAATCATTCAACGTCTGCCCAAAGGTTTACATTTATCTCTTTGAAAGAAAAAAAAAAAAAAAAGGCTGGTGCTCTTCCCTGTCGGTTATTGTCAAATAAACAGAAAGCTGTATGTTCAGTGTTGCAACGAGATAAGTTCTTGTATGATGGACGAGGAATTTGTTCTTTGGCCCTTTTTTTTTTTTTTTAAAAATGACAACCCATGTTCCCGATTATCTTTGCTCTTTGACGTTTAGCCTCAGCTTACAGCAAGTCTACGTTTCGGCTTCCAGCGGTTTCAACCACCCCAAAAAAAGTTGACGCTGGTCCAGCGTTGGACCACCTGGTGATTTGAGACTTCAAAAATATGGTAGTGATGTTACTGTAGAAACTAGTGAAACTGTTGAAATCAGCTGGTTTATTAGTCAATATGTTTGCTAGTGATATTGGATCTTTGGTCGATATCACCAAAGATATCGATATCGACCAAAATAAACTAAAATTTTAGCCAATTTTAAAAATTGGCTAAATTTTAAAAATCAGTTTTAGCCGTTAAACTGATTTAGCCAAATCAGTTTTATCGGCTAAAACTGATTTGGCCGATAACCGATATCTTTTCCTCGACCTACTTACTGAAACTACATGGCTTTCTCTACTGTGGAGTTAAAATAAGCATTTAAATATGCATTATCTTTGTAGCCTGCTACCAGATGCTAAAAAGGAGGCTGAAAACACTTTCAACTTGCATTATGTGTAATGTCAAATTTATGCATGACATTTGCTCTCTCTAAGATAGTGACAACACTCAAACCGTGCAAATCTGACCTGCTGTGCTGCAGGCATCATAAAATAACGCCTTGAGTTATTTTGATGGAATGGCTAATTTTTTTTTATTTTTATTTTTTACAGCCAATATCGGCCGATTTAAAATATTGTGCATTCCTAATGTTTGCTCACATATCCGACTCTGCTTGCGGTTTCAGCTCATTAGTAAAGCTGCTTACCTTATTTCCGTGGCTGGGTGCGGCTTTAGCTTCCACATCACATTGTGCTTTTAGTGACCGGATAATCTTTCTGAACAACTGCAGGACTGGCTTTCCTCCTCGTCAAAGCAACGTATTTTGAAAAGTCGCTCGGATATCTGTGGCCGGCCTAATTGCAGCCGAGTTGTGAAAGCGGCGTTTAAATTTAAAAATAAGCAAACATGGTTTAATTTGATGTAACTGTAATTAATCATCTGGCAGCCATTGGTTTAGCTGATGCGGGTCTATTTTTAGCCTGTAAAGTCTATAATTGAGCTGAAAATCTCTCCTTTCTAGAGGAATGTGCTGCTTCGTAATGCAAAATGACTTTAGCAGCAGCTATTCTTTGCTGCTGAGGTTTTTTTTTTTAAAGAAGGCCCAACACGTTACCCTACCTAAACAAAGTTCCCCAGATGGCAAAATAGCTTTCTCAACTTGTAATTTCCTCCTTCCTCCCCTTTCCTCTCCTCCGTTCGCCCCGCCCTTCCCTCTCCGAGATGAGCCTGGGCGAAGCAGCAAGAGGAGGAGGTGGAGGAGAGAGAGCCGTTCTCTTCCGGTTTTCTAAAAACCGAGCGCTTCATCGCTGATGGACGGCCAGAGAGCAGGGCCCCGACTCTGCAGAAACAGACTTGTGTATACGCTGGAACGGCTCATGTAAACGGTTGAAGTCAAACTGTCCGGAGCGTCAACGGCGCTAAACGAGAGGATGAGGATGAGGATGAGGATGTCAGCCAAGGATAAGAAGGCCTGCGCAGCGCTGTGATGGGATGCAGTTGGTGGGGAGTGAAGAGTTATTGACCCTGTGCTTCGATTGATGATGCTCGCAATGCAGCAGTAAATGCAGCACAGCTGGTTTATAGATTCCCCCCCTCACGCACACACACACACACACACACCCCCCCACACACACACACCGCTGGAGGAGGAGGAGAGTCTGTTTGTATTTGATCAGACTCTGTGTGAGGTTGTCTTGACTTTAAAAAAAAAAAAAAATTTTATTATCATTAGCTGTGTTAGCTCAAGGAAATGAAGCGAGGCAGAATGAGCGTTCAGTGATTGGACGGTCTGGGTTTAGACGGTTGGCTTTCTTCTCCAAATGAGGCCAAACTGCAGAAACACCAAATCCTCCCCAAGTGTTTCTGGTCTAGCTTGTTGCGCAAAGTATTTTTGGTACATTTAAATTAAGACGAAGCTAATTTAAAATGAACATTTTAGCCAGACGTAGGAGCTTGTTGTAAGTCAATAATTCCTTAATATGAATGGAAAATATTAAGGAAATACACTAAGATGAGACATTTTTCCCATGTTATAAGCGAAATAATCAACTTTTGAACTATTAGTTTTTCCATCAATACTAAGGAACTGATTTGAAACAAACTCCTATTTCTTTCCAGGAAGTTACTTGTAAGTTATTTTCAAATGCATTAGAAACTAAACCAAAAATGCTTGATAAGGTGTCTTGTTTTTTTTTTGTTTTTTTTGCAGAGCAGTTTGGCCTCTTCTTTCCCTTCCCTCTCATTCCTGAATGTTTTCCTCCATGTTCAGGCTGTTGTGTTACTTTGTCACTTCGCAACAACAGTCTAGTCTTTGGACTCCTTCTTCCTCTGCTTCGTGTTGCCTCATGGTTCCTCTTCCTCATCAAGGTTCCCTTTTATTGCAGCTTTTTCAGGCTGAACCATATCATTACAGTGTTAAATTGTGTTATTAACACTGAACATCCGTCGTCACATTGTTCCCACTACAAGATTTTTAGCATCTTATTCACTGGAGCGCGTTAGGATTTATAGATCTCGTGAGTTTGATTGCTCTCCTTTATTATTATTGTTCTTTATTGTCAACATCCAGAGCTTCAGGAAGCGGCTGAGCTTTTAAACTGGCTGGACGGGTTTCTTTGTCCCTCCTCTACTTTCTATATAGAACAGCGCTTGGAGAACCAAAATAGCAGACGGAGTCATTTTTAGTCCCCAGTCCTCTGGAGAAATGGTTTGTGTGTCGAAGTCGTTTTCTGTGTCAAGCGCTCGAGTCCGACCACACCAGACATCATCGTTCGAGGACCGGGATGTAACGAATATTTCAAATAAACGTGGAATTAAATAAATGGAACGTAGAAAATTGCTTATCTCAGAAGTTTGGTAGAAAAAATAAATCTGTGTATTTAAATCTGTACATTTATTGTTGCTTTGATGCAGAGCAGCTCTGACCGTCAAATAGGGTTAATAAGAATGCTGAGGTATAAATTAAACAATTTGTTAATTTCTCTTTCTATTTCAATATTAATACATTTATATTTTCTTTTTTTGCATGTGCATGTTTTTGCATCTTCCTGATGATCTAATTTCTGGAGTCTGCAATCCATACTGTCCAAACAGGGAAAAAAAAAATACTTGTTTAGGCGAAAACTTTAACTGACCTTCTGAAGAAAAAAAAAAGACAAATTTTTTTGTATTGAGGAAATGCATTTTTAAAGAGCAATTATACTTTCAGTTTTGACTTTTAAATAGAGAAAAAAGTTGGTTGGGATCCTGATATTTGTGGAAAGTTATCCAAAAATGAAAAAAACAAAACACATTATTTCCAACATGGTGAAGGAAAAAAAATTATTTATGAATTTATGATCAGTACTTTAAGTGTCGTTTTAATGAAATTATTTAATGCAAATAAAAAAACAGGTAAAAGCTGAATTTGTTTGGTTTTCCAAATGTCTGTGACATCCATCGTCGATGACATTTGCATCCAGTTCTCCGCGTGTCGGTGAACGACCTCTGCAGCTTCGCAGAAGAACGATTATTGCACCGACGGGCCAAACAAAGACGAGAGGAAGCCTCCTCAGACATGAAAACATGTCTGAGGAAGATGGAAGACGAGGAGGAGGGAAGACAGAAGACATAAATTCGCGGAATGCCTTTGCTGGTTGGTCCTCCCTGATAACGGGTTAGCATGGGAGGAATGTGACCCTGAAAAGGCTGGATAAACAGCGAGGAAGGAGGGGAGGTAACGCTCGGCAGACGGGAGAGGGATCTGTGGGACGGAGAGGAGGAAGCTCGTCGCCAGCAGAGAGGAACAAACACAGTTGGTTCGCCCCACGGATGAGCTGGTAGATGAAGTCAGCAGTGAAGGTTATCAGCTGCTGTTCAGCCTGTAGACCAGGGAGTCATGAGAAAAATCAGTTGTCTGCTGGAGCACATTATAAGGCAAAACCTCTAATTTCTGGAACGGCACATGAAGTATTGGGAGTATCCCATGGCGACTGGGCAGCCTTGTAAGTCGAGGCGCATCAGTCAGGACGTTAGAAATAAAACCATACAACTCTAAAGCTTTGACTAACTGATACCAATTTGTGCTAAGTTCATATTTAGAAACTGCAATATTGTAGTTGTATTATTTATACGGCAGATTTGTCAAGTGGTGGAGGAAGCAGTCAGTGTAAAACAAGGTTCTTTTATTTTCTTTTTCCCATTTAAAAAAAAATTACTACTATTAACCAGTCGTAGTGGTGGGCAATACCACCACTTTGAAATTTTAACAAGATATTTTGCAGTATCACTGTGATAACAATGAAAGTGATGCTTAAAACAATTTACCTTTTTTATGCAACTGTGTGACCACGACAGACACAAATAATGTTCTTGAAAATCAAAATATCATTAGATTTTTCAAAATGATATTTTGAAAAATCATTTATAAAAATAAATAACGATGTGCCAAACGCCCACTCCTAATTGTCGTCAAGTCCTGCTGCCTTAGGCCTCTCATATTGGTGGCTAGTGCAGGCAGAACAGAAACATTCATGATTGACTAAAGATCTTTATCTTAACACTGAGGTTTCCAAAAACCTGTCAAGACTCCTAAAGCCAGTGTGCTTCCTGTTATCTGCTAAAACTCTGGCTCTCCTTCTCAGTATAATGAATAAACTGCAGCTTCATTTAAAATAGCTTACGCTTGGTTGGCACATGATATCACTGGTATTTATTTTCCACCAACTTGGGTTTCTATAGGTAAATAAAATGTTTAAGAACTGAAAATTTGATTCATCTGTAAAAGCCCTACCACCATATTTTGATGCCTAGATGTTTGTGTACACCAAGTAATATAAGTAAAAAAACAAAAATAATCAGATTTCAGATAGTTTGCCCAATCCGGGCAGCTTAATCTGAACCTAATTTCTTGTTGCCGCTCTACTTACGTCTACAAAGTTTTGACTAATCTCACTTGTAAAACAAAAAACAACCCAATTAGTCATACTAAGAGTATAGTGTGTCATTCTGTAATATTTCATTCCTGAGCCTTTCTTGTTGTTTATAATTTCATCAAAGCTTTGAGAAATCCCAACTTGTTGGGGTTTAAGTGTCGTTCTTCCTGTAAAAGTCTATGAACTCAGCAATGGATCATCCATTTCCCACAGGGCAACTCGCTTTGTAGCAGTCGGTGAAAGCATTCAAACTTAATCTGACCTCTGCTGTGATTTTTTTTCTCGCCGCTTTTGGAAACTGCTGAGCATAAGACAGCTCTGTGTCCCATCAGCTGTGGTGTCGCTGCGAAAATGGTGTCGCGCTCCTGCAGTTTTGGAATGATAATTGGGCCGATGAAGCCCGGGGCTGCGCTGTCGGTCGCAGTGGCCCGCGCTGGGTTAATTCCTCACAGCGCTGTAGCTCCATTACGACTTTGATGACTTGGATTTTGCACACTTTCTCCTTCCTGGTTCTGGTTCTACCGGTTGAGTCACTTTCTGGAAAGCGAGGGCATTATGCCGCTCTGTCAATAAGATGTTTACGAGCACAAAGCTGTGTGCAAAAAAATTTTCACGAGTGACTGTGGAAAATGCAGCGTTGCACTTGGACATATGCAAACAAGAAATGAGTACAAACTACTTTTTCGGGGGGTTTATTCCGAATTTTACCTCAGTTTTTTCATGTTGCAGGAAGAGTTTCATTCTCTTCTTTCATTCTCGCCTTTAAATTACTGAACTTATTCTGAACTTGATTTGTTTCAAAACCAGTTTCCAGTTCATATTGGGTCTTTTTCCCATTCAGACTTTGGTTTACAAAATACTCAGAAAGCCATTTCTTTGTTCCTGTTACTGTCGTCCTTTGAGATCAATAGAGCATCGGAGTCAAGATAGTGATGTGTTTTTAGCATGCGCTCTGCTAGATTAAAAAAAGCTAATCTTTCACTAAAGCGATTAAATTTCGAGTTGCAAAGATGGTTTTAAGATTCAACGAGATTAGAGCACAAAGTGCTTAGAAATTGAGGCAATGCAAATTGAAACTTGACTGACAGAAAATGGTCGGATATGCAAGATGTTAGCAACTCAGCTCCACCTCGTTCAGCTCCTTCAGACTAGCCAGCAGCAATCAGCGAACATCTGATAGAACTGCAGATCAGCTGAGCTCATTGTAGAGCCGCTTTTCAATGCAACGCTGTTAAAAACGTAGCTAAAGGGTTAATACAGGAGCCATGCTGTGATGATTTCCTCAGAAAGAACAGGAGTTTTTAAAGAGACAGAGGCCCAATTACAAGGAGTTAAATCACAAAGTAAAATTTCTTTTAACCCATAGTTGATATCCAGCATTTTTATAACTATTGAAGTTTACACAGGGACTTGATTGCGCTATAAAAAGGCACTGTGTGGCTTCAGCGTCCAATAATGTCTTAAACTGTTATGAAAGGTGAAAATGGCCAGATTGTTGGTGGGAATGTTTTGTTAGATGCACAAAATCTTTACAGTTTTTGAAATTAAATGATAGAAAACATCCAGCAATGAACTTGTACAACTTCATGTCTTTATTTATTTTTGCTTTTATTATCCTTACTACACTGAATCTGTGTCTGTTCTAACCGTTGCCCCTCTCTTTCCACCGACACAGCCACCATGTCAGACGCGGACAAGTTTCTGTACGTGGACCGCAACCTGGTCAACAACCCGCTGGCGCAGGCCGACTGGGCCACCAAGAAGCTGGTATGGGTCCCCTCGGAGCGCCTGGGCTTCGAGGCCGGCTCCATCAAGGAGGAGCGCGGCGACGAGTGCACCGTGGAGCTGGCCGACTCCGGGAAAAAGATCAAGGTGAACAAGGACGACATCCAGAAGATGAACCCGCCCAAGTTCAGCAAGGTGGAGGACATGGCCGAGCTCACCTGCCTCAACGAAGCGTCCGTGCTGCACAACCTGAAGGAGAGATACTACTCTGGCCTCATTTACGTGAGTGTGATGCGAGATTGCACGTGTTTATGTGCTTGTACCCGTACGCTAAAGCAACGGACGTTTCTACTTCCTGCTCCGCGAGTTCCTCTGGCTTTTGCGAGACATCTCCAGTCTGTTTTGATCTTGGTTCCAATCGAGTTATCTTCTCGTTAAGCCACCCGTGGCTCAAGACGTTCACACACACATTGTGTGTGTGAACTGCAAATGGAAATGGAAAGAAAATGTGCAATCTGTTAACATTCCCCTCCGTCTTCTTCATCTTGAAACTATCCTGCAGTACTGTAATGTTTGCTGCTTTCTCTCTGTTTGGGATCGAGTCATATAAACAGGAAGCTCCAGAGAACAATGTGCTCCAGAGCGCAAGAGATTTAAAAAAAAAAAGAAAGTGAGAAATAACGGCACCAGTCAAGGCTTTTCATAAAGGGGGCATGGAATGTAAACCATGTTGTAACGCTCATTACTTTCCCCTATAATTAATGTTATTTACTCTCATGTTTCTGTCCTGGGAGTGATTTTATCCCTTTGACACACAGTTGTGACCCGGTCATATCAACAAAGAGCGTTCTTCCCCCTCCTCCTCCCTCTCTTCTCCACAGATCCATTCTATGGATGATTGCATTGCTCCACACTCAAAATGGAGACTGACTCAGGGGGAAACGATGTGCACTGTAGACGAAGATTTTCACGTTTTGATGTAAATGTAAAAAGCGAGTTTTTGATCAGTCATGCATTGCATGAACACTCCTCAGTTTAAACTTGTAGCTGGGTGGAGCGCCGATTACATAACTTAGCATTACAAACCAGAGTTCATGTGAAAATTTCAGCGATGAGGTAATAAAATATGGGGCAGTGTTATTACACAAGTTAGCAAAGCTGCAAGCAAAGTGTGATTATGCGGTTTAACTGCCCCCGCGGCAAGGAGGGAATTTATTCCCAGTATGTCAAACCATTCTGGTACTTTTCCTCCATATGGTGTTCAGTAACTATTCATGTTTCAAAAATTTTCCTTTTTTTTTTAGATTTTAAAGGGACAGCTTTATGTAAAATTGACTTTTTTGAGCTTTGCATCATGCTCTAATGTAATTCCCTCATCAAAACCATGCCTTGAATGTTGCCTTGATTCTCTCGTGCATGTTTGAGAAATCCTTTAATCTCCCATGACAACCACTCGGATGTGTAAGACGCCCGGGTGGACCTAGCCCCGCCTCCGAGGATGAAGCTCCTCCTCTGAGCTGCGGTTCTCATCATAACAGTGTCCTAGAGAATTAGTTTAAACCGCACAGCAACAGTGGAAGCTTTAATTATGATATAAATATAAAAATAACACTGTGACTGTACAAAAATAGAAGTACATCAACTTACTATTTTATTACACTTTTTTGGTGTCCTGATCTGATTTTGATTTTGGTAATCGGTCAGATATCAACTAAAAAAACAAGTTATCTGAAGTCTCTGATGGAAGCACTCCACTCCAGGAATTAGTCCGCCCCAGAATTTCTGTCCAGCAGCCTTTGCTTCCCACACTCAAATGTATTGATTAATAACAAGTGGGTTGGTTGTTTGTCATACCATCTGTTTTCTGTGTGAGTAATAAAACTCGATCAAGTCTTTTCTAACATTCCACACTGGGAAAATAAAAAATAAAATTATGTGTGATTCACTCTGATATCAACTCAATATCGGTATCGACCCATACTCAAAGCTGCGATATGTGTATCGTATCAGAAGTGGAAAAGTTGTATTGAGACCCCCCTAGTGGGGGCATTATACCCAATATACAATTTTCCTAATACCTTTTGACAATCTGTTAACTAATCTTTAAAAAAAAAAACAACAAAAAAAAGCCCACCTATGTATTCATTATTTGAAGGCAATATTTTCTAACTTGTTTCATGTCTGTTCCGCAGACGTACTCCGGTCTGTTCTGCGTGGTGATCAACCCCTACAAGAACCTGCCCATCTACTCCGAGGAGATCGTGGAGATGTACAAGGGCAAGAAGAGGCACGAAATGCCCCCCCACATCTACGCCATCACCGACACGGCGTACAGGAGCATGATGCAGGGTGAGCGGCTACGGCGTTCGTCTTTCACAAACAAAATCGCAAGCAAACATCCCGCTTCAGCCAGCCGTTTTCCTCCTTTTGCCGCGGTGTGTAATCAGTGACCGTTTAGCAGCCATGGCTCCGGAGTTGGGATTTCCTGTAGAGGGTGTTTCTTAAATCCACCTCCTGTATGGCTTTCCTTCCCCCCCCCACCCCCCCTCCCAGAACTCCCTTGGATGCAGTGCATACCACATTAGTTAATCCTCCCAATGGTGTAAATTTTTTTTCTTTTTTCTCCCCTCCACACATTGTACTCCAGACCACATTTCAGGGGGCAATAGAAAAATTAGGCAGTTGGAAGCGTTTCAGTCACAGGAAGCCGGATATTGATTTCCTGTCTGCGCCTAGTGTACTTCCTGTTGCATGGGCGAACACTTGTACACGCTGTGTTGATAAAACGACGCTCATGACGTTTCTGTGCAGAACTGACAGCATCCATATTTCTATCCTCCTTTTTGTTGCAGATCGGGAGGATCAGTCTATTCTTTGCACGTAAGTAACCAAGTTTCAACCGTGCCCGTCTCCGCTCACATTCTTCCTTTATTTTCTTATCTGATTGCATTTTTCTTTCTTTTCTTTTTTTTGCTTGTATGTCGTCTCCAGAGGCGAGTCTGGTGCTGGTAAGACGGAGAACACCAAGAAGGTCATCCAGTATCTTGCTCATGTGGCTTCTTCCCACAAGACGAAGAAAGACCAGGTCGGTCCAGCCTGGCGTTTTACTGCCTCCATCTTTTTTTTTTTTTTTTTTTAACATATCAATTTAGTCCAAAAGCATTGTTTAATTTAGCTCTTCCTGTTAAAGCTGCATACCGATGTGTATCTGTGTGGACTGTAAACGATTGTTTTCTTCAGTAAGAAATCCGGCAGCGTTCTGCTCTAAAGCAGAACCACCATTTCTTTTCTTTTTTTTTCTGGATGTCAAAACTGACTTTATCTGATGTTTTTGTTGAGTTTTATCGAACCAGAAAGTTGCGCAAAGCAGGAGAACCTGTTCACATGTGATGCAGCAAAGAGTACCCCGCAGGGGCTTTAAAGAAACCACACCTTTCATCCCTTTTTGAGGTTGTTTTTCTTTTTTTTCCCTCCCCCATCAACAGGGTTCATACCTGTCACATGTGAGTTTATCCTTCCTCCTCCACCTGCTTCTGTCACCATGTTCTTTTTTTTCCCCCTATCTTTTCTCCTCCCCCCTTCTCCTTCTCTTCCCACCCGCTCGCTGAAGCCTGCTCTGTTTTGGGAGTCACTTTGTATGGAGGGCAGAGGTGACATGTCTTGCCAGCCATTAGGAAGTCGGGAGGAAGTTTGTTTGCAGCTCATTGGCAGCCGTACATGTTCCAGTGAAAAGTTCAACCGGACAATAGTAGTGGAAGAAGGCGTGGAGGGTGGGGGCGGTCTGTACTGATGGAAATGTATCCACCAAATTTTTATTTTTTTGGGGTTATTTTCCCTTTTAATTTGTCTGGTTGAATTTTTCATCAAAGCGCTATTTTATTTATTGTGCAAAAAAAAAAAATCCCGAATTGCTTTTTTGTTTTTGCTTTGTTTTCCAAGAAGGCTTTAAATTTGTTACTAAAGATGTTTACATTTTACACAGTGACTTGCAAATGTTTTTGTTGAGATGTGTTTTTGTGTCAGACCAACAAAATGTTGCGTTTACTGGCCAATGGAAAGTAAAATTCTGCATGGATTTAAAAAAATATATATCGTAAGTGATAAACTGGAAAGAATCTGCAGTCCAGTTGTTTATGGCCTCCTTTGATTTGATGTTTTTTCCAATTCAGTCAGAAATCAAATATCTTCTTTGCTTCAAAGCAAAAATTTAAGCAACTTGACTGAAAAGGTCCATGCAGAAGCACAAGGCTTACATTTCTACCTCCAAATTAAACTAAGTTACCCCCTTCGTAAGGCATCATATAGTTGCTCATCCTGTTTGATAATCAACTGAAGCACATAGGCAGAGATGCAATGCTTTCAAATGGCCTACTCAAAGTCCAGTAAATCCAACTGAGTCTGGGAGAAGACTCTTCTGTAGCCATATTTATTTATCAGATAAGTAGGGGCTTGAATACATGTTTTCCACACTTTTCATCTTTTTATTACTACAAAAAAAAAAAGCTGAAAATTATGCATAATTTTCCTTCCTCTTCCAAATATACTTTACATCGTCTGACAACTAATATTCTAATAAATCACATTAAAGTTTGAGTTTGCAACCTGACTGAACATAAAAATATATATTAATAATAATTAAAAAAAAAGTTAAAACATTTTGCAAGGCACTGTGTATTGTTGAGTATGTGTTCATCCTTCAACACGAATCATTTTGAACTCGTCATGTTTGTTTCGGACATTTTTATTTCTGTGTGTGTGTGTTTTTAACCGTTCACCAAGGGTTTCTTAAAGCCTTAAATTAAATAAGGAAGGACTGAAACGTTCCCTCCACTGAGGCTTCACTGCACTATTCTTCTCTGTATCAGGTGCTGGGATTGTTGACGGTCTCTGGGTCTGGGTTGTTGTTGTTGGGGCACTAATGCGTCATGTGTTGGGTTTTATGCTTGGGTGCGAAATGTGCGTCGCTGCTGCTGGTCTGTGTTGTTTATTTAAATGTTGTGTTTGTTTTTTTCCTTCTTCGATGTAAATTAAATATGATCAATCAGCAAATATTAATATACCAGAATATTTCATTTTTTTAATAATAAAATGAAAACCAGCTAAATGATTTTTAGACCAAATCTGAGTCTTTGTTTATTGTTCTGATGGTAGAACGGTAAACAAATACTTTGGGTGACAAACACCTTATGCAAAATTGTTATCATGATATGACTGAGTAAGAGGGCCACATTAAGAAAATTTTAAATAAAATAAATTTATAAGAAAAAAGTCAAAAATGATATGCCGGTAATGTTATGACTTTATTCTCGCATTATTACAACTTTATTCTTGTAATACAACTGTTGTTGTAATACTACAACTTTATACTTGGATTTGAATAACTTTATTATTTTTGTTTTATTTTTCATTTTTTCTTGATATGGTCCGATTATTCCATCGCATTATGAAGTATGAATTTTAACTTTTTTTTTTTTTTTACATTCTTTGCAAATTTGTTACCTTCCACTAGGGGGAGCTGGAGAAGCAGCTACTTCAGGCTAATCCCATCCTGGAAGCCTTTGGAAATGCCAAAACCGTCAAAAATGACAACTCTTCCAGATTTGTATGAATTATTACAGTTAAGATTTCTAATAAAATTTTAAGTTTCACATTTTGGTTTAAAATGATCAACTTTTCTCCTTGCAGGGAAAATTCATTAGAATCAACTTCGATGTCAACGGCTACATCGTCGGTGCCAATATTGAAACCTGTATCCTGATTACTGAGATGACGTAGTTTTCCTTCCTGCCTTCTTCGAATGATTTAGGAATCGATTGCTCGACCTGCTAAATTAGTTGTCGAAACCTTTCCTTGACAAACCGACCTCAAGACCTGCTGGAGAAATCCCGTGCCATTCGCCAGGCTAAAGACGAGAGGACGTTTCACGTTTTCTACTATATGCTCACAGGAGCAGGAGACAAGCTGCGAAGTAAGCCGCTGCTCGAATATTCAGTGGAAGGTTTACTATTCGCCACGTTCTTACAAAGTCACTCGGAATGAAAATCTAATGTCTCCATTTTGCCGTTGTCCACAGACGAGCTTCTCCTTGAAAACTACAACAATTACCGATTCCTTTCCAATGGAAACGTCACCATCCCGGGACAGCAGGACAAGGATCTGTTCACAGAAACCATGGAGGCCTTTAGGATCATGGGGATCCCAGAGGACGAGCAGATCGGTAAGGAAACAACCTCTAGCATTTACATCACAGGTCTGGAAAACCTCTGGATATCTTGACTGTTCCTGGTCCCAATTTCCAGATTTATAACCACATTTCTTGCCTGATAGTCTATCCCGCCTCGTGTCCAGCTTTCAATGTTTTATTTTATGTGACAGGTATTTGGGTGTTGAGTTCCCTGTCCTCTGCAGTTGTCCTCTTAATGTTTAAGTTCTTTAAAAAAAAATATGAAGGGGGGGGGAAAAAAAACTTTTTAGTACCTTGTAAAACCAATGTCCTGTTGAACCACAGCAGTCTGTTTTATAGTAACTATAAAACAATGTAAATGTTTTCAGTGAGAATGCGAGCAGCAGCGTCGTGGATCGACGTCACATAAACTTGATGCATTTCTGCTCACTTCCTTGTTTGCCTAGGCATGTTGAAGGTGGTGGCCGCAGTGCTGCAGCTTGGAAACATGAGCTTCAAGAAGGAACGGCACACAGACCAAGCCTCAATGCCTGACAATACAGGTAAAGATGAGCCTCATCTCCGCACATCAAGGACCCTTCCCCCCCAACCAGCTGCGATAATGCCGTTTCTCTGCACCAGCTGCCCAGAAGGTGTGCCACCTCATGGGCATGAACGTGACGGACTTCACCAGGGCCATCCTGTCCCCCAGAATCAAAGTGGGCCGAGACTACGTCCAGAAGGCTCAGACTCAGGAGCAGGCGGAGTTCGCCGTGGAGGCCCTGGCCAAGGCTACCTACGAGCGGATGTTCCGCTGGCTGGTCATGAGAATCAACAAAGCGCTGGACAAGACAAAGAGACAGGGAGCCTCCTTCATCGGCATCCTGGACATCGCCGGCTTTGAGATCTTCGAGGTGGAAAAACGAACCTTCCTGGAAGAGTTTGGCGTCGTCGATCGGCGGGGTTCTGAGCAGTTTCCTCTTCTCTTTCCAGCTGAACTCCTTCGAGCAGCTGTGCATTAACTACACCAACGAGAAGCTGCAGCAGCTCTTCAACCACACCATGTTCATCCTGGAGCAGGAGGAGTACCAGAGGGAGGGCATTGAGTGGAGCTTCATCGACTTCGGCCTCGACCTGCAGCCGTGCATCGACCTCATCGAGAAACCCGTTGGTCCCTCTGCTCTTTCCATATTTTAATGCGTGAAGATTTCTTACCAATACATTGTCCAACATTGTCTCTTTTTCTCTCCTGCCTCCAGGCCAGTCCTCCTGGCATCCTGGCTTTGCTGGACGAGGAGTGCTGGTTTCCCAAGGCAACGGACAAGAGCTTTGTGGAGAAGGTGGTCCAGGAGCAGGGCACGCACCCCAAGTTCCACAAGCCCAAGAAACTGAAGGACGAAGCAGATTTCTGCATCATTCACTACGCTGGCAAGGTAGACCTGCACACTCTGTCAAACAAAATGGCGGCTCTGGGTCTGCTGACATCACTCTGAACTATGGAAACCAAATTTTTCCCCAAAATGAAACCCTCAAAAACCAAAGACTCAGCCCTAAACCGTAAACCACGCTTGAGATTTCCTAACGATGCGTCTCCTGTCAGGTGGATTACAAAGCGGACGAGTGGCTGATGAAGAACATGGACCCCCTGAACGACAACGTCGCCACGCTCCTCAACCAGTCCACCGACAAGTTTGTGTCTGAGCTCTGGAGGGACGGTGAGTTCAGGCGGACGTGGCTTCAGTAGTTCTCAGGTCTCTTCTCTGAACCGTTCATAGTTCTCACTTGTTCTACTGTCCGGTGTGTCGGCCTCCGTCTTTACCTTTCTTGTCAAACCCCTGCTGGTCGTTTGTCCGATTCTTCCTCCGTTCGGCCCCGTTCTCGTCTGTCGTCTTTTTTTGTTTTTCCTGTCGGCTCTCAGAGGTACAGCATTGTCAGAGAGCTTATTTTTACCAACGTTTTCCTATTCTGCACTCTGATTCAGGTGAAACGGTTTCTTTCTTACTATTATCCCCCCCTTCCCCCCTTCCCCCCTTCTGTTTGTCTCGTGTGTCAATTATTATCATTATTATAAGCCATAAAAGATTTTTTGAAAACAGCCATTTTTTTTTTCTTATCCCATACTGAAAATGCAGACTACTGGCCTTAAAAAAACCCCAAAACGAATAACTGTGTAATACTCTCTGGGTCTTTGTTGCTCTTTCATTGGACTCTCCTTTTCTCCCTTTGTGTGATAGCGTTGTGTGGGGACCCCTGGTGTTGGTCTTGGGTACTGCAACAGTGCAGCAATGGGTATATACTGCATGGGTTTGGTTTTGTCACTGCCTTTGGCACAAACACACACATTCAAATCTGCCATCGCACATAGTTTTCACTCCGATAAACAAACTGTCATCGTTCACAGTTGACAGATCTCTTTAAGTCACTGCATTAAAAATATTGATTCAGTTTTTTTTTTTTTTTTTGTCATGGTGTGTTATCCTTCTGGCTTCACTGGCTTCTGTGACTGGCCTGTTGTCCTTCTTTTGCATTTACTCGCTGTTTGTGTGGTGCTCTTGTGGTTCTGGTTCTGTAAGCCATCTCCTGCGGTCCGGTGTGCGTCTCCCTGAGACATCAGTCCTCTTCATTATTCCTTGTGATGTGCATTCGCCTTGAGTTTGCCTGGTTAGACACTCAGACCACCTGAAACTCATTTGAGGTCAAACATGTAAAGTGTGTTTTTCTTTTTTCTTTTCTCCCCACCGTGTTTTCCTTTCCAGTGGACCGCATCGTGGGGCTGGATAAAGTCTCCGGCATGTCCGAGATGCCCGGCGCCTTTAAGACCCGTAAAGGCATGTTCCGCACCGTGGGGCAGCTCTACAAGGAGCAGCTGTCCAAACTCATGGCCACACTGAGGAACACCAACCCCAACTTTGTCCGCTGCATCATTCCAAACCACGAGAAGAAGGTATGTGTGAATTACGGTAACGTTAGCAAGAGTTTTTCTTTCAGAGTTTGTCACATGTCCACGCAGGCAGACGACACGCATTTAGACTTTGCAATATGTATGCGACGGATCAGTGATGCTACATCTGTTGGGTAATTTTTTTAAAGTCATATAATAACTGTGTTGTAGTTTCTTTTGC
The DNA here is from genome assembly GCA_902982915.1 of Phalloptychus januarius. NCBI lineage: Eukaryota > Metazoa > Chordata > Actinopteri > Cyprinodontiformes > Poeciliidae > Phalloptychus > Phalloptychus januarius. The sequence continues at coordinate 3,355,009 of CADWAE010000476.1, forward strand.
GTCTACTAGAGATGTACAGATCCATTCCTTTCACTTGAGATGGAAAATTGGTACTGAATTGACTAAAATGTTTTTTTTTCTTTCTTTTTTTGAAACGCACACATAAATGTACTGAATGCCACATTTATTTAATAACTCTGCACCAGTGCAGCACATTTAAACACACGAATAGCTTCACAAGCTTAATCAAACATGCAAGAACAACACAAGTTTAATTTGCTCCGGTCACTGCAGTTAGGAACAGAACAGCCAATGTAAAATAAAAAAAAAAAAAAAAAAGCTTGCTGTCGCTCGGAGCACAGTTTTCTTCAACGGGCAAATGGGGAAATAAGAAAACATTTATTTGAAGAGTTTTCTGAAAGTTAGTTGGGCAGATTCAATAAGAACGTAACGGTACGAGCCAAACATGCAGATTGACCGGCGCGGTTCCGTCTTTTCCAGGCTGGAAAGCTGGACCCCCACCTGGTCCTGGACCAGCTCCGGTGTAACGGCGTCCTAGAGGGGATCCGCATCTGTAGGCAGGGATTCCCCAACCGCATCGTTTTCCAGGAGTTCAGACAGCGGTAAGGCAGCAGAGCAGAACAGAACTGTTTACTTATTGTTATTCCAGCAGACAAGGAGAACAGAGAGACGAATGTCTGTTCTTTCCCTCAGGTACGAGATCCTGACTCCCAACGCCATCCCCAAGGGCTTCATGGACGGGAAGCAGGCCTGCGTCCTCATGGTGGGTTTCCTACAGACGTAGATCCTCGATCCCCGCTTGCTTTCCCTCCCGCGATCCGTGTAAACGCTCGTCTTCCTCCTCCTAACATCAGATCCAGTCTCTGGAGCTGGATGCCAACCTGTACCGCATTGGCCAGAGCAAAGTGTTCTTCAGGGCCGGAGTCCTGGCTCACCTGGAGGAGGAGCGGGACATGAAGATCACCGACATCATCATCAGTTTCCAGGCCTGGTGCCGAGGCTACGTGGCCCGCAAGTAAGACGAGGGACGCTTTATTCATTCCTTAGAGCAGGTTTTATGGAGGCAAATGTTTTTGATGAGTCGGAGCCTCAGCATGACGCTGCCACCTCCGTGCTCAGCAGGTAGGGTTTGATAGCATTGACTTTCTAAACATCCTGAACCACATCATTATCCTCAAAGGCAACAAATTCTGTAAGATTAATCGATTTTTGAAGTAATCTTCGATTAATTAATCGTTGACTGAAATACACAGGCTGGAGAAATTTGCACAAAACTTAATTGTAGCAATTCTGCTATCAGAGCAGGCAAATATCAGACAGAAAATGTCAGAATCTCGACTAAAAACGATGCAGTTTCTCTAAAAAAAAAAAAGACAGTTTTAGACAATATGAGATGAGTGTCAGCTTTCGTACAGAAGCTGTTTGATTTCCAGAGCGTTGAATTAAATCTGGGAGAGGTTTTGGTGTTTGAACAAAGCTTGTCGATCTAACAAGATGAGTTTTATATCTTGAGGGTTTGTTTTAACGAGACGGGAAACTCCTCTGACAGATTACGGCTCTTTTGAAAAAAAAAAAAAAAAAAAAAGAAGTTGTAAAGCGTCGAACTAACTTGTCTCGTTTCCTCTAAAAATCCCAAGAAAAAAATATTTTGGTCTCGACGAACTATAAATCTCGTAAGGAGACACTTAGAACGGCATCAATTTAAATTTGTTGAAGGTTTGTGCGTTTCACTCTGAAAGACAAACGCATTATTAAAAGCATAAAAATTAGACTTTTTTCCAGTAGTGCTTCTGAATTTGTGGTCATCATTATCGATGATGATTTGCTGCAGCGTGCGAACGATTCTGATGGCCGTCGTTTTGCTCGCAGGGCTTTTGCAAAGCGACAGCAGCAGCTGACGGCCATGAAGGTGATTCAGAGGAACTGTGCTGCTTATCTTAAGCTGAGGAACTGGCAGTGGTGGCGACTCTTCACCAAGGTAAACCGCAAAGAAATGTCCTGTCGACTAAACTTTTTCTTTTCTCGCTCTTCTTTGGACGTAAACATGTCCTTTTTTCCCCCTCTCAGGTGAAGCCCCTGCTTCAAGTCAGCCGGCAGGAGGAGGAGATGCAGGCCAAGGATGAGGAGCTGCATAAGGTGAAGGAGAAGCACCTGCAAACTGAGCAGCAGCTCCAGGAGATGGAGGAAAAACATCAACAGGTATTGCTTCTGAGAACAAAACGACCCCACACGCGACTGCTTACGGCGGATAAAGGCTAACCGCGAAACCGCCTGTCGCTGCTTTCCCAGCTGAATGCCGAGAAGATGGCCCTGCAGGAGCAGCTGCAGGCCGAGACGGAGCTCTGCGCCGAGGCCGAGGAGATGAGAGCCCGCCTGGCCGCCAAGAAGCAGGAGCTGGAGGAGATCCTCCACGACCTGGAGGCGCGCGTGGAGGAGGAGGAGGAGCGCGCGACGCACCTGGCCACCGAGAAGAAGAAGATGCAGCAGAATATCTCCGTAAGAAAACGCCGACGGTTCTGATTTGGGTTCCTCCAGGTTTCCATCTGCCTCTGTCAAACGTCTCGCCGTCGATGTGCCCAACAGGACCTGGAGCAGCAGCTGGACGAGGAGGAGGCAGCCAGGCAGAAGCTGCAGCTGGAGAAGGTCACTCTGGAGGCCAAGATGAAGAAGATCGAAGAGGACGTCATGGTCCTGGACGACCAGAACAACAAACTGCTCAAGGTTTGAACTCTGGCATATTTTCTTCTTAAACCAGGCCCAGTGGAGCTGATTTGGAGCCCATCAAATTGGCCATTTAAAGCTGCAGCATGTAACTTTTATAAAAAATGTTAAAACTGTCACCATGTCGAGACGGCATAATACGAGACAGATAATATGAAAAGATTTATCTCCCTGAGCTTCTATTGCTGTCTGAAGAAAAGTGCTGCGCCCGACCAAAAACAACCAATCAGAGCCAAGAGGCAGGTCTTAGCGCTGTTGATCCATCTCTTGTACCTGCTGCTAAATGTGCCAATGGCAGAGACACGACTTACTGGAAAAGCATTTATCTGTTGTCATGACTACTAGGAAACCAGTGCTGGCTGTTGTTTTTTTTTTTATTATTATTGTTTTTGTTGTGTCACAAATTTATTTACATATTTTTTTTGTTCTCCTCATCCAGGAGAAAAAGTTGATGGAAGAGAGAATCTCTGAATTCACTACCAACCTGGCAGAGGAGGAGGAGAAATCCAAGAGTTTACAGAAACTGAAGACGAAACACGAGGCCATGATCACAGACCTGGAGGGTAGGATGAAACATTTAGGATGCAAAAAGCTTGGATTCAAACGAGCTCCGTATTGCGCAGCCCCACTCCAAGGCGGTAGGATTTCTACCACCTTTCTCTAACCGATAATCGATCACCTTGGGCTCAGATCGCCTGCGTCGGGAGGAGAAGGCGCGTCAGGAGCTGGAGAAGAACAGACGCAAGCTGGAGGGCGACTTCACCGAGACGCACGACCAGATCGCCGAGCTCCAGGCTCAGATCGCCGAGCTCCGCGCCCAGCTGGCCAAGAAGGAGGAGGAGCTCCAGGCCGCCCTGGCCAGGTCCGCTTGAGCTCAGAACGTCGCTTCTTCTGCGCCAAAACCCGTCAATTTATTGCCTCGGTTTTACAAAGCTTTGCTCTGACTTCCCTCCGTTAAGAATCGAGGAGGAGGCCGCGCAGAAGAACATGGCTCAGAAGAAGATCAGAGAGCTGGAGGCTCAGCTTTCCGAGCTGCAGGAGGACCTGGAGCTGGAGAAGCAGGCCCGCGTGAAGGCCGAGAAGCACCGCAGGGACCTGGGGGAGGAGCTGGAGGCCCTGAAGACGGAGCTGGAGGACACCCTGGACTCTACAGCGGCTATGCAGGAGCTCAGGTAGGAAGGCCGGGCTGCAGTTCCCATTCACCTCATGGTTGCCAACGTCAATTTGCTGAACAGAAGCCTGCCAATTTATAAGAAAAGTCACATTTTTCAGTGAAGGAGGAGGATCACATTGCTGCATGTTTAACTACAGATTTTATTTAATGGAAACGTCACAGATGCACTTATTTTTTTTCCGACATTAACGGAATATCAATAAAGTTTTGCCAACTTTGGTAATGGAAATGCTACTTGTAGCCCTTCATACTTAGCATTTTAAGTCTTTGAAAGGGCATATTTGCTTAACATGCCACGATTATAACTATATCAGTTGAAAATGGTCTCAAGATGGCAATATTATCGTTTATCACGATCATATCTGGGACGATTCTGGGACCACTAGTATTTCTCATCGCGACAGTGTCCAGGTGACTGAGTTAGCCATACTTCAGCAAGAGGCTCTTGGTGGCCTGACGGTCGCCGACCTCTTCTGGTTTTGTGAAAGCTAAGCGTCTCTTCGGGGTGTCGATCTTGTCACGAGCCCGCTCTCCTCTGCTGGTGCTCCTGCAGGACCAAACGTGAGACGGAGGTGACTCAGCTGAAGAAGAGCCTGGAGGAAGACGCCCGAGTCCACGAGCATCAGCTGGCTGAAATGAGGCAGAAGCACAGCCAGGCCTTCGACGAGCTCAACGAGCAGCTGGAGCAGGCGAAGAGGGTACGCTCTCCACGCTACTGCCTTCTGGTTTTGTCTTTCTCTGCTTGTATCTTCGTGACAACAACCCCTGACTTTCTGTCCGCCTTCCCCCGCAGAACAAAGTGTCGATGGAGAAGGCCAAGCAAGCCTTGGAGTCCGAGAAGAACGAGCTGACCATCGAGCTCCAGACACTGATGCAGGGCAAGACCGACTCCGAGCACCGCAGGAAGAAGGCCGAAGGAATGGCGCAGGAGCTGCAGGCCAAATACTCTGAGGCCGAGCGCCAGAGGGTGGAGCTGTCTGAGAAGCTGGCTAAAGTGCAGGTACGTTTCCGGATCCACCGCTTTCCACATTATTAACCCCGGTATCCGTCAAATACGCCGTACGATCACCGACAATCTACTAAAGCTTGTCCCGTCTTTCCATCTCTCCACAGGCTGAGCTGGATAATGTTAACGGCATGTTGAGCGAGGCTGAGGGCAAATCCATAAAGGCCACTAAGGACTTCTCGGCTGTGGAATCCCAGCTGCAGGACGCCCAGGTACAACATGGCAGCTGTAGACAGAGCTGACCCGACAGTTCAGAAAGAAACTGCAGCTGTTAAAAGTGCTGTAATAAGATGATATCTGCAAACTGTCTCCTCCAGAACCTACAGATTGATGTGGCCTCATTTAACACGCATCACAAAAACTCAATTATCTGCAGGATAAACTGAAACGCTCTCAACAATTTCCATTTTCATGATTTATCGTTTCTTTGTATCAAAAACTGGATGACAAAAGTCTTCAGTCTGGTGCTTTGGTCTCAATTAGCCCTTTTTTCTTTATGATAATTTTATTTAGAGGCTTCATAATTCATTTTATTTGTTTTGTTAATTTGGATATTTAAAATATCTTCCAGTTCCAGAGTTAAATGTTCATTTAAAGTTTATTGATCTATGAGAATTTGTACTTGCATCATCATCCCATTGGAACCATTAGAAAACGGCCTCGAAACAACAATATTATTGTTTATCGCAATAACTTCTGGGACAATTTATCGTCCGGCAAAATTTATAGTGACAGGCCTACACGAAGATACCCTATAGAAATAATACTGATAAAAAAAGAAAATAAACATAATAAATGCACATTATGTTTTAACTTAAACATTTTTTATAAATTTTTTATTTTATTTTTATTTTGGAAGGACAGTCATTCTTCGTATTTCGACACAATAGGCATTCCATATTGACTGTCGGAAAGGCCCACAGACTTCACATCACCGTGTCAGAACCGGCGATATTTTATCTTTTCTTTTTCTATTTCCTGCTCTTTTCTAAACAGACAACTCGGCAATCCCTCTAGATTTTGATCAGAACAAATAATCGTCTGCATCTAATGCCCGCTTTGTATGTCTCATGCCTTAGAAGTATCATTCATGTACAATAAACAGTTTGGGACCGGGTGCTCACCTGAAGCGCGACACTCTTCTTCGCCTTCACCTTGCCAGATCCTGCACGAGTCTAAAAGCTTAAACCTCCCATACGTCCTCATGCAGCTGCTGAGTCAAAGTTTCTGTCTCGCTGTGCCGCAGGAACTCCTCCAAGAAGAGACGCGCCAGAAGCTCTCCCTCAACACTCGCCTGCGGCAGCTGGAGGACGAGCAGAACAACCTGAAAGAGCAGCTGGAGGAGGAGGAGGAAGCCAAGAAGAACGTGGAGAGGCAGCTCCAGACGGTGCAGGCTCAGGTGAGACGCGCCACCCGGCCGGCTGCTGGAGCAGACGCTTCCAGCGGCGATTTCATCCAAGCGTTTCGACACCAGCGTGCCAGTTGCGTCGATAACAAACGAGCGACGCCTCTCCGCAGCTTGCCGACATGAAGAAGAAGGTGGACCAGGACGCCGGCTCTCTGGAGTCCGCCGAGGAGGGGAAGAAGAGGCTGCAGCGGGACCTGGAGAGCACCAACCAGCGGCTGGAGGAGAAATGGCCGCGTTCGACAAGCTGGACAAGACAAAGACGCGTCTGCAGCAGGAGCTGGACGACCTGCTGGTGGACCAGGACCACCTCCGGCAGATCGTCTCCAACCTGGAGAAGAAGCAGAAGAAGTTCGACCAGGTCAGCGGCGGAACGGGAAGCGCCGGGGTTTCTGTGGAAGGTCCGTGACGTGACCGTCGGCTCTCTGTCGTTTCTAGATGCTCGCGGAGGAGAAGAACATCTCGGCGCGCTACGCAGAGGAGCGAGACCGAGCCGAGGCCGAGGCGCGCGAGAAAGAAACCCGCGCTCTGGCTCTGACCCGAGAACTGGAATCTCTGATGGATGTCAAGGAGGAGCTGGACCGCAACAACAAGCTGCTGCGCGCCGAAATGGAGGATCTGGTTTCGTCCAAGGATGACGTGGGCAAGAACGTACGTTTAAGAAAAAAAAAAAAGATAAACACACACAGCTTTTTCACCGGCTAACTTCTCCTTCTCGCGAAGCCGAGCCTTGACTCTCCTTCTCCCCGTCCTCTGCAGGTCCACGAGCTGGAGAAGTCCAAGCGCGCCATGGAGCAGCAGCTGGAGGAGATGAGGACTCAGCTGGAGGAGCTGGAGGACGAGCTGCAGGCCACGGAGGACGCCAAGCTGCGTCTGGAGGTCAACATGCAGGCCTTGAAGGCGCAGTACGAGAGAGACCTGGCCGGGCGCGACGAGATGGGAGAGGAGAAGAAGAGAGCTCTGGTCAAACAGGTCCGTCAGTCCCTGGGTCACTGACAGAAACACGGGCCCCTGATTTGGCTAATTGATATGATTTTCAACGTTTTAACTACAAACAAAAAGGTGTGTTGGGTGTAATTTAGAATTAGGGCCAGGCAAAGAATGACATTTTTTCCATTTCAAGAATAAAGTCATAATCGCATGAGAACAAAGTTAGTTAGCCATGATGTGAAAACCAAGGCAACGCAGCAGACGGGTCAGGAAAATGGGCTGTACCGTGACCAGGTATGAAAGCTACAAGCGGCTAACCTCAGCGGATGTGACCCCTGCAGGTGCGTGAGATGGAGATGGAGCTGGAAGACGAGAGGAAGCAGCGCTCTGCCGCCGTGGCGGCGCGCAAGAAGCTGGAGCTGGACCTGAAGGAGCTGGAGGCCGCCATCGACACGGCCAACAAGAACCGCGACGAAGCCCTGAAGCAGCTCAAGAAGCTTCAAGTGAGCGCAGCTGCCAAACCCCAACGGTGTGAAACGCGTCTCCCCACGATCTCAGCTTGAACTTATGTTTTGTTTTTTAAATCGCCAGGCTCAGATGAAGGATCTGATCCGGGAGCTGGAGGACACTCGCATGTCCAGAGACGAGATCCTGGCCCAAAGCAAGGAGACGGAGAAGAAGCTGAAGGCCATGGAGGCCGACATGATCCAGATGCAGGAGGTCGGTGAAAACAGCAGCTGTTCAGCTCGCCACCGACCGCCTGCTGATTACTGATGTGTTTTTGTTTTTAATCCGTCCATCGACGTTCAGGAGCTGGCAGGAGCAGAGCGAATGAAGCGGCAGGCCATGCAGGAGAGAGACGAGCTGCAGGACGAAATCAACAACCAGGCTGCCAAGAAGTACGACTTCTGTCAGAACGAGCTCAACTTTTCTTCATAATCTGCGTTTCTGAGCCTCTGATCCGTTTCCCCCTCAGCGCTCAGGCTGCGGAGGAGAGGAGGCGGCTGGAGGCCCGCATCACCCAGCTGGAGGAGGAGCTGGAGGAGGAGCAGTGCAACATGGAGCTGACCAATGACCGGCTGAAGAAGGCCATGCTGCAGGTTCGTCTGCGCTTTAACAGTCGCCTTTCGCTCAGACCCGACCAGTTCAAGCCCAACCGGTTTGTCTCCCTCTTTAGAGCGACCAGACCAACGTGGAGCTGGCCGCGGAGCGCAGCACCTCCCAGCGGCTGGAGGCCGCGCGCAGCCAGCTGGAGCGCCAGAACAAGGAGCTGAAGCTGAAGCTGCAGGAGCTGGAGGGAACCGTCAAGTCCAAGTACAAGGCCAACATGGCCGCCCTGGAGGCCAAGCTCGCCCAGATGGAGGAGCAGCTGGACATCGAAACCAGGTGAAGAGAGGAAACGTAACTGATCTGAACAAAAAAAAAATTTGCAAAATTTAAAAAAAAAAAACTAGAGAAATTTTCTAGAAACAAACTTTGAAATATCCGAGTTTTGAAAGTTTTACATTTGCTTGAATTAAATTGTAAATTTGGAGATTAATCTGACATTTTTTTTAGAAAAAATGTCAGATTGAAAAGTCAAAAATATTTGACTTTCAGACATTTTCAACTTTTGAAACTCAGAAATTTCCTCTTTTTTTCTGACAAATTTCTAAGATAATCTAAAAATTTCTTCTTCTTATTCAACTTTTCAAACGCTGAATTTTAGTTTCTCAAATAAAAAACAACTATTTTTCAAAATGTATACAGTGCCAAAGAAGAAACGTAATGCAATATGCAGTTTAATCGCAACTAGGAGCGACAAAAACAACTTAAACGCATTTTAAAATAAATTTTTGAGCATTTTGATTCGATTCAGGATTCTCAAGACTAGGAATTAGGAATTGTGATTCCCTAAGGAACCGACTTGAAACAATTTTTTCTGGACTTCTACTAACAACGCGCTTTTCCTCAGGGAGAGGCAGACTGCCACCAAACTGGTGAGACGCACCGAGAAGAAGCTGAAGGAAGTCATCCTGCAGGTGGATGACGAGAGGCGCAGTGCAGAGCAGCACAAGGACCAGGTCCGCCTTCCACTTTTTCTGAAACTCATTGAGCTGAATCCTTTCGAAAACGTCAGCTCAGCCCTTTAACTAGACCGCCAGCATGATGGAGGGGCTTTGCGATGTTGAATAAATGCTTTTTGTTCATCCAACCTCATCGGAGTTCACTTCTCTTTTCCAGGCGGACAAGTTGAACTCTCGCATGAAGCAGCTGAAGCGCCAACTGGAGGAGGCCGAGGAAGAGGCCCAGAGGGCCAACGCCAACCGAAGGAAACTCCAGAGGGAGCTGGAGGACGCCACGGAGTCTGCAGACGCCATGAACCGCGAGGTGGCCTCCCTCAAGAGCAAGCTGAGGTAGGGAGACCACGAGGACGCGCGGCTGCTTTAGCAGCAGCATCGTGTCGTAAAACAAGAGATGACTGATGAAGGTTATAAGATGTCGCTCATTTTCATTCTGGGCCGTATGTAGATCATCATTGTTCTTAAAGGGCAACATATTCTGCTAGAATATGTTGATAAAACTCTTTTAACTGTTAACATTTTAATGAATTCTCTCGCATTGATTCATCCGTCCGTCCAGAATTACATGTTGTTTTATTTCCTCATTTTGTGCAGATTTTGAAATATTTTTAAATAATTGAGCAAAATTTGCGCTCATGTGTGATGTCAAACTTGTATTTATTTATTTATTTATTTTACTCTCCATGTTTACCTAGAGAACAGCAGAAGTGTTGAAAAAGGAACACTGCCGCCTGCAGGAGGGAGTTGGCATCACTTAAAGCCCAAGTTTTTGACCATTTTTGAGGAAAATTTGCAATAAACTCACAGCTACTCATTAGAGCGAAAGAATGCAGCGATCTGTTGATTTCGAATGAATTTTGTGAGGGGCCGCATAAAAAGCTGCAGCTGGCCGAATTTGGCCCCCGACCCTCGTCTTTGACGCACGTTCCTTCTTAAAGAACTGATTAGCATTTCCTAACTTTGACTTTCCGTTCCAGGCGCGGCGACCTGCCCTTCAGCGTAACTCGCCGCACTGTCCCTCGCGTGGAAAACGTGGAAAGCGACGAGGAAAGCGAGCCCAAGGCCGAAGCCCCGGAGCCCCAAGCCTGAAGGGCCTCCTCCTCCGGCCCCATCGCCACTCGCCTCCTCCGCGCTGAATCCTAATCAGAAAGAGCAGCAAATACTGTAAAGAAGAAAGAAAATCATGTCCAGACTAAAGGCAGGGATTCTGCTCAGTCCAAGTCTAGTCCTGCGACTGCCCGATCTATCCCAACAGCATCAGACTATGCATCCATAACAGCTACACGCCAGTAGACGTAGACAATCGCCATTCCAACACACTCTCACATTTTTTTTTTGTTTCAATTCCTTTCATCACTTCCTTTTTCATTCTCTGGGAAAAGTAACTATTTTTATAAGGAAAATTTAGACTTGCAATAGACCTGATTTAGGATTTATTTTTCTAATAGAGGGGAAAATAAAAAGAATGAAGCCAATTACATGGAAGGGGACCAAAGTAATATCAAGTAGAAGTTTCTATTATGCAGACATTTTCTTTTGTTGTTGTTATTTCGTTTAAAATAATGGCTAAGAATGGAAACCGCTTCATGTGCATTCTGCTCATTTGTCCCTCTCCTTCGAGGTTCGTAAAGATTTATGCAATATCCTGAAATGTACTCAACACGCCTAGCTGCGATTAGCGCTCGTTTTAATGTTTTGGCCAAGAATATTTCGTACGTGAAGTTGATTGCTCATCTTGTCGATCGGAGACGTCCCGAAGGTGTTTGATTGGTGCGCTGAAATTTTCTGAATTTTGCACTGAGACAGAAGAAAAGTTATTCCACGAAACGGCAAAAGATGCAGCTTTGAAGTTTTTGAACGACTGTGCGCGTGCACATACACACACGCACACACACACTGCCAACACACACTATAAAAAGCCTTAAAATGCAACTGACACCTACTTGGCAGGGTTCACGGCTGTTTGTTGTTTTTGCTTTCTGGACGTACATTGATTGTCGTTTTTCTCGCTGTCTGTTTTTCGTATGTTCAGGGTGAAGTATAAATGGAAGGGTAGCTTTTTTTTGTTTTTATTTTTGACTTGCATCACACACTGTATTCTTAGGGCACAGCTTGCTAAGAGAGATGAACCAAAGGCAGATTTAAGAGGGAGTGAGATTCTTTAATACTCTACAGCTTGGTGACGGTGTGGTATAGACATGAGATTGTGCTTTTGCATACAATCTGGTGGCGATATTGCGACGTAAAGCCCCTCACAGGCTGTGCCCAGGGTCACATTTTTGGCTCACACTGCTGGAAAGTGAGAGGATTGTGTTGTTACTTCCCAAATAACAACTCGTAATTCAAAAGATTGCAAATTTCGTACCTACTAGACAAAGGCGATCCAAAAGGAAATTAAAAAAAGGATTTAAAAAATAAAATGTGCACCAGTTATTTTTTAATGTTTATCACCGCAACTCTGGCATGGATGTCATGTGGTCAATTATGATATTGCAAATAAAGATGCTTTCTAAACTGCAATCTGTCCTGTTTTGCATATTTTTGTACTTTCACTTGGGTTTCTGCTGTTTTACTACTGTTCTGCTGCTTACAATAAAAGCACCTCAACATTTTTTGGCAATGTTTTTTCTTTTTAATATCTGGAAAATGAGCCAATTCAAAAATCACTGTATGCGCTGTACAATGGCTGCTGGAAAAGACTAGTGTTTTCTTGTCAACTTACTATCGGAAGCCATTTGATGCATTCTTTTGGTTGTGCAGGAGACCCCACTTCTGCTCTTCAAAGATGTCCGGTTTGTATAATTGAGCTCGTGCGAGTGTGAACCTTGGGCTTGGGGCGTGGCCAGCAGCGGCTTACATGGAGTTAAAGTCACGAGACTCCGTTAAAAAAATGGCTCAAAATATGCAGAATTTTCATATCCAAACTCTCATTATCAAAGAATGATTTGGTGTAGGAAATGCAATGAACATATTTTGTCAAAGTGTTTAAGGAAGCCGGTCAGATTTCAAGAAAGACGCATGCAGCTAAATGCATGACAATACTAGAAGAAAATCATTCGAATGCAGCAAAGTTTAAATTGTTTAGATCACAATATTTTTTATTTTTATACGTTTCTATGGCAACATGTAAATTAATAACAAAGCTCCTCTGTAGAGTTTGACTGGACTTGGAGATGTTATTCAAATACAGATGGGCAACCATTGCAGTATATGTGTGTAAAGCTGCTGAAGACCCCAAAGGACTGCCATGACTATAATGAAAGGTGTTTCCACAATATTACCTCAAAAAGATTTTAAAATTGCACATTTGTTTAAAAAAAAGAAAACACGTTTTGTTTTCCTTCCGTTACTGTTGTGCGCTACATTCTGCTGGTCTATCAGATCAAGTTCTGCAATTATTTCGTGGTCGGAATATAAAAAAAATTCAGGGTTCATGAGGACTTTCTGAATGTTCTCACCAGCAGAGGGCAGTAATGGTCTGCAGTAAAAGCTGAGGCGGGAATAAACAGGTCAGAACCGGCGGAACTGCAGGAGCTGCTCTCAGTGGTTCATACATGGCCGTGACACTTCAGACGTTTCTTTCTAAAGCTTATTTTCCCTTTAAGTCTTGAATTAATATTCCGTCAGTCACACACGGAAAAAATTATATTTTTGCAGGATGGGATAGGGAAGACATCACTGAGCAGGAATTTAAAAAAAATTTTTTAATTCAGTCCAATAAGTGTTTTTTTTTTTTTTTTTTTTTAAGAAAAATGTACTTCAGGGAAGAAGCCGTGTTCTTTCCCTTGCTAAAATGCCTCTTAATCCAATGACGCAATTACGATTGCGAAATTTCCCACGTATCACAGAAATGTTTCCTTTTGACCCAATCAGATCCCAAAATCCTCGGTGATGGGCGGGGCCTACTTACAACCGCGCGCGCCTTCTCAGCATGGTTTCTTCTCCAAACCGGCGCCGGCCGGTTTTCACTCAGGAAGCAAGGAGCAGATAAAAGGTCAGCGTTTAGTTGCATTGAGAGGATTTTTACTTCTGCCTCTGCTCAGCATATGGTAGGCTGTTGGAAGCATTTTTTTTTTATTTACTGATACTTCAGTCTGCCAGTGATTTTTTTTCCCCTGGAGACCAGAGTGGGAGAAAACTCCACTGTGGGAGTTTTCTCATCACTGCACAAGACTTTCCTTAACGGTGATTTTCAGGTGTTGTTTTTATTTTTATCCTCCTTTTATTACATTAAAAAAGCAACAACAATAGCAAAATAGTTTGAACGTGAATAATGTCGATTTCCAGATATTTCATCAAAAAGTGAAGGTAAGAAAATTTATAATTTTTTTAAATATGTTTTTTTACACGAGTAGAAAAACTATTTAATTGTGGAGATTTTATCCGTTATTCTTTATAAGAGATAAAAATGTATTATACTGACATGCACTTACATTCTATATACATTTATTATATGTTAATTGCTAACATCCTTCAGGGCAAATAGTGCCACAATTCAATACATAATTTAAAAAAAATTATAAAATACATATTTGAACAAATTTGGAAATCATTAATAAAAATGTAATAGACATGTATTTACTTTAGCACATTTATTTAGACAGCTACTAAATTGAATAATTTCAGGACAGAGAAAAATAAATTCAACACTCAAAAATATAGTTTTGAGTGTTGATAGTTTTCAAATTAATTTGTCTTTAAACTGTGTATTTGCTACTTTATTGACAAATTTCCACAAACACTCAAACATTTGCATGTGTTTTCAACTACCATTTATGGAATCCCAATCATGGAAATAATGTTGTTGTTGAAAGCTTTATCTGGATTCCTGCTAATGGGTACCATGATGATCTTTCAGTTGGTTAATAAATGGCAGTGTGTTGGGTGGGTCACAAATGGGAAACACGGCGTTGGTCAGGTGACCTCCATGGATATAAACCCCTGCACATGTCCCGATTCACCCACTGCAGGGAAAAAACTCTCAGCTGTAACTTCTCCTCTCTGAAGAGCTCTGAGAAGTGAGTGGACGACAGAAAACTACCTCCAGCAGTATGGAACTATCACTGGTGAGTTTTCCATTGCCATCATCACTATTAATGTTTTTCTACTTCTTTGTCAATCGCATGAAGTATTTCTCCAATTGTCTCAGAAAGCGAATACATTTTCTTCTTCTGCATTGTACATAATTTCATCTTCCTTGCCTGTGGGCCGCCAGGCTCACCCGGTTGTCAAAGCCTTCGTGTGCGGCTCCTTCAGTGGGACCTGCTCCACCCTGCTCTTCCAGCCTCTGGACCTGGTCAAGACCCGCCTGCAGACCTCGCAGAGTGGCATGCAGCCTGGGTGAGTTGCTGCACGCCACTCATCCCAAGCCTTTAGTCACAGATAGAAGCACCGTTCAGCGTTTGCCTGCTTATCTTGCTTATCTGATTGTTCCGTTTCTTTTATTTTTTTCTTTTCTTCAGGTCGAGTCGGGTCGGGATGACATCGGTGCTTCTTGGTGTGGTGCGGACGGAGCGGCTGCTGGGGCTGTGGAAGGGCGTTTCTCCGGTCGGTCTGCTGAAAACGTTTCACCAAGTGAACGTTGAGTCGCACGGAGGGGAGAAGATATCTAAAGATGCTTTCTTCTTCCTCCCCCTGCTCCAGTCGTTCGTCCGGACCATCCCAGGAGTGGGAATCTACTTCAGCTCCTATTACTCCCTGAAGCAGCACTTCTTCCAGGACAACAGGCCGGGAGCCGCGCAGGCCGTGATGCTGGGAGGCGGGGCCCGGGCCGTGGCGGGGGTTGTGATGTTGCCGATCACCGTCATCAAGACGCGATTCGAGGTGGGCAGTGTTTTAGGGCTGCAAACACAGCAGTTTTCGATTTTATTTTATTTTATTTTTGTCTGAAATGTTGCTAGATATAGACACATTGCAGCATGATTTCAAACACAAGATCCCAACCCCCAGCTCAGCTGGGGGTTGGGATCCCCAGCTGAGGGTTGGGATCCCCCAACCCCCAACCTGAGCTGGGGGTTGGGGGATCCCAACCCCCAGCTGAGCTGGGGGTTGGGATCTTGTGATTGATTGTCATTGTCATTGTGATAATGACAATGACTATCATTGGCTTTAGCTGTTAAGTTGGCAGCATAAGGCGCTAAGTCTTGCATGTATGTGATACATATGAAAGAAAAAGGGCTGAAGTGTTTTTCTACTAATTGTCAACACTATGACAACTAGAAAACAAAGTCGGTTGGAAGTTTTAATTAAAAAAATTTCCAACTGTCGAGCACTTACGCTAGCTTGACTATGACAATCCTAACATGTAGACATGCTGTGGGATCCGGTGTGGAATTCGATTTGTGAAGCAGCCTACTTGTGTCTCTGCTCCAGAGCGGCAGGTACAGCTACGTGAGCGTGAGCGGGGCGCTGCGCAGCGTGTGTCGGAGCGAAGGCACCGCCGCTCTGTTCTCCGGCCTCATGGCCACCCTGCTCAGAGACGTTCCCTTCTCTGGGATCTACGTCATGTTCTACAGCCAGACCAAGGCCTCGCTGCCGCAAGGTGAGGAAATCAATACACACATTTGCTTTAGCTACAGCAGATGTCTGTTCTGATTCAACTCATTTTGCATTTTGTCCCCTCTCCCCCCGGCAACCGCCTGAAGAGATCAGTTCGTCTCCTTCGGCTCCTTTGGCCAACTTCAGCTGTGGGATTCTGGCTGGTGTCCTGGCCTCTCTGGTCACGCAGCCCGCTGACGTCGTAAAGACGCACGTCCAGGTGAACCCCCAGCTGAGGACGATGGAGGCTGTTAAATACATCTACACGGTAACTACCTTCCTCCTGCTTCGTCATAATTACAGATGCACCAATCCAATTGATATCTGCATTTTCCCCTATGTTTAAAAAAAGTCTAGATTTTAATATGGGTAAAATTATAGTCCTTTAGATTTATTTGGTAGGGACAATAAATGCAAACATTTCTGTAAAAGCATTTGTCATCTGTTGTCCATGGACAACCAGCTAGAAGAAAATAAAGATTATACAAAACAAGGTGAGAAATTACCTAGCTACATATATTTGTTAATAAAAAACAATCAGTTTATAATTGCGATGCACCGATCCGATACCTGTATCTGTATTACTTTTTACGTTTTACCAAAATGGCCAACCTATTGTTTTCTCAGTTTCTCAGTTTCGACGTTGCTTTTGCTTTTATGCTCAAAGTTGCACTTTTACAAAGTAAGGCTTTGCTTTTTTCACACGTTTGACCACGCTTGTCAAGCTTTTGGCGTATTTAAGTGTGATAAATATCTAATTCAGTCTATTTATGTCTGTGTTTTTAAAAAAAAGAAGAAAAGAAACATTTTAGGCGAATTCAGCACTAATTTTCTGCATGCTAAACATCAGATATTGGTATTGGTATCGGAAGTGAAAAAAGTGGATCGGTGCATCTCTAGTCCCGATGCAGATCGTCCCTCTCTGACCGTTCTTCTTGTCTTCTGCGACAAGGCTCACGGCCTGGAAGGCTTCTTTAGGGGAGCGGTTCCTCGGTGTCTGAGGAGGACCATGATGGCCGCCATGGCCTGGACCGTGTACGAGCAGATGATGGCGCATGTCGGACTCAAGTCCTGAAGGAAACGGCGATCAAAAGCTTGCGATTAAAAGGGAAAAAAATAAGTCGAGTACGAAGAGAGCGGCCTGAGAGACTCAGATGTTCAGTTCAGTGACTCCAGACGGACTTGCTCGTCACGCCGCCATGTTGGAATTTTAAGGCTGATGTTGAGGAATCAGACTCGGAAATGGTGGAAGAAAAAAAATGTCTGTGACGGAGAAGAAGCCGCGGGAATTATTAGTAAAATATGTTTGCTGTCGTTATTACTACTTTAACTCAAAGGTTATATTTTTTACCAAAAGAATGAATGCTGAGTTCAGAGAAACAACAAATAAAAGGAAATTCAAGCTATTCAACTTGAATGATGTTGCATGAAGCTGCCACTAACATGCTTTGAAAGAATTTGTATGATATTGTTTTAGCAGTGAAAACATGCAAGAAATAGTTATTTTGACACTATTTTTCAATAAAAAAAGAAAATACGGAGAAAAAAAGTAGTTTTTCTAAAGAGTTTCCAAGGGTGTGATTACTTTTTGCAAGTCACTGTATGTGTTTGGAATGAACGCCCCGGTAAAAGTTTTTATGTAAGTGTGCGGACAGAATCGCCTCATGGCCTTCCTTTTTAATAATAAATGAGGATATAAAACAATAAAGTTCTATGAAAGACACCTTTACTGTCTTGATTGGTTCTCAAATCAGCAGCAGCAGCACATTGCAAAGGCCTGCAAGAACATGAGGGCCAACGACTTATCTCAGCAACAGCACAGATAAGCTGGGCAGGGGGGTGTGTGTGTGTGTGCGTGTGTGTTTGTGGTGACATGACATCAAATAGTGAAAAAGGACACGGAGATGGAACAGACTGGGGCTGACGTCAGAAACACCACTCACCAGGATGACACAAATAGAACAGTTTTTAAAGCTGAAATCTAAATCTTGGGTTCATCCCACAGTGTCGTCATGACGCCTGCATTAGGACGTTTTGAGTCAATACAACTCTTCTCTGTCAGACGCAGTTCAAAGATTTGTGGCATATTTATGAGTTGTAAAAATCAGTGAGTTTTTATCTTAAGGTCCAAGGTTTTTAACTCTGTCGCTTAAAGTGGACGGGAAGGGGGCGTCCATCTTGAATCTGAGGTAAACAAACTTTGTCCTTGGCATTTAGTCAAACCTTGTTTTGGTACCAGTTAGCCTGTTTATGTGTCACCACAGGACTACAATATTCCCGTCAACTTTTTGCTCACATGTCATGTTCCAATAAATAATTTCTCAACACACGATGCCCTTGTGTACATATTATTATCCCTTTGCCTGGAACATTTTATCTCTGGTAAATATAGTTACAACACAGGTCAGTCTTTCACCGAGGAGTCCGCGTCTCAGCATTGTCTTAATATGGTCTTTCCATCTCCATTGTCTTAATATGGGATATTCATCCGACCCTCGGTTCTACCTCGGGTTACCGATGCTGCTGTCGCTGGAGCGTATTGAACAGGCCCCACCTAGCGGCCAAAGTCGTGTAGTGCATTTCTGCCATTCACAGCTGCCATAGACATATAGCGGTAAGACGTCGCATTACGTGAACACCGCCGCCATATTGTGGGTGATAAAAAAATTATTTTTCAACTGAAACATAAAAAAAAGCAAAACTGTTCAGTTCCAAAGGGGTCAGGTCAAAACTGCCTGATTGTGAATTCTGTTGTAATACCGAGAGCCATTAGCAACACAAGGTTCTTCTTTTTGAAATTGTTCATATTTACTATTAATTGAAATTATTAAAATATACCACATGAATCTAATGTTTCTGTGATGTTTACCAGTCATATTTATTTTCAATGCACTTAATTGTTTCAGCTAATACACAAAAAATGCCGATTTATTGTAACCCGCTTGTGGATTAAAGCAATCCAATGAAGTAAGCTCTAAATAATTCAATAAATAAATTAGTAAATAAAATAAAAATAATGGTCTAAATTGAGAACATTTAGACAGAACTGAGAAATAGGAATAACCTGTGTATCAGACGTCGGTTTAGGTCCATGTTGACGATTCAACAATAAGAAAAATACTAGGCAAAATTTGACCTGTTTTCAAAAATAACACCTTTATTCAGTTTCCTAAACATAACTGTATCGCTTCCCAAGGTAAACTTGCGCTACGGAAGCTCTTATATCTATGATAAAGAAACGGACCAATCACGTAACTGGAAGTCGAGAATAAAATCTACGTCATTTCCTCCCAGCGCCCTCTTTTTCACCGTGTGCTCAGATTTCCATACGGCGTTGTTTCGTGGTGAGTTTTAGACGGTCTTTTTCATCAATAAAGCGACAAAAAAAAGACCAGTGACAGAAACGAGTGCTGGGTTGTTTTATTATGAAGCGGCGAGACCGCATTAATACCACTTATGTGCGATACCAAACTATTTATTTCCATGTTCACAAAAATGCTAACGAATAAAGCTAACTCGCTAGCCTCGGACACGCGTTCATGTAGCAACTTTGCTTCTTTTTCTTCCTCTTTGTAGCCTAATATGTTGCCTTAGAGAATAGTCCAAATTTTATTGGAACTAAAAAAAGTTTATTTACTGAATGGGAAACCTCCGTTTAGCTAACAACTTAGCCATACTATTATACTTTAGCTTCCCGTTTTCGCAGACCAGTAGCTTGATGCTATTAGTTGACCCACCTAACATAAATAAGTGGTTAATTACTACATGGTATTAAAATAGAAATTGGATATCCTCACAGTGCTAAAATATAGATCGTTATTGGCAAAACTCCAGGGATCACAAGTTGGAGGATAAATCTGAATGAAATATGGCTACTTACTAGCAAAAGCTGCATATTAAATGGTCAAACCTGTAAAACTAATTATGACTTAATCAAACCTAAAAAGTTTTTAACAAGTTTTCGCTGCTGATTTTGACTAGATTTCCTCAGACTTTCAAGCTGCTGTAAAGTGGTTTGATATGAAGTCTGTCATATGAATAAGTTGGCCCCCTAAGGAATCAAAAATATGAAATGACATTAGAAGCAAAATAGCGATTTTTCTTTTGGATCAGTTTTCCATTGAGTCGTTTGTGGCGCAACCCTGAACGCTGCGTCTTGCTCCTGCAGCTCTCCCACTGAACTCGTAACGCAGGGAAAGTGGTCACGATGTCCGGAGGTCTGGATGTCCTTCAGATGAAGGAGGAGGATGTGCTGAAGTTCCTGGCTGCAGGGACCCACCTGGGAGGCATGAACCTCGACTTCCAGATGGAGCAGTACGTCTACAAGAGGAAAAGCGACGGTGCGCGCCGGAAACCGTCAGCCGCGTGACGAAATGGCTAGTGTTAACTGAAAAGTTTATTTTTTTATTTTTTTTTTCTGCTGCCAGGTATTTATATCATTAACCTGAAGAAGACCTGGGAGAAGCTGCTGCTGGCGGCCAGGGCCATCGTCGCCATCGAGAACCCAGCGGATGTGTGCGTCATCTCCTCCAGGAACACTGGCCAGGTTAAAAAAAAACCAAAACAAAAAGCACGCGAGTTTACGAGCGAATGCACACTGTTAAAGCCTGGCACTGTTGTGAGTGTTCTGGTGTCGGAAGTGTGCGAAAGTAAAGCGGATCCGGGGTTTCGCTGACACCAGGAGGACGGCCGTCCGATGACTGGGGTTTGATAACGCCGCGAGCCACAGATCATCAT
Organism: Phalloptychus januarius; assembly: GCA_902982915.1. Taxonomy (NCBI): domain Eukaryota; kingdom Metazoa; phylum Chordata; class Actinopteri; order Cyprinodontiformes; family Poeciliidae; genus Phalloptychus; species Phalloptychus januarius. The sequence continues at coordinate 3,375,543 of CADWAE010000476.1, forward strand.
GTACATATTCAAGATCAGAGATGAAGCTTGATTGTAAAGGCTGAAAAATCCAGCTAGTTTTATTTTTTGTGTTAGTGTGTTTGCATGGCATCAGTTATCTGCGATTTGTCTCAAATTCTTTACAAAAATTTGTGACAAAAATTAGGAATACACGGCAAATTCTGCTGGACCTTAAATCGTCCCGTTGATTGTTGCAATAAACGATTTTATCGTTTTGAGACCGTTTTCGAGTCACGTACTGATAATGACACAATAATGCGAGTTTGCTCTCTCAAAGATCAATAAAAACGCAGAAAAGCTGTGACATTTTTTCTTCTAAATCTATCTGTAAAATACTTTGGCATTATTTAGTCGCTCATCCCGGCGTTCGACTCGTACTGCTAAGAGAAAGCGGCGGCCGTGTTTCCTGATGCATTTGTTGCGTTTCCTGCGCAGAGGGCCGTGCTGAAGTTCGCCTCGGCCACCGGAGCCACCACCTTCCACGGCCGCTTCACTCCCGGCACGTTCACCAATCAGATCCAGGCGGCCTTCAGGGAGCCCCGCCTCCTGATCGTGACGGACCCCCGCGCCGACCACCAGCCGCTGACTGAAGCGTCCTACGTCAACATCCCCACCATCGCCCTGTGCAACACCGACTCCCCGCTGAGATACGTGGACATCGCCATCCCCTGCAACAACAAGGTGAGAGGTGGAGCCTGGCAGTTCCGAACGCCGTAGAAGTCAAAAAAAGAAAGTTATTTATTTTTTCCCCCCAGCAGCTTTTTGTGTCGTCACTTTGCCGAGTGCGTCTGTAGTTTCTTTAAGTGCTTTCTCTCCACGTTTCAGGGTCACCACTCTGTGGGTCTGATGTGGTGGATGCTGGCCAGGGAGGTTCTGCGGATGAGGGGAACCATCTCCAGGGAACACCCATGGGAGGTCATGCCCGACCTGTACTTCTACAGAGATCCTGAGGAGGTAGGAGGAGCAAAGCACCTCGCCGCGATCGCTTAGCTGTCTGGATGTCACCAAGCTGAGTTCTGATCCCACACCCGTTTCAGATCGAGAAGGAGGAGCAGGCCGCAGCCGAGAAGGCGGTGGTGAAGGAGGAGTTCCAGGGCGAATGGACCGCCCCGCAGGCAGAGTTCGCCCAGCCTGAGGTGACCGACTGGTCTGAGGGCGTCGCCGTTCCCTCTGTGCCCATCCAGCAGTTCCCTGCAGGTAGCCTGCTTTTAAAACAAGTTCTGATGATTAATGTGATTTTTTAAAAAAGTGCATATTTTACATTTTGTAGATTTTTAATTGATAAGTAATTCAATAACTTTTTGAAAATGTTATTTTAGCCTAAATAGCAGCAGCTGCAGCTAAAAGAATGCTAACATCAACATGTGGACAGCTCAGCTTCTGCTGCCTGACTTGGGATCAACACAATGCAGGACTGATCTGTGCTTCATTTTTAGATTTACTGATTCATAACCGGATATGAAACCAATTATCCTCCAGCGGACAATCACGCTGATTATTTCAGTAGTCGATAAACCTCAGTCAGTCGTCAGTGAGTCCCATTTCTGATTCCTTGATTCTTCTTCTGCTGTTTAAAACGGGTCGTGTCGTTACAGCCGCCGCGCCCGTCAAGACCGGAGAGGCCTTCGCTGGTGAGTTCAGAGCTTCTCCTCTACCTGCAGATCAGTGGTTCCTGCTGCTCTCTGACTGACCTCTGTCTGACCTTTGTCTGACCTCTGTCCTTCAGCCGCCGAAGACTGGAGCACCCAGCCTGCCACGGATGACTGGTCCACCGCTCCCACCGCTCAGGCTTCCGACTGGGGCGGCACCACCTCCGACTGGTCTTAAACCAGCAAACACAGCAACAATAAAAGTGTTACACTTTGACCACCGTGTTTTTGTTTTTTTCTTCTCTAAAACCTCCTAAGTTCAAGTTCATCACTTCCTGGTTTTGACCAGATTTCTCTCTGTATTTAATCTTTCTTGGCACCCAGATGTCATTTCAGGGCACAAATAGTAAGTAAAACTTAGTTTAATAGGAAACTTTCAAGATAAGAATCACGAAATGCTTCAAACAAAAATTTAAGCAAAAGCAGATTTAAAAGTTTTTATTTTTTACTCTCCTTTAAAGTTAGTCTATAGTCAATAATTGATCCAAATTTTCTGAACTTTGCAGCCAAGCTTAATTTATCCCTGTTAATAAAGTAACCTAAAGAAGCTAAAGCTGCTTGCAAAAAGACGCCGAGTTGGTAGAATTTGTCCTGATCTGGACTTGCCAGGCAAAACTGGAGTGTAAATCAGTTACAAGGTGAATCGTGTGACTTTGTTCCTGCTGAATGTTCCATCCAAGCACCCATAGTGGACGCGTCTGGTGTAAACTGAGCGACATCTGTTTAATCTCCACAGCATATTCAGACTGAGCAGAGCATTCAGTGTAAAAAAAGTATATTAGAATAATTACACATTTCATTTTGGTTTAATTAATAAAATAGGTTATCCTATCCATAATTTTTTACACTTGTATTTAAACATGTCTCCTTTTAATTTTGGTGACTTAATGATACATTTAAGAACTAGTGATTTATTTCTTTATTAAATTATGTCACTAATACATGAGTGATTGGTCAAACGTAAGGCTCAGAGATGGCTAAAAATATTTCATGAATAATAAGCGTTTTTTATTATATTGTTTTAAATATTTATTCTAAATGGAATAATTTGGATGTTTTAAAAATGAGGTATTCAATAATTATACACACAAGTAAGTAATTGCTTTATTGCACAGTAACCTTTTGACCACTGGTGCAATCACTTCTGTGTGAAGGGCCAAAACAGTCCTGTTTGTTTCAAATTACTATTATTATTGTTGAACGTTTTGGTATCTCATCACATATTTATTCCGTTTACAGTTAATACTTATATGCAGTTCATACAAAACTAGATAAGTATATTTCATCCCAGATAGAGCTCCTCCGTGCATGCGGCCCCCGGAAGACTCCCAAGCATTGCGCCTGCGCAGAACAATCATCTCCGCCACATTCGCGCTTATCTGTCAGGTGGGCGTGTTCCGGTGCTGCCATTGGCCAATGGCGGTTCCCCTTCCTCTTTCTTTTCATACGCCCTGCCTCTGAATAATGATAATAACGACCAAGATGGCTACTTCAAAATCTTCTCTGTTGTAGCTAAACACCAGCTCCATGGAAATACTCCAAATTGCGATTTCTTTATGTTTGAGACCCTCGTAGGCGGCGGGGCAGAGCCACGGATAAAACTACATGGATTACAGCGAGTTGAGAGGGGAATAAAGTCGCTGTGTTGCCCCGGAACACTCATTCCGAATAAGCTAACTAGCTAGCAGCGCTCGTCGAGACTCCCCGGTTGAGCTCTCTCAACAGCTGCCGCTCTCCCCCCCTCCCCACTTCCCCGGTTCGCGTGCCCGCTCGCCCGAGCGCAGAGCGCCAAATGGCAGAGCCGAGGAAAGTGCCGTTCATCACCATCTCCTCCTTCAGCGCTCCGCCGCCTCCGCCGCAGCCGCCGCCGCAGCAGCAGACTTCGGAGTCCAACAAGAAGCGCCGCCGCGAGGACGAGGCCGTCGACATCACTTTGGGGAAAGGTGGAGGTGCCGCTGCGGTCGGGTCGGGAGGTTCCGGAGGAGCTCTGTTCGGCAACGCCAAGGGAGGAGGCGACACCGACGGCGGAGAGACGAAACCCACCGTCCGCCTCAGCCTGACGCTGAGCGAGCCGAACGAGAAGGGCTCCTCCGAGTTCAACTACGGCGAGCTGGTCCAGTCAACTCCTCCTCAGGTTAGACACCAACAAAACGTGACTCCATTATGGCAACAGGGACATTTCTACAGTGACGCTTCCTCCTCCTTCTGCTCCACTGTTGTTTCAGATGGTATTTATCTGCTTAATAGGGCGGAAAACATCAAACAGCCGACTGTATGCGGGGTAATAAGTGTCACGAAAGCAACAAAAAAATATATATATATTGATATATTGACAGAAGAGCACCACGGTGAGACAGTTTGAGGAAACTTCACTTTGAGTATTTTAAAATAGCTTTACATTATTAGTTCCTGTGTTTACGCGTTTGAAAAATCAGCCTTTTTATTATTTTTTGTCTTTAAAAGCCTCCATAGTCAGACGGATTCGGCATGTTTGGAGGAAATGTTGCCTCTGTGCTCAGGCCGGGATGGCCCCTCTTGAGGCTGCTGTCATGTTGAAATGTGCAGCTTGTTCACTGATAACATGTCAGCCCTTCCTGCGCTTCTAACGAGGAACAATAACGCTGTTGATGTCCTAATGTTGTTTTTTACTCACGATTGTGCTGTTGAATCAGTGACTGACTAATTTCTATGAGCTTTTATTATGGATTTTGAACATATTTCCACAACTGCAAGCTATTAAATTTGTAGATTTTGGAGCGTGACGATGGGGACGCTGTCTCCAGTAGCAGTCAGTTCTGCATCGAATCTGAAGAAGCATCTGACTGAAGACTGCTGCACGAAGGTTTCATGAGGGCCAGGTTTCGCTTTTGAGATACTAATCTGTGGTTCTCCCAGTTGTAAAAAATAAACGAACAAAAAAAACCCCCAATATATTGTTGCCATGGTTACGCATCACAACGACTGTCCTAAAAACCTGAAAAAGGAGGAGCAAAATCTTTCCAGCTGCATGGCATCAGGAACTGGGTCGAAACCTGGCAAAAGCAAACAAAAATGATGCAGGAAAGTCTGGAAAAAGAAACACTCAGATTCCAACGTGGCAGAGCTCCGTGCCGCGTCTCTAGTTTCTGGTTTCCTGGTAACCGAGGAGCCACGTTTAGCCCAAAGTGAGACGGATCCAAGTGTTTCAAATCTTATGAGATCTACAAGTGTTTAGTTTTGTCTTTTTAGTTTTAGAATGTTTTCAGAAACCGAACTAAAAGCTTGATTTCCTTGTTTTTCTCTCCGTCAGGTAAAACCGGTGGCTCCCACGGTCCCTAAAGGCCTCGCTCCTCCGCTGGACCCCAGCGACCCGTTTGCTGATGACGAGAAAGAGAGGAGGGAGGTGGAGGAGCTGGCCAGGAAGTTCGAGAGCAAATATGTAAGCAGATTCACCGAAAATATAGCAAAAATATTGCTATATCTAAGTTGAGCCGTTCCAATAAACTGGAAGTGACTCGTTTCTCTTCTCCTAACATGATTTCATGCTTGTTTTCTTTTCTTCCTCATTTTATCTTTTTCCTGTTTCCTCCTGTCTTTTTAAATTTCGTGAAAGGTTTTTTCACCTAATTACATACATAAAAGAAAAGAACATAAAAATGTCATAATTGGACCGACTGCCTGTAAACTGGTCCGATAATTTAGCACCACTGCACCTGATATTATATAATATTTACAGACAATAAAACAACTTAAAAATGTGACAGCATGGCAAATTGTAAAAAATTTTTTTTTCTTTTTATTGTGAGATTTATATATTTTTTTACGCCTTTCTGATCCACCTGCTTGTGTTTGTAGGGAGGAAACGCAAAGAAGAAGAAGAAGGACAGGATGCAGGATCTGATCGACATCGGCTACGGCTACGATGAAACCGATCCCTTTATAGACAACTCCGAGGCCGTGAGTAGTCGGTTCCAATCTGCTAAATATAAAACTGTAAATTTAGCTTTACTGGACTTTAAAAGGACTGTGATGTTTTTTCCTCAGTACGACGAGCTGGTGCCGGCCTCCCTCACCACCAAACATGGAGGCTTCTACATCAACACGGGGACGCTGCAGTTCAGGGCCGCGTCCGACTCCGAGGCGGAGAACGCCAACGCAGACGATCACCGCTTCAAGGTCGGCCTCCTTTTCTCCGCAAGGTTTGCGCTCAAAAGTGCCCGACGCCGCAGCCACCTGTTAACCCAGCCACTGTCTGTTACAGAAGATGAAGGACGGCGAGGAGCGGCCCATTAAGAAGCGACGGAAAAAACAAGATGGCGGCATCCTGGAGGACAAGAAACCCCGAAAAAACAAAGTACCAAAGCCTGGGTGAGCGTCTGCAACGCTGCGAAAATCCTGACAAGTATTTTTCATCCAGTTTTTTATTAGTCGATATTATTGATTAGTTTTTTGTGGCGACACTTCCTGCTTTATCCAGTTTTCGGCTGTAATTTTTTAGTTTTTAACGGTTATGAGGCCCAGTGGAGAAACTTGACCCCTTTTTAATTTTTTTTTCTCCTCTCTGACTCCGTGTGGTTTTTGCCGGCAGCGTCTCGGCTCTGAACGTTCACCGGCCCGAGAAGAAGAAGAGGAAGAAGCTGATGAAGGACTCCCTGCACCTGGCCAACATGCTGCGCCGCTTCACCAGGGAGAAGGAGGAAATGCGCAAGAAGAACATGGCGGCCGGCGCCTTGCCGCGCCCCAACACCAAAGTGCCCGGCGCCGCCGGCGCGGTCGTCGGCGCCCACCCGAAGACTGGCGGCGGCAACGACTGCACCATCACGGACCTGACCGACGACCAGGCCGTCATGTCGCTGCTGGGCTCCACCAACAACGACATCCTGCAGGACATGATGGGCGACCTGGACTTCGGCATGCTGGACTCGCCGCAGCCCGGCAGCCCGTCGCAGGGGGAGAACGGCGCCTTCGGGGCGGGGCAGAAAACGGGGCGGGCGCTGCCGGGCAGCGTGATGACCCCGCCAACTCCACTGCCCAGCAGACTGCCAGCCCCGCTGGCAAAGCGCATTGAAGACCTGAGAGCGGTACGGAGCTGATCCGCACACACACACACACACACACACACACACAGAGTCACCCCCACAGTCACACACACACGTCATTCTCACCAAAACGTCTGGGTTATACAGATTCCTATCACAGAGAATTTGGTCCAGGCTAATGACAAAAAAAAAACTCATCAGAATTAATCAGATTACCAGAATAAAGTCACATGAGAACAAAGAAAAACTAAAATATGAAAATGAAGGAATAAAATTACAAGAATAAAATGTAGCAGAAAGACAAGAATAAAGGCATAAAATTACCAGCAGGAAGTTGCAGTAGAAATAAGAGAGTAAAATTATAAAATGATGACTTTATTCTCATAATATTATGACTTCTGGTAATATGATTTTACTCTGTTAATTTCATGTTATTCTGTTAACATATATATACTTTTTTTTCCCTCCTTATCCTGGCTCTATTTCTTTGTCATAGATTTCACATTTTTAACCCCCTTTGTAAACATGTATAAAAAGCTTTCAAAAAAATACCAGAAACGTTATAATGGGGTGAAATTGACCAAACTCTTCTGAGGGTTTGAAAACTTGAAGTTTGTCCCATAATCTGAAGCAGTTCCTGATCTCGCCACCAGGCGTCCCGGCAGTTCGATGAAGAAGGCCGGAAGAAGTTCTTCACGCTGGACATGAACAACATCCTTCTGGAGTTAGTAGCTTTCAGTCAGTCAGTGTTTTTTTTCTCTTAGCAAAAGTGGAAAGCGAGTGCATCGCTAACCGTCGTGTGTGTGTGTGTGGGTGTGTGTCAGCATTGAGCTGCAGGTGCAGGAACAGCCTGCAGAGGTGCGTTCAGCTGTCTACTCCCACCTGGAGGCCTTTGTGCCATGCAACAAGGAGGCTCTGCTCAAACGCCTTAAGAAGCTCAGCCTCAACGTTCAGGTGAGATTGGACAGAAATGAAGCTTTTTTTTTTTATGTGTTTTACTTGCAGTAGAAAGAGGCGACTGCTTGTTTACGCCTTGAGTATGTCTGGATATGCGTGCGTAGGCCCGTTACCGTAGCTATATTTAGCACCAGTCTGCTGGCCTGGATATGTCCCACGTGACTTCTAACATCGCTAATCTCTTGTCGCCCAGGACGACCGCCTTCGAACGCCCCTCCTGAAGCTGAAGCTGGCCGTGTGCAGCGTGATGCCGGAGCAGATCGCTCGCTACAACATGGACTGCATCGCCAAAGTGGCAAAGTAACAAATCAGTATAAATAAAGATAACATTAAAGAAACACTTCAAAGATTTTTGGTTGCTACAGCGCCGCTTGTCGCTTGTTGCCACAGGCAGCAGTCGGAGGAAGGAGACAAAAATGGGTCTGAAGACGACGACGAGGAGAAGCCTGGGAAGAGGGTGATGGGGCCCCGGAAAAAGTTTCTCTGGGAAGACAGACTCAGGTCGGAATTTGAAAAAAGCGTTGACGTTCGCTAAACGTTTTCCTGTCTCATCACGTCACGCATAAACTTCAAGAGCCTCAGCCATAGGAAGTCAGTTGAGGTGGAAGTTCCCTTTTTGTGTTCAGAGGGTTGTTGGTCTGTGTGGTTTGTAGGGAGCTGCTGTGTGACCTGGTGCGGGTGAAGCTGGGTTTCTACGAGCTGGAGGGGAAGAACTCTCTGTCTGTGGAAGATTACCTCAAAGCCTTCATGGAGTCGGAGGTGAAGCCTCTGTGGCCCAAGGGCTGGATGCAGACCAGGTGAGTGAGGGAAGCAGAGAAACCTGCCAGGGTCACATCCATCCTGCACAACCAGACTTGATCCGTGGATTCGTTGGTCTACTTGCAGGATGCTGTTCAAAGAAAGCACCATGGTCCACGGTCATCTAACTGGCTTTACGTGAGGAGATGTTTTTTTTTTTTTATTAATTGTCTTATTATTCACAGACAGGTAAAGTTTTAGCTTTCACTGACTTTTCTTTTTCTGATCGGTTTCCCCTTAGAGCAAAGAAAAAGATGATCCCGACTCCGAAAGCCAAGCCAAAGGTAAGTCAGAAATATTAATATTAATATAAAAGATTTTAGAGTAAAGTTAGAAGCCAATTGGATCTTTTGCATATTTCTGAAAATTATCTCACACCTTTTATATTGTTGGTCTTGTTAATGTCGCTACAATTAAGCAAACGTGTTTTTAAAAGTGTCTGGTTTGTTATTCCAGGACGTACCGTGGGTTCAGCGCCCCGCACCTTCAGCTGGCGTCACGCCGTCCCCTGCCACTCAGGTTGCCAAGCGACCCCCTCCGTCGCCGCCGGGGACCATATGCCTGGATTCCCTTGACGAAGCTCCTTCCCTGGATTCCATCTCTCAGGCGCTCGCCATCCTCGGCAACGCGGCTAAAGGTTTGGCCCAGGGGGACACGCCGCCTTCCCCGGAAAGACCCAAGACCTCCGCCAACCCCCCCGGCCTCCACGCCTCGCCTCTCCTCCAGTTGCAGAAGAAGACCTCCATCAGTACGCCCAGCTCCAGCACACCTCACTACATCACTACCTCTTCATCGCCCTCCACCTCCCTGGCTCGGCCCGCCCCCAATGCGCCCTCTCCTCTGACCCCGGTGAGGGTGGAGGGGGCGGGGCTCGTCAAGATCACGCCACAGCCAAACAGACACACAGTTTTGAACACTCAGAGACCTTTAAGCGTGGGCGTGACGAAAGCAAACATGCCCGTCTCGGTTTCCTCACCGAAACCGCGCCCTCCGCCCACCGCCTCTCCACTGGTGGCTCCGGGACCAAAGACGGGGGTCTCCATTCCCCCGCCTGGCCTCCTTAAGGGCAGCAATAATAAAGTCGCCGGTGGAGACACGATCATCATCACTTCGACTCAGGCTCGGCCGCACACCCTCACGTCCCCCTCACTCATCATCAACAAAACCTTCCAGACTTCTCGCCTGCCCCAAACGCCCCAAAACAAGCCGCCCTCCTCCCTCCCTCAAACACCATCCGGAGTTCAACCTCAGCCACAGTCCAACTTCATCACCCCCATGCACGCCACCCTCACCAAGTCCGCCCACAGCACCTCCCACCCACCGCAACCCCCCCCAACCCCCCCCCTCTCCCCCGCCTCCACCTCCAGCATCCCCACCTCGGCCTCCATTTCTCAGAGTCCTCGCTCTCAGGCAGCCCCCTTGATACACCAGTACGCTCCCAAAACCCCGGCGGGCTTCCGGCCGCCGTTCTCAGGTGCTTCAGGAGGAGTGGCCAAGTCGGGTCAAGGCAGCTACACTCCTTCCAGCAGCCAAAAGACGCCCGGCGTCATCAGCGCCACCAACACCAGCCTTATAAACACCTCATCTATGAGCAAACATTCAGGAAGCAGTGCCTCCCCCGTGGCTGCGGCCTCGGTGACCCAGCGCCAGCGGACTGTGGGTGGGACACCTCAGGGGGTCAAGCCGGTCGTGTCCCTTCCATTGTCATCGGTCTCGCCTCAGCTACCGCAGGTTTGTGTTCTGGTTTAAAAACTCGTCTGAACGGCTCGAAACATGGGAGGCGACGTCGTTCATTTTTTTCTATGGAACTAGAGAAGAGTCGACAGTCAAGGCATTGCCGAAATTCATGGAAATTTTAAGCTGGTACACGTCTGTGGGCTAGCGAAAGTTGAAAACTGATCGAGTGTCACGATCGCGCCAGAGTGGCTCAAAACTTTCACCTTTTGCTGCCATTTGAATCCAATACATGGGTTCAAACTCTCAACCACTTTCATATAGAACCTGTGCGATGAAGCCACAGTCTCTTGCTCTCCTTAAGCAAGTGTTTGTACATGTTTCTGTGCCAAAACCGCAAACGACTGTTTTATGTAGTTGATGTTGTATTTTGTGTTAATTACTTGTGACATTTTGACTGGTGTTCAAAGTGTAAATATCACATATTTTACTTGTTGTATTCGCCTCAAAGTCGCTCCAGAACAAGGTGAAATGCTCACACATATATGACCCAGCAGGCTTTCCGTAGACTAGATTTGAACCAATGAAGTGGAACATTTTTCAACTTTCATGCGTCGCATCAATTGCCTGCGTGTTGTACATCCACGTGTACGAGCTCGAAATTTGTGGCGCGCAAATTTCGCCGGTTGATTAGTTGCGCAAGTTTTGCGTAGGGTTGTGCAGGTTTCCGTGCGTCGAGTCTTTTACAGTTGCGTACCATCATGAGTTTCAATAGGTCATTCAAGAAATGTTTACCCAACATGGTGCCAGTTTCACCCTCACCCCAAACTGACCACCTCTCCGGCTGTTTGTCCGTCCAGGTCTCCACGACAGGAAGTGGCGGTCTGCTCGGCTCTGCATCCTCCCTTCCTCTGGGGTTCGGGATGCTGGGGGGCCTGGTGCCCGTGTCCCTGCCGTTCCACCTGTCTCCCATGCTGAACCTGTCTCAGCTGGGCACAGGAGGTTCCAATACGGCGACCAGCAGCTCGGCGGCCAGCAGCTCGGCGGCCAGTAGCAGCGCCGCGTTCTCCACCTTGACCCAGAGTGAGTGGCGCACACTAAGAAAACCCATGAAAAATCCCAGAGTTGTTTGGGTTTTTTTTTTTCTTGTTTGTGGGACAGTAAGTGTGTTGCTCTGCTGTCGTCTCAGGTCTCCCGTTTAATGTTGTACGTTGGCATCATTTGTTGGATCACCATATTGTTTGTCTGAATGTAATTAATGTTTGACTATATTTCATTTTGTTCATCTCCCACATCTTCTCCTCCTTCCTGCTTCTTCCCTAATGTCTGGCTGTTGCATCCCTTCTCTTCCTCCCTCCTCTCCTCCATCTCTCCTGTCCGTGTCGGCACCCGTCCCCGCCCCACCCCCCTCCCTTCCTCGTCGCCCTGTCCTGTCTCCTCAGATCTGTATAAGAGTCTCCAGTCAGGGTCTCAGGTTGCTCTGCCTCCTCACTTGCAGCTCGCTTTCTCAGGTAAAGCCGGACCCTTCCTGCTCCATCTCCTCTGCTCGGCCTTTTTCCGTTCTAGTGTCCGGTTCTGTTCTCATCTGTCGGTGGCAGCATGTCTCGTTGTCGTCCCCTCCACTTTTATCACATTTGTTGGCACGGCTGGTAAAGATGTGGAAAGTTAAACTCATCTCGTTCTGCAGTAGCAAATCTACAACTGGGGAAAGAAAAACACATGGACATCCAACCTCCGTCATGTTTCGTCTTCTTTCTTTTCTTCCTCATGTTCTTTGTCATTTCCTCACTTTTTGTCTTCCTTTGATTGTCCTTTTTTATTTTATGTCCTACATTGATTCTCTCTGAAGTTTCTTTCCCATGTCCTTTTTAATTGTCCCATCTTGTCTTAATTTCCTTCCCTCCTGTTTGTCAGGAGACGCCAAACTGGCGTAGAGGCTTAAAAAAATTTTTTAGAAAATTTTTGCACTTAAATATTGAGCGGGAATCTCATCAATGTCGGATCTCCACAGGACGATCCAAAAAAAAAAAAAGTAATTTAGCTCAGAGCTGGTTCACTAAAATCAACCCTCCTCCACGTTTCACCTTAGTAGAAAATCGGCGGAGTTATCCGAAGAGATTAATATATTTATATTAGCACTTGGAAACAAAATCAAAATAAACGTGCTTAAGTTAAAGGTTGGGGTTTTTTTTTGTATATCTTCTATGTTACAGTAATATTAGCCACATCTCTACCAGGAGTGCTACTCGATTTCTTCATTTGCATCACATCCAACTCTTCTTCACGTTTTCCACTTCTTCTTCTTCTTCTTCAGACGTCAGTCAGAGCCAAGGAGGCGACGCCAAGAGGAAGACTCTATGATCCGGCTCGATTTTTGCGCCTGTCAAAACACCATCGGTGCCACCAATGAGGCGAAGATGGGGACATACGGGGAGGAGAAGAAACCTGGAACAGATCATGCTCAACTAGGGATGGAGTGGGCTTCACCTCATGAAATCAGCTCATGGCGCCGCAATCCAATAACTTCTTTTTTTAAAAAAAAAAACAAAAAAAACTATTTTATAACTCCTTTGTAGAGAAGGCAAATAGTTTGTCGATGTTTACATAATAGACCTATATCACTGTGGACAGGGAGAGGTAATGAATGGGATTCGAAGGAGAGTGCAGCCGTGTGTGCATGAAGGTCCGGCGCTGCCGCCGCCTGTGTGCCTTTCTGGACGTCTCCCACTCTGATGCATGGTCAGTTTGTCTACTTGGTGCTGTTTTTTTAAAAGGAAAAAAAAAAATTCTATAAAAAAATCATAATGTAATTATTATCACTGAAACCTGTAAGAAATGTAAACTGCAAATTTAATTTGAGCTTTTTTTAAAGAGATGTACATGTTTTCAAATGTACTTGAATTCTTTGATACGTTTTGTTTCTGTATAGTACATAAGCCTACTTTAATTAAAGTCTTTGATCCTGAACGCCGTCTTAAATATTTCAGCTAGTTTGAAAACTACGCTTATGAGCTGTCACGGTGCATTTAAGTACGCCTTGTAAATATAAAAAATGTCTGGTTAAATGCTCTTGACAGTTCTTAAAAATTGTACATGTTTTTTTTTTCTAAACTTAAGAAAAGACAAGAGTATTCTTGTCTATTCTTACAGGACTTTATAAAAAAATAAAATAAAAAATGAAAGCCAGTGTTTTTACAGTTGGGCACCAAAAATGTTATCAAGATGTTTTTGTCGCCAAAAAAAAAAGCTCTGCCTCATTACCTCCACCTATTAGGATGAAGATGACATCCACAAACCTTCCTAAAAAATCTTCACATGGCATTTAGTATTTTAAACACAGTTAAAAGTTTTAATCTTTCTTAATACAAAAATCAAATGTTAGTGAAATCAACGGAGAAGTCTGGAATTTTGAAACCAAAATAAAATGTTTTTACAGAAACTCAATGAAAATTGGGTTAAAACAGGAATGAGGATCTAAAAAAAAAAACCAACAGTGTCACAAAACAATTGAATTCGGATTTAATTCAAACCATTGGTAGGCTTTGTAATCTGTTTAAGTTATACATGGATTAACACAAATATGACATCAAAGGCATGAAAAACAATACCAAGATGCGTCAACGCTTTTTGACGCCAGAAACCAAACGAGACAAAAAATAACAAAAACGAAGGAAAAGACTTGAGTCAGCCTAAGCAGTTTTTTTTTCTTTTTCTTTAAACGACAGTGAAGGTGACTTCAACCGGCAGTAAGAGGAGGTCGCTAAAGGTCGCCTCCCATGGAGCTCCTCCTTGGGGGGGTTTCTCTCCCAAAAGCGCCGTTGCTTCGCCTATTTGACCAGCGGTCTGGTTTTATCGTCATCGCTGCACTGGTGGGCTTTGTATTTTTTCACCTCGGCCATGTACTTTGACCAAGCATCGCTCTTTCCTGCCTCAGCCTGTGTGGAGAAAGCATGAGGGCTTCAATGGTACAACGCAAAACGAGAAAAATACAAAATATAAACAATCAGACTCACCAATTTCATATTTCCAAGAAAAAATAAATAAATAAAATCTTTTTGCTATTACATGTTAAATGCCTGTCTGACTTTCAATACGCTCAAAAATACTACTATGAGGAGTCCGCTGATTGTTTTATAGATGGTAAAATGTGAGGGTTTTAAGGTTCAATGCGTGAGAAAAAAAACCCGAAAAATGAGCAAAACAAAAATGTTCAACAATAAATACTGAAATTGAACCACAACCGACCACAAATGTTGGTCTTTAAACGATTCAAAGTATTGTAGAGCCGAGACAAACTAAATGAAGACAGTTGAGTAAAAACATACAAAGGCTGCTGCATTTCACATCTCCATTATCTTTAAGGTTACGCCTCAGAAAAACATGGATATGTTCCAGGAAAGCCGCATGGCAGCTGCCATACTCACTTCTCCGTCCTGTTTCTGCTTCTTCGCAACCATTCCGGTCTTAAGGAACACACCGCCCCGGCGCTTCCCCACCTGGGTTAGGGGATAGAAGACTGACACCGTTACAGGGGTCCTTGCAGGTGGATTGCCAATGAAGGAAACTACACCAGAGCAGAGGGACTAGATTTAGCCTCCTGCTGCACCACCAGTGAAGAGCGACCCTAACCTTTACTCAGCTAGCAGTTTGAATATTGGTACTGGTGTTTAATTATATAAAAAAAAAAATATATATATATATATATATTTAAAAAAAACTACAATTATAAATCACAAAATTTCACCGCGCATTTCAGCTCGGGTGAGCTGAGCTACTGCTATCTGGTCTTACAACTGCTAAACCCCTTACAAAGCTGGTCACAGGGAGGGCCTTCTTTTCCACTGAGGTCTGTCCTTGCTCGGTGGCTCTCGCCTCTCCACCTGTTTGCAGCGCCGCCTTTTTCCTCTGCTCCTCCTCCATCTTCTTCTTAAAAATCTCCATGAAGCTGCCGTCGTTGGCGAACGCGTTGGCGACCCCCGACGCCGCGGCCGCTGCGGGGCTGCTGGAGGGAGACGCCGGGCTGGAGCCGCCGCTGCTGCTCCCGCCGCTGGGCTTATGTTTGCCGTGTGCTCGCTTTGGATCCATGTCTCACACCCACAAGTCCGACGAGTCAAAGCGAGCGGCTTTCACTGCTCCCTGCGGCTTTTGTTTGTTAGCTGAATGTTTAAAAGGCGGCTTGCTAGCAACTACTACTCGGACCCAGGGAAGGGAAGAAAGGAAAAAAAAATAATAGGGATATACCGATTCAATTACTGAAAAATAAGCACCAATGTCCGAGTGAGACAGAAAGCGTCCGTCTTGTGGTCCACAAATGTTGTAGCTCGAGGAAAAAACAAAAGCAGACGCAGGCTAGCCTGCTAACGTGGCTAACATCCGTTTCTTGTAAGGCCTCTCGGTGAGAAACAAACTACCTTCCGTCGTCAGCTCCCCTCCCGGAGGTGTCAACACGGTAAATGTAGTCTTCTACGCGAAAGAAGCTTCAAATACCGATAATAATAACGAACAACTTCAAAGCTTTATCGTCGCTAACTTTTGCCACCCATTACCGTCAGTCGGCCATGTTTATTATTTTTTTTCCCCCCAACGGCGCGGTGTCTCTAGCGCCTCCTACTGTGTCGGTGTTACACGACATTCTATGGTCATTCGACAATTCGACTCCAGGGGGCGCTGGGGTGAAATACAGACTATTAAAGAGTGACTGTACAATAACTTAGCAAAAACCTTTGACTCAGAATGTCTTTGTGATTTTATTTATTCCCCTGTAGATGGAATATATATATATAAACATATATATATATATTTTATATAGAACACAGTGTTCCCTTTATTTTTTTGAGCAGTGTATATATATATATTCAGCTCCTCCGGCTCTCGTTGAAATGAAATCCATCCATCCATCCATTTTCCTGCACCCTTTTCCCTTACTGGGGTCGGGAGGGTTGCTGGTGCCTATCTCCAGCTATCTTTTCGGGCGAGAGGCAGGGTCACCCTGGACAGGTCGCCAGTCTGTCGCAGGGCAACACAGAGACACACAGGACAAACAAATATGCACACACACACTCACACCTAGGGACAATTTAGAGAGGCCAATTAACCTGACAGTCATGTTTTTGGACTGTGGGAGGAAGCCGGAGTACCCGGAGAGAACCCACGCATGCCCAGGGAGAACATGCAAACTCCATGCAGAAAGACCGGGGCCGGGAATCGAACCCAGAACTGAAATGAAATAAAGTTCCTTTTTATTTTGGATGTGAATTTGTGAAAAACTATATTCACTCTGGAGCTGAAGATGTCGTACTCCACACCCCAAATGCAGTGGATTAAAGCTCTTAAAAATAAAAATGTTTATTTGAGTAGCATAGTCTCAAAAAAAAAAAATTTGACGTATCCAACCCTTATTCTGAGTATGTTTATTCTGCATGTCTGTACATATCAATACAAAAAGATGTACATCGTGCTTGTTTTATCACCTCAGTGGGAATCTATATAAACCAGCCAATAACCATAATATACAGTTAAAAACAAAAATCACAGTTCAGCTTCAGCAGAGGCAGGATTTGTCAAACTGAAGGTATATTTGAATCCAGATTTCACTGCTAGACAGCAGAGCTGTTGCTTTGTGTTATTGATCGTTATGATCTTTGGTGACTCCATGTGGAGATGTTCAGCTGTGTCTGAACTGGTGTGATCGATAAGCAATTCTGCCACCGCCTGATTTGTGTGGCCCTCCGTCTTTATTGATGCAGTTTCTTCAGAAAACTGAAACTTTAAGATATTTATCATTTGTAATAAGTGTTAAGTATGATGCTGTATTCGAGCTGTTGTAGACAGAAAAAAAATAAAAATAAGAGTGCATTTCCACCTAAAAACTCAGAAACTTTTGAGATTAATCTCTGCAATTTTCCAGAATTTGTTTAGGGAAATAGAGATCCAAAAATGGGAAGTTTGCAGGAAAAAACCCCAAAACAAAACAAAAAAGCAATCGAGACGAATATATAAAATTTTCTGTTTTGGAAATGGAGCTTCAGATATCAAAAGTTTTTGGTTGTTGGAAATTTCCAAGTTTTTTCTAGAATATTTCTGAGACTAATCCCAAAATTTGAGTTTCTTGACAGAAATTCTCCCAATTAGTTAAATAATTTAAGAAAACAATATATATAAATAAATAAAATATAGAACATTTCCTTCCCCCTCTTCAAGGCGTATGATTACTTTTGATGTAGTTTTCATGCACAGAAGTTTCTAGATGAACCTAAAAGAGTGAATGTAGAAAAACCAAACGGATGTGAATTTCGTGTGCGGATCCAGTTTATTTGTTGTACAGCAGCAGAACAGAACTGCAGTTCTTTAACGCGCCTCGGATCCCCATCATAGCACCATGTCATCTACCGGACCACAGCATGAAAAACACAAACCCTTCACACCACGACACGGCTTCACCCCGTGAATAAAACAAAAGCAACAAACTCAGAAAAACGTGCACAGCAACACGATTGTGGCCTGAAGAGGAAACGGCACGGAGCAACAATGGGGGTCCAAAAACAAGTTACAAGATCGCAGTTCTGGTACGGGATGAACAAAAAAAAAAAAGAAATGAAAATGCATAGAAAAAAATAAGAAAAAGTTTGGGTAAAAGTAAACAAAAGGAAGATTAATGTTTGATCATGCCTTTCATCTGCCGCTCGCTTCCTGTCAGAAAACGGCACAGATTCTGGCGTTGCGTCACAAAGTTTCCCTCCGTGAGGCTTCAGCAGCAGGAAACGGCCGAACTGAGCACGATTCCAGCAGCGGGAAGCGGTGAACGCCGTTAGGCTCCACCCACAACCGAATACCCTGTTTCAACCTTTAGTGTCATGATGATGAAAAAGAAAATGTAAAAAATTGAGAAAAACAAAAAAAAACAAATCTAAACATCAAATGGAGAAGAGGTTGATCATCTTCATCGCCTCCACGAAGGAAACCGTTTTGATCCTGTGCAAGGCACTAACCACATCCAGCTTTCTAAGACTAAAAGTGCTCCAGTGTAAAGAGTTCTGAGAAGTTTGCATTTCAGAAAAACATTCAAGTGAACACTAAGTATTTCCCAACCACCCACGACGATCCGGTTCCCTCCAGTGTTTACATTTTAGACGAAGACGGGAGAGAACTGAACAAATACAGTGCAGCGGTTTTCTACTTTACGCCTTCTTTAACCGGAAATGTCCTACCTGTACTAGTTCTCCTCCATCACATTAAAACGATCCAAACTTGTACCGATTAGCCTAGTATTAAATAATAATAAAAAAAGATTAAAACACTGAGTTGAAGAAGCTACACAGGAAACATAAAGAGTCACCTGAAAAGGTGAAAAGCCCGCCAGAGGCTAATCAGAGGAAAACACAATGTTTCCATGTGGCTATGAGCCAGCAGGGGGCAGCAGCGACACAAGAGACAGAGGGAAATATGCGTGGCGGAGGTCCAAGTGAAGGCATCAAGGTGGAGGTGGACCCGGCCGCCCCGTCCCGTCTCATCTGGGCTGGAGGCGGACCAGGCCGCGCCGGGCGTTGGTGAACTGCCTCTGCTGGGCCAGGAAGGACATGGCCTGATTTCCGGGTCCAAGCCGCTCGCCCGACACCTGCTGGTGCAGCGCCATGCCCTGCGGCGGAGGAAACGGCGGGAGTCAAGAGAGAAGACGCGGAGCTGGAAACAAAACGAGGCGTCGCGCCGCATACTGACCATGTTGTACCAGGCGCTGATGATGAGCTTCTCCTCCTGGCTGTGTCTGGCTCGGCTCCGCTCGTAGTCGTGCTGGAGGAGGGACAGGCGCGCCCGGCGCTTTTTTTAGTGACGCTTTGAAAAACGAGCGGCGGGCCTCTGGCCAGCGCTCGTTACACGGCTCACCTCCAGATGCTGCAGTTTTCTCTCC
Organism: Phalloptychus januarius; assembly: GCA_902982915.1. Lineage (NCBI taxonomy): Eukaryota > Metazoa > Chordata > Actinopteri > Cyprinodontiformes > Poeciliidae > Phalloptychus > Phalloptychus januarius. The sequence continues at coordinate 3,394,544 of CADWAE010000476.1, forward strand.
TTCTCCGTCAGCTGGTTTCTCAGAGACTGGACGTCGGGAGGCGGAGCCGGCTGCTTGGGATCCAGAGTTTTGATCACCTGCACACAGGAAACATCCTCCTGATGACGCCTTTCCTGTCGCCCCGGAAACGCTTCGTCACGCTGAAAACGCGCTCTAACCGGATAGCGACTGTCGAAAATTAAATCTGAAAAGTGTGGGTGCGTTTGTCACCGAGTCTCTAGGTTGTAGATCCTTCGGCTCCTTAACTTTGATTAGATTTTAGGTGCGTGCTTTGATTAGGTCATTCAAAACCGTGAATATTACTTGACATGAGCATTTCCACAGCATAATGCTGCCGGAACATGTTGCAGTTTCAAGCTCAACTTTGGTCAGACTAGGAAAAAACCCCAATTAAAATCAGATGTTCCTTCACTTCAAAATGACACATTTCAATGTTATGACTTATCGTATTAATTTTGTGGTGGCGTCATAAAAAAAATGAGGTTAACAGGTGAGGGTGCTTTTGAAAGGCTTTACTGCTGTTGCATCTCATGTTTCAGCCACTAAGAAACCTGAACATTGTGTTAGGGGTCCAACATCGAGCAGAAATCAGAGAATATTTAGCCGAAAAACCTACAGCAACTAATTGAACATGTTGGCCAAAATATGTTGAGATATTCTTATTAACCTGTAAGTTGTTAAACATTAAAAAATTAGCGGTGCACCGATTGCTGTTTTCTGACCGATTACCAATCGGTGTCTGTCAGTCTAACCTGTCACTGCAGAGCAGAAGACGGGAGTGGCTCATTTTTAGACCTTTGCTGAGGTAGATCAGATCGTTTTTATATGAAACAGCAATCTCCCAAAATTAAGGAAATCGGTGCGCCCGAAGCAAAACCTCATCATACCCTCAAAAATTGTACATCTTCATTATATTTTTCACCTGCAGGGGTCGCCTTTTTTTTTTTTTTCTTTCCACAATGCCTGCCAGACCTGTGGTTACAATGCGCTTAGTTTGATCAAACTTAAATAAAAAGTATCGGTATTTACTTTGTATAGGGGCAGTGCACAGATCGGCACACCTCCAGATTGCCCAACACATAAATGTTTTCAGTTTCTCCTCTTCATCTGCACTGAAAGGGTTGAACGTCGCTCAAAGCGCAAAACATACTTTTCTGATGGCGCTAGCGCTGTAGCACCTAGCATACATCCACTACCATACACATTTAAAAAGTATTTTTTAATAATAAATTAGTGATAAATGTTCCTCAACTGATTGTGGGCCCCTTTAAGACGTCTGCTCTAGCACATTTCTTCTCATTCGAAGCTACAAAGTGATGGAAGGCTTCTTTAATAAGCCATGTTGACGAGAGGAGTGTGTTCCCTGGACGAGGACTGACCGTTCTGGCTTTCTCCATGTAGCGTTTGTATCTCTGCTCCATCTGTTTCATGTCCTCGTCCTTCTTCCGAAGGATCTCCTGGAGTTCATCTATCTTCTTGGCCACTGAGGGGAAAAAAAAAACCAGGCACGTTCAGAACTCCATAACATGAGCCAATAAAAAACTAAAAAAAAAACTGAGTCTTTACTGTTGCTGTCCACTTTGGGCTCAAGGTCGTCGATGACCTCCCGTTTCTTCCGGAGGTCAGAGTGAGCTTCGTTCAGCTTCTCCCTGCAACAGACGAGTCGCTTTAGACGGATCCCATCGGTGGCGAACCGGCGCCAAGCGGCAGCGGCGAGTGACTTACAAATGCTCCTCCAGCTTTTTCTTCAACAGAGATGACTTCGGTTCAACAAGAGGAGGAGAAAAACAAAACGTTAACTTAAGATTTCATGAAAACGTGAAACGTGTGAGGAGCGAGAGTCAAGCTGCCGCAGAGTGAAATCACGGGCCTCTTGGACGGAGGTCGGGCCGTACTTACGATGGCCTGATTTTGGCAGACGAGGGATGGGGGGGAGGAGGAGGAGGGAGAGAGGGGGAGAGACAAACAGAGAGGGGCAGGCGTTAGCGCTGAATCACCACGGCAAACATGGGTTAAAGTCCCACACAACAGGTCTCACAAGGAGAGCAAACACTGCAGTCCTCCAAGGCCAAGTGATGTTTCTAGCTAACCTCTCAGTGAGGCGTGCAAAAAGGATTCTCTTTCCTCTTCAGAAATTATAAATTGATTAGACTGTATAGAGTCAGCATTCCATCGTCCTGATTGTGGACAGCTTGCTGAGTAACGGTGAAAAGCAACAGAGCAGGAGAGGAAGATTATTCCACTCACGTCCTCGTGTTTGCTGTCCTGCTGCTGCAGCGCTTTCTGGAGCTCCTCCACCTGAGTGCGCAGCTCCGAGATCTGCTGCTGGTTCAACCTTGGCACGGGCAACAGGGAGGAAGGAAGATTTGAATGCGGGTTTTGTGAAAAAGTATTACAAGTCTGAATGCTTGCAATGAATGCCAACTCTACTCGACCCTGCCATCTTGTTTAAAGACCGTCGTTTCATTTGTTGACTGATTCGTGCAGTGGAGCGCATGGCTAACTGAAATGTTAGTAGAGCTAACTTTTAAGTAGTCACTAACAGTAGCTCTGCTAAAGCACTGACGTGGTATTTAGCTAAAGCGCTACATTAGTGCAGTATTTAGTGGAAGCTAATGCACTGTGCCAGTACGATATGTAGCAAAAGCAAATGCTACAGAGAAACACCAGCACAGTATTTAGCAGAAGCTAATGCTGAAGCACTATTTCAACAGATGTTAGCAAAAGCTAATGGTTCTGCTAAAGAAGGCAAAGTGAACGGGTTATAGCTCTTTAACACTGAGCTAAAGAGCTCCACCAACACAGTATTAAAAGAAGCTAATGATAAAACAACACATTAGCATGGCGTTTAGCAGTTTATAACTTGTTCTCTGCTGTATGTTTTATTTCCTTCCTGTAAAGTTAAGAAGCAGAACTGCCGTCCCAGAAAAAACATCGCAAGAAAGATGAAAATATTTAAGCTAAATGTAACTTTTCGTTCCCGTTTTCCCCTCCAACTGTTCGTTAAGTGAACTTTCTAAAATCAGCTGTAGAAGATTCTTTTGAATAGTCCTTTACAGATCGAAGCATTTCACATATTTCACTAAACTCCTTAAATCATCTCCGTTTAAATCCTTTAGCAATTCCACTGTGCGTTAAAGATGTTTCAAGTGGAACTTTGTGCATCTGCTGTGAGCGCCTGTCGTCCACTCAGCGCTGCGCTCTACTGAGCATGCTCACTCCACTCCTCTCCTCCTGTTACTGTTGCTGGGGATGCTTCCCACACCCTCAGCCTGGTGTTGCATTGGACACACACACACAAACAGTCCACCCACATGTCCACATGCCCACAGGCATGTAAACACACACATACACACACTCTTGCACGTAAACACACACACTGTAGGGACAATCTGGCTTTCTGCTGCCTGTCCTCCAGCCCCGCCCACACAGCTCCGCTCCACACGCAGTCCAGAGGGCGAGTTGACATTTAGGCAGATATCGCTCCTTCCCTCAGCCAAATCAACAGTTTATTACCCGGGAACGCACAATATGGAGGCTCCCGGAGGGGAACGCTTATCCAACACTGCTGAGAGAGAGAGAGAAAAAAAAGTTGAAACGTTTAATGAATTCATGAGCGAACTCCTACCTGTTCTGGGTTTCCAGTGTGTTCTTGCTGCGCTGTGCCTCTTCCAGCTCGGCCTGGACTTCCACTAGGCTCTGTCTGTAGGTCTCCTCCTGAGCGCACAGCATCTTGTTCTCGCTCTGCAGACGTACCACCGTTTCCCTGTCCAAAGTAGAAAGCGGGGGAAAAAGAGAAAGGCAGGAGTGGGAGACGGACCGGGGGAACTGTGGGACTGACTGAGGAGACTCTGACGTGATGCCGTTTGTTTCTGATCCACTGGGCCAGCTGAGCATTCAGCTCCCAAAAATAAAACCCCACAGCGAACAAGGCAAGCTCTGGTCTGAATGGACGTACTTTAGCTCGGCGGGCATGATCTCTGCAGCGAGGTTCCCCACCGTCACGTCGCCGTCAGACAGGTCTCCTGCAGAGAGAAACAAGCTAGTCTTATTAAACGGCGTCGCGTTTCGATGTGTTGCTGATCGACAGATAAAAGCATTGGGGATGATTTTCCCCACCTGTTCCGCTCAGGCAGCCCTGCTGGAGCTGTGCACAGCGCAGCTCATCGTTTGCTTCCCGGAGCGAGTCTCTTTCTGAAATGAGACGCTACAGAAGAGAAAAAGGTCGTCAGAGACATGTTTTATAGAATACTCCAAGTTCTGATTTGGTCAACTAATGGTTTGTCTAATTTAGTGTCGCACTAATAAAAATAACACGCCTTTGTTTTTATTTATTCATGTTGTTTTTTGCTACATCCGCAAACAACAAATGACGCACGATAATTCTTCACCATCGGTACTGCCTGATATTTTTTTTATATTTGGGTATCGGTCCGATAATTAAAACTTGGCAGATACTTTATTATTTCCCTCTTTGTTCTGTCGTTACTTGGAGATGGTGTCAAAACGACATTGCCATAACGTCTCGGACAATCGTACAGCTAAAATGTGTTATTGTTAAAAAACCCATTGACTTTGGACGTTAATTTTCAGAAAACAACACGGCATCAATGTTTGCGCGACAATCGCCGTCAGAGCCGAGACGTTTCCAGAAGCGACAGATCAGGTGGGAGTCTGCAGAGCAATATCTGCCTGGCAACAGCCTGAGCGGCAGAGAAGTGCTGATCCGCCACAACGTTTGCCGACGAGGAGCAACAACTCACTTCTTTCTCCTTCAGCAGAGCGTCGTACTTGTCATGGAGGTTCTTGTACTCGAACTCCCACTTCTCGGCCTTCATGGCCTCCGCTGTGTGCCTGGTGTGAAGCTCGTGGGCCTGGAAAAACATCAAAAGATAAACAAATAAGTAAGCACACACAGTCTGCTCCAGGAAAAACAGCGAATCTCTCCAAACACACGCAGCAGCCAGACTCGGTTTATCATCGCTCAGATGGCGAGCAGATGAAGCGGCGGCGCGGCCTGCCTGTCTCTTGTAGGTGTCCAGCTGACCGCGGACGGCGTTGGCCCGCCGCAGCTCCTCCTCCAGCTCGCAGGTGCGCTGCATGTACACGGTGTTGCGCTCCTCCAGGAGGCGCACCTGTCTGCGCAGATCGCCCAGGTCCTCCAGCTTCCTCTTGTAGGTCTCCACCAGCGCCTCCAGCTGGTACACCCGGTCAGACGAGTGCCTGAGGGGGCAGCAGAGGGACGGGGTCGGGGGGGTTCGGCTAGTGGCTAACTGCCGAACAATGAATAACAAACGCCTGCTTGGACTAATGTCAGCTTTGTGTCCTGATCTGTGTCACCTTGATATATTTAGCTGGATGATAAATTGTCTCAGAAGTTATCGCGATAAACAATAATATTGTTGCATTTAATATTGTTGTTTTAAATCAAGGCTATCATTTGATAATAACTGGAACGTTGATCAATACGTTCGAAGTGTATTTATCTGGTGATGCCATTAGACAAAATGTAATGTTTATTGCTCATTCCGTCGTTGATGACTGCATCATCTTTTTATGACGTAAAGCACGTTGAAGATGTCGCTGAAACGAGCTGCACAAACTGAACTTTATTGTGCCACACTCCAAAGCACATGTGCGGTTGAGTTGATCACCGTTCCAGCTCATAAATAAACCATTTATTCAGTTATTTATATAAATAAATTAATGATTTATACAAAGAAATAAATGAGTAAAAAAATAAATTAATGGGAAATATATTTTTTTTAATTTATCCCTTTTCTGTTTATCTCTTTTTCATTAGCAGTTCTCTACTTTCTGAAAGTAGAGAACTACTGAAGCGTCCGGCCACCTGAGGATGTCCATCTCGTCTTTGAGCGCCTGGGCTTCGTGCGCCAGACTCGTCAGCTCCTCGTTCCTCTGCTGCAGCTCGGCCACCTCGCGCTCCAGCACGTCTGAGCGTACGCGCAGGTCGTCTCTGCTGTTCTCCAGCCTGGGGGTGCGCACGGCGGTTCATGCGGGTTAGTCGAGTCATCGTGAGAAACAAACGCGACCGGGCGGCGGGAGGACGCTCGAGCCCGGCACAAAAAAAACGTCTCGCGTGTGGGCATGAAACGTTGCTGCTCATCGCAACGATCTTTTCGGTGTCGGCCAAACCTGTAGTTCTCCTCCTGCAGCTGCTCCATCTGACTCTGCAGCAGCAGCAGCTTCTTGCCGGTGATGGCGGTGGTGGAGGCATCCAGAGAGTCGCTGCGGCTGAGCCTCTCCCTCAGCGAGCGGACCTCCGCCTGGAGGGACGACCTCTCCTCCACGCCCAGCGAGAGCTGCCGGGGGGGGGGCAGAGAAGCATTGCAAACATAAATATCTGCATCAGTCACAATACTGAAAAGCAAATTCTAGATTGGCGACACTGTGCGCGACCCATAACGGCAGATCTATTCAGGTTTATTCTACGTTTAGTTCTCTGTGTGACGTCGTGCTTTGCTATTTACTTTCTGAACCGTTTGGAAGAAGGTTTGTCGCAGTTTATTTTTACATGTTTGACCAAAACTGTTCAACCTTTTGTTTTTATCGTTTGTGTCACACTGGCTGTTCTACTCCCAATTGCACCGACTGAACAAATTAAAGTTGGAGCGAGCTTTGTGACGCCACTTGTATGTACAAGTGTGCAGATTTATCACATAAATTTCTACTTGAGATAACAACAGAGAAACTCACCACGCTTTAGCGCAAAGAAGGTCTTTGAAACACGAGCTTCTCTGTCACTTCACACGCTCTGACGTCAAGGCTGCTCAGTCAGCTGACGGTCAATATCCCCTCACAGTGCTCCACTTATCCCCTACCTTGAGGGTCTAAACCACATCCTCATGCTAAGATAAGATACGACAAGAATCTACTGGAACTGCTGCTGGATTTTTTTTTTTTTTTTATTTAAATTTTCTTTTCAACTCCCAAACATTTTTGATCTTTTAACTATCAGAAAGAAAAAAAAAAAAAACAAGTGGAAACTTTTCAAACGGGACGTGTTTTTCCAGGCAGCATAAGCCCGGCGCGCTGAACTTTTTAGGACAGATTGCGCGTTTGCAGCGCCGGGCCAGCGACAGTAAATAGCTCCTAAAAACAACACCGCTGACTAATTCTCAACGTGTGGGCCGAGCAAGTAAACAAACAGGTGGGCCGAGAGCAAGCGCAAATTATTGTTGGCTACCGATCCATCCCAAGGCAAGGCGGCGTGTCGGTTTCATCTAGATGTTATGCAACTGCTGACAAGAAAGTGTCTAAAGGGAGAAAAGGGGGGAAAAAAAAAATCACAACCAAGCGGGGAGAAAGATGAAGTCGATAGACGTGGGGAAAGTCCTGATAATCTCTGTCACAGAGCTGCATGTCGACGCAGAGAAGAGCTTTGTAAGAAGAAAAGCTGATTCTGACTTTATTGGAGATGGAAATGTTTGCTAAAAAAAGAAAAAAAAAAAAAAAAAAAGCATGTGAACTCCGGTTAGCCGACTGACCTGATGCTCGAGGTCTCTGCAGCGCTGCGTCAGGTCCTCCTTCTCGCCCGCTTCCTCGCTCAGAAAGTAATACTTCCTGGACTGAAAGGGACGCAGAGGAGAGACGTCACATCGGAGAACAAACGAGAGCATTGATTTATTGTTTGTGACAAAGGGATTTGTCTTCGTTTACTTGAACAAAGGCAAAACATTTCTGGATATTGATTAAAAAGTGCTAGTTTCACTGGCATTTTCTCATCTTATAAAAGATAAAAATGTCTCTTCGGTTTAAGCGAAAATAATTTGCGAGACGAAATAGTACTTAATTAAATCTACATTAAGGAATTATTGACTTAAATGAAGCTCCTATATCTTGGTGAAATGTTACATGTGGGTCGGTTTTGTTGTTTTTGAAGCGTGCTGAAATATTGGCGCCGACTAGACGAAAGAAATCTTGGTAATACTTTGTGTTTTGAAAGAAAAAGACCCAAATTTTGTTTTTTTTACTGAAAATAAATTTGTTCAGTCGAACAAAAAAAAGCAAAACAAAAGAAATTGAAAACTAGATGTCCTTTTTTTTTTTTTTAAATACAGAAAGCGTGCAACATCTTTAAGTTTTGGATCTACGACGAATAACATCTATTTCATACATAAACGAAGAAAAAAAACAAAATTGGACTATTTCAGAGTTTTTTTCTCACTTCTTTCACCTCACAAACATAAATGCAGACGATCCTCTGCTTCATCGGTTCCCCGTTCTGACTTTGTGATATTTACCTGGTAGTCAAAGTCTCCATACGTCTCTGGACTTCCTGGTTCAGACGACGGTTCCTTTGCTAAAAGCTGAAACCAAGCAGGCAGGAAATGAGCTGAAGAGACAGATAAACACTGACAGGAAGCGACTGGCAGACGCAGGTTTTGCTCAGATTTATTAATATCCCTCATTTGAAGTCAACCTTCCTATAAGCTCAATATCAATCAACTCCTACAGCGTTGGCCCTCGAAAAGCACCCAATCTATTGTTAGAACGGCACAAGGCGGGATTTGGGGGCGGGGGGGTTATTTCAGTCTAAATATTTATCCGTATGAATTACACCCAATGACTAACATCTGGATTAAAACAAAAAACAACAACAAAAGAAAGAGAGCAAGGAGAGGAGAAGCTCACTCACCTCCTGAATGGCTGTCATCACAACATGCTGGACGGATTCCTCAAGTGTCATAATCTGCTGGATTTGCTCTGTTTGGGAGACGATGACAACAAAAGCCGTCAGCGCGCCGCCAGACGCAGATTAACCCAAATAATCTTTCCGAAAATGAAACCGGCTCAGTTTCGTTAAATCGACGGTTCAAACTTCAGCGTTTTAAAGTTGACTCTGGGAAATGGGGAAAGTGTCGTTCACGTGTTTGAGAGTTAAAATAATCTTGTGGGTCATTTCTCACAGGTTGATGCGTGGATTTCTATTTCTTTTTTTTTTTTTTTTTTTTACCTTGTTTCTTTTCGCAGCTGACGGCGCAGCCCAACACGAGCTGCAGCAGCTTGCCCAGCTCCGTCACGTCCCCCAGCTCGCCTATGAGGCTCACGTCTGGCAAGTGCTCGTCGGACACCTGCTGACCGAGCACCTGGCCGCGACACGGGAAGGTCACAAAGGTCACATGTCTAAGCACAGCCACGAACCGAGCAGAAGGACTAGAGAAGTTCAAAGAATCGCAGCTCAAAGAATCACAATATTGTCAAAAAGTGTTTTTTTCTTTTCTTTTTGCAGTATTTTAATTTTAAAACATGGCTTACAGCTAATGGAAACTCATTTGTTTATACGGAATGTATAATATTATGGAAAACAAAACAAAAAAAAGAAGTTTTTTTAATAGAAATATTACAGCCATGTCATGTCATGGAGAAGGCCGCCGGGACCGACCTTAGTCCAACGCACAGCAGCCACTAAACGTAACTGCTAACTGCGTTGGCGGTTGACAGAGTTAGAAATAAGCAGGTTCATAGAAAGTTGAGAGGAAGAAAAAAAGAGGCGAGGCTAGGTCCACCAAAGCGTTTTGTAAAGCTGAATGGTTGCCGTGGAGATTAAAGGATTCCGCAAAGATGCATAAAAAGAATCAAAGCAACACTCCATGTATATTTCTGATGAGGGAATAACATTATAACATGATGTAAAGCTCAGAAAAAGTCGATTTCACAGAGCGTCGCCCACTTAAAGCGTGAATAAACGCATTAATGTGGGATTTCAATTGTGTTTGAAGTGCCACAATTGCAAAATTGGAATTTGAGCACATTTTGTGTTGCAGCTGCTGCGCTCGACCGGCCAGCAAACCTCCCTAAACCTTTGAGTAAAGTACAGAAAAATAACCAAAAATAAACATTTCAAATATCAATTTATCTGGAATGTTTATAAACAATTTGAGCTTCCCGTTTTGAATTAAATCACTGAGATAAATTAACTTTTGACGATACTCTGATTCATTGAGACGAACCAATAAAAACAAAAACAAAAAAAACAGAGCCCGTCTTACATCATGGTAATACTCCAGCATGCTTTTCAGGACCTTCTTCAAGTTGCTGACCTGGAAAAACAGAAACAGACGTTGGAACTGTAATTTTTGTTTTAGTCAAAGACAACAAAAGCAAAAGGGATATTCTGCCGCTCTTCAAACATTACCTTAAGGCGCCAGTTGGCCTCGCTTTCCTCCTTGATCCTGCCAAGCCACGTCTCATTAAACCAAGCGGGGTCTCTGTTAACGAGAACACGGAGCTGCAGTCACAATGCATCTCTCTGCAATCATAATCTACAGGAAGCAGCAGCGGTAACATGGCCTTTGTTCTTTTAAACACAGTAACATAAGAGTAAAGAAGCTCGTTAAAGTTACATGACATAGGAATAATGAGAAGGGGAAGGGAAAAAAAAAGTCAAAGTGTCCTGAAATGGAACGACTTGATGTTGGAACATTTTTAAGCTAGCTGCTCGGACGCGGGCCAAGGACAAAAAATAAAAACTTTTCTCCCCACAAGCCGAGGCGCTGATTCAAATGCATATGTGAACGCCAAGTGAAACCTAGACCGCTCCAAAAGCAGGAAGTGGATTATAACGCAGGGCATCATGGGTAAATACAGCCAAAACAAACGCAGCAGCAGGAGAAACGGCTCGTCGTGTTTTACCAACACCAAAAAAGAGAAATCCTACAATCACTAAAATATAACGCCACTACATTTTGGTTTTGCATTTCGCGAAGAAGGAAGTTGTGCTTAGCGTCTTCTTCAGAGAATTATATGTCACAGCCTTGGTGCAGCGCCACCGCAGGCGGGGAGAGGAACGGGTTGTTCAAAAGGTTTGGCTCGTTTAGTGTCAAATGAGTCACTAGAGGACCGCCGCCAGCTGAAAATGTAACCAATGTTGCAACTTTGGTTCCCAATTGACTGGGCCATTCTCAGCAGAATTGTAAATTATTAGCTTTTTTATTTTTAAAGCATTGAAGTCCTTCCTGTGCACGAATCAGAACAGCATAAAGTCTATAAGTGTGCAATGCTTACATTCTGTAGAGTACGTGAGCAATGGCCACTCCACTCGTTAGATCGTGCTTGTTGCCGCATGACGGGACCTGAAACGTCTGCAACTGAGAATAAAAACATTAAAATGTTAACATCAGTCGCTTTATATAAAAACTTAACCAACTGCGGTGGAATCACTACCAAGTCATCTGGTTCCTACAAAATATGGACCGAATCAAACTGTATATGGTTTCAAATGCACAGTTTGAATCAAAATTCAACCAGAAATCACCAGAAAAAAAAAAAAAGAAGTATTTTAATCTTTGGGCACATTTGACTACTTTATAACAAACCGTTGCAGAAATAAACACAAAACAGATCAGTTGCAAAAGCACAAAATGGTATGAATTTCAAATCCCCAAATACTCAAACGTATTTCTCTTTAAAGCTTAGATATATTTAATTTTTTTATGTTCTACCTTTAGTCTGTAACAGGGGTTCAGCCAAAACAGTAGCTCCTACTAAAAGTGACTCAAACCAGTTCCTTTATATTCATCTTCAATAAAAGATTTTAAAACACTTATGATGGACTGCAGACTTGCTAGTAATTCCAACTTGTACTCAGTGCGTCACTTTACTCTTTGGGGAAGAGCCACGCAGGTGGGTTTTCTCTCAGCTTTAAAGGGAAGCTAGCATGTTGGAGCCGCTTGGGTTTGTTTGTTTAGCGTCTAACTTTTGCTTTGGTAAGCAGACCACCAAGACCAAATTGCTCAATTTGTTTACAGCTTGTTAGCTTGACTGAGAAGCAGCCGACACCGTCTCCAGAACTAGTCGCTGCTTTGTATGTTATGACAGAGGGTAAAACGGAACGTCCTGTTTCACCTCAGGAATTTATTTACGTGAGTTTTGCCGAACACCTGCCGTCACCTGTTAGCTCCGAGGCAGGTTAGCCTCGCTCGGAAACCTCGCTAGCTTCGGACTTACCCAGGTCAACAGCGAGTCGCACAGCTTTGCTTTATCCAGACTCATGCTGCCGAGTGGCGTGAACTGACCGACTGGACCCTCGCCGGTTCTGTTGCTCAGGAGTTTGTTCCTTCGGTCCCTACACCTTCCACGTCAGGCCTCCGAGCGCTGCCTCCCGTTCGCTTCGCGTTTCGCTCTCTCTCCCTCTGTTATCCACGCGAGCTTCCGTATGAGGGCCGTTCCCATGGAAACGGCTGGCTTGTGCTACGGGGTCAGCGTGTCTGGTCCCAGTAAATGATGGTAATTTGAGAGTAATGGCGTCGGTTCAGTCAGGTTTGAACGCACTAATAATGAGGTAAATTTAAACGTTATCATATTTTTACCTGCTTATTTAACCGAGATTTTGTCAATTAAAATATATAGAAAAAAAAACAAAAAGTAATGGAAATACAAAATATATTAAATAATAATAATAATAAATAAATAAAAAATAGAAGCTTTCAGGAAAACCTTTCAGGTTTACTCTAGTTTAAAAATGCATTTATACCGCTTGAAGTTTTCTACATTTTGTCTTAATTTACAACCAGAGGTCGGTAGTAACTCATTACATTTACTCAATTACATTTACTTTAGTAAAAGTAGTTTTACTGTACTGCACATTTAATTTTTACTTGAGTAATATTATGATGAAGTAGCCTATCGCTACTCTTGAGTAAAACGACTGGCTACTTTACCAAATAAAATGTAGACCCCTAAATACCTAAATAAAATTCAATACACATTTGGAGTAATACAATCCACTACAGTAAATGGCTGAAGAGAGAGGAGATGCAGTAATTATAAAAGACTGATTGAAAAAAATACAATCACGTTTCTATTCAGTCAGCAAAATGGACATTTCAAGGAAATCTGGATGAGATGGGGGAATGTATTAAAAGTCAAAATTGTACTCTTTTCATTTTAAGTACTTATTGCCAAATTCATCCATTTTTTAACACCCTTGTCACTTAGTGGGATCTGGAGGGTTGCTGGTGCCTATCTCCAGTTAACCTTCCTGGGCGAGAGGCGGGGTCACCCTGGACGGGTCGCAAGTCCATCGCAGGGCAACACAAAGACAGACAGGACAAACAACCATGCGCACACACAATCACACCTAGGGAGAATTTAGAGAGACCAATTAACCTGACAGTCATGTTTTTGGACTGTGGGAGGAAGCCAGAGTACCCGGAGAGAATCCACGCATGCACAGGGATAACATGCAGAAAGACACCCGGACTGGGAATCGAACCCAGAACCTTACTTGCTGCAAGGCAACAGCTCTACCAACTGCACCACTGAGCAGCCTATTGCCAAATCCAAAGTCTTTAATTCATTTCATGTTTTTAGTTCCCTTAAAGTACCACTGGATGGCTCTAGTCGACAGTGGGTTTATACAGTGGGACAGCAGTTGTGCAACATGCACAACTGCTATCTGTCTATCTATCTATCTATATATCTATCTGTCTAACTGTCTATCTGCCTATCTGTCTGTCACACTCAGGATGATGTGCAGAGTTTTTTGTTCTTGTGTGTTTTTTTTTTTAACCAAACATGACATTTTACATTCTCCAGTTTGTCGTTCAGTTACTTTTGTTCCCCCAGTTTTCCTGTCCCTGCTGGAGAAATGATCCCCGCAGCATGATGCTACCACCACCTGTCCTGTGTGTTCCTCAGTCTTCATCATGTTGTTCGAGGCCAGATTCACAACGAGGTTTAACAACCCTCTGGCGAAGGCTACATGCTAATTAGCCACTCTTATTTTATTGTGGGATTATAACAGTTAGGACTCAGAATACACATCTAACACACTATTTTTCTTTTTTCTTTTGTGGAAAAACAAATTAAAAAAGGAAACCATGCATCATTTTCCATCCACTTCGCATCTTCTGCTATATTGTGTGGGTTTACTCCACAAAGTCCTGATGAAATACGTATTAAAGTTTGTGGTTTTTGCAAGGGGCCGGGCCTTATAGATAAACGACGTCTCCGATTCCCTTAATCATTATTAAAATGTTTTCATTTTGAAATTCCTGACTGTTTCGCAACGCTTTGTGATTTCCAGCGCGGCAGACCTTTCGCAGGTTTCTGTCAGAATCCTCCCCTCCTGTGATACCAACATGCCATTCCACACGTACACCCTTTCCACTCCGGCCTCTGAATCTCACGGTCCACTCCTTCCTGCAGTCTTAAGTTCCTGTCACAAATCAAACTGCAGTAGCACAATCGCGCTGAAACTCTGCCCACTTCTTTCCTGTTTGCTTTGCCAAACCCAAAAAAAACGCAGGTTTTGCGCCGAGGCCACCGTGTGCTGCGAACACCTGCATGAGGTTGAACGATCGACCTCGCTTCCTGTCCTTCGCCACCGTCCAAACCGGTCGGGTCAGTTTATGGCCTCCGATCTGGCTTTACCATATTGGTGTGGCTGGAGTTCCTGTTTTTCCAGCAGATTCTGTAACCCAAGGAATGCAAGCGTTTAACTCCGATGCTTTACACCGGATCCGGTTGCAGTATCTTCAATCTGCCTCTCTAGGTTTGGTGCGCTGAAAATGCCCCAGAATTCTTTGAATTGGTTGTATTGTTCGTACATGTTTGGTTATTTTCAGCCAACGACATGTTTCATCCTGAGTCACACACACACACACACACAAAAGCGGGGTCCATAAAGAACAGTTTCAAAAGAGTGAAGGTTCTCAAGTTGGAGTACCCTGAAGGAAGTGAGGTTCACGATTCCAGGTGGAGGCGCAGGGGTGCAGAGGAGAACTTAGTCACCCGCTAAGGAATAGGTCACGGCTGACTAAGTCTTAAGTGGCGGGAGGTGGGGTAGGAGCACCGGCAAGGCAGAGGCTCGCTATTTTTGACCGGCTACCCCTTCCTCCGGTCTAATTCCTCTTTTCACCCGTTCTCTCTTTCCTTATTCTCCAGATGCGTTTCCTTCCTGAAAGTCAAAAAGCTGCACTTCTCCTCTTTTCCGACCCCTCTCTGACGCACTTGCTTCCCTCTGGGGGGGGAACCAGAAGGGTGGAGGTAGCAGGGCCGGCAGCTAAGATTGAGCAATTATTTCTTATTTCGAAGTTTGCGGTTTTGTAGTGTGGGGGCGAAAATAAGAACGGTTCCGCTTTTCTTCTTCTTCTTCTTCTAAAAAAAAGGAAACTAATTTTTAAGAGCAAGCTGCAAAGAATCAATGTTTTTCATATCATAATAATTACATCTAAGCCATTTGTTTAAGAGATTAACAAATATTTGTAAAGATATGAACTTAAGTTTTATCACGATATTTAGTGAAACGGTAAAGATGATGATAACTACTTACTGCTTTTTTTTTGGTTACTTTATTTGAGTCTACATGGCACAACAACCATAGCCTGGAAAACACAAGTACTAGTCTTGAATAACATAAAAAAGTGTAATTTTTTATCACTAATCTGTTCGCAGTGTCTGCAATTCATCACATGTTCAAATTCATTGATATTTATTGACGATTATTCAATAAACTTGAGAAAATAGTGAAAATAATCTCGACAGTGCAGGTTTAAACAGCACTAATTGAACTATATATATATATCGTGACAATAAATCACATTTTGTTATCATAAGAAATTTATCACGATACGATAAATGGTATCGTATCGACCTTCTCCCAGCAGGCTGTTTTTTTACATTCATCTGTTGAGTAGAAACAACAGCCTCTAAATGTAAAAATGTGGCTTTTGTGTCTGTTGATCAATTTCTCTGATGATTTTGACCGTAAGCTACGGATCGTTACCCTGCTAAATGATCCCAACAGTGACCTGTTCTCAGTTTACCAATGGAGGAAAATTCCCGGTACGGAAATGCTGGCGGCATCACAGATCCTCCACCGTGCTTAGAACTGGTGCTTTCCAACATATTCAGATTTAGTTTCACACCAAACCCACGTGGAGCAACGGTTGCCTTAAAGTTCAGTCTCATTTGACCAAATCACCTGGTTTTTAGTACCCAGGAACATTTAGTAACCTCTGGTTTTTTTCTGTGTTTGAGTGGCTATTGTGGCTTTTATTGCTCAATAGCACGACAGGAAATTGAGGAGTTGCAGCAAGTAACCTTGGACTTGAAGTCAAACCTATGATGACGGTGTTGTGGAAAACATTCTTGGAACATGGAGCGCCTGCTCTGCCCACTAAGCCTCTCTGGAGCTCCGGAAACTCCACATATTTACACTTGTGTTGGTGGGACAGAAAAGATCCTTTGGCATCGCCCACAAATAGCTGGTTGCCATGTGCAAAGTGTCTAACGGTTTTTGAGGAGACTCGTTGAATCCACTCTTTTCTAGTATCCGGAGAGAACCTTCTTTCTGCGAGGCAACAGCAGCCGTGTTTCCACTGATCATATGTTTGCACAATTTGACATTTTGAAAATTTGAAACTCTCCAATTCCCAAAGTTGAATTTTTTTTGTATTGAAATGGATTTATTTCACAAAACTGCAATAGAAACACTTTTTTTCCCACATCACACCAGTCACATGATCAACAGGAAGCAGGAAGCAGTTGGAGCTTGTTGGATGGCGCAGCAAGTTTCTTAATGACTTATCGCGTGAACTAAGCTAATCACGTGTGATTTTAGTTGCATTTCTTATTTAATGGAAACACAGCAATTGCAAAATTGTGTTTTTGTTTTACATTAGCAGAATATTGACAAATAAAGCTCGCTCTGCGCCATGCAGACCCTCAGTTGGATTACAGAAAATATCCAGTAATTATGGAGTTTTGGTGACCCCTGGTGGTCAGTCTTTGCTAACAATTCCAAGTTTTGGAGTGTTTGTTTATCTCTATTGCCTTCCTTCCTTGTGTGTGTGTGCGTGTGTGGTTGCAGGGTAAATTGGGTCTTTCCCCAGATAAGCCTCTGTGTCACATCCTCTATAAACCCAATCAAACGTAAGATTCTTGAACACAATAAATGTATTAAATTAAATGCTGACGTTTCTTGCAATTAAATATTAAGTTATTTTAAAGCTTTTTCCAAATTTTTACCAACGTTGCAGGTAAATGCACTCTACAGATATCTGTAAACAGACGGTTAAAAAAAACAACAGAAAATTCCCATAAATTTTACATTATTTTCTTTGTTAAATGCGAGAACAAAACACTTCCGTTACTGGATAACTTAATTTTAAATTTCATTCAGTCGGGTATCCAGAAGCACCTGGATTTGCGAGCTATGAACATTTTTTTTTTAAATAAGCAAAACTCTTGAAGGCTTTTCGAGGTACATCTTATACTAAAAACATTGTCGGAGTAGCGGATCACATGACCCCTAACATGTTTTTGCAGATCCTGATCGTAAGGATCCTCGGCTCAGCCTTAGACCATTGTTAAGCTCGGCTGATCCCAGGCACTCGGAGCTGGAATGTGTTGGCAGGCAATTTCTTTCCCCAACAGCTTTTCCCAGGTGTGACTGGGAAAAAAAAAACCCCACAGAACAGAGATGGACAGACCGCAAAAATAAGCAAACTGCTTATTTTTTATACGCAGCTGGAGGTGAGAAACACCCAGCAGTCTGACTCTGGAGCTCCTTTTCCAGACATGAGGTCACGCATGCAACTGCGCTCTGTTTGAACACGCAAAACAAGACGCAAAAAATAAAAAAATGAACAGATAGAGATTTACGACCGTTCCTGCTTTATCAGCTGTGTTCCTCCACCCACTCAAACCAAAGATTTATATCTCTAGTGACAACCGTGCTTCTTGCTACCTGGCAGGGAGTGTACGTTTAATAATCCGCGCATACAAACGGGCGACCTGGCTGCTAATCCGTTAACAGGGTGTTTACTTTGTTAAAAAAAAAAAACAGTTCTGGAGTCTCACTCGCGTTAGGCATGACAGCGTACGTTAGAGTAGGAATGTGCGACCAATTAGTTGCTTCGTGACTCCCAATTGTTGTGTCTGCGCCTCTTGAGCTACAAACAATAGCAACGCCAAATAACCTAGATACCCACAAGAGGCCAGAAGAAGAAGGAGGGATCAACTGTGTTGTGTCAGCAGACGCCACGCGTTAGCAGTTTGTTGTAAAAGAAAAAGAAAGAAATCAGTGTATTCTCACTCTCACTCCAGGTTTCAGTTTATTCCCTCTGTTTGTGTTTTTGATAAACCTCTCTCTCTCTCTTGGTATCGCTTTCTGTTTCAGGACCTCGCCTCCCCCCTCCTATCTCTCTCTCTCTGTCTAACTCACCAAAACAGGCAGCACATGGCCAGCACGAGTGAGTCACAGCAGACGGATAACAAGTGCTTTTTCTCAGGGAGAGTCCCTCAGTGTGTCCTTGCGATAGGGCAAGTCCTATATCAGGTGTACAGGTCCTCTGGGGAACGCAAGGCTTGCTTCCAATGCCAGTAGAAAGACGATGCCCTGTAAGACATTAGAGGTTCTGGGGATTCAAAAAATGGACACAGCAGGTGAAAAAGGCTGATAGAATTTCACATTTTACCTGCCTGCCTGCCTGCCTCAGCACAGTCTTGTGGTTTCCGAACTATTTTTGGGGCTTCGTCTTGGAAAGGAGCTGGAGAGTTTTGGACAGGCAGTGGCTGAGACGGCTGATATCTTCGATAGGAACTCCGCTAACATTTCCGTTGCGCGATGTTACTGGCTTGATTTTCGTTGGAGTCGTAACTTTCATACACAGCATGCTAAGGCACACTGTGTGTGTATCTGTCTCCAGTTGAAACAATCCCTGAGCTTTGCAGTGGTATGGCGGAAAGACATGGCTGACTGCTTTACCAGACGCGCCGAACATCTTCCTTCTTTTCTCAAGGTCGCAAGAGGAACTGCAAGAAAATGGCCTTTCATCTTGTTATCCATTACCAATCTGTGATCTGAGGCATGCTCAATTGTAGACTTGGATAAATAATTGTTGTAATAGGTTAGCCATGCTAATGCTAAACCAGTTAGTTGGTTTTTTGACTCTCAACTGAAGTTAACTTTGCTAACCTACTGGCAGTAGGTTTCTTTGCTAACCTACTGCCATGGCGGGTTAGCATGGCAGTAGGTTAGGTATACTAACCTCAATTGGGAGTTACATTAGCCATGCTAACCTTAATTGGGAGTTACATTGTCCATGCTAACCTCAATTGGGAGTTACATTAGCCATGCTAACCTACTGCAAGCAAAATAAGCACAAAAAACTCGTAAAGGGAGCAACAAAGCTCAGCTCCAAGCAAACAGTTTACTAATGCATCTAATGTGCTAGTTTTCCGCAGATGCAGGATTAGCTTAATCTACAGTGACATCTTAAATTCTTGCTCCAACACTAACTCTTTCTCAACCGCAAATCTTCCGACAGTTGTTCATTTTTGTAGATAAATTAATTCTCAACACAGTGGATCCTCGCCAATTTGCAGTTCAGTATTCCCGGATTCACCTATTCGACATTCCTCAACAGATTAAAACCTTATGTCAGAAACCTTACCCCTAAAATATACATTCACAGTTCGTTGTTTTGTTTTCATGGCAGCATTTTAACACCTCGTGGCTTGAAAATAACTTGACAATAGTTTTTCAGAAAGGTGCTTAAAGCAAAGCGTTTGCCTGCACTTTTTTTTTCTTCCTTTTCTCTCCTAAATTGATTGACTTAAATTGCTGGAGCTGTCAAGACATTTAGAGGCAAACAGCTTGTCATGGATGTGTCATCAGGAGTTGAATTAAGAAGCCACAAATTTCAGTGTGTTTATCCTTTAAGGAGATGCTTTTAACTTTCACAGTGGCTACGTGAAAACATCTACAGTGGCATAAAATTAACCAGGCTTTTTTTTCTGTTTGTTTTTCTTCTTTCACTTTTTTTTTCCCTTTCCGACAAAGTCCTGGGTGGCCTTTGATGATGTATGGAGGACTGTGGATATGTTGTTGTGCAGTGGGGGCTGATTCAGCAGGATAAGTGTAGTCAGATTAAAGATTAAACAGTTGGCTAAGCTTGTGTTTGAGCAGCTACAGCGCTGCCTCCTGCCACTCATGTTTGTTCACTGGATAGAAGATTATAATAATTCACCGATGCAACTCGTCATAATGTTCCATACAATTTTTTTAATTGTCTCAATTCTGCTTGTTGTTTACTGTAATAAAATGTAGGTATGTAACCAATAATGTTATCTATTGTTTCCTTGTTTGATCTAGTTTATGATTTGCTCTCGTTCGTTTCCCCGTGGAGATCAAAGCATTTATTTTAGCATTTAGTAATTTATAAAAGCACTTTTTTTTCACAGCAAGGAAAAAATAAATGGACAAAATGTCGCTTGAAATGTCGGCATGATCGGGCGAATTGGTAAACCTGGCCTTAAAGCCGCGCAGCAGACACACCTGCAGCTACAAGACTGCCGTGTCTTTGTTTTTGACTATCTCCATAGCAACTTGACCGAATCTAGCCTAGACCCAATCTAATATCGTTGTGCGGTTGCAAAACTCTAATCCCTGATGCTGTAGTGAAGATTTGACTAGAGCTTTCTTCAGAAAAAATAGATAAAATATCTATAGGAAGTTTTCTGTTAATTATATTTCTATTTCTACAAGTGGATTGATTCATTTAGTTTGTTGATATTTGTGTAAAATGAAATAATAATAGCGTGAAAAAAGCAAACCTTTCCATTTTAATCTAAACATCTGTTGGTTCTTTATCATTTTCTTTAGCTGAAGTTATTACAAACCTTGGACTATACCGATTAAAACTGTTGGAAACCGTCAGTCGAAGAGTTGGTCGCCATGGTGACTGAACGTGAGCCAGAGAAGAGACTTTGCAGACCGTGAAGTCGTTTTTTTTTTTTTGAGTCACACTTGCTTGTCAAACTTTAATTGCAAGCTGTCATTTTCCCTCGGAAGCAAACCACAAACATACATACCAATAACGTGGCTATTGTTTAAAGAGTTTTAGCATGTCAAAAAGGTTACACCTAATTAGAAAAAAAAAAATCTGACAGCTGATGCTTTTGGTACTGCAGAGAATTAAACACAGGACTAAATTTAGCATTTTGCACAAGAAAAAAAAAATGCGAAAAGCAAACGGCTTTTGCTTCTCACTTTTCCATGTGACTCCGCTCTTAGAGACACTTTGATGCGTGCAAGTGCGTGTTTGTTTATCTTAGCGGCCACAAAGGGAGCTGATCGGATCGCTGTCATCAGGCATGTTTTAGACAACACCTGCTGATATAAACTCTTAAAGAGAGGCTAAAAGGCTCTCGAACACAGTGTCACTTAGTGGTTATGAATCCAATAATTACCGCTGAGGGCTAATAACAGGTTGGAGGAGCACGTTTAAGCCCGCTCCGCCCAGCACATGTTCGAAAACGCACCTCGCACACACACACACACACCCACGAACAATAGCCGAGCGCAGCCAGTCAGGTGGATATAACCTCCACCTTGTGTGTGTGTGTGTGTTTTTTTTATGGAGTGCACACACACAGGCCCACGCCCTGCTTTCAGTATGCCACAGTATGTCCTGTATGCTGCATGTGCAGAACACGGTGGCCTGGTCCTGCAGGTTAACAAGCAGGACTGAAAAATGACAGGGTGTGGGATTTTTTTGTGCAAGACCGGGCCTGCAGGAGGTTCTGTTTTCCCTGCAAAGCCGACAGTAAAAGCCTGAAATGAAGAGAGATGCGGTTCCCGTTTTGTGTGTGTGGGGGTCAAATTTGCGTATACTTAACTGTCAGCGTAGTTGAAACCAAATACTCGCATATAAAATGAGATGCTATCTTTTCTCTTGTTCGCTTTTTCCTCTTCTATGTCGCTAAGATTTACCAAAACTACTTCTATCTGCTCCTGTTGTTCTGCCATTTGCTCAACGTAATAAAAGAGAGATTTTCTGCCCCCAAACTCAGCAGTTTACACACACTAAGTACACACAGTACAAGTGTAAGTCATTAGAGAGCCTGGGTGATGATGTCACGGCTTTGCAAGCTTCTAAAAAGATTAATTTACAAAGTTAAGAGTTCACCAGACGCACACCTGGATCTATTTTAAGACAGTATACTTCACCATAGGAAAACAAATCGGGTAGGACATCAGGAAAACATTGTGATCCGGTTCATTCTTTGGGTCCGATCTCCAAACGCTGGTCAAAGCTGCTAGCTAAGAGTTGTTGTCAACCGTAGACAAATTCCTGAAAAGCCATTCAGCAAGGAAGAAGCCATAACTCCGAAAGCGACACAAGCTGCAGCTTCCAAGCGTCCGCCTCACATAGCAGAGCCTCCCCCGCTCAGCTCCTTCTGACTAGCCAGCAGCAATTAGCAAACACCTGGTGAAACTGAGCCATCTGCTGACCTCGTTATAAGTTACACGCTATGTACTCACAGCAACGCTGGCAAAATGTTGAAGGTTGAATAGAGGAGTGGTGTTGTGATGAGTTCTTGAAAGCGGAGTTTCATAAAGAGCAGGAGGTTCTTAAAGTGACCGAGGCCCAATTTCAAGTTGCTTTTAACTTAGCACCTTTTGACATTTACAGCACTTTTGTAACTAGTAAAGCTAACTTGACTGTGCTATAAAATGTCAATATGTGGCTGGAAAACACATAATACTGCCCCTATAACTGCAGGACGGTTTGGTCCACTTCATAAAATTGATGGCATCATAAGAAAAGATTATTTGAAAGTATTATAGGAGCATCTGAAATCAACAGCCAGAAAGTTAATGCTTGGATAAACGGGTCTCCCTAATGACACTTGGCTCAATGTATTGGAGTGGTTATCAAAAAGCCCTAAATCTCAGCCTCATTGAAAGTTAGTTGCCAGACCTGAAAAGGTGTGTGAGCAAAGTCGGCTCCACCGGTTCTGTCAGAAGGAATGGGGCAAAAGTCCAGCATCTCGTGAGAATCTTACTGTTTTGTCTTTTTTCTACAGCCCAGGTAACTGGAATCGGGAAAAGTTCCCACTGCCTTCAGCACTGCAGTAACACTCCCAGCAGCTTCTTACAGACGCGGTTTAGGCTGGAGGAGCGAGAAGCACTATTCCTTCTCGCATGTAAAGCCACAAATCTTGACCGTTTGATGGGCGTGTGAGTCCAGGTCCTTTCTAGGCAACATGTGCCAAGAAATATGAACCACACCTTCAGGCTTGCGCAACTTCCCCCCCCCATCCGTCCTCTCTGCGCTCCGCAAACACACAGCCGGGCGTTTCGGTCTCGGCGCTCTGCTGCCAGCCCACTTTTAATTGGCGCCCATCCCTAACGGCCTTAATTACCCAGCTGGGTTTTCTGAGGGCTCAGAGTGGGTTGTCAACAAGCGAAGCCCTGACCCTTTATGCCGAGTGACAGTTTGCTTGACTCAGCATCACGCAGGGCAGTGTTTACTGGACCTGTCGGCCGCAATCAACACTCCTACATCTGGCCTTGCAGTGAGCGGCCCGCTGTTCGCCCTTATCGCAGCGCGGAGGGGAGAGCAGAGCGGCTGATGGGAAACAGAGAACGAAGGGAGGCTTTTGTCTGTCCTCATCCACATCAGAATGTGTTCAGTTAGACAAACTCAGCAGAAATTTCACAGAGACACACAGAGGACTAAAGTATTTATGCCTCTTTGAATTTTCTACAAGTAGAGACGCACTGATCCCATATTGATATCGGTATCTGGAAAGAAAAAAAAAATTCCAGATCGGATATCTCCATAAGTGCAGATCTACTCAATCTGATTCTAGGCTTTGTGCTCTGAGTGACGTCAATCTTTATTATTTATTTGACATTTAGAGTTTCTAATTTCACTTTATGAATCATTTGAAAGACGGTTTGTTTTTTACGTATTTCACCCATGGTTTTCTCAGTTTCATTTTTTGAATTGATTTTACATTGGCTGTTCTGTTCCTAATTGCACTTAGAGAATAACTTAATGTTAAGAATTTTTTTTAAAACTTGTTTTTACATATTTCACCGGGCTTGTGAAGCTATTTGTGTATTTAAATGTGCTGTACTAATGCAGCGTTAAACAAATTTGTATTTCAGCACATTTATCTCTGCGTTTAACTTTTCAATGAATTCAGTGCCTTTTTTCTGTATCGGATCGGTACATCTGCATCGATATGTGTATCGATATCGGAAGTGGAAAAAGTGGATCGGTGCATCGGTGAGTTTGAAAAATCTAAAATCTTCGACTTTTGGAGCTCAGGAATTGTTTAGAAATGTTAAGAATTTTTTAAAAACATTTCTGCAATTAATATCAAAATTTCCAGCAAAGATTTTGTCTAGCAAATTTTTGACTTTTCACTCAGAAATCTCTTTGTACTTTCTTGAAAATTCCTGAGTTTTCTCAGAAAAAGTCACTCCTTTTATTTCCTCTATCTACAAGGGCTCTCATACTCCGGATGGAGGGAGTGAGTGAGGCATGTTTCTTATAACATCGTGAGAACAAACTTATTTATGAGTGATTTTAATCGTCCTTCCTATTTAATGGAAACACTGCAACTGCCAAATGTGTTTTTACAATAAACATCAGCAAAATATTGACAAAGTTTTGCACGTGTTTGTGACAGAAACTGAAGTTGTTCCCTCTCCTATTATGCTAAATTCAAAATATTTGTAGGCATAAATTCAAATATTTTAAATATTTGTGTTGGCGGCAAATTTTAACGACAAACAGTAAAGAAACATTCAAGCGTGGATATGGGACCTTGCATTTAGCGTGGAATAAAAGTGACCTCGTATTGAATGGCTGTATCTCACTCTTGATTTGCACAATCAGCACAAAGTTTGAGAGAACCCCCTGAGTTGAAGCTGATCCCTTCAGACAAGCCCTCAAACAAAGTGAGGCGGAAGCGGGCGCAACAACTGCCTCCAAACAACCAAACGCAGACACAGACGGGCTGATGACTTCAGTGGGAGAAAGCTGCTGACCCCACACGATGTCTCACTTCTTCCACATCCGTCATCCAGGGTGAACTTGAACTGATCTCTGCAGCCAGGAGAAGTTCTCCGAGAAGTCCTCTGAAGCGCCGATGCTATCGCTAGGTACACACAGGAAAACAAAACAAACAACAACAAAAAAGGTATGCGGTTGTCACACATTTGCCTCTACAAAGCGCAATAGCAGCTGTGGTTTTGGGAGATAATTACAGGAGAGGGAATTAGAGGTTGTGTTTGAGAGATGCTCGAAAACAGAGCTGTCACGGAGGATTAGAGCGTCGTTGAAGCGATGGCCCTCGTGACCTTTCAACTCCTTCTGCGCGGGGCCAGCGAGGATTTGCTTCCAGCAGAGTGCTGAAAAGCAGGAAGGTCTCACTCTCGCTCTCAGGCGCAGAGTTTGTCTGCAGGTAAAGTCGGCCGGCGTCCTGATTCAACCTGGCTTTGATGTACACATACCAACCTTTTAATTGGAGTCCAGATTTTTACACGTTCAATGGTCTTCAGTGCAAATTCAAGCTAAATTTCAGATTGTATATCCGTCATTATGCGAGACGCATGGCATGGCCTCATACTTAGAAATGAGAACAGCCCATCTAAAGAACGACAAACGAACGACATCAGACCTGGGTGGACAGGGGCCAGAGTCTGCGGCCATCATGGGAGCCACTGTCCTTTCACTAGATGCGAAAAAAGAACATTAGGATGGTGGGAAAAAAAGTTATATCGATGCTTCGGCACGAACAGCCACAAACACACAACACCATAACAACATCGTACATGTGGGATGGGGCATCCAGCACAAGTTAGCGATGCTGCCGCCTGGCGCGTCACATCTAACCTAAGTAGCCGTACCGGTAACCAGGTAGCCGGATGACGCTGCTAACTGTCAGCTAGTATCCTAACAACTAGGATCCATTAACTTTGTTTGGCTACCGGATCAAAGCGCAGACACACGCCTCGCACGCAGCAATTCGACGAAATTATCCAATTTGAACGCGGGACGTTTTGGTCCTGTTGCCGTGCTACGGGCTGCAGAGCTCGCCGTCGAACGTGACAGCTAATCATTTTTTGAGTTTACCTCTGAGTCAGAACCTGAGACTTTCACGGCTCTGTCATTACATTACCGAGCAACAAAAAAACAACATCATCAAATTTAATTAAGCTAACATTAATCCGCTTTATTAATGTGACTCATCATCGTTTGTGTAAGTTTAAATATTGATTTGGGAATTAGACGTTGTTGCTGCACTGATATAATTTTCAGCCCACATGTTTTTACCCCCTGTGATTTCTCTCTATTTTGGTGGATCTGGGGATTTTGAGAAGTTACTATAAACTATTGATGTGTTGCAGAGGTGAGGATATTAGGGTGATAATTATTATTATTTTTTTCAGTTTTATTTAACAAAATCAAATTTCCGCTCAGGCTAACTCTAATTATGCAACGCAGTGCCCAACTATTTTTGGCACCTCTTGAATTCCATACATAATGCGACTACAACCACAAGCAGCACTTGTGTCACTATCTCCAGGCTTGCAATTAAAAACCGGTCCCAATGTTGCTTCTGTGTGTCTTTAAAATGTTGCTAAAAGTGAATTACCGTGCAAAGTTCTGCTACGTATGCCCACATAATGTCTGGGTGATGCTTTACACAAACCTCTATGATAGTGTTGGAACATAGCACATTTTACCACCTTCAATTTCTTTGCTGCCTTCAGTGGATACAGACAAAAAGCAGGTAAACAATCTGGTAAAAACATACCAAACAACATTTGTGGATCTCTGGCAAACGGCCAGAGATCCACAGCAGGCAGGTTTGCTTTCTAGGCACGGTTGCACTTTGACCCACTTTGCGTTTGATGTGAGGTATTTCCAAAGCTCAGTTCGCTGTCTCAAGTCCAAGCGAAGTATAAAATCCAAGCCCCATGTTTTCTGTGATTTTAATCAAATAGAGTCTAAAGTCATTACATCTGCGTCTCAGGTTTTACTCGACTCCATGTCAGACGACTCAAGTGGAACCACAGCACAACTTATGTGTCGTGTTGGTTACTTTGTGTTGGCCTGTAAGATAAATTCCATATAAAATATACTGAAGTTGACGGTTGCAACAATATGTTAAAAAGTTGCATTCTGCAAGTTGCTGTAACACTTTTAGCATTAAATTTCCTTTTACAGACGTCCAGCTTTCTGACTGACATAGTTTCAGTATTATGTATTTTTTTAGCCACATAGTCCCATTTTATTGCGTAATCAAGTAATACCGTTACCTTAAGTTGTTATAAAAATGCTATTTATGTATCAAATATGACTCAATAGAAATTTGACTTCTTAATTTCGTGCCTTGAAATTGGGCCTCTGTCTCTTTAAGAAGCTCCTGCTCTTTCTGAAACTCTGCCTTCAGGAAGTCATAGCAACACGGCTCCTGTATTGACCCTTTAACGATTTTACCAGCGTTGCACTGAGAAGCAGCTCATACAATGAGCTCAGCTGATGTTCAGCTCCACCAGGTGTTTGCTAATTGCTGCTGGCTAGTCTGAAGGAGCTGAGTCGGGGAGAGCAAGTGGGGCTCGGTCCAACAAGGCGTTTTGCACAGCCGAATGGTTGCCACGGGAGATTAGGGGATTTCTCAAACATGCATAAAAGAAATAAAAAAACTCTCCAGGTATGTTTTTGATGAGAGAACGACGTTATTCAAAGCTAAAAAAAAAATTTTTTACATAATACTGGCCCTTTAAGTGAGATGATACCGAAAACATGTTTTCAATCGAACTCCAATGAACTAATCTCAACCAGACCAGTATAAATCAATGATATCTTCACCATCTTGTTCATGCCGCACAACAAATGTTGATCTGTTGCACAAGCAATTTCCCATAAATTTACACCCTCGCTCCCTGTTTTTCCCTCCACTTTCCCCAGCTGTCTGACTGACATAATTAGTCCCGCTCGGCCCCTATGGAGGAGGATGAAACGATCCCTGAGACAAACATTAACCCTGACCCTGCAGCCTGTCAAGAAGATGAACGTCTGCGACAGGAGTGGGAGGGGTTGGGGGCGGGTGGGGGTAAAAAAAACAACAACACAGCATTCAATTTCCAGTAAGCCAGGAAGGCAGAGGAGGGAGGGGGGGATTTTGGGAAGTTTGGTGACTCATCACTTTTTCTTTTCTACCAGCTCTCGGCATCAAACGCCGGAGTTGGAATACCTCCATGGCGGATCTCAACAGCCCCCTTTGACACGGCCCTGCAGTCGGGGGTCACAGCTGTCTGCGCCGGCTGTGACCCGGACACGCCGCCGGGAGACGCGTCGCTTCGAAACCTGATCAGATAAGAAGACGGTAAAGAAAAACAAAACAAAACAACAACAACAACAAAAAAAGAGGCACGCAACGACTTGAACCCCCGCCTGCTCACTCACACCCTTCGCTTCGCCACTCAGGTTTGTTCTTGCAGGTGTGACTGTTTCTTTTTTTTTTTTTTTCGGAGTGAGTCAATGGATGCATGCGCGAGGAGTTCAGAACTAGAACTCATCTCGCGCCACAACAACATGCTGACGAACGCCTCCTGAAGGGATGACGCGGCTCGAATGCAGGAGCTTTTACAGCAGTTTTCTGGGGGGGAACCCATAATGGAAAGTGCTTCAACTCTCATTGAGCAGACCACAGGCTGTATAGTTTGACTTTTATTTCTTCTATTTCTGTGCCAGCTTCTTTTACTGTGACTGTTATACACTCTGCTGCACTGACTGATTTGTGGTCAGGTACTTTCCCCCTCCAACAGCCCCTCCGCACCCCCGCACAGACCTCCTATTAGGGGCCTCTGGGAGCTTTTCTCCCCGCTGCTTCATCCGTCCCTCTCAAACACTCGGGATATTTATCACTCTTTAATGACAGACTCCACAAAGAGGTGATGTCACCAACCACGGCATAACAAGGTCCAACAACAAGGGAAGCCAGTCCCACACTTCTCCCAGCTTGACCGCAACGAACCTCAAGGGACTGATGGACCTCGGTCTCGCTGGGCCCCTCTGTGCCAGCGTGGATATTTGGCACACGGGGGGCCTTAATGCCGCTGGTGACTAACACTGAGTAATCAAAACAGTTGTAGCAACTAGCTGCTTTCACAATGCTGCTCGCTGCCGTTGAAATGTCACCTGGCACATCGCCTGCGCCGCCATCGACAGCAGCTGCGGGATGTAATCTGTTTATGTTGTGTCAGAGCAGGAGGATAAATCAAAACGCAGGAGGCGTGAATGTTCAGGACAGAGAGGCAGCGTTTGGTCACACGTCGAGTTTTACTTGTTCAATTCAATCCAAACATAATCAAAGGAAGCGTAGTGCATGCGATCACCTTCCTAAAATAATTGCCTTTGTCATACTTTTTTTTGCCAAAAGTGATTTTGACAAAAAAAGGAAAAAAAAGAAAACTTTTTGCAAAAGATGACTGAAGTTGTATTTTTAGGAAGGTGATGATATTAAAAGCAACCGTTGTTGTGTCCTTAGTTGGATCTTTTTTAAAAGGCGGAAAAATTAAAAAGAATGATTCCTGTCCCAGAAGTTATCGCGATAAACGATATTATTGATGTTTTCAGACCATTTTCAAGTAACATAATGGTAATGGCATAACAATACAAGAACACATTCTCAAAGATAAATAAACTTTAAATCCTATTTGAATGTTTAACACTGGAAGACCTTTTGACTATCCAAAATAAATAAACAAAACCACAGGAAATGGCAAATAACCTTAAATATAAACAAAAATTGTCCTACAAGAGAAGGGACTAGTTGAGCCCAAAGCAAGAGAATCGAGAAAAACAATAAATCATGAGAATGGAAATTATTGAGCTTGTTTTTAATTCACCTGGGAATGAAAAACTCTAAGAAAATTACCATTTTTATTGCTGATAATTTGAGGGCCTCTGAATGAGAATGACAGCGTGATAATTTATCACTTCATAATCTGAGCTAGAGGTATTATATGGATACTGAATAAACAGTAAACCGAGAATGGAGCCTTGATGAACCCCAGCGTGTATTTATTTACACAAATCACTCCAAATATGGAGCGATTTTTCCACTAAAAAGCGTAAATGTATATTAATTTTCAAGGAAATTACACAAATTAAAATGTTATTTAAACAGTAAACCGAGCACAAAGCCCTGATGAACCCCACAGTTAATTTTTGTTTACTTACATTTGTACAATCAGTCTATTTACTCACAAATACCTCCAAATATGGAGCAAGTTATCGTCATAAAAGTTAAATTCACATTTGTTTTTAGTGTGGAATACTCTCATAGAGTTCCTTACACCACAAAGCGAATTCATCCAGTACGGGTCAAAACCATAAATCCAGTCTGCCTCCTACAACAAACATTCTTCCAGTAAATGTAAACAGCTCCGGTTCCTCTCAGTGCTTGCCTTTCTGCGCATAAACACACATATTTCACTAATACACTCATCAAGAGCCTTCCGTTTGAACCTCCCCGAGCAGGCCCCGATGAAAAACAGCGTCTGTACACCGCTGCTCCAAAACCTCGTCGGTTGTTTTGATTTCAAACGGGTGCCTCGCGAGTTGACTCACTGGAGCCCGCCGGATTCCCACTTCCGCTTTGGCCCGCTCATCTGAGAACAACCGGTGGACGAGCGCGGAGATGGAGTGAAGGGTGGGAGAGGAGGAAATAAAGGAGTAGATGATGGGAGGGAGAGATGTGGAGAGAGCTGGAAGCCATTAGAAAAAAAGGCTGGCAGCTGCAGCCTCGAGTGGCTGATTCAGAGGACCTGAGAGAGGAGGAAAGCGAGAAGGAGGGTTAGCCACATGATTGCTGTAATGATTTTAATATCTCTGCATGTGAAGGTCATTATAGATTCTTGTGATTTACCAGCAGGGAAGGAGAAGTGTGTAAAAAAAACTTTTACTAAAGACTTTCTTCCTCGCATCGACTTCTAAGACTGCGTGCGTTTCCTCCGGAGAGTTGTAACATCTTATCAGCTTCATCATCCATGAGCCCCCAATCAGCGATCTTATTTTATTACTTCCTTCCTGTCTGAATGGCGTTGCGAAACCACACAAACTTACCCCCTCAAATAAAGAAGACATTAAGACACACTGTTAATACTAACCTACAAATATAGCTTCTTGTTAATGGGTCGAACCGGTCGTCATAGCACCCTGATCTCGTAATAGATTAGAAAACCTCACACTGTGCTGCTAAAAACATTTTCAATATTTGATGTATTGATGATTTTGATGCTGGAATCTGATAAAATGCCATGTTTCTTGCTCGTTTCATAATTGGTGTCTGTATGATGTTTTTAAAATGTAAAGCACTTTGAACTGCTTTAACCGGCGGACGAGTCGGTCAAGTGTGGTACAAACTTGAATTTTAAAAGGATGACCTGCGTTTGCATGTTTATGAGCTAGAAAAAAAGGCAACCTGGTTTCGATAAGCCTCTCAGATCCCCCTGCTTAACACCGATTAGTCAAAATCAGTGATTTCATTTAACACAAATCTGCGAAATGAAGATTAGATCTTTTATTGCAGTCTTGGTCTAATCTCTGGAGCTTCCATGTGAGTCAGGTGTTGGATTATTGCCTGGAAAAGATGGCATATGTTCTCCACAGAAAGAGATTCCACAGGAGTTATTCCAATTCGGCTGTATCCTGTTCACACAGAGCCTGCGAGTTCAAGACAGGGACGAAACTCTGTTGTTTTTTTTTTTGACTCATAGCAGCGACTCGCGTAGCGGCACCTCGCGACTCAAATTCATGTTCTCACAGACGTAGTATGAAGAGTGTGTATGTGTGTGTCATCAATAAGTGTACGATCATTGTTTACATACGCTGTTTGGCAATAAAGTATATTAGTGTTTATGACAACTTTGGTCGAAACCTGCTACCTTTCCGCTGGCCGTATCATTGCGTGATTTTGACATTTCGAGAAAAAAAAATTCTCTCAATGGAATCGCGGCAGTTTTCGAAAAAATAAAATAAAACAAAATCGCATTGTCGGTAAAGGTTTTGGAGCCAGGATGAGTCAAGAACCGGATGCTTACGCTGACACAAACCACGAAGAAGACGACAACCGGAAGTGTTGGGAGGAGGATGGCATGGCGTGTTTTTTAATGATTGACTGTGCGAACAAGTCTGATTTAAAATGTGTTTCTTATTTAACGGAAACGCATAAATAAAAAAAAATCAATAAAATTTTTTTAATTGAAAAAAAAATCTAAAGGATTCGGATAATCAAAACAAAAACAAAAAAAAACGAAGAAAAACTAATTTCGTGATGTAAAATTTTTGCACAAGGATGAGGCGATTTTTTTTTTTTTTTGCCTGTATTGAATCAACGAACGGATGTCACCACCAGCGCAAACCACGAAGAAGAAGACGACGGGAAGTGTTCCGGGAATGACGACGTGGTCTTATCGCGTGAACAAAACGTATTCACGTGCGACTTTAAACGCCGCAATTGCGAAATTATATATATATATATTATATATATATTACATATATATTTTGTGCAAATATGGACAAAGTTTGGAAAGGAAACGCGACTAGCGACTGCCAAAAAAAATAAAAAATACGGAAAACTATAATTCACGCAGTGACTTTCTCTTACTCAGGGCGGCTATGTAATTCCCATCCATCCTCAGACAACTGCTTTACACGCTTCATTCACGTTGGGATTTTCCCTTTTACTCCGTCTAGATGTGATGTTTGCTCTCTGCTGTTCTACCTTCTGCATGGCTGGCGTTCATTTCCTTTCACTAGCTGTACTCTCCTGCCTCCCTTTGACTCCTCCGGTGGTCCGGCGTTATCACCGCGGTGGCCTGACAGCTGTGTGGTCTTCTGGGTCAATTATGAACAACGCAGACACTGACTCTGGTTAGCGAGCGCTGGGAGAAAAGAGAGAGGAGTTTTCTTCCTTCTGGCTCGAGACGCTACGGTAAGCCGGCCAAGACAAACTTAAATGCTTGAAAAGGCGCGTGCAGCTCGCAACTACAATACGACAAACAATTCATAACTTACAATGTTGTCAGCTTACCATGGCCCAAGTCTTTTTTTTGTGTGTGACAAAAGTGATTTTAGAAAAATAAAAAGCATCCATTTTTATTGCCAGGAAAGAGTAGAAAAAAAAAAGACTTTTCAGTAAATTAAAATACTGTAATATTAGCATATTAATATGTCCTTTTATGTCCGCTATTCATTTCAGTAACTGAAACTGCTTCACACAGTAATCGCACACAAAAAGACAAATATTTAAATCATTTCTCTATCATTTCGCTTCATCTATTCTAAATTAACTTTCTCAGAACTTTCGACTGAACAAGACACCAAAGCAACACAATCCCCAGCCACTAGAGCAGCGCCATCAAACTCGTCTCCATTTCGGGCCATATCAAGGTCATCAAAAGTTTTAGTTGTGGCAGAAAGCATCGATAAAACCACTCATGTTACGGCTTCCTTTGTGTTCGATTTGTACTTCTTAAGGTGTAGCAATATCTAAGATCTTTTCGCTCTGACGTCGTTTGGCCCAAAAACAAACGAAAACCGATTTGATTCTAGTGACGAAAGAACATATAAGCACCCAGTTGTTAACCTGACATTCTATTTCTGTCGTCAAATCGTGGTTTTGATCAGATCTCCCTCTTCGAGAGAACAGGAAGTGAGTTCGACAAACATCCTTGTGTCGGTTGTATTTTGAGGGAAGCAGAACAGTTAAACAGCTAAACACTGGAAACCAAAAAGGTGCTGCGTGAGTCACAGCTTTCACATCGGTCTGAAAGGCAATTAGTCTGCTTAATCACGGCCGCTTCCGACTCGCTTATTAGACTTTTCAGAGCGAGGCGCAGATATGCAAAACTCTGCCTCGACCTCCTTAGTGCGAACGGAGACGCGCTCTTGTTAGCTCAAGTGAGTTGCGTAAAGTCCGTAAAGATCGACGAGGGAGCCGGCAATCGTCACAGGAACCGGCAACAGCACTGAGTCATGGGACAACGTACCGTTTAGCTGGAATGTGTCCAGGAAAAGGAAGTTAAAATCCTCAGATTTGAGGAAATCCCCATTGGCAGCAGCCCAGACGTTTGGGACGTGTCTCTATAGGCGCGGAATGTCTAGAGACGGACATTTTGGCCAAAGTTTGTCTTTGTAAGGTAGCCAGAGCTGGGCAAGCTGTTCTGGAGGATGTCTGTGAACAATTCTTCCTGGGATTCTCAGCTGGGTAAAGATCTGAACTTTGACTAGACCGTGCCAACACGTGGATACTCTCTCATCCAGACAATTCCTCTGCTGGGAAGTGAACTGACGTTCCAGCCTCATACTTTTTGCTGCTGTTAACAGGTTTTGGTTTCATCGAAGCAGAACACCTTCTGCTTCCACACATATACTTTATTCCAACATGACTTCTGGTAAATTTTAAGATTTATTTAGTTGTGCTTCCGCACGATGACAATAAAGGCCGATTCTGATTCCTATTCCGATTCTCTCGTCGCCAGATCTCTCGTTTTCCTTTGGGTATGCTTCTCTTTGTCAAACGTTTTATGCTACAATCTTATTCCAAATTGCATTGAATCGATTTCTTTCCTCAAAATCCTACACACAAATACTCCGTTATGAAAACGTGGAGAAAGGTTTTTGAAGAGTTGTTAGATAACCAAGAAATCACATTTACTGAAGTATTCACAGCCTTTGCCATGAAGCTCTAAATTGATCTGTTTCATTTGATTTGTTGATTTGTAAAGGCACACGCCTTGTCCATATGAGGTCACGCAGCTGACAACACAGGTCAGAGGTCAAACACCCAAGTATGAAATCATAGGAATTGTCTAATTAGTACGTTTACAAGTTAACTTCCTTCCTGACCTGTCCGCTCCTTGGTCTTTGTAATGATTTAATTTAGGGGTATCGAACTAAAAAGGGGACTAATAAATTTGCATCCCACACTTTTCAGATGTTTCTTTTCAACACGTGTTAAAAGCTGGTGTTTTCCAAATTGTGCCCCTTATTTAATGTCGATCAATCGGACAAATAACAGTAACTTTACATTGCTGTTGTTTGCGGTAGTAACATGACAACATGTGAAAAATTTCAGAGTTATAATACTTTTGGAAGGCTCTGTAGGTGTGTGTGTGTGTGTGTTTGTGTGTCTGGGGGCGTTGGCTAACACTGGATGAGGCAAGAAAACAAAACAGAAAAAAAAAAAGGGAAACTGGTTGTGCAGCAGTTTCCCCCCACTCATCACTTCATAATGTGGTTTAAAAAAAAAATCTAAATGTGTAAAATAAAAGGAGAAATGAAACTGCTCACGCTGAAACCACAAAGTCCTCAGCGGCATTGTTTGTTCATTCTGGGATTTGTTTTTAAGAAAGTTATTTTTACGTTCAAGTGGAGCCGGCTTCTCACTGCAGCATTCCTCCAAAGATTCAGGCAAATTCATTTGGAAATAAAATCCCACAAACAACGGTCAGTGAAAACATGAACAGCTCCTCTCAGTCGTCGAGCAAAAGTTTTAATACCCCTTAAACCTTTTAAAAGCGCAGAATTATGACATAACATAAACATCTTGTCGCAAATACTGAAACAAATCTGAGATTTAGTCAAGGGGTCCATTCTACAGTGGGGCACGCTGATATATTTGGCTCGAATGGAATCCCGTACCTAAACCTTGAACTAAACAGGATGGAGGCAGCGCGTTAAACTGTGGTAAAAATTCACTTTCCAGCAGAACATCGAGCAAAGTTTCTTTTTAAAAACAGAAGAAAATGATCTTCAACATTTAAAAAAAACAAAAATCGCATAACAACTATTGAAAAGGGCATAAAAACAGAGTGCAGCAAGTGCCAGGAAGCCCATGACTTGAAACAAAACCGAAAAGAAAGTTACTCATGCGAAACGCAGTCCCTAATGTCAGTGCAGTTATTTTTAATGTCAATTTGTGATTCACGATCGGTAACGATGCTCAAGCTTTGTCTACCTAATTGAGCCCGACTGGCAGGAACTCAAAGATTCCCTGCCTGATGGCTGAGTGGGCCGCCGCACAAATAGAACCGCTGACATTTGGATGCTGTTTATATCTGCAGAGAGTCACAGAAGTCATCCTTGTTTACATCCATACTTAAAGAGAGAGGCAGAGAGAGAGAGAGGGTATTCAGGAAAGACGTTAAAGCCCTGATGTAAGTAACGCTCGGATAACCAGAGGAAAAATTTACTTGTTTTTTTAATTCAAATTTTTTTGGGTGGAAAAATGTTCTATACAGGTTTTGAAAAAAAATGACATCTCTGTTCCTCTGAACTTCTCTTGATGCTGACGTTGGGAGCCCAAAAACAGAGAGACATCACTTCCCTTTGGCGCTTATTATTAGTGCACTTGGTCATGGATGTTGCCAAAAATAGCTGGCGCTGCGGTCAGATCCACTCGTGACCTTTGCGCGTCGGCGTTTGTGGAAAACATGCCGGCTGAGATTACGACGCGCTTTCCTCATCAGTCTGCACCGTCGCCTTCCAGAGAAGAAACAAAAAAAAAACACGACGTTTGAATACGTTTTTATTTTGACCCAAATAATCCGAAAAAACTCCAGTGAGACATCGGCGACTCTCAATCGCGCCTTAAAAGCGACAAAAGCTCGCCGACGCCTCGTGATTTCACCTGTTGTCACCTCTCTCTTGATCATCTGATGGAGAAGCATGTACTGCTTTAGTTTTTTTTTTTTCTTCTTGTATTTCTCTTCCCCTGATAAAGTCACACAGAGCAGAAGCTCTGCTGAGATCACAGCTTGCATCGTTTGTGGTTTGCAGGATGATTGAGCAACGTTGCTCATTGACGTACGTAGCTGCAAAACCCAATGAGTCGACGAGTAAAAAAAAAAACTCCTCCTGGTGTATGTGACAAGAAGGGCGACTCCTTGAAAAGAAAAATTATTCAAAGGCAACTGGACGAGCCAGTGAGATTAATTTATACAAAGCCGAGGGAAATATTTTTTAAGGCCTTTTACGTTTGATTGAGATTGTATGAAGTTGTGGAGAAAAACGGTTTTTGGTTTTTTGTCAATTTTCAGATTTTTTTTTAATGTGCTTTAGCTTCCTTGCCTTAAATGAATCAAATCAAACTATTTTTTTAAGGGTAGTTTCTTTTCTAATCTAATTGAGCTATACATCCAATCTGGGTTTTTTTCACCCTTTGAAAGAGGAGGGAAGACGTGAGACGAAGGTCAACAGGCCGAGACTCGAACTTTGAGGTCGGAGGCCTCCGGATCCAGGTCGCGTGTTTTACCCCTGCGCCACGGCCGCGCCCAACCCGCCACTGTTTGTTTTAAAGTAATTCCTACCTCGTTAAGTTCAATTTCGCTCGCCACGCCTAGGCCTGGCTGCTACCAGACCTGTAGGATCAAGAAATCCATTAAGTAAAACCCGTTTTACGACATGAAATAGGCTAAAAGGTCTTGAACAGGTAACACGCCGTGCCCCGGTCTAAAGAAACCCAAGAACAAATGTGAAACAAAGTCACTGGGAGAAGGTTTATCAAGTGACGATGTTAACTTGAGTTATAAAAATGCTCCATACATCAATCCTTTTTGGAAAAGCCAAAAATGACCACGAGTGAGAATTAAAAACCTTTTTGAGGAAGTTATTTCAAATGTTGCTGTTTCCATCAACCACTCCTAATGCGACACATC
This sequence comes from Phalloptychus januarius, assembly GCA_902982915.1. Classification (NCBI taxonomy): domain Eukaryota; kingdom Metazoa; phylum Chordata; class Actinopteri; order Cyprinodontiformes; family Poeciliidae; genus Phalloptychus; species Phalloptychus januarius. The sequence continues at coordinate 3,432,051 of CADWAE010000476.1, forward strand.
GAACAGAACGTCGATGGAAACAAGACTGTTGGTTGAGGCTTCCAGAAGTAATGGGGCCTACCAAAAAACACAAAGTACATCCGGAGCACTTCGGACCTTAACTCAACTCGGTTAAGGTCAGAGTTCACGATTCCACAAAGAGACCCGGCAAAAACGGCAACACTGAAAAGCAAACAAAACTTGCTAAAAATCATCTTAATGTGAAAATATCCAGTGGACAAACGAATCAAAAGTGGACCTGAGTGGTAGTGTGATGGTCTGGGGTTGATGAGCTGCTTCAAGATCTGAACAATTAATCGGGACTAAAATTCAATTGAAATACCTTAAAATTGCTCAAATATGATATGATATGAAAGAAAAATAGATGCTAATTTAGATTGTTTCCTTGAATGTCAGCACTTTCATTGGGTCTTTCTAGCAAGTCTTGCAAAAAAATGAGAAGTAGTTTCGTCAGACTCTTGCTTTAATCTCCATCTGTGACCTCGGACATTATGGCTTAAGTTTATGGTTGAGGATTTTAAATTGTGTGACGTTTGTTTTTTTTTTTTTTCTTTTGAAGAATCATTTTTAGAAAAGTGATGAGGGGATGAGAAAAATAGGGGAAGTGTGCCAAAAAAGAAGGAACATCAGCTGATAGATTTGTGTCGGGGTCTGAGACAAACCAGGGAGTCAAAGAGCACGATTTTTGAGGAACTCCACCAACAGAATTATAAAAGAAAAGATTCACTCTGACACAGAAAGTAGGAGAGAAACAGCTCGCCAAAATGGCCGCAGAGCCATTTTTATCTCTCGACTGTTTACCCTGCACTGTTGAAAACTCTTCCAAGGTTTACCCTCCAAACATTGAAGTCTTCTCCCAGCTGGCTTTGGCAGGTATTCATTTTGGACACAGACTCTAGCTGCTGTCTTTTTCTCTCTGTAGCCCAGCCAGCATACCTAGGTGGGCCCCATATGGGGAAAAGGAGGGCAGACAATATAGGTCCCATGTGGGTTTGTCTGCAGTTTCCATGGTGGCCCCACATGGGTTTGCCCATATAGGGCCAGCGCCTACATTGGCCCTATATGGCGGTGGCTGTTTGGAAACTGTCGGCTGTTTGTACACTTTGACAGGACAACCAACATACCTTGAATCTGCTGTAGTTGTCATGCCAGGCCACTGTGCGGCGCTGTGAAATTAGCATGTTGTCCAAATGCGCACTCGGTTTTGACCCTTAACTTCCTCCTCTTTTATAAAACAGTGATGCATATCTGATTAACCAAGCCCTCATGTTAAACTTAACAGGCTAAAGCTAGGGTTTGTAACTTTTATAATAATAATAACAATAAAAGATTTTTACATATTTGTTAAAAGTGTAAAAATATGAGCCAGATCATTTGTGAAAACATCGAGCTCCTCCACGTCAAAAAACAACCAATCAGAGCCCAGAGTACCGTGTGAGCAATGTCAATCAAGCTGGTGTACACGCTGTTAATGTGCTAATGGCGGAGAAACAAATTACTGTTCTGTAAAAACCTTTTATTTGCCATCATTTGTGGCCGTGCTAACTAGCCTTAGCATTCAAAGCAGGCCAGGGTGTGGTGAACAAGCGGTAGTGTAACAGTGCAATGATTGGTTGTTTCCCACTAAGCTGTTTATTTTCGTAGTTAACACTCAGAGAAGTGTTAACTACGAGATAATTTTTTTTCCACAGATGATCTATATCATACTATACTGTCACAATACAGCAACAGTTTTAAATACGTATAAAGAGAAACAAAACACTTTTAAACAGCACAATGCTACCCGCCTTTGTTTTTCGTGTTTTCTGACGGTTCGTGTCTGAAACATTGGCTGCACGTGCATGCTTTTTCACACCTGTGGAGTACTTCGCACCTCGGCGGGGGGTGTTGCCGAAGAGTTTCACTCTGAGACCGGGTTTCAAGAAGTGCCGGTGTGAGAGACTCCCGGCACTGGAGACATGTAAATGCGCGGCTGGACCGCAACAAAAATGTTACGGCTTCCCTGAAAACCGTCTTCCTGTAATCGGACCCTTTCTGGACCAATCGATGCCAATCACTTTGTTTTCTATGCCTACTTGAATTTCTTTAAACTGGGTCATGAGGTGTTTCAGCCCATTTTGATTTGAGACACATTCAATTGAATTGGTTTCTTACATTTGACATTTTCTCCATTTGAGAAACATGAGTGTAAAAACAAACTAAAGAAATTTAGGAGGGGAGCAAATCCTTTTTCACAGCACTGTTCTCCTTTTCTATCTTACCTGTGAAAGCATTCTGAAAACCCAACATACTTTTCCACTTTATAGCTCGTGACCTTCGTTGTTTAAACATGACAAAATGTAAAACACAAAGATAATGCTGGTTATTATGAAAAGAATTCACTTTTGTGATTATTTCACATAACGAGTTAAGCAAAGGAATTCTCATAAGCTGCTGGTTTTGTTTCCAACGTTTCACAAATAGAAACGTTGATCTTCAGGCATAAAACCAGAGATTATGCTTTTTTTTTGTTGCTGCTGCTGTTGTTGTCAATGCCATGTTTTGCCAAGAAAATATGTTGATGTGTGAGATGACTCAGGATATTTGATCCGTTCTTGTGCAGAACTCTGAACTCGGAGAATTGTAGCTGCCTCCGCCAAGGGCGCAGTGAAAGTGTCGGTGTACTCGGCATTTTACCCCCCCCAGCGGTGGGGGCGGGGGGGGCAGACTGCTCCTTTCTGGGATTTTCCTGTTAATCTGCTGTGGAAGCTTCAGAGTCCGATGAGACAATGGAGAGCGAAAAGAAACGAGCAAATGATGAACTGCTGTTTGGTGGTGGGGGGATGGAGATTCACGAAAACAGAAAAAGGCAATCTGCCTTTGAGAAATTTTGTCCCCAATTTGCTGGATCAAAAAAATTTAACTATAATACATTTGATGAAAAAAACTATAGCAAGAAGCCGTTCAGTTGGCCATACTTCCATATGTTGGATTAAGATGAACAGCCATCTTGTTCAGTTCGGGTTTTCCCTCTTTCGATTGGAGGGTGGGTTTTTTTTTTAAGTGCAGGCAATGTTGTGTAAGCTACTTAGCATCCAACTAGCGCATTACATACGTCATGGGCAAACATTAGTGATTGGGTAAAATTCAAAACCTCAACAGAGTCCACGCCTCCAAGAAGCAATCGTTTCTCCCAGACCCCCTGGACGAAGCAAAGTGCTGTAAAAGGGGCTGGTTTTCACAAGGCTAGTCTAGAGCAATTCTGACGCTCAATGTCATGTGTTTGGCTTCGTTTTAAACTTTTCTACACCTTTTTATCGTTGGCCAAAGACCAAAGAACACGTCAAAACGTGTTCTTTGGTCTTCGTGGTGAGGCAGAAGCTTGGGAATTTGGAAACTGCAGCTCAGAGGGGGAGTTACGTCCCGAAGGCGGAGCTAGGTCCACTCAGGCGTTTTTGTACAGATGAATGGTTGCCATGGGAGATTAAAGGATTTCTCAAACATGGATGAAAGAATCAAGGCAACACTCCAGGTACGATTTAATGAGGGAATAACGTTTTAACACGGTGTAAAGCTCAAAAAAGTCGGTTTTACATAATACCGCCGCTTTAAAATACATTGTTTTTGGTTGTAATATAACAAAAATGTAACGGCTGTGGAGACTTTTTGCCTGTTGGGCTGGATTTGTGTGCAAACCGAAATCTGGAATGCTTTACAGCTCATGCCATTCGATGAATTCCTGTTTGTTTTCTGGGCACCAGATCAAAGTCAGGTGGACTTAAAATGACTACTGAGGGGCTTGTATATGTGTGTGTCATTACTGAGCAAAGACCCCAGAAGGAGAGAACGAGTCCTTTAAAGCCCATCCAAAAAGCCAGACTTTCCACTTTGTAACATCATTTCACAGGTGAAAGCCGTGGTGGCTCCCATTTAAACTAATTCCTCGCTGAGCCTCCGCCATTTCCGTGAATGTTAATGTAGCCGTTTCACAGCTGTTAATTCGTATGGATAAGTGATCCAAATCCCCCTGCTCCCTACCCCCCCCCTTCCTGGCTCCGGGGGGTGGGAAACGAGAGGGGGGCTCCCGCGGAGGCGAAGCTATTCTCAGTGACAGAATCGGATTATGTGACAATCCATATGCAATCACTCTATGCCAAGGGACAAGACAGACGCGGAGAAGAGAGATGGCAGAGAGGATACAGAGCGATGCGCGAGATGAGAAGGAGGCGTGGGGGCGCGAGAGGAGGGGGCGGCGGGAGAGAGAAATAGCACGGTTGCCAGGATTCCAAAGCTTGTCTGTCATTCTGTGCGTCAGTCGGCCTATTCCCAGGCTTTAGACGCAGGTAGCCTACAGTATTTGCGCAAATTGGAGTATTTATACACACACACAGGGACACATTTCCTAATTCAGCCTGCTAGAAAATGGAAATGTCCCGCTTTCCTCCTCTGTCACAACCTAATTAGATTCCACCACCACGTCGTTGCTTTTCTCCCTCTCTTCTTTACCTCGCTCACGCTTCGCCGCTGTGTAGCACCGCAGACCTTCGGGCTGTTTCCCTGGCAACAGCTGCTTCCTGTTTGTCTGTCTTTGTTGCTATGGAGGATGGGTTGGGGAGTGGGGGGGGGGATATCAGTGAGAACGGGCAGCTCGCTAACGACATTAAAAGTGGGCCCTGAAGTGGACGCGAGGCTCTCGTCGTAAACGTTTTCCCGGAACAGTAGCCGCACGCGAGCCTGTCGCTCCAGATAAATGTTATCCTTCCTCTCTGAAGAACAATCGGCACAGTCATGGTGGAGGCCTGTCGTACGCAGACGTTTATTATTTAGATAACGTCTTTTTTTTCTCTCTGAGTAATAATGCAGCTCATATTTTTCAAACGGGCTGGCCAGTGGCGCAGCTGGTAGAACTGTTGCCTTGCAGCAAGAAGGTTCTGGGTTCGATTCCCTGCACAGGTCTTTCTGCATGGAGTTTGCATGTTCTCCCTGTGCATGCATGGGTTCTCTCCGGGTACTCCGGCTTCCTCCCACAGTCCAAAAACATGACTGTCAGGTTGATTGGTCCCTGAGTGTGTGTGTGCATGTTTGTTTGTCCTGTCTGTCTCCGTGTTGCCCTGCGACCCCACTAAGGGCATTGGACATTTTTGTTATGTCGCAATTACAATCTTCAATGTATTTCGATTTAAGTTTATAAATCATCGGAAGGAGGCAATTTTATCGTCCGTTTGATTTAAGTTTGGACTTCGCACAAGCCATTCTATCACGTTCTTCCAGTGCAGCTGTGACTATGTGTTTATGGTTATTGTACAGCCTCAGTCTCAAGTAACTTCGCTTCAATTCAGTTCATGCATTCAATGAATTTGAATCTTACTGAAAAGCCTATTTATTTTAGGAACTTTATCATTAAGTGACACATGGAGGAGATGTTCTGATATGGGAAAGACTTTGAAAGGGTAACGTTTAAAATGAGAATATTACATACCAGCAACAACAAAAAAATATTTTTAAAAGAACAAAAATGGTAGCGTCATGAAGCTTCCTGAGAACTTTCTCTCTTGTCTGCCTTGTTCCTCGATCTTCATGATCCCGTTTGTTCTTGTATGTGCAGCTGTATTTATACTGAGACTAAACCAGACAACTTTTACAACTTTAGGTCTCATTTTCCCCCATTTGGTTTAAGTCTTACTTTAGCAGAAGAAAGTGGGACTAATACAATGTTGTAACATGACGAACGTAAAAGCTTTATATGTTTTTTCCAAGGTGTTGCATACCTCATAGCGATGTAGGGAATGTTAATATTTGTTTCCACGGAGACAGCTTAAAAGGTTGCAACGTCATGAACGCTCATTTTCTAGACTCTTCTTCCCCTGCTGTAATTGTTGTTTTTCTCTACTTTGGAATTTGAACAAAGACCTGGGAATTATATCATACCCAGCTTTAAACGCTGCGTTCCAGCAGCAAGTCAGAAAACCACTGGCAATTGTTAGTTATGCTAACTGGGATTAGCGGCGCAAGCTAGCAATCAGTTTCTCTGCGTTCCATCACTACAAGTAACACCGTGTGCGACCTGAGATGCAAATTGGCCGAAGTGCGTACAACAGGTTCACCGCTGCTGTTGCTGTCTGTCTTTTGTGCTAGCGGCAGCCATCTTGGATTTAAAAGGACACGGGATTCTGACTTCAGAGGAGTCGGCTTTATGGTTCTGTGAAAAATGTCCATTTTCTCAGAGCACATCAACCGAGTCCAAAAAAAAAAAAAAAAAGTGGTCCATTGAAAAACTTTTAATTAACCCAGAGAATAACTACAGTCAACAAACCAGACAAGAAATTTACCAGCTGCTCCGGATCGGATGATTCTGGTTCTAGTAAAAGTTGTTTGGGAACTGAAACACCCCGGTGAATAGGAAGTAACACAAAGCTCAGAGAATGCAATTAAAATGTTAAACTCAGGTATTTCAAAGTAAATGCACAGTTTTATTTGCACATTTACACCAGACATAGAAGCTTTTCAGAGTTCGTGAAGGAATGGATGGAGATGGATACGTTTTGAAAAATAACTCCTATAGAGCAGTGTGGTCCGGGGACTTTTTGATGCCCTTTGAATAATTTTGTGCAGGCCCCTAGGACTGCAGTTCAAGAATTCAAAGAACTGGGCTTTTCCATCGGCTTTCCATCAAAGCACGGTAAAATACCAGAGTGGCCCAGTCAAAGTCGGAACCTAAAATTCCAAATGAAACACCCAGAGGTTTGGTCGTAGCATCAACCTGGAAACAGCATCGGCGGCTTACTGGGCTGCTGAGTATAAACGCGCACAACAGCTTCATTCGGCAAATCGTTGCAACATCTGCTTCACATGATGCATTCAATTTCTCGCCAAGAAAAGCGTCTGTGTCATCACTCTGGCCTCTGAGAAAGGGCACGTCCACATTAGCAGGCGGAGTAGTGTTTTCCACTCTGTTCTGTCATCCTCACTTGTCAGTTTTCTTCTTCTTCATGTTTTTTTTACCCGCACGAGTGAAGCTGGGAGTCATTAGCCACAAATGAAAGCTTTGAAGTAAGTGGCTCTTTGTGCCGCGATGACACCTGGCATATCTGTTCGAGCATACCAGACATTCCAGAAAATGAGGCGTTTCTCGCACGCGCTCTTGACAAGTGTCTCGAGGTATTTTTTTTTTAAAATGTATTTTTTTTAAGAGCTCTTTGTGTTGTTTCGGTTGCTTTTGGTGGGAGGAGAGGATGCGAGAAACAAAATTGTTTTTCTGGCACCACACACACACACACACACCCCCACGGTAAATGGAGAAGTCGGGGTAGGTATCAGAATCCTCTGGAAGATAAAAGAGGAAACACGGCGCAACTTCAAAGCTGGAGAAGAATTTCTTTAAACATTGTTCTCCAAAGACCACATCAAACATCACGGGGCTGGAGGGAGCGAACACACACTCGCACACACGCACCCCCCTCCCCCCGCACATCTGTGTGTGTGTACGCATCCACATGGCGTGAAGTTGCAGGGATGCAGAAAGGCTGCGGAGAAGAAATAGATGCTGTCAGCTCTGATAAGGAGGTTATAATGTGTGTGTGTGTGTGTTTCTTGTTCTGGGAAGCCTCTTCAGCGCAGTGGCTGCCAGGGAGACGATCAGAGGGTGGCCCCCCGCGGCCCACACACACGCTCACGCACTCTCACCCCGCCGCCGCCTCATCAGGGCTCCTTTCCCCGTGAACGGATAAAATGTGTGCACAGCCAAAAAAAAAAAAAAAGAAAGAAAAAGGGAAAAACAGCAAACCCCAGCAAAACAAACAAACAAACAACAAAAAAAGAAAAACATTTTATTGTGTGTAGAAATCAAGAGTTGGATATCGATTGTTTTAAACACAGCGTTTACGGCCCCCGAACCGCGCTGTTCCGCAGGGCCTATATGCGGTCCCGCCCACGCACAATCAGGACGAACGCAGAGGCGAGCGGAGCGGCTTACCGATGCGCCGGCAGCAGCTGGGATTAGGCTGCGTGGCAGCGGGCGGTTTTGACATTCCCCGTGGAAGCCGCTTGTGTCGCGATGCTGACACCTCTGACTCAATGGTGTCGTTGTCAGAGAAAACGCATGATCCCGCTGCTGTTTTTCACTCAGGCTGCCCATGGAGTTCAGGCATCCCCCCAGTAACAATGAGAGCGTTTAAATCAGCTTCCCTGATTTAAATGGGAAGCTATGTGAAACATTCCAATCTGGCGTGCCATCCTTTCTTGTCATAACCTCTTTCCTATTTATCCTTCGCTTGGGCACCTTGCCAGAAGAATTTCTGTTTTTTTCCTGTCCGGCTGTGGCGCATTAGGCCGGCGCGTCCTGGTAGTTATTCCTGCCTGCCTGTGTGTGTTGCCCCTGATTTCTTGTAGCGTCTGACGTGTCTCCTGAGTTATTTGTCCAACCTGCAGGTGTGGAACGTAAGCTTTGAAGACAACAGTATCATGTGTCTGCCTTATTGGGTTTCAGCCGCGCGCAAAGAAATTAACTTTGAAGGAGCGCTGTTTTGTGTTTACAATCAAGTAACTATGTTAACTTCAGTTGTTGTAAAAATATGACTTCATTTCCTAATTTAAGGCCTCAAAATTGGGTCTCTGTGTCTTTAAGAAGCTCCAGCTCTTTCTGAAACTCCACCTTCAGTCGACACAACATGGCTCCTCTATGTCGTACTTACCAACGTTTCACTGAGAAGTAGCTCCTGCAATGAGCTCAGCAGATGCACAGTTGCAACAGGTGTTTGCCAACTGCTGCTGGCTAGTCTGAAGGAGCTGATTGGGGGAAAACCTGGAAACTGCGGCTCAGAGGAGGAGTTACATCCCGAAGGCGGAGCTAGGTCCACTGAGGCATTTTGGACAGCTGAATGGTTGCCATGGGAGATTAAAGGATTTGTCAAACATTCATGAAGGAATCAAAGCAACACTCGAGGGAGTAACATTATCACACGAGCTAAAGCTCAAAATGTCAATTTTGCATAATACTGGCCCTTTAGGTAAGCTATAAATTTCACGTTCAAATTAGCAACAAAAAAAACTATAAGCAGATATTTACATGATTGATGAGGTACTAGTTAGCTTAAGATCCCAGCGTCGTTACAAAGAAATCAATAAGACTGAAAATCACCAAAGTTGCTGGATCCATGACAGTCAATGATTTATAATATAAAAATAAAAATACTAATAATTGGTGCCGTGGAGCTCCAACCTAACGGCGCCTTCGAAATTGATATGTGGCTGGTAAGGAAAGGCAACAATAACCTCATCTTATAAAATCAATAAGCCATCACAACCATCTAACAATAGCATGCAACCTGCCGTTGATGGATGGGCTGCAAACAACAGCAAAATTACTCTTTAACCGCCTAACGACGGAGTCGAGACAAATGCTTCACCGGGTTTAAGAGACCGAAAGATCTTGACGTAAACAGTTCAGGAGTCCGGAAATCTCTTTGTTTCTATTAGGAAAGAGGTACCTGTCGCCTCGTCCGAATGTAGAAGACTCCAAATCAAACCAACATAGAGGTCAAAATTATTTGTCAAGAGTTGTGAAACCCAATGTTCTTTGAGTGGCGTCCGAAAGTACTTTGAAACGAAAAATGTACAAAGCATCCTGTGGTAGGATGTGGTGCTGAAAAGTTGGTGCGAAACTATCAGAAGTGCTCAGGTGGGAGAGGGCAAGGGGCTGCAATGAACATCAGCATAGAAATAGTCAGCTTAGGTTTGATCAGCCTGCAAGTATTTTAGATTGTGAATTCAGAATTATTGAAATAGATGAAGTAGCCTTTAAGTTTAGCAACCGGAGGAGACTACATAGCGGATGCTGCCGCTAGCAGGCTTCATCTATTTAAACATATTTTGAAATACAGCTAACAGTCTCCATTGGCGGACCTGCATTTAAATGGCTCATGGGGGAAGATGTTAGTGACAGGGTGACAGATGGAATGACTATATCACCGTCAACATCCCATTGGGTTCTTTGGTTGCTAAAACATCAGGATCAACACCTAATCCATGAATCAGGGGTTAGCTATTGCTTTTATCATGAGAAATATTACAGTGTTTTAACAGTCCAACATCTTGTATAATTAGTTCTCATTACACTCCTGTTGTCACTGTGAGGCCCGAAAGACGTAGGGTGTTTCCCAACTGATACTCCGGTAGACACTGTTCCATTGGGGGCCAAAATTGCAACATTTGTTCCATTTTCAGCTGGCGCGGTTCGCTTTCACACTGCACCGCCTCAAACGATCCAAACCCTATGAAAAACCTGTTCACCTAATAACCAAGAACTGCAGAAGAAAAAACAACAAGAAATCCACAGAAGAAGACATGAGTGCAACATTCTCCTTTGCAAAATGTATGTGACATCAGATTTTAGTGATTGTAGAATTTCTCTTTTTGTCTTTGGTAAAAGACTACAAACCACTACTTTTGCCAGCACCGTTTCGATTGGATTTACCCAGAATGCCCTGTGCTATAGTCCGCTTCCTGCCTTTGGAGCAATCTCCAGTCCACTTGCATTCACATATGCCTTCAAACTGCACCAGAGTTCACTTCAATCGAAACGAAACCTAGATTTGTTGGTGGACCAGAGGTAGTTTTTTTTTTTTGTCTGCATCAGAATTTGCATTCACATCTCCCACGAATATGGAAAAGAAACGGAGAAAGATAGGGAACGGGTGTAAAAGGAACGAATGAGGTATGTGTAGAGGAAGGAAAAGGAGCATGGAGAGAACACAAGTCAACATCCCAAGTTAGGCTTGGAACTGCAGCCTAATGTTGAGCGTATATGAAAAACACCTGATTCTATAACATTAAATAATTCTTTATCTAACAGAATTTAATTATCAAGATGGGATCTAGACTTGGGAGCTGATTCTGGGCTTTGGGGTATTACTCAAGGGCATGTTCTGGGACTTCTGAGGAAATACTTGAGTTACTGCAACTTCAAGCAAAGTATTGAATCTGTTACCCCCCTAAAATAATCTATACTAACCACGTTTTCTTTCTTTTTTTTTTTTTGTCCAGTCAATGCAAAAATCAACTGGATACGTTTTAGAAACAAAAGGTGAACTCTGAACCGTTGGCGCAGAAAATAAACGGTCTTCCTGCAGACGGCACACCCTCACACGACACCTATTACGATGTGATGAACCGTTTCATGTTTACCATCAGATGTGTCTGACCACAAGGTCTGGAAACTTCAACGCTATCTCTTGACAAAATCACAATTTACGTTTGTCGCCTCGGATGTGTGTCTTCCAACGAAAAATGGCAAGAGGCAGGCACTAAAAACGCACACACACACGCACTCTCCGCCACCACCGGATGCGATCAGAGTTCAAACATCCTCTCTGCCCCCCTCAACATCCTGTGTGAAAACCTTACTATCGCAGAAGCACAGGATGTCACGTCTGCGCTGAAGGACTGCGGGTTGTGGGTGGGACAACGCAGCAGTCCGAGCCAAATAAGACGTTGCTGCTAATATCGCTGCTGAGGTTATTAGCATTTAACACGACGACGTATTTTCCATTAGGGAGCTGTGAAGTGGCGTTGCGTGCGTTACTGCTTGGCTTGTACCGGGTCGAGCAAGCGTGCTAACGTACAGTATGTGTCCGCGGTTCGGTTTGAAGCTGCAGATGATTGGCCTCGGGCCGTTGTTCTGCTCTGTGATCTTTATTAATTGATACACACATTGTGGGCAGATGGCCAATGCCTGCTTGTGAAAAAAGGGGGGGGAGGATGAAGGCAGAAAGAGGTTTTGGTTTATGCAGAGAAGAAGCACCTGCTTGCTGCATGTGGCTTTTCTTTTTTTTTTCTTTAAAGGCCTGGTTTAAGGGTCGGCAGTCACGCACGCATCGGGGCTGACGCGCTGCCCCCGCTGTGAGCGTGCGCGGTTCAAAGCACACGGCGCCTCTGATCAAGGCCATCGGTGAGTAGGTTTGTCACATCCGTGGGACGGACCAGAGATACAAAGGCCCGGCTGCTGGTTCGGAGAGGGGAAGCACAGGTGCGTGTTGTAAAGATGTCTTAACTACGCCAGACATGTGGGAAGGGAAAAAAAAAGAAGAAGAGGAAGCACCAAAAAGAAGCAGCGTGGGATTCAAATACGTCTATACACAAAAATCCCTTTCTAAAATAGGAATGGAAATAATAAGTATGCATGTTCAGAGGTTATAGCTTTCAGTCCTGGTCCGGTATTAAGGTTTCCAACTCATCAGGTCAGAGCAAATCACTTCTTACGTCTGCTAAAGAATGATCCGAGTGTTTCTTTAAGATCCTGTTCTGATATTCATGTAGAATTTCCAAGAGTTTCCTTTGCATCATCTCAGATTTCATTGGTTATCAGCAGTGGAAAGCTGTCCCCGTTGGAACCCCATTCTATAAAACTGACACCAACATATGTTGTTGGTGTCAGCACCATATGTAACATTGTTATTTAGTTTCTACATTCAGTGTTTTAGTTTCTTTAAACCAAATTTATTACGGTCTTTCCATTAACAAACCCCACAACATGTGAAAGATCATCCATCATCTGAAAATAGAGTACGACCCAACTGGGACCATAGCTTGCAAAGATATGGGAATACATCTGAACTAGCAAGATCAAGCAAAGAGATCAAGAAGTACAAAGGAATCATAGATGCAAAAGTGTAACCGTCCTTTGGAGAAACCGTCAACGCTGAGCTGATGTACCGGTTATCGGGTGTTAGTGGCTGAATCAAGATAAAACGACAACTGGTTACGCTGATGACGTTCTGGTTTTCTCCAAAAAAGTCGACATGTTTTCCTCGTTTGTCTCCTGGACGAATGAAGTTGCTCTGAACCAGTCATTAAAACCACACCGTCGTTTCAGAACGTCAGTGGGACGGGAGTGAAGCTCTCACTATTTGTCAAAGCTGAAGATGCTGAAACTGAGATGTACGAATAAATTGTCCACGATTTGCCAAACCGAGAGTGTCCTGGACCGTAACGGGATTAAAGAAGTTGGGGGCATCAGACAAAAACGGAGAAATAAAAAGAGAACAGCAGATTTCCTCGGATCAAATCAATGTTAGCAGAGGCGAAGAGCGAAGCGGCTGTACATAAAACCAGAAGCGTTCCTGCATGTGTGTGTGTGCATACTCAGTGTGAGGAGAGCGCTGGGGGGAGACCACCTACACTCCCACCTGCTCTGCCTTTTTAGAGGGGCCTCTTCAATCACAAGGCCGGGGTCGTTATGGATGCGAGCCTCTCGCCGCCAGGCATCGTTCGGCTATTTCTGTCCTCGCGCTTTACAGTAAAACGCAGAGCAAAGCCCCATTAGGACCAGGACCTGTGCTTCAAAACACGAGAAACATCAGACTCTTCCCTTTTTCTCATGTGGAAAAAAAAGAAGAAGAAGAAAGGAGAAAAAACAAACGGTTGCAGTGAACAAGGCTCCGCTGACGACTAAGTGCCGCTCTCGTTTGCAGCGGCAGAAGATGACACGCTTCTAGATCTGATAAAAAAAAAAAGAAAGAAATTCGCCATAACAAACTTTTCTTTGTTTTGGACGTAGATGTGATAATAAATGACTCTGTTCTCAGGCTGACACTGTGATGAGGAATGACAAAGCAGTGAACTGTTTGACAGGCACTGTGAAGATGACTAAGTCCAGGCTTTCAGAGTCACAAATGAAAGAGGGGAAGATGGAGCTTTTCTTGACATTAGGATAAACTATCAAAGACTTCAAATGCTGCAGATGTGTGTGTGTGTTTTTTTTTGTTTGATGTTTTTTTCTGTGTTGTGGTGGGTGCGTACCGCTAGTTTTCTGGGAGTTGAATGTTTTCAGTGTTACTCAGGTTTGTTTTTGTTGCAAATCTCGACAAGCAGAGAATTTTTGCATTTAACGAAAATCAGGTAAGATGAGCGACACTGGACTCGTGCCGCGAATGTGTCGCAAGTCACCCTGCAGCAACGAGGAATCGCGTCATGTTGCGTCTTGTTTGCAACATGACAAACAAGATGCAACACGGTTTTCGTGTGATGCAAAAACCGCACAATTCAATTAATTTCATTGGAAGTTTGTGCCGTAAATATTCCTGTCGTAACGTACGTTAAGGCCTGTGATCACACATATATATATATGGGCGGTTGCCCAGGGCGGCATCAGAAATAGGTGTGGCACCCAAGAACTAGAAAATAAAATATATTTTATCTGTTGCTTTTCTCCTGAACAAGTTCACAACTGAGTTACTATTGAGTGCTGAGAGACTAAATTAACAGCTTTTTAAATTGTTTGCATTTTAATTGGCTGACGTGTGGTAGAAGGAGGAGCTGGTCGATTCCTGCAAGAACCACAGCTGCTTTCGTATTTCTATTTCAAGCTTACAAAGTTAGGCATGGCAATTAATCGTGATTAATCACAGCAACGGTGTGTTTGATTTGATCAAAACGTTTAATCGATTGACTGCCCCATTTATAAATCAACACAAAGCAACGATTGATTATCAAATCTCACTGCGTGCTTTACAAAATATGGCTTACATCTTATGACATGGAGAAAGTCATACAAAGTCCCGTTTGCAGATTAGATCAAGGCATGTAGGGGAACACCAGATCAAAGTTGAGCAATTTTCTGCCTTACTGCAAAACACTATGAACACAATCCCACACACCATTGTGAAAACACCATCCCTATGATGAAACATGGCGGTGGGAGCATTATGGAAGGAGCGAAAGTTTATGGTGATCTACTTGGTTGATTTACTCTGGTGTGGCGTGAAAGCTAATTGAATTTTCAGGTGAGTTTTGGAAGAGAAGAGAGCAAAGGAGGGAAAATAATTCTGACCTTGTGACTTTTCCGTTTTCTTGTTGGACTTCAGCACATCACCCGATCAAACTTTGTGGACTCCTTGTTCTTTTCAAAGCAAGACAAGTACAAACAGTTTCTATCAGGGTCACATCCATGGAGAGATTAAAACGTTTTGAGTGATTTCATTAGGGTGGCTAATGATGCTAACCTTACATTCCTGTGGTTGAATGTAAAAGGACACAATGATCCTTAACAGGTATTTTTCAGCCGATTCAGGTTTGTTTAGGTCCGAGTCTCCAAAGACAAGATGACTTCCTGGGAATCTACTTCTGTTGGGTAATCCAGCACTTCCTGTTTCCTGGAATGCTCCTTGTTTGTTTTGCCGGTCGCTCACCTTCCTGTCTTACCTGAAAGGCGATCCCAAGAAGAAATTATCAACCGTCTCAGACATTTTGATATTTGTTAACACAACTTGTGTAACCTCTCTTGGGTTGTGTTCTGGGTTCCCACTTATCCATAAGTCATTACACTTATTCCCAAAGATAAATCGTTAAGAAAGAAAAACAGTAGAGATATGAAAAAATTACTACAGCCCGCTTGCTCTAGTTCCAAAAACCGTTTCCTACTAATTATTGAGAAGCTTGGAAAAGATTTCTAACCTTGTTTTGGATAATTTTTTAAAACATTGACACTCCTTTTTAAATTGTCTTGCTATGTTTTGAGAGATGCCTGGCTCGTTTCCTAAGAGAACCAAATGTTATAGCTGAATGAAATGTTTAAAACAGCCGTGCGATAAAGCATACCTTGATATCAATCTAATGAATCACCTGTATCGCTGATGCCAATACTGATACCGATACTTATTATTCAAGTTTATTGTGTGAAACTGATATTAGGTGTTTTTGTGGTTTATCGTTTGCAATATTTTGAATTTGGACAAAGTTTATCTACAAAATACTTTTATAACATATTGACATTTTTTTGGCATATTTAACAAAGCATGAAATAAGAGAAAAAAATATAACAATAAAATTGAGGTACAGTTGAGAATCTGAAAGAGTGTAGATCAAGTTGCTCTTGATCTTATGCTAGTATCAATCAGTATTGATATCGATGTTATTGATATTATAGATATTATCGGACCAGTCAGTCCACCTCTAAAAAAAATCTCTTGCAAATTACATGAGATCGGATGAACTCTGACCCAAGAATTGCAAACAGATACAATGGAATGGTTTAGATCAAAGGCCCAGTCAAAGTGTACACCTAAATCTATGCTAAGACCTGAAAAAAGTGATTTTCACAGATGTTTTCCATCTGACTGAGGCTAATTGAGCTTGCAGAGACTAAATTGACGAAATACTCTATTTCTAAATGTGCAAAGCTGGTAGTGCAATGAACACCCCCAAAATATGTTCAGTTGTTTCTACATTGAAATGTTATAAAGTAATGAGTCTTCACTGCTTTCTCTGTGTTGGTCATCACATTAAATCCTAATGAAATACAGTGAACTCTGTAGTTGTGAGGCAACAAAGGTTGCAAAACACCATAACCATCCCATTGCGCTTTCGCATGGCTTTAAACACTGGGATTAGCTGACCCTCGTTGTTTTTCTAGCCTATTTTTGTCTTTTCCCAATATCCAAAGAGTGAATTCGTTCTAACTTTCTCAACTCCAGAAACCTCAGCTACCTTAGGTGCTCGGGATGCAAGTAAAGCAACTGCAGTCAGGCAAACAATTACTCCATAATTTGTGACCCTACAAAGCTCCTAATTTACCCCAGACGGAGTCTATTTCTGGTGCAGGGCTTCCTAAAAGCAGCAGCAGCAGCTCAGTGTAAACTGCATTAAAACGCGAGGTAATTAGTGTGCAGAGGGCAGACCGCAAACTGCTAATTGCGCTGCTCGTGCTCGCCTCCGCCTCTCGCAACCTCCAGACTGCTCCTAATAATACCCACCTCCACACGCGGCGTGGGGCCCGTGTCCGAACACGGAGCTCAAAAACAATAATTGTCAGGCGGGGTGAGGAGACTCGAAAACAAGTCTGATAGCAGTAGCTTAGCATAGGATAGCAGGTCAAGCGGTTCGGACTGCTCACGAGGCCGGCAAGAAGCTCATTTACATACGTGAGTAAGCGCGTGACTGACTGAGCGAGAGCGTGTACGTGGGTGAAGTACGTGGGAGCTTGTAGAGGAGTTTGTGAAGCTTCTGTCTGTTTCTACTTCGTTTTAATTATTATTATTATTTTTTTTTTGTACAGGCACTGATTCGCTGCAGGGCAGCCATGTCCAGGCTTGATTAGGACGTGCCGGGTCCCGCGCGCTAGGAATGGAGGCTGAGTTACGGGATCACGTAGAGGCTCCCTGAGGCTTAGCAGGAGTTGCCGACGCAGACAAAGTCAGAGAATCTGCGGTCTCTGAGGTCGACAGTAAAAGCTGCATGTGAGAGTTTTGCCCCCAGAAACTGCTGGTGCTGCAGCTTTTCTCTGAACCGTCACCCATCCGTGAGGATTTTTAAAAAAATATATATATATATATATATTTTTACAATCTCAGCATGAATGAGACACAAACTCGAACCTTTTTATTTTTTAAAGGATTTTTTTGGCTCGCGGCAAATGTCACCAGGCCGGGAATCGAACCTACGACTGCCGGCATGAGGACTAAGGCCTCCATATGTGGGTTGTGCCACCACAGCACCCCCACACTCACTTCCAATAATCATGTCCATTACCAAACCAGCAATCTGTTACATATTTCAGTATCACTATATTTTGTGATATTTATTGCCAAAACGATAACTATAATAATTTGAATGTGATGTACGGCTATGACTGTACAAACTCCTATTCTACCCTACGAACCTTACAAAGGTGACTTCTGTCCATCTTTACTTTAAATAGTCCAATTGTGTTACTGGACAGGATGCAATAAATGTTTTTCATATTTTCTAATGAATAGTTTTTTTTATGGAGACTCTTGTGTAACCAACAATGATGGCACAATTTACAGTCTTAACTGTATTGTTGGGTTATGGGGTTAGATTTTAGCCGCACATAAATGGCATAGGGGAACGTTCCTGTCCTAATCCTTCATTTCAAAATATTAAATGCACGAAATTGTGTCAAAAACATGATGGAAAATTTTCAGAAGGAAGAAAATCGGCTAAACTTCGTCCCAAACTATCCCCTTTATCTCGGGAGCTATAAGGACTATCGACACGATTCTTTCACTGTACGTATCAGGAAGGATCAGTGAACAATCATGCCAAGTTTCATGCATGTACCTTTTTCTGTCTTTGAGCTGTGATGATGTAAAAATCTGCCTAATTTTCGGGTTGTTGAAAAGCAGGCGTTTCGGAGAAAATGAGATTTGCAAGTGTGGAACAAACACGTTTCATGGCAAAACTATAATGGGTATGAAAAAAATGAATACATCGTGTGTGTCAGGAAGCTTTGAACTCAAATTGCTACAAAAATCTTGTTTCTGCGTTGCATAGTTTAGGAGGTATGACGTTGCAAATACATGTCTGAAGGCGGCTTCGCCTCTGTTTTTTTCTCTCTCAATGTATTCTCCTATTCCAAATCTGTGCGCACTCTGGGCTGATTTGCCAGAGAACTGCGAATCCCACATCAGTGAGGGCCACATTTTCTGAATCCTGACATGATAACCTACGTTTTGATGTATAGTATGTGTAGAAAGAGTGAAAATTGAGCGCGTGAGCAGACGCTGTTTGCGGAGAATCAGAAAATCCAAAAAGCTAGAGTGGCACACTCTGGCAGTCCGAGAATTCCACCATTGAAAACCATTGTAAAGCTGAATTCTGGGCAAAATGCGTCACTGAACTTGAAGAGCGATTTTATGAAAATGATAAAAGATACGACAAAGCTGAAATAAACCAAAGTAGAGGAAGGATATCACTACATTTTAAAAGTGGAATGGTGTTTCTAGGTGAAAGTATGTGGAAGTTATGCAGTTTGGGAAAACAAGCAAGTTTTAGGCAAATCTTTTCGGTTTCGCATTCATTTCAATGGGGCAGAAATGATCATAAAAAGCTGATTAGTATAAAAAGTCTAAAGGTTATGAATACCAAGAGATATAGCTGACATCAGGAGAGCAAGATGAATAGCATGAAAGTTGAATGGTGAAAATAGCACAAAGTATGCAGGAGAAGCAGAGTCTCAAAAAGTGTACGGAAGCAACCAGATTAATAACAAGAAACAGGAACTCAAGAGTGTGAATGCAGTGAGCATTCACACAAATGAACTGGAAGCAAGTGGAGAGATAAAAGCACCGGGATGATGCAGACGTGTCTGTCAAAACAACAGCTGCAGGATTTCCAACTAGCTGAAGGAAAGCGAAAGAGATCTGGCGCTGCCACAATCAGATGCAAAACCGATGCTACAGCAACTAATAAAACACTTTAGCCAGGAGACAACGAAGCTGGAATGAACTTAATCTGACAACAGAACCAATCTGTTTGTCAAAATTAAAGCGGCTGTCAGATGAACTTGAGTATTTTCACTTTCTGCCTTAAAGTTGAGACCAAACATTGTTTTACAAAAATATGCTGTACTAGAGAGGGGCTAAAAGTTTAATATGTATATATATGTCCAATTAGAAAGCTGTTTATTTTTCATAAAGGTTGTTCAGTGTAGCATTTTTATGTGCTGGGAGCACTTTGATGAGGCCAAGCTTGTAAAGGCTTGTATTTCCAGAAAACATGGTGGTCGTAGGTTTACGCTGGAATCGGTCATGATGGGAGGTAGTTTCCTGGGCTGGGTGATGAAAGCAACAAGCTTATTTACAATATTCACAGAAATGTTTTACTGATGAAGTTCTGTTTAATTTCCAGCGGGTGGGCACCAGAACGTCCGAAGGAGAAGTTATTTGGGGTTTGAGGTTGAATAGTGAAACGGAAACTGATCTCGACACAGGGAGCCCACTAGCTGTGGTTTGAGGCGCTGTGACTCAAGTTGAGAAGCAGGTCAGGTTCTGATGTGGAGTCGGGGGGAACGTGGATTGGGTTCCAGAGGTGGTTTGAGGTGAGTCGTCGGATCCAGAGAGTGAGATCAGGCAGGCTGGTGCAGAGGGAAGTTCGTCTAGTTGAGAAGTCGGTGAAGACGGGGTTTGTTGTCTTTTATCAAGACAAAAGTGAAATCCCCAGCTGCTAAAGTCTCATGCTACTCCATTTTTATTGACATTTTCTGAAGAAGCCAAGAAGGAAAATGTGCTCATGTCTTCTTCTTCTGAGGTTTCGTGTCTTTTCCTTGAGTGGCCCTTGGTGCAGCGCCACCACAGGCGATGAGGGGAACAGGTTTTTCAAATTGTTTGACAACGCAGTGTGAAAGTGAACCACACCAGTTGAAAATGTAACAAATGTTGCAACTTTGGTCCCTAATCAAAACCAGTCTGCTGGACTATCAGCTGTGAAAACACCCATAAACTCAGGCCGGCCGTTCTTTAAATAAATGAAAGCTTCAGTCTGGGCTTATTTATACACAGTCTTGCGTCTGATGTTGGCTTTGTGTCTAGCAATGCACCTCGCCCCCACCTCTGTCCCCACAGAAGGGATTCCCTGGTCTGACTTCAGCGCCGCTACGACAACTTGGTGTCTGGATCCCGAACATTTCCTCTGTTTTTATTTGGTTTCAGACAATGGAGGGACACCAGGAAGCGGCACAGACACCCAGGATGAGACTCAACACAGACTAGAAACAAACGCTGACAGGCGAATGTGGAAACCAAACATGATTATTCCCACACAGACTTTTTGTGATAAAAATGACAGCAGCTGTTTTCCAGTATGCCGGCACTTAAAAAAAAAACAGTAAAGGAGGGTTCCTGCTTGGGTTGATGATTTATATACAACAAAATCGAAACAGATTACGAGCTCTTCGGAGGCCGCCTGGCTGTTCTCCGAGGATTTATTTATTTTTTTTTTTGCTTTTTGTTTTGAAAAAAAGCCAAAAATGTTTGGACCATGTGGCAGATGAAGAGGCAAAAGAAGCAAACACGCACGTCTGAGCTGGGCGGCTGCGGCTGTCTGTCTGAGCCAAACCGCAGCTGAGGAGACCCACTCGACGAAACGATCTGATGCAGTTTGGCAAGAAGGCGAGCGCGTCGAGTTCAAAATGCACCGGAGACTTTGTTGGGAGAGGAGGATTTCGAGCAGCACCACTTCAAGACTCTAAAGATAAAATGTCAGCAGTCCTAAATCTACCAGAGACATGCAGATGCACCCTCAACCCCGGGTTTCTCTTACAGTAAATGTCTTCCTGCGCTACGGGCGCTCTGACTTTTAACATCATCAAGAACTCATTCAACTGTCATTACCGTGGTTGTAAACAATCTGCTGTAAACTAAAGAAGAGGCGAAATAGGAGGGTAGAACAATCCAAAAGTATCAAAAACTGTGTTGGCCTCCATGCCTAGAATCAATGAACCCTACTTTTGATTGACTGGAAGCCATCCAGATTCCCCCAAAGTCAGGAACATGACTCAGAGGTCCTGCAGACCTATTCAGGTTCACTGAACCAATAGTAAGGGGGAGGAGCTGGTCCAGGAGATCTCAGAGGCCTTTTGGTGAAACATGCGAGTGGATGAGGCCCATAAGATTTTAACATCCCTCAGATTGGGAGGCTGTGACCATTCTGCGTATCGTTTTCAGTCCATTTTAATTTACGAGTTTGAGGAGAAACCTTGCTGTTGTCTTAGATGTTGCCTTGTTTATAGCACAAGTTTGATTGCCAGGACTCATCCGAGTCTCTGTTGAGACATCTGGAAAAGTCAGTAGAGTTGAAACGTTTCAGCGAGATATAAGGTCAAATAAGGTTCGGAGCTCATTTGGAGTTGCTGTGCCTCAGGCCCTGACCCCAACCCTTTCCCTCCAACCTCTCCACATGTGCCATCAGCTTCATTTCTTTTCATCCTCCCTTGCCTGTGGAGTAATTCTTACAGGCGTCCAGTCACATTTGCAGTGCCTCTGCCTCATTGCACTTTGTGTTTTGTTATCGCACTCAAATGTTCCAGATCTTAAAAGAACAAAGGGCCAGACGAATATAGTTTTCAAGTAATGACTTCATTTGTGAAGGAATAATAGCTGTCCAGGCCCACACCTACTCCTGTGTGAAAACATAATTGCTGTCTCCTTGTTGAATCTGAATTTTTGGCTCAACTACACTGTCCACACCCAGGCCTGATTACTTACCAAAACTGTAGAATTAAGAAAACACTTCAACGGAACCTCACAGTCCCCGCTCCAGGTTCTTTAGCAAATCTTCCTTTTCGCTGAATGTTTTATCAATTAAAGGATGTTCTACTTTTTGAACAAGGCTTAACCCAAAACCACACACACACGAAAACCAATCAGAAAAGTGCACACAGGGTCAGTGCAACCCTGACCCTGTGACCAACGGAATAAAGAGCTTGTGGGGCCCAAATGACCCCAACTCTTCAGACTGCCAGAGAGTTGCCAAGGACACTGTCCTGTTCAAAATAAAACTAGTTCAATAGAATCGGACCGACATCGTGACAAAGGCTAAAATACCTCAAAATGAGGAAAAGCGACAAAGTCACTGACATTTTATCAGACTGGAAAAGGTAACAAAGTCATTTCAAAGACTTAGTGACTCCAACAAACCGCAGTGACAGCCATTACCCAAGACTGGAGGAAACGCGAAACAGCTGAAGACCTTCTCAGGAGCACATTGGTGACTCAACGAGGAGGCCGTAAAGGAAGCCGGAACGACATCTGAAGCCCTGCCGGCCTCGTCTGCCCTGGTTTAGGTCAGTGTTCATGATTCAACAATTGGAAAGAGAGATTGGTCAAATATGGCGTCGATGGGGAAAGTGGCAGGGCAAAGTAACACCGATGACCCAAAAGAACACAAAGGACTTCCAAAAATACACAGACATGGTGAAGCATGGTGGTGGTAGAGTGATGGTTTGGGGTACATGGTGGCTATGATACAAATGCATTTCATGTTATATTTTGAAAAAAAGTGAAAAATATTTTCTCCTTTTTTACTTCACAATCATACACTGCTATCCGTCTATTTTACAAAATTTACCCCCCCCCCAAAAAAACCAAAACAAAAACAGACATTGAGGTTTGTGGTTGCAACATGACAACGCATCAAAGACATCAAAGGGTAACTAACACATCAAGGAAATGCACTCTCCTTCCTCTTACCTTCTACCTACTACTGTTAAACACAACTATGACGCTTGTGCTAAAAGCCCCGTGCAAACACTGGAGCACTTCCAAAGATGACACACGTACATCTTTTTTTAGGAGAGCTCCTCTAACCACGTCCCAACTATTAACAGCGTCAATTTATTCATGAATAAATTGACGAAGATGATGAACGAAGATAGCATTTCCTGGAAGGTGCTTAGTCATTCTGCAGAGCAGCTACCAAAAGGGAATTAGCAAGAAAATAACTGGAGTGGAAAAAGTTGAGATCTCATATGAGTGCAGAGTTTGTGCATAAAGAATCCCTCTATGTGTGTTGGAAAGGGTTTTTAAAGTCCAGGTTTAAGCCCCAGCCGAACTTGAAATTAGTTTTGTCGGATGAACGATTAGGGGCAGTTAAATCCCGGCATGTTGTCAAATGCTAAAAACGAACACCAGAAGCTGAAATGTTTGTCTTGGCTGTACATCATCGTCTGACTGAAAGGCAAACATTTGTAGCTGGACGTAAAATTATATACAGGTCCTCAATAAACAGCTCTTGTTTTGATATCCCACTTCCCCTTTTTTGGCGAGCTAATTTGCATATTAGCTAATTATTTAGTTACACACTAAATATTTAAAGGCAACTTAAATATTTAGTCAGGAAATTAAATATCTAGTCTGAAGCTAAATACTTAGTTTGTGAAATAAATAGTGAATTTAGAGCTTCATTGGTTTGTAAACTAAGTGTTTAGTTTTAAAGCCAATTATTTAGCTCAGACTTTAATATTTAGTTTGCAGACTGAATAGCTTCCTCACTGTATATTTAATTCATAACTGCATATTTATAAACTAAATATTGAGCTTATGATCTAAATATTTAGTTTTCAAATATTTAGTTTATGAATGAATATTTAGTTCATTAAAAAATGATTGAATTAATCATTCATTCAGATATTAATGAATGATTCATATGGTGAGAATATGACTGAAAAATTAACTTTTTGATGCTCTTGTGAAACAGTGAACAAAATTATAAAAATAAGATTTCCAATAATAAATGGAAATGTTGCTTTTTTTTTTTAAATTTGATGTCAGTTAAAATATATTGAGACGATAAATCAAAATTCTTATCGTGATAACGGTTTTAACAATAAACGATAAATACACACCGCTAACGGGAAATATGCTTTGATCCAAACAGTCTTGAGCTTTCAAGTCTTTTGAACCGGCTTCTTTGACTCTCAAGAAATGCATCCCCACAGCATGATGGTGCCACCACCACGAAACGGATGGGAACTTTGAGTTTGTGGGCGATAAGAGCACTTTTCAACTACTACGTCTTTTTAACGCACTTAAGACTAGTTCCACACTCCAATGCAGATGAAGTCCGGCATCGTGGGATGGACAGGGCGGAGAGGAGGAAAACATCAACATACCATCATGTGCTGTTGACGAGGGAGAGGATGATGATGATGATGATGATTTCACGATGATGTATCGTCTATTAATAGACCTTGCAACGAAGTGACCACAGTCACAAAGGAGAAAAGCAACGCCACGGATGAGAGGCCCCATTATGTCCAAACCAAGGAGTCAGCCGCTTTGTCAGGAGGGCAAGTCGCAAACAAACCGCATCAGATCGAGGCGCGAGTCTCTCCCGCTGTGCTAACCCTCACCCCCCACCCCGACCCGGTTCTGCTGAGTGGGCGTAAGATGGAGTTGTGAAGGTCAGGGGAAAGACTCTGAGGCTTCAGGCTTTGACCTCTGGTTCGCTACACACACACGCACGCGTACACACACCCTACAGTTTCCAAGCTGCTCTGAGTCACAGATGGAGCCGTCGCAGGAAGCAGAAAAGGGCAGTGAGTTGTGGGATGGCGAACGACAAGTAGGCTGTAAGCCCCCTTGCTCTGGCAAGAAGAGAGCTGTGCAGAGGTGGAGAGGAACAATGAGACGGTTTAGAGGAGGAGGTGAGGAGAGCGCGAGCCTCGCAGCAACTCACTGTGAAAAACCTTTAGGTTAAAACAGAGGATCCAGGGGCAGGACGTACAGGGGACTCCAACCAGGAGACCACCATTCAGTGGATTTATTTTTAGACTTATAGAAATAACTGTACATCATCTGCAGAGTTTTTTACTTTTTCACAAACATATAATAAAATATCACCTGCTGTAATACTGGAGATCCTCCAGCAGGGCCGGCCCAAACCTTTTTGGGGCCCTAAGCTGATTTTCACACCAACAGGTCAACATCAGATGCGTCATCACTCCTAGGCTGCTCTAGACCCGGCTCATAATAGTTTGGATCTACAGTAATTTATGGATGAAAATTTGATCCATAAGTTATCAAATTTATGGACCAGCATACCGAGGTGGGCCCCATATGGGGAAAAGGAGGGCAGACAATATGGGTCCCACATGAGTTTGTCCACAGTTTCCATGGTGGCTCCACCCGGGTTTGCCCATGTAGGGCCCATGTAGGCGGTGGCCCTACATGGGCAATCCCATATGGGACCCATATTGTCTGCCCTCCTTTTCCCCCATATGGGGCCCACCTCAGTATGCTGGCTGGGCTTTTAATCCATTTGTTTTCTGGTAAAATCAAGAAAACAAATTTAATTAAAAATGTTACTATATAAAAAAAAATTATTGTGGCCCTCTGAGTGCTTTCAATTTCATCATTTTGGCCTTTGTGGCCCAAAGGTGTGGACTCCCTGATTTAGAGGAGAAAATACACAGCATTTCCCACAGAACAGTTGTTTATCTTTCTTATCTTCTCCCTTCATGCAGATGTTCAATCTGTGGTTAAAAAAATAAATAAATCCATGAATATATTCCACCCTCGGTTACATATGCGCTTGTTCACGCACACACACACTCATGGACATTTCCTAATCTTACGGTAAACAGCTTCCTTCCACCCTGAGGCTTTGCCTTTCACAATCTCACCCAGGGAACCAAAACAGGTAACACTCGGGTTTTGGCACCGATCCATCTGATCCTGACTGGTAAAAACTCTGCGTTTTGCCAAGCAGCTCTTTCCATCCTAAAACTCTCGAAAGACTACCCCCCCCAAAAAAAAAACTAAATTAAAGGCAGGACTATGTCCTACAGCAGGTTTTATACCTCCTGTAAAAAAAAAAAAAAAAAAAAAAAAAAAAAAAAAGCAGAAGTCAGACAAAGGAATTTCTGAACTGGAGAGGAGAGAACAACTAAATCTAAACAGACTAAACAGAGACATGACTAACTGCGATGTGACTAAGGCGGCGGATGGTTCTAAGTGCTTTTTTTTATGCACATAGTATAACTTGATAAGTGATGTGCTGAAGTCGTACGTCATAAATTTCAATCTCATTGTCTTAATAATAAAAAAAAAGGTTGATTAATAGAGATAATGATAGGGGGAAACGCGACACCACATATTAATCAAGCTCGCCGTTTCTTCCCTATCGTTGTTTTTCACTAGCATTGGCTCGGGATGGGCACGGTGCCACCTCACGAGTGTTTCCCGTAAACACTCCCCCGGCAGGGACCGTGAGCTGTTGTTCAGAGCCAAAATGTCACTGGGACTGTGGCGAACCTCCAACCGCAGCTCAGAGCAAACCCCCGGACCAGAGCCGCGCCGCGCAGAGCATCAGAGCCACGGCAGCTGCACACAGAAAGGAGTTTTTATAGGGGAGGCGGCAGAGAGGAGGCTCCACGCTGCCAGGAACTGTTATTTTTCTCTGTTTATCTGCACTCCCATGGATACTGACAAAAAAAAAAAAGCATGGAATCATAATAGTCCGTCTGAATGGCCGAGAATTCCCTGAGATAAGGGAGTTAGGAGATATGGGACCTTGGAAATGTCCAGCAAGACAATAGTAAGAAGAAGCGACTGTCTTAAGGTACAATTCCCCCTCTGATCACATCTGGTGTTGCAGTCATTCCTGATTAAAGTCAAATTATTAAGTACTAACTGCTTATTATGTCACTCCAATCAAGATTCCCACTGGTCCTTTAACGTTTGCGAATTTGAAAATCTAAGTTCAATTCCCTGGAAGGGTTTTTGAAAAGTAATTAAAAAAAACCCAAACAATCATTCTGTCCCTTTTTCTTTCATTGATTCTGACCCAACAAATCCTGCACCATTCAGGAGGAGCGAGGGCAAATGTTGGGGAAGCGGGAAAGGGATATCGTCAAACCGTCAGTTCCCGAAACCACACAAGCATCGTAACCTTGTTAAAAGCGCATGTGGGGTCACTGTGATCCTGCTGGACTGCGCACAGAGTGATGGGGTCCAAATAACCCACAGGAGGGTTAATCAAATTTGCATTGACAGTGACCTAAAATGTTTTATTAATAACATATTCAACGGTAGCATTAGGTAAAGTAGCCATGGATGGTCTTTGAATTTGGGGAAATTTGTCCTGGGAAGTCCTTGAAAGGTCCTTGAATTTGATATTAACCTAAAGTCTGGGAACCCTGTCCAATTTGAACGTGAATCTTCAAGTCTGGCCACAAATTCTCAAATAAATTGAATTGTGGACTTTGACTAGGCCATTATAACACGTAAATATGTGTGACGTGCCATGTTCCGTTATCAAATGTTTTCCATAAAGGGTAAAAAGTTCATCTGACCAGAGCGTCACCTTCCACACATTTCCTTTAAAAATACTGAATCCTACCCACATCATTATTTGGTGTTTCACCATGGCGACAGTGACCCTACTTTTATGTCACAAAATGACATTTTCATTAGAGGTGTGCAATACAATATATTTAGGTATCGATTCAATACCAAGTAAATACAGGGCCAGTATCACAGATACCAATACCGATACCAATGCTTGTGCTCAAGTTCAAACCTCTGGGTTTATGTGGGTCTTTCCTTTGAATTATTTTGTTCAAACATAGAATAGAATTTGGACAAAGTTTATAGGTATGCACAAAATATTGTATTGTATTATATTGAAACAAAATCTTTTTTTGAAGTAGTAAAATTTCAAAAAGGAATCGGAGTCTAAAGTATCAATCTTACCACAACAGCATCTTTCCGATTCTGATTACCAACTTGTTATCGATATTTTTGGCTCTAATGTTGATCTCTTTGTGACCAGAAAATCTTTTTTCTCTTTGCATACATCTAGGTGTCTCAGTCTTCATGCAGGACATTTTAAGATTTTCCTTTAACAATGACTTCCTTCTTGCCACACTCCTGTAAAGCCCAGATTAATGAGGCACACGAATAATACTTGACATTTCAGCACATACCTCCACCTGAGCAGTGGATTTATGCAGCTTTTCCATAGTCACCAGGGTCCTCAAATCAAACAAAGCTCCACAGGATTTCGATGCCAACCCTAACCTAACATATTCAGTCAACTTTCTCCCTGAAAGTTGAAAAGAAAGTCTTCTGTGTCCATTAGTCTTCATGACAGTGTCTATGACGTAAAGTTCTCTCAGTTTGACTTAGAAAGAAGATTTTGCTGAATTTTATTTTGGGTTATTAGAATAAAAGAAGGCTAGATGCAAGTGCACAACACAGATTTTCTGATTTTAATTCTCAAAAACTTCCCAGTCATGGTGTCGGTCAGCCTCGTGGACTCGGCCTGTTCTGGCATATGGGATACTGCGGCGGAGGCACTTGATCGTGCCTACGTGGGCGTTGTAAAAAGTACAAACAAAAGACAAAGGTACCCTTAGAAGAAAATGAAAAAAAAACCTAGACAGGTGCACAAGTGAGGAATTGTGTTTCCTTTCCCTGCGCTCCTACAAGCTCTCTGCCTTTATCACCACAGAACAGCAGGTCTTTGTTGCGAGACCGGCGTTAAGGATCAAAGGGGGTTAATTAGATGAACATGAATCTTGGGTTTTTTGATAACTGATGGTGTTTGGCTCGAGTCAGATGAAATTTCCTGCCTTTCCTTTCCCCTGATCAAAGTGGCATACCGAGCGGGCAGCATGCCCAAAGTCGGCAGTACCTCACAAACCTGTCAGAAGGCAAGCAGGAGGTCTCTCGTAACAGATCACAGGTTGCCCTGTTGGCTCTTACTTCTCTAGTAGAACCTCAGAATCTGTTTCATTCAAGCTTAAAACAAAGTTCTAATATCCATGTATCTCTCATTCCAAGACATTTGTCTCCTATATCTACTGACTTGAAGCCAATTCGCTCCCCTTTCTGGGGGGAAAAGTCCCTAGCTACCCAACCAGCATGGATTGAGTTTACACAGGAGAAGGAATGCTGCTGGAAGGACGCCTGAAGGGGCGTGGCTTTTCGGTAGCCCTTCTGGAGGAACAACTCGTCACCATGCCCATATATGAGCATACCCATGTAAGGCGCAACCAACTTCCTCTATACGAGTGCTCGCAATAAAGAGACAAACATCTCAATATTTACAGCATATTTTACATCTAACAGGTAAAAAAAAAAAAAAAAAAAAAAAAAAAAAAGGACAGTATTGGGGCATATTTTATAAAACCCCGATCGGATATGGAAAGAAACAGCGATTTCCTCCGTAGTTTGGCGATAAACAAATGAATGAAAGAGCAGAACGAGTGAGGGAAATTTTTCATTTAATAACCTCACAGCCTCGATTATCTAACGGGCATTTTACTTAGGCCGTACGGACGCAGGAGGCAGCATGTGGACGGACTGCGTCGGGTTGTTTCTCCGTTGCCGTCCCTCCTTGGTGCGCCGCTCTCTTGCCTACAGGCTTGTTTACAGGCGCCTCTTCCCGGCATTGGCGTCACCCGACGACGCAGTGACGTGGCGACGAAGGGAGCAGCCAATGAGAGCGCTCCGTGAAACATGTGTCTGTGTGTATATATATAAGCGCCGACTCTGAGCGGGACCGAACACACCTCACCTCAGGAGCAGACAGGAGTGAGGGGAACTTGACAGGATTGTGTACACAGCAGAAACTGAGAGAAAGAAAAACACTTTTACCTGCTGACACGGAGCTGAAGACAGTTTTGTTGGACATTCGCTTTCTCTTTTTTTAAATCCTGTTTTCATTTTCGGACAGTCTTGGGGGACATTTGACAGATACAACTCGAGCAGCTGATTATTGTTTATTATAACAGACTGATTTTTTTTAATAGAAGCAGTCGGTAAGCTTCCATCTATTTTTCTTTTCATCCTTGCGACTTTATGTCAACAAAGATGGAACAGCCTTTTTATCATGACGACTCGTTTCTGTCGGCTTACGGCCACTCAGACGCAGCCTTGCACGATTACAAGGTGATGAAGCAGAATATGAATTTGAACTTAACAGAGCCCTATCGCAGCCTGAAGTCTCAGCTGAGGGCTGAGGCGGACGCGTACCAAGGGGGCCAGCCGGACGTCGGGTCCCTGAAGCTCGCCTCCCCGGAGCTGGAGCGACTCATTATCCAGAACAGCAACGGGGTGATCACCAGTCCCACGCCGGGACAGTACTTCTACAACCGGGGCATCACCGACGAGCAGGAGGGCTTCGCGGAGGGTTTCGTGAAGGCGCTGGACGAGCTCCACAAGATGAACCAGATGCCGCCCCCGAACGTCTCCATCGGAGCCGGCGGGGTTACGACGTGTTCGGCGGCGGCCTCTAGCGTCTTCGGCTCCGCGCTGCAGCCCGAGGCTCCCATCTACACGACGCTGAACGCGTACTGTCCGAACGCGAGCACGCTCTCTTCCGCCTCCAGCTACCCCACCGCCACCATCAGCTACCTGCCGCCTCACCAGCAGCAGCAGCAACAGCAGCAGCAACAGAGCCACACACACACCTCGGCGCCCGCGGGACACCTCTACCAGCACGCGCACCTGGGCTCCGGCATGCACCCGCAGCGGCTGGTCGCCCTCAAAGAGGAGCCCCAGACCGTGCCGGACCTGCTCAGCAGCGACGGCTCCCCGCCGATGTCCCCCATCGACCTGGAGACCCAGGAACGCATCAAGGCGGAGCGCAAGCGACTGCGGAACCGACTCGCCGCCACCAAGTGCAGGCGGCGCAAGCTGGAGCGCATCGCCCGGCTGGAGGAGAAGGTCAAGGTCCTGAAGAGCGACAACGCCGGGCTGTCCAACACGGCGTCGGTGCTGCGGGACCAGGTGGCCCAGCTCAAACAGAAGGTCCTGACGCACGTGAGCAGCGGCTGCCAGCTGATGCTCACCAGCAAACTCGAGGCGTTTTAAGGCCACGGACACACACGGACTTTGCGAAATGACTGAAAAGTAATAAACACTGGAGACACGTTCTGCGACGTGCGGATGGCGCGGCCAGCTGCACAGAGCCGACTGCAGGCCGCTCTGATCCGGACTGATTTGACATGGTACTTTCGGATGCTGGTCACCGCCCATAGGACCATTCAAACACTTCAGCGTCCAGGCTGAGCAACACAGCGGGGCACTTGCCCACATTAAGTCGGGTTTACTAATGGTAGAAAATGGGAATGACTATTGTACTACTTTATACTTTTTTTTTTTTTTTTTTTTGCAATGCTGCATTTATTCTTTGTAAGTTATTTTTGTTTGCCCGGTTGATCCAGACAAACTTTTGTCCAATGTTTACATTGTCATTTTTTAAAATATAAATATATATATTATTTGTGACGTGTATTTAAGTAAATTGTCTTTTGAAATGAAAAAAAAACGACTTGAGTGGTATTTCTTTTACAAATTGCTTAATCAATAGGAAAATGAGAGGGGATTTTTTTTTTTCTGTTGCACTATAACCCGAACAGTTATTTGTCTATCTCTCCCACTATGCACTTACACAACCAGAGTTCTGGTTTCCGTGTTTTTACGTACAGCACGTACCGTGCCTTTCCGAATTACGCACGGGCATGCCCAAATATGGGCATGCTGGTGTCTATTTCGTCATAAGGGAGGATTTCTGGGAACCCCCGCCCAGGTAACACAAGCCGGTTTCACCCGAGTCCCGCCTCGAACTGAATAGATAAGAACTCCAGCAGGGTGGCTGCTGGAGTTTCCTCCTAATTGTGCAACAGTTACAGGGAACTGCCACACCAGGGCTGGCCAAAGTGCAGCTTCTTATCAAATATTCTGATAAAGTAAACTGTTAAGAGTTTATAAATCACATTTCCAGACGCAAAAATCTGAAGTGCTTCAGGATAGATAAGTAAGCAATGATTAAGAAGCAAATTTAGAAAATATCATAAAAGAAAAGTTCATCCATCTTGGGTTTATTTTTCAGAATAATATCACCCAAATGATCGGCATCAATTTTTGGTGGTAGATTTGATTACATTGCCACCAGTATAAATTACAGCTGGGAGATAAATAACTTTAAAAAAGTAAAGTAATCCCTCTTTCATTGTGTTAATAGTGACACGATGAAAGATCACGTGACCTGGATCATGTTGGAAAGGAGAGAAGATTCCAATTAAAAGGCGAAAAGTGAAATGAGGAAGTTAAAATGATAGACAATGAAAATACTTTAAGTTTATATCAAGAATATTCGGTTGTAAACAATGGTCGATACTGGTTAGGCATTTACTACTATATTGTTGGATTTCTATTGGAGTTTAACTTGAGAACGGTAAGGTTGATCTGTTTATATTCTGTTATATATTATGAATTAGTGCTACAGACCAATAGACCAGACTGTGCTCCAGCCCTCAGCGATGAGAGAGAAGGACGTCTGGTAAAGACCTATTACCCCATGAAACCTGATCTCTGATCAGCGGAAGACAATGAATGGATTATAGACCTGTCAGAAGTGACTTGTGGTTTCTGTATCGGAGTCGGAATGTAAATTTACATCTTTCTCCAATGGTAAAAATCAAACATGCTAACAGAATAGCCTTGCTAACCCTCGGCTGTTGTTAGCAATGAATGCCACATCTTAGCATTCATCGTCAGGGTTACCTCAGTTTGACGCTAGCATTAGCATTGTTGCTAACCTAGTAAAATGTGAATCTAAGGTTCAATTCTGGCTCAAACAATAAAACTTTCTCAGGGTTTCATGTCCTCAGTTTGAGCTAGCATTAGCAAAGGTGGATTTGAGGTTAAATTCTTGCTCCAACACAAAAACTTTCTCAGCCTCAGGTCTTGCAGAATAGCTTCAGCTGATTCACTCATTTGCAATACAGCCCATATAAACAAATCCACCCTGTGGACACCTGTACCAAATTCCTCAGTTTAATTCCAATGACATGTTTAGTCAGAATTTCTTAGAAAAATAAAGCAGCTGATGGTCAAATTGAACTACACTATGGCGCTATCTTTACAAACTAAAATACTTGTTTATAATATAAACAATTTTAATGACTCACATTTAAAATTTCTTTTTGTAGTGCTCTGGTAAAAAAAAAAAAAAAAAAAAAAAAGAGTTCAGTCTCAGATGTCAGACAAACCAAATCCCAATTAGGTCACAACCAAACGTCTAGAGACATAGTTAATGTGTTTGTGTAATTCTGTTTTTTTCTTACTCCAGGGGAAGTGACAGTGGCCTCAGGAATGTCGGGGGCGTCTTAATGCTGCCGCGCGCGCTTTGGCACGGGAGTGGGCTCGAGTGGGCGTTCGGTGCATGAGGGAGAGAGGCGAAAGGTTTGCGCTGCCATGCGTGGGATTCCAGTGGGACGCATCACTGCCCAACCATGTGCGAAAGCAAAAGGGTCCAAACAGGAACAGGAAACGGTAAAAAAAAAAAAAAAAAACAAATT
Organism: Phalloptychus januarius; assembly: GCA_902982915.1. NCBI lineage: Eukaryota > Metazoa > Chordata > Actinopteri > Cyprinodontiformes > Poeciliidae > Phalloptychus > Phalloptychus januarius. Next base: position 3,465,631 of record CADWAE010000476.1, read on the forward strand.
GGGGAAGATCAGCATGGAATATTTTATTCTGGGTCACCGCAAAGTTTTGGACAAATATAGTCGACAGTGGGACGCGGTTATGTATTAGAGGATTAGGACGAGAGTCGTCAAATTTCATTTTCCAGCTTGGAATCGATTTTTCTTTTTCCTTCATTACACATGAGTGCAGACTCACACCCAAACTCGTCTGAAGACACAAACAGTGAGGCGTTACAACTATCCAATGATCCAGAACGAACAGAAAAGTGAATACAGGCTGGAAAAACACTGTAAAAAACAGAAACTATACAAGATGCCAGAAGTCCATAAGCAAGTTGCCAAAAAACAACCAGTTTTGTGAAGCTATCACTGTTTTTCTGGCCTAATTCTTGGGTGGATACCGGTAGAGATTATTTAACTTGGCTGTTTTCTTGCCACTATTGAGAATAGTTCATACATCTTCAACAGGATTACATGCAAAGCCATCCTAGAAATGTTGAAAGTTTGATGTGTTTGGTATCAGTTAATGCATGTTGAAACATTCATACATACAATCATTTAAGGTTTTAGTCAGACAAGGTGACGTTACAGCGTTTAGAAGTAGTCCACTCCTTTAAAAGTAGCACCAAAACAGCCTGAATGTGCGTTTATGGATTTGAAGGCCTCACCTTGACTTCCCCAAACATTCTCATTGTAATTGCAGCAAAAAATAGGTCACCTGTGTCTGACTGTCAACGTTCAAAACGGTTCAAACTCAATTCAAGAAGAAGCAATTGAAGAAGCAGAACCTGCTCTGTACTGCAAAACATACTAAATCTTGCCAAGTATTTTGGTATACTCTCTAGTGCACCTTTAGTACTTTTGAAATAAAATCAAACTAACTCACAAGAAACTTTTCAGCAACAAACTGGTTTGTTTTGAGTCAATAATTGCTTAATATCGGGAGGTTATTTCACCTACAAAATGAGGAAAATGTTTTAAGATATTTGCACTAGATTAAAAAAATACATAGTAAGATTGTGGTTTTATAGTGTATCCACCCCTGGACCAGTTTTCTGAGTGTTTTGTATTATTATCTACTTCGAATACCGAATAGTTTCTGTCTACTTTCACAAAGCAGACCCTTAGCATGATGTGGCCACTACCATGTTTAGCAGGTATAGTCGTTTTTTTTTACATGGATAAAGCTTCACATTTGCTCTATTCAATCATTCTTGATGTCACTGTGACCAAAAAAGATCAGACTTGCCTCAGAAAAAGATCAGTTCATGCTTAGAATTGTATTGCGATATTGTGGTATAGTGATAAAGATAAATGTTGTGATAAAAAACCCCCCAACAATTTATTACTAGTTTTTTTTTTAAGTTACTGTATGGCTGTGACTACATGCCACTGATTCCATTGACAACTTTCAGCGATCAATCAAAAAATTCTGATCAAAGTTTCTCACGATAAACGATACGATACGGCCCTAGTTCAAACTGACTACCAACGGGTGCCAAATAAGCAGTGTTGAATACAACCCATGCGCTGTCAAAAGAACACGTCTACTTAAAGGTCAGCTGCTACATTTGTGACCACTGACCCTGAGAAGCCACGTTAGAAAGAAGGGGCCCCATGCAGGAAAGGCTCAGGGGGATTCCTGTCCTGTACAAGCAGTGGGTGACGTTCGAATAAACAAGCCAACCGATCCGGGCTGCGAAAACTCTCAGAAACCACTTCAAAGCGCTCTGTGAGGGAAGGCTGCGGTGTGTCGCTGCGCGCTCTCACCTCAAGGTGTTTTGGAGAAGAAGACTCGAAGCGCTTTGCATGTGATGCGCGTCTAAAATATGCTAAATATAGTGCGATTTCCATCAATAACAACTCCTGTTATTTTCTGCCATGGACGTGGAAACAGAACCCGCACCCACGCGAGTTTTTTTTTATTCTGCCTTTTTTTTATGATAAAAACATATAAAGGGGATCTACATCCTTTGAGGTGATCTCTCTCTTTGTGTATTCAGCAGTTTCAAATGGCACCGACATCCTCGTTGAAATGAAAGGCATGACTTTTAAATATCGCTGCAGCAAATAAAAAAAGCTAAACAAAAGTAGAAGGGAAAAAAAACAGGTCTCGGTTTACGCACAGAGCAGGCCTACATAACACAATGCGCACAAGAAAGCCAATATAAGCCATGCTGGCTCTCCACACGCCTCGGCCCACAGCCCACGCCGAGTGTCTGTGGGAACATCTGTGATGTGAATGGTGACGTATGAAGAGCTCTGGGTGGGTTTGACTTTCCTCTACTCAAGCCCCCTATCCCTCCCACAGCCACTTGTTCCCTACCCTCTGTTGTCTTCTCGAGAACTATGAATATTCCTCCCACCTTACAGCGGCCATCTGAGCTTCTTTGAATCACCATTCGGGGCGGTTAATATGACGGGTGGTTTTTTTTCCCATTTATTTATTTATTATTTTTTGTTTCTTCTTTTTTGAAAATTATTATTCGGAAAGGAGGGAAGGGGGGTTGATGATGATGATGATGATTGGGTTCGGTGGGTTTGTAGTTGGAGGGAAGATTGAAGCAAAAAGTCATTAGAATCCCGTAAATGTCAGATTGCTCACCTGAAGCTTTGAGGTTGTGTTTTTCACACACGAATCTGACATATAGAATGATCTCCATGAGATGTCTCGCTCTCTCATGAAAATATTTAGGCCTTTACAAGCCACAGACTTATAAAGGCCTACAGTTTTTAGCACATGAAGAAAAGCTGTGAATGTTCGTGGAATATGATGTGAGCTATGGCATCTAAACAACTGTTGTTGAAACGTCCTTGCATCCTAATATAGACATATATATATTTATATGCATATATATGCAGCATAGCTGGAGCATGAAGGTATATTTACGTTGAAGTCTCAGAGAAGTTTGAAGTGACGTTTGAAAGAAGTCTGAATGGATTTTATGGGTAAACACTGCCATCTAGTGGAGATTTAATAGAAACGCATGTAAAAAACAAATACAGTGCCCTGTACAAGCATTCATGTTTCTCGTACAAACATCATTTTAAGCGTTATTTCCCATAAGATAAAAAGACCACTTTTAATTTGTTCAGTTTAAGAGTTGAAGGCGCAGCATACTTTGTGTGTCTTGTAAAATGCATGTTGCCGCCGTATCGTGTTGATGGGAGGAGAGGCCATAAACGTTCCACTCTGTGGACAGTGACCTTTTTATTGTCGCTCCTGTTTTATTTTTAAGATGTCGGATAATTGGGCGGTTTGGCATTTCCTGTCAGCTTGAGGTCGGATCTTAGGTGCACCGTAATGGAGAGAGAATGTTCTGTTTTGTTATTTCTGTCCAATTTCGTCTTAGTTCATAACTGATTTCTGATTTCCTCATCAGATCTTGGGCTTTTCTTTTCTTTATGGGAATAAGTACGAGTGCATATTAAGGCCATTGTAGATAGAAAAGAAGAATAATACATTCCCACCAAAAAAAAAACTCAGAAACTTTCAGATTAATTTTAGAAATTTTTGAGAGAAAAAACACGTGGAATTTTTTTTCTGAACTAATGAACTAACGCAGAATCTCTAAAGTTAAACAAGTTAAATAAAATAATAAGACTGAACACAAATAAAAAATAATAATAAAAAACCCCACAAACCATTAAAAAAACTCAAGCAAACTATTCACTACCTGTTGGTCTGTCATAAGAATCCCATGAAACCTTCAAGTTTGTGTTGTGAACATGTCAAATTCTGAAAACTGAGTTATGAATGCTGTTGTAAGCCAACTACATTGCTCAATGAAGATTTCCTTTCATGCAAGAGACAGAAAAAGAGACTGAAGACATCTAACGAAGGTCAGATTTGAAATATGCAGAAGCAAATTACAAAGCTTATCTCAATTATTGAGTTGGTCGCAGAACGTTGGCCTTGCAGACTCTGGAGCGACGCTGAAAGAAAATCACAGAGATAAGCCAGTTCTCATCTGTCACCATGATGCAAGCCTATCTTCGTCTGTGAGGCTCTGATATGGTCAAGGCTTTCAGCGCAAAACTGAGATAATACGGAACAAACATTAATTACGACCCCATCTGTTCTATTTGACCATTTACAATGGTGACTTTCATAGAGGAGACGATATTAATTAGCATCATCAAGAATCAGCTCAATACTTATAGCTGAGAAACACGCACTTTTATTTTCACAAGGACTTTACTTTGACTTCCATTCATTTTTCATTCATTTCTATGGACTATTACCACAACATACCTGTCCCTACCTAGCTAAAAAGCTGACCACAGCTTGCTATAACCATAGCTTGCTAAAAAGCTGAAATAATCCTAGCTAATTAAACTTGAAATGACCATGACTAGCTAAAAAGCTGAAATAATCATAGCTAGCTAAACAGTATAATCCAGACATTTGGGAAGAACCAACCAGAAGCAGCAGGTGTGGACTTTATGTCAGAGCTTTACCAAGGAATCAGTGTTTGGAACCTGGATGCACATTGTTAAAAATCCCCTTATAGACTGATTATTGACGATTACTTCAATTGCCAATTCATTATTTGCCCTTGTGACTTCCGTAGGAAATTGGAAAAAGCATAATATCTAGGAGCACTGAATTCAAATGCCTAGTAAAAAAAAAAACAATTGTAAATTTAGATTTACATGTAGAAAACCACAAATTGTAAATGCAGTTTGTGCTCTCTCAAATAAAATTCCAATGAAATGCATTAAAGCTTGTGTTTCCAAAATAGCAAAATATGTAAAAAAAAAAATAAATCAAGATACTTTCAGTACAAAACTGGACAATCAAAGAGTACAGTGAGCAGGTAGTGAACTGTAAATATGAAAGCATTTGGATTCCTCCGGCAAAGCGGTGCATGTGAAAGCAGAGTGAGTGGCAGCTGTCTGGGCGGGAGGGTAAACACACTTGTCATGATGTGTTAGTAAATTAGCATCTGGCGGTAGTGAGAAAACATTGCTATAACAAGAAACTGTAAAGAGAGGTTGAGGCCATGCTGCAGGACACGTCGCACATTACTGGAGTGGAGGAGGAGGAAACTAATTTCATGAAGCAATTCTTCAGCTTCATCCTAACAACAGTAACCTGGTAATGTGTTAGGGAATATTGCAAAAAAACACAAAGCTACATCTGAGGTGCACAGAATCCATCTCCAGAGCTCAACAGCATTGCTTGGGTGAGATAAGTGAAAACTCAAGCGAAGGCAGATTTGCTGAGTTTCATGTCACTTAGCCTCTTGGCTAATCCCCGGCTAATGACGCGTTCCTCGTTTTTCCTGGGAACAATCAGTGGTTGCAGACGTCTTGGTCGGTTTGGAGGAGATGCGCCTTACTGTTTCACCCAATACCTGCAACTCCATTAGCCTTAACATTGTGCAGCTTGACATTTCTAAAATAAATTTGCTTAATGGGAAATTAAGCACCAAAACTCGATAGGTTTTGGTGCTGGATGATGTAGTTTTTCCCCAACTCTTTAAAAATTTCGCCAAACTGCAATGGAATCACTTCTTTCGCATCACACAAGTCACATGACTAACAACCAGATGTTACTACTGACGGAAATGAAGAAGACAGGAAGTAGTTGGCGGATTATTCACATGTGATTTTAATTGCGTTTCTTTTTTAATGGAGGCGCCACAATTTAAAAGTAGGTTTTTCTTCAGCTTCAGGAGAACGTCAACCAAGTCTTGCACGCATTTGTGATGGGGTTAACAAATGACGAGGCCGGCGTTACGCTTACAATGGTTGTCTTTATTGAGGACGAAAAGAGAAATTCACAAAGACACCAATTTCACTGTACGGCAGACCAACCGGATTTTCTTTTTTACAAAACGTTTACATCTAACAGTACGTTACTCGACACAAGAGTTGTAAAAGAAAGACTCGCAGAACGTCAGTGACGAAACTACCAGCGCTGGCTCTGTGTGGCGTGAATGCCGCCTCAGCGCATTTCTCCTGCTAAATATTTCTTCGTCTCTCCGGTGGGAACCGCATCCCAACTATCTGCCCACGATCAGGCCGGAAGAAAAAAAAAAACATAGATTACATTCATATAATGATCGCACTAAGTGACGAGCTACTTAATGACGAGCAGACCGCACAGAACAGAGTCACAACAGTAAGAAGTGAGTAATGAACAGCCTAACGTCAGCTAGATGTCTGAAAACAGAAGAACAGAGGAAAATTATGTTTTCAATACTTTTATAGGGGAAATGACCTGATGTAGAAGGACGACAGGTTTGGATCCCTACAGATGTTGTGATACTGTCGGTTTCTACCACATGGCTGGTTGCCCAAAATCTCTTGACATCAAAGCATTTGCACTATTTTGAGCTTTGCCTTTTAATACTTAAAGGTATCAAAGGTGGCTTCTCAGGGTCATTATAGATAGAAATAAAAAAAAACAAAAAAAAGTGAATTTGTGAGACAAAACTCTAATTTTTAGATTCATCTCAGAAATTTTATAGAAAAATGTGAACGTTTCTAAATTTGAAAAGTTGAAACTTTGCAAGAAAACAAACCACAAACCGTTTAGCAATGTTTATGCTTCTTCTATTAGATTTCTGAGCTCAAAAAGTCAAAAAATTACAAGGACAAAAATAGGAAATGTTACTGTGCGCAGAGATCTGACGTTATCTGGAAAAAGAAATATGGAAATTTTGGCGCTTGAAAAGTCAAAAATTTGCAAAATTTTGAGAATAATCTCAGAAGTTCTTGAGGAAAAGCCTGGAGATTTATGGGCTCAAAAAGTCGAACAATTTTGATTTGTGGAAAAACATTTCATCTTTGCCAACTCAGAGAAAATGTATTTTTTTCTAGAATATGTGAAAAAAAAAATAATCCCACACAAATTTCTAACTTTTGGAGCACAGAAATTTCCATGTTATTTTTCTAGAAATTTCCTGATTTCTGAGTTTTTATCTTGCACATTAGCTTCCTCTGTCTCCTGGATTTAAAGTGGCCCTAACCCACCCTGTAAGAGGGACAAAGTTACGCCTTTACTTTCACAGTTCTCACATTACGCATCGGAAACGAGTGACGCATCTTTACGGAACAGGCTCTACAAACCGCTCCCGCTCCCCTCCACATCGTCGACCTCCACCGAGCGCTTCCGCAGGATGGAGTTCGCCCTCCGGCCGCTCTTGGCCGGGGCCGGCAGCTTGGCCTTGCAGGGAGCCCGGTACTGCGGCAGGCCGGCCTTGGTGGTGTCCAGCTCCTCCGGGTCGTCCTGCTGGGCCCGCAGGGCTGCGATCACGTCCTTGTCCGAGGGACTGAGGGTGAGACAGCCGCAGGGCCGGCCCTCCGCCCCGTTCTCTCCCGCCTCCTGCTGGTCGTCCTCCACCGTCATGAAAGCGTCGCCCCACAGGCTCTCGCACAGATCCCTGCCGTGCTGATACATCTGCAGCCACGCAAACCACAAATTACATCAACCAGTAGCTCCAGTTTTCAAAGGAATTTACAATTTCAAAAAAACAAAAAAAAAAAAAAAATGGAGACTGCTAACTCCGACCTTTTTTTTTAAAAAAAAAAAATGCAGGTGGCAGTGTTTCTTCTTCCAAACTGCTGCCTCCGCCTTACTTTAGGTCAAGTTAAATGCAAATAGCAAAACTCAAGATGTTTAGCTTCTTTAAAGAATTAAAGAGTTTGTTTTTTTATTCATATGTCTGCTTATTGTTTCCCGTCTCATCTTTATTTTGTTGTGTAGAGGTTTACAAAACCTACACGACAATATTTTTTTTTAATGAGGAAAAAATGTTGCAAAATTTCTTGCGTATGTTTCTAACGCAGAACCACAGAATCAATGAAAAACATTTCCAATAAGACTGACTGTATGATGTTTTTGTTGTGTTCGCAATCAAAGAACACGACAATTTATATGTTGTGTAATTATATTTTCATAATTTTCCTCTTTAAACTCATTGAAATGATCTTTGATACCATACAGCTGTTGCCAAAAAGGCGGGAATCGCCGTAGCAACCAATAAACTTAGCGTTTTCTTGGCCTCTGGGTACTACATTACTCAGCAAGTTATTTTTTTCACCTTTAAGCAAGTTTCCCATTATTTTTAGGGACGAAGCTTTGCTGTGTTTTAGGCCGAATCTGAATTTTGATGCTCTGAAATGTTCGCCTCTCTGTAACGCTCTGTGTATAAACCATATATGTGTCACTGTGTGCTGAGCTTCTGAGCATCTTTAGCTTGTAAATCAGATTTTAAATCAAAGGGCTCTTCCTCCTCCCCCGCTTAAACAAACATAAGGAATTACAAATTGCGTTGCAGAGGCGGCGCACAAATCTCATGACGGCTTTAATCAAATCTGCGCTGAGTTTGTCCCTTCAAACTGCGTCGCCATGGACAACAATAATGCAATACACGGTGCAGGTCTTGCAAGCAAATGAAATCTTTGCTCTCTGGCTACATAAAGGAGGATCAGTGGAACGTGGCGTAAAACCTAATCAACCAAGCAGCCTCTGAGTCTTTGTGGGTCGGGGTAAGTGGCGGCGGGACATCAGAATCAGTCAAAGTGAAGATCTGCGTTATGAGTTTTTTTTGTATTTGGATGGGATGATATATGAAATATTAGACAAATTTTATGGAACAATCAATCTGTTAACTTCAGTTGTTATAAAACATGCCGGATACATCAAGCATAACTTAAAGAAAACCTTGAAATTGGGCCTGTGTCTCTTTAAGAAGCTCAGGCTTACTGTGAAACTCCGCCTTCAGGAAGTCATCCCAACATGGTCCTCTATTAACCCAAAAACAATGTTTTTGATGGTGTTTAACTGAGAATTAGCTGCTTGTCTAATGGGGTCAGCACATATTTGCTAATGGCTCCTGGCTAGTCTGAAGGAGCTGAAAGGTCCCAGGAAAGGTTTTCTGTTCTGTGAGACAGAAGCTTAGGAGTTTGGAAACTAGGTCGAGCTCGGTAGCTCCACCTAGCTCGGTAGCTCAGCCCTACCTAGGACCACCCAGACATTTTGCACAGCTGAATGGTTGTCATGGAGATTAAAGCATTTCTCAAAAATGCATGAAAGAATCAAGGCAACACCCCAGGAAGCTAAGTAAAAACAATAAAACGAGATCCTGCCCCTTTAAATGTGAAGTGGAGGGGGAAATAGACGGATGGTCTGCGCCGCCGTGAGCCGTAGCTATAAAAATATTCTGCTATTTTTTCCCTGTTCTCGACTAACTTTTTTATCTTCTTGGCGCCAGGAATAAACGGTCAGCCTGTTTGTTTCGCTCCTCCACCCCTGCCAACTCCGTGCCGAGTCCATCCGTCCGTCCTCCCGCTTCCCCTCGGGCCTGCCTGCCTGAGCTTTTACCCCGCTGCATAAAACATCCAGCGAAATAATTGATTTTGCCCTTTTCCGCGGCGGCTGCGGCCTTGAGAACACTTTGCCTCTGCCAGGTGTTTTCGCTCTCCGTTGGCTTCGCTCAGCCCCTGCTGCTTTCCTCTCCTTGACTACAGCACCGACCTTGAGAGCAAATCTGAATACAGCACTTTGGAAAAAAAAAACAACTTCAGGTTTAGCATAGAAAGCAGCTAACAGGAGAGCAGATTAACAGCTCTGAACTAGATCAGAACGATTAAAACATTTCATCATCGTTAATGAAGGCATGTTTTGCAAAATCACAATCTAGGCTTTTTAGAATATATTAAAAATATCCAGAACCTCTTGAACATCAAAGCCAATACCTAGGTGGGCCCCATATGGGAAAAGGAGGGCAGACAATATGGCCCTCCTTATTGTCGCTCCTCCACCCCGACAATAAGGGGTGGAGGAGCGACCACCCCTTATTGTCCAGTATCCATGGTTTGTCCACCATGGACACTGCGGACAAACCCATGTGGGATTTGTCCGCAGTATCCATGGTGGCCCCACACAGGTTTGCCCATGTAGAGCCACCGCCTACATGGGTCCTACATGGCGGTGAAGTGAGAAGCCTGGAGCTGAACAAGATGGCCGTTAAGGTTGATTCGATATTTGGAAGTTTGGCCAACATGGAGTATTCACTGCCTGCCGCCGCCATTGCTGAAACTATGGACCACACATCTAAAGTGGCGCAGAAAATTGACATCATCATTCATGACTCCTCCTTCCATTTGGCTGAAATTCCACCAGAGAAATCCAAATCAGTGGGAGAACGAAGTGAAGGGAGACAAGAATGGAGCTTTATTGCGTAGGAAGGCCAGCAGTTCACAACAGAGAGCACTAGCCTTCACTTCCTTTTCCCTCTCTGGTCACTTCCTGTTTTCTTCACATCAACCTGCATATGAATGGCGCTGTATAGAAAAAACTTTCCTTCTCTATAACCAGTCATTAGGATGATCAGTCACCCCCAGTTAATCATTTCCTGCTTCTTACAGTTGTTGTATAGCATTTTCTCACGACTTGATTGGAAAAAAATAAAAAAGAAAGATGCGATATGTTTACTGAGTTTGAAGGACAAAAAGGACGATGGGTGTGTCTCTTAACTACATATGCTCTCTGCCTGACGCTTTGGTCTTATCGCATCGACCCAATAATACCCACAGGAGCTCAGACGCTAACACACACACATACACACACATTTCAGTCCTCCCCCGGGCGGTCATGGTTTGCTGCCAAACTTAATTCAGTACAAGCCCAAGTAGCTCTAGACGACATGCTGGGATTGAATAAGCCAGATAGAGATTTTTCCTGCGGCGCCATGCGCTGTCCTTCCCTTCCTTATCTCGCTTAATTCTAGCTTTTACATCCTGAAAACACAAACACTGCGCCAAGACGGGAACCAAAGAAAGAAGAAAAAGTTCTGCCTTAGACTTTCTTTTAACAGAGTTAAAAAAAAAATATATATATTACATATATATATATATATATATATATTAATATGCTGCACAGGCCTGTCACAGCAACAAATTTAGCTTTTACGATAAATTGTCCCAGAAGTTATTGCGATAAGCGATATTATTGTTGTTTCGAGTAATGAGGTTTGTGGCTTAAGTATGCAACGAAGATGAATAAACTTTAAATTTTAATGAACATTTAACGCTGGAACTGGAAAATATTTTAAATATCCAAAATAAATAAACAAAACAACAGAAACAACCAATAAAATTAATTATGACACCCAATGAAGACCAATTAATTGGTCTTCATTGGGTGTCCAATTCATTGGTCCAAAGCATCATAACTCATTTTTCATTTTCCTGCACATGAAAGCGCTTCCCTCTAGTGGCATATCTTGTAAACTGCAGTCCAGCTTTTTCTACACGCAAAGGCTGATCCTCCTCGAAAAGAAACCAGGAACTGAAATATTTATTCATTGCCAACAATTGATCTCCTTCCTGGAATCCTTGAATGAGTTAACAGATGCAAACAGATTCCTCTGAGTGTTTTGCTAACTGCTATTAGCGACTTTAGCTAATAAAAGTGTATTTCTGTGCTGTATGCATTTAAAAACTGCAGTGACTTAAACCCTGACAAATGATTTCCACTATGTGACTGTGACTAAGTGAAGCGCAAGCATAATGATTTATGATGGCAGCCATCAATATGTTCCCTGCGGCGGCCATCTTGAATTTTGACATTGCCATTGGAGACAAATTCCAAGTTGGAGTTTTGTCATTAGGAAGTGTTCCTGATTACTTCTTCTCCAAGTTCAAACTCAATAATTCTGCTTTACGACTACAAATGAATTTCTTCCAGCTTTCCCAACACAAATTTCATCTTGCCACTTTTCCATAAAACTCAGATTAATGAAGCGAAAAACCAATAGCTGGTCCATCGACAGATTCTCCTCACCTGAGCTGCTGTTTCATTAGTGTCTCTGCTGCCTTCTGAGATTATTTCTCTCCTTTCCCTCCTTGTTCAGGCAGACGGCTCGGTAGAGTTGCATTTGTGCTGCCCATGAAAAGGTTCAAGGAGAATAAATAAACTGTTTTGTATTCAACAGAAATGTGTTGTTTTTGCTGCCCTGGCCTCTCCTACACAATCAGAAGCACTAAGAGAAGACCTTGGCAGGCGAATGATGTAACCAAAAACCACAAAAATAGGAGTGAGACAGAGAGCGCCGGAGGTGATTTGATTTTCCTGGCGAAGGTGTATTAACTTGACGCTACGCGAACCGACGCCTTCCACAATCCGACTTCTCACATTCCGCTTTATGTCGGTGCATATTCACTCATACGGAAATCAGCCGTATCCGTCCTAAAACCAAGGGGCCGACGCTCTCTCTCGTGTTCACGTTCCTTCCCAAAAAAGACGCAAGACAAAAAAAAAAAAAAAGCAGTCGATCTGTCGAATTCGCTGACTGCTCTCAGATTTTTCTAATTGCATTCGTCTGTTTCGGAGCGGCTTAAATTTCCTGCAGCCTATTTGCGGCGCTAAGCGTTGCCCTACATGAAAACGGGCCAAGGCGGAGCGCACAAAGCCCCGGAATTAAGCAGGCGATACACCCACAGAAAACACACACACAGAGAGAGAGAGATCTTACATCCTCATTCTCCTTCTTAATACACTGCAATTTCTGCTTATCATCTAATAACCAGCAAGCTGCCTTATTAGATCTGTGGTCTCTGGGTGTGTGCTCGCCCGTCTGTGCGTGACAGAGGATGGAGAGACAGACAGGCACGTTATGAGACAGGTCGAACACTGGGCTGTGATGATGTGTGAGAGTTTAGTTTGCTGCAGGCCTCCGCCGGCCCTCTGCTTGTTTTTTAATCAGCCAGCTGGCCCCCTGCCCAGCGGAGCAGGGGCCAGACTTGCTCATGCTCCAAAGTCGCCGCCAGCCCTTCTCTCACACCGTCCACCTGCACGGATCCTTACAGCTGACGGACTCGGCTAAACCAGTACTTTTGCAGAAAAGATAAAAGCTGGATAGACTCTAATTTTTCAAATTGTACAGTGCTCTTGTTTTTATTTTTTGTTTTTTTAAATTTCTTGGAACCACAAGTTTCAAAATTTGCCAGAAGAAAGCTGTTGCTTCCATTCGCTTTCTGGTCCGGATAAAACAAAACTGAGTTTTTTTTTTTACCTATTTGCTTACCACCAAACTGCAAAAACACTCAATTTTACCAAGTTTTTTTTTCTTTTGGTCTATTTTCCAATGTAAATATCTTGTAAGACATACAAACTGACTTACAAATAATTTTTCAGCAAAATATTGGTGCTTGTTTTGAGTCAGTGATTCTTCAATGAGCCCCACAAACCCCAGTCAAGGGGGCAGATTTGACCTTTTTTCTGCTACACTCACTACTGCACCTCCCGTCATTTAAACATATATAGATATTTGGTATCCGTGGAAACGTCAGACATTTAGCTAGAAGCTGATAATTCGTGTTTGGGCATTTCAGCTGAGCAGAAAGCATTTGGGTTTATGTTGCTTTTAAGATAATGTAAGCAACCACCAGGAAATGCATCGTATGGAACTCTGATAGTGCCAAAAAAATTTATATTTTGGTGGTTTTATTTGGCTTTTTTCAGTGAAATGTGTATATTTGTTCTATTTTTAGGCTTTTTACATCATAAAAACGGTACTGGTTCCACTGGCAGATTTTTTTTCACTTATAACAAGACATTTTTCCCATGTTAGAAGTGAAAGATATTTCCACTAGAAACTAGACAAAAAAATAAAATAAAATAAAAAATACTTGATAAGATTTTGTGTTTTCTTGTAGTGCATGAGGATGGACATGCTATCCAAACTGTGAAACTTAGTGGTGGCAGCAGTAGGCTGTGGGGATGGAAAGATCTGTGGAGCTATATGCAAGGCAAAAATGAGGGACCGATACAAAGAACCATTAAATACAGAAAACACCTCTTAATAACAGGAACAGTGGCCGTTCCTGTGGTGTGACTTTCAGACTGAGATACAGTAACACACCAAATGTCTTTGAAGGATTCCTGTACTGAAGATATTAGTGTTTATTTTTGTGGAAAATCAGAAATAAGCAGAAATGATGGCAAATGTGCAAGAATTGTGTTTACCTGCTGATACTGAACACAAGTCCCAGTGCAGTTCTGGCCCCGGGGGTCCCGGGCCCAGTTGCGAGCACACGTCATGTCCATCCTACAGGCATCAAACCTGTAACGGTAAAAAAAACTTAAGTATCATTTCTAAAACATACTTATTTTTAAAACTAAAAGGTCTATTTTTTTATGTTTTTGCACCTAATGAGACAAGAGCAAGCAGTTGCTCGGCTGAAATTAGCACTAGGACACAAAATAAAGCTTGCGGCTTCTCTTGAGCTCACAATTTGGCATGCTGCTGAAAGAAACACTGGTAGATGAGAATCATGTTTCTGTGAGCAAATCCTTGTAAAATCCCGAATAACATTGCAGTGCAACAACATATTTGTTTTTTTGCCAGATTTTTTTTCATTATTTTATTTTTTCCTCAGCCTCGTTGTCATTATGCAGTTCTGACTGAGCCGTCACAAAACTTTATTATTTCCAACCAGGAGAAACAAATAACTTTAAAAGATGACTTTCATCTTAAGTTCAGGCTTAACTTAGCTAGCATTTTCCATCCAGGAATGTTGAAGTTAAAACTGTCTTTAGACATTTTACTGTTTAAAACGTGTTGACAGTTTTAAATATTCTGCAGTATTAGCAGTACAGATTTGGCCAAAGAGAATTTGGTTCATTTTCTCAGAACCAGATGAATCAGTTCTAGTTTTTGTGCTAACAGGCTTCCGTTGGTCAATTCCAGTACATTTCGTGATTTTTTTTTTTTTTACAGGAACACATATTTGTGACATGTAGGCATTTTCGTTTATGTTAATTTCACCACTACTATCTACGTCAGAGATTGTGAGTGCCCAGCTTAAACTCTGCAAGTTAGCAAAACATAAGCTGTGTCTCATTTGGAAAATTAGCTAAAAGCCGACCCTGGGATGTTCAATATTCATATATTATTTATTTTCTTATTTTTTGTGTTGCATCACAATATATTCTCAAGAAATTATTCTCATGTTTCCAAAGCAGCCAATCCAGAAGAGCTGTTCATTTTCGTTGACGCAGAAACGAAAATGACATTAGCGAGAAAAAGCTAGCTAACGTCTAGCTGCAAAAGCTAGCTAACGTCTAGAGTCAGTTTCCTCTATGCGTATTATTACATAATAAAGCATTTTTGCTGTTTAAACTGTTTTTTAGTAAAGGTATCAAGTGTTCGCAGTTGTATTCTCAAGTATTTGTGAATTTCAGATATTTGTAATTATAAGGGACAACAACCATTTGCAAATAAGTAAAACTTGGGAGTCCACTGTACACATAAACAACCTTTCTTTGTTTATGTTCCTGAAAAAGCGTAAAAAAAAAGTTCTGTTCAGGAACATAATTTATATTAGACGGTGAGTTTTTATTTGAGGACAATGTCAGCATTTCACTAGCTAGCTAATACCACAAGCTAGTGCTAGCTTGGCTCGAAGTCAACACAGCCAGGCTATATTTTTACTTATAGCTTATACTGAGCATGAAGTTTGTAAGATGTTAAAATGATGCTGTAATAACGTTAATATCAGTAGTTTGTGTCAAAAAATGTAGTTCATATTAGACAGGGCATTTATTTAAAGGACGTTAGCTTTTTACCTGCTAATAGTTAATGCAAGCTAGCACTAGCTTGGTTCAACATTCAGATTCAACACATACAAGCTATTCTTACACTGTGTTTTAAACTAAGCATAAAGTGTGCTATTTTGAGCCAGCTGCTGATGAATCACACTTTTTTTTTTACATATTATAAGGCTGTTTTTATTTATCTGGTCATTTATAATACAGAATTAAACTAAAAATCTAAATAATTCATTTCAACCCAAATACTCTGTGTTTAGAAGTCCTTTTTTTCTTTTCTCCATCTCACTTGATATAAGCCTTAATGTATTACATCAGCCTCTTTAACCTGTTTCAGGGGTTGAAATGCCAACCCATAGCCCATAGCCCTGACCTTGTATTAACCAACAAGGTTGATCAATACCTTGTTGGTTATGAGACATTTTTGTTCGAGCTGCATCTTTAAAATGATGTTCAAAAAAGCAGGCATACAGAATAAAATTCACATAAAAAAATACAAAAATAATTTATGCGTTAAAAAGAAATTATGTGAAATAATACAAAAAAAAAAAACTGGATGGCTCTATATCTGACACGGTACCGAATTAGCAAGTTGCATTGTGCTTAGCATAGCAGTTTTTTTAGAATGTAGAGAATGCATCCAATGCACATTTTGTGCTTTGAGCCACTCGATCCGCCGTTGGACTGTGGATCTGTCTCTTCAAATAATCTGCACAAACACGGTATTGTTTCCTCTCATCTTGGTCCTGGCAACAAAAGCGACCATATTTTCCATAATCTCAAACTGTTTATTCAGATGTCGCCTGTCAGAGTAAATTCCCAAAGCATGAAAGCAGATTAAACTTTTAAATTCAGTGGGGACGTTTCTTTACAAACTCTTAAAATACCACTTCAAATCATCTTTCTGCGTTTGCATTATTTGTTTTCAAAACATTTAGAATGATTATCTCAGTTTTTGTTTCTTTTTTCACAAACCTCCATATTTGTTCATGTCTTCTGAGCCCAGAAATTTTGAGAACTTAAAAAAATTTATAAAAAATGTTGTTTTTATTTATAGTGCACTTTGCCTCAGGGCTGAACACTGTTGTTTTTTTTTGCTTTTTTTTATACAAAAACTATATCCTCTCTCCTCCCAGAGTCTGATATGTGAGCAGGAGCAGCGAGCGAGTTGCGTTCAGGCAGCCTCACCAGTCACGGCAGAAGCTGTGGCAGAGTGGGACCGCCTGGATGTACGAGCGGCGGTGAGGATGAGGCCAGCGGGAGGCATCAGGGGAGCAGCGGTAAAAACATGACACGCGCTTCAGAAAGCCCTCGCACCTGCGGAGACAGGCGGAAACAGTTTTGGTCAAAGCACCAAGTGCAAACTCCTACTGACCCGCAACGTCACTGTGAAGGGAAAGACAAGCAAGGGTAAATGTGAGCA
This sequence comes from Phalloptychus januarius, assembly GCA_902982915.1. NCBI lineage: Eukaryota > Metazoa > Chordata > Actinopteri > Cyprinodontiformes > Poeciliidae > Phalloptychus > Phalloptychus januarius. The sequence continues at coordinate 3,482,601 of CADWAE010000476.1, forward strand.
TGTGACTCGCACTGCGCAGGTGTGGAAAATAATTACATTTTTAAAAAGAGGCTTTCAAAAGTATTCATCACCACCATGATGAATACTTTTGGCTGTGACGCACATCTGGCATCACAGCCAGGAATTTCAATGTGCGTTACTAGGGTTGATGTGCTGTATTTTGTCCTGATCTGCCACTAGCTGCGTTTTTCATTACTAAGGTGTTCAAAACGTTGTCTGTATTCCGTTAATGTCAACAAACGGCCCCCCATCAATTTCGCAATTACAACGTTTCCATCAAATAAGAAACGCAATAAAAATTGCGAGAATAAGTTTGTTCACACGGTAGGTCATTAAAAAAAACATGCTGCACCAACATCTGCCTGCCACTTCCTGTTGTCATTGATCAATAACCGGATCAATAACATCCGGTTATTGTTCGTGTGACTCGGGTGACACCAAAAAAGCTTTTGCAGTTTTGTGACATAAACCAAAAAAAGACCCACGCTTTTTATTCAATTTTTCAAAATTGCTGCATCTGCATTAGGCTAATTTATTTTTGAAATGTCAAATTATACAGCCAATGAAAATGGAGCTGCATAAAGTTGAATTCGGTGGGTTGTAATCCGACCTAATGGGGAAATGTTCGAGAGGTTTGAATACTTTTGTGAGTCAACAAGGCAGTTTAAAGCAATTCATTTTAAATTTGGTGTAAGATGAAAAGGGGCGTGGCCAAGTAGATGTCGCCGGCTACTCTTAAAGTCTGATTGGCCACCTTACCTGACCATACCCACCAGTGTCAATTTGTTAATATCATATTTTACGTAGCTTAGTGTTTTGTCCACACTCAAAGTCTAAAATGTAAGTTTATTCAAATAAAAAAAGTCATATCAATTAACATTTATATGCAAATACATGAGATTATACCTTTAATCTCAGCTAAACAGTTCAATGTGCGAGTAGATCCTTGCGTTTTGTTTGGTTAAAATTTTAGTTATTCTATTAAAGTTTTGTTCATTGACATGGTAAATTGACATTTACCGTTTGAACCTCTACCTGGTCCCCCACGCGGCCCCCCCCAAAAAATGTAGACATGCCCCTGTGCATGTGACTCACAATTCTGACATGAAAAGAGAAACAATTAAAACGGGATGTTATTAGAAAGCAAGAATAGAGGGGACTCACTCTGAGCTCAGAGGGCCACACTTGTCCCAGGGCTCATTCTTATTGCTGTCAGAAGGAACATAGGCAATATCCTGGATGTCTCCCTCAGTGCAGCAGCTGTCTGCAGCAGCAAGGACGAAATAAAACCGTTGTCATTTCTGCCCGCTCACAGATACGATTGCGGATCTCGTGGGCGTGTGCACTCACTGTCGGCGTAAAGCCCACACTCTGACAGGTGTGGCTCGGCGCTGGGCGTGGCCTTGTGCTTGCCGTCCTGGAGGCAAACGCCCTCCGAGCGGGCCTGGCCGACGGCCCACAGGTATATGCATATCAGCAGCAGCGGGGGAGAAGTCGCGCCCATCTCTGCCGATTGTAAGGAGGTCTGGAAAGGAGTTCGGCAGACAACAGGTGCAATGTCAAGATCACGGCCTAAAGCAAAGAAACACACAGAAGTCATTGAAGCTTACTTTAGAAGTGCGAGATCAAACGGGGAATAAATCAATTTGAATTGCCATGTCAGATGGATATTTAAATGATAGCAGAATTTTTGAATAATTATTTTAAAAATAATTTCAACATTTATTTCATAATCAAAAGTAACATTAAGCTCTAAAATAATTTCAGCTGTTACACCGGTTCATTAATCTGCATAGCAACTCAAGTTCTTATAAATACTACTGATTTTTTCAGTTAGCCCCGCCTACTAACTTTGATACTTAAGAATTAAATTGAATAAAATTCACTCCTGCAGCCTATACCTACTGAAATAATTATAACATGTGCTTTTCGTAACACTAATTTTATCATCAACCTATTTATTAATTATAGACATTAATCATATTGCTTGCAGTTTTCATTTAACGATTTATACATTTAGTGAATTGTGGCACGTCTGGAATTCCATAGACAGGGACGGTTATTGAGTAAAAAGAGCCAACCAGATGACCCAGACCTGGCGGACCTAATTAGCTGGCACTGAGCTGAGATGGATGACATCACAGTGGTTTAATCTGACCAGCTACTGACTGGTGTGCAGACTAACCTACATAGCAGCAAGACTTAAACAAATCTGTTTGACCGAAATAAACTCCAGACTCGATCCTTGATATCTTTGTTGTTACGCCTCGAGTATATATATCTTAATTGGTATTTCTGAGGGGGAAACAGCGATTTAAACAGACACCTAAAATGTTACAAGTTAGGCATTAGTTACCAGTATAATTACACATGAATCTGAATGTAAATGTTTTTAAGAGCAAATATTGTATGTCTTGGAAAATTCGTTTTTAGAGCATCACTGACCCATCCTTTGGGTCAGTGATGCTGACCCGTGGACTAACTGGGGCTAAAAAGGGAGATTTTCCAAGTTAAGGCGTTTAAAAAAAAACTAAAAAAACTCTAACTTAAACATCTTAAAGTGCTTTTAATTTGGCAGTTTGTGACTCGACAACCTTTAAATAGCCATTTTCTCCTTTATGCTCGATTTTTTTTTTTTTATGCATTTTAGTCGATTAGCGTCATTCGTCAACAAAAACCAACCGAATCACGTGGAAATGACCGACCCACCGCTTCTTCACTCACCTGTTCTACGGGTTTAAAAAGAAAAAACAAAAAAGGGTCTCTCCCTCCGATGTGGCTCGGTTCTCCGCTGATCCCCGCCCCGATGCTGTGGTTCCAGTGGCTCCAGCGGCTGCAGGCTGCGCGGTGCTCGGCTCTTGTCCCGCTCCGCGTCCCTCTCCGTGCGGTGGCTGTGATCTCCTCTGCTCGCCACTTTGTCACCGGTTTAGATGGGAAAACATGCCAGCCTCCAACCAGGCTCCTCACCCCCACCCTCCCTCCTCCATCTGCCACACGCTGGGATGTCCTGTCTCTCTCTCTCTCTCCCTCCCTCCCTTCTTCTCTCTCTTTCTCTCCTGCATGCAAGCACTCACACATGCACAGAAAAGGACCGGGGCTCTGTCCTTGTTAATCTCCCAATAGGATGTTTTCCAAATCCTCCTTGTTGACAGCTTTCCTTCCACCCATCCGAGGACTTGCTGGAAAAACACACCCAGATGATTTGATTTAAAACTGATGCCCTTCAGTCCCAGAGGCTGACAAACAGGTGCTGAGTCACACCTGTCCCTGTTGCTGACTCGCTCTGAGGTCAGGACATTTCCCCCTGATGACAGGGTCAGAGGAGGTCGCGGATGAGATTTAATACTGGATGATATGCTGAGGGCAGGGAACACAGCTCTCTGCGGGACAAAACTCGAGAAGATGCTGTACTTTGCAAAAAAAATAAAAAATGTAGAAGACAATCCCCTTCACCCGACATGGAGATCATGTTTCTGTTCCCCGTTTATAAAAAGAAGCAGATGAAGTTCTTACAGGTCATTAATGTGTTGTTTTGCAGACACGCTGAGGTGCTTGAGCTGCACCGTTACGTAAACATGTGAGCAGGTTTACCCTGTGTGTGTTGTTGTTGCTCCTCTCTTGTAATCTCACATCCTCTTGGACCTGTTGTGCCAGCCTAATCCCTGGCTGGGTTCATCTCTTTCTCTCTGGCTCCAGAACGCTCCTAAGGCTTCTGGCCCTAATGGCAGATGGGGACTGTCTTGTGGCCTAGATACAACGCCTTGCACTCATGCTCCTTAAACTTTTTTAACAGAACAACGAAGAAGCTTCAGCGTTTGTATTCTGCTCCCATAACCCCTAACACTGCTTAAAAAAATCCAATGCAATTCTTTCTGTGATTTAATCTTAGCATAAAAGTCTTGTTAGAGGAACAACCGTCACAGTCCTAAGCTTCGACTAACGTAACGTAACTTCCAACCATTCATGCGTTACCTTGCTTTTTCATGTCAGTACTGCTCAGATTGTAGAATCCTCCTAAACATCTAATAAAAACAAATCTTTAACAGAATGGAATATGAGACACCAAAGAGTGGGTTTTAGTTACATTTTAACATTTCTATTATTATATGTACTCTTTGACTTTGATCAACTTTAGTCCTTTATTATGCCCTTGTCCATTGTCAAGTAATGTCTGGTTTGGTTCTAGTCCAGTTGGGTTTGTCTCCATTGACAGTGTGTTCCTCACTATGAGGGCATGAATATGGGCAGGAACCTGGTCGGGAATGTGGGAATATGTCCGGGCCACGAGTGTGCAGGGGCTGTGATCGATGCTCCAATGACGTCATTGCACCTACCTTTGGGTGACCAGTTTCTCTGAAGTCTCTCGGTATATTTGTTTGTTGGGGTTGTCCCTCTAAAGTTGACACTGCATGCAATCTTCCACCACAATTTATAAAAAAGCTTTTGACCTCAAGGTTTGACTATGCAGCTTGCCATCTGGCCAACTATTTCGATCTCGTCGCCTATCGAAAATGGTGGTTGAGATGTTGTTTTTCGAGGAGTTTGCAAGTACTGTCTTTAATCATCAACATCCAAGGTCCAAACAAATGAAGTCTGTTGCCAATCAAATCACTTATGTACAACACTTGACCTTTCTTGTACCACCTTGGAGTGGTCCCAAAAAAAAAAAAACAGGGGGAAATCTGGCCAGAGCTGAATAGGGAAGAACCGACTAAAGCCACACCAGAGCAAAAGAGGCTTTAAAAGCATAACATTGATATTGACATGGTAGCTCTGGGGGAACTGAAGCGATCTAAAGCTAAGGAGGAAGAGTGTGTTGGTAAGACTACTATCAGTTGTACAGTTGTACTCCACAAACCTTGTATTTATAGAAAAGCTGTAAGGAAAAATGTATTATCAAAAGAAAGCTGTGAAAAGACCAACTGATGAGACCAAAACAGAACGAAATGGTTTCTATGCAAGAAGTGTTGTATTGGCAGAAAACTAACATATGCATGCATATCTCCCTTAACATATGTGGATACTTTCTATACGGCTTGTGGAGAAAATAAGGCCTCACATGGTCCTGGTGATCCATCAGACTGTTTTGTAACTGTGCAGGGTCATCAGCACAGAGCACTTCATTTCTGGGGGTGAGAGCGGTGGAGCGAGAGGCATACAGACAAACAGCTCTTCATCTGGTAATTAGAGACAAAATAACGATATCTTTGTGCGGGAGCTATTCAGGGAAGTGAGAGAGAGAAAGAGAGAGAGGACAAAGCACACCAACAGAGATCTCTGTGTGTACCCTCCTCCTCATTTAGCCAGGTTGGGTCACTGCCTGTGTTTAAACCCTGCAAAGGCCCTCAGTTGCCATGTAGCCTCACTCATCCTTTTTGAGTGACTAATTCCCCTGTTTGGTATTTTCTTTGATTTGATCCACTAAGGCTTTTCTCGTGTGTCACTGGGTTTACACACCTCTCAGAAGCCCACTCCTGTGTACCAAACACTTCTAAACCCTTTAGGTTTCGTAGCTGCCACTTAAATTCACCTTGCTAAACTTATTTTAGCAAGTCTGGAGATCTCAATCTCCAGATTGAGATCTGGAGACTGACCGGGACATTCCTTGATCTCAGGGTATTCTCTTCTCAAGCCACTCCTGGGCTGCCTAGGTAGGATGCTTCCTGTAATTGGGGTATTGGAAGATCTGATGACGATCCAGCTGTGGTCCTCTGGAAGAAAGAAGAAGGTTCTAAACACTAATTTTAACAAACATCACACCATCCATTAGTCCCTTACTGTACTGAAGTCAATACAGTAAGATAAATAGGTGAATAGTGGCCCCCAAACCATGTTTGTTGAAACTGTCAAGAGTTTTAACCAAGTAGAAAGTCATGCAAATGTCATAATTCAAAGGTCTGAGCAGCAACACTGAAATCTCTGTATAGACTGAATGAACCTGACATTCTGTGATAGAGGATAAAGGTGAAGAAAGTTGTACAGTCACTGAACAAGAAGCCAAAAGCCAAGAAGAGATTTCAGATGTAATCAAAGATTTTGTATCTAATATGAAATCCAGCAGAAAAAGTATGGTTTGGGGTGGCAACACTGGCACCAGCATTGAAGGCGTTCACTTAGTACCTTGAAGAAGAATTTGTATATACAGTAGATTAGTTGTTCAAGACGAGAACCTTGGGAGACTCCTTGGAAGTTGGGCGTGGCAGAGGGGATGCTCAAAGTACAAGAATCCAACTAATGTCCCTAGAGCCTAAAGCTGTAAGTAGATCAATTAAGACCTCAACAAAAACAGCCTTGAAGCATCTCTTACCCATTTGCTCTAGTTTTGCCGTTTTGGTCACACTTACAATGTTTCACATGGTTCTGATGTTCAGACAAAGATCATCTGAGTAAAAACAAGAAGAATTTCATTTATTAAAGGAAAGAAAGTTGTCCAAGCAAACCTGTCCTTGTGTGGAAAAGTAATACCAGCCCTTGTTAAACCATGTATGAACTGTGACTAACCAAAATTTCTGATTTATTTTCACTGGAGAATTAATTCTGCTGTCAGAAAATCCTGCAGGATAATGCCATGCCGGCCATGAGTTCACAAACTAAAGGTTTTAGGGAGGCCAAATTAAATTCCTGATCTGAATCCATTTGATTACTCTAGCATGTCCTGCAACAGTTCATGTTTGAAAAGATACGAAAACAATACTGCAATGAAGACTGTTGACGATAAGAACCAATATTATATTTAGAGGGCGATATCTTTTTTCCCCATATAGGATCACATAGGTATAAAAATTGACTTTAGCATTTACTTGTGTTACCTTTGTTTTTTAAATTTGTCTGAGTACCTGAAAAGTTACAATTCAACAAAGAACCAAAAACAGAAGCAATCTGTAATGCAAGAAATACTTTTTCACAATACTGTACTCCTGTCAAAAATGGTAAAATTTATCACTGTGGAGAAGTTACTCTAATAGTTAACTGTTGGTTTATTATTAGGCCAACTAATAATAACTCTTTATGTAATGCTGCTCCCATGAGCATAAAGTAAATTTAAGACTGGTCAGATCTAGCGCTGATGAACACACCTCAGTTTGGGTGAGACGTCTTTACTAAAGTCTCACCCATTATGCATTTAGTTTATCTCCTGGGATTTTCGGATTAGCCGGGGTGCCAAATCTTCAGTGTTAAACATAACAGCCGAAGGTCGAGGGGACTTGAAAACACGCTTCCTTGACGCTACACATACTTGACACCGGATGGCCCTTAAGCTGTTTAAAAGCTTCCCGCTCATTTGGAAAATTACTCTGAACTTTGCCCTTCGTCCAGGAGTAGCTTCATATGCTTTGAAAGACATTAACCAATAACGATCTCAGGTCACAAGCAGTTTCATCAGCACAAACCTCACATATGTGATTTGTCAACATATAAGAATTTCATGTTTTTTTTTATTTGTTCTCTCACAGTTAGCAACAAAAGGTGCTGCTAATATTTATATATAGAGTCTGCTCTCTGGCAAAAACTTAACTTCTGTAACCTTTTTGTTGGGTTTTTTGCAAAGCAAGTGACTATAAATCAAACACAACGCTTCATTCCAGAGTGAAATTTTTTATTATTATCTGCACACCATTTCTTATCTACATCAAGCAAACTCAGACAATGCATTCACAAAAAAATGTTCAAGGCAATATAAAAGAGATGGGTAATTTGTTTGGATGGTTATTTTGGTCACAGGTCTTGTTGCATCTTCTCATGGGTTTTGCTCAATAATGTCCATGTCGCTAAAGCAGAAGCTGAACCAATACAGGCACAGCCTCCTTTGGGGTGGCAGCCTGGCCTGGCCTGGCTGTAGGAACAGGTCCAACACCGCCACCACATGGCCTTATGGCGGCACTGCTTCCAATTTACTGTCCATTCATGAACTTCCAGTGTGGAGTGTAAAGTCTGCTGAAACTGCCACCTCTTCTTGGCAGTGTAGAGGTGAAGTTTGATGGATTGAGGATGGAGTCAGTGGAAGTGGGGCGAACCATTTCGGCAGTAAGGGCAGAGTCCTTACTTTTGACTCTAGCTGCCGTTTGGTCTCATTCTTCTGTCCTGGAGGTTTTTCCCGAAATTCATAGTCATGGTGGCAACAGCATAAGTGGATAAAATCATGATGGTGCTCCCCACGAACTGAGATGAGGCTCCCCGCTTTGGCACGAACCTCCAGTGAGTGGACGCGTGTGGCCTCTGGGCGTCCGTCACCTCCACCGACTGAGAGACCGGCTCCATAGCTGCTGCTCCAACAGACGGCCGCTGAAAAGAACAACTCCAAGATGGATCCAAATGTCTTTGCTTCTCTCTCTTTTGTCAGGATGACGGACAGAGTTCTTGCTGCCGCTCGGTGCACCTGCTTCTCTTCCCCCCACCCCCTGACACAAACGCGCTTCTTTATCTAGTCGGCCTTGCTTGCACACGTCAAATCCTCAGACTCAGCTTGATGCCAGACCGCGTCAGCGGCAGCTGTAGGAGGTCGACAGGATAAACTAGGTCTCCTGTCCCCGGTGCAAACTGTTCAGACAGGACTCGTTAATAGAAGAAACCGAAGTCATCGAGTCTCCTTAATTGTGCTTGGGGATCGATGTCGGCTCAGGCAGATCATTTAACCTGTGAGGAGCAGGATTTAGTCTCTAGTTCCAGTCAGACGTTTACGTGCTCTCTTGTCACGGGCATGATGATAATTTGAGGCTTTTTTTCATTTGTTTGAACTCATTTTTTTTCTCAAAGTAAAATAATGATTTTGAAGATATGTGTGCACAACTCCTTTGCTCATCTTTAGTTAAACGCTCCTTTTAAAGCCACGATTTGAAGCCATTTGCTCCTGGTATAATCCTAACCGAATATTTGTCCATTCTCAAAACTGGTCGATTTGGTAGTCGATAAATTTTTTTAAAGGATTGAGGTTTTCCAGAAGCCTCCCCACAACGCCTTGACATACCTGCACCCTAAACCCCTGCATGAGTCGTTTAGGTGTGAATTAGCGAGTGCAGCAGGGTGCAGGGAGGTAAAATGCCACCAATGGGAGGATGTTTTGGCACATCCACCCCAGGGGCCAATGGCACCTGTGTCACCAAGTCCCATGGAACGCAGAGACAACCACCAAGCCCCAAACGTTGAACAGAACTAGGACCAACACCTCAAGCCCAACCCTAACCCCAACACCTAGTATTTGCCTAGGACAGACAAATGCAAAGATCTGGTCGAAGATGGGCATTGTGTCAAATGAAAGGTCAATAATGGATCAAATCTTACAAATGGTGTCCTCCAAATATATACAACCCTAAAAACTTTGCACACATTTGAAACCCATTTCATTTTGATGTCAGAAGATTTGGGCCGGGTCCCAAAGTAAATCCTTTCCAGACAACATGTTTTATCTTGACAATCATCTCTTTTATATCCAGGTTTATATAATATTATTTGACCTCATTTCCTCTTCTAACATCGGCAGCCAGAAAACGAGACACCGAGTTACGATCTAATTTTGTGACAATAAGGATGGGGAAAAAGAGACACAAACAAGAAGCAGATCTTATCGTTCGAGCATGTGTTGGCGCACCTTTGGGAAGATGTACGACTTGACAGACGCCCAGACGGATTCATTTCGGCGTGACGGCGGCGGGCTCGGCAGCGTTAGACGGATGGCCGAGGAGAATCCCGTCAAACAGCTCTGTTTGCTCCATAACTCTGCTGCAGAGATGATGCCTGCAGAGGGGAAGCAGATCAATAGGCGAGACGAATCGTGCTGCTTCTTTCACTTTGTCAGCAGCGCTTCTATCCTCAGGTGTGCCTGAAGCATCAAATCGCATATTTTATCTTCCATTTTAGTCAAACCATACACACAATACTATATTACCAAAAACTGCTCATATACTTGCTACTCAAGTCGGTCTACTTTATTCTAATAATGCTATTTATAGAGTAGCAATGTTTATATAAGACCAGGTAGTATAAGGAACATGTGTCCTAATACGGCTCACCGTAGCTTTTTGTGTGGTCCTCTAGACTCAAGACGTCAAACTACATCACTCTGTCCAGTTTGTCAATCACAGAAATTCACACAAAAACAGCAATACCCAGCATTTCATCCGGGTTACTGAATAGCTGAGTTTATTGAAAATTTTCTGCAAAAATGGTCAAAACATTTAATTTGACCGATGCCAACTCCCACCTGTAGGTGGCAGTATTTTTATTTATTTATTTTTTCTACTTTTTCCGCACCTTGATGTTAAATTATAATGCAGGATTAGCGTGGCTAGTGAAGTCATACATCTGCGCATATATCGCAAAAATTTATTGCAGATATATATAAATTAGCACAAAATCTGTGATTTCGATTGCAAAAGAAAAAAAAATTACTTATTGAATGCAGCTATTTATTAATATTTTAGCAGCTTGTTAACGAGTTTTGTAAATATATTCTGGCACTTCACAGAAAAAAACAATAAAAATGTACTATTCCAACATTTTCCAGCACTGTCAACACACCAAGTGAAATAACTGGATTTTTCTGCAAGGGAAGCAAAACACAGCGGAGGCTGCGTCATGATGTGGGGATGCTTTTCCTCAGCAGAGACATGGACTCTGGTCAAAGTTGATGAGAATACAGAGGATTACCAATAACATAAATTGAGGCTTGTGGTGATAATGGAAGAGTGGAAAGAGGAAAAAAATAATCAAATGTCTTTGCGAGCAAGAATCTTCAATCACATCTGTGACTTTTCACACCAGGCTGAGCAGAAAAGCAGCAGATTTCTTGTTTTCTGCTTCTTGGATCCAGCCAGGTTCTGTTTTGGAACCGTTTGCGTCATTGCAAATAGATTACCTGGGCACTCTGACAGGCACATCTTTATCTCCACATGGCTAAAGGGGGAAAAAGCTAATTAGCATCGTCTGCCTTAAAGCTGACCTAAGATTTGGAAACTGCACCGACTTAGAAATCAATATTAAAACAGAGTGATGACATCATAAGAGGGAAGAACATAATGTGGAAATATTGACAAGAACCAGGAAGTAGACGTGTCACAATAAATTGTTCCAGTGATTTTTTTTATATAAGTGATAATATTGTAGTTTTGAGAGCATTTTCAAGTTAAGTAATGACATAAGAATGTAAGTTCACCATCTCAAACGCCAATAAATATTCATTTTGTTCACTTCGCAGTGGAACTGGAACACATCTTAAATATCCAAAATAAAACAATAAACAAAAACAACAGAAGCCAAAAATAAAATGGTTTATGAAGTCTCTGTAAAAAAAATTATAAAATTGACCACAAGAAAATGTCAATCATGAGAAGAGAAACTCTTGGGCTCATTTTAATTTATTGTGTAATTCATTGATTAATTGCTTATTGTGACAGGTTTAGCAGGAAGCTAAAGCTAAGGTGCAAATTATTATTCCAAATGGACAATAACCCTAAACTTACTGCCAAAATGGCTTAAGAACACACATACATATATATATGAAGTAAATTAGTTGCCAGAGCTGAACAGATGTGCGTGGGTGTGCGTGAATAAACCTGACTCAGTTACACACCTGTTCTGTCTGGAGGAATGGGCCAAAATTCCAGAAAATTCCAGTGAAAACGAAACTCAAACTGCTAAACCAAAGCCACACAGCTTCAAAAGGCAATTCTTCCAGACACTGAGAATAAAATATGTCAATGTCTGAAATGAAAAGACTATGAATAGACCTAAAAAGATTAACCTGGCCTGTGGAGGTTGCTTGAGGCACTGCCTTGGGGAAAAGAAAAGCCACAGCTGTGCCTCAGATTAACTTAATTAACCCAATTTACAAATCTGTTAAAGGCATAGTATATAAAGTTTTACATTTGAAAGAAGTAATAAAAACCTCCCGCTCACTTAGTAGCATTATTTTGTGCTTTTATTGACAAAAGTATAAACTTCTTAGTCATTTTCGAACACGCCTACGGTGACCGATTCTAATTTTGCAAAACACTTTTTTCTTGTGTATGTGTTTAAATGTAGGCATGTATATGTATTCTTATTTTTTTAGGCATATATGTACTGCCTAGCAGGTATTTTCTCTTGTTCGAATATTAAAAACTACATGTCCGCCCACTTTGCGCAAACGCTCCCACACCTTCCGTTCAATCCATCTCTGTCTTTTAATTGGTCCGTGTGAGCTTCGTCTGATCCTCTCACTGGGTGAATTTGTCATGGACAACGCGCGCGCCGGTGTGAGCTTAGTGACGTCCCGCTGGGAAACGCCGTCGGGCCGCCAGCAGGTGAAGCGTCTCACAAGGAAACGCTGCAGCCAACAGGATTACACACGACACCTGCTGCTCCTGTCTGCTACTCTGAGAGGTGACGTCACACCGTGGGGGCGCGGAACTAAAAAGTAAAGTTTGGGAAGACACGGAGGAAACGTGAAGGAGCACTACGAGAAGAAGCCAGCAAGCTAACACCTTGTTTTGTTTGTTTTTTTTATAAATCTTGTATTTTTACGGAGCCCATAAGGGGACATGGAGAAAAAAAGGAAAGAAATCCCGACTTTTTATCTCGAGATTCCGACTTTTTTTTTTTCTTTTCGCGGGATCTCGAGAAAGTAAGTCGGGATTTCTTTCCTTTTTTTTTTTCTCCATGTCCCCTTAGGGGCTCCGTATATTTTTGATGTGAAGATAAAGCTAAAAAATACACAAAACACCGATGAATTACATTTTTAAAATTTTTTTAATCTCACGTTAAAATGAATACAAGTCACTTTTAAAATGTTCTGTTTTGATGATTGATTAAAAAAACACAAAAACAATTGAAGTATAATTCTGTGCTGCATTACCATATCTTACCACCAGAGGTCAGAGTGGGTTTTGTCATAAGATGGAGAACAGTGAGGAAAAACATGGAGTGGGAAGTTGCTGATGTGTACATAAGTAACACAGCCGCTGGAAGAAAAAAAACAGAGCAAACAAAACTAATGAGGTATAAACTAAACCCAAACACACTCACTCACGCACACAGATTGTGTGTTCTTCATACAGACAAGCTGCTTGCTCCTGCACCGAGTCACCGACTCCGTTTAAGTCTTTAGGCACAGATGTCTGTGTGCAACTAGTGAGGAAGTGCATTTTGTTGATGTAGCGCATCTTTAGAGACTAAAATCACAAGAAAACATCTACATAAAGTACAAATATGGATTTATGACTGGAACTGTAGCACAGAATGTCAAATCAAAGAATAAATAACTAATAGATGGGTTAATCAAAAACATCCAGGCCATTTAAACTCATTTTTCTCCACATCTACATAAATACACCACAAAGAAAAACATATTTGCCCTCTTATAGAATTTTGTGTTGTTGCTATTTTGACACTCTTCATTATTGTTTCCATGGTGGCCCCACACGGGTTTGCCCGTGTGGGGCCACAGCCTACATGGGCAAACCTGTGTGGGGCCACCAAGGAAATTGCGGACAAACCCATGTGGGACCCATATTGTCTGCCCTCCTTTTCCCCATATGGGGCCCAACTAGGTATGCTGCAGTAGCTTGTAGATTTAAGTCAAGCCTCATCAGCTTAATTTAGTCAATTGTTACTATTAGGCAACACCTACAAAATGTCTCCTGCCTGTGTAATCCAGGCTGTTAAGGTAACATGTTATTACATTGAACACATGTGTTTCCCTGTGCTTTGTGCACGGCTCACTGAACATCCTCAATGTGCTTTGAGGATACGGAGGAGCTGGACGAGAGAGGGAGGGCACGCTCTTCCTGCTCCCATCTGCTCACATCCTGCTCCTCTGAGGACCAGGTGGGCTGTTGTCTTTTTTTTTGTTTGTTTTTATTTTTACTGCATAAGTTTGAAGCTTTTAGTTTCCCGCTGATGCGAGAAGTAAGACCGAGGACAGAAGGATATGAGCTCATGTCCCCAAACCGAACCGAGCAGCTGCCACGCCTCCCAAAGTCAAAGGGATTACGGTTTGATTACGCAAGAGGATATGAAAGCGGCGTGATCTTTGTGTTCGTTCTATAGCAAATAGAACGAACACAGCCTGTCTGCTGCGTTTCCCCCACCCCAGCAGCAGACAGGCAGAGTTTGTTCATATTTCTACTATATTTTGTACTTCCGTGGTGAAAATCTTCATATTTAGCTTTTCCCCCCCCCTCAATTGACTTAAAAATGCATCTTCTGAATCAAAATCCACATATTTAAAAGTAAAAGGATGGATGAAAGTTTTCAGAGTAATGGGGTTTGCAACTTTTCAGTCCAAAGAGATGTTTTTGTCCTCAGTCCAGCTAAATGACACTGGAGTAGAGCTACAAGCACGACACGACCTTTTATAAAATATAAATAACAATAATAATGTTTAATAGATACCCACCAGTAGACATCTGTTATTTTTTAAAGAACAAGTACTTATTTCTAATTTTAGGCTTTCAAATAAAGAAAAGTAGAACATTTTTTCTAACAGCTGGTGTTAGAAAAACATTTTCTCAATTTTAATATTTGCAAGTTGTTTCCATCCTAATAAGTAAAATTGATCAAAAATAAAAATGACTGGTACTTTTAGCGTCACTCTGTTGTAGTTATGAAGCAACTATTGACTGTAGTTAATAATAATAATAAAAACACTGAAAACTAGCAAAAACCTGAATTTTAATTTTTTTTTCAAAAACTTTTATCCCTTTATCCCAGTTGTAGTCAAAGTTTTTAAGAGCCATTTTTCAGTAATCTGAGCCTGCAGGTCCCAGATTACTGATCTAGAGAGTGGAAATACGGTAGTGTTTTTCAAACTGAGGGCCGTGGCCCACTGGGATACCGCTGGAGGCGATAGGAGGGCCTCACACAGTTGGAGGGAAAATGAGAAAAAAAAATTATATAATAAATGTTTTAATTGTACATTCTTTAATACTTTTTTTATCACAAAATAAAAATAATTTTTTTCAATTAATATTATTATAAAATATAAGTTAAAATAATTGATTGAGATGTTATTCGTCATTATCGTGTTTCCGATTAGCTGCTGGTTAAAGTCAGCTGCTTTGCTAAGAATGTTAGCATCGCTGGGCAAGAAACGGAAAAGTTTTTGACAAGAAAAACCCAGCTGTGTCAGGGAATCTAATGAAAAAAATGCACAAGTACTAATGGGAAATCAAGATCAGCATTCATGGTAAACGAATGTAACAATTAGTGAATAATGACTAAAAGAAAGAAACTCTAAAAGTTAATGTTTCTTCACACATTTGTCTGTGAGTTTACAAAGTCTCTAAACTAATCCTGTTTGGGAATAAAGTCTAGGAACAACAAATATTATCCCTGTTTTATTTCCTTATTCCCTTCTTACCCAGATCTTAAAACAATCTAAATAAAATTCCAGACTTTTCCAGACAGACTTGTCAAGCAGCCGCCGTTCTCCTGCTAGGTATCCAGCGGCTCAGGGAGCATTCGCAGAAGTGAAAGAATCACAACGACAGCGAGGGCTTTGTGTGGACGAGAGGGGCCCGACGGTGCGAGAGGAAGAGTTTTGTGTGCAAAGCAAGCAAGCAAGCAGCAGAACAAACCGCTGCCATCAGCACCGAGACGGCCCGGCCCTTTGACCGCCGGCCAAACGGATCCACAGCCCCATTTAATCCCGCTAAAACACAGCCTGCTTACTGGGGCTGTTTTCTCCCCGCCCGCCTCAGTCTGGGCAACTTAGTGACGCAGCAGCACAGGGGAGGGTTCTGGATTTAAAATCAGAGATTTTATAGCAAATATGATTTCTTTTCTATTTTGTTTTTCTTCTTCTTACAAAAATTCTGGAATTTTTAAATAGAAAAATACAAAAGTGTACAGAAGATCACGAGATGACATGTGTGAGTTAAACTTGATTCTAACTCTTGAGAAAACTGGTGTGGAAAAAGTAGATGCGGAGACCGTCTGTTCTGGGCTTCCATAAAAGATCACCTGGTCACGGTGAAAAGGAATTCTACTCCCTCTGATTATGAAATATGATCCGATTTTTAGTCAGTTCTTCATCAGTGACAGATGGAACCAAAGTTAAAAAGTGGTTCTGTAAAAACTGTGATTTAACAGCTTTATCCTGAACAGCAGTAACTTCATAGACAGACAAATAGATAATTGGTTAGCCTGTCGGCTTCCTAGCTACCTAGATTCAGACAGATAGGTAGCTGGTTAGCTAGTCGGCTTCCTAGCTAGCTAGAGTCAGACAGATAGATAGTGGTTAGCTAGTCGGCTTCCTAGCTAGCTGAATAGCCAGCCAGATAGCTAGGAACCTGTTCCTACTGTATCCTTTAGCATACATTGTCTTACTATCCGCAGTATATTGTTATCAGAAAAGCAGACACCGCCACAAAAAACAAAGCATAACTCATCTTGCAGTTTGCTCACACCTCATTAACAACAGCTTTTCCTGCTTCCTCCCCTCAGATGGGTCAGCGTGGGCTGGTTCCACATTCTTGGACGCTCCCCTGAAGATCTCCTTCTGTCTGGCGCTGATGAGGTCATCGTTGCGTAGGCGGCCTGAACCATATGCTGCCTCAAAACTGTGTGAAAGTCCTGATCTTCAGCAAGGCGTTGCCAAAAGGACCACCCGTCTGTCTGTGGATGATGAGGGAATAACATAATGACATGATGTAAAGCTCAAAACAAACAATATATATATATATGATTTTACATAATACTGCCCCTTTAACTAAAAATCCACCAGACGCACAAGTTTCATACGATTTATTGTGCTTTTGACTTGGAAAAAAAAGGATCTTTAGTCTGATTTTGTCATTTTGTAACCATATTTTTTGCATGTCTTTTCCCACACATCGTTATACTTTGGTCCGTTTAATATTTCTTTAATTTTAAAACATTGAATACTGATTGTTTTGAGTCATTTCTTGACTAAGTTTGATTTTTTTCTTGCGTGAACATGAAGCAGTGCCACTCTTACATGAGTACAGGTAATTGTACTTGGTATATCTAAGCTGAGTCACCTGATCTTTATTTTCACTACATCTATCAAATAAAAACTTTGCTAGAAAAAAAAAGCATAAAGTTCCATGTCGCAACAAAATGCTAACAAGTTAAGGAGGTGCTGATCATTTTTGCAAAGATTGCTTCTTTCCGTTTCGTTTTTGTTGTTGAAATATGAAGGCGCTCGTGACCTTTGCTACCCTGCCATGGCAACGCGCCGCTGTCTGTGGTGCTGAATTTGAGACCAGCTCGTTTCATCCACTTTTTTTTTTTTCATCTCTCTCTGTTGATTTTAGACTCAGCATCCCTGATCTCTGATCTGATGGCATCTGGGCTGGATGTTCCCCACATTCACAAAAGTCGGACGCCACCAACACACACACACACACCCACTCGCGAACAGTAGGAGGGGCGAGAGGGGAATCCCAGGGAACATTAGAAATATCGCGTTATTACTTTTTGCTTCTGTCACTCCATCCGCTTCCCTGGAAGTTAACATTAAAAACCAAAAAGAAAAAAAAAACTATGAATGAATAAACGAAAGAAAGCAGAGAGGGAGGCGGATGCGTGTTTTGCGGGAGGAGGCGCTAAATGTTTACGGCAGAGGAGAAGCGGATCTGCAGCGGTGGAGCTCAGTGAGGATGAGCAGCGCGGCTCCTGTAACCTCCGTAGCGCGCATCTCTAATGAGGAACAACAGCGTCTGCGGACGCGTCGTTCTTTGTGTGCAAACGTGGAGACGCGCTGACACATTTTTGACTCTAACAAAAGAAGAAGAAGAAGAAAGGAAGGAAGAAGAAGCAGAGCGGATGAACTTTGATTCGGACCATCCCGCATGAGGCCTTTTCTGGCGCCCGGCTGGACAGCGCCGAAGCCCGCAGACGTCCAGGATGCGCCGTGGATCCATGAGCGCGTAGAGGGCGAGCATGTGTGACCGCAGAGAGGCGCAGACCGCCGCCAAGCTGAAAGGAGTTGCGCCGTTTGTTGTTAGGAGAGATTGTGATTTATTTATTTTTTTATATTTTGTTTTCTATGAGAAAGAGGGGGAAAACAGAGAGAGCGGATGCATTCGCCCTGCCTGCTCAAAGAGTCATATCGGTTCGGGGTCAAAGGATTGATTTAGCGAGGCGAGGGGAACCCCTGCATGGCCGCCTCGTTACGCGATGGATGACTCGGGGATAATCAGGCGCCGCAGGCTGCAGGTGAGCCGGCCGCTGCAGGCTGGAGTCCTGTTTCATGGCTTCAAAAGCTCTCTCTCTCTCTCTCTCTCTCTCTCTCTCTCTTCTTATTCTAAGTTTCGGGTTGTCAAATTTAAGTATGCGGTTTTCTGGCCAATCATTTACCTTTTAAAAAAAAAAACATGAAAAACATAATTATTTTTTTATTTTTTGGTTGCCTGAAATGTGCATTTCTAAGTGTTCTTTCACACCTCATATTGTCTGGTAGACTCAGTTCGATTGCGGACCAAAATCTTGTACTGCACTGTGTGAAAGGATCCGAACTAGTGAAAAAAAAAATCTGTTCCCCTCCTCGCCTGTGGTGGCGCTGCACCATGAACCACTTAAGCAAACTACATTAAAACCCTCCAAAGAAGAATAGCGCTACTTCCTTCTCAAAAATGTAAACAAAAATGAAGTGGCGTCAGATTTCAGAGCTGGTTTCTCTAGATAGGACTAGCACATTTGTTTTGGTTGTATTTACCCAGAATGCCCTTCGCTTCAGTGGATGGGTCCATTTTCAGAGAAGAGCAAATGAGGACAATGGCTATTTTTATATTTTTTTATATTAAAAAAAATACTTTTTTTGAGCTTCACAACATGTTGTAATGTTATTCCCTCATCAAGCACATACCTGTAGTGTTGCCTTGATTTTTTTCAAGCATGTTTAAGAAATCCTCTAATCTCCACAGCAACCATTCAGTTGTGCGGAACGTCTGGTTGGAACTAGCTCCGCCTTCGAGGACAAAGCTCCTCCTCAGAGCTAAAGTTGCCAAGCTTCTGTCTCACAGAGCAGCAGCCCTCCCACCCCCCGCTACTTCCCTCACTCGGCTCCTTCAGACTAGCCAGCAGAAATTAGCACATGCCTGATGGAACTGTGCATCTTCTGAGCTCATTATAGGGGCTGCCTCTCAGTGAAATGCTGGTAAAAACATTGCTAAAGGGTTAATCAAGGAGCCATGTTATGATGACTTCCTGAAGGCTGAGTTTCAAAAATAGCAGGAGTGTTTAAAGAGACAGAGGCCCAATTTCAAAGCGCTAAATTACAAAGTCAAATTTCTTTTAACTCATATTTGATATATAAAGCATTTGTATAACAACTGAAGTCAACATAGTTACTTGATTATGCTATAAAGCGATAGCATTAATCATATAATAAAGCGCCTTTAATATGCTAGGAGATCTTCAATGGAAAAAAGTGATCTACTAGTAAACTAAAAATGGGTTCTTTATGGTTTTTCAACAGAATAATAATAAAAGAAACTAAGTAATTTTAATGGTGAAGTGCTTCATCAGACACAAATTCAAACTTCTTGTGTTCCCTGACCTAAACTAAATCCTGCTGAAATCCATTGTGGTCACTTTGCAAACTGACTTATGACTGAGTTTGCATCATTCATTTATTTTCAGATTAAAACAAGCAGATTATAAAACCACAAAGAAAACAAAGCTCTTCAAAAGAAGGCTTTCTTATACTGTTCTCTTTCCCCCCCTGTGGGCTTTCAGACTCTCTGCTAAGCCTATTACCACAACGTGACCCGATTCCACTACAAGACAGGAAGTTTCTGTGTCCCGTAATTCAGGTCACACACATTTAATGTTCTGCTGCGTACGCTTTGCTCTCGCTCGCCTAACGTCAGGGTTTAGAATGTCCCCCCCGCCCCACTCTGCACCGTCTGCTCCGCTGGATCAACGTGGGACGAATCGGGCACCGATGCGTGTCGATCTGATGCGTCCAAACGACTGCGCTCATCTACTCCGAGGCAACCAGGGGTCACGACCCCGCCCTCGCCTCCTCCCTCCGACACTTTCCGGTTCAGTCAAGTGAATCGAGCAGAGATGAGCGGGGCCTGCGGGCCATGCAGACTGCAGCTTGCCATGTGTGTGGTTTGCGCGCAGCTTCCTTTCCGCTGCGACGCATTTCATTTCTAAAACTTTGCTTTTCTGAAATGGAGGATCGTGACTCTGGAGTAAGGATAATTTAATTTTTTTTTTATCAGCCATTAGCCGTTAGCCCACCAGTGCAAACATATATTCTCCATTACAACCACGGAGGCCGTTTTGAAAAACATCCACCATCAAGGAATCGTGACGCGCTAACGATTCGACCTCGAACATGTTCACCTAAATTGCCAGTTTCAGCGCGAATATTTAGTCGCCGTAACGCCAACCATGGCGGCCATCTTGAAAAATCCCCCACCATCTTGAAAAGCATCTTTGGCTGAAATATTCAATTATCTTCTTTCACTCCTGGCATTGTTTTCACAGCAACCTCGAATGAAATTGATCTTCTCAGGACATTATGTGAGAAGCTTAAAGAGGCTACACTTTTTTTTTTGCACATTTCTTTTTGCAAAACAATTCAAACTCAGGTTGGACAGAGAGAAGCTGTTAAAAAGCAGGTCTTTTCAAAGATTGGTCTGAACTTGAACTGTCCCATTCTGACACATAAACATTCCTGCATGGAAACATTTACCCGTATGTGAGGTTAAAGAGTATGGATGTTTAAATGTTACGGTACAAGGCATGCAGGCATTTATTTAACGTCTCTACAAACATTTCGTGTTCACATGTTGTCTTTATGGCTGTGTGTATGAAATGGTTTGATGACAACTGATTGGCTTGGCATGCTCTGTTAAGCTGCCATGTCAGTCCCTTGGGCCTCACTCTCTCTCACTAACACACACACACACAGCCTTTCTTTCAGCACCATATGGTGACACATCCCTCTTCTCTGCGGCAGAGGTCAGGGGTCACAACAATGAGGCTTTTTCTCTGACATGACTTACATAACAAGAGCGTGGTCTTTGTGCCACCTAATAACACGGAGACAAGAACGAGTACTTCTTTATTTCCAAGAATGTGGTTCAATTGATATCAGATTTTAAAAAAACTAAACAAAAACATTAGAGCTTACATTATTGTTCCATAAAATATATCAACCGTATTTCAGAAAGAGTGTAAGAAAGCAACAGGTTTCACATGTTACTTGTTAAAGTCGGTCAACGGTTTGATGTGGAGCACCAACTGCAGCAATTGTGAAGAGAAATCTGTCTGGGTGTTTAGGTCAGTGTGCTTCAGCGACACCAACGTCAATCATAATTTCATGATTATGACTTTTGTTTTCCAGCCATTGTTTGCATCCCGCTTCAGGTGCAGAACCGTGTTGCATTTAAAAGTTGGATTAAATGCAACACGACCGTTCTGACTGCAGACTCTTGGAGAACTATCGGACACGTTTCTGAATTATTACCGCATGTGGAAGCGGCACGAATCGGATTTTTCTTTTTAAGGTGGTGTGAACAGATCGGAACTGGTCCGTTCAGACTGCTGTAAAAAAAACAGAAAAAAAAGTCAGATTTGGGCTTCATTTGCCTGCTGTGCGAAGGAACGACTCACATTTGCTCCCAATCTCAATTCTGGCTGCTCGTATGATGAGAGCCACAAAGGTTCTATTAGGTTATCGTAAAACATGACCAGTCAGTTGGACTCTTAGTGGTTAGTAAGTTGCGGCCGTAGGTGATTCCTGGTCCAGTCGCTTTCTCTTGGCAGGCCAACACTCTCTGATTGATCGGTTTGTCTCCTGGCCATGCTGCTTAGCTAATCTTATTTTCTCATAATCATGCTTCTCTTTCCTTTTCTTTCTCTCTTCTCGTTTCTTCAGTGGGTGTAGTTTATGACCGCCTTCGTCTAATGTCATCTAATGACTGGCTATTCAAGGTTCAACAAACCTCCCTGAGTTAAAACTTTGACACATCCGCCTTTATTTGATTGTTTGCTATTACAGCTGTACTTACAGTTCCAACAAATCAGTGGTGGGCACCGCTAGCAAGAAAGTTAGCTATGCTAAAGCTACAGAGCTAATACAAAGCTATTTAGCTGAAGCTAATGCTAAAGCACTAAATTCAACCACCAAGACTCCAACATAGATGTAGAACTTGATTAAAGTGAAATTTTTACAAAACAGCCAAGTAAATTAGCGCTTTGGAATTTATCTGGAAACATTAATTTAGGTGAAGCTAAAGTGAGCTAAGCGTTTTCTCGGCAAAACGCGAAAGCCTTAAATGAAAAACTAGCTCCGTTACTAGCAGAGGTGTTTACAACCCACTGCAACGAAAGCATTTCTGCTCAACACTAGCTGTGTTCCAATTACAAATGTGCTCAAAACTTTGTCAACATTATGCTAACGTTAAAAAAAGCAACATAAATTCACAATTATGAAATTGTGTAATAAGATATGAATTTCCTGCCCTAATATTGGTTTGTACGTGGGAATACGTTTGCGTAAGGCTCAGATACTCTAAGACAGCTCTAGTGAGAGCGTATGAATAACCGCTGATGTTTTCACTGCCTCCTTTTATGCGTTCGATCCCGAGAACTCTTGCTCATATGCTAACCCTGTCGGACCGACAGCCTGGGGCTCAAGGGATCAGACCATCATTTATTAGCTCCAATCTCAGCTTTCTGGTCCCCGAGGATCCAGCTAAACCTGGATCAACCGTGAGCCGTTGCTCAACTCGGTGAACGTGCAAGGGCTCAGAAGGTATTTTGTGTAAACAATCGACCTCCATCAATGGAGAGATTCGTTAGCATTTGGTGTTAGCCGTGCGGATCCCCCGGCGTCCCACATCTGCTTGTAGTTTTCCGTTTTTCCGAGCTGCATCTGTGAACGCAGCGACGTGGGAAAGGCAGCTGTGCAGTGAGCAGTGAGCAATGAGCACGCTATTCTGTCAAGATAATTAAACCACAGGAGAATTTGCTTTGAGCCACGGCCTTCAGAATATTTGGTCAGACCCACATATGAGAAAAGAAGCTTTTTTTCCCCCCAGTCATAATATATTATCTTTTTATCTTCCCTTTATTGAAATAGTGAGACTTTGAGCAGCAGCAACTGTGGGAGTATTGAAAACTGTGATTTAAAAAAAATGTTTTTATTGTGACTTTATTAAGTGGAAAGGTTATCCAAACCAACATGGTCCTCTGTCGAAAAGTTATTATACACCCCCATCCAAACAACTGGTTGTGGCAACAAGCATTTGAAATCAGTGACAAAAAGTCTTTAAATTATTGCAAAATAATTTTTTCCACTTTTTAGAAGATTGATATTTGTAAATCAGCTACAACGTCACAGCATCGCAATCAGATGCAGCAACTTCTGAATGAAACGTTGGTGAAAAAAGAAAAGCTTTCTTAAAAGGTTAACAGAGGAGCAACGCTGTGATGACTTCCTGAAGGTGGAGTTTCAGAAAGAGTGGGAGCTTCTTAAAGAGACAGAGGCCCAGTTTGAACGTATCAAATTTCTTTTCTGTCAGATTTTGATATATGTAGCATTTTCACAACAACTGGGGGTAGTTGTGCTATAAAATGGGAAATACATCATACTGCTCCTTTAAACGAACCAAGCACATGTTTAATTACAACTAATTCAGGTCATTGTTGGCTGTCTTTGATTGATATTGAAATTTAATGATCTGAAACATTTAACCCAACCAGCATACCTAGGTGGGCCCCATATGGGGAAAAAGAGGGCAGACAATATGGGTCCCACAGTTTCCATGATGGCCTCACACGGGTTTGCTCTTGTAGGGCCACCGCCTACATGGGCCCTATATGGACAAACCCGTGTGGGGCCACCATGGAAACTGTGGACAAACCCATGTGAGACCCATATTGTCTGCCCTCCTTTTCCCCATATGGGGCCCATCTAGGTATGCTGGCTGGGTAAGTTTGAAAAAAAAAAAAAGTAAAAACAGAAGAAATCTGTAAAAGAAAAAAAAAATTTTCTTCCCTGACGCTCTGAATTCGTGAAAGTTGTCTTTGTGCACAACATGGAAGCCGGGATGATTAAAGGACGGCTCCGGTTCGTTTTAGCAAGTTAATTACATCCATGTAAACGGAGCAGATCTGCTACGGGAAGGTAGAGATGGAAACATTTTGTTTGCCCTTTGCCACGCGCTCCACCTTGGTTAATGTATTGACATGTGGCTGTGATAAACTCAGAGTTCATTTCCGAGCTGTAAAAAAATTTAGACACGGCTACCCGAATCTGAGATGACAATCAACATCTACAAAAAAAAAAGATCCGATCAGGTCATAAATGTTATTAGACCTCAATAATATTTGACATTAAAAACCAAGCTTAGTTTTTTTTTTTATGGCTTTGATAACGTACTGCAGCTCTGACCTTTTTTGTCTGATATTTGCGTCGCTGGTTTGACCGTCTGAAGGTAAACGGTGCATCGCTACTCCGGGACGTCAACACTTTGAATTTGAATGAGTTTTTAACCTTCTCTTCCACCACTTAATCTGCGCCATTGTTAAATAATCAATGGGAGGAGCAGAGTGGCATTTGGGGACGTCGCCAACAGAATTATTGAGTATTGTCTTCTGACGCTTTTGCTGCTGAAGGGGCAACATGGGAAAAAGTAAATAAGTATTCATTTTGTAGCATAATATACAGTTAGTTAAGCCAGTAGCTTGTTGACGGCGACAGGAAAACGTCGCCATCACAAAAGGAAAATATTTCAGTCACTTTTTGGCAAAAAGTCACTTATTATTTTAGGAAGATGACAAATTATTAGTGGGGATGTATGAACATATTTGAGCCTTCATGCCTTATTTTGTGAGTAAACCTCAACTCTCCATAACTGGATCTACCCTCTTTTTAAAAACAAGAATAAGGATTTAATAAGAACAATAATAATAAGATCTAACCAGCGCTACGTGTAATGCCAACTCTGCTTCCTCTGTGAAAACCGATATGCACGTTAGCGTGTCATGCTAATGTGGGTTTGTCTTAATGCATCTCGCTCTTGTAAGTCATCTTCTCCTTGGCTTTGGCAGCCCAGGGCCAATTAGCCAGATCAATGAAGGACAAAGTGAAGTGGGATCAATGAGTTGAATATTCACTCAACCTTGTGACGAGAGCTCTGTCTTAGTTAACCCCAGAGCCACGCAGCTGAACGTCAGGGTTGATTTGGACTTCTTATTTGGATCCTGAAGCAACATGTGAAGTATTTGAGCTTTTCCTCATCTTGTCTTGCCAAAAAAACAAAAAGTTCCATGTATTTTATTAGGATTTTCGGTGAAAGATTTTATAAATTCAAGAAAATTCCGTTGAGCCACATTTTCTCTGATACCCATAAATAAAATCCAGTACAAAACACACTTTTCAGATTTAGATTTTTTATTTTGGGAGTGGTGTATCCTTCACCTTCCATTTCACCGTCATAAGCTTTTTCAGCTGGTCCGTTCCCCGCCATCCTTCTCCTGAGTGTTTGTAGCCTCTGCTCCACAGAGGCAGGGGAGTGTGGGGCGTCACTCGGCGCTGTCAGGAACCATCCATCCATTTTCCTACACCCTTGTCCCTTACTGGGGTTGGGAGGGTTGCTGGTGCCTATCTCCAGCTGTCATTTCGGGCGAGAGGCGGGGTCACCCTGGACAGGTCGCCAGTCTGTGGCAGGGCAACACAGAGACATACAGGACAAACAAACATGCACACACACACTCACACCTAGGGACAATTAGAGACGAATTAACCTGACAGTCATGTTTTTGGACTGTGGGAGGAAGCCGGAGTACCCGGAGAGAACCCACGCATGCACAGGGAGAACATGCAAACTCCATGCAGAAAGACCGGGGCCGGGAGTCGAACCCGGAACCTTCTTGCTGCAAGGCAACAGCTCTACCAGCTGCGCCACTGGGCAGCCGCTGTAAGGAACCAAAACACACAAATCTGCCTTCCCACACAAAATGTGTCAATGTCACACCAGTGTGTTGAAGTAATCAGGACGTGCTGTCAGTCGCTCTTGGTGATTAAGGGTCACTGTGAAGCAATTTCCACCCGTCCGCTAACAGTCTAATCACCGTTTGAAAGCGCAGAAGCTTAGGGTACCGGAAATAGAGTTACACACCATGTTGTTTATTTATTTTATTATATTGTATTTTACTCTATTTAATTTATGTGTTAAACCATAATTAAAGGAGGCTGTTAAGAAGCACGGAAGAGCGCAAATCAACAATCAAAGCCATTTTGAAAAATTAAATCTGCACATTTTTATTTCTTTCTTTTTTTATATAAATAAAAGTACAATCACACGCAGTATGTCATTAAAAATCATGGCATCGACAGATGTAAACAGCTACACACATTCACAATTCAGCGAGGTCCTTGATACAGGCATTGGAGCGACATGCTGCCCCCTGGCGCTTGGGAGCAGCTGCGCATGCGCCGTTGAGGAGAAATTGTAGTCCGCGGTTTTACAGAAGAGCTTCGACATTGTTTGACAGCATGTTCGGATGACACACAACTTTTTATAAACTGTGCGACGCTGTGAGAGCTCCGGTGGAACCGGTATCCTGAGAAAGGAAGGAATTTAATGACCTGCTTCGACGGAAATAACACAGACGAAACAAAGCTTCCACAGGTAGGATGTATCGATAAGAGATATGCTGAGTAAGCGACGTCTGACGTAAAATCGGTGTGCGCCTGCGCATTGCCACAAGGTAGACATCGATGGCAGAACAGGTCTTTGATTTCTTAAGTGCTGCCGAGGAGGAAGCTTAGGGGACCGAAAATAGAGTTACACACTCTTGACTGTCTGGGCACTGGAGACTTAGTCCGGAAAGAAACAAAAAAACCGCCATCCCCAACTACTTCCTGTCCTCTTCTTTTTCGAGTTTTTCCCCATTGGTAACATCCGGCTGTTCATCGCGTGACTCGTGTGATGCGGGAAAAAGTGTTTCCATTGCAGTTTTGCGAAATAGATCTATTTCGATTCGGCCGAAAAAAATACACCTCATCCTAGTGCAAAAACTGCCTTTTCAAAAACGCGAGTTTTCCTTTATTTATTTATTTTTAATTGTTGCGTTTTCATTAAGCAAATGTGTTTTTGTAATTTCCATTTGAGCAGATTTATGGTTAATGTAAGAAAGGCAACCAGTGTTGCAATGTACTTTACAAATATAAAAAGAAGAAGAAGTAAATTCCATATAATGATATAAACAGCATAGAAGTTACATAATACATTCCTACTGGC
The DNA here is from genome assembly GCA_902982915.1 of Phalloptychus januarius. NCBI lineage: Eukaryota > Metazoa > Chordata > Actinopteri > Cyprinodontiformes > Poeciliidae > Phalloptychus > Phalloptychus januarius. The sequence goes on from CADWAE010000476.1 coordinate 3,509,810, forward strand.
TTTAAGAGATTTAGAGGAGCACCAAATGCAAAAAAGGTGGATTAGCAAGAGCTTGCCAACAACCGATGATGTCATCCAGGAAATGCTGCATCATTCATCTTTAAATGTTCACATGAATTAACTTTGGGGTTGTTGTTTGGTTGTTGTTTTTTTCGCACCTGATCTCTTTTTCTTCTCCTCCTTCTCTTTGTTGCAGGACTTGCCGCTGCCGCGCAAAAACAGCAGGTGAGAGTTTTACCTTTGTTTACTTCCTGTTCCACTCATCGCATCGTCTTTTCTCTCCTCTCCTTTCGTGAAACACAGTACTGCAGCACATGAATCTGGTGTGTCAGTGTGAGTCTGATACCTTGTTGGGGAGTTTCTGCTGCGTATAGTCCATGTTTGAAATCTGTGGATTCTGTCCATGGTGCTGAAAATAATTCATATTCACAGCTTATTGGTTATTAATCCATTACTTTCATTTTTTTCCACACCTACTTTTCCATGAGTTAACGCCTTCCTGGGTGTTAACTCGTTTTCACTCTATATATGAACAATAATAGCAGGGATGATGCTTAAGAATAAACAGAGAAGGAGTCAAAGTGAAGGTTTTAGTCTTAAAAACCGTCCATTATCCATCAAGCACGGTGATGGATTATGTATCTAAACTGGTTGCGATTGGTTAAAACAAGCATCCCGAAAGTTTAGATGTTTCTTTGTTAAAATGAATTTGTGGAAAATGTCGAAAAAATTTCAGAAAAATATTGAGAACTGTGGGTCAATGTGAATTTTTGAGACAAGGTATAAACTGTTTAAGTATTTTAGTTTATTTTAACTATTTTTGAGTGGAACACATGAAAAAATAAATTTTGATAGTGAAATATTTTGTTTTTCAGAGTATGAAGGATTGTAAAAGGTTTTATGGTCCTCTCAACCCTTGGAGACAGTTGTGCCACCTTGTTCTCAACATATCTAACATTTAAAGCTGCAGTATGTAATTTTTATAAAATATACGTTTCTTTTACATATTTGTTAAAACTGTCACTATGTCGTGACACTATAACATGAGACAGATAATCTGTAAAAAGATTGATCTCCTCCACCTCCTGCCTGAGGTACTATGGCCATCTGGAAAAAAATGAACCACTCCCAACCAAAAACAACCAATCAGAGCCAGGAGGGGGAGGGTTTTAGCGCTGTCGATCATCCTTCTGAACATGCTGCTAGATGTGCTAATGGAAACAACTTACTGTTCCACGACAACTGTTTATCCGCTGTCATGGGTGGCCATGCTAACTAGCTTCAGCATTCATGGCAGGCTCAAGCAGCATTGTAGCACAGTGTAAGGAGGGAGGGATGAGCGGGTGTGATTGACAGCCTCTGACTGGTTGTTTGTAGTTAGCACTGATAGAAGGCAGATTATCTGTGTCATACTGTAGTGTCATGATGTAGTGGCAGATTCAACTAATATATATGTAAAAATATTTTTTTAATATAAAAGTTACATACTGCAGCTTTAAGGCTCTCTCATACCTTATCTGAGGTGTCAAACTCGGCTCTCGTTGACCTAGCCACATGACAAAATTGTATCGTCTTGTTCATAGGAAGGATTTCTGCCATTGACTTGGATTGTCTCCAGTAGAATCTCTACCGGGCCAATCAGAAAACAGAAGGATGAGTTGTGAACGACAACTTTTCTGGTTTGTTTTAGAATTGTAGTCTGCCTGTAGTATTAGCAATGGCAACTGTAGAACGTGAACGAAGTCCTTCACTCCGAATTGGCAATGTTTCCAAATATTCAATAATCATTAACAGCCACCTCATTTGGTTCTGCACTTCTCTCTTAGCATTGGAGGATGGTTGTTTAGAGCACAGACAATTTACAGTTAGCTTCTTAGCATCGAGCTACTTGTGCATTTCATGTGCCACGGGTAAACGTTAGCAACTGGGTCAAATTTAAAATCTCAACAGAGTCCACGCCTCTAGAAAGCATCCATCCATCCATCTGGGGTACTGGTGCCTATCTCCAGTGAACGTTTCGGGTGAGAGGTGGGGTTCACCCTGGACAGGTTGCCAGTAGCAAACAGTGTAGGACAAAGCCTCGTTTGTACCAGCCTACAAAGTCCCTCCAAAGTCGATATATGAAAAGTCATATACGGACATTGCAAAGTCATTGTCTGTGAAGGAATCTGCCTCCCAAAACATAAACCTGCCAGAACAAATGTGTTTTTCTTCTTCTCTTTTTAAAGCGCTTTAAAACAAAACGCAAGAAAATAGACAAAAACACAACAACGTCAACCAAATTTGAAGCGAGTCATCTTTTAATTTGGGATTCGGCATGCTGCTCATCACATGCCGTCTCTCTCGGTCGGAGGCCATTAGTCCACCCTCTATTATGGATGAGCTGAGTGGAGTTGGCTCCTTGCTCGGTCCGCCTGCTTCATCCATTTGAGGGTGCAGCAGGCGTACAGCTTGTCTGCGTATGGAGCCTACCTCCCTATTAGCTATGCTCTCCTAATCTTCTATCACTTCAAACCCTTTCTCGTTGTTGCGTAACAATCCACACTAAGGTCGCCCTTCAGTCATTGTGATGAGCTAGCATCTCTTTACTCTGCTTCCTTCATTCATGGTGCCTTGCAGAGAGAGCTTTCAACAGAGTTGAAAGCAAAAATTGCAAAAGTACATCACAGCCTTGAGAAAATGACCCATAATCCCCTGCTGTCTTTTGTTATTCCTTTCTATAAGAGCGACCCACCCATCCTCCCTTCAGCACTCCCTCTTTCTTTCTCTCTCTCTCTTGCTCTCTCCTCCCTCCCTCACCTTTTGCTTCTTGGACTCACTTGCTCAGACACGCAGTCGCCAAAGGATGTGGGACCCACCGTATGTGTTTGAAATTTCGCCTGTGTTTTGTGTTTTGATACTCTCGCAGCGGAAATCCAGCCGGCAGCATGTTCCGACGCACTAAAAGGTACCGTAAGGGGCTGGGATATCTAATAGGGAGGATTTATTTTGTTTTGTTTTTGTGGTTTGGGTAGATGGAAGGTCAGACAGCAGTATGTTTTTTGTAAAGTCTAAGTGACACATAGACCTTGATAGTGACTGTGTATCGAAGAGGATGAGAGTATCTGATGTGTGTGAGGTAATGACCATGTGAGTTTGAGTTGCTACTATCTTACTAAAGGAGTGAAAGTGTTGATGTGGGGGATAGATGGTTTATTTTACTTGTTTTTTAAAGTTCAGTGGATCTCTCTTTCGTTTTTCTGGAATGCTGTTTTTGTGGTATCCATCCAAGCCAGTTTAATGATGAACCAGAGGAAGTGGTTTGCAAAGACTCCCACTCATAACGTCACTTTTTTTAGCATTATTGTTTTCACTGCCTGCCCAGGAATTAGAAACGGCTATACATTGTCATCGGAGTTTTTATTGGTCAACATTAAGCTAACGGGTTTATTGCTCAAGAGGTTAAGTTTAAGGAAATTCAGTGACATTGTGTAAGCTAGGAGGGACCTAGCCATGATGGCGCCTTTAAGTCTGTCATGATTCCCCGATTAAAGACACCTAATTTAAATGAATGGCCATAAAAACATGCCTGCTGAGGAGAAAATCAAACTGTGAATAAATAGAAACTGATTTTTGTGCTTGCCTGATTGTAAAGTTGCTAGCAGAAGAGGAAAATAGCATAAAAAACAGTTTCTGTTTTCATTTTGTATAGGCTAATCTCAACTAGCCTATATTAAAACAAATATCCTGCTTCATGGTGGAATTATCTAATTGTAGTTTGACCAGTCAACGTAGATTTGGAACTAGACGTGAACAAATATAGTCTAAAGTCATAACCAATCTTATACAGCAGCCTTCCTGTGTCCTGCATTACGCGTCGTCAATTTAAGCTAGCAAGATATTAGCGCTTTTGTGGGTGGTGTACTTTGCTAATAATACTTACAAAACAGAAATTAAATTTTAAAAAATAAATTTGGATAAGGATGAAAATACATAAATTTTTTAAATTGTTTTGAGGTCTTTGTTTTCTAGTGCTCCCTCCCTACCGCCACCACCACTTTCGTGTTAGCAGGCTTAGCAAGGAGTCCGTTTTTATAAACGAACTCAAGGAGGATGACTTAATTTAAATGCTAACATTTTATAAATGTATTACTATGGTAACACCTGTATAAAGTGCAGTCTGTGTTAACAACATTTTCTAATAAACCTGGAGGTTTTATTCAGACTAGTGAAGACACTTGTGAATGTGTTAGCATGTTGACTTTGCTTACATCTAAGCTAGCTTAGCTGGAGCTAGTAAAGCTAGGGTTTCTGTAGGTCGGTGACAAGCTGTCAGTACTGAAGGGATCTGCAAATGTACACAGGGATTTAGGTGAGACATAGAAACATAACAGAGGAATAGCAAGGTTCTTAAGTCTTTTTTTTTAATATAGGCTAATATGTTTTGTCATCATGAGCGTTTGGCCCCAGTTCTGACGTCTTGTCTGGTTTGACTCTGATTGATGTACTTTATGGAAACATGGCTTTGGTGACTCATATGGAGATATTCCTGGCCCGGCTTCAGGTTGACCGAATAACAGTCAGCTAATGATTACATGAGTCAGATGGAACGAGTAAAAGATGGATTTTCCTGAAGGCTGACTTTTACGCAGAGGTGCTTAGGCAACGGTACGCGTTAAAAAAAAGCAGCGACCATAATTTAAATTACAATATGAAACACATTAACCAAGCGCGTAATTTATATTTTTAATCTCTTTAATTTCAACTATGTGAAACTAAAGCTGACATTCAAGCTCCAGGGGTTTCCTCTTCGGCTCCTTCACCAGTGGACGTCCTGCTGAGCTTCTGAGTGACTTCATTGTTCCCGGTTTGTGAGAGATTGCTGAAGCCCACCTGTGGCCTGACGCACAATCAGAAACATGGACGCCTGAGCTGCTTTACTGCCTGAAATGATGTTCAAATCCAGCGTGATCTGTAAAAAAAAAAAAAAAAAAAAAAAAGTCACTATGAGTTGTGGGAGTCCGTTTCCATTTATGAGTTTATTTTTATACGGCCCAATTATTTTTGTTCCATTTGCAATGTTTGTCCTTAATTAGGCTTTATCCATGTACAACAATAACATGAAACAGAGATGTATGCAATTTAACATATAAATATAAAAGTTTGTAGCATAAGATCAATTAATATCCAACAATACAGAAAAACATAATACAATCCCTTCAAAGTATTTAAAAAGAAATAAGAAATCTCATTATTCGTTATTACACAATTGCTACTTTATGCTTCTGTTTAGTTTCACATTGTCTATACATATGCAAGTCAGCTTCTGCACCTCTGCAGTACATCTTGACAAAATTCTCAACTTTTTAATGTTAATAACATTATTGAACTTCTTTAATAATTTGCAGATTACCAAATAAAAGATAGAACACTGTAGGAAAAATAAATAGAGTTTTTTGTTGTTGTTTCATGCATCTGGAAACCTTCACCAAGCGAATACTTTATAAAGTAAAAAGAAGTGGACCAAGAATTGAGCCTTGTGGTGCACCTGCAGAGATTGTAACCATAATCCAAAACCTGCTTATGACAACCTGATGTTACAATTTGTAATAAATAATTTAAATCACTCAAAGGTTATTGAAGAAGAAATATTGTCGTATCGTTTCAGAATGAGAATATCACAATTTAACGTGTCAGACGATTTAGCAGCGTAAGGAGTTTAAAGAAAAGACTAGTGACAGTGAAGGAAACTGACAGGGAAATTCAGACGATTGTAAAATAGTAAAATGGTATTTTTTGTATATAAAAACAAACAGATGTTATAATAGGAAATAAAAATCCGTGTGTGTGTTTGTCCCTCGGGTGCTGAGGCTCATGTGTGCTGTGCATCTGTGGAAACAACACAAACACAAAGACATCACCTTCATGCAGCTTTTTTTTTTTTCTTTTGTGTGTGGGGGCACGCGAGGGGGTGTGCGTGTGTGTGTGTGTCTGCCACAGATCTTCCACACACCTAAATGCTAAATGTTCACATTCTCTAATCATAAACACTCCTGGACTTTAACTAAACAAGCCGAGCAGTTAGCTGTAAACCAAGTGTGTGTGTCACGCTAAGTGCTGCCGCTTTCCTCCCAAGAGAAGCCCGGCGCTTAATGGCGGATCTTCCATTACTTAATGTTTCCAGTAAAGGTCTCTGCCTTCTTCTCTCCAGCAAGATTCTGTTTGTTTCTGAGATTTTTTTTTTTCTACACTGAAAAAAAAGTTTCTTTGAACAAACTTTAAAAATATATATATATGTATAATTTGTTACAGCTAATTTTATTGGTTTTGCTCATGCTGTATTTGATTTTAAACCTATTCAAATTAGAGAAAAAAATTTTTTGCGTCAGTAGCAGCAGCTCGAACAATCCATGAAATATACTTTATCATTTATTTTTAAATGAGAAGAACTGTACTCTGGATTTTATTCCACCGAACATTTCCAATCGTCACAAGCTGTGGTTATACAGTTAGATGATAATCTTAAAAAATATATGTTCTGGAACGTTCCGATCCACAACCGCACGGCATTCTGGGAGACGTAGGCAGAAGAAAAAGCTTCACCTGCTCGACCTCTCACGGCCAGCTCAGCAAGATCGGTCCCATCAACTAACTTGCTCGCTTTTTGGTTACCTAGCAACAACCCGTCGAGCGCCTTGCGCAGCAACAGTTTCATGTTTTCCCGCCGTCTTTCTGAACTGCTTAAAAATACAAAATAACAGCGCTGAGTGAAAACTACAACAGGAAAAGTCACGCCGCCTGTTTAGTCGTATTCCAGCCTCTCTAAGTTCTCATCTTTGTTTTGTTTCGCTTTGCTTATTTCCGTTGCTGCCAATCTTTGTCACAATCACAGTTTATTCTTTCAAACTCTTTCATTTCCTGAGGGGAAAAAAATCGCAAACCTTTTTCCAAACTCGTGTCCTAACGCTACAGTTTGCTGCCAGTTTCCTCTTCCTGATGCCGTTTCACATTGTGCCACCATTAGGTCATTTCTTATGTTCGCCCTCTTCCTCCTCCTCCTCCTCCTCCTCTTCCTCCTGTGCTCCCTGGTTGGCATTCTCGGCGGTCTCCCCGAAGCTCCCTGCGTAGCAACAAGCCGTCACGTGAACGCTCCTTCTTTCCTCCACCGCATCCTCCTTCGGGGCTTTTAAAGGGCTGGTGATTTTTTTTTTCTCTCTCCTAAACTAAATGAGCTAAATTTTTGATTTTCAAACCAAATGTTCTTTTTTTTTTGTTTGTTTGTTTAAGCTTCTCCTTTTTTAACCGTCGTTTGTTCCTGCAGCCGGTGCTTTATGGGTCCGTCTGGTTTCTGGAGAAAGAAATCTGGGCCGCGTTTACTTGTTTTCGGTTGAATGAACAACACTTTTAACCTTTTCCGACACAGTTTTTTGTTCTCCTGTTTGTTCCAGACAAGCCTTTCTCTCGTTCTCCATTTTTATTTATTTATTTTTGCTTTATCATTCTAACATCAGTCCAGATCTCTGGGCTACAAATCATTCCTAAGTACGTCAAAGTGCTTTTCTTGCTGTTTTTATTGGGGGGTTTTTTATCTTAACCGACCGTCCGGTGGAAAACAGGCCTGGGGCTTAAAATTTGCAGCTGGCATCCGCAGCGCTCGGTCTGAATGTTTGCCACTCTGTTCTGAGAGCCTTTCATTATTTGGCTCAAGGACAAGCACTGTGGGTTGTCAGCCGGTTTCTATTGGCAGTCCATTATATAAGAGTAGCTCTTCTGCATTACTCTGTTTTTTTTTGTTGTTTTTTTCCCCCGTGAAGAAGTTTATAAAAGTTAAAGAAGCGAGGTTGAATATGCTTAGAATCCCTACTAATTGTTTCTCCCACCTAGAACAGAGGCGTCCAAACTTTTTGTCACAAATTGTCAAGTCAAAAGTGCCACTGAGAAAATAAAATAATAATAATAAAAAAAATAGATAAAAAGAAGTAAGCTTTTTTTTTTTGTGCATAACATTTTTATTTTAGATCCAAAGATTGAAAAATAATTTAGCACGTTTGCTTCTTTCTTAATGTTTTTTATTTTTATTTATTTTTTTAGCTCCATTAAACAAATTTTTATTTTTACTTTAATAATTTAATTTTGTATATAGTATATTTATTATTTAATATGATTTTTTTTTACTTACCATCAAATTTTTTTTAACAATTTCACATCATTTTTAAAAAGATTTTTTAAAATTTTTTATTCATACATTGATTTATTTGCTCCTCCTGCTCAAAAAAAGTTTAATAAATACCAAATACACAAAAAATAAGAATATAAAAGAAAATATGACGGTAAGTTTAAAAAAAAAAGTAAATAAATAAATGCACAATGTGAAAAATATGAAATATAATAAAAAGATTGGAACTAGACTTAAATAACAGCTATGATGCTACATGAATACTTTAGAAATTAATAAATATTGATTTATGAAACACTTTATAATGAAATAAGTTGGGAAAATTCTTATTTTTTCCATTTATTGTATGCAATATTTGGTAGATGAATTATCTTATCATTTATTTCTATGAGTGAGAGTCAGATTATTGTAGCTCTGATGTGATTGGTTGAATATCAGCACCTGATTTGGTAGAACAGAAGCTCCGTCCTGCACTTTTCTCCTCGCCTCGTTTCTTCTGTGTGTAATGTCAGCTCCAAGGAGACGCGCCGGAATGACTGAGGAAATTAAATTCCCTTCATCACTGCCGTCTCGGAGCGAGCCGCGCCATTTGTGCGGGTCGCCGTCTTCCGCTCGCCCGCTCAGCAAAATATCCCAAGTAAACTCTGCTGGTGGAACTTCACACATGTTTTTCCTTCCCCTGTTGTTTTATTTTATTTTTTTTTTTTTTTTGCAGTTGCCGCACGAGCAACAGGAAGAGCCTGATCCTGACGACCACGTCCCCCACGCTGCCTCGCCCGCACTCCCCTCTCCCGGGTCACCTCGGTACGCTCACGGCCTTAAAGCTGCAGGATGTATCTTTTATTTTTTTAAATTTATTTATTTTTTTACATATTTGTTAAAACCGCGTCACTATGTTGTGACAGTATAAGACGGATAATGTGTGAAAATATTCAGCTCCTCCACCTGCCACTGTTGCCATCTGAAGAGAAATGCACGGCTCCCGGTCAAAACCCGACCAATCAGAGTCGGGAGGCGGGACTTGGCGCTCTCGATCAAGCTTGGGCATTTGCTGCTAAATGTGCACATACTCATTTAGCAGTTTGCAGGAAATTCCTGAAAGTTCCAGGAAAATAGCTTATCCACAGTCATCAGTGGCTATGCTAACTAGCATTAGCATTTCTTGTAGACTCTGTTTTTGGGAAGCGACTGTAGTGTAGTGGGATCAAAGATTGCGACCAGCATGTACACAAGCTTGATTGACAGCGCTAAGCCCCTCCTCCTGGCTCTGATTGGTCGTTTCTAGTTTGCACTTGGAGAAGACAGAGGAGCGCAAGTTGTTTTGCAGATTATCTGTTGTCATATTAACACTTACGTGACACAGAGACAGCTTGTTAGTTTCATCAATGTGCTCTGCCTCAACAGGCCCTCTGAGGACATTCATGAACTTGATTTGGTCCCAAACGAAAATGAGCTTGAGCCGTCTGGCTCGGTGAAATCGATCTGCGATGTCGTCCTTCAGCGGATCAATAATAGATGTTTCAACAAATCCAGTTAGTTTGCAAAAAAAGAGGACACTTTCTTTTGGATCACGTTGTTAGTATTTCTATCACACCAGTTCTCTTAGGAACTTGAACTGTCAAAATCAACAATATGCGCCTTAAACTCCCATTGGTTTCTCAATCATTTGTCCTATAAAGATTTCCGTACCAACTACGACAACATCGCCCGTTTTGATCGACAGGTTTAGCGAGCGTCACAGGATAAGACGTCCCCCCCGCCCTCCGTTGCTCTGTCCTCTGTGACCTTCTCTGACTCTTTGTTTGCTTTTTTTCCCTCGCTGTCCCCTCAGGAAGCAGCCCCCTGGACAGCCCCAGAAACTTCTCGCCGAGCAACCCGGCACACTTCTCCTTCGCTTCCTCCAGAAGGTCTGACGTCTCCGTTCCCGTCATTAGACTGGAATGTCATGAAAAATTCAATTTCACCGTAGTAAAAATATCTTTTTGTCGTTGTTGGTTTTTGAATTATTTTTTTCCTGAATGCAATGACATACAACAAAATCCATCCATCCATCCATTTTCCTTCACCCTTGTCCCTTACTGGGGTCGGGAGGGTTGCTGGTGCCTATCTCCAGCTATCTTTTCGGGCGAGAGGCGGGGTCACCCTGGACAGGTCGCCAGTCTGTCGCAGGGCAACACAGAGACACACAACCATGCACACACACACTCACACCTAAGGAGAATTTAAAAAGACCAATTAACCAGACAGTCATGTTTTTGAACTGTGGGAGGAAGCCGGAGTACCCGGAGAGAACCCACGCATGCACAGGGAGAACATGCAAACTCCATGCAGGGAATTGAACCCAGAACCTTCTTGCAGCAAGGTAACCGCTCTACCAACTGCGCCACTGCGCTGCCCCAGATGTATATCATATATCTAAAAAAACACAAGGCAGACAGAAGTCGGTTCAGCTTAGAGAGAAACTCTTCAGATGCGTCTCAGAGGACCAGAGGTGTCAGTCTGTTGTTGTTAGCGGTGTCACACGTCCTGCGGCGTCGCAGGCGATCGCAGCACAACAAGCCGAGTCGTGTACAACCGGACGGCCTGGTCACAATCACAGCACCTCTGTGTTCACTCAGCCTGCTGCAGTGTTGAGACAAGAAGGCTTCATGTGTGCACCGCTGTCAGTGTGTTCACATTACGGTTCATTTAAATCAGAGCTCATGTTAAATGAGTGAAAATGAAATGAATAGTAGGGTCATTCTGCGATCCGATTTTAGTCGGTGGTTTCAGCAGAGATACGTTCAAATATATATATTTTTAATTGAACACTTACACGGATTTAGCAAGTTCACTTTGTAAAACGATCTCCGTTATTATTTGATTGTCGTGTTGCCACGGTTACAATCCGACGCTACCGGTTTAATATTTTCTTGTGTTTTGAGCTCAGCTTGCTTACAAACACGTGTCGGCAAGTAACAACCAATCATCTGGGATTGATTTTTTTTTTTATCTTTTTTTGGCTCGGCCAATGAAATTGAGCCCCTTATCCCACATTCGTGAAATTTCTTTGACACCAATAGGTATTTGTTGATGTGTGGCACTGAAATACATACATGGCAGCTGTTGCTCTTGCAGTTTTCTACTGGAAGTCGAGGCGACTTACGATGAACGAGCAAAGAAACTTTTTAATGAGATACATGCCGAGATGCTTTCTGAAGTCAGAGATGTGCGTGAGGGAGTCTACTTACACCGACTGCCGTCGTTTGCTCTCGGTCAGACGCGGAGCTGCCAGTGGAGACGCGAGCAGCTCGGCTACTACTTCATCCTCATTTGTCAAATCTTCCCGCCTGCCTGTCACTGTTCGACTGTAAGCTCAGTAAACGAGCGGCCGGTCCTCGTTTCACTAAGGAGAGGTTGCGCGGAAAAAACTACATTCAGAATAACTCGTTTGTTTGCTGTGTAATTTTGTGTGGCGGTGTACAATGTGAGGTTGTTCAAGACTTTAGAGCAAAATATAGAAGTGTTGCTAGAGCGTTTTGACATTGCATCACATGACAACGTTTGAGTTCAATGTATTTATTTTTTCTGTTTTAAAGCAACGCAAAAAAAAGCCTGATTATGTAGCTTGATAATCAGGGACAATGCAAGAAAGAAACACATTTCTTTAGCTCCCTAGATACTCTGGTTTGCAACATATACTATGTTTGCATACAAGAAAATGTTTTTGTTTTTTTTTCTTCAATTTCCTCTTTAGGAACTCTTTAAACAAACATTGTATCATTTTTACAAAGAAAAAATAGCCTGTTAATTCAATGCAGCAAATCGCCTTTAGATTGATTCTGATTAGCAAATAGACACACGATCCCACCTGCTGCAGGACTCTTTTCCAGGTCTGACTCAAACCTAAGTTTAATTGACAATCCGAGGCGACACCTGAAAATGAATCACCTGCATCCAATCTGATTAAGCTAGAGTTATTTTCAAAAGACGAATCAGTCAACATTTCCGCCTCTGGATGTCTAACGCTTGCAGCTACCAGTGCAACGAAGTGGGCGAATCCAAAATATGAAAACTAACTTTTTAGTGTTTTATTTCCAAAACATTTCGGTACAGTTAAGTTGTGCATTCAAAAATTTAATTAAGGTTGTAATTGGCTCCAATTTTGACAACGCTGAAATTTGTGTTTCCTGCAGAGCGGATGGCAGGAGGTGGTCTTTGGCGTCTTTACCCTCCTCTGGATATGGCACCAACACTCCCAGCTCAACGGTAAGAACCTTTTCTCCTACCTAATCCATCACATTCCAGTTGTTGGAGACTTTCTTGAAGCAAAGAGCAAAGAGGTTGATACTAACCAACCAATAGGGAGAAGCTGTCGCCTGATGCTACGCTGCCCCTGCTCATTACCATATATTTATTGAAATATAATTGAAAAAGAATGAATGAAAATGGAAAATTTAAAAAGAATAAATGGAAATGGAAAATTGGAAAAGGATTCATGAAAATAGGATAAATGAAAAAGAGAGAAATGGAAAAAGAAATTAATGAAAAAGATAAATAGAAAAAGAATAAATGAAAAATAAATAAAATGGGAAAATGAAAATATTTATTTATTTTACCCATTTATTTTTTTTACTCATTTATTAATTTTCCCTCTATATTTATTCATTTAATTTTGGTTGAAACGGGTCTCCATATGAGCCAACCAAGCATCTTTGAATGACTCATTTCTCCAGGACTGAGTGAATCGAAATATTGATTCTTTTCACGGCCCAAGACTGAATGCTAAACTTGGGGAGTTACGACTCGGATGGGCAGTCGTGTGGTATTTCCAACAGGGCTGAAGCGATTAATCATGATTGATCGCGATTAATCGCGATTAATTTATTACTGTCAACTAATTTAGTAATTGTTTCAGACGAAAAAACGCCATATTCTAAAAACACAACACAGCCACAGCAGTAAATAAGTAAATATTGTAGTATGGCCATGCATTTTACATTTTTGAGATTTTTCTGTAATTCTATTTGACCAAAAACAGTGAAGATTTAAGTGGTGGAGTGAAAAATGTGCAGAATACGGCAATTTTTTTCATCCCAGAATAATCAACTGCTAAAATAATCATCGTTATTTGCAGCCCTAATTTCTAACTAGCAAAGTGGGAAAATCCCACTTCCGCGTGCAGAGAGGACACACCATAAATCTGTACTGACTCATAAAACTGCCAGGTCTCTCCGGAAGAATTGCCTTCATAATCAAAGCACGCAGACTTTACAGTCAAATCGAAGCTGCAGTCATTCTGGCGCCCGGGGTTTGTGCGCCCTTTGCCCGTTGGAGGTAAAACCACAGCGAGCTTGTGACAAACAAAAGAGTTGCAGTTCACCGCCCTCCCATTTTGAATTAGCCTGTCGCTTTTGATGAATCGGCGATCAATCCCTTGGCGAAACGAATAATTGGACGAGGTCCAGCGTCTCTGCTCTGATGAGGCCGAACAAATTAGCGGCCATATGAATATAAAAAAGGTTGGCGATTGGTGAGTTCGGCTCCGAGACTAACAGGAAGGCTTCAGTGACGTTTCAGCCGTGGTCTGTCATCCTGCCGTGGGGGCTGCAGACGCTGTAATCATACACCTTTCAAAGCCTCGTTTATTTTGCCTCCTTCCAAGAACTGTAGCTGCCGCTCATTTTCTGGCACGCCATTTCTCTAATCTCCCCCATTCGGGCCGCGTCGTGTTCTGCCAACTCTTACTCTCTTTTTCCTCCATTTTCTTCTTTTTCTTCTCTGCCCATCCAGTCGTCCAGCTCCTCTCAGGAGCGGCTGCACCAGCTGCCCTCCCAGCCCACCATGGACGAGCTCCACTTCTTATCCAAGCACTTTGGCAGCACCGAGAGCATCACGGACGACGACGGGGGCCGCTGCTCCCCGCACATGCGCCCGCGCTCCCGCAGCCTCAGGTCAGATAGAGACAGTAGTCCGCTGCCAAAAACACCCGCATCCCCTCCCTCCGGTTTGTTTCTCTCTCTCTCTCTCAATAACGTTCCGGAGTGAACAGAATGCTAAGTTGCTTCGCTGTTAAGAAATAGGAGAGCAGTGCTTGTTTACATCAGTCAAGGCTAAGCAGCAACTGACGTCAGAATGCGAATGAGGCGAAACGCTGCTGCGACTGCTGAACATCACAAACCTGTCCTCCCTTCTCTGGTCTCTAATATCGTGGATCACAGGCTTCTGTGGCTCTTATTGGGATTTTATTCGCCAGACCAACAGATTATCGCATCCTTGTATAGTGAAAGGAAAATTATGGATTTGTTTTTCTTTCGTATTTTCTTTACAAATGAAAATCTGTAAGTGTGGCATTCATTTAGATTCAGTGTCCCAAAGTCAGTACTTTATAAAACTACCTTTTGCTGAGCTCAACCAGTTTGTTGTTAACATTTCCAGATTATGTTTGTTACAAAATATCTTTTTTTTTAATCTTCCTGAACATGAAAACGTGGAAAACTGAGATGTTTGGTTTGAGACAAGAGAACATATTCTTAAAAAAATGTATATATATATATATTTTTTGAAAGCACGCATTACAAAGTTAAGCGTAGCGATTAATCGTGATTAATCACCAGCGCTAGTGTGGTTAATCTGATTACCTTTTAATGGACGAACACAGATTCCTGCCACGCCACAATGTTCTCCCTCCATTTTAAATGATCCACATTTTTTTGTAGGTTGATCGATCGCCACAAATCACAGTCAAGTTAACTGATTTTATGGTTGTATCAGCAACAATTTGGCCTGGCAATGATGACTAGAGCTGTTTTAATCCTGACTTTGATCTGTTTCTAACCTTAATATTTAAATATTTTCACGATTAAAGGTTATAAATGACAACATTAGCCATTCAGAACGCTGTAGGAGATTTCAGATCTAGGTTTTTTTGTAAGCCTTTGTGCTAATGGTACTTGATTACGATTTCTCTGCAACAATAAGACGGGAGGAATTGAATCCGTAGTTGTGTTTTCATTAAGTCATGAGTTTTTTCTGCCATGAAAATTTCTGTCAGAGGTGTGTGTGTGTTTGTGTAGACAACACAAACACACACATACAGACAATGACTGTATTTCTCACCAAGAAATACAGTCGTGCTAGCACGCTAGCGATTAGCGTGCTAGCACGATATAAGCAGCATTTCCTTTTTCTGCGTTCTTTCCAAAATGGATATTCCAACCCTGACTCTAAGTTGTCCAAAAAGCTAATAGCTTTTCTAGTTCCAAAAAAACAACAACGACACAGAAAGGTTTAAAGATTATAACAGCCACTTAGCTGTTATCTGTAGAAAGTTTATCTAACTCCCCGCCTGAATAACTGCGGACGTCTTCGTCTCTCCTGGCAAATACATTTCTTTTGAAGTATCTTGTCACTCATTTACTGCCCTTATAATAAAAAAAGCTAACTTTCGCTGACTCCTTTCCTTGGCAAAGATTTTCACACTGAAGAAGATAGCGTCAGACCCGATGAAGCTAAAAGATAAGTTCTGGACACCGGCGAATTGCTGTAACATTTCAAGGTGTTTTTCCGTCTTCCAGCCCGGGACGCTCCTCTTCCTGCTATGACAATGAGATCGTCATGATGAACCATGTGTACAAAGAACGGTTTCCAAAGGTAACTCTCGCGTATTCCACGATACATTTGTTTTTCACTAGAGAATAAAACCAATTGTAATTGGTTCTGTACCAACGTAATTGCTTTATCTTGAAGCAATAAGGCAGGATTTGAGCATGACAAATCCCATAAAACACACATCCTTCCTGCTTGAACAGCAGGCATCCAGTGAAGGGAGCTCAGCCTCTGATAAAACCAGATAAAATCATATGAAGTGATGCTGCAAATGCTACTTGTTCAGGGAGAATATTAAGTTTGCCTCCTCTGCCATGGCTTCGCAGTGGCGCGCCTTAAAGGGGGTATGCGGGGGCCATGGACCCTTTCTAAAAATTGTCGGCCCCCACAGAGAACAATGTCGAAGGCATACAGAGTCATCAAGACAAACTGTAAATGTAAAACCCGATAAATATTTGTACAATTAAGAATAAAATGTAAAAAAAATTCAATATTATGAGTAAAGAAATCTTATAAATTTTTTTTTTTTTTCAAACATTCTGCCTTGTGTTTTCTGCCTGATGTTAACGTCAGGAGGAAGTGAGCTGAAAGCTTTTACCGTGATAAAAATCACACTGAGGATTCGTGCCAAGGACTTCATCAGTAACAGAAAAGTCCTATTTTTTCATAAACATTGATTAGCAAAAACAGACATTTTTTTTTTTTAAACCGTGTCTCGGGTCATTAATTGTTCCTTTTGTTATTCTCCACGTTCCGCTCCTTCGGTTCGTTGCCGCCAGGCCACGGCGCAGATGGAGGAGAGACTGGCTGAGTTCACCCACGCCTTCTCGCCCGAGAGCGTTCTTCCTCTGGCCGACGGAGTCCTCAGCTTCATCCATCACCAGATCGCCGAGCTGGCCCGAGACTGCCTGGCCAAATCACGCGAGGGTCTCATCACTTCGGTCTACTTCTTTGAGCTGCAGGAGAACCTGGAGAAGCTGCTTCATGATGTGAGTTCAGAATAATCAGCTGGCATGCAACTAGTAAAAAAAAAAAAGATCTTATCGAGTATTTCGTAAAAGCTTTCTTTGTGCTGTTTCGTTTTGTAATGTTACAAATGTAAACTTTCGTATAATGTACAAGGATCTTATATTGTAGAGCAACACACAGTGGTCCATGACTACTTTACGAAGAGGAAAATTACAATGGTGTAAATTTCCATTAAAAAAAATTCTGATATTTTTTAGATTAATTTCTGACGTTTTCTAGAAAACAAAAACCTTGGAAATTTCTGAGTTTAAGAAGTTGAAAATCTGCGAGGGAAAACTGACATTTTATAGATTCATTTCAGGAATTTTCCAGAAACATCAGAGGAATTTGAAAGTTCGAAAAGTTGAAAATTTGCTCGGGGAAAACTCCAAAATTTTGAGAAGGTTTTTGACTTTTGAAAATTTGCACGTTTTTTCACAAAAATGTCAGAGTTTTTGTTTTTTATATATATCTGCAATGGCCCTAATATGGCATTATAGAAAAGAAGTGATTCATATATCCTTGTTTCACTTGCTAATAAAAATAAGAAAATTATGGGATGGGGTCATGCAGTTGCAGTGGCACAAAAAAGTGCTCACCCCCCTTCCTGATTTCCTTGGTTTTTTCTTCGCATGTTTTCCACACGTTTTATTTGGGGTCTGCTGACTTCTGCTCATAGTTTAAAATGTGATGCACAATTTGAAGATCTCACTGTTCCACAAAATCCAGATCCCTTAGCTCTTTCTCTTTTGCTCTTACTTTTCTTTTCATCCCTCCTGTTTGGTCGTTCCTTTCTTTTCTTCTTTTTGCGCAGGCTGCTGTATTTTAAGTCTACATTTAGCGAGTTTGTGCCACTCTCTCTGTCTCTGTGCTCCAGGCCTTCAAGCGCTCTGAGAGCTCTGAAGTAGCCTTTGTGACGGAGCTGGTGAAGAAGCTTCTGATCATCATTTCCCGACCGGCGAGGCTCCTGGAGTGCCTGGTGAGTTTCATTTAACCGCGGAGATCTAAGGCCTTCTTTACAAGGCGTCTTCCAAGGGGGGCTCGAGGTGGAAATTGATTTTTCTCGAAATCAACACGAGCACGTGTGTTGATTTCTCAGCCCATTACTGGTTTTTAAGTACCCTAATCTATCGTGCACGAGGAGAGGAGAGGAAAGGCTTTGGAAAATCAAAAAACGGGGGAAGACCATAGGCAGGAGGCTGTTTGTGTAGCCAGAGAAGACATTTGCATTTAGATTAAAATTCATCTTGCTGCCGTGCAGCTAATTCCAACAGACCTGCTGATTGGCTGCTTTCCAGCCTGAGCCGGTCGGGCCGTGACTGTGGCGTCGGTTGAGGAAAGCCTTTATCCATGGAGCGTTGTGTTTCAACGCTGCAGCCCTGCAGAACGCGCTCCACGCCGGGTTGGTTTTGGATCGGCAGTCGAAAAAGAGCAACAACGCGGTGACGAATTGATCACACAAATCACACGCTCGCGACTTATTAGCACTGGCGCATTTGTGCGGAACCGTTTGTGTTGGCGAGGCATTTCAAATCTTGCTAATGAGCTTAAAAAGTAAATGAAAACCCGATATTTATCTCTTCCATTGCATGAAATCGTCCCGCATAATTTGAGCTCCGGCCTAAATTCACAGGGGATTCAAATACATTTAAGTTTAACTGTATAACGTTACAGGAAATTGATTTCAGAAAGCTTTGAGTTTGTCACTCTTTAGTGATACTATAGACTGAATGAAAGAATGTCTGCAAGTTTACTGAGCGGCTCTGGCCCCCAGGAGTTTAACCCAGAAGAGTTTTACCATCTCCTGGAGGCGGCGGAGGACCATGCCAAGGAGGGTCACTTGATGAAAACTGACATTCCCCGTTACATCATCAGCCAGCTGGGGCTGACCAGGGACCCGATAGAAGGTCGGGGACCAAAAGATTGTTAAAATAAAAAAATACCCAGTTTGGAACGAGAATGACTGACAACTGACTTGTCTGTCGTCAGAAATGGTGAACCTGGATAGTTACGACAGCGAGGGACCAGTAACGCCTGAAACAGACGACTCCACAGAGGTGAGGCCAAAATGCTTCCTCAGTTCTGCTGAACAGCTTCCTGGTGTTGGAGGACCTGCTTGAGATCGGAAGGAGGGAGGTCAAGTTAGTGGATGGATGGATGGATGGATGGATGGATGGATGGATGGATGGATGGATGGATGGATGGATGGATGGTTCCTTCCTTCCATCCTTTACACTGTAAAGACATTTTCTGTCCCGTCTTAGAATGTATCCTAGCAACATTCCCTTTCAGTCACTTCTCATATTTCCATACAGCAAAGGGTTTGCTGGGAAAACTGCTTTTGTATTCATGAAACATTTTTGCACGGAGAAGCTAATACATTAAAAAGAAAAAAAAGAGGCATCTGTTCTAGAATTTCCCCTCTTTTTATTTCCCTCAGACCTGTTTGATTTAGTTTAGTTCCCCGTTGTCCCCTTTCCTAATGACTCTGCATGGAAGCAACCAATTAAGCTAATTCCTGCTGGCATTCAGAAACCTGGGCTTTCCTTTCAGCATTAGGCAAGCTTCCAACTTCAAAAAAAAAAGAAAAGTTTTTTTGGGTTTTTTTTTTTACATTCTGACTCAACATATTTAGCATTTATACAAATAATTTCTGCTCAGCCTGAATCCCATCCACCACAGCAGCTGCTCCTTTATCCACAGGGAAAGATCAGAGCAATAAAACCTCCGGGAGAGGCAGACTTCCAGACCATCAAGCTGATCAGTAACGGAGCGTACGGGTAAGCAGCTCAACGTAGCATCCCCCCGTAGCAGGTCTGCCTTAAACAGAAGTGAACCAGGCATGGATGCTGTGTGTGTGTGTTTACATGTGAACCAGCGCCGTGTACTTGGTGCGCCATTTGGAGACACGCCAGCGGTTCGCCATGAAGAAGATCAACAAGCAGAACTTGATCCTGAGGAACCAAATCCAGCAGGCGTTTGTGGAAAGGGACATCCTGACGTTTGCAGAGAACCCCTTCGTCGTCTCCATGTTCTGTTCCTTCGAGACGCGCCGCCATCTCTGCATGGTCATGGAGTACGTGGAAGGTGAGCGCTTGGAGACACAGACCTGGATGTACGAGCGTTTGGAAGCGTCTGAGAAAGAAATCTGGTTATGTAATTAGTTTACAAACTATTTGTAAGGGCTTCCAAATTTGTCTGTAAAATTTTGACCCGTAGCAACATCATTTTTAGGGAGGAACCAATTTGTTTCAGACATGTAGATGCGTCTGTACTATTCATTCTTCTTGTACTGTAAGATGCATAAAAAACATGCATAGCCAAATCAGTTAGATTTTATGCAATAGAGCAACAGATAAATACTTAACTGTGTGGCGGAAGGGAAATTGCATATTTTAAAATATTGTGGTTATCTTTTTTACCCGACTCACTGCTAAAATAATAAAAAAAAAACTTGCAGAGAAAACGTTTTCACAATTCCCAAACATGGATTAAAAATATTCTGCTATTAGAGCAGAATAATCTAGTCCAGGTTTGAAGCGTCTACGTGTTACGTTTTTTTTTTTAACTAGAGTCAATTAAACATCCTGAAGGCAGTGAGAAATTAAGCGCACTCGCCCTTTAGTCATTTCCCGAATCGGAAAACAACTTCAAGCTTCGTGGGTTTGCTTCGTTTGACAAAGTGCAGAGTGAAAATGAACCAGCAGCAACTGAAACTACAGCAAGTTTCAGTTGCTGTAACTTTGGCCTCCAATCGAACCGAGTCTACGGGGGGAGTACCAGGTGTGAATCCTCCCTGAGAGAGACTGAAGACACTCAGGGCTTTCTGTTTGCAGGAGGAGATTGTGCCACTTTGCTGAAGAACATCGGGGCTCTGCCTGTGGAAATGGCCCGCATGTACTTCGCAGAGACGGTCCTCGCCCTGGAGTACCTGCACAACTACGGCATCGTCCACCGAGACCTCAAGCCTGACAAGTAAGGTGGAGCAGCTTTCACCTCGAAGCGCGGCTGAAGCGCTGAAGATGCTTGATTGTGTGGTTTCCATTCACAGCCTGCTAATAACGTCAATGGGACACATCAAGCTGACTGACTTTGGCCTGTCTAAGATCGGCCTGATGAGTCTGACCACCAACCTGTACGAGGGGCACATAGAGAAGGACACACGGGAGTTTTTGGATAAGCAGGTATGTGTAGAGAAATGGAGACGGGTAAAATCTGTCTCGCATGATGCAACACCAGCATGTAAAAAAAATCATATCATCCGACTGACAAAATGTTTTTAATTCGTCCATCTCGAATGTGTAAAGTCCAATGTGTTTGAATTGGGAATTCTCTTTTTCTGAAAGAAAGTGAAGTGCAACCAGCCGCCTTACAAATAAGTTCACTTGTTTGTAATTTTATTAAAGCTGAAGAAGTTAATTTGTAAAGAAAAGAAAAAGAAAGAATAAAATCCTTCCAATGTTTCACTGGTGCACAATAAAATCCAATAGAATCTATCCATTTTTAAGGTTTCACATAAAAAATGTTTAAAATGCAGAAGGAATATGAGTAACTCTGTAACACTTAAAGGGGTAATAGTATGTGTTTTCCAGGTATATAGTGCCTTTTCGTAGCATAATTGAGTAACTATGTTACCTTTTGTTGTTATAAAAATGCACTACATATCATATAAGTCTTAAGAGAAATTTTACTTCCTGATTTAACATCTTGAAATTGGCCCTCTGTCTCTTTAAAAACTGCTCTCTGAAACTCCGCCTTCAGAAAGTTATCACATCTCTCAAACATGCATGAAATAATCCAGGCAACAATCCAGGTGTGGTTCTCATGAGAGGATAACATTGTAACATGATATAAAACTCAACAAATTGGCTGCCCCTTTAAAAAAAATATAACTCAAGTTCACAGTGCAACTGCCATTTCTGCCATTTTGCCAACAACACAGGGCTAGACGGACTCAATATGGTCCAATCAAACTTTGAACATAAGGGGATCCTTTGGTGTCTTCCTTTTTCTGTGAAAAGCTATTCCCCTCTCATTGTGTGGCAGGCACATCTGAAGCCTGATAAAATGAGATCTTTAATGGCTGGCGGAACAAGAGAGCAGTATTTCCGCCAGCCGTCACAATCACAGTCTCTTTTAAGCGCGGCTTTATGTTCTTTTATTCTCTGCTCCTGTTTTGAACACCTCGTTATTTCCCATGCCGCAGCCAAAGAAATCTGTTAGAGTTCAACGCGTGCCCATCTGCACATGGAAAGGCACGCCAGGGGGTTTTTCATCTAGTCTTGGCATCTGCGAGGGGATTTTACTTGACCAGACGTTACGCTGTAGGTGTCATACCTCGACCGCGACGTGTTAATCAGAGAAGGGTTGAAGGACATGCGCACACCTCTTATCAGTACAGCAAGACTGAGAGAAACTGTCACAAAATAAGGCAATGACAGATTCAGTAGAGTCTTGTTCCTCTTTTAGGTTTGTGGAACCCCGGAGTACATCGCTCCGGAGGTGATTCTGCGTCAGGGTTATGGGAAGCCAGTGGACTGGTGGGCAATGGGCATCATCCTGTATGAGTTCCTGGTGGGTTGCGTGCCTTTCTTTGGAGACACGCCAGAGGAATTGTTTGGACAAGTCATCACAGGTGAGGGATCCCACGTCTCCATCGCTGCGCTTCCGTTGCAAACGTGCTCAAAACATTGTCGATATTCTGCTGATGTCCAAACAACACAATCTCGCGATTGTGGTGTTTTCCATTCACTGAGAAACTGGGACAAAATCACGTGACGAAGAGTATTCACGCGATAAGCTATAAAAAAACCCATCATTCTCCAACTACTTCCTGTCGTCGTCTTCTTTGTGGTTTGTGCTAGTGGCGACATTCAGTTGTGAGAAGCGTTTCCATTTCAGCTTTGCATGATCAAAAACAAATACCTCATCCTAAAACCAAAACCATTTATCCAAAAACGAGTTCATTCAAAATCGCCGCGTTTCCATTAAGCAAATTTATGTTCAAAATGTCTATTGCGCAATTGTGCAGCGGACGAAAACGCAGCTGTTGACGTTGACCCGTGTCCTCCACGTGGATCTAATACATGCTCTGAATGTAAATCATATTCATACTCATTTTTGCTCCACTGCAGATGACATAGTGTGGCCAGATGGAGACGAGGCTCTTCCCATGGATGCCCAGCACCTGATTTCCTCTCTGCTGCAGACGAATCCTCTGGTGCGACTGGGCACAGGTCAGGCACCTTCCATTCTACACACTCAGCTCTACCTGCGTGGTCTCGATGAGATATCCCAACTCAGACTGAGTCCTGCAACTTTTCAATGCTTTTTCACACCTGGCACATTTTGGTCCGCTTCCCTCCATTGGTCTGGACTTTTTTGCGCTGGTGCGAATTCACTGTCCTGAATTCTGGCGTAGACCAGACGACAGGTGGTCTTCCAAAAGAACTCTGATGCGGTTCGCTTCTGGTGAACAAATCTACCTCAATCCAAACCACCTGCAGGAAACATGCGTCTTATTCACTTCATAGATTCTGCCGCTGCTGGAATCTAAGGTGAAAATGATTCCTTTGGCATACCTAACGGTACTACAGCACGTAGAGATTGCAATGAAATCAGAACTGATTCGTAAGCCGGTCCCAATAAGCAAGAAATCGATTAATCGCACGATCAATTAAAACAAACTCAATAATTTCATTTCATGATTTATTGTTTTTCTCATTTCTTTCTCTTTTTACCAAAAATTGGCAAAAGTCTTCAATCTGGTGCGTTGGTGTCAAGCGGTTCTTTTTTTTTTTTTTTTGAAGGACAGTTTTGTTTGCAGAGACTTCGCACCATTTCCTGAAGCTCCACAGGAAGTACCTGCTGGGTACCTTAATCCCAGACGGGCCGTCGTCGTGTCTTTCTGATTGCCAGCCGAGTTTAGTCTGACAAGTCAGAGGTCAGAGTTGGCCTGCAGGCTTTCTGGAGCCTAGCCGACTGTCCGTTTCCCTCCCTACGCCCTGCAGGTGGTGCCTTTGAAGTCAAGCAGCACTCTTTCTTTGCCGAGGTGGACTGGAACAGCCTGCTGAGACAGAAAGCTGAGTTCATCCCTCACCTGGAGTCAGAAGAAGACACCAGTTATTTTGACAGTAAGTTCGCCCTGTGGCATTCCTGGAAAAGTTTGACTCAAGTCCGAAAGTTTGAAAGTCTGCTGAAACGGATCATCAGCGGACTGGCAGGTGAGTCGAGTGACATGAATTCCTTCTCGTCCTCAGCTCGGTCGGAACGCTACCATCACGTCCAGTCCTATGACGAAGACGACACCAATGACGACGACCCAGTGGAGATGCATCGCTTCTCGTCCTGCTCCCCGCGCTTCAGCAAGGTCTGGACCCGTCAGACTCGGTGCCGGTTAGACTTTTGCGTCCGCTCGTTATGGGCATCTCGGAATTCTGACTTTTTTTCTGAGAATTTTGACTTCAGAAGTAAGATTTCTCGGAAGAAAGTTTGAATTGAATTTTAAAGTGGGAATTATTTTTTTGGTGAACCTAATCCTCTTCTGTAGGCAAGAGTACAGTTGGGGGTGAAGGTGTTTTGTCAAGTGAAATTAGAAATATGTGGGACAAAGAGGCTGACAAATTCACCAGAAAAAAAAAAGAATGATTTCAGAAGGGCACTTCTTGTGTCCAGAGGAAAAAGGGCAGGTGCCCTAGCACTTCCTAATGTCTCTAAAATGTAAATGAAAACTACTTTTGAAGAGGTTAAAACAGGTTGAGAAGCTTTTGGATTGACTCAATTCACAATTCTGTTAGAAAGTTACGAACCGTACTTAAATTCCAAGTGTGTGCCAGAAAAATTGCTAAGTTAAATGAACTCGTTTTGATAAGAAAAATTGTCAAATATCCCACCAAACAGATGGTTGTGGTTCAGATCACATGAATACTCTTTTTTTTTTTTTTAGGAGTATATGTATTTTAGTCTGTGTGTAGAAGGAAACATTAAAAAGGCCTAAATTAATATAATGAGTGGATGTAAATTTTCTGACCAAATTTCCTGTTAATTTCTCATCTCTAACTCGGTTGTTGCGCCAACCTGCAGGTGTATAGCAGTATGGAGCATCTGTCCCAGCTGGAGCATAAATCCCACACCGTGACTCTACGGGAGCACAAGGTTCCCAGGGAGGACCGGGTAGCCAAGAGAGAAAGCCTGGGAAGCGTCACCCTACGAGACAAGAGCTGGAGGACAAATTCACCGGAAATGTACATAAAAAAAACTGCCAAATTGCATTTTTTTAAAAATGTGTTTATTTATTTATATTTTACCATCTGCTGCTGATGCACTAAGTGTGGCTTTTCTAGGAAGCGCCTGTCCTGTTCAGAGTCCTTTTTCACTGAATGTGACTCCAGCCCGCCGTCCGGGGTTCGCAGGCGTTTCTCCGCCTTGATGGACATGAGCCGCTTCATCTCACCTCAGGAGCTGGACGTCGAGCCGCCGGGTCCAGGGAAGCAGCCTCCCGTCAAGACCAGGGGCGCTTCCCTGGAAGGGGCCATGCCCTCCCACGGAGACCTGAGGCCGTTGCTTAAAGACGGTAGGGTCCACATGGCAGGCGGGTAAAGCTCCTGGGGCGGCGTTTCGCAGTGTTTGGTTTCAAGGTTCTGCTTTGTCCTAGACAAACTTTTGAGGCCTGCCGACGCGTCGCCGCTGCTGCCGGTCAGCGCGAGCAGTCTGGGTCTTCCTGATCTCCAGGGGTCCCGTGGGGCCACCACAGACCTGGTGTTGCGGAGGGTCCGACACCAGCAGCTCTCGTCCGAAGGAGACAAGCGAAACTCGCGACCAGGAACTAAAGTCATCAAGTCTGCGTCAGCCACTGCTCTGTCTGTGGTCATTCCAGCAGGTGAAGCCTCACATCGCTTTAAGATTAAAAGAATTAAAAAAAAAACATTTATAAAAGATACCATTAGTGAACCTTAAAGCTGCTGAATATAACTTTTACAAGAAAATATTAATTTACATTTATGCTGTGACAATATGGCATGAGACAGATTGAGCTTCTTTGCCTTCTTCCAGTGCTAAGTAGAAGCAGCCAATCATAACTCAGAGGCAGGTCTTATTGTTGTTAATCATGCTTATATACGCGCTGGTCACAACGTCCCTCCCCATTGCTCTTTGCTAGCAGTGGAGCAGCATGGTGCGTCCCCGCTGCCCAGCCCCATGTCTCCTCGCTCCCTGTCGTCCAACCCGTCCTCCCGCGACTCGTCTCCAAGCAGAGACTTCTGTCCCATGGTGAATGTCCTCCACTCTCCCATCACTATCCACCGCTCCGGGAAGAAGTATGGCTTCACCCTCCGGGCGATCCGGGTCTACATAGGAGACAGTGACGTTTACAGCGTGCATCACATGGTCTGGGTAAGAGCGGGGCGCATAAAAACCACATGAAATCCTTTGGGTTTGTGGCTGCACTGTAACAAGTTGCAAAAAAGGTTGAAGCATCAAAAAGGTGTCTACATTTATTGGAGATCATTTATGGTATAATATCCACTTCTTTGCAGCATGTTGAAGGTGGAGGGCCTGCTCAGGAGGCTGGACTTAAAGCTGGAGACCTCATAACTCACGTAAACGGGGAGTCAGTCCATGGCCTAGTCCATACAGAAGTAGTGGAGCTCATCCTGAAGGTAAAATAAAACCACTTGTGAGAGGAAATCGCTTTGCTTGTGTAATAAACTGATTAAAAATGTGCAAATATGTGCAATCCACAGAGTGGAAGCAAAGTTACAGTCACGACTACTCCCTTTGAGAACACCTCCATAAAGGTGGGGCCTGCCCGCAAATCCAGCTACAAATCCAAAATGGCACGCCGCAGCAAAAGGACTGGAGTCAAGGAGACCCAAGAGTACATCCTCAAAAAAATAGATTTGTTTTTTTTTTAATTTTACTGGGAGGCTATATTCACCTTATAGCTCTTTTTTTCTGTTTATTTTTCAGTAAGA
This sequence comes from Phalloptychus januarius, assembly GCA_902982915.1. Taxonomy (NCBI): domain Eukaryota; kingdom Metazoa; phylum Chordata; class Actinopteri; order Cyprinodontiformes; family Poeciliidae; genus Phalloptychus; species Phalloptychus januarius. Next base: position 3,536,531 of record CADWAE010000476.1, read on the forward strand.
AGCGCAGCTCACTCTTCAGGAAAATCACAAAACAGTCCAACCTGCTCCACACCAGCCGGAGCCTCTCGTCCTTAAATCGCTCGCTTTCGTCTGGAGACAGTCTGCCGGGGTCCCCAACCCACAGCTTTTCTGCTCGCTCCCCCACACAGAGCTACCGCTCCACTCTGGAATCCCCTTATCTGGGTTAGTAAGACAATTGTCTTCAATGTCCCGTTGTTTATCATGTAACTCGGATGATGTGAAAAAAAGCATTTCAATGACAGTTTTGCGGAATAAATACATTTTGATATGACCAAGAAAGCCCACCTCATCCTATCGCCAAAAACTTTTATCAAAAGAATGATTTTTTTTTTTCAAAATGAAGCAAATTTATTTTCGAAATGTCCAATTGCACAATTATATGGTCAATGGAAACATACCTAGAGGTTGCAAACTTCCACCGACAGATGGCAGTATTTCTTACTTCTACTACACTGCCACCTCAGCCTTTACTTGATGTCAAGTCTGAGATCAAGACGTTTGTATTGCAAAATTTCTTGCAAATATTCCTAAAGAAGCACCACAAAGTCGGTGAAATCGGTTCCAAATACTCACAAAGGCAGTCGTAAAATCATGGAGTTACTATACAATGTTTAACGATATTGTCAATTAAGATGCACCTACTGTCTTAATATCAGAGACAGTGATGACATAACTGTGTCCTCAGGTACGTCATCCCAGAGCAGCTCTCCGGCATCAAGCACTCCCAACTCCCCAGCGACATCCCACCACATGAGGCCCAGCTCCCTGCACGGCCTGTCACCCAAACTTCACCGCCAGTACCGCTCGGCACGCTGCAAATCCGCTGGTAACATCCCGCTATCCCCTCTGGCTCACACCCCATCCCCCACCACGTCCTCCCCTCCACCTCTCACTGGCCACACAGTGGGGAGCTCCAACACCACCCAAATGTTCCCCGCCAAGCTGCACTCCTCGCCTCCAGTAGCCCGCCCTCGTCCCAAGAGTGCCGAGCCGCCCCGGTCTCCCCTGCTGCAGCGGGTGCAGTCTGCGGAAAAGCTCGGGGCGCCCATCCTACCGTCCTCCTCTTCATCGTCGTCGTCGCCTTCCCCTTTGACCGGAGGAGTGTCGCTGCGCAAGCACAGCTTAGAGGTGTCTCACGGGGACTACAGGAGAGAGTCCTTCCACTGCGAACACAGTCTGCAGAGTTTGCTGGAGATAGAAGGAGAGAACGGACCTGCTCCACCTTCTCCGTCCTCGTCTTCCTCCCCTTCTCCTCCAATGGGAGCAGAGATCGGATCGCTGAACCACGCGAGGAGGCTTGGGAGGCAGGAATCGCTGCTCAGCAGAGAAACACTTGTGACGGTAAAGGAGAAAGACGTTATTTCATCAGTGTCTGAGCTCTCCAGGTTACCGAATGTAAGATCTGTTCCTCCAGCAGAGTCTAAGACCAGTGTTGATACAAGCAAGGCGCCGCCCAAGGAGGTTGCAAGGAGTAACGGAAGTATGAAGGCAGCTGAAACAAAGACTAGTACCTCATCTACAGACATCAGAACAAGCACTGGGATCAAGCACTTAGGTACGAAAGTGTCAACTTTGGAGGCAACGGATTTTCAGACCAAAGCTAGCGAGAAAAATCCAGACATATCCAAGAGCCCACAAGAAGGCACAAAGCAGCAGAGTGTGCAGACAGATGCGCTAAATGTTACCAAAACTCAGGAGAAGACAGAAGAGAAAGAAAAAAGCACTGTCGGTTTAGAGACAGCAAAACTCCAGAAAACGTTGACCACTGAGCGGTGCAAGCACCATAAAGGCTCAGAGACTGGAGATAAAGAAGGCATCAGCGGAGGCGACAGGGCAACTGATGCGATGAAGACCAAAGCAGCTGGACCGCCAGTTCCTTTCCTGGCTAAAACACACCCCGCACCCAGGCACAGGGCAGAGAAGTTGGCAAGCAGCAGCCGTGGCGTCAAGGAGGAGAAGGCTCAACTGGAAGTCCTAGAGGAAAACCCGGCGTCCCCTTCCTCAAACGCTGCCTCACCCTGCTCAAGCAAACTACGGGCCATGTCTCCGGGGGACAAGACCAGCTTTGTCACCCAACTCACAAGTGTGGCTAAGACGGTCCTGGGTCCCATGAAGGGAACCCAGGACAGCAAGGTGAAAGACTACTCAAAGTCAAGTGAGGATAAGAAGGGAAGCACAGCGGGGAAATCAGAGGCCTCGTCCACAGGGGTCCGCCGAGGGGCTCAGGGCTTCACCACGGGTAACGCTCACTCCGATAAAGGTAACAGTCGGAGCGCGAAACATCACTCGTGATGCGAAAGCTTCAGAAACACTGAGACTGCCCCATGTAATGCCTTTAATTGTAGCATCAGACTGACATAACATATATGAATTTGTATGAGGCAGAAGTACAGATGCCTGAACAAAAAAAAATACACCAAATCGAAAAGAAGTAGAGAAGATGTCAATGATCAACTACTGTTGTGAAAATGTGCACATGGTGTTTTGATGTAGACTTGTGTATGTACTGTATGCTCATCTCAACATGTGTATATTGTAAAAAAGAAATGCATATGTCTACAAGCATGTCTGATTAAGGAGAATGGCAGACTATTTAAAAAGAAGATGAATAATATACTGCAGACCTTGAGATAGAAAACACTGTGAACAACCTTTCAACTTGACATGAAGACTTTTGACTGTGTAGAAGTGGGATTCTGGTTGAAAAGGGCATTACTCACATTTCAGCCATTGGCTCCAGGGATGTTATTTAGTTCTATGCTGTATTTGTTTGAAGTTCAGGTACTAATGTGTGCCACCGATAGAGTGAGTTTTCATGCCTTGCCAGGCCTTTCAAAAAATGCCCCTTGAACTTTTTCAAAGCTTTCGCTACAAATTCTAAATTGTATTTAGGTCTGTACTTTGACTGGGCCATGTCCTTTGAGCCAAATCATTCAACAGATTGTTTTCTAGTATTTTCCTGTACTTCAAATTACGTCTGTCCTCAAAAGACCACAATCCTCAAGCACCTATTTAATTTTGTCATTATAATCTTGCTTTTATGTCACTCTCTACTGTAGGTTTTTATTTTTGTTCAGTGTGAATATAGCAAATGTCTATAGTAAATAATTTTGTGAACATAAATGCCTATCTACTTGAAGGATTCTTAAGTCAATAACCAAAACTTCAACACAGATGTCAAACTTTATTCAACTGAACAAACAGCCAAGCAAATTATTGCCTTAGAATTTATCTGCAAAATTTGATTTAAGGGAAGCTAAGTGTTTTCAAAGTTAGCAAAAGCGCTAAACAAAAATTAACTCTGCTATCAGAGTGCTGGCGAATTAGCAGAAGTCATATTCTCTGACTGGAATATTATAATTTTGGACAGAAGTCAAGCTTTATTCCAGTGAAAGTTTACAAAACAGCCAAGTAAATTAGCTTTAGCGTTTATCTGGAAATTTTATTTTAAGGTAAGCTAAATATGCTTAACGGTTTACAGCTGGCAAACGCATGAAAACAAAAAACTAACTAGGTCAGCCACAGAAAACCATCAAAACACCAACTATCACGTGAAATTTCAGTAAAATACATTGCGGTTGCAACATCACAGAAGGTTCAGGGGGTATAAATACTTTTGTATGGCACTGTCATTTTGTGCTTTGTTTAGGTAATCGAAGGTGTCGCAATGCAAACAGAAGAGTTTTTACATGTATGATGGGCTGAAGATTCGCCGGACCAAGAAACCAAAATGCTTGCAGTGACAGAGTTGAGGAATAGATCAGATAGTTTCCCTCGGATCCGTTTAAGGGCTGACTGTCAGTGGGAATCAAGAAGGATAAATTAGATTAACTTGCACAGGGACACTATGCAATGTGCTGCCAAATGCCACTATTGTCCTGTCTTTTTGTGTCTCCCGGGTATCTACGTTTACATTGTGCTCCAGACGGATACAGAGAATGGCATAAAGCTCGAGCAGTCATATATTGTTGAATTTTTAAAAGTGGTCTCTGCTGATTATAGTGACATGTGCAATTCTATATTTTAGATTAAGGCATGTAAAATACGTTCATTCAGACTGTGGTAGCAAGTAAAAGACGCACGTGGAAAGTAGCACTTAGAGGAGAGAGCGGTTTTCAGTCACTCTTTTTCACTTGCGCTAAGCTGCAGTTCGTGGTATCATAGTAGGTGAAACAGGAAGTGCCAGTGTTTTTACTTAAAGGTTATGTGGTCATCTTTGTTGTTGTTGTTGGGTTTTTTCTTACTTAAATGTTAAACAATATGCAATCCCATCAGTGCCCAGTCCTGTAACACTGAGCATCACTGTCTGCAAGAAAAACCTGGAGCATAGATTTGTTCAGAGTACCTTAGCAGCGAGGTCTTCGTTTGTTGTTGTGTGTTAAAATGTAGCGTCAGGATGTTAGGTATCAGACTAGTCTTAGACTGCCACCTAGTGGACAACATGACATAGAGCCAGAGGTTTTAGGGAACACAGTTAGTGTCTGATGTCTTCATTCTCTGGAACTTTTTTTGTGCATAGTTTGTAGTTTTTATGCATAGGCAGGCATGTTTACATTGATTTCAGATACAATCTTCATCTTATCTCTCGTGATGTTGTAGTTTTAACAATAAACACCCTTGTTTCGTGTGTGACCAAAATGCACTTTATGTTACGTCTCATCAATATATTTACAGCCAGAACTTTACATTCACTGAACGAAAAGATGGTTGTTGTTTCCTTTGGTCAAGGTTACTAAAATGATCTCTATTAATTATTCGTTGCAATTATGAGAGAAATGTGTATGTATTTAGATTTGTCTTTTTCTCTCCAACAATAGTTTTCTGGAATTTTGACCCACTGCTCCTGACAGAACGGATACAGCAGAGTCAAGATTTTCAGATTTTAATTTAACCAGGCAAAAAAGTAATTGAGCTTCAAATGTTTTTTTCCCCCCCCAAGAGTGTCCTGTCCTGGATTTGTAAATCACCTTACTCACATACACCTTTTTACCTCAGCTTAAAATTACTGACATTTTTATGATGTCCACTGCAAAACATTGATCTTGTGGTCTTTAAGCCGCTTTTGCATAAATTAACCGCATAAATTAACATACCTGATGCTTAAAAAAGATCATATTATTCTCTGAGTACTCTGATATTTAGCAAACACAAATTATTTTGGTAAGCGTAACTGACCAAAAGGAAGAAATGTAGTTTGAGATTCATTTCACACAGTTTAAAACCTGGTTTATTTTTTTTCATACAGTGAACGTAAAACATCTGACTTCAAGCGTATATGTGGAAGAGTTCCAACTTTTTTTACATTTCTTTTTTTTTTCTATTTATTGAATTTTGTATTTATTTATTTAAGATTCCGACGTACTGTTGAAAATATTCAGCGTAATCTATTGAAATAGCTCATTAAATACCCCACCAAGTGTGTGGTTGCTCTCCCCCTGTTCTGACATCTCACTCCGTAAGTCTCGAATTTGCTAACATTACTGTCATGTCCATGTTTGTCAAAGTGTTTGACCTTTTTTTTCTTTTTTTTTTTTTTACAACAGCTCTTGTGAATAACTAATGTCAAATGAAATGCCAACTAGAAAGGAAGTAAAATGTGTCAGAAACCCTGCGTCCTGTTTTTTTTTTCCTATCTTACTTAGGGCCACAATCATCCAGGGACTTTTTACTTAAAAACAGACTTGGGCACACAGAAAGTTTGGCTAAAAAACAGCCAGTGCTTTTTCACAGACGTTTTTTAATGTAGCCTTAAAAACTATTTCTATGTTTGTACAGTTTTCTTTGGTAGTCAAAAATATGAGACTCCTTTATGGACCTACCATAATATGCTCTTTTTCTTCCTCTTTGTTTCATTAAAATATTATATATGTTTAATTACTTCCTGAGTAGATAAAAAGAAAATAATCCCAATAAAATTATTAAAACTTATTTAAAATGGGAAAGGTGTTTTCTGGTGCGAAAAAAAGTCCATACTTTACCCTGCCGCAGTTTCAGAAATAATGGAGTTGACCCCGCGTGATCGCTTTGACCTTTTTGCCTGAGGTGTCCTACTGTTTTTTTTGTGTGTATGTGGCTTCGGGAACTGACGGGCTGAAGAAAGGACACCGCCTTCGCTTCCCCGTCGTCCGACAGTGAAATAGGCCAAGCTCTTACCGGGCGTCGAGCTGGAACTGCGGGACGGGTTAAAGAAGAAAAAAAACACCGACACATCTTCCCAGCCAACGGTTCCTCACTGACAGCTTGTCCAGCGGAAACGAGAGAGAGAGAGAGAGGGCTCTCTGCTGTGGACCAATCACCGAAGAGCGAGCACGTGACCACCATAAACAGGAAATGACCACGCTCTGTTCTTCTGTTGCCATTTCAACGCTCGACAGTTCGTAGGTTGGAGTCGAAGGAATAGCAGCGCAACTAACACCAGCGCGGTATGTGCTACATAAATGTAGTCAGAAAGTATCGCAGTTCGACTGGAGGAGGAATGACGACACCACAGAGAAGGTAAGCTTTATTTTACTGACGTGGGACCCGCTTAAAACTGTATTATAACGGCTGTAAGTCATTAAAATGGTCCCAAGGGGATATATTGTCATTGCAAATCACGTGCAAATTCCGTAGAAATCCTTGGCCCTGACGTGCATTACCTGCATTTAGGACACGAAGAGCACAAAGTACATTGTCAGGACTGTATACTGTTGACTGAATTATGGAGATGTGTTATGTCAGCACAGCTGGACACGCAGATTAAGACTTTTTATTTTTAATGAGTGGAAAAGTGGAAATGTTTTTACAGTGAGAGATGTTATGGGGAAAAACCCCTCAAGTATTTATATTTGAATAACCAAGTAAGTAGAATAACGGGTTGCAGATTTTTACTCAGAAGCTGTTTGGTGCACCCATATCTGTTTTTAATGAATGATTGAATTAATACAGCACACTTTTTTTTTCTTATTGCTTAGAATAAACTACATTTTTTTTAGTTTATTTTGTTCCAAAACCCCCCAAAAGAATTTGCTAACTTATTTTAACAAGCACAAAAACGAAAACCCCTTTTTTTTTTATTTTCAATTTGCAAATCAATGCTCAAATATAATGTTTGGCTATTTTAGTTTCTGGCTTGATGATTTTGGCCGATGTGACAAAAAAGTTTGGACACATCTGCTTGCAAGTTTCCCTCCGTGTTAGTCCGAATGTATCGATGGATTAAATCCTGAAATAGCTGGACTTTTCAGTATTGTGCGCCAATGTTGGAAAAAGTTAAATTTCTCTCTTTCCGTTAAGCAAGAAACACAATTAAAGTCATGGAAACGAGTTAGTTCACGCGATAAGTCATGAAAAAACGTGATCCTCCAGCTACTTCCTGTCGTCGTCTTCTGCGTGGTTTGCACCAATGGCAACATCCAGTTGCCCTTGGAATTATGATGCGTGGCTCCTGACTGCAACATGTAGCCCTCTGACACTCTTTGTAATTTTTTTTTTCTTTAGGATGAGATTTTCCATGGCAAGTTTTTAACTTATTAACTTATACCAATAATTTTCTTTGCTTAGAAAATGTTTTTTTTTTTTTTGCTAAGATTTTTTTGTCTCATAAAAAAGCTGTGTCACAAAGATTTATTTATTACTTACTCAAACACAGACTTGGGCACACCCATCCAATATGTTTGAATAAATACAGCAAAATTGCAGAAGAAGTTCTTTATTTTTGTTGCTGGAAATAAATTAAAAAACATTTTATACACCAGACTTAAAAAGAAAATAATAAGCTCAAGTATTAAGTCAAATAGTTTTTTACTTTTTATTATTATTATTACTTCGGGGAATAAAATGTTGGCGACTGACTACTTTCAACTTGAACAAACCTGCCTCGGGGCTTCTCTTGTGAGGGTCCTGACTCTTCGCTTGAAAATCAGCAGACTGAAAGCATCTGCAACCAATTGGTTCAATAATATAACCAACGGTTACAAACAAGTTAATCCATTTATTTATTTATTTTTCATTTATTTTCTTCTGTTTCCTCCATTTTGCACTGCAGCCGGTCAGTACCCAATGCCCCAATGCAGTGCTCTCTGACAGACTGTGTGAAGTCTTTGACATCAACCACAGTGTGGTGACAACTATGACTGTGCAAAGTGTCGCTGGGAACCAGCAGCAGCTGCTGCAGCTGTCGTTAAAGTGACACAGCTGAAATACCATCAGTCACAGACATGTGACCACACCTCTCATGTCTGCCGCCTGTGTTTCTTATCTCACTAATTAACATGCTTTGGTTTATATCTGCTGATCCGACGCAGTGGGGGAAGGAGATCGTTTGTGCCGGTACAAACGGCGGGTTTCGTTGTGGACGGCTGCCTGGCCCGTCAGAAACGGCTAACGTTTTATGTTGTGTGTTTAGAGCTCTGTGGTGATCAGGAGAGATGGGAGCAGCACTACTCACTCGGACATGGTGATCGGCTGCAGTCATGGACCCCACCACGTCCTCCACCTACGTTTACGGCAGGTCCGCCGCTGTCGACCAGTTGGACGACTGGGATGTCGTCCCTTCTGCTGGTTCTCTGAGCCAGGAGATGTTCTCCGAGGACCGGGTCGCGGAGGAAAAAAGCAAATTTAAATCCAAGCTGGTCTCGGCGTGGAACAGCGTCAAATATGGTCAGTTTTTTTTATTTGTTCCATACACATTAGGTATGCAAACAATTAATGTACTTACGATTAATTATTGATTAATGGTTTATTAGATTAAAATGAATTCCAGTCGATTAAGTCATAGCATCCGCTTCTTAGACCTTCTTTTAGGTTTGTAATTTGGCCTCCATCCAGCGGAGGGCGCCGCTGGTCATCCTGGTGATGCAGGATTGAAGATGGCGGCTGTACAGACAGAAGAACAGGAAAGACAAATGACTGTTCAGAGTCCAAAGCAGGACACAAAATGCACTTTATGCGGTTCTGTTTTGAAATAAACACTTGAGAAGCTCCTTAAGTTTGACCTTAACTGCGTTCATTCAGTGGAGCTGCATTGCAAAGCAGCGTCAACTTCATGTTAAAATATTGCTGATATTCGGCAAAAGCAGGACTAAATTTCCGCCAGTTAACTCAGAAAGTTTGAGATTAATTCTCTGAAAAAAAACTTTTTTTTTTTTCTAGAAAAAGTTTTTGCCGGAAATGTACTCCTCTTTTTTTATATCCACAGCGACACTAATGCGCCGCTGTACATAATAGGAAAACTTGCAACATGTCGGAAATAAAAAACATTGTGCCAATAAATACGGTTGAATTTTGCTTTGATGTTTATTTCATCTTTTGTATTTCTGTTCAGAAACTTAAGAGGTTCCTGTTTTTAAGCTATGATTAAGTTTAATTATGTGAAAACCACGGTTTTCAGTTTAGTCAGTCAGTCAGTATGTCATTGAACTGACACAAAATAATGTTAAAATGTAGTGTTTTTTTTTAATTCAGCATATTATGAAAAATGTACTCTGTCATGTTATGGAAAGACATAAAGGGCTCTATTTGTGAGAAAATAGAACATTTAATCGTATAAGATTAATCATTTTTAGATTAATTTATTAACTTAATACATATTTACTTTTGTGGGGGGTTTTTTAAGAAGAAATGAACCCCTCTCTTTACTTCACCAGGCTGGTCTTTGAAGCAGAAATCCAAATTTAACAAGGGCTCGCCGCTCATCATGCTGGGGAAAACCTACAATCTTAAAGACAGCGGTGAGGTCAACCAAACGATCAACCGTACGGCTTTTCGTAGTATTTCAAAAAGTTTTCAATTCCTTTTCTGACCCCTTCTCAGGGGACAGGGAGCGTTTCCGCCGCTCCTTTGCGTCCCTCCTGTGGCTGACGTACAGACGGGGCTTCCCTCAGCTGCCGGGCTCCTCTCTGACCACAGACGGCGGTTGGGGGTGTGTTCTGCGGACGGGCCAGATGCTGCTGGCTCAGGGCTTGCTCCTGCACCTGATGCCTGCAGGTGACAACACGCACAATTAAACACGCAGATATATTCTAACGGGAGAGTGAAGGAAAATGATAACATGCTCTTCTAGTTAGTTGTTTTGATAAAACTGTTGATGTGACACTTTATTTTTTTTTTTGTTGGTATTTTAAGCCAGGCATGGTACTTTGTTAATTATTAGTTTTACATGACAATCTAAATGATTTTCACAGTTTAAAGGACTTTCGTTGTCATTTGTGTGACCTGCACATTGGACTCAAGTTTCCACAAATCGCATAGTTGTCCTTAGGCCTGAAACGATCGATTCGATTAATCGTGGCGAATCGATCGATTGAAGTAATCGTCGACTAATTCAATAATCAATTAATCGCTGACTCGAGTGTACAGACTCGATACGTCGTTTGCTGAAAACACACGTAGAGCAGTAATTAGTCCAAAAATTTACAAAAATATATACATTTCTGCCTTTAAGATCAAGAAACCTTCTTTGTTGTTTAAAAAAATGGAACTACTGCGAAACCTATTACGCGATTTGATGACTTGCCTAACTGCTTATCGTGACAGGCGGAGCTGCGGTGAAGTCGCAGGTGTCTTACTGTTCAAAAATTGAAGCTACAGAGCTTGCAAAACTTCTAAGAACTTTTGACTGTGCACGATGTGATTAAGTAACATTTTGGAAACTTGGAACTTCTTCTAGACTGGACTTGGCCTGTGCGGTACTCTGCCGTCAAGGACGACCTGGATCTGCTCCACCCGCCCGACGACCTGGCAGGGGAAGTCGGGAGCGCCAGGGCGCGGAAGCTGAGCGTTGGCTCCCTCCTGGACAGACCCACGGAAGCCACGCACAGGAGGGTGGTGGGCTGGTTCGCTGACCACCCCGCGGCCCCGTTCGGCATACACAAGCTGGTGGAGCGGGGCCGAAGCTCGGGGAAGAAGGCCGGGGACTGGTACGGCCCGTCCATCGTGGCTCACATCCTGAAGTGAGAAATGAACGAATCCCTCGCGGCCGTTGGAGAGTCAGAGCCGAAGATTCTTCGTACTCTTGACGGTGAATGTGGTTCTGTTTTCAGGAAAGCTGTGGCGGCTTCGGTGGATCTCCCCAATTTAGTCATTTATGTTGCACAAGACTGCACCAGTAAGTGGTTTTCATATTACATGTGCAATCTGGAGATGTGCCAGTCAGGTTTTTTTTTTTTTTGTTATGGTCTAACTTGCCGATTCCAGTTTTGAGTGACTCAAACGTATCCCGTAAAGTCAACTTTTTATTCGCTTTACTTTATGTTTTAAAGTTATTCCCTCATCAAAAACACCTGGAGTGTTGCCTTGATTTGTTCATGCTTTGTTTGAGAAATCCTTCAGTCTCCCGTGGCAACCATTCAAACCATGCAAACGCCTTTGAGCTCCTTCAGACTATCTAGCAGCAATTAGCAAACACCAGTTAGCATCACAAGCTCTTTATAGGAGCTACTTCTCTGTGAAATGCTGATTTAAAAACGTTGTTAAAGGGTTAACAACGTCATGACTTCCTGAAGCCGGAGCTTCAGGAAGAGCAAGAGCTTCTTAAAGAGACAGAGACCCAATTTCAAGGCATTGAATTACGATGTGAAATTTCTTGTCATATTTGATACATAAAGTATTTTTATAACAAGTGAAGGTTATATAATCACTTTTTTTTGTGCTATAAAATGGCACTATATACCTGGAAAATATGTAATACTGCCCCTTTAATAGGTTACATAAGTTTTGAATCCTGCAGAAATACAAGATGATTCTATTAAAAAAAAGTTGATTTCTATAAAACTCAAAAAAGTGAATCGAAGCTGAAAATGATGCGATTTCTTTGGTTTGATGCCTTTAACGGACAAGGGAAAAAACTTCTGCTAAACAAAAAATGGTCAGTTTTATGCATTTCTAATAGTAAATATTAAACTGAATTACCGTTTTAGCTCAGCGTGCTGCGGTTTGATAGTTTTCATTTCTTTGTTTTTTTTAGTCTACCTCCAGGATGTCAGAGGGCTGTGTGAACGGCCCCTGCCTCAGAGCTGGAAGTCCGTCATCGTCCTGGTTCCCGTACGGCTCGGAGGACAGGATCTCAATCCCTCCTACATCACCTGCGTCAAAGTACTTAAGCCATACATGGCTCTGTTAACAAGGAGAGAATTAGCATCCTTACGACTAGAGATGAGCCCATTTTTGCTGAATAAAATAGGCTAAAATGTCCAGAAATATCACTTTTAATTATTTTCTATCTGCTAAATCATCAACAAATATGTTCTATTTATGTATTTTCTTTTTAGAAACTTTTGATGCTGCAGTGCTGCATCGGGATCATTGGTGGCAAACCAAAGCACTCGTTGTTCTTTGTTGGCTTCCAGGGTACGCTTGGTGACGTTACGGCAATATTTGATCCGTCCAATCGCTGTTTTTAAATGACAAAAAATATGTGTTTCATTTTGCCTTCCCTCCACTCCCTGCTTTGATAAAGACGACCATCTGCTGTACTTAGACCCTCATTACTGCCAGCCTGCAGTGAACATAAAAAAGGACAACTTTCCCTTAGAGGTATGAGTTAGCATTTCACTTCCTTCCTTTTTTATCACTCTCTGTCTCGCTTCGCCTTATGACATCTGCTCATAAGTTTATCAACCGTTAAAACATAGTAAAAAAAAAGTTCTTGTAAATATAGCTTGTCATTCATTCCAACTACTACTGAACTGCCTAAAAAGTCAGTGCTACATTTTTTAAAAAAGCAATCTCTCGTTGATAATTTTCAAAATTTCACTCTGATTGTCTCATGTTAAAAGGTCAAACTTGAAATATTTTTTGTGTGACAAACTAAAAAAAAAAACGGTGCATAATTGTGACATCTGTTGTCCCTGACCAATAAGTAACTTGCCTAACTAAATACAAACATAGGTCCCACAGGACAAGGTGAAAATTACTCAAGTACACAAATTCTGTCGGTACAAACAGTAAATACAAAAAAAAACTGCAACGCGATTTTGACAGCTGTGTTTTCAAACTTATTTTTCTTTTACTTCAAAATGAATCCATAACAAAAAAAATCCCAATAAGATACATGGTTGTTCGTGGTTGTAATGTGACAAAAAGTGGAAAAGTTGATGTGTGAATATTTGCATGTTGGTGTAAACGTTGACCCTGTTTTTCTGATCTTATTTCTCGTCGCCGTTTGCAGTCGTTTCACTGTAAACATCCCAGGAAAATGGCCTTTTCCCGCATGGATCCCAGCTGTACCATAGGATTTTATGCAAAAGGTCAATATGAGTTTGAGCTCATGTGCGCAGCTGTGAACGAGGTACAATTTTCTTCTTGCTATTCATCAAAGGTAGCCTTTTTATTAAAGGGGCAGTTTTGTGAAAAATTTGCTTTGACATCATGTTATAATGTTATGCCCTCATCAAAAACATACACGGAGTGTTGCTTTGACTCTTTCATGCACGTTTGACAACTCCTCCGTGGCAACCACCCAGCTGTCCAAAATGCCTGGGTGGACGTAGCTCCGCCTCCGAGACAAACTCCTCCCCTGACAGAGCAGCAATCCCCACAATTCCCCCTCCCCACTCAGCTCCTTCACACTAGCCATCAAGGCAACCAACAAAATGACAAAAATTTAATTCAGAAAACATCTTTGCTACATGAAATAAATAAAAACATTAATTAATGGGGCAAAAGAACCCCAATAAATCAACGCATGCGTAATGGCAATAGAATACTTTGACCTCTTTGCATTCTGCACCCAAAAATTAACCAAGTATGATTGTATGTAAAATTGTATACCTTATAAAAGCTAAACAATGTTTAAAAACTAGTTAAGACTAATAATTCGTCACAATTATTAGTTGTGACTTCGTTGTGACAAATTTAGGAAAATTTGTCACGACGAATTTACGAAAATTCGTTGTGACGAATTTCATTTCGTCACAACAAAATTAAATTAAGCTGAAAAAAAAGAAACCCTAAAACTATTCTAATCCTGCTAGAATTCCACCAGTGTGCAATTAGCAAACTGGTGGAACTGCACATCTGCTGACCTCATTATGCGAGATACTTCTCAGGAAAAATGCTACTAAAGGGTTAATAGAGGAGCAATGTGACGATTTTCTGAAGGCGGAGCTTCGGAAAGAAAAGGAGCTTCTTAAAGAGACACAGGCCCAATTTCGAGGCGTAAAATTACAAAGTTGTATTTTTTCTAAGTCATGTTTGATATGTAAAGCATTTTTATAGCTGAAGGTAACATAACTACTTAATTCTGCTCTGAAATGGTACTTGTGGCTGGAAAACACATATCGTCCCTTTAAGTTCAGTGAGGCTTAAACAGATATTCCGACGTGCTTCGATCTTGAAACTGACAGCTCTGATCGACGCACTCTTTCCTGCAGGCCGTCTCCACATCGGCAGAGACGTACCCCATGTTCATATTCTCCGAGGAGACGCGTCAGAACGTGGAGGAGGAAAGCATCAACAGCGTCACTTACATCCAGAGAAACAACGAGCTGAACGAGGACGGGAACAGCATGGACGAGTTTGTTCTGCTATGAGCAAGAAGCGGAGGAGATCGGCTTTGTCTGATTTAACCGTCGAGGATTCTCTCTTCGACAACCTTGCCGGGACTCGGTCGGGAACACGCAGGTTTCAGCGACTACAAACCGACCAGGTTTTAGTCGCCTCTGCTGTATTTTTAACGGTGTTTTGTGCGTCTTCGAAATTGTATTTATTCCAAATAAAGAACATTTGCGTTTGTTCCTTTTAGCAGAAAAGATCCTCCGATCAAGTGACACTTTTGATCGGAGGATCAAAAGTGTCACTTGTTTGGCTTTAGAGTTGTAACACGAGCCAATGATAGGGAAATGTTGCGGTGCAATACGTGTGTTTTATGCTCATGTGGCTCGATAAGCTGCTCTTTACACGGACTGGAAAAGCGGATTTCTAAATTTTGATTCATGACCCTGTTTGAATTTAGACAACATGATAAAACATGCTGTCTGAATGTATGTCTTTCTATAAAGCGTGGCGGCTTGTCATTGGTGCCATTGTGTTTGTGAACCTTTGAAGACATTCCACATCAGTTTATCTTCCGATAAGTATTCTTATCGAATATTGAGGTAAATAACCATACAAAGCTCCAAAACTCCTCTTTAATTCAATATTGCCGCTCACGCAGGTTCTTCAAACACATTGCAGTCGACTGAAACGAACTCCGTGTGCTATGATTAAAAGAAACACTTTTTGCCTTTAGGCCTTTCACTTCTTCCTTTGTGGTCTTCAACAAAAGCGGGTACATGAGACTCGCCGATCTCACTTCCATCTTTGTGCAGTCTCAAGCACCATGAAAGTAGCTTTGATGTCTTTTGTCCTTTGTTGAAATAATTTCGTTTGAACTCGTGTTGGTTTGCACAACCGAGACGGAATAATAACCAAGGCCGAGGCGCAAATTCTTAAATTCAGCAAGGTGAGAAGCTCCAAAATGTAAGCAGAAAGGCGACTCCTGAGATTACCATGACGCCCGCGACTCTTACTGGTCCAAGTCCAAACGCCTTGGGTGTAAGCCTGTCTTTTCCCTGTTACGGAATCCTTTATATAGTCGGCATGGCAGTGTAAGTCCTACACTGGCTTCACCTCAACGTATTTAGCCTTACCAGTCACGTGTGCATGATGGCGTGTTTACCAAGCTGCAGCAAAGGAGTTTCGGTTCCACAACAACAATTCTGATTCTTAAACGGAACATGTAGCGCCTTGCTAAAGTAGTACTGACACATTTCTGTTTTGGTACAACGAACTTTGATGTATTTTATTAGGAAAAAATATTGTTTTCAGCCTGGTTTTTTAAAAATACTCCGCTATACATAAAATTAAATCCCGTGTAACCAATTGTTTGGAACATGGTAACTCTGGAGGAGCTGCAGATATCCCCAAATCTTGCCTTTATGGAATTCAGTCAAGAAAAAAAAGTAATTGTTGGGGTTCTGTTTCTAGTTATAGTAGTGACAGTGAAAGTCGGTTCTATAAATATGTGAATGTATAGATTCTACTTTGAGTGATTATAGGTTATAAGCATCCAAATTACCTCTTGTCTTTAATGCTGTGTTTATACACTGATCTGTTCTGGTGTGAATATAGCATTTTCCAAACGGTAAAAAGGAAAATAATTATTTGAAGACTGATTTAGCCAATAGAAAAAAGCTATTATGATTTTTATTTATCAACTGAGTTGTGTTAACAGATTTATTTATTTATTTTTTTGCTCTAGTAAACTAAAAGGACCTTTGTTTTAATTTCCAGCGCTGCTCGAATTAGTGTTTTAAAGAAATGTGTGAGGTTAAATCCTATTAATGTTTAATCTGGTTCCCCCTCTTCCCCCCTCGCACGGGCTTCTAGTTCTTTCGGGCGCGTAAACGCAGGGCCTGTCATGGGCGACAGGGGGCGCTGTTGACTCGTACAGTAGCGCTCAGAGAGACAGAGACAGGAGCGGGGGGGGGGGGTTGTAGGAAAAAAACCAACCGGGTAGGTCGCTCTTTGTTTCTGGTTAGGGGGAAAACCAAAAGACACTGCCGCCTGTCAGAACCCAAATATCAACACTCAAACTCTCCTGTAAGTACTTTAAGTCTTTCTGTCTGTATGAGGACACTTTTAGCTCTGTTTTAGTGCTTTTGTTTGGGTATACTTTAGCTTTAGTGAAGGTTTTTTTCCTGAGAGAAAAAGCCTGACCGACATTACAGTGGCGCGGCAGAGTGCAATGAATGAAAATTGGTTCAGCCAAGAGTACGGGAGGCGCGTTGGATCAATCAGCTTTCCACGATGAGTGATGCTCCAACTTTTCACTCGTCGCCGCATCGCACCAAATATATCACCAAAAAAACCCGTCGTTTTTCTTACTTTTTTGGCCTGGCGGAGCATGGCCGGGGAAGGCTAGCCGAACTAGCTCGCTAGCATGTTAGCAGTCGCCAGCTTTCTGATGTGTTGCTTCAGAGTTTTTTTTGGTAAAGTGCTCTGAGTCGGGCGGTGTTTTTGTGGCTTCTGTGATATTTAAACGCGTATTTTTGACTGAACTGGGTGCGCCGTTGGTATAAATGAGCTGGCTGAGCACTTAGTCAATGCTGAGGTTCAGACAAAGGGTTTAAATAGTGTCATTGTAACCTTATCTGTTAAAGCCGGCTAGGCCTAGCTAACATTAGCATTGTCTGAAACAGTTTAAATGGGTGAAAACAGGCACCGACTTGTCCATGTAAACACGGCAACAACAGAAGGGGGGATTTTTCTCGACTTTATTTCGTAAACTCGTCAGTTTGCAGCTTATTTGAATAAAAAATGGCCCCTTTAGTTTGTTCGCCTATTGTTAAGTTGCACAAAGGGACATTTAAATGAATGTCCCTTTATTTAAAGGTTTCTTCTAACCTTTAAGTTGTAGATTCAGCTTGGTTGCCCCAGCAACTATCCACCTGTCAAGTTTACAGTTATGGACACGTTTAGAAACTGAGGCGGCCCTATTAAAAACATAAACCATCCCCATTTATGTTTACAATAAATCCAAAGCTGAGTGTTAAAGAAGTGTTCCTTTAGGAGTGTGCCAGAAAAATACTTATTTTACGCAAAGTATGAAATTCATATCTGGAGAAACTTTGAGTAGGAAAGAATCAGCCTGTTGGCAACAGGGTTCCTGTGAAGATTTTTTTTTTTTTTTTTTTTTCAGGGGGGGGGGGGGGGACAGCATTTTCCAAGTATGGAGAAGTACAGAAAAATTTAGCCATTTCCAGATCCTACACACTATTTGTATGAAAAAAAAATCCATCTTTCCATCTGCCAGTTTATATACCTGCCTGTTTCAGAACCTGCAGAAATACCTACCATAAATTCAGAGAGAAAATTTCTCTTTCGGCTTCAAAAATGGCAAAAAAGCAACAAAGAATGTTAGAATTTTGAAAAAACTTCTTGTGTCTTAAAGAGGCAGATTCATGTACAATCGACTTTTTTTTTTTTAGCTTTACATCAAAAACATACCTGGAGCGTTTCCTTGATTCTTTCATGCATGTTGAGAAATCCTCGAATCTCATGTGACAAACATTCACCTGCACAAAACACCACGGTGGACTGAGCTCCTTTCATACTAGCCAGCTGCAATTAGCAAACACCTGGAGGAACTGTGCACCTGCTGAGCTCTTTAGAGGAGCTACTTCTCAGTGAAATGCTGATTTTAAAACGTTAAAGGGTTAATAGAGGATCGACGCTGAGATGACTTTCTGAAGATGGAGTTTGATAAAGAATAGGAGCTTCTTAAAGAGACAGAGGCCCAATTTAAAGTGTCAAATTACAAAGTCAAATTTCTTTCAAATCATATTTGATATATGCAGCGTTTTTGCAATCACCGCTACTTGATTATGCTTGTAAAACGTCAGTATGTGCCTGGAAAATACATAATATCGCCCCTTTAAAAGGGGGGGGGGAAAAAGAGACAATGCCTTAGTGCTAACTGTTACTTTTACGCTCCACTATATTAATAATCTTGATGAACCTGTTTTGTTTTTAGTCACTCTAATCTTACCTTCTTCTTCAGGGGTACAAACTTCCGCTGCGCGTCTCCAGCTCCTCTCGAGAGATGTCGACCCCCGACCCGCCTATGGGAGGGACGCCACGGCCCGGTCCCTCCCCGGGCCCGGGACCATCTCCAGGAGGCATGATGGGCCCCAGCCCCGGGCCCTCGCCGGGCTCGGCCCACAGCATGATGGGGCCCAGCCCGGGGCCACCCAGCTCTGGCCACCCTCACCCCCAACAGGGACCCTCAGGATATCCTCAGGACAACATGCACCAGATGCACAAAGTATAAATGATTTATTTATTTATTTTTTACAATAGCTTTTTTTCTTTTCCTAGTTAAAAAAAAAACAAAACACATTTCTATCTCATTAATAATGTTTAAACATATGCATGTGACAAATATTCAAATTCTCAGTCGATAATTTCCGTCTGTATGGCTGAATGTCTGGAACAGCCAATGGACCCCCTGCACGATAAGGGGATACCCGATGACCCCCGCTATGGTCAGATGAAGGGTATGGGCATGAGGCCTGGCGGACACAGTGGCATGGGGCCGCCCCCTAGCCCGATGGACCAACATTCCCAGGGTAACTCCTCCTCTATTAGCATCTCATTAGTTTGCAGTGATTTATCTATATTTATGTAAACACAATCACCGTTGCAGATGTCCACCGTTCTCATCTGCTCCTCATCTTGCCAAGGAGAAACAGGCTCTTTAGAGAGAGTGTGTGTGCGTGTGTGTGTGTGTGTGTGTGTGAGAGAACCCATCCGACCTGTTTTTCCTCCTTCATTGGTGTGTATTTGGCAGAGAGAGGGAGTGTTTTATGGGCTTTAGCTTTCAGGAAACAACAAGCACAGGTGCATCCGCGGTGCCTTGCTTAAAGTCCTTCACAGTCCTTGAGTTTATCTTAGTAGAATCACAAATCATTCATGTGTTTTATTGGGTATTTTCTGTGATAATTGTGGAAGGATAATGTTTTGTTTTTTCTTCGAGTAAAAATCTGAAAACATAAGCGTTACAAAACCAGTTTTGCTCCTGTTGCCATAAGCTACCAAAATTACATTTGGCACCGTTTCTACTTCATTGTTTGTTTGTTTTTTATCCGTTTTCTTTTATGTTTTTTTTATATTTTAAAGTATTGAGCACCGGGCCGTTTAGAATCGTGTTGTGTTTAGTGTTGTGTCGATGCAAAGCTTCCTGTCAAGGCGGAACCTTCGTATTTCCGTGTTTCTGGCATTCGCGTATATCTGACGCACAAGCGACATCCGCTAACAGCGATGGACGACGAAGCAGCTTTTCTTGTCTCACTGGAGGTTAATTTCTGCTTCGAAAACTGATTTGATTGGATGCTTGAAAAGACCAAATGCTAATGTCAACATCCACAGTCCACGTTTCTAAAGAAGTTCCATGAATGATTGGGCGGTCTCCCGAAACACCTGAACGCACCAATCTGGCGGCTGAATAACCTAAAAAATAATACATGAAAAACATTAAATATCTTTGTTTTTGAGCTCGTTTGTCTATTTATCCAATAATTTAGCAGCAAATATAGTCTTTCAGTTGGAAATGTTGCTTATTTTGTCTATGTGATTTTCAACTTCCACACTGAAGAGGGAAGAAACAGGATTTAACAGTTTAGATTTTTAAATAGTTGAAAGTTTGGACCTGATTTGAGTTATCTTGTCATTTTTAAAATGTAGAATTCAACTCAAAAATATAAAATTTTTCCCAAAGGGGAAACTAAAAGTTTTTGCTGTTGTTTTTCTATGATCTCATTAAAGTCTCTCCCCCTGTTGTCACTGTTGCTAGGATACCCCTCTCCGTTGGGCGGCTCGGAGCACGCACCCAGCCCCGTCCCGGCCAACGGCCCCGGGGCCGCTCCCATGGAGGGCAGCGGGGTCCCGTTCACCGGGCCGGGCCCGGGCCGCCGGGGCCGGGGGTCGGACCGGGCGCCGCAGGCGGACCTACCCCCTTCAACCAGAACCAGCTGCACCAACTCAGGGCCCAGATCATGGCTTACAAGATGCTGGCACGCAATCACCCCATCCCAGAGCACCTGCAGCTGGCCGTGCAGGGCAAGAGGCCCATGCCAGGGATGCAGCAGCAGCAACCGCCCCCCATGCCCAACATGCCGCCCTCCGCCGGGCCTGGGGGCGGCCCGCCTGCAGTACCGGGGCCGGTACCGGGACCAGGACCAGCTCAGACCAACTACAACAGACCTCATGGTGAGCGAAGGAAGACCAAAACAAGATGTGGTTGTTTTGGTATATTTAAATGCTAAAGCGCAGTTCTTGGTATCGGTGTTGAAAGTGAAAAAAGTGGATTGGTGCATCCTTACTCATTACCTATAAAAGGAAGGTAACTACTGTATTTTTATTTTTTTTCTTATTTTAGGGATTGTAGGTCCCAACATGGCGCCACCCGGACCCGCAGGAGTTCCTCCTGCTATGCAAGGCCAGCCTGCCAACGGACCACCCAAAACATGGCCTGAAGGTTAAACAAACTTGTTGCTCCAAATGTTATTGTTTTCTTACTCTGCATTTCTGCGACAAAGCAGGATGATGCCTCTCGGGGATCTGCATTCAGTTAGAAAAAGATCCTTAAAAGCGAAGATATAAGAAAAGAAACTGGATACAGACACCCAAAAAAATGTGAAAAATAATTACAACAATGTCCCGTTTTACAATCTAAATTAGATCGTGATTCATTTGACGTGCTAAAATAAAAATGAATTCTTCCTTTCCAGGACCAATGGTGAATGCCGCTGCCCCGTCCAACCCTCCCCAGAAGCTGATCCCCCCGCAGCCCACCGGCAGACCCTCGCCCGCCCCGCCGTCCGTGCCTCCAGCCGCCTCCCCGGTGATGCCACCACAAACGCAGTCGCCGGGGCAACCTGCGCAGCTCCCTCCCATGATGCTGCACCAGAAGCAGAACCGCATTACGCCTATCCAGAAGCCCCACGGGCTGGACCCGGTGGAGATCCTGCAGGAGAGAGAGTACAGGTGAGGAGGGCGGAGCAGCTGACGCGGAGGGGCCCGACTCCATGTCGTCCTCGTGCCGGCGGCTTGTCGATTCCAATTTTGGCTAATTCGTCTAGTAAGAACTATAGCGTAAAGACACAAGAACGAACAGCAGTGAAAATAATAAATGAATAAATAAAAAATTAAAACATTTTATAAGAAATGATTAAAGCAATTCGTTTGAGTAAAAAGTATGTAAAAATGAGAAATGTAATGTGAACTGCAGAACTGCAGTGAAATAGATTTTTTTTTTTAAAGTACAAACATTTAAAAAGTAAAAAAAATGCTTAAAAGATGTTTGAAAAAAAGAAAAATTGCTGGGGAAAATGGGGCTTTTTTTTTCCCAAGCGTTTCTGCTGTCATCGGATGTTTATAAGCAAACAGACTACACAGTAGCACCGTCTGTGTCGGCATGCTAGTTACGCCGTGTGACCGCTTGTCCCGGACGTTATTCTGATTCCTTCTAAGAACGACGCACATCAGCAGAATTCATCACAGAACAAAGCAGAGAAACACTTTGTTCCAGAACCAACGCGTCACATTTAAAGGTTCTGCTTGTATTTAAAGTGTCAATTTGTTCGGACAGATTTAGGTTGAAGTTTTGTGAATAACTTGCACTTGGGAGTCTCCTTTGAACAAAAAGCAAGGAGCCAAAAAGAACAGCCGGGGTGTTTTTGTGCGCCGGTTTACACCTGGCGTCGCTGTAGAGAAGCAAATAGCAGCTGCACAACAGGAATACGCAGAGCAAGAAAGAGCAAGGAAGTACACTTTTATGAAACAAAATAAAGTTCAGTAAATGTAGTATCCTCCAAGTATACTGTCCAAATCGTGGAGGGCTCTGAAAGTCTTAAGTTTAGAGACTTTTACGATGCTAGAGAAAGTCTGGACCTACGTTGTTATACCGAAAATGGGAAAAAAAATTAGCTGGTGCTTTTTCGTTTAAGGCTACAAGCTCGTATTGTTCACCGCATCCAGGAGTTGGAGCATCTGCCTGGCTCGCTTGCCGGTGATCTGAGGACCAAGGCCACCATCGAGCTCAAGGCTCTGAGGCTGCTTACATTCCAGAGACAGGTACACAATTACAGTACAAGCTTTACCATCGTGATTAGTTTCTAGCAAGTTGTTAATTTTTTTTCATTATTTTCTTTTGCCTACAGCTGCGTCAGGAGGTGGTGGCCTGCATGCGTCGGGACACGGCTCTGGAAACCGCCCTGAACGCCAAAGCCTACAAGCGCAGCAAGCGTCAGTCTCTGCGAGAGGCCCGGATCACAGAGAAGCTGGAGAAACAGCAGAAGATCGAACAAGAGCGAAAACGTCGCCAGAAACACCAGGTAGAGAAGACGTCATCGATTGGTCCTGGAGCCGGTGCATGTTTATATCCTGGAACATTTTTTACGGGCCACTCAAACATTTCACCAGCCAATGTTATTTTTTTTCTTTCAAATTACAAATCCCACCAATACAAGCAAATTATATAAAATATATGATTTATTCTTAACTCTATGAAAACCAATTACTGACTTTCTGTCCAAATTGTCAACCCGCCACAGTGGCGGGTGCGTTGCTCCAATTTACACGCCACTTCATACTTTTACCCGCATTTGGCTGCTATCTGGCTAGCTTACTAGCTAACTATCTGGCAAGCATAGTAGCTAACTCTCTGGCTAGCTGTCTATCTTTTTAGCATACTTGCTGAGTATATGGCTAGAACATTAGCTAGCTACATTAGCTGAGATTTTAAGTCCGATGGCGATCATGATGAATCTTAGGATTGGTCTGTGCGTTCCTCCTGACAGGAATACCTCAACAGCATCCTGCAGCATGCCAAGGACTTTAAAGAATACCACCGCTCCATCACAGCCAAGATCCAGAAGGCCACCAAGGCTGTGGCCACCTATCACGCCAACACTGAGCGTGAGCAAAAGAAGGAGAACGAGCGCATCGAAAAGGAGAGAATGCGAAGGCTGATGGTGAGACTTTTTCTTTTTTAAATCCAAAACAACTGATGGTCTGATACGTCCGAGTCGAGTTACCTCCGAACGTTTCCCCAGGCTGAGGATGAGGAGGGCTACCGGAAGCTCATCGACCAGAAGAAAGACAAACGCCTGGCCTACCTGCTGCAGCAGACCGACGAGTACGTGGCCAACCTCACCGAGTTGGTGCGCGCCCACAAGGCGGCACAGGCTCTCAAGGAGAAGAAAAAGAAGAAGAAAAAGAAGGTCAATGTCGACTCCGCTAACGTCTGACTATAAGGTCGCGATGGTGCTTCTCACAATGATTCTGTGTTTGTTTTAAGAAGCCGGACGCCGTTGAAGGCGGTGCGCCTGCCATGGGGCCTGACGGAGAGGTGAGGAAAATCTCAGTTTGCTTCCGACGGGCCACCGTCTCCGTTAGCAGCTCGGCGTTCTGATTCTTCTCCTCTCTTCTACCAGCCTCTAGACGAAACCAGTCAGATGAGCGACCTGCCGGTGAAGGTCATCCACGTGGACAGCGGCAAGATCCTGACGGGCGTCGACGCGCCCAAGGCTGGCCAGTTGGAAGCCTGGTTGGAAATGAACCCTGGGTAATTATTATGGCGCGCTTGCTTTCTGAAAAAAAAAAAAAAAGGCAAACCTTTTCTGTTTCAGGCTTTGTTTTGTAAACGTCTGACTTTTCATGGCAAATTTTTGAAAAGGTTTTTTTCCCTTTTTGTCATTATATCTCATATCAGTTTTTTTTCCTAAGGTTTATGACGCAATATTTTCTCACATGTAAACAGACTAGAAGATAAAATAAGTGCAGGGTTATGACCTCCGATGAAAACACAACATTTAAAATGTGAATATTACCTCAGACCAACAAAAAAAACAATTTCAATTAAACATAAATGAATACCTGCTATAAGGTCATTTTCAAAAGGTTCCTTTAATCTGGCATCACCTGAACGCATCTTCCGATTTATGGAAAATGACGCTGGAATAAAAGAAAATCAGAAATTGGAATTGGTTTGGTGCATTTCTGCTAACTATTTTTGAATCTGCACCAGTTTATTATTATCTGCCTACGTAACAAATGTTTGGTGGGTTGAGCTCCAAAACTGACCAAAGTGTTTCAGGTTGGACGTATTTAGTGACCATAGGAGGAAAAAAAAAATTTGCATTTTTCAGTCTTAGACCAGCGGAGGAAATATTGGCTTATCGATCGGTTCTTATCAGATCAGTTTGCTGTTGCGTTCGCTTTGATAACAGTAGCTGCCGTTTCCTGCAGCTACGAAGTGGCGCCACGTTCAGACAGCGAGGACAGCGGCTCAGAAGACGAAGAGGAGGAAGACGAGGTGCGTGCCCTGTGCTTCCAAATAAAACGCCGTAACCAGTTTGCTCCTGGCGTTCACTTTTAAAAAAAAACAAACTTGTTGCCAGGACGACGCGGAGGACCAGCCTCACCCCACGACGGCTCCAACCGAGGAGAAGAAGAAGATTCCAGACCCCGACAGCGAAGACGTTTCGGAAGTGGACGTCCAGCACATCATCGAGTAAGTGCTAACATTTAGCCCCTCCGCCTCCGGCGCCTTTTCACGTGTTGACGACTCGCTTTTCACTCGAGTTGCTGTTTGTTTTTCCTCTCAGGCACGCCAAGCAGGACGTCGACGACGAATACGGCAGCGCCAGCTTCAACCGAGGCCTGCAGTCGTACTACGCCGTGGCGCACGCCGTCACCGAAAAAGTAGACAAGCAGTCGTCCCTGATGGTCAACGGGATGCTCAAGCAGTACCAGGTAAGGCGTCTGCCGCCGGCCGCGTCGCCGCTGATTGAAGTCAGTGGAGGACGGAGCTAACTGTGCCGCCCGTCAGATCAAAGGTCTGGAGTGGCTGGTGTCGCTTTACAACAACAACCTGAACGGCATCCTGGCCGACGAGATGGGCCTGGGGAAGACCATCCAGACCATCGCCCTCATCACGTACCTCATGGAGCTCAAGCGCATCAACGGGCCCTTCCTCATCATCGTGCCGCTCTCGTAAGTCTCGCCGTGAACCAGATCACTGCCCAGAAAACCCTTCCCCAACAGAAAGCGATCTCTTCTGTTCCAGGACTTTGTCCAACTGGGTGTATGAGTTCGACAAATGGGCCCCGTCCGTGGTGAAAGTCTCCTACAAGGTAAGGCGTCGCTAGGTTACCGCTTCCTCCGCCTCGCCAACGGTTCCGGTTCCCGTTTCCCTGAACGCGTTTGCGGTCCCTTGCAGGGCTCCCCGCAGGCTCGCCGCTCGTTCGTTCCCATCCTGCGGAGCGGGAAGTTCAACGTGCTGCTGACCACGTATGAGTACATCATCAAAGACAAGCAGATCCTGGCCAAGGTAACAGCAATCCATCTCTTCACAAAGTTACTCAGTGGGATAACGCAGGGCAGTGTTTGGTTTCCTAGATTTTTCCTTTTACAAACAAGCACTTAAAAAGCGTGGATCGTATTTGTATT
This sequence comes from Phalloptychus januarius, assembly GCA_902982915.1. Classification (NCBI taxonomy): domain Eukaryota; kingdom Metazoa; phylum Chordata; class Actinopteri; order Cyprinodontiformes; family Poeciliidae; genus Phalloptychus; species Phalloptychus januarius. The sequence goes on from CADWAE010000476.1 coordinate 3,562,523, forward strand.
TGTCTCCAGCAGTATGTAGAAGCAGCTCTTGCTGAAAGTCTCTTAGTTTGTGTCTCTACTAGTTTAGCTGGAGCTCAATCTGATTGGTTGCAACACTTTGTACAGATTCATAGCGTTGAAATCTAAAGGTGAAAGCCGCTCCGCTTCGCTCTGCTGACATCATCGTTCCCCCCACAGATCCGCTGGAAGTACATGATCGTGGACGAGGGCCACCGCATGAAGAACCACCACTGCAAGCTGACGCAGGTCCTGAACACGCACTACCTGGCGCCGCGGCGCCTCCTGCTGACGGGGACGCCGCTGCAGAACAAGCTGCCCGAGCTTTGGGCTCTGCTCAACTTCCTGCTGCCCACCATCTTCAAGAGCTGCAGCACCTTCGAGCAGTGGTTCAATGCTCCGTTCGCCATGACCGGGGAAAAGGTCGGTCGGGTCGCCGTTTCCTTGGTTTTGTTTAAAGGTGTTTTGGAAGTTTGTTCCAGATTAGCAGAAGATGTGAAAAAAGCGCTAACCCAGCACAAATAAATGTCCACAAAGGTGGACCTGAACGAAGAGGAGACCATCCTGATCATCCGCCGTCTGCACAAGGTGCTCCGCCCGTTCCTGCTGCGCCGGCTTAAGAAAGAGGTGGAGGCCCAGCTGCCAGAGAAGGTAACCATAGAAACCTGAAAACACATAGAAAACTATTTTTTTTTTCATGTTCTAACGAATGTTTTTTTTTTTTTGTTGTTGTTTTTTTTTTATCTCCCCTCATCTGTCGCCGCAGGTGGAGTACGTGATCAAGTGCGACATGTCGGCCCTGCAGAGAGTTCTGTACCGTCACATGCAGGCCAAAGGAGTTCTGCTGACCGACGGCTCGGAAAAAGACAAGAAGGTAACGCATTCGTTTTATTAAAAAAGAAAAAATCCTTAAAAACGCTGCAGTTTTAGTGTCAGTTAGTTCTGCATAAAGTTCTCGGAGGTGCTTCATATTCAAACTGCACAGTTTTGTAATAAAGTCCAATTTAAGGCCTAAATTCTAATCTAATTAAAAAGAAATAATTTTTTTTTCTCACTGTTTGACGTTAAATCAGACTAAGCTCTAAGATTATTTCTACTTTCTAAATGTAAGAAAACATGGTGAGCATTTTCTATTTTGTTTTGAATGTTATACAATAGTGATTTTAAACTTTTTTTTTAGTTCATTTATTGCTTTTTGTCTCCAATGAGGTGCTGGAAAAGTTTGAAAAGTGTTTTGGATTTTACCATGAGGGAAACATGTTTACACCCCTAAAATTGTCTTCTTTCTTTTTTTTTTTTTAAGGAGATATTTAGCAAACCGAAGGTTTTCATGTGTGCTTGTTACGTTTCCAGGGTAAAGGCGGGACGAAGACCCTGATGAACACCATCATGCAGCTGAGGAAGATTTGCAACCACCCCTACATGTTCCAGCACATCGAGGCACGAAGCTGCGCAAAATGAGACGTTCTGCAAACGCGCCGACGTTTCTACGGAATATTTAAAAGTTTTGCTTTTTATCCGTAGGAGTCCTTTTCCGAGCATCTGGGCTTTTCCGGAGGAATCGTGACGGGGTATTTACAACCAAACTCTCACTCCTCATGCATGAACGTATGCGTACATATGATGACTGACCTCTTTATGTTTTTTGTTTTTTTTTTGGTTAGCCCTGATCTGTACCGCGCCTCGGGAAAGTTCGAGCTGCTGGATCGCATCCTGCCCAAGCTGAGAGCCACCAAACACAAAGTGCTGCTTTTCTGCCAGATGACGTCGCTCATGACCATCATGGAGGACTACTTCGCTTACCGCAACTTCAAATACCTGCGTTTGGACGGTGAGAAAGACGGGAAAAAGGGGGGAAAAAAAGCTACTTTATGCGCAAAAAATAAACCTGTGACATCAAAAGGTTTGTTTTGGTTTCTAGGAATTCGATCCAAAAAATGTTAAGTACAGATTAATTCAGTTTGAGCATTAATTTGAGTGAACATGCCTTAATGGTATTGAAAATCAAAATTCAGTTCCTCTGATGCTTATTGACCCTCTATTCATTTGAATTGAGATAATAAAAAAAAAATTAAACTGAATATGGGTTATGTTATGGAATGCATAATCATCAGGGGGACTGAAAGGTCATTGCTGGTTAAAGCGTTCTGCATTCAGTGTAAATTGATAGAAAGTTTAGTGGAAGGAAAAAATGTGTCCAGGAAAGCTCATAACACCCAAATAAATGTTTTGTTTATTATTATTGTTTATTATTATTGTTTTGTGCTATGCTTTAACAAAAGAAAAGTGTTATTATTAATATTAATTTTATTTTTATTGTTATTATTATTGTGACTCGTTCAAACGGAGCCCTGACCTAGCATTGGGTGGATATGCTGTGCAGCAAATACTGCATGCAGATACTTTTCAGTCGGCCAAAATTTCTGGATTGAAATAGCTTAAAATAAAATTAAAATCTAAATTAAATACGTCACTTTTTAAATGAATGCACATATGATTATTTTCAGCTTTAATTACTCTAGTAATTCATTTGCCCTATTTAAATGTATTCGGATAGAGCTTGGGTGTTATGAACTTTGTATTTGATCAAATCAAATACAAAGTAGCGTGAAGTGAAACCGCTTTTCTCTGCGATCCTTACCGCATTAGCGTGAAAATCGTTAGATAAAAAACAGCTGGAAGTGATTTAAAAAGCTGAAAATGTTCAGAACGACGTTCCTTCATCAGCCCTACGTTGGAATTTGGATGTTGGTTTTTTTCTCCAACATGTTTTTATTTCTCCTCCCCTTAAGGAACCACCAAAGCAGAAGACCGCGGCATGCTGCTGAAGACCTTCAACGACCCGGCCTCTGAGTACTTTGTGTTCCTGCTGAGCACCAGGGCAGGAGGCCTGGGGCTGAACCTGCAGTCCGCCGACACAGTCATCATCTTCGACAGCGACTGGAACCCTCACCAGGTGAAGCGCAGGAAGCGGCCTAAACCAATCATTCTGCTCCGCAGCAGCAATAACCTCTGGGGAAGATGGCGTAATACTAGACACGGCGATATGCTAATCTCACGATAATATCCTGTTCACGATACGAAGTATATCGCGTTATTCAGCAAACGATACGATTCGATACATTCTTAAGATTTCCTGAAAGATTTACAGGGTCAGAGTGATTTTGGGTGACATTTTGATCGTTGCATAGACTTTGATTGAATTAATTCAATCAAATTAATTCAGACATTTATTACACAATTATATTGGTGTAATAAATGGTTTTGTTGTATGTTTGCATTTTAAATGTTAGTTGCGTGGTTTTGTGTTTTTTGTTATGCAGAAAAGGATTTTTTGTCTTATTCACTTATATCAGATCATGTAATTTGTCTATTTCGTTATGTAATTCATCATAACTGGTTGTTTCATTGCATGTTATTTTTAATGTACAACTGGGTAAAAATGTCATGTGTGATGGCTGTCATTTAATTCACTGACATAAAACTCAAAGTAGGATTTAATGTATGGATACTCGCGGATGACAAATTGCTATTTTCTGAGGAAAAAAACAATCAACAAATATGGTACAATCGATAAAATTACACAGCCCTAGTGTAGTAATAATAATAACCAAGATGTTTTTGTAACAAGAGGCTGTTGCTGCATGATAATCTGATGACGCGCCAGCAGCTCAACATCCACGATATTTGATAGCGACACGTCCAGGACGACGCTGTCGGTTGTTAGCAAACCCTGCTAATCCAGCGCTCCATTTTAAACCTCTCTGGTTCCGACTTCAAGTGTTTCCTCGTGTCTGAACCGATGTTCTTCTTTGCTCTTTCGTCGCAGGATCTTCAGGCTCAGGACAGAGCGCACCGCATCGGGCAGCAAAACGAGGTGCGCGTCCTCCGCCTCTGCACGGTCAACAGCGTGGAGGAGAAGATCCTGGCGGCGGCCAAGTACAAGCTGAACGTGGACCAGAAAGTCATCCAGGCGGGCATGTTCGACCAGAAGTCCTCCGGCTGCGAGCGGCGGGCCTTCCTGCAGGCCATCCTGGAGCACGAGGAGCAGGATGAGGTCAGGGAGCGGGCCTCACCGCGAGGAGTCTGTTCATCCTTAAAAAAAAGTTTGAATAAGTCTGAAATTCATGTATCTAACTAAAGCAAGCCTGGCGTGATATCAAATGTTGCCAGATGACAAATTGTCCAAGGAATTATTGCGATAAACGATAATATTGTCGTTTTGACACCATTATTATAACAGTGGCATAATAACAAATGTCTGCCCTCTCAGAGACTATTAATACTTTAACTTTGTGAAGAACACTTAACTCTGAAATTAAGTCTAAAAGCAACAAATAAAATGGAAGTAAAAACCAAATGCAACTGAAACCATGAATAAAATGGGTTATAACATCCCTGTAAACAATATTTTAATTGAAAATATATTATTGTATGTAAGCTTACATTTAATTTATCATACAACTAATGGATTAATTGTTTATTGTGATCGGCTTCATCTAAAATCAACGCTTTAAAAAGTCTTACATTTACACAGTTAAAATTAAGGCCTTAAAATCTCTTAAATCCGTTTAAAAAGACATAAGTTGGCCTTAAATTTTGCTAATCACAGGTCTTAAATTTTACTCGCATATACAGCACTCGGTTTATTTTTCTCACATGACATTTGAGTTGTGTGCAAACATCTTCGGTCCATTCTGTGGCTCGAGCCCGTTGTGGTTAGCATCGATTAGCATCTACTTAGCTAGTCAGTTGCTAGGTAGCTTTAACTTTATTTTTTATGTCAGTCACGTGTGTTGGATTTGACATGTGGGGGGCAACAAACGGGTCATCAATCACTCGGGGTGAAAATAAACATGGCTAACTAGCTGCTAATATACCCATGCTAACTAGCTAGCTAACGTTTTTGCGTTACAAATTGTCTTAAAGAGCCTTAAATTTGAGTTGGTGAAACTCAATTTTAAGAGTTTCAATGAAAGGAAAATCCTTGTCCTTGCAGGAGGAGGACGAGGTGCCGGACGATGAGACCGTCAATCAGATGATTGCAAGAAGTGAAGAAGAGTTTGAGCTTTTCATGGTAAATTTACTTTCTTTCTTTTTCTTTTTTGCGAAGTAGTCACTGTTATTTGCCGAGCTGGATTCTAATCTGTCCCGTTTGGGGTCGCAGCGGATGGACCTGGACAGGCGGCGCGAGGACGCGCGCAATCCCAAGAGGAAGCCGCGCCTGATGGAGGAAGACGACATGCCGGGGTGGATCCTGAAGGACGACGCCGAGGTGGAGAGGCTGACCTGCGAGGAGGAGGAGGAGAAGATGTTCGGCCGCGGCTCCCGTCAGCGCAAGGAGGTGGACTACAGCGACTCGCTGACCGAGAAGCAGTGGCTCAAGGTGGGACGGAGCGGGGAAAACCCTCCGAGGGCTTGGAGACGACCTTCTCGCTCACCGCTCTCCTCCTCCTTCAGGCCATAGAGGAAGGAAACCTGGAGGACATAGAAGAGGAGGTGCGGCACAAAAAGACCACCAGGAAACGCAAGAGGGAGCGCGACCACGACGGCAGCCCGGCCACGCCCAGCTCCAGCCACCGCGGCCGGGACAAGGACGACGGCGGGAAGAAGGCCAAGAAACGCGGCCGGCCGCCGGCGGAGAAGCTCTCCCCCAACCCGCCGTCGCTCACCAAGAAGATGAAGAAGATCGTCGACGCCGTCGTCAAGTACAAGGACGGGTAAGACCCGGCTGGATGCCACCGCGTCAGAGGAAACCCCGTAACCGTTAGCAACGTATCTGGAGCTCAGAACTAGAACAGCTGCAGTAAATTACACGATAAATTACAAACAAGCTCAACAATTTCCATTTGCGTGATTTGTCGTTTTTCTTTTTTCTCTCTTTTTCTACTAAAAACCTGGACGACAGAAGTCTTCAGTCTTGTTCTTTGGTCTCAGCAAGATCGTTCTGTTTTTCAAATGACGGTTTTGTTTACGGAGACGTTATGATTCACTTTATTTTGTTGTTTCTGTTATTTCCATTTAAAATGTCCTCCAGTTCCAGTGTTAAATATTCATTACAATTTACAGTTTACTGATCTCAGTCAACAATATAATCGTTTATCGCAATAACTTCTGGGACAAACCAAAGTATCGGTGATCGTTTCCGATCTCCGGTTATTCAGGTTCCAGCTCTACAGATTTTTCTAGAACACCAATAATTAAGACAGTAAATTACAACACAGTCCACAAGTAACATGGCCGACACCCTTCGCCACCTGAAGTTCTGTCTTCTTCTTCTTTTTTTATTTTTATCAGCTCTCCCGTTTCGATCCCGGTCGTTTTCCACGCTCGCTGCTGAAGCTCTTGTTTTCTCCCCGCAGTAACGGCCGCCAGCTGAGCGAAGTCTTCATCCAGCTGCCGTCTCGCAAGGAGCTGCCCGAGTACTACGAGCTGATCCGCAAGCCGGTGGACTTCAAGAAGATCAAGGTGAGGAAGAGAGACGCGGAATATCTCCTCGCCGCTCCTCTCTCCCCCCCCCCCCCCGTTCACTCTCTCCGCTCCTCCACCGCTGCTTTCAGGAGCGGATCCGCAGTCACAAGTACCGCAGCCTCAACGACCTGGAGAAGGACGTGATGCTGCTGTGTCAGAACGCCCAGACCTTTAACCTGGAGGGCTCTCTGGTGAGATCCGCCGCCGACCCGTCCGGCTCGTTTTCCCGGCCCCGTTTGAAAGCGTCAACGCTGTGCGACTCTTCCAGATCTACGAGGACTCCATCGTGCTGCAGTCCGTCTTCACCAGCGTCAGACAGAAGATCGAGAAAGACGACGAGAGCGAGGGAGAGGAGAGCGAGGAGGAGGAGGAGGAGATGGACGAAGGCTCCGAGTCTGAATGTGAGGATGAGAGAGAGACAGAGAGAGGGAGCGGAGGTAAAGCGGAGGTGTGTTGTTCACGTCTCCGTGTTTTCTCCCCGTCAGCTCGATCGGTGAAGGTGAAGATCAAGCTGAGCCGGAAGGAGAAGGGCGACCGGGGGGGCAAAAGTCAGCGGCGGAGGGGCCGCGGCTCCCGGGCCAAGCCCGTCGTCAGCGACGACGACAGCGAGGACGAGCAGGAGGAGGTGAGGGAGACGCTGCAGTCCGGGTTGACCCGACCTGGATAAGAGAGGCAGAAGAAAATGGAGGACAGGAAAACTTTATTCCCAAAGTCAATATCCATCATCCATGTTTTTTTTTTCTTTCCTCCTCTTGTCTTTGCTTCCTTTCTGCACTTTTTTCTTGTATCCTTCAAACCTTCTTGTCTTTCTTTTGCTTTCGTTCTCTTTCTGCCTTTCTTTCTGACCTTTAGCTCGTTCTTACTTTCTCTTTTCTTTCTGCTTTTCTTTTTCCTTTTTTCTTCCTTCTGTCTTCCTTTTCCTTTCTTCCCGTATAAGTCTTTCTCATTTCCTTTCTTTAGCCTCTTTGTCCTGTCTTTCCTTGTCTTTTTTTTCTCTTTTTGCATTGTTCTTTTTCATTTTTGTCTCCCTTTCTTTCTTTTTCCTTTATGCCCTTCTTCCTTTGTGAATGTACCGTTCGTCGTCATGTTTCCATTTTAAAGTTTTCGATCCGTTTTGAAAACTGCAGGAATGTGACTGAGGAAAAGTCTGGGATTGAACATAAGTCTCCGTGTCTAGCTTGTTTCGTACGGAAAGCAGTAAGTGCCTCGTTTCTCTCTCTGTGCAGGAGCGTTCAGCCAGTGGCAGTGAGGACGACTGAAGTGAACCCCGCCGCTTCACTTGACTTCATATTTCACTAGATGGCAGCAGAGAGGCGGTCGGAGGAGAGGCCTAGTTTTACCTAGACGAGCTGAATTTTAGAGTCGCAGTCAGCATTTAAGTATACCATTAATTAAAAAAGAATATGAAAGCTATGAGCCATCTATTTCATATTTAAACCATATCCCATAATGAACGGTAGTGTCTTTTTTTTTTTCTTCCTGTAAGTGGAACCTTGACAGAGCCTGAGTCATCATGAACAGATCCTGGGCAAACGAAGCAGCTGTGGTTTTCTTAATTCTTTACTTTTTTTTTGTCGTCTTCTTCATTGATACAAAGTGTACCGCATTCCTCGAAGTCCCCCTTTTGGATGCATGTTTTGTGGGAACGCGCCCGGATGTGTCTTCACTGTGTTTAATTTAATGACCAGGACGGGATCGCGGTACGTCCCGCCGCCGCCTCCTCCCTCTCAGGTCTCGTAAAGGGGAGGTGGAGGACAGGACCTTCTTCCTCGTGTCACTGTCACTGGATTCCACAAAGTACAATAAACACATCTCAACTCATTCCCTGTCGTTGACGCGCCTGGTCTGTTGCGTCACCACGTCCGTTTTATTTATGAAGCATATTTTAGGGGGCAGACGGAGAGCAAACCAGGACATTAGTAACAAAATATTAAAATAAAGTCGTTCTTAAAAATAATATATAAACTACAACCTAACAGCATTTTTAAAGGGTAGTATTTTGTCACATAGTCCCATTATTATAGAGCACAATAATGTTACTGTTACCTTCAACTGTTGTGAAAAAAAAAAGCTATATATCACATATGTACAATCGGGCAGTTTTTGGGGTGTGTCCTCTTTAGAGAACCACTGCATTTATTTTTAGGACTTATAATTTTGACCATGTGTGCGGGGGAAAAAAAAGAAAGAGGAAAATTCATAATAATTTCCAACTTGTTCAATTCTTGCTTCTTAAAGCCATTCCTCTCCAAATGGTCGGATTACGTCATTAAAAAAACGACAAAATAATCTAAATGCTGCAATTATAACTATATTCATTGATACCACGGTTCAACTGTCAGCCTGAACTTTCCTGGAAAAAAAAAAAAAGAATCTTGCTGGGAATTTTTCCTCCCCTCACACGCTTCTCTCCTTTACCGTCTCGGAGCACATGCCTCAGCGCTCGAACAAACACAGAACCGAGTCTGCGGAGTGTCTCATGTTGTTTAATGGAACCTCGACTGCAAGCAGAACCCAAAATTTTTTAAAACTGACCGACTTAAAACAAATTCCTATGTCTTGAAAATTGACTTATAAGTTTGCTAAGATATTTGCACCAAAAATTAGACCTAAAATTCTTAGCAAGACTTTGTCTTTTTGCAGTGAAACAATGATTTCTTTATTATGATCATTATTATAATATTTTTAGACCGAAGCGGTCAAGTTGCTGACCTTCAATGAATCTCTGCAAAAAACATCTACTGTCACTGAATCAAAGAGTTTTTGCTTTCACTTTTTTGGCAGCTGGCATCTTATAAGTCAATGAATAACTTCATGTTTTCTCTGATTGTGGGGTTAACGACACAGCTTTGCTTTTTCCAACTGACTACGAAGTAAAAACAGGAATTCCCGCTTCGGAAGCATGTAGGAGAAAACCTACATTTAGGAGAACCTGATTAGACGCTCACAGTTGGCAGTCACTCAAAAAAAAAACCTGTTGGGGCCCAACAATGGAGCGGCAGGGATCCTCAAACGGCTGCGACTTGAAGAACCGGATACCGCCTGACTCCACCTGCTAACGGTTTGCTCACCTTGAGGAGGAGCGAGGGCTTCAGTTGCAGCAGCGGGGCGTGCCACGACATTTTTTATTATTTTTATTTACGCTTACAAACGGAAACAAAGATCAGAGATGTGTAATTGTACGACGCAGTGACGTGAAAATTATCCACCATTCTTTGGAATTTTAGAAGGTCAAGTAAACTTTTGCAAAGTGTTAATACCTCACAAGTCTAGATTACATGAGTTGATCGGCTAATTTCTCTGAGGTTTGCTTATCTCAGAGTAAATTGTGTGACTGGTTTTCCTTTGATTCACTTCCCTTTGTAATCAAATCTAACTGAACCGTTTTCCAATTATTTGAAAATTTCTCGCATTAGCCAACCAGGCTAATGGCTACTAGCAGTGCAAGCTTGAAATTGTTTTTAAATTTTGTCTGTATTTTTGTAATTTTCATGAGCAAAGCAACAAATTTACTTAAGAAGATTATATAGTCTCTTTGAAAGACATAATTTGATACAAACTGCCCGAGTTTCATACATAAGGCAGCCATATTGGATTTTGAGATCAAAGTTGGTGAGAAACCAACCTTTCTCCAATTGGATTACAAACTCAGGGGACACTTTCTTGTAGTTTTTCTGACTTTAATTCTTGGAAAACTTTTAAATCTGTTTGAATACAATTATATTCTGTCCTGTTTTTTTTTTTTGTTTTTTGTTTTTTTTGCCAAGTGAGTTTTTCCTTCTTGAAACATTGTTTGGAAAGACAATTCTTCCCAAAATCACATTTGGGAAAAGTTACGAGTAAACCATTCTAGAAAGTTAGCATTGTACATTCATGTGGTCCCTCTTGAATAATATCCAGTCAAGAAAATTTAATTCTATTCATGTGTAGAATGGTCCAGTCAAAGTCCAGACTTAAAGCCAATTGAGAATCTGTGATAATATGAATCGCCACATGGAATTTTCAACTATAGTTTAAGCAAAAAGATTGTCCTGCTTGAACCAAAAATAAATGTAAAAAAAAAAAAATTAATACCATTTTCTTTCTAATTTAATAATTACCCTCTACTTTGTGTTGGTCTACACCATTAAACCTTAATAACGTCTACTGGACTTTGTGGGTGGGATGTGAAAATGTAAAACAAAAAAAAGTCAATGTATATATGTATATAATGATTTCCTACTTGGTCTAAAATAGTTTTAAAGAGATTCAGAACCAGTAGTGTTAGTCAGTGTTAGACTGACCTAATCAGATTTCCCAAGTATCAATTTGAAAAAAAAGAAGAAGAAGAAGAAAACTTTCCCTTAGACATTTTCTCCTTGACCCCAATAACATTTCCATTCAGTCCAGACTCCCAGTTGCCTCCCTGGCCTCTGATCACATGGCCACAGCTTTCGCCTCCAATGAATGAAACCCAATGTCTCCCGACCATCCCGAAGCGTTTTCATAGTAAAACGCTATTGGCTTAGAAACCTCCTATGTGGAAGGTGGGGGGGAGGGGCTACGGGAGAAGGAGGGCGTGCACCTCCGAAATCACACCATGCCCAGACCCCGCCCACCCCTTCGCCGGGGCCCCCCCGCCGGCCCCACCCACCCGTGGACCACATTGAAATGGCTCTGATGTTGTCAAACACCGCACTGTGTGTCAGGCTGTGACGCTGGGAGCATCTGCGGTGCTGGAGCCCAAGTTGCCATTCATAATAACCCTGCTGCCACTACTTTTTTTAAATTTTATTTTATTTTATAATTCATTTTTCTTGGAGGGAGGGTTGGGGGTCCAATTCCCTCTCTGTAAGATCCGGTGGGGCTTCAGGGTTCATTCATCTGCCAGAAACATGAGACTCCCTCTGATTCTTGTCATCTGCCTCTTTGGTCACACCAGTAAGTTCACATTTCCACAGTTTTTTGTTTTTTTGGCAAGTTTAAATGTTTCAAATTTATGCACTTCTACTATTTTTGTTATGTTGTGTGGTTTAGTCGTGTGGCTTTTATAGAAAATAATTCAGACTTTTACTCCGGGGTTTGGGGCGCCCACTCCTCTAACTGTACCAGTAGAGGAGGGGAGGGCTCGTTTCTTTATGTATGTATGTAGGTCATACAAATCATCTCCTGTATTTGGAAGAAGGAAACATTTCTCCTTTATGTGCAATATTATACATCTTAGCAAAATGTTTTTAAACTACAAAAATAGTATATTCTAGTAGTTTGTGTGAGTTTTTTTCATTGTTTTTGTTGTACTTTTTTTATTTACCTGTTCTTATTGTTCTTTTACAGCTTGAACTTAAAAAAAATTAATAACAATATGTGAGAGAACAATGCCAAAGTATTGATGCAAAATTGTAAAAGTGGAAGGAAAAAGTACATATAGATATAATGTCATTTTGTTTGCACATTAAAATTTTTACAGAGGGTTTTATGTGCGATTGTAGTTTACCGCCTCCTCTACTCTGATCCCCCTAAATGAAATAAAAGGCACTTTCAGAATAAACTCGGTATTGATGAAGGGTTAATGTGTCCACCTATATTCTATTATGATGCAAAAAGAATTAAAAAGAAAGAAATCAAAAGAGTATGGAACATTTACAAGCTGATGTACCTTAAACTGGTGGCGGCAGCATCATGCTGTGGCCACTGTTGTATTTTCTGTTTATTTAGCAATTTAGCTTCTTGACCACTTTTCTGCTAACAGTTGTGCTTCTTCTGCAGCTCAGCTGCCACTTCTGCCTGGCTTCTCTAATATTTGTTCATATGTTTTACTCCTCAGCTCTTGACTTCAACCCTTATTTCTGTTTTTTGCTCAATTTTAACGTTTAGCAAGTTTTGCCGTGTTCACTTCAGCTTATCCAGCAGTTTCCAGATGAAAAACACAGCAGAGCACATTAGCATTCAAGTTTAGCTGGAAATGTAAATTTTTCTTTTTTTTTTTTTTTTTACCTCTGCATAATTGTGCAACCATCCCATAGAAAATGACTAAAATAAATTGTAACATCTCACAAAGTTGGGGGGAATGTAACAGGAAACATTCGTGCCACTTCCAAATAAATTGTCTTGTTTATGTTTGGATAAATTTATGTTTGACTCGTAAGTGATCTGGTGTTTCCCAGAGGAGACAGACGTTTGAAAAAACAAAGAGAAAAACACTGTGATGAAACTCCATTCCTGTCGTTTTGAGGTTACTGTCAGCCCAGTTCTCAGCATGCTGGTTTTTGGGTGTACGGTGGAAACATTTCGGCACTGATTGTCACCCGTAAACGTCGCCGCTGCAGCCATTAATCCCAAACACTTTGGAAAAGGCTTATGGAAAAACATCATATTAGAAAACATGTTAACATTTTAAAGATGTGTAGCAACCAAGAGTGTGAGCACATTTGTTATTTTCCCAGAAGTGTTTTGCAGTCGGTCAATAGTGCTGCCTTTTGGTCCAGTTTGTCTTTGGAGCTCTGAACTTTAAGCCCATTAAGTAAACATCCAGCATGGAAATTGCTTTGCTAACATGACACCAGTTTCAGGGGAAAAAAAAGAAGAAAAGAACAATTTTGAAATCAAAGTCAAATAACGTCATTGCCGTGTCTTAGGTTTTAGACGCATGGACGCAAATTGTTGATACAAAATATGTTTGACTTAGATTATTTCTGAAGCCACACAATCATATCTCTGTCACAGAGGCTTTAACCCATGGGCCCGGCCAGTTCCCCTGTGGGAATGGGAAGAGCATCACATCCATGTGGGTGTGTGATGGCGCAGACGACTGTGGAGACGGCACAGATGAGCTTCCCGGAACCTGCGGTGAGCACATAGAGCTGCAACTAACGATTATTTAAATCATCGTTAAATCGTTGCCGATTAATCGGTGATTTAACGATTAATCTGATTTTTTAAAAATTCTGCAGATTTTTCATTTAAACTTTTTGTTATGCCGTATTAGAAATATGTTAAGAGATACAAACAAACAAGCAAGTAAGTAAAAAATTTTGCAATTTTTTAAAATAAGAAAAATTGTATATTTATTTAAAAATAAAATGCAAATACACAGCATTCCTTTAGTAAACTCTTGATCATTTGCAATAAATGATGCAGGGCTGATCTGCTGACTGTTAATTAATAACCGGATAGCAAAAGGTACTTGTTAGGAAATATATTTGTTATTTATTTATTTATTTTTATTTTTTACAGAATTTGAACCAGGTAAAGCTAAATCTACACAACTTGGGGAGTTTTGTGTAAAACATATTTACAGTTTTTGTACAGTTTTCAGCTTAATCGCCACTGTCAGTAAGCTGTTCTTTCAGCAAATTTGCCTTTTTTTGTCTCTGTACTCCAGTTAATCCAATTTGTTGATGATTATTTGAATAATCGATTAATCACAATTAATCGTTTACCATTTACCTTCAGTTCACACAAATGCTAATATCTTCAGTAGGGTAGCAAACATGGAGTTGGTTTAGTATCCAATATTTTCTGTATTATCAATCCCAGTGGCCAAAACTTGCAAACCAACGGAGTTCAGGTGCACGGGTCACCTGACCCAGTGCATACCGAGCACCTGGCGCTGTGACGGAGAAGCGGACTGCGTGAATGGAGCCGATGAACAGAACTGCGGTAAGCTTGTGTTTCATCCTGTTTGGCTTCTTTAAGAACTGGTCTTTTCTTTTATTGTATTTATTTATGCTTTTCTGGTCTGTTTTCTGTCTTTGCTCCCTGGTTAGCTTAAATGTTCCCATGTTTCGCGCGGCAGTAGCGTAGAGGGAGCGCGCGCGACCCATGTATTAAGGCTTCAGTCCTCGACAATCCCCTTTCCAGTCAGTCTGTTGTAAAATAAAGACAAAAAATCCTAAAAAAAAACAACAAAATTGTATCCCCATCTTTCCCAGCTGCCAAGCGGTGCGCAGACTCTGAGTTTCGCTGCACGAGCGGCCAGTGCGTCTCCTCCTCCTTCGTGTGCGACAAAGATGCCGACTGCGACGACGGCAGCGACGAGGCCGCCTGCCCGCCAATCACGTGCAGCGGCGTGTCCTTCCAGTGCAACAACACGGTTTGCGTTCCCCGTCTGTGGGCGTGCGACGGCGATGCGGACTGCTCCGACGGCTCGGACGAGTGGCCGCAGAACTGCGCCACGAGGACCCCCGCGCGCTCTCCCATTCACCAGTGCTCCTCCCAGGAATACCAATGCGGCAACGGGGACTGCATCCATGTCAGCTGGAGGTGCGATGGCGATACTGACTGCCTTGATCGATCCGATGAAGCCGGCTGTGGTAAATCATTTAATTTAATGTTTTTATTTTAAAAATTAAAAGATAGGTTTCTGAGGTGGTCATGTATGCTTCTTGTTGTCCTTCAAACAGATACATGATCATCAAAGTGTTTTATTAAAAAAAAAAATGTAATCAAATTGTTAAGTTATGCTTTAACAACAAAAACTGAGCCTGATTATGCCAGACATAGCTCATAGTTTAAATAGGACCTGTCTGACAACATGAAGTAGGGTAAAAGTATCAAAAGGAATTCCTCGCGCTCAACTTTAAGAAATTCACAATGAAAGATGATAAAGTGATTGGTTCTGCCATTTCTAAGGCTTTAACACACCAGCAAATCTCAATGAGAGACATTATCTGGAAAAAACCCCCCGTAGAAAACAGAGAACAGATGTAAAAAAAAATTCCTTCCACCGTTCTCTCTCTCTCTCTCTCTCTCTGTCTCTCTCTCTCTCTCTGTCTCTCTCCCTCTCTCTTCCTGTAGCTCATTCCACGTGTCGCCCTGATGAGTTTGAATGCGGCGATGGCACCTGCATCCACGGCAGCAACCAATGCAACCACCGGTACGACTGCAAAGACATGAGCGACGAAGTCGGCTGCGTCAACGGTACACATCAACCCCCGTCTCCCGCTCTGTCTGCCCGAAGACCAGCGGTGTAATTTTGGGAGTTACCTGATGCGTTTTTCATGCCCTCCCGTCCCCCAGCGAGCCGCTGTGACGGTCCGAACCGGTTCAAGTGTCGCAGCGGGGAGTGCGTCAGCATGGAGCGGGTATGCGACAACAAGCGTGACTGCAGGGACTGGTCAGACGAGCCGCTTAGGGAGTGCGGTGAGCATCCACACTCCTCATTCAACGCTTTCCCGCTTAATTACGTTTAATTGTGTCCTCCGAAAGTTGCAATTGTATTCTCGGGAAAATAAATCACCTTCTCGTCTCTGCAGGCTCCAATGAGTGCCTCTACAACAACGGCGGCTGCTCTCACATCTGCAATGATCTGAAGATCGGCTACGAGTGCCTGTGTCCAGCTGGATACAGCCTCGTCGCTAAGAGACGGTGTGAAGGTAAGTGACAGAGCGGCAGGACACAGTGACTGAACATCCATTCCCTCTCCGTCAGGTTAGGTCAGACCGTGAACGTAGCACAGGCTAAGAAGTGATGCCAGAATCCGTTTGTCTGTTTTTTTATGTGACAGACTTTGCTTTCAGATAAGAAGGAGCTCATCATTTTCATTGGTTCAGCAATGTTCAAGTTGGTTTCTCAAGTTTTTTTTTTCTTCTGCGGGTTAGACATTGATGAGTGCGCAAACCCAGAAACCTGCAGCCAAATCTGCGTCAACCAGATGGGCGGCTACAAATGCAACTGTGAGGAAGGTTATCACATTGACCCGGCGACGCAAGCTTGCAAAGCTGTTGGTAAGGATGACCCCCAAGCAGATTTTTTAAAACACATTCCTAAAGTTAATATTTGACATATGTACAGTGACATGGCGTAATTCTGTACTCACCCACAACTACCTTTTATTACCGTGTAGGTGTTTGTAGTGTCTTTCTAACACCTTTGCTAATCTAGACACTAAGATTATCGAAACAGCTCAAGTTCAATCGGATTGGATGGAGAACATCTGGAAAAATCAATTTCTAAGTCTTGCCAGAGATTCTTAATTGCGTCTGGACTTTGGGTCAATTGCAGTATGTTTTGTGTAATCTAAATCATTCTACTGCTGGAAAGTGAAGATACACTGCAGTCGCAAGTTTTCTTCGAGGAATAACTTGGGCTTTAGGGTGTTTTCACACCCGATAGACTTGTTTAGATTGGGAAACCAATGTTGCAAAGTTTGGTTACATTAGCAGCTGGTGCGGTTCTCTTTCACACTACACTGCATAAAACGATCTAAACAATTTGAAAGACCTGTTCCCCTCCTCGCCTGTGGTGGCGCTGCACAAGAAACTACTGAAGGAAATGGCACAACACCCTCTGTACAAGACACTGAGCGCAATTTCCTTCTTCGTAAAATTGAAACAAAAATGAAGTAGCGTCAGATTTTAACGGTTGAAGGATTTCTCTTGTCTTTGGTGAAAGACCACGAGTCATTTCTCCCGCTAGAGTTAGACTCTCACATTTGTTTTGGTTGTGTTTACCCAGAATGCCCGGCACTATATTCCAATTCCTGCTTTCTGCCCATCTTGCATCCATCTAAATATTTGAACCATTCTTGAGTTCATTCAACCAAACCAGGACGTAGGTTTTTAGGTGGACCAGATTTTGATATTTGGTCCGCATCAGAGTTCGATTACAACTTCACTCCTTAAATTCTTGGCATTTATTTTGCAGGTACAACACCTTACCTTTTCTTCACCAACCGTCATGAGGTCAGAAAGATGACCCTGGACAGAAGTGAGTACACAAGAGTGATCCCCCGATTAAAGAACGTGGTGGCCCTGGACATGAACGTAGCCACCCAAGAGATGTACTGGTCCGATCTTTCACTGAAGAAAATCTACAGGTTAGTAAGATTAAATTCACATTTAAGTTACTGTATTATTTTTTTATGGTCCCGTTTGGTTTGGTTTGACTGCTGCTTTGACCTTTCACCCAGAACCCCAATGGACTCAGCAGAGAACTTCTCCCATCACCATGTGGTGATAGGCAGTGACATCGATGGTCCTGAAGGAATAGCCTTCGATTGGGTCCACGGCAACCTGTACTGGACTGACAGCATCCGGAAGACTGTGTCCGTGGTAACCGCTGATGGTAGCCGCCGCAAAACTCTCTTTCACCACGACCTATCGAAGCCCCGTGCCATTGTGGTGGACCCACATACCAAGTACATTTCTTTGTCGGGTTTTTTTGTGTCATGTTTATGTTTGCAGCCGTCAGCATCTTTGAATGTTTTCACCCTCCAGCTTCATCTACTGGACCGACTGGGGGAGTCCTGCAAAGATCGAGAAGGGAGGCCTTAATGGAGTAGGCCGCACCGCTCTGGTCACGGACAACATCGTGTGGCCTAATGGCATCACAATAGGTAACCTCGTGCCCCACCTGGTTTCAGCTTGTTAATTTATTAATGCTAATGGTCTTCTTCTCATGCAACCCCCACTGGTGACTCAGACCTGCTGAACCAGCGCCTCTACTGGGTGGACTCCAAGCTGCACACGCTCTCCAGCATCGACGTGCAAGGCGGCGGTCGGCGCACCCTGATTATCGACGAGGACAAGCTGGCTCACCCACTGGGACTCACTGTATTCGAGGTAGACATTTTTTTCCAATTAAAATCCCCCCACAAATCATGATCACCAAGATATCTTTTTTCTGAGCATTACTTTCTGAAGATTTCCCAAATGTTTAAGTTGCGCTCTGGTTGTTTTTAGGAAAGAGTGTTCTGGACAGACGTCAGTAATAACGCCATTCTCAGCGCCAACAGGCTGACTGGCGGTGACATCGCACCGGTGGCAGAGCATCTTTCGTCCCCAGAGGACATCGTTCTTTACCACAACCTCAAGCAACCTGCTGGTAAGACAATTGCATCCTTGATAGGCCGTAGCTATGCGCTCAAACATACTGAAAACCGGAACTAACTCAAAAGTAAAAAGTGTACAAAGAACCCAACAAAGAGAATGTTAACACCTTCCAGCTGTATAACAACTTAAGCAAAACTGTTTTCCATTTCCTGTTGCAGGAAGGGACTGGTGCCAGGTGTCCAACAGCACCTGTGAATTCATGTGCCTAGCTGCCCCCCAAATAGGCACCCACCCCCCAAAATACACCTGTGTCTGCCCAGATAATATGATGCTAGCAGGGGACATGAGGACATGTGTGCCTGGTGGGTAAATCGTTGCAGAAAGTTGTTGTTTTAATATTTGCCAGGTAAAATATTAATATCTACATTCTTCTCTACCAGCTGTTCCAACTTCTTCAGCTTCTTCAGAGACTCAGGCCTCAACTACCCACCCTCCTGTTGTTCCTACAACGCCAGCAAAGACCACGCCACCAAAGACCACGCCACCAAAGACCACGCCACCAAACACCACGCCACCAAAGACCACGCCACCAAAGACCACGCAGAAGCCCCGGGTTCCAGTTACTACGACAGTGCCTCCCGTAATCACCACTACAGCCACCAAGCCAATGCGTCGTACCACTAGGCCTACGGTTCGGACCACCACACCTTTACCAAAGACGCCCTCGCCTCAGCCAGAAAAGCCTAAAATCTTGCAGACTACCACAGTTGCTCCTGTCACGACTCCAGGCAAGTTTTGAAAGTAGCAGTTGTAAATATTTCTGTTTCTATAGATTCCTTCTTTCTGGTCATTATGACAACATTACGTGATAATCTTATCTTCAGGTGTTCCACCTGAAGGTGTTGCAGCTACACCCAAATCTACCTCCAACACCCCAAAAACGCTTTACTTTGTCCTTCCTCTGGGTATGTTTGGCCTCATTTTGCTTTTTCTCAACAGTCAGAAACGCCTTTCTCTCATCTCTCACTTTTGATCTGTCCCTCCCAAAACAGCGATACTTTGTCTGGTGGCTGTCGGGGGCGTGTTGCTATGGAGATACTATAGGCTCCAGAACACCAACACAATGCACTTTCACAACCCCGTCTATCAGAAAACCACTGAGGACCAGGTTCACATCTGGAGGAGCCAGAGCCTCGAAGGTTACGCCTACCCTAAAGTAAGTCTTTAAGGTTGCTTCTAAGAAAGAAATCATATCATTTGAACTTTTTCACACCACAACCACAAAGTTCAGTGTATTATACAAGAGTGTGTGTGATAATTTACCATCAGAAACTAGAAAATTATCCACCAAGAGTTTTTCACCACGACTCTACTGACTTTTACACATAGAGCTTGAGATTTCTAAAAATTCTTCTTTGCAAAATAGCCTAAAAAAAGTCTCAGTTGAATTTAAGGCTGGTCTTTGAATAGGCCACTCTAAAACACATGATTCTCTGAAAGACAATTGGTTGCAATGGAATGTATTTAGCTATCGGAGCAAAAAGAGCTGAATATAATTCCTCTCCACATTTTTTTTATTATCTTTAATTGTAAAATAGGTGGAACGTGTTTATCTCTTCGCAATTATTCCATACTTTGTGTTGGTTTATTACATAAAATTGTAGGGATGCACCAATGCAAAAATCGGGGCCGATATCGATATCCGATATTAAAGTTGCTGTTGTGGGCGATAGCTGATATTTACCAATATTGTATTCATTTCACTACCATTTTGACACCTTTGAAAAATAAAAATAAATATTGGTTCTTGATATCGGGCCGATACTGATACGTTAAAATGGCTAACATCAGCAGAAAACCGATGTTGGTGCCAATATATTGCGCATTGCTGTAAAGCTGTGTAACTTACACTGGAGTTTATGGTTTCGACATGTTTACATGATTATTATTGCAAAGCCACGTTAGCAGAAGCCTTCCCGGTACAACCTGTTACACGTCTAACATCCTTTTCTCTCATTTCATCAGAGACAAATTGTGAGCTTGGACGAAGAGGCGGACAATCCTTCCTTCATCGAAAACTGAAAGAAGAAGGACAAAGTGGGAAAAAAAAACATCGCGCCTCAGTGAACACAATATTCGAGGCCTTTATTATTATTATTATTTTTTTTTTTTTACCTCACGCAGAGAACATGCAAAGCCTGCGTCCGACAGCCTTAGACCACTATATCCTCACTAACAAACAAATGCTTTACTGTGAAAGTAACAGGGTGAAAAAGCGGACGTCGGAGTGCACATGGTATGTCGTACAACATCTCAGGTTTATGTCTTAAAACAAACCAGCTGACTGTCACGTTTCCTCCAGTATATTTAAACTGTGATCCTGACGGTTCAATTGGGGCAAAGTGGTTTTTAAGATGAGATTATTATATTTCTTAGCTTTTCTCTTGATTCTCTTGATGGCCATTGCAACTTCCTAATCAAGCAGGTGTTTAGGAGAAGTCGAGAAGATTTTTATATGTGTGTTATTTATCATTTCAGATACCTAAGATAGATTGAACAGTACTCTACTGGCAGGGTTGGATTTTATTTTTATTTTTTTACCTCTAACTGCAGCTAACAATCAGTTGTCTGGCTCTGCATGCAGTGGCATAACGGCACCACTAAATCAAGAATGCAACAGGTCAACCACTGAGAAAATGGGTGTGTTGTTCATCAGCTTTTTTAGTTGTGCAAAAATCCTCAGCCGAAATACACTGCTGTATGTTCTGGTCACACTTCACCTGCTTAGAATAGAAAAAAAGAAACCGTCAGAACCAAATGCTGCTCTTCGTGCAGCTCTCCAGATCTCCTCCAGATGTCTCCGGTATGAAACCATCAGAAGGTTCAGCATTCCTCAGAGCCGGGGGAAACTTTGATGCAGCCACGTGGGACCAACATCCAGTCAAATATATCTCCCCCTTTACACCAGCATTCCTGGTGAAGGAATGGCATGTGCACTTATGTGGTTAAAAAAAAAAAAAGTATCTAGATATCAGTTCTAGTTTTGTTTTACAGCGAATGTGTTCAAGTTGGTGCTATTGAACTGAAGAGTTTCTGTTATATATCTGCCCTCCGTCCCGTGTTAATGATGCACTTCTGCTGCGCTCGCGCGACGTCGTCAGTTGCGTTTCCGCTACAAATGTGCACAAATCTTTTTGACTATAATCTGCTAACGTCGAAAAAACGTCCGCAATTTCCCAATTGAAAATTAAAACACACGTGATTAAGCTTGTTCACGCGGGAAGACATAAAAAAATCACAGGAGGGACGGATGTCACAGTTTCATAGCGCTATAATTCAGCCATGGCGCTCGCGCTCGTCATCTATTGGTCGGCTTTGATGAGCTTTAGAGCGGCGCTTTGGGGAAATTGTAGTTGGTGGCTTTACAGAAGAGCCGTGGATTCAACACGTTTTTATAAAATGATAAGCCCGCTGCACATTGTCCGAAAAACAAACAAAAAAACAAACCATGATTGTTCTACTACCTCCTGTTGTCTTGGTTTTTTTTTTGTCGTTCCCGCCAGTATAGGAACATCCGGCCGTTGATCATGTGACGCGAACAAAGGCGTTTCCATTGAAGTTTTGCGAAATACATCTGTTTCGATACGGCTGAAAAACCGTATCGAAACAGAACCGTATTATTCTAACGCAAATACGCTAGTTGGTGTGTTTGCTAAGCACATTTATTTTTGTAATTTCAATTTGTGCAATTCTATGGTCAATGGAAACACAGCTATTATGGTATCAGACAGGAATGGAGAGACACACCTGAAGTCTTTTTTTTTTCTGTTCAATGATTAACCACAGTTTGTAAATATGTTCATAGATGTACATAATTTGTCTTCTACATACTTGTTCACTTGTGTTTTAGCATTTCCACGATGTTCTGTAAATAAAGACACAGTTTTTTATTAAGAATCATCTTTGTTCAGACTCTGTTTTTCAAAACATTCTGTTACTTTAGCATGAAGTAAACCAGTTCTGCTCTCAGAGCTCCTCTAACATGACTTCTAGGCTTCTCCTTCCAAACCTTAGCTGTTTATTTTGTTCTAGTCAGCTTTAATGCTGTGCTCTTCTCATTTGTAATTTTCAAGCAGTTTATTAATGTAAAGCATAAAGCAGCTCTAAAAATAAACCAGTGGAATTTGCTCATGCATTAATGGTGCATATTTCAACCATATGAAATTGATCCAGCTCAGTCAGACTGGATGAATTTTTAAACCTTGCCATAGCTTTATATTTGGACTTTGACTAGGCCTTTCTGACATATTAGTCTGACATGATCTAAACCATTTCATTGCAGCTCCGAGTTCACGTTTAGCTTCTTATCCAGCTCAGGTTTGATCCTCTGCCTCAGTTTCAAGTCATTTGAAGCCTCTAGCAAATTTTCGTTAAGCTTATTCTGCGCTGAAATTCATTCGTCCTCCCATCCTCTCTGACCAGCTTTTTTGGTGGAGACCATTCAAACAAATGCATGCAACACTTTTGAGATTTATTTGTGAAGAATTTTATGCGGGAAGCCACGCTGTGAGGAATTCTAGTGTCAGTTTCAGGGAAATTACTTTTCCTATTTGCCTCTTACGCAAATTCATTAATCTCTCCCGTCTGCGGCCTGTTTACACAGACCTTATGGTTTCTGTATGTAGTCAGAGCTTAAAATGTGAGGCTGTTTTTTTTTTGTTTGCTTGTTTTTTTTTCTTGGAGCTGTTGTTGCTATTCCATGGAAAGCAAACGCTTTCCTAGAAGAGCCCCAGATCACGGCAAAAACAAGACCGTATTATTGTGTTGTTGTTTTTCCAGTGTGGTTGTCAAGTAGGGAAAGAAACGACAGCAAAACAATGAGTTAATGGTTATTTTGTCACGATTCATAATGTGAGAAAACAAAAACATTCTGGTCCACAAATCAAATGAAGCCACTGAAAATCCCCACCTTAATTCTGGCTACAATGTGTTTCAAAAGTGATTTAAATGAAGGCAGCAGCAGATGCTGATGTTCAGTTTCGCTTATTAAAATTAAAGCATCTGTTCTCAGAGCAGCAAAAAGTGACATTAACTTTGAATGATTGAAAAAAACAAAACTCAAGAAGTATTTTTTTGGAGTTAGTTCGTTGGTAAATTACCAAAGCTAGTATCTCTGTGAGTCTGCCCACATGTTGTCAAATAAAGTGCACAAAATGTCAAGAGTAAAGGTCAAGGCTGGTGGAGAGAGGAAGTGTTGAACTGATAAAATGAGTTAAAAGAAGCAGTCAAGCACAGAAAAATAATAAATAAATAAATGGCAGTCATTAAGGTTTATGTCAAAAGGAAAATATACACAGTGATGATTTAATTCTGGGAGATTGTTCTGAGATGACAAGATATTTTTTTTATTATCAGAATGCTGTGTGATTTGAGTGAACTATTTTACCAAAATATTTTAAAAAAAAGTTCAAAGACTGAAAACTTTTACGTTTTGCGTTCTGGGCATTATTTCAACACGTGCCATCTCTCCACAGAGGATGTGACATCACTGCTCACCTGATGCTCCTGGAAAACAAAAACAGCCCTCAGCTGTGTTGACCCTTTCCTGGAGATTCATTGACCTTTGCACACACACTGTTTTGTTAGAGAAAGACCACCCACAATCAAACTCTGCTGACCAAATGGCTCACTAGCATTGGTGGTGGGAATCCACTACGCCTACCCTGTTTTTATGTTTTTGTTGTTGACATCATACAAGCATTTAAAATTGATTTTTTTTTGTGGAAATTTGTAACATTTCAGTGGAGAGACTTCTATTACTATGACTACTACTACTACTACTGATAATAATAATAATAATAATAGGAATAATTGAGAAAATAGCTAAGCTAAATTTTGTTTAGCTAGTTAATATTAAATTCAGTATTTTGGAATATGTATCTAATATTTAAAATTTTTATTTTTGATAGGTTGCTTAATTTTGTTATTTTTCTTTAATGTTATAATTTATTAGAAATAAATAAGAGTGGGGTGCTGTGGTGGCTCAGGGGTTTAGCACAACCCACATATGGAGGCCTGAGTCCTCGACGGGGCTGTCGCAGCTTCGATTCCCGATAAGAGTATCGTTTACTTTAAACACAACTCAGAAAACTAGTTGAATGAGACTTTCTCATGAGAATTTGCCACTCACAAGATGGCCGACTCTTTCCCTCACCCAGAATTACTCATAAACTGACGTTAGTGCGCCCTCTGCTGGCTACGTCAGTTTCAGCTCACCGGAAACGGCGTGGTTTTACTCGTAACGTGCTTGTTGTCGGAGCTGCACTGGCTCGTTTCCATTAATGTCTGTAAACCCACCGACATTGAAAACATGCCGGGCAGGTCGGAGCTGAAAATTAACTCGCAGTTCGCGCAGAAATACGAGAAGTACCGACAGAAAGAGGAGCTGCAGAAGCGTAAGTGTGCTACTCACGGTTAGCTGTGATGCTAACTACCCAGCGTGGGTCAGAAAGGACCGTTAGCGACAAAGTTGCCATGTCCTCCGGGCAGGAGTTCATGTAACACGTGACGTGTGTGTGTGTTTTCTGTACATTTATGCAGTGAAGGACCGATTCGGAGACCAAGCCGATGACAGCAACTCCTCTGAGTCCAGCTCTGACGACAGTGAAGTGGTTAGCATCTGTGGCTAAAATGCCCCTAAAACAAACAGTTGCATGGTGCCTGACGTGTTTTTGTTCCTCCCAGGAGCTGGATCCTTCTCTAGATAGGGATTTTTACAGAACTTTGTCCCTGTTGAAGAAGAAAGACCCGAAAATCTACGAGAAAGACGCCACGTTCTACTCGGAAGGTGATTCAAAAGTGACCAGCAAAGCTTCACATCTTTGCACAGCCTGCCGGGTTGACCGTGTTTTTGCTTTCAGACGCATCCCAGAATGAGGACGGTCCGTCCACATCAAAACAAGCCAAAGTGAAACCCATGTATCTGAAGGACTACGAGCGGAAAGTCATCCTGGAAAGAGAAGGGTGAGTGCAGCTGTTTGGCATCTGTCCATCCATCCATTTTCTATATTCCCTTGTCTCTTAATGGGGACTGTGGGAGGAAGCTGGAGTACCCGGAGAGAACCCACTCTTGCACAGGGAGAACATGCAAACTACATGCAGAAAGACTACGGGCTGGGAATCGAACCCAGAACCTTCTTGCTGCAAGGCAACAGCTCTACCAACTGCGCCACCGTGCAGCCCGACTTCGATCCGACGATTTCTAAAAAAGTCTATTTACCAGATTAATGAGGGAAAGTGGATTAAAAGAGGAAACAATACTCTATGTCAGGCCGTGACGATTTCTTCTTATGTCTTCTTGCAGCAAATACGAAGACGATGACGACAGTGACGAGGAGGAGGCAGCCAAAAGGAGAGAGGTGTGCAAACGTTTTCAGATGAATAATTGTGATTAAAAATATATATATGTGTATTTATTGTTATTGGGAAATGACTGTTTGCTGAGTCGGCGTTGTCTTCCTGCAACAGAGGGCCGCCTCGCCGAGCTACATCCAGGAGCAGAGGGAGCTCAGAGAGAGGTGAGGTCAGACGTTCGGTAAGCGATTGCGCCCGGACGCCCGCTGACAGAAATCCAAACGTCCCCGCAGCTTCCGGAAGTTTGTCGAGGACAGCGAGGAAGAGGAGGAGGAGCAAGATGAAGCCTCCAAGCTGCTCACCAGAAGGATCAAAACGCAGGAGGAGAAGGTGAGGAAACGGCCACGGCTCGGCTTTTCAAGCGGCGACTCGCCAAAACCGACGCCTCCCTGCGTGTGTGGTGCTTTCAGGATAAAGAGGAGGCGGATTATGTGGACTGGCTCAAAGGCCAGGCTGAGCTGGACGGTCCGGAGGAGGTGACGGACATGGTGAGTTCCCAAAGTTACACGATGATAAAATGTCCTAGAAGTTATCGCGATTAGCAGTAATATTGTTGTTTTCAAGTCATTTTTAAGAGAGATAAAAATCTGTAAAACAAAATTCTTCGTCAGGGCAGGTTGAGACCAAAACATGCAGTTTTTGGTAGAAAGAGAAGCAATAAATCATGCAAATGGAAAATACTGAGTTTGTCATGATGCATCAGGCGATTATCTGATTAACTGCTTATTGTGACACACCTGGATGCAGCTGAAATGTACTAAAAATGTCTCTTTTATTATTGTTATTATTTTTTTCCAAACAGAAATAAATGCACTGAATTAGAAATGCATCTGAGAGCTCTGCACCAGCGCAGCTCGCTTAAATACAGCAATACCTCCACAAACTTGGTCAAACACGCAAAAACAACTTTAATTTGTTGAGTCGGCGCAATTGGGAGTAAAATAAATAAACTGGAACTGACAAAAACAATAGGTTGACTACTACAAAAATGTAAAAAACATAAATAAAATAAACTGCAACAAACCTTCTTTAAAATTATTCACAAAGTGCAATTAGGAATTTTAAATATAATGTGAGATGAATAATGAAGTATGACTCAGACCACAACACAAATAATTAGATTTGCCCTTATGGATCAGGCATCTAGAATTTTTTTCAACATTGAGATAATATTGGATTTATTGCATCTTTATTGGAAATAAGATTTATTTATTTATTTTTTTCCCCCCCCCGGCGTGACAGAAATACCTGCGCGACTACTGGAACGACCCGCAGCTGGACGACAAGGAGCGCTTCCTCCGGGATTACGTGCTCAACAAGGGCTACCTGGACGAGGAGGAGGAGGACGACGACGACGGACGGTGCGCAGCCGATCAGCTCTGAATCCTTCCTCAAACCGTTCACCTCAAATAACCGCTTTTAAATCCTCCACATCGGTCCAGGATCCCGACGTACGACGAGCTGGTCCGGGACGACGTGGACGACTCCGAGGAGGAGGGCGAGAGTTTCCTGCAGCGCCAGGAGGACTTCGAGCGGAGCTACAACTTCCGCTTCGAAGAGCCCGGCGCCCTGCAGATCAAGACTTACCCCCGGAACATCGCCACGTCCGTCCGCACCAAGGACGACCGCAGGAAGCAGAAGAGGGAGGAGGTGAAGGAGCGGAAACAGAAGGTGCGTACGGCAGTAAATTAAAAAAAAAAAAAAAGTGAAATGCTAACGCTAACACGGGCTCACAAAGTGGCCGTGCGATTCCAGGAGAAGGAGCAGAAGCGGGAGCAGCTGAAGCAGCTGAAGAACCTGAAGAGGAAGGAGATCATGGACAAGCTGCAGCAGCTGCAGGAGCTGACGGGGAACGAGCAGCTGGCCTTCGGTCAGGCCGACCTGGACGGAGACTTTGACCCCAAGCAGCACGACCGGCTCATGCAGGTCAGGACTAGGAGCCTGTTTGACTTTGGCGACTAAAAGAGCAAACGAAGTTACGTACAAGCAAAGGAGAAACGGGAGGGTAGATTTGCACGTTCAGAGGAGTCGGTAGAAGTTCAATTTACCTATCTGACATTAGCAGCAGCATCCAATAATTAAGTTGGTTTTTAACATCCATTCATAGTTAATGTTTTCTACAGTCATATCTGATAAAATGCATTTATATTCATAAATGCAACACTGTTGCTTCCTTTTCTTTTTTTTTTATCTATCGAACATTCGTCAGCATTAGGGCTTCAGATAAAATCTGCCTAAAGATTTTTTTTTTCCCCTAAAAGAAATTACAAGTGACACATTTTTAAAAAGTGGCTTTTCTTCCAATCATCCCTTCTGAAATCCTGATTTTCCAAAAATCAAGTCTTCAAAACAAATGTATTGATAAAATTATTTTATCCCCCCCCCTCGTCAAGATGCATCAGTTCCTTCAGTCTTCGTGTTTCTCTTTTCTTACATCCTTTAAGATATATTCTACCATAACTAACATCCATAATTCTCACTTTGTTTGTTTGAAATTCTTCAGTCGAGGTCAGGTTTAATGGTCAACAGTTGGCAACTTAGCAACTAAGTCCCCGTATCTGTTATAAAAAGTCGATCTCGGCAAAAATTGGACTCGGATCGGCTGGAAAACTGCAATCGCTGCTCTGCTAGGATTCGGTTAAAATAACGTTTAACTTGACAATCGAGACCTTCGCTCTCTTAACTGCTATCTTTATTCATTTTTCTGTTCAAAACAAGCTTTTAAACTGATCTGGAGCACTGCGCGTTTGCAGAAATTCTTTGGAGACGAGTACTACGGACAGGAGGAAGAGGAGAAGCCTCAGATTGACGACGACGAAGAAAACGAGAGGGATGGTGAGCTGCCGCCTTTATTTATTTGTTTATTTCGGACGCCGCAATTTTTCCGCTTCATCCGAAGTTCCTTCTGCGTTTTGCAGAACACTGGAATTGGGACACCTGGACAGGAGAGGAACGCGAAGAGGGACACGACGAAGAGGAGTATGGCGCCTCCGGACCGCACTGCAGCGACGAAGACTTCATCGTGAGCCGACTCTGCTCCGCCCAAAACTGTTGAGTTGTTTTTTCGTTTAGCGTCGCTCAGTGAAGCAGCTGTTCTGTTCATACAGATGGACGCAGACTACGACCCAAGCCAGCACACCGCCTCCAAGAAGAAGAGGAAGAAGATGAAGGACAAGAAGAAGAAGCTGAAGAAGGACGATCTGCCGCAGATGGGCAAGAAGAAGAAGAAGTCTCACTTTGCCGAGGTCATCACCAGAACCAAGCCGGTGTTTGACCCGCGTAAGTGCTGGGAAGCGACCCGGACCCGGCCGTCGCCCGGGCAACTGCCTCGCCTGACTCCGTCCGTCTCGTTTCAGAGGAGAAAACCTTCGAGCAGTACCTGGACGAGTACTACAAGCTGGACTACGAGGACATCATCGACGACCTCCCGTGCCGCTTTCGCTACAGGCAGGTGGTGCCCAACGACTTCGGCCTGACCACGGACGAGGTGAGGGTCTTCCTGTCGGGAGCGTGTGAACTCCACACGTCTGCAAAAAACGCAAAAAACCCCGTAAGAGAACCAACCATTTGGCTAAAAGGATCATCTCCTGTAGCAGTCAGTCTTGCATCAACTCTAAAGAGGCGTCTGACTGAAGGCAGTATCCGGGTAGCAGAAACGATATTCCAGACCAGCTCCGTTTCTTATTAACAGATTTATTTTCTAAAGTGGGCATTTAAAAAATAAATCTGCTCAACGGAAACGCACCGATGTTGAAAGAGCTTTTGTTTTTCGATAAAGTTTTGGCGCTAGAATGTTTATTTAGCAAAACTGCAAGGGAAGCAATTTTTCCACATCACATGAGCCACGTGTTCAAAAACTGGATGTTGCCACTGGCGCAAACCACAAAGAAGAAGAAGGGAAGTAGTTACACGATCTGGACGCAGCATATTTTTAACAGACTTATTTTAATTGGGTTTCTCATTTAAAAGAAACGTTGCAATTTCAAAATCGTTTTAATTTTTTTCTGATATTACCGAAATATTGCCAAATTTTCTGCACATTTGTAATAAAAAAATAAATAAAAAGGCCAGTAAAATGTCCTGGATGAAACAATCAGTAGTTAGCAATCGCTGCTAATCCACCTCCTTTGCTTTTGCTGCTCCTGCTTAAGGCTAAAGGAGTTTGTCATTTCATCTCCTGCTTTAAAACATGATGCCGAATGAACGTTTTCTGATCCCAGTGCCAGACTATAATGAAATTAATAAAAGCTACAAAAGTAGAATAATAAAAAGAAACGTATGTATAAATAAAGAAAAATGATCGTTTGAACTTCCTCCTTTGGAAACAACAACACCTCAATGGGGAAACTAACAAGTGGACAGAACAGCACCGGCCTGCTCCGGTTCCCGGCTCTGCAGTGATGAGATCTGTGTAGACTGATCTGGTATTGCCTCCCTGAGGGGAATCGCTCTGACCAGGGAATGATCCCACACCGATCTTCTCTCTGAGCAGATGAAACTGCCACAGATATGACCTCCTCCACCCATTCTGGTTGAGTCGAAATCCTTAAAGCTGTTTTCTCTCAGATCCTGAATGCCGAAGACCAAGAGCTGAACCGCTGGTGCTCGTTGAGGAGGACGTGCATGTTCAGGTACCGACTCCGACGTGTTCCCCTCCTGGACCCCTGAGGTCGCGCGGTTTTCAGTAACGGCCGTCCTTAACCTTTTTAAGGACTGAAAGAGAGGAAATGAGCGACCTGAAGAACTATAAAATGAAGGCCCAGAACGTGAGGAAGAAGAAGGAAGTCCTGAGCTCCGTGTATTCTGAGTGAGTACAAACGCTGTGGCTGTAACCAATTTATGGATTAACGCTTTATTAGATTAAAATTAGTTCCAATCTACTAAGTAATAACGTCCGCTTAGACTTTCTTTTAGTGTAGTGCAGTTTGGCCGCCATCCAGCAGAGGGCGCCGCTGGTCATCCTGAAGCGCAGCTGTCTCAGACAGAATCAAAGATGGCGGAGATATTCTGGAAGTGAATAGAGTCCGGTGTGGGATTCAGAACACGCCCGTTGTGGTTCTGTTCCGAAATGTTAACGCTCGACAAATTTACTAAAGTTATGTCATTTGCCGTTTATTAAACTTGTCACCGTTTACACCGCTCATGACGAGCTGCGTGAAGGAGCAGCGTCAACTTCTCAGTCGCAAGCTACCGATGAGCCGCGACGGCGAGGATAAATTATTAACATGATGCGGAAAAAACACAACTCCAACAAGCAAGTTTGACGTTTTTATGACCGTTTTGAGTTTATGGAGCGAAGTTTCAACGTTTCATGAGGCGAAACCAGAAACGACACTTCTGTATGAATATCTCTCTGTTATTGTTTTCATCTTTTACGTTTCAATTCAACAACCTAAAAGGTTACTGTTTTATTTTAAGCAAGGAAATATCTAAAACATGCAGGCCAGTGTGCCTTGAGGACCAGGCTTGGGAAACACTGGTGTAGTCCTCTATGCGCTTGTCCTGGGTTCAGATTGTGGTCTTGGGTCATTTGCTGCATGTCTTCTCCCAATCTGCCTCAACCCTGTTTCCTCTCTGCCTACTGTACAATAAAGGCCACTGGCAGAAACAAAATCTTTAAAAACATATTTTTTTTAAATTTGGGTTTATCTGCAATTAGCCAAACTTCTTCTTCTTATCAACCTCCTGAAAGATCTACAAAGGTCCAAAATATTCATCCCAGTGTCGCCAACTTAGCTACTTTGTCGCTGTACAACTCTGGAAAAAATTAAGAGACCACTTAAGCTGATCAGTTTCTCTGATTTTACGTTTTACGGGTATATGTTTGAGTAAAATGAACATTGTTCTTTGATTCTATGCACCACTGACAACATGTCTCTGAAACTCCAAGCAAAAATGATGTATTTGTTAGCAGAAAATGAGAAATGGTCAAAACAACTAAAAAGATGTGGCGCTTTCAGACCTCATAGAAAACAAGTTCATATTCATTTAGAAACAACAATACTAATGTTTTAACTTTGGAAGAGTTCAGAAGTCAATATTTGGTGGAATAACCATAAGGGTCCAGTGCAGTCGGCTCTGTCCAGCAGTTTTTCAAGGTCTGTATCTAGCACCTTTCCAGCCAAAAGAAAATCAATATCGGCCAAAATTGGAATTGATGATAGTCCAGAAACCTGCAAATTGGTGCACCCCTAATCTGAAAACAAACACATCCTAGTGGACCTAAGACTCCATGGATGGACTTACCGTATTTTATGGACTAGAAGCCGCTACTTTTTTTCCCACGCTTTGAACCATGCGGCTTATGGCCCGGTGCGGCTTTTCTGTGGATATTTCTTTGCTGGATCTGAAGATAAAGAAATGTGTCCCTTTTTGTTGTGGGAAAGATGGCCAGCCCTCTTGACACAAGACCAAACTCAGGTTTTTAAGAAAACTAAAAGCCACTTTTCAACTGTCAGTCGATCGATGAGATAAATCGTTAGCATGCACCGCTGTTGGGAGGTGACCGGTTTCTATCTGATCCTGATCTGCAGGGAGAAAAAAGAAACTCTGGAGGCGAAGAGCAAGCTGGGGAAGAAACGGCGAGATCGTCTGAGGAACGCAGAGAAGCAGAGCGAAGGAGCAGACGAGGCAGTTCAGGCTCTCCGCGAGGCTACGGACGGCACAGAGGAAGGGGACGAGATCCTGGTACCCAAGAAGAAGAAGAAGGAGAGGAAACTAGAAGAGCAGATGCAAGATACAGCCGAGCAGGTGACAGATGAACAAAACGGAGGGGAGAATAGGACTGAAAGGCCAGCGTGGGCCAAGAACCCCCGGCGGACGGGAGGACGACTCAAGACGGGAATCAAGGGGGTGAAGATCGGCGGCCGAGAGTTCAGCAGACACAGGCTGAAGGCATACGGGCTGAACCCAAGGAGACTCTACTTCAGACAGCTGGGCCGACACAAACGGAAAGAGCAGGAGAAGAAACTGAAGAAGACGAAGAACCAAGAGGGATAAAGCTTCCCACAGGACTTCACCGTACAATCTGGTTTTATACTCCAGAGTAGAAATAAAAGACGTCATCAGAAACATTAAACGATCCTAAAGGAGCAAAGTTTTTCAACATTTTACAAGACGTTTTTTTGAATATTA
Organism: Phalloptychus januarius; assembly: GCA_902982915.1. Taxonomy (NCBI): domain Eukaryota; kingdom Metazoa; phylum Chordata; class Actinopteri; order Cyprinodontiformes; family Poeciliidae; genus Phalloptychus; species Phalloptychus januarius. Next base: position 3,595,288 of record CADWAE010000476.1, read on the forward strand.
TACTGTGCAGTGTTTAACATGGTTTGAGATTTGTTAATTAAAAAGTGTAATTGTTCTCAGGTCAGAAAATATAAAAGACCAACAACCTTTGTTATTCATTAAACTTGACTCAAAGTAGCTTCTGGAGCTTCTGGTATATTTTTGGGGGTTTTGTTGTAATGGAGAGCAAAATAAAAGGATATACATGACTTCTTGAAAATATGGAAACCTGATATACAAGCAAAATGTACATTTCTGTGAGGCTACTAATCGGCATCAGTGTTGAAGTTCATAATGTTAACCAATTGAGATTTCAATGCTTTTCTAAGAAAGTTTATTAAAAAATCTTTAAGCTTCTACAGAAAAATCTAGTAAATAAATCACAGTTCTTCACGTTTTTATTACTGTAGAGTTATAACTTATCATAAAAGTAAACCTTATTTTGAAATGTTAGCTTTGCCTGCTTAAAATTCGGAACACGATCAAAATCCTTGTCCTAAATATGTAACCACATCTAGGACCACAGCTGTCCAAGCGCTCAACTCTGCAGTTGGACTCACCACTGGGCTGTAGGGGGCGGTAGACAACGTCACGTCTCCCAAACTCCCGAAGAAGAAGAAGAAAATAACAGGCGCGCGCCGAAGTCTGAATTTGAACCGTGAAAGACAGAGAAGGTAGGTTGTTTTCTGTTTATATGTGACCAAATTACAAACCGCATTACTCACGGCGGAGTTTATATGGTTTATATTCGAAATGTCCGCCTTTGTGTCGACAAAGTTACGTTCAACAAAACGTATAAACGACGTAAACAAAACACAGGAAAGCTGTTTGTTGTCCGCATCTCATGTGTTTAGGTGTAAACAGCAGAAAAGGGACCTTTGACACAACTTTAGCTAGCTGCTATCGTGTCGGGGATTTTCTTTGCTAACTACATTATCTTTCAGTGACGAACATTTTTTATGTCGGTCGTTGAAGCAGTTTCTCTGGTGTCTATTGGTTCCTCCCCAGAGACTAAATGTATTTTAGTTAAGTTTTTTTACGGGCTCAATTGTTTATGGTGTTTGCTTATAGGAAACGGAGAAATACTGCTGATGCCTTTGCTGCTACTGTTTGTTTTTATACGTTTAAAACATTCCAGATGTCTCAAACCGCATAAAAAATAAAGGCACAACAATTTTTCGTTGCTTCTTTTTAGTATTTATTTAACATATGCGATTTCTGGGGTTTAGTTTGTTTTAGTAACACTTTCTTCTACAGGTAGGCGACATGTTATAAACATTTCTAATACCGCTTCTTCAGAAATAATATGTAGTTAAGGTGATCCACAAGGATGTATGTTTAGTACCCCATCATTTGAAAATCTAAATAAGTCTATTTGTGGTTATTTAAAACAGAATTATTATCTTTGCCATGTAGATATTAATTTATTTTTGTCATAGATTTGAGTAAAAATAAACTTATGTAAAATGTAGTACTTTTTTTTTCTCACTTTGGTCTTTTTAGACTTCTTATTAAATATAAAGACAAGGTATTTATTATTCCATTTGCAATTCACTGCTAAACTACTGTCGTCCTTTCGATGCCATTGGGCGTATGTGGGGTACTGGAGCATCACAGCTCAGGACTACGGACTTTCTTCCTACTTGGGTGCATGAAGTTGTGTTTGTCATTTACGGCGGACGAGGAGGTACTCATTCTGCTCTCCCCCTCTTTTCTGTTTTCCAGCTGCCCCACGATGTCTCTGAGCCACAAGTTCCAAGACTTAGAGGAGAATGGGGAGATGCTGGTGGCCTTCATCAACAGCAGTCAGCCCGAGAAACTGAGAGAAGTGAAAGTGGAGCGCCAGGCCCTCATTGACAAGCACCTAGAAACAAAGAAGACTGTGACACAGATTCTTAAAGGTAAGAAACCAGATGTATTTTGGGGGTTTTTCTACTTCTAGATTTAACTTAGCTTCAGGAAGCGAGTGGTCATTCCGAACTGTCCTTCACAAGCAGACATGGCACAGATCGAGGAGCACGCGGGTCAGAGGCTGTTGGACATGGAGGAGCAGAAGCAGCACAGGCAGAAGGAGCTGGAGGACTTGGAGGAGCAGCTGCAGCACTGCACGGCCAAAAGCCAGATCACGGACTCGGAAATCCAGTACGCTTTCCGTGCCGACGCCGAACAGTTTGGACTGCTCCCCGTTTTGCTGCTGCTCCCTAACCGTCTCCCTTCAGGTTTCTGCAGACGGAGCTGGAGAGCGTGAGGAACACCGAGAGGGAACTGGAGACTCTGCAGAACGAGGTGGACGAAGACACCACCGAGGTCATCCCATCTGCAGTGTGAGTGTCTGCGAATCGACGCTGCATAAATAAAACGAACTGAGTCACTAGTTTTCACCTTTTTCTTGACTTGCACGTTTCTGTGTTACACTCCAATATGAATCGACGCGCCGTGTTTTTATGAAGACATCGACTGTGTTTCAGTCAACTTCAGATTCTGCTGGTGTTTTATCGCCTGCCTTTTAAAATTCAACATTTTTATGTCGTAATACACAATTCTTCGCCGAATCGCATGACGCGTTAAAACGAGCTGTTTAATTTCCGTTGTGTTGATTAATTTCTTTTGAAGAGTAATTTTGTTCACAGAGACGTCATAATGCGTTTTACTGTTTAAAATGTCTTCGAGTTACAATGTGAATTGTTCTGTAGAAATTTAAAGTTTATTAGTCTTTAAGAAGACCAACTTGCATTGTTATGTCGTTATTGCTGCATTAATTGAAAATGGTCTCAAGCGACAATATTATCGTTTATCGCAATAATTTCCCGGACGATTCGTCGTCCAGACAAATTCGTTGACCTATTTCTGCCTTCTTTTGGGGAATTTTTGTTTTGTGTAGTTTTTATTTTGACCCTAAGTTTTCCACTTCCAGGTACGTGGCTCAGGTTTACTACCTAATCACCAAGATCAAGTGGGAATACGACACACAGCCCAACATTTTGAAAGGAGGTAAGAAACATTGTTTTTTTTACTGATTTCAGTCAGATAATATTTGCTCATTTTTATTTCATATATATTTTTGGTCAGAAACGATAAAAAAATAAAAAAAAAGTAAGCCACCCTAATCATAAAGTGTGAACTCAAAGTGATCACGTCAGCAGTGTTCAAACCGTGGTCCATGCGGCATTTGCAGTCCTTGCAATAATTTTGCGTGGCCCTGCCCTCCCACACAGATCGGATAGACATTTTTTAACTGATTGTAATTTTCACTGACAGATAAATAGTGTTTTTAGTTGAAAACTTCTATTTGCTAAATACCACTGCAGCGATAGCATCTGTCAGAGATTTAGCTAGTAACGTCTTCAAATTCCATTATTTTGGTTGCATCTCCTTTAATTTGAGTCAAACATTTCAGGATTCCTCCCACGAGCTTCTCACTACAATTGCTGGAGTTATCACTCACAATCTGAAATAATTGACCTAATAATCAAAAATGTATGTCTAATCATCTTGCAGTGCACTACGGTCCGGACCTGGCCACGCCCATCAACGTCGACACGTCTGTCTGCTCTCGAAGCGACGTAAGCGATCAGCTTTGGGACTTTGTCAGCACCGAGTGGTAGATGAAGAACACATGCTTTTGTATATTAGTATTATTTTTTTATTATATCCGTCTGTTGGTCTTCTTGCTGTTTTTCCTTTATGTCAAACTGTTGCGTTGAATAAATATCTTACAACTTTAATTTTGTGCGCTCTGATTTGTTGCAGCTTGAGGGACTGAAGCAGTTCCTGTTATGCAGTGGTTGGTCACTAGATGTCGCCATAGAGCTGCTTAATGTCGAAGCGTGTTTAGACAAAGAGTAGTTGTTCTTTAGAGCAGATTTAAAGGACAGATTATTCAACTACTTTATTTTGTTTAGATCAACAAAAAGATAAGAATGGAAACTTGAGCCTTTCAAACTACATGACGGCAATTAAATCAATGTTTCTGGTTTATACTTTTTACATTTTCCTTGCTGAAATTTGCCTCCAAACGCCTCCTAATAACTGATCAAAAAACATTCATATTCAGATAAATTGAGCAACTATGAAACCATCTCTCTACTAAATCTAATTTATTAACATGTTTAGTTATCTCACCTCCTTCCTTTGTTTTGTATATTTTTTAAATTTCTTTTTTTTTTTAATACATCATTTGATACATTCTTGTCATTACGTAGGTATAAATGTCATCATTTTAGAGTTTTACTGCAAAATCTAAAACAGATCAAATGTAGCTGAAGTGTAGAAAAACAAAGATGAAGGAAATATGGCAAAAACAAACAGAAAAAATGTGTCCAATCTTCCTTTCTACTGCGAGATTTAAATGTAAATAGCAAATCTGGTGATAATAATCAAGGAAGGTGCATTAACTGATCATCAGCAAGTTTTTAACACTTCAGTAGAAGCTGGTGTTCTGCTGTTATGGAGGATTAGAGGTGTGGATTAGCAGCACAATACCAAAGCAGAAAGTGGTGCTAGAAAAGCATAAGTTTCTGTCAATAAATCTGGGAAGGGTTAAAAGACACCTCAGCTAGTGTGGCTACAGCTGAATATGTAACTTCAATAAAAAAAAAGAAGTTTTTGACATATTTGTTTAAACTGTCACCATGTTATAACAGCATAATATTAGACAGATAATCTGTGAAAAAATAGTGAGTTCCTCCACTTCCTCCTGTTGCGATCTGCAGAAATGCATCACTCCTGTTGAGAAACAACCAATCAGAGCCAGGAGGCGGGTCTTAGTGCTGTTAATCAACCTTGTGTAAGTGGTGCTAAATATTCTAATTGAGGAGAATTTAGAATTTCTCCTCAATTAGAATGTTTGTGGAATATTTGGCAGCATAGCCACAGGACAAGACCCCTCCTGGATCTGTTCGTCCCTGCGAAGTCTGAAGAAAAACATCTAAAGTGCCGAGTGGCTATGCTAACTAGCAGTGCCTAGTTAGCATAGCCACTGCTGCCTTGGTTGCAGTCTCCGTTGTGATGAACCAGCTGTAAGCGTAGATTTTTCGTGTTCATTAGAGTGATTGACAGCGCTAAGACCCTCCTCCTGGCTCTGATTGGTTATTTCTGGTTAGCATTGGGAGATGGCAGAAGAACTCGTTTTCCCCCCACAGTTGATGTGTCTCACACTACACTGTCGCCACAAACCGACATTCTTAACAAATATGTATGAAAGCAACATCTGTTCTTTATAAAAGTTGCGTAGTGCACAATTTGAAGAAGACTGGTGGGCTTGAAAGGGTTTCCAGGATGAAGGCCTCTTGTTGTTAAAACAAGATAAGATATGTGGCTTGTAAAGATCTTAATGAGCCACATGCATTCTGAAGCACAGGAGAAACAAACTCGTAGACTGAAACGGTGTGGTGAAGAAGATTCCTCCACAATGATGAGAGTGATAAAGTAAATCAGAAAAGGACTGGCAAGTTTCTTCCCACTGAAAGCGTGCTTTTAAGTTGTTGAACCGTGGGGGTGCGCTTAGTTTTTTGCTGAAATTTATTCCTTTTTTTGTTTTATGTTTGCTCACCACATCCATTATTTGCTTCTGTGCGCTTAAATGTGCGTTTATCTGAAGTTTGAAATCTATGTCATGAACCCTCAATGTAACCATTAAAAAGGAAACCAGATGTTTCCTATTGTAGCCGAACTGTGTAGATATTAAGATATGATAGCAATGATTCAGCAGTTGCAGGTTTGTAAATTGGAGCAGGCCGCTCACACTCAGACTATCTTCCCCGTTGCCTCCCACATGGTTCTGCGGCTTGCGTTGCTCACACTCAGACCCGCTCGACGAGAACCGAATCTTTACTCTTACATGAAAACGAGTCGTGGCTTTTTTTTTTCCTGTATTTGACACCATGACGATAGTTTCAGAGAGAACAGGATGTGGAGCCCAAATCGGGGAGGCACACCGTCACACCTACCAGTCTGTGGTTTTCTTACCGTAAACTGAGCATTGGGCCCAATTCTGCTACTTCACTGGTAGCTCTGCCTGTCAGTGGCTTTAACACGTGGTTTGTCACTTCAGCTTAGCCCCCCGCTTGAAATGGCTTCAGCTTTTCTTTGATCGTTCTGCTCACGGTGGAGTAGGTTTCGATTTGAAGCTAAAGCTTGAAATATTGCAATAAAGCTGCTGTTTATTTCCGCTTTTATCTTAAGTGTGAACTTTAAAAAGCTCACACTTAAGCTCACACTGGGAGCGAGGCGGAGCACCTCTTGGATATGTTCTCAGTCCACAATAATTTTAGTCATTATTCTTATTGTCCAGTCTAAATTAACTCTATTTGTGTCCATATATTTTTGAATTGTGTGTTTTGTAAAGTGCATATATAAGCTGATTATTATTTAATTATTTTATGTAATTAAAATGCATTAATCACATAATATATAATGCATTTAAAAAATATATGTAAAATGAATATTATTACTACTTCTGGCAACGAGATTAATAATAATAATAATTAGGTTTAAAATTCAAAAATATTTTGTTAATCCCAAATCAAATTTTGTAACTCATATTACACAATTTTTTTGAAACATTTGTCGAGTCCGACGCCTGCAGACTGGAAGGCTCTCCTGTAGCAGTCAGTACTACACCGTACAGGAAAAAGCCTCTGCCCAAAGACACTGCTGTTGCATAGCAGTCTCAGGTAGCGGATGTTCAGGGTTGGCCATGATAATCAAATAGTAATTACAACGAATTAGCATGTTTGCATTATGTTTGACATTGTGAAAATTACTATTAAAATAAACAGAATTGCGATGTATCGTCCTTCCTTTAGAAAATATTCAAAGATGTTGCATTGTAAGTTTATCCTGAAGAGAAAAACTAGTGTAAGATGGTAAAACAAAAACAAAAAATCAATGGAGACTTGCATGTAAAAATCATTCACATATGTTTATTCAGTGCACATATAAAACTGGCATAATTTAAGTAGGACTTTTATAAAAGAAGACACAACTCACAGAGGTTACACACATTTACAAAATATACTAACTACAGGTAATTAGATTTGCATCTTTGTATTTTTCACAATTAGTCCCATCATGTCAGGGTACAGAGTTTCACTAAGAGAAACGAAACGGTCCTCCTTACGCATCATTTCACAGAATAAAGACAAGCCTCCTCCAAAAAGAAACAAACTTGTCTGCAAAGCCAAACCGTTCTGCTGACACGTTCCAGTCTGCAAAAGCCAAAAAGGCGTTGCCAAGCCTCGGCTGTCAGCTTTTATTGCTCTAAGGCACTGGTCGTGTGTTGCTACATGTGTTGGTGGGACCTCCAGAGCTGAAAAGCCACCCAGTCCGGCCCCTCAGTCTGACGTCTTCAGAGAGTCTCCAGGGCCTCTGATGTCCCCGGCCTCTGCGCTGACCAGAACTCACATGGCAGAGATTAAACGGTTTTGGCAACCGCCACTTTTTGGGTGTGGATGCTCCGTGATCATGACAACATGTCATTATATGCTACAAAGGCAGTGGGAGATAACCCTAAATCTTGAGCTTGGGTTTTTCCCCCTCATCAGAAGCACATTACAGATGCTGTGAGACGTCAACGCACAGGCTTGACTTTCTTGTTTTTGTTTTTTTGCAAGAACTTATCAGACCATTTGGGTTATCGCTCAGAACAAATCTGATTTCCACTGACCTTGTTTAAAAGTCTTGACAATGGTAATGCTAGGTTTTAAAAGGCAAGCTTTGAGCTACGATGAAGGCACGGGTATCTATAGAGAAGTGGTATAAATATAAATTCAATTCTCCCAGCTTTACAAACATGGATCATTTAAAAGTAGAATCATTTCAAAGTGCAACACAGTTTTTCTCCTTCCGATGTTGGCTTAAATACGAGTCTTTAGCACAGATAGAAGCACATTTCAGTTCACATGCTTGCTCTCAGTTCTGAGTCAGAGTGTTATATCTTGGATATCCTTGGATAAATAGCTTTAATAGTTGAGGGAAGGTTCCCAGAAGACACCGTCGTCTCCAGACCCTCCAGTCTGTGAGACGCCGCGTCCGTCTTAGTGGTGCTGAAGTCCAGGAAGGCCAGGCCAAACTTCTTCATCTTCCCATCTGCATTCAGGAGGCAACGGTAGCAGAGCAGTTTCAGGATAGCCTTCCGCATGTCCTTGCTGGTCAGTGTGTAGATGATGGGGTTGAGGAGGGAGTTGAACACAGCAATGCCCAGGAAGTAATCCGCCTTGAAGAGCACCTTGCAGCTTTTGACCTCACAGCTGAAGTCCAACAGGAAGAGGATGAATAGGGGCGACCAGCATGCAATGAACACCCCCAGGACTATGGTGACAGTTTTCAGGAGGGCGACGTACTTCTGCGACTTGCGGTAAAGACCCTTGCGCTGGGGAACTGTGGCGAGGCGCTGAGTGTTGGACTTCACTATGCGGAAGATCCTCACATACAGCACCACAATGGACATGAGAATGGCGCTGAAGACGGTGATGCAGAAGAGGATGTAGCTTTTGGCGTATAGCGGCAGGACGGTAGAGCACTTCTCCAGCTGGTTGATGCAGTTCCAGCCCAAGACCGGAAGGACGCCGAGGAACACCGACAGCACCCAGCTGGCTCCAATCAGAGCGAACATCCGACCCTGCTTGTGACCCTGGTATGGCTTCATCCTCACCATGGTGACATGGCGCTCTATGGCGATGGCCAGCAGGCTGATGATGGAAGCAGCTAGCATGACAAACACGCAGCCCTCCCTCAGGAAATACAGCAAGGGAGTCATCTTCAAGGTGTGGGAGCCGGACGTCATGATGTTTATCATGTAGGTCAAACCTGCAAGCAAGTCTGAGAGAGTCAAGTTGCCTAGTAAATAGTACATGGGGATGTGGAACTTCTTGTTCTTCCAGATGGCAATGAGCACCACAGCGTTCTCTGCAACAATAAGCAGGCAGACCAGAAGGAAAGCAATGGATTCCGGTTTGAGTCCATCCGTGTACTTATTGCTGTTGGTCCCATTCAGCTTGCCTGTGTACTCGTAGTGCTCTTTGAGGACTTGGTTGTTTAGGTACACGCTAAACATTCCTGCAGTGGAAAGTGGGGCAGCTTGGGTAGAAAGAGCACTTGGTGTTGGGGTTCCCCAGGAGTGGAAGACTCTTTTGTTTTTCTGCCTTTTTCCGGATTATGAAGTTAGATCCACAAAATGTCAGAGCGTCCTGCGGTCAGGCATTCTTTCGTCTCTTGGTATGTACGGCGGTGGAAAGAAAGTGTTGCTTTGATGACAAGCTTTCTTGTGGTTTCAAAAGTTTCCTTCCAGAATCTTTTTGGTCGATATCTGGGACGCTGGGAGGCCAATAACAGGAAGCCTGCAAGACAAAAATAGAAAAAGATCATGTAGATGATATCAACAATGACGAAAATGTGACATCTTAAATTTTACACAACTGCTTGAGCTGTTGCAATGAACAATGGCACAAGCAAACTGGTGCCGCCCCAGGCCAGCAGGGGGCACTCAAGAACACTGGATATATATCTTGCAGGATAATGAATGTAAAAATGTAACTTTTTAAGTTATGTGTAAAAGAAAATTGTCCCAAAAAATCTCAGTTCTTAAAAAAAACCTAAAAACGACGTCTTTTAGGATTTGACATAAAGGAACATTTGGCATTCCTGCAGATGTTTTACACTTATGGATTTATCCTTAACTATAAAACCTTGACCATTTTAGAAAGCTATAATTTTATGTTGCTCCAGAACTCAACTCTGTTAGTCAAAATTTCTTGAACAAGACTACGATACTACAGATAAATTATATTTTCTTTGCAGAGGAGACTGCATTGAAACTCTTTACTCACTAGGTGCAAAGGCAAGAAAAATGACATTATCTCTAGAATATATTTGCAATCTGTTATGCAAATAGTGTGATTTAATTCCTAATTCCATCCAGGGTACCATCTAATCTGATTACTGACATCAGTAGAGTAGTGAAAAAAATTATAAGTTTCCTGTTGGAATTATTTTTAAACAACTTAAGAAAGGAAGCACAAGGGAGAAGTTAATCCATTAAACGTTCTCCTGAACATATGTTTGGGATCTGGAGGAATGGTTTTCCAGCTTTGCAATGCTATAATCTATATAAACAGATTACTACAATACTAATCGAAATAATGCAGCAGAACTCTAAATAAATAACGATGTATTCGTGCGCCTGTGCGTAATAACGCACCTATCCAAACAAGTTGGGTGTTTTTTCTTTAGAATTGGAAAACATTTCCAGTTTTTTTTTTTGCCTCATGAAAACATTTTCAGCTCTAATTGCTTACGTTTCGTTAGATACATTCCCTTAGAGTCTAAAGTACAACTTCAAAAAATACATTTTTTTTATTCTGCAAAAGACTTTTAAATGACAATGGTTCTATACACTATCCTGAACGCGTAAAAATAAAAGTTTAAAGGAATTAAAAACACTTGGAACACACTCACCGTATAGAAAAAGTATCACGCCAAATATTCTCTGTCAGTTAGAAGTCTGCAAAAGCGGCGGACGCTGCGCTCCTCTATCAATCAGAGCGCACACCGTGCGAGTTAATGCGATGTGGGAACGGAGGAGGGCAGGACTGAACATGCGGAGGTTGGCTCAGAGTTTGCGCCTTTCAACGAGTTTTTCCTCCCTCCTTCTTCTTGACCCCCGCACTTTTCCTTTCTTCCTTTTTTTTCTCTCTCTCTCCCCTGAGGACAAAATTGAAACTCGTCGATGGATGAGAAAGAAAGTCGGAGCAGTGCGTTTTAATCAGTTTAATAACGACATCGGGCTTGCAGGTTACTGTCTTTAAAAAAAAAAAGCCAAGTGTATTTTGACTATTGCATTGATCTTATTCTAATGAGCAGTTATGAGTTCGTGTTTCTCTTTCTACGTGTTGCACTGCTAAGAGGAATTTTGAAAACCTTCTTATTTAAACATTTAGATTTGAAAAGTTCAAGCCTCCATCTAGTCTTTTCTACAATATCAGCAAAACCATCTTTAAATGTTTTGCCATTTTTACAGCAATGTGTCAATCAGTGTTTCTCTTTGGTCCCCCCCCCCCAACCCCCCCCCACACACTTTGTTGCGCAACTCTATTTAATCGAGGTCACATCTCCCCTCTCAAAAAGAGCTTTGTATGCCTTTGGTGACGTCACCAAGAAAAGGCATAAGGCGACATGTCAAAGTTATTTTGAGTGCAGTCATTTGTATTATATCTGCCTTCTGTATTTTATATGTCTGCAGCAAAGTGCTGGAGTGAGGAAAACTTTGCAACAACAACAAAAAAAAAATGTAGTGCGGTCTCACTGTGGGGGAAAAGGTCAGAAATAATGTTTCTGAAACTAACTGGCATTTACACAGAATTAGCTCTTTTCCTCAGTTCGCTTAATAACAAAAGTTTGTATGTTTTGAAGTCCTGGAATACACGAGTATATATGTTTACTGTTTATTGTAAATGCATATTTAAAAATAATTGACAACTCAATAGTATCTTTAAATGAAAAATGTCGCCTCAGTTAGCCGTTAGCTTTTCTCCCCACATAGTAGCTAGCGCCCTGCAGAGATTGTTTACGCGAATTATATTATAAATATACAAATGTACATACATGTTAGCTTGCTTTTGCCATAAGATTTGTGGTTGAAAACGGTATTGTGTTCGAACAAGTTACGTTTGTGTCCAGCTTTAACTATAGTTTAGTGTCGGTGTCGAAGGCTAAAGTGAATTTTGCTAGCCAGGTTAGCTTGTTAGCCCTGACAAGCTAACCTCACCACGGCTCATCGCGGCTGGAATATATTTAAAAACTTGTGAACTTTTAGTTTTTGTTTCCTTTTAACATTAGTGGACAAACCAGATGATAAAATAATCTTAATAATCAGAGTATTAATTATCGAAAGTACAATGTGCTACTCAGAAACACTGTTTATCTACCAAAATATGCAAATTATTGTAGCACTTTTATTGGTTCACTTCTTACAGCTTGTTTTATTTGCAGATCATTTGACAGTGGGGGGGAAAAGAAAAACATATTTGTGAGAGTGGTGCAGCTGGGTCTGTTTAGCTGCTCAGAAAGCCCACATTTCAAAAAATAACTCCTCAGATTGACTTCATCTGTAATTATCCTTCGCTCACATATCAAAACTTAGTTTTTTTGGGGGGGAAACATAGTATTTATAGGGTTTGTTTTTTGAAGATCCTCTCACCCCCAGGCATAATTCAAAGCATATTCTGTGCCCTAATGTGCGCTTCGTACATTATGTACAAATTATAAACTTCCATGAAGCCAAGAATCCAAAATATTTGGATTCTTGGTCCAGGATCAATGAAAACCAAGAAACTCAATCATTTCAGACTTAGACACATGATCCCCATGTTAGTGAATCCTTCCACCAAACATTTACGATTTTTATGTGTAAAAACTTTGAAAATTAAACATATTTCCACTTCCTGATCATCTGACATCTAGAATACGTAGGATTTTGTGTTCGTGCAAGGTGAAAAACCTTTTGTGACCTTAATACTCGCAAACATATTCACATCTTCCCTTTGATTGTAATTGAACTGATGAGGCTACATGGTGGAGTTTGAGACATTTGTGTTCATATTGTTTTCCATCAGTTGTTTTTTCATAAATTTGCCCCAAATTTCAAAGCAACTTCATTTTTATTTGAAGGCATGTTACTAAAACGTGTTCGCCATTTACAAAAAAGTGCAAAGTATTGCTTCTGTTTAAGAACAGATACTTTTATGACATTGTACGATTGTTAGTTTTGTGTTATCACATCTGAAAATGAAAGCTCTTCACTTTCTGTCACTCGCCCCCTCACTACTAACTTTCAGTGGAACATTTACAAAATATTCAGAAAAGACATAAAGCAGTTGTGCTTATTCATGTCTTTTTTTTTTAAAATACTATGTTTTCCACAGTAGAACAGTTTCCAGACTCTCTCTGTAAACACTGAGCATTTCCTCCCCACAGATCACCCCGAGTGACTCTGCAGGCTGAAGGTGCCGGGGAAACTGCGGCGGTCGGGTGAGTGATGGACTTGAGTGAGCTTTCATTTAAACAGGAAGCAGGCTCATTGTGCCTGGAAAGGAGAGGGATATCCTTGACAGAAAACACAGATGAAGTCACCGTTGGGGTCTGACACACACACGCACACAGACGGCGACCAAAGAGTGACGCGCGATAAACAATCAGCGCGAATATTTGGTAACTTAGTCACCTCGCCACCCTGTTGGTTATCAGCGACTGTATGAAACATGTTTGAGTGGCTTTACGGTCGACACATTTTTGGTTAACGTTCCAGATTTTAATTTCTGTGAGCAAAGATTTTATCTTGAATATATATATATTTTTTCCCTCTAGGAGATTTTCGTATCGCCGGCTCTTCCAGGCCCCGTCTTTAATTACCTCTATAAATCATTTCTAGAGAGGGTCCCTCAATATTTTTTATGTACCAATTTCAGATCTTTCCATACTCGGATTTCACTTGCATTCACCTCAATAAGGTAAACGAAAGAGTGATGGACACAAGGAGCTACACTGGAGCTTTCCTTCTCAGAAAGAGCGAAAGGATAAATACAGGACCATCCGACCATCTGGTTGGACCACCTCTCTCCTTCCAGGGTCTCTCCGCTAAGAGGCAGCTAAGCTAACCCCCCACAGTGGCTCAGTGTGCTGCCTCTCTAGTTAGTTAACACACAAAGACACAACAGCAGGACTCTGGGCTTCATCCTTCCTCCTTCCCTCAGGTCACGTGCTTTCAGCACAGGCTGACCGGTCCAGCCCCACCCAGCCATCACACTCTGTTTTCAGTATGTTTTGTCCGATGTGCCGGGCTCCAGGCTGGATGATTTTTTAAATTTTTTTTCTCTCTCTCTCTTCCTTTGACGTTAGCCGGACTCGCAGAGAGGAAGTCGGTCAACGCTGCTTTTGTCCTGATAGCAGACTTGGGATTTGCAGCTGTTTTGACTTTTGCCTGTTTTTCTCATCAGGTTTCTGCTGCTTTGTAATAAAGCTTAGCAGCTTTTTCTTGCGAGGCCTTTCCTGTTCTGCCTCAGAAATAACGCTTACAGCACATTGTGGAGGTGTTGTCGCACAATAAAGCCTTTCTCACTGTGGTGCAGAAATTGCACCTATTCTGAGATCTGTTTACGGTCGTATTTTAGACCCCGCGGAGAGAATTGGCACCGCTTACGACGAAACGATTGCTGATTAATTCTAGAAGCGAGTGTGGCTGAGAGATGAGACGGTGGGAAAATTTGTTCTTAGGTCTGTGTTGTAAATGTGAAACTTAAGTCGCTGCAGGGCAAAAATCGGCAGCTCCAAAACCCACGTCCTCTACAAACACTTAACTAGAAAAACAAAATCAGTTGTGGAAACACATAATCAAATTAACCCAGTTCTCACCCATGCAACTCATTCCCATCCAGCACCTGGAAAAAGTATTTATTTTCCTTAAACCCTTAACATGTTTTTTCCTGTTACAACTACAAGCTGCCGCTTCCTGTCATCTTCTTTGTCGTTTCCGGCAGTAGAAACATCTGGCTGCTGATCGCGCATTTCCATTGCAGTTTTGCCAAAACCATCTATTTAGATACGGCTGAAAAACCAGCACAAAAACATTATCGAAATACTTGAGTTTTTTCAAAATTGGCACGAAAACAGGTGTGATGCTAAATGCTAACGTTTGCCTTTTTTGTATATGGAATTCTTCTTTTGCACTTTGAAAACTCCTCAAGACACAATTCTATTTGCATTACATTCGTTATCTCAAGAAAGTGCTTGAAAATTGTATTTGCACTTTAAATATTCACTGTTAAAATTATATCTTTTGGGGACTTTTTGTAAGACCATGTTGTGGCAACAACAAAACCTTTTAAAAAAAGGGTAACGGTGACCACAACTCTTTGGAAAAAACAGTCATTTCAGGCCAAAAAACCCTCCAGAGAGATGACAAAACGCGGCCTTCCAAGCATCCCGCAAAAAAAAAAAAAGTCAGGTACAGGAAAAGAACAAAATGGCAAAGGGTAAAATGACCTGCAACTGTGTGGGCTCAGTGGGAGGGAATCCACAGTGATTTGCAAAAAAAAAAAAAAAAAAATGTGCAAAAGTTCAGGATTAGAGCCCGAACTTTTCATATCCCTGCAACAGATTTATGGGAATCCTAGAAATAGCCAGCTATTGTCAAAGTCCGTCTATCGCTGTCACGCTGTTTAACGTGCAGCTGTGCCGGGCAGCGACCTCGCTTTGAGCTCCTAATAAGGGGAAATGGGAAAAGCACATAGAAATGTTGGGCATGTTGTTTTTCCACTGCTTCCATGTTTCATGCACAAAATACCTCCCAGTCTGAAGTCTCCATCTGCCCCATCTGTACGTTGGCATTCTGCTCTTAACACCAGCCGGATGGAGACTGTAGAGACTTCAACTCTTGCACTTTTCATAAAACAATTATCTTGACTATTAACCCCTTTTTCTTCGTGGAATTCATGTGCATTCAATTAAAAGAAAAGGAGTAATTCACATCCAGAGCGTTCAGCGAAATGTGTAAATTCTTTCACCAGAGCAGACCATCTAATTACGTTTTCCTGTGGGGAACTCTTTTAAAAGTTTTTCCTTTTGTGTTGCCGCCAAGTACGCCACTCAAAAGACTTTCTGCACAGTAATTTATTCCCAAGAAGGGAATGTTTTGTGTTAGAAGTCAAGAGGTGAAACGAGATTAGTTGGTCAAAATGACTATAGACCGTTCAGCTGGGAATTTACGGCGCAAATAAACACAGGAAGAGACGGCCAATGGGGAGCATTTTGATTAGACGCAAGTGAACCGTATTTTAAATGTAAGTTGTGTCTGTATGGAAACACAAACATCATTATTTCCTTTACCATGTCCTCAAGCCCAGAGCTGGTACTTTTACTCCATAAGCTCCAGCTCAAGCGGTCGCCCCGCTGTCATGTTGTTTAACCGTTTCAGGTTTGTTCTGGACTTTTTCGTTGCTCGTTTGCAGCTGTGTTTATCAAACTGCGTCAGTAACGCTGAATCCCAAGAGCTTTGTGGAGTTGATCATCGTCCCTTCCATGTTTCCTCAGCTTTGTTTTTTTCCTGTTAGTAATTATTAAAGTAAGATGTACTGAAAAGACTAATATTCTTGTTTGCATTGGCGTTTTGGACATTTGGGATTCACTAGACTCAATTGCTGTTCTTCATATATTATAATATATTGAAAGATACAAATATTTGAACACTACAAGATGAGATTGTGTAATGAAGCTTTACACAGTGTCTCATGTGCATTGTACAGTTACTTTGACCCTTCACTTTTTAAAAAAAAGAAGGGTCAGTCTTAAGGAACAATCAGGATCAGGAGTCTGATCTGGACTCCTCCCTAAAATCAGCTGATCCTGATTTTAGGGAGGAAAAGAAGAGAAAACGGTGTAAAACATATCTTGATGATCACCTATCTGAACATAATTTGATCTCCAACTCAGGTATTAATTTATTTGAAAAATTTAACAACTTCGTGACACGAGTGTGAAAATCATGCAATAAAAGAGAAAAAGAATTATTAGATGTTCACAAAATATAGAAATTGTGCACTAAAACCCGCATGGTCATGGCGTTAGAGGTGCTATCACTATGTACTTTACACAAATGTTGCAGCAGTGACTTGATGGTAACATTGTCTACTTTGATGAAGATTCACTCACATTGGCATGCCGAATGCTTGAAGAAGTTCCTAATGCAGGTCTGTCAAGCTACTTTCTTGGAAATACCGATTCATAAATGTCTACAGTCACATCTTGGATCTTTTTTTTTTTTTTTTTTTACTTTTTCTTAGATGAAATATGGAGCCCTTTTATGAATTTTTGTAACATTTGCGATATGGATATGCGATAGCGATATAGAAAAGCTATCCTATACGTCCTGCTAAGCTAATGCTGCAGTACCATCATAATCTTTATGGCCATATCATCTGTTCTTCTAGCATATTACTGTTAAATACCAAAAGTATTGATACACCTGACAGATCCACTCATTCTTTCTGACAGGGTGTAATCTTAATATTCTGAAATGTGGCCCCGCTACAACCCAAAATTCAATCTGATAGATAAATCTGTGGGAGGAGCTAGAGATTAGGGTGATGTCAAGGAGACCCTCCAACCTCAACGACCTGTAGCTCCTCACCAAAGCTGATAAATTTCAAACTCTTTTTACCATATTCATACTTTTTAAGGAACGCTTTAATTTCCTGTCAGACAGAAACATTTAATTCAATAAAGTGACATTTTAATTTAAATAGGCAAAGGAGTAAGAATAGATTTTTTGGTCATCACTCCTGTAACTTGAGTTTCTTGCAGAAAACTATTTGCATGAAGAAATGTTCAATGTTTCTGGTCTTCTGCAAACCAAAGCGGTCTTGTTTTTGCTTCACGTTCTATATTTTTCCAAGACATATCTTTCTTTCTCTCTCAGCATTCCTTCCTTTTAACATTTAACCTCTCACCTTTTTACCCATTTAGATTCCTGCATTCTCAGATAAACCCCAAAAAGTCAAACCAGGTCACCTTCTGATAAAGAAGCATTCTTTTCCAATGCTGTTTGTTTCCTGCCACAGCAATGGTTCGTAAAGCTGGACCTTTGGGGTTAGAAGCTTGAATCAAAGAAAGGTCAAACTTTTCCTCATTTCCAAAAAGTTAAATTTGTAAAGACTGACAAAATCCTTCTTTAAATGTCTCATTTTTAAAATTCTCCAACTCTCTCAAAGTAGTTCTTGAGGAACTAACATCATGCTTTGAAGTGTGTAATTTTCCACATTAGCAGTCAGGGGAACGATGATGTGACAGGGGCCGTTTCATGAAAGCTGGTTCTGTTCTTACAGCAGCGGTTTGGGATGAGTTCATCCTGGAGGATGCTTTGGAAGAAAGAGCGTTCCCACATTGGGGGAGAGGAAAGGGCAGAAAAGAGTGGGCGTGGGTGGGATCTATGACCGGCTGTGTAAAGGACCGAGGAGGGGTGAGTCATGCAGCCTAGTTGATTCAAAATTGGTCATTTGCCTACATGGCAACAAACGACCTGCGCTCGCAGCCAGGGGTCAGATTCTGGGAAAAGAAAATAGCGTTCTGTGGAAGTGGGCGCGGCGCGGGCAAAGTCATGAAGAGCCCGTTTTATGTCCTGATGTTTTTGAGGGAAATTTTAACATTCCTCTTGGGGACATAAACGTAGTCTTTGTCTGGTTTGCGTGGTTTTCCCATGAACAATATAAGACCGAGAGGAGAGATTGATTCCACATGAAACTTCTCCTTGCTTCCTTTTATTGCTCATTAGAAGATCAAAATCAAATTTCTCTTTATGCTAACAGAATACATTGGTTAGAGTTACCACTGGGTTGCTTTTATGGATGAAAGCCCACCCTGTAGGACACAATCAGGCAGGCTCAGACGGATATGGTGGAGAGCATTACTGAGGAGAAGTTTTCAAGTCAAGCCACAGATTTTCAATTGGATTTAGGTCTGGACTTTTACTTATTCATTCTAACAATTGACCCCTGTTGAGCTTCTTCCAACTAAGCTGTGAGTCTCTGCAGCTCCACCAGAGTTATAAGAGACCATGACGTATTACTGGAGAGTTGGGTTGGGCTCTTCGGTCCAGTACACAACTGGTTTGAATCTTACATAAAGAACAGGGGTTTGTTTGTTTCAATAGGTAACTTCTCACTGAAGTGGACAGACATCACATACGGAGTACCCCAAGGTTGAGTCCTTGGACCCTTCTTATTTAATATCTATATCATCCTACTAGCGGTTGCTGTTTCAACCTTCCAGATCTCTAGGTCTTCTGGTTCTAATTCTGGTTCTGCTCTGCATCCAGAACAGATGGAGAAGCAGCAATGCGCCACAAATCTGGAACAAACTTCTGGAAAATTGTAAAACAGCTGAAACGCTGACTTCCTGTGAGTAGCCTCCTTCTCAGTTGCTAGCGCTGGCCGCTCAGTTACAAGTGATAGTTGCTAAGTTAACTTTATGACTAGCCTAGGCATGTTAGTCACCGATCTTCCATAAGCTAAGTTACATCAGTATGAAATGAGAATCTGAACTGCAGCAGGACCAATTCACTCACAGTCACAGTAATGCCCTGATGATGTGCAGGTGCTTAAAAATACTCCTTTGCTTCAATCTATTGTTTGTATTCAATGGCCTCTGACTTTCAGGTTACAGTTGCCGTCTGCCAGTCATTCCAGTTCACCCAGTGTTTCACCTCCAGTGAAAATGAAGCTTCTGACTTCCTCCGAGGAAGCGTTTTCTGTGACAAGCGAAACAAAGAAACAATAGGCCTGATAATGCGAGGAGGACAGATCAGCTGTACTCGCTGACTCACGGCTCTCCAACTTTTCACGCTTAAAAAACTAACGTGGAAAAATTTGATTTTTGAAAAAAAATTCCAATTTAATGTGAATGTATGTCAACGGCCTACGTTTCAACGTTTGAACACACACCTCAGTTTGAATTTAACCCTTCGTTCAAGTCGAGGTGCAGGATCATCTTAATACAGCAACATGTCGCTTTTATTGTCAGTCATTCCATTTAAAAAGCATTTAGGATTTTCTTTCTGTTCATTTTCGTCTTTGAAAGGAACGAAAAGCTTAGTTTTAGTCTCTCTTGAAAATTTAAATGGCACTCATGACCAATGCAAAAAAGATTATGTGAGAAATGTGTGTATACTAAACAGTGTTTTCATGCACTGCACAGTCCTTGGTCTGGGCTTCTTCCTGCTTGAATTATTGCATTATGGAATCTTCTAAGAAAAAAAAAGCTATGAGGCATTCAAACTTTTTCCATCACAGATTTTCCTTCCATTCAAGCTTTTTTTAAGTGGAAGCACAACATGATGTCTGGATTTAAAATCCCTTTTGATCATTAATCTTATGAAAAACTGAAGTACCGAATTTGGGTGGGGTTTTTTTTGGTAGCTGAATGCCATAACGAGCAAGATTAACAGAAATGAAAGCTTAAAATGCCTGACTTTTTGAATCAAATTACTATTATTATTAAACTTTTTGATAATGTTCAAATGTTTTCCAAACTGCTTGCTGGTCACTTTGGGACTCGTCCGAACTCTACCGCAGATAAAGAGAGGTATTTTACCTCTCTTTCCCGTCGTCAGTATTTTATACAAATTTCTGATATAGCGACATAATGACGTGTACAACCTCCCTCCACCGCGACCCCTCCCGACTTCCAGCCTCCAATCCGTCCCCATAAAGGTAGCACCGGATTGCATCAAACTTCCCATATTTTACAACCCAAGTCTTCCAGAATTGTACAAGTATGCATTGTACTTCTCCTATATGACACCTGTTAGCATTGGATAACTGAACACCTTTTCTTATTACATCACGACTGATATAACTACTGCAGCAGCCTGTCAAGGTGTCGGTACCTGGGGCTAATATTTGACCCGCTAAAACACATCGGAGTCACACACAGAGACCTGAACTTCTCTGAACTTCCTCTCCCTCGTCCATTTCTCCCTTGCTCCTGCTTTTCTTTCACGTTTTCTTTTGTAAGTGTACTTGCTCCAAAAAAAGCCGAGCAGAAACCCTTCATTACGCGCGAGCTCTGTGAATGCGGTCAAGGGCCCATGTAAGGGGGGAAACCATCGGAGAGGCCAAACCGGGGGACGTTGCAGTGATCCCACACTGAACCAAAAACCAGAAGTATTGTTGTTCCCTCTTCGCTTTAAAGATCTTCAAAAATAAAGGCCTTCTGTGTGGATTTAGAATCAGTTTTAAGGTTTGTATGTGTCAAGAAAATGTTGAGATTAAAAAAAGCAAACATAAGATTGATTAATATGGTTTTGATCAATCATCCTTTATCTTTCATAGGAAATTCGAGAACGCAGACAACCAGCCTAACAGGTCCGCCGTTCGGATCGTTGATATCCTCCTCATTAATGCAGCAGCAGAATTTCTCAACATTTAGCTGGCTGTCTTGTTTTTATTGGCTGACACATGCCCAACCTCTGGAAGCTATTAAACCAGCTCGGCCAGGCTCCCACACAGCCGCCCACACAGTGTGTGTGTGCGTGCGCGTGTACACATGATTACACACGTAACAAAACACCCCACGTCTCACAGGGTGAGAGGCTGAGTCGCAGAAGTTCTTCTTCGCAGATTTCACATTTCAGAAACTTTGACTTTGCTTTAATCCTTCGACTTAAATCGCAGGTCTTGCGCACCGTCAGCCCCCCGCTCTAAAATACACGACCCGGCTTCTTATGCAAGTCTTCTGACCTTTGCCAAAGGCCACATGGGTTCACTTGACTTGTTCAGATGGTTTATTGTAAACAAGCAATAGAAATGAAATCAGGTTTTGCCTTGGACATCGCTGTACTTCTAATGGCGAATAAACCATCCAAACATGTTAATCCAGAGTTTCCTTTTTTGCACTTGCATCGTTTAAGATCAGGCATCCGTAAAGATCTCACCAGACGATTCGCATCATTTTCACACCCAACAAAGCAAAATGTAAAGACAATTGTTGCGTAATTCCAAGTATTTTGTCCATTTTAGACGGTTCTGGTGCGAGATTGTCATGATATGATAATCTTCAGTTTGCACCAAAAATTTCTACTTCATTGTGTTTCAGAAGTTTTGCAGTTCTCTGGAAGTTCGATCCAGATTTGTGGTGCATAGAAGCCGAATGCTGCCAGTGGAAGAACTTTAGAAGTGGTGTGATGTTCTCTGCCTTCCTGGTTTTAGTCAGAACTCCAGCAGCAGCGTTCTGGATCAGCTCCAGATGGAGGAATTGATTTATTAGTCAGACCTGTGAAGACACTGTTGGCAGTAATCAATGTGACTAAAGATAAGTGCATGGATGAGTTTCTCTAGATCTCGCTGAGACATCGGTCCTCAAATCCTGGAAATGCTCTTCAGGTGACAGAAGGCCGTCTTTGTAACTGTCGTCTTATGGCTCTGAAGTTCAGGTCAGAGGCTATCATGACACCTTAATTTTTTTTGCCTGATTACAAATTTTTATCCTTAATAGCAGAAGCTGTGTGTTGACTCTGTATCGTTCCTCTTTAGGTCCATAGATAAAAACCTAAACTTTGCTTTTGTTCAGCTGGTGAAAGTTTTGGCCCCTCCACGTACTGGTTTGTTCAGTTCTTGAATGGGTCACCTGGTGATGTTGTAATGTAGAGCGATGTATCATCTGCATAGCTATGGTAACAAATCTTTTTACTTTTTTAAATATTTCTATTAACTGCTTCTAAAATAACCTTACTGCTGAGAAATAGAAATATTTGTTTACTCCCATTTGGTTTTATTAATGACTAAATAGAGCCCTGTAATTTCAAGGTCATTTTCAAATAAACATCCTTATGGTACTTTTCGTGAATCACAGGCTTGAGTTAGGTTAGCTGGAAAAAAAATGTTTATTTAAAATGCTCTCTGGGACTCAACTCCCACTTTCTGAGGAAGAAACTTTTTTTAGTTCTTCAGGAAACCTGAAGAACCAAAAGCCAAATCCACCAGCAGTGCACAGGGTAAGTGTGGCCATGAACATATAATGCCCTCTAAAAACAAAGTGACATAATTCCATCACTGCACGGCTTAAGCGTCCAGATTTTCCCTTTGATTCGCCATGCAGCTGTATAAATAACCGTACAAATGGTTTTTGTATGATTTTAAGTGGCTCCACTGGAAGAGATGGATGCTAGTAGCTGAACACATAAAAAAAGGGAGCAATGCTTTCCTGGACTTCTGCTAGAAATAAGATGTTGTATCCATTTTCACTTGAAGTAAGATATCCTATCAAGCAGTGATGCTTGTCAGACTTCTGGCCTACCACTCTGTGTTAAGCCAATGGCTGAAACACTTGTTAGTATCCTGTTGCTCTCAGAGATGTGTGCTCTGTGAGTCTGGGCAGGGTAACGCTGACAGGGCTCTCCACATGGCAACCAGGAGGCCCACTGGGACCCATCAGGTTACTATGACTAGAAAGATACGAACTGCATAACGGACCAGGACGCAAGGAAGTCCTCAAAACTTTAAGGAAGTTTTGAGGACTTTCCTCAAAAGTATCCCCACATACTTGGGGATAACTTTACTAAGCTATCTTAGTAAAGTTAACTAACTAAGTATCTATTAGTTAGATAGATACTAAGCATGTGGGGATAGTAGGTATCTTGGGGATACTAGGTATCTTGGGGATAGTAGGTATCTTGGGGATAGTAGGTATCTTGGGGATACCTGCTATCTTGGGGATACCTGGTATCTTGGTATCCCCAAGTATGTGGGATACTTAGAGCAAAGGCATGTCGCTGACTTAGAAAACTATGAATAGTCCTTTAACTTTTTCATGTTTTATAATATACAGCAATAGACTACAAAGTATTTTAGGGCACATCCAGCCCTGTTTAGTCCGCTTAAATTGAACTCTAGTTTGTTTGTCAAAAAAGTCCAGTTTGTTTACGCAAATCGCATATAAAAAAATCAAACTGGTCTGCCTAAAAACTCTACATCTCAGTTGAGCTGAAGTGTGGTTCGAATCCTCAAAAAGCAGGAGATGGACGACAGCGCAGGGCCTTTTAGGTAAATGCAATACAAAAACAGACGCGTGAGTCTAGTTGGATGAACGGCTTGTGGTCTTCCACCGACAACGAAAGAGAAATCCTAAATTTGCATAGAAGGAAATCGTACTTGCGTCTTCTTGTGAGGTTTTCATGTTGTTTCCTTCAGCGGTTCTCAGTGCAGCTCCATCATGCGAGGAGGGGAACGGTTTTCTCGCTTAGTTTGGATTGTTTGAAGCAATGCAGTATGAAAGCGAACCACAGAGGGCGAAAATGTAATAAATGTTGCAATTTTGATTCCTGATCGAATCAAGTCTACCGGACTATAAGGTTGCTACAACACCCTTAGAGATTAGAGCTCTCTTTTTTTTCCAGTCGTCTTTGTTTCCCAGAGATGTGAAAGCATCCAGAAATGACTTCATGTAAACCTTCTGTCCTTGAGGAGCCATAGCCCTAACTACCTGGTGATGCATATTTCTTTTCATGTCCTGTGGAGAAGCGATTAGTCTCCCTGTGCTCTTTATTGTGATGAGCTGTCATACGTGAATGGAGAACTGTGTCAGTGCTGGCAAAGGTTTTTATTTGAGCATGTGGTTTCTGTTACAGTTATCATGCGAGGCCTTTGACATTCAGCAGGCTTGAAAACAGATCCCTGGGATCCCTGGGATCGGCTCCAGCGCCTTCGTTTTGTCTCAACTCAGGACGATCACCTCTCACTCCCGTTCCCATCCATGCACAGATGTTTGTCAGGCAGAGCCCCATAAACAGATACTCACCGAGTCCATGCTGAATGACTCTCAGATGGGATGATTTGCAAGTTCCTACCGGAGAAACTACGTGGGAGACGAGTGAGCGCAGCAGGAAGGACTGGAAACTGTTTGGATATCGGTGGTTTTAAGCCTCCGGGCTGCTCAGTCAGTGTGTGTTGAAAGTTTAGATTCTTTTCCTCCTCTGGATGAGAGAGAGGGAGAGAGAAAAAAGAAAAATAACGACGTCTGGACTGCAGATGTCTTTTTTTTTTTTTATTGGCGAGGACCAGCCGGCCCGTACTACTGAGGCCTGACAGGAAATCGGAATATGCAGGTCATTTGTCAGGATTCTCCCAGGACTCTATCCCACACACACTTTGTGCCCCGGCCAGCTATTAAACTTTTTATCCACTCACTTTACTTGCTCCACAGACTCTATATCCTTCACTCATTCTTTGTATGTGTGGTAGGAAATGAGCGGTTTTATAATTAATGTAGCACTTTGTGGCCTGCCAACGAAGTCATTTAATCCATAAATCAGAGTAGCAGGAAGACAGAGGACACCATACTTTGGACATTTTTAACTGTTTTATCACCGACCCTTTGGATAAGCCCAGTTTCAATATAGTAGTTGATAATACCAGGGCGTGTCCAGAAGAAAATGTGTCTAAAACTGTTTTTGGTTAATTCTGTAATGTTACACCTACTCAAACCAAATGCCTGACTCTGCTAAAAGCAAAAACACATGAGACGTAAACACGCTACCGTAACGTATATAGCAAAAACAAGCTAGCTAGCTTAGCAAGAAAACTAGATATAGTCGTTAAACTTAGACGTTAAAGCAGGGGTGGGCACTCCTGGTCTCTCTAAGGGAGACTCTTAGATGTCTCTCTGGTCCAGCACACTTGAATCCAACAGCTGAATCACCTCCTAAGTGAGGTCAGGTTCTCCAGAGTCAACAAGCTAGCTTAACTAGCTTGTTGACTACCCAGTTAGTCAACCAGCTAACGGGGTATTTAGCTTGTTGACTAACTACCCAGTTAACAAAACTTAACAAGTTTTGTTAAGCTAAACCTGTTATTGTATTTCTAAACTGCAAGCTAAACTTGTTAGCTTAACAAGTTTATTCTTGTTAAGCTAACTAGCTTGACACCTATCGAGCTTAAGGAGAATAAAACAGCATAAAAATGATACATTGCAGTTAGTAAATAGCATAATTAGATAAAAAGAGGCGTACCAGGGTATGGTCATTTAAAACAATGTACGGGCCGGTATATGTGTGCATTAAAAAAACCCCAGAATATTTACAAGAATAGAACAAACTGCAAATAGCAGCTGATACAGTGAAACATTTGAAGTTTATGAAGTCTAACAGTTGCTGGGAGGAAGGATCTGCAATAACGCTTCTTTGTGCGCCTCTGATGCAGCAATCTGTCGCTGAATGAATGAGCTTTCCAGTTCTGCCTCAGCTTCATGTATGGAGTGGGAGACTTTTGCCAGAGCTTTTCCTGTGTACTGAATGCTAGGAGCACTTAAAAGGAAGGGCAACAAATGGAAAAATCAGCTCTGTTTAAAAGAAGTAATGAAATGCTTACGGGATGCTGCTTACCTAAAACAAACACTTAGAAAACAGACATAAACCTACAGAGTCGTTTAGATGCCAGACCTGGGAAACAGTCACAGGAGAAAGATCTCGTTAAACCTTTCTTGTTGTAACGAGATGTGAATAAAGCAGGTTTTATGTCTCAGTATAACCAAAAATATGTTCTTGTTTAATGAGATTAATCATAGCAGTAGAAAGGGCAACACCTTTGCTGGGTGCGTGAGTGTTGTCTAGAAGAAGCAGCGAGAAGACGGAGAGTCACATCGATCGCCTTTATGCCTTTTTAACTAGTCGCAATCTGTCAGAACTACGAATTTTTATACGCCGGTAAAAAGAGAAACATTCTTGTTTTAACGAGATACTACTCCCGTAATTACTTCCTGGCTTTGGCGGTTAATCAGACCGAAAACTCACTAAGTGTTGTTTCACTTTAGGAGATCTGACAGACTACTTCCTGGAGTTTCAGAGAGAATATTGATACCAGATAAACCGGATCACAACGTCCATCCTAAATCCATGAGTTTTTGTTTTTTTTCTAGTTGGCTTTTCGATATTCTTTATTTTTTCCATCAGGTTACTCGGACATTTTGAGTATTTGATTACAAAATGCTAAAGCTGCTTCTGATTTAGTAGCATTATAAATTGTTTAGTTACACATTTTTGGCAGCAGAATAAACTTGGATCAGTTAAAATCTGCAGTGCAGAAAATCTAAGCTATCATTGCTAACGTTGCTATCACACATTCTCTTGTAGTCAGAAGTATTTCATGCCGTTAAATGAAGAGACTAATTCAATGTGTAGATGTTAGAACAATGCTAAACTTAACAAAAATGCAGAAAACAAAGGGGAAATAAAGTAGAAAATTGTCACAAATTGCCAGTTGCAAAGACCTTGAAACCAATGTTTCTCAAATCAAAAAAAAAGAAATGAAGCGTAAAGAAGAAGAATAAATCTCTTGCTTGCGGTTTCACATTAGGTTATCAGACTGACTGCTTCCTGGAGTCTATTGTTTCAGAGAAATCACTGGCACCAGGCACAATCTAACCAGATCTCACACCATATATACGAGTTATTTCTGTACTGCTGCTTTTTTTCTTTTTCTACATGTTAATCCAAACCAAACTAGGAAAAAAAAAACAGACATGACTGTTTTTCTTTTTAAACAGGGTGTTAAATCACTTGGGATTACATAAATAGCCTGTGTGGAGCACCAGAATAACGAGAAATACATTTTAGAGTCTACCTATTTATAGATAGCTGAAGGGTCATTCTCCTAATTCGGTGCATTTCGTGTCCCACAGGTTTTTCATATAATGCAAACCACTTTTCTTTTTTTTGAAGAAAATCAAGAAATGGAAACATCCATGTGTCTTGGTAATATGAAATGCAAATATATTTTTAAAATTATGTTTTGAAAAGTTTTAAGGGTTGTTGAAGTGTACAGGTCAGCCAAATGAGCATGTCCCCCCCTGACCAATGGTCACTTTTCACTAAATATAAAACAAATAGAAATAGCCAATAACTGCAAGGTATTTGTACCAATCTAAAAAATTTTTGGTATACTTTAACCTAAATAAAAGAAATATGAGGAAAAATACATGAATTATTTACTTGCTTGAAATAGTCCCGTTACGGGGCTGAATTTAAAGCAACTTAAGCAGCGAAGAAATTCGTATTCATGTTTGGGATTTCATGCATAAGGTGGGGAGACATATTTTCTTGGAGGTTCAAGGAGTCCTTCAGTAGATGCTGTGTTCAAAAACACAATTTTTTGTGGTGTATTTTTAAGCAACCTGAGACCCCAAAATGCACCGAATTCAGAGAATCACCCAGCTAGCAGACTACAACTTGATAGCCAGCTAGCTAGCTCACTCTCTCTCCAGCTAACTAGCTAAAAGCAGCTAATTAGCTGAATTTACCTAAAGCAAACAACTTGTCAGCACAAGAAGAGATCGTGTTGTCAGCAGAAAAAAATGAAACATAAATCAAACTGCCACTCTGAAGTTGCTTCTCCTTAGGTTATCTGAGGATACTTCCTGTTGTCTGTATTCACAGAGAGGTCACTGACAGCTGAACCTGATTAGATTCCACCATGTTCATGAGTTGTTTGTATAGAACCTATTCTGTTCTCTATAAGTTTCTACAAACGACCTGCAAATTCAGAAAAGATCAGTAATTTTGCTCATGGTGGAAGTTTAGGGGAATTGCTTCAAACATTAGCTTGTGGCATCCTGGAAGTCCAATGTGGCTCATAACCGACAGATTTAGTCAGTAGATGAATAAAACGGCATCAGATTATTTTCCAGCTAACATCACAGAAAACAGACGACCTAATTTGCTGAGTTATCAGGATTTTTGAAAATCCGTGTACACCGACATCATGTCATATTTCCAATAAATGCCTCTGCTGAAGAACTCCCCCGCAGCTCTCCTGACTCCCCCTCTTCCTCCTCCTCAACTTTCAGACTCTTGCCAACGACCAAATGTTGCGTGGAGACAGTAAATTTAGCATGTCTGCCATCAAACATGCTAACATGTTGGGAGGTTGTTGTCTTTTTTTTTAGGGTATTTCCTCAGGAAACTGTGGCACAAAGAGTGTCTGGGGGTAGCAAGTTGCTCTTATTTGTGGTTTGTCAGAGTGTGTAGTCCTGTAAATGTACTTTAACGCAGTAAAATCAAACCCTCCCTCACTGGAGGTCTCTGACACGGCTTTTAAACTAGAAGAATGACATTTTTTGGAACTTGTTTTTATGGGGCTTCTCACCTTTTCGTGCTTTAAACCATTGAGTGAAACGTCTTAGACTTTATGGTGCTTTCAAAAATTACAGCCCGAAGCATTTTTATCACAGTCACAAAACTCAACCTATTTTATTTGGATTCTATGCGACGGACTGACACAAAGTAACCCAGAATCTTAAAGTGAGAGAAAGATGAAACAATGTTTTCTTGGGGTTTTTTTAACCAATGAAAGTCAGAATAGGTTTGCAAGTCAATACTTTGTAGAACCACACTGACTGCGATTACAGCTGCAAGTCCTTTTGACTGTGTCTCAGCCACTTTTATTTTTATTTTTTTTTTTACATCTGATCATTTCCCCATCCTTATTTGCATGTGTGAATACCAGTGTTCAGGACTTTATTTAGGCCTGGGCTTTGACTGGGCCATGCCAGCCCATGTCTCTGCTTTGATCTAAGCCTTCTCATTGTGGCTGTGTGTTAAAAAACGGTAAATTTCTGAGTCTCCAACCATTTCCAGATTCAGGTTTGTGTCCAGCTTCCTCGTGCCTCACTGAAGGAAGCGATAAATGCTGGGCAGAGTGTGTTGTCGCCACTAACGGGTTAGTCACGAAGAGGGCAATCTGAACCAGGCCGCCGACAGAAAACAAAGACAGGACTTTAATCTAATCTCCGCTCCAGTTCAAACGAGAAAACGCTCTCTTGTGAAACATTTCCATTGAAACCAGCTGCGGCTGCAACATAAAGACCAGACAAATGTAAGTTCTGCCGAACCCCGGCCTTCTGTTATCGCCTCATCTTTTTTGAGATGTAGGGCACCGAGCTGCTGCAGCTGTTGTGCTGTTAGATAAATCTAATGTTTCGCTTTCACGCGCCTGGACCAGCAGGCACAAGGAAGACAAACGGGTAGAGAACTTAGGGCTGAGCAAACAGGCCAGACGAGTTCTGGGCCGATGAGTCAAAGCCATCGAACACGTCAAGAAGCGATTCTGCAAACCGTTTTTTTTTTTTTTTTTTTGAGGATTTGCGCAGCGGAAACCCTCAGGGTCGACTCGGCACCGGTTATGTAGCTTGACAGATTCCTCTCAAGGGTTTCTGGGTGGAGCAGGTGTTTGGTTTGACGAAGTATATAACATCACACTTGGAGCCTGACTCATGTTCTCACTTGTGCTTTGCAAAAAAGAAAAGTGTGTGAAAACATTCTGCCTCAAGCTATTAAATACTCTAGGAGGGGATGCCGGGTTATAGCATCCAGACCTAGCTGTCCAAATTCTGATATACAGTTTTCTTATATTAATGTTAATTATGATATGATTAGAAAAATTGGACATTCCGACTGGCCAAAATAGACGGTCCATCTGCTTTCAGCTTGGAGCTTCTTCCGTTTTGTTTTTTTAACTTGTCCAGTTTCCTCAAATTTTTAAAGAACGCCCTTTGACACCATGTCTATATGCTCCGCAAAATCAACAGCACAAAAAGTAAGTAAACAAGCAACCAAAGTCCATGACTAAACTTTGAGAAATGCAACCATTTGACCTTTTGCTCACAAGAACTTCACATTGTCTTCGCCAGACTTTAGGTCAAACTTCTCTGCAAAGTCCTGAGGGCCAATAAAAGTACGCAAAGTGCCATTTCCTCATTTGCTATTCTCAGAAAGATGGTTTAAAATTATGCCCAGCAACGCATGTCAAAGTTTTGCCCGTGTGTGATTTTCATGGTCCTAATCTGGAAATAGAAAAAGCTTCAAGAAAATCCTTAACGGTTGCAGCTTTACATGTTGGAAGTTTTATGCAACATGCTGATCGCATATGAAGTGAAAACAATGCCAGTCGTGGGAAAGTTCTAGCCAGCGCGATAAAGTCTTTCTGTTCACTTTTTTTGTTTTAAATTTAATCTTTTGATCAGTGTGTAGACAAGAACCAGCAGAGTAGCTTTATTTGTTTTCAAATCACAATGAAATGAGGAATTTCCTCATTACCCTTAGATTCTCAGTCCACCTTGTGATTGATTAGCGATTATCAGCATTAGCAGAATCTAGGGAGGCCGATCTTGTGAATCTACATGTCCTGGGATCAGCACACATAGAGGATTATTATCTGTTTCCTGTTGCTTTCCTCCTTTTGATGTATTTCCTTTATGCCCATTGGTGATCAAACCTTCTTCCTTTTCTTAAATTTCTCAATGACTGTTTCTGTCATTTTCATTTAGTTTTATTTTAATTGTCTTGTCATCTCATCCCAACTGCTTTCAGAATTTTATTACATGCTGCAGCATCTGAAAGCCTTGCTTTCTTTTGCCGTTCTGCAGCCCAAAGATTGTGGGAAATACAAAATACAGTTTCCTTGTGTTGTTTCTTACTTTTGGTATCAATCTGAGACTAAATAAATACAGTGCCAGTTTTGCTCTGACACCAATACAGACACTTATTGTTTAAGGTTTATTTATAAAAAAAAAAACATTCTGACTTTTAGGTGTGTTTTTTTTTCTCTTTTGCTTGAATTATTTTGCTAAAACCTCAGACAAAATTTGGATGAAACTACAAAATACTTTAACATATGATATACATGATTAACAGAAAAGCAAAACAAATTTATGCGCATTGTTTTCTAAATAAACAAAGTTCAAAAAAATTATCACTTGACGACAGTTCAAAGCAAATTTTTTTTAGAAATTTTTTAGAAAGTACAATAATACTAATACCGACTTGGTATTGATATTATCAATATTTTGAGTTGATCCATTTTTGTTTGATATTTTTTTTCCTGACTGCATTCTGCAAACCTGATACAAAAAATAGCTCATCCATCAATCAATCAATCAATCAAGTTTATTTTCGTAGCACATTTCAGCAAGAAGACAGTTCAAAGTGCTTTACATCATAAAAATGCAAAAATAAAAAGTCATAAAACAACATGCCATCACCAATTGAGAAACAAGAAATTTGTGGTGCGTTGAAGCTGAATTCAGCTTCTTCATGTTTGGTGTCAATGTGAAAAGTGTTGCTCATAAGTATGGCAACCCAATAGCACGTAGCATGAAGGCTCAGCTAGTCCAAAGTGGATGCTTCTATCTTCTAATTGTGTCTTCATGCTGCATCATGTTCACCACTTTGGACCAAATCATATGAAAACCCCCCAGCTTCCCACTCATGCAGTCTGCATAACCCCAACGATGGAAAAACCCAGAATCCCAGGATTTCTCAATTTCTCACTGACGGTCAATGATGAGCTAACCAACAACAGAACCGTCTTTCTGTTTTTTTGGGAGGGGGGTTTGTTTCAAATTCGAACGACAGATTGTTGACATAGTAAATCCCAAATCAGTTCAGTTACTAAAACCAGGGACAGTGTGAATAAACTGTATTTGACTCCATTTGTTTTTTTTCAGTCTGTCACAGCAAAACTATTTAAAGCCGTCAAACAGTTCAGGCCGTCTTTGGCCAGTTCCACCACAACATTCCTCGCTTATTATTTTCTTTCAGCTGTTCCCTGAAAAATGTGTGCCTCGGGCCTCCCGTTTAACTGAAAACAAGCACATGGAGGCTTCTTTCTTTAAATGCTGGAATGTAAATGAAACACCAGTTTGCACCTTGAAAGCCTTCTCAACCTCGAAGTGTCTTTTCATTGGACAGGAAGACTTGTGGAGGCGCTGTGGGAGCCTTTCCTGCCTCGGCTCGCCTTCCTCCCAAAGAGCTGAAGATGCTGATAGAGTGGGTGTTTCTTTCTTCTTTCTTTTTTTTTTTTTTTTTGCTTTCCCATTACATCACTGGTTGTTTTTAGCATTGTTCTGTTTCAAACCTGTTGCATCACAAAAGGAAATCATAGCCATTCTCCCACGTGTTGCCTGATCCAAATGCAAGTTAGTGTCTAGAATAATGGGTGTTTAACATAGAGAGGCACATTATGTGACTACATGTGGCCTGTTTGGTGCGGTTTCCTCCGTTGCTATAGTCCCCCCCACCCCATCCCACTACCCCCTCCCCACCTATTCTTGTAACCGAAAAGCTTCATTAACTTACTTCGGTTTGCTTATATGTGAAATTATTTGCATCCATAAATCCAGACACTCGCAGCTGCTGGTGTTTAGTACCTGATCCAGTCACATCGGAGATTGCATTTGTGATGGAAGATTACAGTAAAACACTAATCTGTCTCCACCCATTTGGAGCCAGTCTCCAAAAGACCACATTCAGGGTCTTTGAACGTCATCCCCAGAGGGCTTATCAAACCCTGATAAAAGATTGGAGGGGTAAATGGAAGGAAGTGACACATTTTGTGGTGAGTTTCTACAGGAAGTGGTTATTTACTAGATTCTTGCTGGGATGACGTGGATGTTGCATGACCTGCTAGATTTTACTGTTGATACATTAAATGTTAAAAGTCCCCTCTTAATAGCCCCCCAAGTCCCAATCCCCCACTTAGTGGATTTTCGTTTAAAAGTAAGGATGAACTGAACCACTTTTTTCACTTCCCCGATACCGATATCTGAGGTTTGAGATCAGCCGATACCAGAATGAATCAATTTAGTTGTTTTTTTTTAGGCAGTTAGAACACACTTAAATTAGTTTGGAACCAAAATCTGAAATTAATTCTTTAATTTTCAATTGTTGAGATTACCTTGATAACTTTTAGACCCTCTGATTAATTTAAGAGATTAAGAACGCACAGGAAGGGTGTGGTGCAGATGTCTTTTGTTTGTGAAATGTCCGGTCTGATGGCCAAAGTTTTTTTTTATATATATAATTTTTAGACTTAAATGCCACAGCCTCCTAAGATCCAAAATCAAAATGATTCGAATTAAGGCGAACCACCTGTTGCCACCCACGGCTTAAATTGGAATAATTTTGGTTTGGGTCTTTGAAGGCCCCTATAGATTGGGCGTATTGTCACTGATACCCAATCTAGAATTCTTTTACAATATCGGCTCCGATACAGACATTAATATCAGATCGGTGCACCTCTAGCTTAAGGGTTTTTCTTAGCTGACCGCAGGTAGACCTCAGGCAGAACACATTCGGCCAAATTCTCTTTCAACAGTGTAAAAATTCCTCGCCAGAGTTGAAGGTTTATCTCTTCAACAGCAAATAATGCTGCATTGTTTCAGGCGATACCTCCGAGGTGCCTGGCGTGTCTAGACGGTGAGATACAGCTATCTAAATGACTGGCCGATTTGTCGTCCAGGAGGAGGAGGAGGATTCCCCAGGCTATTGTTCAGGGACAGTCCAAGGTCTTCATATGGGCTACGGGAGCAGACGAAACGCCTCCAGGAGGATGTGCGTTCGTTCATTATTGAAAGCGGTTCAGGAAACACATGGACACTCCGAGCGCTGATGAGGAGTCCACGTTTCCTCACAGGAAACCGGGCCAGGTACATACCGTAACGCACGTCCAAAACTCATCACATCCAGTCAGCACCTCGTCTCACGAGACCTGAGCGCACAAGAAGGAGCCGCGTGGAGTAAACGGTTTGGATCCAGGTCCGAGAAACCACCGTGTTATGCTTTATTTTTAGGCTGCGCAACTGGAAAACTCAGCTATGGTTTAGAGGGAAACCAGTAGATGGCCTCAATCATCGTCAAGCTTATCAGGGCTTAAAACGATTTGAAAATGAAAGAAAAGGTGACACAATGCAACACTTTGGGAAAGTATTCAGACAAATTTTTGTGACGTTCCTATCATGACCCCCAGTGTAGGTCATTGGGGTTTTTGTGAAAGACGAGCAACAAGCAGAGCATAATCATGAAGTGGATGGAAAAGGGTACTTTTTTGTAAAAAAAAAAGGAAAAAAAATTAGAGGCCTAGATTTGGATTAATCTCCCTTTTCTCACATAATTAGTACATTTTATAACTCTAACTCTAAATCCAGATGTTTTGTGGAGGTCTCAGAGGTTTGGTAGAGAACATAAATGAAAAACAGCATCATGAAGACAAACTGACCTGCCTGTGGGCGAAACTGTGAAGCTGTTGCATGATTGGCGCTCAAAAGACCTGCAAGTTTCTCTGAAATGTTTCTTAAAGGAGTAAGCAGAAAGGTTTTTATTTTTGTGCACATTTTCTCATAATACATTTTTTTACCTTCTTTTTCTTGATCAACTTTGGTCATTGCCTTCTCCGCCTAATTAAAAGCACGTATCGCGTTTAAACACAGAAGACAAGTTTATTAAATAATATTTGAGTTATAAACATTTCACAAAGCTTTATTTAATTGCCTATGTGAAAAAGAAGAGTATGGTACAACTGCAAGTCAATGACAACCCATCAAAACTGCAAAACTCATCGTGACGATCTAAAGGCCAAGACACACTGGATAAACATGATACCCAACGATTAGATGTTAAAGTCAGCAGGGCCTGTAACTGACAGACCACAAGTGACTCCCTGCGTCTAAGTCTGATTGCCCGACCAAGATATGCCCGTGGTCTACTTCGGTTTAAACCTCGTAGCAATTTGACGGTATTGGCATGAGTAAGACAGTCATGCACTACTTTCTGTTCATCTTTCAGATGAAATCTCATGCATAGAAGTTTTGTAGCTTTGAAGTGACAAAAGATTCATGATATACGAATCCTCCTACAAAGGACTTTTGGTGCTTTTACTTTAGGCCTAGCACAAGAGAAAAAGTGGAGAGCTCTCTACCTTTTCTCAATCACTCTGTCACCTGATAGATGTGCAGAAGGAAGGAATATCCTTCACACTTTCACGCAAGACATGCGGCTGCACTCCTAAAAAATACAGGGGGAAGACAAAAAAGAGTGACTGCCCTTGCACTGGTTCCCTCTTCACTTCCCACAGTCGCGTACACACATTCGGCCCCTTATCATTGCTTGTCATCAAACACTCATATCCTCGCATTGTCCCAAAGGAAAGCTGACCTCCCAGTTGCAGATATAAACTCAATGCAGCCCTCGTGGTCCCCTCCTCCCTCTAATAAAGCAGGGCCAACGGGGAGCAAACATTCTCTTCTCCCAGTCGAAAAGAGTCACGCTTTGGCCAAGAACAACTGGACTTTATGAATACTCTCAAGGGGAGTTGGCTTTCCCACCTCAAACTCTCTTTTCCTCTAGATTTGAGTTGCAGCTGTGACCTCATGTGTCGTCTTGGAGTTCAGAGGAGAGGGTTACAGGGTCAGGGACAGCGACAGCGAGGGAGTGCTTGAATCGACCCAGACCCAAGTTTGATAGGACACTCTTCAGCACCATGAAGATAAAGCAGGAACTTAACTTCTGTGTTGTCGTTGCTTGGCTTCTTTCTGAGGGTAAAAGTACCCTCAGAAAATCTTTTTGTAATCTGTAATCACTGCAAACACTGGCGGTCCGGATTCTTTACCCAGCATGGCGCACACAAACCCCTTAGTTTTTCGGTTTACCCTTCCTGTGCCTGTATACAAGAGCAGAGATGCGCTCGCAGACCGTGCCCTGCAAACTGTGATCAGGCCTGTGGTAAAGCTACTGAGGTCAACGCAGCTGAAAGCAGAACCACTTTCTGCTTAAAGCGCCACCGAGCCATTTCGTGTAAACAGCTGATATATCTGTCACAGATGTGACGCATAAAAAAACAACAACAAACAAACATGAAAGTCTCATGAGCACTTCTCATTAACCTCAGTCTCGCTCAAAACTCGGTAACACTGCTTGCAAATGTGTGTTCTTGGAGATACACAACCACCGTGGCGTGTAAGACTTGACTTGGATTAAATGCGCCGCTTTTTATTTTCGGAGAGCCGTGTATGTTTTTCGAAGAAGAGAATTGCATACAGTTGACAAATAATCTTTGTATCCTCCATCTTAAATTACGCCAGATTAAACTTTGTCAATTAGGATTAACGCCATTTTTTTTTTTCAACTTTCTTCAGCGTCAGAGGTTCACATCCATTTCCGTAACATTTTCTGCAGCTGCCTTCAAATAGTATGGCTTGTGTCAAATGTTTTGTTCATGATCCACAAGTCCCTCACAGTAGTAAGCTGAAATTTTGCCCCACTCGTCCTGACAAAGGACCTGAATCAGGCTTGTAGGCTCCCTTGCACGCACAAGACCTTTCAACTACCCTCAAAGTTTTCTGCATTTCCTAAGCATCAAATTTTGTTGTCTTTAAACCACTCTGTAACTAACTTCATATATACTAGATGACCCCATTTGTGCCCCAGCTTTAACTTCCTGGCTGATGTCTTTCGATGCTGCTTTAATATTTCTGCATAATATTTCCTCTTGATACCATGTAGTTTGTGAACTGCACCAGTTTACTGTGTAGCAAAGCAACCCCATAACATGATGGTGCCATTGCTGTGCGTCACTGTGAGACCTGCAAACCAGAATCCTGGTAGGTTAATAATTTCATAATTATTATGAAATAATTATGTGGGATTTCCTAAACTGCTCCCACAGTCTTAAGAGACAGGGCCATTTAAACACCACAAGCTTTTTACTCTGACCCCGTGCATGCTTTTTGGTGTGGTTTTGGGAATTGATGGTCTGACCGATTGTGACTTCTGCTTCGCTCCTCCTGAGCGTCACGCCAAGAACGGATTACCAACAATTTTGGTAATCCTAACTAACCTAAATAGGACAGGCTTAGACTGATTTAATGTCAGACCATGGGGAAAAAAATGATATATGAATTTTCACACAGGATATGTAAATAACTCATTTCAACTGTACATAAAGCTTTTCAATTGATTACATTTGTTGAAAGGAGGAAAAAAGGTCCACTCTAAAAAAAAAAAGGCTTTTGATGGTGACAATGTAAAAATATCAGCTTTTGAAAAGTTGAAAATGTTGAAAAGTGTTGAGCTCCAGCTCCCACAAAGCTTTCTAAGAATTTTCAATTTTCATTTCCATTTATGTCCATATTTGGTAATCAAATATGGAGATATTTGGTAACAAGCACCAAGAGTTTTATAAAATCATGCTTGTAGCTAAACCATGTTTTTGAGACATGGTTCATCTACAGGTAAGAAATGGCAATGCGTTTGTTTAAGTACCAACTGATGAAGGGTTGGATTTCCCTGAAGTATCAAAACTGCCAGGCTGGCAAATAGAATAAAATCCAATTAAATTAAAATTTCAAAATTTTTTACACTTGCTTTTAGACAAAAAAAAAAGATTTTTGTAGGCCAAGAAATCAGAAAGAAAAAATAAAAATAACAAAATTAAAGACAACACAGTCAACATGCTAACATCTATTTTAGGCTTCTGAATATGGCAACACTGGGATCACATTGCATTGAAAGTTTCAGAGCCTCTTTAGTCCTCCGTACCTGCAGATTCTTGACAGAGCTCGTAATTCCTGATAAGATAAGCCGGGCGACTGCAAACAAGTCCCGCTTCTCTGCAAACACGGCCAAAAGCCTCTTCACTATCACTTCTCCTGTTTTCTGTCACAGTCGGCCGAGGCTCGCATGACACAACGGGGGTTCTCGGGTTGCTAAGTGTGATTACACTGTTAAGTGAGCTTAACAAATCTGAGGAGACTATCACTTTCCCCGTCCACTGGGAAGGGAGACATCGGCAGGAAGAGAAGAAGCAGGCCGCAAGGTGGATTATAGAGAAAATGTGTTCTGGAGTTACATAAATGCCACATCGTACCCTGATTGGATTCCTGCCATCACCCTCCACACACGTTTCCTCATAAACGACTTCTCTCTTCTTCTTTTTTTTTCTTTCTTATGTTATTGCAGCCGACTATGGGAAACCTGGCAGTGTCAGTGTAATACCATTAGAAACCCAGAGCTTACTAATAGCTGGCATGGGCGAGGTGACGCACCGGGCCTCGGCTGTGCTGTGTCCTCATGAGAACCACTCAAATGTCAGGGCTGCTTGGTGAAACCGAGAGGAAAAACAACCAAGCCGGCTTGCAGAAAAAAGTGTGGGGGCACGAGCAGATCTGCGGGGTCTGACCCAGATTTCTGCTTCAGTCAGACACTGACTTTCAGCCACAATTCTCACTGCCTGAATACAGACAGCGTGCCACTTGTGCGTCTGTGGTTTGCAGCTGAAGGTGTTAAGAATATTGCCCGATGCTTTTTTTTTTTTGTTGTTGTTGTTGTTTCATATGTGTGTTTTTTTTTCTTTTTTGTTTTCCCGTCTCTCTGAAGTGCCAACCTTCTCGGGTCATTTCCTCCCCCCCCTCTCTCTTTGAGTTGCCTGGCAGTTAACGTGCGAGAGTTAAAAACAGCACAGCTTCGCAGTCAGGAGTCCCACAAGATGAACACGCCTCAGAATGAACATAAAAGCTAATTTGCAGGGAAAAAAAGGAGCGTGGATCCCTTAATGGACGACCCGTTCTCACACCGCTCTGTCATTGTGTTTGCTCAGCGGCTCGCTCAGACGCTTTGTTGGTTTTCCTCAGAGGGTTTTTTTAATCGTTTCCTATTCTGTTTTTTTTTTATCTCTGCAGCTATTATTCTGCTGTGCAATAGGATTATCTGGACTCCACGTGACTTGAAATAATGGCAGTATTTACGTTTTTGTTTGTTCATTTATTGGGGATGGGAGGGTTCAGCGTCAAAAGAAGCGAAGACATTTCTAAACATTTTTGAAAGCTTGTTTCATTTTGGCTGATAGTGAGAATTTCTACTGGTGTTTTGGTTGCGTCTTTTCACTCCCGCTTATAAGGTTGTGCTCTTTTAGGAGGCCTGGAATAATAATAACAACTATTCTTCTTATTATTATTATAACATCACTGAAAAGCACATGGTACAAGTAAAGTATCCTGGATATTCAGGAAGATATCTTGAATGTCTGTTATTTCAGCAACAGAGACTATATTCCTACTCAATGCAAATTGAATTGTCTTTATTCATTTATTTTTAGCTGGTTAGCTACAAAGCTATCTGATTTATCACCATGTCCAACCGTTTCTACTCAAAATCTACTTGTTTTTTGTTTTTTTTCTTAATTACTTCATTTAATTCTAGTTCTGTTTTACGTATTTTGCCCAGCATGTTATGTTTTTTTCAAAAGTGTCAAATTTTCCCAACTTCTGATCCCAGATACGAAGAAAAGTTTAAGAATGTTAGGTGACTGCTTCAGCTGTCCCTCCCCCACGTGTTTCTATGCAATACCAGAATGAAGGATGTTTTTAAAAAATGGTCAAAATTTATTTGTTTAAACAATTTCCATTCAATTTATTTGGAGAGATAATGCTTCTCAGTAAAAAAAAAAATCTGTAAACAGACAAATACTGGAATATATATATATTTTTAAATACTTGGGCAACTTAATTGTTGATTTTTTTAAAGCAGTGAAAAAGTTATTCTATGCTTAAGTCATAAAATAATATATTTTTAAAAACTATTCTGACAAAATAGCATGCAGCTAAACCTTTTCCTTCACAACTGCAGCCGCCTCAGTACTGAGAAGCTAAGCTTACTAGCACATTTGAGGTTAGCAGTAGCTAATTTAAGATGGGGACAAATTTCAATTCTGCTCCAACACAGACATTTTCGAAACCACAAGTTTTATAGCATTTTGTACCTTTAAGTAAATTGGCATTTTTAAAAAACTTATAAGAAACCTAGACACCAAATGGTAAAAAGCTAACTATGACCAGCACCTAGCTAGCTAACTCCTAGCTAACTGTAGCTACAGTAGTTATTGTAGAGTTGCAGAGTTAGTTAACTCTAACTGTAGAATTAGCTAGCTGTAACTAACTCCTAGCTACAAGTAGCTAGGAGTTAGATAGCTAGGAGCTAACTCTGTTAACTATAGTTAGCTCTTAGCACATAGTTAGAAGTGCACATAGTTAGCTCTTAGCACATACTTAGAAGCTAACTATATGCTGGTGATAGTTAGCTCTTACCGTTTGGTGTCCAGCAGAGAATGATACGACTGATTTACTGATAATTATGAGCTAATCTGTTAAGCAGCTCACTGCAGGAAGGCTACATGATCAGATGTCCTGACTAAGAAATCAGCCTAGATTTTCAGATATTAGCCTACTGTTTAAAAACTGACCTGGGTAACCAGCTTTTGAAAATTAGCACTAAATTTGGACATTATTTATTATTTACTCACCGAACCAACATCAAAATAGCTATAAAAAAACAAGCTAGATAAAATGAGGTACAAACAGTTACTTAAAGGCTTAAAATAAAAAACTATTTGGTTGGGTTTTTGTTTCGCCTTGTAATAAAGTGAAAATAGTTCACAGTGAAAGTTTTGCATTGAAAGTAGCACATCATCCCCCTGCATAGTCGGTATATTACTAATGAGGAGAGCACACCCCTCCCCTTCAGTGAGTTTATGAACTTGCACCTACAGTAATGAACATGAGCCTGAAACCATCAATTAGTAAAAGCAGATTTTTACAGTGTACATGTAAATCTACCTCGCCAAGGGTGAGCTTTCCAAGAAGTGAAAACAGGCTGAGACACATTAACTATATCAGAAAAAAAAGCTTTTTGCTCTGTTTGATGTAAAATCTCACACTACAGCATCGAAAAATGACATTTTGTCTTCTTTCTGCTGTCTGTTTTTCACACAACTTTCAGTGGCCTTTCAAATGCACACTTTGCAATGACTGAGCGTGAAATGCGAGACCAGGGGGGAAATGAAGTTCGGTTCCGCTTAAGGATAGGTGATGCACGCTAAAGGAAATAACAGATGACACTGCACTAAACAATTTACTATTCTAAATGGCATGGAGTAGATTTCAACACGGGCCCGACGGTCTGCAAGACCAAAGTGTGATTACATTCGTGATCATTCTTTTCTTCTTCTTCAGTTTGCTTGGTGGCTTGCTGATGTGCTCATTCTCAGCAATCTTTCTGATGCAAACCATACATTCACGCTCAACAGTTTATGCTTTTCCACCTACTGCCGCGGTTAGGCCTTTAACGCTGGTAGATCAACAACCGAGTTCGCAATGGTCTTTTTTTTTTTCTGGCGCAGAGTCGACAAGCTGGTTTTGGTTTGTATCCTGCGAAATGAAAGGCAGACCCTGTAGAGGCCCGAGTGTGGCTGCAATTTGGTAATTAGTCATTTTCTGCAGCAGAACACAGTTAGCAATTATGTGTTTTGCACAACAACAGAACATTGCTTTTTTTTTTTTAACTTGATGCCCATATCCAGGTGGTCTCCGTTAAGAGTTTAGACATGTAGACTTGTGGTGATGCCAACCGGCCTGAAGGTGAAAACCCTTGTATTTTTCATGGTAATGTAACCTGGTTGCAGGGGCTGAATCACAAGCTCTGAGCTAAACAGAAACCCACCGACCCTGGTGTGCATTTGATGTGTAGGCTGGTTCTCACGGTTGGAAACAGCGCTTCACATGAACCACCACGTCCTTTAAAGTGAGCATTTAAACTAGTCACTGATAAGGACGTGCTTCAGCCCCCTGGCTTGTGTTGAACTGTCTTTAAGACAATCTCTTCAATTTATCTGTAAATGGCCAGCTAGTCTCGACGTGTCTCAGGAATTACTTTGATCCTCCTGGAGTCATTTAGAAATGCTGCCTTTGAAAGTATTCATCCCTGTTGAATCCTTTTTCATGTTTGTCAAGTTATTACCACAGCGCTAACCTATTAGACCAGGATTTGGAGTACAAACAAGCGAGAGTCTTGACTGGATTTAAGTCTGGTCTTTGACTAGGTCATCTTAACGCATGGCTTTATGTATAAGGTTGTGGTCCTTAAATCCTGCTAATAACGTAAGGCAATGCAATATTATATTGTTTTCAGCAACAAGGCCAGTCAATATGATGTGTATTATAGGAAGAAAAACAAAACAACAAACAAGCAACAACAAAAAAAAAAAACGACATTGCAATGGCAAAGTGAAAGATTTTCCAGTTGTTATTCGCCAACTCAGTGCTTCAGTATTTTGGTGGAGCTTAGAAACTAAATGCTGCTTTATCCATGTTAGGGTCTGATTGGTGATGCAGAGCAGGCCAGAACCAGGAGGCCTGAGAGTTCTGGTGGACCTCATTCCCGACCCACAGAAGGAACTCTACCCTTTCCGCCTCAAGGTCATGGTCTCGGATTTGGACGGCCGGGCTGCTTCACACTTGGCTGCAAATCGCTCCAGTGAAAGCAGGAGATCACGGTCTACAGAACCACAGCATCTGCAAAACCCAAAAAAACAGAAGACATATCCCGAGGGAACTGAGCTGGAGTCTCTCAACACATTGGCTGCTCCGATCAATTCTGTCCTTAAAGGTTCTGAACAAAATCAATGTCAAAGTGCAACCATGGCCGAGTCCAATTCTCACCAGAAATGGGTCTGACTTGCGGCTGGCGATGCGGACCAAGCTCTGGCACGGATCGAGTTTGGTTTCAACCTGACAGAATCATTTCATCGTTGCTTTTAAAGTTATTTCACTATTCACTCCTGTAAAGAATCGCCTGCCTCTGCAGGGCATCCCGACCCGGAGGCCGTAATCAGTTTGCTTTCTTAATACACACAGTGGGAAACCAAGAGGGGGAGTTTTAGGAGGATAAGAGTCAGAGGAAGAGGGGTTGGGGGCGGAGTGGGAGTAGGAAAACATAAATTCCAAAGAAAGTTTGTACGACACCGAGTTGTGCTCAGTTTGTCTCCAGTTTGTCTTTTGGGCTGTGTCGGCTCAGAAAGTTACGGCGAGCTACGCTTTCATCCTCGAAAGGTTTACGTCGACCCTTCTCCGGCCGGCTTATCGCTCATGGTGCCTCACATGATTCCAGATGGAAAACAGCGACAAGATCAGTGTGTTCTGTCACTGTGAGGAGAGCCAGCCCAGACGTTCCTGCCAGCTCTGTCGTCTCTACTTCAGGAGAAATGCAGGGGGTTACAGACGCTCCAACGCCGTGCACTATAGAACATCTCTAACTGGATCTAAAGGCAGCTGGCTGGCTTGGTGGGTTATGAGTAACTGGTGCCTCCTTCACTCGTGGTTGTTCTTTTGAGAGAGGTCACAGACCCACCCACCCTGCGGGGAGCCCAGCCTGACACGGACGAGGGGGAAATAACAGGGTGAGCCAGCCTGAGGGAGTCCTATGCAGCTGCCCTCTAATCATAGTTACCTCACTCACATATGGGCAAAATAGGAGGGTATGTGAAGGACTCATACAATGAAGACGTAGTGCGTCTTCAAACCTGGCAGCCAGTTTTTGTGTGACATTTTAACTACCGTGTACTCATACTTTGTGTACAAGCACAAATGTCAATGTGTTTCACTGGGATTTTATACTTTGAGTTTGACACAACGGCAAAGTTACCCAGACGTGGCAACAATTAGATGAATTCGCCTGAAGTCTTGCCTTCACGGAATGTCATGAAGAAGAAGATCGATGTTCACTGGACATTTCTCCCTGTTTTATTGAGCTAAAGCTATGTTGTCAAAGCAACATAACCTAAAACACCTTCAGTTGCAATTACTTTGACTTCACAATTTTTTTTCTTCTTTCATTTGTTCTATTTTTATTCTTCTTTGAAAAACCACAGAAAGGTTTCCTTCCACTTGACATTTCTGTGCTAGCGTCTGGTGGTCTGTCACCTAATGTCACAAATAAAGATGGCACAGTTGGTGGCTGGAACTGAGAAAATGCGAAAAATCTTCAATGGATTCGAGTCGTTTTTGCAAGGGTCTATATGCAAACGCAGACACGGGATAATGTTAAAATATGACGCGCTCACCTACACCGTAGGTTATAGAAAACCATGCAAAGCTTGGTTTGCAAGAAGTATTGTGTCCTGTGACACAATACAAGAAGTTGTTCAATAAAGGAAACAAACTGAGTAAGAAAACATAGAAAGAAGCGGATTTGCCCAACTAAAATAATCCTTGTCAATAATTCAGTAACGTTAACAAAGAAAGTATTTCCAGATTTTTTTTTTCCTGTGCTTTAACATGGCTTGATGCTTAACACGAATTTAAACACACAATGTTGAAAACCTCCTAAAACTAAATCTGGATTATTTCACCTTGCGCAGACAAAATGTTTTACTGTTTCGCTGACGACAAGCGTGATTTATGGCCGCTCAGACGTCAAGTACATTTGTTTTATTTGAACTTGGAGTCTGTTTCACGTCCGACACATGTGACTCCTTTCATCAAGTCATGCAGTGAGAAAGATGGAGGGTAAAGAAGAGAAAAAAGACACACAAAAGAAAG
Source organism: Phalloptychus januarius (assembly GCA_902982915.1). Classification (NCBI taxonomy): domain Eukaryota; kingdom Metazoa; phylum Chordata; class Actinopteri; order Cyprinodontiformes; family Poeciliidae; genus Phalloptychus; species Phalloptychus januarius. Next base: position 3,640,000 of record CADWAE010000476.1, read on the forward strand.
AATTCAGTTGAAAGGATGTCGATCTCACAAAGCCGAGACAACATGAGAGGGATTTTGGCGTCGTATGATTGAGGCTTTGCTGCCAGAAAAAGGTCAGGAGGCTGAACGCATGGCCAGCACACACATTGTGCTGGCCATGTGTGTGAGTGCTGCTGCGGTGCGTGTGTTTTAAAAAAAGAAAGTCTAAGTGCCGTTGTTTGAGCCGCGACGTGAACCTGGTTTCCACATGGCCCGGCTTAGAGCTGCGGGGCTAAAAAAAACATCACCACCATTCTCTTACCTCTTACGTGGAGAGTTACAGCAGACCAGGTTCTGCCTGGTAACTTTATGGTTACTATTCGGTCAGATGCCGGCAATAAAAACACAACTACATTGGGATGATGACAGCCAGTTTAAGCCTGATATGAGCAGAGCAGAGCAAGGCCCCGGACTGTCAGCATGAATTCTCCAACAAATCAAAGGAAGTATTTATGGGTGACGGGGTTTTGGGGGAAGGATCTGTCCACTTAATATCTTCATTGTCCAGAAGTATGCGGGGCAATTCCCAGTCCTCTTTTTAAAAGCCGTTGAAGGGTCAACCAAGAAGCAAAAACATCACATAAAACTGCTAGTCACGCTAAAGTACACTCATAGTAATGAAAGCTTCTTGTTGGAGCATTGACTTGATGTTTTTTGAATCCACCCAATTCCTGCTGGTACCGCTACAGGACTGAAGCCTCTGGTAAGATAGCAGTCTGAGTTTTAACTAACCAAGTATTTAGCAGTTTAACTAAATTTCTTTCTTTTTGAAAACCTTTTTCCGTAATTTCATACACCGTTCCTGCATTTGGTCTTTAAATAGCCAAGATGCCCGTCGATGCATATTTGATGCATACCAGGAATGTTAATGAAAGCACCTTTACTGCCTTCTTGAGGTCAAGGTGTTAACAATATGCAGTTAGCTACTGTAATGATCGACCTGAATGGCTTGCACCAAAAGTAATGTAAATCAATATCAAAGTCTTGTTGAGCATGACACATTCTACATATTCTACACAAGAATCTATCTAGTTTAGGCAATTTTGCCTAAATGTATCCAGTTTAGGTAGCCATGTGACAAATCTGTGACATTAGGCAAATTTGTGCCTAAAAACACAAATTTGCATCATACCTAAATTTCTTTTTATATGTCTGTCCATCCACATGTTGTATTAATTTTAACAAGCCTTACTTGATTTGTTTTATGTAGTTGTCTATACATTCCTGTGGTTGGGGTCCACTTTGATGGCTCCACAGGTGTGTGTTGAACATGCACCCAAAAGTGAAAAATGATTATTGCATGTGTTGGTATGTGATGCAGTTGAAGACGCTGCTCAATCAAAGTCTGGAGTCTCTTGATCAGCTCCAAAGTGTCCAAAAGAATCATCATCATGCAGAATAAAATCCTTATCATATGTTGTGGTAGAAGACGCTAGAATCCAAGAGAGACGGCAAGAGAGACGGAGAAAGTTCTCCGTCTGTTTGGTAAAGTCCAGTAGGCTAAGATTTGCTTTTATCCCATAAGAAAGTTAAGTCCTTCCAGGATGCTTTAGACAAACAAACCAAGCGAGAACAGCTTGGAATGTGAGGTGTGCATCGCCTTGTAGAGATTACGTAGTTTTATAGTTAGACATATTTTTGCTCAAGAGTTTACTTGGGCTAACTAGAACAGGAAAGCAGAGAAACTACGGAGGTAAAATGTCCACCTCTAATTTTCAGTTGCTGTGGATCTGAATTTCTTTCAGCCTGTAAAGTAAATGTTCTCAATGAACACCGTTGGGCAAGTGGCACAGAGCAAATGGTTGTTGAAAGAAAGGTGTAGGTGTAGTTAAAGTTCACAAAAGATCTTAAAACATGACATGCAATCGCTCTGGGGGTAAAAGAAAAAAAACACCCAAAGATCTCTGAGACTTTCCAGAGCCAACAAAATAAGACACACAAGAATACGACTTCTTTACTTCAGCTAAAAAGTCAGGCCAATCCCTTATCGCTAAAGAAACAAATTCCTTTCACTTCATCACAACTTAAAAAACAAAAGTGTAAAAAAAACTCAAGGGACAAACATTTTCCCTTTCCAGTCCTGTTTTTCTTGGCCTTCAGCTTGCTGGAGAAGCTTGGAAACCGAAGCTGGAAAGTGATCCCCCTCTCCATAACGGGTATATCTTTGAGCCTTATGAGAGCCCTTGTCACCATTTTCCCACACACACGCGCACACCGGCGGGCGCACACACAAAACGAAACGCATTCCATTTGTGACGCATCCAGCCGCTTAGTCATAAATTATTTACTGTTGTAAACATTACTGAGTCAACGCGTCCGCTTGCCCGGGCCTGTTCGGTTTTTGTCTGAATTGTCTTTCTGCGGTCACTGTGAGTTATGATGATGGAGAGCCCTCACCACCTGAAACATTAAGTACATATTGGTTGTTTTTTTTTGTTTGTCAGTTCTTTTGTTTTATAGGTGTGACTGCGGCTCAGTGGGAAGAATCGTCATCTCATGGTAGGGGTTAGGACGCATTATGGAAGGCGCTTTCACGAGGATGTGGCGAACGTGGATCTAGAGTTGAAGGACTTAGGCGGGTCAGTTTGATGCTTACAGGTTTGCAAAATCATTGGCATCCCTTGAACTTTTTGGGATTTTGCCACGTTACGTCCACAAATTTTACGTATCAGACGAGTGGAAAGGGAAGGAGGTTTCTCACTTGATCCGTGTTTCACCATCTTGTCTGTCTCTGAATTGTGTGATGTCACATGCAACGAGTCGGCATAAATAAACTGAACTGAATCGGTTGGTCCAGGCAGCTGTTAGCTTCCAAACACACACGACGTCCAAAGAAGAGTTTGTAAAATGTACTTTTCCAGTTATGCGCTACTTTGTGTCGGTTCCTCACATGAAATCCCTATGGGGAAAAAAAACCCCAACAAAAATCTAGTTTGTCTTTGCAAAATGTCAAAAGGTGAGACAGAAGTTGACCAGGACTTTACGTCACCGGTCAAGGTCATGGCAAGGAAGCAGCCGTCAGCGAACTGTACGTGTCCTCAACTGATGATCTGCTGTAACATGCGAAAAAAAATTAAAAAACCACACACACTTCAAGTGATTTATTAGTGGAAACCCCCAGGGAGGGCTGAGGTGGAAGTTCACATTTCACAGGCGATCGCACTCTTCCACTGACTCAGCAGAATCTCTCGTAGCAATGTACAGATCTACATGCAGCGATTTTCTTTGAAGATTCTCCCATGAAAGACGCTTCGTTGGTGTCCGTAACTTTAGGAAGTTATCCAAATCCACCTGCATGTGTTTGCAAAAAAAAAAACAGAAGAGAAATCCAAACTATTATGTGTCTCATTCCAACCCATCCACACCTGTGCTCCTGCTGTCCAGGGATGTCAGAAAGGTCACAGGCGTGGAAAACATGTGAAGGCTAAAAAAAGAAAAAAGGGGAAAAAAAGAGATACCAGGTGGTCTTGCAGTAAAGGAATGCCAGCGTCAGCGTCGAACCTGCCAGGTGGGAATCAGTCCTGGAATGTCCCGGCATCACCGCGGTAGCTGATGAGCTCAAGTTTGTTTTTGGTCGTTGTTGATGTTTTTTTCGTTATTCCTACAACAAATTTCTTGTCGGCATCAAAGCAAACGAGAATGAAATTCAGTCAGTTAAAAAATGCAACATTTTTTACTGGAATGACGGGGGGGGGGAATTCTGGTTTGCTTCAACTGTGACGCAGCGTTTTGAAAGGAAATTAAAAACTACACTATTATTTTCCGTCCCAAATGAAACATGTCGCATTAATAACATACGTGGTCAAATCGGGTTTTGACAAAATACTGAATTTGTCTCAGAGATTTGTTGAGAGCGTGAACTGTGAGAACTATTAAATTATTTCTATTAAATTAAATGAAGTTCAATTAAATTAAATTCCTGTGCAAGTGTACACACCCCTTGTCTCTTGGAGGGATCGTGGCCCCGGTCCTGAAACACACCGGGTCATTAAATGTAGCACTCTAACCACTAAACACACACCCGAGGCCCCCCAGGGGGCCTGACCCCGGGGCGTTGGAGGGCCAGTTGCTTTGTAGGGCCCCTCTCACTCTGAAAACCAGCAGGGTAAGTGCTTCTGATCCAACCACTTGCTTCAGATGTCGGGGAGTAATTTACTGCGGTCCTTTAATGCCACACCAGCAGCTCTGACAAATGTTAAACTTTCCTATTTAAAGGGGCAATGCGCATACATTCCTCACTTAAAGGAATGTATGCGCATTCGTACATCTGGATTTTCGCTCCAGATGCACGAAATGAGGCTCCGTTAAAAGGTTAAAAGCGGTTAATATCAAGCTCTGTTGGTGTCTCTATTTGGGACAATTTTAGAGTTTTTTTCCCCTCTATTTTTGATTAAAAAGGAGCAAAAAAAAAATTCCATCTTCACAAGTTCCAATAAAAAAAAAAAACCTCAGTAGTATAAAGTATAAACCTTCATCGTGTTTGGATTTGAAGGTCACTTACACAGAAGCCGGTGATTATACGCACAGGAAACAAAGGTTGAAGGTCGTGCACCACCAGTGATCTTCCTGTATCAAACACGTGCTCAAAGCTAAAAATGGGAAGCGTTTCCAGCTCGAGTAATTCATCAAAAACTAAAGTGCAAAAAGCAAAAGAACGTGCAGCAGTTTTGATATGTTATAAATGTTTACACTGATAGTTTTCTCTTCATAACAATTCACTTAGATAGCTCTGTTTCTCTTTTGTTGTCGTCACAGACGTTGGATCTGATCAAGTGTTTCCTTCCGCTGAACATCAGCTGCCTTTGAGTTCATGTTGTCGTTCTGTAGAGCATCACTTAAAGATGCAACTTTTATCAAAAGTATATATTTTTTTGCATATCTGTTGAAGCTGTCATTATGTTGAGACAATATGGTATGAGACAGATAATCTGTGAAAAGATCAAGGTCATTTGACTCCTCCCATGCTATCTAGAAACAACCAATCAGAGACAGGAGGTGAGGCTTAGCACTGTCGATCTTGCCGCTCATGCTATAGCCTGTTGGTAAGGCTAAGGCTAGTTAGCATGGCCACCGATGGTGCAGATGAACGGCTTTCCTGTGACGTTGAGTTGTTTCTCCGTCAACAGCACATTTAGTACTGCGTTAATGAGGTTGATTGACAGCGCTAAGCCCCTCCTTCCGGATCTGATTGGCTGTTTTTGGTTGTTGTTTCTTCAGAAGGCAATAGCAGCACTGAGAGGAGGTAAAGGGGGTCCATTTTTTTCACAGATTATCTGTCTCGTAACATACTGTCTGTCATGACACGGTGATAGTTTTAACAAATATGTGAAAAAAATCTTTCTTTTTTTCTTTTTTATAAAAATCACATATCGCAGTTTTACCTCTTGAGTACTGTGTTTAATCCTGTCTCTCTCCCAAACAAAAAAAAACTGAATGAATTTAGAAAATGTTTAATTTTGCAACTAACTCAGATCTTATTTGTTTAGCTGTGTTTCTCTTCTAGATGAAACCACTAAGAGAGCCACTGCTGCCTTTAACCTTTTCCAACATAGGAGACATTTTCTCGGTACGAGGAATTGCTGCAAAGTTAATCAATTAAATCTGGTGGGTTTCCTTTTACGTAAAACTTTTTTTAACAATTTGTACAACAAACCAAACTTGATTGAATTGTTCAGTAGCTCGGGTCAAATTGGAATGTTATACATCCTGTAAGTATTTTGCAAAAGGCTTGAGACAGCATTCATTGTGAGTGAATGTTATCTCAATGCTCTTTGGGTGATGACACGATTTAGGAATTTCTAGTGACTCCTCTTCACACCTCCATCACCCGTACAAGCAATCGGCTGTTATGTAAATAACCATCCAACGCAAATATGGTAATTGGTTTATAAGAGAGAGTGAAACAGCATTCACACAAATCAGTCAGAGATTTTTGAGACTGGAGTCATTTAAAGATAGGAGACGTCAAGAGCTATCTGACAGTTTATAAAATTTCAAGAGCACTGAACCTTTAAAAAAATCCAGAAATATCTCCTTAATGTGTGATTTTAGGGGTTGTTTAGATGTGTGGGTGCCTAGAGAGATGACAACATTAGGGAAAAATCTGCTTTTCTTCTCAGCCTTTTAGAAAATCGTCCACATTGGCGAACGGCACAAGCTCAACTGCTCCAATTTATTATCTCCGTAAATTATGATGCGGTTTCCAAAACTGCATGACCCGACCCCGGAGAACCTCTAAGACTTCTCACTTCTAAACTTTGGAAGGCCTTGCAAAACATACCAAGGAGTGTAATATGTCAACACACTCTGCTGCAGGTGAAGCCTTTGAGATTTTCCTGCGACATGCTTTCTGACACAAGCTGCAACCTGCCATCAAAGCAATCTCAGTCGCAGCGATAACGGTATAGATAACCAAGACGATGGTGGGGGAGAGAGAAAACAGGAAGCGAAAAGCGTTTGACTGCGGCTTTTATGTGTCGATGTGCGCGTGTTTATCATTTTTTCATCTTCCTACAAGGGGTCGTGCAGCCGTGCTCGCATGCAGCGGGGGGCAAACACGCAAACTTACCCCTATGAGATTCTGCTCTGCATTACCTCCATCCTCATCAGGTCGTCTATCACAACACTGCAGGAACTAACCGCTGCCGTCAGGGCCAATCAGAAAAAATAGAAACATTTTGGAAGTATTGGTGCAGTTGACCCACAGGCATTTGGCTCCAAGTAGGGACTTCCTGAGTCAATACATAAAAATGTTAACTGAGGTCAGAATGCAGCTGATGAAGTCTGGAGTTATGAACGTGATTTAACAATGTGTTTTTGCGTTTTACTTGCATTTAAAAGCATTCTGGTGGAATGGACAGAGTTGTGTAAGTGATTAATTTGTGTAATAGTTCATCTGGAACAACATTGGAGTCTCTATGGAACTGCTGCTGATTGTTCCACACCGGGGTTCTGCAGAGAAAGTAGATATATTTTTTGGTTCAATACTGCCCTCTGCTGTACAATGAGAAGATGTTCATTCATTCATTTTTAGGAAATCATTTCTCAATAAGATAGAAAAAAAAGGTAACAAAATGAAATGTGGTATAAAAAAAGAGACTTACAAAAATAATTTAGAGAGATAAATCAACTCATGTTTTTGGACTGTGGGAGGAAACCAGAGTACCTGGAGAGAATCCACACATGCACAGGGAGAATCAAACCCAGGACCCTCTTGTTGCAAGGCCACACCTCTACCAAGCGTGTAGCTGTAGCTAGCCGTAGCTATAGCTATCAAAAGAATCTCACAATTACTGACCAGCTTTTTTTTTGCAAACTTACCCCTGTGAGATTCTGCTCTGCATTGCCTCTGTCCTCATCAGGTCATCTATCACAACACTGCAGGAACTAAGCGCTGCCATCAGGGCCAATCAGAAAAATAAAATGTTGGAAATATTTTTTCCAACAAATATTTCCAACTGGGACAGGACAACCAACCAGCCAAGCAGTCAACTTATGACTAAGTTATGAGCCAGTCAGTCAGAAACAAACAATCATAGCCAAGCAGGGGGGTTTAGTGCTGTCAATCACTCTTGTACACCCAGGTCTTCTGTAGACCTTGGTCAGGTCTACAGAAGAACATTTGTGAAAGCATATGTTTTGTCCATATTTGTTAAAACGGTCTTCATGTCGTGACAGCCTGGTAATCTCACGACAGGCTAGTCTCATGTCGTAAAAAACCAGCCCCTTGTTTGATGCCATTTGCTCCGTCCAGAGGATCTGGACTTCCGAGTACTGAGAAATTATTATTTCCTGGAAGTGTGGACTGTGTTGAGGCTTTAAATTGTACCCAGTCGCTAATGTTTGGTTACGATGTACGCAATGCAATAGTTCGACTTTATGAGGCTTACCGGAAGTTGCCTGCACTGTAAATAGCCATCCTCCACTGCTAAGAGAGAAGTGTAGAGCTGAATGAAGTGACTGTGTTAATTCAACAGTTGGAAGCGAGACCAACACAAGAGAAGGGCTTGTGGTGGTCATTGCTGAAACTACAGACAGACTACAATTCATGGTTCTCAACTTCTCCTTCTGTTCTCTGCTTGGCCCAGTTGAAATTCCACCGGAGGAATCGAAGTAAACAGGAGAAATCTCAGACTGTCTGTGAAGGAGCGTTGAATCAAGCAGAATTGAAAAAAGACAATGTCCAGACTAGTATTAGACATGCAATCTGTGAAAAAAAATCAGGCTCCCTTTCCTCCTCCCTGATCTACTACTGCCGACCGAAGAAATGCACCTCTTCCAGTCATAAAGATAACTCAGCTAGCTTACAACGCCATGCTTTCTAGCTCAGAGCTAAGCTTTAAGAAGATGCTCATTTCGTTTTCCAGCAGGACCTCCATGCCTTTCTGTATTGACGAAGCAATTCATGCAAAAGTAGCTCTATACAATACATTTTACAGCACAGGATATCCTTTTTGATGTGCTACTATTTATCTATTTTTTTTAAAAAAATTATCTTTTCAGATTGGTTGTGTGTAATATTCTAAAACAAAATCCCAATCACAGAAATAATACACGAGATTTACCAACTTCTATTCGGACTGTAGACGCACATTTACGCCACCAGATGGCGCCACATGTTAGTAAATAAAAAACACCACCGCCTACCTTTTTTGGTTTGCGTTTTTTCTTTGCTTTTTTTTTTTTTTTTTTTTTTTTTGCAAACAGACCCACACAACAACAACAACAACACGACAACGAGCGAGGGAAACCCGTCGTTTCTGGAGATGCAGAGGAAGACGGGCAGCATCGCGTTGTTTGTCAGCCTATAAAGACACCGTGTTAACGAGAACCCTCGGCTCGTGAAATTCACACGTGTCCTTCTCCCTCCAAACTCCGTGTTTGTTGCAGACGTGTGTTTGGCTCCGCTGCGTTTCGTGCAGCTGAGATTCACAGCGCCATAAATTTGGGTTTTATTTAAAAAAAAAAACTAAAAAACATTTATGCCATTTTTCCCAACTTGAAATTTTAAAAAGAACAAAAGGCGGCATCTTCATCCAGCTGATAATTATTATTATTATTATGCTATATTTCTCTACATTGTTGGTTCTATCGTTCAGTCAGTTTGGGGCTTCAGGAAAACATTTCACTGGAGTAGCCCGCAAAAGCTCATGTTTACGAGGTTTTTATTAATCCGGAGTGATCTGAGGAGATCCCCGAGGCCGGATCCATTCCAGCCAGACGCTTTTTTTATTATTATTATCACACACAACAAAAAAAACTCCTGTGACTGATGACTCTCCATGCGTCTCAGAACAATAATCTCTAATAATGCTCCCTTATGTAATTTAGGTCATTTGTTTTAGTTCAAATCCATGCACGAAAATGCGTGCGCGGACGCAATGTGTGTGTGTGGATTGGGGTGTGTGTGTGTGTGTGTGTGGCCCCGCGTTGGTTGGTTTGAGCGTTTCCATATTTTGGCCGATTCATAAAAAGAGAAGAAAAGAACTATAGACCTCGTTCCAAACTGTAATGTTGCGTATCTTTTATGGCTTACAGGAATAACTTAATTTAAGTAAAAAGAAAAGAAGGGAAAAAAAAAAACTCGAGGCCCTTCTTGTGAGTGTGTCACATCGGGAAACACTCAGCAGCAACCAGCTTGGATGCGCAAGACGGGTCGGTTCGTCTGGGAGGGAACGTCTTGTCCCCAGAACCTCGGTATCATCATACCTTTTTTTTTTTTTTGAGCGTGGGTTCTTGACGCTCCTCTTATTGAATCCATCCAACGCGCACGCGGGCCTGTTTCCAATCTCAGGACATGCGTGATGAATTTGGGAAATCATCTGCAGCTCTGCCGGTACCGCACAGCCCACCCAGTCCGGACCCAAACCCCCTCTGGAGCCTCCCTCTCTCCCGGGGGTATCAATACAACCATAGAGGCAGGAAATGTGGGGATCCCCAACAAAATCAGCTCCGTCATGAAGCACAAACATCCAGAGGGGCCTCCAAAAAAAAAAAAAGGAATAAAAATCTTATTTATGTCACAATGTCACGATCCGGCTTTCAAATCAACCGCTTATTTAGAGAGCAAAGGGCTGTTTCTGCCGCAAAATAAAGAGAAAAGATCCAATATGATCTGTTCCTGTTTTCATGCTCTCATAAAACAAACTGTTAATGTAATTTACAACACTTTGTAACACTTTGCATGCGTTTTTATTGGGATACATTCTGATTATTTGTAGAACTTTTGGTTTAACAGCTAAATAAAAACTTGAAATGAATTTTAAATTCCAACCTACTTGAACAATGTGCACAATCCCTTTTTGATCTGCACTGAGAGCATGATCCTAAAAAGTTATTGTACTTTTTTTTTCTGAGTGCATTTTATTGTCATTTATTGGACAGTATTGAAAGTTCAACAGGAATTTATTCTGAAAGATTTTCAAATGAATTTATTCAACTAGAGTAGATTCACAAGACAATGAATCGAGCACATCGTATCACAGTTTGCTAATGAAGTGGTGACACTATCACATTACCACCATCAATGATCAAAACATAAAAAAATACTCCATCCCTCTTATATTTTGCAACTCGATACTAAATGGTAATAATATTGGCAACTGCAAGATATAAAAAAAATATGGCATTTTAATTGAAATCTTACCACTGAGTTGTAATAGAAATAGTTACCAGAATTAACTGATGTAATATGAAATGTGAAATAGAAATAAACCTCTCAAATCTCCATGGCAACCACCATTCATCGGCTGCAAGTGGCTCAAAGTAGAGAAACGCTACAGAAACCTTCTCAACCTGCAAACACCACAACTCATTTTACTGAGAGGCGATGCATTTATTCATAATACACCCTGATGTTTTTTTTACCCCATTTTATTTATTTATTATTGTTATTACTGACAAAAAAGAACATGATCAAACTTGCTTTAATTGTTTTTTTCTTTCAAAATGTCAAAAATCAAGCAGAGTTTCAAGCGGATGACATGTGGGAAGTCCGAGGGAATCGCAGCCTCTGCAGCAGGTTCACCGTCTTATCGGCTGTTTTGGATGACACACATGGAGGAAAAGTCTTTGTTTAAATTAAAACCACAATAGCAAATGAAACGCTCCGCCCTGATGGAAGCTCGCAATTACAGAAAATATATATACACACCTTTTTAAAGGCCCTCGCTTACTTTGGAGTGCCGTTGTGAAATGAAAGGTTTTGAGGAGAAATCCCCAAACACCTCGCCAACGTGAGGCTGGGTCTTAACTCCTAATCCCTCCTCGGACGAGCGGGGCCTCCTGCATGCAGCCGCACTTCATTCACACACTTGACTCACACGCTCGACTCACAATTACATGTTTTCAGATGCTCAACAGCGGATAGAGGTGGAATGACTGATTTTGTGCTGCTGGGTGAAAACAACAATTGGTTTCCTGCAGGCTGGAGTCGCAGGATAAAAACACCTTTCACTAGATTTACACAGGACACATCCTCACGTATGAAAGGGAGAGAAAATTATATTATGCTCTCTTTATTACCTGAATGCACTATCATTTATTTTTTTAAAAATAAAATAAAATTACACATTAACCAAGCATGTTAAAATTTAAATGCTATTCTTTTTGTTAATGAAATAAACATTTTAGCTAAAGATGTAGCTAAAGATGTAGGTTAGCCGTTAGCTATTCCCGTTTATTGTGTCCAGCAAAGAAACAGATGGCTGATGTTTTTATAGGTGGTACCAAGAATCATCTTATCAACTCAGTAAAAGTTAAAGACCTTAAATAAAAGTTGTGGTTGAGAGAGAGTATGTGCTTACACAAGAATTTAAGTTTGTTTCTAGCTTCAACAAAAAGCGCTAATGCTGAAGTGAAACTTGCGACAGTATTAAAACAAATTTTGTAAGATATTAAAAAATAAGCAACTCAAATTTTAATCCAGCATAGTCATCCGTAAACCTAGTTTTCTATAATTGTTACATTTTAACGACATTAACTGCTTTATGTAGCGAATATACATTTGATTAGAATTTAGCTGAAGATGTTGGTTTAGCTAGCCGCTAGTTATTCTCATTTATGAAGTGTGGTGTCCAGAAAAGAATCATATGGCCCATACTGTATGTTTATGTGGGTTGGATTAAGAATAACTTTATCAACCATGAAAAGTTTCCATAGGACTTGTTGTTGAGAAAGATTGTACATCAAAACCAGAATTTAAGTCTTTGCTAGTTTTAGAAAAAAGCGCTAGTGCTCAAGTTAAACTTGCTGCCCTATTGAGAGGAATTTTGAAATATATTAAATATAAACAATTCAAATTTAATCCAGTATAGTGAATACTGTGCCATGTCGTCAGAAATTGTTCAATTTTAACAATACTGGCTGCTTTATGCAGTTAATAAACATTTGATCAGAATTTAGCTGATGTTGGTTTAGCTAGCTGTTAGCTATTCTCCTTTATCAAGTGTGGTGTCCAGTGGCGAACTGCATGCCCTGTATGTTTACATGTGTTGAATTAAGAATAATTTTATCAACCTAGTAAAGGTTTTGTTCCTTTTATAAGACTTTTGGTTGATAAAGTCCCTGTGCTGAAGCAAGGGTTTAAGTTTTGTTTAGCTTTAGCAAAAAGCGCTAACACTGAAGTGATAGCGCTTCACATCAAACAAAATTAAATGTTTAATTTTGCAAAATATTAAACATAAGTAATTCAAATTTACATGAAGCATTGTCTTTTGTGAACCTGTAGTTTTTATCAAATGTTAAATTTAGATATTTGATTAGCTGTTAGCTATTCTCATTCATTGTATGTTTTGTCCAGCAAAGCGCAGTTAAGCTAATATATTTCCATGGGTCATATAATGAATGAATAGATGTTCCCTGTAAAAGTGTAGTCATGTAATAATTAAATCTATAGTTAAGATATTTTATTCCGTTTAAGCAGAATTTTAGCTTGTTAGCATTTAGTAAAAGCGCTAATTGCGTCATTAGTCACACTCTTACTCGTGGTTGTCAAGGAAAAATGCTGACAGCCCACTTGTTGGGATAGATTTTTTTTAATGTCACCATTTCAATGACACTGTAGTCACTAAAATGACTGGTGCTTTAACTTGAAAATGGAAATTCACCTGCTGCTGCAAGTGAAGCAGGAAATTGCCTTTGCTTAAACTCAAAAATTAAAGAAAATGACTGACACAGCTCACTACAGTGAGTTTATCTTTCACAAAGATTTAAATTCAAGATCTAAAACTTTGAGTTAAAACCTATAAGTTATCTAACATAAATGGAGCCCTAATATTAGATAAAAAAGCTGTTTGGATTAACAAAAAAATAAGTAGTCAGAATTAACTAATTGTCAATAAATATGAAAAATGTAAAACCTGATTCGCCTATCTTATAGCTGTTAAATGTAGGCCATTTCCAGCTAAAATGTAAATGAAAATTTACCCAAATGAAAGCATGGAAACTGTTGGTCGAATGTAATTGCTTCAATTCAGACGGCGTGTTTTATGAGTGTGGAGCTTCTTAATTTCCACGCGTCTCTCCTTTCTGCGTCCGTTTGGCACCGACGCGCTGGTGATGAGACCGTGGTGAGAGCGCACGGCTGGTACAGACCCGTCTCCCTCTGCTCTTCTTTTCATTGGTCAGAATCCTCTCGCTCGTGACATCACATCCAGCCGACCCGCTGCAAAGCGCGCAGATGATGCTGGACACCTCCAAGGACTCACAGGCGTTTTGCGCTTTACGCACGACCGCTCGCGGAGAGCCTCCCCGCACACAAAGGTAAAAAAAAAAATAAAAAAATACAATAAAATAAAATAAAAAATCAGACTTGGTTCCCGATGCCTCGGGATCGGCAGAGGCACGGTGCTGAGAAGCGGGACTGCGGCCGAGCTCGGATTTGTTCTTCAATGGGACTGGAAATGGACCGCGCGTAAGGCTGCGTTTCGGGAGCAGAGCTGTCACTCAACCCCCCCACCCCACCTGTTGCCAGGTGGGTCTTGGCCTTTTTTTTCCACTCCTGAACATCTACTATGACATTAGGTTTGGAAGGTCTTGTGGATATGGAGGATATCGTTATCGACGTGGTGGGGGAAGGACTGAAGGACGGCGGAGAGGAGCAGCTCTCGCTTTCGGAGGAGTCTCGGAGCGAGCCGGAGCGCAGCGCGGAGACTTCCAGCAGCCACGCGGAAGACCCGGCGTGTCCTCCTCCTGCTGCTAAAACCAAATCCCCCGCGTCCGTCAAGCCTCCGTACTCGTACATCGCGCTGATAACCATGGCCATACTGCAGAGCCCGAAGAAACGCCTCACGCTCAGCGAGATATGCGACTTCATCAGCCACCGCTTCGTCTACTACCGGGAGAAATTCCCGGCCTGGCAGAACTCTATCCGACACAACCTGTCGCTGAACGATTGCTTCGTCAAGATGCCCAGAGAGCCCGGGAACCCGGGCAAAGGGAACTACTGGACGCTGGACCCCAACTCCTCCGACATGTTTGAGAACGGGAGCTTCCTGCGGCGGAGAAAGCGCTTCAAGCGGCAGCATTTTCGCTTCGACCCGCTGAAGGAGCAGCACCTGGAGCCCAGCGGGCTGCACTGCTTTACGCACGGCGCGTACGGCCTCGGCGCGGCGGCTCTGCAGCTGCCGGGTCTGGAGATCTACCCCTTCCTGCACCACCATCACACCCCTTCTCCGTGCGGCCCCGCCGCCATCCCACCTGTCAGCAGCATCCTGCCGGCTCTGTCCACCTTCTTCTCTCGCAGCGCGCTCACGGCCAAGGCCTTTGTGCAGTCGCAGCCGGGACTGGACGCCTTCTCTCCGGCGCAGTGCGCCGCCGCGTATTCCCCTCCTCTGACCGCCGGCGCTCACTACGCGGCCCCCGGCCTCTTCCGCCCGGCAGCCTCCCCGCAGCTCCTCGGTTTGCACCAGGAGTTCCAGAAACTACAGACTCAGCGGAGCGGCGCAGAGCTAGGCAAACACATCAACGCTAATAACGAATAATCGCACCGAGACCAGACTTTGACCATGTGTTTTCTCAGGTAACAGAGACTTCAAAAAACTAAACAAACAAAAAAAAAAAACAACCAATATCACAATTGCTGAAGTTTCGCGAAATTGGATGAAACTCCTCCTGCTTTACGGCAAATCTCTCAGTAGGCGCTCTCTTTTTTTTTTTTTTTTTTTTTTGATCATGACTTTATCATCGTTTGTTTTAATATTTAAATGGTAAATTTCCTAAACTTTTTTTCTCTGGAAATAAATAAAAGTTGAAGATTTAAACCTCGACTTAACTCGTATTTATGTTCAGAATTTTTTTTATTGAATTTTTTTTTAATCTGAGGCTCTTTTTGAAACAAAATATTTCCTTCTGCTATTTTTTACATGTATTAACAGCTTTTGTAATTGTTATTTTTTATAAAATCGAAATGATATAATAATAATCATAATAATAATAATGACAACAATAACAATAATAATCAAACTATTTGGTGAGGTGCTGAAGAGGTTTTGAATCTGTAAAAGTAAAATAATAATAATAATAATAATAATAATAATAAAAGGAAAATATAATAGGACTAGTTATGTCAGGCCTTAAAACCGCCGCTTAAAGAAATGCTGTCAAAGCAGTATATGCATGTGTCATGTTAGAATCATAAATATATTTAGTCAGGTTTTCATAACATGACAGTAAACAATAAAAAAAATACAGATAAAATAATAAGTTAGCCATTTTTGCAGAAAAGGCCAGTCGCTCTTACTTGCACGTGATTCAGGCCATGAGCTCAATAAAAGACAAGATGACTTTATTAAGTGAATGTAGAAAAGCCTCTGAAATTTTTTTTAACTACGTCAGCATGCAAAATTTCCAGTTCGAGAAAATTAAGTGTGTCCAAAACTGTCTTCCCAGGCAGCATTGATAGTACAGATAGACAAAATACAAACAAAATACTTACATCGTGAAATGTTCTTTTTGTGTTCAATGTGATTTTTCTCTCACCGTTGAGGACAAAGACACCTGCAGTCAACGCCAAATGGTTGTGTTTTATGTCGCGGGGACACACACACACCCACACGCACATTTAGTCCTGCTGGAAAACCACTGCCTTTTGCTCGTTTCTTGTCAAAATTCTATTTAAAAACTTGCATTTTTAAAGGAGTATTTCACAAATGCACATAGATGCGAACAACAATAATGTTAGACATGTTGTCGAAAGATCTGTTTTTGTTTTGAAGCAAGAATAAATTCAAAACTGAAACAAAATGCCAAATATTATAATTATTATTATTTTATTTGTGCTGTTACAAGCTTTTTCTATTTTTTGTTTAATTTGCGAAACAATCAAAAGAGGATGAATAGAAAACTCAAATCCTGACCCGTTAAACCTCCTGAGTTTCCAGACTGAGTTAATCGGAGGATTCATGACTGAGTCTTCTGCTCATTTCTCCACGTTTCTGGCGTTTAATTGATCTTTTACTCCTTTCAGTTTCACTCAACTCCGCGCGATGCCGGGAGTTCAGAGCTGTATTTACTTTCATTTCATCCATGAGACGGATCGGCACATTGAATCTTTGGGATGGATCTCATTGAATCTTTGCACCTTCAGCAGCTTTAAACCAGCAGGTTCTCCTTTCACCTTTCACCTTTTACCTTTCCTCTTCAGTCTCCAACGTGGGATTCATGCGAGGTGGAAGCGAAATTAAGTCAGGACGTTTGAAGTGCGTCGACGTGAACATCAGGGCACAGATGTGGGAACAATTTGCCAAGAGCAGGAAAAAAAAAATAAATAATAATAATTAAAAAAAATCTTTCCATTCTAACGAACTGGCACAATCCTTTGCTGACTTTTTAAAACAGCTACGGTTTCAGAACCCGTCGAGGTTTCCCTCATATCGCTCACTTTAGAGTTCTTTTGAGAAGAGGTCAGAGAGGCTGACCTCAGTTTTATCCAACACCATCCAGTACAGTAGTATTGTCCTCCTCCCCACCCCCACTTGTTGCTGTGCACTGTGCATTCTGCTGGCTGTTGTTGGACTTTTCCGCTGCTTGAAAGAGAGGCAAAAACTCATTTGTGTGGTAATATTTCCACAGATGCTCATGGTGTGGAAACTAATGGAGCTAATCTTATTAAGCTAATACTTTTATATATATATATTTTTTAAAGTAGAATGATAAAACTAAAGAAAAATGACAATATTCTGCACTATAATGATTAAAAACTACTCAAATTAGCAGGTGCTTAAGTGTACATCTCAAAAACAAAATAGCAAAAAGACCAAAGAAAACAACTGCGATCATTAATTTATTGTCATATTTTAGCAGCAATTTGTGATTAACCGTATGTGGAACATACAGTGGCATCCCCACCCTCCCACACGTGTTGCTTTGCACTGCTGACTGGCAGTGTGCAGCGATGCCTACGTTTCTTTAACTGGTTAGCTAAATTAGCTAGCTTGCCTTTCTGATTAGCTTTTAATTGTTGTGTGAACAGTGTTGCTGTTAAATTAAAGTGTTATTAAGGGAGCATCTTGTACCAGCTCGTAGTTATGAGGCTTTTCAGCAGGAGAGAAAAAAGAAAACAAAAGATAAATTTTGTGTAGAGCAGCTGATTGGCAGCCCAGAACTGCAGTTGGGGTCATTTTTTAACTGGAGGAGCGGGGAGGGGTTAGTCGGTGCACCTGATAAAATAAGCAATTCCTTAGGCGTGTGTGTGTGTGTGTAGCCGTGTGTGTGTGTGGCTATGACCGCACATCAGTTTTCCATCCCTGCTCTCTTCACTCCCCCTCTCTCTTTTCCTTCTGTACATCATTAAGTGTTTAAAGGCTTTATTGAGTCTTTCCCTCTAGTAGAAGTCAAATGAAATCTCCGTTTTAATAATCAGCGACATACCCTTTTCCCCCCGTTCTTTAGTCTCCTGTGAGGTCTTTGCCCTCAAGAGTCAAATTTAACGCCGTCTGCAAAACCGCTCAGATTGGCAACAAAGCGCTGAAGTTTCACACTCAATATTCCGCCTCGGAGAAGAGCCCGGATGTCGGTCACGTACGCGCCGCGAGAGATGATTCATGGGAAAGAACGCATACGTGTGACGTCATCTCCAGTCGTGCTCGCAACACACACACACACACACACGTACGCATACGCGCACGCATAAGCAAACCCCACGCAACGTTTTCAGCTCGCGGCTTCTTGCCTGTGGAGGTCGGCGCGCGCTGGCAGGAAAGCGAGTGGACGCAGTCAGAAGTCCATTCATGCCTGACAGCGAGGCCGTACCAGTGCTGGGAACCGCGGCCAAGCCAAACAGGCAACATAAACGTTTCGGTGGAGCACCCCGCCTCGCTTTCCTTCAGTCCTTCTGCCTCCGCCGAGTCCAGGAGAGAAAGGTTCATTCTGGGACAAACACCGAGAGTTCAGAGCACGTGCTGCTGGAAACGCCGCCGAAGTTAATTCGTCTAATGCAATAATTTGGTGTGTTAGGCTCCTTTCCACCTAATGGCGTAACTGGACCGAAAGGACCCCTTGTCTCGTGCGGTTTGTTAGGCCTTCATTAATGTAATATTCCAGAATAGACCCTGTGTGGGTCAGTCTATGCATAGCACACTGTTCAAAACTCACCGAGAAGAATTAAAATACATGATGACGTAATCATCTTACAGTACATTTTTACTGAATTAACACATTATTTTCCTTTAAAAATGCAAAATATATCATTTGTTCAGCAGTTTTAAAGCACAGACTTAATAATAATAAAAAAAATACTATGTGAGTTATAGCCTATTTACCATTTTTCAGCGCTGCTAGCATAACAAGCTAATACTGGTTGGCTAATAAGTTCGACGAGCTACGGTAGACCCCGCAGTCGGCTGCTCAGCAAATGTCATGAAGTTTTGAAACAACTTTACCTGAACTAAAATGAGAATATTTCTAAATTAATCTTATAAGCATTTCCGGTAGTCTTGCTTCAGCTAGCTGTCTGGCTGTGTGTAGCAACAGGTGTGAACAGGTGTGGGATACCTTCATATTGACATTGGAAATCGCCTGATAGCATGTTCAAGCTAAATAATGAGAGTAGTAACATTGGTTTCACTTTATTTATGTTCTTGGTTGTTGTTTTAACTAAATAAAATGACAAGCTAAGATTAACTGGTCAGGCTATCAGCTGCTATAACTAGCCTCTTGTCTGATGCTTGTAGCTCACCAGCCATAGTTTTAAAACAGTGATGTGAACTTTTGAACTGAACTGAATTAAACTGATGTGAACTATTGGAGTAAGTGGGAGGGCTTATTTGTTTCTTCCATAATTCCATGCAAAAGACAGAAAATTTTGATGCTTTTTGAAAACATTACCTTTTTAAAAATTTGGACTATCAAGATACTCGTAACCAGCCAGAGACACTGTTGAGTCAAGTTCAGTTTATTCGTTTTGCACATTTCAGCAAAAAAGTAAGTTGAAAGTACGTTGCGCCATAAAAACACCGTACAGTCACCAAATGCGAAACAATCACAAATCACTCCATTTTGTCAAGTACCATCGTCTAAATCATCGATTCACATAAAAAATAATGACCATTTTTCCAGTTACTACTAATCCAAGGCAGCTCTAAACAGGTGGGCTGTAGCCTTGATTTAAAAGAGCTCGGTGTTTCGGCAGTTTTCTGGAAAACTGCTAAACTTATGTTGAACAAATCTGAACAAATCCAGATTATGCACCAAAAATCTGGACTTGTTCCAGATTTGTTGTGCATAGAAGCTGAATGCTGCGTCTCCATGTTTGGTTCTGGTTGTGGGGATGCAGAGCAGAACCAGAACACTCATCCATCCATTGTTTATACCCAGTCATCCTCACAGGGGTCAGTGAATGTGTTTTTGTGTCTGGTGCCTATCTCCGATACCAATTGTCCTAACAGTCATGCTTTAGGACTGTAGGAGGAAGCCGGAGTAAAAGCCCCAGACTGGGATTCGAACCCGGGACGTTCTTCTTGTTGAGAGGTCACAGTGCACCCAACTGCCCCGCTGTGCAGAACTACATTTGAGGACATTATTAATGAACGTCGGCTGCTCCGTTAGTTTCGACATCGTGGAAATATTTCAAAATCGTTGGCTGCTTGATGGTGGTAGAAACCATATATCGTTCTGACGATAATGGTAGTTTCCGTTGATCTCAATGTTTGTTGTTGTTGTTGTTAGCAAACCTCACACCTTCCTCCTCGTACATATCAAAGTTGACGCCTTCTCTCCTCTCGCTTTAATGGCCTGACTTCCACGGGCCCCACTCGCTTGTTGGCGCTTGCTTTTTCTGGCAGAACCAGGGCCCACGCTGCCCTGCTTTGGGGAGTTATTCAATTATAAATCTTCCACCCTTCTCTCGCAGCCTCCCCGACCCATTCCTCCTGCCTTCTTTCTTCTCACAGGTCTACGCGTTCCCCTGCCAAGCCCAGTTAAACCCGCTGGTACGCCCCTCTCCGCTCTCGTGCCCAGCGTTTTATTATGCTCAGGGTGGCGAGGCGCGGCGCGGTGCGGCGTGTTTTTTTGGAAAAGGGACCCCCTCTCAAGACTCTGTGCCAACAGATGACAGTGACATATAGCAGGAAAGCCACCCAGAAGGAGAATGATCTCACACCTCAGCCACGCGCTGGCTGGGAGTGGGAGAAAGCAGAAAGGGTAGGGGGGGGTGTAGGGACGGGAGTACAGCTGGGGTAGAGGGAACAATAAAAAAGATTAAGAGAAGTAATCATTACTGGAGTACATATATATTTTCAAAAAAAAAGCCTCAAAAGCATAAAAACAAGTCTTCAGACTTGATTGTTTCTCTTTTTTATATATATATATATTAAACACTTTTTGAAATGAGCTAAAAGATTTTTGAACAACTTTAAAATAGTCAGCGATTTGTACAGTCATCTTAAAAAAAGAACACAGGCTTTCGTATTGCAACTACTGGCACTATCAGATCAATTTTAAATGACTCCTCAAGCATTTTGAAGCAATAAAATATAAAGAAGAGGAGGATTTTTTTTTTACTGCCGTTGCACTCGTGAACTAACGAGTTCATCAACAAAATGACAATGAAATTTCACAAACGAACAGATAGCTGGCTAAAAAATGTCGGAGTCATTGCTCTTGCATGCTGCTGTGACACGAGTCCCACCTATCGCCTGTCTGACGTTTATGAACACCCATCTAGAGCAAAAAAGGCTTTTTATGGATTTTATGAAACAATCCTTTTCCAGGGAGGAATGACATGCACATGTTCGCACAAGGGCCAAGTTCATGTTCAAATACTTACATATACTCATAAAGCAGATTGTGGCTCCTCATAGAGGTGACACATTGTATTACCATTTATACATCGACTTACACTAAAATGTAGTTCATTGTCCTTTACCCAGTTGCACCTTAAGCATGCAGTTTTGCAGCCATCTAAGGATACGTTCACACTGCAGCCTAAGCCGATTTTTGGGATTTATTTTTCTTTATCAGATCTATTCATGGCAATTCGAACATCACAGATCGAATTCTTACAAATGCAACCTAAACCACTTGGACATGTCGTCCTAAATCTGATTCGTATCTGACTTTTCAAATGTGACCTGAGTTTGTACGGCCAGGTCGTATTCATCCGATCTGCACGTCATTGATACTTTTTTGACAAGAAACCAGCTTTTCAACAGAGCAATACTTTCAAAAATTTGATTGTTGCCCGCTCTAGGGTGCATTCAGAGCAGCCCTTTAGTCTGTTTTAATCAAACAATAGTTTGTTTCCCTAGAAAGCTTGGTTCTTTTGAGGAATAAATGTGGAAGCAAACTCTGGTTCGCTTAAAAACCTGGATCCCGGTTCAGTTGAAGTGAACTCTGGTGCTGTTTGAATGCAGATGTTTACCAGAGACCGCTCCAAAAGCAGGAAGCACAAACTATACCTCATGGCATTCTGGGTAAACACAATCAAAACAAACATGAGAAATGGACATATTTTTCCCACAACAAAAGAGAAATCCAACAACCACTGAAATCTAATGATGCTCCACTTATGTTTACTCGGAAGTTGCGCTCATGTCTTCAGAGGTTTTTGTGTTATTTCCTTTGGTGGCTCTTGGTGCAGCGCCACCACAGGTGAGGAGGTGAACTGGTTTTCCAAAGGCTTTGTTTGGTTTGAAAGCAAACTGCACCAGTTGAAAATATAGCAAATATTATAATTGTGTACCCCAATTAAACCGATTCTACCAGACTATCAGGTCTGAAAACACCCTTAATCCATCCAGAAAACACTTTCTGAGTGTGTTTTGGTCTCTGGTCTTGTTAAAACACCCCATTGTGTCCAAGTTGAAACTTTCTGAACCAAACTATCCCCTTCACATGCTGGAACTCCAGAGTCTCTGTCCACAATGACGCCAGTTTTATGTCACCAACAACTGACTGAAAACAATGAAGAAACCAATATTCTTATTGTTTTCTGGAACGCCATAGCAACCATTGTTAAGCACAATGGAGGCAGGTTTTCTGCTAGTGGTTTTGGAACAGCGCAAAGTGGACGACTCGATAAAGAAGGACAACCCCCTCCAAAATGGTGGTCAACTGGCTAAAACTTTAAACTGCATCAAACGTGCAATTAAGAACTAAGTTTAAACCAAAGCTGACTCAATTCTCCCATGAAGAACGGCTAAATATCTGTCCATAGTTATGCCAGATTTATGTTGATGGCTAAGCAGCTGCCACCTGCTACGAAACATTAAGCTAAATATTAGTGGGGGCGTGTGTGTATATATTCCAGTTTGTATGTATAATTTGGACCCTCAGTGGATTAGAGCAAATCCGCCATAATTTCAAACCTGGGCACCTAATTCTTGTTTTTTAAACAGTATTGAGGAAATGTTTCCGCATCGCCATTTAACTCTGAAATAGGAATTGTGAAAAAAGGGAAACTTCTGATTTGAAAACTGGGTTGTTTCCTCTTAAGAAGTGAGATATTTAAAATATAGTGGGTTATGCTCAGAACTGAAGCCCTCTGATCCCTCAGAGCAGGTCTGAAAGTCTGTTTTGATGACGGGAACTATGTGCATTTTTTATACTTATGAGTCCAAAGCGATGCTGAAATCGCTAAAAATGCTGATAGTGCAGGGCCGAAACGGTGAGCATGGTGGTTTTATTCATAGAAAATGAATAAAGCCAATGAAAATGAATTGGAAAAACGCGGGTGCCTCTGGAATATGGCAGCTGCAGTATTACCTGTCTATAGTAGAGACAGGGGTTGACGGGTTCTACGGCCAAATTAGCACCAAATACAATGAAAAATTGTGTTACTCTCTCAAAAAAATTTATTTTTCAGCTTTCCAACTTGCCAGCTGTGTATTTGGAGGATGGCTCTCCTCCAAATATCCCTCCTCAATGAGTTTTTGAGTGGAAGCGCAGACTTGCATAAATGTCAGTGTGCGGTATGCACTGCAGGTAGAAGTTCTCCAACCACCAGGGTACAAAAAAAAAAAAAAAAAAAACTAGATCAAACACAGCAAGTGTGTGACATCATCCGGAGCAGCCCCCGAACCGCTTATTGCTCTAAATGAGAACCATTAGCCGCGCAAACAAAGGCTTCAAATTCGATGGCGCTTAATGAAAAAATCTGGAGCAGGAAACACAATTAACTCCTGGGCCAAACTGTGTCAGAAGTCGTCAGACCTAAGTTCAAAGCGGGCTCTGGTTACAGTTGCACAAACCCGAAGGCCTTGGCGATTGGCGCAGGAGCCTGATGAGAGTCAGTAACCTCAAACCCGGCTCTGGCCCGAACGCCTCGTCTGATCTCCGAGGAAGACAAAGTGGTCTGCCTTCTCCTGCACCTCTCCCGCCTCTGTCTGCACTTTCTCTCCTTACTTCTTCTTCTTCTGCCCTCCTCGCTCCTTCCACCACCGCCAAAGTCTGCAGTGGCATATTAAAAGGGAGTAGAGACGAGGGGTGCCAGAATGGGAAAAACATGGATTGGCTCAAGGGAAGCAGATTAAGCGTGCGTGCCAAACCTCACGCTTTGCGAGAAACTAGAAAATGACCCCTTCTCTCTCTCTTTTCCTTTTCTTCTTTAAAATTTTTTATTATTACACTAATGCTCTGAGTTAAAGACCAACCGCATCGTGAAAGGGATGTAAAAAAGCAAAAGAAAGTATGAAAATTCCAAGATTGTCACCTCGTCTTCCAAGTTTGGAGTGACTTAATGGCGCAAGGTGCTGGAGATCTGTCAGCATCCTGGCTGACAGGTCCCGCGTTAGCTCAACATCCTGCGACAGCAACACAAATCCGCTAATTCAGGCTTTTGTGTCTGCTAATGGTTGTTATGCCGCTTCGTGTAGATGTGATATGATAGGATTGCTCAGAAGAAGCTTTTTTTCTCCCTCTTCTTTTTACTTTTTAGCGCCGCCCTGCCACCCAAACCGTCGACCGTCGAGCCCCGCTCATCATCCCATGCCGCCTCTGTTGGTGGTCCCTGGTGTTGTAAGCTATATTTCCCCCACTCCTCTCCGTTTTTTTTTTTTTTTGCTTCTCTCCCTGGCTTTTTTTTCTTCTTCTTCTTTTTTTTTTTATAGAGCTAACACAAAATTGTTCCTAATTCGCTGCTGCTAGAGGGGGGTAATTTGCGGCTTTTGGCTGAGTGTTGCAAGCCCCAAATTTGAAAAAGCTGCCGAGCTTGAAGGCGCTCTGTGAGGTGCAGTATAGGAGCAGCATGCATGCATGCAGGGAGAGGGGGCCTGAATTCATTCATCTGACTGCGGAGGAAAAAACACAAAAACATGATAAGCCTCGAAAGGCTGAGGACTGCGATGCAATAATAACTGGTGGTGGGTAGACTGAGCCAAAGCCACCAATAATTATGGCTCTTTTAATGAAATGATGGAGATAATGCGCCGCTCGCTTGAAGTCAATTCGATCCCAGTTTAGCCTATAAAGACGCCGCGTTTGGATCCGACTACATGTCGGATCAAATGAGTTCGCTTTTACTCGTGTTTCTGAGTCGGTCTGGGAGTTTGCTTGGAGGAAAAGCGGCGATGCATCATCCGATATTTATGTGCTCCGATATTTTAAAAAAAATCTAAATAGGGTATCAGTGACACTTTTCCCAATCCGTAAGAGCAGATCTATTCAGTCTAGTTCTGCTTTGTGCGCTGAGACTTCATGAGTTTTTAAAATTATTTGACATTATATTTATAACTCCTAATTGAGGTTTATGAACCATTTGAGAAAAAGTTTGTTGCAGTTTATTTTTACATTTTTGACCAAAGTAGTTGGTCAGTTTGTTTCTTTATTATTAATTTATATTGGTTGTCGTACAGCTAATTCCACCGACTGAACAAATTAAAGTTATTATTTTTACATATTTGACCAAGCTGATGACAATATCGGTCTGATGCTAAACATCAGATATCGATACTGGAAGTGAAGCAATTACCCATATCATGATGCAGCCACCACCATAAATCAAAGCAATCATTACTGATAATTTAATTTAAAAGTGGAGCTCTTTATTTATTTTGAAAAGGATTTTTTGGGTCTAGTGGCCCTTATTTGAAAGTAGCTAGACAGGAAATGGGGAAACAAGAGAGGGGGAAGACATGCGGCAAATGTCATCAGGCCGGGAATCGAACCTGTGACTGCCGGAATGAGGACTAAGGCCTCCATATGCCCCTGCACCACCACAGCACCCCAAAAGTGGAGCTCTTTATTCCTTATATTTCTGAAATAATCTGTAAAGTTTGCTGAAAGGACATTTTCACCAGAGTCTCGTATGTAAAATGTGATATTTTAAGATGAAACAGCTCCTAAAAGTAATTGAACAGCAAGCGAGTGAGTTGGTATGAAAATATTACAGCCAATCCCCTCTGAGATAATTGATAACTTCATATTTTAATAATTAAAACACCAGAAACTCTTTAATATATATTGACACACACGGTGGAAACTTTCTTGACTTTTGTTTTCACAGACACATTATCTGTGTTTCCATTGACCGTAAAATTGCCCAATTCGACATTTTGAAAATAAATTTGCTCATTGTAAATGCACCAATTTTTGAAAAAAAAAAAAAATAAATTATACAACGTTTTTTTTTTTGGCACTGTAGGATGTTAGCGGCAAATCCAAATCGGTTTATTTCGCAAAACTGCAATGAAAACACTTTTTTTCCACGTCACACGATGAGTCACGACAACCGGATGTTGCCGCTGCAGGGGACAGGAAGTGGCAGGACGATAATGGCGCAGAATGTTTTTTTAAAGACCTTTTCAGTGGAAAAACTTAATTCTTATTCAATGGAAGTATGAAATTAACCTGTCAAGCTACAAAAATGTCACTTTAATAAGTACCGAAAAAACAATTTTCTACTGAGAAAAGAAGAACGACCTCTTGGTAGTCACATGAAGAAGAACAAAAAGGAGGTGAGTTGAATTTGTATTATTTTTTTACACAGACCAAGTAACGTGCTCCGTAACTTCGACAAAACAAGTCCGTCTTCTCTCCACGTCCCGTCCTTGGTGGCCCGTGCTCTCCTTGGCGGTGGAAACCCACATGGATGTTTTCCCCTCTTTTTTTTTTTTTTTTTTTTTTTTTAGCCCACACGCTCTTTCATTTCCACAACAGCGCGTCATTACCCGAGTGTTTAAACACTTAGGAACAGTTTAAAAAGGAGGAGCGAAAAAAACACTCGCGAGCAATGAACAGCTCCACATTAACTGCGTATCACTCGGGGGAGCCGTAAAAGCTGCCCTGAGAGTGAAATGAAGTCAATAAATAAATGTGGCTGCTGTCAGACGTCTGGAACAGCTTGAGAGGGTTTTCGGCAGCGAGGGCAGCCCGTAAGCATCGAGACGAGAGGGAGCTGGTGGGAGGCGCGGAGGGCGATAAGTTTGGAAGAATTAGCAGCTACAACTCGCCGAGAAGGCTTTGACTAATGAGGCCGGCTTTGCACCGTGGTAAATTCAAAAAACAAGAGGAATGTTTGATCTGCGCTGAACCACAGTTTGTTGAAAGTCACAACGCTTGCTTGGCTTCCCCTCACAACAGATTAAGTTTATTATTTTTACGCTGATCCCACATGAGCTATGTCTGACAAAGATGGTACTCCCGCATGGGTCTCCTTTCACAGCAGTCCATCAGGCTGACAACAAACGCCGCGCTGTGAGGAGGAATGTCAGAGGGTATTAATTATGGGCTGTTAAAATTACCCACGTTTAAATAGAGCATAGTGGTTTGTAAGGCAATGTTCGACAATGGCTACATTTTAGAGTTAGCCATTTTTAGTTTGAGCTACAAAAGGTAGCTAGCTTAGCAGCAATTAGCTATTTTCTTTCGTCAGTTGTGGTACCTGGCAGAGAAGAGCAAGGCTAATAGGGCTTACATGGGTTCAAAAATACTGTCCTCACACTTGTGGTTGAGAAAGTTTCTGCGCTGGAGTAAGAATTTAAATTTGTATCCAGCTTTAAATAGCTTAGCCGCCGCACTGATGTTGTTGTCAAAACTAGCTAACAAGGGAAAGGTTTACATTCCATCATTCATGGAGTTAAAAAGTTTATAACGAATTAAATAATTCAACATGGACGTTAAAGTCTGACCACACGCCCAGCTTTGTTTTGCCAACAAATACAAATTTTAGGTTGGAATGAAACTGAAACGTTGGTTCGGTTAGCCATTGGCTCATTCATCCTGCGTGGCGTGGAACCAAGGCGGACATGTTTATGTGAACCTATCAACTGAGTGAAAATTATGAAGAAGCATAAGATTTATTGATGGGAACATTTGAATGTTTGAGCGACCAATTTAAGGTGGTATCCCCAGATTGAGCTAGCTTAGTGATAGCGCTAATGCTAACAAGCGAAGCTTGTTTTTGCAAATGAGCAACTCCTCTTATTTTGTGGCTGTTTGTGTTCAACCTTTTGAGAGTGAATTAAAAAAATCGAGCCGGATTGTTGTCTGAAAATGTCAGGATCAATGCAAAATCCAGTTTAGAAACCTCAGATCATGTACGTATTTTGCACTTTAACCAATATAAAGCACAATAATTACAACTTGATAATTTAATTATTTGTGACAACTCAATTATTTTTTTTAAAGTCGGATCACCTGTTTGTCATCTTTTTTCTATCTCTGATTAAAAGACATAAAATTTTGTTGGTTGAATTTTAGCACTTTATTTCACCGTACGACTGCTCTGGGAGGAAATATCAAACAAAAGGAAGGAGTAGCGAGAGGACGGCTGTTTGTCCAAGTTGAAGCGATTGATCAGAGAGAGTCCGAAGGAGCGGGCGAGTGGGTGGGGGGAACACGGGTCAGAGGAAGCCGCAGGTGTGAGGAAGGGAAAACACAATCACATCTCAAGTCAAACAAATGCGTCTCCCCTGATGGAGACGGATGGTGGTGGTGGGGCGCGGGGGAACAGAAGCATTCCGATCCAGGCTGGAGTTTCCCATCGTTCAACTTCGTGGTTCTCCTCGTTCTCGGGAGCAGAACTGCAGCGGGGCCAAACATCTGGACGGCGAGAGGGAAAGGAAGTAACAAAGAGGAGCAGAGAAGATGAGAGTGGGTGAAAAAAGGAGGGATGAGGTGAGGTCAGGAAGAAGAGAACAGCCATGTTTATCTTGGAGACTCTGGTGGAGGAGGGAGCCGGTATCGCTGGACGAGAGTTCACGCTTTGTCTTCATCAGAGGTGGGCGGAGCCGCCGAAAGTCATACTCGAGTAAGAGTAGCTCGACTTCGACATATTTTTACTCGAGTAAAAAGTAGTCGTCAAAGAAATTAGTTGGAGTAAAAAGAGAATTTGGTACAACGGCGACTCAGGCACTGAGTGATCAAAGCATCGATCATTTGATATTTAAAAACTACATTAGACAGAACAAAATCTAAAGTTATGTGGAAATTTTGATATCTTAAAGACCAAAATGAAGATGATTAACAATTGCAAAATAACAAAATCAGGCCCTTTTTTTTTTTTTACAGATCAATTTCTTTCGATATAAAACATAAAACTGTGACAACAACTCCAGGTGTATGTGGGTGTGTGTCGTTTTTTTGTTTGTTTTTTTCTTGGCAAAAAGTGATTTCTTTTGTTTTTGCCTAGATCCTTTTGAAAAGAAAGAGGCGGTGTCTTTTTTTTTTGTTAGGCCATTATTTTAGGAAGATGACAGTGTTTTTCATTCGGTGAAGTTACTCGCAGCATCCATCCACAAATTTTATTTGTGTAATAGTAGCGATGCTTCATAATATATTATATTGCTGAAGTAAAAGTTAAAGTGCATTTTTTTCAAAATCGTTACTCAAATAAATGTAACTGAGTAAAAGTAACTAGTTGCTACTGAACTCACAGTCTTCCCCTCTTTCCAATACATTATTTTTTCTTTCTAATCCTTCAGATAACAATTACACCTCCCAACCCCCACCCACCTCCAACAGAGACCAGAGCCCCTCTCCCCCTCCCACTGCCAGCTGACAGCTACGATTTATTTTTGCTCTCTTGTTTTCCTCACTCTTGTTGTTTCCCCCAGGAGTCCCGTAAAAACCCGGCCAACTCCTGTTTGCTCTGCAGTTCATGGGATAAGCTGGAGCTCATAAAAACAAGAAGCTCAGAGGGCACACGGAGGTCCTGCGCTCCGTAAAAAAAGACGTGGTAGCGGCAGAGAGGTTGGAGTACACACACACATTCACACGTATACGCCCTACACCTGAGAAGCATTTGATCCCTGTGAACGCCGCACATCCCGTAGAGGACACGCTCTGTCTATTCCCCTCCCTCCAGAGTTTTCTGTGACGGGAGTGTGAGCTTGTAAAAAAAAAAAAAAAAAAAAGAGAGAGGAGGAGAATAAAACCCACACATGACAGGTGCCCAAAATCAGACAACGGTTAATGTTGGGATATTTTTATGCTGCTCGTCTTTAGTTTTTTTTCTGCTTGATGTTGCAACGATTTCCGTGAAAGACTCTGTGTTAAAGTCTGAAAGCACAATTGCAAATGACGAACACCACATTTTATTACGTCGCGGTGTCACAAAAAAAACCCCACATTGATGTGGCGTATTAAACCGTTTTATATATTATAGCGTAAATTATGTTAACTGTAAAGCTTTTGCTCTATCAATTAAAAACGAAACTGGAGTCGTTTAGTCATGTCTGGTAGATCCTGGAGCAGAACTACACTGCAAAAACACAAATCTTACTAAGTAATTTTGTTGTAGCTTCTGGTGAAAAGTACTAGTTCCACTGGCACATTACTTCACTTATGACAAGACATTGTTTCAAAAGTTAAGTAATCTGCCAGTGGATCTAGTTTTTGTGACCAATATTAAGGAATTATTTACTTAAACTCCCATATCTTGATTTAAAGTCCAAATAAAGAGAGGCGTGCACATTTTTTTTTCTCAGTGTCTGAAAGTTAAGTCGGACCAAAATTCTCATTTTAGATTAGCTGGAATTACAAAAATAATTTTTATTTGTTAAAAGCCAGAAAACTTAGCGAAAACTATATATACATTTTGAACTGTGTTGTTTCACATTTTTTCATTTTTAGTGTTTTCTGTCTAACAAATTAGTTTTTGTTCTGTTGTACGGGTTAAATGCCATAAAATATGTGGTAAAGAATAATTTTTACATTACAAAATCTATTTACATAACCTCTTCTGTTTATGCAACGTTGCTCGAAAGCATCGTTTTAAAATTTATAAATGTCCTTGTGAAGTAATTTTAGGAAACATTTAGGAAATTGTCCCTGGATGCACAAAGTCAGAGTAAACACTGCCTTACATTCCGTCAGCGCGTGGATTCCTTGTGAACGGTACGCGTGTGTGTTTTTACTGCTGATGGCACAGTGGAGAATTTA
This sequence comes from Phalloptychus januarius, assembly GCA_902982915.1. NCBI lineage: Eukaryota > Metazoa > Chordata > Actinopteri > Cyprinodontiformes > Poeciliidae > Phalloptychus > Phalloptychus januarius. The sequence goes on from CADWAE010000476.1 coordinate 3,670,831, forward strand.
TTTGAACAGATGTGAACCCTCTGTGCCACGTTGACCTCAGGTCCTGCTCGCAGCTGATCTCTCCGCCCTGGAAAAAATAACACTGGCTTTAACAGACTGACCTGTGGAGGAGAGGAAGGGTCGCAAAAAAACGGGCCGCAAGTCAAGGAATACGGCCGTGTCTTCTCACCTCTGGCGTAATTGAAACTCCATGTAACCTTATCAGAGCGCACATGCCGGGTTGTGTCCTTGTCTGCTATGAAATATCATGGCTAACCAGACCGTACTGTAAAAACCAGAAGTTATTTTCCCTTCACGTTTTGATATATGAAGCAGGATTTATGCTCTCATTGACTGGAAAATGGAGGCTCTTTACACCGAACGCACAGCACATCAATGGCGACACAACGTGAGTTAGTGGGGTGCAAGAGTTTGAAGACAAGAACCATAAAGGAGGAGGAAATTTATGTCACGAGCGAAAACAGGCGGGAGGTCAGAGGCAGAGCGAAGTGTGCGGGGGTCGACAGGGATGAAGAGACGGCAATGTTTGGATAGAGGACAAGGCAGAGCGATGCTAATTTATACCCGGCTAATTGGAAACAGCAGAGCCCCTGCACCTGAAGCACCACTGCCGGGATGTAGCGACGTGGGAGGGTGAAGAGACGCGACGGAGGTAGGGGTCGGCGTCAATGCCGGCCTTGTTGGCTCTGTTCCCACTTTCGTTGGACCCACACTAATTCTCAGCAGAATTAGTGTGGCTGTTAAGAAATTTTCCACAGGTCATGCTGTTGTGACACCCTCACAAACAAGCCAAACACACATTTTGCACAGGCGGAGCGAAGACCACCCTGCTCCTGATGTCGGAGGAGAATCGGCTCACTGTGTCATGGCTTTAATCTGACACCGTCTAACACACGACCTGGCTGTACTTCAGCCGTCTTAGCTTCCTGGTTAAATAAATATGACAACCTCCTTGGATAATTACAGCGCCGTGACCGAGTTGAGTCATGGCATCCGTTAATTATTAGGTGGGCCACGTGAACGATGCAGGCTATAGTTTTTCATTCGAGGGCCCCGGCTGCTGAGTGCGTGCCGTCGGTCGGCCGCTCTGCAGTGAGTGATGGTGTATTCAGATGTTGGCTGTGACTGAGGTCTGGCGTTGTGCTGAAACATGAAGTAATCTTGGAATTTAGATTGGAAAAACATTGGTGTTGCTCCATATCTGCATGATCTGTTTGCACTAAGAGACCTGCGAGTTTTTGCACCCATTCAAGCCAGAGGTGACGCAATTCATATTAATGGATGAATGTCTGGACAGATGGATGGGTTGATGTACGAACATATTAATGGATGATTGAAATTGTTAGTGGATGGTTTGGTGGATGTTCAGATAGACAGACGGATGAATTACAGGACAAACGGGATGGACAGATAGATGCATGGGTGGACAAACGGATGGATGAACAGATTGGTACATGGATGGAAGGATGATAACAGGACAAAAGCATAGATAGACGGATGGTGAATGAATGGATAGATAGATGAATGGAGGATGGATGGACAAACAGTCTGATTGGATGAATGACAGGACGAATGGATGGAGAATGGATGGACGGATAGCTGGATGGACGGACAATCAGATGGACCAAAGGTTTGGAAAATGGGATGGATGGATGAATGGATAGCTGGATGGATGGATAGCTGGATGGATGGACAATCAGATGGACCGATGAATGAATGACAGGACAAACAGATGTGATCAGGGTTAAAACAAGCCAACATTTAGCTAATGTTGCAGACTAAAACTTAGAAATGCAACAAAGGTCATGAATTGGATGTCAAACACCAACAGACTGAGTAATCATTGATGAATGATGTCTACCTAAATAAAGACGTTTCCAACATGACAGGTGGTGATGCAGCAGGGTGTGAGGGTGAATCAGGGAACACGGGTTGCGAATCACTGATTTATGCCTATTTTCCTAACGCAGCTGTGCAAGCTTTTGATGGAGCGAGTCATCATTACAGCGCTAAGTGACGGGCTGTCAGCACTCACCCCGAGACAGCCCTCTCCTAATATCCAGGACACGCACTCAGCCAAACTCCCCCAGCAACCGTAAGCAGGAAGTCAGACATGTGGGGAGCACATTGGTGTTGGAGAACAGGAGAACACAGCGAGGTTCAGATGTGGTGTGAGCTGGTTTGTCTCCCTTTAAAGGCATCTCAGTTGTCTCCTTCACTCCGGGGTTATTTGAGAGAGAAGAGTGCGGGGGTGAAAACATTCTTTCTGCTTCATCACTCCTCTTGAGTGACATTCTGATAGTCCGCACACAGGCATGGATGTATGTGAGCCTCTTTCCTGCGATGGCACGCTCTAACACATTCCCACACACTCTTTCACTGTAGTGGTTTGTGCCGGGATTCAGCTTTCTCCTCTTCCTTGTATCTTTCCTGGGGATGGAGCTGTGAGTGCACATCAAAGCCACCGCAATCTATCCTTTTCTCTCAGAATTTGTCTCCCCTTGCTTTGGCCCATGCCTGAACACAAACTTAAACACAATAATGCGAAAGTGTGCCGTGGAAAAGCCTTCAGCACATTCTTTGATCAGGGAAAGCAAATCCCTCTCAAGAGAGGGAAACAGATTAATTTTTTGACATTGATATCCTTACACACTGTACCTTGTTAAAGTATTCATACCTCTTGAAAGTTGTAACATTTTGTGATGTTACAGTCACAGACTTCAGTGCATTTCATTTGTATGTTATGAGATAGACCAACACCAAGAGGAAGGGAAAGAATGCATACATTTTAACTGTTGAAATTCATCCATTCATGGATGATTGGACGGGCATTCATCCATCCATCCGTCCACCCGCCCGTTCTCCCAACACCAGGATTACAGATAATTTCTTGAAGCTAGCAAGCCGTCAGATTTCTGATCCAACAAATTCTGCTAATAACATGACACTTCATGCCTCATTAGTGGACACGTGTTACACATGTATATATTGTTGGGTCATGTGTAAGTAGAAGTACTCCCCAAACTGCTTTTTGCTGTAGGTCAGTAACACATAGCTACAAGTATTTAAAGGCGCACCTGCAGCTGTAACTACAGCGAAAGGTAGTTAAGAAAACACATGATACACTTTTCATATGTGGTGAACAGATTTATGAAAGGTACAATGTTTCCCCTGCATTTCACAATTGTGCACTCGTCACGTAAAATCCCAACCTCTAGTTGTAAAGTGACACAACGTGGCTAAACTCAAGAGATATCAACAGTTTTGCATGGCACTGTAAAAAGTTGCAGTAGGTTTTCTGTGGCAAAGAGAGCTAGCACCCGAACTAGCCACATGTAAAGAGTTGTTTTCTTTATCACACCATCTTATGATCTGCAAACTGAGGCCACTGCCATTTCTCAAAAGAATTTAAGCCACACTGCCACTGCTCATTTTAGGCCTAAATTTTTTTTTGCCTTCATCCTGCAAGTCATGGTTAGTGGATGTTTTTCTCTGGCTTTCTGCAGGATGCATGTTTTCAAAGAAACCAGAGGCCCGTCCCTGCTCAGTGAAAGCCTTTACTTGGGTTTTAGTTGTAGACTGAGCTGGGTGTCCACTCGAGGGGGGCGACAGAGAAGGATCGACAGGGCCTAGTAGGCACCCCAGCATTCTTACAGTGGGAGCTGGACCTTGAGGCGAACCCAGTGAGAGTTCCTCTCGCTTGCATGGTGGGCGCAGTCTTTGGAAAGAATCGCCCACAGCCCCTGTTTGCTCAAGGTTTTGTGCGAGTGGAGAGTGTTTTGGTTTGGCACCGCTTAAAAAAGATACTACAATAACAGGCTCTTGAGCAGGAGTTATTATGTGCTTGGGTGAGAGTGGGAGTTGGTGTTGCAGGGATGGAGTGTTGGCTGCTTCCCAGCATTGTTTGGGGTTTGTTAGTCACAGCTTACCGTAAAGGGTTCCCTAAGTCTAGCTCCTATTTAGAAACTGCTTTTGTGCGCCGTCCCTTTTAGAAGTGGTGTCACGGGTCAGCTCCGCCAGCTCTCCTGGCAGAAGATGTGTCGGCACTGTGGATGCGTGAAAACAAGCGAGCGTAACAGAAGATCAGTTCCAGGTTGACTGCATGCGCGCAAGTTCGCCATTCTTGTGCAAGATGTTTCTCTAATCTTCCCGCGTGCCTGTCTCCGCCTCTGGTCTGGTATGAGCCTCTATTAGAGGCACGCCGATCCGCATCAGAAGCTGCGTGACGGCGTATGGACCTGAGTGACGTCTGATGTATGTGGAACTCCTCTTTGCGTCTCTCATTCATGTGGTGAGGGCGGGATTAAGACTTGATCCAGCCGAGGAGTGGGACCTGGGTCAGGTCTGTCTTGAGTTAAGCCCCGTGTTGCAGCAGGAATAATACAGCCACCTCCCCCTCCCCAAAAAACCCCTATGAAACTACCGAGGGCAGTGTGTCTGCATGTGTGTTTGTTTGCGAAACCAAACCGCCAGTCTGGTGTCCTTTACAGAGATGCAGGGATCTCTGTTGATGGTTCAAACACAGCTCAGGGCCCCCAGCTTCAAAAGGCGCCCCCAATCATCGCACCCACTTACAGCCAACGGCGCATGTCACTTAATGTGGACCACACTATTCATCAATTATGGTGAGCTCAGGGGGCCATCCAGCGCCCGCACCGCAGCTCCACAAGGAGAGAGTTGTCTCCTTCTCTGACTGAAGCCCCCCCCCCTTCTCCGTCCCCTCTCCTGGAGACCTCAAAGCCCATCTATCGCAGGAGGTGCACCTAACTCCTCTGAGCTGACACAGTAATAGAGCTCAAGCTTTCCCTGCGTCTTTCATGCTGCGTTATCTCACTGCAACTCAGAAAAGATTGGGCCTCTTTTTAAATATAGCCTCCTGCAGAGAGCATTAAGCAGCATGATAGTGCACTTGATCCCCTCTTAATGTGATTGTCATCCCTTATGTGAATCATGCACATCCCTCTACTTTTCTATGCTATTGCTTTGAAGTAGCCTGGTAAAAAACAACTTCTTGATCTACGCTATTTGCTTCATCCAGAGCGTCTGGACTCTCGGCTCTTGAGAAATGATTGCTTCCTGAAGCCGTGCACTCTGCTGAAGTTTTAAATTTTACCAAGCTGGTAGCCATGACATATGTGTGACAGAATAGACATTAGACATAATTGCAATCCCCTCTCTTAATTTATTTAATTTCAAATGAAGACTGTTATGTGTTCATATGAAAATGATTCATCAAGCTGCATTTCTCCTATTGAGACTGAGGGTGGCGGTAAGCATGTAGTTCCAGCAGTTCGCCACCGGAGGGCATATCGAACAAAGTGAGTAGTCCTGACTCTGCACAGCGTGTAATGGCTGTTGATCAATGGAGATGCTCATCGTTGCTCCCATAAATGTCTGCAGACAGTTGTCTTCTACAAAGAAACCCGCAAAATGACACTGGTCCATAATTTACTGTGCAACATACGTAATGCACCATTTAGGCGCTATGTAGCTCACCGGAAATAGCCTGCTCTGTGAACAACCATCCTCCACAGTGAAGACAGAAGTGTTGAACTGAACCAGAAGACTGTTGATGTTAATTCAATATTTGGAAAGCCTGGCCAACGCAATCAGAATGGTTCTGTTAACTTTGTCCGCTGACATTGCTAAAAAAGGCAAATTGGCACTTGGTGGCCACTTCCGACAGCTGCTGCTGTTTGGGGAATGCCAATGTTGGTTTGCATAACTGCCTAACTGCATAACTGCAAAAATAATTACTTTAGAAATTATGATACTGATTATTAAACCAATTTAAGACCTGTAATATTTTGACTGCATTTACTTGATGGAAAGTGGAAGTTTCCAGTGGCTTCGGTGGCAGCTGATGGCAATAAATTTGGTGTTAATGGCAATAAAGTGATTCTGGTACTGTAGTTCAATATATAAAAAAAAATGGTGTTACAAGTGGTCTATACAAAAATCAAACTGAGACGCTGTGGCGTGACCTTTAGCAGGCCATTGCTATGGACGAATGAAAACTACTCTGCAAAAAGTGGAGCCAAGTTCCTCCTCAGTGACGTAAACGACTCACTGTCAGGTTATGTCAAGTGATTGTTGGCAGTTATTTTCACCAACCAACTAGTTTTCACATCCAGCCAGGTCCAATGATAAAACATTTTGAAATAAAAATGACCATTATTTGAACCGCTCGTTCTATCTATTCTGGTTAATATTGAAATGTGTTTGAAACATGTAGAAGTGACGAAAACAAAAAAGTAGAAGAAATCTACAACGTGGGCAAGTCCTTTTCCGCAGCATCGTGTAATTTAGTGGCCTAATCCTCGTCCTCCTCCTCCTTATTTGTCAGAGTTGGAATTGATTTACAGTCATCCCAATTCCTGCGTGTTGCTATGATGTGTGTACTATTGGAGCCCAATTATCCAAGTGACGGGACGTTCGTTCAAGGGAAGATTAATGACAAAGATGTGGGGGCCATACTTTCTTTTGAAACAAACACATGACGGCGGCGAGTAAAAACATCAACAACCAGACTACTCGACATCTATCTATTCTCTCTCGCCAGCCTCTGTTCAGGAAGAGATGTGCTCACTAACATCTGGATCTGCCCCAGGCGCAAGTCACGGAGGTTCGTGGTCAGCGCTCGAGTCGAGCCACTCCCGTTTCTTAAAGCTCTTCAGCTGCAGTTGTTTATGATGAGTGTGTCCGCGGCAGCAACAACCTCAGCAGCTCTGTGGGATTCCACATCCATACTGTCTGGAGGGATTTTCAACTCTTTCCGGTTTATGTTTACACCTCGTCAGCGGAGATAAGACTCTAATCCTGCCAATACCAAGACCCAGCCTGATACTTCATTAATATCTATTTATGTATGAAAGGAGTTTGAAGAGTCGGTAGCTTTGAAGTGCAGTAAAATAACAGATAACAGTCTGATGAAACTAAAACTAAAGTTTCCGAAATGATTTTCGTTATATTTGAAAGCATAAACTTGGCGGCGCAACACCATCCTAACTGCGAAGTGCGGGGTGGGAACATCATTCTGTGGATGTTTTACTGGAGGAGGGACTGGTGCACTTCATTCAGAGGACTTCACAAAGCAGGTGTCATTCAGAGGAAACCAACATAATGTTGAAATTTTAAAACATTATGTTGGGCATAAAATTCTGGGACAAACTAGTGAAAGGAAGCACCAAACATTTGACCAAAGTCAGATTGTTTAAAGGCAAAATGTTACCAAAATGTATTTGAGGAAAAAAAAAAAATTCTCTCAATATTCTCACACTTAGCAAACAGGACCAAGCTAGTCTCAAACTTTATTCAGATCTATTGTCGGCCTTCAATAAATTCTTCATCTCCAACAGCACTGCTAGCTGAGGCGCTAAGCTAATGTAAGACGATAATTCTGGTTTGATACGATCTGCTGATAATTCAGGATATGGCAGAAATCAATGCAAATGGTCAGGAATTTGATTATAAAAAGATAACGTCAATGACTTGATTACTATGCAAGATGAAAAGAGGATGTGTTTTGAAAAAAAATGGTGTCACAGATTGCATATTTTGCCAGTGAAGCAGCTCAGAAAAACAAGAGGTTGGTATTTTATTCTTTGACTCGTGATACTGATTATTTAAACACAACAAGATCTCGATTTCAATCCAATACTTTGCATCTTAACATGACAGACACTCCTTCTCCTTTACATTTATATTAGCTAATTATAAAGCCATGTTAGTTTTGTGGAGCTATTTTTTTATTTTTTTTGGCAGCCTGTTTTTCTTCAGATAAAGCTTACTGATTAATATCTGCACACGTGCGCAGTGAACAGTTTCTGTCTACATAAGATTCTCCATTTAAAAACTATAAAAACAAGCACAAATCAGTGAAATTCTTCATCTGTACAAATCGGGTACATGCTGCATTTATTGAAGCCGTCAGCATCAACATGTGAGACGAATACGGTTTGCAGCTGGACCAAGTTTCTGAACATAATATTTAGATCCGTTCGCACACACCTTTAACTCCTTTTCGTGCTAGAAATGTTCACATGAAAGCAGAATTAAAGGAAACTCTCAGATGTCGGACTTTATCTTATGTCACATCCTGTGTAAGTCTGTTGCAAAGTACGCTCTGGATACACAGGATGGGAGAATAAGCTGCTTCATAAACAACTGGGTTCAGACACACACACACATACATACACTGCCGCTCACACTGGGAGGGCGCTTAAAAACAGCACTAATAGGAAAAAGATGAGAGGGATCGCAGCGAGCGCTCCAGGAGAGGAGGAGGAGGAGAGCGATGTCGGCTCACACCAACAGCTCTGGGATCAGATAAACTATTTCCCAAAAGCTGTCTGTTATCATTGCTTGGTTCCATTTTTGTCCTCTTTCATGTGTGTGATTTTTAAAATACTTTTGACTAAATTTACACTTCAGGTGTCTTTCAAAAGTGATCACTCCTTGCAGTTTTTTAAAAAATTATTTTAATGGAATTTTGTGTGATAAATGTAGTGCAGGATGTTTAAGTGGAGGAGAAAAGGACACATGGTTTTATAAACAGCTTACAGATAATCTGAAAAGTGTGACTTGTATTTGTGTTCAGACCAATTTTTTTTTATCGGGTTTTTTTTCTGCAGCAATTTTTTCTCGGCATCAGCAATGTCCATACAGAAATGGAGGCGTAGTCCGCATGTAGCCACGACATCTGGGAAAACATCAAAACTTTATTATCGCTAAAAGCAATTCCAACCAAAGTGGAGATTTGAGAAAATTCTGTATTTGTGTTTGAGCGTGTAGACGGGAAAATTTAGATTTATGATCCCTCGCATTACAATCTGCGACAAGAAAATGCAACAATCTATCCACATACTTGCTTTTACACGATTCTCAATCAACATCGTGTTGTGTTGTATTAACTTTAAATTCTAATTTGCTATTTAAAAGTAGTTCAACATGTATATCCATCGACACAAATGAACCTCTTGGCACCATGTTTAATTTCCAACAGGAAGTTGTGGTTGTTTTGAAGCAATCTGATTGGTTGATTTAGGTTTTAACTTTGCCCTCCACTGCCCCCTATGGGTTTGGCATGTTTAAAACAAACGTCAGGGGCTGTATTTGTGCAGGTTCATGTGGATGAAAACCTTTCTAAAAACCCAATATTATGATTAATTTTATTATGATTTTTTTTTACAATATAGCGGAGATGATAGTTTTGGGTTCAAAACTTAAAATTTTGTACCCATTACCACCCTAAAAATATACTTTTGCTCATTCAAATTTGTGTCTGTTAATATAAATTTTTAAGTGTTGCCATAAATTCTTAGTTGGATTTTGATTTTATCTAAAGTTAAGATGCGTGATATATATCGGCATTAACATCAATTTTTGGCTGATTTTTGTCAATTCTTTTAATTCAATCCTCCAAAATAGCACTTAATAATTTAGGCCCAAACTGTTATAGAACTGTTGGTTTTTTAATTAAGTTAATAGGCTAATTTCAGCAGCTTTCCTGTGTATTAAAGAAGAAACATTGTTCAGTCATTTTTTATAGTTCATTCAGTCACAAACTATATGCTTTCAGTAACAATATTGCATTAACCTAACAATTTATACAAGAAAATTCATACGTCTATTTGTGAAAGTATTTTTCTTTGTTCTAAAATCCAAACTTAGCTACAAATGTTGCTTCTTTAACAATAACCAAATTGTGATTTCAGTGTACTGGATCTTAACTTGGGGCATCAAAGTAAAGAGGCCCAAACTCCGATATGTACTTAATTTAAAGGTACGACTTCCTGTTCCCTTTAAATTTCTCTACAGCTGTTCATATTTTCAATGCATTTTTTTTTTTTGTGTGGCTGTGTTTCAAAAATCTCTCATTTAGTTTTTATGTTTTCAGCTGCTTCTCTATCCAAACTCAACATTTCAGTCAAATCCAAGAAGAAACGTCAGAAAAGCGTCCCATCCCGCCGCCCTCATCACAGTAACATTTGTGTGGAAACCGGCCGGCAGCAATTGAGAACCGCCTGGTGCGCCTCAGGAAAAAGTGTGTCATCATGTTTGTTATTCCTACGCTTCGCTGTCTTTTTCCAGCCCCTGGGGTACGATAGTACTAATAGTAATAAATAAAAATACCGCGCATAAAAACCAAACAACAAGCAGGGAACCGCGGTGCGAGTCCGAAGAAGAAGAACAGGAGGAAGTTATACGGTGTGAGTTAATGCTCGCTCCCTCGAGTGTTCGTGCAGATTTCGGCTCCGATTATGTACACAAACACAAATTAAGTCATAGCCCTCATCCCTGGTGGGTCCCTGTGTCCCAGAGCCGCCACTGGCAGCTGACCTTCATTTCTGCTACTTTCCCCTGCAAACACCCCCGATCCCAACTCCATCTCTCTTTCTCTCTCCCTCCATCTTCTTCCTGATGTGCATCTACTAAGACTGGATAATATTTGGACAGGTGTTCTCTCATACACATTCGCTTCAAGGGGTTCTGCTTTGGTTCGCTTGCAGGGGGAAAAACAAAGCAGCGGATCCTGACGGGTATGGACTCTGCTGCACGTGTAATCCCCGACAATAAAAAACTGTTTAGCACCAATTTTCCTTTACTTTTAAGACATTCTCTTTTCTTCCTCCCGCCACCCAGCCCCGCTGCAGACAAGAGGAGGCCACATCTGGAAGACAGATGTATTCCCATTCACTCACTCACTCTCTCTTTCTCCCATCCCTCCCCTCCGCTCGCTTTCAGGGGGGGGGGAAACATGAGAGCTGAGCTAATTCTCTCCCTCCCGCCCGGACCGGACCACCCACATTCGGAAACGCCTTGCTGTTCTTGAGGCGGAGGCCGCCCGGCAGCTCGCAGAGGCCCCGAGCGAACAAGAGAGATGTAAAGGACGGCTTGTGACGGACGGTTTTTAGCAGAGTATCAATTACGTCAGTGTCAAGGCTGTAAGTCATCGTCGCGGTGGAAGACGGAGAGAGTCTGGGAGGCAGCAGGGAGACTTTTAGTTCGGCGCTGCGAGCTGCGTCTGTACATATATAGTGGGGTTTTCTTAAAAAAAATACAACCCGATAAAAAAATAAAAGGTAACTAACAGAGTCACAGTCAAGAGTTGTTAAAACAGCAGCTTTTTATTTGCGTGGTCAACAATCACAGTGAACTCACACGTAAAGATCAACGGCGCCATCTTGTGGTTAATTCTTGGTATCGCCTCCGAAAGGAACCGTCAGTTTTAATGTGCCCTGAAAAGCAGGATGGCGTGTTGGGGCCAAATTTAGAGAAAATATTGAGTCAATTTCCTCCAAAAAAAAAAAAATAAATAAAAATCAGAAATTTTGAGAATAATCTCAGAAGTTTCTTAAAAAAGTTTCAAGGGCGAAAAATCTTCGACTTATGGAGCTCAGAGATGTCCATTTTTCTGGAAAATTTCTGAGACCAATTTAAAAATGTTCGAGTTATTTCGCCGAAGATTTAATACTTTTTTCCCTTCTATATAGAATAGTGCCCATGTGCCGTCATATTACAAAGTATTCATTTACCTTCAACCATTTTTTTTCATGTCTTCACAAACTTCAGCCACTGTCTGACCAACGCAGAGTGACGTAGGACTGTGACTTTCTCGCTATAACTAGCGACTTTTTCCGACAATAAAAAGAATAAAATAATAATGGTATCTGCCAGAGCTAGAGTGGATGGTTTTCTTGGCTAGTTTAACTAGGTCAACGGGGCTTGTTGACCTAGTTAAAGTTCAACTAGGCTAGTTGACCTGGGGGAGCTTAACACCAAAGCATGTAAAACATTTTCTATATTCTTTCCACTTTGAATAAGAGGAAGGAATATCAAGACTTACTCAAGAATAACAATAAAGGGGTGTGAATACTTTTCTCAAGTAAACAAAAAGTGTTTGAACAGCGGTAAACAAAGCAGTTTAAAACACAGCAGTAGAGGAAGATTAGTGATATTTGGGCAAATTATAACCAAACAAATCTTCAAATATGTGGTCTTTTTCAGAGTTTCACCGTACACATTTATTATTCCTAAATTAACGGCAAAACAGCAAATATTATCCCATCGGAGCTTCGCTGCAAAGATGAAATGACATCATTAATACACGCAAACATCCTGAGGAGAAACGAACTGCTTTATGTTTCAAAAACATGCTTTAATAGCTGGGAATGTACCAGGAGAAGAGACATCTTTTTCTAGACGTCTTCTGTTTAAGTTTGATTTACGATAGTCAGTATTTACAGACATAAATTTAGGATGCGTACGTCGAAGGGTTCTGGGTCATAGCAGGAAAAACCCTCAGAGAAACGTAGCTTTATAGATAGAAATGAATTTTTCCAGTTTTCACATGGAGTAAGTTAACCAAGCAATCAAAACGCACCAGCAGAATGTCAAACAAAGACGTTATTTTAAACAATAAACTCCATCCAGCAGGATTAGTTTAAAGCTGAAGTGTTCGGTAGGTTAACAGTGATTGAACTAATATCTCATCACATCTCCACAAACGTAGCCAAGCTATGAAGAACTAGGAGTGATGATGCTTGGTTCACGTATTTTCTGAGGACACTGATGCGAACGGCGCCTCATAGAAAGTATTCAGACCTCCAGAACTTTTCCATAGTCACGTTGCCACCACTTGGCCAGAAAGCTGCATCACTACCGATCACCCACAACTAAGATCTACTGATCTGCCATCAAGCTGAATGACTGACTGTTCTAGTGAGAAGCTTCTGAAGATTTAGAGATTATTTTCGGATTTGCAGCTACATTCCTTAACACATTTGGATTCCCAGCCCCAAGCTACCCGCCTGTCCAGGTACTAATTAATAAAGGCCACCTGGGTCACAAGACCCAAACAATGACATCTCCAACCATAACCTGATGTGAAACTAGATTTTAGATCACATTTATGCAAAAACCCTTTTCAAGCCGAGTCTTTTAACACGCGTTGCCCTGTAAGCGCATAGTCAAGTAACGCAGAGCAACAGATAACTGACCTGCAAAAACACTCAGTCTTACCAAGTATTTTTTTAGTTTCTAGTCCAGATATCTTAATACACTTGAAATAAGACAAGACTAAATTACAAGTACATTTTTGGCAAGATACGGTTTGTTCTTGCCATATCTTGCCAAAGATACGGCCATGGTTTCTTAATATTGTTGGAAAGAACGAGTTCCACCGGCAGATTATTTCACTAATAGGACAATTTCCCAATGTTAGAAGTGAAATGATGTACCGGTGGAACTTGTACTTTTCATAACTATTAAGGAATTATTTACTGAAACTTTTATATCTTGATAAAAAAAAAGTTACTTGTAAGTTAGTTTTGTTTTACTTCAAGTAGGATTTTGTGTTTTTGCAGTTCAGCTCTTTGTAGCTCTCTTAGCAGTGAATTTGTGTATATATATATATTTTTGGTTTTAATATTGCCCCTCATTTAGTCTTTTCCGTTTTCCTCCTGCTCACTTCGGTAGCCACAGACCCGACCGTGGCCCCCACCGTCCCCCCCATCTGCCCCCCAATGAACAGGCCCACCAAGGACCCAAACAGAGCCTCCACTCTCACCAGACTGGGCAGCCACCTGACCCAGACCACCAGCTTCTCCCATAAGCCCCTCAGAAGCGACGGAGGAGCCGAAGAGGGCGAGACGCTCTTATCGTTGGACGGGAAAATATCATCGAGATTCAAATCGAAATCGCCGATACTCCTCTCCGCCTCTTCTCTGACCGCTTCCATTTCTTCCTCCGTCGCTTCCTGTTGCGAGGTTGAAGCCGAAGAGTTGGCGCTCCTCTGCCGGATGATCTCCGTCTGCCGCTGCCTCAGCCGGTCCTCGGCCTCCCGGTACAGAGGGCAGCTCAGGTGTTTGCCTCCGCCCTCCTTCACCACCTGCTCCACCTTCTCCAGCAGCTCTTCCACGGCCCGCCCCCCCGCCGCTCCGCCGCCGCTCTCCAGCGTGTGGTAGCGGTCGCCGCACCTCTCCACCAGCTGCCGGAGGTCTTTGCGCCACGTGACGACGTACTGCTCCAGGGTCTCGTCCTCTCCCAGCTCCTCCGTGTGCGTGAAGAGGACGACGGTGTGTCCGCCGACGGCGGCGGGGCCGAACAGCTTCGCCAGGGCGTCCAGCGCCATCAATTCATCGCGAGCGGGCTCGTTCACCGGGACGCAGAGCAGGAAGGCGTGGGGCCCGGGGCTGGATGAGGCGATGAGGGAGGAAATATGGGTCCTGCGCTCGTCTGGGCTGCAGGCGGAGCCGTACCAGGCTGGACTGGAGACCACAACGACCTGCAACGAGGCAGAGCAAGAGTGGCGGCACGGTGGTTCATAGCTATGTCCTGGCAGTAAGCTAAATTACCAGGACATTAAAATATTCCAGTAAAATATGAAGTGTTTTGTTGGGGTTTTAGGAAACAAATACAGGACACACTACAAAAACAATATTTTACCAAAATAAAACTACCAAGTATATATATCGGATCGATATTAGCTTGATAAGATCAATACTGTAGCTTCAGATTTTCTCATGAAATTTTGTTATTTCGGTAAGAGTTTCTTGACTCTCCTATAAATAAAATGTTGCTTTGTTGTGGCCTCAGATTATATATATTATATACTTTTGCACTTTATTTAGAAAACAATGCCCACAAATTTGCTTCTTTGTTCTCTATTGTTTCTGTTTATAATGAAAATATGTTATTAAAGTATTTTGTAGATTCTTACCAGCTTTATCTAAATTCTGTTGTTGGTTTAAACCAAATTATTCAAGTAAAAAAAACAACAAAAACGAGGTCAATTGATAGACGATATAAAATAAATGATAAGTATTGGCATTGACGAAACCGACCGTATTTACTTGGTATCGGTATGCGCAATACTGGCCCCTACTTAGTGCCGGATTGATTCCCAAATACGCACTAAAGGTATCTGCATACAAGTCATTAAAACATAAAATGCACTTTTGCTTTCAGTGATATGATCAGATATGTCTCCGTTCAGTCCTACCTGCCTGCCGGCGGCCTCTCCTCTGTGTTTGGTACATTCCTGAGCTTCTGCGTCCCGCTGGTTCTCTTCCAGGCCCAGGATGGAGCAGACTGCGGTTCTTTTCCCCGGCTTGATCGGGCCCAGAACCACCAGCCTCAGCTCTGCACAGAAACGGCACCCACGTTTTATTATCACGCTGTTTATGTCTCCAACTGAGCATCAACTCTTATCAAGTTTCTATTAACTCACTTTAACCGACAAAAACACAAGACAATCTGTAGTTTGCCTTTGCGCTTGGTGTGTGTCTGTAGTGTGTGTGCGTGGGTGGGTGTCAACAACTGGTCTGTTCAGAATCACGCTGAATTTTCCAAGAAGTGGCAGCGCCCTTTGCAAGCTGCCGTCTTGCCTCGTCAAGTATCGCAAAAAAAAAAAAAAAAAATACCGAAAACACGCAGCGGAGCCACAGCAAGCCGCGCCCGCCCGCTCACTGTTCCGCTGTTACTTTTGTTAATCAAATATCTCTCTGCTGCAGCGCGATCTGAAGCAGCAGGGCTCTCTGCCTTACCGGACTGTGTTCCGGATGCTGCCATCTCTGCTCCTCCTCGCCGCTGTGCCAGCGCGAGATCACACTTCCTAATTCCTGCCGGCTGACTCAGGTCAGGCGGGCTGGACTCCAGAGAACTGCAGCCCCATCCAGAGGTGGAGCCAGGGCTCTGCTCAAATACACCAGAAAATGACTGCTGCCAAGTTCGGTTATTTCGCGATTCGGTTCACAATGTGAAACTCTATGTATATATGTATTATATTCAGGCATATAATACATATAATTCATGGATCCCTTTTTTTTCTGCTTACACGAGTTACAAATCCTTTTTTCACGCACAAATCTTTTGAGACTATTTTCACTCCATAGGGTTTTAACATTTATTCAGGATTTAATTAGAGATTATCTGAGATACATTGAAAAAAAGGACATTTCTGAGCTACTACAAAAGTTTAAAAAAAAAACATATATTGAAAAAAAATTTTTTTTTAGATTAATCTCTAGACAAAACTTGGAAATTGCTGAAATTCAAAATGCCAGAATTTGCGACTTTTAGAAACATTTGAGGTTTAAAAGTCCAACATCTTCTGAGTTCCAAACTTTTACTAGGAGATCTCAGATTAATTTCAAAATTGTTGTTTTCTTCTCACGAATTTTGGACTTGCGACCTGTCCAGGGTGACTCTGCCTCTCGCCCGAAACGATAGCTGGAAATAGGCACCAGCAACCCTCCCGACCCCAGTAAGGGACAAGGGTGTAGGAAAATGGATGGATGGATGGAAATTTTGGACTTTCAAACTCAGAAATATCCTTGTTTTTTTTAATAGAAAATTTCTGGGATTTTTTTTCCCCCCTTCCATCAAAAATGACCCTAATATACCATCATAGAAATGTGAGACCATATATATTTGTTATGAATAAAAATGTTTTTTTTATTTAAATGCTTGTAATAATTTAGAAATTAAGTCAAATCGTATTTTGAGTAAGTTATATATTCAAATGACTTAGATGGGCATTTATTGGATATCAGTCATGGAGATACGGAATCGAAATGGTATCAAAAATCAGATTGTGATTTAGAGAAACATCGTATCACCTAAACAAATATATCACATTAGAGAAACAAATGGAGATTTTTCTGAATATATGGTATATGGACATGTTTTTAAATAGATAAATCTGTATTTAAAGCAAAGTTTTTCATTAGTCTTATTTAATATCAACATAAATTTTCTAAGAAATCAAAGTTTGGGTTTTTATCAGCTGTTGGCCATAATCATCAAAATGAGCAGCAATAAACAATATGCATTACTCTGCACAACAAGTATATTCTGAGAATTTTTTTGTATTTTTATGTTTTGCATATTCTCATCTTTGGAAAGTATTTTAAAAGTAAACGACTCAAAAACACATCCGTGTCACTGAAACAGTTTAATGTTGCCTCGTTCCTCAGTTTTAAACTGAAATCACTGGAAGAGCTCTTCATTTGGATGAAGTTGCACCAAGAGTTGTGTTTTTCTCCAACATTTCCTCGATGTCTTAACACGGGGGAAACCTAAAAGCTGCACACACTTTTAAAACGGCATCAGTATAAAACAAGTACTTTAAACACAATCAATATTCACATGTGGGAAATATTTCCTAGAGCGATGAGCGGATAAAACATTGAATTTTTACACGAATGAGTAAGAAACAACCCACATTCATTCAGTCCTATTATGATGAGAAAACGCTCCCTTTCGTTCGACGCAGCACGTTTCATTCAAGCACTCGTAAAACACACAGCTGTACAGCGGCACGGAAACAAAGCGTACAATAAAAAGGTCTCATTTAAAAACAGCAATTACAAAATTAGGAGACATCATCTAAAAAAATACACTTTAAAAACACATTGAAACTAGAAATATCTAGACTTCCCGATGCCGAGCAGTGGCTTAAGTTAAACTTTGAGGGTTTTCTAAAAGGACTGGAGTTTGTGTGCCCCGGTTCCGGATCCTCACAGTCCGGGCATGATGTAGGCGATGTTGTCCAAAGTGTTTGACTGACAGGGGAAAAAAAAAAGAAGAAAAGATTTTAGGAAGCAGAAAATTTATGGCAACGCTAATTCTCAAGGAGCAAAATTGGACAGTAACTAGTTACATTTACTTGAGTAACTTTTTTTACTCAAGCGCTTGTTGACCCACTCTTCTTTCCAGAATTGCTTTAATTCAGACACACTTTAAATTCAGGTTTAGGCTAGACTTTGACTTTGACGCTGGGTTTTTCAGCCAGCTGGACGTTTTTCTTCAGGATTTTATTCAGACGAAAAGCAGAATTTCTCCTGAAAGGTTGGATAAGTTTTCTTCTTTTGAGTCACATCTTTAAGATATAATTTTTTTTCTATTTCTTAGAAATTATGACATATTTTCTGAATAATTGTTCTCACTATGCATGTTTTTCTTCTCATAGACTAAATCATGTACAGAACCCTCCATATTACAAGTGGAAGACTTTCTAATATCCAAAATAAATCAACCAAAACAAATAAAAACCACACACAACAAAATCGTAAATGAAAGGGATTATGACGCCTCTGACCAAATTGCCCTTCAAAAAATATTTATCATCAAAATGGAAATTATAGAACTCATTTTAACTTGTGTGATTAATTGCTTATTACCGATACGATACACATATCGCTGCTTTGATTATCAGTCAATACCAAGCGTGACCCTCGCGGCTGGATAGAAATACTGGAGCGGACTAAGTGGCGGCGCGGAGTGTTTCTATCATAGATTTTAGATTAAGGCTGATATAATCCTATTCTCGCTCTTCGGTTGATATCAGACCGATTCCCGATATTGGATCAGGACACCCCTAAAATCATCTAATTATCACGTGAATTTAAATTCATCCTTACCAGGACGTTTCGAGGGCATCCGTTTAGCTGCGGTATCTGCGCTGTGAGGCACGTCAACGGGCCGAGGGCACACAGGATGGAGTCCAGCAGAACGGACAAACTCCCAGACACGGCCACCATCCCCTGAAAGCAACACACCATCACTCACGGGCTTCGTCCACTTCCAATCGTACGCTTAGAGTTTTCTTCTACGTTCAACCATTTGTGACGCGGAAGCTCACTTCTGTTTCTTGCAGCCGGTGGCCGATGAGCGACAGGGATTCCCCCAGCAACTGGAGGTGAGCCGCCGCATCGATCGGGTCGACGTCTGGCACCCGGGCCGGGGACAGCGACATGGTGCCGGGCGCTCTGGTCGGCGACACCAACCCCGCCGCCGTTCCCACAACTGACGGCGAAAACCACAACTTAGACACCAAAGCACACAGCAAGGAGCAATAAAGAAATGCATTTCCTGCATAAATGTAGCAAGAATGCTACATTTATGCTGAAAATGCTAAAGAGCTGTTGAGTGAAAAGAAAACTGAAAAAAAAAAAAAAAAAAGAACAAATAGGTAAATATTCCAAAATTAGAAAAGTTGGAAATGGCAGAAGTGAAAGCTGGGTGAAAGAGCCGAGTCGGCTACAGGACGTCCGCAGGTTTCACCAACACAAGTCAAGACTTTCTGAGACCATTAAGAATGAAATTTAAGCCAGAAATGTATAAATGATAACTACGTTTATATAGCAGCCAACCGCTGGTGGTAAAGTTGCACTTTAGCCATGATAGACGCAATAAAGCTACCTAGCTAGTAAGGGTGTATTAGCAGCTAGTTAGTGGTAGCCACAACCTCCTCGAGTCACAGAAAGGAATGATCATTACAGACAGAAAAGTCCCATGAGAAAAAAAATAATAATAACACGAGATAAAATAGTTCAGCTACGACTAAATTTAAGACTTGTGATGATGTATTTAAGGCCAAGTTGCATGAATTTAAGAAATTTTAAGACCTTAACTTTAGATGAATGAATTTAAGAGTTTTTAAGGATGCGCTGACATTTTGTTTTACCATTTGAACAGTTAAAGTACAACAGAAGCTACAGAACATTCAATAGCACCCCCCGTCCTCCAGGTACCTTTGGTTTTGCTGTCGCTAGAGGATTTCTGCTTCACAGTGGTGGCCTCGGCTTTGTTCTGTTTGTGCTGCAGATACTGAGCCTTCTGCCTCCACACCTGAGATGAAAGCAGGACCGGTAACCAGTCTGTCGTCAAAATGTTCCCACATTCAGTTTTCACTCCTCCAAAGCCCATTTTAAAAAACATTTATTTATGGGGTCTGAATGAAACTAAACCAAACCATAAATTGAATTAATTAGTTAATTAATATTCATCCAGACCTGAAATGTGCTTCGGTTTGCCTCATAATGCGTTCAAAAACTCACTAGTTTGTCTTTCTCGGGCATTGCCTTCCACACTTCTGCCAGCTTCTTGCTCAGCTCTCCGAAATCTGCAGATCGCACACACACACACACACACACCCCCACACACACACACCCACAGCGTTGCTATGAGAGCTTCCAGGTCAACGTGAAGGACTGACGTCCATTTACCCACCTAAACCTGGATGCTCTGCGTTTATGTTCACCCTGTACTCTTTACAAAACACCTGATACGCCGTTGTCGTCTTCTTCTTGGTCTACAAGAACAAGTAAAACAAAAAAAAGGACCCAATGAGAGGACAGGAAGTAGAAAAAAATCCCCCACAAGAAATAAAAACTGAATCGAAACCTTTTCTTTGTCCTTCTCGTGTTTGTCTCTGTCTTTCTCCTCTTTCTTCTTCTTCTTCTCCGCCGTTCCGTCGTGGCCCTGGTGGTGGGGAGCGACGGGTTTGCTCATGGCGTACATCGGCCCGACGGCACTATGGCTGACGGTGGGATGGGAGTGACTGTGGCTTCGTGACGATTCTGGGGGAAAAAGGCATAGCAGGGTTTTAGACGGAGCACATCTCACACTATTTATTTATTTATTTTGTTGCTTTTGGTCAGCCGTGAGGCTCGACCGGTTATCATGCGTTACCATAGCAAACGGTAACCAGGGCAGCTGCGGAATGGAGGCATTCCAGCAGGAGAAAAATGGGCGACAATCACAAAAACAGAGAGGGTGAACTCGCCTCCAAAGCTTTTGCTATGCTTCTTGTCCTTCCCACTTTTGTCCTTGTCTCTGTCCTTCTCCTTGTCTTTCTTCTTCTTGCTCTTCTTGCTCTTCTTCTTCTTCTTGGACATGTGCGTATACGAGTCGTCTATGATCAGCTCCCCGGCCTCCAGCTCCCCACCGGATGAAGAGCTGTCGTCTCCCGCGCCTCCTCCGTAATGACCTGAGAGGAATCAGCATTTAGAAGGAAACTAACGCTGAACATGGCAGTGACTAAATAATGCGGATTCGATTAAATACCACATCTGGGACGCACCGATCTGCTTTTCTCACCACCGATACTGATACCCGATATCTGAGGTTTGGCATCAGCCGATTCCGATGCGATACAGAAAATTTGCACTGAACTGACTTGAAACGTTTCTTTTTATAAACACTGACATAAATGTACCGAGTTACACATTTATTTGATGTCTCTGCACCAGATCATGTAAAATACACAATAACAAAAAAAAAAACAATGTTGACTATTTTGGTGAAGCATAAAAAAAAAACCAACAACATGAAATCTTCTTCAAATTGTTCAGAAAGTGTGATCAGGAATTCTAAATATAAGGTAAAATAAATAATAAAGCACAGATTTAGCCTGAATAGCAAAGAGGAAAGTGTCTGGAGATTCGATTTGGATTTTTTGGGTCGTGATTTGATAGAGAAACTATTTTTCTATTGAAATTGTCTAGATGCTCTTAAAATGATGTGCCTGAAAAGAGGAAACTAATAAAACATTTCAACCGATTCTATAAGGTTCTATACTGCAACAGGAGCAGCAAAGACTCAAACGTATTTTAAAATTGATTCTCGAGCATTTTGAATCGAATCAGAATTAGGAATTGTGATTCTTTATAGAATAGATTTTTTTTTTGCGCCTCCATCCTATGGAGCTACCCAGGTATCAGGCTATTTTTTTTTTTTTTTACCTTCCACCTCCACCTCCTTCCCCACCACGGGCAGCGGCTCTCTGCTCTGCGCCGCCTTCTTCTTCTTCGGCGACTTGGACGGCTGTGTCCGGTCTCTGTCCCTCTCCTTCTTCCCGCTGACCTTGGACGGGTGCGGCGTCACCGGGAAGCTCTCGGGCTCCTCCTTCTCCGGCGACATGATGAGCTTCATTTTCAGGCCGTCGGCCTCGCGCAGCGTCAGCGGCTCCTCTTTGGGGGCGCCGCCGTGGAACAGGGACGACTTGGAGGAGGACGAGGAGGAGGAAGAGGAGTGCTTCTTGAACGACGACAGAGACGCGGGGCGGGAGTGCGAGGAGGAGTGGCTCCCTTTGCTTCCGCCGCCGCTGCCCTCGCGCTTGCGTTCCTTGGAGGAATGCGAGGAGAAAGTCGGGTAGGAGGGTTTCTTGTGCAGGTGGGGGCTGGGGTCGGAGCCCGTCGCCATGGGGGAGGTGATGGCCTGTAGGAGGCCCATCGCCGTGTCCGCCGGGTGCGACGACGATGGGGAGGAAAGAGGCGGAGAGCGCTCCACTGACTTATGCTTCTTCTTATGAGGAGGCGGGCCTACACCGTCGTGATCTGACAGAGACGACATCACAGTTGTTATTTACAGCACAATCAAGTAACTATGGTAACTTCAGTAAAAAAAAAAAAAAAAGCTACTTCTTATCAAATATGACCTTAAAAGAAATTTGACTTTTTAATTTGAACCCCTTGAAATTGGGCCTCTGTCTCTTTAAGAAGCTCCTGCTCTTTCTGAAGCTCCTCCTTCAGGAAGTCGTCACTACATGGCGACTCTTTCAACCCTTTAACAAAGTTTTTACCAGCGTTGGACCAAGATATAGCTCCTAGAAGAAGATCGGAAACAGCAGGAGGATCTTCATCCTGGAAGGCGGAGCTATGTCCACCCAAATGTTTTGCGTAGCCGTGCGGTTGCCATGGAAGATTAAAGGACTTTTCAGTCAAGGCAACACTCCAGGTGTGTGTTTTTATGAGGGAACGACATCATAACATGACGAAAAGCTCAAAAAAGTTGACTTTATACAACACCACCCCTTTAAAGCACATCATCACCCTGCATTGCAAAAGTATTCACACCTTTGAATTATTTCCAGTTTGTTGCCTTACAAAATCAAAGTTTAATGTCGCTTCGGAGGGAATTTCATAGATAGATATATTAACACAAAATAGGGCATAATTGTGGCGATTGATGACAATCATACAGAGCTTTTCTTTCTTTTTAACCAATAAAAATCTAAAAAGTGTGGCACCCTTCAGACGTTACCATGGTGGTGGCAGTAGCACGCTGTGGGGATGCTTTGGGACGCTGACAGAAGAAAAACTAAACATGGCGTATTTTCCAGGCTATAAGTCACACTTTTTTCTCCCACAGTTTGTCTGATCTTGTGACTTATATAATTTTTTTTTTTAGATGGGGCATGATTTGGCTGATTTGAATTATAGTCCAGAAAATCCTGTAACTTTTAATTATAATTAAGACGACATAGCGGAAATTGTCAACAACCCTAAACGCACAGCCAATGCCACAATCGAAGGGTTTAGATGGTAGTGATCATGTGTTGGAATGGCCCAGTCAAAGTCCTAAATCCCATTAAAGTCTACAGTAAGACATACAAAGTGATGTTCAAATTCATTTTGTATAAGCTTGTATCATTTTACAAATCAAAATGGAAAAAAAAAAGTTATCATTCATCAAAGTTTTAACCTCTCACCTCGGTAATAGTGTTCGTCGCTGTGCTTCTTCTTCTTCTTGTGCAGGTCTCCTCCCAGCATGAAAAGCTCTGAATCCTTATTTGAACAACACATTTTACACCCCGTAATCAGCAGTAGCATAAACCTACAGTGCGTAGAGGCAAATCCCTTACCTTTGGGCGTTTCTTGGAGGACTTTCGTACTTCTGCAGCGATCTCTTCTTCCTCTCGTAACAGATCCTTGTAGGATCTCCTCTTCTCTCTCTGACTGCGCCCAGCAACGAGGCCGCCGTCCGCCCCCATCTCTAAAATATGACATTTGTCAAAAAACATTTCCTCATCATTGCTGAAGCCATTCTCCCACAGCATGATGCTGTCATTGTCTGAAATACAACGTGGAATGACGCAACCCATCATTTACTTACCCTTTAACTCCTCATATGCCATGGCTTCCTCTTGGTCAGCTCTTCTTCTTCTTGTTTGGGGATGTAGGGAGCCCTGAAATTAGCATAAGGACCTTCCAAAAACAAACAAACAAAAAGCATGGAACCTAAAGTCAACTTAAAGAGCAAGTGAGACCCGCTCAGAGTGGAAAAGGTTCTGTCATTACCTTGCGTGAATTCTAGGCAAACTCCAAGCAGGAAGATCAAGAAAGAGACTCGAAAAATGTTAGCATTGGGATTGTGAATGAAAAGTCCGTCATTTATTAAGCCGGTAGCACACTAAGAGCTAAACTAACTCCCGCCTCCTTTCGTTAAAGATACACAAACACACCCCCTTCCTTTTCACTTAGACTCTCCACGGCCAGCACATTCCGGTCTTGCGTCTCTGTACGCCAGTTTGCAGCCAACCGACCGGTGAAGGCGACTCAGGAAACACCGAGGCTTTGCCTGAAAGCTAGGCCGTGCTCGCTGGAAAGTGGACTACAAAACGCGGCGGACATGCATTCGCCCCTTTTCTACTTTTATCATCTATCGCTCAGTAACAGAAGTTTATCACAAGCACTGAAACGTGAGCACGCCCCGCGTTTGTTCAGTTTTACTACCTCAACGGAGACCTCCAATTTACGCGGGTCCGTTCGCCATCTTTATTGTCGGCAAAACAATTCGTCTGAAGGAGGCGTGGCTTTTTACTGACGCAGCCAATGAGCGTGGGAGAAATGTGACCGTTTCACGTTCACATCCGCTCATGTTCCGTTGCTACTTTCTGACAGTAATGAATGAAGCCGTAGTGTTTTCGTTTATTACCCAAGCAACAGAAGATTCTCATATGAATATTAGTTTGAATAAAGCTGTCAAAGATGGAAACAAGCAACCATAGGCAGCGTACTGTTTTATTGGTTCATACTGAATTTCAAATATTTTTTACAACACAGAGTCAACAAAGAGTCATTATGCACAGTTTAAAAAAAAGAAATAAGGCAATAAAACAAAGACACTTCGACAAGAAAATAAAAGATACACCAGTTAAACTGTCAGCCCATTGTGTTCTGTAATTATCACAGTATATTTAATGAGTAGAAGGCAAAAAGAGAACATGTAAATCAGTCCACACAGTACAGTCATAGTTCTACCAGACTTTAACAGCTACTTCAACCCTCTTCAGTGAAGTAGCTGTTATCGAGAGAAGATTCAGTTACTCTTTTGAAGAGCCTAGCGCTGAAATTTAGAAATGTTGGTCGTCTTCAGAAAATCTTACTTAAGGTTACAGCAAGCATCATCCCAGAAATAGACACGGAGACTGAGCATGTTAGTAAGGCTAACCGCATTAACTACTAGCGTAGGACGTGAAAACGGCTTAAAACGTCGTCTTTTTTAAACAACAGCAGCTTCCTGTTTAACTGCGGCGCTGAATGACATCACTGCTCCCTCCATCTCTTTCCCACAGAGATCTGATGTTGGCTCTGGTTCTAACAGAACTGCATAATGAGTGACTTCATGATATTCCTGTCCATAGTTACAGTAAATGTATGAATAATTTAATAATTTTAAATGAATAATTTAATTAAATCTGGCATTTAATTAAATATTTGTTTTCCTCATTCAAACACAACGTTGGAAACAGTTGCTATTTATACTAATCGCAGATTCTTCAGGGGAGAAAAAAAATACGTTTCTGAAAGATATTTCATGGAAAACTTTTGACATACATTTTGAAATGTACTTAAAAAAAGTGAGTTATCACATATGCAGAAGAAACTTTAGGCTGTATTCAGTGTTTTTTTTTTTTACTTTACAATAAACATTTTATGAGGACAGATCATTTTAATTTATTCAAGACTTGTAATAAATATAGTACTAGACAGTTATAGATATTGTAATGGTAGGCCAGAGCTTTGAAAAAAATCTGACGTGTGTATCTCTTAATACTTATCAATATTGTACCCATAATATCAATGGATTTGTATTAAGTGAGCAACTTGACAAAACCCATTTAGAAAACTTCATAAGATACATTGTTGTTAAAGCTTTTTTTGTTGTTGTCTTGATAAAAAATAAACAGCTGATGTCCGCAGCAATCCCTTCAATAAATACCGACAGCCAATCCCAGTGCGACGGTTGGATCTGTGGCCTCGTGGGCCAACACAGACAATCTGAGGCTCTGCATGTTTAAAAAGGAGTTGCATGTCGGCTCAGTGTGCAGTTAATCTTCTACCTAGCATCCAGGTTCTGCTTCTGTAGACTAAGCGACGTGAAACTGGCCAGTAGATCAGTCACTTCGTCCACCTGAGAGAGAAAACAGAAACGTAAACCCATTTAAAAGTTGAATTATGAACAGAGTTAATGTCTATGTAACTCACCTGCTGTCTGGTGCGCGTGTGCTGCAGCTGTGTTGAAATGTGCTCTAGTCTTTCCTTCGCTTCACTTTGGCCCATTAGGTTCAGGTACTCTCTGAGCATCTGGATAATCTGCAGGGGGGGGAAACGGCAGGTGAAACCGCATCGGTCGCTATCGGCGACACGTGATGCCAGTGAGCGAGCCGAGCCGAGGCTCCAAGCTGAGTCAGTACCTGGGTGACTTCCCCTCGGAGCGTCTCCAAGCTGCGCGATTCTCCTTCCTGCAAAATGTTGAGCTTGGAGCGCGCCAGGTGCAGCGGGGTCCGGCCTGCGCGGTCGAGGGCGTCCACACGAGCTCCTAAAGGGAAATGACAAAAAAAAAAAAAAAAAAGACTTTCTAATTTTAGGCATAAAAAGAATTTGATCAACTTACTTTGAAAATCCACCTAAAGTCTGACAAACATTTTACATCATTTTAGCAGGATGAGATCACATGAGTTTAGAACGAGCTTGAGCAAAACTTAACAGTATTATGTGTTGCTATTTTACAGCTCAATCAAGCTACTGTGGTAACTTCAGTGAGCTCAGCAGATGCGCAGTTCCACCAGGCGTTTGCTAATTCCTGCGGACTAGTCTGAAGGAGCTGAGCGGAGGAGGACTACTCTGGGACGCGGAAGCTCGGAAACTGGAGGAGGAGCTTAATCACGGAAGGCGGGGCGTTAAAGGAGTTCTCAAGCAGGCATGAAAATAAAAAATAAATCAAGGCAACATTCCAGGTATGGTTTTGATGAGGGAATAACAAGAAAAAATTATTTTACATAACACTCAGCTATTGTATTTAATGCCTAAGCCTTATCAGGCAGATGTTCATTCTTTAGTACTAACTTTGTTAATAATTGCCTATGGTATTTATAAATTGTTCATCGTAGCCAAACGCTTTGTTGCACAACAGTAAGCAGTAAAAATAACAAAGTAAAAACTCAAGCATGTACGTTTTCTCCAAAAAGTCTCACCTGATCTCAGCAGAGTGGTGATTACAGGCACGTGGTTGGTACAGGCCGCTACAGGGACACACATTAAAATAATAGAACTGAAGCATTGATTTGGGCTTTTATGTGCAAGTTGACCTTTAAGAAAAGCAGCTTAGTAAAAACCAGAGTCAGGCACTTTCAGCCACGGTAGCTCCAGCTTTCACAGGTCAGGAGGGCGGAGTTGGTCTTACCCAGGTGGAGGGGGGTGTTTCCCAGGCTGTCTCTCTGGTTGGGGTCGGCACCATAACTCAACAACAGTTGCACTAAAGCAAGACAAGAATATCTGACATTAAATGTCATGTTCGCCGGTTGGACGGCGTATTAGGATTAATGTAGATAGGGGTAAAAAAAAGAAGAGAACATTTCCACCAAAAAACTCCAAAATTTTGAGATTAATCGCAGAAATTTTCGAGAGAAAAAAATAGGATATTTCTGAGCTTAAAAACTCAGAAATTTCCTGATTTTTTATAGTAAACTATTGAGACTAATCTCTACATTTATTTTTTGTTTTGTGCAAATTTCTGGCTTTGTAAACTCAGAAGAGCCCAAGTTTTCTTTTTTAGAACATTTCTAAGATTTATTGAGAAAAAACAAGTTTTTTTTCTGTGCAAATTTTTGACTTTTTAAAATCAAAAATCTTTTCAAAATCACATATTTCCAAGTTTTTTTCTAGAAGATTTTTTAAATTAATCAAAATTTTTTCTAGCAAATTTTCAACTTTTCAAACTCAAAGACATCCAATAATTTTTTTAGTACATTTTTTGGTAAAAGAAGTTTTCTAGCGAATCTTTAACTTGTCAAACTAAAAACTGTAGATTTTTTTAGTTTGATTAATATCAAAATAAAAATTTGATTAATATCAAAAAAAAATTCTCGCAATTTTTTTACTTTTCTTTTTTGTTTCTAACACATTGTCGTGGTTACCAGATGCCAGTAACGTACCGATGCCGTCGTTGCCATTGCAGGATGAGAAGTGAAGAGCCGTCCGGCCCTTGTCATCTGCAGCACACGGGTCTATGTCATCCTGCAGGAGCTTACGTACTTTAAAAAATAAAATAAAAATACACACAGAAAAAAACAACTTGATCATTTCTTTTGACTCCGAACCTTTGAACCGTCTCACCTCGTCACTCATACCTGTGTCTATGTCGTTGCTGTTGGCAGCTTCCCTCAGTCTTTTAGCAGCTGTGGAAAAAAAATGGACGGAATTATGATTTCACCAACAGCCTATGTTACAATACATAGTGTGATTTATGTAGATATACATGTAAATTATTGCAATAATAAACACCTTTTAAAAAATGTTTTTAATTATTATTTCCAAGTAACATTTAACTTTTTATTATGTATTCTGTACAGATACCGTGCTAATTACTTTTGTCTCCAGTGTAATATTTTTCAGCTTTAATGCTAATATGTAGTGTAAATCTTTGATATGGTCCATGTGGCACTCTGCCCCGGGCGGCAGCGTAATGAGGGGCCAACGATAAAAATGACCAAGTTTTCTGTTACTGATTTGCAGGTGGCTGAAATTCAAAGCATTTAGGTGCCATTTCAATGTTTTTTTTCTATGTATTTAAACATAAATCTATGCTGGTTAAACTTAAACTAAGTAGCTCAACACTCAACACAGATTCTGTGACAATTTAAGATTAAAAAAACTTTTATTCTAAATGGAGACACAAAACATTGGCACTTAAATTATACATTCTATCTTCTTATTGCTAATATTATTCAGTTAGTTCTTTCTTTTTGATTCTGTAAGATTACTATTTTCTGATTTTTTTTTTTTAGCTTTCAAATGAACAAAAAATAATTAGGTTTTTGTCATTTTGCACTAATATTGCCAAGTGACAGCTGAAGAATTGCATGGTTTATGCATTGTTGTCATATGGATACTAAGAATTCTGACTATGAGTTTTTAGCAATCAGGTCCGTTTCGGACTAGACGGCCCCCCTTACCGTAAATGTCTTTTCCGATGGGTCCCAGGCTCCGCACGGCTCGCTGGTGTCTCCTGGCCCTGCTCCCCGCTATCTTCCCCAGCCTGCTCGAATCGGCGGCCGGGTCGAACTCACCTCGCCCCGGCTCCCACAAAAGATGCAGATACCTGAGCTCTTTGTCGTCTCTCGACCCGACTCGGCCCAACACCATTTTGCCTTCCCCTATCCCACTGATCCCGAACCCCACAGATGCTGCTGCCGCTTCTGCGCCCAAGTCCTCCATCCTTTCCGCGGCGCTCCGCGGCTCCGCGCCCGCCGCTTCCCGGGTCTCACCTCCGGCTCCGTATCCTCGCGCGCATTCCCCGTCGGAGATAGCTCGGTCATTTTCCGAAACAACGACAGAGCTCCATCCGTCCATGTTTTTTTTTCTGCTACATAGGTAGCTCGGTTTGTAATAGTGTGTTCTTACAAGTTCTCCCAGCCAACTTTCGGGAGGAAACGCGGCTCTCAGTAGAATTTGAAGGCGGCCATTAACGTACCGTCACTAATACATCTGGGAGGCACTGCATGAATACTCATAGACTCCCTTACAAAAGCAGTCCCGTCATATCTTAAGTTCAACTATTAAAACAAACCCTCCAACCAAGATGTCAGCTATTTTACCATTTACATGTCTTTGCGTCAAAGCAGTTACAGAGACAGCTATTGGACAATGACTAGCTTCAAAGGAATTACAACCAATCAGAGTTCACGATATTTACACGTTACTCTCCACTAGCGTCAGCCCAACAAAGCAGCCAATCAAAAGGTACCAGTGGGGGACCAATCAGCGTCCAATACCCGCTGAAACTATGGTAGCGAGGTAAAAGTCTGTACGTCAACGTCGCCGCCATATTGTGGGTGATACTTTAGTTGAAACTTGTAAATTATTCACTATTCAGTGAAAAGGAAATAATAGGAAAGATTTTGTATTAGAAATTCAGCACAGTTTATTTAGGTTACACAAGAGTGGCACTGATATTTGGTTCTGTCTGGTACCGTCACACGAGGTGAAAAAGAGAAAAGAAAGGCAGACAAGCTTATTAAAAAGGCTTCAGAGAGGGCAATAACAATTACAATTCCTTTTCATTGTAAAGAAGCACATGTATGGCAACAAAAACGGTAGAATGAAGATAAGAAAGAAAAAATACAAATATAAAATACAAAACTCAATGTTAGTCAAAAGCAGAAGGAAAGAAATGATGACATTAAAAGTAGGTCATATCTTTTTAAATTATATTTTATGTATAATTTGGAGGAAAAACTATTGATTAATGTGAAGGATGTGGGGAGAAAGAAAATGTAGAACATGAATTGTAAAACATGTGAGCCTGAACGGGAGAGATTAAGAAAAATAGAGGGAAGGACAGGACAAGAATGGAGTCTTAAATGAATATTGGGAAGATAATGGATATTTAGAGATTAAGGAAAGCATTATTTATCTAAAAAATAGAATTCAATGAAAAATAGAATATAATCGATTTAGTGTTGCTACGCACTCATATACAGTAGGCGGCGGTATGCACCTGAAGGTTGCTTGTGAATTGCAGCCCTTAATATTTTAAAACTAAACTAAAAAATATATTGTAACTGGCTTTTTGTAAAGGTGATTCTGCCTCTCGCTGACTGGTTGTCAATAATGAAAAAGCATTATTTACCATCTTATGCAGGTTTTGAACCCAGGTAAAACATGACTAAAGCAACATTCGTGAAACTCAATGGTATAAAACTAATATTTCAACATAATAACTGATCTTTCAAGTAACAAGTAACATCTTCCAGTGACCAGCGATAACTTTGCAACCAGCAAGTTATGACAGAAAAAAATGGAATGGAAAACTAGTTTTGTTTTAGTCTAAAATTCCTTAAAATTAAGAAAAAAATGTTTAGAGTTGGAAAATTGGATAGATTTTTGGTAAAAATCTATATGATGGCAGTAAAGATAAATTTCACTAGCATAAGAATAAAATATTTGATCTTCCTGAGAAAATGACAAAAGTACAACGGCATTTTCCAGCCACCGTACAAAACATTATTTTGTGGGTAATAATACAATCAGAGGTCAAGGACGCTCCAGCTGATGCCGGTGGTTTGGAAAAGCGGGGTTTGCTTCCGTCGACGTTCCGGTGGTGACTTGCTCGGCTGGCGCCTGGTGAACGCTGCGCCTCACCGCGCGATGCATGACGCCCTACCGAGACAAATATCCCTCCTGACAAGACAGCGGTGGCTTACGGTGCGTGAGAGCTGAGCGGAAACAGTTCTCTGAAAAGCAGGAGGAGACACAGACAAAGGTGAGGAACTTATAAAGAGGATTGAAGAAAGGAAAAAAAACACAGTCACACTTGAGCTGAGCAGCTTGCCTTTGGAAGGTGTGGTTCCAAAATCTTAATTGAAACTCAGGATTTTTTTTTCTTGTTTTTTCTAGAACATCTTGGTGTTTTCTAGAAAATGTCTGAAATTAATCTATCATTTTCTGAGTTTTTTGGTAGAAGTTTACTCCCTCCACCCCCTTCAACAATGGCCCCGCTATGCCGTCATAGTCTCTTAAGTTCAAATTTTTTTTTGTGAACCTACTCTTACATTAAATTGTATTAAACTGAATGCCCACAAGCACATGAAGAAACAAAACATGCTCTGCTTGTTCATCATTTAAGTCTTGAAATATGTGCATATCTTTTATTGTTCCTGTTTTTCTTGTCTTCCAGATTACCACTTAAAAATTTTTAAGAACTCAACAAATTTTTGTTCTGGGCAGTACATATTTCCAGACAAGTTTTTTTTTTTTTTCCAAATTTGTAAAATTTGTAAAATTTCTACAAATTTGTGCAAAATTTTGTCTTAATTACTTATGAGTGTCTTGTTCTTTCAGTAAATGGCTTTTTTTTAGTCCACTTAACAATTAATCGGTTACTAAATTAGTTGAATTCAATAATCGATTAATCACCATTAATCCGATTAATCATTTCAACCCAAGGAGGATGAGAACCAAAGTAGTCCAAATATCACTTGTAAAAGATGTCCCTAATTTTTGGTGCTTGGTGATGAACCAATCCTTAGAACAGGAACCTATTCCCACCTAGCGATATCATCTATGACATGTCTACACGTGTGCGATAAACAATAGTCACCTCACTGTTGCTGACTTGGCAGTTCTGTTGCTACATTCAGCGACTTTTTGCGGCAAACAAATCTGTTTCGGCTTTTGAAAGATCGGCTATCGTCCGGAAAGCTACGATCAGCTACAACGTTTTCATTTAACTAAACAGTTTGAACGTTGATTTTGATCACACCAGGAGAAGTTAGGGGTAAATCACATGGTCTGTATAAGGAACAGATCTACCTGTGCTGAACGCCCTCAGGTCAGAATGGACACAGTGTTCCAGGAAGCGCCGCAGCGGCTGGATGTGAGACAGCGGAGTGTCCCACTCTGTGAGGAAGTCCTCGACCATGTGATGAATCGCCTTCGGCCTCGGCAAAGGCCAGCCATGGGTACGCGTCTTCATGTCTTGCTCTGTAAAAGAGGCAAAAACGAATAAATAAGTAAAACCCAAATTCCTGAACTACAGTGCCTCGTCACGACGGCAGCATCCATACCCGTAGGGAGGGAGTCGTAGTAGTACAAAACAGGGTGGAGGAAGTTGGACTTCCAAGCCTGGGTCCAATCGGTTTCTGACCTGCCGAGCCCCAGGTAGTCTATCTTCCTCTTCCCGTACTGCATGATCAGAACTATCAGTCCCTGACTGGACACGTCATGGCCGGAGAGAGAGGAGAACCGGGGCAGGGCCTGCAGCAGAAACTCTTCCACGTACTCACAGTGGGAGCTGAAAGGCGAGGAAACAAGGCGACACGTGCGATCAATGCAGGAAGGAATCACGCTAAACATATGCGATACGCTTTTGTCTGAAAAATAAAGAACATTTAAAACAGGAACTTCTGTAGCATGCAGTGCTGTAACTCATGATTATTTTAGTTATTGATTTATGAAACAATGGCCTATGTCATTTTTTTTAACCAAAAGATGATTTAGGCCAAAGAAAACAAACAAAAAACACTTAGGCCATTGTGTTAGGAAGGTGACATTAATCTGTCGATTTTTCTGAAGATTAATCGTTTAATCGGATAAAAACTGTCACATTTGGTAGATTTTTCGTTTAACCTTTTTTCCAATCTTAGAAATATATTAAAATGTGTAAATAAATAACTCAATTCCCTTTGTACATAAGCAAATAAATACTTTGTTGCTTAAAATGCAACAGCAGTTTTCCGCAAGTGAATATGTGACAAGTAGAAAGTTTAGAGCAGAGCTGTTGATTAAATTTTGGATTAACTGATTAATAATTAGGTAGCAAAAGGTTCTTAGTAAGAGAATTTTAGTTTATTATTATTATTTTATTATTTTTACACATTTTCAAACCTGGTGAAACTAAAACTGTCACTTGAGGAGTTCTGGGTGAAACATATTTACAGACGAATATGGGTTTTTTTTCATCTTAAATGTAAAATATATAAACTCTTTGTACAGTTTTGGCTTAATTACTTCTCTGAGTTTGGTTCTTCTTTCCGCCAATGGACATTTTTAGAGTCTGTATACTTAAATTAGCGATAGATCGGTTATTAAATTTGTTTCTGATTATTTCAGTAATTGATTAATCAGATTCATCGTTTCAACCCAAGTAGCATGAATAATGAGGTACAAGCTAAAGCATCCATAAACTCATGAAACTGTTTTCAAGTCATTTGTTTATTCTGACATCTTCTTCCATGTTTGCAGTGTCCGCTTTCTGGATGACCTGCAAAATGGCCGCCGAGTAAACAACACAGTTTCCCACAGTTCCAAATCTCATCACAGTATATCAGAAAAGCGTCTCCTCACCCTCGGAGAAGAATAACATCCCCGAGCGTCTCAAACATCTGGTACGGTCCAGAGGCCTCCCCGACCCGCTTCAGGATCCAGGACATCAGCTGCGTCATCTTAAGTCTGGTCGATGGCCACGTGTTGCCGTGGTGACGATATTCCAGCACACGGTGAACGGCTCGGGCTGAGGCAGAGAGGTCAAGCGGCTTGTTTGAACATTTAAATGACGCAAAGGGACAGAACCTGTTGCAGCCGGGCGTTACGCTTCTACAACTTGGAATAAACAATCTGAACTGGGCATTTGTCGTATCGTTTATCATTTATCATTTATTGCAAGAAATTTCTTATCCTGATAAGGTTTCGATTCATCGTTGTTAACAATAAACTCCAATTAATGATTTTTGTCATTAAATCACAATAGTGCCACAAATTGTTCTGGTAAAATGTTTCTCGACTGTTTTCTGACCTGTGTAACGGAATCCGTGGACGAAGCCCCCAGCGGAGGATCGGTAGTCTCTGGAGTGAGAGGCGGTTCCCAACAGGAACAAACTGGGGGTGTTCTTCCCCTCGTACCATGCTGTCACGCCCGGCAGTCTCCCTTTCGCATTTTCGCTCGGCGGCGGCCGTGCAGAGCTAAGCAGAAGAAATTTTTAGGAATGAATCGACGGGTACTCCGGGAAGGCCGGTTCTCCTTCATTACCTGTCGAAAACGCTGAAGTTGAACCTGAAGCCGAGACAGCGGATCACCCGGTCGTAGGGTTTGCGCAGGGAAAAGTTGTCAATGTGGTCCGGTAGCCCGTCTCGAGGTTCGTCAGAACCTTTTCCCTCGTCATCGTTCTGCTTGTACTGCCTTAAGTTTAGATAGAGCTTGTCCCTTGTCTCTGGATTCTTTGATCCTGACCGCTTCCTACCCCTTTCCTCCTGTTTGGTGATGATTATGTCCTCCAAGCGAGCCTCTGCCAGCCCGTCAAGGGACTTCAACTGGTATGTGTCCAATACCTCGTTATTAACAGCCCTGGAAAGAATAAGCAAAGCAAAAGTATGTTTTTTTCCCCCAGACATGTAAAAAACCCAATAGTAAATCGTTCTTTTATCGTTGTCACCACGGTGCCACAAAGTACCGCGATAAAACTGTAAGTCCACATCGCCTTAAATCTGAGCCGATTCATCGACGCAGCCCTACTTTTCCTTGTTTGCACCGTTCTTTACCGGAGATCGCCAACGTAATGCGTCTGCCAGGCCAGGCGGACGGTGCTGGAGCTGAGCATGTGCACCCGGCTCGCTCGCCCTAAGATGCTCTGAGCAGTTTCGAAGGCGGAGTTTCCTTTCCCCAGAATCAGCACGGCCTGGTCCTTGTAGTCGTCAGGGTCAGTGGAGATGGACTCGTAGCCCTCGGCCAGGTGCGACCCGGCAAACTCCACCTCCTGAGGAACCCACAGGCCCGTGGCGACCAGGAGGACGCTGGAGTGGAAATGCACGGCTTTAGGGTTTTCATTTGAGAAGAAAATTGAGTCCCAGTATCGCTATTTTTATAAAATACATTCCCTACGTGTTGGCTTTCCATTAGCATATGAGAATGTTCAATTCCTCTTTTTCGTATAAATTACCTGCATGAGTAATCTGCTGCGCGTTGATCGGTGAGGACGTAGCTCCTTCCTGTGGCCGACCGCACCGACCTGATGCGTCCGACGTCCACGCCGTATTTCACCTTCAACCCCAGCTCCCTCTCAAACTCCGACAGGTAGCGAGGGAAGGCGTCGGCCGGCGGGTAGAACTCCCCGCTCACCCTTTTGAACAGCAGGTCCGGCTTGTCGCTCAGCAGAGAGTTCCAGTCGTGCCGCAGGTTGAACTCTGCGTTGCGTCTTCCTGTGTGGATTTTGTTAATGCTGATCAGCTTCCTGTGCCTGGGATACCTTTAAACATAGAAAACAAGACAGGGAAAACAATATGTGTCATAGAATATGACACATTGTCACGGATTGTTTCAAGGTAAGAGTTCTCATAAGGTCTCCCACTTGTTGAAGAAGCTGCCCGGACCGGAGTTCCTCTCCAAGATGATGTAGTCCCGTTTTGCTTTGGAGAGAAAGAACCCCATCTGCAGGCCAGCAGGTCCGGCTCCCAGCACACAGTAGTGGTAGTGGCTGGTGCCATTGTGGAGGTGATCATTGAAGGAGGTTAGGACATGGCCAAACAGGGCAAAAAGGATGTAACACAGAAGGTTTGCCTCCATAACCTGATGGGACAGGAATTGAGAAAATGTGTGATGGGGGTGAGGTATGATGAAGGATAGGGCTTGAATGCAAAATTTCTATTTAACTGCAGGAAACACAAAAAACTAATTTGTGGACCAATGCAATATTGACAGTGTTAGCAGAATTCACTACATACAGTCATATTCAATAAATTAGAATATGTGTTCTGATAATGCTGGTTTGTCAGGCACAGAGGTGAGCTCCGCTAACCAAAAGGTTTGCTGTGCTGCTAACCTTACAGCAATAATCATAAACATTAGTTCTGCTAGCACTAAAGTGATGCACCAACACAGTATTTAGTGGAACCTAATGCTGAAGCGCTACGATATTAAGCGGGAGCTAATGGTGAGGCGCTAACTTCAATTAAAATTATATCTGCTCTTGAAAGACTTCAGCATCAATTTAACTTTGACATTATAATTTACATGTTCTACTCTGCCCTTGTGTATTGTATTTATGTTTATTACTTGTTCACTAATGTCAGGTGTTTATTTTTGTTCCTTTATGCTTCTTGTTTTAAGCTAGTGGGGGGGAAAAAGAGAGCGAACATCAGGACACGAAACGGAAATGTTGCGTACTCTTCACTTCAAAATAACAGCATGAATATAAACGTGTAACTACTTGAAGAAATCAGTCGATAAAACTTCCAACACACGTTTGACTTTATTCAACTGAAAGTTAACAGAAACAGCCAGATAAATAAAAAGAAAAAGAAAAATGTCTCCATGAAAATATATTTAGGAGAAGTTGAATGTTTTCAAAGCTAGCAAAAGTGCTAGCCGAAAAATTAGCAGAAATGCTAAATCCGGTCAGATTAATAGCGCCGTTTAAAAATAACAAGCACGTTTTTCATTAAGCTCACATATTTTATTTTTTAAAATGTTTTTTATTACTGTGATGTGATATTCCAATCTTAAATCACATGTTTTCATACATTTTATTTAATAATACCTTTATTCTTCTTCTTTTATTATTATTATTATTATTATTATTATTATTATTATTATTATTATGTAATAATAAACAGGAATAATATTATTCATGTTTTTTATTTTCTTCCCTGATTTGTTTGTTGACATTTGCTTCAGTTGAGCCCAACCCTGGTCCTCAAGGCACCCTGACCTGCATCTTTTAGATGTCTCCCGGCATTCAGATGTTTTCACTTCAACAAAACCCTGTTAATCAGCCAACAATTGAAATAATGTGCGCTGAAGCCACGGAATGCGTAAAAAACACGCAGGGCAGCGCTCCTTGAGGATTAGGGTTGGGTAACACCGCCGCAGCCGACGCTATGTCTCCCTGCTGGGGATGCGGAGGCTGCTGTCGTCGCCGCAGCCAGATGCGACGCCGGCGTTTGCGCCACATATCAATCAAAGATGGAGGATCAACGAAAAGTGCGTCACCTTCTACATGAGCCGGAGCCTCTCTCGCCACATCAGATATGGTGAAACTGCAGCGTGTTTGCCATCACGGGGCCTTTTCAAGCGCGCTGAGAGAGCAGCCCTCTGTAAATTTCCACCAGCAGCCGCCTTCCACCCCGGGCCGTGAAAACCGGTGAAAACCAATGAGAGCTGCGCGCTTAAGGGGGCGTGGTCAGAGGAATGCCATAGAAAACAGTGGAGCGCGAGTCATATTTCAAATTCACTTAAAGAGACCTTTAATATAAAGTGTCTGACATGTAACGAGCGAGTTGGAATTCAATAAAAATGACTGTCCAGATTTTATTCCGTCAACACTTCAGATGCTCTCTGTGACATGTTGAATAAATCTTTTGCATTTTGATGGCTGTTAGGCCGTTTCTTCTGATGTTAATTGTGGAGATAAAGGTGAAGGTAATAAAAACACTACACTTGAGAGCTGTAGTGACTAACTATGCTCTAGGTTTCTCTGTCTCATAAAACCCCCCAAAATACATTAGAGTTTGTGACTGTAATGTGACGAAATGTGAATTTTTTGTTTTGTTTTATTACAAAACAACAACAAAAAGCAGACATTAATGTTGAAATCTGAAATTACAAAACTATAGAAAAGTAGAAAAACTTCAACCTCACCCCTAGACAGACTCTACCGAAGCACTTTTGTACATTTGAGCAATACCAGCGACTCCAAACATCCCTCTTTTGAGTTTTGCCTCATCATGTTTCACAGTTTTTGCCAACTTGTATTTAAGTCTGCCTTGTCAAGTTAAGCTGCTGCTGCTTCAGAAACGTGACACAGCACTCACATTTCCTGTCTGACTCAGCAGCTACGAGATCAGGCCGGTATAAAACAGGCTGCAGGGAACCGAGAGGCCAGACTGGAGCCTTCACAAAGAAGAGACAACTGCCGCTTATCCAGGCAGGACAGAGGACTACAGATTACCAAAAGTAAGTATAATCTGTTCAACCGATTGCCGTAGATTTAATGGCGCTTTGAACAAAACTCATAAAAGAGTTTAATGTCATCTGCATAGATGGAGACCCTGAAGAGCACCAGGAAAGGCGACTTGGGTGAAGTCGGCAGGTGCGAACCTTTGAGTTGATTGCTTGACATGATTTTAAAAATGTCGTTTTTCCAGTGTGCAATGAAAAATATATATTTTTTAAAAATCACATTTTGTTTCCCGACTGTCTTCAGCGACTTATCCGAGCAAATCAAAGCCGCCACTAAGGAAAACCACGTCAGAGCTGAAAACACACAGTTGATGCTCAGCTACCAGAAGGGACAGATTACTCTGCAACAATACAAGGTACGGTGCCCATACTCAAAGATTGTTTTTTTTTCCTCCCCACATCATCTTTAATAAGTGTGCATCCCTCCAATGTGCCACGCCAGGTCCTGTTGTGTTCCCTCTACGAGATCTACAAAGCTCTAGAAGAAGAGTTGGACAGGAATTCCTCTCATCCTGCCGTGGCGCCCATTTACTTCCCTCAGGAGCTGGCTCGCTTGGAGTCGCTGGAAAGCGACCTGGAGTATTTTTTTGGCCAGGACTGGGAGAAGAGAGTGATCGTCCCTGCAGCCACGCAAAGATACAAACAGAGGCTGAGAAAGGTAGGTGGAAATGTTCTGTGGTCAGTGGCGGTTCAAGCTTGAACAAGTGCCTCCCTTTGGCCCCCTGTCCGTGTTTATTTTCATAAATCTGAGTATGATAGTTCAGAGCTGAACAGTCTATAAATTGTTGTTTTCATGCTTAGATAACGTTTAGGAGGCACCAGAGTTTCACTAACAGCATGAAGGTTTTGTAAATGTTGAAACTCGAACGGCCTTTTAATTTCCTTGAAACGCAGACCAACCTTAGCATTGTTAGCGGTTTGTGATTTTGTTGTTTCCTAACAGCGCTATGCTAACATTAGCTGCATTTCCATTCACCATAAAATTGCTTGAATTGGAATTAGAAAAGTAAAGTAGCTAAATGGAAACACGTTAGCTTAGATTTAAGCTAACGTTTCAATAAGAACATTTTGATAAGTTTCATATTGAAATTTGCACATTTCACAAAAAGGCAATGGAAACATTTTTTGTCGCATCATGCTTATTTGTAAACAGCAGCAAATAGCTTATTTGTAGCCACTCACGTCCTTGAACGCAGCTAGCTTCACCTGAGCTCGCACGGCAAAGCACAGTTCATAAAAAGTCGTTTGTCGTTTGAAAGAGTTGAATCCATGGCTCTTCTCACCAGCATGATTTTTAAAACTCATCTCAGAAACAAGCTCAATCAAGTACGATTTTAATTGCATCTTCTATTTAATACAACACAACAATTGAAAAACTAGCAGCATTATCATCATTAGCATTATTAACAAAATATCAAAAAAGTTTTGGACGCAATCATGCATATTCAGGGAGTGAATGATGAAACGTTTTTCTTCTTTTCGATTGGTGGCCGAGCCGTTTTTCCAAAATCAAAACCTGCTATTAGCTAAACAAAAACTTAAGCACCATGATTCATTCCGGAAGGATGAATCATGGTGCTTTATTGTCTACTTGTCTATTTTACCAATAGGCAACAAAAAAAAGTTAAAGAAATGTTTTATTTTTATTTTGCAATGTGGCGCCCCCTAATCTGTGCCGCCCTTTGCAGAGAACCACATCAACCAACATTAAGAAACACTAATATCTGCATTCTCAACAAACTGACTTTAGAAACACTTCTTTGGGTCATTTTTCAGATCGGCCAGGAGAACCCTGAGCTGCTCATTGCCCACGCTTACACCCGTTACCTCGGCGACCTGTCAGGGGGTCAGGTGTTGGGGAAGATCACACAGAAATCTCTGGGGCTGAGCAGCAAAGAGGGACTGTCGTTCTTCTCGTTCCCCGGCGTGAGCAGCCCCAACCGCTTCAAGCAGCTGTACAGGAGCCGCATGAACAGCGTGGAGCTGACCGAGGAGGAGAAGGCGGCCGTGCTGGAGGAGGCGGTGGAAGCTTTCGAGCTCAACATCCAGGTGAGGAAACGGATTCCAGGTTAGAGGTCAGCGACCGCCCAGTGAGAGTGCAATAAACTCCCTCCCCGTCGGCCGAAACAGGAACTGAAACTGGATGTTTTCGCAGCAAGCATGTTGAAACTTGGGTGATTTGACCAAAACATGTTTTTTTCTCTCTATTAGGTTTTTGATGACTTGCAGAAAATGCTGAGCATCGCCACAGAAACGGACCAATCACAGAGCAGCGTGGGAGCTGCCAGGTTCACGGCGTCTCCTGTCCTGCAGCTCGCAGTGGGACTGTGTGTTGCTGTGGCAACTGTTGGGGCTGCAATGTATGCCATGTAGAAATTTGGCTTTTATGGTCAACATGCACGTACAGCACTTTACACACTAAATCAAGGGTGTCCAAAGTGTGGCTCGGGGGCCACTTTGGGGCCTTAAAATTATTTTGTTTGGGACAAGTCAAAAGATTTGACCCCCACAAATCTGGATTTTTTTTTCTCTTTTAATAAGGCCCTTTTTATGTTTTGGATCTACAAAGATATACAGATTTTATACAAATTTTGTTCTTTCAGTTTTAATTTAATGCATTTTGTGGCCCCGCTAGTAGTTTAAATTAGCCATTTTTTGCTCCGGGGCAAGAAGTTTAGATCCATTGCACTAAATAATAAATTAAGATGGAAGTCTTTACTTGATTTAAACAGAAGAAACAGAAACTTAGAACTTCTTGCCGTGTACAATATACTTTGCAGAATTTGTGATTGTCTTTCAAACTTGAAATGAATCTTCTAGTAAACACAAACGTTAATGTTTTTTTGGGCGGGTATTTCATGTAATTAATCGACAACACAGTAGTGAATAATTGTGAAATGTAATAAGAAATGATTTATGTTTTTTTTTAAATGAGTTTAGAATAAAAATCTTTAAAAAATTTAAATGGTGCCCGTCCATACCTTTTACTGCACTCATTGACCGAGACCGCTAACGCTAACTGGCTCGACCTCTATTAAATTAAGTCGGTTTTATTAGCAATGGATATTTTGCACTTATTTTACTTTACAATGAAATTCAAGGAGAATGAAGATGCATGAAGACGTTTCCATGGAAATCCTTGTAGACTCTAATTGGATAATTGCCCACAATCAAACAAATCCGTGTAGTTCGGATCGTGTACATACAACTTTTTATTTATTTAAACAGAATCTTCATCTCAACAGCGACATTTTTATTCCATTATCTCGGTACTAAATTTTGATAAATGTCATTTCCAGAATCCATCCTCAATAATCAAAAAACAACGGAGACCAAAAACTATTTACATAGACAAGTAGAACAGGAGAGCAGAGGCTCCTCTACTTGACCCGGTAGAGAACCTTCCTCTGCATGCGGTGCTGCAGCTCCCCCCTCCTCAGCATCAGGTGGAGGACCTTGTAGATGACGTGCTCCGGATACTTCTGCGAAAGCCAGAGATAAGAAAGAGCGGCAGGGATTTGGTCTCGATTTTTGAAAAGACAAAAATACATTCGTTACGCGGTTCTCAAAAGGATTTAGCAATTTCTCTGCAATTTAAAAAAAATTTAAATAAATTCCAGATTGTGTTTTTTTTCCCCCATTCTTAAAAAACAACCAGTTAGCATTTAGATGCTATTCGATGGTTGTGTTGGCGACACCAAGATGCCAACACATCTGCAGTTCTCAAAAAGTAAGTTTCTGAAATCAATTTAAATCCAACTGTTTAACATTAAATTTTTTTTAAATAAATCAATTAAAATTGGAATTTTTCTCAAATTTTTTCCCCATAAAAGATCGTCCCACTGCAGTGAATAAAACAATTTCAGAGCTTTTTACTAGAAAAGCACCGATTTCAAAACTTAGGCCGATACTGATGTTATGGCCAATAACCGATATTTTCAACGTATTGGGAAAAAAAATGACTACCCTGCTGACTTCGTTCCTTCACTTAAACTCCCCACAATCCTTTGCTGCAGCAATATTATGTCACATGACCAAAGAAATCCCACATAACCAGCCTTCCAGAAACAAATGGCATCAAGAAGGTGATAAATATCGGTTGTCAATATTGTCCTTGTTTTGTTTATTGGACCAATATGTTCAAATTAAAAAGATTTAAAAAACCCTGCTGATACTGATATTAGTATCGATATATCGTACATTTCCAATGTTTATAAAAATAAAATTGAATATTGTTTTGTGAGTTTTAGTCATTTAACAGCTTTGTTGTTCAAAAACAACTAATATCAGTCGATAACGACATAAGAGCCGACCTATCGTGCGTCTCAACTTTTTCATAACTCTACTGGCCGTAAATGGCGTTCATGTGTGGCGCTCTGGACTCCGGCTGACCTGTTTGGTGAAGTCCTGGACGATGCTGTGCTCAGACACCTGGGAGCCGATGGCGAA
This sequence comes from Phalloptychus januarius, assembly GCA_902982915.1. Lineage (NCBI taxonomy): Eukaryota > Metazoa > Chordata > Actinopteri > Cyprinodontiformes > Poeciliidae > Phalloptychus > Phalloptychus januarius. Next base: position 3,713,803 of record CADWAE010000476.1, read on the forward strand.
GCGTCTTTTGAGCTGCTTCTCGACGCGGGACAGCATTTCCTGGTCTTCCTGCGAGGTGAATCCCTCCACCCCTGGTTCAAGGGCGAGAAAACGGTTTCAGACAATCGATCTTGGTGAAGAGCGACGGCCGAACGGCGCGAGCGCCCGGCTCCGCGGGCGGGCCTCACCGGAGAGGCTGCCGGACAGCGCCGCGTCCAGCGTGGACACCTGGAAGAGCCTCAGCGCCTCGTCCACTTCTTCTTCTCCTGCCACCGCCTGCAGCTTCATCTTGGCCAGGGACTCGGCGATGCGGACGATGGCCTCCAGCTGCCTGTTGGGTGAAAAAAAACAAAAAAAAAACGGGAGATTGTTCACAACAGATGTAAGAAAAAAAACAAAAAAAAAAAAACAGAATGCGTGACACTAGAAAGGTCACGCACCTGACGGTGATGGGGATGGAGGGCCGCTTGTTGGACTCCCTCTCGTGGTCCCTCGCGCCGCTCCTCATCACCACGTATCGGTTCTTCAGCTTCTCGGCAGCCGCCGCCGACAGCCGCGGGCCGCACTTACTGCCAAACACACGCAGACACCAACGCTTTACGTTCTCCCTGCGGCCAGTGGGGGGGCGTAACTCACTCGGACAGACAGACGCGTAGCAGGGAGCGCTCACTTTCTGGCGTAGGCGATGTACTTCTTGAACGTGGCCAGAGGAATCTCGCCCTCCACGCCTTCCGTCTGCGTCTGGGCGCTCAGGTGGACGTTCATGACGTGGCGAGCCAGAGTCTGTGGTCACAGTCAGAGTGAGAATGATGGCGACGAACGGTCAGAGGTTTAGAAGCGGCTCGGACCGAGTGACAATCATCCAGGTGTATGCGATGACGTGGCGAAACTGTTAGCAAAAATGGCTGTGTCTCCATCGACCGTAGAATTGAGTAAATTGAAATTACGAAAATGAATTTGCTTGACAGAATCACACTAATTTTGCTTTTGCAATACGATCAGGTACTTTTTTTTTTTTGTCAAATCAAAATATATTTATTTCGCCTCACACAAGTCTGTAAAAGGGTTTTACTGCAGGAGAAAATGAAGAAAAAGACGACAGGAAGTGGGAGGAAGATGTTTTTTAACGATGCGTTTCTTATTTAATGGAAACAACAAAATTGCAAAATTTAGTTTTTTTCCCACATTAGCAGAATATTGGCAAAGTTTTGCACAGATTTGCAACGGAAACGCAGCTCCTGACAATCCTTTCTGGGTCAAACTGCTCCCTTTTCCTTGACTTGTGGCTGCCTTTTCACTGACTAGAAGATTCCGCGGATGGGAAATCTGAAAATAAATTTGCTCAATGGAAACAGTAAATTGGAATTTTTCAAAGATCGGCGATCGGGTGGAAAACTGCAGCCGTCGTGCCCCAATAGAGAACTGAACCAAGTTCATTAATTTTCACCAAAGTTGTTGAATCATCATCAAAACCTGCCTTAAAAAGAAAACTAATCTGAGTGAAAACCCAAAGTGACATGGAGTTGGCGGCAGCGCGGCGCTCACCATGTCCCTCTGCTGGTTGTGCTGGTCCTTGATGATGAAGATCATGTCGAAGCGGGACAGGATGGTGGGCATGAAGTCGATGTTGTCCTCGCCCTTCGTGTCGTCCCAGCGGCCAAACACCGAGTTGGCGGCGGCGAGCACCGAGCAGCGCGAGTTCAAGGTGGTGGTGATGCCGGCCTGCGGGGGAGCACAGACGACAGGTTACCACGGCAACCCTCCTCCTCCTCTAAGCGGTGGTTTTTGCTTTTAACCCGCAATCTCTGATAAACACCTTGGCGATGGAGATGGTCTGCTGCTCCATGGCCTCGTGGATCGCCACCCGGTCGTCTTCTCTCATCTGGGAGACGAAAACACAACTTTCACTTTTCCTAAACGCCGGATGTCATAAAAATGACTTCATCTCAGATCTTTGTCCCTGTGAGTCCACTTGCTTTACTAGATTAAACCTGAAATCGTTACGTTGCACTCGGTTCCGCCTAACCTTGTCGAACTCGTCGATGCAGACGACTCCTCCGTCAGCCAGCACCATGGCGCCGCCCTCCATGATGAACCCTCGGGTGGCGGGGTCCCTCAGGACGGAGGCCGTCAGCCCGGCGGCGCTGCTGCCTTTCCCGGACGTGTAAACCTGCCAACAGAGACGCAGAGGCTCAGTCTCTCGCGTCGCTGCTTCGTCCCATGGAGTCCGGTCGCGGCACCGCGGAGACGGCAGCTACCCCGATCGGCGCGCATCTCTCCACGAACTTCAGCAGCTGCGACTTGGCCGTGCCGGGGTCTCCCAGCATCAGCAGGTTGATGTCGCCCCTGCGAGTCAGGCCGTCGGGGAGCCTGGAGGAGACGACACAAGAGACGGTCAAACGCGGACGGAAGGAATGAAGCCGGACCCCCGAGGCAAAGTGGAGGGGAGGGGTCAGGGTTCCCACCTCTTCCTGGAGCCGCCGAACAGCAGGCAGGTGATGGCCTTCTTCAGGTCGTCGCTGCCGTAGATGGATGGAGCCAGGGAGCTCGCCAGGGAGCCGTAGACGCCGGGGGAGGCGGCGAGCGACCGGAGCTGCTCCTCCTCCTGCGGCGACACCGAGCCGGTGGCGCCACGACCTGGAGCGGGCAGAAAATAAAATAAATCCTGGTTACCGAGGGAACTTAGATCACCTAAAGAAAGAGAACAAAAAAAAAAAGAGATGTGGTATGTAGAAATTCATCCAAAGCATTTCTCAAATGTTTTGGGGAGAGAGAGAGATTGTGGGCAATGACGATTTTTTTATTTTATTGCATTGTTGCTAAGTTGGCAACAGTTGGAGAGGGGCCCGTCGCCGGGCTCCAAAGGGAAGAGTGGCTGATGTCCAGACCTTTGCGGCGGTCGATAAGATCGCTTTCTCGCCAAAGTATCGTCCGATTTCCGATGTCCAAAAAAAAAAAAAAAATGACGGAAATCTGGGCCGATTCAATCGATGAGCTCCTATTGAAAATCCTCAACTTTGACTTTTTCAAAACTTACAACCACAGATCTCGGTGCATTTTGTTGAGATTTGTTGCACGTAAAGCCCAGTTTACTGCGACGCTCCTGCATAGGAAATCACACAGGCTGAGGATAAATAAAATAAAATAAAATGTTCTTCCTAAGATTTCTGGGATTTAGCAAATAGAAATTGTTTTTGGCAATTGCAGAAAAGTTTTAGTCTGATTTAACTTCAGACAGTGAAGGGGAAAAAAGTGTTTTTTAGTGTCTTTCATGTTATTACGTGAAATTACTCTTTCCTGAATTAATCAAACACTTTGTTGCAAAACTGTGCCGTTTCAATTCTCAAGGACTTTATAAAGAAATCCAAACTGAAACACGAGCATTTCCAAGGATCTCAAGCATCAATGGGAGCCCTGTACATAGGCCCGAAAGGGACAAAATAAAAAAAAAAGCAAAATAAAATGAAAAATGAATAAATAAACTGTTAAAAAAGCTACAGTATTAAACCTTCTAACCATTTTAATAAGAAATTCATTCTAAAATACATGCAATTTTAAATAGAGAGAAATGTTTGGGAATAACATGAAATGCGTGTAGCTGCTGGTTGTCGTGGCGATGCACTCGCCTGCTCCCTCTGTGTCCATCTGAATGCCGACGACTCGCAGGTAGGACGAGCGAATCCCCACGCCGACGCCCCTCTCTTTGCCTGCCTTCTTGGCAGCCGCCACCTTTTTGATGGAGTAGATCCCCATGATGGTCACCCTGTTGCCGGGCACCACGCGGTCGCACAGATACCTGGGAGAGTAAAAAAGAAGAAGAAAAAAAAAAAAAGCATTGAATCTGCGTCAGCAGGACACGCCGCCTCGGACGTAATCGCAGCGGGAAAGCCGCTCGGCGCCCCCTACCGGTCGCAGTACAGCTGCAGGTGACGGGGCATCTCCCCGTGCGGCACGGCGTCCGGCGACTCCTGCAGGCGCAGCGTCTGGAAGTCCACGCAGACGCAGCGGTCCGGGATGATGAAGTACGGGTCCACGGGGCACTTCACCCTGCCGGCGTTCTCACTGAGCGCAGACAGAGAATGAGAGAGCGAGGTTAGCGACGTTTAGCGCGAGGCACAGCTGGAAGGCGTCTCTCTCTCTTTAACCCTAAACTCACCTGTTGCATTTGCGCGGCAGAGCGTAGCCCTGCAGGCCCGGCGGCAGCGGGATGTTGGGAAGGACGCCGCGGCAACCGCGGCACTGCAGGCACACCTTGGTGGCCTTCGCCTTGACCGCCGTGGCCGAGATGACGATGCCGTGCACCTTCACCAGCCGGGACACCTGCTCCGACTGACACGGGAGGATTTCCTGATTAAATGGGCGGCACTCTGCGCACAATATGTGATTTCGCTAAGAAGAATGTTTGCTAGTTTCAATAAACGGCGTCCTGGAAACCTCTCCACCAGCTCCTTCAGACTAGCCAGCTGCAGTTAGCAAACACTTCTACTAAGCTCATTATAGGAGCTACTTCTCAGTGAAACGGCAGAGAAGCCATGTTGAGATCACTTCCTGAAGTTTCAGAAAGAGCAGGAGCTTCTTAAAGAGACAGAGGCCCAATTTCAAGGCGTTAAATTACAAATTCAAATATCTTTTAAGTCATATTTAACATACGCAGTATTTTTTATAACCACTGATTGTGCTGTAAACTAATACAATATACAATGGAAAACACAAACTACTGTCCCTTTAAGACTTCACAGAGGGCTGCTCTGTGAGACAGAAACTTGGAAACGGCAACTCCGAGGAGGAGCCTGCAGCTGAATGGTTGCCATGGAGATTAAAGGATTTCTCAGACATGCATGGTAGAATCAATTTTTACATAATGCTGACCATTTAAAGTCACGCTTTAAGATTTATTTATTTTTTATTTTTTTTAAATCAAGCTAAATAATCTTTTGATAAAAACCTTGAGGCTGCGAATGGAAGCGTGATGGGCGTCGCTCTTCAGCATGACCTGGATGTCCTGCACAGTTTCCTCGCCGACGGGCCGGGGCCGGGTCACCTCGTCGGCTACCTCTTTGGCAGCTTCTTCCAGCTGAAATTTTAAAAAAATGTTATTAATTAATTAATGTGAGGAAGAAGAAATCACTAAGTAGGAAGGTGAACTGACCAGGGGCAGGTTCTCGGTGGGCAGCTTGTAAAGGCAGTCGGACAGATCTTCGTCGAAGCTGGCGAGGTCCTCCATCTCCACCTCCACCCAGAACTCCCCCAGGGTGTAGTGCCGCTTCAGCTCATCCCTGGTTCATGAAGTCCATTAAAAACACTCAGGTCTTCCGTTGTGAAACAGTGTTTCTATGACAACCGCCCCGATGCGGCGCTCTCCCTGTACATTTCGGGGTAATCAGGTGCACCGATTGCAGTTTTCTAGCCGATCACTGATCTTTAGAAAGCCTGACTGGCCGGTTGTGATTTTGCCAGATGCCGACTTGTTTTGTCACGGCTTCACATGGGATTATCAGCCAATCGCCCACAATTACGGAAACCCGGTGCTGATCTTTGGGTGCACCCCCCAGGTTTACCAACTTTATCAAAGGTTCTCCAGCCTTTGTCCGGTTTTCTACGGTCTGAGTGATTGAGACACTTGGCTCCCCAGCTTGAATGAAGTGATGGTTCTTGTTGACTAAAACCACACCATGCCTAGTTTTTATGTGTTCTGATTCAAACAATCAGACAGTCTGAATTGATTGAGACAGAGGAGAAACTACCTTGCTGAATTTTGAAGCTGTTGTTTGAACGTCAATAAATGTCTACCTCATTTTATGCATCGGATTTAATGTTTCAGTTCAAAACTAAATCAGAATACAGGTTTAATATTCAAACCAGGATGTTTAAAACACAGTTTGTGATTTTTTGACACCTTTGTTTGATTTGTGAAACGTCAATAAATGTCTACTTCTGCTATTTTTATGCATCCGGACCTCTTTACAATCGCTCCAGCTTCAAAACTGCAACATCAGAATAAAGGTTTCACAAATCACACACCAGGTGTTGGATGCTCTGCTGTTATTATAGAATAATCGAGTCCAGGTTTGTAGTATCTCTGTGTTGTAGTTTTGGAGAGTGGGCCAGATGCATTAAAAGTGCTGAAATTGCCCTTTTGTTAAAGTTTTACAAGTAACTCACTTTGTTTCTCGTATTCCCCTGTGAGAGTAGAAAACCCTAGACCAGGTTTGAAGTGTCCCAGTATTTCAGTTGTTAAACCAGAACAGATTAAAGACTCCAGGCGGTGGAGAAAATGGGTGTAATGCCCCTTTAGTTGCAATCGGAAGCCAACTTCGGCGTCGTCTGCTGAAGCGGATAAAAAGCAGTTTGGTTTTTTTTTCCCTTCCTTTTGTCCTGATCCAGAACAGATCTGGCACAAAGAACGCCTCCTAATACCTCTTTAAACCCCATTTCTTCACCTAAACATCCAACAATACCCAACTTTGGAAGTTTACAATAAATATCCTCTGACAAGTCCAATCAATGCGGCTTTGCGATTGGATTATTGTTATGTTTTCTGCTTTGCTTTGCTACTCTAACATTCCGTTATTTACCTGTATTTGTATGTGAAGCCGGTGCGATCGGTTCCCACTCGGAACTGGCGCAGGAACTCGCGGAACCTCTTCTTGATCTGGACGCGCTTCTGTCCGCCTTCGTCCTCTCCTGCTCCGAAGTTGTCGCTGTAGTAAAGCCCGGGGTCGTCGAAGCCAGACATCCTGCGGTGAGCTCGGTGAGCGCAGTAATACAGAACAGCCCGAAGAGAGGAACCGGAGAGAAGCCGGCGGACCAACCTGGACAGATTCGGGGAGTTTGGCGGGAAACAACTGAGCGACTTCCTGTCCGCTTTCCCGCGAACTGCTGTCGCTAACGCGGTTCCGCTGCCCGCTGATTGGTGGAAACAAACGGCGCCTTCTTCTATTGGTTGAAAAGAAAGCGTAGAGGAAGTCGCGTCAAGAGGCGGGAGGCGGGGCTTAAGACGGATGGCGCGAAATAGACAACGAAAGGGGCGGAGCTACAGACCAGCACGTGCTCGAGGAGATAAAGATGAAAAAGATTCGAGTTCAAGTGTTTATTTATGATCTTGCCCCCCTCTATTCACAATTTTGGAAATGTTTTTTGCATTTTGTTTTTTGTATTGAACGACCTTTCTCCCTTTTTTTCGAACTTATATTATTTGGTTTCACTGACAACATAAAAACTATTTTAAATTATTTCAACTTAGCCAAATTAAATAATCACAAGTTCCACTAAATAAAAATCACTTGTTTAAATAAAAAAAAAATTAGATCAAGCAATATATCAAAACTACTAGATAGTCCACCAAATATTTAAGACATTAAAACTTTATAATATTTGAGGTGTTTGTGGCTGCCATTACACTACATTTCATTTTACTGCTCTGCATTTTTTCCCCCTCAATCTTAAGGTAAATTTTGTTCCAGCTGATTTAGTTCAAGGTCATACTTTTTACATTTGAGTGATATTATTGCTACTCTTGAATAACGTCTCTGGGTACTCCGTTACGTCACTAAATGGAAAAACAGGCACGTTTTAACCAGAAATGAAGCTGATCCAGATCTATAGTTTATGTTAAAGTGAGCCTGGTTATTCTGTTATGTTATTTCTTTTTTATTTTAGAATTAAAAAAAATTATTTTGCACAAAATGTATTTTATTTTTATTTTATACTTTTTTACAAATTAAATGAGATGTTCTGATCAGCTGCTCGGTGCTCAGTTTGCTGTTTTGCCACATTTTTTCAGTCTGATTTGATTCCACAAGATGTGCAGAAGGTTTGAAAACAAAAAAACACCTAAAGGTCCAGAAGTTTGGGATGTAACAAACGTAGGTAGTAAAAAGTATCGGTATTTGGTACTTGATATCAAAACAATACAAAAATTCGCAGAATCCCATTCTTCTGCTTGACGATTCAACGATTCGTTTTCCCCTATCTAAGCAGAAGCAGCTAACAAAAAAAAGCCAAAAAAAACCATTTTTAAAATTCAAAACACAAGTTTACTGTTTTGGCATAAAAGAACCTATTAAGTCATTATTACATTAGTTGTCAAAAATCACTGACAATCACTCAAAAATCACATTCATGGATCCCAGAGAAACATTCTCTGTGCTATAAGACATAATGCAGCAGAAATTGGATTTTCAGCCCTTAATGTTACAAATATAAACACCTTTTGTGTTTCGGTAACATTCGTCCTCATTGACCTGGAGGCGTAAACTAGTGTTCTTCGTCAGTAACGGGCAGCGTGAGCGGTTAGCCCCTCTTCCTCCTTCAGGAGACGACGCCGTGTTTCCGTCCCGTCTGGATGAAGGCGTCCACGCAGCGGTCGATGTCGTCGTCAGTGTGGGCCGCCGAAATCTGGACCCGGATTCTGGCTTTGCCCTTCGGCACCACCGGGTAAGAGAAGCCGATCACGTAGATCCCTGCGGGAGGAAGAGGAGGAGGAAGAAGATGGGTCAGTTGAGGTTCTGCGTCAGCACCCGCCCGTCCAGGGTTTCGCCTCGGGCGATTCCGCTCACCGTGCGTCAGCATGTCGTCGGCCATCAGCGAGGCCAGGCGGGCGTCGCCCAGCATCACGGGGCAGATGGGGTGGGAGGAGCCTGCGATGGTGAAGCCCGCCTGCGTCATCTTGTTGCGGAACCTGATTGGACGATGTTCAGAGGACGATGTCACAATAAAGTTTTTTGGACGATAAATTGGCCCAATAGTATGCGATAAACGATAATATTGTTGTTTTGAGACCATTTTCAAGTATTATTATGCTAGTCGCATAATGCAAGAACAGATTCTTGCATTCTTGGGGTAAAAAAAAAATTGGTGTTTCATGAGAACTCAGAAGAGAAAAATCTTTTCTTATTGAATGGAAACATCAAAGTTTTTTCGACAACGTTTTGCAATGGAAACGCAGCTAAAACGGAGGGAAAGTTTGCATAACTTCTGCAGGGCAAAGCGCACCTCATGGTTTTGGCCGTCATGCTCTGTGCGATCTCGTTGGAGGCGAGCAGCAGCTCCACGGCGCGGGTGGCGCAGGCCACCACGGGAGGCGGCAGGGCGTTGGAGAACAGGTAGGGCCGGGACCGCTGCCGGAGCAGCTCAATGAGGGCTTTGGGGCCAACTGTGTAGCCACCTGAGGGAGAAGACACGCCAAAAGAGTTTTATTTAGAATTTCTGTTCACGAAAAAACCGATCCACGTATTTTTTAAGCTAATGGGTTCAAGTGGTGCCAACTCCCACCAGCAGGAGGCAGTGGTTCTTATTTTTACAACAACACCGCTGAGTCAGGCCAAGTTAAGATTTTAATTGTGGTTCCAGTCTTCAACATAATTAACAAACACAGTGGCACTTGTTGTGTGGAGGCAGACGTACCTGCTGCTCCTCCCAAAGCTTTCCCCAGAGTGGAGTTCACAATCTGAACTCTGTCTGTCACTCCCAGGAGCTCGTCTGTCCCTCTGCACACCAAAACACGGACGTTTAGTTGCCTTTGAGTTACAACAAACTCCCCACCAAAATGGCTTAAATTCTCATTATTGCGAATTTTCTTTGCTTCCAAACAGAGAACAGCACGGTTCCAAGTGTCTAAATCTCGGTTGTTATCTGATCATATTTGTGCCTCACCTGCCGCGGGGCCCCAGGAAGCCGGTGGCGTGGCATTCATCTATGAACACCATGGCCCCGTAGTGCTCGGCGAGGTCGCAGATTCCCCGCAGCGGAGACACGTCTCCGTCCATGGAGAAGACTCCGTCTGTCACCACCAGTCTCATCCGAGAAGACTGAGAGGGGAAAACACACGAGAGCTTCCAGAACACCAAGTCGAGGCTGGAGGGCCAGATATGGCCCGCCGGAGCTTTTCACGCGGCCTTTGTGTTTTTCCTTTTCCGTTCCAATGACTTTTAGTTTTTGTAAATCTCAAGCAAACTTGAGAAAACAAGCTGCGACATCAGTGGGGAAAAAAAAATGGGCTTAATTTAGGTTACCTGCAGGTGGCAGTATTTCTTTCACGAAACTGCTGCCTCTGTCTTACTTGATGCCAAGTTATAGGCATGGTGTGTGTGACAAAAAGCCACATCTGATGCCATAAAATGAGTGCAAATATTGCTAAATTGCTTGCAAATATAGTTCTAAATTAGCATAAAACTTGTGGTTTTGATAGAAAAGAAAAAAAGAAGACAAAAAAAAAAATCCTGGAGGGATTTCATGATTCCCTCCAGGGATTGATCAGTGTGAAAGATGCTCAATGTTATTTTAAAAAATATTTACGAAATGTACAAATGTGCCAACATATTTTAAGAGTTTGCTAAAGGCACCTTAAGAGTATGTTTTAAAGGGCAAGTGCACGAAAAAACAAGCAAACTAAAAAACACACCTGAGCCTCTTTGAGCTTGACCTCCAGGTCGCTGAGGTCCATGTGTTTGTAGCGCAGCCTCTTGGCCCGGCACAGGCGGATCCCGTCGATGATGGAGGCGTGGTTGAGTTCATCCGACAGCACGGCGTCGTCCGGGCCCAGCAGGACCTGCGAGAGGTTAGTTCATCTTTTACTGACCACAGTGGGCGATGCTTTTTTTTTTGCGTTTTTGTTTTTGGAAGCGACGAGTATCGTCAGACGTACTTCAAACAGCCCGGCGTTGGCGTCGAAGCAGCTGGCGTACAGGATGCAGTCCTCTCGCTCATGAAACTCGGCCAACTTCTGCTCCAGAGTTTTATGCAGGTTCTTTGAAGAAGAGAGAGTGGGAAAAAAAGCTGTTTTAAAGTTATTCAACATTTCGGCAACCTGGAAAAAATATAAATCAACAAATAACTAATAAAATAATGTAAAGAAAGATTTTACATCAAATAAAGAAAATTATGGACAGCTCTGAGCTTAATGAGGCTCTTATGGAAAAAACTAAGTGTGTTCAGTCAGAGGCTTTTTCAGATTCGTTGGAATACAGACTGCTACAAGATATTTCCATCCAATGATTATTGCATCACCGTATGGAGCAATAACCAAGAATCTGGGATTAAAATTAATTACAAAATTTCATTTCTACGTCAAGTCAATCAAATATTTTTGAATTTAAATCCAAAAATTAAAAACTTTGATTATTCAGTGCGACATCAATCATTAGTTATCAAAAATAAAATAATGAGATTGGTAAGAAAATGGAAAATGAAATCATGTTTATTTTATGTCACAATAAATAAAATAAGTTGGGAATGCTCTTATTTTTGTAAAACCTTTATTTGACCAGGAAGTGAAAAATTGATGAAGATAAAAAAAAAATAATAATAATAATTTAAAGAGTGTCCTTGTATTTTCTCTCTGCAATATTTGGCACATTAATTACTTTATCAAGACATTCATTTCCTGCCAATTTTGGCAGGATTAGTCCTCCTTATATGAATTTGTTTTCAGCTGGATACCAAGGTATATGGAGCAAAGTGAACTTTTCACATCTTGATAAGAGAAAAATGCTGAGAGTGATGCATCGCTGACCTCTCGCTTCACAATCGCGCCTGTTTTTATGTTGGCCAACCTATAAATCCCAGTAACGATCTAAGAATTTATCGGTTTTCTGGCTCCGCGTGCATTAACCGCCTCCTTACCTGCGTCCCACAGATGAACCTCACAGAGCTCAGTCCAGCGCCATGCGTCTTCAGCGCGTCTATTCCTGCCTGCACCACTTCCGGGTGACTGGACAGGCCCAGGTAGTTGTTAGCGCAGAAGTTCAATATGCCTAAAACGTGACGTTTTTGAAAAAAAAAAGAAAAAAAAAAAGAAGAGGGATAAATAATTTCACAATGAACGACGAAAATGAGTCCTCAAATCGATACACAGCGAAGAGTGAGAGCGTAAAAGACTGGACGTTTCTCAAGCGCCACAGTTTCACGCATGTCGGGTCATGACCTGAAACAAGCGGGGTCAATGTGTGGGAAGGGGGTCATGCAGAAACGCCAACAACGCCACAGAGGATCTGCTTTGCCAGCAGGACGGAAACAAGGTCAAAGATTAGAGCCGCTTTGGTTCTGATCATCTTCTAGACCAGACTACTCCCAGAAAATATGGCATAATATAACCTCTTATCAAAATAACACAACTCCTACTGGTGGGCGCAAGTCATTAGCGACATATGCCCATATTACAGAACATCAAATACACAAAAATTACTTCAACAAGCCAGGGAAACTCGAGTACAGAGATCAAAATGTAAAAAAAAAAAAAAAAATGGCCACCCCATTAATTTGTAGTGCCTCTTGTGATGTCATCAGCCCACAATACAAACAAAGCACTCAGCATTTTTTTTCCTATAGTGTGCCGTCTTAAAAAAAAAAAAGACTTTCTATGTTGCACATACAGGATTTCACAATCTAATTGTTTAATTAGATTTGTATATCTGTTATTGAAAAAAATATATACTATTTGATAGTCTCTCTAAGTACCTCCCCGCCCCCAGGAAAAATATATACAGTTATCTTTGAACAGTTTGTGACGCTCCCTGCAGAAGGTGCCCTAAAAATAACCTCTACTAAAGTAGCAGTAGTGCTCGTGTTGTTGTGAAATCATAAGTGATTTGCTCAAGTAAACGAATGAAGGTCTCAAATGACGGAAGCATGACTTTTAAATGCCTTCCGGACCGCTTTGATTGAATTTGACTTGTGAACTTACTAAAGCCTGAGCACGACCCCCTTCATTCGGACCGGGGTTTTTCCAGGTTACTGCTTTATATAACTTGTGGATACAGTCACCAGAAAGCACTCACTGCCACGGCTGCCTTCCACGCTGATTTGCGGACCCTGCTTGGAGGTAATGATCCTCTCCGCTTTCCACGTGCCTGCGGCTCGAATGGAATCCAGCTCGTGCTCCAGCACCGCCTTGGCCTCAGCGACAGCCGCGTAGCTCCGCTTCAGAGCCGGGTCCGAGGACGCCAGGAGCCCCCGGGCCGGTTTAATCAAACTCCGAGCCGCTTTGCCGAGAGACATGTCGCTTGTTTGACGTCGCGCTGCACTACTGTTGAGATAATAGGTCACCGCGATTGCGTCATCTAATTCTGATGGGTGTATCTGCTCCGGGCCAATCATATGTTGCAGAAGCAAAGCAGGTGGGTCTTTTCGTCCAATCAACTCAGAGCTTTTTGAGCAAGTTATCCAACGGCAGCCGGACGTTTGTGAGATAAACTACATCAGTAATGACTCATTTATAATCATGAAAATAATTAGGAGTTCTTTTTTTTTTTTTTTTTTTTACAATAAAAACGCATTAACAGTAGTAATTTTTAGCGCGAGGTGTAGCTAAATAACAATGTTAGGTCCATCTTCCTTATTAGCCTAACACGCAAACATAAACATGACCTCACGGTGACCCTTAAGTGTAAAATATTAGGCTTGACACGTTGCATAATACTTTTATTTTTAAAAGGCCGATGGGACGGTGAAATTAGAAAATGGCCGTTTCTAATTACTTGTTCATTTTGGGGCGAAAAAAATGTTGCCCAAAGGCAAAATGACACAAAACTGGTTCATATTTTTTTTGGGAAAAAACAGGAGAGAAATAAATAAAAGAAATCTCTGAATTCTTGAATTCTTGAATTGAGCTGCTTATGACGGCACTCTGTCATTTTAATTCTGTTTTTTTTTTTTTTTGTAAAGCTTTGTTCATATATGTATTTTTTTTTAACAATTATTCCCCCTGGCTTTGGATGCTGGGCAAATGGAAGAATCTTTTGCATTTGGACAGTTGCTATGATGTGTAACCATTCATTTTTCCTTTGGGAAAATTGAATTGGAATGGAATACAATAAGACAATGCTATTTTTCTTTTATTGTTTTTTTTCTTGACCCAACTTCTACCTTTTTGAAGAGTGCTGAGAGTGCAGCATTTCACAACCACTGTTATAAAGTAAACATGAGCTGCAGAATAATAAATCGTAAGATGAAAATAACAGTAACGGTTTGGACTTGGAGGGAAAAAAAGGAAGACAGGCAGTTCTGGCGTCCAGTTAATAGCTTTAGTTTAATATCTGGCAGCACGTCGTCATGAATTTCTGTCATTTTGCGGAAAAGCTGGAAGTACAAAACCTGGGATTTTTCCACATCCAACAAGAAAAAAGTGAAGCATTAAACAATAACAGTATGTTACATCAGAGCTCCACTTACAAATTTACAGTGTTTTTTAAAAATCTTTTAAAGTGTATTTTTACCTGTCATGTTACCAATATATATATATATATATATATATATATACATTTCACAGCAGTATAATACATAATATATCCTGCAAAGTGTTTCTTGTAACAATATCTTATTTTTTCTTCTTCTGAATGCCAGGAATGTAACCATATAGAAAATGTGCAAAAGTTTGCTCGCATACAAACCCTCAAGTAAAAACCTCTCTGCTTCCTTCACCAGCATGGTTTTCATCCAGCTCCGAGCTCATTTTCTGGTCCAGCGTTGTTCCTCGAGCGTGCAATGTCACTTCCACGTAACCGCCTTTAGGACTCGGAGTAGCTGGCATCCTGTGAAGAGCCTCGCAGGGACGGCAGGCGCTCTGCCGCTTTTGCTCTTTCTGCCAGAAACCTGTCAAACTCTGGCAAGAGCCAAAAAAAAGAAAAAACAGGATTCAGAGATTGAGTCATGGCTAACTGGAGAAAAAAAAAAAAAAAAGGAACACATGAAATATAGAGGAGGTATGACCTCATTATTTATTAATAATTCTAAATCCTTCTGGAAACATTTTTTTTATTTTTATTTTTTTTTGTGCAAAATTACAGTGTAGAGCAAGCGCCATCTGCTGGCGAAATGCAGGAAATGGAGAAGGAATGAACAGTTAGTGCCAGACCTGTCGCAATAAAATATCATAACGTATCGTTTACGATACATTAAAACAATATCAATAATTTCCACTTGCATGATTTATTATTTTCCTCTTTTCTCTCTCTCTTTCTACCAAAAACCGGATGACAAAAGACACTTTGGTCTCAACTAGACCGTTTTTTTGAAAGCCAATTTTGATTACAAAGATTTTTCATAACTTACTTTATTTGTTGTTTCTGTTCTTTTGTTTATTTATTTTTGAGTATTTAAAATTACTTCCAGTTCCTGTGTTAAATGTTCAATAGAATTTCAGATTTGTTGATCTTTGAGAATGAGTTATGCCGTTACCATTATATTACTGGAAAATTATCCAAAACAACAATATTATCGTTTATCGCGATAACTTCTGGGACAGCTTATAGTCCAGCAATGTTTGCGACGAGGCACATTCAATATTTCTATCAAACAGAAAACAAACCAAACTGCTTCACAAATAACAGTGTCATTCACACATTAATATCAGAGAATGTTTTCTACGTAACGGTTCCACCGGTTACCATGGCAGCTGAATAAAATGCTAGCTAAGTGAGTCATCCAGCAGGAATAAAATGTTTTCATCCTCACCTTCACTGGTCACACCCTCTGAGTCTTCATAGTCGTCGTACTGCAGAAAAACACACACACACACACACACCCCCACACACAAAGTAAACATTTTCATTCACCTACATTTTTCTTGTGTTTTGTCAAACTGCTGGCAAAATGATTTCAAATGAATATTTTTTTTTTAAATTGCAGCCTGGTTACTATACAGTGAAAGTGAAAAAAATTCCAACCTTTATATGGGGCAATTATGTAAAATTGACCTTTCTATCACTTTATACTGTATTCCTGGAGTGTCAGAAAGAGCAGAAGCTTCTTAAAGAGACAGAAGCCCAATTTCAAATGGTCAGATTGTGAAGTCAAATTTCTTCTGAAACGCGCAGTCTTTTTAGAGAAGATTGCATGTTTTTAATATTTAAGCTAGAGTAAAACAGGTGTAACACGTCAGTCGGAACATAAACTAATCGGCTTCGTAAGATCTGGTCGCTGACCTCGTCTTCCAGCTCGAGCCATTTCTCGACGTCATCCATGACATTGGACTGGTTGACGGGAATCTGAGAAGGAAAAGTAAGAGCAAAGGGTCAGCGGAGCCAGAAGTGAAACAGCAGAGTCATCATGCCACCAAACCACCGAACACAAATCAAAAGCAAAAAAGGACAGAAGACTCAAACTGCATCGCCAACCAAAGCGAGGAGCGGAGAAAAAAACTCAAGAAGTGAGAAAAATGTCGACACGTCCAAAAACAATGCGGCCGTGCTCTCGGAGTCAAACACCGACATGCAGACCACTGAGATTGACCTCAAAAACAAGTGAAGAAATTTCAAAAAAATCGTCATGAACCGAAACAAAAGACACCCACAACACGTTCGAATGGCAATACAGGGACAAAAAGCTAGCGTTTGCACGCTAGCTGTGCGTTCAGACCCACCATTCCCCTTTTAATCATCCAATCTAACTTTGGTGAAGAGCTGCGGGTCGAGGCTGGACTCTCATCCTTCGTGCACACACACACACACACACATACACACACAGAGTTCACTGAAAGGAAACACTTAGAGAGGCACCATTGTGTTCACAGCACAGACTCTATAAACACCTAACTTTAAGTCTAACTTGACTTTTTTTTCTACCATTTTAAGCTGCTTTCACCTTAATGTTCATATGTGCTTAAATGTCCCGTGACAGACAACAAGTTCAGTCTTGTGACTCTCTAATCTGTAGGAATCCCAAATGTGACTGTGTTGTTTCTATTTTTTTCCTTACCAATCCGGAGTTTTGCAAACTGCTGCCCTGAGCTCGGGCCAGATCGTCCGCTGTCACTTCGTTCGAATCACTGAAAACAAAAGTTTTTGTACATTAATTGACTGCAACTAGAGTCGTTTACATACGACCAAGGCAAACTGGGTGAAACGTTTTCAGCAGAAAATGGAACTTGCCACAAACAGCCAGAAAGACTGAATTTACTTCCTTTTTTTTCTATCTGCAACTAAAGGGTCTAGCATCATGTGCTTTCAAAATTGTTCTCACATGGTCAAGTTTGGATTCTTCTGGCCGAACAAATCCAGAAACTTTACATCTCTAATCTGCCGCAGGATGACTAAATGACTTACAAGGTCGATATCTGACATTTCATAACTGACATCTACATGTGTTATAAACATTTCCCTACAATCTCATTGTTTAGCAGAAGCGTCTCTGCTTCAGCTAACCCCGTCCCTCACGTACAAAAGCGGCAACAAGATGGAAATTAATTTTGTTTGTGAATACTGACCCAGTTTTATTTATCCGATATGCTAAAAAATGAATACCTTCGGCAAATACGGATGTTGATGCAGATATGTCACGTATCTCTAGTTTTAGCATTTGGATTTATTTACAAAAATAATTGCTCTGCTTTCAGTGGACAAACGCACGCGTGTCCACCACTGTTGGCACGCTAACAAGAAAGCTACTTGTGCTAATCTTTTAGCACTAATAATAAATTAGTTCTGCTTCTAACACAAAAGCACTACATCAACATGACCTGGAAAAATGTACCCAGGGCAAGATAATTGGGTTAAACGTTTTCAAAGTTAGCAAAAGTGCTAAAGCATTAAGGGACAATTTTTTTCCCCCCGACTGTTAGCCCATCGCTGTTGTTTGGTGTAGCAACTTGCCAACTGTATCTTCAATCTTGTTAAGATGCGCAGCAAAGTAATTGGCATTTACTTTGCTTTATTTGGGAATGTCTTGAAAACCTTAGAGCGAAGATGAACTTCTGCTTTATGCTCACAAACACTGCTGTTTTGGTGCTGCTAGCCATGCTAACATTACCCGTTTTGCTAATATAAGACGCCAAACACAGTAAAAACGGTTAATTCTAAGGTCATCTTTGCCTTTTATTTTAAACAATGTTACTTCTTATAAAATACAAATAAGAGAAATTCAAATAATCTAAAATCAGTAATAAACAGATAAAAAATGTCAAGGAATTGGAAACAAAATTCAGTTCATTGCATTGCTGGTTTTAGCCAGCAAAGCACTGGCTAAAACCAGTGCATTTTTTAGCCACTGGTTCAATAAAGAATTGATTTATTTATTCTTAGTTTACCTTGTTGTTTGTTGACTTGAGATGTTTATTTTCTGCGATAACATGTCGTCTGATTCGCTTGTACCTGAATATGAGAGAAGAACAGGAAACATAGTAAAAAAAAAAAAGACAGGACAGCAATATAAAAAGAATTAATAGTGCAAATCTTGAAATAAAATATGTAATTGAAAATGGTACAAAAACAACATGACTCATATTTATAGACAAAAAATGCCACATTAAAAATATAAAGATAATATATATATATATATACCCCATTTATATACATAAAAACAAATAAATCTGTTTCTATTAAAGCAACATATTACACTTAAACAGGTACATAAATTCAGCGAGAAACAATATTTACAAATTAAGAAATAATTGTACTGACTTGACTTAATTGATTTGTGCAATTAAAAAAAAAAAACACCTAACACAAACTTAAACAACCAGATGATTTTCTCTACGTCAAACACCAGGCAACGTTTTTGGCAGTTGCTGCAGGCAAAATATAAATGTCAATCCATAATATATAAAAAAACACGACATTTCAGTTCCGTTCCTTTATGACTCACATGGTTCCATTTATAGCCATGAGCGACTTACAGAAAGCGAGTTAAAGACACGGTGAGAAACGCGACACTTACTCAGCTTGGCCATCAGGCTGTACAAACTGTCTGGCTTGGACAGACTCAGGGAGCTGTCGCTTTTAACAGAGGCGATCCCCGATTGGCTGACGGGTGAATAAAGGTCCGAGAGGTTCATATAGTTGTCGCTCTGCAGGAAATCAAAAGGAACGAGTAAAATCCAACTGACACGCGGCACTAATATGAGCGTATTGCTGCTCTTTACCTTCTGCTCTGTTCCGTTCGTTAATCTTCTTTCAAACCTGTAAACAGCAAAACGACCAACGGGGATTATTGCCTTATTGCCTTTTCAATAAGGCAATAATATGCTTTATTGAAGCATATTATTAATAATAATAATAATAGTAATAATAATGTAGTCACCTGTGGTAGCGAGTGAAGGCAGTGTTCATTTCGTCGTTGGTGGCCAGTAATTCCTCGATCAGTTTCTCTTCGCTGAGTCTGGGGATCATCTTCACGATCCTGTCTTGCATTTCCTTACATACAGTGTACAACTGCTAATGACACAACCAAACAAAGCATGTGTGGGTTGGGGGGGATTGAAGGGCCAGATGTAGCACGGAGCGCATGAAGCGCTAGATCAGTTAAGGGCACCGCAGTGTCGTCAAGCGACAGGAGAGGAACAAAATCCGTAGTGATGCGACGAGGAGGGCTTTCCGCTCCGAGACGGATCCATCTTTACCTCCAGCAGCTCCATGTCTGCTTGCTTCGCCGTGACCGGATCCAGCTGGCTCATCATCTCCGACATGGTGGACAGGTTGCTGCGCACCACACCCAGCTCCGTCTTCAGCATCTTCACCTGCAACGACACGGCGAGTGAGACGAAGGACGCGCGGCGACGATCCGAGATGCCCTGAGGAATCGGTTGGCAATGACCAAGCTAGGGACGCGTCGACCCACTTTTTTTCACTTCCGATACCGATGCCGATATCTGAGGTTTGATATCGGCCGATTCCGATCTGATACAGGAAAACAGTGCCGTAAAAATATTTCAATTTTTTTTAAACGCAGACATAAATGCACGGAATACAATAAACATATAAACATAACACAACTTTGACTTGTTCAGCCAGTAAAATTGGGAGTAGAACAGCCGATGGAAAATTAATAAGAAACTGAAACTGAGAAAAACAGTAGATTGGTAAATCATATTAAAAAATAAAGTGCGACAAACTTTGTTTCCAGTGGGTCAGAAGGCGCAATTAGGAGTTATAAATATAATGTAAAGTAAATAATAAAGCTCGACATGGCTCAGAGCACAGAATTAGACTGAATTGATTGGGAACTTTTCCACAATACCCCATCTAGACTGTTTTGATAAGACGATACAGATACTAATATCGGATTGGTGCATCTCTGGTCTAAACGGTTGGAAACAACTAATTTCTTTTCCAAGCAGTGAATCTGACAAAGCTAAGCTCTACGTTACTTTCCAGACACACTTTTCAGTGTGGAAGTAGAAACTGTAGGAGAACACTTAAAGTTAGTTGTTTGCCAAGTGTTAGTGAGGTTACTAAACAGGAAGTGAGGCTGCTACTTTTAACTTCGGGTGAGATTTCAGGAGTGGAGAGGAAGCTGAACATTTTAAATCTTTCCTTTTCAAAAGCTTTATCCGCTGTAGATGACGCTGGATTAGGCAGTAAATATGACAGTAAAGTAAATTCACAGATATCAGTGCTAATGTTGCTAATTGTGCTAATTTGCTAATATAAAACGAATTAAAATTTCACATCTGTGATCACATTGTCATTGTTTTGAAACAGCAGTGGAATGGTGCTTATCTGCAGAGCTGTGTAACACAGACTGCTCACTCACACACACAGTGTGACGTCGCCTCTGCTCCTAATTCAATAATGATCGACCAAGGCAGAGTTTCAGAAAGAGCAGAAGTTTTTAAAGAGGCAGGAGTCCAATTTCAAGGCATTAAATTAGGAAGTCAAATTATTTTTAAGTCATATTTAACATATGTAGCATTTTTATAACAACTGAAGTTAGCATAGTTACTTTGTTATGCTAGAAAATGGCAGGAAAACACAAAATACTGTCCCTTTAAAAAGGTATATTTTCTATTTTTTTGTTTAAAACCCCTAAATAGAAATTAGCTAATTAGCTTAAACTTATTGGAAGGTCAGAACTTCACAAAACTAGTGGTCAGATATCAGCCACAAACACTGTTAGTGGTTGAGTGACTCAATTCTTAGTGAAAGGAAGGGCAAAGGTTAAAGGACAAAGTAAGAAATAGAAATAATAGGCAATTGTTAGACCATCATAGCGTCACCTTCCTAAAAATAATGTCCTAAGTCATTATTTTTCAGAATTTGGCAAACTTTTTGTGTTAAACTTTAGAAAAAATAAAATAAAAAAGACTTTGGCTGTTAATTTAGGAAGGCGACAAAGATAAGGAAACTGAAATTGTCAGAGTGCGGTGACCGTCAGCTGTTATCTACTGCCTTCACCTGGCTGGGAGTGAAGGCCCCGTTTCCGTCCAGGGCCAGTCTGAGCTCAGAGGTGTGAGCGGGGATGAGGGGAGGTTTAGAGGACAGGCGCACAGCAGACAGAGCAGTGACAGCAGCAGGCCCGTTCCCAGGGAAAGTCTGCCGCACGCAGAGGCAGCGAAAAGACAAGAGAGAAGGAATGAGCAAAAGCCGAGAGGAGGCGAATCAGACGCACGCCGACGGCGCTGGCACCTTCTTCGGAGCCTGAGCTGACGGGTAGCCGTCGAGCTGAGCCGCCGGGAACTCCAGTCCCTTCCGCCGCAGGTCTTCATACACCGACACCACGCCCGTCAGGTCGGGCGAGCTGCGGAATGCGTCGGCCCACGCCTTGTTGAGGGAAGAAACCACGGGTTACTCACAGGCAATGATCCGAATAAGACCGGGCCCAGCCTGGGCTCTTTGTTTCACATCATCCCCACCTGCAGAACCTGGCACCTAAAAAGGCTGTTCCACTAGCAGCAGTACTAGTTCAACATATTTTACTAAAGTAAAAGTAAAAAAGTAGTGGTCCAAGACATTACTCAAATGAGAGTGAAAAAGTATTTGGTAAAAAGGTGTCTTAAGTAGTAACTGATAATCAAAAAAATCAATCATTTAATGTTTAAAAATTACATCATCAAACTGGAATCTAAAGCTATGTGGAGATTTTCATATTTTAAGGACCAAAAGGATCTAAATATCATATTTACAAAATAGCAAAATCAGGCAAAAGAAAAAAAAAGAATCCAAATCAAATTATTTTGCTATTTTGTAATGATTTTCATATTAGTCATTAAAGCAACAAAATTTCCACATGCTGTCAGTTTATGTGTATTATTTCGTAATTCTCTTATTTAGATTAATTGTTTTCTTTTTTTTTATTCCTTAAAATACAAAAATTTGCTAAAAATTTTATAGTTTGACAAACTGAATGATGTCAGACATCAAAACATAAGGTTATGTTTAAGAGTTGGTATTTTAAGGACCAAAATTAAAATTATTAATATAAATAACATAATTATGGGGTGCTGTAGTGGCACAAGGGTTTAGCACGTCCACATACAGAGGCTTTAGTCCTCGACGCGGCCGTCCCAGGATCGATTCCTGGCTTAGCGATCTCTGCCGCATGTCTTCCTCTTTCCTGTCCATTAACTGTTAAATAAAGGCCACTAGAGCCAATAAAACCTTAAAAAAATAAAAATAAATTAAATAACATAATAACAAAAAAATCCATCTCTTTTTTTTTTTTCCACAAATTCACCAGACAACGATACACGCCTAAAATTTTAACTATTATATCGAAAGAAATTGATTTGGAATTTTTTTTTGCCCCTGTTTTTGTTGTTTTGCTTCGTAATTCTCTTATTGAGTTGAATTGTTTTCTTTTTGATTCCTTAAAATACTAACAGTTCCACAAAACTTTACATTTTGACAAACCAAATGATATCACACATCAAAACATAAAGTCACGTGGAAATGTTGGCATTTTAAGGACCGATATGAAAATAATTAATCTAAATAACATGATTACAAGAAAACAAATTCAGGCAAAATTGAGATTGCTCAATTTCAGCAAGAGTAATCTCTCTTGCTGAAAGATTAGATTCTTTCAGCAATACAACTTCCAGAAATCAGCGACACTTCACGGTAAAGTCACTCAAGTACAAGCAAGGCATAGTAAAAATTCTCCCTAAAAGCACATATTTCACAAAAAGTCACATGTAAATGTAACCAGTTACTACCGAACTCGGCCCACCTGTATGATGCCGAGGACTCGGTCATGCACGATCTGGGGCGGGTTGTTTCTGGGGATGATGGAGCGCACCAGAACGCCCTCGATGAAGTCGCGAGTCGTCACCAATATGTGAAATCTGTAGGCGCAGTTCTTCACGCACGTCTCGAGGACCTGCAGTCAGAAAGAGGATGACGAGGAAATCCAACACAAAACAAGCCAAAAAGAAACCAAGCTGTGTGAATTCCAAGATTTCACAAGACGACAAACAGAACCGACGCTCACAGTAAGAGCCAACATGATCTCCTTGAAGTTCTTGTTCGCCACAATCCGCTTCTTTATGGCTCTGACTGCGTCTCTGGGCCTGGAAGTCAGAGAGGTGGCCACATGTAAACTCGAGGGAAGGGCATAGTTCTGATGATCACAGGTTACACACATACGCGTCTGCTGTCCCTAACCCTAACCCGCTATCTTTGTGGGGACGTTCCATTGACTTTCATTCATTTCTACTGGCTAAACCTTAGCCTTATCCTAACCCTAACCAAAACTCAATTCACACCTTAGTCCTAAATCTAACCCCTGACCCAAAAACAGCGTTTCCCCTTGTGGGAACCAGGCTTCGGTCCCCACAAAGAGCAGTGGGTCCCCACAACGTAGTATGTGTCAGGAAAATACCCACAAGGTATTACAAACAAAGGCACACACACATGCACACCCCTACACACCCTGATACACACCCTTCCTCTGAGCTGTTGATTATGTCACAGATTTCCATGTTGAGTTCCCAGTCTTCAGATGGTAAACTGGAATTAGTGGCACGCTCTGTAAAAAAATAAAAATAAAAAATAAAAACACAAACTCAAAAAACAAAAAAGTCAAGAAACGTACTACAGCTTGCTAATGCGAAGGCTAATAACATAACAACAAATATAACATCTATCCATATTTATGCATCATGTTTTTATTGGTCTTTCTTTAGCTTAAACATTTAGCTAAAGAATGTTAAGCTAAATATTTGGACATTTGTTGTGTAACATTGTGGACATTTGGAAATTAGAACTAGCTTTAATTTTATAATTATATCATCAAATTAATTCTCTTCAAAGGAAATGCACTCAAACGTACTGAAATGAAAGGATAAAAATATTGAAATAAAAAGAACCAGCAACGTAGCAACAAGCTAACATATTTTATTCAATAACACTTTGTGCATAAGCTGCACAAAGTGTTGGGTGTGGTTTACTTCAGGAGGTTAGCGCCATTGTGGAGACGCACATCTTCATTATGTGGGGATATTTTTAGCTCCTGGCTGCCCGAATGAAGGATAAACTATTTCCTGTTTGACCCAAAAAACCTGGAAGAATCATCATCAGCTCCGTAGAGACAGCCTGGATCAGATAAGTCTGATGAACACACACTCATCAGTGGTGATCACAGGAAACCTAAATGTGCGCAGCTATGTGAACGCATACGTTCACTTTGACACTTTAAGAGCTGCACACTCCAAGGTACCTAACAAAAAATAAGTCTGTAAAAGCTACCACAAACAATGTAGAAAAATGAGTTTGTCAATTTCCTTTTGTGGGGTGACAACAGAACAGAACAGTCCTTTGTTCATCACTCAGATGGGAAATTCCCAGTATAGTAGCATGATTGATAGATAAACTGAAAGTGGGGGGTTTCTAGACCCCCGCTGGTCAGAGTGGGGCCAGTGTTTCTTCACTGAGGCACAGAACAAAATAATAAAAAAAATACATAAATAAAAAAGGGCAGCATTTCATTGTTTGATGTATTATATCAGCCATAATTTGCAGGTTGCAGACACCTGATATAGCAGATGAAAACTGTGACCCCATCTCAATGAGAGATGCAACAATCCGATATTAATATCTGTATCGGGTCAACGTTGAAAAAAATATCTAGATTGGGTATTGGTGACAATGTGCCATATCCATAAGGGCAGATCTATAAAGTCTAATTCTGTGTGATAGAATTAGTAGTTTCGCTTTCTGATCCAATTGAAAGAAGGTTTGGTGAAGTTTATTTTTTATATGCTTCACCAAGATAGTCAACTGATTGATTTTTTTTGGTATCAGCTTCAGTTTCTTTACTATTTATCTTACATTGGCTATTATACTCCTGACTGAATTACTGGACAAATTAAACTTGTGTTGTTTTTACATGGTTGGTCAAGCTTGTGAGGCTACTTGTGTATTTAAGTGTGCTCTGTTGGTGCAGAGTTATCAAATAAATTTGTAATTCAGTACATTAATGTCTGTTTGAAAAAAGAAAAGTTTTACGTGAATTCAGAGTTGCTTTTCTGTATCAGACCGAACGATATCTAAACCTCAGATATCGGCATTGATATCGGAAGTGAATGAAGCGTATCGGTGCATCCCGAATCCCAATACAGCTGAAGGTAAAAGTGCATTTTATTATTTATTGTTAAAAAAAATAACTACAAAAATAAAAGTTGAAATTGGTTAAAAGTAGCAATTAGTTATGCAAATAGAAGCACACTGGTACACCCCTTAAGAACAACAGCAATAATAACATTTTCAGAAGAATTAAAGGAAATTCACGATATATAATAAGTTAACACGTTTTACAGAAAGATGAAAACAGGCCCGCCAGTGATGCTTTAGCATGTTGTTTAGACAGAAAAAAATCCAAATGTTTCCCTTAGCATTGTTTACAGGTGTAACATTAGAAAATGTCAATATGGGTGTATGCGCTTCCTGGTTCCCAAGGTTACCACTGTCTCTTTAATGAATGAAAACGATCTAATCATTGACATTAGAGTAAATAATAATAATCATTATTATTATTATATTTGAAGCGGTAGGGTTTGGGTATACTAGTGAGTGAGTGGCACAGAAAAGCCAGTGTGATGTAAATGTGCTGCAGCCTGCTCTCATTTGGGTCAGATAGGGGGGGGGGGTAAAGGGGGTAGGATGTCCGGTTCTGCTCGGTGCAGGTTAAAACAGAGCCAACGGGGACCGATCCGTCTCCCAACACCTCCCCCGCCTAATCATTGTCTTCACTGGGCGTCAATCACGCCGTAAGCCGCTGCACCTCCATCTGTTTTCATGCGTTTAAGTTGTTTTTTTCCGACCTCCATGGTGCGTTAACCTTAAACGCACCATGGATAAACACATAAAAAACGAGTAAATAAATAAATAGAAAACCGGTTACGGAACGGAGTAAATGGCAGATCAGTGGAGGCTGGGCGGACCGCTGGAGCGAAGCCAGTGATCGCGTTTAAAGCGCTTTATTTTTTTATTTTCTTCCTGTCTTTTTTTTTTCTTCTTTGCGTTGAGAGCTCACCGATTAGCTGGCCCACGGGCGAGCTGAACGGATTCCCCAGCAGAAACTCCATGATGGTGGACGGTGAGAGGGTCCAGCGAAGCCCCGGGCCCCCGTTGCTGCTGCTGCTGCCGCCGCCGCCGCTGCTGCTGGTTTCTCCAAAGTGGAGCACCGAGTGCGTCAGGCTTTAAAGGGAAAGCAGCCTGCTCCTTATCGGATGCTCGCTGTTACAAGGTCGGTACGCTGTAACTGCGCCCCGCGGCGGCTGCTTGGATGTCTGCTCCATAAAAAAAAAAAAAACAAAAACATCTCAGAAGAAAACATTTGCATTGACATTAACATACAGTAACTGTCCGAGGTTTGTTTACATAAAAAAAAAAAAAAACTCTTTCTGAGGATCGTTTTCAGATCTTTACAACCAAAAGAAAGAAAGAAAATAGAAAAGGAACTAGGAAAAAATATATTTTGTAGTGCGTAATAGAACAATTTTTTAAAGTAATAAAACTGCGATAATAAAATTGAAATCGAAATAATACAAGGAAACAACTTACCTGAGGCAAAGTTTAA
This sequence comes from Phalloptychus januarius, assembly GCA_902982915.1. NCBI lineage: Eukaryota > Metazoa > Chordata > Actinopteri > Cyprinodontiformes > Poeciliidae > Phalloptychus > Phalloptychus januarius. The sequence goes on from CADWAE010000476.1 coordinate 3,740,509, forward strand.
TTTATTTTATAAATTATTTTAATTAAAGGTAAAGTTTTTTTTTTTGCACAATAAGAGGTTAATAAGGCACAAAACAGTTAGCAATACTGTCAGTTTTAATTCAGTAACATATGATAGTTTATTTGAATGCAGCTTGTATTTGCCTTTGGATGTTAAGTTTTATATTTGAATTCTTTTGGAAATGTTTAGGTTTTTTTTTTTTACTTTTTGCATTATTTAGCCTTCATATGTTTCAGTCTGTTAAAATAGTTTACTGATAGCAGTACAATTTGCACAATGCCCGTTTTTTTCCCCCTTGGAAAAAGTTATTAAAAACAAGTTTTTGTCTAAATTAAGGTGAATTCATGGTTCCTTTTTCCACATAATGTAACCGGTAGTGCTTATAATTTAAAAAGAATAAAAAAATCACGTGATTGGTATCGCTGATCGACCCTCATGGATGATCGGAATCGGCAGCACAAAACCCCTGATCGGCACACTTCTAGTACCTATTGTTTTATTTACCAATTTTCATAATCTTCTGTGTTGTCTGTAAACGTTTAATGTACTGACAATTTCTACAATTCTCTGATAGTATATTGGCAATGTACTCTTGAAAAATGTGGGTAACATTTTATTTGTCCGGGTCATACTGTCAGAAACACCTGCTAGCTCCTAGCTCAGGGAAAGATTGTCCCAGCAGGAGGAGCACCCGGAGATCAGGAACCAGGACAGCGAGGGACTGGTTTCAACTCTCCTAAACTTCGGTAAGAGGGTAGGTACAGTTTACCAGAACATGTACAAATCAGGGACACTGAGGTACTGGGTGCCACCGTGGATTTTCTAAATCCATGCTGGCATCCCTCTGGTTGTTCTGGTAAAACTGACCAACTTGTTGAAACTGGTTCCAGAAAAACAGGTCTCTTTGCTGATACTGGTTCCTCTGCCACCCAACGGATGTGGGGAGCCTTTAGTTTTCTGCTCCATGTTACACTAAACGTCCGTCAGCAGTGCTACTGATTGCTGACAGCTACTGATCTTAGGCAGAATTTTGTTCACCCAACCAAAGAAATGGATCCGTGTTACAACATAATCACAAAATGATATCTTAATAATATGTAATATGAGAGGCTTTGGATGAGCTTGTCAAAGCTACATATGGACATTGACAAGCGATCCGAAGACCTTCAGAGTCTTTCCGAGGAGTTAGGCGACCTGCAGAGCCGCTACATCACAGACTGCAGGGACATCGAGTACCTGAGCCAGCAGAACAAGATTTTAAAATCTGAAAATGCTCGGCTTAGGGAAAAATTGTCCCAGTAGGAACAAGAGGAGCACCTGGAGCTCAGGAACCAGGACAGCGAGGGACTAGTTTCCGAAACTTCGGTAAGACCATCGGTACAGTTTCCCAGAACATGCACAAAACAGGAACACTGAGGTACTGTGCATGGACAGCATGGACAGCTGGTGCGCTCAGAGCTCTGACCAATTTACCCTGCATGTCGATATCTTGAACACTGCTAATATTTTCTGTATGTGCAAACTCCCTGGGACAAGCAAGAGATTCAATTCAATCTGCCAAGTAAACACAAATTAAAAGCGAAAACAACCAGCAAAGAGGGATCTGAAGGTGACTAGCAGCGAAGTGGAAACCAAGCAGATGGAGGAGGCTAACGCTAGTAGCTCCCAGACTTCTGAAGCTAACCTTCTGGAAGCAACCCAAGCTGAGAAAACTCATTTCACCACGCAACTACAGATTATAACACCCAATCAAGACATTAAAGACACAATTGGATTGGTCTTTCTCTTAACCCAGCATTTTCAGATGTTGAAGTCACGTTTTGTTGGCTACGGTTCTCGATCTCCTCACAGTTCTCCAACCTGATTTTCTGGAACGAGTATGAGCAAAGCGACCTAAACAGCAAATTTGATCATTTGCTGAACCAGTTTCAGCAAGTTGGCCAGTTTTACCTGAACAACCAGAGGGATACGAACATGGGTTCCTGTTCAATACTGGAAAACCTATCTAACCTATCCTCTTACTGAAGTTTCGGAAAGTTGAAACTGGTCCCTGGCTGTCCTGGTTCTTGATCACATGTTGCTGCTTATTCTGCTGTTCAGTCAATCTTTCCCTAAGCCCAGTATTTTCAGACGTTAAAGTCATGTTCTGTTGGCTAAGGTACTCAGTTTCCTCAAAGTCTCTCTGGTACTGGCTCAGGAGGTCCCTAACTCCTCTGAAAGACTCTCCAGGTCTTTGGATTGCTTTTCAATACACAGCTGTGCCTTTGTCAAGCTCATCCGAAGCCGCTGGAGTCTGTCGGGCCATTTCCAGGCAATGCACTTCAACTCTCATGTTCTCGTCTTTCAGGTGTGTTTTTTCTTGCTCTGCACAAAGAGACATGATCTGAGCATGAAGTGCATCATTCTCAATTGCAAGCATGTTATATTTTGCTTGCAAGTGTGGTTCCCTCCGCCCCTGGGAGGGTTGTTTCTTGTCAAATTATTTTTTAAATTCCTCACCTTTCTCCCGAAGCAGCTTATTTCTGCTTGCTCTACATTCCTAATTTGAATCTTGAGCTCCTCAGTTGTTTTAATTAGAGACTGTCTCTCAATGGATATCATGTTGACTTCTTTCAAGACATTGTACCTGAAAACAGAAAAAGGGGTACAGTGGGTCAGTGTTGACCCAACTGATGCCTACACTCTAAAATGCAATACCGACTCTTCCTTAAATTATGTTTGTGTGCTTTATTCAAGTTTCACTAAATTGTTTATTTAATTCAAGTAATGTGAGCAATGTACATGTTTGGCCTCAGAATGGTATTTCAGTAAACTGGATTTGAATATTTTCATTACTGGAGCAAATGCTTCAGCTCAGCAGTGAGCATGCGCAGTAAAGTGCGGGAAGCTTCCAGAATGTTTGTGAACTTAAACATTGGAAGAAGCAGAGCTTCTCTAAAGGTGAGTTATTTGTCCTCAATATATTTTCATGTGTCATGTATGCCTTTACTGCTCGTATTTATGATTACAGGTTCATTTTGATTGATTTTTCTCAAAAAAGATGACGCATAAAAGTCTTTACGGTCTAATATGCTAATGTTAGCATGGTCTCATGGGTCCAACATTAATTAAAACTGCCATGCCTTTTACTTGAGAGCCTTTAATGTTTTTGTTCAGGATAAGAGATTTGACTAATAATTGCCTGTCTTTCAACTGCAGCCCTTTAGCATGTTTGTAAGCATAAACTCAGCCTGCTAACGTTCATGTAGCATTAATTTCACTCGGCCATGCATGTGGCGTTCAGGAACAATCTGATTCTTTTTAACGGCTCTTTGCCGTTAAAAACATAATAAACATAATTTATGTCTAAGTAAGACAGGAAGAAAGGTGGGTTGAATTAAATCAAAGAATCGCTAAAAATGTCTGATGTAAAGCGCAAAGAGGACAACACTCAGATGTCACAAGAGAAAAGAACCATCAAATTCACACAAAAGGGTTTGGAGTTTTATATAAAAACATGTCAAGAAAAACAAAGTTTAAAGTGTAAGCAAGCTTCAAAATTTATGGCGAAAATCTCCGCATTAATGACGTCACAAGAAAATGTTAAGAAAGTGTCTTCTGACTTTGTCAAGTTTATTAAGTGCTATCAAGATGCAACCGATTTACATGAATCCCTTTTAAGTTCATGTAAAGGGTAATTTGCCCTTTACCTTCTTCTTTCTGGTAAGAAGAAGAAGAAGTGAAAAGACAAACTGTGTATTTTCAGTCCAAGGTGATGGGATTCTCTGATTTTATGGATAATGTAAAGGTAAACATCTTCACAGCAGTCTCGGACTTCATCTACCTCTTCTGCACGCAGCATGCAGCCTAAAGATCTAGACAGTTTGTTCCGAGTTATTTAGGTGATTAGAAGCTAGCGCTCTGGTCAGATGAGAACAAAATGTAGATTGGCAAGTGTACCACAGTTGCCTTTGATTCATAACATATTTTACATGTATTTGCTTGATGATTTTGATGACAGCATTTCACAAAATGTAACATTTATTGTTACATTTTGTCAACATATTGTTAGTTTCACAACTGGTTGCTGAAATGTGCTACACAATTAAACTTGACTTTTTAATAATTGAATATTGCTTATTTTCCTAAACATCCCAAAAATATTAATACAACTTACCTGATGTGGGTCTATGTGTCTTATATAAAGTAAAATGTTTGCAAAATACACACTGATAAAAAAAGAAAAGAAAAATCTTTGACACCACTGAATGGTACCCTGGGCTATTGCCCCAAGTGAGAACTTTCTGAAATCTGGTCCAATTTCCATCCAATTTAACTGAACTTGTGTTAGTTTGTCAATTCCAATTGCAGGAAAAAGTTGCTGAAAACAAATGCACACCACACTTTTGACATTTTATGTGTACAAACATTTAAAAGCCATAAGTCACAATCACGCTCGACATTTTGTTTTTCTATCCATGAAACTCCAATGTGGCGGTAATGCGGTAAACGCTCAAGAGGATGGAAAACCTAAAGAATCATTTGTCATTAAAAGAAACCCACGGAACGAATATGTAAAACACTGAGGAGTCCGGTTTGTGTTTCCACACACACACATATGTATGCAGTGTTTTACTCCATCACATGACAGAGCAGGCAAAGCCACAGCAGTCTTTCAGCAGTGTCAGTCCAGCTTTCGTGAGAAACGGACTAGATGTCTGCTGGGATTGTGATGCAACCCTTCGATCTCGCAGAACATCTGAAGGAGGCAAAATAACGGAAAATAGTTATTTCCCACGAAATCTGAACGTCTATATTCGTAGGATGTAACTTCTCGTAGAGAAAGACGTAATGAGTAGGAGAACAATGTATTAAAAGTTTGTATGTCAAAATGCTTATTTTCTTGTTGATCAAATACAACTTTTTCAGTATATTAACGGAATCCTGTTAAGTCACGTTGTAAAATTCACGTATTCACGTTGCAGAGGCGTTTGGTTACTTGTTTAAACTCACCTTTTTTGGCCAAAGAATTGGGAAATTTGGACTCCAGGAAAGCTGCCATCTCCTTGTCTTCCTCTCTTTCGCTGAAAGAGAGGAATATTTTCTGGATCTCGCTGTTCTACGACATGTTTTTCATGCTTTATTTCATACACTGTTAAACTAAGACCGCAGACCGGACCGGCAAATCAATTCTGTGAATGCTGAATCAGGACAGCTCTTCTCTCATTTTGTATTTTTATGTCCATGGTAAATACTCACCACGGAGCCTGTGAAGCGTCCCAGCGAAAATTGAAATGTCACTCAAAGTAATTTATTTACACCAGGTGCCGTCTTATCGGGCCGGCAGCTAATTTAACCCCACAAAATAAACAAATGGCAAACGAAGGGTCAAAACGTACACAAAACAAAATTGTACGTGCTTGACATTTATATTTTAAAATGTTAGATTTTATTAAAAAAAATATATACTTTTTTTGCAGGAACATATTGCAGATTTTTACTTAATACAGATGACTTAGCCTTTTTACACAAAATTAGCCCTCAAGAACAATTAATATAAAACTGAGCTTGGGATAAAATGGCTTGTTCTTAAAAAAATGGATCATTTGACCAGATCTTCTTGTCTTGTTAGACATATAAGATTGTGTGTCATCAGCATAGTATAAGAAATTTGAGCTAGGGAAAACATGTTGATGTTGATTAAAAAAGGCACGAGTATGAAACCTTGAAGAACCCCACAAGTGAATTTCTATTCAAATTCAATTTCAAAGTCATATTCAAAAATACTTTTAAAATTTTGTTTTTAAGTATTTTTGAATTTGAATCTGAAACTCACATGTGGGGCTCCTCAGGGTTTTATTCTCGGGCCATTTTTATTCGACCTCAACATGTTTTTCCTAGCTCAGATTTTTCTTCTCTTTGAGCCGTTTTGAATTTTGTTTGTTCAGATACTATGTTTATTTACTGCAAAGTGACACAAAATAGATCAACTCTGCAAAAATATCAATATATCACAGCACCAAATAATAATAATAGGAATAAATCTCATGTTCTTTTGCTAAATTTAAGATTTTGACCCATCATTTTTACAATGTAGGTCATAAAATACCTTAGCAGGGGCATTTAGAGAATCCGACTAATGAGGAATAAAGTGCATGAACATAATACAAAGGATAGCTTTGAAGAGAGGGGACAAAAAAAAGAGTCCAAGTAAATATAGCTTACTCTGAAATAAGTATTTTACACAGTGAAAAAGTCATTTATATCAAACATTTCACTACATTTTCTGATAGATTCTGTCACCATGAGAGTGATCCAAAATGAGCCACGATACTAAAAACTTAAATTTAGTGAAATCACCTATCTAAACTAAACTTCCTCTGTCAACTATGATCTTCTGCTTTCATAATGAAGCTTTTTCCTGTCTGTAAACTCAAAGTGCTGTCGGTTCGTTAGGCTCACCTGAGCCGTTCAAACTCCACATCGTCCACCAGGAAGTCTCTGGTCTCCACCAGCTTGTTTATCTGCTTCAGCAGTTCCTCTTCCTTCTCTCTGTCTTCCGTGGACTTGTCTTTGTCTGTTTAACAGTCACAAGACAGGCTTCATCATACAAAACGGTTCCAAGTATTCAAATAAAAACTACAGATAATTTGGGATTATCTTGCAGATTCGGTAAATAAAAATATATATTTTTTTATTTGTACTACCGTTTGAAATAGTTTACCATTCCTGTTTCGAAATCTAAATAATATTATCTGGTTAGATTGAAAGAGGATCACGAAAGGATCCATCGATTTGTATCTGAAATGTTGAAACAGCAAAGATTGTTTTCATTTAAAAAATAATATTTTACCAAACTATCAAAAGGCTTTACTCAAAAATGTAAGCAATTTCCTGACTGGTCTGAAATGTCTGAGGCACAAAACGTAAGAAAATCTGAACTCAAGCGAAATGAAAAGAAGAAACCTTGAAAAAATAAGTCTGGCTCATATTCAAAATAATCCTGGTGCTTAAATACACACACTTTCCAATCTCTGCTTACGACACAGAAATTCATAAGAGATTAGAAAATCAAAATCTCTATTACCTGGAAGCCTTTCATGAAAAAGATGTGTGTGGGTTAGCAAGAATGTGTGAAATCACTGCACACACAAAGAGTTTTAAAAAAGACAACATATTTTTCAATTTACCTGGAGTTGTTAGAAGTTTCTGCAGCTCCTGTTTCAGCCTTGTGATTTCTTTACAGAGCTGAATGTCATCCATCCTGAGCCAAAAACAAAAAAAATTAAAAAATGACGGCGTAAGACACGAGCATAAACATGTTTACTACTACTGTACTACTTGCTATATTTTTCTGCTGTTAGTTAAATTCTGTTTCCAACATGTGATTTAGAACCATAGAATTACAGCTAAACTGCTGAAGCTAGCTGCTGTAGTGAAGTGCTTCTTTTATTTTTTATAAGACACAAACTTAGTTAATGTTCTAAAATGATTGCTGCCCTGGCCGAACATCGTCAACGAAAAGATAAACGTTACGTAGCCGTTACGGCTCAGAAGACGTTAGCCTCTGTTTCAAGACACATGATATAAGTTAAATAAAATAAAATGGCGCATTTTTAAATTCGTTTTGTTCGCTTCGGTCAAGCTAGCAGCGTTGCAGTTTGGAATGGGCGATATGGACGTTGAATTTTATCACGACGTTTTGTAGTGCGATTGAGATAACATTAAAAATGAAAATAAACATTTTTATTACTTCTTTTTTATGTAATTGCATGCCACCGCAGTCAAACATAAACATAATCATATTTTCGAATTTACTTATATTTATGGATGCACTCGTGGAATACACAGGAGAACATAGTAAAAATAACATTTTGGTAAATTTTTATTTAAACATTAGCTGAAATTTATTGTGACAATGTGAAATCAAAATTTTTATCGTGACAAGAAATTTTTAACGATAAAAAATACCTGCTCCCAGTTGCAACAAGTACAACTAAATATTGTGATAAAATGTTTAAGCAGGAATAGATGACAGATGGAGGAATATTACCAAACCTCCAAATTTTGTTATTAGGTAAGCAATTTTAAACTGTAGCAACTCTCCTTCTACTAACACCAGTATCAATTTGACGGTAGGAAACAATGTGAAGGAAGTTTTTAACAATTTACAGTTGTTTAACTTTGGCAAGCTAAGTAAAAAGATTTTTGCCCGACAACCAACTGTTTTATACAAACACATGTCACCATGTGAGCTACATAGCACAGAAATATTCCAGCAAACCCAAAATCGTAGAGAAAAAAGAAAGAATTGTCAGCTTGTGTCAATCACGTTGTGCCTCTATTACACCATCATTAACCGCCTCCAACCTCCTCTCCCTGCTGCAAAGTGTCAAAAATAATGAGGTCTCTGCAGAAAACGAGCAAAATAATTAAAAACAATGAGAGGGCTCTGGCAGCTTGCTTACAGTTTTAATAATGCCTGTGGTCTATTTTGCTGTCGTGCACATGGCTGCCTGTGGCGCTTCATGACTTCTCCCCAAAGGACAGCGAAGACCATCTTGGGGTATTCAGAGGATTTTAAAACAATGTTTTGCTGTACTTGAGGCAGCAAAGAAATAATAAGTAGATAATGAAATGATACCAAAGACATATTTTGGCCGACAAGCTGACATCTCTAACAGAAAGCAGTATATCTAAACAGGGGTCAAGTTAAAGCAGATTTTGGCTCCACTTATCTCACTGTATTCTTTCAGATTAACATTGAGAGCAAGGAGGATTTTTACTTTAATTATTTGTCTCTAGCTGAGTTTACACTACAAATGTGCACAAAACTTTGTCAGTATTTTTGCTAATGTTGAAAAAACTCAATTTCACAACAAGGGAGTTCCATTAAATAACTCCCTAATTGTGAGCAAAATTAGTCACATGTGAATACGCCTGTTCACGCAATAAGTCATTAAAAAAACATGCCGAATGAAAAATAAAGTCATTTTTTTGTATTTATTGATGAAGGACATGAATGCAAAACATTTTCATATTTAGTCACGTTGGAACAAATTCCACTGCTCTTTGGGGGGGGTTTACATAAAAACAGTTTACGGTGGAAGTAAAGTGTGCAAAACACCTTAAAACGTTTTGTCATTCATGACTGCTGATCCAAAGATAAAAACAATAAGGATTCAGAATGCGATCTAGGGGGAGAAGTAAAATAATTGTAAATATATTTTCTAATCTATTTATTATAAAAGAAAACATTTTACATGTATCTTAGCTCTGATTCTCTTCGTACGAGGATCTCACGTATTCGCTCAATCTTGAACAACTCCCCTTCGATGTCCTTCACAGTGACCGTAGAGTCGGCCATTGAGATGACATTTTCTGCTGAAAGGCAGGAACAAAAAAAACACAACATGAAATGAATCAACAATGAGAAAAGCCAAAAGATGAGGAGTTTTATTTAAACTTTGAGAAATGTGTTAGTTTCTCAAGGGCAGGAAATAATCAGGTCTGACAGCATTTCTCTCAGATTACATCATTTTATGCTACTGCTATTCTGCGTGTTGGTTGCTCAAACCCCTCAACTGTAATAACAGAAAGAATAAAACATACAATTTCTTTTTCTGTAAAAAAAAAAAAAAGGAACGTGCCTTTTTAGATACAAAACTTCTTTAATATAACCATGACAATGCCTGGATATGACCTCATCAGTAGCATAATGATTAGTTTAAGTGTGTGTGGCTTGCAAAAAAAAAAAAAAGAGAACAACTTTAAACCAACCTTTGAAGGTCGGTTGAAAAAAAAAATCTATAAATATCGTCTGTTTTTTCTAAAAATGAGTATTTATTTTCAGGAAATATTTCTCACAAGTACTGAACAGTCCCTAATATTGATGCTGTGCTGAGTCCAAAAGTCTACTTATAGTAAGGGTATTTTTACCGTTTCGAAATCGAAAAATGTTACATTTTCAGCTGGTGCGACTCACTTAAGCGTTGTACGCTCAAACGAACTAAACCCTTCGAGAAACCTGTTCACCTCCTCACCTGTGGGGGCGCTGCACTAAGAACCATTGAAGGAAACGACACGAAAACCTCACAAAAAGAAGACGAAGAAGAACATAGTGCCGTCAAACTTTAGTGACTGTCAGATTTCGTTTTTGTCTTTGGCAAAAAAAAGACCACGAGCCTTTCCGCGGCGCGTTTGTTTTTGGTTGTTTTTACCTAGAATGTCCTGCGCTCTAATCAATTTCTCTCAACTTTTTGGTGAGCTTTTGTTTTTGTGTACTTTTCTTGTAGAAAAAACATTATTTTTCAGTAAAAAAAACCCCCCCATAAATAAACTAAATTTATTTTTCAAAATAACACTGAAGAACAGCACCGCCCCTTCCTGCAGCCTCCTACTCCTACACTGGCAGCGATGAGTCATCCATCTGGCAGAGCTCGGATTGGCCTCTAATTACATGACCTTGTGTGAAAAGGCATAACCATTACACTGACAGGCTGCGAATAACACGCATACGCACATACACACACACACACACACACACACACACGCCGAGCAAATCATTAGATACCATATTGCTTAATTTAACTTGTGTGCTTTCCCTCCATTTACTCAAAAACCTTCCCTTCAACTTCGTGACCAATGTTCATTTTGCAATGGGGAACTTTTATTTTTTATATATTCTTTAGAAATCCTCATTTTTTTTTTTGGCATGACAAAACAAAAAACAAACAACCAAACAAAATATATTAGTGGCACGTGTAATGTTTAACATTTTCTACTTTATTTTGGTAAAAAAAAAAACATTTTAGTTAGTATTCATATAAAGTAAAGACAACACTTCAGAGCAAAAACATCTCAAGTTTCCCCATTTGTTTCTTTTCCTTCCACTTTTTTTCCTTTCTTCAAGAAATTCAAATAATATAAAACCACCAAATATGATCTACTGCAAGCTAAAAGACTCAAAATAATGCTCCCCTTAATTTAACTATGTAAAAACTATGTAAATAATAAACAAATACATAGAGGCAGAAATAAAAAATGATTTCAGTCAGATAAACTCACTCGATATCTCCGTCGCTCCGTGCTCAGCTTTGTCCAGCGCTCCGTACTGTTGAGAGGATCTACTTTCTTTTTCCATGTTTGTAAAATAAATGGCGTCTTTTCCTGAGGCTGCAGAGTAGATTCAAACGTGAAGTCCGCGTAGTGTTATAAAATACAAATCAACAGACTCCATGCAGTGTTGAAGAAAATGAGAGCGGAGCGGACAGCAGATGATGAATCCAGTCGGCGCTCAGCCTCTCGGGGTTAATTATCTGCTCTCAGAGGCGCCACCTCCTGGTACAACTCGCCTTTACACGCTTTGCAGGGGCTATAAACCACCAGCCACCTGCTTCTTGTACCACTCCGTGTTTTACATTATCACCTGACTGAATATAGCTTTCAACAGCGTGTTGGAAATGGCATCACCAGTCCTCAAGGGGAGGAAGGTGAAACAAAAATTGATCTGCATGCAGTGGAGCCAACAGCGTTTTTTTTACACTGTACAGGAAGAAGCCCAACTGCTTATTGGGACTTTTCCAGCAACATAGTGCCATTTTAAAGCAGAATCAAGTCAGTATGTTGACTTCAGTTGTTATAAAAATGGTGTATATATCAAATATGACTTAAAAGAAATTTGACTTAGTAATTTTGCGCCTTGAAATTGGGCCTCTGTCGTTTTAAGAAGCTCCTGCTCTTTCTGAAACTTCAGGAAGTCATAACACGGCTCCTCTATTCACCCTTTAATGATTTTACCAGCGTTGCACTGAGAAGCAGCTTGTATAATGAGCTAAACGGATGCGCAGCTCCACTAGGTGTTTGCTAATTGCTGCAGGCTAGTCTGAAGGAGCTTAGAGAGGGAATCATGGGGCACGGGGTGCTCTGTAAGCCAGAGGTTCCCAAAACATGGAAAGTGCAGCTCCAAGGAGGCGGAGCTAGGTCCAACAAGACGTCTTACACAGCTGAATGGTTGCCACAGGAGATTCAAGGATTTCTCAAACATGGATTAAAGAATCAAAGAAACACTCCTGGTATGTTTTTGATGAGTTAACATCATGGATTGCTTTCCTTTCTCTTAATAATTTGCACTACATTGTATTGACTAAATTAAAATACATCTCAATCTTAATCTAAATGAAGCTTGTGATTGAAATGAATACGACGTGAAAACATTTAAGGTCCATGAATAATTTTAAGGGCTTTCTGGCTCAAGAATCTCTTGTCACAACATGTTTATGTTCAAATATATTTATTAGACTGTAAATACAGTATAAGACAATTAATTTGACATAAACAGAAATCTCAATTTCACAGAGATCCCAATACTTTCTGACATGCTTTAAGTTCATGCCTGTTAAAAATCATCTGAAAGCATCTTTCGCACAAACTCATTTTGAAAAGCAGCTTTGACAGCAATGTCCTTCATGGATGCCCAGAAGCAATCATTTAAACAGTGCTTAAGTTAAAGTTAAATACATATAGTCAGAGAATGAGTGCATCTAATCCTACATTTTCACAGTTTAATGTCAAGTGTGAGGGACAGAAAAGGTGTCTGCAGAAAAGTCAGAGATGGAGGCGGATCAACAGCCCTCATTGGGTGGGGTTGTAACAGGATGCCAGTCCAGTTTGGCCTGGTCCTCTGCACACGCTTTGAGTTTACTCTGCACTGAGGCCGCTTTTTGCTCTCATTTCTCTCAAGCGGTCTAAGCTGTTGAGCTTGCATACTGCTTTGTTTTCAAAAAACGACTAAGTCTATACAACCCTTACCTTTGCAAATATGTACATGTAAACCCTAACGAGGCTTGGAGATGAATAGCAGAATTGTTCTGTAGAGCTTGAATTGCTGCAGGATGCTGGAATGTTCAGCTAAAATTAAATTACAATGCAATTCTGGATTGTAATGGAACCTGTCAGGGGAGAATATCAAGTTTTGTCACCTGGCGTGTGGTAATAAGGAGTGACAGGTCAGGCAATGTTGCAAACCTGATGGGAAAATATATCTATTCCAATGCTTACATAAACTGTCTTCTAATAATATATTTTGGACAAGTTTGATTATAGATGCACCAATTGGGCTTTCTGAGGCTGTTGATCACTAACATTTGATCTCTGATTATAAATTTGAACAATTTTTGTAACGACTATAAAACAGTCAAGAAAATATGTGTTGCACATATTTTATAAAGAAAGTAGGTGCCGCCTTAAAAGCACATGCCCTTAATTATTAAAGTCAAAATAAGCCTTTTTGGACACAATGCGCATGAACCTGAACACATCATTCCCACCACAAAACGTGGTGGTAGCTCTTTCATGGTGTAGGCATGATTTTCTTCCAAAGGGATGGGGCAGTACCAAGAAATAAATTCTGCAAAACACCCTCAACTTTCAGCAGTACAACTCTAAGATTAATACATGTTCATGTGTCAAATGGGCCCAGTCAATGTGGAGACCTAAATCCAATTGAGAATCTGTGAATTTGACTTAAAATATAAGTTTCACAGATACTCGCCATCCAATCTGACCTACTTCGCGGCTTTATTCAAAAAATGAGCAAAAGTATCAGACTGCAGATGGTACAGGCATATTCCGAAAGATTTGAAGAAACTCAAAAAAGCAATTGAGGGAATTGTTGTTGGTGCAACACCAAAAATGATGGACATTTTTAGCTCTGGTGGATTTAACCAGCTCATTACTGGTCAGAGCTAGTTCTGATCTCTTACCACCTGACCTCTGACAGTTTTAGTGTCCGATTCGCCTTTCGTAGTTGTTATTGCCTCGGTCGTCCTCCATGGCTTTATCCAGCCAGTCTCTCTCCGGCTCAGATTCGGAGTCACTGGCCTCGCTTGCGTCAGCTGCCAAGAGGCGCGAGTAGTTAATCCTGCGCTGGCGAGGGGCTTTCCACTGCAGGAGAGGAAGACACGCACACCACGCCATAATTCCTATGGCAACCCCTCTGAACAACCATGTCACCCCAAGTCTCTGTGCCACAAACCCGCCGGCAAAACTCCCGAGTCCACTCCCAAAGTGCAGGCACAGGGAATTGTAGACCCTCCTGACGCTTCTTTCGGTCCCCGGTGTTGCAACATCCTCGCACTGGATCTTCACAGCCCACCAGATGGCGCCGCTGCTGAAGGTACCCAGCACCTGCACAGGCAGGGCCGCCCAAGGTCCCCAAAGGAAGGAGTAGTAGAAGCACTGCAACCCGAGACTGGCGGCCCCAACGATGAGAACCCTACCTGGGCTTAGGAGTTTGGATACTCTGCCAGCCAGGATGGGGAAGGCCGCCTGTGAGAGCAAAGCGAGAGCGAGGGACAGTCCCATGTGCAGCTCAGTGCTCCCGTGATCCTCCATCTGCCAAAACAGGAAGTTCTCCACAGCCGAATTCACCACCCCGATCAGGATGATGGTGAAGGCGCACAGTAGAGCGTGGGGGGAGCCGTGGACCAGCTGAACACCCTTTAGGAGCCCATTGGCCCTGTCTCGCTTTCTGTTCAAGTACAGAGGGAGGTAGATGGCTACAGGCAGGGCTAGAGCCGCCATGCCCGCATAGGAATAAAAATGCACCGCGCTTCTGGAAGTTCGAGTGGCTGCTACGTGGCAACCGAGCTGGGCGACCGCAAGTCCCGCTCCCCCAACCCCGCACACTGCCCCGAGCATACCCCATACATTGGCGCTGTCATGACGGTCTGAGGCGTCCGCGTAGTCCAGATACTCGTAAAGCCCGTCATCAGTTGTCCACTCAAGAGGCGCCGACGCAAAATCCCACACCAACACGATGATGAGTGTCAAGTAGAAGAGCTGGTTCTGAACATCCATCTCCTTGAGGCTCTCGAGAAATCCCGAACTGCCCTTCTGTTGGTCCTCAAAGCGGTCCGATGTGATCACAGACCTCTTATTCCTTGACGCATTCACTAAGGAGCTGACGGTGGAATGCTCAACACTCGCTTTTGAAACAGAAATTTCAAAGTGTTCTGTATCATTCTGATTAGGCGAAGTTGTAATAGGACTGAGTTTCCATTCACTGATAGAGTTATTTGGCGACGTCGCAATAACTAAATTTATACGTGTTGGCAACGTCCGACTCCTAGTACTAGGGGTAACATTCAACTGACTTTGGCCTGAACCAGAGCTCAGGTCAGAGGTGTTACAGGTGCTGCTCTGTGCGCCAGGCATCCCTGCAGAAGGGAGGAGCAGTAGCAGCAGAACGGCCACCGCAGAAAACACGAGCGAGCAGATTATCACCACCCGTCTCTTGTTGTAGCGCTTGGAGAGGAGACCGGCTGCAGGACTCCACACCAGGGTTACAATGTGCTTGGTGGCCATGACAATGCCAGTCATGGATGGAGACAAGCCCAGGTGACGGAAGTACAGAGTGAGGAAGGGGAGCAGGCAGGCTTTAGAGCAGCAGCAGAGGAAACTGAAGCTGGCCGTCAGAACGAGGGCGCGCTTGACGTCGATCTGTTTAGTCCGCCTCATGGTTGTCCTCCAGCAGCACAGTGTCTCTTAGATGACATCACATGGAGCAACTGGTGGGGTTCCGAAAAGCAGACACAAACAGGAAATAAGTTAGTGACGTGTTTCTTTTAATACAGAGTCTTTGAGGAATCCTTTAATCTCCTGTGGCAAACATTGCAAAACGCCTCAATGGGACCAGCTTCGCCTCAATGCACCAGATGGAATTGGGCATCTGTCTCTTTAAGAAACTACTGCTCTTTTGGACACTTTGCCTTGTGCCAGTGCGTCATCACAACATTCCACTATTAACACTTTAACAACATTTTTAGCAGGGTTTCATTAAGAAGTAGTTCGTATGATGAGCCAAGCTTGCAACCTGCAGCTCCAGAGCCCGAGGTCGCTCTTTGGAGCTCGCAAAATGGCTCTGAACTTTGGCTAAAATCGAAAGAGAACCAGCTAATGTTTTGAAATTTAGATATAGTAACAACATGGGTTGTTTTTTAGTTCATCTCTACAATATTTGTACTGAATTCCCACAAAGAATGACAGTAAAAGTAGTATTAATATGCTTTTAAATTAGATTTTTTTTGATTAAATCTAAAATAAGATCTAATTATAAGATTAGATGAATCTACATATTCATCTATATTCATTCATCACCTGAAATAATCTATTATCAAAAGAAGATCTGCTCTTTTTTATCTTCATTTTAAATTCTCAAAATGTGGATAAAATGGTGATTCTTTAAGAAAGGACAACAAATTTCCTATCAGAGATATTTAAAATTATGTTATTTATTTATTTATTTAGTTTTAAGTCGTGGCAAATGCAGCTCCAATTGAGTTTTATTTTGCTGACTGGAAAGTAAAAATACCAAACCATTTTGACATGTTGGAATGGTCTGGTAAAAGTGAAGACCTTAATCCAAGTGAGAGTTTGTGAAAAGGAAGTGAAAAACCTGAGGAAATGAAAAACCCTCATAGGTTATGTAGACTTTTGAAGTGGCAACGTGTCAGTGGTTTTCCTGTGTAGATTCATCACCACATTACCATCTTCATATTCAACGAGGAATCCAAAAAAACGACTTGTTTAATGTCATAATGTAAACATTACCTGCAATAATCTGGAATTTGGAATATAAACGATCAGAAAGCATACAAAAAATAGACCCTTCAAATGTTAAAAATTTTTTATCATGTCTTATTTGTTGCTGTTAGTCTGTATGTAGCAGGAAACGACGCATCTTGTTGATCGGGTTTACAATAGTACAGATAAAAGAACAAGCCGATTTAAAGGCGCAGCGTCTAAAATAAATGTTCATGCTTAACATTAAAGGGGGAAAAAATACTTTTTATTTCTATTTACATACATGAGCATCGCACCTCGAAGCGGAAATATGTTAGTTTAGTAGAAACAAGGAAGAGAACGGAGAGGAACACCTGTCAGGCTGGATACACCTGTCCAAGCAGGACGTCAAGACGTACATTTGTCCACGTCACACCAAGCCCGCAAGATAAGGAGAGAAAGAGTGACACAAAGTTAGAAATGTATGCCTTACCCGGTGTTTTTCTTTTCTTTCCTCAAACTCCTTTACTTTTCATGTTCCACGTTTGGTGGCGACATGACATCCAGAGGGTTTTCTTCTCCTTCGTGTTTAGTTCGAAGCGCACCCGCTCCAGTCAGAGGGGCGGTTCATTCAGCCAGTCATGCTTAGAAACTGCAACTACAAGTAAGACACCTGATTAGATATTTTCATCGCTGCAGCTCCTCCTAGTGGTCCGGATGCTGCAGTGCGTCAGAGAATCCGCCGACATTTTAGTGTGAAAATTAGGTGATAACACAAGCATAAGGAGTAAAACTACTAAAAGAAAAGTTATTTTTTTCTCCCAATAACTTAAGAATTTTATGCGCCAAATCAAAACATAGTGATGCGTAATTGTAAACTTGAGGTAACGTGATACATATTTTTCAAACACATGAATCTGCTCCGATCTAAACAATTTCACTGAAGCCGTGGCTGTATGTTTAGACTTATGTTCATGTGTTTCACTGAATTTATGTCGATTTAAAGACATTTGTAAATAATTCAAATGTCCATTTTTTTTGTCGTCATATGGCTTAAAAAGAAAAATCCTTTAATGATCGAAAAAAAACCCGGAAAGCTGAAAAAAATTAGAATTTTATTTGATTTGAGTATCAATTAGGAATTGATAAAATATCAATTATATGATTACAACCTTTGATTAGATTCACATGAAAATAAATAGCTTACATGATCATACACATATATTGGTTGTGGACTTTAAAAAAAAAAAATCAAAAATAGTATTAAGTCAGTTTTCTATGAATGTCGGCAAATTAGTGATGCACAGTAGAGGCAGCAAGTTTTAATTTGTTCTTTATATGCATAAATAATATATTAAATCTGGACTTTTAATGAACCGTTTCTTATATGACAATCAGCTTCAGTGATTCATAAAAAAACAAGAACTGCATGGACAAATATTTGCAAATACATTTTGTTTTCCATTAGTCTGACATCACATCAAATGTAACTTTTCTGTTTTAGGTCACTTAGGATTATTTAGAATTGTTATTATTTTCTAAATAATGCGTGAGAGAATTTAATCTCAGACATTTACTTACATTGTCTTAATATGTGCGTTTTACTCTGAATAACTAAAAAGACTTTGCAAAGGACAAAGATGGAGTTACTCAGCCAAAATGACAGAAAATATATTCTCTTGGGATTAGAATTTCTCACCTATGAGAACAGTGTTAATAACGAGTAAGTATGGTGGTGGCAGCACCATGATGTGGGTCTCTCTAGCTTCCAATAGCAATGCCACCATTTAATTTCCATCAACGCAGTTTTGAATTGAACTGATAAAGAAGGACTACCTCTAAACTCTTCAACTTGATCAAAACTACCACAAAAATCACAATAAATATAAACTTGTGTAACCTGATTTGTGTTATTGAACGTCATTAAAGTTGTATGTTGTCATTTCAGAAAAAAAACAACCATTACTACGGCGATCATAGCCCTGAGAAGTGCGTCTACTTCTGTCTGGAACTGAGGAAACATTAGTGACTTCTTCATCTGACTTGTTGAGTAAACAAAAATTACCACACATTGAAAAACTTTGGAAATATTACAAAGTGTACCTTTACCAGTTTTTGGAATCAACCGAGAGGCCATTAGAGCGCGGAATATATGTTTTTAAAACTACCGACGTAAGACAGTGAAAAAATATGTTTTTTCTCAATGAAAACACCGAAGTGTCAACACCAAAACAGTCAATTATTTTGTCTTTTCTAAATTACGATATGTTCATCTGAACAGCACAAAACAGATTTTTAATGTTACATTTTTAATAAATAGTCTTCTTGAAATGAAATGTTAAACCCTGTTCTTTGTCGCTTTTCTTTGATTTTCCCGCTCGGCGTTTTTCTTTGGGTCCTGGATGGTCAGAGAGAGCCGGGGTCAGGCGGGGGGGTCACTGACCCGCCGCGGAGAAGGCGGTGACGGGAAGGCAGAGCAGGGAGCAGAACGTCGGGTGGAGGGGCTGGATTTGGCCCGGTAGTGTTTTGTAGGACCTCCAGTCCGAGCTGCTGCCTGGTTTGCTGCACAGCGACACCTCACACCTAAAGACCGGACAAACAAGCGCATTTATTTTTAAGAAACCTGCTTTGGATGGGAAAAAAAACAAAACCCAACGACGGACTTTGTTACCTCTTCACACTTTGGATGAACATCTTTTTGTCTTGGTCCAGGCAAACAGCAAACGTGTTCCCATTCCCTTGCGCAGTCACTTGCATCTTATCCACCTTCACTTCTGATATCAAGATCTGCCCCCAACATAAAAGTCAGTCCATTTTATTTTATTTTTTAAAGAAACTATCCACAAGTTAGTTTTTTTTTATTTAGTTTCACAACAATAAGAAAATGTTAAACAACTGAATAAGAAAACCCACTGAAAACTCGGTTGTGTTTGTAGTTTTGTTGATGACATCACAAGAGGTACAACAATTGAACGGCACAACTGAAATCAGTTTTGTGTCAGAGTAGCGACTTTCACACTTGCTGTTGTTTTTACTAATTTGTGGCCTTTTCATATTCTTGTTTTGCAGCTTTTCATACTTGGCTGCATTTCCCCTTTTGATTATGTTTCTGTCTGTAGTTGCAGCATTTTTTTTTTGTTTTGTCGAGTGAATGTATTTTTGCTTCTATTTTCTGTGATTGCAGCATTTTTTATTTTTTATTTTTCCACGTTTTTCTGTCGCATTTTGCTTCTTGATTTGCATGTTTTGGAGTTGGCAGCCCGCTACGCCGTTTGAGCCTCTTGGTCACCGTAATTTGAGGTACAGTTTTGCTGCAGCTGTGCAAAGCGCAAGTAAACACTTTTTAATGTGGAATTGGTTCAAAATATGGAGGAAAAAACAAAAAATATGCACATGAAATTTCTGAAACAACTGACTTGTGTCACTAGAGGAAAGTGTGCATGCAGGTTTGTTTTCAGGAGGGTAGATTTGATCTTGATTAAATGGTGGCCTACACTAAAATAGAGAAAAGCTGACCATGACCCAATGTTATGTAGGCGGTTCACTGTTCCTGATGTGAGATCTATTGGCTTTAAAACAGGATTGCAAAGTAGAGTTTGTAACTATAAAACCACCCGTCACCTGGTTGTAACCCTTTTTAGATTTGGAGCTCTGCTTCTTCACAACCTCTGTCATCGTCAGCTGCAGGCCCTCTTTAGAATCTGGATACAGCAGCAAAAAGAGAAAGGAAAAAAAATCTGAAAATAAACTTCATTTAGAAGATGAAGCAGCAGAGTTGGGGTGTGCCTGGAGCTATAATGGGGCCATAAAGGTTGTTCAAAAGAAAGCATTCTCCCCCACCCCCAATTTAAAATTCTTTTTCTTTTATGGTCCCAATGTAGCTCCGCAGGTGTGTAGACTGACCCAGCTGCTCGGAGTCTCTGCATGTCTTCTGAAGGTTGATGGAGGTGCAGACCGCCTCTCTGTGGACGCAATGGCTCCTCCCGCTGATGGCCACCTGTACTCATGTCAAACAGGAAGCAGTCGGGATTAGAAACATTTGTTTGTAAAGCAGGAAATGTGCGTAAAGGAACAATACCTTGTTGTAGGCCACATTGAGGGTGAGAGGAACAGCCTCCCGCTCCTCATCTATTCCCAGCCTTTTGCTCGCAGCGCCTTCAGAAACAATGCGACGCGTATGAGTCTACACAAACACGTGTGTTTTCGTCGCTTTTGTTTATGCGTGTGTGTCGCAGAGTGTGACCAACCCATGGCTTTAACAGCTCTGGCTCCAGCTGTGTGTCCAAGCTCCAAGGAATGAATGAACACTTCCTTTCTCTTCTCTCCCCCTTCCAGGGTCAGCTGTGCAACGGAAGGAACCAGAACATTTAAGACAGGCGGCGGGGGTCAATGTGTTTGATACGTGTTGCTGCGTGAGGTTGACCTCTGACCTCAGCCTGGTAGAGTTGCACCAGAACGGGCTGATCGGCGTGTCTGCAGTAATAGAGCACCAAGTCGGCCAGCAGGGGGAGGCGGTGCTCTGTGGCGCCGGTTCCGCCGGAGACGTCGTCCTCCTTGGGAGCGGCCTGAATCGTGGGAAATTAGGGGAAAAAGAAACAACAGCAAGGGGGATCTTAATTTTTCTTTTAAAAACAAATACCATAACTAAGGAGTGCCAATTTTGGACTGCACCTGCCAGAATTGGCAATAAATATAGAAATAAATAGATGACTTGATAAAGTAATTAATATGCCAAATATTGCATCCAATAAAGACATATTGGAGGCCTTCCATATGGTGGTAATAATAATAATAATAAAAAAAAGACAGTAATTAAAATAAATTATATCAAACCACAACCCAAAAAGTAGCCTTTAGATAAGGAGTGTAAACCCACAAGCAATGCTACAAAATATGTCAAGTTAACATTTACTTTCACAATGATCATTCTTCCTTTGCTTTACACTAAACCTGGCAGGAGGGATTACTGCTGGAAAGTTCAGTCACAGTCTCAACCGACCAAGAAGAGCTTAGCAAACTCAAGTCCGTACTAAAGATTTCTACTGGTATCACTCCCAAATGGTAAATGGAGTGAACTTATATAGCGCTTTTCCAATCATTTTGACCACTCACAGCTCTTCACACTGGAGTCACATTCGCACATTTGCACATGCAAACACATTCATACACCAATACACAGATTGGTAGGCAATTTGGGGTTAAGTGTCTTACATGTGGCAGTAGAAAGCTAGAATCAAACCTACAATCTTCCAATCACAAGGCGACTACTCTACACACAGGGCCACAGTCCCCCCCACAACTAGTTGTCTTGTAAGTAGTGATATATTGGTTATTATGGACACTTGGAGACCCCCAAAATGTCCCTCTTAGCTACAGTTCCCTAGCCTGGCCATTCATTGCCTTCATTCACAACTCCACTCGAGTCTCATCTCTAAGCAAAGCGTAGAAGAGGCTGTTTTTTTTTTTACCAGGCTAGCAGTTCCCTAACAGTGAACAGTTTACATCCTTCACCATCATCCTCACTGGTGAGATAAATGTTGATAAATGTTTATTCCGAGAATACAAACTCCTAGCCTATATTGTCTTCTGCAAAAGAATAATTCTGGAGTTATTTACCTCACAGAGAACTTCGGAGGACAAGCTTAGCAGACTGAAGACATTGCGCTCATACCAGGGATCCATCATACCCAACATCTGGGCTATATCTGTTGTACTGTCCTCCACTTCTTGGCAATTTGACTCCTGTTACAATAAATTAAGTAAAACGCTGTAAAGATTTCTCTGAAGTAAAAGAGTCAAATCTCTTGCAGAGAGGTTGCAGTACCTGCCCTTCTGTAGGTGTGTGTCCTGCTCCTGGACTTACAGTTTTCCTCTTTGTGGGAACAAAGTAAAACTGGAGTTTGCACGTCCTTGTGAGCTGGGGACACTTTCTCTCTTTCTGCTGAAGGTCGCTGTACGCCCGAGCGAGCCTCCCAGCCTCTCTGTCACCCCCAAAAGCGACCACCTTGACGACAGTCAGCACTTCCGCCTCATTCCCCTCATCGCAGCTCAGAATTGGTCTCCTGCGGACGCAGATGTGCCTGTGGGGAGCGGAAGGGTCTACGGGGGCCGTGGACACATTGAGATGCCGAATATGTCTCAAGGAGGTCCTGGAGTGTTTGAGCTGTGCCCCCGACATCAGGTAGTCTTTGGTGATGTCTCCGTTGTAGCCCATGCTCCGGACGCAGCGAGATGTGCTCGGACTGTGAGGCGTCTTGAAGAGCAAGGAGAAGCGCTCCAATCCCAAGAGGGATTTGGACTTTTTCTTGGGTTTCTTTCTGACTTTCGGATGACTGCCTTGCCCTTCCTCAGTGTCCTCGTGTGCTGTGTCCTCGCTGAAGTCGCTCTCCACTCCCGATGAAGCAGACGGGACAGACCAACTGGAGGAGAGAGAGTATCCTGAAAAGGTAGAGTCCCTCGAGGAAGACGAGGCGGTAGAGATCCGATGGCTTTGAAACTGATCATCCTGTTTGCTCGAGGAGTCCTGCTCGTCTTCCTCGTCGATGCTAGTGTCAAAAGTGTCATCCTCGTCGATTTTGGGGAAACCTTCTGGAGGGGAGTCCAGGTCAGAGTCGATTGATAGAAGGTCTTTTAGGACATCTGGATGAACAAGAAGACAGGAACAAGAGTTGGGGAAATGATACTGATGCCTAGCAGCTATGGGTAGATGGAATATGTTGATTTACCGAAGTTGTCGTCATCCCATAAGCATGCGTGACATTTGGGATAGGGCAGCGTTATGGTCTCTACAGACGACCCTTAAATGAGAAGGAGATGGCTTGCTCAAACAAAAAGTCAGAATATATACGTCACAACTTAGTTTCAGAGAACTTTGTATAATTCACATCACATCAAAAATTTTTGTAAAAATATGAAATTCAATTTGCACATGGGATTCTTCCCCCTTTACTATGTTGTCCCTAAATAAACTCAGGTGCCTACAAAGTCACCTAATTAGTAAATAATTTAACCTTGGCATAAATCAAACTGTTCTGTGAAGATCTTGGAGGTTTTATTTGAGAACATTAGATAAAGAACATCATGAAGACCAAGCAACACACCAGAAAGGTGGAGAAGTCTAAAACGGTGTTAGGTTATAAAACAATATCCTGAGCTTTGATGAATAGTAGCAAACTTACTATAACCTAAGCTGAGAAAGCAGCCAATCATATAGAAGAAGGTGCTCTGGTCAGATGTTTCATAAATTAAACTATTTGGGCTCAATACAAGTGGCAGAAGACTGCTAATGCACATTGTTCCATAAACACCATCCCACCATGGTGGTGGAAGCAACATGATGTTAGACTGCATTTTCTTCAGGAAGGGCGGGAAAGCTGGTCAGAGTTGATGCGGAGAGGGAAGGAGCTAAATTCAAGGCAATACAGGAAGAAAACCTTGAACAGACTACAGAAGCCCCTAAAGGGGGTTGGAGGTTCATCTTCCAACTGGATAACAACTCTAAACGTACAGCCATAGAAATAATGGTTAGATCCAAAACTTAGTCATGTTTAGAACAACCCAGTCAGTTCTATTGAGCAATTGTGGCAAGACGTCATAACCACAGGTACTTTCCAACCAATTTGATGGCGTTTGAGCCATTTCTGAACGAACAATGGAAAGCCCAGAAGTATTAGTCTCTAAAAGTGTAAAGGTGGTGCAGACAAACCACAGAAGGCTTAATGTCATGTTTCAAGGAGCCTGAATGCATTTACATATGGAGAAAACATTTCACAAAGCTATGCACTACTTTGTGTTAGGCCCCTATACAAAACCCCAATAAAATACTTTGAAACTTGAGGATGGTTCACAACTGAATTTGGAAAAGTAGAATACTTTTGGAAGGCACTGTACATGGGCTTGTCTTTGTGCCTCACCAGTTTGTGAGCAACCGTCAACAGAAGGGACAGCGAGGCTTTCTCTGAGCTTCTCCAAGCTGTGGAGTAGTCCCTCCCTGGCAGCCGAGTGATCCGCCACAGAGGTCGCCGTCTCCATGCTGCCAGTTATCGTCTCATAAAGCTGCTCCAGCTCATACATCTCCTTGTTCTAAGGTTAAAGGAGGACGTTCTTTGACAAAAGACAAGAACAAAGTGGTACGACAACTAAAATGCCATCCGTATTTTTGGGTGTTTACCTGCAGGGCTGCGTGGAGAACCCGCAGGTCCAGTTTGGTACCGAAAGCAGCCTGAAAGCTATGCAGGATAAGAGTTGTTATGATGGTCCTGCTGGAGTAATGCATGGTACTGAGCTGCTCAGAGGTCAGCTGGACCTCCTGGGGGGCGTCAGCATTTGGACTCACCAACAGAACCACTCTGATAAAGACATTTACAGATATTTAAGAAGTATCCAATCTGTAATTTCATTTTGTTATTGTGAAGCTGAACTATGTACTTACAAGGTTTTAGAGCAGTTAATGTCAGGGGAAATGGCTTGCTCTGTCCTTACCAGTCGCTGAAATGAAATACCTGCAATAAAAAGGCAATAAAGTGTGAACAGGATCCAATAACTCAGTAAATGTTGTAATAGTTCAGACTCCACAACTAAAAACTTCTCAACGCAAATGTAGTACTTTTGATGGAAACATCTACAAGAAAGCAGTGGGATTCATCTCTCTTTGTTTCATGGTGCAGGCAATAATTCCAACTTTTTTTTCTTGTGCCTAATATGATTGAAAAGAGAAAGCATCCTGAATGAAAGAGATTATCATAACTACATTTCTATTGTTTTTCTGCATAGTTTTTCATGAGTTGAAACTGCCAGTATTTCGTGACAGTAATAGTATAGTATGAGACAGATAATCTGTGAAAAAGTCAAGCTCCTCTGCCTTCTCCCAGTGCTAACTTGAAGCAACCAATCCGAGCCCAGAGGCTCTTGGCATTGTCAAGATTTGGTCTCTGCTACTATACAGCTTCTCCCAGTCAACAGCGCATTATCCTGAATGCTAATGCTAGTTAGCATAACCAATGATGACGGTGGATAAACAGTTTATAGTACATTAGTACATTTAGCAGCGTGTTCACAAGTTTAATTGTCAGCACTAAGACCCTCCTCCTGGCTTTGATTGGTTGCTTTTAGGCAGGAACGGTAGATTTCTTCAGAAGGCAAAAGTAGGTCTCACATTATACTGTCGACAAACATGTAAAAGTTACATTCTGCAGCTTTAGTATGAACTGTCCTGGCCTTTACAAATCAAAAAATGTGAAAAAGTGAAATGAAACAAACTTTTTCTAAGCATTTTTATATAAACGTTTGTTCGACCTGGTGCTCGGATCTCCTGCTCGATGACGATGAGTAAACGTTTGCTGGCGGAGCTGCAAGGCTCGGGCCAGGCCAGGAACTGGTGGAACAACAGGTAGGCCTCCTGGAGAACACCGCATTCTGCGCCTAAATATGGGCTCTATAAAAAAGAGAAAGGGAGAGAAAAAAAAAGCATAACCAAAACTAAGAAAAAAAAAGGAACAGTGCGCACTTGTTCCTTTTCTCAACACAAAGGAGAAAAACTCACTTTGAGCAAAGCAGCAGAAAACAGGAGAGTCAGGGGAACCACCAGCTCATACTGACACTCCTCCAGAACCTGCGGAACAACGCAAAATCTGAATTGGAACAGATTTCAGGTTGCGTGTTTTTTTTTCTTTTGTTTTGTTTTTAAACTCACCTCCTTTGTTTTTTTCAGTATTTTCTGCAGGAGGATGAGGAAGTTGTGGGGATGCCGCTTCACGAGTTCCTCCAAACACCAGCGGCTTATGCAGAGTCCAGCTTATTCGAAAGACAAAAAACAGACACAACCTGTGAGCCGAAGCGCGGTTCTCTTTTTTTTTTTGGTATAAATCCGCTAACAGGTTGTTCCGACGATTCATACACACAAGAACCGGTGACGACTTTATGAATGAAACTAGATATTTCAAAACTTTTGTGGGATGATTCAACGCGCGCGCGCGCCACCACTTTCATTTCCCACTTTCTCTAACCCGACACGACGTTTTCAGTTAGCTTAATCCAGAATTTACACGTGTAAAAAAATATGTTTCGTACCATTCCAGAGCTTCTTGTCGGGAGAGTTGACTCCCAGGTGACAGAGGCAGCGCTCGAGACTATGCTGGATGCGGTCCTCCGTGCACGAGCTCTGCTCCATCGTCTGTAAGACCATTCCAACATCCACAGACGTGAGAAAAAAAAAAGACAAAGAGGAAGTCCTTTCCGTTTGCCTCTGTTCCTGGTGAACCGAGTCAGTCGACCCAACTTCCTGTTGCTGACGATGTCAGTAAATAGTAATCATTGTTTGCTCCATCCCAGCGACAAAAAAAATAACAAAACAATACAGAACGAGCTTGACATGAAAGGCTCGCGCACACAAGAAAACAAGTGCTCGTGCGCAGATGTCAGCACAGAAACCCAGCCTGACACTTCCCATTAGTGAGTCACAGACCATCGGAGTGGACGGGAGATGAGCTGGTGGAAAACAGAAGTCACAGCTTCAACTTTTTCTGCTTAAAATTAGTCGTCCACATCTGATTTTTTTTAATGACTCAGGCCTGGGGTGGAAATCTTGCAGGTCTACTTCCTTTTAGATCCTCCTCGAAAGGTTTGCCATCAAGCTGCACTGAAAAGGTCAAAAAAAATCAATAAAAAAACAACCAAACTGTAAATTTTCGGGAACATATTCGACTCAGTGACTCAAAGGTTGTGGTTTATTGTACACCAGTTAGGCAGTAACAAAGTTATGGCTGCTTTAAATAGCCAAGGCTGGGCCAACTGTACGCAAGAAAAACTGACCAGATGTCAACAAGAAAGAATATTCGGCCTGCGGGGTTACAAATCTGTGGATGACTTAAAAAAGACATTTTTACATGAGTGGGGATAAAAATTCATGGTCAAGTAAAGTTTGGGGTGAAATCCAGCCTTTTCTTGTTATGGTGTTCCTTAAAACTCAAACCTTTTCTGTCTAAAAGATGACCGTGAAATCCCTAACTCTACTGATGCCACCACTTGATTTGTCTGACTGGTCCAGTTAAACAAGAGAACGTTTCTCCAACATTTCAGTTTGTTTCTATGAATTCAATTTAAAATTATTCCAGTTTCTTCCATCGGACAGCCATACTTTTAATGGTTCTACTGACAATGGAAATTTGGAACGTAATGGAGTTTTTATTGTTGCTTCCCCTTCGCTATGGATGGACTTGTCTTATGCTAAATTTGTATACCTATTCATAGAGGTTTTCCTTCATTTTTATTGTTCATTCCCTGACCTGTTTGCACGTTACAGTGAGAGTTCCTCTACAGGAGTTCAATCAGCCTTGTTGTTGAGCATAAAGTGCTGTATGCGTGGAACTGGAAGGATATTTACACGATTTAAATAAAACATAATCCAATTAGAAACACAAAAAGATAAAACAGCTTACTGAGTGTAGTTTTTAAGAGTGCCATCTAAAGTAGCAGGATGTGACTTTTTTTTTTTTTTTTAAAAAGTGTTTTGCATTTTTGATAAAACAGGGATAATGCCATGACAGCATGGTATGGTATTAGATAATCTGTGAATTTAGCTCCTCTGCAATCTCCCAGCGCTAACCAGAAACCAGAGACAGGAGGAGGGTCTTAGCGCTGTCAATCATGCTAAGGCTAGTTAGCATAGCCGACGATGAAGGGGGATGACAGCCACTAGCATATTTGCATTTCTTCAGAAGGCAGTAGTAGGTCAGGGATCTTTTCACAGATCCTCTGTCTCATACTGTCACAACAAAGACAGTCTTAACAAAACATATTTTTGTAAAAGTTGCATTCTGTAGCTTTAACATCTTATTTGTGTACCTTGGGGTACACTTTACCTTCCTCTTGAGCGCAAGTTATCCTACTCAGTCATTTCTTGAATAAGAGTTATTTTTTTCTTAGGCTGTTTATTTCCCTCTGCTGTTATTTTATGCTGTCATATTTTTACCTTTCTTGTTGCAGCTTTCACACCTGAATTTCCCCACTGTGGGACAATAAAGGCTTTTTCTATTCTATTTTGGCCTTCTCGCTCACCTTCTTTCTTTTCCTACTACTCTCCAATTTGCATTCCTCGCTGCTGTCTCAACAGTTGACTTAATGTTTTCTCTCGCATGTTTTCTCTCTATAGAGGCTACATCTGGCCTGGCGATCTTGTTTGACTGTTCTGCCTTCCTGGAAGAGGGCTGACATAATGCTGCCAACCGCTAAACATCGTCCTTCCGCTGCTTTAAACTTTTTTACATCTCTACAGCAGAGAAAGTACTCTTACATCAGTTTCTTTTTTGTGCCTCTCTCCTCTGTCTTCTCAAACCACCAGTTAGTTGTGGCAGATGGCCTCTTCACCACGACCCTTCAGCCGTTTGATTAGATATATTTTCCACTCTCAACTTCTCTTTCCTCAAAAGTGCCTGAAACGTCCCACTTCAATAAAGTCAGCCGGTGAATTGTCCATGGAGGAAGCAGGTGGCGATCCGTTTGTAAGTCAGGCAGCATTGTCCGGCACTTCTGTGTAAAACCTGACCCGTAACGAAGCGAACATGCAGACTGAGGCCTCATATCTTTAGGCTTAAAGACTCAAAGTCTTTAGGCCATTTAATTGAGCCTAAAATGATCCAAATTCATGCGTGCACAAATGTGTGACATCCTGATCAAACTGGCACATACTTAATAGGAAGGGGAACAGGAAACATCTAGAGCTTGAAAAACAGAATGCAGTTGTTGTGTAAGCTTTATGAAAGAGGCTTGCTTCTCCTGCAGAGAGGCTGCGTAATAAAACTAAAAAAATAAAAATATTATCAGAAATGTGCAACTTAAGAATACAACTTAACAGGGGGGGAGAAACAGTGAAACATTACTATTTCTCCCCCCCAGAGGAAATGAAATTATTTGAGAAAAACAGAACTCTTACCACTATTTATGGCAGACCTGGATCATCCTTTATCAACTACAGCTGAGAGGCGCCGGCAGGGGGAAATACCAGCGCCACATCGTCCTGTTGGTGCAGTTTTTAAAAAAAAAAAAAAAAAAGAAAGAAACGGACCCTTAACTGCACGCTCAAGATAGCAAGTGCAGCAAAACAGGAACTGTCTGAGTCTTTTTGCTAAAGTGGTTTTACATTATGCACAGCTGCTGCTGCAGGCGGGGCTTTCTGTCTGACAGCAGTCATCTAAGCCAATCAGGATCAGGTATAGCTCTGGCCGCTGCTGGCTTCTGCTCTTGTTCAGACAAAGGGGAAAAAATGTTCACCTCACTTCTGGTCTAAGGTTTTAGTGCAGACCTCAGATATACCCAAGAAATACACAACAGATTGCACAGTGCTGAGCTTTATCAATGGAAAAACAGTGTGTGACAAAATGAGGCAACCTTTTCTGATTCTACTTGATTTAAGAAGAATCCAGTAGAATTCTACTGAGAACAAGACAGTGTTGTCTTGTTGTCACCAACAATGTTGACAATGGTGCCAATATTGTCTTGTGGCACCAAGACAACAAGACTAAGGTGACAACAAGACAATATTGGCACCAGTGCCAACATTGTCTTGTTGTCACCAAGACAAAGGTGCCAATATTGTCTTGTTTGCACCAAGACAACAAGGTGCCAACATTGTCCTGGCACCACAAGGCTCTGTTTTCGGCCCACTTTTGTAGCCTCACAGACAGGTCATCAATTCTATGCTGATGACACTCAGCTATTTTTATCCTTCTAAAATTGGGACCTCTTCAAAATATCTGACTCGCTTAAGCAACAACAACAAAAATGCTACTGTCTGAATGACACTTCAGAAATGTTTACGACTGTTACCATGAAGTGTCATTTAGTAAGTAATGATGCTTTCAATGCACTAAAATTTGGATTAAAAGTTAATTAAAAGTGCCAACTTTGCATTGTTCAGTAAAAAATTTAACTTTTAATGCAAAGTTAATCTAAAGCTTGCATTAAAAGTCAATGAAAACTGTCAACTTTGTATTAAGAGAGCATTATTTACCGAATGACACTTCATGACAACAGTCATAAACATTCATAAAGTCTCCTTCATGTTCATAACAGGTGTTATGTCACAAACTGTCTAACATTTGTTCCTACAACTGATTATTTTTGAGAAGACTGAGATCACAACAGGCAACAGACTGGATATTTGAACTTGGGCGTTCAGCCAAACACCTGAAATTTTGATTTTATTTTTGAATAGCCACTGTCCTGTAGGAAAACTCCACAGCAGTTTTCCAAGCTAAAACAGGAACCTTTTATTTTTTTCGTCATCTAGGCCATTGTAGAGCACTTTCCATAGAAAGACATTACAAATGACCTTTGAAACAATATTTCCTTTTTGTTTACTAGAATAAATAGTTATAACACATTTTTAAAATCAACCAATCTACAACAGGAAATAATTATGCATAAGTGGAAGTTACCGATCTTCCCCAGAGTGGCCGCAACAGGAAAGACGGTGTGTTGCCAAGAGGTCTTGTGTAAGTTCATGACATCAAAATGAGAAAAAGACTGTGTAATGACGTAGGAAAAACTTTTCTCTTTAGTAAAACGTGACATCAGGACTTATGTTTGCAGAAGTTGTGACTGAGTGAACTGCAAGACAGCAACAAAAACAAGATATCAGTCTGAGCACCTTCCATCAACTGACCATTCCTACTTTAAATTATTGCTGATGAAGGTTGTTCCACTGGCTGCACTTTGGTTTCCACACAGAGCAACTGGGAACCTAAATTATTTTATTAAAAAGAACCTTGAACTGAAAGTACTGTCTTTCACCATCATGCCGTTCTTTTTTGTTTTTTAACTGACATATTTCTGTTTTTAAGCTTTTCAGTGAAATTTCAGGTATATATCTTTTTTTCAGTGCTCATTTATGCATTTATGCATTTTATGCAGGGAAACCATTTTATCTTGGTTTCCCTGCATGCTTAAATATCATGTTTGGATTAAAAGAAGTTTAGAAGTGCCATCATTATTTCAAGAAAGCAATATGCAGCTTGTTGTTATTTTATGATGACAAAATATTAATATCCTTAACAAGAGTCTTCTCAGCTCGTAGAGGCCTTGTGATTGGGCCCTGGATAACGTCTTGTAGTGTATTTTTATACCAACATAAAAACTAGATTTCATACTTAGACTATAGGTAGATACCATGCAAGGACGCCACCTACCTGTGAGCAACAGGACTAGTTTCTTTAATATCTGGAGCCTGAGTCACGATCAACCTAAAATTTGATTTGAAAAAAAAATTAATAAAATGTCTTCCCAGAACCATACAATTAAAGTTCAATATATTTTATAATAATATTCATGGAGGACATGAAAATGGAAACACAAGGTCCTGATTTTATGTGTGAGGGGAAAAAGCTGGATGAATAAAATAAAAAATAATAATAAATTACAACTTTTTATTATTTTTAACATTTCTCTCTCTTTTTTTTTACTGAATATGTTGTTGGGTTGGTTTTTACATCAAATGGTGCTGTAGTTGAGCGTGTCTAAAATGGGCAGTGCTGCACTTCTTTCTTTAATCCTAGCATTTAATCAATGATAATAGAGACAGATTGAAAGCTATAGATTCCAATTGTATGTTGTGACAGTATAAGACAAATAACCTGTGAAAAAAAATCTAACTCCTTCTCAACCCAGTGTTCCCAGTTCTAACTAGGAACAACCAATCAGAGCCAGGAGGAGGGCCTCAGCGTTGTCAATCACTCCTGTCTCTCCATTACCTAGCAGAGACTGTTGTGAATGCTAAAGCTAGTTAGCATGACCACCGATGGCGGCGGATAAACGGTTGTTCTGTAACGGTAAGTTGTTTCTCCACTACTAACACATTTAGCTGTACGTACAGGAGATTGGTTGACAGATATAAGACCCTCCCCCTCCTGGCTCTGATTGGTTGTTTTTGGTCAGGAGTGACGTATTTTTTTTAAACGGTAGTGCTAATTTAGAGATCGATACTTTCACAGATTATCCTTCTTTTTTTTCTCCTTAAAAAGTTACATACGGCTATTTTAAAGGCAAATAACTTGTATTAACTGTACAAGTTAACACTTCCAGTTATGAAACATTTTACTTTGGAAACATATTTTTCATCAGTTAACAGCTTGAGCTAGCTTAAAAACAATGTCAATGCTAACACCCTGCTAGAAAACTGAGCAACTTGATGAGGCTGTGGTTGCCAATGTTTTCAGATGTGGTTGTCTGTTTTTTTTTTTAGCTGTGGTTTCAGGGTATAGTGTTGGATGCTTCTGACATGAAGTTTATTATTTCATTAATGTTTTCTTTCTGTTTAACATGAAGAAGAACACAGATGAGCAAAATTATCTTTGTGATTAGTAAGAGCACAACTTAATAAGATGCACAGAAATACTGATTAAAGTTGACTTGAATAAAATGTATCACAGCCATTGTGCTGATTGAGATCTAACAGTTTGTGTTAGCAGCAGTGCAATGAAAAGAAATTAGACTTAACCACAGAAGACATATATCGATAACAGAGGAACAGGAAACTAGCATTGCTGCAACAAAATTAAAATTCTGCATGGCTGCAGCTCTTATCTAATGTCAGTGTGGCCAAAAAAGTGCTACATTGAAACATTTTGTGCAAGCATGGAAATCATCTGGCACAATATTTTAAATGTTCGCTTGTATTCTACTGGTACATCTAAAAAAATTACAATTGAGTAAAAGGGCAATATTTTTACTCAATATAAATACCTCATCACACAGGGTGACATATACCAAGTCTTTGTTTCTTGTGATTTTGATGGATATGGTTTACAGATAATGAAAACCAAACATTTCAGTGACTCGGCGAACAAGACTATGGTTCAAAGGGTCATGAATGGAAACGCATGATGTCCCAAACTAATCAGCTAATTAACTCAAAGCACCTCCAAAGGTTTTCTGAGCCTTTAAACCAGTGGCGCCCAAAGTCAGTCCTCGAGGGCCCGCATCCTACATGTTTTAGTTCTCTCCGTGGTTTAGCACACATGGATCAAATTATGTCTCATTATAACGCCTAAGACGTACATTGACAAGCTGAAAAGGTTGTAACTACCACCAGGGAGAGAA
Source organism: Phalloptychus januarius (assembly GCA_902982915.1). Taxonomy (NCBI): domain Eukaryota; kingdom Metazoa; phylum Chordata; class Actinopteri; order Cyprinodontiformes; family Poeciliidae; genus Phalloptychus; species Phalloptychus januarius. The sequence goes on from CADWAE010000476.1 coordinate 3,774,142, forward strand.
CTAAAACATTCAGGATGCTGGGCAAAAGCATGAATTATGCAGTACTTGGTATGCGCTCAGTACCATGTACTTTTCACAATCCTGACATTTTTGCTTAAAACATTCTTTTTAATTTGTTCTGATGTAATATTCAAATTTTCTGAGACGTTGAACTTCGGGGTTTCTTGACGCATACGCCACAATAATTAAACTTGAACAAAATAAAAGCTTGAAATATTTTACTCCATGTGCCACGAAGCTCTATAAAATGACTGTTTCAGATGACTGGGGAAAAAATATTCCATTGTTACACGACATTCTAATATGCTATATAAACATTATAGTATTGCAGTGAATACAGTCAATTTCCTAAAATAATGATATAAGTCTTTTTCTTTTCATTATTTTTTTGCCAAATGATGATGAAGGCAAAAAACAAAAAACCAAACACTGGAAAAAAAAAAAGACTATTACCATTATTTTAAGAAAGTGATGATATATGAAAGACATAATATACATGTAGTTCCGATATTAGACCAGAAGATGTCGCCGTTTCCTTTTACAAGGCAGAGATCCGTTTCCAGTTTTCAGACGCTGGTGGACTCCTCTTTTTCTCCCTCCCTCGCATTAGAATAGAGAGGGAATGGGACAGTCAGTGATAGAGGTGGACAGAGGTGTGACAGAGTGGACCGACTGAGGCAGAGGCAGGCAGCCAGTTGGGCTTTTGCCATTTATTTCCTCTCTTTTTCTATTTTTTCTCTCTCTAATTTCCAAAAAGGAGGGAGAGTCTATTGCACCTTTTTGTTTCGTCCGTAAACTAGATAAAGGCTGTTTTTTTTGTTTGTTTGTTTTTTTCTCCTTCCGCCAAATTCTGCGGAGATACCTCCAACTCTTTCAGCCTGAGCTGTCCATGTGAGAGGTGGTGGTCTGGGTGGAGTTTTCCTTTCCCTTGTAAGGTTATTTCTCAAAAAACATTCAGCAAAACATCCGGCCCCCCCCCCCCCTTTTTTTTTTAAATCTAGCTTTCTAGTTCTCCTGATCGTCCTGATTAATTTTCTCTCAGTGTTTTGTCGCAGGTGCTGCTGGGGTGATAACCGTGCCTTCCCCTGTGTTTTCAGCGCATCGGCCCCCCGCGGCGCTCGGATTAAGTCCTATCATGAGACGGCTTTTGGAGACGTGGGTCGCCGTGCTGACAGCTTGCGCGCTGGCCGGACGCGCCTCCGCGGGATACGGGCTGAGCATGTTCGCCGCGCAGTCCTCCCCGCCAGACCCGTGCTACGACGAGAACGGGAACCCGCGGAGGTGCATCCCCGACTTCGTCAACTCCGCTTTCGGGAAGGACGTGCGCGTGTCCAGCACCTGCGGCACACCGGCGGCCCGCTACTGCGTGGTGACCGAGAAGGGCGAGGAGCGCACGCGGGACTGCCACACGTGCGACGCCGCGGACCCCAAGAAGTCCCACCCGCCCGCCTACCTGACGGACCTCAACAACCCGCACAACCTGACCTGCTGGCAGTCGGAGAATTACGCGCAGTACCCGCAGAATGTCACCCTCACGCTGTCGCTTGGGAAAAAGTTCGAGGTCACCTACGTGAGCCTGCAGTTCTGCTCGCCCAGACCCGAGTCAATGACGATCTACAAGTCCATGGACTACGGCAAGTCGTGGGTTCCCTTCCAGTTCTACTCCACGCAGTGCAAAAAGATGTTCAACCGACAGAACAAGGCGACGATCACGAAGCAGAACGAGCAAGAGGCGATCTGCACGGACTCCCACACCGACATGCACCCGCTGACCGGCGGCCTGATCGCCTTCAGCACCCTGGACGGCCGACCGTCGGCGCACGACTTCGACAACTCGCCGGTGCTGCAGGACTGGGTGACGGCCACCGACATCAAAGTGATCTTCAGCCGCCTGCACACGTTCGGCGACGAGAACGAGGACGACTCGGAGCTGGCGCGCGACTCCTACTTCTACGCCGTGTCGGACCTGCAGGTCGGCGGACGGTGCAAGTGCAACGGGCACGCGTCGAAGTGCGTCAAAGACCGCGAGGGGAACCTGGTGTGCGAGTGCAAGCACAACACCGCGGGGCCGGAGTGCGACAGGTGCAAGCCGTTCCACTACGACCGGCCGTGGCAGCGCGCCACGGCCCGGGAGGCCAACGAGTGCGTCGGTAAGTCAAAACCAATTTTTGACTGGAATTTACACTGATAAAAAAAAAAAAGAGAAAGAAATCTATTTGAATTCAAGCAATTAAACAATTGGACACAATTCATTTTGGTTGATAACAATCACTGTTTCTGAGTAAAAACTGTGTTCGTTTCCAGAGAAAAAGTGATTTTAAAAATCGTTTTCGTGAACAAATGTGTTTAAATTCGAGTTAATTTATTTTATTTTTTACGACAATTTCCCTCAAATTAAATAATTAAATTGACGTGAACTTTGCGCACTTATATTTAATTAAAGTGCAACAAACAGTTCATTTACTCTTGGTTGAGAGTACTTATCGAGAAATTCCCTAATTTAAAATCACATTTGATAACCTGCATGCTGCTGTCAGTTTATATGTCCCCCCCACCCCCCTCTACTGCTGCTGTCATGGTTACCACAGGTTTAATGGATGCAGATAATCCACTCTGTCACAACATAAAATCTCTGCTGCGTCCCTATGAGCTGGAAAATCATGATTAACCATCTTTACTGTTCTGTTTTTCACTATTATTTATATTTTCTTGCTGATAAATCTGAGTGATTGTCTGAGCTGGAACTGAAGTCATTCAGGGCAGAAAATCTGAATAGAAAGAAATCCAAGGCCAATTTTTTATTTATTTTTTTGTCAGTTTATATATTATATGTACATATTTTTTTGCCATTTTCCCTGATGGCAAAACTTGTTTTCCTGCTGAATTAATGACTTCAAACCTTTTTCCAGAAATACATGTTATTTTTTCATTAAAAAAAATAGACAAATGTATTGCTAACCTACAGCTTCTTAGTTTGAACGTGTATATTCAACACTTCTCAAATGACTTGGAGTTTTATTGTACCTTTTAATGCCATTTTATCTCCAGCACAGTGCATAAAACAAGAAAGGCATGGAAAAAGATTTTTGTAGAGGTCGTCCAAATCTAACACCCTGCATGTAAAAGATGGTGTACTCTTCTTTCTTTTTTTTTTTTTTTATCATGGCTGTGATCGTTTGAAATTTTTTTTTCATAACCACAAATCCAACTTTAAAATAGCACCAACTAATATTTATTTATGCAGAATAAATTCCAAAGATTTCAGACAGGAAAAGTGGAGGTGTTTCCAGAGAAACCAGGAAAGTGAAACCATGCAGTTAAAAGCTTAATGAAGCCTGTTTAGGTTTTTGTGATGATGTTTTAGTCACGTTTTTCTGGCTCACGGCGTCCTACACGGAAATGAAAAGATACGTGAATGAATATGCTAAATATCAATCAGATTTCAAAAAGCATGTTTTCAATAGGCCGGTCATTATAACAAATTTTGCTGGACGAGAAATCGTCCCACATGTTATTTCAATAAATGATAATGTTGTTGTTTTGAGACCATTTTCAAGTAATATAAGGGTAATGGTACAAGGACACATTCTCAATAATCAGTAAGCTTGAAATTCTAATGGACTGCTGACTCTGAAACTGGAAGACATTTTAAATATCAAAAATAAATAAACAAAACAACAGAAACGACAAATAAAATCAATTATGAGGTGTCCAGAAATCAAAATTGCTCTTCAGAAAAAGGGACTGGTTGAGACCAAAGCACCACACTGAACGTTTTTATCATCCAGTTTTTGGTATGAGAAGAGGAAAACGATAAATCATACAAATGAAAATTATTTAGGTTGTTTTAATTTATCACGCAATTAATTGATTTATTCCTTATTGTGACAGGCGTAGATATCAGCTAAAATATTAAGATCAGATGCAATCGGCGAAGACGGCTCCAACGCTTAGAAGCTTTTCTTGCTAGCAAGTTTAACTTTAGCACTAACGCTAACGGTTAGCTTAAAGGCAAACATTTCCCCACTAAAAGCCAGTTTTTATTGTTGTCGCTGGAATATTTAAGCGTCGCCATTATGTTAATATGCTGTGGTCTTTCAATAAAAATGAAACAAATAAGAAATAAATTCCTCTTTACTGAGACAAGCAATGAAAATAGGCAAGATCTGTCCGTCAAAAGCTAAAGATCACCTCATATCCAGTGAATCAGTGTTCTAAAGATAAATTCCTGCGTGTTGAAAAGAGCCGTGTAACGCCACTTCACCCTGAAAGAGTGCAAATTTCCCTCAGCCAACAATCGAGCTGAGCGATTCAACCGGAAGCAAAGGGCTGGACGCCTATTCAAGCGAAGCTGGCTTGTCCAAACGTGCACCAGCCGACATTTCCTACTTTAATAGGAAGGAAACGTCGCAGCTGGAGAGATGAACTGCTGGGGCGGGATGTGTTTCCATAAGCAGGTGCTGTTACAGATCGCGGGGGCCGATTAGGGCGGTTTTATTGACATTTCTGGCACGTAGAGAACAAACTGCCACTTTAGAGGCGGCAAACTATTCACAGAGGGGAAACAAAGCGTGAGGTAATCTGAATCCGAGTGTTATTTCGCTGTGATGCCTGTTTCCAGCGGAGCAGCGGGGGCTTACATCAACAGGCCGGGCCTCTGTGAGCCACTGTGGGGCGAACCTGCCACTGCCATGGTTTGCTCAACCAAACGGAACAAGTGAACAAGCTGTTCCCATTTTGGCCTCCGACTTTCGCCCGCATGCGAGCGCATTTCAGGGAAACAAAAGCGTGTCACTTGCGGCATCCATCTCGCTGTCAGCGGGAGGCGTCCGCTTCCCCTCCCCTTCGCCGTCCCCCTCTGTGTGCGAGTGGTGTCATCAGATAAAAACGGCAAAGGAGGCAGACAGGGGGAAGATAATAGGAAGGGTGTTCCGACACCAGAGGCAGCGCAAAGTTGCATGGGGCCCAGAGCAAAAAAAGAAAAAAAAAAAATTGAACAAACATTGAAAGCAGACAGTGAAATTCACCAACTCTTTCTGTATGCCATCCATCCATCCATCCATCCATCCATCCATCCATCCATCCATCCATCCATCCATCCATCGTCTACACCTGCTTACACTCGTGTAGCAGGTGTAAGCAGTTTTGTCATGGAAACTGTGTTTCCATGACAAATGTGCACAAATCTTTGCTAATGTAGAAAAACTGCAATTTTGCAATTGCGGTGTTTCCATTAAAGAAAAAAATGTAATTAAAATTACATGTGAATAGATTTCATCACGTGACAAGTCATTCAAAGTCATGGCAGCGATAGGTGACATGAGATTGTATCCACGTCACAGGGGCTACACACGTGGCGTTTCGGGGAAATTGTAGTCGGCCATTTTACAGAAGAGCTGTGGGTTCAACACGTTTGAATGACAAATTGAACTTTTTATGAACTGTGAGATGTTGTGAGAGCTCTGGTGGAGCCAGCTGCACATTGCCTGAAAAAAACAAACAAACAAACAAACAAACCATCATTCACCTACTACTTCCTGTTGACTTCTTTGTTGTTTCCTCCAGTAGTAACATCCGGCTGTTGATCACGTGACTAGTTGTGTGACGCAAAGAAAGTTTTGCGAAATACATACTAGCACAAAAAATGTTTTATGGAAAAACATGAATTTTGTGCAAGTCATACTCTTAGAAGACAGCCTAGCAATGTCCACAAACTGACTATGATAGAAAATGGCTGCCGAAGAAATACAGCAAACTTCCTGAAAATACAGAACATATCTGATAATGTCATCCAAAACTCAGCAAATACTGGATAGATTATACCTCTGGTCTAATTTCACGTTATATGAACATGAGATACTGTCAGGTGCGCACAAAAAACAATTTTTTTTTTTTGTCCCTTTGGGGGTTCCATACAATATGAAACAACTGAGCCATCAACTATTAAACTAACTGTTTTGACAGAATGTGATCAGTCACCTTACATTATTAATAAAATAAACAAATAGGCTCATCTTTTGATTGGTCAGTTACTTTGGATGTGATGCACTTCAACAAAATCTTACAGATTTGAGAACAAGAGTTTATTTGGTTGTCAGTCAATTGAATACAGTTTAAAACAAACTATTAGAAGCTAACACGTGTATGCATTTCATCAGGATAAATTTCAATCGGTGTTTCTAAACAAATATTTGAGTCTTATTACATTTTTGTCTGCAGGCTGCTTTCTCAGGTAAATTAATTAAATTCAAACTAATTACCCAGATATATTTCCTCATGAAAGCATGAAACATTAAACTATCTTTCTTTCTGGCAGCCACAGCCACATTGCCAGCGAAGCTCACCTAGAAAGTTTGACATTAGCATTTACGGCTAAGCAAGTTACAGCTATAAAAAAAAAAACTACATTTTTGCCCAAAAATATAAACTCTCTCAACCACAAGTCTCACAACAGTCCTAACCTTTTATTGAGATGATAAGTTCATTCATAATACATTGCATATAAACATATCAGCCTCACACAGCCAATGAGAACGACTCTTAGCTGGGCCGACATCTAATCAAATTGTTTAGCTTGGATTTTCTCCCAGAGTAACATAACCAATTCTGCTGGAATGCAACCATCACTGAACATTATGCCTACTAATGTCAAATAATTTTAATGACTGATACTTAACACCGTCCAAAACTCAAATTTTATAGTGCAGATTTATTTGCAAACAGTTGCATTGTGCATAAAATGTGGGCCTACATTAGACGCAGCAAAACCAGCTTTAATGAATACCATTAAACCTGCAGCATGTAGCTTTTTTTAAAATCATTTTTTTATTTACTTTTTGTTCAAACTGTCAGTATGCTTTGACAGTGTGGTATGAGACAGATAATTTGTGAAAAAAATATCAAGCTTTTCTTCCAGTGCTAACTGGAAACAACCAATCAGAGCAAGGAGGCGGATCTTAGCGCTGTCAATCATGACCATGTGCGCACTGCTCGCCCTCCTGCTCCCCCTTTCCTTCTTTCTTTCTGCTACGCTGCAGCTAGCATAGCTTGCTGTGAATGCTAACGCTAGTTAACATAGCGCCCATGAAAGCGGACAAACCGTTTATTTGTGACGTTAAGTTGTTTCTCCTCCATTAGGATATTTAGCATCAAGTAAAGGAGATTGATTGACTGCGCCAAGACCCTCCTCTTGGCTCTGATTGGTCGTTTTGGTCGAGCAATATCAGCACAGGAAGGAAGTAGAGGAGTCAGATTATGTGTCTCATACTGTCAAGACATGGTGATAGTTTAACAAATAAAATAAAAAAAAGTTACATACTGCAGCTGTAAATTATGACTGTTCTTGGAAAATCTAAGGATTTCTAACTATGTGATTTATACTTTTGTTAATTATTTTAAATCTTAAATAAATTCAAGAAGCAAAATCTTCCGAATTCAGAAACTATTGAACAAAAGTAAAAGTAGGTTCATTCTTGGTTAACTACAAATGCAACATCTAGAGGTCAGTTTTCTGTGTAACAAATGTAGAACCCTTTGGTTCCCCTTGCTAGCTTAGCTTACTTGCTAGCTTAGCCTTGGGACGTTGACTTCCTCAGCAGTAAGAATTGGTCTCCTTTCATTTTGGACCATTGTCATATTGGAGCAAGAGAAAGAAAAAGATTTTGGTTATGGGAGAGTTGGTTTCACTTCTTGGTGGCAGGCATCAAGGAAGTCAGTCAAAGTCAAGTTCCCATGACTCTGCGCATGGCTGGCATTATTTCGTCCAAAAAAAAAAAGAAAAGAAAGAAAGAAATTTATGTTGGCAGCAGGAATGTTTGAATTCCTATCAGCTGGAGGCACATTACTAGAAAACATGATTTTAAATACAAATGGCAGAACAGGTCTCCCCACCACCGATGTGTCTGAACAACATTACTATGATCAGAAAGTAAAATGCGGGGAATTGCTTGGTTTTGGACAAATTTTTGAAGTCCCTGCAGGGGCAGCAGGCTGCAAAGCATCTGGAGAGGAAATTCTGCATGAAGTTCACTTTCACAGAGAGTTATGACATCTGTAAAGAAGTGCAGAAAGACAGGACAGGGAGACAAAAAGAGAGGAAAATCCCCAAAAGAAAAAAAAAAAAAGAAAGTAAAACCAATTTAAACACACATCAGTATGGAGAGTGAATAGTGTCAATTTGCAATAAATAACTTTTGAAATAATGATGTCATTAATTTATCAAAACTAGAAATAAATCTAGAAATAATTAATGATAGATTTAATTATTTGTTTCTAGACTAAAAGTTTTGATTTCATTTGAAAAAAATAGACATAATTATTTCATAATTTAATAAATTATTTAATCTTGTACTGAAGCACATGATGAATCAATTCAAACTCAGTGGGCGGGACTAGAGCTGCTTCTATAGAGATCCTGACATCTGATTGGTTGCTTTAAGCAGCAATGCTATATAGCTATAATTTTTTTCTATAATTAATATTTTACTATTTCTTAGTAGTCCAGTTCCTCAGTACCTGTGAGTGAAAGTTAGCAGGTGTGGCTAATCTTATTGTTAGTGGTGACTGGTGGAGTATAATCAAAAAGATTCCTGTTTGATGGAACAAATAAAATACTTAATTGAAAGATGTCACTGAACTTAAGTATCAATGAAGTGAATTAATATTGAAAGTTTTAAGTTTAGCATCTTACATCAATTATATAAAAATAAATCCATTTGCTCATTTATTGGTTTACTACATCTATTTCCAATTTCAATTCAAATTAAAAAGTATATGATTAGTTATTTATTTGATTGGGGCACGTCTGGCCCACCGTAGATTTGATCTAAAATCTTCCCAGGTAATGTTCTCTGTTATTTTAAGGTTCTCCCTTTTCAAAACAGTCTGCGTTTTGCAAACTCGCGCACCCCAGTGCACTTTGCCAACAAACTCACGGGTTCGTATCTGCACATATGTAAATGAATGAGCTCACGTCAAATGCAGCCAGAGATTCATAATAATTTGTAGTCACGAGCGCGGTTAGAACATCCACATGGTGACAGGCCGGGCCCTCGTGTCCCTGGCAGCTGCTTCATATTCTCTCCATGCTTGGTGTAGCGCTGACCCCTGAGAGTAAACCCCCTACACACACACATTCACACACACACCCTGCATGACTGATGGGCTGTGAGGCAAACTGTGGGAAACCTCTTTCTGCCAAGTGGATTTTGAGTTGAGATGAAAATGGTAGCCTCGGTCACTCGCACGTGTAATTTTGCACTTGTTCGGTTTCCAGCTGGTTTGGTTTCGAGATCTCTTTTCCTTCCACCTTGACAACGTCTCCTCTTCGCTGTTGGGTGCGACTTTAGGTGAGTTTTCATTCTTCGGAGACCTGTGGTGTCATGAAGATGTTGCCGAATGAAGCATAAACGCACAGAAATGTTTTGGTTTTATTTCTCAGAACTAAAAAAAGGAAACGCTTTTTTTTTTGGCATCACACGAGTCACATGATCAGCAACGGAATGTTGCCACCGGCAGAAACCACAAAGAAGACGACAACAGGAAGTAGCTGGAGGCATCTTATTTAATGACTTGACGTGTAAACAAAGGGGTTTTAACTGTGTTTTGAATTTAACGGAAACACAGTAATTGCGAAATTTCAGTTTCGACATTAGCGGAATATTGACAAAGTTTTGGGCAAGTTTGCAATGAAAACTCAGCTGTTTTCGCATGAACATTTTCACATTTTACCACCTCTCTGTCACAAATAATAACAAATAATACATATTTTATTCGATGTTTACTGTGACAAACACAATTCTAGTCTCTCAAAGCAAAATTACCCTTCAGAAAAAATGGTCTAGTTGAAACCAAAGCACCGGTCTCGAGACTTTTTGTCTTACATTTGGTAGAGAAAGAGAAAAACAAACAGTTGTACAAACGGAAACGACGGAGCTCATTTTAATTTACCATGCGATTAATTGATTTATCCCTTTTTGCGACAAACTTATCTGTATTAAACTTTATTAAGGGTAACACGCTGAACAAAAAAAACGCACCACACTTTCTAGATTTTTACTGCCGCAAAAAAAAATATACAAAAAAAAAAACAACCCAAAAATCCTGGATCATTTCTCCTTCCTCTCGACACTTTGGTGCAACTTCGTGTTGATCCGTCCCATAAAACCCCAACGAAACAACTGAAGTTTAGGAGTTCAAAGGTTACAAACGACCGAGCGAGGCGCCGAATACCGACGTGGAAAGTGAAAGTTTTTCAGGACTTGCTTTCTCGTCCTCCGATGGGCCTTTTGCAGCTGAAACGCAGCGCGAAGCCAGACGTTACTTTCACCACCTCGCGTTTCAGCTCGCCTCTCGCTGCGCATTTTGTCCCTTGTGTTATCGGTTCAAGCAAAGCCTCTGAAACTTTGCTTGGGTCCTGGTTTGTTCGCATGTCAAACCAAGATCCGCTGCAGTTCTCTGCTGTGACTGCAAGCAGAGAACAATGCTCCTGAATCTGGCTCTCGTTGAGTTCCCTTCCAACGCCTCTTGCAACATAAGCCCGGGCGACTTTGGTAAGAGGTTTTCCTGTGTACGGCCCAGACCATAAAACAAACAAATGCATTTGGGGCATCTAAAAATGAGGAGAAAGAAAGGGGGGGGGGGTGGAAAAAGGAGTCAGTGTTCTGCTGTAGTTCAGTGTCCTCTGGGTAAACGCTGCATGTTTTGAGGATTTTGTTTTCTTGAGCTCATAATTCAAGACAGACGTGATGTTTGGAGCCAAAAAAAAAAAGGAAAAAAAAGGTTTTGTTCAGGCTTTATGGAGCAAACTGAACATTTTTGTTCAACTGAGTGAAGGATTGCAATTTTGAGGACTGTTGGAGTGTTATGAGAAGATCCTTCTTGCACATTTTTGTTTATTTTGTATGCATTTGTGATTTGTCAGCGGCATCCTGAACTTCATTATTGGCTTTCTTAAACTGATTAAAATTTTTATATTTAAAAAACTAAACAATTCAGTGCTTGTTCAACCAATCGGCATGCTACAATTTTAACGTTTGTGTCACGCCATGGTGGTTCTGATTAATTTTAGTATTTGAATGACTAAAAGTTTAAAAATCTTCCTTCAAAACATATTTTCTTCTGTTTCCCAAGACAATGTCTTGGATACATTGCCCAAAATAAGTGTAATTTTTGACACTCCGAGAATATTTGTGCATAATTTGCTTCTGCATTTCCCACACTTTCTCCAATGGGAGAATATGTGGAACATGAGATGTGAGGCCTGGTTTGCAAGATTACAACCATTTTAAAATGTTTCAGTCTTATCCTCTCTGGTGCAATTTTATCTTTTCTTTCGTTCATGTAGTGCAACATATTGCTGTGAAATTATTCTTACCAAGCATGGAAGTTTGTATTGCTCATCATATGTTTTTAATTTTACCCTTTAGCTTCTTAAGGATGACAAAGCCAAGATTATTATTATTAGTTTTTTAAAGGCTTTATTGGCATTTATTTGATTGTGAATAGGGTTAAGAGAGAGGGAGGAAGACATGCGGCAAGGGTCCCGAGGCTGGGAATCGAACCTGCGACCGCTGAGTTGAGGACTGAGGTTGTGCTTAACCACTGCGCCACACCAGCACCTCCCCCTTAAACCAATTATTGCCATAAAACGTTACCCATCTCTAAGGTTTGAATGCCACTTTGTATGTTTTTGACTTATTCTGTTAATACACCTGTAAAGTATTAATATGTAGCAAAGTCAGACGCTGCGTTTGCGAGTCTCAAACCAGTCGTCAACTGGAGGAAGATGACGTGTGACAGACTGAGACGCAGCTGTTAGCTTCCACTAATTTGCTTCAAATAATTTTTTTAATGTGTTTATCAGTTTAGCGTTAGCTTCTGCATTTTTTTGAACGTGTTAAGTGGCGCAGTGTTAGCGACAGTATTGTTTTTTTATATGTTTAGTGGTGCAGCGTTAGCTAATGCCACTTTATTTGCGTGCTTAGCGATTTAGTGCAATTTTAAAAACGTATTCAGCGATTTGGCGTGAGCTAATGCAGACTTTTTTTCTCTTTGTTTAGAAAATTTCGCAATTTATTTATTTAAATTTTTTTATGTTAGCTTCTGCATCTTTTTTTTATGTGTTTAATTGTTTAGCGTTCTAGCTGCCACTTCCACAGCCTTGTTTTATGTGGTTAGCGGTTTAGCGTTAGCTCGGTATTCACCGGTGATAAATATTGGCGCTCACAGTGCAAAAATAAATATTCCTTGATGACCACGGTGGCAATTCAGAATTTTTTCAGAGGCTACCTTTTTTTTGTTTTGTTTTTGAAAGCAAGCTCCGGGGAACATCTGTACCCAGTTAGGATCTTGTATCCGCATGTGAAAGATTTTCCAGAAAAAAATCAATTATCTGCTGCACTAATGGGGAAGAATTGCTCACTCTTGTAACAAACGCATGTCGGCGTGAGCGGCTGGACGCTCGACTCTTTGTGTCCACCCAGCTGACTCGACTGGGGCCTCGAGGGGCGGCATGGGGACCACCTAGTGCGGTGCACTTTTCGGGGCCTCTTTGAGCCACCGAGGCAGAGCAGGCTGGGAATGATTAATGGATCAGGGGAGTGACACGCTCCGCAGCTCAGCTTCAGACCCCTGGCTAGCTCCCCTGCTGCGCTGCCACCCGACACAGCCGGCTAAGTGACAACACCGCTTTCACGCCCACACACACAACACGCTTCGTCAGTGTCACTTACCCGACTCGCCTGCAGCGCAGCGCAGCGCCGCGCCGCGTCCCCCTTCCCCTCCGCAGCCCTCCGTAAAAAGCGTTTCAGTGGAAGCAAAGCTAAGCTGCTTTGGCAGGGGCCATCTTTTCCTGCTCAGTTGTCGACACAATCACCTTGTATTTTTTATTTATTTTTTTCTAACCAAAAAAACAAAGGCAACGACTGGTTTGAACGGTGCTGAAATCAATTCGATTACAGTGGCTCGTCACCTTCTCGCATTACAAACAGAAACTGTAATGTGTTTTGTTGGAAATCTATGGAACAACACAAATGTCGCATAACTGGGAGAAAAATGATCCGAGGTTTTCAGTATTCCAGATGAATAAATTCATTTAGTACTAATAACTTTCAACGTCACCTACTATATATGCAGATATATATAAGTATATATATATATATATAAACTGACAGGCATCAGACATGTGAAGGAAGGTGCTGTGGTCAAACAAAACTTGCATCTTTTTAATACAAAACACAAAAACAGTTTTTCTGTCTAACACTTTGGTAAAAAAAAAAAAAAAAGAGAAGTAACTGCAGTTTAATCGCAGATACACATTCTATCACATCCTAGTTACCAAACTGTGCATTGAGTTCAGTTTATTATTCAAATCAGCTTAAAAAGCTTTAACGAAACCCAGCAGATCGCCTCGAGGCTTTGACTTGCAGAGTTCACTCCTCCTGAGCAAGCATGTGCCGACAGTAGAAAATTGTTGACTTTGCAGCAATCCCTCGTACGGAGCATGCACGTAACGACAGTGGAGAGGAAAAGCTCCCCTTCAACAGGAAGAAACCTCCAGGAGAACCAAAACCTGGCTCAGTACAAGTGGCCATCTGCTGCGACCGAAAACGGAGGAGATACACCGTGTTCTTGCCGAAGTAGGTAAAAGCAAAAAGTTAATAGCTGGAGAGGGATAATGTCTAGTTTGTAGTCTAGAAAAAATTAGTAGAGAGACAAGAAGTAGTTGATTTCTCCTCGAGGAGCATAAACCTTTGAGTGGCTTAACTCCAGTTGAAATTTTGTAATATCCCACTCAAGCACATGACATATAGTGTAGTAACAAAACGTGAAAAATCTCCCTGGTTATGAGCATTATTGCAAAGTGCTGGATAACAAAAATAACTTAATAAGTTTGCACGGGGATTTACTGTTCTTTTCCGAAAGCGTTCCAACATCATCTGGCAAAAAAAAAAAAAACTTTTGTAAATTAAATGCGGCTGCCGCTTCACTTTCCAGCAAATATCAATATTGTCAACGTCCGGTTGCCAAACTTGGCCCTTTTATTAGAAGCAACTTTTCCAGAGCACTTTTACTCAAACCAAAGACAAACAGCCTTAAGTAGGAAATGGAGTTGTTGGATCCAGTTTCATATTTATTTCTCCACATAACGTCTGCGTGGGTGTCTCCAAGTGGATCTGTTTCCCCGTAATGGATTTCTACATCCTCCTGTTCTCTGTCTCCATCGCTCACACACCCCAGTGTGCAATTTTTCTCGGCGAGAGCGCGAGCGAGCAACACACCACTTATTGGATTTGAGGGGATATCCAGCAGGATAGATACAGCAGAGGGGAAAACTCACCGGCTACCACATATTGCTCCCAAACCGACAATAAATATCCTAGGGGTTCCACATCTGCTCGAAATCGGGAAGAGTTGGGAATTCATCACCTCTCTCTCTCTGTGAGTGTGTGTGGACGTCTGACTGGGAGGGCAGACTCATCCTCAGACGAGGTATCGAGACGTCGGCCAGTCCGCTGTAACTCTCCGCTTGGACAGTTTCCATCCTCCTCTCGTCGCTTCGCTCGGGTCGCCGCGGCTACCGTGGGGTGCGGACGGCTCGCCGTTCCGTCACACGAACCCTTTTCCGAATCAGCGGGAAGCGGTTTCCTTCCTCCTCTTGCTGATCGGGACAGATTCGAGACGGCTTCCTCCCAGGGCGATGCATAAATGTGTCGCGAAAGTTGGGCGACGTCAAGCTGTCCTCAGCGTCCAGGCGTCTCCGCGTGTGTGTGTGTGTGTTTTGTAGAGTCGTTACACAGAGAGGGAAGGTCAATTTCAACTGGTTAAATGAGCCTGTGATAACATGTAGTGTCTGCTTCCCGTTTATGCTGCCAGCCAGGGAAATGAATGACCTTATAGTACGGAGACCATGTTGACTTACACACAGAGCAGCAACCCATGAACTGCAGGCCTCTGCAGGCAACGTAATGAAAATGCTGTGAGTACAAAAACAGCAGTGCAGATAGGCTTTAGCGAATCCATGCAAATAAATTAGAATTTGTCAAATTTGATGATAGGGCAGTATCTTAAACCTTTCTGGTTCTTTTAGAATCTGTTAGCACTGGTGCACAGATCAGGCATCCTTGGGAAATTTCTTTCAACAATTTTTATTTTTCCATAAAAAAAAAAAATCTATTCATTTAAGCTAGGCCTGTCACCATAACCAATGTTGCTGGATGGTCATTTGGCCCTGAAGTTATTGTGATAAACGACAGTATTGTTGTTTTGAGACCATTTTCCAGTAACATAATGGTAATGCCTTGATGATGTAAGAACACATTGTGAAATATCAATGAAACTTTAAATTCTAATGGGCATTGAACACTGGAACTGGGAGACATTTTAAATATCCAAAATAAATAAACAAAACAACAGGAAAAAAAACGAATAAATTGTGTAAATTGTCTTTCAAAAAACGGCTAGTTTGGACCAAATCGCCAGTTTATGATTCAAAGAGAGAGAAACATGATTTAATTGAATTGGTTTGTGGCTTATTGGCTAATCTTCACAATTCCCAGGCCTCATGGACGACTGCCTCTCACATTTTAGTACTTTACACACATTTAGAACATCTAGTTTCAAATGACTGCATGACCTCCTCTGCAAGTCGTCAAAGTGCCGCACAAGCCTCTTAATCACCCGCTTATTCAAGTCAGGTGTGTGGCAGAAGGGAAACGCCTCCATCATGCAGTGCGGTTTTGTCTAAGTGTGTGAATATCGATTAAGCCATGTTGACATAACCTGAACATTAATGTTTTGTTAAGAATTTTCTCTAAAGTCAGAGGCTAAATTTGGGGGCGTGTCCAAATTCAGGGACTGCATGCGACAAAGTCTGTCCAATTTCAAAGGCTCTTAATAATTTGACCCGCAAATATTTCCTCCTTTTTTCCAGTCTTGAAGGATATGTCTGGCGTTTCTTCTGCAGCCCTCCGCATCTCAAGTCTTTGTTCTTGTACCAACGGTGAATGAAGCGTGAGAGGATATTCAAATCTTGTGGCACAAATGTGAAAAGTTTTTATTTGTTTCTTTTTGGTTAGGCTGTTAGCATTAGCATAGACATGCTTTATGTCATTTTTATATGTGTAAAAAAAAAAAAAAGATTTTTAACCCTTTAAAGCATGATAATATAAACAATGAGCTGAAAATTCCAATATTTTTTAATAAAGTATTGGGTGTATTTTATACAAACCATTTTTGTTTTCTAAATTTGTGTGTAGCATAATTAATACAATCAGGCTTTTTTGCATGCACTTAACAGTTACAACTAAAAACATCTATTTTTTTAAGCACTATAAAAATAACATTTAAGAAGAGTATTACATATTTATGCAACATGTTTACTGGATGCAGGAGATTTTTTTTAAAGAAAAATACTTTGTTATCAAAAACAATACATCTGGCATTAAAGTGTTAATTATTGCCATATTGCATTTAGATCAGATAAATAAGGAATGAAAACTCAAACTCCATTTTTAAAGCAAAATTAACGACGAGTGTTTCAGCTGCTCTCCACAGAGTTCGCCCCTAAACCGAAAGCTGTTTGAAGATATGCTGGGGTTGTGCACAGGTTACACGACAGATTGTTTGCTGCAGCATCCAATAAAGTCTCTCTTTCACTTTTAGTATCTTTATAACGGGCGAAAAACTCTTGAACTGATAGATTTTAATAGTTAAGCAACTTAAATCCAGGGATTTAACAGAGAGCTCTTATAGAGGCTGCCATAAGATTAGTTAATCTTTGGCTCTTTGCATTATTTATTTCACTCATAAGAACTTGGCCTTAACATTCATATAGTTTCTCTCTGAGTGCTTCAGGAAGAACCCAGCCTTTTCCTTTGCGTCCTGGAAGCCATCTAGCAGCAGGAGGAAGCTTAATGTGGAGGACTTGATGATTGCTGGCGTAACAAGCTGTAAAAAGTACTTTCCTTTGCTTAAAGAAAGCAGAAGTGGTCCGCCGGCGCTGCCTTTCTGCGGAAAATGCTGGGACTGCAGGCGTTGAAGCGAGGCCCTGCACAGACTTCCTTCACACAACAATCTGACTTGATTAAAACAGCAGCTATTAAATCAAAACCGGCGCAACTCCAACGCCTTCTGTGAAGACCTGGGGTAAAAGGTTAAAAGTGTTGTTGCAGTTCAAAGCACAGGGGAGAGATGATTTTTTTGAGCGGGGAATGTGGACAGCTCCAAATAGGCCTTCGGAGAAAAAGGGAGAAAACCACAATAAACATGCCGCGACTAAGACCCAGCGTCACCTTTGCTTCGGGATTTACAGCCCGGTGGCTTCCTGCCTCTCCCTCCCTTACTCCCTTTGCTGGGGAGAACACCAGGGAGCCGCCGCGTGCCAAAGTGCTAAAACAACCTTCTTTCTGCGGGAAGGGGGATTTTGAATTCTACCCGCTGCCTCGACCTGGACGTGTTTGGAAGTTTTGAGACAGGTTTCAATTCCGGAGTAAAAGCCAGAATACCTTGATGCTAGCCAAAGGAAGTAAAACAATGCCTCTCCACATAAGCCACTCAGTGAAGAGGATGTCATTACTCCAAAAAGTAAAAATACAAGCAATGATATGAGAGGGACATAGACCTTCACTTTTGGGTACATGTTCTGTGGTCTGATGAAACGAAGGTGGAGCTGTTTGGGTAAGTTACATTTGAAGGAGAAGGAGGGACACTGGGAACACCATCCCATCTGTGAACTACGGGGGCTGTTTTGCTGCAGTGGGGACTGGTACGCTTCATAAAATACATGGCACAGTGAGGAAACAACATCATGGGTAAATACTGAAGCAATATCTAAAGATGTCAACCGAGACGTCTTGAATTAGCAGCAATCTCCATTTTTGCACACCTAAAAGGTCAGCAACCAGCACTAAAGTACAGCAATTTTGGAACCCTTTGGCCATTTTTGTGTTTAAAACTCCTGGTTTTATTTTACTGATTCTTCCAAGAAGAAGACCCAACAAGAATGGCTCTTCCAAATGGACAGTGAGTGACCGTCACAATGTCCTGATCTCATCCTATGGAGAATTTCGGAGCAGCTCTGAAACGATACGTACAATTGAGGCGACATAGAAACCTGACACAGTTCCACTGGTTCAGTGCGCAAGGAATGGACCAGAACTCCAGCAGACTATAGAGAGAAACTTCTTAAAGGAAACCCAAAAATGTTTGACCCTCTTCGCCTTATTGAGAGAGTGATTGTGGTCTCTGCACCGCATGGCCAGTTGGCCCTCACCAAACCTGTAGTTTGACTCATCATTGCATCTGTTGTCAGAGGTTGCTGTCGTATATCGGTGTGCAGGTAAAAGTAGGGGTATGCAAATACATCAAAGTTTGTAGTTTTGACTTTAAAAAAGTATCATTTAGAGGATTGTGTGGACTTTTTCAAGATACTGTAGATCCCGAACTTTGAGTCTCTTTCTGCTATAGCACAGCAACTTTAATGAATTACTGTATTGTCTCAAAATAAGACAAAAGTGTAGAACATGGCTGACGTGCAGCAACGATCTCAGGGGAGGTCATTGCATCCTTTCCAGCAAACTGGAAGAGAAGCACACACCCACTCCGCTGGACGTCTCCCAGCCCTTAAACAAGAGGATAAATGGGCTGATATGCTGGCCACTATGCATTATTATTCATAAAAGAAGGCGTGTTATCTTTGGCAGCGTCCACCAGTTGCTGCTTAGAGAGGAAAGTGAATAACTCCAGTCATTACAGATTGCACAATCTGTCGGCTTCTAGAGCTCTAGCCTCTAGAAACCGACAGGGTTTCATTTCTGCTCATAATTCAGAGCAGATTGGACTCGCAGACAATGTATACAATTGGAGTTTTTTTTTTTTTTTTTTTGATGGAAACTGTCACGTATGATCGTCGGAGCCAACAAGTTGTTTTAGCCTGCTCAACCGGTGGAGTGATCGGAGATCTCCTTTAAAGCCTGGTAATGAAAACTGCTGTTCCTGCCAGAAATCCCTCTAACAACTTAACCCACGCCGATGATCGCGAAGCTAATCTTTCGCTAATTGCCTCGCGCATGGGCTGATGTCACTTTGCATTACCTAATGACATCCACGGAGTACTGAGATGGAGCCCAGCGAGCTACCTCAGCCAATCCTGACTTGGGTGGCTGTTTATGTTCAGCCAGTGCAGCATTCCCTGTTCTCCAGGCAACCAAACTGTTTACAGGCAGTTGCTCACACAAAAGCTCAGGGCGGGCTGATTGCTCAACTAATTGATCCCCATCAGAGATCACAGAGCAGAGCTCATAAAGAAAGGGAACTCCATCCCCACACACACACACACACACACCACCGTGATTTTAGCCCCCTCTGCACGACGGGACTCAGCCTGCAAGTCTGTGACGAGACTAATTCGCACACAGTGGGGAGGCTGTTTTTTAGACAGACCAGAGGCAAACTGTCATGACCGAGAGGCATTGCACACATTTTATATCTAATTATCAACATGTGAGCAGCGTGCAATTAGACGAGGAGGCTCGCCGGCTTGAAGACGTCTTTATTAGACCTCACAGCAGGACAATTGTACTAACATCAACTCGTAAATGGCAATTGCAGCAGAAGTCTGATTACTCCACCACAAGAAGGTCCTGGAAAGTCTGAAGTCAGAGGTTGTTTTTGGAGCCTTTGTCATCAGGAAAGAGTGATGACATCACCATGACACTTTACACCCGGATTGTTTACCTGTGCAATGTCTGCAATGTCTCTACTTAATTGGCCAAATCTGACTGGATCGGTTTATACCAGAGATATTATAAATCATCCATACATACAGTATCGCACTCATACGATTTTAGTGATATTTTTGCGCAAACTAAGAATCGCAAATTTGTTTTCACAAGTAATGTGAAGAACTGAAAGTGCCGTGCTGTAATCACACATCCACTGTGTGGTAAGTGTAAGTAGTATTATGTATCATATATTATAGATAATATTTTTTATATGATCTCACAGCTCAAGTTTTGATTTCACTGATTTCATCTGTTGCGTTTTCGGAGAAGATATTGATAAATGGCAAATCTTCCTGTCTCTCTGAATATTTAAGTTAGCATTTAAGAGAAGGCATCAGGTCTAACACACAGGATTGTGTGTTAGACACAGCTGTGTGTTATTATTTATATAAATAACAATTTATAATAAATAATAAATTATAATTTATTATTATTATATTAATACTACCATGACTAGTGTTGTTGTCAAGACCACCTAACCCAAGACCAGGACTTTTAGGGTCCGAGACCAAGTCAAGACCAAGACCGGCGCCCAGTGCTACATGACACGATAAAATGTGAAATATGATCATAATTGCTTCTCAAATTGATCTGAAAGATTCTCATTCCCATAAAAACACCTGGATATTAAATACTTAGAGCTGAAATAAATTGAGCCAATATCATTATTAATTCAAACTCTTTTATTCTGCTTTGCTTCCATACCTGTGCCACAATCCGCGGAGGTCTCGTGTCATCCCTAAACAGATAACGCCCTGGGCGGTTGCCCAAATCACCCATGTAAGAAACCACAACTGTCTGCACTATTAAACATAGCAATTAAGATAATGCATTAATGGTAAATAGTACAGTTCTATTTATTCGCTGACTAAGTATATATGTACACGTACATAATATTTAGCTTGCTAGCTAAATATTTACTTTGAAACTGTGTAATTTATCAACGAATAACCTGGTGAAAATTTGACTTTGAAAAATGAATCCTCTTTATTTTCTCTTTGTTTTGACGCTTCTCTAACCTTACAAACGGCACCCCACATCCCAATCTGAATGAAACACTGACGTATCTCAATAGTCCTATTAAGCAGCTTCTTAAGCCACTGACTTCTCAAACGAGTTGCCAATACATAACCAATCTCTCTGACACCAAACATGCGGAAAAACGTATGCGATAACTTAAGAGGACAGCCAGTCAAACATGCTTCCTGGGGGGATTAAAACAGACATTCCTACTTATAGCTCTGCTATAAATTTGCTCTCCTGACATGCATTTACAACACAACATTAAATTATTAAGAATGCTCCTTTACTCCCAAGGCCCACACAGACTGAGGCTGCAGATTACTGTGATTATTGATGTTGCCTTAGGCTCCTGCAGAAATATTAAGGAGGTACTTCCTCATAATACCACATCACAGTGGGAAAGTATATACTCCCTCAAAACAGTGTACAGCGGAACGCTGCAATCTTTATTTGCATAGTCATACGACTTTGGTGACAACAGCAGCACTTGTGTGGTTTGGGTTTGCATGAGGCCGAGGTGTTGCGTTGACAAGCTGCTGCACATTTACGTAGGGGAGATACGGACTTAAAATTTGATCTACTGTTGCAATAATGATTAAAAATGACAATGATTTCTTTTTATTACTTTTTTTTTTTAGGTGGTTGTATGGGGCTACGATGGTGTCAATCGTAGCCCCACAAACACAAACAGTGCTTTTGAAAAACATTCTAATTTGTAATCTGCTTCTTAAGACGCCAATGTCTCTAAGTCGATGTCAAACTTATTTATAAAATATTTTCTGAAACAGGTTAAGACTGCAACAAAGTGCTGTACAACACAATAACACAAGAGAATACATTGATGAAAAGAGAAAAAAAAGTAAATAATGGTAATAAAAATAATAATAAAAACAAGTAAGTTTGATTTGCATCACTAAACTGCGCACGTCAACCGTGTTTTCACATTTATCCTTATTCATTGATGCTTTCGTTGATCAAGCAGCAAAGAAAATAATAAAACTACCAACCCCGACAATACAAATGAGTCGTAAACGTCATTAATTGGAATGTATTGTGACAACGATAAATCTAAATTCCTATCATGATAAGAAATTTATCATGATAAATGATGAATAGAGCACTACACTACACAACACTGTTTATCTGTAAATAATTTCCCCATATAATGTAGCAAAAATGCGCTGGTTCAAAATCCAAAAACAGTCACAAGAAGAGATTAACCAATTGCATGACTGAAGTCATAAATATGCTTGGCGATGCATGACGTCCACTTCCTGCATCGTAAAATTACTCCTTATGAAAATTTTTTAAACTAGACAAATGAAAGTATTAATTACAAATTGGCACCGTATTTTTATTAGCTCTAGGGTTCTTCTAGAATAGAAGGTCTGACGGGATATTGCTGGAGTGTTCAACATGTGTAACTGTTTGTCAGCCATCTTGGATTCGGAGGAAATTTACCTGCAGTTACAGTGACCTGACATTTAGAAGAAAATGCCTTTTGATTATAGCTGTCTACTACAGCTAATACGAAGACTAACATGACACAAGACAAAAAAAAGTGACTCACCCTGTCACGATGCAGCAGGATACTGTAAACTCTCAATATAAATTAGCTTTTGACAGTGAGATTGATTCATCAGTGACACACTTCAAAGACAGGTGAGGACTTTACCTCACTTGACTTTCTCTTTAAGAAATGTAGGTACTTATCTTCATCGACGTCGCCAGGAACTCCAGATCACGAAAATCCCCCAGCGCAGTTATTGTTGCCACCACGTTTAGACTAAAGAGAAACAGCGGAGCGTGCATTGGCTCGATGTTTTCATAGTTTACATATTTATGTGACACGGCAGTCGGAGGGGCAGGAGGCCCTCGCACAAACGCTATCTGTTACGTGGGAGATAGAAATCTCTCTGTTCAGCTACAGTTGCTTTTCTTTCACTGTTTACATTTTCCTCTGGAGTCATCAAAAGCAGCCCGGAAACCTGCAAAGTGAGTCATCATCATCTGGAGAACTTGTTACCCCGGACCCGTTTGTTGCCTTTGTCCTCACGAAAATCACAGCTGCCGCAGTGATGTACGATTGAAGTATTTACTGTCGGGGGATTCGCGCGTCAGGCGGCAGCCGATCCTCTGGCCCCTCAGGGGCGAAGAATCAGAGATCTTGTTCTTAACGTTAAGCCATAAGATAATAATAATAATAAAATGCACTGCTTTGCGACAGAACTGCCTGTTTTTGTGAAAGCCATAACAACCAGTCACTCTTATCTGAGAGGCCCGACAAAACAAGAACGTTCATTTAGAGTAATTTAGCATTCTTATGTAATTCGTATACAGAGTTTAAGATACAGGTTCACTGCGAAGTACAACACGGAAAATGAAGACAAACTGTTCATAATAACGCTGCGAGTTTATCAGCTGATGATTATTATATCCAGCTTTGACTCCCGGGCAGTGGGGTTTCTGCGCCCAAACAGCAATCTCCTGGGTGGGCCATTATGGCGACGAGACTGTAAAAATGGTTGGCATATGTGCAAAAATATTCACACCCTTTGAACTTTTTCACATTTTGGCCGGTTACCGAAAAACATAGCAGGGGGTAATTGAGATTAGGCTTTTTTTTTTTTTGATTTTCAACAGTTTCTATAAGAAAAAGAAAAAAAAAGAGATAACATTAGAGGCGCCTCTACTTACAGTAAGGTGAAACATTGCACAACCAGCTTTCATTGCTGCTTGTACAACTTTGTACAATGAAAGTGGTACAATGACAACATTAGGGCTGTAAGTCTTTTGGAGTTTAACTGTGACAGGTTTCCATAGCGACTGAAATTGTTACCCAATCCTTCTTTTTTTTTTGAAAATAGCACAATATCAGTCAGATTGGACAGAGAGGGGTTTTGACAAAAGTGCGACTGGATTTAAATCTGGACTTTGAGTAGGACATTGCAACACAATAATGTACTTTTAGCAGTGGCAGTGGAGGATGGACTCTTTTATTTATACAGCTCTGACAAAAACTGCTTTTATTTTGATATCCCGGTACAAAAGCAAAACTCCTAAAGTGGAGTTTGTGAAAAACGCCATGAAATAAGAACTTATTAATATTTTTCTCAAGGCGTTGGATCGAATTGCACTGTGCTCTGCTGTTACACACAGAGCTGCATGAAGCATGTTTGAGCTGCATGAAGCATGTTTGTGTAATGACAAGCGTTTAAGTCTGTTTGGCAGTTTTTGCACTTTTCATCACAGGCGCCGTAGAAAATCTCCTCTTACAAACTCACCTTGTTTGAATCTGAATCATAGTGACTAAATATTGCCAAAGCAAAGAGAAATTGTCTGGGACGACAAAAAAAACCAAAAAAATCAATTTGAGAGTTATTGTTCTAATATTTGTTCATAAGTGTGAGAACCGTGGCCTTGCAGACAGATCGGGGGGGTAGAGGAGAAGGCCGCTTAGAAAAAAGGGTAAGAGCCACCGATATAAAATCCGTACAGAAACTGTAAGTTCTCAAAATTAATTTTTTTTTTTTTCATTTTTTATGAGGAATACAGTTATATATTTTCTTTTAGATTTTTATGGTTGTTCAAGAACAAAATGTCAAGCCAAGCTTGTAAAGAAGGGTGTAACTTTATAGCTACACAAGCTAAGTTTATGTTTTCATGATAAATTCTTGGACATTAGAGCATTTTGGGAATCCTGGGATCTGTCTGATTATGGAAAGTGATTTTAGATCACAGACTTTAGGTAGGTTTTACGTTTGACGACATGATTTACAGTCGTGCGGTGAAGTGGCCGCTTGCTGAATGACAGATTGAGGGAAAAGTCGCCCCGTAGTGGGAGTCGGGGTTGTTGAACCTCGCAAAAGTCTTTACTCCTCCTCTGAGACGTTTAAAGCTACAAACACAAACAAATTTATTTTATGTATGCATTAGTTTTTACAGCTGTAATTGCACCTACGGAGAACATCTAGAGACTGAAGCTTTTGCCACTTTTTTAAAATTAGTTTAAGCTCAGTCGAGATGGAGGTAATTTGATGTACATTTATCCTATTCCTCGCTGTTTTTATCTCCATCCATCATCACTTTAACTGTGACCTAGCATCGTGACCCTTGTTCTACACTTCACTTCGTACAGAAGTTCTGGACTCTCTGCTGTTGATAAACAATTGTTTCCGGGAGGCGCGGACTCTGTTTAATTTAAAGTTTTACGCAGTTGCTTGCATTTACATACATAATTAGCTCACTGGATCCATCCTCTACTGCAAAGAGAGAAGTGCCGAAGCGAACGACGCCTCGGCTGTTAGCATTAACTCAATATTTGGAGGCGTGGCCAACACGGCCTGAATGGCTTCCTTCACTTCCTCTGCTGCGATTGCTAAAACTACAGCCAGACCGCAATCTTAAAAGTTCCAAAAATCAACGTCATTGTTCCCAACTTCTCCTCCTATTATGGAGGAGTAAATTCCTGCCAAGTGAATGGCAGGAATTCCAGACTGAGCACTGAAGGGAGATGAGAATTGAGCAGAATTGCGTTGGACAGCAACAGCCAGGCCAGACCGCATTCGTTTATCTCAATAAAGTTATCATGAAAAAAACAAAACAGTTA
The DNA here is from genome assembly GCA_902982915.1 of Phalloptychus januarius. Classification (NCBI taxonomy): domain Eukaryota; kingdom Metazoa; phylum Chordata; class Actinopteri; order Cyprinodontiformes; family Poeciliidae; genus Phalloptychus; species Phalloptychus januarius. Next base: position 3,799,555 of record CADWAE010000476.1, read on the forward strand.
TTAGTTGTGATTCAAATATGTTTGAGCTGCATATAAGCTGTAAAATCATTGTAATACATACAAAATCTATACTAAAGAAACCTCTGAAAAGCACTTAGTGGTTTTTGATCAACTCTCATAACACTGTATCACCCACATACAGCGTTATGCAAGCACTTTAGCAGAGTTATAGTTTGTTCAGAGGGCTCTCCCAGTGAACGCAGTTTCTGCATGTGTTCCTCTGTTTGTCCTGATCACTAAAACCACCACTAAGACACGAAACCTGTTTGATTTGGCAAATGATATCTGATCCCGACACGAGTGACTGAACAGGATCAGATGGTGTTAGGGAATAAATGGATCTGGATAAAAAAACAACCAAGCTGCTTTTGAGTCCTTCTCATCCTCTGGAAGAAGTGATGTTTTCCTTCCCGATCACTATAAATTGAAGTCTCTTTCGAAGGCGCCCGAAAAAAAAAAACAATCTTCATCAGAGTTCATCATCTCCAAAACGCGTTCTCTCGTACAGACCCGGTGAACACTCGAATCCGGCAGGCGGTGAGAGGGACTGCGTCTCCCCGTACGATGCCTGATAAAAAGGCACTCGAACATAAATAGATTGGAGCGGCGAAGCTCCAAGTAGCCTCTCGAAAGCAAATAGACTCGCATCCAGAAAAGGCACCTTGCGTGTGTGGATGTCCAATCCCAGCACACAGCAGCTCCACGGCTACATTTTGCTACAGACTCAACAAAACCTCTTTTAATATCATGCTGCATTCCAAATGAAGCGTATACTCCGCGCTAACTATGTTCTCAAAGGGTTTTAATGTCATTCTTTGTGACAGGCCAACACGATGTGGAGTAGATGGCAAATTGTACACGGCTTTACAAATCCTTTACAAATAAAAATCTGAAAAAATAGTGTAGCATGGACATGTATTGGGCTCCTTTCATTCATAAACTCCTTAATAAAATCCAGTGTAACCAACCGGCTTGAGAAAAAGCACCTCAATGGCAACCAGAGTCGATCCCAGCAAGGGATTAAATTGTGACAAAATGATCAACAGTGGTTACTTTCCATTAAAAAATATGCGCAAATATGTCGGTTTTTCGCTAATATTGCACCCCCTAACCCCCTGCAATTTGGCAATTATGGTGTTCCAATTAGCTGCTCAATGGTGCAGTTGGTAGAGCTGTTGCCTTGCACCAAGAAGGTTCTGGGTTCGATTCCCGGCCCCGGTCTTCCTGCATGGAGTTTGCATGTTCTCCCTGTGCATGGTGGGTTCTCTCCGGGTACTCCGGTTTCCTCCCACAGTCCAAAATCATGACTGTCTCTAAATTCTCCCTAGTTGTGAGTGTGTGTGGTTGTTGGTCTTGTCTGTCTCTGTGTTGCCCTGCGACAGACTGACGACCTGTCCAGGGTGACTCACTGGAACGGTAGCTGGAGATAGGCACGACCCCACTAAGGGACAAGGGAGTATAGAAAATGGATGGATGGATGGTGTTCCCATTAAATAAGAAACATAATTAAAATCATGTGTGAATAAGTTTGTTGCCGCGCCACTTCCTGTTGTCTTCTTTGTCGTTTCCGCCAGTAGTAACATCCTGATGTTGATCAGGATGCAAAACAAAAAGTATTTTAAAATTGCGAAGTATGCAACTTTTGATTTTAGTAGGTGGTGAGAAAGTGCTAATTTGCAAGGCAAGATTAATCTCTTAAGTTTTTCTGCTTGTCAGAAACACCACAACCATTATCAGTGTTAAGAGATGCTGGCATCTGCTGTAGGCGAATTACCTAATTCCTCTGAATTTTGAAGCATCGCTCCAGCAGATCTCTCTCTGTTAAGGCCTCCCTGCCGTGGATTCATTCAGCATTCCATTCGCAAAAAGCACCAAAAGATCCCTGTTGCATTTTCCCTCACACTTCCCTTAAGTGGAGATAACATCTGGGATAAGAAGCCACCAAAACACTGAGAGGGGGAGGTGAGGGGGGATGAGCTCTTCAAAGCTGGTAAAGAGCATGTTGGATCAGCTTTGGGGAGGGAAGTGAGAGAGATAAGCCCATGACAGCTGCCAAACACCTCTGCGGTCGGTGTGGGTGTGTTTGGGGTGTGTGTGTGTGTGTGTGTGTGTGTGTCCGGGCCCCCAATGTAGAGGAAGGGTTTCTGAATCCCAGCCACCTGCCAGCCCTGGTCTCCAATGGCAGGTGTTGGCCCATTTCTACGTGATCCAGAGTGCTGATAAATACGCAGCGTATGTGACGTCGCTATCGCCCGCATCTCGTTGTAATGCCAGTAAGGCCGATGCACCGATGGAGAGATTACCGAAAAGTGAGGTATTATGAGGGAGGGCGGAGGGCTTCTCTTAAGGATGTTTTTGTGATGAAGTCAAATGGAAAACAAAAAAAAAGTGAACTTCCACAAAAAACTAAACCGAGACGTAAAAGGATTCTCGAAGGCAATGTAGCTTGAAAGCTGCAAAATGCAGCTCTTTGTTGCTTTGTAAATCAACACAGTGTGACGGCATCAAGTGTAGCAAAGGTCAAATGTGAGGGCGAGCACGACCATAGCTGCGTTTCCCAAAACAAATTGAAATCCCAAAAATAAATGAGAACACGTCAATTTTGAGAAAAACTCGCTTTCCGATTAAAGGTTTTAGGTGCTAGGATGATGCAGTTCATCGAGCTGCAACTGTTCCACTAAAATTTGCTGTATGGATAGTTTTGAATTTTATTTTGAACAGTGAATATTCTGAGATATTCTGAGATTATGTATTTTTTTATCAAATTCTTCAATATCACTCATTTTTCTACCATGAAAGTTTCTTTTTTTTGTACAAAAACAATTGAGTGTAGAGATTTCATGAAGCAATTGTGTGTTAGTGGTGATGTGAGAATATTTGGGGAATTTTCGGATTAAATTTGAATTTTTAATGACTTTGGTTGGTTTTAGCTGGGTGGCCAAGTCACTGCTGACAGTTTCAATGCTCAAAATAAAAACATTTATCTGTAACATATCATGTGTAGTTCATAGGCATTTTGAAAAATCGACAGTTTTTACGCCACACTGTTTCAGAGGAATGTCTCATTTATTTTTTTTTTGTTTTTTTTTTGCCCATGTCAGAGCATGCACAGTGTTTGTGCCACCAAAATCAGGCAGTTGAGTTTTTTCTCCATCTCCTTTGTTTTTACCCAGCGTGCCACTGCAACCTGCACGCCCGCCGCTGCCGCTTCAACATGGAGCTGTACAAGCTGTCCGGCCGCAGGAGTGGCGGCGTCTGCCTCAACTGCCGCCACAACACAGCGGGGCGCCACTGCCACTACTGCAAGGAGGGCTACTACAGGGACATGACCAAGTCCATCTCTCACCGCAGAGCCTGCAAAGGTAATAGATGCTTTACATAACACAGCTGAAAGGAAGACAAGGAGACGAATAATAGGGTCAAAAAAAGAGAAGGACGCAAATCGTAAAACAGAGAGTCATCAGCGTAGCAATGGAAGCCGGTTTCCAGACCGTACGACCTGGAAAAGATGCACGTTAAAGCTGAATGTAAGATAATGTTTTCAGCTTGTTATTTCTTTGACACAAATCATTGCAAATTTTTGGCACAAAAAGCTTTGAAAAAGCCTTTAATGTTAAAATGAAAACCTATTTCTACAATATAATGACAATTAAGTAAAAATATGTAAAATAATATAAGGGATTGCATAAATATTCACCACCTTTGCAGGGGCAGTATTATGTAAAATTGACTTTTTTTGAGCTTTATATCATGTTATAATGTTATACCCTCATCAAAACGTACATGGAGTGTTGCCTTGATTTTTTCATGAATGTTTGAGAAATCTTTTCATGTCCATGCAACCATTCAGCTGTGAGAAATGTTCCTCCTCGGAGCTGAAGTGAGTTCCCACAGAGCGCCCCACGTCTCCTCCACTCTGCTCCTTCAGACTAGCCAGCAGCAATTAGCAAACACCCCTTGGAACTGCTCATTATAGGAGCTACTTCTCAGAACAACTCTGGTAAAAACAAACAAAGGGTTAATAGTGGAGGCATGTTGGGATGAAGGCAGAGCTTGCTTTAAGAGCACGAGTTTCTTAAAAAGTCCCAAGCTATGAAGTGACATTTCTTTAAAGCCATATTTGCTATATGCAGCATTTTTTAGAACAACTGAAGGCACCATAGTAATTTGATTGTCCTATAAAATGGCACTATGTGACTGGAAAACACATAATTCTGCTCATTCAAAGTAACAACCTAATTCATCAAAGGCCCAGTCAGTTAGTGCAAGAAGTCTCACAACAAAATGGAGATTATGTAGTATATGACTGTAGTATGAAGACGTCTGTCTCTGGAAGGTCCATTCATAGGCTGATCAGTGTCCGTGGCGACTAGTGCAGGATGAAGACCAAAAAGAAACTCCAAGCAAATCAGAGGAAAGATTGTTGAAAAGTACAAGTCAGGCGATGGATACAAAACAATTTCTAAGGCACTGAACATCCCGTGGAGTTCAGTTCAATCCGTCGTCAGGAAACAGAAGGAGCATGGCTTTATGTTTAAATCTACCTGGATCAGGCCGTAATCACAACCCGAGACGCTGTACGAGATGGAGACGTTACCAGGTTGCCATGACTACGCTGTAGAGACAGCCAGACATCCGGCCACAATTCCTCAGGGTCCTGAGGGACCACTGCCCTGCATGTTTTAGGTGTTTCCCCATCTTCCACACACCTGACTTGAATAAAGTGTATGATTAACAGGCTTCTGCAGCCTTCAATGGCCTGCAGAGGAGGTCACGCAGATATCTGAATCAGCTGTTGTGCAACCGAAACACACGTAAAACACTCAGGGCAGTGTTTCAGATTCCCGGCAAAGGAATAGAGAAACACTGAGCTGAACTTGGTTAGAGGTCGAGAAGGTGGATGTCCTGGGGCGGACCAGTCAAAGCACAGACCTCAACCTGACAGAGAGTTTGCGGCAAGAAACTCTCTGTCGATATAAGTATATATATATGTTTGTGGAAAATCTAAAGTTAGACGGGCAAGCGGATACTTTATAGAAAAAGAGAAAGAGAAAGAACAAACCGCTGACATGGTTCAGGTAATAATCGAATTCCTTCGGAAAAAGCGGACGAAGGCGATTGTCAGCGAACTAACGCGGGCAATTCCAAAATTTACTACTTGAGGTTCTCCATGAACGCCTCACAAGACAAGCATAGCAAACAGGTAATCGGCATTCTCCTCTGTTCACTCGGCGAGTACGCATATGCATGTACAGGGAAAGAAAAGAAAAAAGACACACACACAGACGCACAGATGTGAGCGCACTCGCTCGGTTTGAGACCAGGCTGGCAGGAATTAAAATGGGAGAGACAATAGCTGAGCTCCTTCTGTGTGGAAGGACCTCTGGGAGTAAAAACGGACCCTGTGCAAACACACTGCTGCCACTCTGGCTGGAATCGTACCGGTAAAATATCTCAGCAGTGCGCTAATTGCTTGTGCATGTGTCCTGCATGAGCTGAGAACAAAGATAAAATACAGTTTTCGCATGGATTAGCGACCATAGCTGAAATCTGCTAATACTTCTCCATAAAACACATTGAGGTTTGTGGTTGTCATGGAACAAATTGTAAAAAAAAAACAAAAAAACTCACTTCTCCAACCTACCATACACTGAAAAAAATGTTTCTTTGAACAAACTTAGAAAAAGCTCATTTTATTAGTTTCACTCGAACTATAATTCTGATTTCAACTTATTGAAATCGGAATTAAAGCTCGAGTGAAACTAAAACAATTATCCATAAGAAGTTCGAGTCATTCTTTTAAGTAGGTTTTAAGAAACATGTTTCAGTGCATATTCTGTTAAAATAGTCAACAGGGGGTTGATTTAAGGATAAGATGAACAAAGATAATGATGATAAACACATCTTCAATCTTATAGTGCACCACATAAAATTGAGCAAAAATAGCTGCTACATTTACATCCATGTTTGCCATGTCAAGCTGCATTATTTGTCAAACTGCGCTAACCATCCAGTTAAGCTAACCGTCTAGCCGTGGTAACCGTCTAGCTGTGCTAACCGTCCAGTTAAGCTAACCATCAAGCTGTGCTAATAGTCTAGCTGCACTAACATCAAGCTACACTAACTGTCAAACTGTGCTAACCATCAAGCTACACTAACTGTCAAACTGTGCTAACCATCAAGCTGGACTAACTGTCAAGCTACAACAGACTGTTGAGGTCTGTCCTCTGCCGCCCGTATCTTCTGTTGGGTGGAACAGCAGCATTGATTTCGAGCCGCACACCGCAGCAGTTAGCCTTTATTCTGCACACTAAGCAGCGTTCATATCTTTTTACATCACTTGAGAGTTCATAGCAGAACTTGGTGTTCAGTTGAGGTGTAGTTGTAGCGAACACAAGCTTGACAGATAGTCTGCACTCAGCGTAACGCATGGCAGCCTGACTTCCAGCCTAAACATTTCCCTAAGTTATACTTGGGAGTGGTTCCATTTGGAGGGGCTGGAGCTAAAAGCAGGTTAGCTTAACACAAGGTTTCCCCCTATGGCTCAAAGATACGGCGATACCCATCATACATCTCTGCGAAACCTTTTCCCAAACAGTTGGAACGGTAACCCGAACACGTCTCGCCCCCCACGCACCCGGCCTCCCACCTGGGCTCATTGCTCTGGGATCAAATCCAAACAGTCTGGATTTGATTGCTGCCTTTCTTCTCAGGTGACAAAAACGAGCCGTCGCGACATCAGTTTAAAAACCGCCATATTTATTGTTGGAATCAGCCGCCCGTCTCGATCTGCTGTTGTTGGACAGGAGATGGAGCGCGGTGCCAACGAAGCCAGGAGGAAACCAACTACCCTCCCCCCCCCCAACACCTCACGTCTCAGCAGTCTTAACCTTCGAGTCTAAAAAGAAAAGTGGACAGTGTTGAACGACTCCATGCATTATTTCCCAGATTAACAAGTTCGCTCCTCATCAAGTGCAGTGTAAACATGGCTCTTGGAGAATCACATTGCTTACCTCCCACCACTTTAGCCCACCCCCCATTTTTTTTCCCAACCTTTTCCGACCATAAATTTGGCAGTTAAGCCTCGGGTGAGTCCACAGAGACCAGGGTGGTGCACGGTTCATTGCACTGCAGTCCGCAAAGCCCTCGGCAACCATTCGGTTCTCCAAGACGTCCGCCGGAGCTTCAAAATCAAGACGTTTGACATTTTTTTAAAGCGTTTTGATAACCAAAAAAAAGAAGGAAAGAATTGCTCAAAAAGTTTAAAAGAAATTGTTTTGCATCAAGAATTTTGAAATACCTGGGTGACTTCTAGTAAAACGTATTTGAAGAAGGGGTCAACATGTAAAAAAAAACTTTTTTTTTAACATATAAGAGCTTTGTTAGTGTGATTTTTCCTCGTGTACTTTTACATGCCATGATAAAGACATGATGTCAGTGTAAATCGGCAAAACAGCTGTTTCAAAGTGGGGTCTAAATGTTGCAGAAGTTTTACGACACCGCTCTAATTTTGCTAATTCAACCCACAATTTATCCTTTTTTTTCCTTCACACAACAGATCACTACTGCTGTTACTATAATTTTAAAGCATTTTGCTTGAAGGGAAATATTTGATTATTTTTACTATTTTGTATCGTCATCTTCCTAAAAATAACGCCAAAAGTAATTTTAGGAGGAAAAACATCAAAAGAATCACAAACTCTTCCTTCACAAAAGATGCTTAAGGAAAAAAAAACATCGACAGCACTTTGGTCATATGAGTGTTTAAAGTGCTTCTTAAATAAAATTGGCATAGTATGGTAAAATATGGCTCCACTCTAAAATTGTCCATTATGCATAAATCCTGTCATAATTCAGGTTATATATATATATATATGAATTATTATTTTTATATGAGTTTTAATTAGAAGCTGTAAATAATGGAGAAAGAGGATCTTATATACCAGGTGTCTTGATTACTAGATTAAAAAGACAAGTGACTTTTTGGAAACAGGGCACAGCTGAAGGGGAGACCAGGCAGGCGGGCTGAGGGAGAGGTAGAGAGAGAAAGAGAGATGGCACAAGAAGAGCAAGGGAGGAGTAAACGCACTGGGAAACATAAATCTTAAAGAACTGGATGCAGAGAATAAGTCAACACAGTGAAATCTAAACACAAGTAAATAAGCAGCTAAGTTTAGACTGATCTAAATATTTACACGAGTGACAGACACAGAAGAACTAAGTTTGAGGTGAAATAAGCAAGAAAGTGTTTGAAAATGTAAACAATGGAGAAACTCCAACATTTAATGAACAAAAACTTTTCACACTCGCTTGGTGTATTTTTATTTATTTATGTATTTTTTTAGATTATTTTTTTTATAATAATCTAACAAAACGTAGTGGATAATTATGAAAGAAAAATAATAAATGGTTGTCAGTTCTTTCCAAGTAAAATCTGAAAAATATGCCGTCCGTTTGTGTCCAGTCCCCTTTTATTCTGTTACCCCTGAACAATTTACCTCATTTTCCTCTGGGATCTGGAATTTAATGTCAGTGTAAATAGTCAAACAGGTCCACAATTGAACTTTTTGGGCAGGATGCCAAGTTGAAAACAAAAAAACAACGAAACACGGCGGCGACAGCATCATGCTGTGGGGGATTTCTCTTCTTCTTCAGTAGATACAGGAACGCTGGTCAGCATTTATGGGAAGACAAATAAAGAGCAGAAGACTTGAGAGCGAGACTTGAGGTGGAGGTTTTGGTATTCATAACGGCCCAGCCAAAGTCCAGGATCAAATCCACTTGAGTGTCTGTGGCAAGACTAGAATCTAATTCTCATCAATACTCTCCTTCCAAATCCGACTGCTAGCTGAGAAGAATGGCATAAAAGTTCAGTGTTTAGCGAACGGAAAAGGGGGAGGAAAAGTAAAAAACAACATATATATATATATATAAGCCCTTCAAAAAAGAACACTATACTCAATTTGTATTTGGTCCGTATTAAAAAAGAAAAAGGCGAGACTTTCAGTAAAAACAGATCATTAAAATGATTGCCTGCTTGTAAAAGCCTAAACCACACCTAATTGCTTCATATTTTACTTCCAAGGAGCCAGAGACTTGTATTCTGCTAAATTCTCATCTGTGGCCCTGCGAGGCTGTTTCTGAATCGCCGTGTTGACGCTGGCTCCTTTTTCACTCATTTGCTGTAAACACGGGACACGTAGGGCGGGGAAACGAACGGCATGTAACAGTGGCGTCTGCAAGGATTAGCACAAAAATCCAGTCAACACGGGACAGAGACGAGTCATCCACTGCTAACGTCGCTCTTAAAATGTGAACGTACAACTGCTGAAAATGACTGAACTTAAAACCAGTAGAAAAACATGAGTGATAACTTTAGGAATGGCAATGTAATATTAAAATGAGAGTTATACATATGTGCTAGTTTAAAATGAATTTAAAAAAAGATCAGAATAATACAATTTTTCCTTGTAAGTCAATAAACATGATGGAGTATTCGGGCAAGGCCAAGGGAAAAAATGAAATTGCAAGATTAAAGTCATAATGTTACGAGAAGAAAAGCGAGAAGTCATAACATTTGGCTTGTAATGACAGAAGAATAAAGTCATAATATTATCAGAATAAATTTGTAATCTTAGTAGACCGCAGAAGCAATTTTATGATAACTCCTAAACAACAAACAATAAAAAAAATTACACGCTGTCAGATGTAATGGCACGACTTTTTTTTCTGGCAATATTGTGTCTTTTTTCCAATAATATTGCGATTTTCTTTCTGATTTTCAAGAAACGTCTTCGTCTGTCCCTAATAAAAAACAAAAATAAAGTCTAAAACATCTAAAACATGTCGCCTCTGGGCTGGATTCTGTCAGGCAAATATTTTGCCAGACGCAGCCGGGCGGCGTGGCGTTCCCACAGGCGGATTTCAATCGAACCTTACGACGCTGATGGAGACGTTCCAGCCCCAAGCACCTCCAGCATCAGCCGGACCACTTCAAGCCCTGTTCTCTGAGATGACTCGGCTGGTACTTATAATACATGCGGGACTAATAACGAGGCTGGGCTTCCACTTCAAACACGAGCTTTATGGTAAAACTTTGGCATGCACTCCTGCACGCACGCACACACAAGACAACAAATTTCTCACATTTAGTGCGCGATCCTCCCAGCTAACAGCCCAAACAGACTTTGAAGTGCGTTCCACTCGTCTCTTAATGGGAAACTTTATTCAGCCGGCGTGTTTGCCGCCAAAAAAAAGGAAAAAAAAAATGTCGGAAAGTCGATTCAAGAAGGCAAAAAACGGCCTGTCTGATCACGGCGGACTGCTCACACGCTCGGGGATCGGACACACGCCCAGATGCAGTTAGCGGTGAGTGTGGAAGCCCTGTAATTTATCGAGTTATTTACTCCTCTGCGTGCCACGAGGAGCCGGGGGCTAATGAAGAATCGTACGGTGGTGATGGGCGGAGGAGAGCGGGCTAATTGGACTGAGGTTTTACGCTGGTGGAAGGCCCATTTCCCCCATCTGGGAATGTCTGAAAGGAAAACCCGGCTGGAGTCAACCATTTCCTACGAACCTTTAACTGCTGTGATTGAAATAAAAGCTTGTTTCTGTTTGTTCGCAGATAAACGTTTGCGTTTCTGTTCTTGTTTTCCCCTCTTCCACCATAGCGTGTGACTGCCATCCGGTCGGAGCGGCGGGGAAAACGTGCAACCAGACGACTGGCCAGTGTCCCTGCAAGGACGGAGTGACGGGGATCACCTGCAACCGCTGCGCCAAGGGCTACCAGCAGAGCCGCTCCCCCATCGCACCGTGCATAAGTAAGCAGTCGCATTGTTACCAGGAAAGCGCCGATAAATCGGCAGATTCTATTCATCTTTTGAGAGATCGGCCAATCGCCGATCTCTCAAAAAATCGGCCAATCAAGCTGTGAAATTGGTTTTCACAGCTTCTCCCCCATCCAGTCTGGTCATGGTTGAGTTATTTTCCAAAGAAGAATGGATCCAATTTCCAGTTTTTTTCATGTGAATCACTTGTAGAGACAATTTAAAATATGATAAAGGTGATACTACAACGTGGCAGGGTAGGGAGGTGTGAATAGTAATGCAAAAACACTAAAAAATTAGATTTTTTTTTAATGAATTTTTTATTTTATTTTTTTCCTTCCTTTTCCTTCCGCTTCACATTTCTGCATTATTTTGTGTTGGTCTATCACATGAAATCCCAATAAAACCCACCGAGGCAAAACGGAGGGGGAAAAAAAAAACGTCGGTGCGAATAAAAGCTATAAATTCTGAAGCCAAAGCCTAAAGATTAGGACATCCTCGCACGCTTATCATCTACCAAACCATGACAACGCATTGTTGTCGTATCCTAGCGCCGTTATTATTATTATTATTATCACTTCTTTCCAAGAGACATTCAGCCTTTTAAACCACCGGCCTGGACAAACAGATCGTTACGAATCGAGCGAATCGAGGCCGTGTTTGTCTTCAGCGCCCGCTAACAGTCCCCCCTCGCAATAAATCTCCTCATCCACTCCGAGGGAAGGAGCTGCGCCCGACGGGTTCATTTGGCCGTATCTGCAGCCTGCAGATTGCAGACCTTTTGCAATAAACGCAGAGCAGAGCAGAGATAGGCCGCTAGCGCCTGCTGTAGCTGGCTGCCACCGACGGATAAGATAGCAGCGATGTCAAGGAGAACGCGGTGGCTATTGTCCCCTGCGTCGCCGAGGCGAGGCGACGCGGGCGTGACTGGACGTAGCGTGGTAACCACGGGCTGGGGTCTAAATAGGGTAGAAAACCAAAAAGGGGTGTTGTCAAATGGTTCCCGAAGACCGTGAATGTATTTGGTTTCTCGTCTATATGTATTTTCTTTTACAGATAATGTCTTTTCCTTTTTAACGGCATGTTGTAAAAGTTTTTTTGCAATCTCAAACTTTCTGCCAGCAACTGATTTAACAAGACCAGCACAATCAGTGCAGGGAGAGGGGAACATTTATGGAAAACCCTACAGCGGAGATGCAATAAAAAGAAAAAGAGAAAGAGACTCGCAAATGGGTTCATGCCTCTTTTCTCCACTTTTTCACATTTTATCTTACAACCACAAACTTTAAGACATATTTTATTGGAATTTTGTTTGACAGAGCAACACAAAGTTGAGCGTATGCGCACTTATTCAAATATTCAAAGGCATCAGCTCATCAGTTTAGCTTATTTATAGATGTAGCGATTTTAATATACGTACATTTCTGAGTTTGATTTAAAGAAAATGATATGAAATTATGTAGCAAGATTTGTTTCGTCACATTTCACCTCAGACAGCAAACAAAGTTATTATGTTTATAAATAAATGCAAATCTGAAAAGTGTGGCATGCGTTTGCGTTCCGCCCTCCTTACGTTTTTATTGGACAGACAGAACATGCTGCCTACAGAAGCCACCTAAAAAGTAAAAAAGTGTGCAATTTAATTTTGATAAATTCAAAATCCAGAGGTGAAACATGGAGGTGGCAGCATAAAACTGGGGGGAAATGTTTGTTGGTTCTGTTTAGTTTTTTTTTTATTTGGATTTCGAAATCTTTACACTTTACGATACCCAAAAGAATTCATTAAAATTTGTTGTTTTATTGAGACAAAATGTTAGAATGTTCCAGGGGTGTGAACACTTTTGCAAAGCACTAAAAAGAAATTTCTTCAAGTTTATTTTATTTTTTTTTGTAGTTCTCTGGTGAAATTCTGCTCTTCAAATCTTCAAAAAAAGCAAAAAAAACTTGCAAATTATTGCTCCAAAAATGTGTCATTTCAATCTCTTTCTTCCAGAAATCCCTGTTGCATCTCCAACATCGACTTACAGCGGCTACGAGGAGCCATCAGGTGAGCCACCAGAACATTTTTGACTTGTGCAGCACTCCAGCTGAGCTTCAGTTTTTATTTGCCAAATGCACTCTTTTTTTGGGAGCGATTTTATTAAATAGCAACTCAGCCGAGCTGTTTCTTTGGGGTGTGTAATGACACGTTAGCGCATTTCCAGCGCTCACGTCGGTGAGATCAGACCGCCGCTGATGTAAACTCCAGATATTTTGCCAGCTCTCCCTGCGGCCTTGTCGCCTGTATTCCCAGCCTGCCCAGCAGCCTCCCCAGAGCTTCAGCTCTAATCTGATTACATGCTTCATTTGCACAAGTTTGTATTTCTATCAAGGCTGGCTGTGCCAGAAGAGAAGCCCTGCTGGACCTCATTGTTCAAAATCCCCCACCCCACTCCAACAAGAGTCTCTGTGTCGGACCGCCGGCGAAATATGATTAGTTTTCATCAAAACCTTTCATTTCCACTTTTAAAAGTGGTTACATTTATTTCTTTTATTATTATTATTTCTTAAAGAGGAGGAGAGCGTGATCTGGGTTTGTTTGAACAACCCGAGTCACCTCTGGTCATCGATCAGCGCCCCCCCTCACCCCCCCCAACCCCTCCTGACCAAATGAGGCGCCGCTGACTTCACCGAGCTTTGTCGCGATCCTTCGCTTCCCCCAGCTTTAGCGACCCGCCGAGAGAGTTTGGATTTCTTGTCAGGCGTCTCCGAAGACGGACACAACCCTCCAAATTAGGAGGAGCGTCGGTCTCCGGGGGGAACCCCGCTGGAATGAACGTGGGCGCACAAAGGGGGCGTTTGTCCTCGCGGCAGGAGATCGGACCTTTAATGAGAGCCGTTGGCGCAGTGGGACGCGCCGGCTAGCGCGCCGCGGGGCTAATGGGTAACATCAGCTATCAAAGGGGGGAAGCGTGATGAAGGCCCCCCCCCCCCTCCCCTTGGATAAAGAGCACCCCCTCCTTTTGCCCTCGTCGCTTCATTTGCATGGAAATCAAGCGTGCTCGATATGGACTCGTCAATTTTCATTTGCTTTGGGATTTCCTCTGTTCTTATTTTCTCCCCAGAAAGGAGCAGGGCATTCTCCGACTCCACTCCTCATACATGAATTCGATTCTCATCTCACCACTTTTTTTCCTCCCCCAGTTTTTTTTTTTTTTTTTGTGAGAGGGAGGAGAGGGCGTTTTTTTCTTGCTCTATCATTACCTAGGCAACCTCATTCACACAGAGCATAATGGGGAAGAAAGGGAAAGACTGGACAGAGGGCTGGAAGAAATAATGAAGTTTGTCCATATTCAGGCGAGCTGAAAGACCCCCCTGACCCCGTCTTTCTCTCTCTCTCTGTACTGCCCCCCCCCCCCACCCCACACTCTTTCTTTCTCTCTTCAAACTGCCCTGCCCAGCTTTCCCACCCACACCCCCCCCAAAAAATGCACAAGGCTTATTGCTACCCGCCCTATCGCTCGGCTTTACTTCTTCTCTGCTAGCTTTTGGCTTTAAAGGGCGCTAATTTCTGACGGGGTTCACTGCCCCCCGCACCCCACCCCAACTTCCCTCCGCCCCGCCCTGAGTGAACTTCTTTTACGAGGGGCTGACCTTGGGGTAACCCGCACAATAAACAGCAGGACACCGACGAGAGCGCGGGGGCCGGAATGGGAAACATGGAGGCGTAGAGCAGGAGCGTGCTGACAGACACGGGAGGATGTGTGTGTGAGCTTTAATCTGCTTCACACTCTTTCTCCGAAGGCATCCTCGAGTGTCTGGGAACAAAAGTAGTGTGACACTCAGTGCTGAGGGTGTAACCAGATCGTTGCACGAGATGATGTAAAAACTCTCCGATTAGTTGTCTCGAGAGAAGTCTGCCTCGCTAAGCAATACGCGTTTGCCGTCGGCTTTTCTTCATCCAGTCAAGTTTTGTGTGAGCTAATGTTTTGAGCTTTATGGGCTTTAAGCTTGTTGTACCAACGTTTGAAGCTCTTATTTTGTTTCTTTGACTGTCGTTTTCAACGCGGTTCCATAACTTTTCCCCGTCCAAGAAGAGACAATTACAAAGACAATGGATGCAAATGATTTCTAAGTGGAAGTGGCTAAAGTTAGCATGTGTTCTTTAGCATTGTCACTGTTGCTAAGCTAAAGGCTGCTAATGGTCCGCTGCTGTTCCACACTGAGTTTAGATTTTTGAAAAACATAGTTTCAGTTTTAAGAATATTTGCAAACTGAAAGGATTAAATGTTAGAAAATATTAATTTTCTGGAACATCACGTCCCGCCACATCATTTAAACATGCATGCTGTTTTTTTTTTTGCTCCGTTCCCATTCCTAATAGTTTGTGCATGCTGGAATAAATAGGGTGGAATTCACAGTGCTCCACCGCTACACAACTGGGTACTTTACTTTTCCATTAGGTCAAGTTAGTTTAGTTTATATTTTACTTTCAAATTGAAGGACAAAATGAACAGCTGGGATTGAAATGCCGCTACTCCATTGGCGTCGCCAAGTGGTCAGATAATGATCAGCCAATTAGATTTGTGCAATAATGTGACTGGTTTGCTGAAATTATGAGTTTGCACAAAGATATTGCTTAAATCTTTTCTTATTCCTGCTAACCCATGTTGCATCTGGATGGATGTCATTGGGGCGAAGTTGTAAATATCATACAAAGCATTTCATAGCATTTGATAAACATCGCTAACATGTACCTCCTCTTTTTTGTCCTTTTCCTAATTGGCAGATTGCGAGTCCTACTGTAAAGCTTCCAAGGGAAAAATGAAGATCACTATGAAGAAGTACTGCAAGAAAGACTTTGGTGAGTGAGTCCTGCAGACAGGAATGCGGGCTTCGCAGAGGTCAAACGCCTCAATTATTCTCAGCCCAGTAACGTTCAATCCGTGCCCCGAACCTTCGTCTTCGTGTCTCCGTTGATGATTTACTGAAAACATAACCGGGCCGCGTCGGCTTTTGCTGATTAGTCCGACATATTTTGAAGTCTCTGATGTGGGCTGTTGAGAGGTCTACATTTGAGCGTGGTTGTGTTTTCAGAAATCCTATCTTAAGTGGAAGACACAGACGGTGAAAACCGAGCTCTTCAAGACACACAAACGCCAGCCAAACTTCTGACACTGGCAATTGCTCATTTTCTGTGCCGATCCGCTCAATCCGATTGCATCTCCGAGATGTTTTCCTTGACGTATTTCCAGGTCTTATCTCTTGCGATAATACTCTGGGGGGTTTCTGGGAACGTTTGAATGGAAATGTTCAAGGACTGACTTGAATTTCTTGAAAGACCCACAAAACACTGACGTCTGTCCAGTTGTGTCCAATAAATATAAGAACATTTAGTGCATTCAGCGATGAACTTCCAGGACTTTAAACGTCAGTGATGCGTAGCGCTGTTTCTAATTAATGTAGTTTCCTACAAAAATATTTTTTTCTCTATCTTGCAGGATGAAGAAAGAACAAAAATACTTTATCGTTTCAACAAGGAAACCTTTGAATGTCTAAATTTAGTTGAACAACTCTAAATGTGCAATTCCGATCAGTTTAGTTATCAGTGTCTCTGTTTAATTGTACCCCAAAAATGTGCAATGTGACATGTCAAAAAAAGATTCACTGAATAGAAACAAAAAAACAACAACAACTCCTTTTTAGATAAAGGTACTTTTTACGCATCACACAACTCACATGATCAACAACAGGATGTTGCTACTGGCGGAAACCACAAAGAAGAAGACGACAGGAAGTAGTTGTATCGTCATGGCGCGACATGTTTTTTAATGACTTATTATGTGAACAAACGTATTCACGTGTGATTTTAAGTGGGTTTCTTATATAACGGAAACACAGTGATGGCAAAATCGTGGAGTTTTTTTGAAACTGGTGGAAACTAATCCATTATATTCTTATTTTCAGGCTTTATTCTTACTCTGGTGTTCAGTTTGACTTTATTTATTATATCTTCCTCATGTTAAACTTTGGTTACGTTTGATCCATTTACCTGTTGGTTCTCTGTCTCTTCTCACAGTTGCAGTTCGTTACTAATCAGCCAACACTGATCAAACTGATCTAATCGAACTCACCAGTATTTAAGCCCTGAGCTCCCAGTCAGTCACTGCTGGATTTTGCTGTTGCTTATCTCATGTTCTCCTGAGTTTGTTGTCAAAGTTTGTTAAAGCTACTGTCATCTGTCTGCATTTTGGTCCTACTGGTCCACACATCATGACAAAGTTATTCTAAAATAAAACACAAACTTTTCTGTTTTCGTACTTTAGGTGAAACTTCTCAGGCTCACTGGCTTGTTTCAAACTTCTTTGTTTTTCTTTGCAATCTTTTTTCTTTTTTTATGGCCTTTATAACATTTTTTCTTGATGTCACAAGAAGCAAATGGAGAGAAAAAGTATATATATATATATCTATATATTGCACACTAAATAAAAAAAAAAAAAAAAAAACAACACACAAACAAACAAAAACCAAAAACAACAAACAAACACACACACAACAACAAACAAACCAACACATATATATATAGTTGATTTCCCACTTAACTTTATACAAGCCAATTAGCTTAAAAGCTCCAGTTGGCTTTTAATGCTCATCAACTAAACATATCTGCAAATAAAATGATAGTTTAATGCTTATGCCCGATGATTTTTTTTTTTTAAATAGGAGTTGACCTTTTAACAGAAGCTTCAAATAACTTTTTTCCGTCCATCTTTACCTGTTTAATCCCATTCAGTGCTAACAGGGTACAGCCTGGATAGGTTATTAATCCATCACAAAGATGTAAAACACGCAAAATCATCTGTTTTGACTCATAATTAAGAGCAATTCAGCATCAACTTACTGTGCATGTTCCAGTAATGAGAGAATAAAATAATGGGATACTCAGCAGGACGGTAAGAGCACTAAAAAATTCCTCTTTTTTTTTTATATATGTAAATATGTTTATCCAAAGATACGTAAGCTAACAGGCAGCACTTGTATTATCCTCCTTATTTACAGGATAGCGACTGTTTGAATATGCATTTTAGGCCCGCAAAGAGATTATAATGCTTCGTCTGACTGCAGAGCGCTAATGTTGAAATTGGGTTAATCTTGGGGCAGGCTCTCCAAAAGACTGAAGAAACAAGAGAAACCTTTGCCAGGATGCTTTAGAGAGCTTGGTCTGCTTGTGCAATTCAGGAAAACTGTCAGGAGTTTTGCATACATCAAATCTCAGTCAGTCAAATTGATTTATGGAGCAGATTTCAGCAGCAAGGCGGCTCACGGTGCTTTAAAACCAAATTGAAGCATCATAAAGTCACCAGTAAAAAAACATCACATTTTGTCAAGTGCCATCATCAAGACCATCAAGAGACACCAAATATGTTGGTTGATGTTCCGGTGATTATGGGTCAAAAGCAACTGTTGAAAGGAAGTCGGTCTTTCAGCTGTTTTGCAGTTTCCTGAAGGTTCGTTCCAGATTTGTGGCTTATAGAGAATGAGCTGAAATACCTCAAGTAGCGTTGATGGCTGTCACTAAACAGGCGGATCAATCAGGGTTGGTAAAGTCCAATCCTCAACAGGAGGCGTCCTGCATGCGTTAAATGTTTTTCTGCTCAAACATTGCAGAGCTAATTCCTGAATTACTTGCTCAGTAAGTCATCTGGTTTTGCAAAGGCCTCATAATAAGCCATTCATGTGATTCAGGTGTGTTGAGTCAAGAGAACATCTAAAACCTGCCGGTTACTGGTGCCCATCTAGGTCAAAGCAGCTATGTTAGACTGGCCCAATCAAAGTCCAAATTGAAGAATTTTAAATGGATGTTTGTCAGTCACATTGCTCAGCTTCAGCTTTAGGGGAAGACATACAGTTTAGCAATAGCCCAATTCCCGCTTGTGTAGATCTTTCTGAAGTTGCCTTGGAAATCATTATCAGCAAAACTGCGTCGGTTCAGCAGGGAGGCAGATTTGGTTTCTTTTTATATCATCCAGATGAACGCCGGCCAATGTATTTTAGTCCCTCCCCCCATCGCAGCTGAGTCCGCGCTAATTCAGTCCATTTGCAGTGTTTGGAGATGAAGCCATATGCAGTCATTCTTCATATTTCCATTGACTTGAATCTCAGTCGTCAGCGCTGGGAGCAGCGGCGCGCCTATAAATCAGTCAGGCCCGTTTCAAGCGAGGCGTGCGTGTTGCCATTGGACTCCGCTCAATGGTTCTGGAAGCAGACGATTCTATCCCGAGTCGGGTCGAATCGAGGCGGCGAGGCCGACATCGGCGCTCAGCGTGTGTTCCCTTTGCCACGGTCTAATTCATTTCTCAGGCTTGTCGCCTCACTCTTGTGGGGCTTCAGAGTCTCCTCTTTATTCTTCCTCGGGGAGGGAAGTAGGGCAGGCGCAACCCCCCGCGTGTGAGTGCTGATGCAGGCCCCCCAGGGGTCACGGGAAGGGGCCCTCTGTTTAAACACAGTTGTGCGCTTCGCCGGCGCAGAGCATTCCTCGGGGCGCAAACAGGTGGTAAATTAAGCAGACGGTGACGGATTGCCATCCTTGGAGAAAGAGAAATATGTTTTGTTTGTTCAATTTTTGTTTTTCATCAGTGCCGTAGCTACGGAGACGGCAGACACAAAGGGATTATATTCTTGCCCTTCGTCTACACACACACATGTATACCCCTCCCTCGGTCTCCCTACCGCCGGACGAAGGACAATGAATCAAAAGATCCACCCGGGCATCTCTCCGCAGTCACCCTGGGATGGAGGGTCCCCGATCGTTCACTCAGCTGATAACCAGCGGGGGACAAGAGCTTCTGCGCTCTAATTAGGCGAGCTCTAATTTCATTAGCCTCTCCTTCCCCCCAACCACCCCACCACCATCCGTGTCAAAAGCAGCAGCAGCAGCAGCAGCAGCAGCACTCCCAAAGATCAACTCTGTGGGAAGTCTGGCTGCTGCAACGGAGACTCGCTCAGCGGCCATTGTTGGAACTCGAGATCATTCCGCACTTCCTCTCCTCGATAACGCCACTTCCATTTTCTAACTGGTGTCTATTTAACTTAAACCAAGTGGCACAAGGTGTGTGTGTGTGTGTGCCTGAGGAGAGGGGTTTGTGTGCGCTTCAATACGCCCCGAGGTCTGAAAACACACTTGAGAGTGAAAGCAAGAGAGGCAAGACACTAACAGGGAGCCTGGGCCCCCTGCGCCGCAGCCGGGTCTCCTCCAACCAAGTCCATCGGCGATCCCCGTTCCCCCGCCGGATTCTCACGCTGCGGAGTTGGATGGAGTTCTGGGAGCAGAACCCCGGACAGCTCATGAGGTTGGAAACACATCCCGATTCTCCCCCGGACCTTTTTTTTTTTTTTATTCTCCTGAGGCTGTGAAGACAAATAGTGGCCCCCAGGCTTCTACCCCATCAACCACCCCCTCCACCCTCCACCCTCACTCACACCCTTTATGTGTCAGGATGAAGGAGAGGGCTGCAGTGAATGGCAGGGCTGTGAGAGTTCGCTCTCCTCAGCCCAACAGGCCTTCTTTTTCCTGAATTTGTGTGCGATTTGCTCACACCGGCGCATTGAGGGACGCACACTTGAACACCTCAATTCATTTTCTGGTATTGACAAGGGCTGACTGATGAAGACTGACAATGAAAAGGAAACTTTCTTTTGAGAAAAAAAAAAAAAAAAAGATGTCTAACTTTAGTTTTGCATTGCCTTCATCACCCTTCAAGCTTTTTTTCCTATTTGGTTGCATTACAGACACAAAGAAGAAGGATTTGTTTTGGGGTCGTTTGTGACGGTCTCTTAGGATGTTTTAACATCTGATAGTCCGGTAGACTCGGTTCACTTGGAGTCCAAAATTGCAACATTTGTTCCATTTTCATCTGCTGCGGTTCACTTTCACACTGCACTGTCAAACGAACCAAACGCTTAGAGAAACCTGAGCCTTCACTTCACTTGTGTTAACTAAGAACTACCAAGGGAAACGACATGAAGACAATGAGCGCAACTTCCTTCTTCACAAAATGTTAAAAAGAAAATGGACTAGAGTTTAGTGATTGTAAGATTTCTTTTTGGTAAGAGGCCATTAGCCATTTCTCCCTCTAGCATTAGATTCGCATGCTTGCTTTGATTGTACTTACCCAGAATGCTTTGCACTATATTCCACTTCCTGCTCTTGGAGCGGTCTCCGGCCCGCTTGGCGTTCACATACACATTTAAACCGAGCCAGAGTTCACTTCAACTGAACAGAGTTGGTTTTTTTGGACCACATGAGAGTTCACACATCTCCCAAACATACCAGGCTTTAATCTAGTCTGATGAAAGCGGAGCAAACCGGACTGGTGCGAATGCATCCTAACACAAAGTAGCACTTAATTGTGAAGTGGACTACATTTCAGTGCTGGGTAAATCCAACCAAAGAAAATGCAAGAGTTTAGCGTTAACTTGAAAAATGACTTGTGGGCTTTTACCAATGACAAGGCGAATTCTACATCCTCTAAAATCTGATGCAACTCCATTTTCGTTTGAATGAGGAAGTTTTTCGTGTCGTTTCTGTCAGTAGTTAGTGGTCCAGCGCCACCACAGGTGAGGAGAGGAACAGGCTTCTCCAAGGGTTTGGTTTGTTTGATGCAGTGCAGCATGAAAGTGAACCACAACCGCTGAAAATGTAGCAAATGTTGCCATTTTGGTCTACTGGACTCTCAGGCGTGAAAACGCCCTCAGTTTCCACCATGCATAGTGTTATGGTGTAAAACCGTACAATCCTGCTTTAAGCTTCTCCACAATTTTATCCATGTTTTCTAATAAACTTTTGAAGCCTTCGACTGAAATTAAGCAGCACACAAGTGGTGCAAGTGGACTCTCTTCAAAAAATACAAATGCATGGCACAACTTCCAAACATTTTTTTCTACAGAAGTAATTTGTTTTCTCAGACGTCATTATTATGCACAACTCTGTCCTGTCAAGTTAAATCCCAAGTAAAATGCATTGAAGCGTACCATAAAAAACCAAAATCAGAAATATCCCGGACTCATTTGATCATTTGGTGTTGAATAAAATCAGTTTGCTGCTTCGTGAACTCTGTTCGATTTGGCTCAGATGAAATCATTCCGACAGTTTTAGGTTAAAAAGAAAACACCATCCACTCACTGCATAATTGGACTTTCCTGGCTAAACTCTTAGAACAAAGCCCTTCACTTCAAGCGCACATTAGCTGCAACGCTGTTCATCCCCCTCGTTGCATTCACTGTGACATGGTAATCGCTGACTCTGCTTTGGGCTCGACTCTTTCCCTGGTATGAAAATATCTACCACAAGCAGAGAACCAGATAGGTGCCAGGTTTTGGGCGGAGGGGAATTTGTCAGTTTTCAGATGTCCAGAGCTCCAACTTCACACCTGACAGATCAAATGGGGGAAAATAAATTGACTCAGAAGTTCTATTATTTGCAGATGTGGAGTTGTACGCATCATGTACGTTCAAAAGAGCTCAAAAATCCAGCTCCTCCACCAGTGACCCGAGCGTTCTTCGTTGGAAAGTTGTTGCTGGGGTTTCCTGTGGAAACTGTTGCATATTGGCGAGTGTGTTCGCATTGTGGAGAAGGTCAGAGGTCCCACAGGTCGGTTTTAGGGAGGAGCTGGTGACACGCTGCATGTCATTTTTTTTATACAATGCTCTCTCAATGCTTATGGAAAAAAAGGTGGAGTGGCAACTTGAAAAAAGTTATTTTCTGCACCAGCATGTTTTCACCCTGAAAGTTTGAAAAATCCGAAAATTATTTTTAATTTACACTTATTTGGTGTGGAAAAGAACCTCATCTTTTCAAATGTTAATATTTAATCAGTTGGAAAGTATTGGTGCACATACTATCAGTATTTTGTAGGGCTGAAACGATTAATTGAATTAATCGTGAGGAATTGATTATTGAAGTAATCGTCAACTAATTTAGTAATCGATTAATCTGGACTTCTTTAGACTCATTTTCTGGAAGAACAACATGCTCAGAGCAGTACTTACGCCAAATATGTACAAAAATACATACATTTTACATTTAAGATAAAAATAAACCACTTTGTCTGTAAATATGTTCTATCCAGAAGTCAAGTGGCATAGTTTTACCTGCACCTGGTTCAAGTTCTGTAAAAAAAAAATTTACCAGATCAGATAGCCAATTGATTGTTTATTTTTCATATTTAATAAAGGAATCTCATTATTTGGTGCATCTTTTTAATGTATTTCAAATATTGTATAATAAACACTTAAGTGAATAATCTGCACGATGTAACAAGATCTTTTTGTATCGATTAATCGTCAGTAATTGATTAATCGGAACTAAAACAATTTTTAGCAAACTGTATGTTTACGTTTGTGACAGTAGGACAGAACAGTCTTTCTCTGCCATCACTTCCAAACAACTAGCTGGTGCTTAAAGAGAGCAACTTATGGTTGCTATGCCGTTTCGTCCCGTTCCATAAGCACAGTCTTCTAAAAGCTTGGAGTTTTCTAAAATATTCAGTGCCAGAAATTTTTTCTTCTGCAATAAAACGTGAATCTTTTATAAGGCTTTTTATTTATTCTCAAATCGGGGTGCCAAACGCGTCTGACGTATTTAAAATTGATTCAAAGATTCATAAATGGGAAGATAAATCAGGGCGTTATTGAAGTTACACGGAAAGCTGTAAGTCCTAACTCACTTCTGTTTTTATTGTGCCAGTGAGAACTTGACTCTAATCTACTTCAAAAACACAAAATCTTACCAAGTATTTTTTATGTGCTTCATGTCGCAAATATCTTAGTACAATAGAAATGAGACATGGCCAACTCACAAGCAACTTTTCAACAAAATATAGGAGCTTGTTTGAAATCTACAACTGGTTAATATTGATTAAAAAATGAGTATTTGACTTATAACCAAACACTTTTACCATAAATGAAGTAGTCTGCCTGTGGAACCAACACTTGACCAAAATCAAAGAATTATCGACTGACGTTGACCAATGGTGGTCAATGTCGGAAAACATTGACCATTGACCACAATGTTGATCAATGTGTGGTCAATGGTTTGCCCACACATTGACCACCAAAATGGCGGTCAATGGTAGAAACTTTTTTTTTTGCTTGGTAGCAGGTATATGAACAAACTGACATGTCTGGTGGGCGTGGCCAGGCAGGGTGACCAATCAGATTTCAAGGTCAGCCCACATCTTGCCACATCTAGATGTGGGCTAGACCTTGAACTAAGACCTTGAACTGAGAAAAGTTACTTCTAATTTAGACCATGAATACTTGGGACGAGTTTGTGTTTTCACAGTGTAGTAAAAGATGTTTACTTCTTGCTAACATTAACTCATCGTTCACAAAGGTAGCTGACCCTCTGCTTTTCTCCTTCTTCTTCTTCCCCCAGCCGTCCAGGTTCACGTCCTCAAAGGTGACAAGGCAGGCGAGTGGTGGAAGTTCACCGTCAACATCATTTCCGTCTACAAGCAAGGCGGCCACCGCATCCGCCGCGGGGACCAGCTGCTGTGGGTCCGCGCCAAGGACGTGGCCTGCAAGTGTCCCAAGATCAAGCCCGGGAGGAAGTACCTGCTCCTGGGCTCGGACGACGACGGCCCCGGACAGAGCGGCGTGGTCGCAGACAAAGGCAGCCTGCTCATCCCGTGGAAGGACCTGTGGGGCCGTCGGCTGAGGAAGTTCCAGCAGCGCAGCAAGAGGGGGAAATGCTAGAATGAAAAGAAAAAACGGCTCGTGGGTGAGAGAAGAGGAAAGAGATCGGTGTGACGCCTCCCGCCGGGATCAAAAGGAGAAGAGATGGATGATGGATTAAACTGAAATAGTCATAAATAAAAGGGACAAAAAAAGTGAAGAGTAGGAGAGATGGTGGAGACTGAGTGCTGCTGCTCTGAGCTGGAGGAAAAGAGAATAATGTTTTTAGGAACTTTTTTTGTGTGTGAAGGAGCTCGCTCTACGGTTGTTCTGTTTCTTCGTCTTCGACGTGTGTTATATTGTGTAATTGCAGAGTTTGCACCTGATTCCACAGACACAACTCATACAAAACCCCTTTCTTAGGCCGTGATGTCGCTGTACTACAACGCACTTACCCGCCGAGCTGCAAAGCCGCTTGGAGGCTGGGCGGGCGGAAACTGCTCTGGAGCATCACGGGACTGCATGCACGCCCACGTCTGGAAAGGTTGCACATCTGCCAAACTGTTGCCTACTTTTGCGAAACTTTCAAAGCCGTTCTAAGCCGCCAATCCCTCAGTGCCATGTTCCCCGGGAACTTCCTGACCACGTAGGCGCGTTACCTCACTGGGTTCTGGGAACTAGGAGATCCTCTCCTATTCCAGTACAACTCTCTGCTCAGCTCTTACCTGCAGTCTCGGTGCATCCGAATATATTCAAGCATCGTTGAAAAGTGAAATCGTTTTAGTCGTCGGTTCCAAAGTGAAATGCTGAAGTAAGTTTAATACCTAATATTACCCAAGTGTTCATTTTGATTGTCATAAATTACAGCTAATGAAAAGCTAAGCTTAAGTGCTTCAGAAAAATTTGAATATCACATAAGGGAAGATTAATAAAAACATTTGGCCAAGTTATGTCCAGGGAATGTCAAATACATTCACTCAATACTTGAGCTAGGATGTACTATTGGAGTACTATTGTGCAAAATAAACTTGTTAAAATGTTGCTCCCTCACTTTTTTTTTTTTTCATGTACAGTATGTTTTGATCTCCCATGGCAACTATTCAGCTGTCCAAATCGCCTGGGTGGACTTAGCCCCGCCTTTGAGACAAAGCTCCTCCTCAGACATGTAGTTTCCAAGCTTCCGCCTCTCAGAGCGGCCCTTCCTCAAGACGCCCCCCCACTCTGCTCCTTCAGACTAGCCAGCAGCAATTAGCGAACGCCTGGTGGAGCTGCTTCTCAGTGCGACGTTGGTTAAAAAATTTTTGTCAAAGGGTTAATAGAGGAGCCGTGTGATGATTACTTCCTGTAGGCGGGGCTTCAGAAAGAATAGGAGCTTCTTAAAGAGACAGAGGCCTAATTTCAAGGCTTTAAATTACAAAACCAAATTTGTTTTAAGTCATATTTGATTTTGCATTTTTATAACAATTGAAGTTAACAGTTACTTTATTGTGCTATAACATGGCAATATATGCATGGAAAACACATGATGCTGCCCCTTTAAAATCTTTTCTTAGTCCGTCTCATGTGATGTCATTTTCTGAGAATCTTAGATTTAACCTATAATCATCGAAATTAATAAGCATTTCACAGAATCTATGTGATTTTTACTGTCGAAACAAACTCCTGAACAGGATTCACTTTTCAACAATTTTGCGATTTATTGTGATGCACCTGCGAAATAACTTATGGTTGTGACCTCTGCAATGTAAAGTAACTGTGTGTGTGCATACGTCATTGTTTTTATCTTTGTTTTTTGTAGAAGATGCCGATTTTCTTACCTAGATAGTAGACGTGACAACGACGCACTTATGTTCTTGTTTTTGTTGTTGTTTTTTTTTTAAACTAGTCTGAAGTTTTTGAACTTGTGGGATACGTCCACAAAATGTTCCAAATTCGTGGAAAAAGACACGCGCTTGTCGCTTAGCTAGCCTGAAACCTGACCTGCCTCTCAGACCGACCGATGTCTCACAGAAGAATCTAACAATGGACTAAAACTTTATAGCATCCTTTAGAAACCCCCTGGCAACCACATGCACGCCACATGCTCACCTTCCACTGTAGCTAACAAGCCTGAAGATTGTGAATTATGCACATTTATTTTCAAAAAAACATTCAGTGTTAAAAAGAAGAAGAAGAAAAAAAACCCTGTGGAGTGATAAGATATCAAAGATATTTGTGGAAGTGCGTGTCAAATATTCATCACCTCAAAGTGTCTTCTTATTCTGACGAAGAGATTCTTCTACCTGTACTTGGTACTCGACATAAAGGCATGACTGATTATCTGTATGTGAAATAGCTGTATAGTATTATTCTCCCCCTCTATTGTCCCCTGTTGTTGTCAAACCATTAACCTGATATTCTGTGTCTACACGTGAACCTAACCCTTGTTTGCAACATTAGAAGCTTAAACCAGCGGAAATTAAGAAAAAAAAATGTCCGCCGGTGTACGCGTACCGCGGTGATCAAAGAGTCGCGTAACTCCGGTTACGCCACTACGGTACGATGCGCGCCTGCGCTCCGCGCATCGTACCGTTTGTATCTGATGGAAAACTGACTGCAAAGACTCTGCGAGCAGGACTGGGCCGAAACGTTTCCTCCCCGCTTTTCTTTTCTTTTCTTTTCTTTTTCATTATTTTCCCCCCAAGCTTTGTCGCTGAAAGGTACTTTCCGACCAGACCGCTCGCGCTCCGTAAACAGAACCCAACAGTTTCCTCCTCGTGTTTATATTCCGGCTTGTAAATGTTGTTAGGATGCAAAACGGTTTGTGTAATGTCTTGTAATACTAATATATTATGTTTATCATAAATGAATATATTTAATGACACATGAGATTATGTGACTTTTCGTCTGTTTATTGATGGCCTAAGCGTTTGTTTGTTTTTGCTTTTTTTAATCACTTCTGTGCCGAATTTTATGGAGTAAAAAACAAAAGGTTTTAAGTGTTTGGCTAAATGACTCCATTTAGAGACTGTGTGAATTCCTGCCACAAACACAAAGTCCATAAATCTTCATTTTAATGCACACTTCCTCACACTTCTAGAAACTCTAGGAACCAGCAGCAAACCTACAATCTGGAAAAAAATAGTCCAGCTCTGAAGTATCAAATACACAGACCAGAGTTTCCTCCATTCACCCTTGGACAGGATTTTTCACGTTTTGGCAATCATCCAGAGATGAAAGAAGGAAGTCCCACAAACATGTTTAATACGGGATTTCCTTTATTTTTTATTTTTTTACATGTCCTCCGTCGGTGCTAAACGTCTGCAGGTCACAGGATAAATCAATAACTGTCCTCGGCAAACATTTCCTCTGGAAGTCACATCCTGCGATCGTCCGCTGTGTCTTTTTATTCAGTCTGAGTCAAATGGAAATAACATTCCCCAGCTGCTGCTGCTGCTGTCCGATTGCATACAAGTGTTTTAACTCCACTTCTAACGTGGTTTAGTCAAATCATGCACCGAGTCATTGGGTGAAGCGAGAGCAATTCAAACATGGACCATGCTGAAAAAAAGACAGGAGCTGATCCAATTTAAATATATTGTTAATTGGTCACATTAAGAGTAAATAAAGTTTCACAAACTTGAGTATCTTTTTGACCAATTCACTCTTTTTTTTTTGAAAGCTGGAGCTGCAGTCTTTTTTTTTTTTTCAGTGTTCAGAAGCCAAAATGAGACTTTCAGCTGTTTCCATTCACTGGACTTACATTTCTCACATTAGAGCACAAATTACAATCTATATGCTCTCAGTTTCATTTATATATTTTTTTTATTGCGTTTTGAGCTAAGAGGTCATTTGCCACCGTGGGAACCGACGGGTAAACCAGGTCCGACACTTCATTACTTTTAAATCCCTACGTTGGGTGCCAGCATGTCAGGTATCCAAAACGCTGCTCTCAACATTTCCTTGTAGTTTCTTTAAATCATTCTTGGGTCATCGTTTTGTTTCACTTTGTTCGCTGAGACTGATGTTCGACACATACATAACATAATTAAAATAGAGTGACAAAAAAAAATGATTAGAATCACGAAGAAGGTTGAACTAAAATAAAACAGAAATAAAGCTGGTCAAAGAAAGACGTAAAATAATCAAACCTCAAAAATAAATCAGGGTCTGAACAAAAACATATTTTGAAAAGAAAGAAAGAGGCAGTGTGTTTTTGTTTGTTTGTTTGTTTTTGCTGCCTGAATCACATTTGGCTAAAAATGACTTAAGCCATTATTTGAGGAAGATGATGATAAACAACATAATTACAAAATCAGGCAAAAAATAATATAAAATAAGACATTTTCAGACACATTCTTTCAAAATAAAAGCTTTAGTAAAAGCTGTAATGTGTATCTTTGTCCAATGAATTTTTGGTAAACAATAAAAAATTTAAAAAACTTGTTGTTCATTCAGTATCCAGAAATTTTACTCAGAAATAGTGATAAAAAATTACTCAATAAAAAAAAAGCATTGATAAAAAACCTCAAAGGTATTTTTTCCCAAAATGTTACAGAGGTAAATGTAACTAGTTTCTACCAACTTTGCACATGACAGCAACTTTTGCTGTCTTGAAATTCATTTTTCTTCCTTTTTATCTTTTAAACATCACTCTTCTGGGCTTCAAACCTAGCCACAGCTAAAAAAATGTTTAAAAAAAAATTCTGATTCATGCCCTTTGACCCTTTGGCAAGATTGTGGAGCAACCAAACTCTACAGGGAAAAAAACAAAAACAAAAAAAAAACCCCACCTCTTCTTCTAATCAAACATTTATCTATAATGTTGGCATTTACATAAGTGGAGGACTTTGCAGGACTTTTAAGAAACGCTGAACCGAAGTTGCCAGTGTGACCTTAGAAAATATGAAGCAAATAAAACATGAGGAGCAAATGAATTAGAGAAGCGGCTGCTGCCAGGGAACTTGTCCTGCAGCGCTGATCATCATTTGTGTTGGATCGCGCGCCTGCATAAACTTCACAGACAATAAGGACTGGCTGTAAAACTGCTATAACACAGGCATATTAGTGAAGAGATGATATCACCGTCGTGTCTCATCCAAACCACAGATGTTTTTGTTGAAGCCGGGGAGGACTTTGGAATCCGTGGAAACCCCTCGACTTATTCCTATCGGGGCAGAGGGGTTTGACACACGAACATGCGGTTCTGAACCCGCTACAAACGAGAGTCCGACTTTCTTTGGATTGCGCGTTGGGTTATGGACACGCTCTCGGAAACGCCTGGCCGAGCAATTGTGTATCCAGTGCTGAAAGCTGAAGCGGTTTCATAACACAAGTGTGCTGGTGAAAAGAAATCAGAAGGTGTTAAACGTTTGAATTTCCCGGTTAAAGCTCCCTGGTCGTCTTTGACAGTAACGTTGGGAGATCATCGTCAAACCAACAAAGTCTGCGCGTTGCGCAACATTTCGGTTAGACTTCGGTTGCTCCAACAATGTGGAGGTGGGAGGGGATGGGAGCGCTGGGGTTCTGGGTGTGCTTGAGCTTTTCCTTTCAATGTGTGCAGGGATGGAGCTGGAACCAGAACTTCAACGTGACACAATCGAAGCTTTGGCTGTTCGTTTCCCGTAAGGCGGACTTCGTTTGGGCGTTGGGTTTCCAGCCCGTTGGAACTTTCCACAGAGATCGGCGCTCCTAGACGCAGTAGGACAATTGTCCTTGTTGAAGGAAAATAGCGCTGGAGGTAGGGTGACACGCTGAGGGTGCCGTTGCTTTGATGACAGGGTGGCCCTCTGACCTTGGCCTTCAGCGGTGCGCCTCGCTTGGAAATGGAAACCGGCTGGACAAACGACCCCAAAGTCCTCCGCTCCATGGTGGCGTCAGGATGGAAAACCTCCTGATTTCTTTATCAGATTCGGCCTGTGGAAACATGGGGGATTTAGATTTACTGCCTTTTCCTTATTGTTCTTTACCCTCTTGTTTCGCAACCGGTCAGTGTTATGAGGCCTCTGCGGCTCTCTGCAGTCCTCTACAACATCACATCGTGAGTTATGAGACTTCCACGCATGTGGCTGAGTTTTATATTTCCGTGGAGGCCTACGCACCCTTACTGCAGTACCATACAAAAGTATTCACACCGCTTGAGCTTTTACAAATTGTGACACTTTACAACCAAAACCTTAACAATAAAGGCATTTTGCTCGCTCATTTGTCATCTGTGCACTGATACACCAATGCAAAATTTGGTGCAGCCAACTGCTTTTGGCAGGTACGCTTATTACCTGTGTATAATTTAATGTCAGTATAAATTCAGTCTTAGACAGTTGCTAGGGAACAAACAGCATCATGAAAGCCAAGGAACACAGCAGACCTGACAAGTTGAAGTGTAAAGAAGTTTAAAGTAGTGTTGGGTTACAAAATAATATGCTAGTCTGTGAGCACCTCAAGGAGCACTGTTCAATTCATCGTCTGGAAATGGAAAGAGTTTTCTACTAAACATTTTAACAGGGAGGGCAGGTAAGGAAGTTATCATGCAAAAAAGATCCATAGTAAATCTTGAGGAGCTGCAAGACAGTCACAGTTCAGGTGAACATGAAAAAGTGGAAAAAAATAAAGCTGTTGTCCAGACGCAAAACGTTCTGTTTGAACTTATGGTGGAAAGCTATTTTTGTCAGGTAATGTGGGAGATAATGAGGAGGCGTCACAGTGAAGACCCATGATGAAGATGTAAAGGAGCAATTTAATATTGTCAAAAATCCAAAAAGTCACTCAGGAACAAACGGCCGTTACACCAGGCAGGCCATGATCAGCAACAACAACCAAGCTAAACACAGGATCTAGCAAAGAACAGAAAATACAGGTGGGACGAAATACAGGCAATGGATAACAAGAAATGAAGAACAGCTGCAACCAATGATGGGGAACATCACGACACAAAGGGGGAAATTAACCAAAATACAAACACCAAAAACTAAGATCATGACATTATCTCCCTTCAAAGGGCGGCTTCTAGTTGTAAAAAATAAGTTGGGGCAAGTGGAGGGGTGCTGGGTGCCAACTGGGGTGGCTGGAGGACCAAAGTCCAAACAAAAAGAAAAGTTAATCAGGTGGTTTCCCATGCGGGCAGGGCTTTATGTACCGCAACAAGTCCGGCGACTGACCAAATTGAAACGAGTGCCCAACTCGGTGCACCTCCTGAGGGAAGTCCAGCGGGCGTTGATGAAGAAGGGAGACCTCCCCACAGGAGGACCAATCAGTGGCTTCAGTGCTCTGTATTTGACCCCTGAACCCCTGAAAAAAGACCAGCAAGCAACAGAATCAGCACCAGCGCAGGAAGTCTCTGTGAGGTTCAGGTTCGCTGCGAGGCTGAGCGTCTTCAGGCGCCGTGTACCAGGAACTGGAGGCAGCATTCTGGGGGTAATGAATAAAAATACAAACACATAAAACTAAGATCATGGTAAGCACTGCATTTGACCCCAAACACTAATCACTAATAAGAAGCTGCAACAAACCTTAGCATTATTCTAAGTCCTGGATCATCCAGTCCTCTTATGTACTGCCGTAGAAGACAAAAGCTCTGATTGTCTGCTTGAGTATTAGGAAAGGCATCTAGCAACTTCAAGAACCTTTTTGTTGTTGGCTAACAAACAATGCTATAGCAGTTAGCTTCAGAGTTACCTGATGTGATGGGAGCCAAAAACATGCGTCACAGAGTAATGTCTACGGAGCTAAATTAGGACCATAAAAAGAAAAGATTTCAAGCTTATATAAAAGTTTTGAAATGGAAGCAAAATGTTCAAAACCACTTTTCAGATTCAAGGATTTAAAAAAAATATATTGTTCCAATATTTTTTTCAGATTCAAAACTTGAGGTCCACTGTATATGAATTTGTTTTGGCAGCAAAAAAACTTAAAATAAGTTGATTTTTACCTTTAATACTCGAATAATTACTGACTTAGACGTAAACAAACTTTATTTTCATTCAGTTGTACATTTAAAATGTACATATTGATCGAAATTTTATTGCAGGGCTCCAATAATGACTAAATAAATATGTAATAATAATAAAAGGTATTATTGTAAATATATATGCAATGTATGTTTAACCTAAGCTCAGAGATGGAGTTAAAATTTTAAAAATCATGTTTTTACATAAATTAAGAATTTTGTTCAACTAAAAGAAAAAAATGTGTGTATTTACGATCAACATAATTTGTGTCTAAGCGCACACACTTTGTCCTACACATGCAGAACTGCATGAAAATGACTTGACAGGGATTTTTTTTTTATGTCAACACCTTCATTGCCCCTTTTCCCCACTTTCTTTAATTTCCTCTTTTAATCTCACCAAAGCGGCCTTTGCTTTTTCCAGGTCCACCGGTTCAAAAGCTGCATTTCTGGCCTTCTATACCAGAGCACAAAGGTCTTTCCTATACATCAGGAGAAAAGTCTCATTGCTTCCAGCCCATCCCGGTGTTGGGCCCGGGACAGAAGGACCCACACAGAAGGAGTTGATCCTTTTGAGTCTCATTACCATTCCCCACACAGGGTTAAGCCACTTGGCTTCTGGACGGTATGTGCTGTATATTTCCCAACCCCTCGCTTCTTTCTCTCATCCCCAGAGTTCCAAGTTAAATGATCAGAAAGACAATTGGGTCATAAACCGGCCCTTTTTAATGCCTCTTCACTCACACTGCATGGGACCTAAAGAAGCCAGAGTGGAGAGTGTGTGCGGATGTGAATGTGTGTGTGTGTGAGGGGGTGTGTGTGCGTGCTGAGAGTCCTTCAGTTTGCCTCACAGCAGACTATATACACTGTAAAACTCAGCTGCCCTAAACCAAACGTAATAAATTCTCCCAACATATAAAGGTTAATTTAAAACTTATTGTGTTTTTTTCCACATTTTATGTTTGCCTTTGTTGACGCAATTTTTTTATGTCCCAGAAAAAAAAAATCATGATTTGATTTTTCTTGTTTTTTTATACACCAAAGTAGAAAAATCTGTTCTTTTAAGTGCTTTTTTTTTTTGCCATTTACTCCAAATCAAAATGCATTTCTCTGGATAAGCCACCACTTCTATCTACCTGTTTTTTGTTTTTTTTAAATTCACTTTTATTCAAAAACACTTTATTAATCCCAAAGAGAAATTAAATGACATTGTCGTAACTCGTATGAAAATTCTTTGGAGCTTTTGTAGACTGTGAAAGCTGTGGGCAGGAAAGATCTCCTGTTGCAGTCTGTATCACAGCGGTTTTGAAGAAGCCTCTGACTGAAGACAATCAGCTCTATGGAGATTATTTTGGAATTTTATGTAAAATCCTTCTTTGCATCATCTGTGTAAACTGTGTAAACAACCTAAAAGTGTCCTTTTCATGCGCAGTAGAGGGCGCTATAATGTCACATGTAGCGAGCCTCTGTGTTTAAGGAAGTAAACATGAAAATACATTAATATTTGCTAGATTTTTAATGATTAAACAATATTATAATGCATAAAATATTTTACAGCATCTTTTAAGTGACATGAGCCGAGCATAAATGAAGGGCTAATTTATTTAGAATTTTTTTTTTTACTTGTATTTTTCTTCTTTTAAAATTGACGTCTAGCATAAAAACATAATCAGA
Source organism: Phalloptychus januarius (assembly GCA_902982915.1). Lineage (NCBI taxonomy): Eukaryota > Metazoa > Chordata > Actinopteri > Cyprinodontiformes > Poeciliidae > Phalloptychus > Phalloptychus januarius. Next base: position 3,833,632 of record CADWAE010000476.1, read on the forward strand.
TCGGCTTATTATTTTCTGAATAAGTCTGAAATTTTTGTATTATTTTTAACTCTCATCGTCGTTTCCTGCTTCCCTACATTCATACGTGAAAGTGTTGGCTCGCAACAAAAAAACAGAAAAAAACTCCTGGATTAAACAAAGTGCAGAGTGACTTTGGGGTCTGGGATCTTCAAATAAACCCTGCTTGGGTGTCATGGGCACCAGGAAGTGGAATTAACCGCTATATTAGCTGACCTTCATCTTGTTGTTTGTCCCAACCTGGCTGGCTGGGCCCACGGCCGGCCGGTAACCACGGCCTCCGGCTCCAACAATGCCGGCATTTCCATCGGTAAGAAAGAAAAACACTGGCTTTAGGGGGTTTACTGAGCAAACACGACGAGCGGTGCCAAACACTCCTCGCTCCCACATTTCACAATCGCTTTTTATATTGCCATTTTTTTTCCTCTCTCGTTGCCCACAGGAGCTCTGGGAAGCCACCAGACAGTTCTGGGTCGAGTGTGGGACAGAAACATAGGAAAGCTGCACTGACCTGTGTGCAGAAGCGCCTTTGTTGATGCAAAAAAAAACAAAAAACCGGTGGGTTTTGATTCCGAGTGCAGCTAAAAGGTATAACATGTCTACGTGTCCACGAAGAGCTTCGTAACTTACACTGTTACCTGCAGATTTCGTCAAACCCATCAAATATATCATTCGCTAGCAAATACACAAAGCAGCAGGTCCCAGCCAGCACACGTAGGTGGGCCCCATATGGGGAAAAGGAGGACAGACAATATGGGTCCCACATGGGTTTGTCCGTTGTTTCCATGGTGGTCTCACACGGGTTTGCCCATGTAGGCGGTGCTCTCCTTTTCCCCTTATGGGCCCCACCTAGGTATGCTGACTGGGGGTATTTCTTACAGCGCGTCAAAAGTTTTCATACCCCTTGAGCTGCTGTTACTGTGAGAGCTGCAAAGTAGAAGCAAAATTATCAACATTGTCACCATCCTAAAATAACAAACATCTTTTTTGCCTAAAGGTGATTTTGAGACCTCAGCAAATTGTCTTTTCATTACCAAAAAAATGACTTAGGCAAATAAACAGGGATCATCTCTTTCGATATGAAACCAGGCTTCTTTAAGTCTGACAACCCTAAATAAAATGTGATAAAATTCATTTGTGACATTTTATCAGTCCACTTGTGTTGTTTGTTCACAATGTACCTGTTGTGTTAGATCCAAAGATGGGAGATTTTGCAAAATCTTTGTTATGCACAGAGCAAAACCAATTGCTCATCCGAAAAAACCCCACAGACTAAAGACTGAGGCTGAGCTTCCAACATGATGCTAACCATTCAGCCATTGTATCAAAGTGCAGACATAAATCTAATGAAAAAACTTTGGAAAATTGCAGCGATCTACTCAAAAAAAAAATCCTTTAATTAAACAGCCAACTTTTTTTTTTTTATGAGTTTTGTTTTTCGTAAAAATATATTTTGTATATATATAGACATCTGTCTGGTCTCCAAGCATTTTTGGTTTTCTAAATCTACAGACAATATTACATTTATTTTTATCGTGCAAACACGTGCAAGGACATGCAAGTGAACGACAAGAAAACAGCAACAAAAAAAAATAGCAATAGAATCATTAAAAATAACATTAAAGACGTTAGAGTAAAGATAAGACCAATAAAATAAAAGCTGATCGCGGCAAAAACCAAAAGTGATCAAATTAGTGATAAATTAAAATGAAAAAAACGCTAATGACGGATTTTAATATTTTAGCTGATGTGGCAGAAAGTTATGATGCAAATATATGCCAGCATTAATAAGAAGTGACTGGCTGCACAAGCAGACAAACACAGCAAAAACAGATCCTGAGTTTTGTGTTCATGTCTGTTTCTTTCCCCGTTTCTTCAGGAAACCAAACTGCCTTCGAGAGGATGTCTTTGTGAAATCCCCGAATAATCACATCTCGCCACAATCCCTCACGTCCTAAAGCTCCGCGGTCTGCTTTTACCATCATGCCGAGTGTTGTTCCTTCCGACCACAACTGAGCACAGAAGCAGAGTGAAAGTAAAAGCTCTTTCCTCTTTTTGCTCGCTTGTAAATCAGCTTCCCTTCTCGCTCCGATTAACGCAGAGACATCAAACGGCCAGGAAGCAGAACTGTTGCATGAAGGAACTTTTTACAGCGTGGTTTTTGTCTCGTCTGTGTTTCTATTAAACAAATGTATAAATCTGTGCGGTACAAGATGGGAAAAATAAAGAAGAGTCGTAAAATATTCCAGAGTTTTGGGCCTTCTCGCCCAGAATCTTTATCGCGGCAATATGACGAATGGGATCAAAGAGAGAAGAAGGAAATTTAAGCTCCTTTTCTGATTTAAGGTGTGATGGTGCTCCTGAGGTCATGCATGTGTGTGTGTGAACGGCAGCCTGCGTGTGTGTGTTTCTCAGTATGTGGTGGGATTCAATCGAATTGAAGTGGGCATTCGAAGCCCAGGATCAGACACGTTTCAGCCTCGGTAATCATCCGCAGGGTCACCGGAGGACGGCCGGGGTCACGCTGGCAGCCAGGAGGGAATCTATTATCTCAGCCAAACACACACAACACACACATTCACCTTCAGCATTGTAACCTTGGGTTTACTACTGTGGTAATGTCATACAGCTGATTATTCAGAGCGAATGAAGGAAGGACAAGTATTCACTTGCACGATAAAAGGTGATGGAATAGCATGTTTTTATCAGCTCAGTTGGATAAATCTGATTTCCCTTTTTAATTCGGGCGGGAAGTTTGAAGCGACTGCTGCTCAGACTCGACGTATCGCTGAGACACAGCAGAAAACGAAGCGGCTTTCTAGCATTCTAGGAACAATCCAGATTTGATTGTTTCTCTCCTCAGAGTCCAGCTGCCATCCTCAGGTTGTAGCCTCACTTTAATAAAAAGTACCAAAAGTTACATCACAACAAGCGTCATGCATCATGGCAGTATACCACAATTCAACAAAATGGAATCACCGGTTAACATTTTTTTGACGTATAACGACAGATAACGCCACAAAACACTCTTGAATTGTGTTTTATGGTTACCATGGAAACAATAATAATGCCACGCGCTTCGATTTCTGTCGTTTTAAAAACGGAAATGCCTTCCAAACGGAAGTGGGAGGAAGACCGGGTCGAGGTAACCAACAAACAAAACGACTCATTTTCCCATCTCTTTATTGCTAACTCATCCATCGTGGGAACATTTCTTTGTGTGTAGCCCAGTGGAAATTAAGGGCCTTACAGTTTTTCGCCACCAGAGTGCGCTGGTTCCCCGTAGCGATCCCGGAAGTCTGTAGGAAGTAAAACGAAACCGGAACAACGCGACTTTGAACGCAAATATCTCACCCGTTCTCGGTTGGAATGAAATTAAAGCTATGAGACGGTAAATATCTAACTATCATTATCTTTTTCCAAACACAAAGTGACTGAAATAATGACTTTAATCACACAAAGACAGGAAACGAACTGTTTGCTGAGTGGGAGGTTGGGATGTTTGATTTCTATGGATTCTTCCAGAGAACTTGCAAAGCCCTGACTGTGTTATAGTTGCTAGGGTCTACAGTGTTTCTGAGTTAAAAAATGTTTAAAGTTAACAGGAAATTTGAAAGTATTAAAAGGTAATTATATTACGTTAATTTAACGTGTATTTTCTAGAGAAGAGCTGCCATTCCATGGAGGTAAGTGGTTTGTACCTTTGGTTTGTGACCAGGATCGCCAGTCAAATCCTTCAAATGACCAAGCCTTGTGGCAGAAGACATGTTATGGATCAGCTACCATGGACCAGTTTCCACTGATCGCATCAAGTCAGAATTTCAGCCATCGTAAAACATCTTTTCGGTCACGCAGTGCAAGTAGTTAATCCGTATGGGAAGCTCATATCTCCCAGCAAATTTACGGGACTTATAAGTTACAAGAGCTCCGGGCAGCCAAGGCTAATGAGAGACTCATATGTATGACCACAAAGTAACAAACCGTGGCTGCAAACCAACAGGTCCTAAAATTGTTGTGCGAGAGAACACAAACACTCCTCTGTGAAACTAATTTAACAGCTGAGCTTTGTTCATGTTGCTGGGAGAGACGTTGATAGAACGGGCACTTCTAATGACACGGACCCATTACCAGAGTGTGCCAGCGCATCTCAATGCTTGGCCATCGCTCAGGAGGAGATGGGAATCAGTCAGCACTCTGACAACAAGTGTCCAGATGCCTTTCCTGCAAAATACGTGCACTTAATAAATTTTCACTAAATGGAATTAGAGGGAATATTAAGCTGTTTTGATGAATAGAAGAATAGAGTTTGCACAAGGTGAAGTTTCTTTATTCAAGTCTCACCGACGCGTTTATGTAGCTTTCATTGGCGCTTTTGATTTTTGAAGAAATGGTAGCTCCAGTCAAAATCTTTTTTACATTTATACTCTGCCTTTTAGAATTGATTATTGGGAACCTGTACTTAGTAATCCGCGACTATCTGTTTCTTCAGGGCATAAATACGGTGTGACAGAGGCTAGTTTCTCGTAGGCCCCGTCCCAATACTTGCACTACATCCTTCGCCCCTTTATGAAGTGCGTACTCAGTCAAAGGGTTCAAGTTGGCAGGTTGCAAGTATACGAAAATTGTAGAATTGGGACGGTACGGGTTATGCCATCGAATTGCACCTCTACGACATCCAAAATAGCGGAACCGGTTACTGTTTTGGCATCCGTACTGCTAAGATGGACAACTACAGCAAGAAAAGGTATTTTTGCATTCTATAGTCATTCCAGGAGATATTTGGCTGCTTAAACGTGTGCCTTTTCTATGAGTTATTGAATACCGAGCAAAATTAAATATAGTACTCACACATGCACAGTAGAGTGAATCAACAATTATTTCAATATTTTACATTTGAAAGTTAATGACTGTTAACTTTGTAATTGCGCCAATTGGAATTATGAAAATAAATTTACTTAATGGAAAAATATCAATAAAAAAGAAACAAATTTTTAAAAAATGTTTCGAAGCAAAGATGTATCAAAATTAGTGTATTTTACAAAACTACAATAGAAACACTGATTCTCACTTCACACGAGTCACTTGACCAACAGCCAGATGTTTCTACTGGCGGAAACAACAAAGACGGCGACAGGAAGTGGCAGGAGGATGATGTCACGGCATGTTTTTTAATGACTCATCGCATAAACACACTTCTTCAAGTGTGATTTTTAATCGCTTTATTTACTTAGCGGAAACACCGCAATTGCAAAATTGCGTTTTTTCGACAATGTTTTGTGCATATTTGCTATGGAATCTCAGCAAGCATGTAAAAGTCTCTCACATGAATCATTATCCCGAACGTCTCACTTCAAACGGCAGATGAAATGCAGCCAAACACGTCATAAACACTTGTTTTCTTGTTCTCTGTTGTCCACTTCTGTTTTCAAGTTCAGATCGATATGCTCATTTATGTTGGCAGTTTGTGCTTATGTGCTCTGAACTTAAACCACTGAAGTGAGCCCAAGTACCACAGTTGTAGAAGACTAAGTACTGCCACTATTGGCAAAAGTTAGTTTGCGCGTGGAATTAGCAGCAGGGGTGCCGGTAATTATGGGAGCACTGATTTAAGTTGAATCAAATTTTTCTACATTTCTCAGTGAGATCAGGTTTCTGCAATCAAAAAAAAGAAAAAAAAAAAAAGAAAGTTTCCTTCCAGGATTTTCTTGGATGAGACGATCCTCCCTGACAGCGAGGCGGCCCTCGAGCGCTCTCCCCCCTTGGGTTTACTGAGGATGTGTGTGATCTGTCTCTGTTGCAGCGGAGAGAGGAAGAGGACGTCACGGACTCGTCTGCGCTCTCTGGACGGCGGCCGTCTTCCGGCTCGGAGTGGATGAGCGACAGACCCGTTCCCGTTTCACACAGCATCGAACGCTTCGCAATGCGTCTAGTGTGTCAGACTGCGTCCAAGAATGTTTGGAGCCATATGCAGGTTTTCATTTTTCCCCATACCAACATGTCAACCAGATCCTTTATCTTTCCTAATCTACTCAGTGTGTAGCATACCAACTATCATTTGTCATTAGCTCATGTCGTAGGCAAATAGTTAAAAGTTTTTGATTTTAACCTCACAGGAGTAGCAAACTGGAAACAAAAAAAATGTAGTAAGTAGAGTGGCATTAAAATAAAAAGTAGCACCGCTTAACCTGGCAGGGGGGCAAGTAAAGCCTGGCCACCCGCCAGGCTTATAATCCATTAGTGCCTCTTTATCATCCACTTTTTAAAACTCGTTTTGTGACACATTTTTGCTCTTTTGCTTTTAGTGCGTCGAGACATTTTCTGTTATCGTGTTTTATTGTTCATCTGGACAACACTTTCTCGCAGCTACTGTTGTTTCAAAGTGCTTTATAAGTAATTTCATTTATTTCATTTTCGCTTTTTCTTCCATATTACTTAACTACACTGGCCTTGCATTTAAGGTCTGTATTCATAAATCCTTTGAACGAGGCGTCGGACCAGAGGTCAGAACCGCGTCAGGTATAACGGTGAACTAGGAGGCCGCGGTCTGTACGTGACTTTTACTGGGGAAGGCAGATCATATGGAATATATAGACCTGAGCCCTGAATCCTTTTTATTGCTCTGCTTCACCTTGCGTGAGGCATCAGCAGGAGGAAGAGTGGAAACAGCCTCGGTGTAGACTCAACAGCTAGAGATGTCTCTCTCTCTCTCTCTCCTCGTGTATGTGTGTGTCAGCATGAGAGTGAGATGTGTATCTGATCGCAGCGATTTCCACAATCCAACATGCGTGTGAAGCTTTGACCCCCTCCCCTTTCCTCAAGCCCCCTTCGTCTCTCCAGGGGAGGTGCCGTGAAACGCTCAATGGTCGTCTCCATCTGAGAGCATCTGGCTCTTAGAAGTGTCTGCGAACACATGGGCTCATTAGTTCCACCTCCGGGTGGACTCCTGCCCGATCGGCGCTGATGTGATCTCACAGGGGCCCGGGCCAGGCCTCCTGAGGGACCCATAACCACCCAGGCACCAGAGCAAATAGCTCAGAGCTTACGCACACTTCTTTATGGCAGGTGATTCTTTGCCCTCTTTCCAAAGCACGCAAGAAACTTCAAAGTCCCACGCTTGGAGCGCTGCTCTCATCCTTGGCTTCCTTGCGTCTTCGGACCGCTCCGGAGCTGAAATCTTGGCCGTGACCAGAGTTAGGCAACAGCAGGTGAGGTCACTCAGGGTGCTTTGATAAGCAACACAGGGGATTTGGAGTCGTCCCAACTGCGTCTGGATCTGAAGGAAAGTACAAAAGCACGTTGATTTTTCAATCGATTTGACCATATTTGGACCATAAATAGTTGCTGGAAGTTTAGTTAATCATTTTGTTTCCATTACAGCTGCATGTTTTTAGGGCGTGTCAGCAACTTTACACTGATTCCTCTTTATAAAGCAGCTTTAGCAATTGAAATTAGGCCCAGGTGTCTACTACGCCATCCTTACGTAAAATATAGTTTGATCTCAAACAGGAGAGGGCATTTATCGTATCATTTATCGCTTATTGCGATACATTCCTTATCATGATCAAATTTTGATTTATTGTCACGATAAACTCGGGCTGGCCGTTTATTTGATCATTTGTCAAAATACATTTCTTATCATAAAATATACCATTGTCATGATAAATTCCAATTAATGATGCTTAAATCCCTCTAAAACTCTCCATATAGCTGGGATTGTTTTACTATTTCCTCCACTGTTTGTCCAATGAAAGCTTCAACAAATACCAATACATTCAAAAATCTGATTAAATGTAGTTACTTTGCGCAGCTTAATGATACTAATATCATTAAGCTAATATTAGTGCACCGCCTTGGGCCTTAGGCGCGTCGCCAATGGGAGAACTAAAATTTGTCATTCCGGTAAATAATCAATGAAAAGCCCCAATAGACAATACTGACAAATCTGAGGGAATCAAAAAATTTCCCTGCTGATCTACAATAGAGAAACCACTCAAGTTAAAAACATTTCAAACAGTATACGTGGCTTTTTCATTGTTGTTTGCTTGAGACTGTTTCACTTGGATTAAGGCCCAGTCGGTAACTTCGTGTCACACTTGAACACCCGCAGCAGTGGTGAAAGATGGCCCCATAGATGGGACAGACGAGGAAATGAATGGCAGGAGAAAGATGCGGGAGGTGAGGAGGTTTTCCACCAGCTGAGGAAAAACAATGGCTGGCAGCTCGGAGCGCTTTGTGATGAAAATCAGCTCTTGGGCCAATACAAACACTTGTGCAGAAAAAAAAAATTGAAACATTCACACAGGAAAAAAGAGAAATAGTCCTCCGTGACAGGAAAGGAGCATCCTCTTTAGTCACTAATACACGGCAAAGCAGACATTCTTCCCAACACACAGGTAACTGAATGCGCTTTTGTCACCATGGAGATTAAGGACGTTTTGAAACCTCGTTTGCTTTAGTCCAAATCAGTTGATGGGTTCAAGTTTTAACTTTTTACGGTGCTTTAACTTTTACAGCTTTTTTGTTTTTAGAAAAAAAAAACTCAAGAGTCCGGAGGAGATCGCAGCGGCGCTCCTTTCTCCATCCGCAGATCATAAATTAAAATATTCCGACACGGTGTCGATTCGGCCAGTGGATGCAATCTTTTCGCGAAGGAACACAAGCTCTGCGTAACTCCAAGTAGTGTTGGAAATGTTGCTGGAACGAACCCGTTGACGGCCTCGGTCGCTGCTCAGGCCAAAACCATTTCCTCATGACGGCTTCTTGGTGCGTGCTGTTTAGATAGAAAACCGCTGGCTCCCTGCGGGGGAGTTGTACCTGCTGTAGTCCCCCCCTCACTCTCTCCAGCACCTGCGGGTCTGAAGAAAGAGCCAGCTCACTTCATGCTGAGCCTGAAGGCCTTGCTGCACATCAGCGGCTCTCCCTGGTCTTAGAACAGTCCATTTCCTCTCCGGGCCTCATGTTTAATGTTGTGCAGAGTTTCATAAAATATTAATACAGGTGTCAGGCTGCAAGGAGGTCTTCCCTTTGGTGGAAAAAATTGTTACAATGATTTTCCATAAACAGCTGATTTGCAGCTCTTTATAAAAGTATTCGTACTTTTATAAACTTGCGACTACAAACGTAAAGCCGCAGTATTTAACTTTTATTAAAAACGTTTAAAACCCGCCACTGTCGATAACCATCATGTTCTTGTTGTGTTGCTATTGCTCCGCTCTCGAACAAAAAACAACCAACCAGGCAGGAGGAGGGTCTTAGCGCTGTCTATCATCCTCATGAACACGCTGAGAAATGCACTAATGGCAGAGAAACAACTCACCGTTACAGGAAAACTGCTGTCGACGGTGGCCATGCTAACTGACCTCAGCCTTCATGACAGGCTCTGCTGGTGTGCAGCAAGCACTAGAGGATGATTGACAGCGCTAAGACCCACCTGGTGGCTCTGATTGGCTGTTTCTAGTTAGCACTGGGAGAAGGTGGAGGAGCTTCATTTTTCTCATATTATACTGTCACAACAAAGTGACGGCTTCAAGAAATGTATATAAAAAAATTTGGAATAGCTTAGTGGCTCTCAAACTTTTATAACCTCTAGTAAATATTAAGTTTTTCCATTTTCAAACATGTTTAGGTTGGGTTTGATGCAATTAATAGATAAAAGTTGTAACTATGCACTACTTTGTGCTGTTCCATAGCATAAAATCCCAGCAAAATACACTCAAGTTCACGTTCTCGACATATTACAACGAAGCCTGAATACTACATCACATATAAAAAATGTTTGAAAATGACCGAGAGCAAATCACAACGATGCATCGTTATCACTCTGCGCTTTCTGACGCAAAGTGATGAACCGTCTAGTAATGAGCGTCTGTGAACAGGCCGCTGTTTGTTCGCAAACTCTTCGGGCCGCAGCTCAGCTCGAGACGCTTTCGCTGTGGTAGGCGTTGCTGTGTTTAAAGGCACCGAGAAACAATCCAGCCTCCGCTCCGTCTCTCCCGCAAGCAGCCGCATCTGTCATCACAGGGCCATTCACGAGGCCAAGACGAACCGGAGAAACACTAATCATGTCATCGCCGCTCTGGGCTGGAGCAAGATGCCTCTCGTTTGGCAAGATAGCAGCTTGTTGTTACTCTGTCCTCTGGGGGAGCTGCGGCATTGTGGTTGGATTACCTTGGAACTTGCGTCTTGATTTTTTTTGTGATGCTTTCTATGTTGAACTGCTGGCAGTGTCCAGTAAAGGGGCAGTATTGTGTGTTTTCCAGGCACATAGTGCCTTAATTTAGAGTGCAATTAAGTAGATATGTGATCTTCAAATGTTAAATATATCAAATATCACTTCAGGGAAATTTGACTTTCATATTTAGCTCCTTGAAATTGGGCCTCTGTCGCTTTAAAGACTCCTGTTTCTGAATCTTCAGGAAGTCGTCACAACATGGCTCCTCTATTAACCCTTTAAAGACGTTTTCAACAAAGTTTCACTGAGAGGCAGCTCCTATAACAAGCTCAGCAGATGCTCAGTTCCACCTGGTGTTTGCTAATCGCTGCAGGCTAGTCTGAAGGAGCCGAGTGGGGAATATGCAGCTCAGAAGCTTGGAAACTGCAGCTCTGAGGAGGAGCTTCGTCCCTGAAGGCGGAGCTACGTCCACCCAGGCGTTTTGCACAGCTGAACGGTTGACGGGGGAGATTAAAGGATTTTTTTAAACATGTATGAAAGAATCAAGACAACACTGCAGGTGTGTTTTTGATGAGAATAACTTTATAACATGAGGTAAAGCTCAAAAGAGTTGATTTTACATGATACTGCCGCTTGAATCGCTTCAGAAAAAGCTCTTCATAAAGAGTTCTAATGGACGAATCCAAACATTTATTCTTTATGCCTTTGTGAATTTGGGGCCTTATTCAGTTATCATTTTGCATGGAAGGTGACCAGAGAAGCTAAAGTAATGAATAAAGTAGAGCACCAACACATTTAGCTCTAGTGCAGCTCCTAAAATGACATTGTCAATGTTAATAAATAGTTTTTATGGTTTTACTTTAGGGGTGAAATCAGACCAAGTTTACATTAGTTGATGTAATTTTAAGACACATATCACAGTTTATAATAATCATATTGATGAAAGTCCAAAAAAATAACATGTAGTATGCATTTAAAATGGTAATTGATAAGAAATGACATTGGTCTAAATATATTCCTTACGTATTTTTTAATTATGGTAAAACAACAGCCTATTCCTTTTTTGGTAAATTATGTGTTTGTTTATTGTTTTTTGCTTTTGGTTTCTTGTGTTTAATGTAGACAATTTGCCAAGATAAAGTGATTGATTGACAGCTGGTATGAATGTTTAGGGCAGGAGAAGTAGCATGTAATGATAGCTAAACAGGTCATAAACCCAATTATGGTTGGGAATCACATAACTGAGCTTTCTCTGGAAATGCTGGTAATTGTTTATGTGACTATAAACCCAACCCAACAAAGAAAACTTGAGGAAATGTTCTCTGGTGGTTCTGGAAAAGCATGCATTTGACGTGCTATAAACCCAAGCAAATGTCTTTGTAAACAGGAATGAATATCTGGATTTAACATGTTTCATAACAGAGGCTTTTTGCAACAATGTGTAACGTTCAGCTCCTTCTGTGCTCCAAAACGCAAAAAAAAAACAGTCTTTGTTCTCCAATTATACCACAAAGACGTTGACGTGAGTAGAAGTTAATGCCAGAAAGTGCAAAGATTTTAATGAAGGAATTGCACTGATAGATCAGTTTTCAGCTTGATTAGCTGTGGATGGAGACCAGGTAGTAGAAAACACAAAAACCCAACGTTTTCTTTGTTGTGAAGGCGCCAAAGGTACATTGGTGTGAAGCTTGTCACCGCTAATATTGAAGAGTCAGCCTTTGTTCAGCAATAGTGAGATGATTAAAACGAATAGAATATTTAATATATATGCGGTTCAAGTCAATCGATTGATTCAGGTGTGTTGGAACAGGACTGCAAAACACCTGAAGTTAGATCTGTCTTCAGTAGATCCTGATACAGCAGATCTCCTTCAAGAGACATCTGGTCTAGATTATACACTCGGAGATTGCTTCACTCGTACTGCCAGCCATGCCAACCAACCAAATCGGTAATGCTGAAAGTCTTATGTTTGCGTCAAATTATTGTCAAAACTGGTTCACTGAAGTTGTTTCTATTGTCCATGTAATTGCACAATTTGAAAAAAAAAAACACCAATTTAATATAAAAAAAGCTACAATGGAGACACTTTTTTTTCTCGCATCACATGAGTCACATGATCAACAACAGAATGTTGGCACAAAAAAAAAGACGACAGGAAGTAAATAGTTGGAGGACGATGGCGCGGCATGTTTCTTAATGGCTTGACTTGTGAACAAGCGTATTCCTATAATTGCTTTTTCTTTTATATTTAATGGAAGCATTGTAATTGAAAATAGTTGGAGTATTTTCAGTTCGAACATAAATGCCCTTAAAAAATAAACGTGAAACTTCTAAAAATGGGAAAATTGAAGATCGGAAAACAACTGCAAGCTTTCCGTTCGTACATTCCTGCAGATTAAGACAAACGACGATTTTCCCTTCATACCTCTCCAAGCATACTGATGGTTTATACAGTTTCACCTTGCAGTAAGACCTAGGGAAGCCAATCAGACACATCCACGGACTCCGATGGTGCAGAAGTCCGGCCAGGACCCCACACAAATCAGCACAAACACAGAAAAGACAAAAGAAATCCTGAACATCAAAATTATGGCAACTAACTCAAACACATTCCTCTCCGTTCAATGATTCTTACAGCAAAAAGCTTTTTTTTTTTTTTTTTTAAGAAAAGCCACAAACTGGTCTATTACCTTTAGATCCAAACATGAAAAAAAAATGCTTACACACAAAACGTTTAGACCAAACTAAGTTTCTCTCATCTCAATGTGATTGGGAAGAATTAGGGCTGTCATTTAAAACCATTATGCTAAGAAATCATATATAAAACATGCAACTTCAAAGGCAACATATGGCAATAACTAATTAAAAGTCAGGCACTTTCCAATCACTCCCTCCTTCCAGTTGACAAGATGTACAACTAAACACTGCCCTCTGCTGGGGGAAAAAAGTCATAAGTGAAAGGGAACAAACACACTTTTGACTTTAGGTGAATAAAGACCGGCAGTGTTTTTCAGGTCATGGTGTCTACTTAAAGACTAAAGTCACACACATGAAGCCTTTCATGTGTGTGACTCAAACTTGTCATCCATAAGGGCAGCTGAAGAGAGACTCTTTGTTTTTAATTGAAGTCTCAGAGGGACATTATGTCTAAGAGAGAATTATGGCTATTTCTTTTTCTTCTTATTATTCTTTTTGCCTCCCATGGAACATCGCCCTGAATGCGTCTCCACCCACACAGCTGGGTGGTCCGTTATTCTGAACGTGACCCCAATAAAGACCTTTGTGCTGAACGACACCCACTCTACCATGAACCTCACTTTTTGTTAGACTGTCAAGGGACAATGATTTACAATGCATTTGCAAGACATAAAGGAACAAGAAAAGACTCTGTTTGCTATTGAAATTGCTCTACAATGGCACTACTTAGAATGATATCATATAAATTGGCAACGATTTATTTATTTTTGTCGAAGAAATAAAGCAGACGGCTTATTATTTCTCTGGGTTTATGAGTCCGTTTTAAATCAACGTGTGTCTGAATCAGACTCCAACCCAAATAATTACAAACTGTGGAGCTATAAAAATGTGGACCCAACTTTTATTTGCAATATGTCGAGTTGCATTTCTGCTCCTTCTTGGACATGAAACACAACGTGCTGTTCAAATTCTTTATTTCAGCAAAACTGTGCCGACGTTGGCACTGCATCTGTGACTGCTTGTCCATCGACTAAATAATTGCACAAATTGGAATTACAAAAATTTATTTTGCTTAATGGAAACACACCAACTTCGAAAAAACATGTTTTTTAAATTAGTTTTGGTGGTAGGATGAAGCAAAACTGAAATGGGAAACCTTTTCCTCCATCACACGGGTCAACAACAAGATTTTACTACTGACGAAAACCCGAAGAGGACGACAGGAAGTGACGGGAGGATCACGGCGTAGAAATACGATGTGACATTTAAATACATTTCTGACCGTAATTGCGAAATTGACATGTTGACATTGGTGTAGTATGAACAAAGCTTTGCGCACTTTTGTAATGGATCCGCAGCGACTGTCCGCTCCAAAAGGCACAGACTTAAAATAAAGTGTCTTCATCTTTTACCTGTGGTTTTCCTCCACTACCTCAGTCCACGCCTCCCCTCAACTCCAGATCACTCTCTTTAGAAACCATCCTGCATGTCAATCTCTGACATTCCCTTTTGATTTCTTCAGGAAACTCGATGTTCCTAAGTTGTGTTTTATGTTTCGGACTCCTGAATCTCCTCCTGACAACCTCAGAATGAAAAGACTTTGTTGAGCAGAAGCAAAACAATCACAGCTGACTCTGTGTTGTGTTCTTCGTTCATAGACACTCCTCAATCATATTTGGTCTGTTTTCACAATCTACTTGTGGGGCGATACCAAGACGCTTGCGGTTTTTGTTTTTGTTGCTGAATATGTGACACAGAGTGTGCTGCATCTGCTCAGGATGATGTGGATGACGCTGCTGCACAACTGGATCCTTATTTATGTGAAACACCCTACAGCAGTGGTGCCCAAAGTCGGTCCTCTAGAGCCGGCATCCTGCATGTTTTAGTTCTCTCCCTGGTTTAGCACACCTTTTGTGGAAATTTACTCCTCCTTTTTTTCTATCTACTCCAGTAGGATTCAGTTCCCTGTACTGGTTCCCCCTGAATACCCGTGGCCCATTCTGCTTTGAAAATAATAGAGTGTGGTGTGCAACCTTAAGCTAACCAGCAGAGGGCGCTCCATCACAGTTGATTTCCGTAGTGTAGCATTTTATCCACTTAGAGCACAGGACGGTGCTTTCTCTGTTCTCTTTAATTATTGAAGGAAAAGAGTTAAAACCTGTTATTGTCGTTCTGTGACTTTGGGCTGAGACTTATTATAGCCTGGTGCTGCTGGCTCTTCTGTAAACGACTGACGCCTTGTTATCAACAGAATGAGGATGAGTCTTCCTCGTTTGACTCAACCTTCACCCTACATCTACCCTGCTCTCTCAAGCTAATGGCCAAAACCCATCCACCAAAACAGATTTCCACCCAAACTAACATCCGATTATCCAGCATCGTTTGGTTCTCCGCCAAGAATAATGAGGAATTGTCTAATGAATCATGAAGGGTCAGAGGTGACTTAATCAGCTATGAGTTTGTCTTCCAAAAAAAAAAAGATAAAAACATTTGCAGTAGTCATGAGTGCAGACTTGTGTAAAATCAGATGGGCTACTTTCCTGCAGAGGTGTTAAAACGAGCAGCTTTGGGTCTTTGCTGCCTTTGCGTGTCCCGGCCGTAACTGATCACGGATCAGATAGAGTGAAAATAGGACTGGTGGAGGATGAAATAGGGCATGAATAGAAATAGCTCGGTAGCCTGGCTCCACAGTCTCTGGAGGGATTGCTGTCAGTTGCCTGGTGTGTGCAGTAAAGCTGTCTATTCCTCGTCCAGGTGTGTGCGTGTGTGTGTGGGGGGGGGGGGGGCATGCGGGGGGGTGTGTGTGTGTGTTCCTGCCTGGAACTCACAAGCTCCTGGAAACCTTGAGGAAGCAGAAGGCCCCTGTCGAAGGCATTAGTATTATAGGCACTGACAAGGAAGGTGTTATTGCCAAGTCAGATGGGGCCCACATAATCTGGGACCTGGTGGAAGCCAGCAGTCGCCCACTCAACACCCATATTTTTCTTTTATTGAGGTGTTTTTTATATTTTTTTAATTTTTTGCTGGACTGAATTCCTTCTACTAAATTGTTTCCTACTGATGGAGGTAATTGTCTTGTTAAACCTTGAAGAACTTCTGTGGGACGTTGTATTTAGTCAGCACTGTAAAAATACATTAAGCAGTATTGATTTCCTCCCGGGGCGTGCTGTTTCATCGCTCTGCCTGTGTCGGCATTTTGTGAGAACTCGGGTGGTTCTGAATAACAGTCATCAGCACCGTCCACTTTGCCCCCAAGATGAAATCCTGCAAATTATAGCAAAGTAACAAAGGGCGCCAAGTATTTGGCCTTTGTATAGACCTTTTTTTAATGTTGTTTTGTCACACTTAAATTATTCAGGTGACCAAACAATTCTTAGTATAAAACAATAACAAACAAAAGAAAGGGTAAAAAAAAAAAAAGTGCAATTTTTTTCTTGTGATGATGTAATTTACTTAGAGGACAGAGCAAATTAAATTACATTTATTAAATGTAATTTATTACATTTGAATGTAATAAATGTAACAATTTCTGTTTGTGAGCTTGTTAGCTTCCCAGCTAACTGTTGTTAGTAACAATTTTTATCCGTTTGTTAGCTTGTCAGCTAACAAGCTAACAAAGTGTGTTAGAACAAGCTAACAGTGTGTTAGCTCAAAACAGCTAACTGTTCCAAGCTGACTGTTCCTTGGAAGCTTCTTGGAACAGTAGCTCCAAGCTAACTAGTGTTCCAAGCTAACCTGAAGACACGTTCTCGATAAAATGTTATCTGAAAGGATAACCTGGAGCTACGGCTAGCTTGGTCCCAGAATCAAGCTAGGTTGCAGGAGAGCTGGAAATTGTAAGTTAACCTAGAATTACTTTATGAGGAAATATAATTTCTCCCCTGTTTAATCAAGAATCAACTGTGATTAGCTGTACTACTTTTTTTAAATTAAACTAGCCACACCTAGGGATGGCTGTGGATCAGCTGCAGGTTTTTATTAGCCAGACCTGTGAAGACACCGTTGCGGTAATCAATGCAACTATAAATAAGCGCATGGATGAGTTTCTCTTGAACTTGCTGACATTAGTCCTTTAATCCTGAAGATCTTCTTCAGGTGACACAAGATCGACTTTGTAACTGTCTTTATGTTGCTCTGAAAGTTCAGGTCAGAGTCCATCACTGTACCCAGATTTTGGGCCTGATTGCTAGTTTCTATCTGAAGCTGTGTGCTGACTCTAGTTTGTTCCTCTTTTGGTCCAAACAGTGTTGTTTCTTTTTAGAAGGTGTGAACCCAAATTAAATTTGCAGTGAACGTCATACCACAATGAAAGTGGGAGTGTGATTATTGGGGGCTGCTTTGTTGTTTCAGAACTCGGATGACTTGCCATAATTATCTGAAATATTCAAGTGTGCCAAAAAGAGATTTCTTCAAAAACAGAAGAAATCTCTTGTTTTGACAGAAACATTTCAGTATTCACTAAATAAACAATGATCAGACATTCCCTGTACGCCAAGCAGTCCTGTATAATCCATAAGCTCCTGTAGACATGCAATGTATTCTGGGAAATTTCCAATCATCTGTGATGAAAGTTGCAATAATATTAACCGTCTGGAATAAACCGCCCGGTTCTCCATCTCAAATTAAATAGGCTGCCGCTGTTGACTGATTTTGGGGGCTTTTCTTTTCTGGTTTTTTTTATGCAACATTTTACAGAGAGCTCCACAGTGCAGAACAGGAACAGGAACAGGAAGAGACTTGAAAGCCTGATTTATCTGCTGAGGGGAGGAACTTTGGGTGTTTTTACACATCCAGGAGTTAACATTGAGTTCATTTTCTGGAATTAAAACCTTACTGGAAGTTAGCAAGTAAGATAGCGTTAGCATTTGCAAATTAATGTTGTAAAATAGTTCCAAATGTACAGATTATCTGCAGGTTGTTGTTTTTTTTTTTCAGTACCTCATTTCAGTAGCAATTTTAAGTTAATCTTCTTCAAAGTTGGATTTAGGTTGAGGGTTTTTTTCTCTCTTTTTTGCAAAACAACCACCGTGTGACCCTGAACACATCCCACGTCATCTCTAACTTGTAATGTTCTCGTTTATAAATGTGTGTGTTATGCTGATCTTTTATGTATTCTGAGGAGTGTGAATGACTCTTAAATCTCTTGAAACTATTTATTGTGCATATCTCCAGTCTGATCTCCAAATTTCCTTTGCGCGCTGTATTAAACCCGGCCGCAGCCATGCAGCGCTGCAGCGTCGGGGCATTGTTCTGTTGATGAACTGGGTGTTTGTTCGCCGAGCAGGCGGGGTGTGACTCAGGCTACCAGATGGTCTCTGATGCCTACTTTATCTTTTCAGATGACGTCTTATTTGCAGAGAGGAGCAGCGCCGAAGCAAATTACCATTTGGGTTCCATTTATAGATAAAACACTTCTAAACTTTTAGGCCGCGGAGGAGAAACCGAGCTGTAATTATTTGGATTGTGTGTCCAGCAGAAGTCGCCACACTTCACTGTTTGTGGCGCTATGAGAGCAACCATACAGTTACCTAACAGAAAATAGTAAAAAGTTGTTTTTTTTAATCATAATTTTTATTGTAACAACAGTACAACAAATTATCGCGATAAAATTAGTATCACTTACCTCTAATCACAACTCATGCCAGATGGGTCGAATAGACAGAAGTGGTTCTACAAACTCAAATTCAACCTTTTTCAACCTACGGAAAACGTTTTATTGTATTTTTATTTAAGGTGGCCCAAAAACAGGGGAGCATTGTGCAAAGAGGCATGCTCCAAGCTTCTGTAAAGGTCGCCATGTTGGATCACCAACATTTGAGCAGTGATTTTGTTTTCTTTTTTAAAATATTACTTCTTAATGTGGATGTTGCCGCACCGACTGGGTATGATTATGCTACTTTCATAATAAAAAAAATATGGATGGATTTTTAACACATCTTTATTGAACAAAGGCAGATCTTTTAATAGCTATTTTGGAAATCTCCACGACTCGATGTTGGCTACACTTGTTTATCCCTAACTAGAGCATTTAATAGTTATTGTCTTTTCCCTGATTACAGTTTGGCTGCATGAACAGGTGGCATGGCGGCTCAGTAAATCGTACGTAACGGAGATGATTGTTATTTGCCTTTGGGAGGTGGACGCCGGCGTTCTGGCTCTGCCTGCTACACAAACCATCCACTTTTCCTCCGGCGTTACTCCGAGTGCCTTTCGTCGGCTCTCTCTACTCTAACGCGATCTAATGAGTTCCTTTCTTTTCGAAGCCTAGCCTCCTGTTTGGGATTGTTTTCCCACGCCACAAACAACCGTGTGCCTTCGCTTTATCATCGGCTCTAAACGAAGGGGAATCGCAGAACGAGGCTTTTTCTCAAAACGGGCCACGTCTCGCTGCAGCAGGAAGCGAGAGAACCAGCTTTATTGCTTTTGCTCACCGCTGTCATAAATCCAGAGTTTTTAATATTATAATATGTGACAACCCCGGCGTTATTAGACGTATCTATGAGGCGAGTGCAGAGATAAGCCCTCTTTAAAATCACGGCCCCGGTAATGAGAGTAATAATCCAGAACATTGTAACCTGTGATAAATCTCTTCCGAGGCTTAGCTAATGAAATCTCTCTGAAGCTGCAGCTGCTGTCACTCACTCACACACACACACACGCACACTGGAGATGGTTTATCTTCTAGACAGTTTGTTTCTTCTTTCACAATTGGAAAGATTCCTAACCTGAGGCTACGAAATTCAGTGGCTGCTGATTGTTTATAAAAACTGAGAAAACTGGAGATGATTTTTTTCTTTCTTTTTGTTTGCAAGTCGGGACTAGGAGTGTCTGCAAGGAGCTACTTACAACCACTTTAGACTGTAACAGTGATATATGCAAAAATATAAGGAACATTGAAATAAATCAGAATGTCGTAAAAAAAGAGAAAAAAGTTCAATATATTTTGTCTTTCACTCCAGGAGGAAAACTCACATTATATTGATTCATTACACATAGAGAAAAAATATTTAAATTCTTTATTACTTTAAAAAAATGTAAAAAACGTTACTGATGTCACGCTTTCAATTTTTGTCGTTCAAAACAGATGCATCCAAAAGATTCTGTCTTGGCAGTGTTGCTTGTCAAGACACAGAACAAAAAAAAAAAAAAAAAAAAGATAAATTGATTCCAGCAGGGGCTGCCCAGTGGCGCAGCTGGTAGAGCTGTTGCCTTGCAGCAAGAAGGTTCTGGGTTCGATTCCCGGGTCTTTCTGCATGGAGTTTGCATGTTCTCCCTGAGCATGCATGGGTTCTCTCCGGGTACTCCGGCTTCCTCCCACAGTCCAAAAACATGACTGTCAGGTTAATTGGCCTCTCTAAATTGTCCCTAGGTGTGAGTGTGTGTGTGCATGTTTGTTTGTCCTGTGTGTCTCTGTGTTGCCCTGCCACAGACTGGCGACCTGTCCAGGGTGTACCCCGCCTCTCGCCCGAAATGACAGCTGGAGATAGGCACCAGCAACCCTCCCGGCCCCAGTTAGGGAGAAAGGGTGCAGGAAAATGGATGGATGATTCCAGCAGTTAAATGTGGCACTAATTACACTTTTTAGTTTCGTCGAACGGCTAAAGCTACTCTTAAAAACATATTTTGTTAAAAAAAAAAAAAAAGGATTTGTACTTTTTTTTATGTTTGGCTGATAAAGCAAGTTTCCGGCCACCAGGTGGCACCAGCGTCCAAATTAATCAAAAAGGCTTCCAGTTCAAACCAGTAGAAGAAGTAGCTTACATAGACCAGGTTGACTCGTTTTCTCTCCCACGGCTGACGGAGGAGGAGACAAGCTGCATACTCTGTAAGCATCCTTAGTTCTTTTGCCACAGTTGATATAAAGTTTGGACCTGAAGGTCTGACCATGGAATTATCGAGTTGCTCTTTCCGCTTTCGTCTCGTCGCGGACTCCACGGGCCAATCAGTGTTTGCCAATTAAATCGCTCGCGCTCAATATCTCGCCCGTGGAGACGGGGCTTAAAAGTTGGAGGCCTTTTGACACATCTGCTACACTTTCCATAGGAAGATAATTTCCTCTGTAAATAGCCAACCACTTCCCTCATTATGATGGTTGAAAAGGTTCCTGAAATTCCTTTTGCATAAACGTCTCTGTACCTGGTTAGCGTCGTTGCCTTGCTGCGAATGTGTAGGGTTCGAATCCTGGATTGCAGTATTTTTTTTTTAAATATATATGTGTTTATAGATCTTGCATTTTCTAACCGTGCGTCCTAGAGGTTGTCTTTAGGTACTGCCACTTCCTCCAAAAACGCAATAGGCAGGGGCGTGTGTGTGTGTGGTGTTGTTTGTCCTGTGTGTTACATCTGATGACACCCGTCAAATTTAAGTTATTTTTTTTCCTGTTCTACTGTTGTTGGAAAGTGGGAGGAGACAGCCGCCCCACGCAATCACACCGGCATGTGTGTGTGTGTGTGTGTGTGTATATATGTGTGTGTGTGTGGGTAAATTCCTGCAGAAGTTGGCGCTGCAGCTGGACTGCCTGTGAGCGCCGCCAGAGTCGGAATGAACGCGTCGAGTAAGTGTCAGGATGGATGAGGGAGGTTTTGGCTCAGTAGGCTGTGGGATAACGCCGCGCCGCGCTGCCGCGTCCGGATTCCGAGATGGTGGCGCGTCCGCGCACCGGGACACCGGCAGAAAAATGACACCCCGGCGTCTGCATTCGCACCACCATCATCGGCGCCAGGACTGACGGACGGCGGAGTAGAGCGAGAGAGAGAGAGAGAGAGAAAGGGAGAGGGGAGGTCGCTGTCATGGAGAAACAAAGCCGAGTCAAGGAGGACGCGAAGGAGGAGAAGCGCAAAGAGAGGAAAACCAAATCCGGGAAGCTTTTCCGTAAGAAATCGCTCAAGTCAGTGGGAAGCTTCGTGAACAGAATCATGAAAACTTTGGGCACTTTCACCCACTTCGGCGACGGGGACGCGCAGGACGCGGAGGATGACGACGGCGGCTTCGGAGACGGCGCACCTTGCGCCCTCACCGCCAGCTCGGGGATGATCAAGGAGGACGCGGCGGCTGTGTGGGAGCGGGCGGCGAAGCACCCGCCGAGCACGTCTTCGTCTCTGTGCGCCGGCAGAGAGAAGCTGCTGCACCAGTATGGAGACAAAGTCCCGGGCGTGCTGGGGCTGAAGAACCACGGGAACACCTGCTTCCTGAACGCGGTGGTCCAGTGTCTGAGCAACACCGACCTGCTCGCGGAGTATCTGGGGCTGGAGCGCTACAAGATGGACCTGAGGCAGGGCAGAGGCAGCGGGCCCGGGGCCGAGGAGAGGCGGCCGGTGAAGGGGGAAGTCACGGAGCAGCTGGCGGGTCTGGTGAGGGCTCTGTGGACTCTGGAGTACACCCCGCAGCTCTCGGTGAACTTCAAGGTATCCAAACTTAAACATCACTGAAACACAGAGTTATAGATGACTCCTCCTAAACCTTAAAGTTGACCCCCCTTCCCCCCTTTTTTGTTGGTTAAACTATAATGTAATGTCAAAAAAAACCAACAAGAAAACAAACAAAAAAATGACCTTTTACAGCTATTCAATCTGCATGGGTGTCCACCAGATTTCAGTTACAGACCGTCCTTTCTTGCCTATTGTTCTAAAACAGCTTTAGCTCAGTTAGATTTAAACCAGCAGATCCACAAGCTGAGGCCCCGGAGCCACTAGTGGCCCTCTGGATCTGATAAAGATTCAACTGATGTTTTTAAATGTAGTTCTAGTAGCAAATGGAGGTTCCAGCAGTTTCTAAGTGTTTTCATGGAGTAACTGACTGAAATTCCCACAACAAAATGACACCAAAAAGCTCCAGTCATATTCCTTTAGATAATTTTTTTCCTTATATTTAAGTTGGAAAGTTATCCACTTTTCTTTGCACCATTTTCCACATGAGAAAATGTATGTATAATGTTTTGGGCTAAAGTTTTGTTTTCTCTTTTTTGTTAGTGTAAAACTTAAAAATGGAAATAAAATGCTGTTTCGTTTAAAAAGGCAGCAGATATCCTATTGTAGGCATTCATTAAGGGTCCTATAACATTAACGTCTCCAAATGAGTTTTATTTAGCTGAGTGTATAAATGGCTGTTTGGATTGGAAAGGATCCAGACAGCTGATCTAAGCCCTTACATCACAGCTCTATCTGTGGGCTTGTTGGAATTCAAATCTACTGAGTGCAACACTAGTAGTTTGCCCATTCAAAATATTTGCTCCCACCTGAGTTGTGAATTGCTGTAGCTCCTCCAGAGTCACCATGCGCCTCCTGGCTACTCTTTAGATTAAGCCTACTTAATCTTGTAAGCTTAGAGCAGGTGTCCGCAACCTGCAACTCTACAAAATCTGGAGCACTTAATAAAAATAATAATAATGGCCAAAAATGAAAGAAAACTGAGCAGTAGGTGATTTTTATTTTAAACCTCTCTTGGTCTTGGCACGTCGCTCACAAGGAGAGCAGCAGATGTCACGGTCGTACATCAGAGAGGCAGTGGGGGTGTCCCGTCAGACAATCAGTTCCCGAAACCACA
The DNA here is from genome assembly GCA_902982915.1 of Phalloptychus januarius. Lineage (NCBI taxonomy): Eukaryota > Metazoa > Chordata > Actinopteri > Cyprinodontiformes > Poeciliidae > Phalloptychus > Phalloptychus januarius. The sequence goes on from CADWAE010000476.1 coordinate 3,857,060, forward strand.
CAAAAAAAAACCTCATGAAAGCGCACGTGAGGTCAGCCCAACCCCGGCTGGGCTGCGCACAGTGTGAAAAACTTGCTGGGTGAATGGACCCCATCTCCTAAAACCTCGGGATGGTAAAAAGCTTTTCTAAAAGGCAGACTCCAGCAGCCATCATATAATTTTTCACACTGTATCGCCGTAACATGTCCAGGGCAGAAATTTGTTTGTAAGTAAGTTCTACAAAGAATAGCATAGTTCCAAATTCTTTATAATCAGTTATTGATTAATCGTGAACTACGGTACACAGACTAAAAAAAATTTTGCTGAAAAAGAGCAACTTTTTAGAGCGACTTATTCCCCACGTATAATAAGTTGCTGTGCAATTCCTGCAAGTGCAATTTTTAAAACTTAATGTGGTTGAAGATTTCAAACTCAATTAAGCAGGAGAAAGCGTGAAAACGGATCCGTTGGAAGACTGCTCTTGAGAGTTTCCCAAAACATCTGCACTTATAACTTCAATTAAATTAAACACCGGCTCTTATTTTGAGTTGCCAAAACAAAGGGGCCGACTCCGAGAAAAGTGTTCGCAGAGGGCAGAGCCGGTCGTGGACGGTTCTAGAGAGGTGATAATTAGCTGGTAATGAAACGCTGAGCAGAGTCTCTGCGGCCGTCATTAACCAAACACCTGCTGTAGGATGAACGACTCCACTCTACCTCTAAGTACAGCTGCTCTCTGCTCAGTCAGACATAATCACATGTTATTAAGGCAGGACGCTGCCCGGCGGGGGGGCCGCTGACTTATTTCATTGTCATGAGGTGTTTCGGGTAATAGCATAGCACCTGTTTGCCTGCCACAGCACGCTGGCCTGTGACTTGAGAGACCCTGACCCCCCTAGCCAGGTGATAATGAGGCTGCTGCTCAGCGTTGCAGCAGTCTGGGGTCACGAGTTCAGCGGGTCGCAGACTCGCACGTCAGAACCCGACCTTAAACTTTAGCCGTATACGGAAAGTTCCGCTCCACGAGCTAATCGAGTATTTTGATGACTTTTGTGTCCCAACGGAGATCATTTTTTGCTTCCTCAAGCCGGGGAGAAGGAATGTATCCCTCTGCAGTCATTTTTATTTTTTATTTTTGCTCTGGATTTACTCAGAGCTCCAGTTCAAGGCAAGAAGTAAATAACGTGGGTCGAACAAAGAAATGAACAATGGATTTATTCTTGGCAATGCTAATTACCCCGTAAGAATAAGCACCCGGGAATGATTTGACCGTTTCTGCTGAGCTTTCTCTCTCGTACGTTCCCCCCTGGTTACGCAAGAATCATTGCATCACGTTTCACCTGATGGGGCAACCAAAGGTGTGTCAGGGTATCAACGGCAGAATCGATTTTAATTGACACGGTTTTCCCTCTACAAGTTGCTCTTTTGCTGTCTCCGGCTTAGCAGTCTGACCTCCTGCTGCCAAATGAATCTGCACCTTCTTCTTCTTTTCTTGCGCAATCCATTGCAGCGCTGCAATCAAAGGGAACCGTACCAAGATTATCAAATAGGTTCAAACAAAAGCACCGAGCTTTTCTCTTTGTGTGTATTTCCTGCAGTGATACACACACGCAGACACACACTGTTGTTCTTCTTGGACGTGTTGAGAGGCCCCAGTTAGTGCAGCCTCGGTCCTCAGAAATTGCCTGTTGAGTAACGCCACAGCTGCATGCAGGAAGGATTATAAAATGATCAGATAGCACTGAGGCTTCAGTCTGAGAGGCTAAATTAGCTCCCGGTTGCAGCAACTTAAACCGGCAGGAAGCTTATAAATTGCTCTACAAATATGAGGTTGGTGTGGGTTTCAATTAGTCTGTTAATTTGCTGACTACCGTCAGGACGGTCGTGAGTCGCGCCGACCTCCGGGAGTCACGTGTTTCGTCCTTCAGAGGTTGGGAAAAGGCTCCGCTGAAGCAGGCGGATTAACTCGCTGAGGATCTACTTTGACCTGGAAGCGTGGGAAAAAAACAAAAAAGGCGCTGGATGTTTTTTCCGCTTCTCTTAATCTGAGTTTTTCATTTTTTCTGTCTCTTTGTTTAGGATTTCACTGACTTGACCGAATGTATGTAAAGTGTAGCTTCCGTCTGTAGTCCCTCAAACGGACCTCCCTCCCCCCAAACAAATTTGTACCTCCTGCTGAGGGAAAAATAGAAATCCTTGTTATCCTCGCCGCATTCCAGAACCTCCTGGCTTTAAGGAAAACACAGGTGGAAGGCGGGAGGCAGCTCAAGCAAGTGTTCAGTCCCGCAGCAATACCGCCGCGCTTTGCTAAAGCACTCGCACGCCTCAAGGCTTTCTCGCACATCGTCACAAGAGTGACAAAACCTTTACGTCTTCTGTGGGAAAGACGAACACAAGGTGGTGAATACCATTTCTAACTCTGACCAAGTTACGACTTTAGGGTTTACCTGCAAGTGGGATCAACAAATATTTCAGTTTATGTGACAAAGTGTCACATAAACTGAACAGAAAATATGAATCTCTTCACTCATTTATTGTTGTCTTCTTTGTTTGTCCTAATGAGAAGTTTGGTGCCGTTTTGTGAACGAGATTGACCACAAAAAAAACCTCAAAGTGTTGCTTTTAAGCTTTCTGATGATCTCTGACACGTAATAAAAAAAAGCTGTTCTTTACTGCAAATCTTGTGTGTATTAATGCAATTTGAAGGCCACTTGTAATTTAGAAGCATAATAAAAGACAAATAGGCTTGAGTTGCTTTGGCGGAAAAAAAACCAACAAAATTCCTTCAACATAAATCGACATAAATAACTTTTTTATTTCAGGCGTTCAGATGAAGTCAGTCAGCGTAGGGAGCAGCACTGCTCATCCAGAGGCACTGAAACATGTTCCTTCTGTCATATTCATATAAAATAGGTTGTCTATGCTAAAGCAAAATTAAATATAAAGTAGTCCTGGCGTTGTTTTCTTTCTTTGAGTGACCCAGTCTTACGCCACTTATCCACTATTATTGCGAAACACAATCCTTTGGTAAGCTAACCGTATGTTTTGAGCTCACAAAACGGCAAATAACAATTGTTCCCAAGCAGTTTGAGCGACTCATCTACTGGCATAAAGTATTACAGCAGCAAACACTTTGCTTTAAGGCAGTAGTTCCCAAAGCTGGTTGCTGATTTAAACACTTAATGCTTATATATATAATAAAAAAAAAAGACTTTTCTTCCCCGACTTGTGCTAAATGGTTGCAGGCGTTACCAGAGTGACCGTTTTGCCTCACATAGTAATAAAATACTCATTGGTTTTTCCACTGCTGTAATTATATCGCTCAAGCAATCGCCACCTTCCAGGAGCTGATGGTAATCACTGTTATTGCTTTGCTGTAATGACTGGCTGCAGAGCTGCTGCAGGTGAGCTTAGATCACGGCCTGCAGGCGCCACCGCAACACGGCCGAGTGTGTCGTGGGTTTAACCGTTGCTCAGGAGGCTGGTCCAGAGCGTTTGTCAGGGCTACACCCTAAATTTGAAAGCCAGATGAGATTACAATGTTCAATTGTAGTATCAAAACAGCAATTTAAGTCTACAAAAAAAAAGAAAGGGGAAAATATCAGCTAAAAGTATTTCCAAATGTGAGTCTGTTGGGATTCCTGCCTGTTGCAACAGAATTCCAAATTGTTTGGAGGAAAATTCGCCAATTGACAGTTTTTAGTTTTTGTTGGGGTTTTTTTCATAGAGCATATCTGAAAAAGAAAAAGCAGCTCGAGTTGCAGAAATACCCAGACTCAATGCTGCGCTGCGTGGCGCGCCAGTGGCCCCCGCGGTTGCTAGGCAACGGATTCAGAAGCGGAATTAGTTTTTTCTTTGGCGCTGGTTGGCCGAGAGGCCTGCAGATCTTATAGTAAGTCAGATTTATTTGCGAGCACTCTCCAGCGACGAGGCAGTTCAAACTACAGCCACCAATTCTGAAACGGTCAATAAACATCACATTTTGTCAAATGCCGTCATGAACATTAAATATATTGATCAGTGTTCCACTTATTATGAATCAGCTCTAAACAGGAGGGTTTTTCCGGAAGTTTGTTTCAGATTTAGATCAGAAACTAAATGCTGCTTCTCCGTGTTTGGTTCTGGCAGAGCAGACCAAAAAGAGCCAGAGGATTCATAAGCCAACAGATGCATGTTAAAGTTTATTCTCTGAGCTCCAGGGAGCCAGTGTAAGGACCTTAGAACTGGTTTTGCTCTGGATCAGCTGCAACTGTTTGATTGAATGTTTTAGTAGTATTTTTTATGACACTGTTGCAGTAATCAAAGATAAGCGCATGGATGAGTTTCTCTAGATCTTGCTGTGACATCAGTCCTTCAGTCCTAGAAACATTCTTCAGAGGATGAGAGGCTGACTTTGTGTTGCGCATATCATTTCATATTGATGTACGTTTGCTTTTTCAACTATAAAGACAGGCAGTTTTAAGTGTTTTTTAGGGGGGCGGGTGGCTTCAGCTCAGGGGTTTCAGCCATCGGTGGCCAGCTGTGGCCCCCGAATTCCCGCCGATTCTGGGAATCCGCCGTACGCTCGAGGAGGGAGTAATTACCGCCACAAAGGATAGGTGAGACTAATTAACTGGATGCGGAGGAGCTGAAGGGGAGCGTGGGCTGAGCTACTGGGAGGAGAATGATTGGAAAACAAAAGTTTAACGCAGGCAGCCGGGAAAACAGTCATTCAACAGAGCACCAAAGAACCAACAAGTAAAACTCAGAGCAGTTCAAATACAAGAGAAGCACTGGGCCAGTAGTGACAGAGTACAAAATATAAAACTGAAAACCAAAGTGGATCAAGTGAGTTTCTTAAAGCTGCAGTATGTAACTTTTATCTATTTTTAATTTTTTATTTTTTTAAAAAAAAGGTGTTTTTACATATTTGTCAAAACCGTCACCATTCCCAATTAAAAACAACCAATCAGAGCCAGAAGGAGGGCCTTAGCGCTGTCAATCAATCTCATGTACTCTCTGCTAAATGTGCTAATGGCAGAAAAACAATTTACCTTTACAGGAAATTCATATGTAGCCATACTAACTAGCATGAGCAGAGAGTGTTTGATAGCACTAAGACCCGCCCCCTGGCTGTGATTGGTTGTTTCTAGTTAGCACTGGGAGAAGGCGGAGGAGCTTGATTTTTTTTTTTTTTTTTTTTTGTCTTCTTCTTTATTTTTTGCTTAATACTATTCTGTTACAACATAGTAACAGTTTCAACAAATGTGTAAAAAAATTTTTTTTATAGAAGTTACATACTCTAACTTTATGACGTCATACACAGCTGATTCACATCCCGAGTAGGCGGTGGGGGAACCAAACGCCCCTCTGTGAAACTTATGATTGGAGAAATACTTCCCTTTCCTCTGCATCCAATTAAAATAAATGTAAACCACAGGAATGCTAAAGCGGTGGGAGGATTTTCAAACATTTTAAAACTACGACTCTGAAATCTGCGGTGCACCTCTAAGCAGAGAACAGCCCGGGTCTGTCAGAGTTGCGATAACAGAAGTGGGTTTTATCTCCGCAGAGCCATGACTAACAGCTCTGAACATCACCTTTTCATATTTTCCGACTGGCGTATCTCTGAAACACTGTCCAGATTGACGGCACGACGATCTGCCTTTTTTTTTTTCTTCCACGAGACGCATCAAGCGAGGGAAGCTCGCCTTTCAAGTCGGCATCAGAAGATGCATCTAGTGATAAGAACACCTCGTCGCTCCTGCTGGAGTTTATCTGCCTCTTCCTCTTGTCCGCAGCACTTCAAAGATGGCGTACAGGCTTCGCTTTCAATGTGACTGAATCTTTATCTTTCCTTTGAGTCGGTCAGGACGGCTGATCGCCCTGTTTCATCGAAGCCTCCTCTGGTTTCAGTGCTGCGCTTCAGCCGTTTGTTGAAGTCGGTATTTTTTTCCCAAAGAACCAAACTTTCAGTTGACAATCTATCAGATGCCATCTACCGTACATGATGCTGCACATTAGTGAATACCGACCACTGTTCTGTCATTTGATTTTAGCTCTACTTGTATGTTCAGGGTCGCCGCTCTACTGGAAGGTGAACCTTTGCTCTGGTCTTTGCCTCGGTCATGTCTCTTTTTAGGGACGGTGTACTTGGGACGATGCGCAGCAGTCGTTTATGCTCCATGTATTTCTCGGTTAGGATTTTCTAACCTGACGTTGTCTGTAACCAGACAAAAGACAAGCTAGAGCTAAACACCGCCACCTGGTCAGCGGAAATTAAGCAGAGCGGTTTTAAGTTTTCGTCGACCGTTTTTACGTACCAATGTCGGTAAAGGCACGTTGACGTGAATCAAGCAAGCTTGTGGCTTACGGTGCATCACATTTGTGGTCAGAGCTTCCCAGTTAAGAAAATCGACTGGAACACGAGTCTGATTTCCTCCTGGGAAAGTGGGAGCAACTACTACTGTCTACTTGCAAGGCCGACTTTGCGTTTCAATATGGCCGCTGCTTAAAAGAACAGAAACATGTTTATTGTAGAAGACACACTTGTAAGAGTGCACCTAAAATCAATGTTACACGATGAAGCACCTGTAACTCTAAAACCAAACAAATAAAAAAATGGTGTTTGCTTACGGAAAGTAAAGCTTCGTAAGAGGTACCGCGAACGTCGTCTATGGGCGTCGCCATGTTGAAATCCCAATTTTTCCTACTGCGTTAACTTGAACACAATTAACTCACTTGCGTTGGCATAACCAGCTCAGAGTTCTGACTCCGTCACCAAGTGTTGCGTTCATGATCCTTCCTATTCGTAGGAATTTATATTTTTGTAGTAATTTTTGAAGGTTAGCAAAAAATAAGTTTGTTTTGTTGTTTCTCTAGCAAATCTATGGTGTGGGCCTGTTGGACTGCCATTTCCGCAAAGCTGCCATTTGAGCTTTGTTTTATAAATGAATCCTGCCTACATTAGGAGATGTCAGCTGTATTTTATTATTATTTAGGGATATCAGAGTAAAAGGAGTTTGGTGGAAAAAAACTCCTAAAAACTCTTGCTTTATTTTGTTTTCACCTTACCGATTATGGCAGTTGTGTCAAATCCCAAAATGAAAAGAAACTTGAGGTTTGCATTTACTTTAAAAAAGTCATTTATTTTAGCATTTTGCCTTCTGTAGGCAGAGTTTATGTAGAGAGCAGAAATAAATTCATCGAGAAGCTGCCACACTGTCACAGTCGTACTGCAGTTCATGAGACGGACACAGAGTTTTTAGGGTCCTCACGCCTCACTTTCTCCCCTCAGACGGCCGTGTCCAAATACGGATCCCAGTTTCGCGGCAACTCCCAGCACGACGCCCTGGAATTCCTCCTGTGGCTGTTGGATCGCGTCCACGAAGACGTCATACTGGCGTCGCACAACAACAACAAGACCAAAACTCCCGAGAAGGTAAGGCGCCAGCAGACTGTGGGGGCCACGCGGTACCGGTAGCCATGGGAATGTGTCACGTTGAGGAAACATACATGTAATTAAGCTTTCATGCCTTAGCCAACCATTAAAATAATTAGGAACATTGAGGAAGACTAATGACTGATTGTTCGTGAGATATTGTTTCATTACTTAATAGACGACAAACTCCGGTTTGTTCCAGGCGTCGCATCAATCAGCCTCGTGGGAGTGTCGCTTCATGCTCACAAAGGGAAAGTCTTCAAAGACTTCATTGCTTTTAGCGGTCAGTGAATGATTTTTGAAGGCGAATTTTAAAAAATTCCCTTATCTATAATCTTCTGTACAGTTATGTGCACAAGTATTCGTCGGCATTGAACTGGATCGGTGCGTATCGCATATATCAATATCCGTATCCTGATATTGAAAAAAAAAAAAATTCTAGATCAGGTATTGGTGATTATGTGTCTGATTGACAAGAGCAGATCTATTCGGTCTAATTCTATGCTTTGTTTTCCTCATTCTTTGTGATTTATTTCACATTGCCTGTTTTTACATGTTTGACCAAGTTTGTAAAGCTATTGGTGTATTTAAATGTGCTGTGCTTGTTCAGAGTTATCAAATACATTTGTAATTAAGTACTTTTATGTCTGCATTTAAAAAAAAACAAAAAACATTTTTGTCAGTTCAGCACTTTTTCTGTATCGGATCGGTATCGACCCATACTAAACCTCAAATATCGGCATCGGAAGTGGGGGAAAAAAGTGGATTGGTGCATCCCAAGTCATAACAAATTTCAATATGTTTTATGTGACAGACCAAATCAAGGTAATGCATAGTACTTGCTTGTACAATTTTCCAAAAATAAACATTTGAAAAGTGTTTGATCGACGCTCTGGACTCACCTTCAGTTGCAGTGGTAGGTTTTTTGCGGTATAACTCCACCAGCTTACTAGAAACTGAGCCTTTTGTGTTGGAGTATCCTCTAAAATTCCAACAAGATACATTGAAGGTGACAAAAAGGAAGTAATCGTGGGTGTATAAATAAGTTTGCTAGGGACCGCTTTGTTTGACGTGTGTTCAGAAATGTTTGACAGACTCACCAGACGGAATTTCCTCAGTTACCTTTGCAGAGTTCACTCTGTGGATCGGCTTTCACGCCATCCAATAAACCGTGGCAACATTTAGACACAGACTCTGTGTCTAATGCGCCGCCCACAAACGGAGGGAAGGCTTTACAGACACGGAAGATTTGGAGTGCAGATTTCCTCTTGGCGCGGCTTCTCCTGCAGGCGCACTGCAGACCGACTCTTCTCTACGGGAACTTTCAGACGGCTCCGCTGCGAGCCATTTGGGCAGAATGTTCATGTTTTATAGAAAGCAAATGTCCAGAAAGAAAAATCCCTCTTCTTACACCGTCGGGCTCGAGCGAAGGTCGATTTATTGGAAGCGCCGCACTTTGCTGCGGGTGAGTTCCGACCAATAAAATGTACGAGTTATAACTCAGTAAGCTGAAATATCATCGAAAAAAAAAAGGTCAATTTGTTCCAGTAACTCGATTCTGAAAGTGATGCTTGTATAAAGTATGGAGTCATTATATACGTATTAATCATTTATTCCTCCTGGTTTTGATGGATGTAGCTTGCGGTGAGCACAAACGCAAAATTCAGTTTCTAAAGCAACGCTGAATATCCCATAAGACGGGAAAAAATTTTTTTTTTTTAATTTAACAGAAAAATGCAGCTGACTGACTGGGAATATTCCAATTAAAGTTTATATTGCGGCTGCACGGTGGTGCAACTGGTAGAGCTGTTGCCTTGCAGCAAGAAGATTCTGGATTCGATTCCCGACCCCGGTCTTTCTCCCTATGCATGCGTGGGTTCTCTCCGGGTACTCTGGCTTCCTCAGGTTAATCGTTAGCTAGAGATAGGCACCAGCACCTCCGGACCCACTAAGGGACAAGGGTGTCAGAAAATGAAAAAAAAAATCATTTTGATTTTCTTGGTCTTATTTGACATTCCTATTGAATTTTCCATTAGCTACAAACCAATTGTTATCACAGGTAACAGGATCTACTTCATATTTTTGAATAGAATTACTGTAGTACATGAATATTTGGGATAATTGTAGATACAACTCCGTCATTGTACTAAATGAAGTAAATTATTTTGTTGTTGGGTTATCATTAGAGAAAAGGCCTCATCCTTAAAATCGGTGCGAACGAACGCCGGCGGTTTCAGAGTAAAAGTCGCAACGTTATTTTCGGAAACTTCTCGCATCATCAGAGGAAGGTCATGTCTCTGTTTTTAGGTCTACAGTGAAAATAAAGCCCTGCGAGTCTCGGGCGCCTCTGTTCGGTTTCTCATAAAACCTCTGCTCAAAACTAACCGTGCGTCTCCTTTTCTTTTTTTTTTTCTTTTTTTGTTTTTGAAGCTGAGCTCCAGTTTAGCGTGTGGACAGAGACAGGAAGCTGGGTGGAGAGCTGCTTGCTGATGGGGTCTCGCTGTCTTGTTAGCGCCTCCAGAAGCCAGTGAGGCGTGGAGAACCTAAAGCTGCTTTACGGCGGCGTTAAACACACGGAGGGTCGTGTCTTCAGTACATTTCAACTTATCAGCTTCTCCTTCGTTTATCCTAGTTGGGTTCAGTCAGAGTCAAACTGTTTGACACTTTAAAAGGAAATTAGTCTGTTAACCTACTAAAACAATGGCAAGTCGCACTACAGCGTTGCGATTAATCACTGTGATTAACTTTGTCAGCCTGAAGTGTAAAAAATGCACGCTTTCAAAAAATGCTAAAGAAAACATTTCAGTTTTAAGGAAGTCGTTTTGTTTCAAACATAATCCAGAAACGTTGACCATGAACTGGTTGTGTAGGTTATACGCTAACTTTTTATCCAAACGGCCATCTTGGTGTTTTTGGCAACACTTTATTTGCCTTTAGTAACTTTATTAATTAATTATGACGCTGTCATAAACATGACATAACACACATCACGGAGATGAAAGAGACTTTATGATTGTTTACGACTGTTGTCATGACGTGTCATTTGGTAAACGATGACGACTTTTACTGGATTTTTAATGCGAGTTTTAAAGCACCTTTGAATTAAAAGTGTCATTATTTACCAAATAACACATGAAGGGTTGCTGTTTTCAAGAAAAAATTTTTTTTTTAAATTTTATTTGACCTAATCAGAGTGGACGGGGTAGAGAAAATGTGGTGAATGTTGCCCGGCAAAGGAACCGAGGACGGGATTTGGACTCGTCCACATTGACGTCTTTAGCCTCTCTCTACAGGTCGCCCCCTTTAACCGCTGTGGTTTTTTTAGAAGTGAAATTTCACCAATCTAATTCCACTCAGATTTTCACTCAGGTTTTCAGCTCCGCGCTGCTGACCGCAGTAGAAGACCGCGTGACGCACCGGAGAGCGCATCGGAGTACGTCAGCGACATTTATGAGTCTTTCAGAAATGAAATCCAAGCCACTTTTTGATTAAAATATAGTTCGCCCAAATCATAGCAGACCTAACGCTACGTCGTTAATGTTAAATGTGTCTTCTCTTGTTTGGTTTTGTTCTTTCCTGTACCGGATTTGGTAATCCAGCCTAGTTAAGCATCGACTCGGTTTCTTAATCAGTGAAAATCAAAACATCTCAGGTACAAAAAAAAAAAAGTAATGACTCACTCTGTCTGCGCTGCGATTCATTTGCTTGCAAAGCCCCTCATTCGTAATGAGATTTATCCAGACAGAAGCTTGCAGAGACAACATGTACTTTTTGTTAGCAAGTCAACAGACACCAGGAAGGTAACAGAGGCAGCTGCATTAGCATCTCAGCAAACTCTCTAATTAATCTGTTCTCTTGACATTTGCGTTTTCTTCTCTCTCTCCCTCCGCCGCCTTACGAGACTAAAACAACTCTTAGTCATTTGGGGAACATTTCGAAGGAGATTCCTCTCCAGATCAGAACATCTCTGGCTTGTTGTGTTTGTCCAGGCCTTTCTTTCTGCCTCTCTTCTGGTGTTTGGCTCTTTGCAACACATCTTTTGTTTGCTGTGGATTCCAACTCGGTGGGTCCCCTTACTCCGGTAAATTTCTCCCCTCCCCAGTGAATCATGGTTCACTCATCGCTTCTATCATCTCCTTTTTTCCTTCATAACTCTGACGTGCCGTACGTCTGGAATGCTTTTTGGTATGCAGGGTCGACGGCGCTCAAACGCTGCCCCGATATGAACTCGGAGGGGGTAGAGACTCGCTGCCAGGGAGGAATAAGAATCGCTCTCGCTGGACGACTTCAAAAGTTGTTTCATTTCCACTTTCCCTTTCGGTTAGTCGGCGTATCTGGGCGGTAATCTCCTCCTCGGTCGGCCTGCGGGAGCGTTTGCATCCGGCCGGTTTGCCAGTCTCGTCACGTTCTCACTCAAGGAGTCGGAAAGCTCCAGCGTCTTTTGCCGCTGACCCAGAAGCGAGCGGGGGGCCCCGCGCTGTTGCTTTTTCACTAAAGCTCGTGTTCCTCATGACGTAACGGCGCAAACACAAGACACCCCCAAAGCCCCAAACCCCCCTGCTCTTCGGGGCGCCGACCTCACCTCTCAGACCGATGAAAACGCCAGACCGGGTCGTACTTTTCGCATTCGTAACGGGTGATGACACACACCGCACGCTCGCCCGCCACACCAGCGTTCACCGCTAACCGTCCCCCCCGGGCCCCCTGTGGCTTTGACTCACACAGAGCTCATTCTGCTCTCGGTTTGTTGATTCGTCTCTGCTTAGAAAAACAGAGCAAGTGTGATCATCTCATCTCGTGTTTATCTGTGCGTGTGTGTGTGAGTGTGTGTGTTCTTCTTTCTCTCTCTGCCCTCACTCCGCTCTGTCTTTCTTGGCTTAATGAATGCACCTCTTTGTAAGCGGCTGGAAGAAAGGGACACTTGTTGCCCACTCTGAGGCCAGACGCAAGTTCGTAGCCGACTGAGAAGCCCGGGTGGAAATCAGAAGTATGAAATCATTTTCTTTCTTTCTTTCTTTTTTTACCTTTTTCAGAGAGTTACTGTGTGGTATTGCTGAAAAACTGAAACTCTTCTTAAGACGTTTTTGTATTATCAACCAAACAGCAGAGGCAGAACAATTCATACAGTTCATGAGACGATAATAAGGATCCCAAGGATTAACCAATCCTCTTGGGAAAACCAAGAACTCTTGATTTTTCACAAATGGCGTCAAGGTAGAACTGATGTGTCAGAATCTTGTATTGTTTAAGCTTCTTCTTAAAAAAAAAAACAAAAAAAAAACTATTTCTACGTTTTAGTTTCAGATTTTTTTTATTAGCTCAGTCTTGTGTCTGATTTAACTTTAGTTAGTGATTTTCTTTTATGTTCTTTTATCCAGTTATTCTGTTGCTCTAGTTTTTTATATTCCTCATATCTACACATTCTGAAGTCTAAGATGCATAGATTATTTCCAAATCTCCAACATTCACTCTCCCAGTACCTACAAACTGCTGCTTCTCTGACTTTTTGCTGGGTTTTCCTGTTAAATCCCTTTTGATCCTGGTTATTTCTCATGTTTTTTGTTCTCCTCTGGCTCCCTGTGCTCCCATGTTTTTTTTTATTTTCTTTTCCATTACATTTTCAAATCTACTTACCACCTCAGCCTCTCTGCCACTTCACTAACACATGATGTGATGTCAAGTTTTTGTATGATTTGATGGTACAGATTTGATTTGATTAGTCTGGTACGAATTAAGTGGGATTTTCAAAATGATTTCTATTTGCTTAAAAATCAGAGTAGTAAAGTAATAAGTTCTGCACATCAAAAAAAAAACTTGACAATGGAAAAAGTTTTTCAATTGTCTTAATTAGTAAAAACAAGTGTACATATTGTCTGAATTATTCAGAACAAAAAAAAAAGATGCAACATTGTCTTAAGTGCTGGAGCTCAGCTGTCGTCCAGTTTAACCGTCGACTAACACAGGTGGGTGTGGTGGTGGTCTTAGGCTGGGTGGCGCCCTGGGCGAACCACCGTACCAGAAAGTCAGGTTAGTCCTTGAGTTCAACTCCGTGATTCCTGAAGATGCCGGGTTCCTTTCTTCATATAATCATTTGCAGGCGACGTGTTGCGTGTTTTTTTGATGAACAATCTCACGAACAAACTTATTCTCGTGTGATTTTTAGTCATATTTCTTTTTTATTTAACGGAAATGCTACAATTAAGAAATTGTTTTGTTCTTTTTAACATTGGCGGAGTATAGTCAAAGTTTTGCGCACGTTTCTAACGGTAACGCACTCCATGAGCAGCTTGCAGAAGGAAACCCAAAACGTCTGACCCCGGAGTTGCACACAAACCGTCCAAGATGCATGAAAACTGGGTGCTGTGGTGGCGCGGGGGCAAAGCACAACCCACATATGGAGGCCTTAGTCCTCATGCCGGCGGTCGCAGGTTCGAATCCCAGCCTGGTGACATTTGCCGCATGTCTTCCCCCTCTCTCGTTTCCCCATTTCCTGTCCAGCTACTTTCAAATAAAGGCCACTAGAGCCAAAAAGTCCTAAAAAAAACAAAAAAACAAGATACATGAAAACCTCTGCCTGTGACTTTAAAACTCAGAGTCACAATCTCTCATTTTTACCTCCTGACTCGGGCCGGGCGGCGGTACCAGCCGGTGGTGAGTTACGGCCGCGGCGCTCGGCCCAGGCCTGTGATAAAGATAACGACCTGCTCGTAAGGTGGGCCAGGGGGACGGCGGTAAAACAGGACGTGCGACGCCTTGCAGCCAACGGCTGAATTCTCAGCTTGAGCAAAACTGAAATAAAACGTGGCCAGTAGTCGTGAAAGGGACATTTTTCACCACGCAGGACTTGTCTCCCGGAGGGTTGCATAACACCAAGTCACAGTGACAAGTTACTTTTTAAGTCCGGGGAGATTCGAGAGCCTGACCTTTTGGCGCTTTTCAGCCCGTAATGAGTGGCGTAACGGCGAACAGTGCGGCCGGCGGAAGTGTTTCTTTTTCCCCCCACTGCTAAATTACTTTTCGTGGTTTTAATTCACAGTGATCACACGCTTCTATTAAAGTACCTATAACTGCTATAAATTATTGTGTCAAGCTAAGGTTTGTGTTTGTGTCAAAACGCATCTTTGTGCCTTAGAAATAGTCATAACAGAAAATATTCCATTGTCTATTTAAGTCTCACATAGTGATTCGTTTGAGTCCAATTTGTGAGAAGCAAAACAGACGCATTCTTGATTTTCTCAAAAACATTGCCGAGTTGTGGGTTGCAGTTACAGAACGCGGGACGCTAAAAGAGGCGATCACCCAGGAAATCAGCACTGCTTCTAACAAAATGTTCCTTTTTTTTTTTTTTCCTGCATTATTGCAGTAAGGAAAGTAATGTTCTCTTTCAAAAAAAAAAAAAAAAAAAGACAAACAAACACATCTCTGCCTCAGTGCTGGACCTCATCCACGCTATCTGGTCCAAACAGTGAAACGGATGGAAACAAATTGGAAGTGGCAGCTCTGCAGCTTTGATCTCTGAGCTGAGATGTAAAAAAAAAATTGAGAAGTAAAATTCACGTCGGTTTGTTCAAATAATCCCTCCTGACATCATTAATGAAAGCTTTTGTTTCCATCTATTTGCGACCCATATCCGACTTTTTCCAACTCCAATCTCTTTACCCCAGATTTAACATTTTTTCATTCTGTTCTTGTTTTGCAAACGTTGCACCTCGCTCATCAACCACGTTTATTTTTATTACTCGAAGTGCTTCATATTGTAGTTACGCATTTGCTCATTTTGCCTTGTTGTGGGTTTTTTATATATTGCTTCATTTTTCTTCATTTAAAGTCGCAGTACATCTTTTTCGGACCAACATGGGAAAATCTGCCAGACATTTTAAACCAACAACCCATCAGTTTGTACTTACCGATGTGCAGACAACTGAAGAGTACTTATGAGCCAAAGTTATTTGTTTACAATAAATTAAACAGGAAATATTTTAAAAGAAATGGTCAGAATCTTTCATATTTTCTTTGTTGAAAGAAAGGCAACCACTTTATGAATTTATTTTTAACTCAACTGACGGAAACTGAAAAAGATTCTATTCTCAGCAGCAGCAAAATTAAAACACAATTTATGTCATTCTTGAAAACGTTTGACTAGTTTTGCCATAATTGAATAAAATAATAAAAGAAAATGTTCATCTGTGTAGCCCTACATATCAGTGTTCTGTAATTTGTATGAGTGAAAGATATTTATTTATTTTCTGGGGGGGAGTGGATAGGACACCAAAACTGCCTCCAGCCCAGGGCCCTTTATTCTTCAAACACAGCCCTGGTCACAAAATGGATTTTTAATTTTGCAAACACAAATTGATGCATTAGAGTAAACTAGTTAATGGTGAGGGCGAATTGATGAAGTGTGAACTTTAATTCAGTTTTTTCGGTGTGTTTTTTGTAGTTTTTGTTTTTCTAAAGAGTACACTTTTACATCGACATGTTTGTAGTAACTTCTGCTACTCTGAAATGTAAAAGCTAATTAATCTTGAGTAATTTAGGAGTTAGCGGTTGCTAACGTGACAAGATACAAAACTATATACATATATATGTATTTCTTTCTTTCTTTTCTTTTTTTTTGCTAATTACTTTAAGTAGGACATTTAAAAAAGAAGTCTGTGACAGCCCGAGATTCTCACAACCTCCGAGGAGAAAGAGAGGAATTAATTTCTGAAATGAGGCGGCAGAAACGATCTCAGCTGTGCAGCTCCCCTTGTGTGAGCCGTGCCAGTCAGCCGCTGTGCTGCAGTGTCTCTTCTTCTCTGCCTACGCAGAGGTGGGCAAGAGCGGCTGTTGGTTTGTAAAGTAACGGCAGCCGTATCTGTGCACGTATCCGGATCCGAGTTACTCAGAAACTTTTAACACGATAGCTCAGGTTTAAATTTTCACGCTTTAGTTTCTCACGTTAGAAGTGATGCAGAGTAGCACCGACTACTTTTCACTACTTAAAGAGAGCGGCGGCAGGTTTTTGCTACCTGGCACCGGAGCTAAAACTGATATTTTATTATTTTTGTTTTATTATTCTTTTATAGGTAACAGTCTATGGGCTAGCTGGGTTTAGCTCTGTCTTTTTCTCTTGCAGCTTTTCCATGTCAAGCTGTCATTTGACTTCCATTCACGAATAAAAACCTCCAAATATGACTTTTATACATTAAAATAGAATATTTGTGAAAATATTTTAAGCCACTTATGTTATTTTTTTTTTTTTTGCTTTATGTAATTGTGGTGTAGAACAACTTTTCTGAGGGTCAGAGGAACTATAAAGCAATCGAGAGAAAATTAGAAGAAAATTTAAATTTTTTAATAATAGATTTTAATACAACTTGTGTTTTCAGTTTTATAAAATACACTGTACATTAAAGACTGCAGTGGGATTGATGATTGCAAAAAAACAGGCCAAAATATTTGTAATTATATTTCATAAACTAAAATGAAAGTTCTTCAATGACGTTGCACCGAAGTTTCTAACTTAGATTCTCATCAGTTATTCTAGCAGAGCTGCTCCTCCTCACTGCTCCGTTTCCCGTCCAGGATGCGGTTCAGACATAGTTCTGTTGAGCTTCTTTTTTTTTTTTTCCCCGTGCTTGTTTTTCCTCTTCTCTCTGCTTCTTTTTGACACCTCCTTCCTCCCACGTTGAAGCAGCTTCCCGTGGCTCGGGCCCACCTCATTTGAAAAGCTTTTTCTTTTTGTTTTTGAGAGCCGCTCTGCGTTTGAGGTGCTCACCGACCTTTAACCCAGATTAGCGTTGACTCGCTTAAGGCTCAAGCCCTCAACGGAGCGGTGGCGGAATGATACGACGTTGCGAGCTGCGATAACAAAAGTTTACATCCAGTAAGTGCTTCTAAAATCCCCTTTAGAGTGTTTTAAAAAACAACAACATTCACACAAATAATCCCTCAATGGGATTAAAAGCCTGCTTTGCTACTTCACAGACGACAGTGAGAATAATGAGGTAAATGCTCTTGATTAATTTTAGAATTGATAAATCTCTTATGGAAAAGGAAGCTCATGGTTTTTCCCTTGTGATGCTTCAGCTTCTGTGCTCCGCTATTCTGCAGCCAACTTCCAGGAAACCGCAAAACTGTCAACGCTGACATGCTTTGATCGAGGCTGAAAACTCACCCGTTTAGAGTCGCCTTTGTTGAGTGGAAGATGGAACATCGAACGAAGTATTTGACGCGTGCTGGTGATTTTGACGGCGGCGTTTGACAAAACGTGACGCTTGTCACTCGTTTTACAGATGGTCACTTTATGATGTAAAGCACTTTGAGCTGCCTCGCTTCTGAAGTGCGTCGAACAAATAAACTCGACTCGGCCCATGTGGGATTTTTCAAGTGAACGTTGTGTGTCGGGGGCTGCATAGTGGCGCAGTTGGTAGAGCAAGAAGGTTCTGGGTTCGATTCCCAGCCCCGGTCTTTCTGCATGGAGTTAGCATGTTCTCCCTGTGCATGGTGGGTTCTCTCCGGGTACTCCAGCTTCCTCCCACAGTCCAAAAACATGACTGTCAGGTTAATTGGTCTCTAAATTCTCCCTAGGTGTGAGTGTGTGTGTGAATGGTTGTTTTGTTTGTCTCCGTGTTGCCGTGCAACAAACTGACGACCTGTCCAGGGTGACCCCGCCTCTCGCCCGAAACGATAGCTGGAGATAGGCACCAGCACCTCCTGACCCACTAAGGGACCAGGGAGTTAGATGATGGATGGATGGACGTTGTGTGTGGAAAGTCAAATCCAGAGGCCGATCTGCAGACCTGGGACTTTCCGACTGCGACACAATCAGGCTTTAAACGATGCTTCTGTCGTGACTTACGGAGTAAATTAAAGTTCAAGGACAAGTGGCGGCAATCAGCCGCAGCAACAATTGTGGCCAGCCCTTAAACAAGAATAAAAGGAAGCGCGCTTCTTGTTTGCTTTTGTGTAGCTTTTGAAACAGAGTCTGCTTCGCTCTCATTACCCTGCAGATGAACGTTTAAATCAGCAGCTCAAATTAGCTTTAAAGGTCACCATGAAAAAAAAAAAAAAAAAAAAACTCATTGATTGTTCTTCAAACTGGCTTCGCTCTTGAAGAACAGCATACGTCACCTTCCTTGGTGCAGCCATTACGGTAAATGAGCAAACTAATTCCTTCTTTTTTTCTTTTTTTTTTTTTTTTTTTTGATTCTACAGAAAATCCCTTCCGTCCTCATTTAGGAATTACCCACAACCCCGCCGGGTTTGATTGGCAGAAAGCGCCGACGCCGAGTGTTTAAATGATTTGGATTTGCTGAGTGGAGGCTTTTCCAGAGAGCGTGTCAATTAAATTGGCTGAAACCGGACCGGACTGGAGTGATTTACGCAGCTGTTGATTGGAATGATTTGAGCGGCGAGTCCAGTTTTTAATGTGCCGCCTTGAATTAAACTCAACTGCACTCTGACTTTGTAATTATCAATCCTGCCGCGCGATCCAGAGCCAATTTCGAAAAGCAGCCTTTCATCAAAAGACAAAAAAATAGTAAAACAAAAATGATACAGGTGGCATAATAACTTACTGGCGTGGCGATAAAGCCCATCAGATCAGGAGCTTCGGAGATGCAGATCGGCTCGTTCCGAGCAGATTAACGGCTGCGTAAAGAAACGAGAAGTCCTACCTCAGCGCAGGGAGCCGGAGTTAAAAAAGGAAAAAAAAAAAAGTCCGTTTCCTGGTGAGAACCAGAGAAAACCCAGCGGCGCATTAAAACTCGGGCGGAGAAACGCTACAGCACGTAATAAACACCGGGTCATTCTCGCCGTGACCGACTGGCAGCCAAGACAAACGACCTCAGAGCTCAGGAAGAAAAATAATAAATAAACTGTAAAAGTGAAGGAGGAAAATGCGGAAAATCCCAGAGTCACCGTTTGTCATTTTAATTGAATTTATTTCTTGCAGCTTTGGTCAGCGTCCTTCATCTGTGAAATGTTCTCGGTTCTCTTGCTCAGCATGTGGGCTGTACGGTTTAATTGTGCGATCACAGGTTGGGGCAGTAAAGCTTCATTTGTTGAACTATCTTGCCTCCACTTAGACACAAAGTAAAGCCTAATTGGAAAACGTGGTTATCACATCCTTTCCAGCAAACCACATCTGAATTGTTGCCAAAATAAAATCCAAACGGAAGGTTTCCTCCAATGTGATATAAGCCTGGCGGGCCGCCAGGCTGAGCGTCATTATTTATGTGTTCCAGGGTTTCTAAATACACCAGTAACAGTGAGAGAAAAGACGGTCAGTATGTGAATCACAGGGAGACTAAGGTCTCCACTTCCTGTCTGTGCCGCCTACGCGCCAACAACCTCAGCAGGAATAATGCGAGAAGTCCTACCACCAAATGCGCTGTTTCCATCTTACTGGTGGTTCACAACCACTGAGGCGTTTAATCGGCGAACAAAATAGAACAAGGCCAGAGCAAAACTACGGTGGTTTTCTTAATCTTTGAAAAGATACGGCCCTTTAATCTCACTGGCGTTTCAAAAATATTACACAGTAGGAAGTTCATACTTTTTTTTTTTTTAAATAAGTCCTAACTGGCAGCATTTCCTGTCATCCCTGCCTGAGCACAATGATGAATATATTTTGAAGGGCAGAGACTTTATAATCCATTAGGTTTGTTTATCTATTTGGGATATTCAAAATGACCTAGAATCAATCAGGTTTACTTGTGTAGCACATTTCAGCAATACAAAGTGCTTTACATTGTGGAAACATAAAAAAAACCATAATAAGTTTAAAAACAGTTGTGAAAACCAACAACGGGATGTGACGCTTTGTTCCAGTTCCAGAGTTAAAAATGTTCTTTAGTAATCAGTTCATTGACCTTTGAGAGGACATAGGTGAATCGTTCTGCCATTTTTATGCTACCAGTTAACAATGGTCTCAAAACAATGTTATCGATTACTGCAATAATTTCTGGGGCAATCGTGACAGGCCTACTGTACGCCAAGGTCCATTTGAGGTTTTTGCGCTAACACGTGTTCTCTCTGCATGTTGCCCCTCAACAATGTGGCCAATAGTGGGCCGACGGGTCCGAAAGAAAAGCTCTGAGCTTCACTATTATTTATGGACTATTTATAGAGAGGAAAACCGCATGAAAGCTGAAGGAGACCCTCCATTATTTATCAACACTCTGTATGTCAGCTGAATACACCACTTACTCAATAGCTCTCTTGGCTCCATCTGTCAATAAACACGCACGCGTGCTGATGCTGTGTCTTACCGGATGCTGCCCATCGCTCTCGGACCCTCTCATAACAATCGCCATGGGGACCGAGGTGCTGTTGTCTGCGTGTTCTCAGTCACTCCTCCATAGTGATTATTTTCTTTTTAATATTTCGTCCTGCATATCTGTGCATTTCTACGGCTCGCCTGAATTATTCACATCAGTTTGTTGTTTTTTTTTTTTTAAGGTTTGCTTCCTCTTATGTCCCCCAGAAACCCATCAGGATGAGGAAGGTGGTCTCCTACGGTGGGAGATCTGCGTTTTCTCTGAGAGGTTGTGGAATCACTCCACTCAAAAATGTTTGGGGGTGAATTATTGAAAGCCTTCACAAAGCGAACAAGCAGCCTGGTGATCTGGTCAGGATCTTGAGGCTTACTGGCTTAAAACTCTTAGTGGATCTCCTGCTATTGATTGAGTTGATATATAGTTGATTGATCTTATCGATCGTCTACTGATTAATTGAAAAGCAGCCATTTCCTTATGAACTTGAATTTTCTCGTGTCAAGAGCTTCGACTGTCTTTCCATAATGTGAAGAGCTAAAGTTTTGACAACACTGAATTAAAAAAAAAAAACATTATTAAATTTTAACATTTTGTGTCATCTGACTTAATAAACAGAAAATTGTTGGTTTTCTCGTATTATTAAAATCGGATTTGTTCATAAAACAAGTATAACAAGGCAAGATGAAAAGATATGTGAAACACTTTATTCCCCGTGGCACAATATTTTACTCCTATCATCTTTACAGTTTTTCTGCATTATACTAACCACCGCTTTTCTGTCATCCTGGGGTTTTTTTTACCTTCATAGGAAATCAGTCATTTTTGCATGGATCGTTGTAGATGGACAAAAAAATGACGAGTATATTTCTGCTAAAAATCTTGGAAATATTCCAAAATAAAAAAAAAAAAAAAGGACATTTCTGAGTTTGAAAAGTTGACTTCAATTTTGAGATGAATCTCAAAAATTTTCTGGAAAAAACTAAAAATAAATTGGAAAATTTGTGAGATTCTAAATTTTCTACGATTATCCTTTTGCAGGAAATGTAGTTGGGTTTTTTTTATCCGCAATGGCTCTAATACGCCTTCGTAAAACCCGTCATGGAGCTTAGCTGCATGATATTGAGGAAAAACTTAAGGAGCCTGCGTTTTGCACTGTTTTTTCTTCCCCGTACTTGCATGGCCCCACCATCTTTATTCCTGTGTCAACTGGCTGCAATTCAAGGTGACCCTGTGTTGGATGGCGCCAAACTTCAGCACTAAAAGAAGAGCTAAAGTGGAACTTATTAGCTACTCAATTGGAACAAATTTTAATCAAACAACATATTAAGTCTTTTTCTTGTTCCTCCACCATGCAGCTTTGAGCTGCAAAGCAGTCGGCCCCACAGCCATTTGTCACAGCCTTCTCTCTCTTCCTCTTTCCTTTGACTCCCAATATCAGTCCTCGTGAACTCTGGCCTCCTGCTGACGGTGCTGAGCTAGCGCGCGGACTCTAAGCTACTGCTCAGCTGCTCTCTGCATCGTTGTCATTTATCTAAATCCTAGAAATCAATTACGTCGCTCCAAGGTGCCTGGGTGAGGTTTTTTAATTTTCTCCCAGGCTCCTCGGGGCCTGGCACCAGCAACTCTCCTGGCACCGAGTCTTACAGATTAGACACCGGTAGACAGTTCTCAGGCTTGTGTTAAAGATTAACTACTGCGCAGGTTTGAGCCCTGGTGGAACAGCCTCTGGTAAATATGCTAAATATGTCTCTACGTTTTTATTGTTTTGCTTTCTTATTTCACCCCGCTTGAAGTTTTTCACAATTTCTGATGTTACATCCCAAAAGATCTATGGACAATATTGAGATCCGAAGTGGAAAACCTGCACAAAGCGCTGCATAATTGTGAACTCTGCTGCATCTGATGCCCCTAAATGAAAAGGCCCATAGTATTCCCAAAAAAATAAGAAATAGATGAAATATAAACGCATGTTCCCTCAGTTGGGACAGCAACTAGCAGTTGTCTTGCATCTTCCTGGTGACTAGAAGTTCAGACATGGCATGAAAATGAGAAAGTAAAGGGATTTAAGGACACTGAATCTGGAAATATTGGCAGTCCTTCGATAATGACCTACGACCTTTAAAAAAAATAAATGCAGACTCAGATGTTTTAGTAATGTTAGCCATGCAAGCTACATAGATTCTACAAATCCTCAGAGTAAGATGCCAGAGGCGGTTAAAATGTGAACTTTGTGCTTATTTTCTTTGTTTTAAAATGAGTTATCTTCAGTATATTAATTACATATATTTATTTAACCCACTAAAAATTTGAAGGCAATTAAACACTTTTTGTTTTATGCTAAGCCGGAACCTTTGTATTGTGTTTCTGGTACGCCTGTAAATCTGACGCACGAGTGACATCCGCTAACGACAGCAATTGGCAATTTAAGTTAAGCTGCTTCTTTTTGGCGAGGTAGGTGTTAATTTTTGTTTTAAAAAAAACACGACCTGTTTGAAAGCTGGAAAAGACTTTTACGCTAGCAGGAGCTAGCCTATCAGCGAAGCTATTCAAGCCTTAATTAGCATCTCCTAGCTAAACACGTCGCTCCTAGATAGACAGAAGTCCACAGTACACTTTTTTTACAGAAGTCTTTCTTTTAAAAATGTTTCTTTAATGATCAAGAGTTAATGAAAAAGCCGAAAACTTAATGGGCTTCACTTTTCACCAATCTGATCAAAAGAACAAAATGAAAACAATAAATATCTACTCTTCAGCTCAGATGTGGATTAATTCGATAGTTTTGCACTAGTAAAAGCTTTTTGATTTGAAAGTGTTGCTAATTTTGTCAATCAACTAAAATACAATTGATCATGAGTAATTACAAACCCGGCAATTGATTGGATTAAGTATTTTAATCAAGTCCCAACACTAACATAGACTGATGAGGACGCCACAGGCCATTCTGAACAGCGCCTCTCTGCTAGCAACTCTCCTAGGTTTTTGAACAGATTTGTTGACCCACAACAACTGTGACGTTTCGGTGAAAGAAGATTCCTTTTAAAACATTTCTTTGACCATTTTTACTCAGGAACACATCAGTTTTCAATTATCCCAGAAGATAAATGGAAGAAGAACAAACAAGTCCAAAAAGCTCTTTCAAGGCCGATTTAGTCTGGGGTCACTTTGTCTGCCAGTGTGGGAAGCAGCAGGCCGACCATGTAATGGTCAAACTTCCAATTTAGACAAACTGCTTTTTTTTTTTCTCCCAACATGCTCCCACTTGTCACAAATCACCACCAACTTAGCAGTGAGGCAAGCTGTGACATGTGCTGCGAAAAGGAGAATTAAGATGATGCCATTTTTTTTTTTTTACATTACTAAAGTAAAGACACGGCAGAGGTGTGGGAAAGGTGTCCGGATCCACACGCTGTTGCTAAAGAATGGATATCCGACTGTGAAAGTGTGAGAGCTCAGTTTGCAGATTAAATACTGGGAGGCCCAGCATGTGTAAAAGGGGGGGAAAAAAAACAAAAGAGAAATGAAATTTCACACCCTGTGCGTCTCCTTTTCTCCTCCTTTCCTTCTTTCTCTAAAAATAGCTCCTTTTGATTTTTTTTTTGCCTTTCCTCGCTCCTCCTCTGTTGCCTGCCAGTTTGGTTGCATTTTTATCAGGCATATTTATTTTTTTCTGACAGGCAATTTTAAAGATTGCATCTACGTTTTCACAGCGACTCGTGGCGTCTCCGAGGGCCCCGCCTGGCCCTACCCTGCTCTGCTGGGGTCGTTTTCACAACCTGTGAAACAATTTCTGGGACCAGCGGCCCTAAAAAGCTTTGCCAGGCGAGCCGGTATCTGAACATGGTCATTTAGATGGCTGAGGGCTAATCTGCGCCACATGACAGTGAGCCTTTGAGCTTTCCCTCTCTATCTCTCTCTCTCAGTGACTCTCAGGGTTCCTGTACTCCTAACACACAGCTGACACCTTGCAGTCTATTGACATGGCCGGACTGGGCTCAGATATCTGAGAGGTGATAAGCCCAACCGGGTCTGTACTCAGCGGCCTCCGAGTTGTTTTGTTATCTCTGTGGGAAGATAGCCGTGGAATCCGCTAGCAAGTTAGTGGAGGGAAAACATAGGAAAGCTTTGCTGCTTTGTATTAAATATCCAGATGTGTTTAGTGTTGTGATTTTTGTCTCACTGATTTTATTTTTTTATATTACCTTGAAGGGATAGCTGATATTTTTCTTCAACCACGCAATTTTTTTTTTGCGTCAAAAAATTAACGCAAAAGAGTTTTTGCGTTAGTTTGAAGTATTTTCGCAAAACGGCAACGGAAACTCATTTTTCCAGTGACAGTAGTCACGTGTTCAACAACCGGATGTTACTACTGGCGGAAACCACAAAGAGGATGACGACAGCATGATGATGTCTTCTAATGACTTGCCACGTCAACAAACTCATTTACGTGTGAGTTTTAATTGCATTTCTTATCTAATGGGAACGCAGCAATCGTGACATTTTCTGGTGTCGACATTAGCGGAATATCAACAAAGTTTCACGCGCTGGAGACGCGGCTAGCGTCTGAACGTTAGTGCAGTCCGAAACATAATAAGATCATCTTTCACCGGAGAGTTTGTCGAAACGAAGAAGGTTCCATAGCAGATGTCTACCAATCTTATTAAGAAGCTAGATCTAAAATTACGCAGCAGTTTGTAATTGACAAATCTTTTTTTTTGTTTATGTTAGTCATAATTGTTCATCAACCCTTAAAATTATAATGTTGCGCTGAGCGACTCCAATGTTAGCTGTTGTAGAAAAGAAACTCAACCTTTTCCTCCCAAGTTTGGACTTGACATTTGCTACCAGTATAAAAATAAGTTGCAGGTTATCTTCTAGTCGGATATTTATAGAACAGGGAGATAAGGAGGGAGCACAACCAAAATGAACTCAACTCTTCAGTAGCGACTAATCTCTGCTCTCTCCTGTAGCTAATCCACAGAGGTACCGATAACTCCACCAAAGCCCATGTCAAAAAACAAAACAAAAAACACAAACTGTCTCTTTAAGAAGATCTGCTGTGTTGAGCTGTTCCAGTTCGGTGCCCCAACAAAGGAGCAGGGCAATATAACGAAACGAGTAAAAACCCCTGACCCTCATAGGAAGAAGAAAGGAGAATTGTATGTGCCTGATGAAGCAGATGCAGAAGGGAGGTCAGGTTTCAATCTCGTGCATAATATAAACTTCAATAGACTTAGTTTACATGAAATGCAAGGCATCTCGTTTTGTATGCGCTTCATACACATCGTGGACAAATACAGACTGATCCACTCCACCTCCGGCCCCCTGCTCTCGGCTTGGTTTGAGAGGGGAGGTAATGGTGGAGGTGCCAGGCGGGGAACAGTGGCAGCCAGGAGATCAGAGGAATTGTAAACAGAGCGAAACAGAGAGAAGATCGCAGAGTGCAAATCTTTCAGCCAGGTCAGGTCGGCTTTTTGTGCGTTGTGAAGCAGCCGATGTTTATTCCGACCCAATCAGGGGTGAATTTTAAGCTGCTTTTAAGAGAGCAGTGTTTGTTTCTCAGGCACATGGAGGCGTTTTGTAGAACAGTCAACTAACTATGTTAACTTACTAAAGTTATAAAAATGCTACACATATCAAATATGACTGGAAATAAATTTGATTTCATAATTTTGCGCCTGTCTCTTTAAAAAATTCCTGATTTTTCTGAAACTGTCTTCAGGAAGTCATCACAACCTGGCTCCTCTATTAACCCTTTATAACAGTTTTTACCCACGTTGCTCTGAGAAGTAGGTTGTATAATGCTAATTGTTGCTAGGTAGTCTGCAGGAGCCAAGTGGGGGAGGGCTGGTTTGCAAGGCAGGAACTCAGAAGCTTGGAAGCTGCAGGTGTAGGCAGAGCTTCACCTCAAAGGCAGAGCTAGGTCCAACCAGGCGGAGCTAGGTCCAACCAGGCTGAGCTAGGTCCAACCAGGCGGACCTAGGTCCAACCAGGCGGACCTGGCCAACCAGGCGGAGGTCCAACCAGGCGGTTTGGAGAGCTGAATGGTTACCATGGATATTTAGGATTGCTCAAACATGCATGAAAGAATCAAGACAAAATTCCAGGTGTGTTTTGATGAGAGAATAATATAACACAATGAACTTGCTCTCGGTGAAGGCAGGTGCTTTTTTCCTCTGCTCCCTTCCTGCCCTGCTTGCTCTGTTTTTTTGTCCTGTCTTTTTCTATATTTTTGGAGCCTTTTTCTGCACATCCTCCAAATCTACAAATTATGGATCTGGTCAACCGGTTTCTCAATGCAATTGATCAAATTTTCTTGACGTGAAGACTGGGCACAGAAGAGGCCTCTTGTCCTGCGGGGACACACCCGACGGGATTCACCCTGGATTTATTAATGATAATAGAATTTCTGCTGTTTGGAGCTTGTGGATACCTGCCTTATCGACAAATTTGTGATGGACACAAGTTGGATGAGAGTCTTGCTGAGACTCGCAGCCCAGCTTGAGAACTCCAAAACTCACCAACAGGATGGAATCGATCTTGGAGAAGTTGCTAGTTTCGGTTCAGTGGAACGACGATAATCTACCCGACCAAAGACATTCTGTATCTGAACTGGCTTTTCCAGTGTTGTCTTGGAAGGGCTGCATATTTCCAATCTCCTTGACGATATGTAAACATAACGCTCCTTCCCACCTCAGCCCCTCCTGCTATCCATGCAGCTGTGGAGCTGAACACTCCCAAGGACATTCCTTGATAACAGCATCTTATCAGACTTCTGCCGGGAGGCTGAGCAACGTGGTTTCATGGCCTTGTGATGTCACCGCCTTCACTCCTGTCTTTGTTTTGCCCTTTGTTTGGTCTAAATGTTGCCTTGTGCCCTAATATGTCCTTTCATTTTACTTTGCTAGAAACTGTGGAGTACTCACTTTTAACCCAGAAAAGGAATTAGAACAAACTTGGAATCCAGAGACTCTAGTTTATTAGACACTCTCTAGCTTATACTTTAGAAACTGTAGAGTACTCACTATTTAGATTATACTTCTTAGATTAAGTTTTATATTATTATACAGAGAGACTCCTATTATTGCAACCCAGAAAAGGAATTAGAACGAACTTAAAATCCAGGAAAAATTCTTGCAGAACAGAAACACTTAGTTTTTATTATTACTTAGAAACTGTGGAGTGCTCATTACTTTTACAAATTTAAAGCACACTTAGAAAGTCCTGAGAATACTTATACTTATCTAGCAACTCAGAACAGGGATTAGAACTTAGAATCCAGAAAACTACCTTAGCAGCTACTTTTTAGACTCCTATTCTTCAAACCCAGAAAAGGATATAGACCAGAGGATACTTACTTATACTTATCTACCAACCCTGAGCAGGAGTAACTAGTTTATTTACTTTGGATCAACATTATTAGCTTTTCTCTTCTTTTGCTGTTTCCTTTGGTTTGTTATTTTGTTTGCATTTCCTTTTCATTCCTGTAAAGCACTTTGTATTGCCTTGTTGCTGAAAATGTGCTATATAAATAAGATGACCTTTACCTTTAAAACTCTAAAAAGGCAATTTTACATAATAGTGCCCCTTTGAAGAGACGGTAATTATTCTGTATGTAAACTTATGATCCTGAAGACATTAATGAATCAGTGATTGACATATTCTTTTTTTATCGTTCTTGACCTAAAACTAGAGAGAAGGTAGTAAGAAAAAATGTTTCATGTCTTTTTATCCATGGTTTGTAAACTTCTGGTTTGAGATTTGCTGTTTCTGCTTCGTGTTGCCTTGCTCGAGCCTTGATTGCACTTGTGCAACTCAAGCCTATAATTATCCAAATCTCAGTCAAAAGAAAACTGAATTTAACTCCCACCATATTCTCAAACTAATTAAAGTTCATTACTTTGTTTTCTTCTTTCTGGAACTCGTCCCAGCATTATGCTTTTCCGCAGAACAGCAGAAAATAGCAAATCCATCCAGGGAGGGTTCGGTGTTTCAACCATGTATATATCTATCAGCTTGAAAAAAGTACTTTACTTGCAAAAACTATTCATAGTTCAATTTTTGTTGTTGTTTCATGTATTTTATTGAAATGTGATGTGGCAGAACAACACAAAGTAACATTTTTATATGTAAAATGGTTATGAATATTCTCTTAATTGGTCACAAATAATCCCAATGACACTTGGTTCGCTCCTCTTCATAGCGGGCAGCAATCATACGCGGGATGCCTCAGGGTTCAGTTCTGGACCCCCTCCTATTTAATATCCAAAGGTACATGCTCCCTCTAGCTCAAGTTATGATACGTAATAAGCTACCACACCACAGCTATGCAGATGATATGCAACTCTACATTACAGGTGACAAAGAACCCATCAAAGCAGTGAATAAATGCTTAGAACAGAGAAATGTGTGGATGTAGCGTAACTTTCTCCAGCTGAATAGAAACAAAACTGAAGTTATTATCTTTGGGCGTAAAGAGCAATGATCAAGAATCGACACGCAGCTTCAGTTATTCCACACCACAGCTATGCAGAGAAAAACCAGTGATTAGGCCTGAAACCTGAGTGTAGTGACGTCTGACCTGAACCTCCAGAGACGCATAAAGACAGTTAGATAGAGCACATCAGACCAGTTCTAAGGTCCTTCCAATGTCTCCCTGCAGCTCACAGAATGGACTCTAAAACACTCCTAGCTTCACTGGACGGCTTAGCACCAAAAAATAAAATTACATTAATTAAATATCTGCTGTTGTTGTATCAACCTTCCAGAGCCTCTCAGGTCTTCTGGTTCTGATTCTGGTCTGTATCCCCAGAATCAGAACCAGACAGTATTGAGCTCTTGTGCACCAAAATTCTGGAACAAACTTGCAGAAAATTGCCAAAAACCCAGGGTTCCTTTAAATCAAAGCCAAACCCCACCTTTAGGAGTTGCCTTTGACTCATAGTCACTGGAACATTGATCAGTATGTTTGATTTTCTTGACCATTTTGATGATGATATTTGACAAAATGTGATGTTTGGTTACTGCATTAAGTGAAAAACACTTTGAAGTGCCCCGCTGTTTTACAAATAACCTTGATATAAATGAAATTTTGTTGCTGTAAAGTGGCAAATACTTTACTCTTAGTGCGGTTATGAGGAAACCCTTGTAATCGCTGGGCTATTGTCCGTCCCTCTCTGTGTACAGTACCCTGTCCCGCACTCGTTTGGTGACCTTGCAAGTCTTTCAGTCATCAGTCTGCTTTTTTGTGCTTCTCTTTTATCTCCATCCAAGGCCAGCCTCTCGGTTGTAGGTGTACAGATAAAAGAGAAAAGACAGGAGGAGGATTTGTGGGGACTAAACTTGTGTGGGGTCAGTCCTCTCCGCCTCCTTTGAACGTGAATTTATTGCTAGAATAAAAGCTTTACGACCTCAAACCGCTTCTCGCACATCAGCATGAATGACGCTTCTCTAACTTATTAGGTGACATTTTTTTTTAGAGTTACATCGCAAAACTTGTGAGAGGACGCGCACTCGCCGCTGTGTTCACGGTGACCTCCCCTTGTTCCACAGGGTCCCGGTGGAGCTGACGAGGTGCCGCGTCCCGACCCGATCCCGTCCCAGCAGCCCAGGGCCCAGCACAGCTTCGTCCAGGAGCACTTCCAGGCTCAGTACAAGTGAGTTTTGTCCTCCACTCCAAGCACTCCGCCATCGCATCTGCTTCGAATAAACCCTGCGACATAGCAACAAAGGAGCAGCGGGGCTCTTACTGCTACCCAGTGATTTTTTTTTCCTCCATGATGAGCGTGGGGGTGTGAAGCACTTGTTGATGGATTATTTTTGTTTTTTTTTAATTGTCCAAGAGTGGCTCGGCTGCTTTGTACATCATGTGTTTTGATTTTCTCCTAGAAGATTTGTGTGCTCTGTATTTAACCAGCTCAGAGAGGGGTGTCTTTTATTACGCCTGAACCAAAATGCCAGGGAAACCCCAACCTCCCCCCAACATACTAACCTATTATTTGTATTGAGTTATGTTTACCATACAATATTTGGTGCTGTTGTGTTTTTCAGAGAGTCTAAATGTCAACTCAAAGGTCATATCTTATAAAGCTACTGTACACAAGTCAAGGTTCACATTGTTTCGACTTTTAAAGGGATAGCCTGGATTTTTTTCTTAAAGAGGTTTGTGAAGAACCTATGTGTCGTAAGGATTTATCCTGCTGATGTTAGTTTGTTGTTGCTCTGACAAACATGACATCTCTTTAGCTTCAAAACAACAGATCTCAGGAGCAACATGTAACCCGGGTGTAAATTTTAACGTCCATTCCCTCATTCTCAGTTTTTCCTCTCCCTATCCTCTTCATCTCTCAAATCTCGCAATAGTTCTGATGCAATATCAGTGATTCTCAAATGGCCACATTTTTATATGGCTATATGGCTGATTTATATTGCAGCATATTATTTTTATAAATAATGCTGCAAACAGATGACATTATACATTTCCAAACTATTAGTTTGGTCCATATTCAACTCTGTGTGAAAAAATGTGCTGCCATACTCAAAAAGTAGCGACCATGCTAAGGTAGATCTGACACGTTGGCATTGATCCTATATTGTTTGATAGTCATTTTCACTATCAAACACGCAATTTGAGGTACTTCAAAAAATCGCTGATCATTGGTGTCGACTTTAAGCCACACAGGAATAGATGGAAGGAAAATCCAGCTGATTTCTGTTTAACCAAATATGGTCACGGATTGTTGGATTTTTAGACCTGCACTTTCTCTTATAGCTCATTAAGTAAAGTTCCAACCAGCAGTATGATGCAAATTTTTTTTTTGTGTGGTTTTCAAACCAATTCAGAGCTCGCAATCAGAAACTGATCCATGAAATCATTGGACTCTGCGTCAGTTTAACCTTTTGCCAATTGTTATGCCATTTGCATTTTCCTTTTCTCCCCATTTCATTTAATCTATTAAAACTGTAAATCGACATGCTGAGCCCATGTGGTCAACCCAGTCCACATCAGCTTAATTTTCTTTTTGGTTAACTGTATTTTGAGTTATAGAAATCCTATCAATATGTTCATTTGATCCTATATTGTTTTATGAAGACTTTCTTTCTGTACGGTGGTTCTGATCCGTGAAAGTGCCAGCCGACTATTTCAAATACGAAACTTTCTGACACTTGATCACACCAACGTGGCCAAGATCCCACCAGATGTTGAATCAGTGTCACGTTTTTCCACTGAAAGAACGAAATCTGGTTCTAATTGGCACTGTGGAGTACGCGGTTCTTCAACATGAACCGTGATGTCGCCCATCGCGTCACCGAAGACAAAGAAACAACAAGCGCTGCAGCAAGCAGGGGCCACAGACGCAGTCATGGCATCCGCCATCTTGCTCTTGGGTTTTTCTTCCGGGTCATGTTACACCCCTTGTTGATGACGCATGATTGGTTCCCAAAATGGATGGAAACGGGCATCAGCTCTGTACGAATCAAGAATCAATGGTTGTCAAGAGGATAAGAAACATCCCCCCGGTCACTACCTCACACACCGTAGCCAAGAAAGATCCTAGCATCCTGCTCCACTCCAAACCACTACGTCCAACTGCTCTGGGTATTCAAATGACTAAACTACAAAACTACAATGTGTTAAAGTAAAGTTATGCGACTCCTAGGCGAGAAGAATTGTATTCATGCCAGTAACTCTCCAGAGTGCCTTTAGTTGTGCTGAAATAATTAGCATACTTAACTGTGCCTGTGGCCATGTTTTTTTAAATATGTTTTTATAATAGTCTGTTAATGCCTGTGTAATTCATTTCATAGGGAGATTTTCTGTGATCGGCTCTCGTTATCACAAAAGCATTTAGCAGGAAACCAGTAAGGTTATCAGCACACAGCTGGAGGTCCTCATGGCTTCCATTAGTCAGAGATCTAGGAGATAAAAATAAAGCAGTTATTATTAGACACTGTGTGCATCTGTTGGATGGGAATTTTTTTTGAGCTTTTGTCTGAATGTTTGGTCTGGAACGTTCACTTTCTTCTCGGTTTTATTATTGGATCAGGTACAAAAGTCTGCACACTCCCATGTTAAAACATTTGTGATGTTAAAAAAAAACCCGTTCAAAGTCCAACTTTCATATGGCACATATTCTGTACAACTTCACTGGTAAACAAATAAAAATAATACCAAAAATCAAAGTTGCACAGCGTAAAACTCATACCTTCATAATTTCAGGGTTTATTCTTTTACTGGGAGATTATTGGCTTTCCACGTTTTCACTCGGCCATTTTTACCCACTCTGCCTGGTAAAAGATTAGATGGTTAAGAGATTATTGTGCAGAGAAGGGTTCAGACATTTCTTACGTTTGGTTGAGCTGCGTTCCCCTTAAAGTTCATTATGTAAAAAAAACATTAAGCTCCACAACACTGACCACACCATATGCACACCGGTGTGCGCCGCTAGCTAAAGCTTTAGTTGTGCTAACCCTAAAGCACTAAAACAAGCAGTAGTTCTGCTAACAAGCTACACCAACACGGTACCTAATGTAAACTAACACTAAACCGCTACTGACTCAACCTTTGCTGTGAGGCAGTGTGTCGCCCTCTACAGGGTCAAATTGGTCGCGCCTGACTTTCAGCATAAAAAAAAAATCAGTCATGTACTATTTTTTTTTACCCTTGAAATTACAATCATATCAACATAGGCTATTCAGTCGCATTTTCATTATTATCCTAATCTGCTAATCCGCACATTAGCTGATTAGTTTTTGCACAGTTGTACAACAAATTGTCATGTACATATTTCTAATGTCTCTTTTTGTTATTTCTGTTTCCTTGTTGTCATGACCTGTGCCGATGCCTTTCTTGGCCGAGTCACACTTGTGAAAGGGATCTTGATCTCGACTGGGTTTTTATGCTGAACTTCACTTCAACTTCATAAGGTTCTCCATAAACTGCAACTGTTATGTACCCAGAAACACATTATGCTGAAATTGAATCATTTGGTTCAGAAAATGATTTGCCTCAGGGTGATGTGCACACTTACACAACCAGGTTGTTTCAGATGGGTTTTTTTTATATATATGCCAGATAAAAAGGTAGCAAATATTCTAAGCAGGCACATATTTTTTTTTACACCTCAAAAACCTTACATAGGTGATCTCTTTCTTAGATTCACCTTCTATTGCTGACAACTCACACCGCTAAACAGCTTATTCAATAAACCGTTCCAGAAGCTGCCCAATCACGACAATGCTTAGATCTGATCTGACAAAGGTTTGCAGTCCCTCTCCGCAGAGCAGCTAATGTCCCTGCTTGTCTTCCATCTGCTAATTCCTCGGGAAATTGACAGCTCTGTGTGACCACCAGTAATACATCTGTTGGAGCGCGCCTCTTAATTGCCAACCTCGCTGTCAAATGCTTCGGCGGTGAAACGTCGGGGTGTGTCTTGCACAAGAACGAGCACAATAAGCAGGCCTTTTTGCAGGCGGAATCTGCACCTCCCGTCTCCCACTCAGACGCCGTCCCAGCCAAGGAGAGCGGGTGAGGCGGTGCAGAGAGACTCGGAGTCTGTTTTAAGTATACAACAAAACAAAAAACCTGTAGACGACATGCATCAAGCTGGGTGAAACTAAATACCAGTCATCGCCGGTAATCGGCTTGGATCAAACACTTCTTGACACGTGTCCCCCTTTTCCTCCGCTTGTGTAATGCTTTTCCGCGCAGTGTCCAGCGTGAGGCAATGTCTGGAGTTGACGGACTGGAGATTTATTCCTGTAATAGCCCGGTTCGTCCAGTGCACAGTCACACAGCAATTAAACATGCCCAAACATGTCAAATCACAGCCAAGGCTAGAGGAGCCGAGCGATATTTCATCTTAATTTGTTTTATGCCGTCATAATATGGGCCGGGTCTATTGGATTTTTTTTTTTTTTTTTTTTTAGATTTACTATTCATTTAGTGAAATTTGTTGATTCATTTTTCTTTTATGGAACGCAAACACTTTCTGTCAACACTTATGTATTTATACCTGTCGAACTAGCATGAGGCACAGTTAGCATGAAGGAGAAATACTCGTCTGGTGAGCTTCGCTTCCACACTGCCCTGTGAGAAACGATCCAAACCTTTGAAAGCTGTTCCCCTCCTCGCCTGTGGTGGCGCTGCACCAACAACCACTGAAAGAAGCGACACGAAAACCTCTGAAGAAGACATGAGATAAACTTAGTTTTTCGTAACATGTAAACGCAAATGGAGTAGCGTAAGATTCTAGCGGTTGCAGGATTTCTCTGTCGTCGTCGGTAAAAGTTGACAAGCCATTTCTCCCACGTTTTCTGGTTGTGTTTACCCAGAATGCCTTGCTCTGTTGTCCGTTTCCCTCCGCCGTTTTCTTCAAATCAGTCGAGTATTGTTCTTCTTGTCACATGTAGGTTGTATTTATTGACCTCGTTTTATAGGCCATGAGTATTTTTCTTCGGTTTACGTCTTGAGCACAAATTACCAAAGCAAATACTTTATTTTTTTTTTTACTCCCTTTGCTAAAATAAGTGAACGAAAGTTAAAATCGGTGCCAATGCAAAGAGTCGAACCTGCAGTCTCTTCAGCATGGCTGCGTCTCAGACGGGGGGGATGCTTACCTCTCAACCTTTGCACGCTTACTCCATTAGAGCGCCGCCGGAATATCGCCTCATCCGTTGGCGCTTTCCTTTTTTTTCTCTCCTGGCGTTTTAGAGCTGGACAGGGCACATCTATGTTTCAGTGGAGTCTGAGTGAGATTTGTATGCATGGAGGGCAGTTACCCTAACTGTTTCCTGGCGAAAATAAGACATCCGTGGGGCAGCCGTTCTACTCTGCCAAGAGGGTTGGATCCACTCGGAGCCCTTGTCAGCTGGGTTTGCTTGAATAGAGCTTTATTTTTCCTCCTCCCGATCTGCTTCCCCCTGCAAGCCTGTCAGAAGGAGAAAAACATTTGATCAAATTATTTACGCTGTGTAAAGATCCACAAACGCACACATTTCAGAAAGTGCAAAATAAGACGAGCGAAAGACTGTCGAGCTATTTCTATATTTTATCTGACGGTGTATATTTTTACTATAAATGTACACTGATTGGGAAGTGAAGTGGATTTTCACTTCAAGATACCAAGATTTTCTAAAGCCTTCTAAAAACCCAAAATCTCTTAATCCTCCTTTAGGAGTATTTTTGGTTGATGACGTCACAAGAGGTGTAAACGCCATGCAGGCTAGCAAATCTTTCAAAGTCAAACTTTATGGGTTCCAAGTGGAGTTTGTGTCCGGCGACCCAGAGGTAACGATAAACTATGGACGACGAACTGGACGTAAACGGAGACGTGACGATGATCATCGTTACTTTAACTGGTACGTATCTCTTTAAAGTCATGCGTAGTGAAGATATTATACGTTAAACTGCATTTTGGATTGTAAACCAATCAGTCTTATAATGACAAATCAGACTCACGACCTTTAAATCAGTCTAAAAGATGAATTTCTAACATTAACGACATATTAACGTCGCATGTTTAAAAGAAAATTTTTATCTATATTTTTTTATACAAATTAAATGCAACCACAGTCAGAGCAGATGGTGACCTCAAAGCGACCCGCATGCGCAGAAGAAGAACGTCAAGACGCTGCCGGAAGCGCCGTTCGCGGAAGCAATGACGGATGACGCGGTCTAAGAAGAAAGTTTCTTTAAATGGTTAAAGAAACTTTCGAATGATGAGTCGGAGCTGGGGAAAAAAATCTGTTCCTGAAGCTGGCGCCAGTTTTCTGAAGGATGCTTTTGTCTGGACGTTACAGGAGGAAGTCCTCACCGGGCAATCAAGTACTTCACTGCTTGTCCGGCAATTTAAAAACCTCACAGATGACCGAAAAGAGAGCCGAGTCTTTTCCTCACTTGAATGAAATTCTATTGAGAGCTGCACAGTTCTCTTCAGAGCTTAAAGTTGGAGCGTAAAAGGACAATGGCTCTCTTTGAGCAGCTTTTTAGAAGATAGAAGAAGTTGCTCGACTGGATGGAGAGCATGTTTCTTTTTTTATATAGAGAGAGAACAAAACAGTTGTTGGAGACCTACAGTAATTATTTTTTGTTAAACAGCTAATGTCCTGTAAAGAAGCTTCTCCAAACAAAAAAATGATTTCCTGTCTTTCACTGTGATGTCACAAACGTTTTTATTGTCGTCTCAATTAATTACGCTCTGTGTTTTGTGGCTGCTGCCGCCACTCAGGCCTTTGTGTGCAGCACGGTGCATCACATCGCCTCACGGCTCCAGATTTATGCCACCCGTGATCCTCGTCCAGGAAGCGGAATGCAGGAGCGGAGGAAATTCATCACTCCCCCGTTGATTCCATCGATATATCACTTCCCAAACGGGTGACGGGGGCTCCTGCTTTCAGTCCAGCCACAAAGGCAAAACGGCCTGGAGTCGGACCGGGTGAGCAGACGTCCCGGTCCGACAGTCGTTCAACTCTGTCAGACTGCAGCCGTGAGGGAGGAGTCACAAACTTCTTTTGCCAATTTAAACAAGAAGAACAAATGCAGTGTTAATCAAACACTTGATTATTAAACACTTAATAGTGAAGTGTTTGATTATTAACTGTTTAATAATCAAACACGTATTGTTTTGGTTGGGATCAGTGACGGGGGGAAGGATCTCCTATAACGCTCTTTTGTGCACCGAGGATGCAGCAGCTGTCCGGTTCAGCAACAGCTTCGTATATTTGGGTTCTGATTAAATATGGTGCCTCGCAAAAGAGGTCAAAACCCCTACATGTTTTCACGTTGTGTTCTGTTACAAAGTTCAAAGTCTCTATCGGGGTTTGGAGGTAAATTTCCAAAGACTCCAACAGAAAGACGACCGTTAATTTCACCTTTATTATGTGTTGATATTTTCTATTCTAAAAGTGGAGAGAAAAGTTGATTTTTTTTTTTGTCTTTAATTTTTTTTTTCTGGCTGCATAAAGGCAGACTATGTCCACATCCGTTTAAGACGCTGCGCTACGTCTCCGGGCTATTTATTTTAGGCCACGTAGTTTGTGTTCAAATGTTACATAGAATCCATATTTACCAAAAAAAAAAGAAAAACCACATTGCTGTTTGTGGTTGTAACGTAACAAAATGTGGAAGCGTTGTTCTTTCTGTACAGTCTTAACGCTGCGCAGCTTAAAATTACTACCTGACTGTCATAAATCATTTAACAGGTTATTTCTGGCGCTTTCATTCATTTCTGTGCGTTCAGATGTAAAGAGGGAAAGTTGCCTTCACTCCTCACTGAAAGTGATGCAACAAGATGGAAACCTTTTCTGGTCCCCCAGCTCCCGTCCTCCTCT
The DNA here is from genome assembly GCA_902982915.1 of Phalloptychus januarius. Classification (NCBI taxonomy): domain Eukaryota; kingdom Metazoa; phylum Chordata; class Actinopteri; order Cyprinodontiformes; family Poeciliidae; genus Phalloptychus; species Phalloptychus januarius. Next base: position 3,895,046 of record CADWAE010000476.1, read on the forward strand.
CACCCCCCCAGGGGGGGCAGCTTGTACTAATTTTGCCCCACCCCCCCTGCTGTCCCACCCCCTGCTCACATCCATTGCCTCTGTGATTCATCACCAGTTGCATCACTCACCGTTTTCCTTTCTCACAATCAGATCAAGGCGTCGCGGTTCACGGTTCAACTCCTGAACCGGTGGAAGGTCTTTGTTTGTGTGTGTGTGTGTGTGTGTCGGTTCAGAAGCCAAATAAAGTTGTGTTTGTTCTCCTCAGATCTTCCCTGACGTGTCCCCACTGCCTGAAACAGAGCAACACCTTTGACCCTTTCCTCTGCATCTCGTTACCCATCCCTCTCCGCCAGACGAGGTGAGCCCGACTCTCTTTTAGGCCGACGTCTACGTCCCTGCTCGAAAATGCAACCGGGGCGAAGGCGAAGGTCTCTTACGGTTACCAATTGAAAATAACTGGGACTGTCAGTTCTTTAAGGAACTTTAAGGAGCGTTTTTATACCGGTGGAGGAAAAGTTTGACTAAAGATGGAAGCGGGCACCGTAGAAAATTCCTCAAGGTTTTAGGAAAACGTAAACAAGCTCACTGAAAGAGTGACCGGGCGACTCCGTGCGCTCCTCACCGACGCCGGGGGGGGCTGGTGCAGGAAAGGAAAAGCCTCACGATATCAAGGAACAATGTCTCATTCAACCTCGCTTCGCTACGCCCACGTTATCCTCCGCGGCAGGTTGGGACGCTCGCTCTGCTCAGGAAATCCTGGCATTTTTGAAACGCTCCGTTCAAACTCTCCTTTTGTATTTATGCGTCCATTTGAGGATTCACACACACACACGGAAAAAATAACCCTGGTGTAAAAATGTAACGGCGTACGGTGAGTTCTTTGCAAATTTATTCCTTTTTTTTTATTTGTATTTTTTATTTTTTTCAAATATAAACATGTTAGAACTTCACATTTCAATTTATTTCAGTGGGTTTTTGTGTGAAAGGTCAACATTTCAGTGCACAATCTGGAAGTGGGTTGTAAAAATCGAAATCTGAATATAGTATTTTACTACGACGCCCCTAAATTAAATCCAGTGCAACCAATTCCCATTCATCTGCCCACTGAGGAAAATGTCCTCTCGTCCGTCAGTAAAATGGGGTTAAATACAGCCTGTAAAAATATCAATAACATAATGAACACTTCCATTATAGGAATGTTAGCAACTCTGGCTTAAAACAATGAATAATTAACTAATGTTTTAAATATAAATTTAATAACAAATTCGGTTTTTCGTGCATAAAAATTTTTTTCACAACATTATAACACTAAAAATACTAGTGATATTACTTTAGGTCTTTTTTTTGTGATTAAGTAAGAAATGATGTGCTTTTTTTCCAACACCCTGCAGAAGAAAATGTTTTTCCTTTTGTGAAACCTGAAAACGGATATAAAATAGGTTTCTTTTAAAAACGACAGCAAATTTCCTAAAGTAGGCATTTATCAAAAATTGTAAAGTAACTTTTTCTTGAGGATCATTTGTAGATCAAAACATGTCCTACTTGGCTAAACCTGGTACTACATGGTTCCCAGCCAGCATACCCAGGTGGGCCCCATATGGGGAAAAGGAGGGCAGACCATATGGATCCCACAAGGGTTTGCCCATGTTGGCGGTGGCCCTACATGGGCAAACCCGTGTGGGGTCACCATGGAAACTGCTGACAAAACCCATGTGGGACCCATATCGTCTGCCCTCCTTTTCCCCATATGGGGCCCACCTAGCTGTGCTGGCTGGGGTTGCAGACCGTTGGCCCCGATCAAACCACATCCAGCTGTTTAAATGACCCGAAGTCATGATTTCAAATTAAACTTGAAATCTGTGGCGAGACTTAAACGTTTGATCCTTTCCATCAACTCTGACTGAGCATAAACTTGGGTGCTGGATGAAGTCCGGTTATTTTTATTTTTAACACGCCCAACGTATCTACACTAATCAGCAGAATATTTTCCTGCACTTTGCTCTGTTCCTCGTCTCGTCCTGTGGAGCCGAGCTGCCGAGGCGAACAGAAGCACCTGCTGGGGCAGCTGTTATGAATCATAATGAGCCAGATGAGCCGCCCTCACTGGCCTTCATCAGCACGCGCAGCGTCCCTTTCACTAGAGCCGAAAGGAAAGTTATTGGTAAAACAGAGGTGTTCCAAAAAACATGAATTTACTTTTTGGAATATTTTAACCCTTCTGCTCGAGCTTCACGAATGGTGGTTTTTCTGCCGCTCTGCCGTTTTCCTCTGGGATTCTACTCTTTTTGTTCAGATGTAAGACTTAAGACAACATCCCTGTTAATTCTGAGACACTTTTGAGAGTTTAATCTTTTTTTCTTTAATGTATGGCAGCCAGGGTGAGACCAACAGATTGTCTTTTGAAGCAGAACAGTTCGGCTCACGTACATCGAGGCCAAAAACACACGCTTTTTGATCCTCGCCCAATATTCACCGTGGCTTGGAGTTCAAACTGTCGTCCTCTGAGAGCTTCATGCTATTTTTAATTCAAATCCTTTGGCCTGTGTCGCACCCTGTCATTTCAGGCTCTTTCTGTTTCTGTTTAAGGGGATGTTTTCTCACCTGGTAGCCCACTGTGGCAACTTTTGTAAAACCCGTTCATCTTCTGCAATCAAGAGAGCAAATCCGATTATCCAAAATGACATTTTTGAGATCGAAACTCGTTTGAAGATGCAGAAGTCCAAATGACTAAATGAAGGGAGACGCCTCCTGCCAGATGCTATAACCTTTTGACATAACCTCAAAGTTAAGAACTCTGTACTGTTTTTGCTCGACTATCTTACATCAAGGTTTTGTCATGCCTTTGACGGACTCTCCCTTTTGTAAATCTCTGCGCTCTCAGACGACGAAGTCTGAGCAAATATGGAAAATGGAAGAACACGAGGCACACGACTTGAGGCAAAGCGACTCCAGAATCTCATCAAGGGGATCTAGAAGTAACTCCCACAGCCGCACGCGTCAAAGCGTAGACGCCTCCGATCATCTGTTTGACCTTCCTCACACGCGAGCGGGAGACAAAGAACTTTGCTGTCAGAGAAGAGCCTAAGAGTACAAACCTCCAGCTCTCGGGCAATTCCACCAAGTATTGACTCAAAGAGGAAAACTTCACAGGGTTCTTGAACGACGCCGTCAGAACGGATCCCGTCGAGTTTCTGTGGGAGGATTTTTAAACCGGCGGTGCGCGGCAAGTCGTAACTTTCTCAAAGATACGGCAAGTAACCGGCGCTGGAGACTGTTTCCGTACATAAAGGAACCCAAACTGTTTATCAGTCCATCAAATGTTTGTTTTTGAGGAGTTTGAGCTCGTGACTCAAACGCATGAACTCACAATGTCCCAATAGGTTATAGACAATATTTATTATGAGCTAACTAAGCTAAGTTCGGATGTTTTAGAGCGGACTGCAAGTCAACTTCCTGTTTTTCAGTTTCTTTTCTTAATTTATTCCTACTTATATCCTAATTGCGCTGACTGAGCAAATTAAAGTTGAGTCGTTTGACCTAGCTCGTGAAGCTATTGGTGTATTTAAGTGCTATGCTGGTGCTGAGTTATAAAATAAATATACAATTCAATACATTTATGTCTGTGTTAATTCAGCTGTTTTTCTGTATCGGATCGTTATCGGCCGATACTCAAATATCATTATCGGAAGTGAAAACAGTGGATCCCTAGCAATAAACGGAGCATTGATAAGTGATCGGACCAATGAGGAATTTCTAAACCAGGAAGTGACGAGTATGGAAGTTATAGAGGCGACAGCTGAAATCGAGGTGTTGAGTCTGGAAGACAAAGAAGACGGTGAGCAAGTAACAATTTATTTATTTTTTTTACTTTTTGTCCCCTCCCATCATGAAAAGGAGAAGGACTGGATTACTGCAACCAAGACTGACAATCTGGCACCTCGCGAGAGCGTTGCTGTCCTTGTGCAGCTTGTTGGGCTGAGGTTTTACAGCTGGTAAAGCGTCAGACCATCAACCGCAGAGTCCTCGAGGAAATGAGCAACACAGGAAGGAGAAAATAAAGGGAAAATAATGACCAGAAGAACATACGACAGCATGGGGAAGCATAAACGTCTGTGTCTACGTACATGCCGTTTTCAAATCTAGAAATATAAATCCATCTATTTTCTGTTTGGGAAATCTGGATGCAGAACGCAGCACTTTCACCAGTAGTCTTCAACTGAGAAAGATGTGAAGAGTGTAATTATTAAGCTTCTTTTGTAGTGGAAGTGAGATGTCTTTTTTTTTTTTTTTTGCTCTCGTTGGAACGGGTAAAAGTGACCTTGGGGAAAAAAAATACTTTTATAATCGAAATTCATGTCGTTCACGTCTTCATTCAACTTTAGCAACTCTATAGACTTTGTACTTCTTAACCTTTATTAACCTCCCGCCGCTGGAATACCAACAGAGTCGGCACTACAGCGAGCCTTCCACTTTCAGAGCGTTTCTTTATGAAACGTAGAGACTTTACTTTCCCCCCACAAACTGCACATGTGCATTGAATGCTTGTGGTGCTGATGCTGTCTATAAGGCCTTCTGTTTTTATTTGCATTTGTGCGGTTTATAAATGTAGTTTTTATTTCAGAGACCTTTTCAGAGTTTCAAAAAAACTCGGCTCATACGCCATGGCTTTTTTTGTTTTTTATCCAAGTGTAAATAATTTTGTAATTGATTTCTCCTGGTGATTAAACAAAATCAAATTTACGTTGATGCATCTAATCATATTCATACTTTAAAATGGCAATAAAAAAGAAAAAAAAAGAGGATAATACTCTGCTTATCTCATTCTGTACAATTGCTGTCATTTGTCTTTTTTGTTTTGTTTCTTTTTGGTTGGTTGGTTTTGTCTCAGAAATAATCTGTTCCTGACGCTGGGTTAGGGTTAGGGGTTTTTTCGCAACGCAGCGCCAGGCTGTCCACCGCAGAGGTCAGAACCGAGCGCTGCCTGCTTTAAAAAAAAATGCAACAGAGATCTCCCATTATTTCACACTCCTAAAGCCGAGTCCTAACGATTTATTATTTATGCTAAAAAGCATTGCTTTTATTAATGGATGCCTCTTTCTGTCCCTTCACGGCAGCGGTAGATCCAAAGGAAAAAAAAAAAAAAAACGGGAACAGAAATCAAAATGGAAGACGCGTTACGTCTCATTTTCTCTCGTCTTATTGTCTTCGTCAGGCCGCTGTGCATCACCCTGGTGTTCAGCACCAAAGGCCAGCGGTACCTGCGGGTCGGGATGGCCGTGCCTCTGTTCGGCTCCGTGGCCTTCCTGAGGAGGATGGTGGCGGACGAGGGCAAGCTCTCCCCAGACCAGGTAACTGTTAAAAATCGGCAGAACGAGGATGAGCGCGATTAGAGGAACCTGAACGCAGCACGTCTCCTGCGCGTCTGCCGCTGTCGTCCTCCAGGTGATCCTCACGGAGGTGTACTCCACCGGGTTCCACCGCTCCTTCTTTGACGAGGACGACCTGACGTGCGTCGCCGAGAACGACGTCATCTACGCCTTTCAGGCGCCCCCGCTCTACATCAGAGGGGGCTCTGCACGCATCTCAGGTAGCTGTGGGAACTCAGCTCGAGTGTTTGTTTGTTTTTTTTACCTTAAAAGTTGTCACAAAAAATAAAAAAAGAAGAAGCGGCGGCGACGCTCGCCGACAGCTGTCAGTCTGAGCTCTGCCTCACGAAAAGTATTTATTGCAATCCTGGGAGTTTGTCATGTTTTGTCAGGTTACGAGTCACAAACTTGGCGAGGGAGTTTAAATCACAGACCGACACAGAGCGGTGGATGATCGTGAACCAGAAGGAAAAACGTGGTTTTCAAAAATGGTGCAAATGAAAATCTGAAAAGTGTGACCTAATGTAATCTTCTTATATTTGATAATATTGTTTTTTTTTATGTTTAGAGTAACTTTTGTGATCTATTTAAAAGAAGGTTCGCTACACTTAATTTTTTTATGTTTTACATCGAGGTGCTCCATCTGTTGTTTTTGTCTGTTTCTTGATTACTTCTTTATAACTGTGGCATTAAGGATCTCCATAAGATTTTATGCTCACTTATAGTTTCATTAAGTAAAGTAACTCACCTTAAAAACACCCCATAAACTTTAACATATTTTGGGTAATTTTAATCCCCTACAAAGTTAATTTCTTTTGCAACCACAGATTTGTTTTGCAAATCTGTGGTTGAAGATTATTCTGAACAAGTTAAAGATTGCTTCTAAGGACAAACTTTACAATTCAGCTTTGATTATCTAATGTTTTTTTCTTTTTTAGATCAGTAGCTAATCCAGTTACAGGAATTGTAACAGACCACCCTTCTGAAAACAATGCATATTTATGCAAAGCCTGATTGAAACATGTGAAGCATCTCGAATGCGCTTCCTTCTATCTCTGTTGGTTTTAGAAGAGAAAAACTGATGACAAGGCCTCCCCAACGCTGGCGTTTTTAACGTAACATCAGGAAGTGTCCATTATTCATGAAAAGCGGGCCGAGCAGATTCCTCCATCCAAAGCAAAGTGTGGACTTGTGCAAAAGAAATCCCTCGCAGTCATAAATAATGCCTCATTAGAACTGCGTGATGGTTTCCCAGCAGAGGCTCTGGCCACTCTGCCTTCATTGTGTTAATAAACTGCCGCAAGGAAGGTCCAAGTTTTTTGTTGCTCTCCTTTTTTTGGGATTTGTTGTGAAAAATGTCAGGCTTGTGCCATATTTTGGTTGAAAAATCATTGCTCTTTATACAATTTAATTACTTTTGCCAATTAAATAGATGAATTAGTAAGACTATAGGTAAAACTGCCTTCCTGTTGGAGGCGCTTTAAGCATTCGGCATGCTGAGGTGAGTAAATGCTCATCAACGCACAAAGAAAAAATCATCCGAGAGCATATGCAGGATTGATCCATACTTCAATTATTGCCTTTGTTTATTAATTATCTCATTCACATCAAACTTATTGAATGCAATATTATTGACTGGACTGTCTGCAGAACCATAAATGTCGTTTAAATTTTAACAATATGATCCATAAAAAGAAACAAGTTGGTTTTTGATTAAACCCTGTTGATGATCCTGTTAAACAATAAATGTAAACATTATATGCGGTTTCATGTTGTGAAAATATTATAAGAGTGGACCCTATTGTAGAACCATGCAAATGTATCATCCGTTTTATCTTGTGTCCCTCTACACATATTGTATAATGTGGTCTAATTCAGAATGTCTCCTGTTTTTTCAGTCAGTGATGGGAGGGAAGAACCCAAAACAGAACAGAGTTCAAAAAGTGCTGTTTGTGAAAGACAAAAATCGCAGAAATGACAAGATCCATATCCTGTGCATTTCTAGCTTACAAAACTTAAAGGGAAATATCGCTGCTAAACAGATTTTTCCTTCCATCCACTTTTCCACTCATGTACCCAACGTGCTTCACGCAACGTGCCGAAAATTGTAACATGTTTGTTTGCCTTCACAACTCAACACCAGGCCCTTCCCAAGCCATTTCCACTATTTATGTTATAAAACGGCACTGTGCCTGGAAAATTCGTAATACTGCCCCTTTAAAACGTCTTCTTACTGTACCACATCACCATAAAACCCTTGCTAACATCAATCTGACTCAGCCACAGGGGCTGTGCGGTTATGTTGATTTAATTAAAAATATTAAAAGTGGCTGTGAAGCAATTCAGGAGACATAATTACACATGAACATTTGTGCTGCTGTACATGTGGCAAAAGCACCAGACACGAATTTTACCCGACCACTGTTTCTGTTCCCTACATGGCAAAGTGAACGCAGCTGCTGAGATTGTGGAGGTGTTTAATTATGACTTTAATGACTGTACTCAGTGTGGCTCAGCCGGCGTCTCTGTCTGACATTAAAATAAGTTTGGGGGAACACAGAGGTAAGACGAGTTCACCCGCTTCCTGTAGGTCCCAAGAGTCAGTCCTCTGCCTTTCTAGAAAACAAGATTAGCATCAACACGTTTGTTGGCCAAACACAACCTAGTGAGTTATGTGACAGACACTTTATTTGTCAGGGAAAATGCCAGAATAATGAAGTCAGAATCTCCTTAGAGCTTGTCAGCAAAAAAAAGGACATTTCCTTCTGGATTACCTTATAGATTGACAAAAGACAGTGGATTAACACCTGCAGATGTCATGCTACCCCAAATAACTATGGAAACCTTAACATTAACCTGAAGCTGCTTGGAGTCTGTGTCTCTCCAGTCTTAGTCCAGATTTTGGGAGGATTTTTCAAGTGGAATGCATCATTTGCTTAAACGTCAAAAGAGACATTAGAGCAACAATTCTCTATCACCCACTGAAGACACTCCTGTTGTTGTCTCTGGTTCAGGTTTAACACAAAGAACATGACGGTCATAGCCCATATTCTGGACATGTCTGTGTTTGATGGGTGACTTCACCCAAAGTCCACGCATCTTGTGAGTCTCCCTCAAACTATTGAATAGGTTATGATTCACAAACCTCTCCGGGCTTTGATATCCCAAAGGACAAGGTGTTGTCTTTCTCAACAACACTTTGTCCTTCCAGTCATATGGCACTCTGTGAACACTCTATCATCATCTTTAGGCATGTCATTTCATGACTTACCGTCCTTATGGACGGATTCGGTGGGTCAGATGAGCAGTCTTCCAATTGGCGGAGGACCTTCTGCCTAGGGTTTGTGAAGCAAGTGACTGACATAATGCAAGTTTTTAAGGATATTCTATGTTAATGAGATGCACTTGTAGAGTCTCTCCAAATTCCTTCCCAGTGGACCAAAAACCTCCAAGTGGTAAAGCTTATGAGACGTCCTACTCCATCCTTCCCTCTACAGTGGTGAGGTTCCAGATCCCTAGAGTAGGATCAAGAGATCTAGACTGGCTGTCTACCTCCCTGCTGGTTGGGAGGGGCCTTGCTATTACTTTTGAGCAACTTTGTCTTCACAGAATCCCTGGAGTTGAGTTGTAACCTTCGGGTATTACCCAGTTTAGTCTTCCCTTAGGCTTAGGTTTCCACGTTTGTGGTTTTCTGCAATCAAGTTCTTTGAAGTCCTCTCAATCTGATCGCCTGTGATGACGAGAGAGGCCAAAACCCCGGACAACATGGCATTCAGGCTCGCAGCAGCTCTCACACCGCTCTACCACTTTGAGGTGGCATTTTCTTATGCCATAGATTTGACAGAATGTCCTTGTGGATTCCTGGCTTTTCCTAATGAGGCCGGACTAAAGGTCGGTTTCGTGTCTTCACGTTTCATTGGGAACTCGTGATTTGTTTTAGTTGCAGAGTTTGCTGCCAAAGTAAATGGAAGCGCATGATTAGGCAAATTTTCTCGCTCGCTTCATTAGAGAGACATTAAAGAGCAAAAGACTGCATAATAATCATTACACCGTCTCTCGTGGGCAAGATGCTGCATGCTCGAACAGAGGCTTGGTGGTTTGTGAGGTCCTCTGCCAGGGCGTTTGCTTTCTCAGTGATGAATCGGGGAATCATTGGCACGTAATAAAAACATTGTGGTTTTAGGTAGGGACAGCTGCTGCGGTCGATCGATACCTCGCTCCAGTTTAATTTATCACCTCGAACTTCTCTCGAGCTGACGCCTGAATTCGCCTGCTTTTTGTGATGACAAAGAAAGGTTGTTGACGTCACGTCTCTCCCAGGGATCTTATCATTTCAGCGCTGCTTCTCAGTCAGACGCACTCCTCTGCGCTGGAAGAGACACGATGGGAAGCAGGGGAGCAGCCCTGCTGCCTGGCACCCCACCAGGATGGGATGAGCAGCAGAAGCAGCATCAGATACGGCCTCCCGCCGTTAGAGCAAGCCGCCATTGGTCCACCTGCTCCCCCAACTGCATCACCGTTCTTCAAATAGAATCTGCTGTCTTGCCAATTTATGTATCTTCGTAATCTACCTCAATCCCTCATTTGAGGTGTTAACTTGAGGTTCAAAGGTCAAAGTTTTTGAGCTTACAAAAGCACCTGAGCTGTGAGCCGCTATGCAAGCAATGAGAAAAGGAGAGAAATGAAGGGCTCTCCAAACACCATTTCCTGTTTCTCCCATCTCTTTACTCAGGGTATCATCACAGCCTGCCGTCATCTCCTTACTCCTCCGGTCCTGAGGGTCAAAGGTTACCTTCATCTGGAGCCTTATCATCAGAGTTCCTCAACCACGGCGCGCCAGTCAAGATCCTGCTGCTGGTGTGCAACGCTGCTGGAACAGGCCAGCAGACTGTGAGGTAAATATACTAAACCAATTACTCAGTAACAGATTAGAAACCACAACAGGACAGTGAAGACAAGTCAAGTTTGGGTTTGAAGTCAGACGTAAAAGCTCCCACTAAAGTGTATTTCTTCAAGTTGCGAGCGTTAGATTTCCAGGACGTGCTTGTCTGTAATCTTCAGGTTTCAAAATCCACTTTATCGACTTACTGATTAAGAAAAAGTTAAAGAAAACACTTAAAAATAAAAGCACGTTAAACTCCAAAGAAAGAAGACTGTAAAGTAGAGGCAGACAGAGGGTCATCGCTGCAACCCATTTACTCAATTACACTGTTTAACTCACAAATGCATTTTCCTTACAAATGTGATAACCACCTAATGGGAAATAAGCACATTATCTAACACTAGACAATAGGTTTTTGGTTGGGGGTGGGGGAAGGGCGGATAATCACAAAAGTACAAATTCTCTACAAATTTGCTGAGCTACGGCTTGTTCACCACAACATAGCCTGCCGCAAATGGTAACGCTAGTTAGCATAGCCACGAATGATGGCAGAGAAATGGGTTTTCCTGTAATGATGAGATGCTTTTCCACCATTAGCGCATTGAGCAGTGTATACGAGATTGATGGACGGCGCTAAGACCCTCCTCCTGTCTCTGATTGGTTGTTTTTGGTTTGGAGCGGTGTATTTTGGGCAGACCGGAGTAGCCCAGAAAGGAGGTGGAGGACATCAATTTTTTTTTGTTTTTTTTTTCCCCACATACCAGCTGTCTCATACCAAACTGTCACAACATGGTGACAAAACATCATTTTGTAAAAGTTCCATACTGCACCTTTAATTACCCTGATCAACTTAAATCAAGTGCCCATCGTTTCATTCCTCTCCTGTGAAGCTCGGAGAGCATTTCTGCTTCTCCATTATAAAATAAGCTCAAACAAATTTCCAAATCAAGCAACGGCTCCAACATCCGGCACCATGAGGAGCGCCGTCACGCCGTCTCACTGTCGCGGTCCAAAGAGGTCAATATAGGTGAGGTGACCAGCGCCGCAGTGGAGAGGTTAGCTCCCATCGAGAGCGAGGGCTGTTCTCTCTTTTTCTCCTTCAGACGCCTTTCTGTCATTGCTCAATCCACCCACATACATACACCATCCCATCCTTCCCCTCATCAGATGACAGCGGGAGGGCCCGGCGCAGCCAAGAACATGACATTGGAGTCGCGCACACTCGGTTTTCATTCCCAAGTCTTTCTAGAATAACAGGTACGTTACCAAAAATAAAAAAAAAACCGCCGTGAAACTCTCCACTTTCTTTGTATCTCCAAACTGTAAAATTTTTTTTAACGTGGAAAAATTCCAAACGTTCTCATCGCCTCTTTTCCAAAGTCGGGATGGAATCTGTGATGTTTCGCGTCGGTCACACTTGTGTGCCTGTGCTCTGCGTGGAGGCAGGTGAAGACGTAAAACACACATACGCACGCATTCCTGAATTCCCGGGCTTTGAGGAGAGACTTTATTGCCCGATCTGCAGCATTTCTCCGATGGGGTGAAATGCACAAAGCATGTCCCGCGGCTTCAAGAGCCGCCAGAGACGCATGTCCTCGGGACGACTGAATGCAACTCCTGAGCCGGAGAGGACATCGTGCATGTCTTGTCTGGGCTGAGCAGACAAAAGTCTAGATTGTTTGTGTTAAAGCACGCAAAGCTTCCCAAATACCTCAGCAGAATCAGGATGGAATGTGTGTGCTGTAAACAGGAGCAAGCCTTTGCAGCAGGCTGACATTTCTGGATTAAAAATCCTGTTTTGACCTCATAAAATATCATTTTCAGGTCTACGTCAGCGCTTTGTTATCAAAATTAACAGAAGTAAACACTAAGCTATATGTCTGTGTGCAGTTAATCCACATATTAGGCCATATTTACCATTGTAATAATCATTTGTAGCTTAAAGTAAATTCACGCAATATTTTCTCATTATAAAAATTCAAGCCTCCCCACCCTAAGAGGGCTCCCAAGAGCATCATTTGATTTTACTTTGTAGTGCACGTTTTGCACATTTTTAGTGACAGATTTTAAAAGCAATAGACATTAAACTTACTAACTTGTTTACAGTAAAATTCAGTGTTTGTCTGCAGATGTTATTAATTAACATGCCACACTCGCCATTTAAAAATGGAGATTTAATTAATCAGAGCATATTTTCTTGTTCGCTGTTCCTGTAAGGTTGAAATAGTTACAACGGTGTGATGCGAGTTAATTATAGATTACTCTAATATTAGAAGGCATGTGAGGTACGTTGAAGTATCTGGTGTTGTGGGGGGGGGGGGGCTGAATTAAAATCTCCTTTGGGCCCCTAAAAGGCTTCCACCGGCCCTGCTAGATGCCATAAATTAAACAAAACAGAAACACAAATCAACGTGAAAACAGTAAAAATCAATTAATTAATCAAAAATAGAAACAAATTTCTATCACATGTCATATGATCATATCTCAAGATTCTCATATTCTGTTCTGTACATAAGGAGACTTTAGGTGGGGGCACTTAAATAAAACACAGTCAAATAACTGGTATACCTCAAAGTTTTACTGAATTTGTTCTGCATTGCACCTTTAATGTTTTCCAGCTCCAACACCAGCATTACTTTGTTAATCTGTTGATCATATTCACCCCAGTTTCCCATTCTTAGGTTCAATGTAAGAAATAAATGAACTTTTCGTTGGTATTTGTCACTTTTTTCGGTCTGCCATGTTACACGCCGCCCTCGCCATCTTCTCGCTCAATCACATCTTCATCCAGCTTCTGTTGCAGCACCTCGGAAACGATGAGAAAACAAAATGACAGCGATGCATTACAAGCGTAACGCCATAAAACAAATTCAACTCCTGCGTCGCTATGCTCATCTCTCACCTTTCTGCCCGGTTACGGAATGGTTCTGGATGCTCATGTTGTTTCATCATAATAAATCTCCCTGAATTCCCTCTATTAGTCGTGCGTTATTATAGGCATGTCATGCGATCCGTCATCTCTGAGAAAAAAATTTTCCCTCCTCGTCGTCCTTCTCCGCCCTTCTGTGGACGTTTTGCGATGCGAACTGTGCCTGCCAGTGCGGCGTGTGACTAATAAAAAATAATGGGAGCACCATTATGACTGAGCGCAGCTAACGTGGGTTTGGGTGTTCCATTTTGTGTCATCCGTTGCCTTTTGTGTTTGTTGGAAGGTTTGGACCGCCATTCCTCATGAGGGAGGACCGGTCCATTTCCTGGGACCAGCTCCAGCAGAGCATCCTCAGCAAGCTCTATTACCTGATGATCAACGGCGCTCATGCCCAGGTAGTCGCCTTGCACCAGTGTTCATGCGACGGTGAACGTGAAGATGCTTTGCTTTGCTTCTGCTGCTGAATTTTTTTCTGCCCAAAACAGAAAAGGCATCGATCTTAAGGGGAAATTATCACGTCTTTCACATATTTTTATGCTTCTTCTAGAAGCGCTGATCCGCTCGACGTTTGGCAAGAAGTTCCTGTTTTTTGGTGTCTGGAAAATTAGCCATTTCAAAAACCTCCTGATTTTTTTTGAGTCAAATTCGACGAGGAATTTGACGTCGAATTTGATGAATCGACTGGGGTTACCTAGCAACCCCAGTCGAGCCCAGCCTTTTTTGGTCAGCTATAAAATGGCTGCAGGAAAAAAAAACTAACAAATTTTATTGTTCACTTACCATTCGGAAGCCAATTCCTGCATTCTTGTTGGTTGTGCAGGAGGCTCTGTTTCTGCTTTTCAAAGACGTACAGTTGTACAATGGCGCCTCTGCTTGCAGCCATTATCATGTGTGCGTGTGCAAACGTTGAGTTTTGAGCGTGGCCAACTCAACTTTTGGATTTAAAGTGCCAAGAAGAACAGAACTGACTAGACTAAAATCTCATTGTCTCGGAATGATTTTGTGCAAAGAAAAAATGTAATCAGCCTGATTTGTGCAGCCCATAGAGTTACGCTCATCTGTTCAAGGAAGCATAACAGGCCACCGTTAAGGGGCTAAAAGTCTCAAAATATTGTCACTTAAAGCAAGGTAGGCAGCAAATGAAGTAAAAAATACATATATATATATCTCAAAGCAGCAATAAAATAAAGTATGGCAGTAATTTAATCAGGATATAAAAAAAAGGGGGTAAAATAATCATCCATCCATGAAATTTATAGAACCTATATCGAGCGTCCATGTGTGAGTGTGGGTGTGCTGCGAGCGCCGGCTGGACCGGGACACAGTTTCCGTCTGCCACGTCGGCTGGCCCACCTGTTCCTGAGCGGGTTTATTGGCTCGAGAGAGAGGAAAGCACGGCCGCCTGGCGGCGCCGGGTGAACCCGGTGGGAAGGGAAGCGCAAGACGGAGCCGGAGAGACGTCTCACGGCTCTCAGCTCGGCGCGGCTAAGTAGCCTCAGGTGATCTGTTCCCTGGCCAAGTCACGGTCCACCACAGAAACACAAACAGATACAGGAGCAGAGCGTGATGCATTGAGACCGCTTTTCAATGAATATAATGGTAACGGCATAATAATGCAAAATAGCATTCTCGTAGATTAAAAAAACAACAACTTTCAAAATTCTGATAGACATTTAACACTGGAACTGGAAGATATTTGAACTATCCCCCCCAAAAAAAAGAACAAAAATACAGCGAGTTTAGACCAAAGCACCAGACTGAAAACTTTCATCATCCGGTTTTTTGGTAGAAAAAGAGAGATAAGAAACAAAAACAATAGATCGGGCAAATAGAAATGATTGATCTCGTTTTACTTATCATGTGATTAATTGACTTATTGCTTATTTTGACATGCCTAGAATTTCCTGCTTGACCTGGAATGCTTTTATGCAGAGGTGTTACTGCAACGCTACATTTCAAAGCCAATGCGTGCCACTCTTTCCATGTTTTCATTCATAAACGTTTTTCAACTTTTTCAAGTTTTTCAAGTTTTGCCACGTCACAACTACGAGACTTTTTTTAAAAATTTTGCTGATCTTGCATATATTTCGCCAGTAGCTGCATTTCCATAACAAATGTGAGTAGTTTTTTTTTTTTTGGTCTATATTCCACTAATGGCAAAAAAAAAAAAATTTCGGAATTGTGCCGTTTACATGAGAGGAAATGAAATGAAAATCACACAGACTTTGAAAATCATGGCAGCAACGGATGTAAACAGTTGCTTGACATATATTCATAACTCAGCCGTTGGAGGAGACGTCTGTGTCTTACTGAGGCGTTGAAATGAAAAGATCTTTATCCTTGGGAACAGCGACGTATGTGGCGTTTTGGGGAACTTGTAGTCGATGTTTTCACAGAAGAGCGTTGGATTCAATGCGTTGGAATAACGCGCAACTTTTTATGTGATGCTGTGAGATGAGCTCTCACAGCATCACATAAAAAGTTGTGCGTTTTTGTTACTGCACAGTAACAAAAACAAACCGTCGTCTTCCTACCACTTCCTGTCGTCTCCTTTGTCGTTCCTGCCAGTAGTAACATCCGGCTGCTGATCACGTGGCTCCTGTGTTGCGAACAAAAGTGTTTCCATTGCAGTTTTGCCTGATGCGTCTAATTCAGTGCTTCTCAATTCCAGTCCTCAGGCCCCCCTGCTCTGCACGTTTTAGATGTTCCTCTATTCCAGAACAGCTGATTCAAATGATTGCATGACCATCAAGTGCTGCAGAAGCCCGTTAATCGCCCAAATATTCAATCCAGGTGTGTGGCAGCAGGGAAACACCTAAAACATGCAGGGCAGGGGGGCGTGAGGACTGGAATTGAGAAACACTGGTCTAATTCAACACGTCCGAAAAACAAAAACACCTCGTCCAGCGCAAAAATTTTTTTTTTTTACCAGAAAACGTGTTTGTTCATAATTGCCATGCTTATTTCCATAATTTATTTCCATAATTTCATTGTGTGCGATGCTGCGGTTAATGGAAATGCAGCTTTCGAAATGCTGTCATGACCTGACAAAAAAAAGGAAAAAAGTGAAAAACTTTAAGGGGCGTGAATACTCTTTTTTTTTTTGGGGGGGGGGGATTTTTTTTTATGTAAACTCTCTTTACTTTTGCAAAGAAATCCAAATTTTCTGCTATTGGCTGACGTATAAAAGAAAAAACTTAGTCGTTATTGCTTCCAAACGTGGATCATCAAAGTATTGATAAGAAAAAGCTGTGAATACTTACGTGAATCCCCCTTTTTTTTCTTTCTTTTATTTAAATAAAATTTCAAAACACTCAAAAATCTTGTTTTCCACCTTCTCATAATATGGTAGAACTTTGAGGAAAGACATCAATTTAACCCAATTTAGAATAAGAGTGATACATAACAGAGTGTTGAAGAAGTGGAGCACCGCGAATACTTTCGCTGGATTTCCACCCTATTTATTTCACAATATTTTCAGAGTCACTCTGCATGCATCGTGTTTGGATCTCACCCACCTGCGGCCAATTATTTGAGCCAGTCACCAAATATTCCTGATCACACCGTCGATCTCCTCGACGTGGCTTTATTAGGGAGTAGAACATTGCTTTTGTTCTGACAGCGTGAAATTTAATTAAGCTTTCTGTCAATCTCTCGGCCAAACAACGGGTTGATTTTGTTTCCACTCCTGCTGTCCAGAGCTTAGAACGAGAGAGATAATAATGCAAATTCAAACAGAGGGCGGCCATGCTGCTCATATGGTCAAATCAATTACTTACTTCCCGGGAGATAAGTGGTCTTTTAGATTCATTGTTTGCTTGGAGAATTGCTTCCTCCCGATGAAGACGATTTGTGTGTTTTGTCGCGGATGTTCTTGGTTTCTCTCGTGTGGCCAAACGGAATCTGCTTTATTAGATGCAGCGCGGGCGATGATATGTGCAGCGGCGCTGCCGGCCAGGTCTCCAAAGGGAGACGCGGATGCAGCGGGTTCGCGAACTCCTTCAGAGATCGCCTTTGTGATCTGTTGCTGGCATCATTTAGCATGCTTTATTTTAGCAGTGATGTACGACCGCAGGCATCATTTAAGGGGCAGTATTATGTATAATAAAATTTTTTTATAGCTTTGCATCATGTTGTGATGTCGTTCCCTCATCAAAACATATCTGGAGTGTTGAATTTATTCTTTTATGTGTGTTTGAGAAGTCCTTTAAACTGCCATGGCAACCATTCAGCGGTGCAAAACCTAGCTCCGCCTTCGAGGGCAGCCTAATCGTGACTCGCTCCTTCAGACTAGCCAGCAGCAATTAGCAAACACCTGGCGGAGCTGCACATCAGCTGAGCTCAGTATACGGGCTATTTCTCTGTGCAACACCGACAAAAGCATTGTTGATACAGGAGTCGTGTTGTTATGACTTCCTGAAGATGGAGTTTCAGAAAGGGCAGGAGCTTCTTAAAGAGACGGAGGCCCAATTTTAAGGTGTAATGTTAGAAGGTCAAACTTCTTTCAAGTCATATTTGCTATATACGTCATTTTTATGACAACTGAAGGTTGTGCTCAGGTGTCTGGAAAATACATAATACTGTCCCTTTAAAACAACTCAATGTTGTTTTGTTGCTAAGTACAGTAAAACTTCTGCCTTTTTATCATGATAGGGATGAAGACGGGGTTGAGTTTTGAGTTTAACTATTACTACATGGCCGTTATAATGAAGCTTAACACAAATGGATTGTGAATTAATGGTCACATTTTGGCTACATCCCTGGCTTAGAGATTCAACTGCACAGTTTAACAAACAAATGTACCATAGCGCAGGGCATTCTGGGCAAGTGTAGCCCAAACAAATGCAGGAGTCAAAGACAAAAGAGAAATCCGACAGCCACTAAAATCTGACGCCACTCCCTTTTCTGGTTACACTTCTCGAAGAAGGAAGTTTCATTTATGTCTTCTTTGGAGGTTTTCATGTCGTTTCCTTCAGCGATTCTTGGTGCAGCCCCACCACAGGTGAGAACGGGAATAGTTTTGTTTTTTTCATCCGACAGTGTGGTGTGAAAGAGAACTGCACCAGCTGAAAATGTAGCAGATGTTGCCATTTTGATTGGTCCAATCAAACCGAGTCTACTGGACTACACCCTTAATCTAAGGTTCCAAGAGGAACACGGAAAAAAACCCAACCCAGCTCTTCTTGGCTTGACATCTTTCATCCAGAACCACGAGACAATCTCTCAAATTCACCAGAATAATGAACTCGTTGGACTCCTGTGAAATCCCGGCAAGCTTACGTCCTCCGAACGTCCTTCACTGAAACCTCAGAATCAATGTTTCCAAGGTTCAAAAGTCAAAAACCAAGGATTTTCTCACGCTCCATCATTCCTCTTGACTGGAGGCATAAGAGGAATGTCACCCAGACACTGTCTAGATTTTCTACACTTGGCAATGACTTTTAGGTCGGCTCGTTCTTTTCTGCAGCGCCCCAGTAGGAAAACGCAGGTGGAGATGCACTGCAATACACCGAAACTCTTGCATTGCACAACTTAGCAACATATTGACATGACGAACAGAAACAATAGAAGCAAACTATTGTCAGAATTGAGTTTTCCGCTCTATGAAATTTAGAGTACATGTATTTATATGTCTGCCATGCTTCGGTACAACCCAACTGATGTTCAAGCAGTTTGTGTTTGATGATGTTTAGCAATTATCATTTAATTTCCCCCCCTTTAGGGTTGCATATTCCGTTGGGTGCCAATATTTTCCAGGAATGGACAAACGATCCCAGCTGGCAGATCCACAGCAGATCTGCGAAGAACAAGAGGAAATCAATTTCATTTTTTTTTGCAAAGCATGTCTTTATCCCTACATCGTACGCAGATCCCAGTGTAATATCTCTGTGCCTCAGAGGGGGAGGAGAGACATCATTGCCTTATTTGTGTTTTCATTTTCTATCTGCCTCACATTTTTCAATCAAACTGAACAGATTTCGAGAGAGCGGCCTGATTGCCTGGAGATGTATTAATGTTTTTGTTGGCAAAACTGCTCCGCCAGAGGACAGAAGTAAAACTCCACGGTGAAACTTTTTCCCTCTGACTTCTAAGATCTCAAAACGTCGGCGGCAGGAAGCTGCCACTGCTTTTAGTTTCAACCTTTTCACACGACGAGTATGTCCACCTTAAGTACATCCCAGAGTTTAAAAATGTCAGATTATTAAAAAAAAAAAAACATTTCTGCACGAAATGGTTGCTAAATCTGCCTGCATATCAACCTCCAGCAGAGCTTCTGATCCCAAATGTCACGTTTTTACAAGCCATGGGAAAAACTGATGCTTCACCTGACTTATGCCAGTCTTCTTTTTTATTTTTTGTCCAGAGATTACACAATGTCACAAATTTATAGGTCCAAATATTTGATTTATTATCAAACAGAAATTCCTCAGTGTTGTCCATTTTCATGCGTCTCCCTACGGTTTGGCTGTTTGACAAGAGAAGACAAAGAAAGTTTTGCCTTTAGTACGAACGCAAAGCTTGTTTTTTCTATGCTAATGTTTGAAGAGAAGATCTGTGAAGTTATCAGTCACTGCTTCCTTTTGGTTGTAGGAAAATGTCGGCTTGTTTAAAAAAAGAAGTGAAATCACCTGGAGGCAAATGGTTTCAGCGGTTTCTTTGCCCCTATGTCAGTTTCAATGTGAAGCTAGCTTGTTTGAGCCTCCAGGTTGCCTCTCTTTAGCTGGTTTGGTGGATTAGCTAATTCTACCTGAACAGTTTTCAAACACCTACAATTTATCGTTTTCGATTCTGTTGCCCGAGTGACAGAAAATCCAAAAGCATCGTCCGGCTAAAATTAGCTAAAACAGAACGTAGGCTAGCATGCTAATACAGCGGTGGCCTGAATCAACGTTAGCTTAAAATTGGAGCTGTTTTTAAAGCGTAGACATTTTAATATTTACTTCTACGGCATTGCGTTTCACACAGTTTTCATTTGGAGTTATTTTAAGAAGCTAATGTCAGCTAACGCAAGCTGTCGTCCTAATACCACTTCCTGTCGTCCGCTCTGTCATTTCCTCCAGTGACAACATCCGGCTGTTGTTCAGGTGACTCGTCGTGTGATGCGGGGGGAAAAAAAGGGTTTCCGTTTCAATTCTGCGATACTGCTTCCTCCTAGCGCAAAAAAAAAATGTTATCAAAAACCCTGAGCTTTTCTTATTTTGTGAAATCACCATGTTTCCGTTAAGCGAATTTATCGTTGCATTTTCAATTTGCGCCATTTTACGGGGGAACGGAAACGCGGATGGAGCTGTCGTAGAAAGCAGCAAAGCCAAGCTTTTTCGGCGTGTTGACGGCTTGTGTGTGTGTGTTCTTTCAGAATATCCGAGTGCTTTTCAACATCCGCGTGGTGGGAGGATCCACGTTTCACAACTACCTGTCGCCTCAGGATGGGCGACCGCTGTACCACCCCGCCGTCGACAGGTGAGAGTTTGAAACCGCACGATGCGCCGCCGTTCTGGAGCTGAAGAGAGCTGACGCCCTCCTGCGTTTCGCCCGGCGTGGTGACTTGAGTTTTCCCGTCATCCGCCAGAGCGGATCTGAGCGACACGTGAATCATCAGCTGTGAATCGCTGGGCATTGATTGCACTTCCTGCTGAATCCGTGCTGCAACGTGTTCTCAGTCCCCTCGTGCTTTACTCACTTCTTTTTTTTTTTTTTTTTTTTAACAATTGGCCTTAAAACATGAATGATTGTGGTTCAGTCTTGTAATATTCTCTTTCCTTTAAGTTTCCATTCACTGCCTAATATGCAAAAGATGCTTAAAATTAAAAAGATACATATGATTTGTTTGTTTACAGGAAATTGAAAATTTTATTTGCATATGAAATGCTACACATTATAATAAAATTATATTGCATATAATATAATTTGATTATATGCAATATAATATGACTATATTATATTGCGTATAATATAATCAGTCTAAAGTGAAATTAGAATATTTTATCTAATTTGACAAAGTGTCTCTTTACATTTTACCAACCCCGCTTTGACTTTTTTTTGCGTCTCCACTGCGATTGTGAAATAAGTTGCAGCATCGCATTGTTTCCTCACAAATGCAAATTCGACGGCAGAAAGGGAGTTGCTGATTTTTTTTTTTTTTTTTTGTGCCGTCGTCTTGAAAGAACTTCCATTTGTGCGGCTTACGAAGGGTTCATTCACCCGCTGAATGGCGCTGATGGGAGCAGAAGCTCTCGATTTTAATGCAAATGCGTCACACGTGGTATCCTGTGATGACAGCGCCAGAGCCCGAACGCCTCAGAAGTAGACGCTGTCCCCAAGTAAACCCAAATAATGTGTTCGGAGAATGGAGGAAAACCACTGGTGATGTCTTAGTCCTGCTTTGGTCTTTTTCTGCGGCGTTTACCTGCTAAACTAAAAAATTTGTTATTTATACTTTTTAAGCTGGTTACCTTCTGTTTTGTTGGTCCACAAAATGTTTTTAGTGTATTTCAATCAATGAAAATGAGAATTTACTTTTCATTTGCTGCACTTAGCAAAGTATATCGGATGTGTGTGACCAAATTTGATTTGTTTTTTTTTAGTAAAATGTGGCTGAATGTTTGTCACAATAAAAGCAAAAAAAAAAAGAAGGCTAGTACAGCAAAAATTATTTTTATGTTTAAGAAAATTTACATTTTCCAGGGAAAATCTCATCTTTAAAAAAGAAATTACTATCCAAAGGGCCACAGATGAAACTGGCAAAAACAACAGGTTGACCAACTTGGTCAAACATGCAAAACATAAACTGCAACAAACCTTCATTCAAATGTTGAGCATGAGCATGATTGACAGCACTAAGACCCGCCTCCTGGCTCTGATTGGTTGTTTCTGACTGAGTGGTGAATTTCTACATTTAGTACAGGGAGAGGGCAGAGGAGCTTGATTTTTTTTTTTCACCGATTATCTGTCTTACACCATACTGTCCTAACGTAATGATAATTCTAACAAATATCAAACCTTTTTTTTATTTATTTTTTTATAAAACTTACACTTTAAACACTTTACTTTAAAACTCATCTATCTGCTCTGACTTTTCCTTCCATGTTAATGTTCTTATTGCATGGCTGCTCCTGCATCTGCTTTATCCGTCTGATTTTCATATTTGTGTTCGACTCAAACGTTTTGTCCTCGAGGGCCAATTTAAAGGCACGACGAGTTACTAAAAACAACAATTAACATGCATTGAAAAACACAGAAACAAACAGAGGATCTAATCCAACGGCTCTGCAGTTATAACCTCAATGTGAGGTTTTTATTCCCTTGCATTTTTTTATGTCTATTGTTAATGTACAGTGTTTTGTTCCTGTGGGGGGTGTTTTAACGTGCTTCAGAAATAAGGCACAAATAGTTGGGGACAATTTATTTTTTTTATTGGTTACAGAGGCGCTGCTTGTTTTCCAGAAAACATCATTCGGATTAAGAAAATCAGAAAGTCATAGCAGGAAATTGTAAATAATCCATGAAGGTATTCAACATGCAGAGCGAAGACACCGTGGCGTTATGTGATGCAACGGCTGTTTAATAATAAGTCTGGAAGCGCTGAAATATCCAACAGCCGTGGCCGGTCAGTGAAGGCCAACAGTCTGAATAGAGCAGTCCATCTCCACATAGAAACCTTAATGAAAACGTGACATTCGGATAAGCAGCACATATCACCAACTGAGCTCTACGTAAGACTATTGTATTTTCAGGACTATGGAGCGCAGCATACTATAAGCCGCACCTACATATTTTGAGAAAACAAACTGGAAACATATATATCAGCCGCACCGGGTTGTAAGCTGCTGGCTTCTCCGCCGCTCGGTTTTTCACAAGGATAAGCGGTTTTCCTGGAACATTAAGTTGCTTCGACACTACTGGCTCATTTAGCAGTGCATTCACGAGGATGATTGACAGCACCGAGTTAAAACCTTTTCAAACGTCTGATTCAGTGTCGTGTAAAGCCTAAAACCAGATTAGAAACAGTCTAAAAATATATATTCTGGCCATTAATTGAAAATAGAGCCAGATTTTTCTTCTAAGGATTTTAGAAAGGAAAGATGTGCAAAGATGTGTGGGATCTGCAGCTGTTTATTAGAGATAGGCTGACTGCATGGTGACAACACCTGAGAACAGACTGATGTTTAAAAAAAACAAAACACTAAGACTAAAATGTCCTAAAGTGTAGAAGAATTTTTTGAAAACGTCAAAGAAGCAAACGAATCTTTGGTAAAAACGCTCAGAGTGGGCATAAGTTCATTCACATCCAACAGCCCGACTCCCATTAATCAGTCAGAACCTGGAAGAAAAGAAAGCGCCACTGATAATTATCTATTTTTCCTGAAATTATTTATTATCATTGTTATTCTTGACTAAATTTGAATTATTTACATCGAGTTCGCAGATGTTTCTAATTGAATACATTTTTCGAATTATTTTCTTGTTTTTATGTCAGCATATTCTGCTCAAGAATGCAGAGCTGTAACATTACTGACACCTAGTGGTCGGAAGGCTTTAATGCATTACAGAGCCTGTCACCAACTTCCAAAAAGATCTCAGTAGTTTCAGGCTCCTAATAATTTATTCAAATTGTTTTTTGGATGGAATAATGATTAAATAAACAATTCCATAAATTTTGGAAACATGAGCTGTGTGGACAGGCGTGAATTTATTTATTTTTTTTTTCTAATACACAAATATAAACATATGTTTCCACTAATAATGAGTTAAACACCATAATCAAGTTAGACTTCAACCTGATACTTTTTATAGTATGACAGAGTAGTTTTTATTCTCATCTTGAGAATAAAGTCGTAGCATTACAAGAGGTAAGTTGTACTGGGACACCGAGTCTCAGACCAACCTGTGTTTTTTCCCTGCAGCAAAAGCCAAAACTTGTTTGCCGCAATTGATTTTGATTTGTAGAAGCAATAAAAAACTCTTGATCTGAACCGCTTCCTTTGTCCACTAGGGCTCTGAAGCTGTGCGGTTCTGGAGGGCCTCCTCACGTGAAGCTCATCATCGAGTGGGAGGACAGAGTCAAAGACTGGTCAGTGTGTTTACCTTTCCCTCCATCCCTCCGTTTCATCGGCTCGTACGTTTTCTCTGACGTTTTCTTCTTGTCGTTTTTTGGTGGCGCCAGCCTGTTCGGTAACATTCACGAAGAGGTGGTGAAGGACGGAGACAGCGTACGAAACCTGCAGCAGCAGCACGTCCAGCAGTTCAGCTGCACCTTGGACGAGTGTTTCCAGCTCTACACCAAAGAGGAACAGGTGGAACTGGATTTTAACGACCCTCCACTGCAAAAACACAAAATCTTACCAAGTTGTTTTTTTTGTTTTTTGTCCTGTTCCTCGTGTAAATATTGTAGTTCACTGAAAATAAGAAAAATATGGTATAAAAGTAACTTTTCAGCAAGATTTGGGAGCAATAATTCCTTAATATTGATGGAAAAAATATCAATATTTTTCAATTGGAACGAGCACTTTTGCCAAGCATTATTGGCCTCTTGTGGATTTACTCCGTCTAACTTCGCGCTTTTGTTCTTTCTCTTCGTCTCTCCGTGCCTTTCCTGCAATCAGCTCGCCCCAGATGACGCCTGGAAGTGCCCGCACTGCAAGCAGCTGCAGCAGGGCATGGTGAAGATGAGTCTGTGGACCCTGCCGGACATCCTCATCCTCCACCTGAAGCGCTTCAGGCAGGTGGGCGAACGGCGGAACAAGCTCACCACCTTCGTGCAGTTCCCCCTGGCGGGACTGGACATGACGCCCCACATGGTGAGCCGCAACAACGGCCCCCATCAGGCGGGCTGGAAGCACTGCAGGCGGCCTGACCTGGCTCCTCCAGACTTCCTGTACGATCTCTACGCCGTCTGCAACCACCACGGAGGGATGCACGGCGGTCACTACACAGGTCTGGATTCCTTCTGGCGCTGAAACGATTAATCATGATTAATCGGATTAATCATGCTTACCTGCGTTTTTTTGTGTTTGTATACTGTGTTTGAGAATTAATCGACTACTAAATTAGCTTACAATTATTTCAACAGTTAATGGTATTAATCATGATTCATGGCATTGATCTTGATAAATCTGATTAATCATGATCATTGGTATTAATCATAATTAATGGCATTAATCATGATTAGTTGGATTAACATGATTTTCTGCCTTTTTTTAGCTTGATTAATTGATTACTAAATTAGTTGACGACTATTTCAACAATTAATTGTATAATCATGATTAATTACATTAATCACGATGAATCCTATTGCTCATGATTAACCATATTAATTATGATAAATCCTATTAATCATAATTAATGCTGTTAATCATGATAAATCTATAAATCATGATTAATCCTAAAATTAGGATTAATCATGATTAATTGAATTGATTACTAAATTAGTTGATTATTTCAATGATTAATCATGATTAATTCTATTAATCATTGTCAAACTCAAAAATAAATATTTACATTGTGCATTTAAGATGAAAAATCTTCTTTGCCTGTAAATATATTTTACCCAGAATTCCTCAAGTAGCATAGTTTTAGCTTTGTGCTTTTCAGCTTGCATTTGAGGCAATAAAATGTTTTTATATTGTTTCTTTAAAAGGGGGATTTAATTATTTGTTTATGTTCATCTTGTAATTTAAATCTAATATATAAAAGAAGCTTAAGTGGTCAAATGAAAATTCTGCTGAATTTTAGCCATTTTCTTCAAATTAATTGATTCATCATCAGAATAATCGATTACCAGAATAGTTGTTATCAAGATCCTGCTTTTTTTTTTTTTTACATATCTCTTTTTCCCGTTGCTTTAATTTGCAGCCTTTTGTCGAAACTCAGTCGACGGCCAGTGGTACAGCTATGACGACAGCACCGCGGAGCCTGTGCCGGAGGCGGAGGTGTGCACACGAGGAGCCTACATCCTCTTCTACCAGAAAAGAAGCACCATCCCCCCCTGGTCTGCCAGTTCCTCCCTCACTGGTTTGTCCCTCTTCTCAGTGGTTTTGTTGTTTGTTTGTTTTTTAATGTGAAATATATGCAAAAGAAAACAAAACAATTTGGTGTTTTTCTGGTCAGGTTCCACCAGTTCATCCACCTCTGACCATTGGCTAGTCCGGCTGAACGGGGGCAGCAGCAGCGGCAGTGTGGTCTCAGGGGTTCCCAGTCCGGCTCGTTTAGAACCCGGATTTGCTCCGGAATCTCCTGAGCTGCCGGTGTTTGGAGACGAACCCCACAGTGAGTATTTGAATTAAAAAGAATGAAAACTGCCTACAGTAATTTATGTTGATGCGGTTTCACCGTTTTCCCGTGTTTAGGTGTTGGATGAGAACTCATCCAAAACGTCAAACCACATTTGGACCAATTTGGTAGCTTTGGCAGTCCAGCTAAACTCAAAACACTCTGAATAAAATTATCTTATCTGCACCAAATTGTAACAGTGCTTATCGAGTAACAGTGCAGAAATATCTTTTGTTTGGGTTTTTTAGTGGGATTTTATGTGTTATTCCAGCACAAAATAGTGAATTTTATTGAACTGTTCCTCAAGATTTCCTGATTGTTTTTGTGGTCATTATTCATTTTTTTTTTCATTAAAATCACAGATGTTCTTAGAACTTCACAATATTTTTTCCCAAGTAAATCTATTCAAAAATCTATATGTGAAAGAAACAGGATGAAAGAAAAAAATTCAAGCAGACAGATTGGACATAGGCATTTTATTCTTTAAATAACTTAAATATCTTAATCTTTGCTACTCGCCATATCAGTGACAGACTGTAATAAAATGTAGAAGAAGTAAGAAACACTGCCACCTGCAGGTGGGAGTTAGCAGTCATGTAAACCCAATGTTTTCGACCATTTTTGCGGAAAATTAACTATCAACTCTCTGTCAAACCTGGGATCTGTTGACTGAGTTGTGCATTTTTCTTTGGCCCTGCTGTTACTTGAAGAACCAGATTTTAGTTTAAGTATCTTAGAGTGTGTCTTTAGCATCCTGAACATAATTTGAATATAAGCACATACCTAACATTTAATGTGTTTTTCTAGATGGCTCCTGTCAGATGATGCGAGGTACCAAGGTTAGGAGCTTAAGCATGAGGTCACCAGCCAAACCCAAGGACGCCCTGAACAAAGTTCTTCCACTGCGTTGGTCTTTTGGGTCAAAGGACCGCATCAAGCACCCGGCACAAGTCCAGTCTGGAGAGCTGGTGGAGTACCTGGAGTCTGGACGCCGGCCCAGGTGCACCAAAGACCCCATCATCACGCTGGTGGCCACTCCGCCACAGAGGAGAGTCTTTGACGTGGGACAGGACTGCAGCTCACCCAGCGGCAGCAGTCTCGGCTGTACGGACAGGCTCAGCTGTGACGCTTGTTACTCTCCCAAAATCCCAGAGGGGCAAAGACGAGCCTGTCTGGAAAGAAACGCGCTTGACAACGACGGAACCCTCCGTTCAAGAGATGACGACGGTTTGAGGCAAGGATCTTTATCTAAGAGGCTGAGAACCGAACAGGTCAGAGCTCTGGACTTCCACCTTCAGAGAGGGGGCATTCTGGGCGGCCATATAAGCTTCAGCGCTCCTCCGAGCAGAGAGTCTACGCTTAGAAGAGCCACCGTTCATGTGACTGGCCTCACCAGGGGCCAAAAAGACTTATCACAGATGAGGAACCCAACAGGAGAAGAGAGTCGGAGCCAAGAAAGTCTCCTGTCGTTTTTCAAGCCGGTTTTGATGAACAGAGACATTCCCAGGTCCCCAGGCAAGGAGCAAGCGAGACAACTGAATGGCCACGAACATCTGGGAAAACTGGCGAGTAGTAATTTAGCCAAGCTGTCGCTTTCCAACGGGACTCTTCCAGCACCAGGCAGCAGCGTTCCCACCTGCGATGGCCACGGCTGCAAAGCCCAGCTGGTCAATGGAAAAGCTGGGAATCAGGAGCCCGTGGACATCCAGCGGGCTCACAGCTCCAGCAACATCCAGACCAAGCTGGACTTCACGTTTCGCAGATGTGCCTCCCTCCAGAGGAATGGGGATGTGGGGATCCCTCGGGCGCACCGTGTCCTGCTGTCGGACAAGCCTGGCTACTCCACGCTGCAGCGGACGCGGTACAGCACCACCTCCCTGGGTAGGCACAGAGGTCTCCATGGTAAAGATGTGTGGAAAGCCTTGAAGAAGTTTCCGATTTTAGAGCTACTGCAAAGTAATCTCACACTGAGAAACGAAGAAGAGTTAAGAGTTAATTTGAGCAAATTTATTCTGTGGGGGACGAAATTGTCGACACCCCAGCTGCTAGTAGGGCGGTAGTGGCTAAGCTGGTACGGAGTCCGTCGTGTTGTAGGTGGGTTGCAGGTTTGAATCCCTGTTACATCCGTCTCTTTTTGCCGTTGTGACACCCTCTTTGCCCCAAGGTAGCTGTGGCTACAATGTAGCTTACCGCCATCTGTGGGTCAACAGCTGCGTTTCCATTAAAAAGCTTTGTTGATATTCAGCTAATGTAAAAAAAAACACAATTTCACAATTGCCATGTTTCCGTTAAATAAGAAACGCAACTCAATTCTCACTTGAATGAGTTTAACGCAATAAATCGTTAAAAAAAACACTCTGCGCCAACCTCCTCCTATAACTTCCTGTTGTCTTTTTTGTCTTTTCCTTCAGTAGTAACAAATGGCTGTCGATCACATGACTCAGGAGATGCAAAAAATGTTTTTTCCATTGCAGTTTTGCGAAATACTCACATTTTGATATGACCACAAAAAAAAATCACGTCACTATAGTCCAGAAAACTTTTTATTGAAAAACGTGTTTGTTTGTTTCGTTGTACAAAATTGGTACGTTTCCATTAAGTCTATTTATTTTTGAAATTTCAATTTGTACAGTTTTTAAAGTCAATGGAGAAGCAGCTCTTGTGGGTATAAATTGGTGAAAGGTTGACAGTAGTATAAAGAA
The DNA here is from genome assembly GCA_902982915.1 of Phalloptychus januarius. Taxonomy (NCBI): domain Eukaryota; kingdom Metazoa; phylum Chordata; class Actinopteri; order Cyprinodontiformes; family Poeciliidae; genus Phalloptychus; species Phalloptychus januarius. The sequence continues at coordinate 3,924,176 of CADWAE010000476.1, forward strand.
GTAATATCATATTTATTGTCAGGCCTTTTACACGTCTTTACTAACAGATTTATCTGCATCCATTTTATTTTCATTGTGAAACTTATGATTGTGTTTGCTTTTTTTTTCCTACACAAGTGCCCATGTGACAGCCAAGAATGACGGCCAAACAACAGGACCCCCCACCTGGTTTCCCAGCGGGGCGCCCAGAGAAGCGCCCCCTGCTGGAGGCATTGCTTACAGCAAACGACATCTCTCTCCATTTTTTAATTTTTTTTTGTATTTAATCTTTTCATTGTACTGTTTTAGGTTCTCACCTGTGTGCGTCTTAAACTAAATCTATGCAGAGTTTTAGCGGGGGGTTTTTTTACCCCCTCCCTCCACTCACTCTTTTCTCACACCGTTTACTGATTTTTAAAAATTTTACTTTATTTTTTAATGTCTGTTTGAGTTGATCAACCACATTTGGGGAAAAGGAGGGTGATCTGTGAACGCTGTGTGCTTGAACGTCCAAGAGAACTCTCAGGAACGCAGGAAGTAGTTTTTTTCCATGAGTGCAGTTTGAATCGACGTATCAAAAAAAAAGAAATATTTGCTTTACTGACGGGCCAGCTAATTAAAAGACTACGAAAAATTACTAACACTGGCCTAAAACATTAAAACACTGGACAAAAAATAGTTTGCTGTTAGAGAGTCCATTTTTAAAATGATTTATTTATCAAATTAATATATGCATATATTATTATTATTAATGCACTTCTTTAAATGATTTTATTCTTCTTAACACAGTTTATATCCAAGTTCTTGCAGGCGACTAACCTGTCGGACGGCGGATGGAGGCGGCGGCACAGGCTATTTTTTAAGCGTTTGATACACGGAGATGTAGACATTTATCCCGTAAGCCGATCTTCCTGGACTTTCGATGCTTTGTGGACGGATGCAGCAAGAATTTGTGCGTTAGAAATTATTTTATTGGAAACCAAAAACGGAGAAATAAATAATCTCGCATATATCTGACCCCTTTATTGACGCAACTTTTCCACATTTTGTCACCTTTCAGTAGATTATGTGCCGGGCCAACATAAAGTCAGTATCTTAGTTTCAAGTCTCACCTCAGTGTCTCAGTTGTGTTTATGTCTGGACTTTGACTGGGCCATTCTAACACAGGAATGTGAGTCTGAATAATTCCAAAGAACATTAACTATTCAGACACCGGGAAGATTTAGGTTTAAAGTGATTATGGTTTTTTTTCAGACTGGAAGAAAAAGAAGGCAGAACCCTGACTTGAATCAGATACCAACACGTGGAGGGAGATAAAGATTAGGGTGATGGCAGGCAGGACTTCCAGCTTTGAAGACTTGGAGCACGTCACCAAATACTGGTGAAAAGATTTTTTAAAAAAAAGCTGCTCCGCAATCATTCGAAGGACTTAAATCCTACAATACTAATTAAAAAAAAGTTTTCATTGTTTCTTTAGAAAGTAAAAAGAAAAATTAAGAAGCCCCCCTTTTTTTATGAAATATAAACAAAAAGCACTCATTTTACGTTATTTTCTTATCTTTTAAGAAACATCTTTGTTGAATGGGAGTCATTTTATATACGGGTCTGTCAGAAATATGAATAATTTTGGACTTACCGCGACTGCAGCTGAATTTTTAGGGTCATTAATGCGCTGGAAAACGAACCTCCACGCCTTCCTCCACCTTTCACCTTTTAAAATGTTACTCTTTTTTTTTTTTCTTTTTCTTCCAACCATCACGTCCAGAGATCGACTGGACCGTTGATCCTTTCCAACGGCGGTTGGCTGTAGTAGATTCTATTTAGGAGCAGTAGAGTAAAAGATGGCTGAATGTGGATTTAACATTTTTAGGAAGTAATAATAATAAAGTGTAAACCATTTTCTTTAAAATCCTTTTAAAAAGTGTCTATAGTGTGACACAATGTGGAAAAGACCCAGGGGTGTGAATACTGTCATGACCCTTACATAACGGCCCATAAGTTGGTATGATGATTTTGTGCATTTTGTAATGCACATCATTCACAGCCTTGAGTCATAAATATTCTGTCTTATCAGCTTTTTTTTTTCTGTCTGGAGTGATTCTGATTTTGATTCATTTTCAACCTGAGCATCTTTTTCCAATTTTTTGCTACTTTCTGCTGCTTTCATTTGCCTCCGATGAATAATAACGAGTGTGCTTGGCTTGTTTCCCGTTGCTTCAGCAACGAGAAGGAAGCGACGAGACGTTATTTCGGAAATTTGGTTAGATTATATTTTAGTAACTTTTTTTGGGAAAAAAAAAAAAAAAAGTCTACGTTTTGTACCTGATTTGTAACCGTGCAATTAAAGTACCAGACTAAAAACTGTATGTTTCACATGACTTCACCTGGTCAGGATGTTACGTGGAGGAAAGTGGGTGTAAATTTGGACACACTGCACACACACACATGCACAAGTGTTTGTGTTGGGACTGTCCATTATGTGTGCCGCAATGCAAGTTTTAATGATTGCAAATTAAATGCAGCCTTTCTCACAAATGTCTTCCGTGTGAGGTGTGACTTATGGCCCATGCTAATGTTTTGAGTGCCAGCATAGAGTTTTATGCAACAAATACCTCCGTACCGAATGCCTAACAACCAATTTTTTCTAATTCTCCCCGAAACAATCACAGTTGACGTGAAAGAAAAAGACGACATAATCTATATGTTGCCCAGTTTCAGCAACACACTCTGCTTATTTTTCATTTTGCTGACTTTATACAAAAGCCATGTTTTTTTCAAAGGGTTGTCTTTAGTGGTAGCCAGAAGACATTTTTGGACAATCATCTGTGGGGTAATAAGTTAAAATAAATTGTGACATAGAACGATGAAGTACCAACAGCCCAAAGGATCCTACAAGAAACTTTGTGAAAGACACGTACAGTGGAGAAACTGAAAGTAGAGCAGGAATAAGGTTGCTGTTGGCATAGCAACTTATCCTCTGCTTCGGTCAGAACTCGAATCTGGAAATGACGTCAAACCCACCGTGACCACTTTCCAGATTCAAGTTAAAAAATCAGCAGCTTTGACGCATTGTTTTTGCTAAGTGGCTAAGCTAACTACTACTAGCAACAAGCTACTAATCATGCATTTCTTTGCATTTTGTACATTCAGACATGAGCAAGTACTCACTAAAGGAGGTTGTATTGGGAAACACCTATTGAGATGAAGAAAAAAAAAATCTTGTTGGATTTTAAGGTTGAGATTGTTTTGTTTTGTAACATCTTTCCAGATTATAACTCCAAATCTGCAGCACAGGCACATCTGCAACTTTTAGATGTGCCTGTGCTACATCACAGCTGAATAGATTAATTAGGTCATTAGCAGGAGTCTGGAGAACTGATCTACACGGGAAGCAGGTAATTAAGCCATTTTATTCCAGTGTTTTGTACCTGTGGCACATCTAAAGACTGCAGGACAGCGCCCCTAGAGGACTGGAGTTTGACACCTGTGCTTTAACTCCTTTTCTGTTCCACCTCTTCAAACACACCGCATCACAGGTGTTCCCAGTCGGGCTGCTGATTCAGCTTTCAGTTACAATCTTCTTGCACAATCGGCCCTCATCCGCCCTCCACACATCGTGACGCACCTTGCTTCACGGATAGGTTCCAAAAAACAGATCTGTTGCCACTATTAAGATAAGACCATTCTCATAAAACTTAAAGCTAGCTTGGAACACGTCAGGTTTAATATGGTGAGCCTTAAGTTTAATAGTCGCCTCTGAGGAGTTGTTGGCTAACCTCCTCTAAGGAAGATGTTGTGATGACCTAGAGGAAGTTTTTCTTCATCTCCTGTGGTAAGGTTGGACAGTTAGGTTGCCCAACAGAGCAACATCGCACGTCAACCAACGACGTAGGGCGAGTGTGCCAAAATTCTGGCCTGGTTGTGACCTCGTAACGTACATGTTCACTATTATCCACCGTCGAAAATGCAACATTAGAATACGAGATATTTTCTTTGAGACTTTCACTGAATCTGGTTTGTGGAGAAGAACGAATCACCGGTGGAGCTTTCACAGGCTGCCAAGTTACTATATGCGTAGTTACTTTAATGGTCCTCCACTGTTAGATAAAACCATTTTTACTGTTGGGTGTATGAAATATTCATGCAATGAGTTGCAAAAGGCTTCCTAATTCTCACCGCCTATTGCAGCAAACCCACATGCTGTACAAGGAAATGCAGGATCACAAAGATGGTGTGGTTTACTCTTTCCCATTAGCTGCATTGCAGGAGCAAAATATCTGGATATGTATCCATCTAGAACTCTCGCTCAAGATTCTTTGAAGTGTCAATGACGATCGCGGTACTTAAAACGTACGATTTGAAAGGCAAATCTCTCCATCATTGTGTCTAGACTCCGACAGATGGTGTTTCCTGAGGAAATGCAGCCGTTCAGCAGTGACAGATGGCTGTTTAGTGGCGAGTGTGGTTGGCCAAAGAAGTGTCAGTTCTTGCACAGATAAAGTGACCGGGGCGGCTTGTGTTACAGCAACTCTTTAGGCCAATGCGAACGAGATGGAAGAAAGTTGTGTGGTGCTGCTTCCTCTTAAACCTACCCTACTGCAGCAAGAGCAAGAAACGGTCTGCGGCGCAACCTCTTTATCCAAATACTGGTCTGACAAACATGTACATCAACTGAAATGTTGTTTACATTCATACAACTGGACAGCCTGAGAGACGACGTACCTTCCAAAATATTGATATAGATTTGGTCACCTAACAAACAATTATTCTAATGTACTTATCGAGATTTTTCTGACAGGCCAACACGTGGGTTATGCGGTTAAATTTTTTTTTAAACGGATGAAAATCTAACTAAAATATGTTGGAGATGTAAAGGGAGGCATTATGCTAAATTGAGTTTTTAGGCTTTATCTTATACTATCATGACATTCCTCTGGAGTGCGGTTTTGATTCATTCATGCATGTTTGAGAAATCCTTGAATCTTCCGTCATCGGTTATTTATTGATGATGTGATCCCTGGAACGCCCTCCTTGGATCATCAGCCCAGCTGAGTTTCTGCCCTCCAGAGCGCCTCATCCCCAGGCATCCTCCTCACACAGCTCCTTCAGACTAGCGGCGGCAGCAGCACTTATTAGACACCTGGTGAAACTGCGCGTCTGCTTACCTTACAAACTATTTCTTAGTTCAACACTCCGAAAAACAACTGAAAATGCCATCATGGAGAAGCATTGTTGTAATGATGTGTAAAAAAAACAAACAAACCCACCTGTATATCATAAACAGCTGCAATGCAAAATTACATTTCTTTAAAGTTTCCTTTTGATAAATACAGTATTTCATAACTGAATATAACACAATGACTTGATTGTACTATAAAAGTGGCTTAATTTTCCTGAACAGAAAAAAACCCAGTATGTGTGATATTGTTGCTAAATGTTTAAGATATTCATTATTGGTTAGGGTTAGAGTTAGGATGACCTATATCTGTTCCAGCTTTCTTTAAATTCTGAATTACATGAAGGAACCCCAACATTCCACTTGGGGGCAGCATTGTACAGGTATTCCCACATTTCCTCTGTTCCAGACCAAAATTAAAAGCAGATGTGCAAAGAAAAAAATGAAACAATATAATACGACCAAATATCCCAACAGCGATCAGATAACATATCATTAGACCCACTCATTTCGCTTATTTTCTGACCGAGGCTATTAAAACATTTTTGAAGCGCACAGAGAAAATTTCAGTGGCTCTCTTTGGAGCTAACTGGCAGAGAAAGTTGAGCCAAAGTGTAACCCACTGTAATTCCTTGTAATTTGACACAAACACATGTAATGTCTGCTGTATTCAACTACTTAAACAAATATTAGCACAAACTACAATCAGTTTATATCAGTATTTAATCAGTTTATATATATACACTACAATCAATTATATATGTATATATATATATGTATATAAATAAAAAGAGCAGGTACGATTATTCTCTTTTTTCACCCATCATACATTTCTACATGACCAAAGTCAGTGGGTGGGGCTTAATTCTTCTTCAGTCACGGTAATTGGTCAACAGTTTAGTTGCTGCACAGCCTAGCCAATCAGATGAAGAAACATAGTGACAGTTATTGTTTCGTCACTGATAGTATTACAGGAAATATTAAGTAGTTAAGAATTGGAACAACTATATTATTACACTGAAAGGTAAAATTTTCAAGATTTGAATGATGGTTTCAAAAAATAATTTAATTAGGTATTTTAGGAATGTCTGACACAAATTTAAAATTATACTCGTTTATTATTTATTCAATGGCATAAAAAACACTTTTAAAAATATCTTTGCTATTTGACTTTTTTTTTGTTTTTGTATTATTATTAAATTGTGAGACTTTTATCCGACGACCCAATCATACAGATTGACAGGGAGGAGCTGAAAAGCCGTAAACTACTCGACGGAAGGAAGCGGAAATAAACGTCGAAAACCTTCTGCTACCAGCTAGCTTCGGGCTCACAGGACAGGGCTGTAAGCGACGTTGTTACATACTGTGGGGGTATCTCTTTAGAGGAAGCTGGGAAAGCGTCAGACACAGCAGGGCTTTTTTTTTTTTTTTGCTTTTTAACTTGGGCAGCTTCGAAACGGAATATTACAAGTGGTAAGACACTCTTCTGTTTTCCCTGTTTACACGGACAAAACGTGTAGTCCGGTCATTTCTCGACGCTTAGTCAAGTTGGCAGTGTTCGGAGCTAGCTGCGCCTCTACGCTAGCAACAACAGCTTGCGCTATGAAAAAAAAAAAAAGGTGTTTTCTTCCCTTTTCACGTATGCCAGCATTTCCCCGGTAGGGGCCTAAGTTATTTGTTAACGTTTCGTTTTCTCGTCGTTTTCCCTTTCACCACAACGTCCGTAAAAACGTCGTCGCCAGTTGGCCGCGGGTTGAATTAGATGGGAGTAAGTTTGAGAATCACATCGCAGTTATTGTTGCCCGACCGTTAGCCGGCATGCTAACTCTAACGTTCTAGAGCAGTGGGCGCAGTCTATTCCCTGGAACGGAATCGAGCTTTTTCTTCTTCTTCTGTCCCCCGCTCATTTAAACCCCCGTAAAAAAAAGTCAAGAAGAAACGGTTCGAACGTGGCCTCCGTCGTCTAAAACTGGACAAACTGCCCGAATTTATCCTCATGGCCTGGGAGTCAAATATACTGATGGCGTTTGAAATTTTTGAGGGTATTTTAATGACCCGTTTTCTCGGGTGCCAAACGTTCGGAAACGGCACAACTAATTTTTTTGTGTTCGTTACTTCCTGCATACGGTTTATTCCATCGTGACGTGGGTTGTTTGTGTTTATTCCACGGTAAGGTTAGTGGTTTGATCTCGACTGCTTTTAACTGCTCGGTGACAGTTCGCGTCTGTTATCTGCGTTCGTTTTAATGGACTTACTCGCATCAGGGCAGTATTAGTGGAAGCTCATCAAAACGCTGCCCGGAAGACGACATAATAGGATAACGCACCTTTTATCCTTTTAACTCGGGACAACTTTTAGGTTTAGTCACCGCGTCGTTCTCGGCTCGGCTTCACGATCAGCTGACTTTTTTTTTTTTTTTTTCGGTCGGATTTGGTGGTTTCTGCTCAGGAAATGGTGTTGGAATTATCTCTGATTGCAGTAGAGATGTCGTAATTTTTAAAATTTTATTTCTATTTTTTTGACGACAACGGAAGTGGATGTCTAAAGCAAATCGTAATTGGATGCGGCGATCAAGAGTTCCCAATCATAAACAAGCGCTGACCTGCTGATTCAGGAGATTCCAATTTTGTCTTCCAGAGCTACAAATCACAACATGCGTGTTTTTGATCGTTTCCTAACTCGGTTTTGCATTAATGTGCCACAAATCATACATTTTACTGTAATTAATATTGCTTTTTTCATTTAATTATGAAGCCAGCATGTTTACTCGGGACATAAGTGTGCTCTGCTTTGTGTCTGTAATCAAATATCACACATCTAACCTTGTTTTTGCAGCAGCTGTCTGTATTTAAATAGCATTTTACTGAGTAATTTCTGCTGCATTCATCAGATAAGTCCTCGTTTTTACTTCCGTGCAAGCAAATTTTTCTTGTTTTCCACACGCAAGAAATGTAACATGAATTGAATCACGCGATCGTCTTAGCTTTGCAAACTCAACTGTCCGACTTTATGTTTAATAGAAACATAAAAGCGTTTTTCCTATTTTTTCCCTGTCGTTTGGATGAACTGTTCCCTCATTTCACACAGGAATTTAAAGTGGCCTTTATGTCAAGCTTGATTATTAATAATTGATGTCTGGACCGCAGCCAGCGTCACACAGTGCGACCGAGAGAAAGAGAAAGATATGAATCTGTTCCGTTGCTGCTTTTCCAGAGTCAGCATGATTTGCAAGATCAGACTTCTAGTTTCTGATTTTTAAAGCGAAATCATCCGGTCCTGTTTCATTGTAAGATTTAATCTTTTGTTCTGAGTATTTCTGTGGTTTTACTTGGGAAGTGTTTTGGACAACTCCGTTTTCGAGGATTTTCAGATTTTAGTGACAGTAACGACGTGGGCACGAGGTTCTGATGAGACCAAACATCACAGCATCAGTTATTGATAACGTTATCCTTTCCGTTGTAATGGCGATTATGGATTACAAAGTGTATTTGAATTTTGGACACGGACTGGAGCAGAAATCTGTTAAACTAACTAAATTTACTAATCGTTTTCAAGTCAAACATGTCTTTATCTCTGAATATTTCCCTATAGAGCCATTTGTTTTTTCTCTGTAGCGTAAAGCTAACAGACGCGCTGCTCAGTTTGCTGAAAACATTAAGCTTTCATTTTTGCGTGCGAGCAAAACGACAAAACTCCCCCTAATTAAGTTGACGGCAAATATGAACCGCAAAGGAGATGAGTGACTGAAAACATCTGAGAACTCAGAAATGTTTCGCCTCCTCTGATCATAAACTATTTTAATTGAATAGTTTCTCAAATTTCCACGCCCCCCCCCCTCCCCCCCTCAGATTTGGCGCCACTTTTTCACCGCCGACGTTTCCTCATAACCCAGAAATCCTGAGTGTCCTGCGCTCTCCCGTGTTTGCAGGTTCTGTCCTGTGACCTTTATGTAAGGCCAAAGCCCCACAGGAACGGGTCATCGACGGGAGGAGAGACTCGGAGAACAAGCCGACGACCACGGAGGCCGGGACAGCGCGTCGGTTCCCACGCAGAAGAGCAACCACAGCCGAGTCGTTTCGCTGCGCGCCACCGCGACCATGGAGGCCATCGCCAAATACGACTTTAAAGCTACTGCCGACGACGAGCTTAGTTTCAAACGCGGGGAGGTCCTCAAGGTAAGCGCCGGCTCGTTGTTTGGGAAAACATGAAATGTTGCCGATTTTTCACCTGGTTTGGTTTTGCATTTAAATGGAGGCTTGACAACAGCGGCATTCTGAGAGATGTTGCACTGAAAAGAGAGAATGTTCTCCCTCATGCTGCTTATTCTAGCAACTTTCATGCAGGATCGGTAAAAAAAAAAAAAAATGGCTGGATGCTGTTTCCCCAGCTTTAAAAAGTCTTAATAGAAGATAATTACTGTACAAAGAGAGGCAAATTGAAGTTTAGACCATTAACAACTTAAGGAGTTTTTTCTGGATCTACTTAACGATTTATATTTCTGCTTTCTGATGCGTGCGTTCACAAAACGAGGTTGAAATGGAATCCGTTTTCGCTTGAATTCCGGTTCGGATCTCCTCGCCGTCGTTAAGGATTCAAATGTTTTGTCTCTGGAGAATCAACCGCGGTCCGCAGCAAAGACGGAAATAAAAGGACTACCGCTAAGCTTCCAATTGATTAAATCGGGTGAGCTTAAGGAGAACACGTGTAAAAGCCACTTTTAATGGAATCCGTTCGCCTCGGCAACAAAATGCGGCTGGTTTTAACATGGACGCACGCGGGAGGCGTCGGCTCATCGCTTTAGGTTTGGCACAGAATGATCCACTTCAGACAATGTTGGATTTAAAATGTTTTCCTGTAACACTGGGCGTCGAGGATTACTTTACTGTTCTCTCAGGGGGATCGGCGCTGTTTCAGCAGAGAGCATTGGAAAGACTTCTTATCTCAGCAGGAGGTCTGAAAAGCACAGAGAAAGTCAGCTTAGAAAACGCCGAGCCAAAGGTTTTTTTTTTTTTTTTTTTTTTACTGAATTGGACATGATGTATTATTTGGTTCCTGTGGCCTTCATCTAAAAATGAAGGCCTTAAAATGTCTTAAATGACAAAAAAAAGATTGCCTTAAATAACCAGAAGTCTTAAATGATGTCAGAACTGTAATCTCATTCTATGTAGTTTCCTCTTTCTTTTTTTTTTTTTTTTGCGCAAAACCTTGAGTTACACTCAGACATCGTCACTAGGCGGTTCCTGCTTAGTAGCTGCTAACATACCCTGCAAGGGTAAAGCTAGCTAGCTTATTTCCATCCATCCATCATAGGTCAGGGCTGATTTATCACCAGTTAGTGGATGACGTCAGTCTTAGCCATTGGCTAGCTCCTTATGCTAACCCATGTCATCTGCTTATTTGCGGTTTTGTGTATTCCAGTTGCAAAATGAGTCTTAAATGTCCTTCAGAAAGGTCTTAAAAATAATGAAATATGAGATGGTAAAACCTGGAGAAACGCTGAACGGGAGAAACTCGTCTTATCCTTCAGACTTCATGTTACATGTGAGCGGTTGACGCACACCAACTTAGCAACCCTATTGCTGTATTTTGTGTTTTTTTTTTTTTTTTGTTTGTTTGTTTGGTTTTTTTGTAAGACAAAAAAATCAGTATTTTTCCAAAAGTGGAATTGGCAGGTCAGGTTTAAAAAAAAAAAAAATCAGTCGTTGGCCAGAAAATGTCAGTCGGTGCATCTAGAGATGCTACATGCTGACAAAATGTGACAAAAGATGAAAACAAATTGGTTATTTTTCCTTTTTTTTCTTGCAAGGTTGTAAACTCAAACGCTTCAACCTCTTTGTTTTTACTTTTTGTCTGCAACAAGCCAGCCAGATATTGGCAGAAAAATCCCTGACATTGACACACACTTTAAAAAAAACAAAACAAGCTCACATTCAGAGCTATGGAGTCGTAGACTGCAGACATTTTTTTTCTTTCTATTTTTCGAGAGCCTTTTTATTGAGATCATTGAAGATGTTTTTAGAACTCCTTACTGTAGTTTATATTCAGAAGTATTTATTTATTTTTTTTTTTTGAAGGTTGCCTCAGCTAATCTCTTCTGCCTCCAGTTTGATCACGCCTTGAAGTCACATAAAACGTAGTCGGCCGAAAACGCATCCCTTTGTTTTTTGTTTTTTTCTTCTTAAGTTTGAAGTTCTTTCTTCAGGTTTAAGTTTTTCTGGCTTTGCTAAGTTAAGTAGCACAATATTATGACCATTTCCCGACACTACTCCAAATAAAGCCGTCATTTTGATCGAGACAAATCAAATCCCTCGCGGAGAACCGACCGCAGACGGGATCGGCACCGAGACGTTGAGCTTCAGCTGCGTGGAAGGCCGTTTTTTCCCGTCCGCCCTGCGACCCGTGGGTCCATCCCCAGCGCTATCTGCCGATGCTAATACCAAACAGCTCCTCTCCCAACACAAAGAGCGCCTCTCATAACAGAACGACCCCGCGTTGAGGCTTTGCATGTATACAGCGTCCCTTAATCTCACTCTATTTTCAGTCTCCCTCAGAGATAGTGGCTACGTTGCTAGCTCGGGCTCTTATCTTGATGGTGCATAAAACAACCTTTTCTCCACCCACAACGTTAGAGCCTTGGCAAAAACATTGACTTTTACCAAAGACGTTTGATCTTTACATAGTCGCTGCGTTTTTGTTTTTTTCTTTCTCTGCATTAGATGACGTTATGCTCTAATTCTGCCCAGATCATCTCTGACTTGGTGACATGTTGACTCTTCTGTAGACGTTCAGTACAGGGTTGTAATTGCATTAACTCAGATTTTAGTTGCACTGTAAGGTCATGTTGTATCTTTTTTTTTTTTTTTTGCATTTGGCAACACAAGTTCCTGCAAACTCTACAGGAAGCCTAGACTGACTGTCAGTCTAGGCTTCCTGGATAAACAAGTGTATATCTTCCTAACAATACATTCTTGCAATTAAACAAAAACCACCATGTTGAGGCCATGTTGATTAGTGATGCAACGTGGCTCTCCTGAGGTCTAAGCAACACCTAAACAAGTCTGTCGATTCCATCGGTTTGTGTATTTGGGTGCTGCATGTACAATTTTTTTTTTTTTTTTTGGAAGCACAATTGCCTCGCAGCAAGAAGACCTCCAGCTCGCCTCCTTCCAGAGCGCCCAGATTCCTCCATCCGCGGACACGTCGTTTGTTTCCCGTGTCTCTGCAGCCGCTTGCGGCTCCTTCTTTTTAAAGCGGAAGAAGGAAATTAAAATTCACATGAATTTCATTTGAATTCGTCTGTACTGATGCTTTTCTCGTCGTCTTAATTCTGTCAAACGTTTGGCGTCATTCGGAGATTTTTACTTATTGGTAATGCTAAGTTTATAATCAGACTTGTGTTAAGGAAGTCTGGGTTCCCCACTAAATTGCCATCCTGTTGCAATTTTCCTTTTTTTTCCGTCTTACAGTCATGATGTGTCGTTACCATGTACGCATTCTGTATACAAAACACATTTGCATCGTTATCTGCACATGATCTGTTGAAAAATCCTTCCTGTTTTTTTATTTTTCATTTTTTTATCTCTTCGATGGGTTTTGTTAAAAACCGGCAGGTTTTCGATCGCGTTTCATTCCGACGTCGCGCTAAACAGCCTCCGAAGACTCGCCTCGAATATCCTTGCGGCGCAAATGTAAAAGTTTGAGTTGAAGCGGAGCAGCTTGGTTTCACAAAACGATCTCTCATCATGCGTGGACAAAAAAAGGGGAAGCTTCTTGCCTTTTGAGATCCTTTTTTTTTTTTTTTTCTATTTCTTTTTTTGTCTTTTTGTGCAAGACCAGTGTCTGGTCTCGCTCGCAGATGTTTCCACAACTCATTTGCGTGTTTGTGTACTTAACCATTTTATACCTCCTTTGGTTTTCATGCCAAGCGGTTTAAGTCGCCCTCTGAAATATCTCTGAAGATGCCGTGTAACACATTCGGTTGTAAATTACATAATATACCAAGCGGCCATTATGAACTTTTGAGCTAGATGTCTTTCCATACTACTATCGATTAGCTTTTCTTTTTCTTTATTTTTGTTCATTTGCTGTGTGAGCAAATGGGTTTTCGAGTCGCACGGCAACAAGCAAGTGCAGGCCACGGTGCCGTCTTGTCGTTGCCTTGAGCATTGGGCACTTGCTCTCATTTCCTCTTTAAATAAATAAAGATTAACAGCCTTCATAAGCTGACCGAATTTGCTCCTATTAGCAGATCGTTGAACCGTGGCCCCCACGCAGCCTCTCTTACGGTCCCTCTATATCCGTAGGGAACCTGCCATTGGCTCAGATCGTCATATAGGACCCGACGTCGAAGTGGGACACAAAATAGTTTTTCTTCTCCTGAAGACTGAAGGATTTGTTCCTTCATTTCCCGTTTGTTCTATTTGGAACCGTAGCCGAAAATAACACTTTTATTGTGTGTTCGTCCAAAAAAACAAGGAAAAAGAAACAACCCAGTGACCTTTTCTAGCTGTTTAACCTCCTACCTCCGAAAACACACAAATGACCTTGGCCTTAACTGTACGGGGATTGCCTGAGGAAGAGACAAAACATTTCGAAAATATCCATGCAGGCATCGATCTAGTCCTTAAGCCTTAAAAACTGAACAGAATACGACTAGATTAGTGATTTTTTTTTATTATTTTATTTTTCAGCTCTTATGCAGCAGAAATGGCAGCAGATTTATTTCATTCTTTTGTGCAGCGCTTAGGTCAGTGACCCAATCGGTACTTTAGATGGTTAAAAAAAAGGGTCGTTAACAGCTTTCCAGATCCCAAGAATCATCAGGGACTACCTAGAAACTCATAGCCGGAAGAAAAAAATAAAATAAAACTTTCAACTTAATTAGCAGCGGAGCTAGAGATTCTGAAACCAGGCTAATACAACCATGCTAGAATAACTTATATGACTGTAATCATTGCTGAAACCTAAAGTGCATCGATGGGATGTTGGAATATATATGTATATTTATTATATATTATGTCCCGTTGAAACCTTCACGAAGGACATTGACCTGTTTGAGAAACTTGAGCCAGCATTGGGGGGGGGGGGATCTTGAACCGCAGCAGACCGTCATCTGGTCCATGTCGGCTCTTTGGCTTTACTCCATTTTCAAGAAACCGACGTCGATTTCTCCCATTTTTGAGCGTGTCTCATCTCAACATGCTCTTGTTAACGCTACAGTTTTGCTGCTTTCACATCCTCCTTGATCTCTTTCTCTCTTCCAACCCCCAGCGGCTTCCTGTGTCTAAAAGAAAACTCCCACCAACTTTACATGCACAGTGTAAGAGTTGCTGGAGTTTCACATTGCAACGTTGTCTCTTGAAGCTCTTTCATAATCGCTTCTTCGAGCCACAATTTACAAATCAGCGGTTATAAAATGACATTATCGCTAATGAAGGCGCGCAAGTCCGTTGCGCTCCTGAGATCCCTGTTTTTTTTTTGTGGTTTTTTTTATACGAGTGATACATTGTTGCTTTGCATTTTGATTTGACCTCTGTTGAACTCCACGAGAAGTGACCGATCAGAGCTGCCTTGTATGTTTGGAGTTTCTTTTGAAATTTTAGACTAATTTAAGAACGGTTTTTACTTTTTTTCTAAAGTCTTCAATTTCCCGCTCTTTTGCCGAACACGCATTTTACGCCGTTTAAAATAGATCCTCGGTTTCTGCAATTTCCATCCGTTTCGACGCGCGAAGCAACTGCTGCAACTTTTTCCCGTCACAGTTTTGCACCAGAAGGTGGCTAACTATCCTCTCACCAATCAACTTCTACTCCCACTGTAAATCTCTTCCACAAAAATCCTGTTATCTTGCATCTTTTTTTTTTTGATAATTTTTTTCTTTTTGTCTTTTTGTTGTTTTCTGGATTAGACCAGTGAAATGCCCACCTGAATGATTCACCTTGAAAGCAGTAATGGGGAAAATGTAAAAGCTCAAATATTGGCTTGTTTTAGTAATCTAAGTGGTGTTGGTTTGAACCTTTTTCTGACGTGTGTCTGTGTAGTGAAAGCAAGAGCACAACGTTCAACATGCGGCACGAACAATTGTGCATTTAAGCTTTTTATTGTGCCAGCAAATGCCCCCTACTGGGGCTAAATGGCTGCAGAGCGAGGCAACGCTTCTTTTCGAGGTAAAATCTGTTCACTGAAATTGTTGAAATGCGTTTTTTGTTTTTTTTGCTTACACTTTAACAGTTTCTTTGCATCTGCTAAGACAAAGCAAGATTGAGTATACATTGTTGGGTTTGAGCTGTAAGTAGCCAAGTGAAAGGTCTGTTAATTACTGAAAGAGAACGGCATAGATTACATATTCCTTACAAATAAAGGCTATGCACAGTGCCTTCCAGTAGTTTTCACACCCTTTGAACTTTCTCACCATTTCTCATGTTACAACCCCAGATTTCATGTCGTCAAGAACTACAGCATAATTGGGAAGTAGACGAAAAGTTAGATTTTTTTTATTTGATTTTTTTTTTTACTAATTTCGATCCGTATTTTGTAAGTTTTGTCCATTTCTGTATGATGCCACTTGCTCCCCAAATTAAAATCCAATGAACACACCAGACACATCGGAGATAAAGTTGTGGAGAAGTTTAATGGACTGTTTAGAGGGGTGGGAGGTATTATCAGAAGCAACCAAGAGTCTGATAGCAACAATAGAGGAGCTGCAAAGATCCACACCACAGCAGGAACAGTCTGATAGCGATAGGGGAGCACTGATGAATAGACTCCGATTTCCTTTAATTTTGGGTAATCGGCGATCAGTCGATACGTGCACGCGAAGCCGATTTCATCTACTTCTGCAAAGGTCTGAAGGTGAGCCACTGTCCCCTCTATGCTTTGCAAAGACAGAAAGAGCTGCTTTACACACCCACCCTCCAGGTAAAACATGCACAGTTGGACAAGCTTTCGCTTTCCATTCCGTGAATCTGATTGCACTAGAAGAAAGCCACAAGAAGTTCCCTTAGAAGCCTCCCACTAGACACCAAACATGTGGAAGAACCTGCCCTGCTTTTCGACCTACTTGTAAAATATTATTGCCTTGTTTCCTCTGAGCAGTGCAGTATGGGAGGGTGCGGTTTGGTGTGCTATTTTATGGTCCGCCGTATCCAGAAAAGCGTTTCCACCAACAGTCAGACTCTAACTGGACAAATGTCCAACGTGGCATTATACGAGTGTGACAGCGAAAGTGATGCAATAGCATGTCTCTTCTTGACGCAAGCAGTGATGGTTTTTCTGTTACTCAATCAACAGACTGACACCAGTAGCGTCACCCTAACTCTACCGTTTAGAGTTGGGGTGCTGTCTTCATACTGTGTGTAGATGGTATTATCTGCTGTCTTCATAGAGACATGAAGACAGGTCATTGTTAGTTACTGCCTTTTTGGGTTATAATTCAGGTTTTCTGCATAATTTGTCTTCAATTAGGTGGGTTTTGCAAATGAAACGGATAAAATACCTTTTCCAAACCATCCATCCCTTGTCCCTTGGTGGGGCCGGGTGAGGTGCTGGCGCCTCTCTCCAGCTAACGTTTCGGACAAGAGGTGGAGTCACCCTGGAAAGGTCGCCAGTCTGTCCAGCCTTACCAAACCCCTTGGTGTAAACAAAGCAGATGTGTGGTAGAGAACTAAACACTCCATGTCACTCTGAAACACTCAAAACCCATAAGAGGTGCTTTTTCTTCCCCATAAACAGAACAGGTTGTCGGTGGACACAAAGCTGGATTAAACTAAAGACAGCACAATCTTGGTAGAAAACCAGGTTGAGACTTGAAAAGACAATAAGGTTGGAGGTTCCCGAGAATAGATAGGTTTTACATCAAAGGGCATTAATGGTTTGGAATTCTTTAGAATAGCAAAACAGAAAAATTGAAGTTTTGACATTCTCCATCCAATCACACAGAACATGAGGGGAGTTGCAAAGAAGAATTGAGTGAGAGAAACACGATGCCTCACCAGACTGGCAGCTTTAATTGCAGCAAAAGGCGCTTCTACAAAGCATCGACTCGCTGTAAGAATATATTTATCATTATCCGTTTGGTGTCTACCATAAAATCCCACTAAGAAGCAATAAAAGCTTTCACAAAGCACAGAAAAACAGACTGAAATGTACAGACTGGCAGTTCCTGACTAAAGTAAAAAACAAAAAAACCACACAGTAAAACAGCTCGTTGTTAGTCATTGCCCTGGGCGGTCTTTTCATTTTTTTGTGTTGCAATTCAGGTTTTCTATACAATTTACAGATTTTTTTATTTCATTTTACTTTTTTTAAGTATAACCTGGGTTCACAGAAAGTTCCCTCCACATCCTGTCATCGAGTTCTGCAGAAGCCTGTTAAGGACCCATCGCTTGAAATAAGACGTGTTGAGGCAGGAACACTCCAACACATGCGGAGAAAGTTGTTGAAATCAATTGAACATTTAAAGAACAAGACTGTTTCAGCGGTCTTAAGCATTCACACACTTAAAAGCTTTTAAGTGTGTGAATGCTTAAGACCGCTGAAACAGTCTTGTTCTTTAAATGTTCAATGTGGAGAAAACAATGGAGGGTTATAGCAAAATGTTCTGTCACTTTCTAGTTGCATGCAGAATAAACACTTGGGCTGCTTCAACACCATTTTAGTCCGCTCTAATTTGTCTACAAAATCTACTTGGTTTGAGGAAGTTTGAATGTTCAATCAAACTCTGGTGTGCCTAAAAACTTTTGACGTAAACTCTGGCGTGGTTCGAATGCAAAAAAAAAAAAAAAAAAGTAGGGAGCAAACCGTAGCGCAAGGCATTCTGGGTAAATGCAACCAAAACGAACACGCGAGTCTTGCCCCAGCAGGGGAAAAAATTGCCCGTCTTACTACCGCTCCATTGTTGTTTCCATTTTGTGAAGACGGAAGTTGCCTTCAGAGATCGTTTTAGTTTCGTCGTTTCCTTGTCCGGTTCTCGGTGCAGCGCCACCACAGGCGAGGAGGGGAACAGGCTATTCGAAGTGTTTGGTTTTGTCAGACGCAGTACCGTTTAAAACCCTCTTAGCTTCTTTTCTTCACCTGTAGGTACCTTAACTGATCACAAAGCGCTTCTGTTTGCTTTGTGTTGCTCTTGCTTGCATTTTATTTGCATGTTGTGCCATCTCGTTTTGCTTTTTTCCTCTTTCCTCAACAGTCTTTTTTTTTTTTTTTTTTCCTTCCTCGTCTATACTTATCCCCTGAGTGTCAAACCAGAGAACTGTAATTAGGTCTCACTCCTCATCTCCATATCCCTCCCTGCAGATGTGCCATAAAGACGTCAGCTGCCGTATTTAAAGATTAAATTATTCTCTCTGCGCGTTCTTTACACACATTCTCTTCCTTCTCCATCTAACGGGAACAGTCCAAACAGAGACTTGTTTGATCTTTTTTTCCTTTCCCCCTCTTTATAGTTCGATTTGCTAATCCGGCTAAAGTAGCCTATATTTTGCCACGTAAATGAAAGTAGAATGGTCCGGATTATGCAGATTTCAGATGCCAGCATTAAAGGCTTGTGGCGTTTAGAACAACAGCTGTTTAGTAAAGCTGCACTTTGCATCGAACGGCTGCAAGAATTTGCGTTAATACCCTCTGAACCCGGCCATCGCTCCGACGCAAACGCACTTGACATCGATTTCAGGTCGTATCGTTTATTCTTCCCTCACTCCTCAGTTTAGTGTAAAGTTCACCATTCTTCTAAAAGCGAGGGTGCGAAGAACTCGGCCTCAAAAAGCGAAAAGAAAAGAAAGAGCAGAACGACGGCTGTATTTAAGTCGAGTCCGAGTCTGGTTTGTCTTGGCCGTTCAGGTTAAAGGTGAAGCTGTGACTTTGTGGTCTAATGTGGCAGCGGTTCATTGTCGTCATTTTTTTTTTTTAATGCATCTCAACCTTCATCCTGACACGTCCAGGTTATTCTAAATCAACACACTAATGCTTCATCACCCATTTTGAAGGCTTAATCCCAGTCGTCATCTCATCCTGGGATGGTTGGTGGCTGTTGTGGGTGTGAATCATTCAAAGATCTGAAGCTGTACATGAGAAATAATCCCTTTGTTTTGTTTTTTACAATTGTTTGGCGATGAAATCTCTTACTTCCTACGGATCCTCGACTGAAGATAAAATTCTACTTTATGTCCCTAAAGTTGGTGTAATTTTTATTGAACGACAAAAAAAAAAGTATTTTAATAGGGTGTTCATCCTTTTTATTCATCTCGATTTCAATGTTAAACTTGAGGAAAATTTAGACGTACAAATACGTTCTAGGTCAGTTCATTAGTGTTTGCACGGGTTGAGCCGCGGCGGCGGTCCAGCGCGGCGGCGGATTCGTCCTTTAATCCAAACTTCAAACTCCTAAGCAGTTGGCTGCTGGGTCGCACAGGAGCTTAGCTCGTCTTCTGGCGCGCGCGTTTTTATTGAGTTGTGGGCAGTTGGTGTGTCAAAAGGGTAAGCTGTAATTTCCTGCAGGACTTCAGTTGTACTTCGTTGTCGACTGCGGTTGTGTGCTGGACGAGGTGCGAGTTTGACTTATGTTTTGGGGTGAATTTCCGACAAAAAATAAAAGGAAACCAAAATAAAGCTTAGGAAAGTGTGTGTGGTTGTGCGGTGGTTTTCTGGCACCTCTGGTTATGAAGCGTTAATCATAAACACTTCATTTTTGTATAAATTGTGATGGGTGAGACTTTACTTCGTTCTCTCATGTAGTTCCAGTCTGTTCAGTTTTTGGATGTGATTTTTTTTTTCTTGCTTCTCCTTTTTAAAAAAATACTTTTAATAGACAGATGGTTCCAGTCAGCCACAAAGATTTACATTAAATGGTTACAATCAAGTTACTTTGTTCTCCATTATGCTAATGGTGCTTGGAGTTGCAGTTATTTTAAATAACTTGCAGTTATTTTGGATCAAAAAATAACTGAGAAAATAAATTTGACCTTGCATCGTAGCTTATATCGGATAACTCAAAATTGGTCTCTGTCTCTTTAAGAAGCTCCTCCATCACTTCCTCACAACAATGCTTTGCTGTAATGCAGCTTGTACTGAGGAGTAGTTTGTATGATGGCTTAAGCTATAGCTTCACCAGGTGTTTGCTAATTCCTGCTGGCGCTAATCTGGAGTTAGCTGTCTGGGGGCGGAGCTTGTCTTTGTAAATTTTGCTACTTCTTTTAGTGAGTCTATCGCAGTATGGAACTTTATAGGGTCGTTTTAAATGGCGGTTTTTTTTATTTCTGTTTTTGCGCTGTCTATGCCTATTATAAACCGCATTGCATTCCTAAAAAATCTGAATGGAATTGCTAGGCAGTGAGAGTCGCCTCTCTACTTAGCCATGCTTGCTAACCCTTAAAGAAGTTGCATAGGTCCGTCAACGTGAAATTCAGTTTTTAGGCATTTGTTAGCATCATTGCGCCAACAGCTTTGGATCTTTCCCAACAAAAACGGCAAAACAAATTTGGTAGCTCAACACCAGCATTACTTTCTAAACAGCTGACAGCTGTATCTGGTTAGCACCTTAATGATTTTTGCCTCAGCAAAATTACACAAGACGTCGGCGTAAATATTTGAACTGCCATCGGTAATCGATACACAGGAAGTATGACAAACCAACATGCGTATATTGGTTTGAATGATCGCTTGTCCATTTTCCTTTTTGCATACAGTTCAGTTCAGTGAAAGACAGAACTGAACTGTCTTTCACTGACATACAGCCTTTTTACTGGGAATTTTAAGATCCAAAATAAAAGCGCTCTGAAGGCACCGCGTTTTCTGGAGTCCTAATAATCTTTAGAAACTTAAGGCAAAAAATTGAAGCGAAAATGAGCCAACGAGTAACACTAATAATCAGAGGTTTAACCATAGTCCGTCCATCCATCCTCTATACACCCTTGTCCCTTAGTGGGGTGAGGAGGGTTGCTGGTGCCTATCTCCAGCTAACAGTCCGGGAGAGAGGTGGGGGTCACCCTGGACAGGTCGCCAATCTATTGCAGGGCAACACAGGCAGACAGGACAAACAACCATGCACCGACAAACCAATTAAGGTTAGAGAAACCAATTAACCCGACAGTCATGTTTTTGGACTGTGGGAGGAAGCCGGAGTACCCGGACAGGTTCAACCATAGTAACAATTGTTTTCTGCCCGTAGGGTCTGTTTTGAGATGAATCTGCTCCACATACAAGCCTCTGTTAGAAGAAACGACTTGCTGCTCCTGCTGCCAATGTGTTCAGTGATCTTTGTCCGGTCCTTCCATTATTACATACTGCACATGTTTTGTGACCCGGATACGACTGTAAAAAATCCGTATAGCGCCCGCAGTTGGACTTCGCATGTGGAAGTTGTAACTGCCGCACCGTCTGAGCAAACGAACAAGCACTGCTTTATGGACATCAAGATTGCTTTATTGTGTGCAAACAGGAGCTTTGACGGGTCCGATAAACCCGGCGTTTTGGTCTCGGAAGGTCCCGGTGAAGCTTCGGCTCATCCGTCTCGATGCTCCGGCCTGAACCGCCGCATAAGTCCCATTAATTCGTCCTCAAGGTAATCCCTGCTCCCGGTCTGATGCGGATTTTTTTCTTTCGTGGAGTTTTTTTCAACGTGGAGCTCTCAACCGCCGTCTCATGACGGTCGCACGAGGTTGCCAGGAAGGACGAATATAGATCTGGCGTAATCGTCTTTTACTCGGCGCTCATATCCTGCCGAAATCTAAACAAACGCAAAGGTCCCCCCAACTCAGAGGATAAACACGGATCTATTGTCGGGTAAACTACAACAGCCGCACACGTGTCACCGACCCTGCAACAGAAGGAAACAAAAGAAAGGAGCCGTTTTGCGCCGCGACTCCCTCTCCTTTCTTTCCCCACATCACTCGAAGTCTGCTAAAGCTGAAAAAGATCAAACCGGTGTCTCCGAATGTGATTCATCAGATTATTCGAGTGAATATTTTCGCCGGACTTCCTGACTAATAAGCTCCGCGCTCGAGTCTGATGTGGCACACACTTGTGTTTGACACACACATGGGTTTTGTGGCTAGAAATGCTGTATTATTTTTAGATTGCATGCTTCTGAGAGAAGGAAGGCGAGGGGGATGGGGGTGGGGGGGGCGATGGCAGCTGTGGAGGAGATAATCCCTGGCCGAGACCTTAGCCTGTCAAAGTGAAACTCCTACAACTATTGTGCTTCAACCAGATTAAAAAGGGACGCAAAGAACAAAAACTAGAAATCGGATGAGTCGATGCACGAGTGAATGGAAGTGGTTGGGTCAGAAACACCCAAGTTCACGCAAAACAAAAAATACAGTTCCTGTCTCGATTTTTTTTGTAAGACAGGGAGAAAAAAAGCCAACCCAGCAAATATTATTTCTGTTTTTTTGGGGGGGTTTTTGTTTTTCTCCACATGAGCCTGAATAATGGGTTTCTTTGGGTTTTTTTTTTTTTTTTTTTTTTATGAAGGTTGAAGTTTGTGGATTTATTTTTTCTTTAAAAGCGGCGATGCATAAAAACGTGATAGACTTCTTTATGCAAAACGCCTGGATGAGTCTAGAAGTAGATTTTGCAATTTGCAAAATGTACAAAATTTTTCAATTCACAGAATACTGCATACGAACTCCCGTCACGTACGGTGCAGAACGAGCTGCTCGGTGCAACTGCAACACAAGTTGCTCTATTTTACAGCCTCCAAAGCAAGACGGGCGAGGCAGAAGAGGGAGTTTTTATGCGAACCTCTGCACGCTGCACGTCTACGGGAACTGCGTGTGCAGAATTATGTAATGAGGTGAATTATTAACAAGTCCTATCAAAACGCGGAGGAAGCGTGCCAGAATTAGCCGAGCACTTCAGGAACCGCTCGACAAAACTTCCTCTAGCTGGTGGAAGACGATTACATCAAAAAAAAAAAAAAAAAACTTTACCATATATGTTGAGGTCTGCAGTGTGTTGCTGCAGTAACTTCAGAAATATACTCCATGAATATTATTTAGTGCAGAATTTTAGTTTTTATTTTGACAGACATTCCCCTTGGCTCATTGTCAGCACTCAACATGCAGTAAAAGCAACCTTTGCTTTTCCCTCCTCAAGGTTGTAACTCCAACAAATTTTAAGCCTAAAATATATAAAAATTATTCAAATATTCCACACATTTTCCTCTTCCTCAAGGCTGCCAAACCCCCGTCCGCCCGCTCCCCCTCGGGAAAGCCCGACTTCACGAAGAACCTGCATCTTAAGATTAGTTTCACTTCAGCATTTAGAGCTGAAGCCAGGCGGTCACTCGGCGCGTCACATGATCCTCGTGACTGTGCGCTCCAGGCGCTAGACTAGCCCTCAAGTTTAGCTTTACTGTACATATTCAGGACATTTTTTTTTCTTTTTTTTTCCTAATAAAGCTGGTAAATGCGCACCTTCTTTCGGGGGAAAGAATTTTGTTTGCCAAAGCAGAAAACGGGATGTTCGGACAAAGTGTTGCAGTTCCCAAAACGGGTACAAGGACCTCACTTGGGGTCACAGACATGCATGTGTGGGGGGTCTTTGAGAACCTCTTGAGAAAATAAACTGAATACTAATAATGGCAATGAGCAAGCATGTGCATTTCCTAAACAGTGTGAAAGACATTTAGGGGGGGAAACGACTTGAATAAATACAAGCAACATATTGGCCCTTGATGCTGACTCGGTGAAAATTCTGGTCAGCTCAACCAAAAGTCAGGGTTGGATTTAACATTTTACACTGTTTTAGTATCAGGACAGTGATTAGCATTTAGAATGACCGTAGTAAGTTGTTCTTAATACTACATTAGTACATCAGCGTGGTTGGATGTGAATGTAACGGCCGGCGCTGTTTAAATGTAAAACGGCGAAGGAGCCAAGCGACCAGCACCTGTCAAGGTTTAGCTGTTTGCAGCAGCCTGAACGGAGAGCCAACAGCGCTCCTGTTAGTTTGGCTACTCGTTTTGTAAAAAGGTTTTTCTTGCACTTCGGTTTCATCGTCCTGCTTAAACGGAGCTAACTTTGAGTCTTCAGGCAATAATGACTTCCACACCGAAGAGCGGTGTCGGTGCGACCTAGTAACTCTTACATATGTTGCGTTTTCTCTGCGGCTTTTTGGGGGGCTATTTTACTTGCATATGTTTGTCTCAGACTCGACCAAAGTACCAACCCCTATCCTCCCCCCCACCCCCCTCCAGTGCCAATAAAGTCACTGTCTCATGTGTAAATACGGACACATGTTCTTTGACCCACTTATGCTTATGGCTCATTTTTGGTTCTGCTCCGGGGGGCCACTCCCTGATCCTGTAATGCTGGTCTTATGCAGAATTAGCAGCTGGGGGGCGGAAGACCAGGGACAGCTGGCATTCTGAGGGGTCAAAGGAGCAAATGCACCGCGGTCACTCGACGGCACATTAACCAATCTAACAGCTGGGATTGGCAAACTGTAGATTAGACATGCAAGAGGCAATAGAAAGAGAAAATGGCAGATTTCTTTTTTTTTCCTTTAATATCGTGTTTCTTTTTTTTTTTAAATGTTTCTCGTTCACCCTGATGCGACTTCTTCTGCTGTTGTCAAAACAATGCGTTGGCCTTATTTAGGAAAGTTCATCGTGGACCTCACACGCTGTCTTTTGATACGATAAGCAGTGAGTCCAATTAGGACCCAAAAAATCACATTCCTCTGGGTTCATAGTCGGTTTTGGAAGAAGAGACAGGGGGGGAAAAGGGGAATTTAGGTTCTGGATAAGAATTGAAGAAGAAAAAAAAAACTGAATATAGATTTTTTTTTTTTTTACTTTATTTTATGGATGCACCGATTATGAAAGTTTTGACTGATATCGATATCTGATATTACTATTGCTTTTATCTTACCGTCACATGACCAACCTCTCTCCAACAAGATGGGAATGGGCATCTATTGTTAAAATCAGCCCAGTTTTATTATTTTTAGACCGATACCGATGTTAAAAAAAAAATGACTATAGGCCGATACCGATGTTATCGATATATTGTACATCCATACTTTATTGCCTAAAAATTGTGTCCAGTTTTTCAGTACATTTGTCTGTTTATAACAACTTTTATTGAACCGTTTCTACTCTACGTGGGAAAGTGTAGAATTAAGACATAAAAATGTGTAAAAAGCCGGGGGTTTTTTTCTTTCCTTTTGGATTTTTATTTATTCAGTGGAAAATGCAGCAAGGCCAATCCATCAAAATCTCTCAACGAGGTAACAAGGAGCAGACAGACAACGCTTATGTACGTCACATAAACTTCCATGTGATAAATCTTAGGGTCCCCGAAGATGTTTTCCTGGATTCCTAGATTGCTACATGCGTCCGTCTCGCAGCCGTATTTCTCTCGAAGCCTCGTCTGCCACCTCGGTTCCATCTGCTGTTCCTTGTGCGGTTTTTTTGGAAGTGCTCTTGGTAACCGAGATGGAAAGTGGAGCAAAGGGAAGGAGAAAACGTTCAAACACAAACTTGGCTCAGTAAACCGAAGCGACATGGCACGGTTCGTGGAGGTTGCATCAAATGAATAAAACATGTCTTTTTTTTCTGTTTTGCATTGTGAAAGGATAGCTCCCAGTGTTTCTCCCTGGACAGTTTATGACAGGCTCTGCTTTAAAAAGAAAAAAAAACCTCGAGTCGGTTTCCCACAGAAGTCCCTCTTTTGAAACAAATGTCTCCACTTCATCCTCTCACCAATTCAATTCAATTGCCATATTTTCATGTCGAGCCTCCTGTTGATCCAGGTATCTTCTTTTTTTTTCCTATTTGTACAGTTTGACTGACTTTGTTTCTCTCTCTGTGCTTTCAGGTGTTAAATGAAGAGTGTGATCAGAACTGGTATAAGGCAGAACTAAACGGGAAAGACGGCTTCATTCCCAAGAATTACATAGAGATGAAAGCCCATCCGTAAGTATTAAATGCAGCCTGTGGCGTTTAAGTTTTTTTTTTGCTGCACCATGATGCTGCATCTTGAATACTGATGGTGGCCGATTGTTGCTTTGAGAATAATAATAGATGAAGATGGGTTGATGTGTGACTTTCTATTGTTTTGGCTTCCAAAGCTGAACATCCTACCAGAGAGAGCTAACCAGAGCTCCCTGACAACTTGAGCAGTTCACCTAGCAACCTCCAAAGGCAACGGTAGCGTTTGCCTTCGCATCAAATCGCGAGAAACACACATCCCGTTGATAAAAGCTTTACATTTTGGACTAAGAACCAGTTGTGTGCGAGGTACGGTTTGTCTGCAGCCTCTTAAGATAAATCTTGGCAGGATCCTTGGAAATGTTTCCCTCTGGACCCACATTGAGTGCCAGATTACCTCTCTGTTTAATAATGTGCTCAGAGCCTCTTACACTTAATTGAATATTGACCTCACTGCATCGTTGCCGCGGTGCCGTCAGAAGTAACTTTGTGGAAGGGGTGGCTCCCGCTCTGCCGGGCATGTCCATCCCTACTCTTATTTCTCTCTGTTCGTCGGCGTTGGTGGCCAGTTGTTGTCTTGGCAGTGAAATATTTGGACCGCCACCCCTTGTACTTTTACAGTAAGAAGAGCCTCGGTTCATTTGTCTATACGTAGGCTGGGATTTGGAGCAACAAAATTAGACGTGGTTGCTGTCTGCAGATGCGTCGTTTGGTTTTTGATAAACGTCTCCGGTTGAAAATGGACTCAAAACATTACAACTAAACAAGAGCCGATGAGAGAGATTCATTGTTTTATTACTTTGTGTAAAAATGTCTTTGCAGTAAACAGTTATCAAAATATTTTAACAAAAAAAAAAACCTCAATTTTATAATAAATCATATCAATGATTTTATATCAATATTTGTTTTGTTCGTTTTTTTATTGAACACAGCCAATAATGGTGTTAGCAGTTGAAAAATACAATTTTTTTTAAAGACATTAAAGAAAATATTTAAAAGCCACTTCAGGCTAAAGTTGGCAAATCAAATTTAAATTATTTTCTTAGATTAAACAGAAGGTTATTTTAAGAGTTTACATTGGAACACTGGATAAGTTGATTTTGCTTTTTCCACAAGATATCACATTTTGCTTTGCTAATATCACCTAGATATGTAGCAGAGTTTGGTTATTTAGCACTCTAATTAACAGAATGTATTATCCCACACTTTTAGCCAATTTTTCTTAAGAAAAACACCTTCATGTTAATAACAGTAACAGCTGGCTGGCATCCTGTAGATTTCAGACTACATACACGTTACAAAGTCAAATATGCTAGCTTGACTTTGATAACCTTATCGTGTAGATGTGCTGCAGGATTTTGTGCGGTTTGGTTCGGTTAGAAGAAAAATAACGGTCACCTTCACACTAACTCTCTGAAAGACCGGCGGCGGCGTAAAGTGTTTAAATTAACTAATCGACCTCCGTTGTATTCAGTCACTTATTAATCGCAAAACAAACCTCAAGCCTGAAAGCGTACTGCAGCAGAACAAATGTTCTGCACAATCCACTAGCAGGAGATGTTGTCAGTCAGTTGCTATGACAACAGGTCTGTGTGTAGCGTAGTAAGCAAAAACCTTGAAGAAAGAAAAGAATGAGAGTTGGTTTGAGTTTATCGGTTTTTTTCCTGTTGTTTTTTCCCTTTGCTGTTGCTCACTGCACTAAATTAATACCAACACCTCCAGTTTTCATGTTAACGCAATCGAGATTCCCCCCCCCACTCCTAGAAGATGGGTAAGGGTGAGGATACAAGGTGAAATCTGAAATGTACGGCATAGCTTTTTACTACATTTTACATCCGCAATTGTTTTCCTGTGCATCTGCACCAACTTTGCCCAGTTTTCAAGTTTTGCATCATTTGTAAGCCATCTTTTTAAATGGGTTTCTTCGTCCAATAGAGTTAGGGGGTTAAAAAAAAAAGGGTAAAACATATATACAAATATGCCTGGCTTGACGGCAAACGCATTAATAACAGGACATGAAAACTTGTTCAATAAAAAAGTTTCAAGATCAAAAAATTATCAATTTTTTTTTGTCATTTTATTTCTTGGAGGTTCTGATTATTTAACACCAAAACAAATTTTCCTTTGTGATTGGTTTTTTACATTTTTTTTTTTATTCTTTTCTAATAGCAAACCCCTGGCAACATCTGTGCCAACTTACGCTCCTGCATCCACATGTGAAATATACAATCACCTGCTCTGCCACTTGTAAACATCAGCCACATCAACACGCGGACTTTCACTAGACCGTTTTGTTAGACAGTCATTCTTTGAAGCCAAACCTTTGAACCCATGGCTGTATTTTCTTTCAGGCAGTTGCGGTTATGACCTGGCCTGATGTCTCTTTGTTTTTGTTGTTGTCGGGTTTTTTTTAACCCTCAGTTTGTCCTGTGGAGTTTTCCAGTTGCATTAACAATCTGCTCCAAATGTACCAGGCTTCCACACGGCCCTATAGACATGCCTACACTGCTTTGCTGTGTAACGGAGCACAATGGTGTGATTCAGCACCCAATCAGTCATGCGTGTCTGTAGACAGATCTTTGACCCTGTGGAACAATGGCTGCGTTTTGTGACTCGTGAAAACTTGTGTGGGTAACCATAACAGTAGCATGTAGGTTGCCGATTGTAGTTCCTGGGTTTTTAACTTCTTTTTTTATTTTTATTTTGGGTGCATTAATTGCTCTGCTATCGGGCTGATCTAACGGGGAAAGGGAGCGCGTGCCGACTTTCTGTCCTGCCAAGCTGAGATGCAAAGTGGATTAAGAGTTGGCCGGTTCACCGCTGATTCCCGGTGACGTTCGAGGTAGCCAGGATCCCAGCTTTTGGATGACCGTCTGGTTATTTACACAAGTGTAAAGACTTAAATTGATTTGCCTTGGTTGTAAATCTCAAGGCAGATCGATTGAGTTAACGCCACTTTTAATGGCTTAAATCAGATTTAAGCAGAAATAATTATGTTGCTTGCCTCATTGCAGACCTCGAAGCGTACAGGTTCTTCTGTTTTTAAATGCGTGAAGCCATAAAACTCGCTTTGCCATTATTGTTACATAACTAGTCTGGCTGTGGGTGTGTTGAAGGACGGCTTCATTAGAACAGTCGGTGCTGGCCTGGTTAATGCTTTTAGCTTTTCCAGCTATGCCTCAAACAGACCTGCACGTTTCCAATGGAGGGAAAGCAATGATTCTCATCATTTGATTTAAGGCTCCAGCTAACGATTATTTAGTAATCGATTTATTCTGACGATTAATCGATTAACCAGTTTTTTTTTTTCTCTTTAAATTGAACATTTTGCAGGTTTTTCATTTAATCACATAAGCCTTTTTTGGACAATATTAGAAATGCATTAAAATATGCAAATAAGCTTCTTTTTTTTTATGAGAAAATGAATTGTATTGCCTGAAATGCAAAAACGTGGTATTCCTTTTAGACATTTGTAGCAACAGATCCACCTGCAGCTAAAAACATTTTTAAAAAAACCTCTACTTTTTATTTAATTAATGGATGGATGCTTCATAGACTTAAAATTTGAACCAGGTGAAGCTAAAAAAAATGCCAGTTAAGTTCTGAGAGGAACATATTTCCAGAGAAAGAATGTTTATTTGTGTTAAGTGCAAAATGTATCTATTTTCTACAGTTTTGATTTAATTACATTTCAGCAAATTGCCTTTTTTTGCAGTCTTTTTATTTTTCTCCATGTAATGATCGGTAATATATTAATTGACAATTATTTCCATAACTGATTAATCACGATTAATTCGATTAATCGTTTTGGCTCCAGCTCGGTTTTCTCTGTCAAATGGCCACTAATGCAGGAAAGAGCATGTAGCAACAGTAGACATTTGATGGCGTCAAGTTATTGATTAATCGGGATTATTGTTGATTAATCAGTAATAGCAATGATAGCCAACCAACTGTGAAATGGATCTTATCCACTGATCTTATCTGCCTTTGCAAAGGTGTAAAAAAACCAAAAAAAACAAATCAACCACTGTCCTGTTTGTCTCTGCAATGAGAAATGACTGAATGACCGACCCGCCCTAAGTTGTCAACCTCACTGTTGATGACTTACCAACTGTATTGCTATATTTAGCAACTTGTCAGACAAAAACAAATAGGCATCGGCCAGAATCGGAATCGGCAGGTCGGGCTTTTTGAAGGTTGGTTGAATGGTCGGAAAACTGTGATCGGCGCAGGCTTAGTTTTCAGCAATCCCTCCTGTTCAGCATGACTTGGAGTTTAAGTCAGCAGACCCACACACTTCCTAAAGCTTCCTACCTGTTGGCCACCAGTATGTCCTTCATTTGTTTTTTGGGTCAAATTTCTACAGCGCAGCGACGGAGGTGGCTTCCGATGACGGCAGTAAAATAAAATTTGCCCCTTTTTCTTTTTTTTTCTTGTGGCGCTTGCCCCTGCAGGTGGTTCTTCGGGAAGATCCCCCGCGCCAAGGCAGAGGAGATGCTAAACAAACAGAGGCACGACGGGGCTTTTCTCATCCGAGAGAGCGAGAGTGCGCCAGGAGACTTCTCCCTGTCAGTGAAGTGAGTAGAGCGAAGTCAAATGTCAGACGCCACACACACACGGCAGATATGAGTCAGGGCTCAGTTTCCTCCCAACTCGGCTTTTATTTCCTGCTTCTAGCACTTTTTATATGTTGGGCCTCAGAACTTTTTAGATTTGCCGTGGTTGAGTCACTTCCTCAATCTGGCGAGGCTGCGGCGCCGCCATGATGTCACCGATGTCTCTTCGATTTGTGTTTTGGAGCGCTGGACTTGAGAACTGCAATTACTTTCCAGACGCTTTTCAAACCATTCAGGCACATGATTAAAAACAAGAAATTACTCATCTAAACACCGCTATGGGATAATTGGTTTTTGCTCCTTCTTCTTCTTCTTTTTGTTTTTTGTCGCCGTGTATAATTTTGCGCCGTTCTCTTTTCCCAGGTTTGGTAACGATGTCCAGCATTTCAAGGTCCTTCGCGACGGTGCCGGGAAGTATTTCCTCTGGGTGGTGAAGTTCAACTCGCTCAACGAGCTGGTGGATTACCACCGCACGACTTCAGTCTCCCGCAATCAGCAAATCTTCCTGCGAGACATAGAGCAGATCACCCAGGTACGAGATGACACCCTGGTGACGCATCCTTAACCGTTTGACACAGTTCTTGTACAGTGACGGAAATTAAGCATTGGGGTTTGTTTGGTTTTTTTTAAGGTTTGCAGAGCATTGCTCAACCACTTAACCGCTAAGTCAGATTACATTGACTTTTAATTAACTTGGTATATTTTCAAACCACGTCATTTTCCCCCTCCATTCCACACTCTTACTTTCTGTGGGTCAGAAACACAAAAGCCTGATTAGCAAAAAACAAAAAACACACATTGAAATTTTGGTTGAAACGGCGAGAAAAAAAATGCAATACTTTTAGTGGTTTAACGTCTTCTTTTGTGTACATTAAAAAAAAAAAAAGATTAATTTGAAGTGTACCTTTTGATAAAGGGACTGAGCCTCCTATATAAACATAAAAATGTTATCTTCTGTGTATCATGTAATAGATTCATCCTTGAGAAAGACACATCAGTCACGTTCTGCACACACCACAAGCCACAAAGTGCTAGCAGCAAACAACTCGCATGCACATGCTCTGTGTAAATCCTCGCGCTCTAACCAGGTATTTGTCTAACGAGGTATTGATTGGAGAAAAACGATTGATCATATTCAAGGTATTATTTATTTGGTGAAGATCCTGGAGTTTTTTGGGGGTTTTTTTCTTCCAAAACAGTTACATTGGAGAAGGGGGAAAAAAAAAAAAAAACCCCGACTAATCGTTTCGCATCAGATTTCAAAGACGGTGCAGATCCTCCGACCAATCGGACTCCGAAGCAGCGAGGGATTTTTTTCTTTTTTTTTTTTTTTTTTTCGTGTTCACGGTTTGAACTCCTCCTCGGTAGTTTGAGGGTGACCTGCTTTTTAAAAAAAAAAAAGGTGGGGGCCAGAAAAAACACCCCTGGAAATTTTAGTGGCGGTTAGGTTGCTGCAGGCTGCAAGTTTGAGGGCCAGCGGCAGGGGAAGGCAGAGAGGAAGCAACCCAAACCACTCAGAAATGAAATGATGCTGCAGGTGAGGCAAAGGGAAAGAATGTATGTGTGTGTGTGTGTGTGTGTGTGTGTGTGTTAAGAGGTGTTCATTTGGTAATGTGTATATGATGACGACAAAATAACACCTTTTTTTTTTTTCAACAAAAGTAACCTTTTTTTTTTTTCAACAAAAGTAATTAACTTGTAGTTTTTGTGTCGGTTTCACTTTATTCTAAATTTTTACATTGGCTGTTTTACCCCTAATTATTATAACCACACAACCACTATTCAACGTAAGTGGTTGTGTTTACACGTTTGATCAAGCCTGTGAAGCTACTGGTGTATTTAAGCTAATGGTGCAGAGTCATTAAATAAATTTGTGCTTCTGTACTTTTATGTGTGTTTAAAAAAAACAAAAAAAACCCCACAGAAATATAATCTTTTTTGTCAAATCAGAAACTTTTTAAAATGTATTTTCGTATCAGAAGTGGGGGGGCGGGGCGGGAAAGATGCATCGGTGCCTCCCTAGTGAAACTTATTTGTCCGTAGTTTTTATCTCGCTGCACATTCAAACCGTCACTGCAGTCGTGTTTCTCGCACGCCGTTCTTTTTTTTTTTTTTTTTCCCGTTTTTATTCAACTCCTCTCTCCTTCCCCTCCAGCACCCCACGTACGTGCAAGCGCTGTTCGACTTCGACCCGCAGGAGGAAGGCGAGCTGGGCTTCAGACGCGGCGACTTCATCCAAGTCCTGGACAACTCCGACCCCAACTGGTGGAAAGGAGGCTGCCACGGCCAGACGGGCATGTTCCCCCGCAACTACGTCACGCCCGTCAATCGGAACATGTGAAACAGCAATTTCAGACCAACGCAACAGCAACCATCGCACCACCACCATCATCGTCATTGTTCTTGACCTCATATCCTCCCCGCCATCCAACCTGCAACCAACTTCTCCCCCCCCCCACTCCGTCCCCGTGCCCCGGCCATCCCTTCCATGGTGACCATGAAAAAAAATGTAAAAAAAAAAAAAAAAGAACACGAAGAAGGCAAAAAACTGGAAATAAAAAGAAGAAAGAGAGAGAAAACGGGAGTAGAGCTGCCGTAGGTGTAGCTACGTAGGCGGCAGCAGAGCGGAATCGACCGAGAAAAGAGAAAAGTCCGCCTCCCTGCTGAACGCGAGGACCGAACTGTCTGAGGGAAATCAAAACGCAGGAGGAAGGGGGGAGGAGGAAGGGGGGAGAAGGAGTGGGGGGGAGAAAAAGAAAAAAAAAAAAACTAAACTAAAGCATAGTGCACCAACCGTGAAGATAACCAAATGATCGAACCGCTCCCACAGCTGCTTCTGTCTTCTCCACTTCTTAACATTCTGCCTGTTTCTTTTCTTTTCCCTTTACTTCTTTGCCGCATGTTGTTTTGTTGTTTTTTTTTTTTTTTAAGATCACGTCAAGGAATCGCCTACCAATTTAAAAAAAAATCGTAAGTCGTTTTAAAGAAAAATGGAGAAAAGGCTAAAAAAAAACTGTTTTAAATAATGTACAAAAATAAAATAAAAGAGAGAGAAGCGAAGCCATCTACGACATCGCAGCTAGTTTCCACGTTCTAGACCGTCGGCATGTGAGCGTCGTGCGTCTGTTGTCGGCTTTATAAATGAATCACGTATAGAGAGAATCCATTTTTTAAGAATATATATTATATATTTGTATGTTTGTCTGTTTTACCTCTCCGCCATCTTTTTTTTTTCTTTCCATTTGTAAATTATGTTCAACCTTCTTGTTCATTTAGATTAGACCTAGTAGCTCTAGAATGTGATAACTGTCGACGTTGATTTTCTTTTTTTCTCTCTAACTTATCCGAAGTCCCTCGGAGAGTGAGACACGACATTTTTTTTTTTTTTTTTTTTCCTAGGCTCCGAAACGTCCGATTTCAGAAGATTTCTTGGCTTCGTAACGCAAGTGCGGGAACGTTTAGTCCTCCGAAAGAGTTCTGTTTGGTCAAGAAGCTAACGGCTAACGGTGACCAAGCAGCGAGAGCCGGAAGCGCTGGAAAAAACAAGTTCCGACGACGGTCTACGCTAACGAACCAATCACGAGCCGAGCCGGGGGGTTTTTTTGTTTTTGTTTTTTCGCTCTGTGTTTTGGGCAGTGAATGTAGCTGACCGCACCGACAGACAATTAATGAGGGAAGCACAGTCGGAGAAACTGAACCATACAACCACCACAAGGGATTTCAACAACAAGAAACAAGACATGCTGAAGTAGTAGTGTTGTCGATAGAGAGGAAGCGAGGGATCCAGAGTGTGTACAGGTCAGCTGACGGTCATATTCGGACGCATCAGATGCATTAGCAGACGCTCTCCTGCGAAAGCGAACCAGAGGGGCTGAGTTCGGGTATCCGCGTCGTGAGACCTGCAGGTGGCAGATCCACGCTTCGAAAAACTGAGATTGCGTTTTGTTTTAATGCTAAAAGTTGAGAGATCAGCTGAAATAATGTAAACAACTTTTTTGTGTGTGTGTTTGTGTTTTTAACGTGGTGTGTGGTCAAGCACTTTCTTTTTTTCTTTCCCCCCCCCCCCCTTTTTCGAACTTTTTTTTTTTTTTTTTTTTTTTTCGTAAGCTCCAGTGCGCGTTTTAATTTACCGTTTTGTGTTCACCTCATTTCGTTTCCGTTTCTCGTTCTCTCTGGATAGTGCCTTTCTCTCTGGTGTTTGTGTCTCTGATCTGCAACTATGAGCCCCGTGTTCCCCACCCCGAGCCCCCACCCACCACCACCTCCACCTCTGCTCTGGATCTGTATTGATAATAAATGTAAATAATCCAAGATGTCCCATCTGATTTTAAAAAAGGAAAAGAAGAAGGAAAAAAAAACTCAGCCTCCTGTCGTCCTAAATCGGCTCACCTTCACCTTTTTTGCCCTTCACCATCGAGGAACTGTTGTGTCTCTTTCTCCTTGTCTTGCATAATGACACTGTTTTTGCTTTTTTTTTTTTGCGTTTTTTTTTTTTTTGTTTTGTTTTCAATTAATAAAATGCAATTATTAAAAAAAAAGGTTGTAGTTTGTTTATTTAACCAATAAAATTCTCCTGGTACTAAAAAGTTAATGTATTCTATAACAAAAGCAACAAACTACAGCTACTCATTTAGCAAAAAACCACCAAAAAACTATTTTTTGGCCAAGTTGAGTTTAAGATTGTATGACAATTGGAAATGAGTTATTTACCTTAGCTATAGCAAATGAACAATTTCTGAACTAGTTAAGATTTTGAATTGCATTGCTTTTCATTTTTCTG
This sequence comes from Phalloptychus januarius, assembly GCA_902982915.1. Classification (NCBI taxonomy): domain Eukaryota; kingdom Metazoa; phylum Chordata; class Actinopteri; order Cyprinodontiformes; family Poeciliidae; genus Phalloptychus; species Phalloptychus januarius. The sequence goes on from CADWAE010000476.1 coordinate 3,959,656, forward strand.
CTCTTTTTTTATAGACAATACATAATTTCCATGGTATATTATTTAAAATAACAACCAGTATGTGCTGAATGTTATCCGAACCTTAGCTAGCCTGCATTCCGCTCCTTTACAGTATAATCTTGAGTCATTGAAGTCGCTTCTGTAAAAGGAGTTCTGTATTGTCCACTCATACATACTTATTGCCATTTTTATAGCTTAAACAGGTAAACCACTAACTTCAGTTGTTACAAAAATGCTGTATGTGCCAAAAAAAATAACTTTTTAAACAAGAAATTTGACTTTGCAATATAGACTTATCTGACTCTGAAATTAGCCTCTGTCTCTTTAAGGCCCTCTCGCGGGGTCTAACGCTATGCCTTCATAATGTGGTTTAAAACTTGAGTAGAAGCTCATTCACTTGCCGAACTCTCCCCAAAGGTATTAGCTATTACCCCTTTTCTACCGCGAATCTGCGGTAGAGAAATGCCTCTTTGAGTACTTTGTATTTCCATTGGCTGGTAAGATCCGGTTCTTGTTTTTAAACTGAACCCTGAAAGGATTAATACCCCAGCAGACTTTGACAAGCAGGGGTTTCGCATCACTGAAGAATTTCATACGCCGCGGTAGAACTTAGAACATTTTTTTTTCCTTTTCTCGGCACTCTGTTCATAGAGATTAATGTAAGAATCAGGCTACAGTTAATGATGTTTTTTTTTTTTTCTTTCTTGTGCCTCCTGATCCTGAGACAAGAGATGATTCAGCAGCAGATCTAAAAGAGGAAGCGGATTTTTTTTTTTTGTAAGTAGAAGGTTGCATTGCTCTACATACTGCATGTGGCTGCAACCCTGCAGCAGCCACCCGTCTGATGCGCCGTATGCGTCACCTTTTCTCTTTTCTTCATAATCGGCTGCTCTCTTCCGGTTTCTCAAACAGGTTCTGTTGCATCAGAGCCGCTGTGCTCTTCGTGGGCCTCTCAGCTGGAATTATTCAACGCGCTGTGGGTCTGGAGTAATGCCACGCTGCCCGAGTGCATCTTCGCGCGGATGAAGTCATCCACGCCGCGCGACCGCCCGTGCAATTGAGATGAAAGCCGATTTCCGTCCGGCGGCGCGTGTGTGAGAAATGATCAAATGCAAAGATGCCTTTACTAAAAGTCTGAGGCTAAAGTGGCGTTTCTGCCCCAGGGGGGCGGGGCAGAAATGCTGCCATATGGTTCTTCTTGCTGTAGAAGTGGAGAGAGCAGGGCTTTAAAACCCCCTGCCCTCCATTCGGTCGTGACACGTTAAGATGATTTGAGGATTTGCAAATTCCGAGTTTAGAAGATTATTATCACTATGTGAAGCAGTGGCGCGTTTGCGCCAAGGTTATGTTTTGGGGTTTCTTCTTCTTCTTCTTCTTCTTCTTTTTTTTTTTTTTTTTCCAAAAGCACAAAGTGGTTTCCATATAGGATTTTTATATACCATGAACTAGAAATTAACCCTTTTTTATTATTATTGCAAAAGCTATTCATTTAAATGTTCCACTGGGATCAACACAAAGTAAAGTGCAAATCTGAAGAAGGGGAAAAGAAAATACAGGATTTTCTAAACAATGCTTTACAAATAATCCTTTGAAAATGTAGCATGGGTTTGTTTTCAGCCCCCTTTCAATCTGACGCACCTAAATAAATTCCGTTCAAGAATCTTCAAGTGCCAAATTAGTAAGCAGTCTTTGCATTTTAATTCAATGTCAGGACAAGCTATGGTATTTTTTGAAGGTTTGCGAGGTCTTAGTGCTCATCCTTTCTCTTTTTTTTGCGTGGTTGTTCGAACTGCTGAATGATGCGACGGTTTGAAACCCGCATGCCCAGGATAGGAATGTAAGACGACACACCGCAGCGCACAGTTTACAGAAGTAAAGATGGATTCAACCACACGTGGATTGATTTTATAGTTATTCAGAGCTGACAGTGTTGTCACAAGATCATAATGAGAAGGAAGCTAATAAAAAGATCAACAACTGGCAATGGTCTTTTGTGGAGCACTGACAGACAAGTCTGTTTAGTCGTGTAGTCGGAACTAAGAGTGTCCGAAAATGTCTTTCAATTTCAATTCAAAACTGATACAATTTAGTTCAACGTGTGGAAGTGGAACAGATCCGATTTTTTTGAAGGTGAAAAGATCAAAGTTGGGCCGTTCAGACTGACGTCAGGAAGTCAAATTCGGGAAGAACCATTGTGGTTAGGTGATGGCCATGGTCACTTGAAAGAGAGATGGAACTTCCTGGATTAAAAACTGTTTCCCAAACTTGAAGCATCTCATAGATGACTGTTCGATTCATTATCTGTTAGCAGTACAACTGCAATCGTAGCAGTCCAACAATACAGAAACTCCAGGTATTAGTCTGAGCAGCAGAGGGACCCAAAGTAAGTCTGCAAGAGAGCTGCAGAGGTACTCGGCTCAGGTGGAAGAATTTGTCAACTGCACAACTGTTAACCCCCACAAATCTGACTTTAATGGAACAGAGGAAAGAAAGTCACAAGAAGTCCTGGTCCGTTGAAACCATGACGGAACTGTTTGAGCCACATGCAAAACACCTCAACCACACTGTGTTCCCACTGTGAAACATGGTGGCAACATCATACCGTGGAGGTGCATTTTCAGGGTAGGGGGGGTGGTTCAAGCCAGAAATAGGCCAATGGACGGGAAATACTCTGGACTGCAAAGGATTTGACATAGGAGGCTCAAAAACATAGCCCAAAGAACTTGCCGCGAAAGTTAGCTTGATTAAACACTGACTCTAAGGATCTAAACACAAAAAGACACCACACTTGTCAGATTTTAATTTGTAAGCAATGTCAGAAGAGATAAACTTTGTGGATTTATTTGTGGACATTTTTTTTGTTCATCTGCTTTAAGGGTCATTGTAATGCCATCAAAGAACAAATTTGCTGCAGAAAAATGACTGCTCTCATGTTGAACAAGAAGCGCAACTGTAGCTGTCACCACACCCTGATCCCCTTGGAGCTGATTGGCAATGGTTTTACCATTCCTAATGTTGGATTAGCCCTAACCGTCAGGGAAAAGGAGGAAGGCTGTGAGTCATGACCCAATGCAAATGATGGAACACTGGGGGAAAAAAAATTAGCATTGAAGAAACATAAAAATTCCCACAAGAGGATGTTAAAATTTGCTCGGTTAAGTTAAACACTCCCCATTCCGTTTCTTGCCACACTGCTGTCAATTATAACACATGGGTAGACCTGCAAGTGTGCCAGCCACAGGGAGGGGGTGAACTTAAATCCCGCAATCACAAATCCATGCAAACAATAGACATCTCTGTAGAGGTGGAGGTGTTTGATATGCATTAAAGTTATCAGATCACTTGCTTGAGCTGCATGAGCGCATGCATTTATCTGGCACGCAAAGGTTGAGACTTTCCACGCCACTGCCTATCAGCCCCACAGGTACAGGTGATCGACTCTTACGTCACAACACGTCTGACTGTGTTTGGGCTGACATGAGGCTGGCCGTACTCAGGACAAAAGTTCCATTTAGGAAACGCATTTTCCGGCTTAACCAGTCAAAACATTGTAGCGTGGTTCTTGATTTTATTAAATCAGTCTTTATGCAAATTACATGTGTACTGCAAACATTGGATTCATTGTTTGCAGTGAATCCACCCTGCAGGGTGGTTTTTTTTTGTGCCTTCTAAATATCCCAAATAAGCTTTACAGAAGCCATTTAAAGTACTTAGTCGAATGAAATTTGATACTCAACGCAATTCACTTCCTGGATTTTTTTTAATTTGCATTTTTTTTAAAGCCTCATACAAATTTTAAAACTGCTATAATAATTTATGAAATTAAAGTTTCCTCATCCAAGATACACTGAAGATCTCTTCGTCTCTGTTCAGTGATTTCTTTTTTTGGTATTCTACTGCCACCTCCTGGCTTTTCTGCATAACTGCAATTTTTTGAATTATTACGCAAGAACACTTTCTGTTTGGTTATATTTAAGATATAAAGGGTGTCATTTTTCAATTAAAAATTTTCATGATTATTTATTTATTTTACAATATTATTGCGATTGTATTGCTTTCCATTAAATGAAGATATATTTTTTAATTTACTTCCATTAAAAATGCCAGTGTTTACGTATTACATGAATACATCATACATGCACAAAGAGCAGAAGTTGAGCTGGTGCCAGTCTATTGTTGCCGATTTCCGAAGTAGCACATAATAAAAAGCATATAGGTATCCATTTTTTGTTGGCGCTGCTGCTTCCTGCTGAAGTCACATGACCGTCTTACGTACGTACGTATCCTGACGTAAACTGTTAGGACTTAAGAATGGGTTAGATCTGTTCGGACTTTGTAGGATTTGTTAGGGTTTTGTTTTACGCTCTGCCCCCTCGAGCCTGGCTGTTTTTACGTAACAGCGAAGGTGCTTCACAGTGGAGGCGCTATTTGTTACAAAAGGACGGCTCAGTCCGCAACTGAAGAGATTCATTTTCTTCTTTTTAATGCCGATCACGGAAATGAATCAGCAAACAATAACGCGTGCAATAAAATATGTTTATTGTGTTAAATTGTAATATAACGGTAGCAAAAAAAAATTTTTTTTCAACAATCGAAAAGAAAATGATCGTTGTCGGCAGGATTCGAACCTGCGCGGGGAGACCCCAATGGATTTCTAGTCCATCGCCTTAACCACTCGGCCACGACAACACATGTATTATCGGTGTACATGATCCTGTTGAACGAACCCCGTTCGGAAGGAATTATGAATGGGCTGTTTATATTTTGGCTTTTAATAAACAAAGTTCCACTTCTGATGGAAAATTCATTAAATTGGCTGTTCTTGTTGTATTATTATATTATATTATTTTTCAATAATCCATGCTCTCACACACATTCTTGTTAGTCATATCGAACAATTGGGAAGAGAGGCTATATAGATAAATTATGGTTGTTGGTGCCAGATTGCTTCTCGGTTATATCGCTGGTCACTTGTTACCAAGGCATCAAGACCCTTACAGTATGTTTATTGATCACAATATTGACATATTGGGATTTTCATGCACAAAAATCCTCTTTTCTTTGTTCTGAAAAAGAGACACTATCCATCGACTGTTGTGTTTACAGAAAAACCGAGATGCTGGATCAAGAACAATTATGGACACCAGAGTGAAGTTAGAATTTGGTTTATTTAATGGTTTGAAGATGGATGCAGGCAGCGTGTAGGCGGTGCTCTATAGAGGAGAGGTGATGGGTTAATATGCTTTCATTTGTCAGTGCAGCACATTAGAAGGGATCACACCTGCAGAGAGCGAGAGAGAGAAAAAAACAAATGCACAAATATTTCTGCACACAGTGGTGTGGAAATAAGAGTGAACTGGAGGACCAAAATGTCTCGATGATTGAGGCGCACAGAGCAGAATTTGCTAAGTAAGACAACAGTAGTGTTGTTTAGTTTTTACAAAAGGCGCTCTGTGGTGCCAACCTGAAGGTAAAAGCCTAAAGTTGTTTGTGTCCAGGATGTGTGGGGTCTGCAGAGATGTAAAATTACCTTTTTTTTTTTTTACTGACCCTCCACCTCTAATCCTCCCTATGGAGAGGAGAATATCTGTTTTCAGTTTCATCTTTGTGCAGTGAGTGCATGAATCTGAACTCAAATCCCTTGTTTGTGCACGCAATCTTAGCCAATAAAGCTGATTTTGGATTCTGGATTATCAGGTCAGCGTTTGCCTCAAATAGGGAAGCTTAAATTGCTGTGTGTCTCACTCAAATGGACAGATTGGAATCTCAACTATTTCTTTCTTCTTTTTTTTTTTTTGCAGATGTTACATCGGTCTGTAATTAAAAAAAATAAAAAGAGAACTGAGCCAAAAAGCTAAATTCTAGATTTCCCTGTCTAATTTCATTCAATCATGACTGAAAGAAAATCTGCTTGTTTTGTGTTGTTGTTGCAAAATTGATTTTTAAGAATAATAATAAAAAAAATAAGCAGCATTGATGTAAATAATTAATTAAATATATTGTAAAATATTTGAAATCAAGAAAACTTTTTATATGTTTCTGATATAATTAAATCAACTTGGAAGAAAATCATGACATGTATTTATGTTCATCTTGTATTATGGAAATTACACAATAATGCACAATTTTGGTGCTCTGCCGCCACCTACATGAAAATACTTTACAACTGGCGTCAGTAATCCAGCTTCCACGATCGATGTTTTATTTTTTTTATTTTTATTTTTTTTATAAATGCATCATGCCGTTAAACAAAACCAACGACGACGATGATGATGTGAATAACAACGTGAGAATGTTTTAGTTACTGTTACATTGTTGCCACTGAGCAAGGAGCCGTATCCCCACGTGACTCCCGTAGTGAGGCCCTGCTGTTTGTTCAGCCAGAGAGGCAGAGAAGAAAAATGGCGGCCCTTAGGCGAACCTAAACGGGACGCCGGGCTAACGTTTTGAGCTTTCACATTCGAAGGGACGCGCGCCGGAGGGGGCGGGGGAGCGGCTTCGAGGTGTTGCGCCGTCTCTGGGGGTCCGCGCTCGTTCGCCCTCCGCAGGGGGCTCCGTTTTCGCTCGCATTCGCGGATGCCATTTGCACGCAAACCTAGGCATTCTAAAATAATAGACTTCGCCTTAAAATGAGAGGGAAAAGGGGCAGGCCGCCCAAACCGCTACAAACCGACGAGGCGTCCCCGGCTACAGCCCGGGGTCTGCGACCCAGGAGGAACCTGAAGCCCAGGTTCCGAGACAGCGGGGATGAGGACGCTGAAGCCCGACGAGGGAGCCCCCCAAAACGGCCAGAAAGAGGAAGGCGACGTCAACCCGGGGCAGGGGACGAGGCAGAGGCGGCGGGGGAAGAGGAGGCAGAGGTGGCCGCGGCGGCAGACGGACCGCCGTGTCCAAAACAGTGGTGTACGACGACCACGAGAGCGACGAGGAGGACGATGCCGTGAGCTTACGGTCGGAGGAGGACGAGTTTGTTGAGGAGGCACCTCAGTCCGAGGAGGACGAGGCCCTCAATGAGGAGTCTGACTGCCTGGAAGATGATGTGCTGGACGAGGAAGAGGATGATGCCAGCTTCTGCACAGAGAGCAGCTTTCGGAGCCAGAGCACTCACGCCAGCACTCCGGGTAATCACCCCCTCGCTGACCGGACCCCTCGGCTCTGGAGGTCTCGTCTGGGTCAGGGCATTGCAGTAATAGGAGCTTGTGTACAGTGCAGGAAGCAGTAAGGTTATTGTTCAAAATGGAGAATGCAACACTGTAATGCAAACAGGCCGCATTGAAGCCAGTGCAGGTGGATGGAAGCATCAACCGTATCGGTAGCCTGACCCGTTTCCGTCACCTTCGCGTTCTCTTACAATTCACAATCATTTCCGAAAAGAATCCGAGGAGCTCCGTAGCTTTAGCTGTCACAGCCGGAGCTAATAACTTAGCATATAACAAGCTAATGTTAGCACTGAGGGTAGCTGTTGCCTACTGTGCGACAGCTATTAAAAAAAATAAAATAAAACACACTTCATATTTGCACCCCACACTTTTCCAACCTTGGCTTTAAACAAGAACTTAAATTTTTTTTTTGTTTAATTAGTCGTAAAGGAAGCAAAACACACACAGCTAACTAACACTAGCATAGCTAGCATGCCTGTTATTTTCTTAAACTTTGGCAGCTCTCCTTCGGCAGAACAGGCTGCTTTATTTGTTCCGACTCTGGATAGTAATTACACATAATGTCTTTGTAGTAAACCCGTCATAATAAAGAGAAGTTTAATTACTAGTGTTAACTTTGTTGGCTAATTTGACAGCCCTGTGCTGGATGAGGATGAGGCAGCCTCATTAAGCTAATGATGAGCAACTTTAGCCGGAGTTGCTCTTGCAGAAGTTTGCAGAGTCTGCAGTGTCTTCAAAAGGGTTTAAGTGACGAAATGCAATTTGTCTCAAGCAGTTATGGAATCATTTCCTATGTTATTCTGCATTGATATGTCGGTGTAATCCATTTTTTTTCTCTTTTAATCCTGCAGGAAAGAAGAAGATGCGGGCTCCCCGTCCTCGCACTCCAGTCCTGGAAGACAAGGAAATCCCCGTTCTTGAGCTTCCGGACACCTCCGAGGATCTCCTGGTGCCCGGCGTGCAGCTGCTGAACATCACCTCCATCTACGAGGTGCTGCGGAACTTCAGCTCGGTCCTGCGTCTCTCCCCGTTCCGCTTCGAGGATTTCTGCGCCGCTCTGGTCGGCCAGGAGCAATGCACGTTGATAGCAGAGACGCACATCTCCCTGCTGAAGGCCATCCTGCGCGAGGAAGACTCCTCCAACACTACTTTTGGCCCCGCCGACCTGAAGGACAGCGTCAACTCTACTCTGTACTTTATCGACGGCATGACCTGGCCCGAGGTGCTGCGGGCGTACTGCGAAAGCGACAGAGATTTCCACCGCGTCCTGCCGCACCTGGAGACGGACGAATATCCATGCGGCTCTCTCGAAAGCAAGGTGAAGGTGCTGCAGTTCTTGGTGGACCAGTTCCTCACCACCAACATCGCCCGCGAGGAGCTCATGTCGGACGGCAGCATGCAGTACGACGACCACTGCAGGGTGTGCCACCGTCTGGGAGACCTGCTGTGTTGCGAGACTTGTTCAGCCGTCTACCACCTGGAGTGCGTTAAGCCGCCGCTGGAAGAGGTTCCAGAGGACGAGTGGCAGTGCGAGGTTTGTGTGGCGCACAAGGTGCCTGGTGTCACGGACTGTGTGACGGAGGCACAGAAAAACAGGCCCTACATCCGCCAGGAGCCCATCGGATACGATCGCCACCAGAGGAAATACTGGTTCCTAAATCGAAGGATTGTTATGTGAGTTGGGGCCGTCACCGCCTGCTTAGCTTATGATTACCTTTGTGCGTTTTTTTGGTGACATTCTCAGGTAATCCACATTTAGTTTGTCCAGACATAGACAGGCATGTCTGGAGATTTTCTGCAAAGCCATTCAAACAAGGTTGGAACCTTTTTTGGTGTTTTTAGAGTTTTCTTGTCTTCTGATTATGCAGTTGATCTGAGTTTCGAAGAACTTCGAATTAGTAATCCATGGCATTCTGTTGCCCCAGGAAACATTTCTTATTTCTGCCACTCACCATATCGGAACCGTAATTATTTGTCCACGCCGGACAAACTGCAGGTAAAACAAAAATCTCCAAAGTTCATGGTACGGGAGCCAAACCATGATGCCAATCAATCATTACACACCAAACTATTGTCATGGAGTGATGCCTGTTCTGATAAAGGGAAGCAGTTTGCTAAAAGCTGCTGTTACTTTGACTTGAAGTGTGGGTTTTAGACACGCAAGAAGAGGACATAGAAAGGTAAAAATTAGAAAAGTGATGTCACGCGTACTGTTAGTTGAAGTGAATGGTCTGTGGTGCTATGAGACTCTTTGTCTTTCAAAGGGAGTGGCAGCCATACTTGCTAAAAACAAAACCTGATGAACTCTTGCCTGTAAAATAAAAATGGGTCGTCGCTGTTTTTTTTTGTTGTTGTTTTTTTTTACAACGAGATAACGATCAAAAATTGATGGTTAAAAAGGGACGGGAAAAACAGTCCACCAGACATGGTTCTCCCGTGGCAATCTTAGGACTCTAACCTTAAATCCAAAACGGAAAACCTTTGGAGGCGAGTGCACAAGAAAACACCTGGAATTGTTTACTCGACTGTTTTGGATACATTTTCTCAAAGTGAGGGTTGGATTGTTCAAAACCTTTGACTTTCTGTCCGTCATTTTCAGGGCTACGCACCAATTTGTCCGTGTTTGTTCTTTATCAGCTGCTTCATATCATGTGAAGTTTGAAATCAAACGGATTTAGTTGGACGCATCCCTGCGAAGAACGAGACAAAACCTATGATGACGAGTTTTGACGCGACTATGTCTAATCTCATCCCAATGTAGCTAATGTACAGCGACATTAGCTTTTTGCTAATGCAACTGCAAGTTGATTTGCTACAATTAGCAAGCAGGTCATTGTAGCTAATTGTTATACATGATATATGCAGCGCTACATTAGCCTGTTATTAGTCTGTACCGTTCTAAAATGAACCTGTACAAAGTCACTTAATCCATCTGATTTATACGGGGCAAGTAAAGCCTGGTGGCCCGCCAGACTTATAATACACCGGGGGAAATCCTAGTAGACATCCATTGACATTTGATATTTTGGTAGGGATCTAATATTTCTATAGCTTAGGCCCGTCCTGACATCTTCCGTTGTCTCTTCCCAGTGAAGAAGATGGGGAGTGCGAGAAGAAAAAGATCTGGTACTACAGCAGCAAGGCACAGCTGGAGGAGCTCGTCGAGGGTCTGGACAAGGAGTACTGGGAGACGGACCTCTACGCCACCCTGGAAGAGATGAAGGAGGAAATGCACGCTCACATGGACATCACAGAGGACCTCACCAACCGAGCCCGTGGAAGCAACAAGGCCTACCTCACCACCGTCAATGGTACACCGTAAACCTACTGGGGGCGGGGGGGCAGGTGGCGTCGTTAAGCAAACGTTTGATTTGCTTGGGATTATGTGTGGCTCAAAACGGTCAGGGAAAGTACACATCTATGTGCTCCGCAGGAGGTCCGAGGTCCCGTTTCGACGCTGGTGACAGTTGGGCGTCGCCCTTTTTGCTCTCTGACATAACGAGCAACTGTTTTTCCACTCGGCCTTCCTCCAAGACGCTGCAGTGGTTTGAAGACCTTTCAGTTCTTAGCCAGCAGTTTCCGTTTCTTGCTTGGCTGCTCTATCGTCTCTCCGTTTCAGCCAGACTTCCTTTGTGTGTTGCTACAACCCTTAAATCTTGTCACCAGTGAGATTTCTCGGCGCCTTCGCCTTAAAGGATACACTTACGGGGGTATCTGTCATTGTTTGACGCGCGCTCTCCGCTGCAGGCTGCTTCCTGGCCTCGGCCTCATTGAAAACTGTTGATGCACAATGATCGTCCACCAAAGGTTTTGGAAGGACTAGGAGGAACAGAGGGACTTGACTCACGTTTGGTTTAACTCATACCTACTCGTCGATGTCACAGTTTGGTGAATCTGCGATCACACGGTCGATTTCAAATCCACAAACTTTTGTTATTGTGATTCATATTGAACAATAAATAACTTTCAAACTATAGATTAGATCTGGAAAATGGGTCCGAATTGCAGAGCTGCCAGTCTGCGTTGAGGATGGTTACAAATCCAGTGAAAATTAAAGCCCAACTTAAAGAAAAAGTTAGTGTTTAGAGCTTTCTACTAGTGTAGCTATCAAGGAGACTATCGTGAGACTATCATTACTTTTCCTACTAATAGAGATAGTATTATTCCTATATTACATTGCTACATTATTAGTGGCTCAAAGAATACCTCTATGACAGGCTGTGCTGAAACTACAGGGTGCAGATACTTTCAAAAATAATTTTCACAAAACGGGAAAGCTGCATCGCTTGAAATTTGATTCCGTGTGTTTTCGGCAATTTTCTTCTTTTTTCCGCTCCTTGCGGAAAGCGAACAAATGACATCGTGCCGTTTTTAAATACTTCTTCCTATTCGGAGCAAAGCGCAGCGTTCAGATAAGACGGACATTTTCAGGAGCCGGATTTCAACCATTTCACGGTGTAACTCTGCAGGGATGAAAAGGAGGGAAGCAGGTTAGTTGTTGCATATGAGAGATTATTTACATCCACAAAGTGGATCAACAAAACCTAATTTTGCTTCTAATGACGGCGAACCAGTTGCAGTTGCGTGGATTTGATTTGCCCAACAGAAAAACGGCATTTTTTCCCCCAACAATTCCAAATGGCGTCTTCCAGCGACACGGCCTGAAACTGCGATGGCACCTGGGCTCCAGTCTAATTGCTTCTTATTATCTGCAGAGGTGTCGGCGGAGCGACTGAAGATCAGGCGAGAGGAGCAGGAAGCAAAGAAGCGAACGGCGGAGGGGAAGAAGGAAGCAGAAGGCGGCTCCGTCAACACGGCCGAGCTTCCAACGCGGAAAAACAAAGGGGAGGACGGCGAGCCGACAGAAGACACTAGTTCACAAGGTAAAAGAAAGAAAAGAATACGCTCAGCTAGTTTCTGTTTTTCAAACGCGCTTTGACTGAATCTGTGTGGATGTGACTCGTGCCACAGCAGCTACAGCGCAGCCTCCCGCAGAGGAGGAGAGACGGGTGTCAGATTCCTCCGCCTCCCAGGACGCAGCTGCACCCAACACTGAATCCCTGGAGCCAAACAATGAAACGGCTCAATCCGAGAGCCACGAGAAGGCGGACGACACTCAACTGGCAACACAGGGACAGACAGGTATCCCACTCCCTCAGCCTCTGAGTCATTGTTTGTCCTAAAGTCCAGCTTTCATAACCCGGTTGTAGGGGTGCTAGTCATCCAGCGCCCCGCCGTGTATTATCAGAAGACGCTACTATTAACAAGACCTAAAGTGTTAAAAAAAAACCCAAATGTTATAATAAAACTAAATTACACCAACAAGCAATGCTTAGCCTGGTGGGGATGAAAGTGAAGCCTGGTGACCCGCCAGGCTCACAATGCGCTGCCTCCTGACTGTTTGCACCTAAAAATGTCATGATCTGTTTGATGAACATAAATCTGCTTCTAAAGGAGACAGGATGCTACGTGTGTTTGGATGAGACCAAAATAGGGGGGCTACAAGTTTTATCGCAATATTTTGCTGTAGTATTTTTGATGCTACCACGATTTTGTTTACAGAGACCTGATGATCCATTTTATTTGTGGTTTTGGTTGTATGTAGGTTTTGATTTCAGTTTTCTTTATTGTTTTGCCACGTTTTATTTTGGATACTTAAAAATATCTTCCAGGTCCAGAGTTAAGAGTTTGTTACAAAATTAAAGATTATTAGTCTTTGAGAGGGCGAACTGGACAATATATTTCTTGCAAATGGTGTGAAAACAACACGATTATCGTTTATCGCAATAATTACTTGGGCAATTTATCGTCCAGCAAAAAAATTTGTTAGCATGTTGTATTTCTGATCCTCGGCATGTTTGAATTGTAAAGATCGCTGGTGATCCCGATTATTTTTCTTGCTTACTGTAGTCACTTGCAGCTGGCTTTTTATTTTTTAGAAAACCTGCTTTCACCGCTTTCTTTACTCGGTTTCCTTTGATTCGAATGGTGTAGATGAGCAGCAGAAGTTGGAGTCGACGTGCGAAGACGCAGAAGGCGACGAGTCGACGTCTTCGCCAAGCCGAGACGGATCACGCGAGCCGCCTTCTCAGCCTGACGCGCCCAGCGATGGTGACCAACTCCCTGCGCCCGACAAGAAGGTGGAGCTCCCCGACCTGGCCGACAGGTCCTCCCGGTCCTCCTTTACCAGCCAAGATGGCACCGGTAAGCACAAATACGGAAAAATGAAACATCGATTCTGATTAAGAGTTCGGCCGTGTGGGATTGTGCTTGTTTTGATGATGTCAACTTCTTTCTACCAGAGGACTATCATGAAAGGATGAAGAAGGAGAGCGGTGCAGGACACGAATCGAAAAGTCTAATACAGACAGGCATCGAAGAGGTGAGGCGCAAAGTTGCAGTTATATCATCTGAATCAAGCCGCCAGCCTAAAAGTGGAAGAACTCATGTGTATAGAAACCAGGCATGTTTTCTGGCTGATCACTGATTTTTCAAAACTTGCTGTTGTTGGCCAATATATATTTTCTTGTTGTTGTTTTGGTTTGCAAAGTTGTTAATAATGGTGACAAATTTGGCAACAATAGAGAGACTTCTGCTAAATATACGCCTGCCGATGTTTGATCAGTTACACGTGCAAGTATTGGCGGATCTCCCAAAACGAAGGAGATCGGTGCAGATTCATCGCAGAACCCGAATCCTCCCGCTAATAGACTCCTCACACCCCTCCCGTCTCCGTTCCAGTCATGTCCTGCCGCCAACGCCTCGCGCCTCACCTTCCTAAAAAGGGACCTGGCGGTGAATTTGAACAGCCTGTTCAAACTGGGCCAAGAGGGCAAGTACAGGGTATACCAGAACCAATACAGCACCAACACCTTGGCGCTCAACAAGCATCAGCACCGCGAGGACTATGACAAGAAGCGCCACCTCTCGCACAAGTTCAGCCTGACCACGGCGTCCGAGTTCAAGTGGAGCGGCTCCATCCACGGGGCGCGGAGCCTGACGGTCGCGACGCTGCGCCTCACCATCATCCAGCTGGAAACGAACGTCCCCGGACCGTTTATGCACCCCAACTGGGCGTCGCACAGGTACCGCTGGGTTTCTTTTTCAAAAATTAAATACAGAGAAACGTGTCATATGTATTATTTAATTTTGTCAATTTTTTCTTTGTAGGACCAACTGGAACAAAGCAGTACAGATGTGCAGCAAGGCCAGGGAATTCGCTTTGGCCTTGGCCATCCTGGAGTGCGCAATCAAACCAGTCGTCATGCTGCCTGTCTGGAAAGACTCTCTCGGCCACACAAGGTAAAGCAAAGCAAGCTTCCTTGAGCAGCTTGGTGTGTCGCCGATGCGCTTCTTTGTCAACGCTGTCCGCTGTTCCTTCAGAATGCACCGGATGACCTCCATGGAGCGGGACGAGAAGGAGAAGGTGAAGAAACGAGAGAAGAAGCTTGAGGACGAAGAGACTTTGCAGCAGGCAACGTGGGTGAAGTACACCATTCCCATCAAACACCAGGTAGAGTATGGAGACGTTTGGCTTGGAAAGGAATTTATCCAAAAACATTGTTACACTTTTCAAACTGTGTGTGTGAGAAAAAGTTTCAAAACCTAATTTCTTTTTACTTCAAAATTCTAACCAAAATGTTTCCCATCATGTTAAAATCCCTATATAAGTGCATAGAAGTTTGTTTTTGTGAGCTGGGAATATGTCAATTTAATGTAGTGCAGACACAATTAATCACATTAATTGTGATTAATCGATTAATTGTGATTAACCGATTGCCGAAATAATTGTCAACTAATTTAGAAGTGGATTAATTGTTAACTGGTGGATACAGACTAACAAAAAAAAAACAAGTTAATGTAATAACACCAAATCCAGAGCAATAATTTGGGAAAGACAGTACAAAAAATATATATACATTTCACATTCAAGATAAACAAAACATGTTCTTTGTCTGTAAATATGTTCTACCCAGAACTCTTCAAGCAGCCTAGTTTTAGCCTCACCTAGTTCAGGTTCAACTGTAATTGCACGTTAGGCAATTAAATGAATGAAATAAGCTTACGTGGTTAAATGAACAATCTGATTAATCATCAAAATAATTCATTACCAATATAACATTTAGTTGCAGCCCTAATTCCATGCATGCAGATCTGCGTTGCACATATAAGTGTTTTCTAAGAGAGTTTTGCTTTTTTTCTTCTTCTAAGGTGTGGAAGCAAAAAGGGGAAGAGTACAGAGTAACAGGATACGGTGGTTGGATCTGGGTCAGTAAGACGCACGTGCCGCGTTTCGTTCCAAAGCTGCCGGGGAACACAAACGTAAACTACCGCAAAGAAATGGAAGGTAACCGAACTCCCTCCAAATGCATCCAATGTCCTCTGTCGTATGTTTTCACATTGGAGACCTGGGTTGGGGTTTTTTGTTTTTCAGCTAAATTGAGAAAAGAAAGTGCAACACCTTCCACGAAGACGGAGGATTTAAAAGAAATGGAGAGGCAGGTTCCTCAGAGCGCAGAGGTCAAGGAGCAGGAACCCAACTCACTGTCCCAGGACACGTCTGTGGTTAATGGCAGCCAACCTCTCAGCAACAATGTGGAAGAAATATTTGTAAAAGATGAGCAAGAAAAACCTGCTGGTGAAGAGAAAGAGGAGGAAAAAACGGATGCCAACAAGAAAGGTAAAAATCTGCAATTGTGAACACAGTTAAAATTTTTTCATCGACTAATCTCTAAATCTCTCTGTCCAAGATGAAGTCGAAAGCAGCTGCCCTTCCCTGGCTGTCAGAAGGGAAACGACGCAGGCACTGGAAGAACCTAAATCCGAGGAGATCCCCGCTAAAATCTTCTACGACGTCGTGAACGTCAGCGAGGGTTTCCAGCTGCGGACGGCCTACAAGAAGAAAGTAAAGCCGTCCAAACTGGACGGGCTGCTGGAGCGGCGGGTCAAGCAGTTCACCCTGGAGGAGAAGCAGAGGCTTGAGCGAATGAGGCAGTCGGCCCTCCTGTCCAAGACGACGGCCGCCAAATCCGCCGCCGCTGTCAAGACGGAAGGAGCGGCGATCGCCAAACAGCAGGCTGCTCTGTCCTCGAGCGTCAAAACGGAGGAGAAGGACGAAAACCTACGAGGGCAAGATCCCGTCGTCAAAAAGCTCGACTTTGATGAGGAGAGCACGAACTCAAAGGCGGACATTAAATCCAATTCCGCCGTGTCCAGCCAGGGTAACGTGGCCGAGGTGAAGGCCGGTGACTCTCATAAGGAAGTGAACGGAGAACCGGAACTCAACAGCATCAACAATCGTCTGCCGGAGACGACGGGGAACAACGAAATAACGAAGAGAATCGTCGCAGAGAACGTCAAGAAGCGGGGGTACGACGATGTGGATCAAAGCAGCAGACAAATGGACTCGGAAGGCAAAAGCAGTCTTTCGCAGATAAACGGCAAAACCATCTCCATACACTCCGCCTCTCCGGTCCAGGGTGACGCGTCGGATCCCGAGAAAGAGCCCGTCAAGTCTTTGATGAATGGAAACCTCTCACGAAACGATTTGTCCAGCGTAGCACACCCGCCACCGCTGAAAGTCCCCAAGTTGGAGAACCACGTTGAGGACAAAGCAGAGTCTCTGAACAGTGGCGATTATTCAGCCATAAAGAGTGAGGAGTCGCTGCCCGTCAAGCTGGAATCGTCCAGTGCTTCTTTCCACAACAGTAGTATTACAGACAGCTGCACATCCAGAGAGGATGTAAAGACCTCAATCGCTAACGACTCCTTAAAGGAGCCTCAAAAATCTTCTATGCATGACACAACCAACAGTTCCAGTAAAACTCCCTCAGCAGAAAGTAGCTCGGTTTCCTCTGATGGCGTTCCTGCTACACCCCAGCTGAGCCTAGCGGCACCCGTCTCCCTGAGGAGAAGACTCAGCGACATCAAAACCGTCGCGCTGGCCTCCACGACAGCGGGCTCCATGACGATCAGTAAAGAATATTCCACAAGAGACCGGGTCAGCCTGCTGCGGTTCTCCAAGTCCAAGAAGGCCCGCTCAGGCACGGCGCTGCCATCCTACCGCAAGTTCGTCACCAAGAGTAGCAAGAAGAGCATTTTTGTCCTGCCTAACGACGACCTGAAGAGGCTGGGGAGGAAGGCGGGCATCAAGGAAGTGCCCATCTTCAGCTACAATGCCAAGCCGGCCCCTGATATATGGCCCTACCCTTCGCCTAGGCCCACCTTTGGGATCTCTTGGAGGTTGGCAACATGATTAGATTGTACAAATCTTATTTTTCTTGCTTTGTAAAACATCTATTTATATAACATGCACACTTTTTTTTTTTTTTTAAGATACCGTCTTCAGACTGTAAAGTCACTGGCAGGCGTTAGCTTGATGCTAAGGCTGCTGTGGGCCTGCCTTAGGTGGGACGACATGGCTGTGAAGCCTTCTGCTGCAGTTGGAACAACTCGGAAAGGTGAGAAAAATTCAGCATCTGGTTAGAGCTGAAACGATTAATCAGATTAATCATGATTAATCGGATTCATCGTGATTAATTGGATCAATCCAGATTAATCGGATCAATCGTGATTAATCGATTATTGAAATAATTGTCAACTAATTTAGTAATTGATTAATCGTTGACTGGAGTATGCAGATTCTTAAAAAAGGCCCATTACTGAAAGAACAATACAAACAATGCCAAATATATTCATTTGTATTTAAGATGTTTTCATTTTCAAACTTTTACAATAAACATTTCTGACATTAAAAGATATCAGTTGCCAATACAGCCGCCTCTCTTTAGGAAGTGATGTTCTTCCAGTAACGACTGTAAAGCTCTAATTTCAGAGCTGTCCGCAAGTTCTCAATTGCATTTTTCGCCTTCGTTTTTCTTTCTTTGTTGCATTTTCATTCCAAATAATGCACGTTTTTTAAAGTTTAATATCCTTAGAGCTTGAGGAGACGTAACTCATCTAAACTAATGAGGCTTCTTGTCCAAGTGAAGATTTTTCTCCTCATGCGTGACTTAAAACTAGGAACCGTTTCGTCTCTAGAAACTACGGACACAGACATAATCACGACAGAGATTATTAGGCGGAGGGACGTCGGGCCTCACGGCATTCGCTCAGAGTACTGCATCAGGAAGATCATCTGCCCCATCGGAAACAGGGACACTCCCAAAGGTAGGAGGTTTTGGGGGGGAATTAAGCACCACTAAATGTCGATTTTGAGAGTAATCTGGACGAAACACATTATAGTAGAAATAATATAAGAGAAATAAGAAACATTGAACCTTTTCTGTGATTAGAAACGCCAACTCCTCAAAGGAAAGGCCTGCGCTCCAGTGCCTTGAGGCCTAAAAAGCAGGAGCCAGCCAAACAGACGGGGCCCATCGCCGTGGAGACTTGGGTCCCAGAGGAGGAGCTGGAGCTTTGGGAAATAAAAGCCTTCGCAGAAAGGTTTGAAACACACAATCCAAGTAGTAAAGAAATTATTAATATATTTTTGATTCAATGAGACATTATCAGAAGGACTGTCTCTAATCTGCCTTTTTCATCTTTTTTTTTTTTTTCTTTTTCTCGGTTTTCCAGAGTGGAAAGAGAGAAGTCGCAAGGCTTAGATCCATCCAAAACCAGCGGGACTCTGAAGACGGCGGAGGAAGTCAAGGCCCATTTGGAGAATCAGCTGAAGCAGGCCAGGCTCGCTGCCCAGCAGGTGACAACATGAGACAGCTTTGGCTGCAGATTTAGATCGGATGCGCAGCCTTGAAAAATCTTAATGTGCCTAATATTAAGGTGTTAAAAAGAAAAAAGTTGGCCTTAAATACTTTAATCAGAGCTCTTAAACTGTGCCGGTTGGCTGGATGACGTTCGTCCTGGCAACAGAGGCTAGCCAGTGGCTAACACATGCAAGTTATTTATTTACTTGCAATTTCCTTTTGTACATTTCTGTCGCAATCAAGTCTTAAACTCCAATCATAGTGGTCTTAAAAAGTCTTAAATTTGAGATGGTGACCAATTTCTCAACATCTTAACCTGAAATCTTTTTTTCAGAAACGTCTCGAGCAGCAAAAACTGAGCACAACCGCCACCACTGCCACGACCACCACCACCAGCACAACCGCAGTCAGCGCTCCTTCTACACCGACCTCCATCAGCCAGAGGATGAGTCCGATGACGTCTGGAGCCAAGATGGTCCTGGCCTCCAAACTGGGCTCCCCGGCTCCGTTCCAGCAGGACAAGAACTTCCACCAGTCCTTTGCTTCCTGGGTGAAGCAGGGACAGAGCAGCAGCAGCAGCAGCTCAGGTGAGGCGTCATCTAGTGTCACAAACATCCATCCATCGGAGACGGAATCACCAATAGGCGTTGCTTTTTAAGGCCAATCATTCACACAACATCTCGTCTTTTTTATTTTTTTTATTTATAATCGTCCATCAAATCCCATGTCACCAGTCGCAACTGCCTTGCCAAAACACAATGTCATAACTCTCGGTGTCCACTTTTCAGTCCTACGAAAATCAGCAGTTTAGCGAATCTGATGTGGGATCTGAACCTGACACAGGAACTAAAAAAAAAAAAAAGAGCAAAAAAACAAGTTAAAAAAATCCAACTTTTAAGCGTTCTGCTCGTTCTTGCGGACCTGGGCCTCACAGTGGACACCTCGGCCGTAGATCGGCCGCCGCCCTTGTCCGGGTTACTCGTGACTCCAGGTGGCGTGGTGTGTCTTGCAGCCTCGGCGGCCGGCGGCGTCGTCGCCGCCTCAGAGCAAACCTTCCAGATCGCTGGCGGCCCAGTGACTGTGGCCGGCCACGTCCTCGCCGCCAAGCTGCCGCTGCCCGCTAACAGCAAGATTGTCACGCTCAATGTGCCTTCTACTCAAGGAGGTAGGGAGCATGAGCGCCATCCGCTTTGGCAAGGCCGGTGTGGCTGCGATTGCCAAAACGGATGGGGAAACCGTCGTGTGGAAGGCCTAAATTTGTTTGACGTGTTGACCCCTCAGCATGATGAGTAAATTGTCCCCTCGTGAGTCTGTACCGATGGAACTGTGCATGCTACTTCAACACACGCAGAGCATGCCTTTACACACGTGTATATTCATCCACAACGCTCCTCTGCTGACCTGATGCGTCTTGTCAGCAGGTGTAGTTCAACAGAAGGTTCTGGGCATCTTCCCCTCCGGGCCTCCTGCAAACCTGCGGACATACAGCACATTGCATCCGACGACGGGGAACATCAACCTCAGAGCCGCGACCTCCAGCTCCCAGCAGAAGGTCTTCTGGCTTTAAATCCATCCGTTTTATCGTTATCCGGTACTCCGAGAGGTTTTCTTGAGAATCTTAAAGTTGTTTTTTTTTTTTTTTGTATGTTTCTGTTAGACCACAACAACAGTCAGCCAGACACCCGGTGCAACGGGGAGCCAAATGACTTCAACAACGGTTCGAAATCCAGCAGCGGCTCAGCAAGGTGATTTGTCAAAAATGGACTTTTCTGTGATTCTGAGGCACACAGAAGCAACCGAGGTGTCAAATCTGATTCCAGGTCAGCCGACTACAGTCCAGATGGGTCACACTCAGCCTGCGGTCTCCGCCGCCCCCGGTACGCCTCCTGCTTCCAGAGCTGCGGGTCTGCCGGCCTCTTCGGGTCCTGTCGCCACGGCGCCCGGACAGCCCTCTGCTGCGTCCTCTCCGGCCCCGAGGCCGCAGCAGGGCCAAGTGAAGCTCACCATGGCTCAACTTATGCAGCTGACGCAGAGCGCGCAGGTGGATTTTTTTACTTCCTCTCCTGTCTGCTTATCTAAAAGCGGAGCTGTCGCTCACACTGAAGGGAAAATATTCGTGCATTCGCTTAAAAAAAACCATTAAATTATTTACATTTAGATTTTGAGTGTTTGCAAGATCTCAAGTTACAGATGTTTTCTGCAAGCCTCAAGCTGAAGGCTGGCGACAACATGAAGGCAACAAAGGTGTTCTTCTTCTTGTCATTTAGTATTGGTTTAATGAAACAATTTCTGTTATTTCAGACGGACACAATTGTCCAAATAACTGGAACATGTGCAAAACAATAAAAAAAAAAAGAACTTTATGAAACGTTTCGAATGCATATAATCTGTATGAATTCCTGTTTTATTGCAAAAGTGGAAGTGGAGGTCATATGTTTGGAAGATTTGCAAGATTTGCGATGGGTGTGCGAACCTGGAAAAAGTAACTCTAATAGAAACTGGCCTGTTCCTAGTAACAGTGACTCGAGGTCTCCAGAAAAAGCAGCCCGGTGTGGTGTTGGAGACTCTAAACCTCTTTCTGGCCTTAAAAGTTTTAAGGCCAGAAATAAGCTACATATTACTATCATTACTATGCATCAATGAAAAAAACCGTGTCTTAATTTGTATTTGATGTTAGGAATATTACTTCTGCCGTTTTTCAGGGGGGGAACCCGGGTCTGACTGTGGTGATCCAGGGTCAAGGCCAGACCCAGGGACAGCTCCAGATCATCCCGCAGGGTGTTACGGTCATCCCCGGACCCGGTCAGCAGCTGATGCAGGCAGCCATGCCCAACGGACAGATCCAGCGCTTCCTCTTCACTCCCGTGGCCCCGTCGTCGACTTCATCCCCCATGAGCGCTACCCCTACAAAACCCGCCACAACGCCAAGCCCTCAGACCCCAACGTCTCCTCCTCCTCCTCTTCCTCCTCAAGTGCGAGCCACAGCCCAAGTCCAGACTACTCCATCAGCCTTAGCCCAAACGCAAATGGTCGCGCCTCTTCCTGCCCCTACACACGTCGGAAGCCCCTCGCCAAACCCGGCTTCTGTTCCTGTTCAGAACCAAGTCACGTCCCCTGTGACTCCTGCACCTCAGGCCTCTCCACAAGGACACATTTCAGCTGCTTCATCCGTCCCCGCTCAGGCGCATACGTCTTCTCCCGTGCCTTCGTTAGCACAGCCTTCCACACAGGTGTTAACCCCCCCACCATCAGTTGTTGTGCAGCCCCAAGCGGTGAGATCTGCTGGTGACTCTCCACAAAAACTCAACCCAGGTCTAACTTATAAACCAGGCTTCTCCTCCACCCCCACACAAATCCAAGCCATCCCCCCATCCGCGATTTCCACCCTTACGACAGGTTCACCTCCAGCGCAAACCCAAACTACAAGTCCCCCTCCTGTGCCGGGACCGCTGCCCTCCAAACCCAAGTCCGGTTCCAGCCCCAGTCTGTCTGCGCACCTCCAGGCTTGACCTCAACCCACCTCCAGGTGCAGACCTCGAGTCCCGCGTCTGCTCCGGTGTCGGCCAGACCGGCTACCCAGGTCTCACCCCAGGCTCCCGTTTCCGCCTCGCTACCTTCGCCCGTGCAAATACCGACGCCAGCGCTCGCGCCCGTCTCTGCTCCCGTTATAGCCGTGGTGTCCACCCAAGTTTCCATCCCTTTCCCCGCCAAAGCGCCAACCCAAATACAGGCTGCGCCTTCTGCGCCCCTTCATGCAGCCATGGCGAGCGCTGTCGTCACGCCGGTCACAGCCACCTCTACCATACCTTCAGTGCCAGGTAAAGAACCACAATCTGACACGTCGTTGTACATTTTTCTTTTTTAATATATATTCACTTCCGTTTGGTTTTATTCTCCTTTCGTAGCTCTGATAGAACAGAGGGCAGCTCAGCCCAAAAGCTGGACTCCATCATCGTCTTCTCAGGCTCCAGCTCAGGCCGCAACTCCAGTCACACCACCCGCCATGGCCTCCGTTCCTTCGTCCGCTCCCGCGCCCGTCTCCATCCACTCGCCCATCGCTCCTTCGCCTCAGACGTCTCAGACTCCGCACTCCCAAGTGCTGGTCCAGCATCCTGCTGCCATCGTATCTGTGCAGCAGGTGTCCCACGTGGCGGCGCCAGCGGTGCAGGTCAGCATGAAGGGGGTGCCCGTCTCCTCCGTTGTGTCCGCCGTAAGGCCCACGCAGATCCAGGCCTGCGGACAAGTCCAGCAGATCCCACACCTCCAGCCTCAAGTTCAAGCTCCAATTCAGTCCCAGATCAGAGTTCAGTTCCAGCCGCAGGCACAACCAAACAAACCACCCCCCCCGTGCAGCTCCAGACCAGGACCCAACCGCAGTACCACCCCCAGGTTCAAGCTGCGTTTCAAACGCAGCCGACGCAACAGCCTCTGATTCAGTCGCAGCCTCCGGCTCAACCTCAGGCCCAGACTCCGCTTCAGCCGCAGCAGATCCAACCCAACTCCACACCCAGATCCAGCAGCAGCAAAACCAGATCCTCGCCCAAAGTCCGCAGAAGCCCCACGTCCACGTTCCAACCCAAGTCCAAACGCAGCCTCAGTTTCAGGTCCAGTCGCCGCCACCGACTCAAGTCCCCCAACCGCTGCAGGTCCAGCCCCACGGCCAGGTCCAAGCTAAGCTCCAGGTCCAGTTCCAGCCCCAGAGCCAGTCTCAAGTTCAAGTTCAAGCGACGCCTCAGCTGCAGGTCCAGTCTCCCATCAGGCATCAGCTCATCACCGTGT
Organism: Phalloptychus januarius; assembly: GCA_902982915.1. Classification (NCBI taxonomy): domain Eukaryota; kingdom Metazoa; phylum Chordata; class Actinopteri; order Cyprinodontiformes; family Poeciliidae; genus Phalloptychus; species Phalloptychus januarius. The sequence goes on from CADWAE010000476.1 coordinate 3,983,300, forward strand.
CGGGTCTCCAGCAGCCGGTGCAGCTGCTCTCCGCCCTGCCGCCTCACGTCGCCGCCCAGATCCAAGCCCAGATCCAGGCGCAGGCCCAGCAGCAGGGGGGCACGGTCCCCCAGCAAATCAAGCTGCAGCTGCCCATCCAGATCCAGCAGGCGGGGGGCCAGATCCAAGCCCACCAGATCCAGAACATGGTGACCATACAGGCACCAGCGAGCATTCAGGAGCAGCTTCAGAGACTGCAGCAGCAGCAGCCACATCCACCAAAGAAGAAGAAACATAACGAGGCTAAAAGGGAACCCAAAGACCAGAACCTGCATGTTATTAGTCCTAAAGATGCCATTCAGAAACCAGTAAGACATTCATGTTTTTTATATATATATATATATAAATGAACTCTCTCTAGACACATTGAAGGTTAAAGGGAATTTTTGCTGTTTTGCTTGTCAGACGGCAGTAAAGCAAAATGCTTCAGCAGAACAACTGAAGCAGAGGAAGACGCTGGCTGCAGCAGAGCGGGAGGAGAACCAGAGGTTAGAGCTTCACTTATAAGCTACATATTACTATCATTACTATGCATCAACGAAAAAATACTTTATTCATCCCAGAGGAAAATAAAATGTTGCAACTCAGATCCAACCTGATTACATTTACTCAAGTAACTTTTATCAACAAAAAAGACATTTTAATTTAGTAGTAATTTTACTTTGCCGTACTTCAACTTGAGTAATTTTACGACGAAGTATCGCTACTCTAGAGTGAAATTTCTGGATTCTTTACCCACTGAATAACTTCACTGAATGAAGAACAAGCTTACTTTTTCTTTTCTTTACGTTTTTTTCTTTTTTTTAAAGTTTTTTAATAAGTAGGGCCGAAATGATTAATCAGAGTAGTCAGATTAATCGTGATTAATTAGATATTGAAATAATCGTCAACTAACTTGGTAATGGATTAACTATACAGACTTTTAAAAAAGGTAATTTACTGGAAGAACAACATATTCAGAGCAACAATTAAGTCAAGACTGATTTTCCATTACAGATTTTAAAAGAAACTTCTTTGTCTGTAAATGTGTTCCTACACAAAAGCGGCAGTTTTAGCTTCATGTTCAAGTTCAAATGTTTTTGCATTTTAGGCAATAAAATGTTGTTGTTGTTTTTAAACTGAATTATTTATTTTGTATTTTTTTCATGTATTTGTTTAAATTGGAAAAATGTGCAGAATGCGGAATTTTAATTTTTTTTTATTTTTTTATCCCAATTAATCGTCACAACATTTGCTTTCAAAAATAATCGTGTAGTTAGAGCCGAGGTTCTGGCTACACGATTCAAACGTCAAAGCAACATCTGAAGCTACATACCCGTCTCTCTCTCTCTCTTCCTCTCTCGTCCCTCAGAATGATCGTGTGCAACCAGGTGATGAAGTTCATCCTGGACAAGATCGAGAAGGACGAGAAGCAGGCGGCAAAGAGGAGGAAGAAGGAGGAAGTTGTTGAGCAGAAGCGCTCCAAGCAGAACGCCACCAAGCTGACCGCTCTGCTGTACAAGCACAAGGAACAACTGAAGGCCGAGATCCTGAAGAAGCGGGCGCTGCTGGACAAAGAGCTGCAGCTGCAAGTTCAGGTGAGTTTCAAAAACTGCAGAAGGAATTCGGCGACGCGGGTCTAGAAATTGCCATTCCAGACTCTTGAGAAGTGGCTTGTTCTCCCAGGAGGAGCTGAGGCGGGACCTGGCCCGGCTGCAGAGGGAAAAGGAGAAGGCGCGCGCCGCCATCGCTCAGGCCGCCGCGGCGACCGTCAAGGCAGCCTCTTCCCACCCCCCGAACCTCGCCCACCCGTCGCTCTCCTCTCACGCCTCCCACTCCTCGCCCGCGTCCCACAAGCGGAAGCGGGAGGACGAGCGGGACAAGGACAAAGGCAGGGACAGGCACCACGAGAAGAACAAGAAGCGGGACAGGGAGAAGGACAGAGAGCGACACCGAGAGCGAGACAAGGAGCGCGACCGACACCGGGACAGAGACCGGGACAAGGAGAAGGAGAAGGAGCTGGACGGCGATCCGGAGCGGGATTCCGGGCCGCTGAAACACAAGAAGAAGAAGAAGAAGCTGTCTTCTACCTCAAAGGACCACAAGAAGGACACCAAGCTGTACTGCATCTGCAAGACGCCGTACGACGAGTCCAAGTAAGCTCAGAGGGATTCCCCGCCGTATCTCGGTTCGAGTTCTGCAAAGAAAGAACATTCTCTCTCTCTCGTCTCCCGCAGGTTCTACATCGGATGCGATCTTTGCTCCAACTGGTTCCACGGCGCCTGTGTGGGGATCACGGAAAAGGAGGCCAAGAAGCTGGAGGACTTTGTGTGCAACGACTGCAAACGCGGCCAGGAGGGCCAGAGCAACGAGGAGCTGTACTGCATTTGTCGGACGCCTTACGACGACACGCAGTGAGGAGCTGCCACACGTCTCACACCTGTCCACGGCTGCCAACACTTATTATCTTAGCAATCGAGCAAGCTAGCAATTATTCTCATAAGTAGTCGTTTAAAAAATTGCCCGTTTTTGTAGCAGCTACTTAAGCTAGTAAAAGAAATAAAACAAGGAGTAAAAAAACTATTCTGTTTTTTTTTTTTTTTTTTAATCAAACATAACTTTTTTAGTCCTAAGCGTGAACAGTATAAAAACAGATGAGAAATAAAACAATAATTTAAAAAAATAAACAAATAAATAACCTTAAGTCAAGCCATTAGCAAACGCTTCTTTTTATATAACACCTCACTTTCAGTCAAGTTTCAAAGTATGGAGAGAAACTTTTTTTTTTTATTAAAAATTTCTAATCTGTTTTTTATTATTTTCTTCACTTCATTACTAGCAATGCACAAATCTACCATTTCCACTTCCGATAGCAATATCGGTATCGGCTGATCCGATACCGATCAGGAAAACCAGTGCTGAAATGATTTCAAACATTTCTTTTTATGAACACAGACATAAATGTCCTGAATTATACATTTTATTTGATAACAACACAGCTTCCTAATTGCAGTCAGCGCAATTAGACAGTTGGCGTCTTATCCCGTCTGTCTTTTGGATTCCCTTAACCCCCATGTCGTCCCCCTCTCCTCCCTGTCCGATCCTCGCCCACAGGTTTTACATCGGCTGCGACCGCTGCCAGAACTGGTACCACGGGCGCTGCGTGGGCATCCTGCAGAGCGAAGCCAATCACATCGACGTGTACGTGTGTCCGCAGTGCCAGTCCACGGAGGACGCAATGACGGTGCTCTCGCCGCTCACCGACAGAGACTACGAGGGGTTGAAACGAATATTACGGTCGTTACAGGTAGAAGCGCTCTCTCTCTCTCTCTCTCTTTTTCTTTTTTCTTCACAATCCGAACTTTGAACTGCTTAGCATTCGTCATGTCATCACCGCAAACATGTATACGTTTCCTAGAGATCGTGAGACTAAATGTTTTTCTTTTCAGATCTTTACTAACTTTGTGTGAGATGTTACGTATCTTTTTCTGACAAATGTGTCCTTTACTGGAAAAAAAAAATGAGATCAATTTTGCGTGTTTGTTCCGTCAGTCTCACAAAATGGCGTGGCCTTTCCTCGAACCGGTGGATCCCCACGATGCGCCGGATTATTACCGCTTGATCAAGGAGCCGATGGGTACGGACCTCCGCTCTACGCTCGCCAGTCGGCTTTCGGCGGAAGCGACGTTCGTTTCATACTCGTTTGTCTCTCTCTCTCGTTTTTAAGATTTTTCCACAATGGAAACCCGTTTGCAAAAGCGACATTACCAGAAGCTCACGGAGTTCGTGGCGGATGTGACCAAAATCTTCGACAACTGCCGCTACTACAACCCCAACGACACGCCCTTCTTTCAGTGCGCCGAGGTGCTCGAAGCCTTCTTTGTGCAGAAGCTGAAAGGCTTCAAGGCCAGCAGGTAGGAAGAGCTGCTGCTGCTCCTGTGGAATCGAGGTTCTGAGGATTCGCTTGTTTGTTCATTTCTCTATATAGAAACTCTGATATGTTTGTTTGTTTCTAACTTCGTCCGTGTTTTTATGTCTGCCTGTCTTTTTTTTGTCTTTAAACTACAAGCATGAGTTGTGCAGCTTTAAGTCATAGAACATGATTTGTTTTCTACATGTGTATATTGTCACAGTCAATGCCTGGAAAAGTCTTCATATTATCAGAAGTTTTTTTTTTTGTTTTTTTTACATTTTGTTGCGTTAAAACCCACAAACATCAATGTATTTTATTGGGATTTACGGCTAACTAAAAAGCTAGCTGCGCTAAAGCACTAATCATAAAACGTTGGTTCCACTAACCGCCACACCAACATGGTATTTAGCGGTAAAGCGCTAACTTAAATTCGAGCAGCATTTATAATTTATCCATAAAATTTGTTTTAGGAGAAGCTAAGTGCGCCAAACTCTTTTAAAGTTAGCAGTTAGCATAGTACTAAATGAGAAGTTAGCTTTGGTGTCGGCATGTTAGCGGAAGAGAACTGGAATGAAATTGTCAGCGTTTTCTTTACTTCTATTAGGGCTGCAGCTAACAATCAATTAATCTATTGATTAGTCGTAACGATTAATCGATTAAACGGACAAAATTCTAAAAAAAAATGTATTTAACCACTTCAGCCTTTCATACACAATATAAGAAAGTCATTAAAAGATTGTCTTGTTTTTGAGTCTGTGTGCTCCAGTTAATAATTAAATGATCACTAAATTAGTTGACAATCATTTAAATGATCCATTAATCACGATTAATCCAATTAATCGCTTTGGCTTTCATTTGTACTAGACACGATTATGCATATTCAGCCCCCTGAAAGATGTTCTTATCTTTGCTCGTCTTTAGATTGTAACTAAAGAAAATCTGGAGCTCGACCAGATTAGCGGGAGAGTGAATAGATATTTTTTTAGTCTTACAGCGTAGCCCGTCGCCTGCAGTTGCATGTTTGGTATCGTAGACCTCCGAACCAGTCCTCAACTCTTTTGCCGTCTCTAACATTTCTTTTTCAAGGATTGTCCTGTTGTAAACTCAGCTCTTCAACTCTCAGCGTCTTCCCTGTCCCTGCGGAAGAAAAGCAGAGTCAGCCGTTGCACTAGCTCCGGCTCGCTGTAACTGGTAATCTGTCGAATAAACAAACCCGTTCCTATTTCTGTGCAGGATTTTTATTTGTGTAAAAAAAAAAAAAAAAAGTCGAGTACAATTTATCTTCCACTCCACAACTACAATACGAGGGTCTGTCCAAAATAAAATCCCTATAAAACACCGAGGCGTGTGGTTGAGACGCGATAAAATATGAAATGCTTTTTCACGAACACGGTTTCGCAAGGCGCACTTGCCTTCTTGTTTGCGTTTGTGTGTGTGTGTGTTTGTTTGTCCACCTGTGCTGCATGCCTGTGATTTAAGCCATTCCATCTTCTTTTTGTTTCTTGCAGATTGTCTGATTCTTAAGTGTGCCAGTCTAGCTGGAGTCTGGACTGGATGCTGGGGATGGGGGCTTGGGGGGGGGCGGTGTCTCTCTCTGTTGACACTGAAATAAACAAACAAACAAACCAAAATAAATGAATTATGTGTTTCCAAAACGGCAAAAAGTCTCAAGAAAAGCCCCCCACACACACACATGCACACATACAGACTCACAACCACCAAATGTGCTCTTTGTTTTGTTTTTTTTTCCCTGTTTTTGTTTTCCTGAGGATTGATTTGTAATCACAGCGGAACGGGAAACATGGCCGACCGGCGGCCATTTTGTTCTCTTTTCAGAAGAAATTAGGATGCCGCTCGATCGAGCGTTTTTAACGCTTTTTACTCCCGAGCGTCTATTTATTTCTGTTCAGACATCTCAGTTGAATTGGACATGTCGAAGGTGTTGACTAGCGTATGATTAAAAAAAACAATAAATACATTTTTAAAAAGCTGCATATTTTTTTATAACGGTATATTTATGAAACGTTTTGTTGTTTTTTTTTTTTTTGCATGTTACTTCACCTTTTTTATTAGTTCTGGATGTTACCTCCGTTTTATGATGTAAAGTGGGGCTGTGAGATAACATGTCTGACCTTTTTAATAATAAAAAAAAATGAAATCTCATTTTAGATGATTAATATTTTATCAGTCTAAAACGGTCTGAAGAGAGAGAAGTGCGCCTTCCTGTCCCCCCCCCTACCCCCGACTCGCTCGCACGGTTTTGCGGTCATGAAGGGCCCGGGTCCCTTTTTTTTTTTTTTTTTTTTTTTTTTTTTTTTTTTTTTTTTTGCATCTTCTGTCTGCGATAAAGAACCTGAAGAGCTCTCAACTCTTCCCCCCTTCCCTTCTTCTCCACATCCTGTAGGTCTCATAACAACAAGCTTCAGCCTTCCGCCACCTCTTAGAAAAAGCATCGCACGTCGCGCGAACGAAATGCACTTGCCAGGAATCTGGCTTCTTTCCTTTTTTTTTTTTTTTTTGTTCCCCTCCTCGCCCCCCATTCCCGTCGAACTGTGACTCTGATGGACGCAGGGTTTGGGGGCGGCGGAGGAGGAGGGGTTGGACGGGTGGGGGCTGGACCTGTCTTCACGAAGCGGGCCGGCGCAGAGGGAGAGAGAGGCGAGATCGACTGAAGCGGTTTCAGTTGGACGTTTTTACCTCGGAGCAAACTCTCGTGTTTCCATTTATGTTTCTTTTTCTCCTTAGTTTAATCATTTTTCACCCTAAAGGCGTTGGAAAAACAAACAAACAAACATAAAAAAGTCCGGTTGTTTTTTTATTTTTATTTTTTTATTTGGTCGTCTCAAACAGGAGCCTGCTACGGAAACGCAACGGCCGAGTTCATCCAAGCATCATGTCTCAAAGAGTTTTTGTGTCTGACTTCAGGTGTTGCAGTGGAGCAATGTGTGTGTGGTTTTTTTTTTTTCTTCTTCTTCCTCACGCATTTCCACTTCACCGTTCATCCTGAAGCGGCACGAAAGACGGTTTTTAAGTACTAAAGTACTAACTATGTGGACACCAGTAGTCTTGGTTAAACATGTATAAATATCCTACTGAGAGTATGATAATAAGCTATTGTAAATGACTTGCTTTGCAGTAGTGACTGAGAAAGAATGACAAGATGTATTTCAAGGTTTCCTGCCCTGTTTGTACAAATTCATTGGATTTTGACTTGATTTATTTTTGTTGTTGTTGTTGTTTAGTTTTTTTTGTATTACAGCTGAAGAAATATTGATGTATATGAAACTTAATAAAACTTAAAAGACTAATTTGCTCCATTTCCATCCTCCCTAATAATGTTAATATGAGCTTATTTACTTCACTTTTGTCTCCATATATATTCACTACATAAATATAAACCCAGAGAAATGTCGACCAAATTCAGTAAGTTGAATTGGATCCAGAAATAATAATAATAATAATAGAAAACTTGGTTTTAAATGTCAATTAATAGTTTAACAAACTGATAAAAACACATCTGCTTCAACTTAGTTTTAATTTTGAGAAAATCGCTCAATTATTTTTGCAATACATTTCTGTTTGGTGGTTTAAATGTGGAAGAATATGAGCTGTTGCTCATCCAGCCCCCAAACTCCAAAATGCAGACTAAGGAACTCCTTTGTACCTTGTGCAATGAAACTCTTCAACTCCTCATTACAGGTTGCAAGGAGGTCAAGCAGGAGTACAATAGAAACGGAGGATCTATAGAATCAGGCTAAATGTTAATGTGAAAAAAAAAATAAAGTATTTGATGTATTGTGTGGGAGACTGAACTACAATTTCCCTGAGCTAAATATCTAAAACGACTGAAAACTTAAAATCAAGTTTCTAAAACCTATTAAACCACTTTCATTTAATCGTTTCAATAGAAATGCTTATGCATGTGTTTCACCGTTGGAATGTAATTAATGAAGTAATTTTATTTAGTGATATTTATGGTATACATAAAAATTTTTTTTAATACAGAAAATTTAATCAATAGCTTTACAAGGTGTTGTGAAGCTTTATAATAACTTTACAGTTTTTGTTTTACTGTAGGCTTTAAAACAAAAATAAGCCTACAGAATAGCAAAGTGTCTGTTGAATAACTTCCTGGTCGAGAATTTTAAAAATCTCCGTCGGACTCTCTCGATCCTGGATCAGTTTGTTCGCCCTGTGACCGTAGGTCCGTATTGCGCCTCAACTGATCCTGGATCAGTGCGAATTGGAGTCCACATCTCGCGATGTTCTCGTGAAGTGACGGTGTTTCCGGTGACGTATGTGATTTTCTTTCAAAACAACCAATGAACGCCGGCGAATGAATGCTTTGACACGAATGGCCCAATCAGAGGTCTTTTTTCTGGAATTTAAAGGCCTGTGCGGCATTTTCAGACTACACAGCTCCGGCTCCAGCATTGGGTAAGTGTTTGACTGCTACTTCTGGTTTTTATTTATTAACTATTTTATATGCTTTGTGTTTCTTTCACGTGGTATTGAATATTTTCCTACTTAATTGAATAGGAACACCACTATAAGGACGTGGTGTGTTTTTACATTAGCATTTCCCCGTGCTTTATTATCAAGAGGTAATTCAAGCGACATAAAACCCTTTGTGTGCACAGGAATTTTCACCACTACAAGAGCTTTTCTCTGCTCCCTAATCACACCAGCAAAAAAAAAAAAAATGTCCGAGAACGTCGCACGCCTGAACAAATTCAAGAACAAAGGCAGAGATGCCAACGTGAGTTTTCTACCACTGACCCAAACTGGAGTTGACCAAAAAAAAGCTGAGCCCGTAATTGCACGCTTTATCTGGCAGGAGCTCCGACGCAGGAGGGTGGAGGTGAACGTCGAGCTTCGTAAAGCCAAGAAGGATGACCAGATGTTCAAGAGGAGAAATGTGGCCGCTGCCCCGGATGAGGCAACGTCTCCTCTCCAAGAAAGAAACCAGAACTGCCAGGTGAACCTTCCGGCGTCCATTTGAATTCAACATTTTAATGGCGTTAAAATTGTCTTTGAGCGACTTTTTCCATATGAAGTGAATGTTTTTGGGTCCTATTTTTGTCCTACATTACTGCCAGACTAAAATGAGTAAATTATAAGGGGGTGATTATTCACACTAGTTTGGTCCCAAATTGAAGGGGTCGGGTATGTTATAAGCTACAATGTGAAATTAAAATTGCATTATAAAAGGGGACTCTGATTTTGATGATGTACAAGCAAATGATCTGTAGCAGTTCAATTATAAAATATTATTAGCCTCCTAGCATAATTGCCCAAGTCAAATTTGAATGTGTTTTAGTAAACATTGACTGGGGAAAATAACTTAGGATTTTTGGACTGTAACAAATATTCAGGCTGGGTGATGCAACAATTTAACGATTTATCATGCAGATTACTCAATTTCTCAGTTTGGTTTTTCTTTGTCTTTTTTTTGTTCTGATGTCTGCTCATAACATGTTGTGTATGGCTGAATACTTCCTGTCTGCTAATCCTTTTTTGTCATTCATTCTTCCCTCCTTACCTGTGCAGGCATTCAGACAGTGGAGCGTTGAGGAGATCGTTGCTGGGGTGAACAGCGACAGTCGTGAGTCCCAGCTCCAGGCAACCCAGGCTGCACGGTAATTTATTAAAAATAAAGCTGCAAGCGAGAGCTTTATTTATTTCCTAAACTTCTTAACTGCAACGTTTCTGGTGCAGGAAGCTGCTGTCCCGTGACAAACACCCTCCCATCGACCAGATGATCGCCGTCGGCCTCATCCCCAAGTTCGTCTCCTTCCTCGCCCTCACCGACTGCCCTCCGATTCAGTTTGAGGCGTCCTGGGCGCTGACCAACATCGCCTCGGGGACGTCTGCTCAGACGGCCGCCGTGGTGAACGGCGGGGCCATCCCTGCCTTCATCAGCCTGGTCGCCTCACCCCAGCAGCACATCAGCGAGCAGGCAGTCTGGGCTCTTGGAAATATTGCCGGTAATTGGCAAAAATATATACTTTTTTTTTTCTTTTTTATTTAAATGTGCATAATTACTCACATATACTTCTCTCCTCAGGCGACGGGTCGTCTCTTAGAGACAGGGTGCTCAAACACGGCGTGGTGGCCCCTCTGCTCTCTCTGCTGGCAGTCCCTGACCTCACTGTGTTCACTGTAAGTCGAATTTCTTTTGAAATGTGTTTGAAATTCACCTGAGTGAAGTCTGCCCTCCTTCATGCAGCAAAAAAAAAAAAAGTCTCCATAGGTCAATCCTTTTTCATCCCCCTTCTGCTCGCATTTGCAAAATAATCTGCTTGGCTACATTTGTGTAGCAAAAAAGGCTTCTGCTGTTTTTGCTTTGACTATAGTGACGATTCGTGCAAAATAATTTTTTTTTTTAATCCTTTAAATTGATGGCAGCACAAATGTTTGACACCAGTTTTGTAAGATTTGGAATTCCTTGGTAATTCACCTCATCTGCCTCTAGGTGGTGTCCTAATCTAATTAAATCTCCATGCAAAACTGATATCTACCTTCTGCTTTTTTTTTTTAATCCCCCCCCACCCTCCCCGGATCTCTCCACAGCCCAGCTATCTTCGAAATGTGACCTGGACCCTATCTAACCTCTGCCGCAACAAGGACCCACCCCCGCCCATGAACGCCATCCAGCAGATTCTACCCACCCTCGTTCGCCTGCTGCACCACGACGACGTGGAGGTGCTGGCTGACGCTTGCTGGGCCATTTCCTACCTGACGGACGGCGCCAACGACCGCATCGAAGTGGTGGTCGAAACCGGCGCGATTCCTCGCCTGGTGAAGCTGCTCGGCTTCCCAGAGCTGTCCGTCGTTGTACGTGCACAACTTGCACTGTTCTCTCCACCTACCACGTTCCTCCCGGCTCTTGAATAAGTCACTTTCTGTTTCTTAGACTCCAGCGCTCCGTGCTCTGGGTAACATCGTGACCGGCACAGATGAGCAGACTCAGGCTGTGCTCGACGCCAGCGCGCTGTCCATGTTCCCCCAGCTGCTGCGCCACAAGAAGGCCAACATCCAGAAGGAGGCAGCCTGGACTCTGTCCAACATCACGGCGGGGAAGGACACCCAGATCCAGGAAGTCATCAATGCAGGCCTGGTTCCCTACATGGTCGAGATGCTCGTGCGGGTACGTTATCATAGCTGAGCTGAAACTAACAAACTGAAATGAATAAAGACGATATTTGGTAGGGAAAAATTATGACTGGGATGATCACATTATTTAGTTTTGAAACGTTCTTTGAGAACCAGAGTTTGGTACAAATTTGTTCGAGGTCAGAAGAACGCACGTTTCCATTTCCTTCCTTCTGTTCAGTTTTGGTTTGTTTTCCTCTTTTCTCTGCAGGGCGACTACAAAACCCAAAAGGAGGCAGTGTGGGCAGTAACCAACTTCACCAGCGGGGGCACTGTTCAGCAGGTGGTCTACCTCGTCCAAGCCAACGTTCTTGAGCCCCTTCTGAATCTGCTTTCCTCCAAGGACACCAAAACCGTCCTCGTCATTCTGGACGCCATTACCAACATCTTCCTGGTGAGCGCGCCGTCAGGCCAACACACTTGAACGCCACGTCTTCATGTGCCGCTTCACACATTTCAAAATTTCTCCACGTCAGGCCGGAGATAAAATCGGCGAGTCGGACAAGCTGAGTCTGATGATCGAGGAGTGCGGCGGCCTGGACAAGATCGAGGCGCTGCAGTCGCACGAGAACGAGATGATCTACAAAGCCGCGCTCAACCTGATTGAGAAGTACTTCTCTGAAGAGGTAGGTGCAGACGATTGAACCGTCAGCTCAGCCCGACGCGCTAAACCGTGTGTAACGTGTTCCTGTCTGCTTCCTTTGAAGGAGGAGGAGGTGCAGTGTGTGATCCCCGAAGCCACCGATGACGGTTACGCCTTCCAGATCAGTGAAAACCAGAGCACTTTCAATTTCTAAACGACTTGTTTTTCTTTCACTCTGTACTGTAACCTCCCACTGCTGCGGTCTGTCCTGTGTTCATGTGACGTTTGCAGATATTTGTATGTGTTGTACATACTCCTTTTATAACAAGAACAAATGTGTAAATAAAGTTGTTGGATCATGTTTGCCAGTATTCGCTCTTGTTTTTTTTTTAACTGCATTAAAAAAACAGATTTAGTGAAAGACTGTTTATCTTGCAACAAATCAGAGAAATGTGTGAAAACTTTTGATTCCACGTTTGAAAGTTCCACCCCTTATTGCATGTGGATGTGTTGGGATTCATTTATTCTCTGAAAACAGCCTTACCAAGCATCTCTGGCCTAGTTTCTAGTGTAAAACATTCATGCATTAGAAATAAGACAAAAACAAGTAAATTTTCAAAAATAAAATTGATAAAGTACAAGTTCAATTGGCAGATTCTCACTAATAATGTGGGGAAAAATGTCTTTGTGGAACTAGTACTTCGCCAATCATTGACTTAGCGTTGCATCATTCCGAAAAGTTACCTGTACATTAGTTTTTGCCTTTAAAGTGCAAAATTTTCACTATAAACGAGACCAAAATCACTTTGTAAGAGTTTGTGTTTCTGCGGTCTCTCTGTTAATTGACAGAAATGAACCAGATCAAAATTGATTCTAATTAAGGAGGTGGAAATGCTTCCATTTTTTTTTTTACTTTTATTTAAAGCTGTATTAAATGAAATCCCAGCTTTCGGTGTCAGATTAAGGTGTAACATCTCCATTCAGAACTTTTGTCATAGAAAATAAGATGGGCATCTCAAAGGAAAACAATGTAAAAGTATATGTAATGTGCAGAATATCCAGAGTAAATCAAATCCTTGCAAAGAAGTTTTTTGGCTTGTTCCTCTAGCGTTACAAAAAAAATACTCGTTAAAGTTAAAAGAAACATGCGAGATGAATGGATGGAGAAAATCTGCGAATATGAATTTAAGACGCAACAGTCTCTTTGTTGGATTTATGTCTGGATTTCTTTGTAGATTCTAACATGCTACGAAAAATGTTTTAATCTGATGTCAAATGTACGGCCCCTGGGCCATTTGTGGTTTTTGGAACGATTCCATGTGTTCTGTGACCAAAAATCAAGATCGCTACGAACTTGGTCCATCGGCACATGCAGCAGCAAAACTCTGTAAGATTTTCTTCATCATTTTCATTTTGTGTGGCAGATGAGTGCTGTCAATTTTGCTCTGGGGTGTGTCGTCATGACCTCTATGCCACTCTCAGCTCTTTTGGAAATTACTAACAAGATTTGAAAAAAAAAAAGGGTTATCCAATTATTAAATCAACCAATCTTCATATTAATTTAGAAAGTTTCCCCTATCCCTGTGAAGAAACGCATCCCCACAGCATGATACTGCCATCTCCGTGCTTCACTGAAAAGTGTACTTACGCAGTTATTAACTTCCACCAGAAACTGCTTTACTCCATTTAGTAATTAGGTGACTTCAGAATGAAAAGTGGTCAATCTGTGTCCGAATGAAATACAATTGCGCATTTCCATTACTAAAACCGAAAATGATTGATGTCATATTTCTTTATTTTTAAGATGACACGTTTGTTTTGAAAGGTAAAATGGGTGTCGCTCATCGCCGCCGCACGAGCGCACCGTGCTCCATCCCCTGCGTGTGAGTCACGGTTCAGCGCCACATGTTGAAGAAATGCCTGTCTCTCCCCCAGAGAGTGCTGTCGTCACCGGTCAGCTCGGGAAGCGGGACCTACCCCGGAGGCTCCGCACTTCAGCCGTGGAGGAGCTGAGAGGAGCCCGGGCCAGTCGCACAGGCTCTCTCCGAAGATGTGAAGATCAACGCCGCGTTTCTGCACCGCGCGTGCCCCCCCCCGTCACTTTCCAGCACCGGAGGAGACATTTTTAATTTCTTTTTCTTTTTTTTTTTTTTTTAAGTTAAAGCAGTCTTCCCCCTGCGCCTTTTTTTTTTTTTTTTTTTTTTTTTTTATTTTTTTAATTTTTGCCATTTGAGCGGTCGCTATGGCAGTTCTGTCCACATCCGGGCTACAATGCTTTGACTCCATTATTGTCTAAAACTGGCGGAGAGGTTCATTAAACCTTATTATTATTATTTTTCTACATCCAGCGACACGTTCTTAGCAGGCGCAGTGAAGGCTCGGACCAAGAGGAGATGTCTAACCAAGGAGTCCGGCGGAGTGGCCCCGTCAAACTGAGACTAACAGGTAGCTTTTTAAATCCCCCAAATATATTCCCACACACTTAGCTTAGGGGAGGCTGGGTCTATTTGCTGGAGGTGAGCAGTTCCCATGGGCCGTGGAGTTGGCTCTCCCCTCTTGTTGTTGCCGCTCTTTCAGCGAGAGCTCCGCGTTAATTTAATCCTGAATTTATTTCCCGTTGCTGGCTTGAATGTGGGAACAGGCGAGGCGGAGCTCGAGCGAGCGCTGCATTTTGATATTATTGTTCTTGGAAATAGTCGGAGCCCGGGGCTGGTCGCCAGTAACCACCAGCACCAGACATAACAGGGTTCCCGGGGGTTGCGCTGCTCGGTGCAATGCAATGCAATATAATGCGATGCAATGGTTTTTTTTCTGCCTATTTTATCACACTTTTGGGCTTAATGAGAAGTGGGGGGAAAAAGATGAGGACGTTATGAAAAATAGAGCACGTGACGTGTTGCATTTCCAGATACTTGAACGCATGTGTGCCTTCCAAGTGTGGCACGGCTCTGCTTGACAGACTGCTTCCCATTTAAAGTTGGCTAGCTCGGGGTTAGCCTAGCTAGTTAGCTCTAGCCAAGCCTTTCCGCCAGAACAAGGCTCGGTTTAGACAGCAAGCAGCCCCACAAGTCACAAGGGTTTATAACTGGCTCTGAACATTGTGCAGGGTCCCTTAACTGTCTTCAGACAGGCAGCTGGCTGCTTTGTTTGTTTTTTTTTCCAGGTTATTATTAACCCTTTCCTGCATAAACAGTAGATGTTTCAGGAATGTTTTCTTCAAGAATTGTATGTCAAAGGAAGCTATTTTATATGGAAGAGCATTAAAATACATTTTAATTGATGTCAAAATTGATGTCTGTGTGGGTTTCAAAAGATGTATATTTTTAAATAACTGAATATACTTTGAAAAGTTGTGATCCGGAATCAAAGACAATTGGTCAATTAAAAAAAAAAAATATATATATATGTATGTATATATTATTATTTATTATTAAAGAGCTGCCATTTTCTATGCTTAAAATAGACGTGGGTTTTACATGAAAATGAAAGATATGAAAACAGAATACCATATTTGTGTAAAGCATAGGAAATACAGTGTAGCTATTAAAAATTGCATATTCCAATTTAAAAAAGTTCAAATGAGTGAAAAAAAAAAATGGACAAAATGTGCCTGCATGTTTGTGCATGCAAAACAACAGACTTGCCGAGTTTGATATTAGCTTTGTTGGTTAGTCTAGCTAGCAGATGCTAGGAGGAAGGACCTTCGATAAGGCTCTTTTGTGCCCTTAGGATGCAGCAGAAAAACATCTCTAAAATATACAACTTTTTTGAAAAAAAAAAAAGGTGATAGATAATCGGTGATAGATAATATCCAGCTTTGAAACAAAAATGCATTGCATCAGAAAAAAAAACAACCTTCAATCCTGCAATTGAGATGTAATTTTGTCCATTTTTGATTGGAATCCAATCCTTGCGCAAGCTAATTCAGTAACAAATAAAAGTATTCACTACAGTAGGCAGCAATTTGAAAGCTGCTTCCTTGTGTATATGGTTTGATTTAGATCTACTTGATAGTGTTGTGTCACTACGTACTCTGCCCCTACAGGCCAATGAGTGTAAAGTCAGTAAAACATTTCCTCACACCAGCATAGCAGTTGTCAGTCATAAATACTGACATCAGAATCATCTTTTATTGTCATCATACAGAAGCACAGTGAAATTTATTTTGGTACAGCCCATCCAAAGAACAAAACAAAAAAAAGACAAACAACAAAAGTCATGGAAAGACAGATGGTATTCATAGAATACGGCAGAGTTTTTGAAACCAAAACAATGCGCTTTGAGGATTACCGTGGTTGCATAAATTTTAAGTTTCTATTTTTTCTTTCTTTTAGTTTATAAAGCTGAAGCGCAATAAATAGCAAGTGCGACTACATTCGTGGAAGTGGAGCTGGTGACGGTGTTTGTTATTGTAAAGGAAGCAGGTCAATGTTAAACTGTACTATTATTGTTATTATTATTAGATCAGCAGTCCCGCCTGAACCAGCGACCCGCTCTCACCTCTGCGTTATGATTCATTGTGAAACATTAACATGTGATCCCGCCGCATTATGTTGTGCGTCTCTCTCCCGCTCTCTCTAAACCACTTGGTTTGTGCCTTTTTAAAACAAACAGGGAAAAGGAGAAGAAGAAGAGGAAAAAAAGGGTTTTACATGAAAGCAGTTTGGTGTTTTGACTGGGACAGGGGTCACACAGCTGCCCTGTATTTGATTTAGAGCCAGGTCTTTTAAAGTAAGTCTGCTTCCACCAGGAGGAGGAGGAGGGGGCAAGATGAATGTTGGACCCCGCTGCGGTTTCTGCCTGACAAAGAGCAGAAACTTTAGGTAGTTCTAGTTAACGTGGTCAAGGGCGGCAAGCTTTCGACCGTGTTTGTGGTCGTTCCGCCTTCGTTGCTGGGAATTTTCACGCATGACTTGGGCGCACTGCAAAACACTGCAAGGGTTTACTTTAGAGAAAAAAACTCTGGCGACCTGTTCAGGGTGACCCCGCCTCTCGCCCGGAACGTTAGCTGGAGATAGGCACCAGCAACTGTCCTGACCCCACTAAGGGACAATGGATGGATGGATGGATGTTCCCTAACAGAGAGGGGTCGAGAGTCAGCTTTGCTGTACTTTTTCCAGCCTTCCTGTTATCTGCCAAAAATCTTGCTCTCTAATGTTCTTAAAGAAGCAGTTTACTTTTTAAATGGCTTCTTAAGCACTTTATGAACACTAAAAACTTTGACCTGAAATTGGACTTTCTTGTAAAAATGTAGGAACGTTGCTTTTTCTAGGTATGGATATCATACAAAATGTAATTATCAACAGTATATTCAATTCTCATAGCCATAAAAAGCCATTAGGGATATGGAAAATTTGAGCCGATGTGGATGTGCGATATTAGTATTTCTGTTATGGCCAATAAGTAGGATGCACCCATTATTCTGTATTTTTCTGGCTGATTACGATCTTTAAAAAGCCTGACAAGCCGATTACGATTTTGGCCGATACGATTTATTTATTGTTTTGTCTGAAATGTCACTAAATTCTGCAAAAGAGTCCCTAACTTTGCAACAGTAGGATGACGATGGTTAGCCTCAAACATGCTGACATGACCTGGTGGGTCAAAGAGAACAACGGCTGATTTTAGACGTTTGCCGATAAGATCGGCTTCACATGTAAGTATCGGCTGATCTTCCCAAAATCAAGGAAATTGGGCATTATTATAATATATCGTGTAACTTTTTAGACAATTTGTCATCTAGGAAATTTTGTTAACCTGACAGGCCGACTTATCATCGCTTCGTATTTTCCCAATAAAGCGCAGTCCTAATCCTAAGGCTTGACTATTTGCCCCCTCAGTGATTGCTGTTCTGGATGCATCACCTTGATATTTTTCTTACCTACAAAGTATTCAGAGTTAGAGCGTTTTATGATAACTTCATTTCAGTGCTGCCCTGGACAACCTGCAGTACTCTCCTGAAGGAATGCTGGGAATGTGACTGCTGTGAAAAACGGCAGGACCCTGCAGACCAGCTCTCCTTTTGATGCTGAGTAACCCAGCACAGCGCCTTAAAACCCCTCGCTTCAGGAACAGCTGGACGTCTGGATCGTTTTCAGCGCATTCGCTCACATGTACTGTTCTTCTGTGGCCTGCCACCATGACAAACCACTGCTGCGTGTTAAACTGTCCCAGAAATAATCGTGATAAATGATAATACGGTTATTCTGAGATCGTTTTCAACTGCAATAATGATAATAATGATAACAGTAACGGCATATTAATATAAGTATGCGCTCTCAAAATTAAGAAAAATTAAATTTCTAAAGAAGATTTAACACTGAAACTGGAAAACAATTTAAATAATCCAAAGTAAACAAGCAAAACAACAACAATTAAAATGGATTATGAAGTTTGTGTGGTCAAAATTGTGTTTCAAAAGATATTAATGATCATTCAATAATTATAGACCAGGAAAACAGGCAAAAGTGGCAGGAAGTGCAAACTACTTTGAATTGGGTGTCAAATGTTTTCAGTGATTTTAAACTGGAGCATCTCTTTAACAACTGCCGTCCTGATGTAAATGATCTCACTTGTTTTAGTTTATCATGCCACTTATTGATTTACTGCTTACTGGGACGGGATTACTCGCTCTTGCGTTTTCTCTTGGGTCTCAGTGAGGTTCCTTTGAACCTCGACAGCGCGGTCGTCTGCGGCGAGGCTCGTCTGTCCAATGCGCCCGTGCATCAATGACTTCTGGATTTTCTCATTTGCAGTCTCATTTCTCATTTTTTGGATCCTGACACGTAGCTGCTTATTAGCGTCTCCTCGGAGTACGACGCGTCGCTACATCTGAAGCAGCTCCTATAGTTGTTTGCCTCGCAGGCGTCCACTTGAACCAGATGTTCCACATGTTTGCCAGCTTCTAAACTTGAAAAGACAAACAAAAAAAGATGCTAGAACCAACACTTTGGAGGGCGACTCGTCCTCCTTCTCCTCCGCCCCCCTGACTGCTGCCGTACAGCTGATTATTTCTATGTTATGTCACATGTAAACACAGCTAATAGCATTACATGCTCCGCCGTCTGGGGCATAAATTACACCATGAAAGCACGGCTCATTGCTTTGTGTGATCATTCATAAATTCTCCCGCGGCTCTTGGAGTGTAGTAATTGAGCAGGGGGGGCGGCATGGACGTGGGGCGGGGGGCGCTTTCTGTGCAGCTTTAAATGGGATATCATTGGAGGCAAAGCCACGGAGAGCGTCTTCCTTCGGATGGGATTAGGATTTTGCAATGAAAAAAGAAAATGACAATCAGAGGTGTAAAGACTTCTTGTTTTTGTTTTTTTGCCCGCTGTTCAGCTCCACATTCTCAACGTCCATTGTTGCTCCGTCCGGGGGTGTCACGCGCGACTCGTCGTCGAGCATATGGTTTGCTCGTCTGAATTCTTTGGCCCGATGCAGATCGGCGGAGAGAGCTATCTCAGTGGGATTCCCTAAAAGTCTCTGCTCGCATTCCCACCTCTTCCTCTTCCCTCCTGTTCTTTCCGACTGCAAGAAGTCTTCCCCCCTCACACCGGAGCATATTTCAATATTTCACCTCCCACCCGTACCGACTGAGCCTCTACGCACGCCTAAGGTGGCGTCCTTAAAAAGTCTTACATTTGTGCATCTAAACTTAAGGTCTTAAGAAATGTCTTAAATTTGTTTTAAAAATCAAGTTTAGTCTTGAATTTTGTGTTGGCAGGGCTGTTTACTCGTCTGTTCTTTGTAGTTTAAAACCCATTAAACTTTTCTGTCAGGCAAAAAACATCTTTATGTTTTGTCACTGGAGGCTACCGCTAACTAGCCGCTAACAGGGCTGGGCAATAAATCAATAACAATATGTATCGCAATATACGTGATCAATATCAATACATGGCACCTGTGACAGGACATTCACTCAACTCTGATTTGGAAACGCACAGCATTCTGGGGGATGTAGGCAGAGAAAGGACGTTAGCCGCTCAGCTTCTCACTGCTAGCTTAAGCAAGGCTGGTGTAACCAACTAACTCACCCACTCTCTGGCTACCTAGCAACAACCTGTTGAGGAGGTCACATTACTATTGTGGCTGTATTTTGGATATGTTAAATAATAATAAAAAAACAATAAATATCATTATTGACTGATATAAAACACTTATTTTGTTATACGGTTCTCAGCCATATTGTCCAACCACAGCAGCTAATAAACCTTTTGCTAGCTGGCTAGCATGTAGCAGTAGTAGTTAGCCAACTAGCTAGTTATCTGCTGCTGCAGAGCTAGCTGCTCCGCCAATGACAAATGCAATTAGCATCTATCATTGGTCTAATTGATCTAATTAGCCAGCTAGCAAAAAAACATAAGTAGCTGACTTGCCAGCTGGCTCATTTCTGTTGCAGACCCGTACAATGCTGCGTGCAATCTGGCACTACTACATAAAATCTGCAATTTTCTTTCATTTCATCCATCGTGGTCTTAAAAAGGGCCTTAAAATATCTTAAATTGAGTCGGTGAAACCTGCATAAACCTCTTTTTTTCCACGTTTAATTGCCGACGATTAGCAGTCGATGATGCCGCAGCTTTTTCTGCGAAACTGGAGGTCGGCGGTGCCGTTATTTGGAGGAAAACCTTGTTTAAAAAAAAAAAAGGGATCCTGTCTGTTCGATGACTGACAGTTGAATGGGCACAGATGCCGCCTGAGAAGAGAACAGGCTTTGTTTTAACGAGGCAACAAAGACTCTTGGGGTTTCACACTGGCCCCACTGTGTGGTGTGGCCTGAAAGGCTCGAGGTCTCTTCTTTTCTTTATGCGTCTTAGTCTGACTGTAGTCCACAGATGAGGACGGGGGGGTTGTCTTGGGATCTCTGTCGGTTAATTGAAGAAGATTTCCCTGCAGCTGGTTGGCAATGGAGGAGGGACCTTTCTGTAGAAGCACGGGACCTGACGATCAAGGAAGTTTTAATGTGGTCCGGGTAGCTCTGGGTGCATTCATGTGGTCTCAGTCAGAGCTGTGTGTTTTTTTTCTTTTTTTTTAACAGAGTGGCTGTATGGAAGTGATTTGAGTTCAACTGGGTGTTCAGACAGGATACGCCGTAAATACGCCGTGATTAGCTACATGTGGTGAGAGGGGCCTCAGTGTGGAGATGCATTTTAAGAGCAACGTTTCCCCCATTTTCTTTTTTTTGTTTGTTTTTGCTTTGAGAAGAAAGATGCAAAAGTAAATAAAACGATCGTGGGGGGAGTGACGGCGGGAACCTGAAGATATTATTGAGCATAATTTGCAAACATTTGGTTTCCCTCCTGCTGAGAGCCTCCCGACAATTTAAATAGTTTCGCCAATTAATTGACTTCCTGGCGTTTGGGTTTTGGTGTTGGTTCAGCTGCGCCACGGCGACGTCAGACGTCACCTCTGGCAGAACGTCCCACCGGTTGAAGCTCACTCTTAATCGTAAAGGAGAGGAGTAGTACTTGCGTTACTCAGCAACATGCCAGAAATGTCATAACCCAGGGCGGCTTACGGCGTTAGCCTGTCCCTCTACGTCAACAGTAGCCGATGAGCTAGTTGAGTGGATGGCATGTGTGGCTTCGGGAGGCCGGCCCTTCCTGCCATGCACATCATCAACGCATCATTAGGGCTGTAACAATGTCAGAACCGTCGGATCGGAAAGAGAGATAATTTTGTTTTGTCCTTATCGACTACACACTAACTTTGTCATGGTGTCTTTGATGGAATCCCAGTAAAATGCACTAATGTTTGTGGTTGTACCCAGACAAAAAAAAAAGGTGTGAGAACCTTTGAAAAGTGATGTACATCGAGTTATAGTTGCGGAACAGATTGGTTTCTGGTCATTTAGTAAGTAAGTAAATTGTAAAAATTAGGGATATATGGGGCGGTGGTTTTCGATATGGGTGGTTGCCCAGGTGAGCATCAGAAAGGGGTGGGGCACCCCAAAACAAGAAAATAAAATAGCATGTGTGTTGGAGTAAGATTCCCTTAGTTGCTCTTGAGTACCGGAATCCTACAATAACCGTTTCTGCTGCAAAAAAATCACAAAATTACTTTTATTTTAATTGGTTGGAGTACAACAGGAGGAGGGGCTTGTTCTAGTCACCATTCCTGCAAGATCCACACCTGGTTCTTGCGACGTATCAGCATCAACGTCAGTATCGGATGTTTTTTTTTTTAAAAATATGTTTGATTAGTTAAACTGGGCCAATATTAATGTGTTTGTTATTAATGTGAGAGGAAAGGCTGCATGTGATATCGGTAAATATCGGTATCATAACAGCAGCATCGATATTGAACGGCGGCATCGGCCCAAATTTTCAAATCGATGCATTCCTTTTAAGAAATGCAGTAATCTATGAAGAAAGGCATTCATTTGTCATTGAATCAAATATTTTCACAGCCATACGTGTAAAATAAAACAGAAATACATTTTGTTACAGGCAGACAATAATGTGGTATTTGCATGTTAAAAACCTCATTGTTTAATGAAATATATACAAACAATCCGATTAAAACTCATCCAACACCCATTTAATGCGCTGAAGTTTAATGGGTTTTTTTGCTTATTATGCTAACGTTTATTCCCAAACCGTCTGAAGTCCTAACTTAAATACCTTTAGCCTGCGTTGATAAATTATGTACAACATAATCATGATGCATTAACAATATGCAGGAATCTGAAAAGCTGTGATTTCAGCGCCATTGCTGTGTGATCCCTAAAAAGGTTACCAGCTTGCTTTTATTTCCAGAGCCTCCATGAAGTATTTCAAAAATAACTATAATTAACCGCAAACCTTCAGATTCGACACCTGACGGAAACCTTTTATTGCGCGTCTGGACCGGAGCAAATTGACAAGTAGAAGACGTCGTCTCTCTCTCTCAGTGCGATGAAAAGACAAAGTTCTGTGTAACCTCACTCTGAATGGCAGCGATGGATAAAGTTGCTTCAGCCCCATTCAGAGGGACATTTTATGTTAAGATCCATCGTCGATCTTCAGAAGCCGGTTCTGTTAACCTTGCTGCGGCTTTTAATGGGTCAGAATTGGATTAGTGGTGAATGGGAGGGAAGGGAACTTCCCCCGACGACTGGATGGATATTCGGCTCCTGGCTTTACTTCTGTCCTCCCTGCCTCACTGTCTGCATCATCCAGCTGCCCCCGTTTCCTTCCCATCTCTTAAACGAGAAATCTCTTTGAAGTCGGGCCTGTCGCAATTAGCAATAAACCAGTTAATGGCGTAACAAATGACAGCATGATTTATTGCTTTTCTCTCTTTCTACCGAAACTCGATGACTCAAATCTTCAATCTGGTGCTTTGGTCTCATCTAGCCCCATCCTTTTTTTTTTTTTTAAATGAATGTTGTTTACTAAGACTTCATAATTCATTTTATTTGTTGTTTCTGTTGTTTTCTTTATTTGTTTTAGGGTATATCCAGTGTTAAATGTTTATTAGAATTTAAAGTGAATTGATCTGTGAACCATTTCACTACGTCTCAAATCTCTCAAATTTCTTGGACAATTTATCGTCCAGCAAAAGTTGTTATCGTGTCCGGCCCAGTTGAAGTTGCACTCTGTTTAGTCCCGATTGTTCAAGAGTCCAAACTTTATGTCACATGGGACAAAATAGTTGAGTATTTATGAGCTAAGGAAAAAATACCCACCCTAGAATCAAGCAAATATAGTTGTCCATTTTTTATTTGTAAGAAAGGATATTTTTTTTGTAGATCCACAACGTAAAAAAAAATAAAAATTGTGCGCGTTTTGCTGTTAGATCTTTTGGTTTTCAAATTCTTTCAGGCTCCGTTTAACTGATTTATTGCCAATTGGAAGAACCGCTTGCTATATCTAGCCGAGTTTAACATGTTCAGTAAAAGCCGATTTATGTGCAACAAAGTCGATTTCGGGCTCTGGATAGACTTGGTTCGAACTTTTTATACGGGCCTGTTTGCAAAAAGGGGAACACTTTGAGTCGTGCTCAGCGACATAAAATGATGTTGATAATTATTAATCTGGTTAAAAAGAAAAAATTTAATTCTTGAACTGCACAAAAAAAATCAGACCAACGACAACAAATGGTCGTTTCCACTCATCAGCATAAAGGATCTGTCTGAGACCGTTTTTTCTTTCTTTCTTTCTTTGCAGAATACTAATACTTCCTCATCTTTTTTGTTTTTTGTGACATTACCGCCACAAACCATCACGTTTTAGTGCAGGACTATGAATTGGAAAAGAAAATGACGTAAACATTTTTTTAAAAACCTGACATATCTTTTACATTTTTCTCATTCTAATCTGACACCGGCAAATAAAATCCAACCAGACGCCTTTATATCAAGGAATAATGGAGAAATATTGTCTGTAATTAGATTTCCTTTAAAGGAAACCTTCAGCTGAAATTTCGGCAAACGGTGCTCTTTCAAAGTATCGATTTAGGTGGCTGATTACAAGAACATGCCACACTTTTCAAATTTTTTAAGCAGAAGAACAACATTATGCGGGGATTTGTTAACTTTGTATAACGCTGTATAACTCGGCGCATGTGGAAGGTTCTGCAGTCCGCCGCGTTGCTGACTGAGGGGTTGCTGACGCAAACAAGACGCCAACAGTTGTATGTTTGGATTCGCACAAGATCGCCTTCCAAATGGAAGCTCTGCTCAAACGGAGCAAATCCACAACAGGATTGTAAAAAAAAGAAAAAAAAAACAGAGATTAAACGCACTGTAACCCCGCCACCACACATGGCGGTTGTTACTCATCCACTTGAATATCGGTTTCTCTATGAGAGCGAGTTTCATTATGTGCAACCGTCTGGTTGATAAAAGTTGTGGTTTGCTTCCCAGGAAGACGGTAATGAAGCTAACCTGCAGATCAAAGCGAACACAGGAGTGCCTGATGATTCACCTCTCGGGCAGCTTCTATAGACACTGTTATCAGTCTTATTGGGAAACGCTGGTTCCGGTGTGTCTAGCAGCGCTGCAACAGATGTGGGAATTAACTGTCTGATGGTCTTTTTATTTTTCTTCTTTCTTCCTTTTTTTTTTTTTTTTTTATCAAACCAGATGTTAGAATTTTCCATTTTATTTTTGACTGAAATAAATTTATGTGGGCTGCCCAGTGGCGCAGCTGGTAGAGGTACTGAACCTTCTTGCCTTGCAGCAAGAAGGTTCTGGGTTCAATTCCTGGCCCTTCTGCATGGAGTTTGCATGTTCTCCCTGTGCATGCGTGGGTTCTCTCCGGGTACTCCGGCTTCCTCCCACAGTCTAAAAACATGACTGTCAGGTTAATTGACCTCTACAAATTCTCCCTAGGTGTGAGTGTGTGTGTGGATGGTTGTTTGTCCTGTCTGTCTTTGTGTTGCCATGCGACAGACTGGCGACCTGTCCAGGTGACCCCACCTCTCGCCCAGAACGTTGGCTGGAGAGGCACTAGCAACCCTCCGGACCCCAATAAGGGACAAGAGTGTTAGAAAATGGATGGATGGATGGAAGTTGGCGCTTTAGCGCTACCTTCTGCTAAATCTCATGTTTGTGTAGCAGAAATAATAATGTGCGTGACTTTTTAGTTTGCAGTGCCAGTCATTGTAATAGACCATCACAAATTAGGTCTGGGATTTGAAATGAATGGGAAAGTACACATTGTTTTTAAGTATTCCCACAGACACTCAATTAGGTTAAGTAGTGGAAGTTGACTCTGCTTTGATTGCTTCGGGCTGGGAATGAGATCTTGAGACTGGGGCAAATGGAGGAGTTTAAGTACCTTGGGGTCCTGTTCACGATTGATAAAAATGGTGTGAGAGATTGGTGTGGGATCTGCAGAGATTCGGAGGCTGTACCGGTCCGTCGTGGTGAAGAGAGAGCTGAACCAAAAGACGAAGCTCGCGATTTACCCACCGATCTATGTTCCCATCCTCATCTACGGTCACCGTCTTTGGGTAGTATCCAAAAGGTCAAGATTGTGGAAACAAGTGACCAACATTAGTTCTCTGCAGGATGAGATTCTGGAGGGACTATGTTTCTTGGCTGGCCTGGGAACACTTTGGGATTCCCCTGGACAATGGGGGAAAAAGGAAGTCTGAGGAAGTTGTGAGTCTTTCTACTTGAACTTCTTCCTCCGCAACCCAATGCTGGATTAAGCAGAAGACAATGGCTGGATGGATCTTTATGTTTTTCAAGATTTGTCAGAAATCTTGGCAACCAATCAGTTTCCCTCCACTTGACTATTGTTGCTTTTGTTTACAACATCAAATCCCAATAAAACACGTTGACAGTTGTGGTGGCAGCATGACAAAATGTTCAGGCACCAAGAATACTTCCAGGGTATTTTGTTTGGGTGAGTCATGCCGCTTGCTAATGGTTGCTATATGGATGACTGAGTGCATTGTGAAGGCTGATTATTGCCTTCAACTACATGCAGCGTCATTCAGCTGTGCCTTTTGATAAGGAGACCACCCCAGTGGGTTAATCGTGACAATTTAAGAGAATTCTTCACATCCCAAAGTACGATGACGAAGCGCTTTAGCAAATTGCACTATAGCGTTTCGTGTCTGATTAAGGCAAGTTATTCGAAGCATTAGGCGGTTGCCTAAGGTCCTCCATTGGCACGCCAGGCACCAGAAAACGAGGAAACGTGGCTGTGATGTAACAACAGCTCTGTGACTGAAACGTCCAAGGAAAGTTGGAGAGTAGGGAAGCAAAGTAGCAGCTTTCTGGCAACGAAGAGGCCATCCACCTCTACTAAACAGGACGGTGCTACTACTCCCGCAGCTTGATCCTCTATCTTCCTCAATTACATCAGAGGGGACGAGGAGGCCAAGAAGTGAGGAAAGCCACGCAGCCGCCCACAACAGCCCGGGTCCCAGCCAGTGGCGCTCCGCTCCGCACCGCTCGTTGTTTTCACTTCAGCTCCAGCCGTGATGGCACTGTGGAACACTTTACTCGCCTGGATGACTTTCTGTTGGACACGTCGAGGCGTACACAGTGGAAAGAGAGAGTGATGCAGTCTGCAGGGGTAACAGGAATGCCACTGCAGATTGCCATTGTGGCATAGTTTCCCACTTTTCGCAGCTGAAAACGAGGAGAGGAGTTATGCAATTACAGCGGACTGTATCTTGGAAGGAAAAGGTGACGTTAGATGGATGAAATGTTCTCACACTAAGAATGTAGCCAGACTCCTTCCGACCCTCCCCCCTCACATGTGTGTTGAGCTTCTCTTGTGTCGCTGAACAGGTTTGTTAAAAGAATTTCGAGTTAACTGTGCAGCATCTTATTGGAGTTGCGTTGCCATTGTGGTTTTTTGTACCTTGTCTTTGTTTGGGATCCGGTTGGGTTGCAGGGCAGTCTCAGTTTAACGTCACTGTTTTCTTCAGGTTCTTAGGTTACTGTGGCCAGATTTCTTTGCACTTAAATCATTTTTAAAGTTAGTTTCCTGCCTGTCGTTATATAACAAGCACTGTAATGTTATAGACGGTATCCATCTTGTTGTGATGGATATGAAAAAATTTTTTGTGTTCGGTGTTATGCATCAAGAAAACTGACGTAATTAAAAGTCGAGACCTATTGACCTGTGATCAACAGGTCAAACACTAAAAATATGAATAATTTCCACCCGTTTGATTAAATGCAGCATAGTACATTAACAAAGAGCATGTACTTTGAATTTTTATTATTCTGACAAAAGATTAAAAGTCATAGAAAACTAAGCTTATCATTCATTAGGGCATCGGCTTATAATATGCTGCTGAATTTTAAACTACCACTGTCTTTTGCAAACCTTTCTATTGCTTTAATCTGCTGTAGTCCTTAGAAAACGGATTGGATTAACTAAAAGTCAGACTTGGTCAAATCTCAAAGTAAACCAGAAATTGGTATTGGTCAGAAAGATAGACCATTTCGTCCCACAAACAAAAAAAAAATTCCTTACCTTCTTACCTGGGCAGCAGTTTGTAAAGCGGCAATCTCAAGGTGTCCACTTAGGATTAAACCATTTCTAACATTTTGAGTTCCAAAATGCCCGCAAAATACCCACCACTCCGTCGGTCGAGTATAAAAGCAGCAAAGGTACAGCCTCGGCCCAGACAGGGTCAGCTGCCAACGTGTGGCTTTTATCCATTTGTAATCCATTTCATAGTGAAAATGTATTCTTGCATTACGTTCTGAGTCATAGCCTTGGAGCCAGCGCTGAATGTAGAAAACTTTGAGATTTCCAGATCAGAGCCTGATCCACGACAGACGGTGGATTAAAGTTCCATCCATCCATTTTCCTACACCCTTGTTCCTTACTGGGGTCGGGAGGGTTGCTGGTGCCTATCTCCCGCTTTCGTTTCTGGCGAAAGGCAGGGTCATCCTGGACAGGTCGCCAGTCTGTCGCAGGGCTGGATTAAAGTTGAAAACGTACAACACTGCAACTTTACTATACTTTGTTCATCCTTCCTGTTATCAGTGTTGAGTTTCGCTCACTCTCGCGCAACAAAGGAGTCATAGTCATGTCGTGGAAATTGCGGCCAGCTTCTCTTACATCTCTGCGACTATTTTGATTTCCTCAGATTTCACCGATACTGAAAATTGCTAACCTTTCAAAGTAGTGAAGCATTTCAGAGGATAGATTAGATTTTTATGTTTCCGTTCTGCCAGTAAAAGCTAAAATGCCTGATGTGTTAGTCCCTCTATACATTTTTACATTTTCTGTATGTTTCTTTGTTAATCATTGAACATCAAATTAACCCAGGTGTATTCATGAGCGCCTGTTCCTCCTCAAGTTCTCGATTCTTGACGAGATTGCTCTTCTGCTTCCTCGCGCGAGGCGCATGCAAAGATAATGGATATCTGAATGAGACTGTTATTTTTAACTTGGAAAGTACAGTATTTCTTTTTCCTTGGTAACCTTTTTTCTTCTTTTTCTCCCCCCGCCCCTCAATAAAGATGATGTACTGGTGTATTCTGTTACTGCTGTTCCTTTTTTATTTGTCTAGGTCTTGGAAATTACAGCTCTGTAGAAAGGTATTAGAGGATATTCCTGGCAATTCGGGGTTCCATGATCACTTCGCTTCCAGTGACTAAATAATATTTGTGTTATGTGACCAAAAGAAGTCTCGTCAGATTTGAATATTACATAAGTGGATTTGTTAAGGTTTAAGGAGCAGGCCAAGGGGATGTATTCCTGTGGTTGTAAGTCGGTGTGCAGCTTTTGCAGACCTGGGTTTGGTTTCTGAAACTCCCCTCTTCTGCCTGGTTGCAATTTTTTGAAGATGGAGTTTATCCCTGTCAGAATATTTTTTAAAAGGGTCACCTACTTATGAAAAGGAAATTGGTCGTTAATGAGTTAGTTGGTATGTTTTGACACTCAAGCCATTCTATCGCCAAACTAAGTTTTATTAGCTGAAAAATACACCAATCAGCTCCGTCTGTATTTCATAGTTTCTATATCTTTGACCTTATACATTAGTATTATATCAGCTGAACAAAGAAAAAATAATTATTTTAGCAAATCTGGGCCGATTATTGGTACACTCTTGGTAACATTAAACGCCATATTTTCTCAGTTTTGGGATTGGGGTGATATAGCTTACCCACCAATCTTATCTACCCCTTCAAGTCTGAAAATCAGCAACTGTCCTCTTTAGCTCCTACGGTTAACAATAGCTACCCCACTGTTGCCCAACTTTGCAACTTTATCACTATATTCAGTGACTTTTAAAACAAAAAAAATCAATCAGAATCGTCAAGTCAGGCTTTTTAAAGATCTGCGATTGGCAAGAAGACTGGAATCGGAGCACCTCTGAAAGTAGTAGAAGAGCTAGGCCTCGCCAGTAAACTTCAGCGTGTTCTCTGTGTGTATTAGGATGAATAGCTTCATGTCTGCGAGCTCTTCATGCGTGGAAGCTCCTGCGCTCTGCTAATATTAGCCCCCATCTGCTGTAGGCCCGGTGATAATGATCTACAGAGACCATGCGATAGACTAAACACTGGAAACAGATCAGGAGACGCTTCAGACACCAGACGACACGAGATGAAGAGCAGCTCGACTGGTACGCTCGTCGGCAACAACTTGGAAGTCTGCGCCGTCACCTTCGCGCTCCTGTCAGGCGTCGCGTCCAAGAAAACGTCGGGGAAGGAGCGGAGAGGGGAAAGGGAAGCCCCCGTTGTTTATGGAGAAACAATGTTGCGCACGAGACGGGAGTCGAGAGGGGCAGACAAACAGGCAGACGAAAGGTTGGGGAGTGAAAGGGGGAGTAGCCGGTGGGAGTATGTTCCCTGAAGATGCCTCAGACTGTCTGGTGGTGCTGGGTCAGTGCGTACGACTGGAGGGAGCCAGGTGGACAGGACAGGGAGGTTCAGCACACGGTCAACCTGAGCTAGAGGCCTGAATAGATTTGTTTAGGTTCACACAAAGTTACAGTTTCATGCGAGCAGACGAGTGGCTGGCTCTCCTTCCTCTTGTTAAGCCGTGTAGTTTAGACTCGGACATGGACAGGAATGGTGGGTTATTAGCAGTCAGTCGTGTTAGTTCCCACAACCCCACTTCCTCCTCCTCCTCCTCGTAGGCTGCGGCGTAATGGTTAACCACAGCGCAGCAGAATAAAGGGAGTCCTTACTTCTCCACAGTGCTCAGTTCCTTTCCCATGATTTCTTCTTTTTTTTTTTTTGTTTGTTTTTGTCTTGTCGGGTGTCAAAGTGACTGCAAAAGTAGCAGTATTTGTTCGGATCACAGGAAATGAAAGTACTTTCTTACTTTCATCTTGACTTTGATTGCTGCCATGGCGACGCTCCCTCGTCTCTCTCTGCCCGTCTCCCTTAGATGTCACGTGACCGTTCTCTCCCCAGGTGTTTGGCCTGCGCCTGGCAGCCTTCATTGATTCGTCCGCACAGTGAGACTCTTTGTGCGTCGGCCTGGGAGAAACTCTCTGCCCATCCTCTCCCCACAGATGGGGACGTTAACTCCGGTCGCACTGTTGCTGCGGTCGCCAATCAGGAATAGTTTTTTTTTTTTTTTATTATTAAAGACGGCGAGGGAAGAAGTTTTCACGTTTGACAATTTGTGATTGCCACCAAAACTATTGTTTTGATTTTGGTCACTTTCTTTCATTCCTGCCAGTAAAACCCCCAACATTTTCTCACTTTTGGTTTCATTGTGACTCCAAATATCTTTGCCTCTCAGTGGTCTTCCTGTTGTCTGCGCCCTGCCACGATTCCCTCCCCATCTGCCCTCATTCCCATCCGTCCACGCTGCGAGCGGAATGAGAAATGCCGGCAGCACAGAGATACCCTTCTCTCAGCTTTGCCTCAATGCTTGCCGTCACTATGACAACAGAGGATTTTAGAGGGATGGGTGTGGGGGCCCGGGGTGCACAGGGCAATGAGTTGCCTCTTTTGAATTAGTCTGCCTTTTTTTTTTTTTTTGGTGATAGCAGGGAAGAAAGTTACCAGTCCTGAGTGCAAAGGCATAAAATGACCTTATTGTTTTGTAGGGTCGTCATATTTCCCTTGTTTTGTTATCCAGGGACTGCAATTATGTGATAGAGCCGCAAAGCATATCGAATCACATTTGTCATTGCCAAGGACTGTTGAGATGCAATACTTGGCAGGCTATATTAGTTCAGGTGTTAGCGTTCATGCAGTACTTGCCAATAATATAATATAACACTTTATTATGAAACTTGAGGACTAAAATAACTCCTGCAGAAAAATTTTGTCATTGCGATGAGGGCACACAAGAATGGAATGGCGAGGAAATATTGCTTCATCACCAGTCAGCACTATCATCACAACTAGCAGCGGTGCGCACATGTCTGTGCACCGCTGCAGATGCGCTAATAACGGTGCTGGTTTTTGATTTGGTGCGTTAGCCAACTTTGAAAACATGTAGCGCACTTCCCTCTAAATTAATTTTTCCGGATACATTCTAAAGTCCTTGCAGGTTCTTTAAGCTTTTACTTGAATAAAGTTTGGCATCTGTGTCGAAGGCCTGGTTAGCCACTGTTAAGAATTTGTTGCTATATCCCAGCCACCACACCTAGGTGGGCCCCATATGGGGAAAAGGATGGTAGACAATATGGGTCCTACATGGGTTTGCCCATGTAGGACCATCGCCATGTAGGGCCCATGTAGGCGGTGGCCCTACATGGGCACCCATGTGGAACCCATATTGTCTGCCCTCCTCTTCCCCATATGGGGCCCACCTAGGTATGCTGCCTGGGATTTAAAAACTTTTCAGACTAAAAAAAAAAAAAAAAAAAATCAGTAATTTTTAATCGCAGTGGGCAAATTGGGCTTTTTAAAGATCTGTGATCCGAAAACTACAATCAGTGCACACATAATTACGCAGTGATTTTGTAAGCCAAGCTATCAAGCTATCACATTACTCTTTGATTAAAATTTGTTTAATTAATGTTGTACTGTAACAATTGTACCCCCCTCTGTGATAATAACGCTGTGTGCTAACGACTTTAATTGTAAGTAGGTGCCATTTAGCTGGTTAGATTTAGTTGAATCATTTTTCAACTAAAGCCTGGCCACTGCAGGTATTATCTAGCTTTTAAGCTAATTGGGAAAAAAAAAATCTTACTTCTGAAGGTAATTTTTTCTAATTACTCCAATTCTAAATATTCATAAGTGTTTTAACAGGTCTGTAGGGGCTTCCTTTCTGCTGAAGTCAACACTCTTGAGTATTTTACTGGTTTTTAGCTCGGTAACTCTGCTCTTTGTATGTTTTCATAAGGAGTTTATTTAGGTATAATTGTAGTGTTGCCTTCCTGCTGTGTGGCTAGCTTAGGGCTGCTAATGCACTCACAGGAGGGTCTGCATGTTTTCCCTCCACTTTAGTTTGATATAGACTGAAGTGGCTGCTCCTTGGGTCTTCTTATGTGTTTAATTGTCTTTTTTTTTTTTAATGAAATCAATGGAGTCGGAGAGAAGAGCAAGGTGTCTCTGCACCTCCGAGTGCGCGCCCACACGCTGCGGGCAAGTCCTCACCTGCGACGGAAAGTGATGCATACCAGATGTTTGAGAAATGAAGTGGGTTTCACTGGAACGTAACACATTCCCAGGGATGTTTGTGGAAAGATTCTTCCTCATCTGACGAGCATATTCTGCAATGCCACTACCGCCGCCTCCTCCCTGCCACCCTTACCCCCCAACATGGCAGCGCAGCCCGCTCACTCAACTGTTTATCCGTCTACCTCCGTTTCTTTAATCTCGCTTGGGAGTTGCGCTTTAGTGCGATTTTTACACCGCTCGTGTGTAAATATTGACACGAGTGAAGTTGGTGATGTTTGTGGACACGGTCCTTTAAAAAGTATGAGAGCCAGCACTGTTTCAGGTCCAAGTTAAAGTGATTCAG
Organism: Phalloptychus januarius; assembly: GCA_902982915.1. NCBI lineage: Eukaryota > Metazoa > Chordata > Actinopteri > Cyprinodontiformes > Poeciliidae > Phalloptychus > Phalloptychus januarius. Next base: position 4,016,313 of record CADWAE010000476.1, read on the forward strand.
AGTGACATTTGACATGGTGTTAGTGTCTGGGTATGTGTGGCATGGAGCGGAGGGCCAGAGGAAAAGTCAAGGACTCGTGACTGAGTATCTTAAACTTAAACTTGCTTCTATGTGAGTGTCTTTTGAGCTTTTATGTCAGTAAAACAGGAAAGTCTTTTAAAGTCTGTTGTGTTCCTTGATCTTTATGATGCTGTTTGTTGACTAAACGTCTATAACAAGATTTTAAGGCCTTCACAGAACAGCTGGATTGTTGCCGAGATAAAAAGTTCACACAGGTAGACTCAATTTACCAGCTACAACCCTGACTCCATTGTCAAGTCTCACTCTGGGCAATCCCAGTCCTCAAAGACCATTGTCCTGCAACTCTTAGATGTCTCCCTGGAACAAAATATTTAGATGAACTATCTCCTCAGTGGAGTTCAGTTCTCCAGAGTCCTGCTAAGAGACCTCATTATTCGACTCGGGTGTCAAGTAAGCCGAGACACATCTAAAGGTTGCAGGACACCGGCTGTGGAGAATTGGAGTTGCCCATTCCTGGTCCAGCCGGTTAACGTCTAGTCCAGTGCTGGCCAAGTTGGGTTTGTCTTCATTGGGAGTGTGTTTCTCACTATGTGGGGATAGGTGACATTGCGATGACATCACTCTGTACGAGTACCCTTCTCTGAAAAATCTTTTGATATATTTGTTCGTTGTGGGTCGGCTCGTCCAGTTGACGATGTTTGCGTCCCACTGCCACAGTTCATAGAAAGTTTCTTACCTCAAGGTTTGACCACGGTATAGTGGATGTGCAGCTTGTCATATACTACCGCCTTGTTGTGGATTGTAAATGGTGAGTGAGATGTTGTCAATCCACAGGTCAATCAATTATTGGAGCCTGCTGCCAATCAAGTCGTTTGTGCACAATATGGCTTGTACCACCCCAAGAGTTGACTCAATGTAAATGCTGATGCTTGTAAAATGGCCAAAACTGCAGGTCTCGCTTGAAAAAAAAAATACATATTTTTTTTTTTATCTGGTTAAATAAAGATTATTATTGGTTACAAAAAACCTGGAAAGGACCATACAGGATCTGTAAATGGATCTGAATCTGGTTGGGGGAGAAGAACAGGTTAAAGCTGCTACCTTGGAGAAGGAGCTTTTATGATCCCTGTAGGCAGTCAGTCTGTTTTAAAGGAGGTGTACATGATTCATCACTGTCAACACCTGATATTTATTCATTTTGTCACCAAAAGATAAGCAGGAGTGATGGCCTAATCTGTTATCGAGCGATGGCGAGCAAAGTTTCAGAGAGGTGCAGACGATTAATAATCCAATGTTATTACTGCCAACAGGGCGTGAGAACTGGTTTATACAGCCTAAAAGCGACATGTGTCGGGTATCATGTAGACTTTATTGGTGAAAAAAGAGGCAGCGATTCTTGCCTCTGAATCATCCCAGCTGCAGGTTCACGTGTTGCCGCGCAGATGTTACAATCGGGGAAAATCCTTTTCAGGGTTTCCCCCAGAGTTTTATAAGCCTGGCGGGCCACCAGACTTTACTTGTGCCCCTTTCCAGGCTAAGCATTGCTTGTTTATTTAAGGCTCTTTGAAATGTTAGGATTTTTGAAGACATTATAGTTGGTATTCAGATATTAATTTCCCAATCTTTCAACAGCACATAATCATTGAGTGATATTTTCAAATTTCCTGTCAACTTTAAACATTTTTTAACTCAAAAACGCGATGGGCCGCTGGATGAACGACTGCCCTAGTGCCCAACCACCAGGCTTAGCAAGTTTCCTGAGGGGAACCCTGCTTATTTTGAGTTTTTCCTTGTTTCTTTACTATAGTTTCTTTCAAGTTTAGGCGCTTTGGAGCCTTCCCGATTTCAAAAGAATATGATTAAAGAAAACCACTTGCTCCTTTCATAAGTCTGTGGTGACGCTTTCAGAATGCATCATTTCTTTAAAACTGGGCAATTCAGACGTGTTGATAAGCCAAACCACTTAGGTTTCTCCTCAGTGGGACTTGAGAGGGAAAAAGAAAAAAAAAAAGCCAGTTTCCAGTGTTTCTGACTCACTGGCTGTAACTCTGAGCCCCAGACACCCAGGTGGCCGGTGAGCTTCTTCATCAATCCATACTTTACACCGGTGGGGGATGTTAGCGGCTCTGCTCCGTCACCTCGGCAACCGCTTCCACGTTACTTACAGTAGAGCGGCAGGATCAAACACTTTGCTGCAGACTAGCTGGTTGTGATGGAGAACTGGAGAATATAGATTTTTTTTTTGTTCTTGTGAAAAAATAACTTAGCTGGAGCAAAAATAATCTCCTTTAATTACACAATTTTATACCGATACCAATGAAAGCGATGCCAATGCTTTCATACTGTAACCTAACAACTTTGATTTTTTCTTTCTCTTCTAGTCCTGTGTGCCAAAAACCTTGCAAAGAAAGACTTCTTCCGTAAGTAGCCGACTTTTGCAACTGCTTTGTTTAAATTTCTATGTTTAGATTTCTGTTTCATTCATCTCTTTGATGTGTCGGAGATTCCACACTAACACCATCAAGTCATCCTCATTCTCAGAATGAAACGCTGATAAACTGTCTGGCGTAGACAACAATAGCTCTCAAGGGTCTGCATGTTTGGCCATTGTGTGGATTGCCTGAGTCCTACAGGGTCTCTTAAATTCGTCATCTTAATTCTGATGTGGCATAAGCAGGTGTTCCTCCTGGTAAATCTTGAAAATAAACAGATCTTTTTATGGCGGTAACATAATTTCACTCTCGAGGCACCACTTCCTCAAAATGCAGATGCTTTGAAAACCCTCACAGAAAAAAAAAAGAAAAAACTGAAAAACCGCAGGCTTTAAATCTATCCTGTTGTTCTCAAAATGCATCATCTCTGAGGTTCAGATGCACTGATTTCCAAAGTTTGTCTGTTCCTGCTTCCTTTAGAACGGGTAAACCTTTAACTTCAGTAAAGTTACCAGGTTAAAGCTTGAAAAAAAATAATTTATCCTTCTTAAAATCACCAGTAGCACCGTTATTGGTACCTCTAACCTTTCCTTGGAAATAAACGTAGAGGAATCTTTGGCCAAAAAATTATGCAAATTGTAAATATGAAAATAAATTTGCTTAATGGAAATGGTTTTTCTCTAAAAATGTTCTACGCTACGATAAGCCGGTGTTTTGCCTGTATTTAAATTAGTGTATTTCGCAAAAAACTGCAACAGAAACACTTTTTTCACATCACACAAGTCGTGTGATCAACAACCAGATCTTACTACAGGTGGAAAAGTCAGAGAAGACGGCAGGAAGTGGCAGGAGGACGATGGCGCAGCGTGTTTTTTTAATGACTTATCGCTTAAACAAACTTATTGACAAGCGAACGGAATTACCTCAATTGCAAAATTGTTTTTTCTTGACATTAGCAAAAAAAAACCTAAAATTTTGCGCATTTGTAATGGCAGCACAGACCTTGTGGGTTGTGAGTTTTAAATCAAAATCCAGTAGATTTGTATTAGGACACTGAAAATGCATCGTCGCTGAATCTTCAGTCCATGTCCGCACGTCCTTAAAAAGCCTTAAATCTTGCTAATATAGCTGCCAATATAACCCAGCTAGCTAGTTAGCTAGCTGTTAAATTTATATGGTAGCCCTGGTGTAGTTTTTTTTTTCTCGAGGGATTTTTCTGACAAGCATAACTTGAAGGCCATTATAAACATCTTCATTGCATTTTATGGCTAATATTGTAATATTGAGGCTACCGCTAACTAGCTGCTAATAAACCCTTGCTAGCTGGCTAGCTTTTTTTGCGTCTATCATGGGTAAGTGTAAATCAATTCCCAGCTGGCTGGTTTGCTTTCATCACTTTTGATGCCAACACATACTATGCTAGGCGCAATAAAATTTTTAAGCTAGGCACCATGGGGGTTAAGGGTGTAGAAAACCACATGCAGTGTGAGAAACATAAAGTCAGGGCCACAGTTTTTGCTTGATTCTAATGCAGCAAATTCTCCCAACCATCCCTTATGTTATTTGTGTTTTTTAAAATCTTAAATCTCTTCCAAGTTAGCATTGAAAAGGTCTTAAAAAGTTTTATATTTCACTCGATTAAACCTGCAGATACCGTATGTAGGCTCAAACTCAAGGTTTTTTCTTTCCCGTCTTTTTTTTTTTATTATTATTTATTTATTTATTTTTTTACAAAGTATTATCAGCGGGGACGGCAATAACCGTGACACCTAAACAGTTTTTACTCTCAAAGTGGAATTAGGTAAAGTTTTACGAGCTTCTGCTCCAGAAAACATTTTTTTTTTATTTATTTATGCGGTTGGCACAAGAAAGGGGAACAAATGCTGTGCCGAGAAGCTGTGGACAGCTTGCACTCTTGCAGACCAAACTTCCCGATACCATCTTGTTGGGTGTTGGCAGAGTTTGTGTGTGTTTGCAGCAGGCTGTCATGGTGAAGGAGCATATAAAGTTCCTCCGCTCTGTTTGCACCTCCTAGTCCTGCCCCTCCAGAGTTCAGGAGCAGAGAACACGTTCACCCTGAAAGCTGCCGGGGTGTTGCACCCGCAACCTCCTTTTAGCCCAACTTGAACACGACGGCGTTCACAGCTGTTGTCAGCGGAAGTTGCTTGTGCGTCAGATTTTACAGCCGTGCCAGAAACACAATCCAAAGGTTCTAGTGGGAATTTTTTATTGTAAAAATCCCCGAAAAAACATTGTTAATTCTGTAAAAATTTTTATTAAAATCTCTGTAATTGTAAATGACCAATTGCTGTTGTTGGTGGACGTCAGTCGCGTGCCAGATTTTACAGCCGTACCAGAAACGCAACACAAAGGTTCCAATGCTGTGCTTTTGAATTGTAAAAAATAAAAATGCGATTAGTTGCGTTATATATCTTTTTTAAATGAAAAACTACGTAATTATTTAGTCAGTCAAAATTAACATATTAAAGTCCAAGCCTTAGTTTCAATTGTTAGTTCTTTAAAGCACTTAAAGTTAGTTCATCTTTCAAAGAACTAACATTTTCTCAGACTACAACCAAATCTGACTGTCTTTTATCACGATTTTGAGTGAAATACCAACACTAAGACGTCCGTAACTGTGAAGCAGATGGAAAAGAGCTCAGACCACAGGTTCAAGAGATTATCTAGCGAACGGTTAACCACAAAAGAATGGCAATGAGTCTAGATATGCAGCGCTGCTGGAGTCATGCCACAAAACACTTGCAGCTGTAATTGTACTGAGGAGCCAAAAGTATTGAGACAGGGGAGCAGAATATAAACTGCAGATTATGTGCATAAAACAAAAAGCATAATTTATTTTTTGCACAACCTTTTTGATGGTCTGTCACATAAAATCCCTTGACATCAAACACGTCGACGTTTGTAGTTGAAACAGGAGAAAATTAGAAATGCTCAGTGCAAATAAAATTTGGAGCGCTCCGATAAATCGACCAGCTCATCGATTGGCCCAGATCTTCTTAGTTTTGGGCAATCGTCGATCAGCAGATACTTGCATGATAAACCGATGTTATTCACCGAAGTTATTCACCGAAGTTATTCACCGATGCGATCCGCCTCCGTAAAGGTCTGAAAATCAACCGCTGTGGTCTTTTGCGACCTGCCCATCAGGTCATGTTTGCACATGTAAGGTTAACAATACTCACTCAACCTTTGACAAATTAGCAACTTTTCAAACCCCCCAAAAATCGGCATTGGCTAAAATCGGACATGGCAGGTCAGCCAGAAAACTGCAATCGCTTCACCCTTAATGTAAATACTTTTTTTTCCCCTTCTTAATCCTTTTATTTATCTATATACATTTATAGTCACACACATATTTTTTCCCCCTGTGTACTCCCGTAGCCCAGTAAAGACATGTTGTGTCTTTGCTAAAATCTGTCTATTTTTTATGCCAATGTAAATAAAATCAGCTGTACTATTTAGACTATTTCTACACCTGAAGAAAAGCTTTTTTTTTGGGGGGGGGGTTCAAATATTGTAACACATGTTCACGTCCTCAGGTCTCCCCGATCCGTTTGCCAAGGTTGTTGTGGACGGTTCAGGCCAGTGCCACTCCACAGACACTGTGAGGAATACGCTTGACCCCAAGTGGAACCAACACTACGATCTGTGAGTCCCAGCGGATTTCTCTTTTATATATATATATATTTTTTTTTATGACACTTCTGACATCTGTTTTCAGAGATAAAACCCCGTTTGACTCCCCTCTTCCCGTCGGTCCATGCCTCACACTTCGCACGTCTGTCTTTATTTAACCTTAATGTGTCTCGGGTTAAGACGCTAATCGGCAGCAGACGATTACCGTCAGAGTTCTCGCCTCTGGCTCCTTCACGATGACGTCACGACTGAGTCTAAAAACATTTCCCCCGGAGCGGCACTTAACGAATTGGAGTCAGGACGGGCGGGATGAAACGCGTGCGTGTCTTGTTGTACCGCATTTTCTCCCCTCCCAAAAAAGACGCAAAAAAAAAAAAAAAAAAGCAACCTGGAAAAAAATAAAATGAAAAAAAAGAGAGAGTGAAAGTTTCCAGCGTTCGCTCTGGTTTATCCAAACCGTCAATCGTGGCCAACAACGGGAGGCGGCACGTGGCTCAGTTTGTTTGGTTGCCGTGGATACGAGACTCTCTCTTTTTTTGCGATGCTGTTAAAAGAGCAGCTAGTGTCGCGTTCGACAGGAAGAGGGGGGGGAGTGTCACGTGCGCGCCGTGGGGACGTTCAGACTGGAGAGGAGGGTTCGGCTCGCCGCTCTTTAGCTCATCCCACGGGTCTCAAGATGCAGCCGGCTGGAGTTCATTTGAAGGCGCGGTGCATCTCCCATCAACGTTTCACCGGCTGCCGGTGTTTCCTGACGGATTCTCAGGTGGTGCTGTGAAGGAAAGAGCTTTCAGTTGTCAAGGGGCTTCCCCCTTTTCTTTTGTTTTTTTTTTTTCTTTTTTAAGCTCCAAAAATATTACATTTTATTTCCGGAAAATTTAAAACCTGTTAAGACTTGTTTTTTTTTTTGTTTTTTTTTCAGATAGTACCATTTAAATTTTAACGTAATGCCTAAAGTCCTTTTTTGCCAAAAAAAAAGAAAAAAGATCACTCTCCTTTTCTTTCCAAAAGATGCGCTAGGCAAAAAAATAAATAAATAAATTTAGGCAAAAAAAAAAATAAATAAATAAAAAAAGTGAAATTAGGAAGGTGACGTTACGGTAGTTTACACAAATGCAGAATTGCACATATGACTAAAGTAAAAAAAGAAAAGAAAGAAATGAAAAACATCTCTTTTCCTTTCTCTATCTGTTTTTTTTTGTTTGTAAAAACAAACATATAAAGGCGAAAGAGAAGAAGGTGCAGCGTTATGTGGAACCAGAGAGCAACAACATTACAATAGATTGAGTCAATAAATCCATCCTGGTAATAAAGTGCAAACTAGAATCAGGTGGCATTCTGTCTCAACTCTTGTTCATTTCTCATAAACATTTTAAATTATTTCCAGCATATGTATTTTCCCAATTTATTCAAATTTTAAAAAAAATGTATCTTTAAATAGACTGTGATGGTTACTTTTTCCATTTTCTAAATATCTGCTATTCTTGGATGCTTTGTTCTTTCTTCATCATCCTTTACTTATTTTTTTATTTTTTTTTTTGTAATTGCCTTTTTTTCCAGCCACCACAGCAATATTTCTATCGCCTCACATATTTAAAATAGGTTTTCCCAACACTGGGATTTTAAAAATCAGAATGCGACATTGCAGATTTAAGCTAGTTTTTAAAAAATATATTTCATATTCCCCCCCCATGTGTGTTTTATGCGAGAGTCCAGAAATCCTGAGTGTGTTTTCGTGCGCTTCCAGGCCTGCGGTGAGCCGCAGCCAGAAAACTGGCCCGTGAACTCTGACCCTTTAGCAATGTTGCAGGATGTGGCCGGCGTGCCAAAGATAGTAGACGCAGTCTGGCTTCTTTTCTCTCACACTCAATCTTCCTGCACTGGATCTGTGTAAAAACGGATCTGTCAAAAAAAAAAAAAAACTCACGATGTTAAGTAAGTTTAAACAAAACAGCAACCGTTTGTTAGCCGGCGACAGTGGCAGCCCCTCCAGATAATTTCTCCGGAGGGCCAGCATTCAGCCACGCTCCTGGGAGTGTCCGCTTTATCACAATAGGTCAGTAAAGAGACCCTCCAGAAACTGTGTTAACAAACACTTTTGTGGCTTTAAGGGCCCGATGTAATGGAAAGTTACGCACGCCCACTCATCTAGCCTGCTTCCTGTGACCATCTGAGCCGTTTGCCGAACAGCTAAACTGCGAGCTGTTAATTTGCAGTGGTATTTTTAAGCCAAATCAATACGTCTTGTCAACTAAAGTATTTATTTATGCATTTTTAATTAGTTTAATTTACATTCTCCATTTGGTGTGTGAGCCATAAAAATGGCATGAGAGCATAATTCAGCAATCTAAATGTGCAGTTGTTTGTGTCGTCGTGCTTCTGCAAAACAAAATCCTTTTTCAGTGTCTTGCAGAACCATTTATATTCTTTTGATGTTTTGCCACATTACAACTTCAAGCTTTTATATATTCTGTGATTTTATGTGATGGAGCAACACAGTTGCAGGCAATGCTGCATTTTTATAAGTAAAAGTTTGAAAGCTGTGTTGTGAACTTGTATTAAGCCACTTTTCCTCTCATGGCATGAGCCAGCGGTGCAGTCTGGAATTAAATTTCAAAATTTTTTGGAAAAGGCTAAAGATAAAAATAATGTTTGGATTTTTTTTATTCCTGTCTTTGTCTTCCTATCTTTCTGTGTGTCTTTCTTTCTGTCTTTGTCCTTCTGTCTGCCTGTCTTTATTTCTGTTTCTTCCTTGCTGTACTTGACTTTCCATCTTTCTGCCTGTCTTTATTTCTTTCTTTCTTCCTGTCCTTGATTTTATGTTTTAATGTTATTCCTTCATCAAAAACAGACTTGGAGTGTTGCTTTCATTCTTTCAAGCATGTTTGAAAAAAAAAAAAAAAAACTCATTCAATCTCCATGACAACCATTCAGCTGTGGGAAGCACCTGGGTGGACTTAGGGCTACCTTCAAATCGCAGTTCCTCCTTGGAGCTGCAGTTACCAAGCTTCTGATTTCAGCCATGTAGAGCCTCGATTAGCTCCTTCAGACTAGCCAGCAGCAATTAGCAAACACTTGTTGGAGCTGCACATCAGCGGAGCTTGATCCGAGCTACTACTCAGTAAAACACTGGTAAAAACTGTTAAAGGATTAATAGAGAAGCCATGTTGTCATGACTTCCTGAAGGCGGAGTTTCAGAAAGAGCACGAGCTTCTTAAAGAGACAGAAGCCCAATTTCAAGGTGTTAAATCAGGAAGTAAAATTTCTTTTAAATTATATTTTATACATAGAACATTTTGTAACAACTGTAGGTAACATGGTTCATGCTACGAAATGACACTTTGTTGCAGGAAAGCACATAATGCTGCCCATTTAAAGTCTTGATAAAGACAGTTAGTCGTTGTGAAGAGGTGTGAAAATCTCTGCAATGCACTGGACTGTTTACATGTTTGAGCCCCACAGAGAGAATGTCATAATTAACCGTACAGTAGAGAATTATGGATCTAAAAATGCCACTCCGAGAGAAACGTCGGGTTATGGTGCCAACCTCTGAATACCAGTTGCATAGGATTTATACTTGCATTTTTAAATCATATTCATAGTCTGATTTTCCTTTTACTGTGATAAAAAAAAGCAAAACAAAAAAATGTTGAATGTAATGGAAACGGTGCATCTAGTTCTAAAAAATCTGCTGCCTTTTTTTATGGTCAAGCTCACTTTTATCATCGGGACTCTGCTCGGTTTTATTGTCTACGACTGCGTTAAAATTCTTCACCAGTCTAATGAGTTTTACAACACGAAGGGTGATCCAAACGACTGCGTTTTTTTGGGGTATTTTTCTTTTCTCCCTTACATCCACGTCCCTCCCATCGTGTCTGACTTGACGGAGCGGCTCTCTTCCCAGAGCGCCCCAGACAGGCATTTGGCGCGCGCTCAAAACGTCCAGACGTCTTACTCACAGCCCCATTGTTTCGGATCCCTCTCGGTGAAAAGCGGCGGCGTAATTACACGGGGGACGCGGCTCTGCAAATCGCTCAGACGATTCGCGTTAAGCCCAGGGAGGGAGCCCACCAGAGCAGATGTGCCACGACAAGTTCAGATGGTGACTTCTTTTTTTTTTTTCTCCCCCTCAGAGTCCAGCCTCAAACACTCACACACACACACACACACACACACACACACACACACACGAGGGAGAACCTCATTAGAGCTCGTTAGAGCTGAAGTCCAGCAGCAGGCAGACATAAATAATAAATAAACCCACTTTTTTTTTTTGCTAAATGTGTCTTTCTTTTCCAATATGTATCTTGGCTGCTGGGACTTGTTTAAGTTGCTGCCTCGAGTTTATTTATTTTTACTGACCCCAGAAGGTAGGCCGCTTGATTGGTTGTTGTTTCTGCCAACAGCAGTAGCCCGGGTAAGATGGCGGCCATGTTGGTGTTTCCATAATCTTAGCTTTTATCGCTCTAATTGATTAATTGAAGTCATTTCTGTGTGCGATTTGAAATGATTCCTCGAAAAATGATTCATTCCCTCGAATACGGATTAGCACGTTTTTTAAAAAGCGAAAGGAAAATTATATGACTTTTTTTTTTCATTCTTTGATACCAAAAATCTGAAAAGTGTGGTGTGCATTTGAAGTTACTGCTTCACCTGCAGCTCTACCTTCTTTCTACATTTGGGGACTGACAATTCTTCCATTCCCTTCCCTTTTTTAAATCTTCACATTCATTACTTCTTTACTTTGACTTTAGCTGCGACCTTTTATCTAAAGCTTTCATCGAAATTGATTCTGATATATCGTGTAATCTACAATAACTCTTTGAAGAATCTTAAATTAATGAGTTGCAGCAACATTTAGTTTCCCCTTGGGTTCAGTAAAGTGTTTTTGGATTTGAATTCATTTGAATTTTATAAATTCCAATTAATAAAGTTAAAAAAACAACAAAAAAAACGATAAAACTGACAGTATTATCAGAAAATAATGATGAATGTCATTAAACTAAATTAATTTGGCAAGTGTTTGAATTTTCACTTTGGGGTTCTTGGGTATGAATACACGCCACTCTTTCCATTTATCCACTACTTTTTGTTGTTCCATCACATAAAATCCCTATAAAGTATAAATTTGTGCTTGTGACTTAACTAAATGGACTTAAAAGCTAATTACCATATTCTTCCCATGGCAACCATTCAGCTGTGCAAAACACCTAGGTGAACCTAGCTCCGCCTTCGATGACGAAGCTCCTCCTCAGAGATGCCATTTCAAAGCTTCCGCCTCCCGTGACACTCACACTCAGCTCCTTCAGACTAGCCAGCAGCAATTAGCAAACACCTGCTGGTGTCCACACTACCAACACCAAGGCGGTAGGCTATGGTTAATGTTGAACCATTAACCCTCAACGCAACGTTGGTAAAAACAGCGTTGAAGTGATATAGAGGAGCATTGCCATGACGACTTCCTGAAGGCGGAGTTTCAGAAAGAACAGGAGCTTCTTAAAGAGACAGAGACCCAATTTTCATGCTTTAAATTACAAAGTCAAAATTGTTTGAAGCCACATTTGACATTTAGAGAATTTTTATAAGAACTAAAGGTAGCATAGTTACTTGATTGTGCTGTAACAATAATAAGATGCGGCTGGAAAAGTCATTACTGTCCCTTTAACAATTTCTAAATCGATAAAACTTACATTCCGGTGCTTTTATATGTTTCTTTTTGTATCCACGCCGCATTTTTTTCACTAATTCAACTCGCGTATAGTCTAGAAAATACGGTAACGTCTTTCTTGAAGGGGAAATTACTCCATCTTGCCTCATCATGAGCTCGAACCTTTAGTTAGTCTAAAATCTTCCTGACTACGCCTTTAGTTTACCATTCACCTCAGAGTGCTGGTGGGTTCACAGATCAGTCACTGGTTCCTCTGTTAGCATGTCCTTGATGAGGTACAGCTGGTGTGTCACCGTACAGTGTTACGCTGCTGCTCTTTATCTCCCTTCCTACAGTCCTGTCCCGCTCTTCCTGCTGGGAGCGTTATGAAAGACTCAAAGGGTTCACACTTTGCCTGTCGTGCTCCGTCACACGCCGAGATGCTCAGGGCCAGATTTTCACATTCACTCCCGCCGGCTGGAAAATCCCCCTGAGCCTGCCACATCTTCCTCTTCCTCGTCTGTCTCCGTGTCCCTAGTGATGACCCCGATGCAGAGCTTTGTTTGCGGCCCCTATTGTTGGGAGCCGGCCTATGGGGGTGAGGGTAAAGGGGGAGGGTTCAGGGCATCCTCAGTGAACTTCGTGACAGGTCTCGTCAACGCATTGTTGTCCGCCTTCATCCTAACGTTGTTTATGGTTTGTAAGCAAGCGTCCGTTCTGCTCCCGTTTCACCTCAGGTACATCGGGAAATCGGATTCAATCACCATCAGCGTGTGGAATCACAAGAAGATTCATAAGAAGCAAGGGGCTGGCTTCCTGGGCTGTGTCCGCCTTCTGTCTAATGCCATCAACCGCCTTAAAGACACGGGCTGTAAGTATTAGTGATGCTTCAAAGTAGCAATTTGCCTCAAGACAACTGCACTTTCACCTTTCTCATTGCTTTTCCGAGTAGGTCTCTTTGGGTCCAAGTAGAACAATTAGCTTTATATGTTTAACACGTTTCCTGTGTTAGATTTACGGTGCAAAAATACCAAATAAATGATGCTGACTTTTAGAATTTGTAACAAAGCCCAATATGATGCAATTGAAAGATAATTATTGTAAGTCTCAGTGGTGGCACTTCTAGCTAACGCAGCTCTTTGTCTCTGTGTGCAAACTGTAATCTGGGTTTTTGTGTTAACGGCTTCTTCCTGAACATTAGAATGGCGCAAGTTACAAATGGGAATGATTTTCAAAAGAAGTTTTGTGTTTTTGGGGGCCTTAATTGTTGTGACGCAAAGAGATAAACAGTTCTTATTGTCCCTTTTGTCGCCATCATAATAATACGGCTAAATGTCGCCCACCCATAACCGAAACATCAATACGGCGTAGAGGAGAAGTTGCCGATAACGTCCCGATCTACTCGGTGCGTCTGACAGCGGCCTAACTTTATATATTTATATATATAAAAACGCCTCATGTAAGAAGTTAGCCGGGTGAACGAGACGGAGGCTTCTGCAAACGTCTTGCTCTAACGGCTGAGCCCGGGCAGATTTAGCTGACAACAGTCTGAAGGTTGTGTTTTGAGCTGGTACCTGCTCTGCGGGTCTGCGGTCTTGTCGGCTGAACTGGAAAAGAATCCCATTACGTTTCCTAGAAACTCCTGACACGGTTTTCCTGAAGCGACACAGGAAACCTGAAGTTTATGCAGCAGCTGTGAGCGGTTTGCTTTTGCATTTCCCACTTCTTTTTTTTTTTCTCCCTCTCCTGGCCTCGTCCTCGCCCCTCGGTTTCCTCTCCAGTCTCGTCCATGAGGTGGCAGAATGTGTGTGAGCGCACACACACACACGCACACCCCTCTGCACACACACACACACACACACACAAACGAAATGCCATTGTGACCAACCTCCATCTCCGTCTGCCGATCTAGACAACCGGTCATTTTGCACAGACATAGATAATTGTACAGCTATTTATGTTTAAGCGCAGATTTGCAGTTTTCTCTCTATTGTGGTCTTCGTCATTCTTGTTTTTCCTGCGTTTACCGTCACTTGCCCCTCCACAAGCCCTGGAAATGCCATTGACTGTAACATTGGTGTATAATTGCAAAGTGTCTTTGCCTCCCTGGAACAGTTATGTACAACTGTACAAACATAATTGTTCTCACACCTAAAACATTTTCATATTTTGATCACTAGAGGGCGCACCGATTGTAGTTTTCTGTTCGATCGGCGATCTTTAAAAAACCCGATCTGCCGATTCCGATATTGGTACTGACACCAATTTTTTATTTTATTTTTTATTTTAATAGTTGACGCTGTTAACTATTAGCATCTTAGTCGGAATCATTGGCTGATTTTTCGCACCTTTCTGGAGGTAGACTTGATAAGATCGGTTTCACGTCAGCCGTTCTCTGAAATTGAAAGAAATCGTAGCCTGTCAGTCGTTGCGCTCAGAGCTGCATCCACAAATTTAATAATACGTCATTCTGAGGAAAAATGTATGTAATCCCAATTTTTTTGGGGGGGGGGGATCAGCCTCCTGTTTTTTTTTTGTTTTTTTTTTCGAGTAAAAGGTTTAAAAGTCACAGGAAATTTTAAAAAATCACTATGTAATTCTGTGTTTTGGAGGACATTATGAAAAATACCTGAACACCAACTATAAAGTCTTAAAAATGACAAAGAGTAAAAAAAAAGTTAAACAACCCTAAAATAAATAATGCTTAGCCTGGTGGGGCATGCAACTAAAGCCTGGTGGCCCGCCAGGCTTATAATACACTGGGGGAAATCCTGTATACCAGGGTTATGCAAAGTGCTCCATTGTGGCCCTTTTAATTAATTCTGCGTGGCCCCTGATCTCAATTCAAGAATGGCACAAATGTGGCCCGCTAAGACTTTATAACTTTTTTTTTTTTTCAGGATGAGATTTTCCAACGGGGAGTTTATAACTTCTTAAACAGTAAGTGTTAAATACAACACCAGTTTTCTTTTTTTTTTGAGTTAGCCGTTTTTATTTCATCAGTCGTGCCAAAAGCATCCAGATAGTTTTTTTTTTTTTGTTTAACTCAAAAAAACACGTGGGCACGCCCCGGCATTATGTGTTAGCTAAATACAGCAAAGATTGTTGGATAAAATGATCATTTTGGGAATAAACCAAAAACATTTTGTAGACTTGACTGGAAAATAAAAAGTTAAATGTTTGCATACCATGTGCACATAAAAGAAAGAAAAAAAAAAATCATATTTTTGCATTTTTAATTAGGGTGGTTGGGTCCTTGGTGCAAAAAAGGTTGGACGTCCCTTCTTTTTCCAGGGAGAAAATCTGTTGGAGACCTGAGGTTTGTTTTTTTTGTTTTGTTATTTTTTTTGTAAAAAGTGAAAGTTTTTCATTGAATTCTGAAAAATGACACTGGAGGGCCAAATTTGTACCATTACTTAACAGCATTTGGGGAAGGTTCAAAGGCCCACACACGTTGGACGCCCCCGTCGTAAACAGTGCAGCGTTTACCCACTTGGCAACGATGCCCTACTTTTGTGTTGAGCTTTCATTAAAAAAAAAAAAAAAAAATCCTAGTAAAATATAAGTTTGCGATTGTCCAAATAGTATTAATAGTTTCCCAAAGAATGTTCTTTAAAAAAAAGTACACGTTGTTTCTTTTCTTTTTTTTTTTTTCTTGTTTGTTTTTCCGGTGTCAGTGTTTTCTGTTTTCTGCTTCCTCTGTGGCTGCTGACCTTCCACCAGCCTTGGAACGATTTGACCATTTTGGTCCCTGTTTAGTCTAGACAGACATCCTGAGCTGATCTGCATGACACCCAGACAGGAGAGAACAGATAGTGGCATTTTTTTAATGTCTGGAGGCAACTTGGACTTTTTTTTTTTTTGCTGTGTGTATTTTTTTTTCTCTCTCTCTTTCTCCCTCGCTCTGAAATTCCACAGACTTTAAGCAAAAGTTCAGACAAAAGAGCTTCCAGACTTTGGCGGGAAGGGGTTGTGGGGGGTTTCACGTGCGCGCCGAGGCCGAGCGGAATGGCGCACGCCTCGTGCTGAAATCCGTCAAACGTTTGACCCCGCCGCGTTTCAACCGAGGCCTGCGCCGTACCGAAAGCCTCAGTGAGACTTTTACGGCCCGTGGCTGTTCCATCTGTTCTCTGGCTCGGCCTCGAGCCGCGGCCTTTCAGACGGGAGGAATGAGAGTCGGATAATGAGGGAGGGGAGGCGGACTATTGAGTAATGTAAACGATACGCCGCCGTGGGACTCGTCAAAGCAGCGCGGAACGCGTCCAAACACATGCTGGTTTACATGTATCTCCCTCTCTCTCACATGAATCCTTTCTTCTCCTCCGGTCTTGTTCCAGATTGTTCTCCCACCCCTCTCTCTCTCTTTTTTATCTCTGTTTTCATTCCTGTCTGTCTGATTGTGCTGTTTTTCACTCATTACGCTTCTCCTTTTTTTGATCTTCAACAGACCAGAGACTAGACTTGAACAAGCTGAGCCCCAACGACAGCGACACGGTCAGGGGGCAGATTGTAGGTAAGTGCGCCGAAGGAATCGGCGGGAAAAATCCACAGGATCGAATGGTAATCCGATTACAATTCCGGGTTAAAAAAAGTGAGAGCAATCCAGCCTTTAGCTTCAGAACGGTGGAAAAGAAAACGAGGGATTTAAGTCTTGGAGCTGGGAAGTGTGGCAAGCCTGCATTCAGCAAATAAACGTTGCTGGATGATAAATTGTCCCAGAAGTTATTGCGATAAACGGTAATATTGTTGCTTTGAGACCATTTTAAAGTAATACATAGGTATATTACACATCTGAGATGCACCATTTACAAAAACAACCAATCAGAGCCAGGAGGAGGGTCTCAGTGCTGATAGTCCCACTCATGTACTCGCTGCTAAATTGTAGCAAAACAATTCATTCTTACAGGAAAACTTTTTATCTCTCATTAACAGTGGCTATGCTAACTAGCCTTAGCATTCACAATAGAATAGGCTAGCCACAGCATTGCAGAGAGCGAGGGGGGATTGAAACGGAGGATGAGCAGCACCACACAAGATTGTGATTGACAGAACTAAGACCCGCCACCTGTCTCTGATTGGTTGTTTCTAGATAGCACCAGGAGGAGCTCAATATTATTCACAGATTATCTGTCTTATTCTAAACTGTCACGACATGAAGATGGTTTTAACAAATGTGTAAAAAAATATATATATTATTAATTTAAAGCTGCAGTATGTTACGTTACATACTGCAGCTTTAATATTGATAAAATAAAGTTTTAGTTCCATTGGTAGATTATTTCACATCTAACAAGAAAAATAACCTAGCAATAGAACTTGTGCCTTACTTTTTTTTAAATATTTATTTACTTAAGTTGTAAATAAATTAACTTTGTCCTATTCCAAGAGTATTAAGTTATTTGTCTTAGAAACTAGACCAAAAATACTTTGTAAGATTGTGGTTTTGCAGTGTGGAAAAAGAAATCAACTGCATGAAATGCATCTCTGTTGCTTTTTTCCAAGCTTTGGATTTCAACTTTAGCCATTTTTCTGTTTTTTTTTTTTTTTTTTTTTTTATAAAGCTACACAGCTTTTTTTATTGTTTTGTTTTTCACTTTTATCAAATCTGCCATCTGCTGTCTAGTAACCCTAGCATCTGTATCTGCCTGCCATGTGTTCCGGCAGTGAGCCTGCAGTCGAGGGACCGCATCGGCACCGGAGGTCCCGTGGTGGACTGCAGTCGGCTGTTCGACAACGATCTTCCAGACGGGTGAGTGAGGGCGAAGCCAATCCTCGCTCACACGGCGCATTAATGCAGAACCGATGTAAGAATGTGAGGCTGGTGTGTTGGCTCACCGCTGCGCCTGTGTGGGGGTGTGCGTGGGGGTGTGTGTGTGTGTGTTTCTGCCGCCAGCTGGGAGGAGAGGAGGACAGCGTCTGGACGGATCCAGTACTTGAACCACATCACTCGCACCACGCAGTGGGAGAGGCCGACCAGGTGAGCTGGCCTTCTCTGGCCTTCGCCGCCCGCGGAATCCCAAACCTGGATTTCTTTAGCGTCAAAATATACCTCGCTACCTCACCTCGGTTGTTCCTCAGTAGAAAATAGAAACTCTGGGGAGAACCAAAGTGGGTTTCAAGACAACATAAAACATCTCCTTGGCATTTCCATGGCATATATTTTACGTGTACTCGCATTCTTTGTTTTATTCGTCATGTTCACTTCCATCCCTCCCCTCTGCTCTCACCTCCTCCTTTGCGCCAACTCTCAGGCCCGCGTCGGAGTACTCCAGCCCCGGACGGCCGCTCAGCTGCATCGTAGATGAGAACACGCCTGTCAGCACGAATGGCGCCACGCCCACGACCGCGTTGCCTCCGAGCGACGGCGACCAGCGAGCCCAGGAGAGGCGGGTGCGGTCGCAGCGGCACCGCAACTACATGAGCAGAACCCACCTGCACATGCACCCGGACCTTCCTGAGGGATACGGTGAGCAGAACGGCAACACAACATCGAACACTCACAAACAGTCGTGTTTTCATCACTTGTGGGGACTTCACATTGACTTCCGTTAATTTCTACAACCTAGCCTTCATCTTTATCTTTACCCTAACACTAACCACTACAGAACTAACCACTAACCCAAAAACAACAATTTCTCTCATGGGGACCAAGTCAATGTCCCCACAAGGAGCAACAGTCCCCATAACCCCACATTGTAGACTTAGGTTCCCATAAGGATATAAAAACCTGGTTCAAACACACACACACACGCGTGCGCGCTCTAACTTACAGCACTTTGCAAAAGGTCTTTGACGAGGTTGTTGTTTTAACAGGTGAACAACTTTGATCGTACGTAAAACATGTATCCATTAAAAAAAATAAATAAATTGATGGAGCACCCAAAAAATTGGCACCCTGGGCTTCTGCCTGCTTATCCCCTTTGTAAAGTCTGCCTCTTTTACTGGCTTTTGTGAAAGCTTAGTATTAGTTATTTACAATTTGAAAATAAAGCAAATCAGCTGCAACGAAGAGGCAATAAACCAAAATAGTTTAAAAAAATGAACTAATTGTTTTAGACAGCTGATTCTCACAAAGAAAGTGAACACAATTATGCATTAGCGATAAAAAGGTCTATGGGATCAGTTGGTGTTGAACAAATTTCCGCAATCGCGGAATCACGACAAACCGGAGGAACCGATTTTACAGAATCGGCTTTGATTTGATTGATAAAAAAATAATTAAGCAATTCAATTATCTTTAAAGCTCTGTTTATGTGCTGTCCCTGTAGAGACGCGCATAAGAAGCTACAACAGGCTGAATTTGGCCTTGAGTTTGACACACGTGGTCTAATAGAAGTTGTTATGAGATCGGCAGCAGCCGCTCTGCCCTCCTCCCCGCTTCCTTTTTCAGTGAAGGAGGAACTGTAATGCATCGCTCATATTAGGAGGCTCTTTGTCGCTGTCTACTCCTTTAGACAGGCTAATTTATTTATCTGACAATAAATTAGCATGATGGACTCGTGGGAATACGCACCGTATCTTTTGTTCTGAATATATGCATATGCAGAATCTGGTCGTTTCTTTTTATATATATATATATGGCGAAAACATTAGAGGGGAAAGTGTAACCGGACCCCAAGGGTACTTCCTGTGCCCTGCGGTCTCGCAGCTTGGTGTCGGGATTTCATCGGCACGGTGTAACAGTCCTGGCATGTCTGAGAAAGCGTTTCGCCGGCTTAACGGGCGAGCGATGATACGCATCGCCCCCTCCCCTGCGCCCCTGGTTCCTGGAGCCTCATGAGAAGCATTTCGCGATGCAGCTCTTGACAGGAACAAGAAGGTGGACGCGGTGAAGACCGTGGCAGAGGACAGGAAATCTCCGTCGGGCAGTGATGAATGAGCTCACTCCCCCCCAGCCGCGTCTCGTCTCGTCTCTCACCTCCTCCCTGCCGGCCGCCGTTTGGGATCTCGGCCGACTCGAGCCGTCCTTTCATCTCCCATCTGTCAGATCGCTCTCGTCTGCTGACAGATTGGGTACAAGCTGTCTGCACGTGGAATACGAGTTCAACTTTGGAGAAGTGCTTTTAATTGACGGTTGAGGCGACGCGATTAACGCCATTGCATTTGTGTTGATGTCTTTTCGCAGAGCAAAGGACGACGCAGCAAGGTCAGGTTTACTTCCTGCACACTCAGACGGGTGTCAGCACATGGCACGACCCGAGAGTACCCAGGTAAGAGTCACGTGGTCACCACTGATGTTTTCTACTTCATAATTCATAATTTCACTTAGCTTTTAACTCCATCTGAAACGATTAATCAAATTAATCGCGATTAATTGATCATTGAAGTAGCCAACAACTTGTTTAATAATTGATTAATTGGGTTAATCGTGATGAATGGAGTATTACAATTATTGTCAACTAATTTAGTCATTGATTAATTGGTAACTGCAGCATACAAACTCAAAAAAATGGCTGAACTTATTTGGAGCAGTAATTGTACCAAAACTATGCAATTTTGCAGATTCAAATAAACCCTTGAAAATATATTCTATCGAAACTCCTCAGGCCTCATCGTTTTTGCTTTACCTGGTTTAAAAAGAAATGTCTTTCATTAAACACATTTTTTTACTTTCCCAGTTATTGATTGGTTAATCTAAAAAATAACGATCAGATAAACCCTACACTGTACTGATGTTAACTCAAGCAGAAACGACAGAGATTTCCACATGTTGAGGTTAGATGTATTTGTTGAGCTGCAGATGCGCAAAAAAGTTTGTTTTGTTGTTTAAAATATGAATCTGATTATTTGTTTCTTTGCCTCTTCTAATGTATTGTTAATGCATAAAACACAGCTGGTTGAAAAATCTGGAGAACGTCCCCAATATCACAAACAGGTTGCGGAGATCTGCGCGCTCTGATTGGTCGTAAGTTTACTCTGAGCGAGTCACATCACATCGAGCTCTCCTACGTGGTCTTAAATCAAATGGCCATTTTTAAATCCTCTTTTTTCTTTTTTTACTTAAAGCATCCAACTTTTACATCACTGCGTGCGACGGCAATCCTAACATTTCAGCCGACGGACGTGGCTGAGAATAAATCTAAATTGAAACATGAAACGAGCGCAGCAGATGTTTCGATGGGTGGTCTGCTCAACAGCGGCGTGCTTGCGAAGATGTCCGCCACATCTCTTTCGCCGCGCTCCACGGAAACCAGCGCCGTTTACGTCCCAGTCGTCAATTTACAAAACGGCGCAACGGCCGGCGTCGACGGATACATTATGTTGTCGGCTTCGTCCATTTCCCGCCCCCTGCACCCACTTTACATAAACACACTTTGATTCTTCTCAATGGAGTCTGGCGGTGAGTCGTATGGAAAATTAGAATGTGAACAACCGCGCTACAAAGAAAACCCCCCAAAAGAATTGAGTGTGAAGAGCAGCACCAAGATTACCAAGTACTTTTTGTGTTAGTTTCTTGTGCAAATATCTTCTTAAACTTGAAATAAGACAAAAATAATATACAGATGACTATTCATTAATATTGAAAGAAATTTTCTTGTTCCACTGGTGGGATATATTCACTTATTACAAGACGTTTTTCTTATGTTCTAAATTAAACAATCTACAAGTGGAACTGGTACTTATTTTTAATCAATATTAAGAAATGATTAACTTAAAGCAAGCCTCTACGTCTTGCTGCAATGTTAGTTGTGAGTTAATTTTCTCTTATCTCAAGTGTAGCAAGATATTTGCACTACAAACTACGCTAAAAATATTTGGTAAGATTTCGTGCGTTAGCAGTGAAGTGTAAATGTTGTCTTAGGCCATTGGGAAAAACTTTTCTTTTTTTCTTTTTTTTTTAAATCAAATCCACATGTTGCTAAGTTTATAATATTCCTTTTTTTCTGTCAAATTCCAGGATTACTTTTGCCTGTTTTACAACACAGTCCTCTTTAAAAAATAAAAATAAAAAGCAGTGGATTGGCTCTCCTGCACTTTGAGAATTGCTCGTCTACGTTTTCAATGCCTGTAGCCAGATTTTTGTTTTAAAGAATGAATTTTTTCTGTGCCGTAGCAGCGTCACACCGATCCGCATCACGCTTTGCCCCGGGACGCATAACCTGGGGCGGTCCCAGCTGACCCGGTCGGATGCATTCAGGCAATGTGGGTCGTGTCGATTACGGCATCCCAGAAGAATGCGCATGCAAAATATTTGCACATGCTTTTCAAGAACATGCCTTTAATAAAACCTGATCGATTACATCTCCCGTCTGCTGAATATGGATGACTTTTTCATAGCTCTTCTGGTCACGCAACAGCTTACTATGAGCTGCACTCGTTCTGAATCAAGTGGTTAAAATCTGAGGTTTTTTTTTTGTGTCTAGTTTATTGTGAAAACAACTTAGCACATTTAAAATAAGACAAGACGATCATACAAGTAACATTTTCATCAAGAAATAGAAGCTTTTTTTTGGTGAATGATTTCTTAATATTGACAAAAAAGTACTAGTTTCAATATTTCACTTAAAACTGGGGATGTGCCGATCTATAACTTTCACTTCCGATACTGATATCTCAGGTTTAGTATTGGTCCATGCTGATCTGTTCCAGAGAAACAGCGCCAAAAACACACAAAATTTTTTTTTAAAACACAGCCAAAAAAAAATGTACTGAATTACAAATGTGTTTGATAACTCTACATCAGTATAGCAACTTAAATACACCAATAGCTTCACTAGCCTGGTCAGACATATAAAGCAACAACTTTAATTTGTTCAGTCAGTTCAATTATGGCTACGAACAGCCAATGTAAAAATAAACTTACAAAAGCTACCTCAGTGAAACATGTAAGAAAAACAAACGGCAACAAATCTTCTTTCAAAAAGGATTCAGAAAGTGCAATTAGGAATATCAAATATAATGTATAAAATAGATAATGAAGCATGATTGCTCCAGAAATCATCAAGACGGATACAGATACTAATATCGGATCGGTGCAGCCGTACTTTTACCGATGTGAAGTGTGAATATGTGAAGTGGAACTAGTACATTTTTGATCAAGACTAAGAATTATTGACTTAAAACAAGCTCCTGTTTCTTTCTGAAAATAACTTGTAAGTTAGACCAAAAACATATTGTGTTTTTTGCAGTGAACATTCGGCTCTTTGTGGGCTGCACATGGCGCAGCTGGTAGAGCTGTTGCCTTGCAGCAAGAAGGTTCTGGGTTCGATTCCCGGCCCCGGTCTTTCTGCATGGAGTTTGCATATTCTCCCGGTGCATGCGTGGGTTCTCTCCGGGTACTCCGGCTTCCTCCCACAGTCTAAAAACATGACTGTCAGGTTAATTGGCCTCTCTAAATTGTCCCTAGGTGTGAGTGTGTGTGTGCATGGTTGTTTGTCCTGTGTGTCTCTGT
The DNA here is from genome assembly GCA_902982915.1 of Phalloptychus januarius. Lineage (NCBI taxonomy): Eukaryota > Metazoa > Chordata > Actinopteri > Cyprinodontiformes > Poeciliidae > Phalloptychus > Phalloptychus januarius. The sequence continues at coordinate 4,039,459 of CADWAE010000476.1, forward strand.
GTTGCCCTGCGACAGACTGGCGACCTGTCCAGGGTGACCCCGCCTCTCACCCGAAATGACAGCTGGAGATAGGCACCAGCAACCCTCCCGACCCCAGTAAGGGACAAAGGTGTAGGAAAATGGATGGATGGATTCGGCTCTCTGTCTCAAGTTTGACTGAAAGAAAAAAGGTATTAAATAATTGTCTTTTTTTCTAAAACCTGGTTTTGCTCCTCCGTTGCGCTTCAGAGACTTGAGCAATGTGAACTGCGAGGAACTCGGCCCGCTGCCACCGGGATGGGAAATCCGCAACACCGCCACAGGGAGGGTCTACTTCGTCGACCACAACAACCGAACCACGCAGTTCACCGACCCGCGCCTCTCCGCTAACCTACATCTAGTCCTAAAGTAAGAGCTGGGCTTTATTCCTCCCAACAACACAGAAGCAAATTAAACAAAAAACACAGAAAACAAGATGAAAAGTTGTTTTCATTTTCGTTTCATTTAGTCCAACCTCCAATGGTTCGCGAGGAGGCAGCGAGAGTCAAAACATCAGGTAAGGCCCAACGTTGCCTGACGTTACCATTGAGCTGTCCAATGGTTTTACACTGGAATACCGGTCCAGAGTATGTTGACCGCCAGAGCCAATCGACCATTAGAACACACACACACAATAGCCTTGGTTCTCACTCGGCTATTTGATGTGCGGCCAAAGACAGCTTCATGACGGATCGTGAAAAACGCTTTCATGATTAAAACCTCTGAAGAATTTCTGAAATGTCAAGAGGAAAGAAAAGAATGTGGGAAACCTGTAACTTGTATACATTTCTGCGTGTGTGTGTGTCAGCGTCTCGTGTCCAGGAAACGGAGGCGTACATCCCATGCCCAAGTCAATGAACGAGCTGGATTTGAGCGTCTATGCATGTAGTAACGATGGTTTCAACCCTTGTGCAGTTCTAGCAACACAGTCCCAGTGTCTTTTATTTTAATATTCTTCTTTTGAAGTTTTTATTGCAAAAAAGAAATATCAACTTTTTAAAAAATCTTTTGATCTTTTTGGATGGCTGAAAGAGTTGAGGTTGTGCTCAATTTTTTTTGTGAGAAGTCGCTAAGTTGACAACAATGTGGCGATTATTGTTAACCTACGGAGCTGATTTTAAGACCTTTGTGGAAGTAGATGAGATCGGTTTCATGTCTAGGTATACCGATGTCTAGGTATACCGATGTGATTGCCTTAACCCGAAGTTAAGGCAATCAGAACAGATTTATTGATGCACACAGAAACCCTCCCCCTCTGTCTTTCCTGTTAAAAGTCTCACGCTTTAATCCCGCAGGAAACATCTCGCCTCAACATTATCAACATACCTTGCAACGAATATTGAGCCTAAAGTCGCGATAGGATGTAACCGGAGCCTGCATCAACCTGTTGTGTTTATATTAACAGTGCGTCATACAATCCACGCCCTCTTCTGTTTAGTTTCGGAGCGAACTCCGAAGGGACTCTCAAGCTTGTGACAAACGTCTGGAAAACCCATCAGTCCTCCTGGTTCCCTGTCAAGACATCTGCCTTTTATCAGGCCGTAGATTGTAGATATTTTCACCTCTCCTGTGCCGTCATCCCACAAAAATGTCAGATATATATGATGTCCATCAAAGTTGCAGTTTATAGCGCTGCATGGTTTTGGTTAAGACGTTCCCCGGTGCTGTTGCCGTCTTGCTCCCTTTTCTGGTCAAGGTCAGCGTCCAATACGTAACCGAATCCACGTCTGCTTTTTCTTTTCCCCCCCCCCGCACCCTTTCCCAAGACCTGGCTGCGGGATTCACGTGAGAAAAGGACGTCTACTTCTCTTGGAGATGTTTGTGATTGATTAAAGTGTGTCGAGGTTGCGTTCAGGTAACGTGTTCCTTCCAGTGACTCGTTAATAGGCGGCTGGAGAGAGAACAGAGGGAGACGGAGCAGCAACGTTTGTTTTATGAGTGAGAGAGATGCTCCGTTCCCTTCCTTCCCTCCCCGACGTGTTTGGGTGCTGTCAGCAGAGTAAGCTCCCTCACCCCCCCCCGTCTGCTCCTCGGTCTAGTCGGCAGGAAATAAAGGGATTCATGAGGAGGGCTCGAGCGTCCTATGGGGGCCATGTGGCGTTCTGGGATGGCAGGAAGTGATTCCATTATGCTGCACCAGATCCCAGAAACCAAACTCGGGGACTTTTCTATAGAAAAATGGCCGCTGTGGTGAGGTGGAATGCAGTCTGTTGGGTGGGTGGATACATTAAAGGCCAAACCGACTCTTTACAACTGGGTTCTGTCTGGAGGTCATTTCTTACCACTTCCAGTTAGCTTCTTTTTTTTTCCATTTAATAGGAGCTGCATAGTGGCAACTATCTGTAAATCAATAAAGATGGTACATATTGTAACCTTGGCAGGAGAGATGCAAGTTATCGATTAATTGATAAGCAGACATTTTTTTCTCTCTTGTATCAAGAGGGTCCACCGTCTCAGTTTTTCATGATACGCTGAATTTGTTTAATTTCTTTTAAATCATTACATTTTTATATTGTGTCTGCTGTATTAAATACTGATTGAACAAACAAAAAATGTTTATTTTATCACAAAATTTTAGGTTTATCAAATGATATTATATTGAGAAGTTGACGCTGCTCGGCAAAATGAGTGCTATAAAGGTGAAACTTAAGGAGCTTGTCGAGTGTTTACGCAGTTCTGTTTAGAAATATAAAGTGCATTTTGCATCCTGCACCGGACCCTGGACCGTTTCTCTTTATGCCTGGCTCCGTTTAAGAATGACTGGCAACGCCCTCTGCTGGATGGCGGCTAAACTACAACACTAAAAGAAGCTCTCAACCGATGTTATTAATGGATTGGGACTCATTTTAATCTAATAAACCATTAATCGACTGCTAATGATAATTCTATTAATTATTTGCATCCCTACTTGGCAACAATTTAATCTTTACTTTATATGATCAACAGAATAAAGTGTTTAGCTTTCGACTTCAGGGTCAAACATGTAGGCTAACATCATCCATGGAAATGATCTCTAAGCGACGGCCCAATAACAACTCTGGATTTTTAGCAAGATCTTTAAAAGCAAACTAAATACAGCCAGTTGATTTCAGAACTGCTTTCAATTAGAGATCCTCCTAGAAATCAGCTGCTGCCCAGAATCACATGATTTTATTCTCAGCCGGCCACTATTGGTGATCAGCAAGTCAAAACCCGAAGACCCGTTCGCCTATATCTAATATAGTGCAAAAATTGTGAAGATGTACCTTCATTTTTTTTAAAATCTATTTATAGATACCTTTGTCCCAGCACTTGGGCCGTTTTTATTTTTGGATTTCCTGTGATGCAGAGAGACTTCCAGTTAGTCTCTCTGCATCACAGAAAGACAAGTTTGAATTGTGTAAAACTCTGATTGTTTTACACAATTCAATTCTCAAGTTATACAGAGATTTAGAAAACATATTTTGTAATTTGTTGGCTTTAAAGAGAAATCAGGACGCTTTACATCATGACCCGAAGTCGCCTCAGAATCCCTGATATAGTTTAAACAGTAACCAAGTTATGATGTAATGTAAACATTATAACCAGCGTTTTGAAAAATGGTTGTAGGTTTTCAGAGTGGTTGTTTTTATTCCCCCCCCAAGATCTCAACAAATATTCTGAGCATCACTACCTTGAATATTTTAAAGTCGCTTTTACAGGCTCCTCATAAATCATGAAAAATTCTTTTTGTGTGTGTGTCTGTCTATCCATAAACTCAAATGTTAAAGGGTCACAAAGCAAAAGTGGATCATCTCTGGGAGCTCAGAGTACGCGCTTGCCCCTGCTGGCCGTTTTAAATAATGCATGCTTTGCTGTTCATTTCTTTTAGTGTAATCTATTTTATTATAACACTTTTTCCAGTTACATTCATTAAATTAGCTTAAAGTTGGCAAAGCACTTTAACTACACCACAGTCAAAATTTTAAGTACCAGCTATTGTTCTTTCCTTTAGAGAATTACAATAATACGGGATCACATGGCTGAAGAGCAATTTGTTTAAAATAAAATAATTTTAAAAAACCCAACACAAATAATTTTAGATTGATGTATCTCCTAATGTTTGATGTCTGCCTTTTATTTGTTTTCACCAAGTTATTTGGTTTGTAACCTCCTCCATCTTGTCCCTTTCCTGCCCTTCCTGTTTGTGTTTTCCACCTCTGGGTCCGTCGCGCGGTTTTCAGCCACCAGAGCCAGACGAAGGACCAGGTCCAGCAGGCCCCGGCATCCCCGGGTCAGCTCCCAGAGGAGGCGGAGTGCCTCACCGTGCCCAAGTACAAGCGAGACCTTGTCCAGAAGCTGAAGATCCTGCGCCAGGAACTGTCCCAGCAGCAGCCTCAGGCCGGCCACTGTCGCATCGAGGTGTCCCGCGAGGAGATCTTTGAGGTCAGCGTGCCACCTTTAACCTTTGCATGGACCGTAATCGCGAAGTAGGACGTACAGTGCCTTGTAAAAAAGGTATTTATTCCCAAGAGACGTTTCGCATTTTGTCACACGACGACCCGCGAGCTGAATTTTATTGGGCACATGCTGTCGTGGAGGGAAAGTCGTGGACGGTTTTGAAATTTTTAGAATAAAAATGTAGAACGCGTTGTTCTCGTTTATGTCTGCACTCCTCAGCGACATAGCTCAGGTCTGCTGTGTATAAGACTTCGTATTCATATAAATAGTTTGGTCTCGGTCAGTGTTTGTAAACATCAAATTTCAAGTCTTGCCACGTATCCTCGATTGAATTTACATGCGGGCTTTGACTGGGTCGTTCCGTCGCTTTGTTTTAAACCGGTCCATTGTAGCTCTGAGGCTGAACCGGTAAACTTTGTTATAATCTTCCCTGAGAACCGTCGTTTCGTCTCGCCTGTCCATCATAAAGGTCAGCTTTGTGTCGTCCGGTATTCGAACTTAATTTAAAGGAACTCGGTGTTTCGGCAGCATTGCTGTTTTCTGGAAGTTTGTTCCAGATTGGTGGAGTATTGAAAACGAATGCTGCTTTTCCAAATATATAGCGGTTACAGGTGTGGACGTTATTCAACTTCGCATGCTGCTTTGCGTAGGTAAATCATAAAGAAATCCAAACAGAAGTCCGTTTGATGCACACAAACATTTTGCTTCCTGCCGTGAACTCGTGGAGGCTGAGGCTACCGCTAACTAGCTGCTAGCTTGCTGCATTAGCACGTGTCTGTGCTTGCTAGCAGAGCAGCAAACGGATACTCTCGCTACAAGCTGTCGGTTACTGGTTGCTATGGTAACTGCAAACTGTAAAGCGCAACACAGCTTATAACTTCTCTACCAATAAAATGACAGGAGAGAAAACTTTGACAGAAGCTTCACATCTAAAATGTCATTAACATAATTGTTACGGTTGATTGTAACGCAGCAGGATCCACCATCTACCTTCAAGATTTATTCAAAGTGACATGTTGATCTTTAAAAGTCTTAAATATCTGAAAACAGCAGACGCTCTGGAAAAAAAACCAAACAAAAATCCTGAAACGCTTTTGAAAACACAACTTTCACGGCTTGAACACACGATAAACCTAATCTAAGTTTTATAAAGACGGTTTCGCTTCAGTCGCTAATTTCCCACTCGTCGCTTAAAAAACATTTCTGTCCGTCTGCTGCCGTCCGCACAACTCATTGCGTGAGCTATTTTAAGCCGCTGTCCTCCCGGCCTTCTCTTTACGTTCTCGACTAAAGGTCGAGCGGGAGCATGTTTCTCTCGCTCGTCGTTATCTACGATGTGCGAAGGCGGCGCCGCTCCAAACCCAAACCAGACCGCTCGTTTGAGAAGAGCGTTCTCTCAGTGGGGGGAGTGTTTTGGGTTTTTTTCTCTTTCCCTCTCTCCCTCTTTCTCTCTGCATCTATGAGGTGCCGGGCCTTCGCCAGAACAACACCACCTGCAACAGACAGCATGACCCTCATAAAGCACGCGCTGGAATGTGCTGGAACAGCCGCGCCTGTTAATCTCGGCGAAGACATTTTTGTTGGCTGATCTCAACGTTTACAGGGGTTGAGGGCCGCGGGGGCCGAAGGGAGGAAAGGAGGGAGCGAGTCTTAAGGTTCAGAGCCGCATAGCTTCTCCAGACCAAGTCGAGCAGCAGATTCTGCCTCCGTAGGAAACTCTACGTCGGCGGACGTTCGCAGCTGTCCCCCCGGTTTATTTTTACCGAGCAGATGAGACACTCCCGTTTCTCCCGCAAACAACCCTTGAGTTTCCCCGCTCCGTCCCGAGGCGCCCGGCGGAGCCCGGCAGAGGAAGAGGCGGTGTTACTGGAATCTTATTGTAGCGGCCTCTACTCCACCCAAGGCGAACCCTCCCACTAATGCCGTGAGCCGTCTAGACGTGTGGCCAACACTGGCAGCAGCAGGGAGCGCTTTAAAACATAAAACCGACTCGTTATCGACAATGAAAGTTTCTTGTTTCCGAGGAGGCTTTGGACCTCCCACTGCCACCGCGGCTGTTTCAAAAACATGTGGGGTCTCGGTTGTCATGGCGCCACCTGTCAATCAAATCAATCCAGTGGGCTCATCAGCCACAGACCAATCCGCGGTTGTGAGGGGCCTTTGCTTTCCCGAAGTATAACTTCAACATGTTCATCCATATGATTGGTTGATTGATTTTATGTGAATGGGACATTAACGCGTATTAATGAACGTAAAATGTACCTAATTATGCCGGTTTTAGCACAAATGTTAATTTCCATCCGAAGTCTCATGAAACAAACACTTTCACTCAATTTGATACAGAAAAATATGAAATACAGTAAAAACAACAAAAAACTATATTACAAGGAGGAGCTTCGTCCTTGGAGGCGGTGCTCGGACCACCCATTCGTTTTGTATTCTCCATGGTTGTCATGGAGAATGAAGGATTCCTAAAACTGATTCTGAATTTGTGTTGATCTGCAAATTACAAAAGGAGAGAGGCATCAATGTTGTAGATGTGGTCAGTTAGAAAGGTCGAACTACTAGGTCAGAAAGATTAAAAAGACATTTTTGTTGATACTTGACTGACCTCGAGGCGCGTCCATGTGCAGGAGTCGTATCGGCAGGTGATGAAGATGAGGCCGAAGGACCTGTGGAAGAGGCTGATGGTGAAGTTCCGGGGTGAAGAAGGCCTCGACTACGGAGGAGTGGCCAGGTGAGCGCATCTAATGGCTGCTGCATTTTGTTTTTTTATGTTACAGCTGAAATTACATTTTCTTGGTCATGTTTCGTCACATGCACTGGCATGCAAAAAGTATTAAAACCCCTTGAAATCTTTCCTGTGTGCTTCGCCCTGCAGGGAGTGGCTCTACCTGCTGTCGCACGAGATGCTGAACCCGTACTACGGCCTGTTCCAGTACTCCCGCGACGACATCTACACGCTGCAGATCAACCCGGACTCCGCCGTGAATCCCGTAAGTTTACAGGCCGAGACGAGCAGCAGGGACGGAGGAACCGGGAACCTTTTCCCACCCTCATGTCTTTATCACAAGTTTGCATCAGTCCGTTGTACCGTAGCTTTTCCGTTTAGCTAGAATGAACTTGTGAAACTGCGTCTGCGTTACTCAGGGTCGGTACGGGTGCTTGAAATCCTTGGGAGTGCTTGAATTTCAAAAATATGTTTTTTAAGATTTTCTAAAGCGTTTGATTTGTGTATAAAGGTCCTTGGAAGTGGTTGATATTCAATCTGCACCGTTTTGCTGTTTTGTAATGAACTCTATGCAGAAAGTCGAGGGGTTATCTCTATTGTCTTTTATGTAAACAATGGAGATAATTACGATTTGTTCAGTGTAATGAAGATTTCTTACTCCCAATTGGCTCACTGAGTTTTCGATCTGTGTGATTGAAATACTGTGTCGCTAATACCATCGTTTATCGCGATAACGTCTGGGACAATTTATTATCCGGTAAAATTAGTTTTTGTGACATCTTAATGTTCTCTGGATTTTTTTTCCTAATTATTTTCCACAAAAAAATTATGATGGAGAAAGAATGTAAGATGGAGACAAAATGCAACATTTGCTGATCTTTTGCTCTTCCAAATGAAATTTTTCTGTATCGACTTTGAGTATGGATTTCAAGTTTTTTCGCAATATTTCGCCACACTGGTATAACAACGATCAACGTGACGATAAGAACTATCGATTGTGTCTTTTTTAGGTAATTTTGTGGGCGTGTCGCAGCAACAACAGTCCCACCGACACGCTTGGAAAAACATTTTCTTTCGCTTCTTTAGAACGCTAGTCACGTAAATATGATACTTATTGATACTGAACAAACAGCGGAGAAGTTTCTACCAATAACAATCCAGACAATATTTGCAGCTTTGTTCCTTTTAAAACATTATTAATTGGGATTTATCGTGACTATGATGAATCCGATTCTTCTCGTAACAAGAAACGTATCACGATAAATGATACGATAAATTCTCAGCCCTCGTTCCAGGCTGATTGTATTGTGCTAATCACGTTTTTGTTTCCACTGACGAGAAAAAAAATGAATAAATAAAATGCTTGGAACTTATTTCATTTTTTCTGCAGGGAAAAACACGGCCTGAATGTTTTTCTTTTTGTCTTTTCCTCCTTGCAGGAGCATTTGTCGTACTTCCACTTTGTAGGGCGCATCATGGGGATGGCTGTGTTCCACGGCCACTACATCGACGGCGGCTTCACCCTCCCGTTCTACAAGCAGCTGCTGGGTAAACCCATCACCCTGGACGACATGGAGTCCGTCGACCCAGACCTGCACAACAGCCTGGTTTGGATCCTGTACGTCCAGGTTGTTGGTCACCGTTTTTTTTTTTTTTGTTGTTCGTTTGCCGAGCAACGATTTGAAATTGCCATTCTGCCGTCAGGGACAACGACATCACAGGTGTGCTGGACCATACCTTCTGCGTGGAGCACAACGCGTACGGCGAGATCATCCAGCACGAGCTCAAACCCAACGGCAAGAGCATCCCCGTCTCCCAGGACAACAAGAAGGAGTACGTCCGCCTCTACGTCAACTGGCGCTTCTTGCGGGGCATCGAGGCGCAGTTCCTGGCGCTGCAGAAGGGCTTCAACGAGGTCATCCCCCAGCACCTGCTCAAGGCCTTCGACGAGAAGGAGCTGGAGGTACGCCGCCGCCCCGGGGGGGACGATTTTTATTTGAGTCCGACGCGCTAATCTCGCCGTCTTCACCCCGCAGCTGATCGTGTGCGGCCTGGGGAAGATCGACATCAACGACTGGAAGTCCAACACGCGGCTGAAGCACTGCACGCCGGACACCAGCATCGTTAAGTGGTTCTGGAAGGCCGTGGAGTCGTTCGACGAGGAGCGCCGGGCCCGACTGCTGCAGTTCGTCACCGGATCCTCCAGGGTTCCCCTGCAGGGCTTCAAGGCCCTTCAAGGTAGATAGAGGCATTCAGATGCCATTGGCTGGTTGCTACGGGGTCTGAATTGTGGGTTTTCCAGGTCCGGATAGGGATGGAAAAGGAAAATGAAATTAGGGGCTCGTACTTAAAGATTTTCAATTTATTCCCCGGTCCTTTGTCTGTCTTGTCTGTCTGTCTGTCTTTTAATTTCTTCCTCCTGTCTTTCTCTCTCTTTCTCTTTCTTCCTTTTTTTTGTTCCCTCTTCCTTTATTCTTCCTGTATTTTTTCTTCTGCCCTTTCTTTCTTGTGTGCTGTCTTTCTCTCTCCTTTCTTTCTCAATTTCCTGCTTTCTTTTTTATCCTTCTTCCTTTTCCTCCTTTCTTTAATTCCCTTCCTCCTCTTTCTCTTTCTCACTTTTTCTTAGGATTTCTTTCCTTCTTCCTCTCTTTCCCTCCTGCCTTTTCCTCTCTTTTTGTCTTCGTATTTAGAGTCTTGCTGCTATTTCCCATAAATTCACGGTGCATTTTTCTACTCGCAATTTTAAAATCACTATAAAATAAAAGAGTTAACGAGTCTGGAATTTTGATATGGGAAAAACATGAGATTTCCACACAAGAAAAAAAACGTTGACGATGTTTAAATCCCTCGCTTGTCGTAACGACGCCTGCATCCTCACGGCCCCATTGGCTAACATGTCAGCAGGTGACTGGTGAATCGGTTTGACGTCATGACGTCAAAGTAAAGGGAATCGTCCTGTGATCATGTCTCTTCAGTTTTTCACATTTCAAACAAAGCCTGTTCGCCTTTAGGCATCATAGATAATTGCGGAGAATATATGTTAATGCTCTACTTAACAATCCTTAACAAATCCTGTTTTTGGTCGTATTAATTGGTATGTAAATATTTCTGTTATAGCAAAATCAAGTTACAATGTTACCTTCGGTTGCTGTAAGAAAGCTGTGTGTATAAAATATGGCTCAAATGAAATTTGACTTTGTAATTTAACTCCTTGAAATTGGGTCTCTGTCTCTTTAAGAAGCTCCACCTTCAGGAAGTCGTCATAAAACGGCTCCTCTATTTATCCTTTGTTTTACCAATGTTGCACTGAAGGGTAGCTCCTACAATGAGCTCAGCAGATGTTCAGATCCACCTGGTGTTTGCTAATTGCAGTAGGCTAGTCTGAAGGGGCACCTTGAAGGCGGGGCTAGGTCCACCCAGGCGTTTTGAGCAATCGAATGGGTTCTCCAACATTCATGAAAGAATCAATTCAACACTCCAAGTGTGATTTCTATGAGGGAATGACAATTACACAGAATATCTTCTTATATATATTTTATCATTTTTCTTTTTTTTTTATTATTGTTTTGCGCTTATCACTCCAGCGGCTGATCTGAACTCTGGTCCGAATGTCGAAAATTACATAATTAAACCCAAACCTTTTAAGTTGGCAGCAGGACAACAAACTGAAGGAGTGATTATCATTAAAATGTTTCTCTAAAATACTTTCCACTGCAGGCGCTGCAGGACCACGACTCTTCACCATACACCAGATCGATGCCAGCACCAACAACCTGCCCAAAGCGCACACCTGGTGAGGGATCAGCGACTGATCGGCGGGCAGATCCTCTCTTTTAGGATTGATTCAAGGAGTTAGGGCTGTCAACATTAACGCATGCGATTAATCTAAAAGGGCTTGATGCGCTGATATTGCCTAACACAGATTCATTGCATTAGTTGTTTTGACTTAAAAGCAGCTTCGAACTGTGGTCAACAATGCAGAGTTGCAGACATGAGCGAAGTCAGAAAGCGGTGAGCTCAGCACCAAATTTCAGTTTAGATAACGAGCAATGGACGCTTGGATACAACCCAGGTGGTATGTACATGTTGTAACTGAATTACAACCAAGTACAACCAGAGTAGCTAAAGTTTCAAACGTTTGCAACAGAATTACTTCTTTGAAGCCTTTTTGAACAGTAAAACTTGGGAAACAGTAAAACTTGGGAAACAGAATCTTCAGACATGTTTGGTTTGAGACAATAAGCCACTTTGCGAATCAATGTACATATTTACATTTTAGGCTTTGAAAGTTTTTTTTTTACTGAACCGAAACACCAAATTCAGCAGCATGTCTACGTGTTAAGATTGTCATAGTCAGGCTAGCATAAACACACCAAAGTCAGCAGCACATCTACTACGTGTTAAGATTGTCAAACTAGTCTGTACTGACTCTGTTGTCTTTCCCACCAGTTTTAACCGAATCGACATTCCTCCCTACGAAACCTACGACAAATTGTACGACAAGTTGCTCACTGCCATCGAGGAGACATGCGGCTTCGCCGTGGAGTGAACGCTCAACGCCTGCAGGACTCGGCAACAACCAGAAGCTGCGGGGCGTTTTGACCTCAGCAAACCACCAAGTCCAGAGCGAGGCCTTCAGTCTGGGGTGGGGAGGGAAGGATTTATACTCTGACATGTAGCCAAACTAAAAGACGGGAAGAACACCGGAAAAAAGCCTGCTTCCCTTAATATCATGTTTGTTTTTTTTATCATCGAAAAGGATATTTCCAGCTGCTAATAACTTGCTATTTACTAATTGGAACCTTTTTTGGTTTTTTTTATTTCAGCATTTAAAAACAGACTTTATTCAATGTAGCAATTCGTCATTTTTACCCATCAGAACGTGACAAAAATCACATTTTAAACGGCTGATTTTGTTTGCCGCAAGCAAGGATTTTTTTTCTTTTACAAGCGTTCAACGGTCGCAGGTCACACTAAATCCAGATGCAGATAACCGGAGTCTCCGAGCGACCGCGTCGGGGGCCCGTCGGCGTTGCCACGGAGGTGACCTGTGAGCAGGAGAGGAAGGGAAGGTCACATACTGAGCTGTAACCGACTGTTTACAACCTCCTCCAAAGACGCAAGCGGGGGACTGATCCGCACATTTCAAGAGCTAGTTGTGTTTGAAAATGAGTAAATGAATGAATTGCCTGAAATGTGATTTTAATTTTTTTTGTATAACATTGAGAGTTTTAGGGGGGTTAAAAAAGAGGAACAATAAAATTCTATGTAATATATATAATTTATTGCTATTCTTCCAGAAACCCCTTTTTTTTTTCTTTTTACTGTTTCTGGAAGAAAAAAAAAGTCTTTGAAATGTTGCCCTTTTTTTTGTTTTCTTTTGTTTGCTTAAGTTATGGGAGAGTTTGACTGAATTTCATAGAAGTGTATGCCGACAAAATCTCTACTACTTTCGTCGGGAGAAACTCGTCCTAAAGGGCAAAAAAAAAAAAAAAAGTCCTCCGACTGCCATAATCATTTTGGGAAAACTTTTTTTTTTTTTGCAAAAAAATATTTTTTGCTGGACCCTTTAAAAATCTACCGATTCTTTTATCGTTATTCTAATCGTTTCCATCCTTGGAGTTTCGTATCCTGACTTCGCAGTAGTTTGCAGCCGGACTATATTCATGCAACCGACGGCGATCTTAAACGTACTGAACGATTGAGCGACGGTCTCAGAAGAGCACAGAGTTCATCGTTATGCGCTGTGTGCTGCCTCTATGTTACACAAGAAAAGAAGAAACCTCTACTACCTTTCAGCCATGTGGTGCTAAATAGCATTTACTTTTGATATATATATATATATACATATATATATAAATATATGTTAGCAGACCTGCTCACTGACATACTACTGCTTGAAGTGCACATCACTCTACTCATGCCTGTTTTGTGGCCCACAAGAGCTCCTCTTACTGGCCACATCCTCAGGAGCTGCCGTACGTAGTTTGTAATATTTAAAACTAATGCTGGCCATTTGTCTTGACTTTCTCAATGTTGGAAGATTAAAATTATCTTTTGCATTTCGTATTTTCACAGCAGACGAGTAACATTTTTCATGAGCAGATTTTTTTTTGTTTTTTTTTCCCGCACGTGTCCATATGAGCTTTGGCTCGAAAGTCGACTGAATGAGACGAACTCAAATGAATTATTCAGTCCTATCTTAAGACGGGGGAGTGGGGATTTGTTCGGTTTATTGTTTTCACGGTTGAAATGTAAAATTCTTGAATGTCTTTTTTTTTTTTCCTCAAAGATGCTGCCTGTTGAGCAATCTCCAAGACCGTGGGCTGTTATCATTTGCATACACTTAAAAAAAAAAAAAAAGAGAAGGAAAAAAAACAAACTTTCACAAATGTTTTTGAAAAGTGAAAAAAGTGTCCTCAGATGGTGCTTTGTACAGTAATAAGATGTCGTTCATATATGTGGCTCAAACGAAGTGTAATTTATCTTTAACTTAAAAGTAAGAATTTCTTTGCTTTCGTTTTGGTTCGTTTCATTACGATCTGCAAAGAGGAATTGCACACAAACAAGATGAGGTTGCCGTGAGTACTTAATGCATCTTTATGAATTCACCCTTTTTTTTTTTTTTTTTTTTTAAAGTCCAGTGCACAAGCTGATCCCGGCTGCTTTCATGGCGAAGCAAAAAAGGTCAAAATTACCAGAGTTTTTTTTCTTCTTCTTCTTCTTCTTCCTCAAACAGCATGATCCACTAGCAGGACTATATTTCTCATAGCAGACTGATGCAATTTTATGTACGTTAACACTATCATTTTGTAAGAGTATCTTATTTTTGTGTGTAAATTGGTTTGAATTAAACTTGCCTTTGTCTAACAATGTAAGGCCTTGTATGACAATCCGTCCTGAGTTTCCTTGGGCTACTAGGGGGATGTGTGGACAACTTGATTTGCTTAATAAAGGTTCTAAGTGGTGTGCTTACAGTTTAAAATGTAAAGAGGTGGAGTGGTTCAGATGCTTTTGCATCTGTGTTGCACATGGTCCAATGCTACCATTGGTAGTCACGGATACAAGACTGCTGAAAAGGAGTAGGATTGGTTTTGGAGGAGGGGAAGAAGGAGTTGATTATGGCCTTTTTGTTCCATCAACAGGAATCTTCCATTCAAGAAATTGGCCAAAGTATCGATTTCATACTTTACTGGTTTACGATACAAGACTTTTTAATTTGAATCTTGTTGCATAAAATGAAACACTGACTTTATGGAGTCAAAAAAGAACTTTTGACTCCATAAAAAGCCCAACCATAATAAAAAAATGGTTGGGCATTTTTTATTATTTATTTTAGTGAGTTTTATTATTTTTCTTAGGGTATTTCAGCCTTTTTCAACAGCCACAAATAGTGAAGTAGAAATTTAGGACATTTTTACCCCATGTATTGTTTGGTGACGAGCAGCAATCAGCTGATATTCTTTAATTTTGACTTTATTACTTAATTAGGTGACTTCTGAAAAAAAAAATTTATTAGTATTTTACTTAGTGATATCTGACTAAAATAAACCAAAAACAAATAAGCGCCACACTTCAGATTTGCATAAAAAGTACAGCAATGTTTTTTTTTTTTACACCACATACGTACTTCCTGCTGGTCTAATAAAATAATAAGTAAAAGCTAAGATTAGCAATAAAAGGCACAGAGGGACGCATGTCAGAGCTTCCACTAAAACAAAATACAAGATTTCTGAAATTATTATGAAACGTTAATATTTTCACTGTAAAGAACCAAAAAACTGGGTTGGTCCTGATTGCGTCATTTACTGTAATATGTGTAGGCATCGGATGCAGGCCGTATTACCCGTTTTTCTGTCTGGTACATATTCATCCGCCAACATTCGTTGCAGCGAAGTCATAAAGTTAACCAAATATAATATCCAGCAAACGAATATTTTTTAAAAATTGCTTTGTTTCTTCACCAAGGTTTTCAATTACAACAGATTTGAATTATATTCGCAGACATTTTGCGTATACGCCGTTTTTCTCTTTGTGTGTGTGGTTGTGAGACAGTTACGCTCTCGTCTTCCCTTGTATGGATGTTAAAAGTGCAACGACACCAGTGAATAAAGACCGTAAATCGATTTTACGGTGAAAGTCACATAAAAGTCAGTTTTCTTTGTTCTTTTCGCGTTTATGAAACGCTGGGATCGAAACTGGTGCGGCGGATGAATCCGTCGGAAGTGAGACTTTCTGGCCCGTATATAAGCCGGGCCTCATTTCGCGATAACCGGCATTTCAGCACCACTGCCGGCCCTGTTTTCTATCTGTCGTCGAGGCCGCTTTGCATTTATATACTTTTTTTTTTTATTCGTACTTTTTGTTCACAATATGCCTGGATATTCAGACAGAGACCGCGGCAGAGATAGAGACAGAGGGTAAGTCCGTTATTTGTTTTGTACTTATTGTTTGAAGATTTTTACTGTCGCGTAACATGGCTGACGACACTTCAGATTATTTTGTAAAAAGTGTTTCAGGGGTCAACTAGACTTCCTGAAGTCGCCACATTTACCTCACAAAGGTAGTTTAGGTGTTTTTTATGGGCAGAACGTCAATATTTCGAGTCTTTCTTCGTTTCATTTAGCCTAAGGCCTTGTTTGGCCTCGTGCCCCGGCGCAGCTGCGTTTCGTTAGCTAGAGGCTAACTTTTACTCAACCGGCAACAAGGCTAGCCACTACTGTGAGCTCTTAAAAAGTAAACCCAACTTAATGGAAAACGTTTTAATGGTTTCTGACGCTTATTTGGTGTTCGGGTTGGCGTTATCCCCGGTATTTATTTGTGGCGAAGATACGGTTATGGAACACTGCTAATATGACGCTAACTTGGCTAGTCGGCTTCTCGCCATGTGGCGGCGTTGGAAAGCAGACACAAAATGCCGGCACGTCTCTTTTTTTCCTCTCTCTCCTTTCTTTCCAATTGTTCCCTTTTGTTGGGAGGACTCGGACGCAATAGTTTCCTCTACCCAATCCGATCAACTTTTTAGATAAAAAAAGTCAAACGACTGCGGTTTCTACACATGGCTTTAACTTTTCCAACGAGACCTAGATTAGGTATTTGGCTTGAAACTATTGAGCGCATTAAAACTACGTGTTGCCACCATTTTAGTTCTACAAAAATAAAAAAAAACAAGGCGTACCTCGCTTATATTTTTGAGTTCTTTAACCTTATTCAAGTGTTTTCCCTCTTACTGTCAGGATTTTTATTTCTTTCCCATTTGATATATCAAAAAAGGATTCTGACATCAAAAACGACCTTTACAGTCAAGTTTTTATTAAAAAAAAGCTTAATTTTTAGGACTTTCCATTATTCTAATGGTGTCATGATGGTTGTTTTTCAGAGTCAGAACATCTTGTTCTTCCTGATATTGTTTTTAGCAGTTAAAATATGGGATCTGGGTTAAAAAGGTCATGCATTAAAGCAAAACAGCTGTGCTATGAAGGCACTTGGAAACGCTTCTAAGGTCAATTTGTAATACTGCGCTCATCACAAGCAGTTTAGTTGGATCAAGAGTACTTTACTTTTAATTGCATTAATTGGAACTAAAATAATTGAATTTTTGGAAATAAACAAGGATTCTCAGTGCTGATAAGTAATGTTTTTGTTTTTTTCTACAGTTATGGCGGTGGACCACCCCGATTCGGTGGTAGCCGGAGTGGCGGTGGAGGAAAGTTTGGTAATCCAGGTGAGCGGTTGAGGAAGAAACACTGGAACCTGGATGAGCTCCCAAAGTTTGAGAAAAACTTCTATCAGCAGCATCCTGATGTTGCCTGTAGATCACTGGTATGTACCGGTCATGTAGCAGCAATAGACATAGGCTTCTGTGCACATGTTGGTGCTTTGTGATTATTTCTGACCTCTGAACTCTTTGTTTTAATTTGCAGCAAGAAGCTGAGCAATACAGAAGGTCCAAAACTATTACAGTGAAGGGAAGGGAATGCCCAAATCCCATAACTCAGTTCCATGAAGCAAGCTTTCCCTGTAAGTCTTTAAGAAAAGTGTGCCAAAAGAATCTTTTGTCGAAAATGGATTTCATTGAACAATTTTCTATATTTTACTTGTTTTAGCTTATGTGATGGAGGTCATCAACAAACAGAACTGGACTGAACCAACACCTATCCAGGCCCAGGGCTGGCCTTTGGCTCTCAGTGGCATGGACATGGTGGGCATTGCACAGACTGGCTCTGGCAAGACACTTTCTGTAAGTTGCGTGTTTTCCTTGGTCCACTGCATAATTTTAAGCGGTTTAACTGCATTATGTAGTGTTTCTAATCAAACTGTCACTTACCTTTGCAGTATCTTCTGCCTGCAATCGTGCACATTAATCACCAGCCTTTCTTGGAACGTGGGGACGGTCCAATTGTAAGTTAAGACTTTAATGCTGCGTCACCCTGACAACACATGCAGATGTTAACCAGAGTTAAATTAAATTTGTTGCTTTTTTTCTTCCTGGCAGTGTCTGGTCTTGGCCCCCACTCGTGAGTTGGCTCAGCAGGTGCAACAGGTGGCTGCTGAATACGGCAGAGCTTCTCGTCTGAAGTCCACCTGCATCTACGGAGGCGCACCAAAAGGGCCTCAGCTCCGTGATTTGGAAAGAGGTACGGTTTTAGTGTTCAAAACTATGCATGGAATGCGTTTCAGAGAGTTTGCCTCTCATGGTGTATCTAATGGGTTGTAGGTGTGGAGATTTGCATCGCCACTCCAGGCAGGCTTATTGACTTCCTTGAAGCAGGAAAAACAAACCTTCGCAGATGCACTTATCTGGTCCTGGATGAGGCAGACAGAATGCTGGACATGGGGTTTGAGCCACAGATCAGGAAGATTGTTGACCAAATCAGGGTATGAATCGTTTCATTCAAGCCTTTATTAACTACACTGCAGAAGCTGCTGCTTGGCTGATGTTTTGCATTTGGCTGACTGTTGCATTGTTGTTGCAGCCTGACAGGCAGACTCTGATGTGGAGCGCAACTTGGCCTAAAGAGGTTCGCCAATTGGCAGAAGACTTTCTCAAGGAGTATGTGCAGATCAACATTGGTGCTCTGCAGCTGAGTGCTAACCATAACATCCTGCAGATTGTGGATGTCTGCAATGATGGAGAAAAAGAGAATAAGTATGTACTTGTGGCTCAAACTGCAGATTGTGCACACAGCGCATTTCAGGAATTTTTAACTCAATGTGAATTTTCTTTCAGGCTAATCCGTCTGCTTGAGGAAATCATGAGTGAGAAGGAGAACAAGACCATCATTTTTGTTGAGACAAAAAGGCGGTGTGATGACCTCACTCGACGAATGAGAAGAGATGGGTGGCCAGCTATGGGAATCCATGGTGACAAAAGCCAGCAGGAGAGGGACTGGGTCCTTAATGGTAATTATCTCTTCTTAAGTGGTAATTTATATTTCTCATTTTAAGAAACATGCCATTCTAATTCTGTCTGTCTTTGTTGCTCTTCAGAGTTCAAATTTGGCAAAGCCCCCATACTGATCGCCACTGATGTTGCGTCCAGAGGCCTAGGTCTGTATCCTCTAAACTTCACCCTTTCATAAGTTTGAAGCATTTCTAAAAGAAAGTGTTTGCTTTCTTTAACACTTCTGCTTCTTTCTGAGTTTCTCCCCTGACCTGAAGGAGCAGTCTGTATGGCAGGGCCTTGGCATGACAAGCCCAGGTATCCAGAGGGGGAAGGAGGATTCTTGGAGGTGTCCAGACTGGCGAGGCACGGGTCTCCCAGTCATGCAGATGTACAGAGGTGACCAGGCCCAAATGAAGCATAATGTGCTGGCCTGCCTAAAAATGGGGGAGAGTTGAGGGCTGGCCAAAGTTCCTCCCCCATGTTTGTTTTTCCTGGTTTGGACTGCTTCACACACCCAGGTCTAACTGTCCCAGCTAAAAGCCAAGCTACACTGCCTCCTTTTTGTCTTGCATGTACTTTTGGATTCTGCATTGCAAGTCATTTGAGCCAATAAAACTGTTCTAGCAAGACATTCGAAGCATGGCTAATGATGCAGTTCCATAAACCTCAGTCTGAAGAGCAGTCCGATCTTACCTTCACCTCTGTAATGACATGGCTACTGGCGCTTTTGGTGACAGTGGGACATGGTAGTTGGACACGGTTGGACAAAATCCAAGCTCACATTCCTCCCTCGCCTGCGTTTCAAAGTCATGTCGAGACCTGCCAACGAGAGACATTATGGTCAAGTGAACGCTGGGTATGGAAAAAGATGTCATGCTGAGAAGGGGTTGACCTGTAGGCTTCCTTCCGAGGGGGTCTGGTCTACAGGTTAACGGCAAAGTTCAGTAGCCAGCAAGGAGCTTCGGGGGTGGGAGGGTTTTTGGGGTTTTTTCCTAAGAGGAAGTAGCGTTTTATAGAAACCTTTTTTAGAGACTGTGGGGGTTGTTCTGCAATGGGAATGGATTATTGAATGCATACTCCTGAAAGGTAAGGCTTTTGCTCAATGTATGAGAAGCAAATGGAGTGTGCATCATTTTCTTTTCCCACCGTAGTCTCCCTATCTACAGTTAATGCTAGTCTTTTCCAACTTTAAGGTTTATCAAACTCTGATCCAATGAGGAGACTAACTTTGTTTTTTTTTTATCTGGTTGTTGTGTTGGCTCTGGCACACACAATGTGTTGCCCTTCTGTCTGCCACACTGCAACATCTTACAGATGTGGAAGACGTGAAATTTGTCATCAACTATGACTACCCTAACAACTCTGAGGATTATATCCACCGCATTGGCAGAACGGCTCGTAGCCAAAAGACGGGCACGGCCTATACCTTCTTCACTCCAAACAACATGAGGCAGGCTGGGGACCTCGTCTCTGTGCTGCGCGAGGCCAACCAGGCAATTAACCCAAAGCTCCTCCAGATGGCAGAAGAAAGAGGAGGTAAATCCAATTGGTGAGACGCAAAAACTGTGCCGTAAAAGGCAGTTACTTTTCTTCCGCCGTTTGTTTCTGGGCTGGATTAAATATCAAGCTGGTTTAAAAGGTAGTCGAGAAGAATTAAAAAGCGTTTTCTTTACCTTCCAGGTCGTTCAAGGGGCGGCAGAGGTGGTGATTATGACCGTCGGGATAGGTATTCCTCTGGAAGGCGTGATTTTGGCGGCGGAAGGGATAGAGATAACAATAGAGGATATAACAACGGACCAAACAAGAGTTACGGCGCAGGTTCTCAGAACGGAGGCTATTTAGGCAGCAACGGTGCCAGCAATGGTTATGGTGGAGGGAACTATAACACCAATGGACAGTCAAACTTCGGCACCAATCAAGCAGGAGCTTTTGCTGCCCAAAACAACTTCCAGGCCCAAATGTTCGTTCCCAATAAGCCCGTTGCACAAAATGGCACAAGCCATCCTCAGTACCAGTTCCCTCAGGCCCAGGTGCCTCCTCAGCATCCACCCCAACAACTTGCCCCTCAACAGCATCCTCCACCCCCCCTGGTGCCGTACCCCATGCCTCCACAGTTCTCTCAGTAAATGCCCCACATACTTGAAAGAGGTAATTTATTGCATTTTGTCTTTTAAGTTCTATACCTAATTTGAAATTTTTGTATTTACCCAACAGGGTTCTGTCAACCTCTGAAGCCTTTTAAGATCTGCAGTGCAGCAATAGGTTTAGTTGCACATTTGTTTTTCCTGTATTTAATTTGTTACATTCCTCAGAAATATTTAGTTTGTTTTGTACCAGAAAATTACAAAGTGTATTGGGTTTTCATGTGTAGCATTCAGTGATCAGCTTCTACATTGAAAGTGCACTGCATGATCTTTGAAATAAAACCATACAAAAGATTGTTTTTGTGTTTGTTTTTTCTATGGGTTTTTTTTTCCCTGCTCAACTTGTGTACTACCTTTCGTGTCCAGCAGGTGTCATGCTTTCCAAGAGTAATGGTAGACTGGGCAGTTGGTTTTAGTGGTAGATGACAAGTTTATGTAGATTTGGGGAGGATAAAGCACCCCAAGTGGAAAACCTGATGCCACTTAAATTCAAAAACACTTCATTAATCCCAAAGGGAAATTACTAGTAAGTGTGGCTCACTAATTCAGATTCTTCAGTTATTGATGGCGGGAAAGATCTCTTGTATTGCAGTGAGTCTGAAAAAGCCTCTTGAGTAAAAACACTGTTTTCTCAAGACATCCAGAGGAAGAGGATGTTCGGGCTTGTCTATAACTTTCTTGATTTTTATGAAGAATCCTTCTTTGCATAATCATCTCCAGAGGTTTCACAGTTGTCTCGGAACAGAACCAACCTTTCTTATCAGGCTGTTTAGGTACCTAAAGTAAAATGATATTGAAGTGGCAAGCATAAATACTATATCCCACATTGGTGTACTTGGGCAAAAGGAACTAGAGATGACTCCATCAGATTGGGACTTAAGGGAGCCCCTGAAGTCTTCAGACCACAGTGTCTAAGGTTGCTATAGTAACACTAATATTTAAAATAAAGGTCCCCCTTCTCAAGCCAGCCAGCTGTTCTGCAAAGGAGACAGGATGACTGCACAGTCTTAAGTGGATTTACGGGGGATGTAGACATTTCTCAGAGCATTGAAGATGAGTTGATTCTGGGGCTTCCAGCACAATGGTGACCTGAAACATTCATCCAGGGAAACTAAGGAGTGGCTAAGAAGCAATTCGAGGGCTTAGAGTGGCCGAGCCAGTCTCCAGACTTGGAACTGTAGAAAATCTTGAGATGTTGAAATTCTGTGTTGCCCTGAAACCAGAAAGATCAGAATGAGTGGGCCAACAACCTTGCAGCTGTGTGTGAAAACTTGATCAAGAACAACAGGAAACATCTGACCTATTTACATGTATTTGTATTAAATCCTCCTGCAATTACATAAACTGTACAGCCCTAAGCTAAATCATTCCATTGTAACTCTGCCCCATTGAGGCCCATGGCACTCTGTGATAAATCACTTCTGACCCTTGTACAGAACCTCCATGAAATCTTGCCACCTTACCTGCTCTGCTGAAGAAAAGGATCCCAGGAGCATGATGCTGCCACTACCGTGTATGTCTGTGGGAGACATGTTTTCAGAGGGATATGTGGGCTTGTTGTTTTTGCCAAGTTTTGCATGTAGGATGCAAAGTTACAATTTTTGTCTCTTCTAAATTTAGAAGAGACATTCAAATGTTTGCTGGTTCTCCTTTGTAGATTATGGGAAACAGGACTTATTTGGACTGTCTTTTAACAATCTTTTTTTTCGGAATGTTTGATCAAACTTATCAATACATTTTGTAATTGTGATGTTTCCATTAAATAAGAAACACAATTGAAATCACATGTCATTAAAAGTCATAGTAAGTAGTTAAAAAAAACTCCTTCTTCCTACCCACTTCCTATCGTCTTCTTCGTGGTTTCCGCCAGCGGCAACATCCGGTTGTTGATCACATGTCGCGAAAAAGTACGTCACCACTACTCATGGCAGTTTTGCGAAAGAGACTCGTTTTGATACTGTTGGAAAAACCCAGCTTGCCCAAAACTTTTTTGTTTTTTAATGGGAAAACCTTTTTTTTTTGTCTGTTTGTTTTTCAAAATTGCCATGTTTTTATTTTGCAAATTTATGTTCATACTTCCTATTTGCGCAGTTATGTGTTCAATGTAAACACAGCCAGTAATGTAAAAAAAAACAACAACAAAACTCCAGATCTGGTTTCATAGCAGACATGTTTATTAAAATCATCCATAATTAAAAGTTATCCATAGTTTAGTTAACGCCTTCCCAATAAAATCAGTGACACGTTTTTAATAAACCTGACTTCTCATCAATGGAGGGCAGATGGGCAGAGGAGGAGTGAAAACAGAATGCCAACCTTTAGCATTGCTTAATTTGCAGAAGGATATTCAAAACTTCTACCTTGTGTCAGTTGATCTCACTAAATCTGAATGACACCCATTGAAGTTTCAGGGTCATGACTTCATTAAATATGAGTAAGTTCCAGAGGCATGAATACTTTTACAACACCTGAACACGGCAGCTGCTTGGCAGGTAGAGCTTGTTTTCTTCAACAGCTCTGCCAAAACTGTAATGAAGCCAAAGGAAAACAAGACATATTTCTAAGCCTCTTTGACCTCATCCTACCAACTCCACCACAGTTACTGTTTCTAACTGCAGCTGGGGTCAAAGGTCCTGGCCAGGTGCGACTCCCCTCGGCCCGCGCTCTCTACTTAATGTCACATTTCCTGTCCCACCACTTTATCCTTCCTGTTTGATCTCAGTTCCTCTCACACCTTTGTTCCTTCTCCCTAACCCCTCCCTCTCTCCCCCGCAGGTATGTGAAGGTGTTGGCTTTCAGGAGTCGCTGCTGTGGGTGTGGGCGCTTCACACACACACACTCACACCCACTCGAAGCATGAGACTGGGCGGCATGCTGGACTCGTTTCTTCCCAATGACGCGGAAAGAAGTGGCATTCACGCGCTGTCAGCTCAGCTGCCTCGACAAGGTGCGCGCGTGCTTGGATTTAATGCAAACAAACACAATGCTAGCTAGCTTAACCGCTGCGGAGCGGCTAAGCTAGCAGCCGCAGTTATTTTTTTTTTCTCTTAGTTTTTTTTTTTTTTGGACAGCAGGTGAACTTTGCATTCCTCACCTCAGACCTTGACTCTTTATAGCTACACAGGGTGTGTGCGCGTGATAAGCACAAATACATGGAAGTTCAGCTCGAGGAAAATGGCTGCTGATTGCACACGCCCTGTTATATGCTGGAAACTCGACTGCAATTATTCGATTACTTTAGATGCTTATTTTGGAACAAATCGTGGATTTTTTTTTTCGCTCATTTTCTGTTTTTGCTCAAAATTCATTTGGCTGAGCTGCTCCGAGACCAGTTATTCCACATTCCTTTCACTATCATTTTTGTGAAAGCAGAGTTATTCACAGAGCCTTGTAAAAAAGCAAACACATTCCTACCAATTAAAGTTAACACTTTGTCGGATTCCTCAGATTCGCTTATATTTTAGTAGGTTTTTACGTAGCAGTTTAAAGTGCTGTTATGTGCTTTACATTCACTAAAACTTTGTTGGGAACATAAAACAAGCGACAAACGTCACGTTTCCTCAAACGCCATCGTCACATTGTCAAGAATCATTATCATCAAATATTTGAATGAAGACTTTCACTCCAGTTGCCAAGAATCAAAGAAAACTCTAAACAGGTGGGGGGTTTAGCCTTGATTTGAAGGAAGTCAGTGTTGCAGCAGTTTTGCAGTTTTCTGGAAGTTTGTTCCAGATTTGTAAATAAAGATAGAGGTATGGATGAGTTTCTCTAGAGCTTGCTGAGACATTGGTCGTTTAATCCTGGAAATGTTCTTCAGGTGACAGAAGGCCGACTTTGTAACTGTCTTTATGCGTCTCTGGAGGTTCAGGTCAAAGTCCACCAGTTACATGCCTGGATTCCAGGCTTGATCTCTAATCACTGTAGCTGTGCGTTGATTCTAGATTGTTCCTCTTTAGGTCAAAAGATAATAACTTCAGATTGTTTCTAATCAGCTGGAGAAAGTTGTGGCACATCCACAACGCCTGGCAACATCACAACGTAGAGCTGTGCATCATCTGCGTAGTTATGGTAACTGCAAGCTGGAATGGCGGAAAACTAGGCGTCTCCACGTCGCCCTGAACACACCACCTCCACTGTGAAACATGGTGGTGGCAGCATCATGCTTTGTTGTGAGCAACGAGAGGAATGCTGATGGATGCAAAAGATTCCCCAACAGTTAATATTCATAGTTCTAGAAGTTTGTTTTGTTTTTGTTTTATTCGCAGAAAGATGCATCTGTCAAAACTAATAGAAAACTGAAAAAAGTCTCGTCAGAATGACGTTTCTTAATTTTTAGTTACATTTTTATATTACGAATAATAATAAGAAGAAAAAATGCCATGCCAGGAAAAAAAAAATCGTACAATTGCTGAGCAGGTTTTTGGGGTTTCTGCAGGTCGCTTTGATTTATCTTTTGTTAGCTGAAAGACTTTGAGGTTGGAAAGCCTCTTTGCCATCATTCTAATCTTAAATTCCCTTTTTTTGAGATTCAAAGCTCTGATTGCACTGCAGAATATTCTCTTTATGTCTTGTTAAAGGAACGAATCCAGATAAGTGACGTAGTAAAGGCTGTGAAACAGGAACAGGGTGTTTCAACATTTGCGAGGTACTCCACCTGCCAAATTCTCTTATGTGAAATTAAAGCGGCGGAGTTACTTTATCATATTTTCTACTATTTATTGATTTAGCGTCGCATGATAAAAGCAATTTAAAACTGTCCAAAGCGAAAAAAAAAAATCAAAATGTAGCTACATTTTGATATTCCTCAGGTTTCTGCACCCGCTTACCAGAAATCCGACTTAAACCAAAACAAACACAAAAACAAAAAGACGCCCATCAGAACTTGACCCATGTGCAATTATTAGAATAAACGCGCGACAGGTAAATCTCCTGGGATACACGGTCAGGCAGCAGAGTGGAACAGGTCGACCCGGTCTGCATGGCTCCGTGTTGATGACACACCTACACCTGCTGCGCCTGGGAGGAGCCGGGGGACCGGCGCAGGTGGATCGAGAGGAGGGAGAGGAGACAGCGAGAGTGGACCTCTGGAAGAACCGTAGCAGGACTCCGATTACAGCGACAGATCTCCCGAGATGTCGAAGAAGATTAGCAAGTGAGTTCTGGCTCAGGTTTCCTGTGTGAGTGTGTGTGTGTGTGTGTGTTTTGTCCTCTGTTTTATCAACTGCTCAGGTATCGTTTTTACTCATGCAGAGGAATGCTCTCTCTCTCACGCTGCATGTATTACGGTGCCACTTTATGCAAAAAAGCCAGTTATATAATAATAATAACAGACAATAAAAGTGCAACAGGAAATACTTATATGTCTCTGTCGTACTCGCAGTGGAATAGAAACGGAAGACATTCTCCTGTTTGCCACTTTTACACGTTCTCTCCTCTCCTACTGATTCCTCTGAAGGGAGTTTTTTTTTTATTGCCCCAGAGATAATCAGCCACCACTTGTGGTGCCATTCAGCTTCTGTGATTCACTGATTGGGTACGTCACCTGCCCAGCCTCGAAACTACGACACGAGGAGACCTGGGGGGGGGGGCCCCATCAGGAGTTTGGACCTCAAATCAAATCCCTATTGTAAAATGGAACTCGTGAACCAGGTCTCTGCTGGGTCACGAATAGTTTGAGTTGTCCAACATATTTTCAAATCTTCCATTTTGAAAGTCCGTCACTTTGCTCTGATTGGTGGAAAGTATTTTAACGATGTTTTGCAAATCAAATAAGGGGATATGATTTGTTTCCCATCATTTTATGGCACCTTGACTAAATCGTTTAGAATCGATATTTAAAGTCCTAAAAGGCGACTCGAAGTAGGACACAAGCACAGTTTGTGCATCTTTAATGCTTTCTTTTATTTCTAACAATTAAAAAAAAAACATTTTCAGCAGTGACCTCATTTTGAACCGGCTCTCGTTCAGCGACTCGGAAGCAACGTGTCGATGTTTGAAATGTCAAAGTCGTCTCTGTAAATTTTTAGATTAAAACTGTTGAATTTAAATAGCAAAACCATGCAAGAAAATTCAAATTTTCACATTTTTGAAAATGTTGAAAAAGCCTCGATAAACCAAAGTTTTATTTTCTGTTTTTATCTAGAAAAGAAAAACAGTAAAAGCGACTCCTGCGTTTATTTTATTTATAACATCCTGCATTTAATACCCGTATGGGTCCCAATTTTCTCCCGCTTCAAGCCTACTACAGCCAATTAACATGCAACCAACACATAACGTGTGACCAATTCCATTTCCCACCACTTATGGGGCCCAAACACAGATTCATTCAATAAATTAGAATACTATTGAAAAATTCATTTTTTAATTTTATTTTTAGAAACTTTGTCACAACATGAAACACACTATATCGATTAAACACACACAGATGGATGTTTATAAGCATTTATTTCTGCTAATTATGAGGATTTTCTGCTTGCAGCTAATGAAGATGCAAGACTTAAATTTAGAACGTGGCATCAGACCAATAAGCTATTTGCAAAACTGCAGGGTTTCTCTGCAGGGTTTCCACCCAGAGGGATGGAGAGGGGGCGGAGGGGTCGCATACCTCTGAACATGATTAGAGTTTCATTATCGGGTGTGGCGCGCGAATCCACAAGGGAGTGGCGCTGCAAAGTCTCCTGTTGGTCTTTTAACGACACGCTGACGCTGAGTGAATGAGTGATTCAGGCTGTCACAATTTCCTGTCTTTGCAGATGAGCTTTCAGGAAGGAAATGGGCGACTGGCGCAGAGTCCGACTGAATGAATGTCACAAAATCCGATCTGTAAAAATCGATATTGCAACTGAATTGTGGCGGTTAAATTGATTCTAAATGTCAAATCTGTTCATTTTAAAGTAAAGCAGTAAAGACACTAAGTTTGTTAAAAACGGTTAAGTCAAAGTAAAAGTGACCAAGTTGCTATCTTTTACAGACACGGCTGCATTCCTACAAAGGGAGTGATTAGGAAAGGAGAGGAAAAACAAACTTCTTTACAGAAACTATTTGTCACTCATTAGTCTCCCTACTACAAACCATAAACCTTCGCTCCAGTAATAACACGGCCCGTTTTGTTTAGCTTCTTCTTTGTGTGTGTAGCATGTGATGGAATGTCTTTCTCACACACACACTCATGCAAAAACCACATTCTTGGCCGGACAGGAGGGAAGCGGGGCAACTCCCCTCCACCCAGCAATGTGTCCTCTGGCATCTAATCTGGGGCGGGTCACCGTATAAATACTTCGCTCTCGCATCTTGGCGAGAGGAGGCATCGCAAACCAAACAGAGCGAGCGCCCAAACAGGTCTGCAGCGGGTTTTCGTGAGCAGGTGCCTCTCTCTCCTCTATTCGAAGGATCTTAGTCACATCGGCCCGGCAAACGGAGTCACATGTTTAACAATCGAGAGCTTTCACAGCACAAAAGGGAGGGCATTATCGTTAAGTGCTGCGAATCGTCACCTTCCTAAAAATAATGGCCTGTGTCATTTTTTTGTTTTTTTTTTACATTTTTTGCCAGAAGTTATTTTTGCAACAACAACATAAAGAAACAGCACCTCTTTATTGCCAAGAAATGATTGAGCCACAAAAATATAAACTTTTAGCAAAAAAAAAAAAAAAAATCTTCAAAGTGTGGTGTGCATGTATATCAAGTCTGGTACTTTTGTGGAACAACTTTTTGTTGAAATTCCGGCTGCAACTCTGTTATTTCCCCTCCATCAGCTTTGAACAAGTTCAGACTGTAGAGACGGTTTGACCTTGACCTTTCTTCTTTGCAAAAAAATTCAATAAAACAGAAACACTGTTACCACTAATGGAGACACAATATCAATCAATCAAGTCAGTCAAGTTTAGTTTTATAGCACGTTTCAGCGACGAGCAGTTCAAAGTGCTTCACGCCATAAAAATACAAAAATAAAAAGTCATAAATCAACATACAGCCACCGGTTGACAAACCAAAAATAAACATTATGCTTCGTCGAGCGCCTTCGCCAAAAGCATCAATACACATGATCAGTTTTACAGATCGATTAGACGAAGGTTGAGGTTTTAACATCGTCTATTTGTTACTCTGGGCGTAGCAGATTCCCAGGGCTGCAAGTCTTGGGGGACGGCATCCTAAAGATTCAGTTTTTCTAATGAATACATGTTTTTCATTGTATCTTATATGAAACTAATAGTGTTTTGATGCAGTTACATTTTTATTAATGTATAAAAAGCTCAAATATTAAAAAAATTCTGAGCTTCTACATCTGTTTGGAAGCAACATGGAGCCATCTTGCTTCACCACGCTTTATTTTATTTTTTTTAATAGGGCACCAAAATTGACTCTAACCCCAGGGCCCTTATCCCTCTAAATCCAGCCCTGCTCACAGCTAAAAGCACATTTAACATAAGAACATTGCCAGACCAAGAAAATATTTTTTCAAAACAAGAAATGTGGGCTTCACAAAAAAATATGCATAATACCTGCTGAATACAAATGTCACATTTTTCAATAGTTTTCTTACCCTTTCAAATCGTGGCTCTTCTCTCCTGTGGGTTATGTTTCACATCAAACATCCCCATAACTCCAGATGTAGCGCATGCTTATAATGCCTTTTCATTTAAAGTACAATAATGATTCTGTTTTTCTTTTTTGACAAAGAAAGAAAAGCAAACGTCTGCAATAAGGCGGATTATAATGACGTCTGTTTCCAGGAAGGATGTGTCCGACCTAGCTGAAGTGATCCCACGCATGCAGAAGAATGCAGACCAAGTGGAGAAGAACATCTTGCGAGCCGAGCAGCTGCTGACGGCGGTGAGACACCCTCAGCTCCGCCGGAGCAGGCTGGCGCCTCGCCGAGCGCCAAATCCCTTCTCCCGCTAAGCGCGTTTTCAACCGGGGAAATGTCTGTTGCTCCCTGCTTTTTGTACAGGACAAAGAGAGCAAGAAGCGCGTTCACAAGCAGGAGAACTCTGTGAACCTGAGGCAAGCCGAGGACCTAATCAAGAACCTTTTCCTGGACGTGGCCAGAGTCAAGAAGATGAAACACCCGCAGAGCTCTGAGATAGAGAAAGAGTACGTCTCCGACTCTGCACAAAACAGGCACCGGTGCCCAGCCAGCCAGTGGGCCCCATATGGGGAAAAGGAGGGCAGATGATATGGGTCCCACATGGATTTTTTGTCCGCGGTTTCCATGGTGGCCCCACACGGGTTTGCCCATGTAGGGCCACCTCCTACATGGCACTGGCTGGCTGGGTCGCATGAAACTCGTCTCAAACCACAGACAGTCCAAACACCGGCGTTTGTTCCACATTCCCTTCCTCTGCTTCCATCCCAAGTTCTCTGCAGAAATAATAATAATAATAACAACAAAATATTTTTTTGTTTCTTTCTCGTTTAGTGTGAAAAACCTGCACGACCGCTGGTCCGACAGCTGCGCCACCTTCCGGGAAATGTACGAGCAGGTGCAAGACGTGGCGCAGAAGATCGACTGGGGCCCTGTTCTTCAAGAAAAACTGGTCAGTCGAACCCAAACGTGTCTGGGGCTTCCCAAGTAGCAGCCGCCCAACCTCGCCGAGCAGATCGGTTGCTGCTCCAGTAGGCAGAAAAATAATTTGTATTATTTTTGGTAGCAGGTGAAAGAAAACCAACATACCGATCAGTCGTCGCATGAACGCTGCTTAATTCTCTGCAAATGAACTACATGAAATGAATGAAAAGGCGACGCTGAGAAATAAAAGTATTGCGCTGCTCAATGAGTCATCATTGGGTGGATGTTAGTGGTGAGCAGCACAAACTAAAGAGTGAGTTACGCTTACCCTGAAGCTAGGTCTTCAGCTATCCCTGAAGACCTAGCTAACCCTGAAGCTAGGTTAGTTAGCTTCAGCGGAGTGGAAGCTAATTCTGAAGCGCTAAATTGAAATTATTTCTGCCCTGTAAACATTAACATCTTTCAGCAGCAATTTAATTTTGACATCATAATTCACATTGCGGGGCTGCCCAGTGGCGCAGCTGGTAGAGCTGTTGCCTTGCAGCAAGAAGGTTCTGGGTTCGATTCCCGGCCCCGGTCTTTCTGCATGGAGTTTGCATGTTCTCCCTGTGCATGTGTGGGTTCTCTCCGGGTACTCCGGCTTCCTCCCACAGTCCAAAAACATGACTGTCAGGTTAATTGGCCTCTAAATTGTCCCTAGGTGTGAGTGTGTGTGTGCATGTTTGTTTGTCCTGTGTGTCTCTGTGTTGCCCTGCGACAGACTGGCGACCTGTCCAGGGTGACCCCGCCTCTCGCCCGAAATGACAGCTGGAGATAGGCACCAGCAACCCTCCCGACCCCAGTAAGGGAAAAGGGTGCAGGAAAATGGATGGATGGATGGAATTCACATTGCACAATACCCTTAGATGTTATATTTGCATATATATCTTGTTCTATATTGTCTGGTAAAAGTTTATTTAGAAGCCAAAAGATGCTGTCAAAGTTAGCAAGTGCGCTAAAGCGCTAAGTGAAAAATTAGCTCCGCTGTTAGCACGTTAGCGAAAGAGTGCCCACCACTGCTAGCTCTATTGAATTCCCCTTGAAACACCTGAGGCAGAAGAACAGTGTAAGTTGATTAATAGTTGACAGAGGGGGACACACTGTAAAGGAGTGTTGAGAAAGCTACGCTGCTCAGCTAACACAAACCTGAATTTAAGCCACAAAGCTATATTAAGCTAGTGGTTCTGCTGTTATGATACCAGGCTATTCCTTGAACCTGGCGTCAGGCTTATTTATCACATAACAGGGATCGGCTGGAATGTTCCAGAAGGCTCCAAGAAGTCGTGTCGGCTTTATGCTGTTATGCAAACACACCAGTAAAGAAGCCGCATTGCAGTTTGAGACAAACAAAATGAAAGCTGTGGCCAGGCCAGCCCAATCCATGTAGCTTATCTTGTCACCTATGCTTAAATTATTATCTAAATAGTTTTTTTCTGAGACAAAACCAGGGAACGCAGAAGACGTGTTGTCCAACCATCGTGGGCTGGAACACCAGTTCACTCTCTGCAACTCAGATGTATGAAAATATTCTCAGAACCAGCTAAATATTTGTCCACATGATTCACGTTAAAGTATTTTTTTTTCTCACTTAATCTAGCAAATTTTAGAGTTTGCGAAGAAAAATGCTGACACTGCTTGTTTGTGAACATCCGTACTTCCTGTCATGAAAGAAAAAAAATAGATTTCACGCTGGAAGACCTGGATGTAAAAAAAAAAGCGATTTTTTTTGTAGGAGTCATTTGGCGATGAAAATATGTTTTTAGATTTTTATTTTTATTTTTTTTTGCTTTTGTAAGATTTTATGCAAACGCGGTGCGTGCTCCATTTTGCCTCCTGTGGAAATGTTGCACAAAAATTACACGAACTCGAGACAATGTAATAATTATCCCCAAGAAAAAGTAAAGCACATTTTTTGTACCTGTATTAACCTGGTGCAGATAAACAGAAACATTGCCTGGCCAAGATTTTTAAGTTGATGCAATGTGACTTTTGAAACATATGCAAATTCGCAAAAAATACACAAATTTTTATATGCAAATTTTCTATCCAAAAGCATGTCGTTAAGCTCAGGTAAAAAAGAAATTGCTTGAAATAGAGGTCTTGTAATATTCCAAACACTGCAGTTTTTCTGCAGATTTCAATCTGGAAGAAATCGTGTAGTGTGGGATTTGTGCCTATAAAACAGTACAGATTAGCTCTGGTTTGAACTGTCGACGCTCTGTGCCTAGGATAAGGTGCTGGGAGAGGAGTACGGCCCCAACGTATACGACGTGGAGAAGCAGATCGCGGAGCACAACGTCCTGCACCAAGAGATCGAAGCCTACGGCAGCCAGCTGCAGCCCAGCTCCACTGCTTCCCCGGTAACCGCATCGGCCTGCATCACTTTCTGCACGGCTGCTCCTAAACCAGCCAGAACTCTTACCGGTCTTTCTTGTGCGTTTCCAGGAGGATTACAACACCTTCAAAGAGAAATACGACCAACTTTTTGTGAGTCGCCCTTAATTTCACAAGGTTCGCCTGGGAGCATTTGCCGGAACGGCTCTGGACGCTAAACCCCCCCCCCCGCGTTTTCGTTTTTGCTTTTGCAGGAGAGCTCCAAGCTGAGGCGCAGACACCTGGCCTCTCTGTATGAGTACATGCAGAGCTGCACCAAGGAGCTGGTCTACCTCTCCGGTCAGCAGGAGAGGATCATCAGCAGAGACTGGAGTGATCGCATGGTGGACCCATCGGGCGTCCGCATGGAGTACGAGGTGAACTCCCTCAACCGCACCGCTACGATCGCTGCAGATCGCACCTCTGAGAGATTTTAGTTTTAGAAATGCATCAGCTCATATAGTTTGTGTCTGTGTTGACGTGCAGAAATTCAAACTGAATGCACTGATGGTGCATGAGGAGGAGGTCAACAAGCTCCAGATGGAAGGAACCGAACTCGAGATGGACCACCCCGGCAGCCAGGCAATAAATGTAAATGCTACACACCAAGAGGCTCATTTCCCTTAGGGGTGCTCCGAGAAATCGGCCCAGGCTTCATACATTTCGGGAGATCGGCGAACAAGCCGATACTTGCTTAAAAAAATAGGATCTTATATTTCTTGCAACACAGTGAAAACGAATTTTAAACTTGGGTTCGAACGTCTCTTGTTTTCCTTCCGCTTGTCTCCCAGACCATGCTAGAGCGAGTGCAGCTGGAGTGGCAGGCCTTCCTCAACCTGTGCATCGCGCAGGAGATGCACCTGGAGAACATCGACAACTACAGGAAGGTAAGTTGAGAGCGAGCGCTCGTCGTCAGAGACGCACGAAACGCTAGTGGTCCCGGCTGATGTGTTCGGCTGTTTGCTGCAGTTCCAGCTGGACTCAGACATGCTGGCCGAGTCTCTGAAGAAGCTCGACTCCACCTTGGATCCAAAGTCCCTGACCAACAAGAGCAACCCGGAGATCCTGCTGGCGCTGGAGGTACAGCGGGCTTTTCTCAAAATGTCGATTTAACGTTAGATTACAGACTGGTGCAGGCTCACTCTTTCGCACCGAAGGCGGCAACTAACGATGATTTTAGCAATCGATTATTCTGACAACTAGTGGAAAAAAATTTGGCAAATTCTGCTAGTTTTTCATTTTATCACTTAACTTTATGTGCATACGCCATAAGAAAAACATTAAAAGATTGAATTGAATTCCTTTTAAAATGAAACAAAGCAAAATTTTATTGCCTAACGTGCAATAAACGAGTGAAGCGAAAACGGTGGCACTTAAGGAGAAGAAGATACTTACAGACAAAGAAGGTTCTTCATCTTAAACGACTTCATAGCTGCTCTGTTGTTCTTTTATCAAGTGCCTATTTCCTACCTTGTACTCTCCGGTTATCGATCACTCAGTTTCTACACCAGTTGACAATTATTTCAACAATTAATCATGATTAATCATGATTAATCTGATTAATCGTCTCATCCCCAATTTTCTCAAATTGCAACCTCAGACATCTCTATAGCTTTTGCTTTGGGAGATTTCCGTTAGTAATGAATATTTTTAGTTGCACCGTCGCCGACTGAGACAAAGAAGCGAAACCAAAACAGAGGCAATCTGTGAGACGTGACCTGGTCCAGTTTAGCAAGTGTAAGACCCACTATTTAGTCGTCTCCCCGGCTGATTTGCTGTGTTTATTGAAGGTTCAGCTTCAAAGCAGGGGATGGGGGTCAAGGCGGACGTCTTTACTTTCACTGCTTTGCAGACTTAGTAAGGAATCCAGAGGGACTGGCTTTCTTTCTCTGAATTCCTGTTGTGTCTCTCTTAAGGGAGATGAGCCGTCGGTGAAAAGGAACGAGCGGCGGGTGGAGGCCCTCAGGGAGCTCAGCAGCAGCGTCCCCCCTCTGAAGCTGCGCCGGACCCAGCCCACCAAGCCCACCACCGTGGTGTCGCTGTGCGACTGGGTGGACGAAAACGTAAGACGACCGCAGAACGAAATAAGAGCCGGTTGCATGTCATCTATCTATTGTTTATAATTTATCGTGATGAGTTTCTTTGTGGAGAAAGAAAATGCTAACTCTACACATAGTACGTTATTTTGAAGGAAAACTAAATCGCTTTATCGAGTTTAGTGGAGTTTTCTCGTCTCTGGTCATGACAAGGGAAAGTTTTAAACCGCCATCTTGGAGACACTCCCGGAAGTCCGCAACATGATAAGAATTTGGACTTGTCACCATGATGATAAATTTCAGTTACTGTTTAAACTAGGGGTATCGGTTATCGTTTATCGTGATGAATTTCTCAGTAGCACGATAAGTATCGTGCTTTCTTGTCTCGATAAAGTCCAGTTGAAAAATCCTTCAAACCATCCGTGTTATTGGGATTGAGATTTTCGACTATTTTTCTCCACTGTTTCTTTGTCGTAGCATTGAAGTATCAATGAATATGAATCCATTTTAAAATGGGATTAAATGCAATCACCCTCAGTGACACGAATCGCACTTCTTTCTGTAACTGGTGTCCTGAAGAAGCATGTTTTTTTATTTCAGATGCGAATGTTTTTCAAAAGCTGCATTTGTTTCGTATTAATTGCTGTGACGTGCAGCGAGAGCCATGCAGCTACCCGAAGAAAGAAGCAATAAACAGTTTTTATCGTGCCACAAAAATATTGTGATTTTCACGTCCGTATCGACTCACGTGTTTCTTTTGAACGCAGGGGGAGGTGGAGCGCGGGCAGCCGATGATCCTGAAGTCCAACTCGGACAATAAGTACTGGGAGCTTCAGGACAGCGAGGGCAACACCACCAGCCTCCCTGGGGCCTGTTTCGAAATCCAGCCACCTGATCCAGAGGCTCTGGAGACTGTGAAACGGTGCAGAATCCATCATCCTCTTCTCTTTACTTTATCCATCCACCCCCATTGTTTTTCTCCCAATCTGAGCCCTGTATGAATTGCGATGTCTCTGTTCAGACTCGACGGGAACCTGGCAGACCTGAAGAGACGCAGGTCCGCGCTGATGGACTCCCTGAAAACCCCCACAGAGGAGGTGATCCGTCCCAAGCAGGCCGGTGAGAGGAAAAACATCTTTTAAAAACTGGACGACGACGGACAGACCTGCGCAGCCGGAGTTGTCAAACTCAACATTTCTGCATTTTTATTCTCCCTCCCCTTTTTATCAGCTGTTGTTAACAGTGCGCCTGAGGACCCGAGAGTTGCAGAGCTCAATGGTGACATGGATAAGATCAACAAAGCTCTGGCGAGGAATGAAAAAGAAATCCTGAACAGGCTGAGGACCCCACTGGATAGCCGCGCCCCCATGCAGGACTTGGAGAAAAGGCAGCAGGAGAACGAGGTGAAGACATGCTGCATTGTGGGACTGCTGCATTGTATTTTCTTTTTTTTTTTTTTTTTTTTGTCACAAGATAATATTTTAGATCATCAAGCAAATTTTTCAAAATGCAAAAAAACGTTTTTGTTTTTTTTAAATAGACCGGAAAGTTTTTTTCTCTAAATAAACTGAAATCATTGTTTTTGCTTTTTGCTCAGATTACCTCTGTCTGATATTAAATCTAGTTCGATGACCTCACACGACAAGTGACACCGTTTGTTTGAATATGCGATGATCATTAGTGCTTCATATTCAAAATATTCTTCATTTCCTGCAGAAATCTGCTCTGGCAGTCAGAAAGCTGGAGTCTGAAAAGTCTGCTGTCCAAAGGGAGGTGGATCCGATTCTGATGAACAAACCTCTGGGATCGACGGCCGCCATGCTGCCACCCAAACTCAGCGCCGCCGACAACAAGATCCACAACATCAGCACGCTTATTGATCTCTATAACAAAAAGTACGTCTGTGTTTTTGTTTTTTTAACCAAAGATACCAAAGTGCACAGACTCTGTGAAATGTGTCAGTTGCTGAACGTCCGACTTTGTCTCCGTCACCCAGAGCAACAGCCTCCATGTTCCTGGAGAAACAGCTGGAGAAGACCGAGGTCACCGTCTCCTGGTTTGAGCAGCAAGTAGCTAAAGACGGCGTCATCGTCGATCAGCCGAACGTTCTTCAGAGTCGCGCCAAGAAGCTGGAGGTGTCGTATTTCGCAAACCTGGAAACGCACCGGTTTTATTTTGTCACTTTTAAAATTTTTTCCTCACTCGCCTTTCTTTCGAGCAGAGCACGTACAAGGACGTCGTCTCGAAAAAGGAAGAGCTGAAGAAGCTGGGCAAAGACCTGGACCTGACCAAGCAGGCGTGCAGCCCCCTGCAGCACAGGTTCAGCGAGTACTGCCCCGACATCCGCCGCCAGGAGAGTCAGGTGCAGCTCCTGAAGAACCGCTTCGCAAACGTCAGGACTCAGCTCCAGGACAGGTGAGGAGGGCGGTGGGGAGAGAGGAGCACACGGACAGGGTGACCCTACCGACGCCACAACGGTTTTCTTGCACAAACAAATTCTTTCCTTTATTCTCTTAGGGTCTCTCTTCTTAAACAAGCATCCACCAAAAAGCAAGAGTTTGACACCGTTGCTCAGTCGCTGGACTTTTTCTTGCTCAATCTGCCCGACAACACGGTGAAACCCACTGATGGTGTGGGAGAGATACTGACTAAGGAGAATTCCCAAAAGGTAAAGAGTGCTTTGAAGTCTTTTTCAAATAAAATATTGTTATTACTACAATCTCTGCTTCATCACCCCTAAATTGCAAAACTTTCAATGTTTGATCATGTTTCTGTTTTTAGAAAGTTGTGGAGGACATTGAGAAGAAGTCCAAGGATTTAGACCGACTCAAGGATCTGTCCAAAGATCTGCAGGGCACTTTGAATGTTAGTACGATGAACATGATTCTATGTGCACGGTTAGCATATAGAAATAAGGCACATTTTGTCTTATTATGTGTGTTTCACTTTTGATGTGCCTCCGTCTTGTATAGTGTGTGGCTATTGGGATGAAAAGTGTAAAATTCACAGCATTTTGTTGTGAATTTTTGCTGTGAGCGACGGAGACTTTTGCTGTGACGTCACTATTTAAACTTTGCATTTCTGGTAAATCTTGGACATTGTCATCTTCCTAAAATAATTGCCTAAATCATTTTTTTTGACAAAAGTGATTTTGGCAAAATAAAATCACCACCTCTTTTTTTCCTAAAAGATGTTCTAGGCAAAAAATTCAGACACTGTGATATATAAAAAATCTATGGCAGGCAATGCGTGATGAAATTCTGTACGCATGCCTCATCCACACACATTGAAAGACAGTTCTGGAGTCATATTTAACCCACATTAACTCAAGTATGATAGGGGACATTAGCATCCTGACACACATGTTTACAGTGAAGATTCGATATATAGCTCCATCTGCTAAATCCTTCCTCATACTTCCCATTTTAGGAATATGAAATAAAGTCAAAAACGTTTCGTGAAACTCTGAATGGCATTGATGACGTCGACAATGAGGTCTATGAGAACGGCGAAGAGAACACCTACGAGTCAACGGCTCCAAAGAAACGTCTAACATCAACTCTGGCTCAAGACGTGCAAAGAACGGTGGGGCTTCAAGGAAGACCAAGATGACTAAGATATTCCTGCGTCATCTTCCGTTTTGAAACTCATGCTTCTCTTTTTGATTTCTGGTGCAGGAGAAAGACCTGCTGAACCGCTTCGCTAAGATCTCAGCTGAAAACCAGCAGCAGCTCAGTCAGTTGGGGACAGCAAAGGACATCACTGCAATGGTAGGAGACTGGAGCAAGTTTAATAATCGCCCTTAGCGTTTTTCTATGCATAGGCATGTTTTTCAGTTAACCACCCTTGTCCCCTGTTCTCCATTCGCTCTCTGCAGAACAAAGAAAAAGTGAGTCAGGTGGCAGTCAGTCACCAGCTGCAGCTTCAGAGCCAGCAGAAGAGCGTGGCGGCAGCTGATAGTCTGAAGAAGGAATTGGACGAAGAAGTCAACAGGCGTTTACATGCCGAGAATAACCTTGAAACCTACCGGAAGAGGTTTTTGTCTCTGAAGCACAGGAGAGGAGTGGAGAGGTTGGAGGAGAAAGAGGTGGTGCAGTATTACCGTGACCCAAAACTGGAGGCGGATCTCAAGTCGCTGAAGAATCGCATCCAGGACGAAGAATTAAGTAGATCGAGAATCCAGTCAGAGATAGAACTGCTCACTGAGAAGATTGTCATAGTGGAACTGCAGCTGACCAAAGTGGAACCTAAACTTGTGACTAAACTGCTCACCGAATATGAGAGAGACCCCAAACTTGACAAAGAGGCAGCTGAGATCAGAGATGAGATGGAGAGGATCCGGACCGAGCTTCAGACGAGAGATACTGAAGCCGTCCATGTGAAATCTGAGCTCTCGCTTCTCTCCCAGCAGAAACAAAAAATCAGGGAGAAGGTTGTGAAAAAGGAAGTAGTGAGATTAGAGAGAGACCCAGAGATGCTGAAAGCTGTTCTCACATTCCAGGGCGACATTGCAGAGGAAGAACTGCGCTGCAAGTCTCTCCATGATACCATTTTCAGCACTAGGTCCCAGATTAACACACTGGAGAGGGTCATTCCATCCATTGAACCCAAGATTGTCACCAAAGTCGTGAAACAAGTGCAGCAAGCTCCCGAACTGATAGACGAGTCACATAAAATTAGAATGGCTTTGGAAGAAGAAAAGGACGAGAATATCATCCTGAAAAAGGACATCACCACACTTCAGCTTCGCTTTGGCGAACTGGAGTTGCTCAAGCCCAAAGTGGAAGTCAAAGAGATTGTCAATGAGATCTACAGAGTGGATCCAGACACAGAGGTCGAGGTGGTGCGTCTGAAGAAGGTGCTCCAGGATTTGAGCCAGAACCGTTCAGACCTTGAGAACCAGATTGATTCAGTGACGGCAACCCTGACTACCCTACGCACCCAGAAACCCAAAGTGGAGTACAAGGAGGTAACCCAGGAGGTGATCAAAGAAGAGAAGAGTCCCGAGGTCATGAGGGAATTGCAAAGACTGAGTAACCAAGTCTCTCGGCTGCAAGTCAACTGTGACACCACCTTGGAATTGCTAACACGCCTACGTAAGGAAAGAGATGAACTGAAATCTGAAAAATCCAAAGTAGAGACGAAGCTTCTGACAAAAGAAGTCATCAAGTATGAGAACGACCCTCTTCTGGAGAAGGAGGCCGATAGACTTCGAAGAGATGTACGAGAGGAAATCCACAGTCGCCGAAGTGTGGAGGAATGTCTCTTTGAACTACAGAACCAATACATTACCCTTGAAAGACAGAAGCCAGAGGAAAAGATTGTCACCAAGGAGGTTATTCGTCTTCAGAAAGATCCCAAGCAGATTGTGGAGCATGACAAGTTGAACCGGAGCTTGGACGATGAAATGAAGGCACGCAGAAAACTCGAATTAGAGGTCAGACACCTGAGAGCACTGATTGAAGAGAAAGAGAGAGACTTGGCCAGGATGGACGACCGCCAGAAGAAGATCCAAACAGAGTCCGAACTCAGGCAGATCAAGACTCGCATTCTTGAACTGGAGAATTCTCCACCACCCATTGAAGAGAAGATCATCATTGAGGAGGTCCTGAAGGTGGAGAGGGACCCCAAGCTGGAAAAACTCACCGAAAATGTTCGTTTTGACATAGAGAAGGAGAGCAACAACATCAACCGTCTTGAGAGAGAAATTCGGAACCTCAGACTGAAGTTGGAGATTCTGCAGAAGGAGAAGTCCGTTGAGAAGGTTGTTTACAGAGAAGTTGTTCGAGTAGCAAAAGACCCAACAGTTGAAGCTGAGAGGGACCACCTCAGAGAGCTTGTAGCCCATGAGAGGAATGAAAGACGAAATCAAGAAGACAGCCTCCAGAGCATAAACAGTCAAATAAACCATATAAAGACATCAAGGTCTGTCACTTCTCAGGAGGAGACAGCTCTCATTACTGGTAGGGACGCTCTGCAAAGAGAGAAGGAAGATCTCCTCAGACAGCTTAAGGCACTGGAGTCTGACAGACAAACCACCAGCATCACCTTCCAACAACAGTCCAGATTGATGAGCGAGAGGAACCAGATGGCACGCCAGAGAAGTCTTAAAACATCCTCGGAGGTCCACCGACTGGAGAAAGAGATCCTGAATGAGAAAGATAAAATACACCAGAGGGAGGCCCTCATCGCTGAGCTGAAGAATGGCATAACATCAGAGGACCATTCAGAAACTCACACCAGAGAGACAAACCTCTCAACGAGGATCACCATCTTGGATCCAGACACGGGCAAAGACCTGTCTCCTTATGACGCCTACGTACAAGGAGTGATTGATAGAAACCACTACCTCCAACTGTCTCAACTGGAGTGCGATTGGGAGGAAATCACGTCAACCACCCCAGATGGAGATATAACGGTTCTGCAAGATCGAAAAAGTGGGAAGCAATACTCTGTCAAGGATGCGCTGAAGGACGGCCGTCTGACTGATTACGACGTGAGCCGCTACAAGGAGGGCAAAATG
The DNA here is from genome assembly GCA_902982915.1 of Phalloptychus januarius. Lineage (NCBI taxonomy): Eukaryota > Metazoa > Chordata > Actinopteri > Cyprinodontiformes > Poeciliidae > Phalloptychus > Phalloptychus januarius. The sequence continues at coordinate 4,080,636 of CADWAE010000476.1, forward strand.
CCTATCTCTGAGTTTGCCCTCCTTGTTATAGGAGAGAAGCCAAAATCTTACATTCCTCCAGTAACACCAAAATCCCCAAGCAGGCCTATCCCATCTTCCCCACTGAACTCCACATCTCTGCCCTTGAGGTCTTCTTACGGCAGCCTGAACACTCTGCGCAGCAGCAGCAGCAGCTTGAACAACCTCATTGATACCACGGGAGATGATTATTTCCCAATCTCTGGCATATTTGACACCACTACTGAAAGCCGCATGTCTGTGAGAAGCGCGCTCACCCGCAAACTCATCGATCCAGACACCGCCATGAGGCTGCTGGAGGCACAGTCAGCCTCCGGCGGGATTGTCGATCTGGGCAAAAAGGACAAATTATCTGTCCACAAGGCAGTCGAGCACAACCTAATCGACTCAGGCAGCATGTATAAGCTACTGAGCGCCCAGAAGGCCTTCACTGGAGTCCAGGACCCTGTGACCAAAGAGCGCCTGGCAGTGGGTCAGGCAGCACAGAAAGGCTACATGACCAAAGAGAACGCCATGAGGCACATGGAGGTCCAGTACCTCACCGGTGGGTTGGTGGACCCCAATAAGGCAGGACGCCTAACCATTGAAGAGGCACTTGCAAAAAATTTAATTGACAGCACGATGGCCAATGAGCTGAAAGACGAGACTTTGCACTCCAAGGAGCTGGTAGATCCCATCACCAAGGAGAAGATCTCGTACAAGCAGGCTATGGATCGCTGTAGGAGAGATGTAAGCACTGGGCTCCTGCTTCTTCCTGCGGCCTCAACAAATGCTCCAAATGCTCCATCCTACTCCAAATATTACTTTTAACAGAAATGAAAAATAGCAGCAGTTCGTGGTGCTATAGGTAAACTGACAAGAGCAGAGAAAGACAAATGCTTCATCGGAGGAAAAAAATAGACATGTATTTTGGTGGGAATGTACTCGTGGATTGTTTCTCTGTAATAGTTCTGGTTTTCTGTGAAAATAAAGGTATTTTTATCATGCCATTTGTCACATTGTAAACTGTTTTATTTGCATTCTATGGAATACAAGTCAAGATTTGTGAAGCAAATCTTAACTTGCATGTTACTATTAAACTCAACTGACTTGTGTTCTATTTTTTTTGGATATAAAAATGCTATAATTATAAAATATAATTTGAAAGAAATTTGACTTAGCAACTTAACGTTTTGAATCTAGGCATCATTATAAACAGGCGAAGCACAGCTCCAGGAAGCTGTGGGCGTCCCATCATGGTCTTGTTTGTGATATCAATATGAGGGCCGTTCCTTCTGCGGGGCATTTCCAGGAACGACTCGCCCCACACGGCACTGACTCATCCTCTTCCTCTGGAACTGTCGGTGCCGACCTCGAGGTAAAGTTCCTGTGCTTGATGTACGTGGCGTGTAAACTGAGGCGAGTCACAGGCTTGGAATCACAGGATTAAGGGTACAGATTAAACGCGTCTCACGCTTGTTACGGGTAACAAGGACAAACTAACAAGTGACACTTTGGCAATTGGAGCGAAATTCGAACCATTGATCTTTGTATTTCACCTCGATACATGTATCAGCAGCAAATGAGCTCTGCAAAAAGCACTTTACCTTAGTTTGGTCTGAAACACTTCACTTTATCTGGTTTATATTTGTTATTACTGGAGAAAGTGTAAAAGACCAGAGTAATAGTGGCTGGGATGTCCGTCTACCAGATTACCTGATGACTGCAAGGACTTTGTGGGATTATTACCTATGAGCCTGTCTGGAGGCTGAAGTGACCCCCCACTGTGTACAGAGAGAGGTGGGGGGTGGAGAGGGGTTTAAAGGATGATAGTTGGGTCATCTCATGTAAAGCCAACACAGCTTGGCAGGTATTTTGTTATATTTTCACCTTTTTGTTCATTGCTATTTTTGAAAAACAAAGTAGTGACAGTAAAAGTTCTCACTTCTCATTCTGATTGTACTGACAGATGCACAACAGTTGCAGCAAAAAGCTTCCTGAAAGGCCTGGAGGGCGACAGCATCACAGATGTGCAAATTATTAGCCTGACTGACGCACACGATAAATGGTTGCTGCTTTTGTGTTTTGCTTGATTATTGTTGTTTCGATTCAAACGCAGCAAAAATGTTACAAAAAGTGAGGGTCTGTATTTTGGTGGCCCTCAATTACAGAATAAAGGAGGGAGCCGATGATTACAGTAACGATAATTGTGCCAATGCCATATTTACTACTAACAGTGGCATATTTCAGTAAAACCTTCTCTAGATTTCCCTTGTTGAAAGGCACATCAGTGTGTAAAGAGTCTGTCATTTAATGCGAATTAGCATCTTTGAACTAAAACTTTGTTAAAATTGAAGAAAAAGGTCATGAAGTCTATGTATAACTACCAAAAAAATCAATAATAAAAAGCTGAAGGTCCACTCCATTTTTTTTTCTGTTTCCACTTTTTTCATATGCCAAAATGTTCCAGGATAATCAGACTCACTTTATCAGACTGAAAATAGTCGTCATAAATGCAAAAACGCAGCTTTAAAATGATTCAGTTTATTGATGGTTAAAAACCGCCAATTCAAACCAATGAGAGAAGTAATCCCGATCTTTGTTAAATCAAGAATGGTGATGAAACTGGGGGTTGTAGTTTTTGTTGGACTTTGTTGGAAAGCGGACTTTAATGTAGCCTCTTTGCCTCCAGTGAAACAACAGCAAAGCCATTATTCACAAGTCAAAGAAAAATATGGTGTGGCAAACCTTCCCAGGAGAGGTCAGTCAGTCTATCAAAAAAAAAAAAAAACCCTGAGAGTGACTGGGCTGTTTGTCCTTCAGTAGAAACGGAGCTGCTCACCCATCCATGTTACTAGATTAAGACCCAAGTCTGGGACTGTGTCACGGATTAAAGCCGTGCAGCTCCACACAGAGACAACTGAGGGCTGAACAGAAATCACTGGTAGTTTTTGACTTTATCCTCATCAGTGAGGACACTTGCGAGATTTTATTTTGACCAAAAGGAAGTGGAATGTCTTTTGACGATTTATAAAAGAAAGGAAAAGTCAACTCAGGAGCAGTTTTCATCTTTAGAATAACAACATCAACCGTTTTCTTCACGCTCCTGCAGCTGCAGCGGAAACAAAAGTCAGGGTGATCAAAATCTGCAGCGCACATGCAGGTTTATGTCAGGTCATCGCAGGCTAACGGATGAGTAGGTCTAAATCCCCAGACGTTTACAACAGCTAAAGCCTCTATAATAGAGCAGCGGGAGCCGCAGGAGCTGTTGCTGCGAGGCTAAGGCCTGACGTCAGCTCATAGTGCGGGACGCCCTGGAAGAGGTTAATCAGGAAACGGCTTAGAGCCGCTACATGTCACACCAGGTATAGACACAGTTCCAGTTCAAGTCAACACTTGGTTTATTAGGTACACAGTCAAATAATCCACACAGTTGCGGTTCACGGGATTCAGTGAGAAATTTGAGAATAAATCAGGACATCACAAGTGAATTGAACCCGTGAAGACTCTACAGAGAATACTGATTTATTTCCCTTCTTTTCTTTATTTTAGCTTCAAAACATTGAGTTCAAACAGGGTTAGCATGAAGTGTAGCTGAACTTTGCTAGTAGGAATAACAGACAGGCTTTTGGTTGGCGGATTGATGCAAAAAATATCAATGATATCAAAAGTTTTGGATGGAGATTAGCATGGTAAAATGCATACTTTAGTTCCAGAATCCCTCTTGAAATGTTATTATATATTTTTGCATTATAGTTTCCCAAATTCCCAAATTTCCCCTAAAAAAGATTTTGTGTGGATTTGCTTTCAAATGGTCATTTTTCATACTTCGTTTTAGGAAAAAATGTGCACAAGTTAGTTTTTCTATTGTTTCCGTATATCGTGTTAATATATTAAAGTATTTTGCAGATGCCTTTAAACTTTCTCCATATTCTGTTCAAGGTTTTATAAAAGTAATCCAAAGGAAAACCCACAAAAATACCTAAAACTCAGACGTTTGAACTTATAAAATAAAAGGTATCGATCAGAATCGATATCTGTGATACTGGCCCTGTTTTTATCTGGTATTGGATACCAAAATTGCACACCTATGTGATATTCTATGAATGGCAAAAATATAAATAAATAGATAAATAATAGCGCAACAAAGGTAAGCTTATGTTCTTTCTTAAATTCATTTCTTGTTATTTCCCTGCTTGGCCAGAAGAGGCAGCCAGGAGCCCAGAAAGTTTTAAGGGCACCCAAGTTTATAAGAGTTTTATTGGGGCTTCCTCTAGTTAAACCATTGAAGTTTATTTAAGTTGCGTAACCCTTTGTGTTCGCCATCCTGTTCCACTGTGATCCAGATTTGGTGCCATCCAGACATTCAAAGACATCCTACAAGTATTTGAGCGACCTTGTTCTGACTGAAAAGCTGTTTGTTTTGAGACTCGACAGTCTTCCAGCTTGGATGAAGTTCAAGTCTCGGCGCAAGATGTTGATCGAACACAGGACGGGTGTTGGAATCGTATGTCCACAGAGACTCAAGCAGCTTCAGTGAGAGCTGAAACAGCAACAGGTCGGACCTCAAGTAAGGCGCTCTGCTCTTTATTCTGTGTGAGGTCTGGTGCTGGCAAAATCGACTGATCACCAAGGTCACCCTATCCAAATTTCCCTCTTAGGTTAAAGTTCAGCGTCAAACTTTAGAATTAGGTGATCAAAGGATTTCCTTCCTGGCTCTTTCTAAGAGGTTGATTTCTAAATAAATTCTGTGTTCTGAGGAATACGCACGATCCTCAGTGACTTCCCTCAGTGCAATGTACAGAGCTCTGTGCTAAAGAAAAGTACTGATGCTTACTGATTTAATCTAATGTAATTCAACTTTCTTACAAATTGTTACAAGACAAGGAGTCGGCCCCCAAATAAAACTCTGCTCATGGCCTCACACAACCTTGGGACGGCCCTGTCCAAGTGCCTGTTGTCAGCAAGAAAAAAACCTTAACAACAACAACCGAAAACAGAGTCATAAATCGACTTGCTCATCAGTCTTTGTCAGAGGAAGAGTCAGCGGATGCTGGGGGAACCGGATGGCCTCGCTATTGCGGCGCATGTAGGCGTGGCCGCTGATCGGGTACCACATCTCGGTGAAGGTGAGGTTGGCCACGGTGATGGCGCAGCGGCCCAGGACCTTGAAGCCTGACTTGCGGTAGAAGGGGATGAGGAAGTCCTCGCACATCAGCATGGCTCGGCGCACGTTGGGCAGGCAGCGCAGGTACTGCAGGTAGCGCCACATCAGAATGGGACCTTTGCCCTGCTGCCTGAAGGTGCGATGGACCGCTAAGACGTGGATGTGGACGGTGGAGCCGCAGGGCTTGTGGAGGGTCAGCGCATCCTGGATGAGAGGGGAGGAAAAAGGCAAAAAATTTTAGAGCGTTTTCACACCTGATTGAACTTTTCAGCTGGTGCGGTTCACTTTCACACTGCACTGCGCCAAACGAGCCAAACTAATTGATAAACCTGTTCCCCTCCTCGCCTGTGGTGGCACTGCACCAAGAATTACTGAAGGAGATGACATAAAAATCTCAGAAGAAGACATGAGCACAACTTCCTTCATAAAATGTAAGCAGAAATGGAACATCGTCAGATTTTAGCAGTTGGAGGATTCAGTTTTTGTGATTAGTAAAAGGATACGAACCGCGCTAGCATTTGTTTTAGTTGCATTTACCCAGAATGCCCTGCGCTATGGTCAGCTTCCAGCTTTTGTCTGCTTGCGTTCACATGTCCATTCGAACCAAGCCTTAGAGTTCACTTTAATCTAAACTAGACCTCAGTATTTAGGCAGACTGGAGTTTGCTTCTTTGGTCCGCATCAGACCAAAAAGCAAACAACAAACAAATCAGACTTTGAAGATAAAAGGACTAGAGTTCAATTAAAGCAGACTAAATGTGACTGGTGTGAACGCAGCATTAAAATCAGTTTTAGCTTTAAGTTAAGCTGGAGAAAGTTGACATTCTAGAATGAATCCCTTAGCAAACTGTTCCTGCTAAAACTGCTAACAACTCACTGGTTGCCCCCTGTTATTTAACCGCTCTGGGTGGTGAGCCATGTAATCTTGAACCGCAACGGGATGGAGACCCAGGATGTCTTACCGAGGTGAGCCTGTCCTGGTCCCACAGAGATCCGATAATGAACGCCACCAGGCGGCCCTCTTCGAACCAGCCCATCGACAGCTCTGGACACAACGTGAGGAAATGTCGCACTTCATCCAGATGCAGCGGGCATTCCCCGGACACCGAGATAAAAGCTGGAAAAGACACGGTCACGATTTAGCATGGCTTTCAGAAACAGACAGTTCATCATGCATGATATTTTAAAGGTAAGAATTTTATAGAATTCTATAAAAGAAAGTTATGAATCCAAAATTGATTTTATGAAACCATAGAGGACACAACCATTGCAATTCTGATTCTACGGAAGACCAAAAGTGTCACAAATGAATTCATGAATAAAATGCTAAATTGAATAATTAGCAGTATTTTTATTTATTGAGAGCATTTAAATACAAGCATCCATTTTAAAATTGATCTCTATTTGATTTTTACTTGATAAACAACGAAAGGCATGCATTAAGTAAATATCTAAAAAAATTTGTAAATTTCAACATTTAAATAATTTAACATAACTTAACTGCATATACAATTAACTGAATGTAAAAATAATACATGCTAAGAGCACATGCAAGTATATATATTCTCTTTAATTGCCTATTGAATTTGTACATTTATTTACTCGGGTTTGAAGAAGGCAATTGGTCGATGGTTAACCAGTAAGATGTGAGGGTTTATTTAAAGCCAAAATGACAGTTTAAATGATTTTTTGCTTCAAAAAATTATTGAAAAACAAAAATATTTGCTTTTTAAAAATTTAATATTTAAAAGATAAAAACACCCATATATTCTTCAAGAAATAAATTAATTAATTTAGTCATTTATATATACATACATATATATATATATATATATATATATATATATATATATATATATACATACATATATATATATATATATATATATATATATACACAGTTTATTTCAAATAATCATATACAGAATCATTTAACTGCTAGAGTGTGAGTTTGTGGCTCCACTTACCCTCCCTCTCGATTTCAAACACGCTGATCGCGTCCTGCGTGTTGAGCGGCCGCACCTCGCTGGCTGGCAGCGTGTGTCTCCGCTGGATACCGGGTGAAACTGAAGGTGAATTCTGCATTGGCTTGATGAAAGGCTGGGCGCCCACAACAGACATTATACGAGTCAGAACTCCTGTCCTCCAGAGGAATCAGAACTTTTCTATCTTTTTCTTTTTCTTTCTGTGTGTGTGTATGTGTGAAATGTCGGATGTTCCTGATGGTGTCCCCCAACTCCCCGCTGCAGCAGGATCACCTCTGCGGGGGCCCTGTAAGGAGAAGTGGACGGTCGGTGTGTGTATTTATGGTGCAGCTCAGCCTGGATGATTCACGGGCTGATTTGCATTTGAATATTTGCGGAATGAATGAAAGTCATAAAATAATATTTATAAAAAAAGAAGCGGAGCCCTGCAATTAATCGCGCTTTGTTTTGGTCGGTTAAAGTGAGGGGGCCATAATTACTTAACTGACTCCTAGTAAAACGCCGCCCCTCCGGCCTATTTATAACAGCTGTGAATTTTTGTAACAGTTCTGCACTGCAATTAAAATATCTCACACGCAATAAACGTTTTTTTTTTTTTTGTCAGATTTATTGACTGCGAGCAGAACTTCCCAGAAGCCTTACAGACACTTACCAGCGAGGAGAAAAGGTGCGGAGGGATATCAGAGAAGGTCGTGAAGAGGTCTGCTTCTCCCCGGGTGTCTCTCTTGTTTCCACAGACGTCTCTCTTCATTATGGGCTGATTATTACTATGAGTCACATGATGGAGGATTATAGAAGTTGTTTCCATAACTCGGCAGCATTAGGAGCCTTTATCTCCTCCCTGACGGAGCGCATAATGCTCCACAGGTGTCAAGAGAAAACAATCGGCTTTTTCAAAATATATACACTGTAAACCCTAATAAATTCACAGAACTCAAAAATTATTTTGTAAGATTATATTATATTTGAGTAATAATATTTGAGTGATGTTTTTAAAAGGTTTAAGTTTACATAAAATAAAAATGACATGTGCAGTTGTCTTAAATGTTCTCAACATTAACTTATAAATGTTGACATTTCTCAACTTATGATTAGGGAGTATTTCACTTAAAATTTTCAATATTTTCAAGTCATATAATGCTTGAAATGGACTGAAATTTTTCTGTATTACTCAACTCATAATCGGGAACATCCACTCAAAATTAACCCTATAATGAAATACTGAAGTGACACCACAGTGACATTTTAATTTTTTTTATTCAATACAATGTGCTTTTTAAAAGGCAGGAATCAGTCAAAACAAAGTGTTTGTCATAAATGAAAACAAACGGAGCAGGAGATGATAAAATCTCACAAAGAATTCATGATAACATTCCAGATAATAAGTATAATTCATCCTCAACAACGACAAATATTACAATGTGGAGCCCTTTAACACTGTTTAAAAACATTTTGGCACTTACTGCAACTTAAAAAAAACATTCAAATAAAGTTCTTGTTTCTACCGTGCCGTACTTCAACTGGCAACTTCAGGTAGTGCATCAAGGTAGGCATGAGGCAACAGAACATTAAACATGTATAGTGCATGAAATGAACAGTCGTTTCCCACAAGTTATTCAGTGAGCAATATGCCAATGCTGTGATATTTATCTATTACCAATCAATGTATTAAATCTGAGGCAGAAGGGAAAAAAACACTTCCTCAATATTCACTTCAACAAATAGTGAATTCTGAGTGATTCACTCATTGAACAAAACATTCTTCAGCGCCAGGAGACGACCTTTCAGTGGTTTGTTGTCCTCAAGACACATCAAAACTTTTTGGATACACGTGAATCTAAGCTCAAGATTTGTTGGGTGCTGTAGGTCTAGCACATAGATGCACCCAAAGAGCAGGAGAAATGAGTCAGCCAGATTTGTGGGACCACTCAAGTATTTCGTCCTCCACGACCACACAGATGCTCTCAGGGCTGATCTGGGCTGCATCAGTAATGTCACCTGTGACGACTGTCAGAAGAGCCACCGGAGTGTCAGTGAAGTCTGGACCATCTGCTGACTGCAAAACACAAATACAAGAACAAGAATGAGTTCAATCCCTCAAGGATACAAATCATGCTAATGATGTCTAGACATTATTGTCACTTAGCACTTTGGACTTAGACTGCAACTTAGCTACATATTTCACCAATTGTCTTTACGTATGCTTACATCTTATGTTAGTTTCACACTTATCTGTTAGCATACTCTTTTGTTTAGTGGAATTTACACTTACCTTTTAATTTATGCAATTTAATTTATGTACTTTCTACATGTCGGTTTGCAGAATAACAAGTAAACTCCATAAACAGATCCTATTCCAGGAAGGAGGTTCAACAAAGTTGAAGCTCGTGCCTGACGACTAGTAAAAAGCCACCATCAATGGCGCTCCGATACCGTGATTCACCATGGCAACATGGGAGAAAACAGGAAGCAAACATTTTCTGGAGGGACAACACATCAACTGAGAGTTCAGAGTACAGTTAAAGTTTTATTTTTTTTATCAGACCAGTGCTGTGTGTTAGTAACTTGGCATGTTTTGATGACTTCCAGCTGATTTATGCAGGGTTAAAGTCAGCTGGCAGACACGTCACAGTAACACCAGGAAGTAATTCACCTTTAATGAATGTAAAGATCATTGATACAAACAAAAAATACTTAGTATTTATTAAAGAAATACTTGAACATCTTGAATATGTCTATTCAACAGAACATTTGACTATGTTCTCTATCCATCCTCTATGCATAATATTTATTTATCCTTCATTTCTATCTTTAGCTGTCTCTCTCCCTCTTTCAATTTTTATCAACTGTATCTTTCTCTGTAATTATCAGGTTTATTTCCTTACCAACTTCAGACAGTCAGGTTATTTCCCACCTGAGAGCCAAACCTGGTCAGAACCTTTATTCAGTGATGACTGGACTGTAGCTGCTGTCAGGGCAGGGCGGGAAGCTCGAGCTCATTTGTCCAGTCGGCCCTTCGCCTTCCCACAGTTCCTCCCGCCGCTGCTAGCTGGAAGCTAAAGCTAGTTGCGCTGCTGCTACCTGGAAGCTAAAGCTAGTTCCGCTGCTGCTAGCTGGAAGCTAAAGCTAGTTGCGCTGCTGCTAGCTGGAAGCTAAAGCTAGTTGCGCTGCTGCTAGCTGGAAGCTAAAACTAGTTCCGCTTTTTTAACTTCACATTGAGCGAGCAGAGCAGTCGTGTTACTTTTCTGTGACTTTAGCTGTTTTCTTTCTCCTTGAATCGTTCTGTTGTTTTTTTCCCACTCACAGAAACCCGTTTCAAAGCTTTACTGACTTTTAGCATCGTTTCAAATACAAACACAGCCGCGGTGGACGGAGGAGAACTCAGCTGTGTTTGGATGGACTCACCACTTGGAGCTAACTTTCAAAACGCGATCTGGAGAAGAGTCGTTTCTGGTGTTTGTAAAGATGTTCCGATGCTTTCAAATTAACATCCATATTTTCTGCTTCTTGCTCAGCCCAGTAAGCTGTTTTTATCCAAAGCGCAGGATCAGTACTCTACGGATTATCCGTGGTCATCGCTCCACCTGGAGAAGAAGTTCGTCCTGTCGCCGCCTCTGACTCCCCTGCACTGGATCAGTCCAGGTTCTGGCGGACCATAGAACCGCAATGTCTTGAGAAGCGGAGAGGGACAACGATGGTTCTGTTCCGTGTCCAATATGAGTTTTAAAAAACCCTGATAGCCTGGATATTTTCTTCATCACCTCTCGGTCGCTCTTCTTTTTCTTTCGTTCCTGCGCTTCGCTGTCATTCATTCTGTTGCCACCATCGTGAGAGATCTCTCCCTGAAACTCCGCCCCAAAGTGAAAGAAGCGTCCAATTTGGACCAATAAGAATCAAGCATTCATGAAGGACGTTTGCCAGAACAAATCAGACAGTTTTTTCAACAACACCGCCAAAAGTAAGGCAATCGGACCTTATTCATTCACAAAAATACAAAGCATCTTTCGGGGCCCCTGAAGCGATTCGGCCTTGCCAATCTGTAGTACGTATATTTAAATACCTTATTGGCACACAGGTAGAGAAAAAACGCGGAAACTGCTGAGCCACTCAGGACGAATTGAAAAAACTGCACAAAAAAATCCGCGAAGCAGAGACCGTGAAAAGTGAACCGCGTTATAGCGACGGTTCACTGGACTCAGTACCAGGCACATTACCGGCGAACAGTGGAAACAACCGGCAGAAACCGGAGGGCAGAGATAACGTTATGCTTCAAACCATAGACATGAATATGCTTTAAACCGTTTCCATCTCACGGACCCAACTCCACTGTCAATGTCGCGGGCAAACATGCATTATGGGAAATGTGGTTCATACAGGAATCCCGCTGAAAACGTTACACCTTGTAAATTAAAGTAACATAACATATTTGTCACATTCAACAACTTCTGAAGTTACAATAACACACATTCACTGTGCACATTGTACACATTTATTCCCAGCTCCAAATTTAAGACTATTTATCGGAATACAGTTTTAAAAATCAAAGAAAAAACGTTAGCTTCCTTACCAAATCAGCGGTGATGATAAGACGGCGCTTAAGACAACGAGGGCAACAAGAATGAAAACACCGAGGTGGTGGTGGTTTGAAGCGGCGGGGTGGGGGGTAAAAATCCGCGTTGCAACAAATAAAAAGAAATTAAACCGAAGTCCACATCCTCACAGGCTGGCCAAAACTTCTCCGCATCGAGGCAAATTCAAGATGGCTGACTCGTCTTACCTGAGGGAGAGATAAGCCCCACCCACCAGAACGTCATGACACTCTGGTTATTAAAACTTTTGAGTGTTCCACACAAATTAGCTATAAAATATTGAGCTCTATTCAGTTAAAATGTCATATATGTCAACAGAGCTCAAAACTTTATAGTCTGATCAACTCCTTAAGGACATTTGACTGTTGTGAACTTATTAGTTATGAGCTTGTACAACTGTTGGGGTTTACAGTGCAGTGGTGAAAAAAACAAGGACTATTTTTATATGTCTATATCTATATGTATACATATATCTCAATCTCTCTCTCTCTGTCTATATATATATATATATATTTTCTGGTAGGTTGATTAAACTTGCTAATTTTATTCATTAATTAGACTTTAATTATCCTAATATGAGACTGTCTGACTGGATAGTATATGCTTGTAGTTACCCCTTCTGGCTACTAGAGGGCAGCACGTAGAATTTGCAAAGGATGATATGACCATCGAAAAAGATATATAAATATATATTTAAAGACTGTATTATATCCGTAATATTTAATGGGTATGTAATGATTCACTATGACTAGAATAATAACATGTTACTAAACATTAAATACGAAAATAATTGTCAAAAATACTAAATAATATTAATGTTTTTACTTTATCTTCGTTTTGGTGACGTCAGGGTCGTCTTTCCGCTCCTGCACACGGCAGCAAACATGGCGGACGGCTAACACATTCGTTCTTTTAAATTAAGTCCTGGGTGGGGATTTTATCTGTAGGACCACAAACGGTAACCCATCCAGTGCTGAGTGTACCCGGAGGGCTGGTTGAACCTAGTCGCGGCCTGTATTTCCTTACTAAAGAAAGGTAAAACCAGCGAGTTACTGCTGTGGATGCTAACGCGGGTTTAGCTTAAGGTGCATGCTAATATGACCACCTGCGAGTTCTGAGTTACTATAAAGTTTAAGCCCGTGGAGCTAATTGTTTTCAAAGTATATGTGTTACCTTATCTCACATGCACCGAGTCGTAGAGTCGTGTTATTTTAACTTAAGAAAGAGTCTTGGCTAACCTGTTAGCTGACAGTGGCTAACTGCCACAATCAAGATGTACGGCTATATTTTTCACTTTTATCAATAAATCAAACTAAGCAATAGTGCAGTGATTGTTTTGCTTGGCAAGAATTTAGTTTTAGAATTCTACATTACATCTGCACGATGTTAAACGTTATTAGCCAGGATGAGAAGAGATGTTTTAATTTGATAAATATATACATATATATTTGCTAAACAATCTTGCATGAATGTTAAATATTTGTCGCTGGCTACAATTTCACTGTAATACTTGATTTATAGAAATAACCAGAAGGCTGTTTTACATAGGCTAGTCAAGAACAAGTCGGAAATGACTACAATGGCCTAATTTATTTATTTATTTATTTTTTTTATTTAATGTGTAAAATCACTTATAAATCTTACTTACTGCTGCTACAATATTATAACATATTGAATTCTACATTTGTAATAAGTAATTTACTGATTTATTTTTTTTATTTTGATATGCAGACACAAGTTGTCTATATATATATATATATATTCTGAATTGGTTCACCTAAAGTCAAAAGGTCAAGCTTGTTACAGCAGAAAATATTTTTTTTATCATTAAAAAAAACCTTCTACCCCTGGTTGTTTGACTTTTTAAAGCAAACGTTCTGGTTAAACCCTACAACGTCGTCATCCAACTTTGTTCAGGCTTGAAAACATTAACGGATTGTTTGGTCCAAGCAATCTAATTGGCCTTGGGTAAATTAAACAGCAAATTTAATTTGCCGTTAATCCGAGTCACTAACAGCTACATGCGCATTAAAAGCACTCAAAACTTTTAAAAGACTTGCATTGTGAACTTCATTTTCAATTTGTTGTAACTAGGGTGAAGGAGACACACCGCGAAAATGGGGCGACGTTCCACCTCCTCCACCAAGAGCGGGAAGTTCATGAATCCCACCGACCAGGCCAGTAAGTGTGAGCCTGTAAACAAAGCCGCTGAGCTGCTCGGCAACAACCGGAACGACAGTTTTCCGAACCAGTAGGTCGATGTGGGTGCATTAAATGTATTTTTTTCCTTTTTCCTTCTTCCCAGGAAAGGAGGCCAGGAAAAGGGAGTTGAAAAAGGTAAGCACACGACATTCGCTGAAATCTAGCAGGTGTTTTATTGAGTCGCTGACATCGTGGATTCGTTCGGCAGAACAAGAAGCAGAGGATGATGGTGAGAGCAGCTGTGCTGAAGATGAAAGATCCCAGACAGATCATCAGAGACATGGAGAAGCTGGACGAGATGGGTGAGAGGAGGGATTTGTCGCAGTTGGTATTGTTTAATATAGTTCAATCGTTTTTTTTTTATGCCATTTTTTTTTTTTTTTTTTTTGCTATTAAGAGTTCAACCCTGTTCAGCAGCCCTTGCTGAACGAGAAGGTGTTGAGGGACAAGCGGAAGAAGTTACGGGAGACGTTTGAACGCATCGTCCATCTGTACGAGAGGGAGAACCCCGAGACCTACAAGGACCTGCGCAAACTGGAGCTGGAGTACGAGACCAAGCGGGGGCAGCTGGCGCTTTACTTCGACTCGGTCAAGGTGCCGAACCGAATCTCCCCGTTCGCATTTCTAATTGAAACGTTTCGATTTTACGATTACGTTTTCCTAAAACAGCTTTTTTTTTTTTTGTGTAGTGTGATGAAAATGTTTTGTTTTTTAAACTAGTTCTTTAAACTAATTTAAAGTTGAAAATTATTCGGTCTCTGTTGCCCTTGAGCTTCCTAACTTTAGATGCGCGTCGTTTTCCAGAACGCAGAGTCGGTGGAAGTGGACAGCATCCCTCTACCCGACATGCCTCACGCCCCGTCCAACATCCACATCCAGGACATCCCGTTGCCGAGGGCCCAGCCTCCGTCCATCCTCAAGAAGACCTCGGCTTTTGGGTGGGCTCCGTTTGTCAACGCTCTCTGGAGAGCATCGCTTTTTGCTTCTTGCAACAAGCAGGACAGAGATTCTCAGAGTTGATGGAAATTCAATGTGCAAAGATGCGCTCCATTCAGTCCATTTGTTACACCAATAAAAATGGGCGGAAATTAGTTGATAAGATAACTTCACTTCGAAAAAGGAAGGCTACCGAGCAAAAATCAGTCTTACGTCGTAACTGGTTATATTTACTCAATTAACTTATTGGGGGAAAAATGTACTTTTAGGAGGATTTTTACTTTTATTAAAAAGTATCGCTACGCTTATTTCAGTAAAACCTCCGAGTAACTTCAGTGAATGAAGAACAGGCTGGTTTAAACCAACAATTCACCAGAAATTCACCTAACAAGTCTGGAAACAGTTTCTCTTTAAAACAAATACAATTTTGAAAGGAAAAGCTACTATTGAGCCAAAATTTGCCAAAACACAACTACATCTCAAATGAACATCTGTTTCAATAAACTGAGGGAAAATAAAGAAATATGTTTCTAGAATTGATCAGATGCGAAGTGAAAAAAAACATGCATTCCACAAGTACAAAATAGAAAATGTACATTGATTTCTACTACTAATGTATAACCATTGATATTTGTAGCCCTTCCTTCCATGATGAAGCCGATGCAAATGGGACCACTAGGGGGCAGCGTTACGCTAAGCCGTCTTACAGCCTGAACACTCACCTGTGTTTAAAGCGGAACTTTCTTTCGGGATTTGTCAGACAAACCCAGAGTGTTATCTTCCCTTTATGTTAATATTTCTGCTGTTGGCGTGTTTAAATATTATCAGTCACCCGTCGGTAACTGATGTTTTTTTTTTTTTTACTGTTAATAAAATTTGACTCGAGTTGTTTTCTGACATGAGGGAATTTCGACTCATCTCACTTTTCAGGTTTTTATTTGCAGGAAGGCGTCGTCACGATGCCACAAACTGTTTGCAGCAACGGTAATTCTGTTCTTCCCTGAATGTCTCAGCAAACCGACGACAGGAACCGGACTGGCGTCGGTCCCCAGCGTCCCTCGTTTACCCCCTGGGAGGAAACCGCCCGGACCCCCGCCAGGACCCCCGCCGCCCCAGGTTCTGGCACTGTACGGCATCCCGTCTCGACAAATCTACGGCGCCGAAGCAGGTGACGTTCGAACCGTTTTCCAGACTCGCCAACCAAACCTGGCTTTTCCGCGCCATGTTTCATCTCTCCAATTGTTTTGTTTTTTTTCCACTCCCCTCCATCTGTCGGCGCAGACCCGTCCATCCCCGGGCTGGAGCGGGACTCCGCCGGCGACATGGGGCGGGACCGGGACAGCGGGAGTGACAGCGACAGGGACCGGGACGACGCGGACGACGACAGCGACTCGGAGGAGGACAGCGAGGAAGACGGAGACGAAGGCGTGGACGGCGACCGGGACGAGGACAGGAGCGAGAGACACGCCGGTGAGTGGCGCCGGAAACGTCCCGGCACGTCAGAGGTTCTCCTCCTCTCACTGACAAACTTACGCTGCCCCCTGCAGGTCGCAGCGTGCGTTTTGCAGACCTCGCTGCTGACGAGTCCCGGGACGGAAAGAGGAAGAAGAAGCGAGTGGTGAAGAAGACGAAGGCCATCACTCCCTTGCAGGCTATGATGTTAAGGATGGCAGGTACTAAAAAAAAGCCAGGCAGCTAAGCTAACCAGACACTGCCAGCTTAATTTGATGTAGTATGTAACATTACAGAATTGGTTGAAATAAATGTTCTGTTTGTTAGTAAAATAAATAATAAATCACGAAGCATAGACTTAGACTGAATAGATCTACCCTCATGGATTTTGCATGTTGTCACCGATACTTGAATTTTTTTCAGTATCAGGACCGATACGGATGTGGCCCGGATATTAATATCGAATATCGGAGCATCGCTAACCGTTACTACATGGACTTATTTATTTTCTAACGTGAAAAGGTGCTGCTTCTGTTTCTTTCTATACCTTCAGGTCAGTCCATTCCTGAGGAAGAGGAGGAAGAGGAAGTAGAGGAGGAATACACGGACGAGTCAGACGGCTCAGACACTGAGGACCGGGGCCCGCCAGGGGACCCCCAGGCCCACGTTATGCCCAACCAGCGCCTGCCCCCTCCTCCTGGGGCAGTGGGGCAGCAGGGACCTCCCCCCATGCAGGGCCCACCAGTGACCGGGCCCCCTCCTCTAGGGCCTCCGCTGGCTCATCCAATGAGGCCCCCCGGTCCGCCCTCTGGCCCGCCCCCTGCGCCACCTCCAGGTTGGTTCGGCTCCCCAGAAGAAGCTGGTTGTTGTTCAGTGTTCATCATATAACCCAGAGGAAATGCTCTGCCGTTTCTAGGCGCCCCTCCATTCTTGAGGCCCCCTGGGATGCCTGGAGGGATCCGGGGCCCAATGCCTCGTCTACTGCCTCCTGGCCCCCCACCCGGCCGACCGCCGGGCCCTCCTCCGGGCCCACCGCCCAGTCTGCCTCCAGGCCCTCCACCGCGTGGACCACCTCCCAGACTACCACCCCCAGGTCCACCAGGTAGGGGTTATGTGAAAGTGTTCACACCTCTTAAACTTTCTCACATGTTTCTATGCTACAGCAGAGAACTTCAGTGAGTTTTAGTTTGATTTCATGCAGTTGATCAAAAACTTGAATAGTGGAAAGAAACTCGTTTTTCAGTATTTCAACTTATAGAAAAAATATTTACTCTGATGGTTGTGAATAAAAATTTTGTTCTATTGTGTTCTACCAATTTGTTACGATAAATGCCCACACCAACTAACAAATTTAGAAATATGATTAAAAGCAGATGGGAAGAAGCAATAAATACTTTTTATTGTGACTTTAATCGATATCTAAAAATATCACAATAAAACCTTTAAAGCTCGCCCACTCCTAGCGCGAATACTTTTGCACTCACACGTTTTCTGTACTTTTCTGTATTTGTTTCCATTAAACTCCCACATTTTGTGCGTCTCTCCGCTCAGGCATCCCCCCTCCACCTCCGAGAGCCGGAGGCCCCCTCGCCCATGGCGCCCCCCCTCTCCATGTTTCCACCGCCTCTAAACTCCAACGTGCTCAGCGCCCCTCCCAGCATCGTGCAGAGGCAGAAGGCCCCCGGCTCCGGCCAGGACGGCCCGCAGAGCAGCATACCGCCGCCGGCCATGCCCATGCGGCCCGGCGTCCTGCAGATGCCGCCTCCGCCCGGCACGGCCGGCAGCCACCACCACACGGCCACCATCGAGAAAAGAGCAAACATCACCTCGGCGGCGGCCGGAGGGGCGGCAGCGGCAGGGGGCGCCACCATCTCGGCCAAGCCTCAGATCATCAACCCCAAGGCGGAGGTTACCCGCTTCGTGCCAACGGCACTGCGGGTGCGTAGGGACACGAGCGGGCCAATGCGGGGCCCGGCGTCGGGGCTTCTGGAGAAAGCGGGCGGAGTTGGTGCAGGACGGAGGGGAGACGACGGGATGGGAGGACAGTGGCAGAAACAGCACGCGGCTGCTTCTATGGGGTTGGCCAACCCATCGCAAGTGGGGTCTGTTCCTCAGCCCAGCATGAAGACTAAAGACCAGGTTTATGAAGCATTCATGAGAGAGATGGAGGGACTGCTGTAAGAGCCTACGAACTACAGAATTTTTTTTTTCTTGTTTGCAGTGCAGAGTTGTAGAAGTAGCTGTATTTAGAGCATTCGGTAATATCATTTCTCTCATCGAAAGAAAAAAAACAACTATTTGGCCTACAGCTTTAGCATAACAAATTTGATCCTAAGTGTGTATTAAAACATTTTGATTGGTGATTAACTGAACACTATGCTCTGCACGGCGTTGCTTTGTCTGTTTTTATTTTTTTAAGTCTGAAAATGTGCTTCTTTTCCAACAAGTTATCTGACCACAGTGATGCAACTTTGTTTAATTAGTTTTTTGTTTTTACTGCCGATCATCTAAATATGACGTGTGAAGAGGGTTTGTCCTGCAGCCAAATAAAAATCGGTTCAAACGTGTTTTTGTCGTTGTTTAATGTGTAAAAAAACCCAACAAACTGCTGTTTAAAAGCTTCGTAATGTCAGTCATGAAGTGGTCAGAAAAACTCCACTTCCCGTCATGCTTTGGGTCCGAGTTTCCGCAGCTGCGCAGTTCAGACGGGAAGACACGTTGAGACGGCGAAGCATGGAGGACCGGAGTTCGGAGCAAAATACCGGTGTAAGACCGGAGGAGTCTGGCAGTGACGGTGAAGAGGAACATGTTAATACTGGAGAAAGTGAGGAGGCAGTGAAGACCTTCAAGGACCTGGTAGGTTTGTTTCTCCAGAGCCGATAAGAGAAGACACGTTAGCAAAAAAAGCGTTTTCGGTTCTCGCGCTAGCTAAGCGAAGCTAACGCGTTTTGTAAACTATATCCTCAATTGAGACGTCCCTACTTTGTGTCAGTGTCTAAAATATGTCTTAACACTGTTTTAAAACAGTTTTTTATTCCCTCTGTAGGGTGTCACCGAGGTGCTATGTGAAGCTTGTGATCAGCTGGGATGGAAGAGTCCAACCAAGATCCAGGTGGAAGCCATTCCAGTAGCACTTCAAGGTTTGATACAAGCTACTTTTCTCACTCTCGGTGCCAAATAGTTTGCAATGCTTACAAGAAAAAACAAGTCAGGCGTACAGAAGGTGAGGGAGAAATGGCAGATATTTAGCTCCGTTGGAAACTAACTTCTGCTCTGCTAGTTGTTTTGAATGCTGGATGATGTGTAGTTGGAAAATAAAGCAATTATTGCGATAAATAATATTGCAGTGGAGTGCTAGTGGCATAATACTGCAAGAACACATTCTTAAAGATCAGTAATCTTTAAATTCTAGTCAACATTTAATAACACTGGAACTGGAAGACACTTATAAGAAATATCCAAAATAAATAAACAACAAATTAAATAAATTAAGAAGTCTCTGTAAGCTGTCCTTCAAAAAAAAAAAAAAAGTCTAGGTGAAACCAAAGCACCAGACTGAAAACGACTCCAATCTCAACATTTCAGATCCATTTTTTGATAGAGAAAAGAGAAAAAAACCCACCAAATTATGCAAATGGAAATTATTGAGCTTGTTTTACTTTAACATGTAAATGTTAAAATGTCATGTTAATTATTGCGACATGCCTAATCGTAACCATTGAAACTGTTCTTATGTTGTCACTTAATTGGATTGTTATTGATGCACTGAATGAACACAAAATAATGCATATTTGCAAGTTTTTCAACTTCTTTCTTTCTTCCAGAAATGTAAATCTGCATTTATGGAAATATGATCAAGTGTGGTGTGTGTTTAAATTTTGCTCTCCCTGAGTAAATATTTTGAAGAAGCACCTTTAATTTATAGACTTGGAGTTTCTTTTTTGGGGCCACACCTTTTTCTAGTTTTGCCAATTCCTTGAGGTTCATATTAGATAGAGAGCGTCTGCGAGCTGTTTCCTAATCTTTTGGATTTTAATCTGGACTTTGACCGGGCCATTCTAACACACAAATACACTTTGCTTTAAACCATTCATCCCACTGGTTTGTACTTTCAAGCCTAAATGTAAAATCCAACAGCCAATAAGTTGTGTCGATCCTCCTGAAACCCGCAGGCAGAGATGTCATCGGCTTGGCGGAGACGGGTTCAGGTAAGACCGGCGCGTTCGCTCTGCCGATCCTCCAGTCGCTGCTGGCTTCACCTCAGCGGCTCCACACCCTGGTCCTGACCCCCACCAGAGAGCTGGCCTTCCAGATCTCCGAGCAGTTCGAGGCCCTGGGCTCCAGCATCGGGGTTAAATGCGGTACGTGTCGGTGAAACATCGCCTGCCTTGTTGGGGATGGAAGCCCTTTTTAGAAAATGACTTATCTTCAACTCGTCTCGGATCTGTTGCAGCCGTGGTTGTTGGAGGAATCGACATGATGTCCCAGTCGTTGGTGTTGGCAAAAAAGCCACATATTGTTATTGGTAAGAGAGCAGTTATTGATATTGATTTAATGAGTTAATTTAAAGTTGATTAATCATATCGATCGACTAACGATTAACTGATAAGCGGCCTCTTTCTTAAAAGCCCAGGCTGTGTTAGTCAATTGAATGGAACCTATTAAACCATTGAGCCACAATTAATAGTTGGTCGATTAATTGTTTGGCGTCCCTACTGCTGATGTTTTTTTGTCATCAAAAAGTATGTTAACCATCAAGAAATAACAATTTGTACATTTAATAATTAACAATTAATTATATATCCACTTTTTTTATTTATTTTTTTAGCCACTCCTGGTCGGTTGATCGACCACCTGGAGAACACAAAGGGCTTCTCCCTGCGCGCTCTGAAGTTCCTGGTCATGGACGAAGCAGACCGGATCCTCAATATGGACTTTGAGACGGAGGTGGGTCCAGAAGGGACGGACTGCTGTTCACTCTCCTTCAACCTATTTGCATTTTTAACGCTACTTCAACAAACTTAAATTAAAAAAATAAAAAAAATGCTTGATAAGTAATTTGTGACTATTGCAACCCCGTTTTTGTGATCTCTGCGTTTTCCAGAGACTTTTTTTTAATTTTTGACCTTTCACGCTCAGTTCAATTGAAACTTTTGGCCCATTTTTTGCCTGAAGAAAAGAGGCCGCTTGATAATTCTGCACAACTTGACGTACGATGTTGACCTCATTAAACATGCTCCTTTTTCATTCCAATTTTACTAGAAAAAAACGACGATATTCCGCTAAAGTGGCAAAAAAACAAAACAAAACACACAATTTCGCAATTGCGCCGTTTCCATTCCATCAAATGAGAACCACAGGTAAAATCACATGTGGGTAACTTTGTACACACGATCTCCTGCTGCTTCCCGTCACCTTTGTCTTGGTGGTTTCAGTCAGTGGCAACGTCCGGTTGTTGACCATGTGACTCGTGCGAGATACCAGTTTTGCAAAATGAACTAATTTCCATCTCGTCCTAGTGCAAAAACCTTTTTTTTTTTTTGTTTAGTTTAGCACCAACGTACACGCACACACACCAGAACGGCTGGCGTAGATGTCACTTTCCCTCATTTTAACACAGAATGTGTTCACCGCGACGCCTGAATTTGAGTTTTGTTTTCGTTTTTCCAGGTGGACAAGATCCTGAAAGTCATTCCCAGAGACAGACGTACCTTCTTGTTCTCCGCCACCATGACCAAAAAGGTCGTCGCCCTCTCCTCTGTGTTTTTCTACAAACTCCCCATGTTGTAATGCTTGTCAGTCCAGCTCAGATGTCGCTTGTGGCCTTACAGGTCCAGAAGCTCCAGAGAGCAGCTCTGAAGGATCCTGTAAAGTGCGCCGTATCCACAAAGTACTCCACAGTGGACAAGCTGCAGCAGTTCTACGTCTTCATCCCGTCCAAGTACAAGGTAAGGAAGTTGTTTGATCTGACCCTGAGCGGGTTTCCTTCCTTCGTCTCATTTTTCTGTCGGTGTGCTTTAAATCGCGTGTCGCGCTGCAGGACTGCTACCTCGTGTCCATCCTGAACGAGCTGGCCGGGAACTCCTTCATGATTTTTTGTAGCACGTGCAACAACGCCCAGCGGGTGGCGCTCCTGTTGAGGAACCTGGGCATCACCGCCATCCCTCTTCACGGACAGATGAGTCAGGTAGCTCTCACTTTTTTTCCCTTTAAAACCGTCGAGCTGAAAAACGATGAAATGTCCGACTCGAAACGAACCAGCCGCTCCGTTTTTTGGACAGAACAAACGCCTCGGGGCGCTCAACAAGTTCAAGTCCAAGTCGCGCTCCGTTCTCCTGGCAACGGATGTGGCGTCCAGAGGCCTGGACATCCCGCACGTCGACTGCGTCATCAACTACGACATCCCCACGCATTCGAAGGTAGGACGCCGTCGTAAACATTCGATTGAATTTCTCCCGACGAAATGGTGACGGCGAACCTGTCTGTTCTCCCAGGACTACATCCACAGAGTGGGGCGAACGGCCAGAGCCGGGCGGTCAGGAAAATCCATCACTTTTGTCACACAGTAATAAAAAAAAATTTAAATTTTTTAAAATCATTTTAACAGTGCATTATTATTATTTTTGCAAAATATTTATCCTGCCATCTCTGATCCTGAAGGTACGACGTGGAGCTTTTCCAGCGGATCGAAAGTTTGATCGGGAAGAAACTGCCAGCGTTTCCCACGCAGGAGGAGGAAGTGATGATGCTGGTGGAGAGAGTGAGCGAGGCGCAGAGATTTGCCCGGCTCGTAAGTCTTAACTTTTCGTTTCAAGGCTTACTTGAATGATTCCAGAAAACATCAAATTTTAAGGATATATACTAATCAATATTTTATGAAGCAGCAAAAGAAAAACAAACAAAAGTTCTTTCCACATTGCTCTTCCTTAATAACTGCTATTAAGCAAGTAGGTGGAGGCGACATCCTGGGTAGTTGTGGTTGTTGGATGGTGGTTCTAATCAGAAATAAACTTCCAGTACAGGAAAAAAAAAAAATCCAAACTGTGGTTAACCACAGGAAGAAAATAAAAAAAAAGAGAGAGAGAACTCATCATCAGGAGTCACTTTCATCTCTGGCTCTGCCTAGGAATCAGGTTTTATATATTTGGAGATTTTTGTCAGTGAGAAGTTATCTGGGGGAAATCCTGAACAGAAAGGCCTGATGAATTACGTCACCAACTCAAGAACTAAGACGTAACAAAAAAAAAAATAAATAATAATTTTTTTTTAGTAAATTTCCTATTGCTTTAAGTCGGCACTCTTGGGTCCGTCGGTGATGGGTGAAAATAACGAGTTTGGAGCGATTCGTGATGAAAACGATGCTTCTCCCGTCCAGGAAATGAAGGAACAGGGAGAGAAGAGGAAGAGGCCCAGAGGTGGAGACGGGGACGAGGACGACACGGAGCAGGCGAGCGGGGTGAGGAAGAAAGTCAAAGGAGGACCGGGTGGAGGGAAGAAGAGGGGCGGAGGAGCCTGGAGAGGAGGACGCTGAAGCAGAAACCCAAACAGTAAAATGTACATAACCACAACACAAAATGCCTCTCCGGTCTCTGATGTAAACTTTACTATCGTGACGGCTTGTTTTCCACACTTCGCTTTGCGAGCCGACGACTATTTAACGACACAATAAGTGCTCTCTTTTGTCCATGTGGGACTTTTCTTCCACCCCCCGCCCCCATTTGTAATAAAACGTTGCTGTAAAATCTCCTGCATTCTCATTGGTGCTATGTTGGGCTTCAGATGTAGCTGTTTTCAGAGAGGAGGGAGGAATGACTGGGATTTAAGAGAACGGTTTAAATACTAAAAATATTTAATATTTTAACTCCTTTTTTTTTTCTGAAGAAAGTATCACGATACGTTTTAATTATCAAAATATATCTCCACAACAGTATAGTCGAGCTTGTGTGACATGGATTTTACTAAGGCACTCACTGATCCACTTTTCTTCACTTCCGATACCGATACAGATATCTGAGGTTGAGTATCGGCCAATACCGATCTGATAAAAGATAACCAACATCTGCTAATTATTGTAGGTCTTCTAAATAAAGAGATGAGGAAATTAGCTTTTGTTCCTCCTGAGCTGTATCAACAAAAATAAGTTTCGATTGAAGCAATTGGCATTTCGAAAATAAATTAGCTTTATGGAGCCATGCCAATTTTAGAAAAAAACAAAAACCCTCCTTTTTTGATTAAACTTTGGCCCTAGCATGGGGTGTTTGTTTTTGTTTTTTTTAATTATTATTTTTATTAAAATCTGTATTAAAAGTGGTTTATTTCGTAAAACTGCAATGAAAAGTTTTTTCCTCAAGTCACATGATCAACAAATGGATGCTGCCATCAGCACAAACCAGGAAGAAGACAACAGGAAGCAGGTATTTTTTTGAATTACTTATTTTGTGAACAAACTTGTATGTGATTTTAATAGTGTTTATTTAAAGGAAACATTACAACTGTGAAAATTTTTTTTTTTTTACATTCACGGAATATTGACAAAGTTTTGAACATTTTTGGACTGGAAACCCAGCTATTGTGAACCATTTTATGAATGTGTTGCAATGTTTCAGTTTGGAAACATTGCAAACTGAATTTATGGACTTTAATTAAAATATTTTCCAGATGTGGATGAAAATAGAGTATGGAAGGATGAGCACATTCAGATTTTATCCAGTCGTCCACCCACCCACCAACCCACACATCTTTGTTTGTTCATGTCCAGTCATCTCTCTAACCACTCAACCATCCATTTGTCCACTCATCTGCTGGTTCGTACATCTTTCCTTTTTTTTGTCCAACCATCCATGTATCTGTTTATCCATCACCGCTCCTTCAGCCGTTCATCCATTTGTCCATCCATCAACACCGATCTGAGAAAGTATGGTTTTAACAACTGCAGCCGATTAAAAATCATATTTAGAGTTTATTATCAAATATAGATGATGTGATTACTCACGTGGCTTTTTGGGGGGCGCAAGCCACGCTCGAACCGCCTCTGGAGTAAAAAAAACAACAGTTGTAAGAGGTTTTATATATTCTTTGCTTTTATTTCCACCAAATTAAGGGGTTATGTTTTAACAGCCAATAGAAAACGAAGAGAGAGAGACACTGCAAGCTGAAACCCAATTGTTTCTAGGCTACATTCTGTGGGCGTGCGCGGTACCTAGATATTTTTGGGATAGATTTTAAAGGGACACACACACACACACATAGTGTCCCGACAAAAAAAAAAAAGTTAAATTTTGTCCATATTTGCGACTTTATCTTGCAATTTTACGCATACTCCTAATTCCATACAGAGCTTCCCTCTGTGTAGGCGCATTGATCTGGGTGATGTGGATCTAGGTGCGCTCGGGTCCATCGTAGGCGGGAGCAGCAGCAGTGGTCAAGTCTGCTCCGGTTTGGAGGGGGGCTCCCACTTCAGAGGCAGCGCTCTGAGCCTGTGGTGCGCACTCACAATCCAAAAATACATGCCTGCATCTCGGCGGTGTGGAGCTGTTTGCTGCTGCCGCCGCATACCAGGGGACCGACCGCTGATTCGCTGACAAACACCAGGTAAGTTGCCTGTGTGGCGCGCGGGGCAGGTTGAGGGGGCTGATGGAGCGCGTGCGGAGCAGACCATCACGACCAGCCGGTTCTCCAGCAGAGAGAGGAGCTACTTCGAGAAACTTCATTATGTTGCTGTTTATTGTGTGACTAAGCCACATTTTGAGCGGCTCCAGGTAAAACGGCTCACATAGGCCCGCTTTATTAACTATTTAATTGTTAACGAGGTAAGGTAAGATTGATAACAATGTGACGGTGCCTCGCTAACTGACGTAGTAACAGTTTATCTATGGCTGAACATGACAAAAATGTCGGAACTGCGTATATGCTGTTTATTTATAGTCCGCTTTTAAAGTCGCATTTTATCCACCGTGTAATGGCACATTTCTGTAACCCCGTTCTGCTTCAGCTAGTTATAGCTGCGGCGCAGGTTCCCCCCCCCCTTTTTTTCTCTTTACTACAGATAGATATTGATTCAATACATGCGAGCAGAAACTTTTATTAGCCGAATGACGGCTTACGGGCCGAAGGGGGTAATTTACAGCGCAGTGAAGTCCTCACACAGGAGGAGGAGAGGAGAGGGGTTGGATGTGTGCGCCATTCACGACGCCGCTGCTTCCCGTATGATCTAATGCGTAAGCGTGGAGCCTACGCAGTATGCGCATTACTGCTGGGCAGGACAATCCACTAACAAACCTCAGCCTTAGACCAAAACTTGGCACAAAAAAAAAAAAAGTTTGTGCTCGTTCATCTGGGTTTTTTGACCGGACAAAGCTGCATTCTCTGAAGCTGCTTCGTTCTCTGAATCTGGTGGCATTACATCAGGGAGAAGGACAGGGGCAGCTCACAAGGAGGATGTGTGACGCCTAATTTGCCAATTTAGATCAGGATCTCCAGTAGTTAGAGGGTGGCTATTTATTCCAAAATGAGGCATAAGTCATCCAACATGCAAAGCAAGGTCTGCTAAGAGACCAAAATGAAGAAATGGAAACAAATTAGAGATGCACTGATCAGAAATTTTTGTGCTGCCCTGCCGATACCAATTTTTGTTGGTTGGTTCTTCTTTTGCTTTAGGAAATATAAATAGTAATAATAAAATAATTAAGCATTTGGCTAATATGTTGTTATTAAACAGCGTTGACAATATAATATAGATAACAAATTTAATTACTTTCTCAGACAATAATCCAAAGTTACTCCAGAGTTGACTCTTTCTGCAAAATCTATAAATGAAGTAAAATCCTGCTTTGTATAGAAGAGTTACCAATGAATAAAATTAAAGAGCTACCGAATGTCTCATTTACTATTTTACTGGTAAGATTATAGTGTTTTCTTTTTGCATGCACCATATTGCAATATATTTGTATGTTGTTTTCATTTCAATAATTTCAAAATAAATGCTCATCTACATCTGAGTTAATATTTGAGATAAAAAACGTTCAGATTTGCTCCTATGTGGCAGATTGTCATTTGTTTATCTTAGAACCAGAGGCGAGATCACAGTCTGTGTGTGATTTAGAGAGAGAGAGGGAGCAGTCAGTGTTACACAGCTCCGCGGTTAAACTGGGATTTACAAATATTTTAAAACAAAGGTAGAAATGATTCAGGAGTTAACATTTTAAACCGACTTTAGCATCTTATGTTATTGTTTGGAACGATTAACTCAATGCTAACTTGGTAGCAAGATAAATAGCAATGCTAACCTCTGAATGCTAACTTCAGTCTCTGTGTGCATTTCCTGTTGATCATGATAAAACAAAACGTCATAGAAACTCATAGGAGATCAAAAATAAGAGACTAGTCCCACAGCATCATAGATCGTTCACCAGGTTTTACAATGCGAATGAAGTGCTTTTCCAAATATCCATGTCATCACAAGCCAGATCCTCTCAAAATGTCAGTAGAGCTCATCAGAAATATTTATGTTTACATGTGTGATGGCAGGAAAGAGAGGTCTTTTTTTTCTGCTATGTCATTTAGACATCAGTTAGCATGTAGAAAGTGCTTTATAGTTGTTATGGAGACTTTGTGGCCTAAAGATGCTGTAGAATATAAGATTCATAAGTTTATTTTAAGACTTTTTATCCCTATTCTCAAAGGGAACCAGTAATTGTGAACGGTAAAAATACAGGTAGGGTTTATTTAGGTAGGAAGTTAATGTCTTGCCTCCTGCCCCTCTGCCTTGTACAGGTGTCTACATCACACTGGTAAATCCCAGGGAAGATGTCTCATCGAAGTGGCCAAGAGGACCCAGAGCGGTACCTGTTTGTCGACCGGGCCGTTGTGTACAACCCGGCCACGCAGGCCGACTGGACGGCCAAGAAGCTGGTGTGGGTGCCGTCGGAGCGCCACGGCTTTGAGGCGGCCGGCATCCGGGAGGAGCGGGGAGAGGAGGTGCTGGTGGAGCTGGCGGAGAACGGTAAGAAGGTGGTGATCAACAAGGACGACATCCAGAAGATGAACCCGCCCAAGTTCAGCAAGGTGGAGGACATGGCCGAGCTCACCTGCCTGAATGAGGCGTCGGTGCTGCACAACCTGAAGGACCGCTACTACTCTGGACTGATATATGTGAGTGTTCAGACCTGAAGCTTTTTGCAAATTGTGGTTTTCAGAAGGCTCTCTATAGATTATTATCTATATTAATAGGTAACAATACAGTTATTTTTGTGTGGAATTTGATCATTTTTGACCATCTGTGTTTTTGGATTCTTGTTAATTTGGAAAAAGTTGTTTTTACTTTCTTCTGGTCACCTTTCTTCTATAAATACGTTTAATGCGCGGAACATCCTCCCCCAAGCTGAAAAACTGCTTGCCAATGATGACTACATTTGGTTTTACTTTCAAGCGCTAAATCTTAAATGTACTTGGAATATATAAAACATGTTTTGCTACTAACTGTGTGCCACGACAACTAGATAACAGATCCAGTGGTATCACATTTCACATCTTCTCAAAAAGCTTTAACCCGATAAAAAAAATGGCGAGGGAGAGGGTACTAGGTTACCCTCTCCCTCAGTTATGCTAGCTTGACTTTGACAAACTTAATATATAGATGTGCTGTGGAATTTGGTGTTTCGGTCAAAAAAACCCAAAATGGTGTGTACTCTCTTACGCATTAGCTAATTTAGTTTTCCACAAAATGACCTAATCTACCACTACTGTATTCAGATGATCGCTTACTAATAATTGCAAAACAAACGTCAAGCCTGAAAACATAGAACTGCAACAGACTGAATGTTTGTTTGTGTGGGAATTTTTTGGTGTTGAATCCTGATACACTTGAACAGAATCAGAGTGTGAAAAAAAGAAGAGTGATTTTGAGTTGTTTTTAAACAGTTTTTCTGTTATTTTCCGTTCGCTGCTTCGCTCTTCACTGAATTTAAAATACCTACATCTCCAGGTTTCATTTTGTAACAGAGTTGTTATCGGTGGTTTGTAAAAGAATCGTCCTTTTGCCCTCCAGCGGATATAAACAGTCACATGCGACGTGTCTATGTATATATTGCTGCTACTTTCCTTTAGCAGGTGTGTGACCTTCGCTGCAGAGTGACCTCTTCTATAACCACTGGGTCTGTTTGTCTTTTCCTCACTTCTACTGGCTTGTTTAGTCACAGCTTGATCTCTGCTTTCCGGGACAGTCTTGCTACAAAACAAAAATCACATGACTTTTCACAACATGAGGGAGAAAAGTGTGGATTGTTCCTTCTCCTTATTGTCAACCAAATATTTCCCTATTTCCAAAAATAGGGCAATTTTCTGACAGCAGACAGGATTTTTAAAATTGCTGTAAAATCACAAATATTTTTCCAAATGTAATTCTGGATGCATGGTCTTGGAAAAGTATTCAAAAGCTCTATATGTTCAACCTCCTTTACGCTAACCTAAATAAAAACAATGCGTTTTTATGTGTTTGGAGTAATTTCTATCACTCTAAGGTTAGTCTGAATCTGAACGAAATGTCCATGGTTAAGCTTTCTTCTGTTTTTAACATGGGTTTGTCCCCATGATCTAATTCCCGTGGAGCTGCAGCTCCTCTGCGACGTCGACCCATTTAGTGGCTCGTTTTCCACTAATAGAATGTGGGCTATCACCTCCGAGACTCCGACTCGGCCAAAGCAAGGTAGACTCGTCACTTGTTCTTCCGCGAGACAAAACATCACCGCTGATTCCCTACAGAAGCCAGGAGCTATTTGGATGCTTTTATGCCAAATTGCATGAAAAAAAAATGAAAAAAAGAACATATAGAAAGCAAACAAACAAAAAAAATTGTCAGGAGTTTCCAGCAGTTTGCGAGTTATCCCATATGGTTTAGATTTGATCTCGTTCCAGCAGCTCGCTGTGCTCCTCTTCAGCTCCCCTGTAAACCACATTGTCATGGTTTCTGGGTTTTCCTGGTTTAAATTGGTTTTGGAGCTTGCTAATTGTCTCCTTGCCTAAGAGAAATTGAAAACATGTGTTTGGCTGCGTTAGTTTTCTAACAGGAAGAGCATTTTTCCCTCCCTTTCGGCTCAGTCTCCCTACATTGTTGACCTTCTCCACAGCCTTTACCCCCCTTCTAACACCTCTCTATACATAATATTAGGCCCCCCGCAGGCCGTGCTGTTTCTCAGGGTAATTGGAGAGACTTATTTTTCTGAGTCTCACTCTCATTACCATGTAGATGGTTTACTTTGCTGAGATTTCTTCTCTCCTGCTTGATCTCCCGTTAGACACACCATGTGGGCTACACTTGATATCCTCACTGCATTGTAACCGTGACATTTTCTTGGTATTGGTGCCCTTACTACTGTTAAACTACTGTGACACACTAATGATTACACATTACATTATTACACTAATCATGTTATCTGTACAGTTTCTCCATTTTTTTAAGTAATAGACTGAGGTGAAAATAGATAACAAACACTCTCTTAGTGGTTTTCTAGAAGGTTTTTGCTTTTCTGTTGTTTATAGTTTGCTGACTGTAATTTTGAAACAGCATGAAGTTTCTATGTGTTTGTTATGGGTGATTCTGCTACAGCTCCCAAACCATTACTATCTGTGGTTTTTATGGCTGAAAATATTTCCAAATAGGAATGAGACTCTCCCAGGTTGATAACTTTGAGTAAAAACACCACAGCTTTTATGGTATTAGCAAAACAGAAAGAAGAAAACTATGTATATAGAAATGACCCAATTGCTTTTATTTGAAAACAATAAAAGCAACATTTATTTTCACTGCTGCTAAAAAAAATCACAAGTTATCACAGTTGTTGATAAGACTACCTACATGTTATTGTTTTTTTTTTATTTGAACACACAGACTTAAGCAAAAACTATTGCAAAATGGAATAAATACTATTTTGCCATTCTGCTGCTTTGAACTACAACAAACTGATAATTAGTCAGGCTACCTGCTCATGTAGCTAGCCTGCATTCTGTAAACTTGGATACAGCCTTACCTTAATGAGAGTGATGGGTGATGCTCCTTTAATTATTAAATCTAGTAGAGAATCTGCTAAACGGGGAAACAGTTGTAGTACTTTGTTGTATCCAGATGAATGGCAGCGAGATTTGATTGAGGGGGAGCTTTAAGCTCCAAGCTACCATAGAAAACTATTGCAGCATGTCATAGTAAGGTCTTTTGACTGTGATGAGGATATCACGGAAAATTTTAGCACTTTTGAATTCCGAACTTTTTAAAACTTTGCTATAAGTTGCTACTGTTAGCTTGGTAAAAACAAGCCCCTTGTTCTACACTTTTATTAGTTTCAGCCGCTTCACTCAAGTCCATCTGACACTTTTTCTTGTTTTACATGAAAAGGACTTAAAACTTTTGGAACATTATGGCAGGATATTTTCAAATCGTATGTATATCTTGCAGGCTGCCCAGTGGCGCAGAAGGGAAAAGCTGTTGTCTTGCAGCAAGAAGGGTTCGATTAACCGGCCCCGGTCTTTCTGCATGGAGTTTGCATGTTCTCCCTGTGCATGCATGGGTTCTCTCCGGGTACTCCGGCTTCCTCCCGCAGTCCAAAAACATGACTGTCAGGTTAATGGGTCTTTCCAAATTCTCCCTAGGTGTGAGTGTGTGTGGGTGTGGGTGTGTGTGTGTGTGTGTGTGTGTGTGTGCATGTTTGTTTGTCCTGTGTGTCTCTGTGTTTCCCTGTGACAGACTGGTGACCTGTCCAGGGTGACCCCGCCTCTCGACCCCACGAGGGACAAGGGTGTACAGAAAAACAGATAGATGTATATCTTGATAGCCACCCTATGGCTACCACACGCACACCTTTTTATTTATTTTTTTACTCATACCAGCTAGCCTTATCATTTCTCTCCCCTCTGCTGCATGCTAATATGCCTCTGCGCCTTGTTTGTAGATGTGAAGTCAGTGAGCTTGTTGGGCCAGGTTCTTCATTGTTACGGCTTTCTAACTCTGAGGTGGTGAGTCACAGGTCTCCGGAGAGCTACATGCTGGCGAGCTGCACTCGAGCCGCGCTACAAGGAGGCCTTTGTGCAGTCAGATAAGCCTCAGCTGTCAGAAGGCCTCAGCATTTCTCCATGGCAATAAGGCTGTCTGTCTATCTGCTTCCTGACGCCCACTGCAACCCTAAAGTGGCTCTGTCTCTCGCCGGTCTCCATCAGCTATATTGCCAGTCCCACGCCTTCTGCTTATCCAGGGTTTCTGACTCACTGATCTGACAAGAACATTATTAACGCACACGGCTTTGTTTCTCCGCGTGTGCCTCCACCTTTGCTTGCCACGGCTTTTTATTGATTTCTCAATGCGTGGCAAACAAGCGTCCCTCGCTGGACAGATGGAAGGACAGAAACCTTTTATCACCAAGCATGTCACTTTTTAAGGAATTAACTAAACATCCAGCTTCTAAACATGAAGGTGAACCAATCGTTTGTTTTCAAAACGACAAGAACGGAGATGCAAAGTTTTGTGACACAATGAATTACAGTGTAGAGTACCAAAATAAAACTTCAGTTTTATGTTGCAAAAATGTGGATGCTTCTTAAACTTTTCCACAGTGTCATGTTACAACCGCTTGGTCCCTGATTTAATTGAGATGAATTGCGATTGACTGGATTGAAGTAGCAGGCAGTGGTGAAATAAGAGGTGCCTTTCTTTCCTTCTACGTGTGAAACCGAGGTTATCCACCTCCACAAAGGTCTGAAAATCAGCCACTGTCCATTTTTGCTCTGATACGAGAGAGCGCTGACTGACAGAGGTTAACAACAGTCACCTCGCCGTTTCCAACGTGGCAACCTTGTTGCTATATGTAGCGACTTTTCAGACAAAAAAATCAAACAAGCTGGTATCAGACGAAATCAGATTCAGTGGATCGAGATTTATACAAATTTAGCGATCAGTCTGAAAACTGTAGTCAATGCACAGCTTGGTATAACAGTGGAGAATCCATGATCTACCATGGTTTGGTCTGTCACATGAAAATCACTCTAAACATTTAAAGAGTACGAATACTTCTGCACGGCTGTCACTGCCACCGTTTTTAACTTCTCCGCTGCTAACATCTAAACTTAAACATCTTGCTGTGAAGTACATTTGAAAAAACTTAATGAAACTGTCCCGCTTCCTCTAACCTCATCAGACATCCTGCATCTCGGTCATGGTTGTGTTTTGAGCTGTGTCTGAACACTTTGTTAGCTTTGTTGTGAAACCGGTGGAGCGCAGCTTCAAGGGAACGGTCAAAGTCTTGTGTGCTCCCAGCAGACCGTCGGCTCCCTGTCCTCTTTGTTGGGAGTGTCCCTTTAAAGCTGGCATGCCGACCGTGTGATCACAGGCGGCAGATGGGCTCGGCTGTTGTGTCTGCTGTTGCTTGTGTGTTGCTCAGCTGTTACCAGGTCACAGCATCCCCTTCGCTGGATCTGGTTTCACTGTGGAAATTTCACCTTCTCTTTCCTGGGCTGAGCTGGGAGGGTTGAGTTCGTCGGCCGGTTGCAAGTCGGCGTGAAAGCTGCAGCCGCTCCAGTTGTTACAGGTCTCTATGGTGGCGCAGCTGAACCGAGAAAGCAGAACAGAGTCTCTATTTGTAGCAGCTACAGTTTTCAGATAAGGGGGGGGAGGAATTAAATTTTCATTAAAAAGGAGAGTGCTGAGCTTGAGTTTCAGCCTGGTCTCCGTCTCTCCACTGCTTAGCAATTTACAGAAGAGCTGAGAACGCCACACAGTGTTTGTTACACCTCTACCTTTCGTCCGAATCCGACCTCTGGGAGTTCTGTCAGCTTTATCGCTTCCCTACTCCTCCTCTCTGTCTGCCTACTTCTCTCACCTTCTTTTTCTCATCTACCTTTTTTCTGCATCAGCACTTTAGCATCGGTGGCTCAGTGCTGACCGAAGGCCTGGACAGAGCTGTTAGATAACGGCTGCATCATGCCGCCTGCTTCTTGAAAGTGGATTTAATTATTAAGGAAGTGTTTCATCATATGATGCTCTGATCTAAAGAGATGAATGTGGTTCAGACCTTTTAAAATGTCACAAAGTCGTTTTGCTACTGTAAAGTACAGTTTGACAAAACTTGGCTTAGTTGGACTTAGTCCAAGGAAAGTATGTGTTTTAGTGTCGGGTTGCAAAAATAAAAGCTTATGATGCTTTGCAACAGTGTACATATATTTGAAACCAGATGTTTGCATACACTTTTAAAAAAAAAAAATATTACCTTTTTTTTCTCCTTTTGACACTTTGACCCCAAGTCAGACTCAATTTTTCCTTTTTTATTTCCGTTAGAATTAGGCCTGTCATGATAACAAACTTTTCTGGACTAAACGTTATTCCGATAAACGATAATATTGATGTTTTCAGACCCCTTTCAAGCAATATAATGGCAACAGCATAATAACGTTAGACCACACTCTCAAAAGGTCAATGAATTTCAAATTCTAATGAATTTGAAATTCATTAGATTTTATTTAACCCTGGAACTGGAAGGCATTTTAAATATCCAAAATAAATAAACAAAACAACAAATAAAATGAATTATGAAGTCTGTGTAAACAAAATTGTTCTGCAAAAAAATGGCCAGTTGAGGCCAAAGCACCAGACTGAAGGCTTTTGACGTCGAGTTTTTTGGTATAAGGAGAGAAAAGAGAAAAATGATAAATCATGCAAATGTAAATTACTGAGCTTATTTTTATTTATTATGCAATTAATTTATTTATTTATTACTATGAAAGATAGTTATAATTACAAGAATCAAACAGCAACAAATTTACTTGCATTACATAAGGAAAAATAGAAATTTAAGGAAAAAAAAGTATCTTGATTTAAATAAAAAAATACACAACAAAGATCAAAGATGAATTGCAGCACTAAAACATTGAAATGCAAATATAGATTTATAGCTAATTAATAGATCAATTTTTAAATCTCTTCTTTTTACTACCTTGTTTGCCTTTAAGGAGACACTAGTTTATTTGTCAAACTGCCTTTTGACCCTGCAATCATTTCATTTCATTAATTCATTTCTGTAGTTATTTTTAATCATGGCAGGATGGGTCTTCCGTACCTTTCTGGTTTGTTGTTTGACAAACAGCGGTGTCATTTTCCTTCCACTTCACAAATATGCTTTACTTTATGTCGATCGATGACATCGAATTCTGGCGTGAAAAAATTCAAACGTTTTTTTTTGTCTGCAGTATTTAAAAACAACAACAAACAAATATTGATAATTTTAGGGTTTTGTTGGCGGTTAAAAAAAGTTCACCATTTAAAAAAATATGAAGTCAACTTTAATTAGTTGATTTTCTTCATCACTGTTCCCTTTTTAAACGCTCTAATATTTTGTAGAGTTTTGCATTCTGCAGGTGTGCGCTGTGTCCTCACCTATATGCTGGGTACACAAAGGAAGGAGGACCAGAAACCAGGGCATCTGTAGGGACGAGTCAGAGCCACGGCCTCTCACTTAGCGCTGGCCGCCTTACTTATTGCCTGCTTGTTTTATCCCTTCACCCAGTGAAGAAAGACTCCTAACCACACGCGCCCTCTGGGGAGACGTTGTTGGGTTAATTGCGTTTCCAAAAGCAACACCACAAGTCAGAAATGAGGCTAAACATTTTCAGAGCGTTCTAGACGAAGCATCATGAAACCAGAGTTAATGTGAAACGTCTCATCGCAGCACAGCAGCTGTGGGATGTTTTTTCTTTCCTCTTGTCAAAAAGAAGAGTTCTTATTCTTGCGCTTAATCACAGTTTTCTCAAATCTGTGCATATATCTGTCCTCTGTCTGTTGGCGTGTTACAGTGACGTAAGCTCCTAAAAGTGAGCGACGATAAGCCTTGTTGGATTGATGGAGTGCAGGTTAGATGACTTGTAAAGATAGGAATGTGCAGCTCCTTGTAAATCGAAAAAGCTCTGGTGATTTATAAATTCTCTTCTTTTTGTATCTCCTCTTAAAAATGTTTTTCCTCCCTCTTTACGTGTGTTTATTGTTAATTTTTTCTTCTTCTTGTGATTGCAGACTTACTCTGGTCTTTTCTGTGTGGTCATCAACCCCTACAAGAACCTCCCCATCTATTCGGAGAACATCATAGAGATGTACAGAGGAAAGAAGAGACATGAAATGCCTCCACACATTTATGCCATCTCCGAGTCAGCGTACCGCTGCATGCTGCAAGGTAAAATCAGCCCCTCACACATCCTCATATGCTGCGTCATAAGTGTCATCTCCAAGTGTTTAAAGCTTTCAATTGGCTCATTGAGAAACGGAGATCTGTAAAAGAATCGTTTTTGCATTGCATTAATGCATTAGTAAGGATTCCTCCATAAAACTAGCTAAGCCTGGTGGCAGGTTGAAACAATGTTTAAAGTTGACAGGAAATTTGAGGTAATTATGTCCTATTGGACATAATTACTAATAATTATGTCCAATAGGACATTGTATTGGACATAATACAATGTCCAATACAATGTATTGGACATTGTATTGGACCAATACATTGGTCCAATGTAAACACCAAACATAAAGTCTTAAAATCCCCTGAAATAAATAAAAACAAACAAAGCCTATCTTGACAGGGGCACAAGTAAAGCCTGGTGGCCCGCCAGGCTTATAATTCACTGATTTTCAGTAAAAAAAGAGAGGTTAAGAAGGTCAAACCAGTAAATTGATGCTCTTTTTGTTTATTATAAGCTGCATTTGCGTTTTCTCTCTCGTGGACTGAACTTTAAGTCGCTTGCCATGAGGTTCAGTTTCACGGCATAAATAACTGTAAAGTGGGTGAGAGTATTGGGGTCAGAGAGGATGTCGGGCAGAATTGGAGGGTTGTGACTGAAACGAATGCTTGTCTTATGCAGATTTACACAGAGTATGCAGAGTCTTACACCATAAGACCAGTGCACATGGTGATTTATTCATGCTCGGCTATGTACAAAATCTCGTCCCAGTTCTTTGCCTCAGTCCTCCCTGACAGTTCATATTCCCACTTCCCTCATAAATTTAACTTGGTATGATTTGGGAAAATCCCCACACAGTGCAACTGTAAAGTAAAGCAGCTTTGCTGTTTGTTAAAACACGATTTTCTCAATAATTGCAGCATCATGATGCATTCATAAGAGTAAATTTGTACTTATTTTGGGGGGAGGAAGAAAAACTGCTTTGCAACCTGCTACTTTTATAATAATTGTTCAAATGAAACTGGGATATTACAGAAACAAGTCACCAAGCTTGTTTCTGTAACAAGCTTGTTATATCATCTTGTTTTTGCTGATATATATGTCATATATCAGCAAAAATGGAAATTAGACTTTTTTTGACTTTTGTAATTATCTTGTTGAGTTTATTGTGTGAATTTGTGTTTATTCCACATTTACTTTGGACAAATCAGTCATGGCTAAAGCTACAGCTGCCTCACAGCTGTTTATGAAGCACATGGACTCCTTACCCGACAAAACAGTAAAGTCACAGTAAGTTACGGCTAATTAAAACATACCATAAACATTCTTGAAATAAATCAAATAGAACCTCAATTGAGCAAAAAACACTTGAAAAATGATGCGTCATGCAACCTCATTGTTTTGATACGGGAAAATTAGCTTCAAGAACTTAAACAAAGTCCTCAATTTTCCTTTGATGGATTTACCATCCATTGTGTAACTCATTCGAAAGCATTGGCGTTTTTTCCCCCAGATTATTTTCACAAATTGATATTTTAAGATGAGAAAAAAAGAAAAGATCACGTGAAAGAAAAGTTATGTTGCCACTTATGTCTCAGTA
The DNA here is from genome assembly GCA_902982915.1 of Phalloptychus januarius. Lineage (NCBI taxonomy): Eukaryota > Metazoa > Chordata > Actinopteri > Cyprinodontiformes > Poeciliidae > Phalloptychus > Phalloptychus januarius. Next base: position 4,118,759 of record CADWAE010000476.1, read on the forward strand.
GCACATTGTGGATTTCACACCATTGATTTCAGTATACATGCTCTATTCAGAACAGGAGTGCATCATAAGCCACGCACTTAAAGACGTAACAGGATGTCACTGTTCACAAAATCCCTTTTTTTCTCAATTTTAGATTCGAAACGGCAACGTAGCAAAATGATTTGGACCCAATGAAGCGTAGCTCTCTGTTGTAGCAACCTCATCTAAGCTTCTTTTCTTTTTTTTTTATCATTAGTTAATCTTCTTGACTCAGTACACACATCCACTCCGAAGAGTGTGTATGTTACATTGCCTGGTACTGCACTGGCATGGTGTGTTCACTGATTGAGATAGATGTGGAACTGTAAAGTCGCAAACGCTTCATTTCAGCAACCGGGGGAATTTTTTGTTGCATCTCCCACAGTTCTGAGGCAAATATCTGGTTGTTTATCAGACACGTTGTTGTGAGGGAATCTGGAAATAATTTCACCACGAGGGCCGAACAGATGCAGGTCAGTGAGCCAGGTTTGTTCGGAGAATTTGGGACGCGTCTGCTGTGCCACCATTCATTTCCCCTGACCTCTAATTCCCGGCTCATTCTTTCGGAGCGCTCGCAACGGGCAAAGCCGCCTGTGGAATGAGGTCACCGCCGTTCCCGCTTCCCGTACCGTGCTGTGCTAAATTCTGCAAGTTGAGTCATTGTCAAAGTTGTCATAGCTGTCTGATCTGCCCATCAGCCTCAACTGGACCCCTGTTTGAGGGGATGCCGTGGTCGCCATGGATACAGCAAAGTGTATCCGTGGGTTAGACCAGAGTAAGAGTAAGTTGCTTTGGATGTGAATATGAACTCCTGTAACGCATTGACTGCAAAATGTTTGACATATTCTACTGTCTCTTTTTTTATTATTATTATTATTATTTTTAATCTACGTTTTAAATTTCAGTAATTTCTTTTTCTTTTTTTTTAACCTTTCTCTGAGCCAAAATGTTCTGGCTTGGAAGAGATAAAAAAAGGAAAAGAAAACTCCCTACATCCTGCCAGACATTTCAGTTGCCTTTCACTAAACGCGAAAAATACAAACCACAGCTCCGCAGCAGCTCAGTCGTCTTTGTCCTGTTCTTCTTTGGTCTTTAATTAGGAAACACAAGGGAACAAGTGTGAGGAATGTCAGTGTCAGGTTATAGCCAGGGTTGCCATGGTTAGCCTGTTCTTTTTGACCACTTAACCCAGTTTGAGATTTCCTCTCTATTCCACCCTCTGGCCTGTCAGGTAAAATAAATGATATGCATGAATGTTTATAACTGTTCAGTTTTTACTTCTTGCTGCACTTACAGCCTGTTTGTTGCTGCTGGAATATGAAGCCTTTACAGAACTGCTGTAGTCACTATTTTACGGGAAAAGGATCAAGAGTAAGTTAGCAACACAGATTGGCAGAACATGTTTGGAGACGACTACATAAAAAAGAGACGGAGAGCTGAGTTTCTTTTTATGTGAGTTTTAGTCTGCAGCTAAATTGTTATGAAAATTGTTAAAGTTCTGCCTGGCAATTTGTCGTGCTAAAAATATTATCCATCACTGTGGTGCCACCAGTTTTTGATTAGCATATAATTGTACTATTCATATTTGTTTTTCCAGTGTGCAAACATGCATAGCTTAGTACTTATATCATTAAAAAGCAATGCGTTATCTGTAAAAAGATTAAGCAAATTTGATATTAATCTTGTCTGAACACATACATGGTGTGTAGCAATTCAAATACAAATCAATAAACTATATATTAGCCATTTGTGGCTTTGGAACAGGAAAGGGGGTTTATGCAACTGCCTCACAACAAGACGGTGTTGCATTTTCCTCTGTGCTGAGTGGACAAAAACTGTTCTACCAAGTTCAGTGCTTGTAAATTAAACTCTGATTCTTAAATATTAACAAAGGAGTGATGTGTAGTTTTGTTTCAAAGTCTTGAATTATGTTTCACAGGTAGTCCAGTACTCGTGATAGCTTTTCAAATGTAGATAAGACAGTAAAGAGGTGAGAAACATAATAAATGGTTGACACAGCAAAACTCAAGACATTCAAAGATGTCAATGGATTTGCTGTGGAAAATAGAGACTGATTAGTTATGGATTTAAATAATATGAGACCAAAAGCAAAAAACTGTGATTTGGGGAGTTGGGTAAGAACAGGAGGATGCAGAAAGTGAAAGAGTTTACGCGGAAGAGAGAAGAGGGTACAGGGGAAAGGCAGAGGGGGCGGCCAGTATTGTGCCTTACAAAGGGGCCTTTGTGCGGTCCGAAGGGGGCTGGGATCTCGGCGCTGTGTGCACGGGTGCAGACCAGGAGGCCTGGAGCTCCAGAGCTCCTTTCCTGGGAAATGGGGCCTTTTGTTGGTGCAGCATGAGCTGCAGAGCAGGGCTGGTGAAGGACACACCCAGGGTGTGAGTGACGAGACGGGTGTCTGTTTGGGACTTTCCTCCTGTCCTGTTGGTAAAATCTTCCAGAGGAATGAAGAAGTGTTCAAACAAAACAATATGATGCACTTTCAAGTTTGCATCTCTCAAAGAATCATGGAAGGAAAAGGTCAAATGAAACACATGGGCAGTTGGATTTTATTGTTTCTTTGAAAAGAGGTGAATGAGGAAAAAATAAAGTGGAAACAGGCAGAGAGTTCTGGAACACTAATTGAAGAACCTCATGTAAAAGTGAGGCATCGAATTTGATAAACCTTCCCTTCTTGCCAAATGTCTGAGGATTCAGCTCAGAGCGGTGTGTTTGGACAGAATGATGGATGATGCTGTGATGAACAACAGAGTGGAACAACATGCCTCCGCCCTCCTTCACTGTTGTGGGAAACGGTCGAATGTTTTCCCGCCGATAGTTTTTTGTCAGAACCAGTTATTGCTTTCTGAACCTAGAAGCGATAGATTACGTCTGCGTGTGGCCGAGTCTCTCCGCTCTGCACGCGGCACTTTGTTTTTTCAGACGATCTCTGCCTTTCTCCTTATTGCCCACCGACCTTCAGAATCTGTAGAACTATTCGGTCCAATTTGGGGGTTAAATGCGTTTCCATTTCAGTATTACCACAAATGCTTCGGTGTCATTACATCATTATAGAACGGCTGGAACAGATTCTCAGAGCTAATCTAATTTTGACTCAAAGAAAGTCTCGTCTTTAAAGCCCAGTGATGTTTATCTCATCTTCCCACTACCCCAGCTTGTGAAACATGTGGTTCTCTGCTACACCAGTCTCTCTCCCCCAGTCTGTTATGTTCCCCCCAACTTTTTTTTTTCTTTCCAGACTTTTCTCATTTCACCCCTGCATGAGAAGCATTTGAAAAATGCGCTTTTTGTGGGGCTTGAAAAGGGAAAGACTCCAGAAGCCTATCAGATTTTTTTTTTCTTTTCTGTAGAGCAAAGCTCAGTATAACACAAGTCTTAGAAGTCAAATCCAGGCTGACAGGACACAGACTGAAGTAAATCGATATAATATGGGAAATACTTACCTGCCACATTTGCAGTAGTCCTTTCTCCACTGTTTTTGCTTAACTTCCCAAATTATATTTTCCTACAGGAAAATTTCAAAGCCATTGTCAAATTTTCATCTGTGCTCACTTCATAGATCTTCCATGAGCTAAAGGTTTTGTACCGTATGTGAAGTTTATTGTACAGTTTGTGCCGAGCAGTGAGAAGCTGGCTGGCCAATTAAGGCTCACTTTACCACTTGGACCAGGAGCCGGCAACTAAAACTACGAACACCAGCACGTAGATGTACGAAAACCAAACATTTATTATACCTGTCTTGATTTAATTTATCATTGAGTAGCTACTTGAATTACATTCTTTGACGTTGGCTTGTTTATTATGGGCAATAATCCAGAAGCTAAAACTGTATTAAACCATCTAAGGCCCATGCTATTACGCAGGATTTAATAAAAGTTATAAAGTTAAAAAAAATGCTGATTATGCTTTTTGTTTTCATTCACAAAAACACACTGGAAGCAATGAAACACTCTAATCTAAAGCAAAATATAAAGAAAACTTTGTCAAAGTAATTAGCAATTAAATAAGAAAAAAAACCCATAAAATAGTTAAAAAATATAGCAGTGCCTTTATTTTTCTTTACAAACTCACATTTTCTGTATAAACTGAAAAATAATTACAGAATGAGCCTTTAAGGGCAATCAATAAGCTAGTGCTGAGATCTTTTTTGGATCTGCTTCTCATCTGTGTTTCATAGTCGACTGACTTCTTGCACCTGGAAACATGTAGTTTAGCCACAGACGACTGGAAACTTCTGCCTCTAAAACAGCCAGTTTGATTTCATCCCAGAGGTTTCCTGTTGGAGTAAGGGTGCATTCACACCAACCCCGTATAATCCGCTTTAATTTGACAGGAAAGTCTAGTTTGTTTTTGAAGTTCAGTTGAACTCTGTGACAGACCAAAAAAAGCGAACTGTGGTCAATTTTTTTTTTTTTAGCTGCAAATGGTCAAGCGTTCACTAAAGGAATGCTGTTATTGTATTTTAGTCAATACAATTTTTATTTTCTTATTTAAAAAGGAATTTAATTGATCTCATCCGAATACTCGATAAATCGTAAGAAAAATCAATAGAGTACTCGATTACTAAAATATAGTTTTTACAACAGCCCTAATTTGTATCTTTTAAAGTTTTTTCTTAAAAAAGGCTAAAAAATCTACAGGATGTGTCAATTTTTTAAAAATACAATTAATCAATTAATTAAGTTGATTAATCAACAACTAAAATAAACTTTTGTTGCAGCCCAAGTTGCGTCTCTTAGTTCGGTCAACCGAGATGGCATTAAGCGTTAAAGCTACTAAAACTTAGGTTTTAAATTATGATTCAAATAATAGAAGTTTTGCACATTGCTATCTGTGTTTGTGTGTCTCTGGCTGCGCGTGTGTGTGCTGGATCTGTCTGCACCCGTCAAACACCCCTCCAGGTGGTTCCCCGTACTCTGCTGACATTTCCTCGAGGGTGGAGACATTCCACCACCCATTATGAGCGTCTATTTCTGTCCCTGATCCCAGCTGCCAACTGGCATCACAATCTGCCACTGGAACGTCTCTAAAGATTTATTTGCCGACACGTCAGCTGTTGGGTTGACCACATCCGCTGATGCGTATTTTCCCATTTTGTTCCTTTTTTTCCCCCCTCTCTATTTTCACCCTTTGTGGTGTCACCGGCGTTCCTCTCTGATATCTCCGTTTCCCCCTCTGCGTTCTGATATCGGATGCCTTCCCACCACGCCCGCTCTGTCTCCGTCTCTTCGCTCTGCTGAGAAGTATTTCCTTCCAAAAGGGAGCATCCAGCGAATGGCAGAGGAATTTACTGCTGCCTCTCCATTTGGTGATTTGCTGACGTGTGAGAAGGTTGCACCGCTCTAACCCCCTGCCCGTATATCACAATGCTACTTCAGACGTTTTGTCACTGATTGGCAAGAGCCAGAACTGCTGAATAAATAGAAACAAAACAACCTCAAACCGTCCCTGCATTTTCTTTTACTGTGACGTTTTTGTTGTCGCTGAAAGCAATGCTTCTTTCTTAGTAAAGAGCAAAGAATGAGTTAAACCAGGTCCATCCAAATTCCAGCTCACATCCACTCACCTCTGTGGGGCCTCCTGTTCTACTGTGAATGCCTAATTGGCAGCTGGTTCAACAGTGTTGCTCAGTGGCTGTAAATTATCGTACCTTAGAGCAAAAGACGTCTGTCAGTCCCAAGGCCCAGGAGCTACATCGGGCCCTCCAGACGAGGCATGTCGCAATAATCGATAAATAAATGAATCGCACAATCAATTAAAACGAGCTCAATAATTTCCATTTGGATAATTTATCGTTTTCTCTCGTTCGACCAAAACTGAAAGACAAAAGTCACGAGGTTTGGTTGAAAACTCACCATTGTGACCGATGGAGGCTCATCGGTCTCAACTAACCTTTTTTTTGAAGGATAACTTCCTTTTCAGCAAAGAAAATTCGTTTTCTTTGCTGTTTTTGTTGTTCAGCAAAATTTGTGACAGTGACAGGCCTACTCTACACTCTGTAGGGCCACATAAAAATAAACTTTTAAATATTAATCTATCAATGAAATTAAGGCAGTTTTAATACTGCCTGATTACATTAATGTGAAAGATGTTTAATATTATGTAAGGTTAAGAAGTGCTCACCGAATGCACAGACAGATATTTTATTAATAAACAGCTTTACATTCTTTCACAACTGCACCTTTTTTTTCTTTTTCAAAAAACTTAAGTTGGATATGTACATTTTTGTAAATCATCATTTGCTTCATATGAAAGCTGTATTTAGCATCAAGAGTAGGATAAAATTCTCATTGTTTAAGATCACATACCGTGTCATGGTGAAGTTTGGATTTACTCCAAATTTGAAATCTTACATAGATTTTAAAGAACGCATATCTGTCTCTTCTTCCTCACAGTCGATATCTATATATTGACTGTGAGGAAATTATATAGATATATTGTATCTATCTGGAAATGTAGCTCACCACTCCCTCCTTCGACTTTAAATGACCACGACTTTAAATAATCAGTTTGAGCATGGGTGGTCCGTGCAGAATGTTGAGAAAAGTATGTCGGTGTGCAAAAATAAAGCCCATTATGAGCCCCATTATGTTTGATAGAGTGTGAGACCTCCATGACTGTTTTGAGCATGCAATAAAAGAAAAAACAATAACAACAACAAAACACTGTGGTGGGATTGCGCTTGCTAATTATCAAGATGGCAGCATATCAGCTACAAACAGGAGCCTGGTAGCAGCAGTGTCAGCTCATGTTTTACATGAGGTATTTGCAAACCATTCATCAGAGAATGCGATGCAGGAGAGGGCATGGCTGCCCTGAGGCCAAGGCTACCACCTCATTACGCCCACAGTAGCCTGTCAGGGCTACAAGTATTTTAATATACAGTGACTCTTAGTGGCCCAGCAGCTACACCCACAAAAATCTCAGAGTCATAGAAGTGAACAGCAAATAAACATAGTGCTGTGATTGAACTTCATGCTGTTCTGTGCGTTTCGTGTGCAATGGAGCCGTTAGCTGTCGTGACTTGTGCATATCTCCAAATTGCACATATAGGTGGGCCGATTGAAGAAAGTTAAACGATTTTCCGACTTCTGTTTAATGCAAAATGTGTTTTCTTCCATGTTCTCTTGCATCTATTGCATACATAGGAAAAGCACATTTTTAAGAAACGCTTTATTGTTGATACCAATGGCAGTAGAAAATGTAAGCAGAGCTATGATTGCTTTTGCACCAACGTCACATTTCCACATTTGCAGAAATCCAACAGGGTTCAAACGAGGGATGGACAACATATTGGCACCAACATCTGTATCGGAAGATAGAAGTAATTTTAAAACACGTCGAATCGGTCCAGTTGGCCGATATTAACAACCGATGTTTGAATCTTGTTGTCACAAACTTTAAATTATATTTAGCATGTAATACTGGAACCAGAAGACATTTTAAATTTCCAAAATAAATTAACGAAACAACCAAAACAACAAATTAAATTAATTATGAAGTCTCTGTAAATAAAATTGTCCTTTAAAAAAGGGCTGGTTGAGTCAGAAGCAGCAGACTGAAGACTTTTGTTATTCAGTTGCGGTAGAAAGAGAGAAAGAAAAGAGAAAAACAATAAATCATGCAAATGGAGCTTGTTTTAATTTATCATGCGGCTAATTCATTTGTTTCTTATTGTGACAGACCCACTTGAAAGTTGCTTGCACTTTAAATATTGACAACTTTTTTGGGAAGGTTATGTGTGAAAATGTACATCTTTGACTGCTACAGTAATTTTAAGCCGGAACTATCACAAAAAAAAATAAAATAAAAGAATTGACATCCCAGAAGGAATGATATTATATATAACATTGGTAAATATTGGTTATCTGCTGCAATAACAGCAACAGTAATAACCGAAATTGGTTTTGGCACAATTTTTTTGTATCGGTGCCATTAGTTGAAACTGTAATGGCGGTCTGGGAGACTTAAGTGAATCAAAAATGTTAAATTTATTTGATCATAATAAATGAGGCCGTCTGGATTTTAGATGTCATTGTCTTTTCCCTGTTTCAGCTCTGAAGTCAACTTTTTTCCTAACAGAAATTAGCTTTTTATTCCATTACTTAACAGCATACAAAGTGATGTGTTCACTTAATCCCTACAAACAGGCTGGATGTTATCACAGCTGTTATCACTTAATGTGACATTTATACTCTGCAGGTCTCGTCAGACCAGGATACTATCCAGATCACTACTTCTGCTGTCTGGGAATGTGAATGAGCTCTGTCTCACTCTCACTTGCTGTGGTCATCTGGTTTTAAAGCAGCCCTGGACTCCGTCCTGCCTCTGCTCCGACTCTTTATGAGCAATCAGGGAGTCGCTTTCATTCCAGCTTTGTGCTAAAACAGTCGTCATATTCCACCGCCATCCCTCGAGTTAGGTTTGCGTGAACGCGTGTGTCCGTGTGTAAGGCTTAGCCGATTCGGACAACACATAATAGTTTATGTAAGAGGCGGCCACTGGGCTGGCGTTCAGGATTTCCCATGTGTATCAGGAGGTTGCCATGACGCTTGGATTTTCACTGTGCGCTGCTGCGTTTTATGACTTCTTTTTATGAAGCAAACTGCGCAAAGACTTTGTGGAACTTTGTTTTGTTTTATAGATTTTGATGCATATAGCATAAAGTAACTTTATGGGGGGTTGGTAAAAGTGAATTTGAATTTTATTTTTCCTTATAGAAACAACAGTCCGTGTCGTTTCTTCACATTTTGTCACAGAATGTGAAACTAAAAGGGATTTTAAAACTAGGTGAGGAAAATTCTTTGTGGTTTTTCCGATTCTTTTTGCTACAAATAAATATTCTGAATGTTTGCTGTACATTTCATCCTCTCTCAGTCAATACTTTGTAGAATTATGTTTTTCTGCAAGTCTTTGGGTAGGTGTCCAATTTTTGCCCATTATTCTGTGCATAATAGATTAAGCTCCGTCATGGAGTTCTTTTTAACGTGTGCAGATTATCTGCCAGGTTGGAGATGTTAACAGCCAACAGCTAGCTTTTCCAAATGATGGATTAAAGATGGATATTTGTAAAGGGAAAGTTTGGATTGGCAATAAGGTGTTAAACAAACGGGGTGTTAAAGCAAAATCATCCTGTATGAATCAAAATTTCCTTGGCGCAAGGATGATGGATTTCATTATTGCTAAACCTCTTTAAAGATTGGGTAATTTGGTTGTAAATGTGTTCCTGAAATATGGCTGCAAAACAACTTTTTATGTTGATTTCTGCCAACGTTTGAGTTCAGTTGGAATCATAAGTCAATGACTTCTTTTCTCTTAAATGCTTTCTTTTAACATTTGCTGTTCACATTGTTAATTATTTATTCTTAGTCTAAAAAGTAACAAAATACTGCGCTAAGAGGCTGCTGTGCTAATCCCTCCTCTATTAATACCAAAGTAATGACTGATTTGCATTTACAATATACTTGTAATTACTTTCAGCCATTGTCATTGTCCATTTATTGTTGTCATCTTTACAGTGTTGTTTTCTTAACTCTATCAGGATGCATTTAGAGCAGTTGTCATCCGACTCAGAGCTCCCAGTCGCATTGTTCTGTATTTACTATATAGAAAAGAAATGTGCCATGTCTTTAAAATACCGCTGGTCCAGTCACTAGTCCTTTCAATCTTGGTCTAACGCAGTGGGTCCCAACGATTTTCTTCTGGGCCCCCTTATGGATTACAATCAACTGGGCACACACATCGTTCAGTCAGACTTAAACCTGTACACATATTTTGTTTTCAAACTCCACTGAAGTTTATTTCACACGTCAGGTTGCAACAAAAGAAACTACAAACCATTTTTACAGTGAAAGACTTTGTGTAACTGTTGTTTTCTTGTAGTTCTAACTGTAGAAAAGTTTTATCTGCTGTCAGTGTTGTTTCAAACATATTTCTTTTTTTATTTGTAACAATATTCAACTTTGCTACCATAAATACATTTTTAAAAAGCCTCTGTGCAAAATGGGGTTAAAACATGAACAGCTCCCTCCCGGAGAGTCTTTTTTCTCATTCATCACGCCCCCCTCTGCAATGGCACTGCGCTCCCCCTAGGGGGCGCGCCCCACACTATGGGAACCACTAGTCTAACGTTTCAATACTCAACACCTATCAACTACTTTTATTTAGTGCTATGTGTGAGGTTTGCAGATAATTTTGAAGTTCAGTCACTATTTAGCATCTGTGTGACCTAATAGTTTATCTGAAGGATTTGTTTTTCTCATATCATCCAAACTATTATATTGTGATAATAATTATAATTCATCCCTAATTTGGGAAAGAACCTTTTCGCCAATATTGCTCAACAGTGCAACTATTGACAACAAATGAGTGCAGTGAGGGTCCATGCGGTAAAAATGTTTTGTTTTTTTTTTCCCGGTTAAGTTCTGGTTTCGGCTGGATATGTGGGGAATGTTTTCTGCGGCTGTGGTTGGGAATCTTCAGGGCTTTCTTTGAAGAGAGTTTGAATGAGATGTTTTCTCTCCTCTTCTGGGTCCATGATCAGTGGCTGAAAAAAAGGCAAATTTAAGATCAGCCCATCTGCAGAGTCACAGTGTTTAGCAACAAATTAAGAACATTAGCACATTTAAAACAAAGTCATGTATAATTAGCACTAGTTACCACCAAATATTTTAGTTTGTTTTTCTTCCTTAGAATTTCCTTCCAATTTGGTGGTGACTGTAAGAAGGAAGTTCATGACCCGATTAACCATCAGGGTTAATTATTTAGCAGGAAACGCAACTCTGTTTAGCAAAAAACATATTTATGCATTTGTTCCATGATTGTTCATATCGACGAGTCACAGAGCTTGGCATATAGCGTCCAATGAAATTTAAGAAGTACCTACTTTATTGTACTAGCCTTTATAACCACTCTCTACATCTGGGAATGCTGCATAATGTGAAAAAAAACACAAAAAAAAACAAACATTGTTTTTGTAACTGCCTGCTAATATTAGGTCCTCACATATGCAGCAGTTTTGTATCAGGGACTTTGTTTTCAAACTTCATCAGTCTGCCTGAATAATTGGCTGCGAGTTGTAGAGGAAATTATAAAAGGAGCTAAAAGCAATAATGGCGCTCAAATGAAAACCATCTGTTCCAGAGAAACGGCATGTTTCTAATCTCTTCAGTCAGGGCGGTAGTTTTGAGAGTAATCTGCCTTTCCACCATTCATGGGGCAAAAAAAAAAGGAAATGAGAGCAACTGAGGGAAAGGTGAAACACAAAAGGAAAGAAGATTTACTGAGGCGGTAATAAGCTACTGGAAGGGAGGAACGTGTCCTGTTTTATTGGTTCACTCAAGTCTAGCTAGCAGGGCATTCTGGGTAAACTGGATCCAGGGGCTTCTCCACAGTGGCTTGCATCATTATTCAGAGCCTTTGCGATTTTTCTCTATGTTTACTCTGTTATATGGCCGACCAACACAAAGTAGAGAGTAGTTTGTGCCTCTTGCACAAATTTGCACAAACTCATTGTTTTTGAGTTTTTGAGATTCAGACCTTTATGAAAGATTGGCAAGAAAGAAAAGTAAACTTTTTTTTAACACCTAAGGTCAAATCTGTTAAATTAGTCACGGAGGAATGTGTTTTTTTTTTAAAGATTAGAAACATGTGCGGCTGTCAGAGGACGAGGTTAGTCATTAAATTCCTCTTCTGTTCTATCGTGTAATTCTTCGCTGATGATGTGTGTTTGATTACAATATTCATGCGGTGGGTCTCACAGTCTCCCGTTCAGTTTTCCAGTGGGAGTTTTGGTGCATATGATGACCGTCGAGCCTGCGGAGGGCTACAGCTATAAAATAAGAACAGGAAAAGTAATCAAGCTTTGCTATCAAGGGACGTGGCACGTCTTTAAATAAGCAGCTCATTCATCATTCAGAACACAAGCTTGCATGTTTTATTCTTAGCATTTGTGCAGATGTGTCAACCTGACTGGTTTGCGTTCACTGCACAAACAGACTTTCATTGGAAAGGGAAACGTTTTTAATTGGATGATAATCTGCAGATGTACACAGTCAGGCAGATTTACTTGTTAAAAGGAATATCATCATCGCAGTGTCAGTGTGGTATTCATATCACAACAGTTTGTTTTGGGTGCAGTAACTGTTGACTAATATATTCTAGATTAATTTTACATGCTAATGTAATATTTAGCCAGAGTCTCAGACATACAGTGTATCACAACTGATCTTGTCATCGCAGTATATTTACCAATGCCATGACAACAATCACAAGATTTTCAAAAGTTGCGCCACCTTAAGTTACAAGCTTTAACTGCTTCTGAATAAAAGGTCATGTTTCTGCTAGTGAAAGATAACACCTTAGAGTTGAGAGAGAGGAAATGTCTGTGGAGCCGTCGGTTCTGGTAACCCACGCTTTTCTGAAGGTCACGAGGCTTTCAGGCAGACGTTTATTCGTTGGGACGTTCACTGCTCAACCTGCGTCCTCAACGTTTACAGGTCCTAGGCCAGTCGTTCATCCAGCGGCCCGTCGCGCTTTTGAGTTACCAAAGGTCTAAAGTTGACAGGAAATTGTAAAATATCACTTGGTAATTATGTGTTATTGAAAGATTAATATTCCTGAACACCAACTATAAAGTTTTAAGATTTAAATAAATAAAACAATGCTGAGCCTGGTGGGGGCACAAGTAAAGCCTGATGGCCCGCCAGGCTCATAACACACTTGGAGAAACCCTGAAAACTTGCTGATTTAGCAAAACACCGTTTTCCTGCTTCGTAACATTTTGTCTTTGCTTTGAATGCCATAAAATTGGTATTTCAGCTGCTTTCTGTGACGGCCGGGACAGAGCAGAGCACCGAGGTCAAATGACGCAGACAGGGAGCTGTAGCCATTACGCTCTTCCATTCAATGCGTTTCTCATTGTACAAAGGTGAAAAACACATACTGGTGTAGAAAACTGAGATTTGTTCAGATGTTGTCCAGAGTCTCTTTTGCTGTATTTCAAGCAACGCAGTTTGAGATTTTTTAGAATTCAGACTCTTTAGGGACCCGGATTATAATTATTTGAAAATGCATGGATCGTGACGTCAAGGTAGTGGCTGAAATTAATTGAGACACTTTCTAGTATTTAGATTAGCAGCTTAAAGTTGATTTAATGTGTTTTTTGATACGAATTAAGATGATCTGATGGAATAAAATGCCCAAAAGTATATCTGTGTTCTCCTTTTGGCTCTTTTAATTGCCAAACTTGGAGCAAAGTAACCAACACGATGTAAAAGAAATGTTTTCATCACTTTAATCAGTTGCGCGCTCATTGTGGTGACGGGAAAAACAGCGGTAGGTTATGTCGTAAGCATTGAATATGTTGTGTCCTTGTTGAATGTTGTCTTGAAGGTTCACTGTGGTGCACATGGGGGCTTTTAGAGTCGAGAGTTTTCCCATTTCAGGGGGCAACACTAAACCTGTCATCTGGACCTGGAGTGACGAGATGAAAGCTGTTTGAGCTTCGGTTACTGCTCTGGCAGTCAGTGCAGGGTCGTCACACAGCGTGGCTTTGACCTATTCGTGTTTCTGTGCCAGGCTGAGCGGCGGCTGTAAAACACACTGTCAACACTCAGTAAGCCCATCAAGTCAGGATGCCACTTATTCATAATTTATTAATCGTGAACTGGAGTTTAGAGACTCAGAAAACAGGCTGCTGGCTGAAAGAATGACATGCTCAGAGTATAATTAAACCAAAATTGCACAAAAGAATATAAGCATTTTGAATTTAAGAGAAAATATGTATGTGTACGAATATTAGTTTATTTCCATATTTTAATAATTTTCATATTCTATAAAATAAGCTTAACCGGTTGCATAAAAATCTGCAGAATGTGGCAATTTTTTTCATCCGATTAATCAATTAATTGTCAGAATAATCGACAGAGTAGGCGAGCTATAAAATAGTTGCTAGTTATGGCTCTAGAAAAAAATAAACCCTGGTATGGTAATAGTTTCAGTATTATCTGCTGTCATGATGTTGAATCATGGATCTGAAGCTGGACCAGTAGAGAACGGGTTTGTTATTGTTGTGGTTGAACCAGAAAATACTCAGTTTTCCTTTTTCTTCACAGATCGAGAGGACCAGTCGATTCTTTGCACGTGAGTACTGCCCTTGTCTTTTCTTTGCTTTATTCCTAAGGTTGTGTCAGAGAACAGCAGGTTAATGTTTCTTACTTGGTTTTTGTTCTGGAGCTGCTCAGTGGGCTGGCAAATGAACCTAGATAGAGATTATTTATCACCCAACATTCTCACCTGCTGGCCTCAGTTCATGTCCTTGCACTGCCCGTATTTATAACTTAAAACGCCATAAAATGAGTGCTTTTTAAAGAAAACATCTGAACTTGAGGATTTCTCTCTTCTTGTTCTTAATGTGCCGTTCCGTTTTATCCGAGTAAAAGCCCTTTCCCATTTCCCTCCATGCCCGTCGTCCTGTAACTCGTTTTATTTAAAGACGAGTTACAAATAGCTGGTTTTGTGGACGCGGGGCTGTGCGGCGGTTCTGCCAAATACCGAGGGAGTTATGAGTGTGGTTTGGTGGCCCGCCCTCAGCCTCTACGTCAGAGTGCAATTAAGTGGCACTTTCTGTCAGCTTGGCATGAGTCGCCAGTGACATCAAAACCCGAGCTGAAAATAGAATCCCTTGTTGGGTGGTAATAAATCAGTTTCTCTACAATTGTTCAGTGACTTCTGACCGCGTTGTGGATGAGTCTGGAGAAACCTACTAATCTCCTACAGGAGCTACAGTATGTAAAGTAACTGAATGAAGTGATCCACAGACCGCCTGATCAAAGGTCTGTGGGCTCCCTAAAAGTTTGAAAGTCACCATTATGAAAGCAGTCGCGCTGTTTTTGTTATTTACCAAGAGTTTTTACTGCCAAAAGGCCACATTTATCTGCACCAGGATTCTTCCTGACAATCTGTCGATTCGAGAGGTTTCCGCGAATCAACCGTCAATTTCAGTGCAAAAGAATGTTGTGGGGTGTATTATAGTCTGACGGTTTTTCTGTCATTTTTAACCTCGTTTGTAAATGTTTTACTGGCGTTAACTTGTAGTTTATTAGGATTTTAAAGTGGCAGTACTATGTAAAATTGACTATTATTCTGTAATATTGTAAATATGTAAAGTTGTAATGTTATGTTGTAACAGCATGTCGTTGCCAATTTCACTGTTGTGTCTTTGTGCAATGACAATAAAATTAGTCTAAGTCTATTCCCTCATCAAAAATATACCTGGAGTGTTGCCTTGATTCTTTCATACGTTTGAGAAATCCTTGAATCTCCATGGCAACCATTGAGCTGTGCAAAACGCTTCCTTGGAGCTGCAGTTTCCAAGCTTCAACCTCACAGAGCAGCCCTCCTATAGCAACTCCCCCGTTCAGCTCCTTCAGACTAGCCAGCAGCAATTAGCAAACACCTGGTGGAACTTTGTGTCTGCTGAGCTCATTAAATGAGCTATATCTCTGGCAAAGACATTGTCAAAGGGTTAAACAGAGGAGCCATGTTGTCACGACTTCCTGAAGGTGGAGTTTCAGAAATATTTACAGTCATCAGTGAATTGTTTCCTGGAGTCTACTCCAGATTCGCTGTGAAACTTGACTGCTTTAAAACCTAAAACCAAACACAGAACGATGCTTAATTTGACCTACATTCTGACGCTCTGTCTTCGAGGACTCGCCCCTCGGATTCTAGTGAAGCATCCAAAAACCTCAGCGTACTACGTGCAGTGGAACTAATAAGCAGCTACGCTAAAACCACTGGCATGCAGCTGGATGTAGTGTTGCTGGCCGGGTTTTGGCCCTTGGCTCTGAGACCTGAGTGTGGGAAACCGTGGAAGGCCCTGCCTGTACACAGCTATCATTAGAGACAACCCAAAAGCAGAGCCTGGAAAGTTGGAGACGGACTCGGCAGACCACAGCATTCTCCACTCAAACACTGACAAACAAGCAATGTATATATAAATATATAAAAATCCTGATGACCTTGGTGTTCGTCCAGCCGCTCGTCTCCACAATAGTATTGATTTAGGGGGATTTTGCTCCTGGTTTTCCAATGTTTCTGTTTGCAGCTCGCAAGTCTTTTGGGCAACTTACACACATCCCCATACCGATGATGTTTGACAGAACCGCTTGCTTCTTGCATTCATACTTCACTGGCCGTCACTTTATCTATCTATGTGTTTCTGTCTCTAAACTCTTCTCCTTAGAGGTGAGTCGGGAGCGGGCAAGACGGAAAACACAAAGAAGGTCATCCAGTACCTGGCCCATGTTGCCTCCTCACACAAAGGACGCAAAGACCACAACATTCCTGTGAGCCTCACTGCCTACGTTCCCCTACTCTCTTCCTTTCCCTTTTTCTTTTTGCTCCCGCAAATCACCCCATGTAAATTGTCTGTAAATTAGTTGCCTTCTAAAGCCTCGTAATGAAGTAATCTGCTGTGGCGGTACCATAATCTGACACTGTAAAATGTTAAAAATGATCATTTAAGCACGTCACTAGTGGCCCAACCCCCAATTGTTTAGGTTATAACTAACTAAAGCTGTTAAAGATGAATGTTTTACTGTTAAAGGTTCATTTTAAGTTTCTCTGGTGTATAAATATGACATCACCCAAAGATTTCCTTTTTAACACATTAACTCACATTAACACATTAACTCTGGCTGACTAAGAGGACAAAGCATTTGATATGGTTTGGTGCCTCGCGTAGCCGTAAAAATAATACAACCAGAGCTAACGCGGTGAGTTTTTAAACTCTTACCTTGATCAAAAACTCTGGAGAGAAACATAATTTCTCACAGTGGGGTTGATGTAAATGTCAACCCCACTGACATTTACTCAAACTGCATCCAGTTTGAGTGAAACAAGGCGTGGCCGATCTGCGCTGAGGTAAAGTTCATCAAGCAACGGGAGCTGCTTATTGGTCCGAACGCTGCCGATTTTAAATCTCAGAGCAATAGAGATGCTTGCAATCCGACTTTAAAAAAAAAAAAAAAAAAAAGCAATTTTTTTGTATTTTTATTATTTTCCTAAAAACATAAACAAGGCTAAGCCTGGCGGCGGGGGGCTGGTGAAGCATGGCGGGCCGCAAGGCTTATAATACACTGGGGGAAACCCTGCTGGCAGAAACACTGTCATGCTTGTGGTCTAAATAATACGTTGAACATAAGATTTTAGGCGATTACCTTAAGCTAACCAGCTCGAGCTAGCTCAACGTCTATCATTTTTTAAGCTAACACGTTCTCGCCTCTGTTGCTGAAATATTGTGGGTGTTTTTTCCTCAAAATGTGAAATGAATCCTTCACGCTCTGATTTTTTATTTTGTTTTGTTTTGTAAGAAATCATGTAACAATCAGCAGCACTACTATGAAGTAGTGTGATCTGCGCTCAGGCTTCCGACTCCATGTGAGCCAGAGCCAGACTAATGTGCCCTGTTTTCTGTTGCTTTGTGTGCGATACGAGCACTTCACATTTTAACACATGCATTTGTTTGTCCATAACGCACAGCCCGATTCTCCCAAAGCATTCAAGCTACAGGCAAGTGGATCCCCTGGCGAGGGTGTCGTCTATTTTCATGTTTGTACCAATCTGCATGCCCTCCTCTCTCTAAATCTCTGGCTTTTCCGTAATGATGCAGAGAGACTTAATGTTAGCTTAAGATGTCGTGAGGTATTTGTTTGCGCTGGCTCAGTCTTCTCACATGGAAAGAAGCGATTCTTCCATTAACCCAGCAGGCTCGTGACAATGAAACGATGTTTTATCAGTTGGTTCTGGTTTATTAAAGCAGTTTGGAATGAAGGCTTCATCGGAAACACATGCCTGACGATAAAGAATGACTATTTATGAAGTTGTAATGGAGCCCCGAGTCTGTGAAGCCATGATGTTGAGCAGTGTGCAGATCAGATGGCAGCCACACCAAACAACTCTCCTCAATCTTCTTTATTTTCTATTTGTTGATTCATGTTGAAGAAATAAACCACAAATGGATATTTTTGCATGTTTTCATTTTGTAATAATTTTAAGTGCATGCCTGTAGTTTGAGCTTCTTTAAATCTGACCTTATTGTGTGTTATAGTTAGGATATGATATCTCAATGCTTTATTCTAGATCTTTGTTTGGATAAAAATCTCATTCCAACGTCCGTTTTTTCTTAATTTTAGGCAAACTCTGTATTTTCTTGCTCACCTTTTTTTCTGCATGGTCTGTGCTCTTGCCATTTGTCTCCCCCCCCCGCCCCCCTCCCTTCTAAATCCGAACCGAATGTTTCCAAATCTAATAACTCCAGATGCCGCGTGAGTCTTTATGACTCCTTTAACCTAAAACATTTGGCTCAGACACGACTGAGTTCACGGTTATTACGCTCAGATCCAGTAGCCGAAAGTTAGGAGCTGGACCTCGGTGCCTCTGCGGTCCTTGGCCTACCTGCACCATCCGCACTGACCTCCTTAATGCAGCTTTCCTTCTGCTTTGCATTACAGCTGCCTCTGTGCACAAGCCAGAGGAATGTGGGGATTGAGGGAGAGCAAAGAAAATAGTGCCGTAGCAGTGACTGAAATGTGGTCAGGTGGGTCAGGAAGAAGTGGAGAAGACTTAGGTTAGGCCTCGCCAGTGTTAGGATGGAGTCAAAAATTACTCCACAAACAGTTAATGTTGAGTACATTTCAGTTGAGGCTGTAATCTTTGTTTTCCTTTCATCTCACTGAAATGTAATCAGAAGCAAGTCAGTCCTCTATCTGATCGTTCAGGTGATCAAACTGGATATTGATATAATTTAAAAGAAACGCACAACTAAACATTACCTGCGTAAAAATGGTTGTAGATTCTCTTACGCTACCTTATGACACATGGTAAAGTAATGATATAAACGGAAAACAACAAGGGACCGAGTACAGTAACTTGAGGAACGCCACAAATCAAGTAAACGCACACAGAAGAGGAGCAGCTGGTTTTTAATAGAAAACCCAGTTGTTTAAATGGGAGGAAAACCAGCTCAAACAAATGCAGCCAGGATGCCTAAGCCTGTTGAGTAAAATGCTCACCAGGCTCTATCAAAACTGAGGTCAAATAGATCTTTATATAACTTTAACAGGGCAGAGTTTGTACAATACACTGCTTTGAAAATCCAGATTGAAAAGGATAATTTGCTGTCTTATTAGTAAAGATTTGTCTGCTAGCCATTTGAAATTGTGTTTAGCAATACATTTGAAAAACAGAATTAGTTTCATGATATTTGTAACTGTTAATATAACCTTACAGAAGATAAATAAGATCAGTAACCATCTCTGGAGCAAGTCAGCGCCTTGTCGAAACAAGACAGACGATCCAGTTTACGGCAAAAGTTGTTTCTGTTCTGCCATCATCATGGAAAATAGAAATGGTGAATCGTCTTGGACAATTAAATGTTTTAGGATCCAAGTTTTAAGATTTTATTGAGCTACGTCTTTAAATGGGACGTAGCTCAGCAAATCTACATGTTTCAGTCCATAAAGATGCGCCAGATTTAGCTACGAAGGATAATGTCCTTCTATAGGCTCCGACATAAGATGAGATTAGGACAAGATTGCGGAAGAAGCCATCCGCCTTTACTCCTTTACAGTTTATATGATCATGACCAGAGGAAAGTACGGGGCAGGAGAAAGTCCTTACAAAGTAACTTTTCTCCATTTAGATCGCCATACTGCCTTCGTGCCTCCGTGGTTTAACACGGCTTCTCAATCCGCTTGCTTGTCTTGGCTCCCGAGACTTGTTGAATTCTCTCGACAAAAATACCTCTGTACAGCAGCTCGTTTAAGCGACTGCAACGCAGCCTTGATGGAGTGTAGCTTAGCACATCAACTTGGCTTCATTTTCTCTCTTTCTGCTTTCATGAAATATTTATTTTTGCCTTCGCCTACTTGTGTGTGTTTTGGAATAAAAAGAGAAGCATGTGAAAACAGAGATAAAAAAAAAATTGGATCCATTCGAGAGCCTCTTAACCTCGATGTGTTTGTTTGCAGGGGGAGTTGGAACGTCAGCTCCTGCAGGCCAATCCAATCCTTGAGTCGTTTGGCAATGCCAAGACGGTGAAGAACGACAACTCGTCTCGCTTTGTGAGTTTAAATGAACATTTTCTGTTTGTTTCGCATCCTTTTAGGAAATTGAGCTCTTAAGAGTTCAAGATGAATTCTTATTGAACTTCCTTTTCTTGGAATATGTTTATGAGTGGAGCAGATCTTGTGGAATGAGACTCACAGCAGTAAACCATGAGCGAACAGTGATGTTAGCTATTAGCTCTTTTCATTTGTCATCATGGGATTTTTTCTTATGTTGTAATAAATCTAAGTCTTTTTTTTATGGACTCTGGATATGAAACCTCATGCTTTTATACTCTGAACCAATTTTTTTTTCATTTTTATTTAGTAGGAAACAGGAAGTTGTTCTTGGATTTATCCGTTGCGTCTACAGAAGTGACCGATGAAGGATTTTTCTGTCGAACAGTCCTCTGTTATAATATATATATATAATTATAACCACTTTTAAATCACTTGTGTGGCAGTATTCTGGTTAATCTATGTACAAAAGTTAAACCATAACAGACAAGATACAAATGTGTTGTTAGCACTAAAGGCTAGCAAGGACATAGCTTCCATCTTACATTTGTTTGCGTTTCCGCTGGTAATGCAAACAAATATTGCATTTGCAATGCAAACAAATGCAATATTTGTAATGCAAATACATTACCAATGCATTTGTATTACAAATAATGTATATTTCTGTATGAGCTCCAACTCTTTGAGGAAAGATGGTCTCTTGACATTGCACTAGATTTTAGCTCCCTTTTATTTTTAGATGGCGATTGTTGTGGAAAAAGTGTGAATTCTAATGTAAAAGATTCTGTAAAAACAGAAATAAAATTTATTTGCGGTGAAAAATCTCTACCAAAAACTGGTTTCAAAAATCAAAATTCCCAACTCTTCCTCGGAACGTCACGAAGTCACGACCGACTGGCAGAGATCCGTTGGAAAACCATGATACACATATACACCTAAGGTTTTTTTAGATCGGTTGTGTAGCATTCAGAGTCACTCGTCGAACTTGGCTTGGCGCACGGCATTCGAATCGACGTCCGCCCCCGAGCGTTTAACATTTCTCTGTGGCTGAGTAAACCATGTGGTCATAATTAAGCGCCGCGGTGGCCAGGTCCACATTAATCACAGGTGTGTCTGCTGAACAACAGTGGATGCACACGTTCCCACAGACAGAGACACATCAGGAAAACCACACACATGCCTCGGATTCCTGCTTGACACGTTAACCTGGCACTTCCTAATATGGGCATTTTGGTTCCTCACTACATTTTTGTCTTTAGCTGCAAACCACAGGGGGAGGGGAGGTGGTATGTAAAGTGAAGCAGAGCCCAGAAGGAGGAAAGAAATGTAGCTGAATGTAAGATTGATGGCAAACAGAGGAAACCGTATAGCCGTGGTAGTGTGGAGGTGTGACGGTGTTTTTGATTAATAATGACTCGTTCATCTGTCTTGTTCTGCAGGGGAAGTTCATCAGAGTCAACTTTGATGTTACAGGCTACATTGTTGGGGCTAACATTGAAACCTGTATCCTTAATGCCAGGTTCTGCTGAACAATGGATCACTGCTAAAGAAAAAAACAAAACAAGAGCCCATTGAAATACAAGACAACAAAACGTTTATTCAACTTTTAACGCGATTCTCTCTGCATGATATCCAATCTGTTTTGTTTTCCTTTATTCACCTAATCTCTTTCTTTGGTGAGGGAACTAATAGAAAAATGTTACAATATTTTTTTTATGCCGTAACAGATGAAATGACAGAGATAAACTGCATTAAAGAGATATTTACTCTTTTATTATTATTATTATTATTATTATTTCTGATGCTTCTCCAATATTATTATTTCTGATGCTTCTCCAAAGTGTCCACTCCCTTGGACTTAAACTTTAGTGTGTTTTGTTTATATTTCATGTGATGGACCAAAACAAAGTAGAGTAGGGCTGAATAGTGTGGCATGCACTTGTTTTTATCCACTGTGAGTTAATACATAGTTGAAGCACAAGAGAGCTAAACACAGTTATAGAAAGTCTGAAAACATCCATATTTGAATCTTGCCTCAGATTCAGTCGGTTATAGAGATGGACTTTGACTGGACCGCTCTGTCTTGTGAACACGCTTTTGACGTAAACGGACAATTGGAGGGAATTAGCTGGTTGTACTGGATTTTCGTTGAGGGCATTCGAGTAAAGTGGTTTGAATGTAAACGCATGCCACGCTTTTTTAAGATTTTAAATTGCAAAAAGTTATTGAAAATCACGTTTTCCTCTCCTGCCAATTTACTTTTAACTCCCGCCACATTGTGTTGGTCTAATGTGCGCGCATTGTTTGGGGCTGTAATGTTGGCAAAATGTGAGAGTTCATTGGGTGTGAACACCGCGTGCATTATTTTTTTCTTTTTCTGAATTGAGTTTAATTGTTCGGATAATGATTTCCTTGCCAGTCCTTAACTTTGGCCCCGCAGATCTTCTAGAAAAGTCAAGAGCCATCAGACAGGCAAAAGAGGAGAGGACCTTCCACATTTTCTATCGCCTGTTGGCAGGAGCTGGAGAGCATCTTCGAAGTGAGTTTCTGTCCAGTTAGCATCAAAGCTCGAGCAGCAACCTCTCATTTGTTTTCTGCAGAGCTCAAGAGACCCAGTTTGGGTTTGGTGAGTCTGATTGGCTCACGTCGTCAGTGTGAGTGTTACTGTGACTTAGCATTGACTGTACACTTCTGTTTTGTAAAGTGCCTCGAGATTAAATTTGCTGCCAGTCAGCACTATAAACAAGCTTAATCCAATCAGATGTTCATTAATCCATGGAAAATGCATGTTTAACAATAGTTTCACTTGTTTTCCTTACTCAGCGGATCTGCTGCTGGAGGGATTCAACAGCTACAGGTTCTTGTCAAACGGCAACATCCCCATCCCGGGTCAGCAAGACAAGGAGAATTTCCAGGAGACGATGGAGGCGATGCACATCATGGGTTTCTCCCACGATGAAATAGTCTGTAAGCTCCGCTTCCAGATGTACACATGTCCACATCTGCATCCCATTAGCGAAATCAGTTTTTTTTCCCCCCTCCCTTCGTTTGTGGTGGCATTACTTTATCCTCCATGGGGCGAACAAATAAAGTTTTATTTTGCTTTGAATTCACCAGGCATGTTAAAGGTGGTTTCTGCCGTGCTGCAGTTTGGCAACGTCGTGTTCAAGAAGGAGAGGAACACAGATCAAGCCTCAATGCCTGAGAACACAGGTGAGCCGGATGACGTTAGAGAACCCATTTCATATTCTCGCTATTTTCTAAGCAGAGTAATCGGGTTTTCTGCTGCTCTTTTTTTTTTTTGTTTAAATTACACAGGAAATTACTCACCTCCGCTGTTTGTTTTGGTTTTTTTTGCTTCTCTTAGCGGCGCAGAAGCTCTGCCACCTGCTCGGCATGAATGTTATGGAGTTTACCCGAGCCATCCTGACCCCGAGGATCAAAGTGGGACGAGACTACGTGCAAAAAGCTCAGACCAAAGAACAGGTGAAGCTCTGCGCTACTGTGACCAGTCAGGGTCAAGTAATCTGAAGAATGGATTTCAAAAGAAAGTAACGTAGGAATGCAAAGGAACTTTCTTTTACGACTTTTAACGGGTGGTTTTCCTGTATTTTCTACTTCATGTCAGTGTTTGTGAGATATGCTGTAACAAATACAAAAAATTTCAGTTTTTAGACAACGGAAATGTTTGTGAATGTAACACAAGGTATACTGTAGAAATACGGGAAATTGGGATTAAAGGAAACGCGACAAAAATCTAACACGACAAATTGTTAAATGTGTCTAAAGTCTGTTTTTGACTTGACGGAAATGTTTGTGAAATTAGTGTAAAATGTCCTGCTTATTTTCTGGGGGTTTTTTGTGGAAAGTTTTCTTATGCTGCACATCTTTGACTTTTCCACAGTACCTATATTTTATTAAGATCAGTGCAATAGAGCAACATAAAGTTGTCAATCTGCATTCATAAGTAGGGAGAAATGACACAGACCTGAGCCTGTCACAATAACAAGTATTGCTAGACGATAAATTGTCCCAGTAATTAATGCAATCAACGATAATATTGTTGTTTTGAGACCATTTTCAATAATACTGATAATGGAGTAATAATGCAAGTTAATTTCCATCTCACATACCAATCAACTTTAATTTTATGAAGAGTGCTTTACACTGGAATTGAAAAATACCTTAAATATCCACAATGAAACGCAACAACAAACAACAACAACTCAAAGCCACACGCAACAAAAGCCAATAACAAAATGGATCATGGTGTCTCTATAAACAAAATTGCCCTTCAGAAAACTGAATCATCTGAATGGAAATGAGGAAGCTCATTTTGACTTATTGTGCGATTAAATCATTGATAACTTTTCCTGCCACCACGAAGCTGATTGTCCCGTTTGAATCCCGCTGTCTGACCTCACTCTGAAACGGATCTTGATTTCTTGAACCGCACTCGGATCGCTCCTGCGTTTGCTGACATTGTGGTTTTTGCTCTCTTAACCAAGGCCGACTTTGCTGTGGAAGCCCTGGCCAAGGCGACGTATGAGCGCCTGTTCCGTTGGCTGGTCCACCGCATCAACAAGGCCCTGGACAGGACCAAGCGACAGGGCGCCTCCTTCATCGGCATCCTGGATATCGCGGGCTTTGAGATCTTCGAGGTGGCATTTGCCTTTTTCTGCGGTCGCGGTCGACGAGAAACGTTTCGCTAACTCGAGCGGTTTGTTTTCCAGCTGAACTCCTTCGAGCAGCTGTGCATCAACTACACCAACGAGAAGCTGCAGCAGCTCTTCAACCACACCATGTTCATCCTGGAGCAGGAGGAGTACCAGAGGGAGGGCATCGAGTGGAGCTTCATCGACTTCGGCCTCGACTTGCAGCCGTGCATCGACCTCATCGAGCGGCCGGTCGGTCTACTACCGCACAAACGTGTATGAATGTGTGCCCACGTCTGAGTGTCGTCTCCAGGGATCTCCCGCTTTTGACCGTGCATGTCTTCTCAGAATAATCCTCCAGGAATCCTGGCTTTGCTTGACGAGGAGTGCTGGTTTCCCAAAGCCACAGACAAGACATTTGTGGACAAAGTGCTGCAGGAACTGGGCACGCACGCCAAGTTCCAGAAGCCGCGGCAGCTGAAAGACAAGGCAGACTTCTGCATCATCCACTATGCCGGGAGGGTACGTATACGCCGCTTTCTGATCGCTCTCATTAGGAGTTTGGACTTTGAACCTTTTTCAGCAGCTTTAGGATAAGGGTGGGAATTTATTGTATTGTTACTATTTATTGTGATAAATTTCTTATCATGATGAGAATCTTGATTGATCTCAATCACAATAAATTCCCACTAATGATGTTTAGAAAAAAAAACCTCTGTATTATCAGTTTTGCTATTTTCTCCACTGTTTATTCAATGAAAGCATCATTAAATACCAATAAATCTGAAATTCAGCTGTTTACTGACACATTAATTTACATGACCAATATCCTAAAGAAGCACATTACAAATGGGAATGTTTTTCATTTTTATTATTTTTGGCTTTGTGAGACTTTTGAGTTGCTGCGACACACAGTCACATTCATACAGTTACCTAAAAAAGGTGTAATAAATATGGAATTGTCACTTATCGTCACTTTTTTTTTAAAAGGTTTTATTGGCTCTAGTGGCCTTTATTTGATAGTTAATTGACAGGAAATAGGGTCATGAGAGAAGGGGAAGACATGCGGCAAAGGTCGCCAGGCCGGGAATCAAACCTGCGACAGCCGCGTCGAGGACTAAGGCCTCCATATGTGGGTTGTGCTAAACCCCTGAGCCACCACAGCACACTCACTTATCGTCACTTTTATCGTTATTGCAACACTACTGCAAAATTTCGGGATGAAACTTTAAGTCCATATCGCCCATACATGCTAGTTTATAGCCAGTTTTTCTCTGAGGCAGAGACTTTGCTCCTCTAATAGCATAGCTGCCCAGGTCACAACGTGGAAACAAAGGCACAGTTGATGAACTGCTGCTGTAGGAAACCCACATCTGGTTCGGATCGGTATAATATGGGCTTTTTGATGCCTGCTGGTTACATAACCAGGGTTTCCACACAGTAGAAAAAGGTAGTAAATTAAATTAGCTCAAATTAAGGGCAATGAAAGGTAGTGAAAGGTAACAAATAGAATTAAAGCTGCAAGCAGACTTGAAAGGCCCCTGCAGCTCGTCACTGCAAACGCTCTCGCACACTTCCCGCACCGGTGCCCAATGCAACCTTTCTGTCTGAGGAGGTGTTATTTCTCTGAGGACTCAATTTTGCAATCGATCTCTTTGTCACTGATGGAGTAATACTGACCCCTACTGGCAAAATACTGAAATCTCCCTTCTCTTTTGCTTAAAGTAGTTTTGGCCACTAGGGGCACACATGTATATGTCATCATACAGATTATATATACAATAATTGTAAGTGGCATAAAGGCCATCATGTTACATGGGTCAGTGCTGTGAATTCACTAGTGCTGCACCGATTATAGTATTCTGACCGATCGCCAATTACCAATCTTTAAAAACCCTGACCTGCCGATTCCGATTTTGCTCTATACCATTTGTTTTGTCTGGAATGTCACTAAAAACTGCTTTTGGGAATGGTGGAGTCACTATTGTTAACCGTGCAGTCATGACCTGGTGGGCCAGTCTGTCAGTCAAACCTCTCACAGCAGAGCAGAAGAGGACAGCGGCTGATTTTCAGAACCTTTGGTAGATAAGATTTTGGGATAAGACAGCGTAAATATCAGCCGATCACCGATCTCCCAAAATTAAGGAAATCTGTGCTGATAAATCGGTGCACCCCTAGAATTCACCGCTCCCCCAAAAGAAACTGCTGCTCTGCTGTAGCGGTAGTAAAAAATATGTAGCAAAAGGTAGTAAATTCAAGTCTAGGATTCCTGTATGAACCCTGATAACAGAAGTTTTCTTTTCTTTTTCTTTTTTAGCGTTCACCTTTCTCTGAAGGTCTGGCGTCTGTTAAAGTTGAACCGATCCTCCTCAGCATTCCTGAGAAGGCTCCTGTCATAATAAACGACATCACGTCTAGGAGCCGCAGCTCGATTAGGGTCTACATGTGTTTTCGTTTCCGACGTCGCGCTTATTTGCGAACACTCAGAGTCTTGGACCTGATCTGTAGTCAGGAATATGTGAAGGGCCAGGTTCACTTAGACAGCCACATCCAGGAATAGCGTGGAATTTCATGAAACAATTCCTGCATGACTGCAACACTGAAGGGGAAAATAGCTGTGAACATTATGTGGTTGTTGTTTTTTTTAAGAGTCCTGATTAAAGCCACGTGCAGTTTCCTCTCAGATTGCTGAGCATGTCACTGGTCTTTCATTATCCAGCTCGGTTTGTGCTAGCAGTGCCCTCCTAAAGCATTCCTGCTCTTGGTCTTTTCCACATTTTTTTAATTTTTATTGAGCAAAACACAAAGTAGGAGGAAAACGCCACCTGGTTTCCTGGATGTTTTACCCATAGAAGATGGAAAAGTGTGGCTGACTAAATTCAATACTGCTAATAAAATCCCATGCAACATTTTGCTTTGAAAAATCACCTAATATAAGCAAATAATTAGGTGGGAACATTTGTGCTAGTGAATAAAACTGGCTGTGACAATTTGAACCTGTGATCCCAACTAGTGCCAATCAACTGGCCGATAAATCGGTGCACCCCTAGAATTCACCGCCCCCCCTCTTTTTCCGTCAATATCAGCTTCCTCTGCACTACTTAGATTATTATTAAAAGGCGAAACAAACAGAGCACAAACTAAAAGCCTCTTCTACCAGGGTTAACTTTAAAATATGCATCCAAGATGCAGTATTTCCATAGTGAACATAGTGGGAGAAATCAGTGTAATTAAAATCTGCTATAGTAATAAAATTGTTCTACGCTTCTGTTTTCAGTATAAATTACTCAAGAGAGATTTTTTGTACAACTACCTGATTGTATTTTTTTTCATTGGGATTTTATTTGGGATAATTAACGGTGATGAAATCATGCCTGGAAAATGTTGCTTTTGCAGCTGCTTAGATGAAAACTCAACGACCTGTTGTGTTTCTGCAGGTGGACTATAAAGCCGATGAGTGGCTCATGAAGAACATGGATCCTCTGAATGACAATGTGGCCACGCTGCTCCACCAGTCAACTGATAAATTTGTGGCTGAGCTCTGGAAGGACGGTACGTCTCTCTTCGCTTAGCGGTCGCTAAGGTTAGCACCTGGTGGAACTGAGCATCTGCTTAGCTCATTATAGGAGCTACTTCTCAGTGAAACGCTGGTATAAAGGTTAATAAAATGTTAATAGAGGAGCCATGTCACGGGTCGGAAATGGCCTTCCGAGCCGCAACTTGGACATCCCCTGGACTGGACGGTGAGTCTCCTCCAGAAAATCAGCTCCACTACAAAAGCCAAATGCTTATTTTACTCTGTAAAGGGGTATTGCTTAAATGATTATAAATTAGCTTTAAAATCATGCGCCCTAAACAGTAGCTAGCATTCGGACCAGCGTTTGCTCTTTCGGGCCTCTTCCTGACATCTGCTCAGTGCAGTAATAATTTGTGCCTGAGGGAGTGTGAACAATGGGTGTTTGTGTATGCATGCCTACTTTCCTTCTCTCTCTCTCTCTCTCTCACGCCTGTCTTCTCTCTCTCTGTTGCTGTAGACATTCAGACGTTTCAGAGAGCCTCTTTCTATGACAATGTGTCTGGGCTTCATGAAGCTCCAGGTGAATGTTAGTAACCAGCCTTGTGTTCTTCTCACTGTCTCTCATCGCTGCCACTGCCAGGCCCCATTCATCCCCTTTTCGTGACATCGGTGCATTCGTGCATACATCAGAACACATTCCTCTAGCTTTGCATGGCTCCGCTTTTGTGTTTGGGGTAAAACTTCAGGCACGGAAAACGTTCCTCTTGCTCTTGATGGTTGCAGCGGTGATTATTTTAGTGAATGTTTTAGGAGCTGCTATAATGTTTTACAGTTCCTGGATTGTTTCGATTGGTGAAAAGAGTGAACACGGTGGACAGGATTGTCTGCTGCACAAACTTGCGTGGCTTGCACCTCAGAATCTGGCCTCTTGTCAAAGCTTCCGCCTCGTTATGCACGCACCGATCGGCGGTGCTACAAATTATTTGCTGAGTCTTGGTGATTTGTGTTTCTGCAGTTTACCTCATCCTGCAGGAACTGAAACGTCCCTTGCAAATGTTCGTTTTGTCACGTTGCAATTTCAAAATTAATTTCCACTGTGAGAGATTTACTCCACCAATGCTGTGAGGAGCAGTCTAATAATCAAGTGTCGTTTGGCTTTCAGCAGCCTCGTCCAAACATTCAGCAGATGGAAAAAGTTAGTTTTTTTTTTTCCCAAACTCACTGGATCCAAGGATGATTTCAGTTTGCAAAATATTGCTGCTGTCATTTAAAAAGCATGGAAACCTCTGCTGGCCAGATATCTGATCCAACCTCAAAATATTATTTATTTGTTACGTAAAAAATCTGTGTTGCGTAACTTCTTCCATTTAATTCAAGACATTATTTTTACGAACCTGCAGGAACGATTCAATAGTTTCATATCGAGATTGTTGTGAGTGGTTTTTTTGTAATTATTATTATTTCTGGAGTGTATTAAAGCACATCAATAATTCTTCAGCTGTTTGGACCAAATTTCTCATACTTGATCACATTTATAATTGAAAAATACTTTTTGTGCACCTTATTGTTACTCCAAAGTTCAGTGTTTGTTTTGTTATAAGCAGAGGGTTTCACTAATACACACAATGACAAAGAATAAGATTGCAGTTTCCTACATTAAGCAGTCAGCAAAAAAAGAAACTAGGACTAAACATTTCTGCTTGATTAGAAGCTCATATTGAACAGTTTTCACAGATTTTTTTTGTTTGTTTTGTTTTTTGTTAAATTACAAGACATATTTTGTCTTCTCCCACCACAGACCTTCAATCATTTAATTCAAATTTCATATGATGGAGCAACGTCTGTACCAGGAAGTCTAATCATAGCCTTTTTTGGTATTTGGTGGTATGTAATATATATTGAAAAAGCTTTAAGTTGAAGGTTTTTTTCTATTTATTTCTTTTTTTTAATAAAAATGTTAACTTCAGTTTTTGCTGCCTTTCATAAACTCCAATCAACAGACTGGTTTTCAGTCTGAGCTCATGTTGTCTTCATGCTTTCATTGCAAAAAAAAAAAAACAAAAAAAAAGGGAAAAAAGAAAACATTTCACGGCTGTACATCTCAGTCTTTATTTGCAGCATTTCTTCATAAACATCAAGACTTAATTTAAACTCCAGAGCTTTTTGTTGCTGGCTTTCCTTTTTTTTTTGTTAAAGTATTTGAAACACCACAGCATTTAGTAGTAAACAATGTCAGACAAAGGGGAAAAAAAATTCCATCTGTATCTTAAAAATCTCTTCTGTTTTTCCTGTTGTTGTTTTACCGTTAGTGGACCGGATCGTGGGTCTGGACCAGGTGGCAGGCATGAACGAGACGGCCTTCGGCGCTGCCTACAAGACCAAGAAGGGCATGTTTCGCACGGTTGGACAGCTGTACAAAGAGCAGCTGTCCAAACTGATGGCCACACTCAGGAACACAAATCCCAACTTTGTGCGCTGCATCATCCCCAACCACGAAAAAAGAGTGAGTCAACATGTGGAGAGGCTGAGAGATGAGACACCGCTTCCTCTTTCACACACTGACGGCTGTGTGGGATCTGGATGTCAATAGTCATATATTTAATGACATAAACTGCATGAAGTGATTGAACTAAACGCACTTCAACTTAGACTTAAATCCGAAAGCAGACTATTCAAACTTTAGGATGTATTTATACTTGATTTTACTCCATTTCAAACCAGAGCTGAAACAATTAATCAGATTAATCGCGATGGATCAACTATTGAAATTATAATCAACAAATTTATTAATTTGGTGCGTAAAAGACTTAAGATAAGAAAATATTGTCTACTATGTCCTACACAGAACTCATGGCGTCATAGTTTTAGTTTCAAATGATAAAAAAGCCCCCCACTGTATTGATGTTAAATCTAACAGAAAGGACTGAACTTTTCACATGTTGATGTTTGCAGCATTTTTTATTCCTGATGAAATATCAAATGATCAAGCACTGACGTAATGCTACGTTTCAGCATTTTAAGCATGTTTTATTTTCTTATTTAATAAAAGAAATTGAGTTATTTGTTTACTTGCATCTTTTATTGTTTTTCTAATGAGGCGCAAAAATGCTTAAATGAAAAATTAGGACAATGTGGAAATTTTCTTAATTTGATTAAATAAAAAACGGCTAAATATTTTTGATTAATCAAATAATCGATTAAGCAATTATTTGATTAATTGTTTGATTATTTGATTCATTGATTAATCGGATGATCGATTAATCAATTGCCAGAATAAGGTAAGGTAATTTTATTTATATAGCACATTTTCAGCGACAAGGCATTTCAAAGTGCTTTACTTGAATTAAAAGGAAATACAAACAAAGTAATAAACTAAAGACAAGCAAAAGAAGAAGAAAAAGAATCTAACAATGCTAATCACTGGATTAATTGATATCTATAACAGTTGTTAGTTGCAGGCCTGTTTAAGCTCCTGTTCTGTAAATAGTGTGAAATCATTGTTTATATGTATTATTTTTATTTACCAATGTCATATTTTGGGGACTTTATTCTACCCTTTTATTTTCCAATACTGTCTGAAATACACTAAAGAGAACTAAGCTAAGCTAAATGTGCCTCCCCCCCCTCTCCTCCAGGCTGGAAAGCTGGACCCCCACCTGGTTCTGGACCAGTTGCGATGTAACGGCGTTCTGGAGGGGATCCGTATTTGTAGACAGGGATTCCCAAATCGGATCGTTTTCCAGGAGTTCAGACAGAGGTAATGTTCCAGCTCTCTGTTGTTTTTACTATTAAACATCACTTGTGGTTCTGATCCTCGCATTTTTAAATGAAAAGTATCGTGGTCCGTTACCAAATTTATTTGTTTAGTGTCTTTGATTTGATGTCAAACAGGCTCTAGCTCGGTCATTCGTTGATGAGCTCCTTGCTGTGATTAAGGATAAACATGTGGTTTATCACATTTCTGACCTAACAAAGGAGGCGTTGGTATTTCACAGGACTAACTTTGTTTTAAGGAGCTCTTCTTCCCATAAATAAATGTCATCATCATTTGAAAACTCACTTTTTCTGCTGACTCAGGTTATTCTTGTCTGATCAATTTTCTTGACGATCTGGAAAAATTTGTCACAAAAAAGCAAATACCAAAGAATTCAGTAAGCAGGGACTGTGTGTGTCGTAGTTTGGAAACATTAGGATGTGCTGGGAAGAAAAATAAAAAATAAAGTCTCTCATTGTCAAGGAAAACAAACACGGCTGCATTTGGAGTTTAGTTCAACACCGACCGTGTCGTTTTTTATTTTGCTGCATTTTAAATGATGCTGCTGTTATTCTTATTTCGCATCCATTGTTTGATTTGCCTACATAATACAGATAAACCTGTTGGAACAATATAAAATAACGAAGCGATCCCCACTGCACGCTTTCATTCTCTTGTTGCATCAGAATTTGCTTTAATGTTTAAATGCTCAAAAAAAAAAAAAGAAAATGAGACAAATGGTCCGTTGCTTTCTTGTTGTGACTTTGCTCGTCTCTGCTCCGTGTCCAGGTACGAGATCCTCACGCCCAACGCCATTCCTAAAGGCTTCATGGATGGGAAGCAGGCCTGCGAGCGAATGGTAGCGGCTTTAAACATCTAAACATAACGCGAATAACAACAACGTCAAACTTCACTCTAAAAAACAAAACTAAAACAACAACCTTCAACTTGATCTTCGTTTTGTAGATTCAAGCGCTGGAGCTTGACGGCAACCTCTTCCGCATCGGCCAGAGCAAGATATTCTTCAGAGCCGGAGTCCTGGCTCACTTAGAGGAAGAGAGAGACCTGAAAATCACCGACATCATCATTTACTTCCAGGCCGTCTGCAGAGGGTACCTGGCGCGCAAGTAAGGCCGGATCGCTGATACGTGACCCGTAGAGCCTAAACCGGCGTTTTATTGTTTGCTTCACTCTCTGTTTCTCGTCTTCAGGTCCTTCGCTAAGAAGCAGCAGCAGCTCAGCGCCCTGAAGGTCCTTCAGAGGAACTGTGCTGCCTACTTGAAGCTTCGTCACTGGCAGTGGTGGAGGCTGTTCACCAAGGTACACGATTTGTTTTTTGTCTTTTTAATTTTTTTCCAGCTACGACGTTTCTCGTGTGGTTGCGACTTTATTCTCGCGTTATTACGACTTGTGACTGCAGGTGAAGCCGCTGCTGCAGGTGACCAGGCAGGAGGAGGAGATGCAGGCTAAAGATGAGGAGCTGGTCAAAGTGAAGGAGAAGCAGATGAAGGTGGAAGGAGAGCTGGTGGAGATGGAGAGGAAGCACCAGCAGGTTATTAGCAACCATATGTCCAAACTTCAGTTTGTAAAAAAAAATAATAATGATACTTGCACCCCCTTGCATTTTTTCTGCTGATATTACGATCACAATCTGGTAACTAAACAGATAATGACAGAAAAATCCGTCATTTATTTTTTAGAGAGAACGTGAGCAAAAAATAGATAAATGACATAAAGAGAAATCAGTTCTGGCATGGCAAAAAAAATAAATAAATCTGAGATTTTATTTTCAAGTCACATTCTTAAGGTTTCCCCTAAACATTTCTGCCAGGTTCACCCTCCAAATCTTTTCAGCTCGTGTCTATTTCTGCTCTCCCCGTGCCGAGCAAAGGGCCTAACTTTGTTTTCCCTGCGCAGCTGATGGAAGAGAAGAACATCCTCGCGGAGCAGCTGCAGGCGGAAACGGAGCTGTTTGCCGAGGCGGAGGAGATGAGAGCTCGGCTGGCGTCCAAAAAGCAGGAGCTGGAGGAGATCCTGCATGACCTGGAGTCCAGGCTGGAGGAGGAGGAGGAGAGGAGCCAGGGGCTGCAGAACGAGAAGAAGAAGATGCAGTCGCACATCCAGGTGTGTGTCCAGGTGCTCTGGATCAAAGAGTGGAAAACTATTATGAATAGAGACGCACCGATCTGATATAAATATCTGTATCGGAAAAAAAAAAGTCGGTGCATCTGTGACAACGTGTCCACGAGGGCAGATCTTTGTTCTCTGAGAGACGTAATACTTTATTATTTCTTTTACATTGTATTTAAAATCGCTAATTTCACTCAAATGTGCAAGAAAATTTGTAATTCATTACATTTATGTCTGAATTTTAAAACACAGCAAAATGTTTTAAGTCGATTCTGTATCGGATGAGTATCGGCCAGCGCCGAACCTCATATATCGGTATCGGAAGTGAAAAAGTTGATCTGATTTTGTTCTAAACAACAAAATGCTCGCTAATTAAACTGCATTCGCTGTAATTTACGTTTGCAGGACCTCGAAGAGCAGCTGGATGAGGAGGAGGCTGCAAGGCAGAAGCTCCAGCTCGAGAAAGTCACGGCTGAAGCCAAGATGAAGAAATATGAAGAGGACATTCTGCTGCTGGAGGACCAGAACTCCAAGTTCCTGAAGGTCAGAGAGAATACAAATGTTAGTTTTGTTGTTTTTTTTTAGAAATCAAAATACTTTGACTCATTCCAGAGATTTCTGTCTGCTTCATCAGGAGAAGAAGCTGGTTGAAGACAGAATCAACGAAATGACGTTGATGCTGGCTGAGGAGGAGGAGAAAGCCAAAAATCTGGGGAAGATGAGAAACAAGCAGGAGATGATGATGGTCGACCTGGAGGGTAAGTAGCTAAGCTGAGTGATACAGCAAAGCCATCCATCCATGCATTTCAATCCATTTCCGGAGTACCCAGAGAGAACCCACGCATGCACAGGGAGAATATGCAAACTCCATGCAGAAAGACCCCGGTCCGGGAATCGAACCCAGAACCTTCTTGCCGCAAGGCAGCAGCTCTACCAACTGCGCCACCGTGCAGCCCGATAAAGCAGAGATCTAAGACATGACACTTGTAATTCTTGTTTCCTGAGCCTCTGCGCTGTTCTAATCCCCATTTAGAAAGACTGAAGAAAGAGGAGAAAACCCGGCAGGAGCTGGAGAAGGCCAAGAGGAAGCTGGACGGAGAGACGTCCGACTTCCAGGACCAAATAGGCGAGCTGCAGTCCCAGATAGAGGAGCTCAAAGTTCAGCTGAGCAAGAAGGAGGAGGAGCAGCAGATGATGCAAACCAGGTGGGAGACGCAAAACGAATCGCAGTCTAACCGTTTATTCAGCTGAAAATTAGCAGCTTTGTTGTATAAAGCAAATGAATGTATATTTTTGTAGCCGTGCTGTGCTGTCACCTAAATGGCACCTGATGGAAAACCATAGGAATTAATGGTTTAACGAAGCAGAGCGCACAGTCGCCACCCAGTGGAGACTAGAAACGTGACAATACTCTGTCAACTCGACGTCCTTCATTTAGTTTAGTTTAGTTTAGTTTGCACAATTAAAATACAAATCAATGACATTAAGAAAAAAAGTAACTATGACGACAGTGCAGGAAGAGGCAAAAATCCCTCCATGGAAATAGTAGACAAAAAAATACAATATAATCCAACACTACAATCTTTCACCAATAAATTTTAGAGATTTATTATAAATCTCTAAAATACAATCATGTAGGAAATAAAACAAAAAACAAATTAGAATGAAATGAAAAGTGTTTCAGTGCAGTTTTGAATTGTGTTTTAACTCTGTTACAGAAGAGTGAAGCATGAACAAGATCGTCAGCTCAGACAAACTTCAGGATCTACCGTCATTTCGGTTCTGTTCAGCAAAGAATAATCAAACTTTCCCTGGGAATTTTTAGCTCCTGGAAGTGTTAAGACGACGCTCGGAGGATCGAATTTTAAGGTCAACGTGTGGACTGCTGGAGCCTAATAAAATAAGTCGTCTTCTCTGCCGCTCGTCCTCAGGGGAGAAGAGGAGATCAGCCAGAAGAACAACGCGCTGAAGCAGATCAGGGAGCTGCAGGCCCAGCTGTCTGAGCTGCAGGAGGACCTGGAGTCGGAGAAGCAGGCCAGGAACAAAGCGGAGAAGCTCAAGAGGGATCTGAGCGAGGAGCTGGAGGCGCTGAAGACGGAGCTGGAGGACACGCTGGACACGACCGCGGCGCAGCAGGAGCTCAGGTAACGTCCCGCCCCGCTGTTTTTTTATGTGCCTAATAGTAGCGAGGCGATCCTGAACACCGTCTCTGCTCCGTGTAGAACCAAACGTGAGCAGGAGGTGGCAGAGCTGAAGAAAGCCATCGAGGAGGAAACGAAAAACCACGAGGCTCAGATTCAGGAGATGAGACAGAGGCACTCGACCGCCTTGGAGGAGCTGTCCGAGCAGCTGGAGCAGGCCAAGAGGGTACGAGACTAACGCTTTTATGAACATAAGCAGTTTAGCTTAATATTTAACATCCATCCATCCATTTTCTATACACCTTTGCAAGGCAGCAGCTCTACCAACTGCACCACTTTGCAGCCCAGTTTAACATCTCTGTTGTTTTTTTAAAATCCAGTTCAAAGCTAACCTGGAAAAGACCAAGCAGAGCCAGGAGAGCGCCAACAAGGAGCTGGCCAACGAGGTGAAAACCTTACAGCAAGCAAAGACCGAGTCCGAGCACAAGAGGAAGAAGCTGGAGGGTCAGCTGCAGGAGTTCATGGCCCGGGTCACCGAGGGGGAGCGGGCCAAGGGGGAGCTGGCTGAACGCACACACAAGCTGCAGGTGACTGAATCCAGCTTCATCATCAGGATGTTTTCTTCTTCTTCTGTTTTTTTTTTTTGGTTGTTACAGCCTAAAATGACTCATTTTTCAAGAATTTTGTTTTAAAAAAATTACATTATTATTAATATTTTTATTATTTTGTCCCTTAACATAGACTTACAAGTCATTACCGTGCTTTCTTGAAATAGCACCCTAGGGAGGTCATTGTAGGGTCCCGAATCGGGTACCTGGAAATCAGATCAGGATCATATTTACATGTGATTTAAAATGCCAGAAAAATAAGAAAAACAATTAAAAAGTTGGTCCGGTCTGGTCCTCCACACAGACTGAACTGGACAACGTGTCGGCTCTGTTGGAAGACGCAGAGAGGAAGGCCATCAAGACGGCCAAAGATGTTTCCGGATTAGAGAGTCAGCTACAAGACACACAGGTAACATTATGTGTTTTTTATGTTTTTTTTTTTTTTTTTTTTTTCTCAAAGCCTTCTTGCTTTGACTGACGCTCGTTCAACGCAGGAGCTTCTCCAGGAGGAAACCCGCCAGAAGCTGAACCTGAGCAGCCGCATCCGGCAGCTGGAGGAGGAGAAAGCTGCTCTGCAGGAGCAGCAGGAGGAGGACGAAGAGGCCCGCAAGAACCTGGAGAAGCAGCTGCTGAGCGTCCAGGCTCAGGTAGGACATGGGATGTGTGCCACTTCCAGATTGGTTTTCTTCTGACGTTGACTGTGTGCGTGTTTGTTTGCAGCTGTCGGAGAGCAAAAAGAAGCTGGAGGACGATGTTGGAACAATAGAAAACCTGGAGGAGGCGAAGAAGAAGCTCCAGAAGGACCTGGAGCTTTCCAGCCAGCGCCTGGAGGAGAAGACCATTGCTTTCGAGAAGATGGAGAAGACGAAGACTCGCCTTCAGCAGGAGCTGGACGACCTCACCGTCGACTTGGACCACCAGAGGCAGATCGTGTCCAACCTGGAGAAGAAGCAGAAGAAGTTTGACCAGGTTGGAAGGCGTTGTCTGATGAACCTCTGCAGGGTTTCGTACGGTGCCTTAAAAAGTATTCACACCCCTTGAACTTTCCTACTTTTTCTAATCTCCATCCAGAACCGTAAATTATTTTGCAAAGATTTTGCAGAATGCTCAAAACGGCAAACGTCGTTCGAGTTTAAAACTCACGTGGCTTTTACAAGGCCCTGAACGCATCTTTTGCGCAAACTTTCTTCTGGAAAACAAGCTTGAGACGCACGTTTAAAATTGCACAAATCGTACAAACCTCCCATCTCCCCAATCTGATCTGCAGATGCTGGCCGAGGAGAAGAGCATCTCAGCCCGCTACGCCGAGGAGCGGGACCGCGCCGAGGCCGAGGCCAGAGAGAAGGAGACCAAAGCTCTGTCCATGACCAGAGCTCTGGACGAGGCGCTGGAGGCCAAAGAGGAGCTGGAGCGAATCAACAAGCAGCTCCGAGCCGAAATGGAGGATCTGATGAGCTCAAAGGACGACGTCGGGAAGAACGTGAGCCAAGATTTGGGATCAAATTGTGTTGATGTCTTATTTATTTATTTTTTTTTGATTCACTTTTTTTTTTTTGCAGGTCCATGAGCTGGAGAAGTCCAAGCGCACGCTGGAGCAGCAGCTGGAGGAGATGAAGACTCAGCTGGAGGAGCTGGAGGACGAGCTGCAGGCCACGGAGGACGCCAAGCTGCGCCTGGAGGTCAACATGCAGGCCATGAAGGCGCAGTACGAGAGAGACCTGCAGGGCCGCGACGACCAGAATGACGAGAAGAAGAGAGCTCTGGTCAAGCAGGTGACGGACAAAACACACATTCATTCTGTTCAAAAAACCCTCGGATTGACCAAGAATCCAGCCTCGTATTTCCAGGCATCTTTTTGTCTTACATCAAAAATACTCAGCAGCGCTTTACAAATCGATAAGTTCACCTTTCAGCTTAGACATTTTGTGACGTTGGTGACGCAGAAAAAGAAGAGTAAAAAAATAAGTCTGCCTAAAAAAAAGGACATTTTGAGATTAATCTTAAAAATAAAAAAACTTGGACATTTCTGAATTTCAAAAGTCCAAAAATGTTTATTCTTGAAAACAAAATAATAATTAAAAAAAGCTTTAGAACATTTAGTAGATTTTTTTTCTAGCAAATGTTTGATCTTTTAAATTCAGAAATTTACATGTTTGTTGTTTTTTTTTTTCCGGAAAATTTCAGATTTTTTTTTTCTGGAAAACATTCACTTTTCAAATTTCCGTGTCTCTTCTGGAAACTTTCAGAGGTTTTTTGCCTGCTTTTCAGTGCTGAAGACATGAGAATAACAAGAAAAAATTAAAAACAAGACATGACTGCCTCTCGGTTTCCTTCCTCAGAAAGAAACCGAGAGGCAGTTAAAAAAAAAAAAAAATTTAACAAATCATTTCCTCACTCCGTCACCTTACTCCCCTCCCCTGTCAGACTCTCTCCCCGGCCTCATAAGCCACATGAAGCCAGTATTTAAACGAAACCAGATCCGCTTGTAACAAAAACCCAAACAAACCCCTTAATCTCCTCCTGATGACTCTGACGGCTGCAGGTGCGAGAGATGGAAGCGGAGCTGGAGGATGAGAGGAAGCAGAGAGGTCTGGCTGCAGCGGCGAAGAAGAAGCTGGAGATGGACCTGAAGGACATCGAGGGACACATAGAGGGCGCCAACAAGGCCCGGGACGAAGCCATCAAGCAGCTGCGCAAGCTACAGGTGACCGCTTCGCCCGCGTCCGATCAGACAGCGAGGGACACGTCTCCTTCATGACATCTCGTCCCCTCCAGGCTCAAATGAAGGACTACCAGAGGGAGCTGGAGGACACCCGGGCTTCCAGAGACGACATCTTCGCCCTGTCCAAGGAGACGGAGAAGAAACTGAAGAGCCTGGAGGCCGAGATCGTTCAGCTGCACGAGGTCAGGAGATGTCTCTTGCCTTGTTGAAACGCCGTTCACTTTGTCCTCCCTTTGTGTCACGGCGACAGAAGCAAAGTGCCGCAGAGTCTCTCGTCTCGTTTCCAGGACCTGGCCGCCTCCGAGAGGGGCCGGCGACACGCCGAGCAAGAACGAGACGAGCTGCAGGACGAGATCTCCAACAGCACCTCCGGAAAGTAAGAGAGCGCCTGGCCAAAAAAACGAAACTCAGCAAAGACGACTGCGATAATTAACTTTTTCAGTAACGGTAATTGTTACTGTTCGGAGGTGAAGTCAACGTTTGCCATGGCAACCAGTTTCTAGTTGAAACTAGACCAAAATAAGAGAAAACTAAATCAAAAGTAACTTTTCAACAAGATAAATGTGCTAGCTCACAGCCAATAATTGTTGAATTCATCAGTGCTGGTTCCACTGATAAAACAACATTTTTCTTGTTTTAAGTGAAAAAAATCTGCCAGCGAAAGCAGTATTTAAAAAAAAAATCATTTGGCTTGTGGTTAAATCATTTGCTTAGTTGCCTCTTTTATTTTGAATACGTACACATATATATTGAGTTGCATAAAATAAAGGAGACAGAAAGTTGCTCTTTCATTTCGCATTTAGTTTTTATTTCCTATATATACACATCTGTTTTTTCTTGATAAAGCCGTGAAAATAACAGACAAACAAATAGAAATTGAAAAGGACTTACCTCATTTATTTGTGTCTTTTATTGAATAAAAAAACGCTTAAATGAAAAACCTGTACAATGTTCATCGTCACAAAAATCACAGGATTAGCTGTTAGCTGCTATCGCTAACTACAATAATCGTTAGTTTGCAGCCCTACATATTTATATATATATATATTTTTTTATGGTCAATCAAAGAAATATTTCAATTCAGATTGACTGACTTCCTGAGAAGCATGTGGTGATTTTTTCTTTTGGCTAGAAACGCAATGAAAATCCGATGCGTGGTAAAGTGACTTTGTGTGTAACGTCAGAGCCGCCCTGATGGACGAGAAGCGGAGGCTGGAGGCTCGTATCGCCCAGCTGGAGGAGGAGCTGGAGGAGGAGCAAGGCAACATGGAGCTGCTCAACGACCGCTTCAGGAAAACAAACATGCAGGTATTCCTCACAAAACACTAAACGTGGAAAGAACGCTTGGTTTTCCCCGGCACACCTTGCTCCTTACCTCCTCTTTTTTGTTTTTCTCGCTCCGTGTCTTCGTCCCGTTCAGGTGGACACGCTGACCACGGAGCTGAGCGCTGAGCGCAGCACGGCGCAGAAGAGCGAAAACTCTCGGCAGCAGTTGGAGCGCCAGAACAAGGACCTGCGTGCTAAGCTAAGCGAGCTGGAGGGTTCTGTGAAAAACCGGTTCAAGGCCTCCATCACCGCTCTGGAGGCCAAGATAGCACAGCTGGAGGAGCAGCTGGAGCAGGAAGCCAGGTGGGCGACCGCTTATAGCTCCTCCTCTGACCGCTGATCTGTCCAGCTGAGATAAAGCTGTGCTTCCCCCGAAGGGAGCGGGCGGCGGCCAACAAGATCGTCAGGAGGACGGAGAAGAAGCTGAAAGAGGTCTGCATGCAGGTGGAGGACGAGCGTCGCCATGGCGATCAGTTTAAAGAGCAAGTATGTTCTGCCTGCGATGCCGACGCGACTCGCTGCGGATTCCGGCCGCCGTCGTCTCACCCGTTTGTCCTTCCTCTTCCCCGAATGAAGCTGGAGAAGGCCAACTCCCGGATGAAGCAGCTGAAGCGGCAGCTGGAGGAGGCAGAGGAGGAGGCCACCCGGGCCAACGCCTCGCGCAGGAAGCTCCAGAGGGAGCTGGACGACGCCACAGAGGCCAGCGAAGGCCTCAGCCGCGAGGTTCACACCCTCAAGAACCGGCTCAGGTGCAGAATCTGCATGCATCTGCAGAGATTCGTGTTCAGAGCCGATTCTGCCTGCATTGGTGCAAAATGTGCAGCCAGGGATTTTTTTTATTTTTTTTTATTTAAAGAGAGACTTTTGTCCTGGCAGTTCCACAGTTTGGAGTCTAAAACCGAGTCATGAAATTGAAAAAAACAGTCATTTGACACTCCCAGGGCTCCTACGCAGTCCAGAAAAGTCTGGACGAGTATGGAAGGTAGAAAGTCGAGAATGGAAAATAGTTAAATATTGCAGACTTTACGTCTTACTCCATGTTTTTTTTTTTACATTAACTTTAGGTTGTCACACACCCTGTTCTTGCCCAACTCATTAATCGTTTAAATTTTCGCCACTATTGGATAAACACACTAAAAATGTGAAGCGGATCTTCCACTGTTTTATTTTGGATCAAAATTGGTTCATTTCATTGTTATTTTCTCCCATGATAAAAACAGCAGAAATGAAGGCGTAGGGTGATGTAACGAGCTGCTCTTCCTCCTCCTCCTCCTCCTCCCACAGACGCGGCGGCCCCATCACCTTCTCCACCAGCCGCTCTGGGCGACGCACGCTGCAGGTGGAGGGAACCTCCCTGGACCTCCTGTCGGACGACGAACTGGAGAACAAGATCACCGACAACAACGCCAACGAGGCCCCGGCCCCCCAGCAGGAGTAGAGGCACACTTATCACTAAACCCACAACAATCACTCAGACTTTAACTGCTCCAGCAGGGAACCCT
Organism: Phalloptychus januarius; assembly: GCA_902982915.1. Classification (NCBI taxonomy): domain Eukaryota; kingdom Metazoa; phylum Chordata; class Actinopteri; order Cyprinodontiformes; family Poeciliidae; genus Phalloptychus; species Phalloptychus januarius. Next base: position 4,161,276 of record CADWAE010000476.1, read on the forward strand.
CCAATTCCTTCACCTCTTCTGTTTTACTGACATTTTTTCTTTTAAATATTTCCCTTGTAACTTCAGTCGGAAGCCCTTATCAGATTGACCTTTAGTAGACACCAGCAGTCGGACCCAACAGTCCTCCTTTAGCAAGGCATTACCTGTGTAAAGTCACAGAGCTGCAGGCAGAAGTTTAGGAGCACAAAAACCCAACTTTTGTTTGCAGAGTAGGTGATAAATATCGTCTGCTGGCCCAGTGGTCAGCCGTTCAATAATGATGCCAGCAGCACTGGAAGATGATCCAATCAGAAAGGAGCCGTTTGGGCTCCAGCGTCTTTGCAAAGGTATTCGGAAAACACATTCTGTCAAATTAAAACCGCAAACCTCGATGTATTTTGTTGGGATTTTATGTGATGGGCAACACAAAGAGTGAAGTTGAAGGGAACCGTTTTATTGCTCCTGGGTCAGACGTTTGCAGATTTACTGCGACGCAGCTACAATGTTGGGTCCTTTTGGGTTTATCTCGACCAGCTCTGAGTTTTTGCCTGTTCTTTAAAGCTTTGAGAACGTCTGGATTTACTCCATCTGGAGTTTGGACTGGAACAGTTTAACACGCTTTGATCCGAAATCCGCGGAGAAACACGTGGCTCCAGCAAAAACCAAAACGGAAATGTTTTTGATTACGGGTTCGTCAGGAAATGGTGACTTCATATCCATAAGTTCATAAGCAAAATCTGCTTCTAATACCTGCAGCAGGGTTTCAAAGGCAACTAGCTTCAAATTATGCTACACACATTTTCCATATTTATAGAAAAGGCTCACCTCATTCTACCATTTTTTTTTTTTACTTTAGTTCTAAACTGAAAATCTAAATTTAATTCCTAAATTGGAAAAAACAAGGGACACTTTTTCTTACAGTTCACCGATATTTTTTTGATCCACCATATTCAATCCCAACAAAATGAATCTTGTGGTTTGAAGGTGAGAAAATGTGACGTAAAACCTTTTGTGAGAAGTAAACAAACACCGTCATGAGTTTATTTTCTTTGTCGCTGCTTGACGTCTTGTGATTTAGTTTAATTCTCAGCTGAGTTGTGATTGAGTCGCGTTTTGTCGGCCCTCGGTTAGCATCGCTCGCTTCCACATGGATGTCGGACTGTGACCGTGTGCTGCCTCAGTGCTTCAGTTTGCTCCTTCGGCGTCGACTCAGACCTGTGCAGCGTCGGCGCTGAAAACAGCAACTGCGCTAACCACGGTATCTTTCTTCTTCTTCTTCTGTGCCTTTTCCCATATTCCTGAAGCCGCACATCCATTTGTACCACATATATATATAGTTCATATATTGAACCGTGTATAATGTCATGAAGGTATTTTCTTAAAAAATATCATGAATTTGCATATTTAATGAAATATTAGTCGCAACCCAGTGAATGTCTTCCTTTGATGTTGGATGCTGTAAGTGATTTGTCAGCAGTGTGGGAATCTCTGTAGACAAGTGCTACAACTTTTCTTGTCGACAGCTTTTTGTACTTTTTGGGCTCTTGAGAAATGAAGACAGTCCAATAGATGTCAGCTGTGTTTATATCTCTGCTGTTGTTCACAATGCAGACAACATTCATAGTCTGAGCTGCTTGGTATTACGATGCGTCGATCACCTCCGCTGGTGGGAGGAGTACCTGGAGAGAACCAACGTATCCACAGAGAGAACGTGACATTTATCAATGTATATGATTTAATTTTATTTTTGTCCTTGAGTTGCGCCACCCTAATGAAAATTTTCTTGGGTCGCCACTGGATTTGGACCCAGTATCTTCTTGCTGCAAGGCAACATGGCTGCCAACTGTCCCGCTGTTCAATACCGGAAAAAAAATCCGTGTAAATATCCCATCTGAACTACAGTTTAAATTACCGTATTGAATGAGTAAATATTAGTTGTCTCAGCTCAAGTGGATCCTGGTAGCAAGGAAGCAGAAATAAGTTAAAGAGAGAGCACACACTTCGCAGACTCAAATACTTGTTTAAAATTTAGAGCCAGACATCCTGACAACGTCTAGAAGAAACTAAATAGCTGAATTTGTCAGCGTTGCTATGGCAACATGCTTTCAATCCAGAAAGTTAATCCGTTTTTTTTTTTTTTACTTTGTTTGCATTGTTTAGACTGAGAGATTTAGAAAGAGAGGATTTCCATTGAGAGAGGTTGATCACTTCTGGATGTAAAAACAAAGAGAAAAGCTGCTTTGCAAAATGTAGAAGTATAGATATTTTAAATTTTTTATCAAAGTTTGCGGCGCCTCTGACACTTTGAACTGAACTGCTTCTGGATCTGGAAGCATGACAGCAAAGCCACAACATTCTAGTTTACTCTAAATAGAGATAAAAACATAATGTCTATTTATTAATTCAGTCACTCACCAACATTTATTTGAACTGAGAAATGCTTATTCACAAATATTGTGGAAAAATATGATTATTCAAAAACTTCTTATTAGTTTATATCCACTTGTTAATCATGTTGCACCTCTAATTTTTAATTTTGCATTGCAGGCTTATCTCAGCCATCTAAGGTAATGTTTGACATTTCATTTAAAAAAAACTAAGGAGTCATTTTGACATTTTCAACTCAAAATATCTTCTGGACTTTGGCTATTATCTTCATCATTGAACTGAAGTCACAGTCACTTTTCTCAAACGTCCTTCAAGGATTTGCCTTTAAGCAACTGGTGCTTTCGAAGTGTTTTCAAAATGTCAAAAATAGAGAAATGGAGTTATTTTCATATTTTTAGTGCAGCTCACACACCGCGTTATAAACAATTGAATTGTGAAGGTCTGACGTGAACGTTGCAGGGCTCAGTGGTGGTTGTAGAGTTCCTGGTTTCTGGACAAACTGCTTGAGAGGACGGGACACCTCTCGTCTCGTCCTGCCTGTGGCAGATGGCTACGATCTTCATCCAAAGAACAACAGCAGCAAAAGCCTCCACAGACTCGGTGGGTTGGAAGGACGCAGACATTCTTCAACATGTTCACTCTTTAAGGTAGAGGAGCAGCTCTTCATGAAACCCCTGCATGTCCCAGTGAACCTCATCCATCAGGCTCCATCACACGTATGTCAGCTTTTCATCGCCAGACGTTTTGGATATTCCGCAAAAACACTAGTAAGTAATTCAGATGTATATGCAAATGTCATGTCACAATTACGGGGGAACATTGTGCTTATATTTTACTGATGACATCAGCTATCAAAAAGTATTTGTGCTCTTAAAGGTTGTCTTTGTGTTGGGGTTTTTCCCTCCTTTGAAATGTTAAAAATCATCAAAGTATTTTTTAGTATTTATCATAAATAGCCAGAGCAGTTCCACGAATTTGTTTTAAAATGACATAAATGGTCCCGCAATTAAAAAAGAGTTGTTACCAAAATATCGTGAGTCCTTGTGTTGCCTTGGTAACAAGTCAAGTCATTTACAAAAACTGATCATTTTAAATCACTGGAGGTATTTTGGCTCTACGTTGCAGAATAGTTTTAACTCCACCTGTTTGGTGTGGTTCCTCACCGTTTTGAATGCAGACCATTGGATCACTTTTGGCAAATCTTCCATCCCCTAAAGCCCAAAAAAGAGTTCATGACATAAAAGCCGAGCCGAATGAGCCTCGCCGTGCTGCAGCTCCTGGATGGCTCGCCAATATCGTAACATTGATAAGCAAGCCACTCTTGGGAAGTCTGTGTTTTCTCCACCGAGGTGCATTGTGTCACTTTTTGACATATTTCAGTGTACTTCGTGTTATCTGACGGATTCTGTTTAATGGTTTGACAGTAACCAGCCCTGTGGTGTGGTCAGTGAAACAGAAATTAACTTTCCAAGAAGCTTTGATTAATCACAATTACAAAGGGGAATGTATAGCTATTTTTATCTTATAAGTGGTTATTTGAAATAATGTGAAAAAGTGTGACTGTAATGCCCTATTTCGTCCAAAAGATGGCGCCGTTTGTTTATTGTTTTTCTGAGGAGCAGCCAAATTCTCCTGAGTCATTATGAAAAGACCTCAAACTAGATGCAATTGAGCAAAACGAGTCTGTAAATGCATCCTCACAGGTCAGAGTCTGATTGCATTTATCTTCTGCTTACAGCACTCGTTCTATGAACTTGATTATGTTAATTTTCTCAAAAGCAATTTCAGTCTGCTTCAGTCAGAGGTTGAAAAAAATCATTAGAAAATTTCCAAAATCAAACTTTTTTTTATCTCCAATGTGGGTTTTATTTGAAGTTCACATTGTGGAGCTTTTTATGGATAAACATTAAAGAGACTGCTTTCCCGTCATCCTTCTCAGCTGCATTGCTCATTTAAGTTGAATTTATGCTTATTTAGTTTATTTAGTTGTGTCTGTATAATTGGTATTAGTGGTGTTTAGGTTATTTATATTTTATCCACACTTATAGCTCTTTACTCCCCTTTCCCTCTAGAGGAACAGGCTATAAGTTTTAAATAAAAAATTCTGTCCTGCCTGGTTAAGTAAAACTTAAAAAAAAAAAAAAGGACAAAATGGATCATCTCAAGCAAAACCTCACGCAGGGGAGAAGTTCAGGGGTCAAGTTCTTGATGCTCAGCAACATGTTTGGTCCAAACTGCTTGGCACAAATGAGTTGAATTATATGTAAAAAAAAAAAAAAAAAATACATATAATACACAAAATAGACGTCAATAAGGATGTAATTGTTGCAATTTGTTACATCCTTATTGATGTCTATTTTGTGTATTATATGTATTTTTTTTTCATATTGCAGAAATCAGAAGAAATTCAGGCTTGAAAAAAGACACTATTGCATCCGACTGCAATAAAGTTAGAAACATTCAAGGTAGCAGAGATGCTACGAGAAGTAAACAGTTCAAATACAGAACGGTGAGAACACTTTTCATTTTAAATCTTTTTAGAATTATACGTAATCATTGTTTTTTGAAAGCTGAAGACAACAAAACTTGTGTAAATAAGATCGTAATCATTTTTTTGGAGCTGTTGCTTAACACAAGACAGACTGGTTTGACAGCAGAGCCTTTTCTGATCAGGCTTTGTTGTTTTCTGCACTTCGCTGCCAAAGTGCCCTGCAGGTTTGTGGAGAACGATACGTACGTACGATTTTCAGATTGCTGCAATGAGTATTTTTAAGATAAAGCAGTTTCGCCCATCTTTGTTTAGTGTTACTGGTATGAAGCAAGGAAAGCCCCAGTAAATCCAACAAGCTGTTTGAGGTTGGAGGGAGTTTTTCAAATGGGAGTTTATCCACAAAACAAACATACAAAAAAAAATCCCTGCAGGGAAAGATTTTAATACTATTATTGTTAAATGGATCATGAATGTCATTTTTTCTTACATTATATTATGGACCAGTTCTCAAACCTGATGCATAAAACCACTTTTGGTTATACAATATATTGTTTTGGATATCATAAATCACGCTGATTGTTTTTTTTTAGGTGACAGGTCGGAGCTGCAGGCCAGTTAGCTTTGTACCTCAACTCTTTGCTTTGCTAATGTATTTATTTATCTTTGAAATTTTATGCACTTTCATTATAGATATATAACACATATATCTCAGTGGATCAAGGTAGTGGATCAAGGTAGTGCGTAACTGCGGCGATGCATAGTTTTATCAGAAGTCATCAGTGAGCACAGAGGAAGACAAAAAGTAAGTTGTATAGAAGTTAAATGGAGTAAGATTATAAAACGGTGTCATAAGCTTTGAACGTCACAGAGAGCCGCGTTTCATTGAACGCCTTAAAACAAAAACCGTACAGCACAACAACCAAGACATGGTCACACACACAAACCGGGGCAAGGACAGCGTCAGCCAGAGAAACTCTCAGAAACTTGCCGACAGGAGATTTTCAGAATCGTTCCTAAGCTGATGCAGCAAGTTTCTCCAAAGGGGTTTTATTCAGGTGGTTTACTGGCAGGAGCCAAAATCCCTGTGGGCTGGAAAGTAGCCAGGAAAACCACAGAGCAGAATCTGGGTCACTGCTTTCACCTGACGACAACAGGCCAGAAAACCTCCCTAAATCTCTTTCCATATAAGAATCAAAATTGTTATCCAAACAACACCAGGCATGTAAAGGACTTTTGCGTCTCTGATCCAGATAAGTGGAATAGCGACTGAAGCCTTGTAACAACAATGAACTTATTTCTGTAATCTCTCTCATCTTCACAGCTTCGTGAAGCCTAAAAATAAACCTCTGTTACAGGAACCAAAGCCCCGCCCCGCTGGCGGCAGTCTTGTTTACATCCTTCAATCATCCCGACCTAATCAGCAGGCATTCCCTTTGCTCATAAGTTTGTTATTGCAGTTTACGGTAACTACAAAAAATCCACACCTACTGGCATCCCTGGCACTCTGCTCACTCTTCAACATGGGAAGACTCAATCTGACCAAGCAAGGCAAACATTGGAAGAAAATATCGACTTCCCTGAAGGAAGATAGATACCAAAGTCTGGAGCAGTAATGAAAACGATTGGAACATCTGCAGCGGTAACCAAAACTGACTTAAGAAATGCAGCTCAAAAAATGTCATCTTTCCGTACCACTGTCAGATGAGATCTATCAAGGAAAAGGTTTTTTCGGTGTGTCCATCAAACATGCTAAGAATGATAAACACTGAAACCTTTGGGCTTTGTGAGACGATGAGTCAGCTTTCTAGCAACAAACAGGTTCGATACACTGAACAACAACTGAGATCTACTAGCTAGAGCACATATGTCAAACTCATGGCCCGGGGGCCAAATCTGGCCCACTGTAGCTTTTGATGTGGCCCTCTAGGCTCCAAATGACATCAATAAGTTCCTCCAGTTTTTCACAAATCCTCAAAATTCACACAAAATCAACAGATCCCCACATTTTTTCTGATTTTACTGCAAATGTTTCTCAAAATTGGTTAAAAAAAAAACCCAAAAACAATGAGCTTAAGTGAATGCTGCCTCAGTCTCACTTGATGTCAGGTAACAAAAAGTCACATGTCATACATTAGTTCAAATATCATAAAAAATCCTTACAAATATTCCTAAATTACCATCACATTGCAAAAAACCCCACAAAAACAACCAAACTCCTGGAGGAACAGGGATTTATTAATATTTTAACAGTTTAATGGCTTGTATCAACAGATTCTGGTACAACATGACAGTCACAAAGTTTCTGTTTTTTTTCCCCAAAACTGAACATCAGAAAATATTAAAAATGATGATGAAATGATCGAACTCATGTTAATTCATCATTCGACTAATTGATCAATTGCTTATTGCAACAGGCTTATTTATGGAAAAAAAAGCCTATAGTTTCCAATATAATGACAAAATAAATAGATCTAGACAAAAAAGTGGGACTTTTAGAGACATTCTGTTGAAGTTCAATGAAATAACTGGAAAAACTGCTAAAACGTTAAGTTGTTGATGAAGGAATGGAGGACCATGTACATATATGTTCCAGCCTCAGGCATTCTGCACCGTAAGAGACGGAGGTCTTAAAGAAGCCTCATGTACCGGAAACTTTTACTTCAGGTACATTTCCGTGTTTGTCCCCGTTTTCAATAAGCAGGTCAGACATTTTACCCTGAGATCTGATTCATGCATCAGTTTGCTATTGTTCCAGTTTCTGTCTGAAAGCATCGGCAGCAACTCAGCAGGTAAAAGTTTATTGTTTTCAGGAATTACGCTCACGGATATCCTTCTAAGGAAAATGCAATGCGTCTTATGCTTTCTTGGGAAACCAGTTTTCTCTTCCTGTGCGTCAATCAGTGCATTATGAAATAAGATCCCGGTGCTTTTTGAAAGCGATCATTAAGCGATTAACCCAATTATAGGCCAGGAAAGCACCAGTTATTCCAGTTTACCTTTCAAGGTTGATCGCTCTGACAGCTCTGGGTTGAAACAAGCTGAGAAAAAAACTTTTGCTACATTTGCATATCATGTAATACACTTTTGACTGGACTCATCTCCATCAGCGATGGCCAAAGTTCTCCAATAACTGGTGCCAAAGGGTTACGACGTCTTTCTGCATGGAGTTTGCATGTTCTCCCTGTGCATGCTGGGTTCTTCTGGGTACTCCGGCTTCCTCCCACAGTCCAAAAACATGACTGTCAGGTTAATTGGCCTCTCTAAATTCTCCCAAGGTGTGAGTGTGCATGGTTGTCTGTCTCTGTGTTGCCGTGCGACAATCTGATGACCTGTCCAGGTGACCCTGCCTCTCACTGGAACGTTAGCTGGAGGTAGGAACCAGCGCCTCCAAGGGTGTACACAAAATGGATGGATGTTTTCAAACTGCAGTGAAAATGTTCTTGGAGAGTCAAACTTTACGCCGGGTACAGAATACAAAGTTAAGCTTTTGTTTTCCTCAGAATACCTTCAATGAAAGTTTCTAGACCACCAAAACACTACAGAGGCAATAAAATATGCAAATTACTTCATGACACACTTAAACATGTATGTAACTCCCAACATTTTAAAATTTGATCTCATTATAACCAAAAAAGTTAGTGTGTGTTTTTTGATTTTGGGCTTTATGTGCCAAAACGAACCTTCAGTTGGAGGCAATTGGAGTAATTACACTTAATTAATAGTGTAATTACTTTGAGGTAATGAAACTAATCAAAAGGAGTTTTTATTCTGGGAATCGTTAAACGCATCAGGAAAGCTCAACCAAGGAAGTGGATCACACATGAAAACACGATCTAAGAGCCTAAAGTGCTCTAGTAAACATTTCATTCACATTTATGCTACATGTTAATCATGTACATCATTTTCTCTGAAATTTGCAATGTGTTCAAGTTTTTATTCCGGTCACAGTGCTCTCCAAAAACACAAAATCTTACTGAGTATTTTTCTCTAGTTCCTGGTACAAATATCTTTGTGCACTTGAAATAACAACAAAAAACTAACTTGCAAACAACTTTTCAGCAAGATACAAGAGTTTGTTTTGAGTCAACAATTCATTAATATGGAAGAAAAGGTGCTTATTCCGTCGGTTGATTATTTCACTTATAACAGGGAAAATGTCTTGTGGTGAGTGAAATAATCTGCCAATGGAATAAGTCCTCTTTTAAATTCAAGATTAAGGAATTATTTACACAAAACAAGCTCCTGTATCTTGTTTAAACATTACTTGAAAGTTAGTTTTGAAGTGTATAAGACATTTGCACCAGAAACTAGACCAAAATACACCTGCGTTGTGTGTTTTAGTTTAACGACCTGCTCAAGGTCATAAATACTCTTATGGGAGTAAGTCTCACTGTGTTTTTCTTGGCTTCTCCTCTGCACTTCTCCTCTTTTCAGTCCTGCTATCTTTAGTCTCTCTTATTAGATTAAAAACGTGTTTGTTAAAGAGGCTGTAAAATCACGGTTGACAGGAAGCAAGCTTCGCCCAGCTGCTGCTAGTGTTTCAGACTTTAGTCAGCTCGTCATTGTGTTGCCTCACCTGAATGCGTCTCAAATGTCACGCCGTTAAACAAAACACAGAAGACTTGACAGATGGACAAAGGCCTTTGTTTTGGCTCCTTTGCAGAAACACCAGCATCATTTTCAACCCATCCTTCTTACATCTGGATGACCTGGTAATTCATTGTGTTAGCTTACTTCATGTACTAACAGTACATACTGCTATTGTTGTCTCAGATACATTATTTAAACATGGGGAAACATCATAACCCAAGAGTTACAACAATAAGTAGCTTCCACCATGGTTTCTAGACACATTCACTGCATAAGACTCCACTGCTGAAGAAAAGACACATTGGAGCTTATCTAATAAGCTCCAATCTGCAGAATGAACCAGTAAAAATATTAGACAAAAAGTAGAAAACGAAGCACGTAGAAATACCCGAGGAAGCTCTCAAATGGTCGCAGAGAAAGACGATGAAGGCACTTAAGTGGCCGAGCAAATCAGCTCACTGGGATCTAATCTGGAATCTGTTGAAGCTACTGAAGTTCAGAGTGCATGAAAGAGCCTGTTAGACATGAAGTTCATACATGCCGTTTATACATGCAGCAAACATCTTGAAAATAGACAAACTTTTTCCCAAAACTTTTCTATGGCTTGGAAAAGTCATGTTAGCTAAACTGCTTCCAAAGCAACAGACAAAGATGCAAAATGTGCAAACAAACATCAACTTTTAAGACGTTTTCTTTTCATCTAGCTTTGAGTCACTATTCAATAATTATTACGTTCATTTAGCATAAATGCTGCCTCCTGTCTTTTAGTTGTAGATGAGTTCTTCAGGGTTTGTTGTTGTTTTCTTTCTTCTTTGTTCTCTTGATCTTTTTATGTCGAAAATCTTTTACATTTTGCGTTTGATACGTTTGCTATACTAGCTTGATCAATTTGACTGGCAGTCAAAAAGGAACGATGAGCGTGACAGAATATAATAATGACTGGAAAAAATAGATTTGATTTTGTACTAAAAAAAATTTATTAGGTAACATTTTTTTTTTTGCTTTCTTCCCCTAGTGGTTTATCACAACATGGAAGCAAATTCACATTCATTTAAATTGGGTGTAAATCACAAGGCCTTACAAGCCTTACACCAGAAAAACATAGAAAACAAACAAACTTCGCAGTTTGTCAAATGCCGTCAAACTATGGAGCAGTGACAAATAATTTGTCTTTTTCTGGTTATCCATTTTCAGACCTCATATTTCCAGAATGGTGGGGGAAGGATTTACAGGTTTTAGTTGTAGTTTAGAGGTTTAGTTACCGGCACATAAACCCTTCCTAGTTCTGGTTCAGGGTGGTTCCAAGAATATTTAATCTCATTTTCACAGCCTTTTCTTTTCCCGTCCACTTGCCAGGTTTCCTCATTTCAGTAAAAGCAGACTGCGCAGTCAGTGCTTGGAAATAAAATGGGTGCAAAAAAAAAAAAGCCAAAGTGCAAAGAAAGACCTTCCCAAAGTCTGGAGAACAATTGAACCAGATCACCTTAAAATCCTAAGAATGTCTGGCCGTTTCTCAGTAGCGCATTCTTGCACCAGTTCCAAATCTTCCAGGCGTCAAGGCAACTGAGTGTTCTTGGAAAAAATAAAAATAATCTGTACTTTTAAGTTTGGTAATTGATGAACGACATAGAAAATCAGTCAGTTCACATTGACCTTCCTCACCTTGTTTCCAAAAACAACATGAAATAATACATCATTAGAAACTGGCATGTTATGAATAATGATCAATGGGAAAATAATTGACTTTACATGAATCAAACCCTTATTGTTGCCGAGCAACTTGTTGCATATTTCCACTGCGGCAGAGATATTTTATCTCTGTTGATTAGCTCCAAAATTTTGAGGAAAGCCCCTTTACCATCATCCTCATCATTTGATAAACAGATTAGATTAATATCTGGACTTTGACTGGGCCACTAAGGTATGCTAATATGCTTCCAGTCAGTAGAAGCGTATTAGTAAGCCAATAACAATTTGTCTGTTAAGGACTGTAAATCTTTTATAACATGCCAGTTTAATAAAATGTAAATAAAATTGCATTTTCTTCAAACATTATGCTACTTTTGCATTGTGCTAAAATCTTTTGACTGAGAAATTTCTATTTCTAGCTGTTAGAAACACACTTCCTGGTTGAATTACATTTTTTTTTTTACAGTTATCTTTCCTTTTTCATCTGTCAAACGCAACTCAAAAACAAAGTTTGTTTTTACATTTGCTTCCAAGAAGTCGTTGAAGCATACTACTTCCCTTGAGTATGTTTGAGTTAAGAACTGGAACCAGGAAGTTCGGAGACTAAGAAATGGCTAGAAACTCTTGGGATTTTAAGATGATTTTATTTTTTATTATTATTATTTCAATTTTATGTAGATGATAACAAGGAGGTTGGGACATTTTAAAGAAAACATCTAATAGTGCTCAAAGTTTTCATAAATATACTTGTGAAAAGTTGCATTTGGTTATTAAATTCAATAATAAGTCGCATTAAGATTTTTACTGAGATGAAGCTTCAGCCATTACTTTTGTATTTTATGAAATACAAAAAAAAATGAAGGTCAGTGAAGCCGCCCTCCATCTTTCTGTTGTTTTTGTTGCTGAATAACTTCCTTACTTGTCGGCTCCACCTGGGAAGTTCCACTGACATCATCAGGAAGTAAAGCTGGGCCTTTTATACGACTCCTTTCTGACTGGTGAACAGTCAGCAACCAAACTGCTCTGGCTGCTGCTGCAACAGACAAACATCAACATCATGGATTCACTGGTTTCTGATTATCAGAACCGCCGAAGGATCAAGGAAGTTGAGAACTCCTTCGGTCCTTCGGCGCCGCAGCTTTTCACACCGGGTCGATTCCTGAAAGGAGAGGGGCCCCTGATGAAGCAGGGCCGCAAGAAGTGGGAGCAGAAAATGTTCTTCCTCTTCAACGATATCCTGGTGTACAGCAGCATCGTCATGAACAACCGCTGGTACAAGAACCCCAAGATCATCCCGCTGAGTAAGTCACACACATGAAATCAGGAGGGAATTTAGACAGCAGCCAAACTGTCCAGTGTGTTAAGATAATCATTGTGTCATTTCAGAGGACATCAAGCTGGAGGACATGGAGGACTTTGACAATGTGAAGCACCTGTGGGTGATCCGCACACCTCGCAAGTCCTTCCACGTGTCGGCCTCCTCCGACGAGGAGAAGAAAGCCTGGATGCAGCACATTGAGTCCTGCCAGCAGACCCTCCTGCAGGAGCCGGTCCTCCAGACCCAGAAAGCATACGCCAAATCCTGGATCCCCGACCGAGTTGCTCAGAAGTGCATGCGCTGCCTCACCACGTTCACTGCCATCAACCGGCGACATCACTGCAGAAAGTGCGGCTTCGTGGTGTGCAACGCCTGCTCCAAAGGCCGGGCCCTCATCCAGCACATCAACCCCAACAAACCGCTGAGGATCTGCAGAGCCTGCAACAAAACGGACGATGACAAGATCTTCCGCCTGAGGGGAGGCAGCTCCGGCTTGTGGGACGATTCAGGAACATCCAGTGATGAAGAGTGAACATTGACCAATCCTCCCGTAGTAACCACATTGTAGGTTGAAACTGGCAGAAATCTAAAGTCACACGTCCCCCTCCTTTGGAGAAAATGCAGCCATTAAACGGTATGGTGTTGATATGCAGTGGGAATCTGAAATCCCTGCATGTGTGGAAGAGTTGATCAGAACCCATCAGGTGAGGGAGAGGAAGGACACCTGTCAGCCGTCACCTGAGTTTAACATGAATGTGTTGATGAGACCTGCTGGGCTGCAGGAGAGCAACACCACCGTTACACAGTGATGGACTCTGGATCGGTTAAGATCAGATGGAAATGAAGAAGCTGCTGTAGAGGACAAAGTCGTAAAGTGTTTGAAAAGTAAATGATGAAAATATTGTACTATATATATAATTTCATCATTGTTCTCTCTGTAGTATTTTGTATGTATGTGAAGCTAACATATGTTGTCTTTGTTCATGCTAACTGTTAAGTATCTTGTTGTCAAACCACTGCTGCAACTTTATCAGTACAAATAAATGTTCATGAAATGTAAAGAGTTTCGGTTCAGACCATTTTTTACTTACTTATTTTTGTCCAAAGTTCTTTAAATTATTAATCCTCTTGCATCAGCTTCAATTATGCGCATCGTTTCAATCAAACTAATCTAAAAAAATAAAATAAAAACGAAAAATGCTAACAGTGCTGGGAATGTTGCAACATACAGTGCCTTCAAAACATAATAAAATCATAAATATGTATATTTATTTTATATAAATGTTATATAAATGTTATATAAAATATATATCTATATATATATATATATATATATAAAAAACATTTGGCTAAACTGTTAATGTTAGAAGAAAACCTTAGAATCCGACTTGAATCTGATAGGGAATCTGTGGGCAGAGCTAAAGATCATCTTTGAGCTCATCAGCAGAGATAAACAGTCTATAAATATTGGTGAAAATATGCAAAAAGCTGCTCAACAACAAGGATAGTTTAGAAAATAGCATTTTCTTCAAATGTTATGCTACTCTTACATGGTTTCGTTATCTTTGGTAATGAAACGATGCCTGTCTCATTATCTCTTGGTATCAAGAATAATTTTCCATCTAAATCTGCCAGAGGAAAAAATGACTCTGGGTTTCGTCAGTGCATGAACTGACTGTGTTCATGCACAGTCAGTGTGCATGAACACCTCTGACTGTTCATGCACACAGTCAGAGGTGTGACCTCTTTCTTTTCCATGGTTGTTCTTCTGTTTCCTTTTTCATCGAACTACAATGTTCTGACGCTACATCTATCTTGTCAGTATAGCAGATGGTGGTTGTTGTCTGTCTCTAGGCAACAGTGGAATCAGCGACGGTACAACGTCGGCCCGTTGTGGTCCATCACGACAGTTTTGCTAACTTCAGTATTTTCTATGTTTCAGCAACACTTAGCTGCCCATTCGGGACACTTTCAGGTCGTGTGCAGTTCACACTGGAGAACAGAAACTTTTAGGAAAGAAAGAAAAAATACAGACAAATTATTTGGACTATTTCTGAGTTATTATAAGTCATCTGACAGCTTTGATTGTGTCTCTTTTGTGTTGGTAGACCACCTACTAAATATTTGATCTAGTTTCGTCTCGTAAGCAAAAACTCACATTTCATCATGTCATCAAAGAAAAACAACATCACACCATAATCCCACTTGCCACAATGCGGTCAGACATGGATTATTGTCCTGGCAACCGGCAAACCCAGACTGATTGCCAGATGGGCTCTAGTTTACACCACTGCATCAATGTTTTGTATTGCACTTGGTGATGCACGACTCAGATGCAGCCGTTCCACCATGGAAACCCGTTCCATGAAGCTTTCTGCACACAGTTCCTGAGGTAATCTGAAGGCCACATGAAGTCTGGAGGTCTGATTGACTGCAGAAAATTGGTGAACTCTTCGCACTATGCGCTTCAGTGTCCGCTGACCTGGCTCTGTTAGTTTACGTGGTTTGCCACTTTGTCGCTGAGCTGCTGTCGTTCATAAACTCTTTCATTTTCTTATAATACAGCTGGCAGTTGACTTTGGAATAATTAGGAATGAGGAAATTTCATAACAGATGGCGTTCGATCACAGTTCTCTGCTGGAATTCACTGAGAGCGACCCATTCTTTCACAAATGTTTACAGAGATGGTCTGCATGCCTTTTATCCACTGGTGGCCATGCAAGTGATTGGAACACCTGATTCCAATCATCTGGATGGGTCAGCAAATATGGTGTATTTGTTGAAGTTCTACACATTCGGCTTCGGCCTCAGACGTCTCCACCCAAATACAGCCTTAAAAGTGGAAGGTGCCATTTTTAGACACCTTCCATGGGGGGCTGAGAGGAGCTTCATCCAAATGCAAACTTTTTTGATTTATATTTGTAAAACCAATACATTTATACCTTGTTTCATTCTCCATAACTTTGAAATGACACTGTTGCAACATTCCCTTCATTGCACTGAAGTCATGCAGATTTCCCAAAAATGTAGTGAGGAACTATTTGAGTTGGGAGGTTTGATGCCAGGAATCAGAAAACACGCATCAAAAACATTTGCACCTGGTTGAATTAAAACTGAAAAGGAAAGCATGACATAAACAATATGCAAGTTGACTCTGATGCAACAGGATGACTTTGATACAAAATAGGAATGCTGTGAGCGGAAACATTTACCGCACATGTATTTTTATTGATAAAGTTGCAGCAGCAGTTTTACAGCAATGGCACTAACAAAAACAACATAATATTGTCAGAGAGACTTTTGGCTTCATAGAAAAAGTGACAAACATAGATAAGCATATCTACAAAATGTTCATAATTTTCTTTACTTTTTAAGTACTTTATGATTTTCTGAGTGTTAAAGCAGCTTCTTTATTTTCATTAAGTGTCCAATGTTGTGTAGCTGGTTGCATTGCTGACACCTGACTAGACTTTAGGTTTCTGTCACACCTATAGGTCAATTTCGACCTACAGTGCGATTAAAGCTGGAGGACTGGTCAGCGTTCACTCATCGCCACTGGACGTTGCTTCTGAATCAGCGCTGCCTCCCCTCGAGCGTGCGTTTTCGCCTTCCCCCGTTTTGTTGCAGACTCTGCAGACCCTCAGCGGCTTGTTGGGGTTGATGTATTCGATGAGGGCCCGGCCTTTGGAGCAGGCGTTGCACACCACGAAGCCGCACTTTCTGCAGTGATGTCGCCGGTTGGTCGCGGTGAACGTGGTGAGGCAGCGCATGCACTTCTCAGCAGCACAATCGGGGATCCAGTTAATGGCGCAAGGGCGGTCTGGTTGGTCCTGCAGCAGAGCTTTGAATTGGTCCATCCAGGCTTTCTTCTCCTCGTCGGAGGAGGCCGTCACTTTGAAGGACTTGCGAGGTGTGCAGATCAGCCACTGGTGCTTCACATCCTCAAAGTCCTTTATGTCCTCCAGCTTGATGTCCTCTGAAATGACACAATGATTATCTTAACACACTGGACAGTTTGGCTGCTGTCTAAATTCCCTCCTGATTTCATGTGTGTGACTTACTCAGCGGGATGATCTTGGGGTTCTTGTACCAGCGGTTGTTCATGACGATGCTGCTGTACACCAGGATATCGTTGAAGAGGAAGAACATTTTCTGCTCCAACTTCTTGCGGCCCTGCTTCATCAGGGGCCCCTCTCCTTTCAGGAATCGACCTGGTGTGTAAAGCTGCAGTTTTGACGGACCGAAGGACTTCTCTACCAGCCCGATCCTTCGGCGGTTCTGATCATCGGAAACCCAAGTGCTCATGATGATGCTCGTATGTTGCAGCAGCAGCAAGAGCAGTTTGGTTGTTGACTGGCTACCAGTGAGAGAGGAGTCGTTTAAAAGGCCCAGCGTTGCTTACTGGTGATGTCAGTGGAACGTCCCAGGCGGAGCCGATGAGAAAGGAAGTTATGCAGCAACAAAAACAACAGACTTGACGGTAAAACCTGAATGCGGCTAAATGTTGGATTGAATCGTTTTATCCAAATTTTAACACTGCAAAAGTGTCATAAATATATCGCATTTTACACAATATTAATTTCCATCTGTAGACCCATAAAACTATCACACACTTGCTTGATAAATGTCTTACCTCTGCATAACTTAGTATCTGCGCATCACGGATTCTTGTTCTGGTTCCAGTTCTCGCATGCTTCGAGCGCCTTCTTGGAAATGTAATTTATAAAAAAAAAACAATCTTTACTCTTGTGCTTGATGAGAAAGGAAAGAAAACAACAGATTTCTGATCTTCCTTACAGTTAAGTCCAGAATCATTCACACCGCTGCCAGATCTGGACAGCGAAACTATTTTAATTCAACTGGGAATTTTGTTTCCAACAGATATTAAAACAGGCATTGCTTTGTTATTAAAAGATAATGAAACAATGCAAAAGCAGCAAAAAAATTGCATTTTTTTATTTTTGTTGCACAGCAGCTATTTGCATATCTCCACTGATAATTATAGGCTGTTTTTTCTGCATTGATGAGCCTCTTAACCATCACCCTAGTCTTTAGCTGTCTGTTTACAGAACAGATAAAAAAGACACCAGGCGGTTATTTAAAGCATCGTTTCAAGACAGTTGAATCCAGATGGAAACTGTTCTGATGCACATCTGTAAAAGATTTTAACAACCTAAATAATTTTTAGTAAAATGTAGCAATTACGTACATCTACATAAATCTGAGATTTAAAAAAAAAATAGAGGTTTAGGCCTGTCACGAGAACCAATCATCAAGCAATAAATTTGCTTGATTTATTGTCTTTTTACCAAAAACTGAACATAAAAGTTTTCAGTTTGGAGTTTTGTTCTCAACTATCCCTTCTTATGAAATATAATTTTGTTTCAAGAGAACTCATAATTCATTTTATTTGTTGTTTCTGTTGTTTTCTTTATTTATCTTGGATATCTAAATTCCAGCCTTTAAATGTTCAATGGAATTGAAAGTTGATTCTTGCATTTTTATGCAAGATATGATGTAAATGAAAATGGCCTCAAAACAACAACGTTATCGTTGATTGCAATAAGTTCTGGGGCAATTTATCGTCCAGCAAAATTTGTCATCATGTCAGGCCTCATGATTGTTTATTAGGTGTTTTAAATGTACATTTGTTTTGTTGCACTAAAACCCTGCAGGTTTCCTAGGAATGTCAGGAACTATTTGAATCTGGAGATTTGATGCCGGGAATCAGAAAACATGCAGTGAAGTGAGTCATGAGTGTTGCTGCTCGATCGACACCATGTGCAGAACCTGATTCAATGGGGTTAATAGTTGAAAGAGAAAAATACTGTGAACACAAACTCTGTACATTCATTGGACATTTACTTTTATTGATAGAGTCACAGCAATAAGTTGCACATCTGTAAACATCAACAAAAACAGCATATGATTGGAAACAAAGGGACATTTAGCTTCATTTAAGACTCCACTGTTTGAGCACAGTGACAAACATCGATACAGCAGTAAATACATCAAACAAAATCATAAAAGGACAATTTATATTATCATTATCTTACAATATAATTTACTTTTCAAACGCTTTACGACTTTGTCCTCTACAGCAGCTTCTTCATTTCCATCTGATCTTAACCGATCCAGAGTCCATCACTGTGTAACGGTGGTGTTGCTCTCCTGCAGCCCAGCAGGTCTCATCAACACATTCATGTTAAACTCAGGTGACGGCTGACAGGTGTCCTTCCTCTCCCTCACCTGATGGGTTCTGATCAACTCTTCCACACATGCAGGGATTTCAGATTCCCACTGCATATCAACACCATACCGTTTAATGGCTGCATTTTCTCCAAAGGAGGGGGACGTGTGACTTTAGATTTCTGCCAGTTTCAACCTACAATGTGGTTACTACGGGAGGATT
Source organism: Phalloptychus januarius (assembly GCA_902982915.1). Classification (NCBI taxonomy): domain Eukaryota; kingdom Metazoa; phylum Chordata; class Actinopteri; order Cyprinodontiformes; family Poeciliidae; genus Phalloptychus; species Phalloptychus januarius. The sequence goes on from CADWAE010000476.1 coordinate 4,180,143, forward strand.
GGTCAATGTTCACTCTTCATCACTGGATGTTCCTGAATCGTCCCACAAGCCGGAGCTGCCTCCCCTCAGGCGGAAGATCTTGTCATCGTCCGTTTTGTTGCAGGCTCTGCAGATCCTCAGCGGTTTGTTGGGGTTGATGTGCTGGATGAGGGCCCGGCCTTTGGAGCAGGCGTTGCACACCACGGCCGCACTTTCTGCAGTGATGTCGCCGGTTGATGGCAGTGAACGTGGTGAGGCAGCGCATGCACTTCTGAGCAACTCGGTCGGGGATCCAGGATTTGGCGTATGCTTTCTGGGTCTGGAGGACCGGCTCCTGCAGGAGGGTCTGCTGGCAGGACTCAATGTGCTGCATCCAGGCTTTCTTCTCCTCGTCGGAGGAGGCCGACACGTGGAAGGACTTGCGAGGTGTGCGGATCACCCACAGGTGCTTCACATTGTCAAAGTCCTCCATGTCCTCCAGCCTGATGTCCTCTGAAATGACACAATGATTATCTTAACACACTGGACAGTTTGGCTGCTGTCTAAATTCCCTCCTGATTTCATGTGTGTGACTTACTCAGCGGGATGATCTTGGGGTTCTTGTACCAGCGGTTGTTCATGACGATGCTGCTGTACACCAGGATATCGTTGAAGAGGAAGAACATTTTCTGCTCCCACTTCTTGCGGCCCTGCTTCATCAGGGGCCCCTCTCCTTTCAGGAATCGACCCGGTGTGAAAAGCTGCGGCGCCGAAGGACCGAAGGAGTTCTCAACTTCCTTGATCCTTCGGCGGTTCTGATAATCAGAAACCAGTGAATCCATGATGTTGATGTTTGTCTGTTGCAGCAGCAGCCAGAGCAGTTTGGTTGCTGACTGTTCACCAGTCAGAAAGGAGTCGTATAAAAGGCCCAGCTTTACTTCCTGATGATGTCAGTGGAATTTTGCAGGTGGAGCCGACGAGTTTATCATGTCATGCCAAAACAACAGAAAGATGCAGCACAGCTTCACTAACCTTCATTTCTTTTGTGTTTCATGAAGCTCTGACCTATTAACTCAGTGATTGTTGAAGCTTACAGTCAGTAAAAGTCTTAATGCGATTATCGAATCGCATCTCTGGACGAAGAAAATAATTGTAGGGTTGACGTTTGAATTTTAACATCTAAAAAGCTAAACCAAAGCTTTGCTAAGTCAGATCGTTAGTGCAGGAGTTGCATTTGCTTTTTTGCATATCCCAACTTGCTGATGGGGAAAAGAAGAAGAAACAAAAATAAAATAAATCTCTGCTTCTTTCATAGCAGTTTCATAGAAACTCAGTTTGCATCTCTGCAATAAAACTTCAACACAGAGAGAGGAGAGGCTGCAGTAAATAATACAGATGTTGCTTTGTGTCTTTAGCGACAAATCTTTGCTAAAGACTCAATGCACATCCATTTCAACTTGTGTTGATTAAATCTTATCTTATTTGATAACCAAATCCTGCTTGAAACTTATGCTTTATTTTTTAGTCTTTATGATGCTTCCAGAGCGAAGCTAAACTAGAGAAGTGAAAAACACACAACATAAACAAATCAGAATAGCACAGGAAAGAAATGGCCTTTATTCTGCAACAGCAGTAAAGTCACAATCAAAGGAAGTCGATTTCCATAAATGTCGGTAGTTGCTGGAAAAAATAAGAAATGTGCAACTTGAGTCGGTTAAGTCGACCCCGACCCTCTGCAACGTGAGGAAAACGACAGACTATTTGCAATATGTGACAGTAGAAACTGGGCAGCAGCAAAGATGTGAGGCAGAAATGCCATTAAAAATGAGTAAAAACTGAGTTTATTGGCAGCAGTGATAGTTGTAAAGTCTTAGCTGCTGGTAGGAAGGATCTATGTTTGTGCACTTAGGATGCAGCCGTCTGTATCTGAAGTCATGCAAAATAAAAATAAAAATTATGCAAAAAAAAAGGAAATCAAATCCAAATATTTCCTACTGTCCAACAGACGCACGTTATTTGTCAAAGAATTTGAAGTAACGTTCCGGTTTTACTTTCCCTGCATCTTTATGTACTAATTTATCTACCAAAACACTTAATCGAATTAAGAAGTCAACTAAAAGTTTTTTCTTTTAAATTATGGCAGTGAAAACTAGATGCAGTTGGCACCTGCACTGCCTCCATTTGTGTTTGGCTCTGACTCATTAGCTATAAATACAATCCTGGAAACTTCTGTCGACCAATTGTTGCTGCTACCTTTGCAGAAGGAGGAGAAGTAAACAAGACATAAACAAAATAAAAAGGAAAAAAAGTTTGTTTTTTTTGTGGGCGCTAACGCTGAGAGCTGCAGCCAAAGAGCCTCTTTCCTGTCAAGAGAGTGGAATAAATTACTGTTTGTTACAGTCTAAAAAAAACCCCGCAGTTTATTGTGCGACAAAAATTGGTTTGACTTGATAGTCGACCAACATCAGTAACAGGCTGAGTCAGATTGATCTGCTGTTTGAGAGTTTCTCACTGTCTGAACAACCTGCTCAATGTTATTCTGTTTCAAGAGGCAGAACCTCAGATCCACAATTAATCGAGACTCAATACTAGTAGTTTTTTTTAGCAAAGTGTCCCTCAGATCTCCTCTCCAACTTTGTGCAAAAACAAAGTTGCACAAAGTTGATACTGAGGGCTGCACGGTGATTTCACAACACGGCTTGTGAAAAGTAGATGTGAAGGTCGAGGGTCACGCACTTGACCTTTTAAATGCCTGCTGAAGATTGAATCTAGAATATGTTGCTTTTACCCGGCGATGTATGATACATGGACAAAGAAAGATTAGTCTTTGTGCCTGATGAGAAAAAAAACTGTGCAAATTCCTAAAAAAAAAAAAAAAAAGGTAAGTTGTATAGTCACTTTACCTTCAATTACCATCTAGTTCAATTCTATGTAATTGAGTCCAGTCAGATTCAAGGTCATGTTCATTGACCTGAATAGATTTGGGTCCTGTACAGTAGATTCTCAGCACTATTTCAAAGTTACGCTGTAACTACTTTATAAACATTGTTTTGGTTTAATGTAGAGATAATGAGTATTATAATGTTAGCTTATTTTGAAACCTCTTGAAAGGTTGAACTTTAAGTCTAAATGATCTAAAAGAAGTTTGTTCCTTAGCCAAATCTCAGTGTTGCATAAAATACTCCGCTTGCCAACCAGGAAATAGTTAATCTGTCAAAGTTGTTGCCTAATGAAGTAGTTAATCTGCCAAACTGAGGTTTCTGGTATCTGTGTCATCCAGCTGCTGCAACAACAAGGCCAACAAAGTTATATAATCCTGTTTGTTGTCAGTGCGCGTCTCCAAAAACATCTTTTAGCTTCTTTGCATGCTCAGTAAGTCACTGTTGTTTGGTAACAATTACTACACTAATTGCACAAATCTATAAAAAGGAACCGGTTAACTAAGACTAACTATGTTTCTAAAAAATCCCTTTTTGCATATTTTTGACCTTGAGTTGATAAAATATGTGGAGTCAACGCAGAGTGACTAACTCCACCTGAGTTTAACTAAGCAAATGGTTCAGGCATATTTTAGATAATTACTGTGTGCAGCAACAAGTTATCCATCGCATTCGAAGATATGGGGTCAGATCAGTGATCGCTAAAATGTTTGGTGAAAGCGAGAGCATTTCCACATTGTGAAGGGAACTCAAGTGGGACTGGGACTGAATCAGTGAGGCCAGCTGGAGAAAAGGGCTACAATTTGCAAGGGACCATGAAGACCGAACTCTGGAGCAATGGAAGAAAGTCATGTGATCTGACGAGTCCAGGTTTAGACTCGTCCACCCCTCCTCTCTAAAGCGTGCCTTGCCAGCCAAATTGTGAAAACCACAACACCTGGAAAACTCAAATGTTTGGTTTGAGACAATAAAACATTTCTTAAGCATGTTTTGAATATGTGAACTTTTACATTTCAAGCCTACAAATCATAGTGATTAATGACATTTAATCACTATAATTGTGATTAATCAAAGCTCTAGCAAGTCTTTAATCTTATTGTGATTAAATGTTCTACTCGATTGTTCGCACTAATCCCCGTCTCTCCTCCACTGATGTTGGACCTCTTGAACAATAGGGACATCTAGTGGCCAAAATGTGTAAAACGAGAGTGATGGACTCAAACCAGTTCAGTTTAAAGAATCTTTTTATTTTTATTTTATCACACTAATCTACTGGCAGAAAGCAGTTAAACCTTTGCAAGCTTATTCCATTATCACACATTTAGCACCATTAAGTCCAGCAACATGAAAAAAACTCCAAAAAAACGAAAACAGCTGAGACATGAGATATGGACGGTTTTGCCGAGCAGCCAGATCGTAGCTTCTAATAAGGGATCGGTCCGTAGTAGGCAGTGTAGGCGGCGATGATCCCGTTAGTGTCCATCATGTGTTCACAAGCCAGGTTGGCCTCGCACACTTCCCTCAGACTGCAGAGAACGGGAGAGAACCAGAGAGTCTGAAACGAGTCTGACTGGAATCTAACAAAGTTGGACAAACATGAAAAATGCAGAGCGGCGTTTGCCAGGCGCTGCTTGGAGACGATGAGACAGCAGAGCAGAAATACCTCTCCAGCTGAGCCAGGGACAGCTGTGCAGCGGCTCTCTTCTGCCTCACCACGGCGGAGGCCTCGTCCTTCTCCACAAACAACCCTGCAGGACACACGGTTAGCGTTTTGCCGCGTTAATGTGGGATCCAAATAGTATTCACATTCCTTCAGGTTGTCTGGATTATGTCACATTACAACCAGAATTTACACGATCATGAACTAGGAGATAAACGTGCATTTTAAAAATTATTTTACAAACTTCCAAATAAAAATGTGTAAGTGTGGAATTTACTGACCCAACCAATGGCCTATTAAAGAAGACAGCTGGTGTTTGCACAGAAGACACAACAAGTACAAAATATTTTAGATGAAAGCATGTTTTTTGTGCCGGGACTAGTCAAAGTCCAGACATAAATCTAACTGATAATCCAGTTTGATTCAGTTTGGGCAACTTTAGAAACGAGAACGAGCAAAATCCCATTAAAATAAATAGAACACAACTGAGACAGTTGGGATTTTGAGGTAGTAGCCTGAATATAGCTGGAAAAAACTCAAGGAGGGAAGAACCGAGTTTAGATCTGATGCACCTCTTAACCAATCAAATCTCAGACTGAGGAAGAACTTCTAAATTACTCCTATTTCATATTTTTATTTTCAAGTGAAATCTGTTTCATGTTAACAAAATGAAATCTCAACATGTTGGCAGCAACAGAATAAAGACATAATGAATAAACACATTGTTTTTGTGTCGATTGAGCATATAAATGCTCTAACATGTCTGAATGTGATGGAATTACTACTGGATGCATTTAAAACAAAATCCTAACAAGTATTTTAGTCTAGTTTCCACGGCAACCATCTCAGTGAGCTTGACATAAAAAAAACTGACAAGAAACTTTTCAGCACGATATATAAACTCTTGTTTTAACTCCTTAATATTGATGAAAACCTGTTTGTTCCACTGGCAGATCACTTAATTTTTTTTTTCATGTTACTTGTACTAGAAACTAAACAAAAATACTCAGTAAAACTTTGATTTTTATTTTTTTTTTTTACAATGTAGGCTTTTAGTCTCAACTATAAGCTATGTTACGTAGCTTTCTAACGATAGCCCCCCCCTATTAATAAATCAATCAAATTACAAATAGTGGTACGTATTGAATGTTTTGATTATTTACTATGGATTATAACTGGATCAGATTTCATACCTTGCTCCAGAGCCGGGGCGTCTGCAGCAGGCTGGGGGTCAGGGGCAGCATCTGGACAACAAGAAAGAAGAAGAAGTAACAATTAGAGATATGCTTCAGTGATGTGTCATGTTTCTCATTATATAAACGTACCTGAAGTCATGTAGACTGCCAGGGAGCAGAGAACCAGAACAATGAACATTTTCATCTTCAGCTTCTTTTCCTTCTATCTGCAATTTCAGGTCTGAGTCAGTTCCCTTCCCCTGTCCGTCCGTCTGTCTGTTCTTTTTCTTCCCAAAAATCCTTATTCTTAAAGTCAGTTTATAAATGTGTCCCTCGTCGTGATTGGTTAGGGAAACGTGTATCACACACACCCACACGTCGTACTTTTCTTCTGGAAAGGATGTGCAGCTTTTCCCGGAAGAAGAAGAAGAAGAAGAAGAAGAAGAAGAGGAAGAAACGAAAAGGAAACGAAAAGGACAGATTTTTATGTTGCCATTATGTGGCAAACGGTAAACACTGGTGCAGCACAGGCCAGAAGATAAACGGGGCTCAGGCTGTGCCTTTCAGGCTTACCTCAAATAAAAACACGTTTAAAAGAAAACAAAGGGGTTGCAAAATGATGACTAAACTCTTCACACTGAGAGCAGGTGCAGGGTTTCCAGGGATCTTTGGGAATCTTGGGGGTAAATATTTGAAATGTTCCACAAATCCTCTATCATACTTTTTAAAGCTTTTTTTTTTTAAGTGAACTATTAGAGTCTAGATTTTTATTGGTATATCAGATAGTCATGATGGCACTCACTCTTAGGCTTCTTGTGCCTTTGGAAGCGACTGAGACCCACAGCATCACAGCACCTCCACTATACGTTACCAGAGATGCAAAGTGCTTGTTCCACTGTTTGCTGTGGTAGAATGGAAAGGTTTGCATAACTTCACAGGCCTTTCAAACAACACGTTGATTTCTAGATGGTAAAGAACCGTCGTCCATTTTGGTTGGCCCTAGAAAACGACATGGTGGACATCTGACCCGCATTTGGCCAAACTGTGAGTGACTTGAGACGTTCACGTTTGTCTGCTCTCATGAAGTGTCATCCGGTAAATAATGACATTTTATTGTACCAATAGCTGCACAATGATGCAAAGGGTTGACTTTGCATCATTCTGTAAATAATGACACATTTAACACGGTGGACATCTGACCCTTAATGCAAGTTTCAATGAAACTTGGCATTAAAAGTGTCATTATTGTGCAAAGTCGACCATTTTATTGGACTTTTAATGCAGCTTTCAGTACAATTTTGCATTAAAAGTATCATTATTTACAGAATGACACTTCATAACAGGTGTTACGTTGATGACAGTGTCATGTCAGTCTTATGCACACCCCTATCAAATGAAGATGTTTGAAACACCTGAGTCACGTCACCTGCAGAGGCAGATGCAGCTGGAAAAATCGGACCAGTTCATGTTGTCATTCTTTTTCTCAGTTTCACAGCTACAGCTTTACTGTGTGCGAACGAGACAGGAGCTGAAACCAGACTGCAGACGCCACTGCTGCTGTTAGGAGTTCGGACCGAGCGACAAGGATTTGTCACATTTTACTGAACCTTTTTAAAACATCTGTGGCAGCTGGCATTCCGGGCAGCCACAGCCGTCCAGCGGCCGCAAGCTTTTTAGGCTCGGGGCCGCTCGGCCCAAATGGCAGGGAGAACCGGGCATTATGATCTGAAGAAGGCAAACCTGCCGTCTCTAATGATGTGACATGGTTTTAATCTGAGGGCTCTCGGTTTTATTGCAAACCGCGGCGACTCGCCGCAAAGAGAAGACGGCCTTTATGAGCTGGAGACTTTTCGTTTGAGGAGTTATAGGAGGGATAAACGTGGAAAGGGTATTTATACCAAACTAAAACTGGAGCATGTTTAGAAAACTCTAAAACGTTATGCGTTATGAGTGCTTTTTATTTAAACTGCATGTTTACACAAGAACAATATTTCTTTGAAGGTCTTAAATAATAAGATAGGTCTTCTTAATTTGTGCGGGGTGTAATTTCTCTGTTTGTGTTTGTTTTGGGATCTGACCTCCAATTGTGCCTATTTGTGGCCGTATGACCACAGAACATCCAGTGAAACTGCCTTTCTGGGTTTGTGGGCAGTACAAATCCAGTGGGGAAGACAGACCCACTGATCTGCTGGCAATTATAGATTCCACTAGAAAAATGCAACAAATCTTAATAATGGATTCAACAACGCTTGGATTGATTTGTGTTTTCCTAAATGGTGATCCAAAACTTAATGGGTCACCATTAAGTTTACTGATTTTTCTATTTGTTAATCTCGTTTTTGCTTCTCTGCTGGATTCTGATGGAGGGCGCAGGTCTTTATTAGCAATATTTACTCCCACACACCTAAGTAACTTAAAGCCTAAGACTATAACCAGCTTGGATTACTGTTGTTTTACGTGTAGTTTTATGAGCTCTAATTTTTACCTTTAAAGTGCCATTTTAAAGAGGATGCTTCTGTGAATAACTGAAGGTTTTCCACATTGTTTTTACTTTCCTGCTCCATGAAAGAATAAGTTTAGCAAACATGGGGAGGTGCAGATGTAACAGGACATGGTAAGAATAGAATGAACCTCCATTTATTTACCAATTTGCAGAGTTTTTTTGTAGATCATATTCTTAAGAATATTTTTCTAAGAAATTGAAATATCTATAGAGGGCTACATGTGGGTCACCTCCAGGCTCTATTCTCGAGCCACTCGAGAATAGAGCTACTTGCTTCACCCTCAGGTAAACAAATGTTACAACCTGTGTTGTGTTGATGGCACACAAACATTTCCACGTCCCCAAATGACCACAGACCCCTTCAGCCGCTGAGTCAATGTTAATAAGTTAACAGACTAGCGTTTCCTCCGGCTCAATGCAGGAAAGAGATAAATCCTGTTTATAGCCCAAAGAATATAAGGCCAGACACAATGATGTTAAAAACTACAGAGCATACCAAACATATGGGTTTGATGATGGACTCAGAACCACATACTGCCGGGTTGTTATTGTCTTAAAAACAAAGCCAGAATTTAGGATTTCCTGGAAAAACTAGATATAGAAAACTGATTCTTGCTTTAGTTTTCAGGAGATTAGATTTTACTTCGAAAAGATTTGATGTTTGTTTCTCATCAAATATGAATGTTTAAAAAAAAATCTGTTCAAAATAATCATTGAATAGATTTGTCTCTGACTGAACGCTGCATTAGAAGCTCTTTGGGGCCCCCTGCTGTCCTTAAGCGGTAGCTTACTTTGCTTATTCCATCAGCCCTACTCTATTCGTAATAATGTCTTCGAACACAGGGCTCAAGAAATATGTTTTATTTTTATTTCTTAAAAAAAAAAAAAACAGTAGAGCTGGGCTAGATAGATGGATAATATAACAGACATTTCATTCTGGCATGTCTTGTCCAGCTCAAAAATAAGACACTGAAATAAGATTACACGTGGCAACAGGTGTTAATATCTGTAAGCATAAGAATCGGATTCAAGCCACACTGGTTTATCCAGGTTTCTCTCTCCTGGCAAAACTGAGAAAAAGATATAAATTATACAAAACTTTAACAGATGCCGAATGAAGGAACAGGTGGAAAAGAGGATGCCGTCCTAACACTCAAGGTTTAGAACCGACGAGTCCCCGTCGGTCTGTAGCGCTGCTGCTGGGGCGGGCTTTGGCCTCCGAAGTATCGCTGGTATGCGTGTTGGACGCCGTAGCGGTAGGCGAAGAAGCGGCAGGGCGAGTAGTCCTCACAGGTCTCTGCACGGATCTCTGCCGGAGACTTCCTGTTCCGGGAGGATTTGGAAGGGAAGCGTTACTCCATTCATTTAACCATAATATGGTTGCATTTTTTGGTGAGAGGTTTTAGTCTTTTCTTAATTCTGGTTCGACTATTCTATCCAAGATAAAGTTGATGTTATCAGGTGCGTTAGCGTGGCTGTGCTTTACCTGTAGCGGGTTGCTCTGGGTGTGGTATGTCTGTTCCCCTGGATGAAGGAGTTGGCTCGATTTGGAGGTACAAACAAATCTGGAAAAAACAAAACTTCCCTAAACAGCAGTCCTGCTACAAACATGAAAGTCATGTAAGCTGAAAAGATTTTTTATAGGCAGTGGTGGTTTTTGAAAATGGGCATTTGGGCAGCCTCCAAGAAAGGAAAGACCTCAAGCAATTTGGAGTGGATGGTATGGACTTAGTTTCATTGGGGTATGTTTTGGTACTATAGTGAAAACAATAAAAGCAACTTCCTTTTCAGGGGCACCACAATAATTGCCCCACAAACACATTTTGCTTTACATGATTTGTGTGGGACTGCACAGGGACGTAGATCAAGTCTTGCATTTTATTTGTTTGGCAACAGCAGAAGGTGGGGCTTGCCCAGAGCACCATTCATGCAAAAACCACCACGGTTATTAGTTAAAGGAAATCAGCTTTAGTACAGTCTGGGTTAGAAACGCATGCATGTTTTTCCAGACACCGAGATTTTTTAACACTTAATCACCTTCATGGGATTCATTGCTTTCATTAGAATCTAAGGGAAAAACATGAAGTTGGTTAATCATGAGTGCTGAATATAAATTGAGAAAAACTGCAGAGTTTATGCGCTGTTTGGACGTTGGGGGTATTGTATACCATAGCAGACACAGAGGGAGACCACAGCGCACAAGGCCAAGAACTGAAGGAGGCTCCTCATCTTTGGGGTGTTGGAACTTCCTTACTGCTGACACAGGAGAGAGGTCATGTCAGAAAGCAAGGGACACAATGGAAAAAATGGGTTTTGTCTTATTATGACAGATGGCTGAAAAAAGTAATAGAGGCACAGACAAGGAAAAATACCTACTATACCGTACTTATAATAGCAGTTGTAAAAGTTCAATGCATTGTCTTTACTAAATGGTCCTTGTAGGGTCACAAGCGAACTGGTGCCTATTTCCAGTGGCCAACAGACGAGAGTTGGGGTACACCATGAACCAGTCGCTGGTCCATCACCGGTTGTGACAATAATGGGCTCAACACCCAGGAAGCAACGAACGACAACAAAAAGTGACAATCTCCAGCCATTCTGGGCGAACTCAATACACAAAACGCGATGGCAATGACAAAAGTTGATCACTGTTCAATTTCATCTTGTTTTTGACTTAGCTGTCTGCAGGTGAGCTGGTTTCTTGTCCATGTCATCACTATGACGTTTTGTCCTTCTTGAGTCTGGTTCAGCTTGGTAGCAAGCAGTGAATGTCAAATTTTACTCAGAGAGGTAAAGGGTTGAAGTTGGAACAGTTTACAGTAAAGCCCCTTGAGGCGTAGCCAGCGATTACTTAAACTGTCAACCTGTACATATAAAATGTAAAAACAGATCATTTACACTCCCGATGACTTTTAACTAATTACATATTTTAAATATAGATTTGCTGTGGAACCTGATACATGAATGGGATAGGTACCACAACTACCCACAAACGACTGAAATCTGCAAATACTTGCGTATTTTACTAGTTAAAACTCAAAATTTACATTAATATGCATTAATATATAGTGGAAACTGTCTTGGCATTGCTGCAGAATCCAATACACACAGTTTTGCTCCAATCAATGGCAAAGAAAGTCAAAACCTTGGCTGCTTTCCAAGAGTAAGTCAATATTGTGTCAAGTAGCATTTCACTTAGGTATTTCCAACCTCCATATTCTTTTGAATATCTTTCATGATTCCATGAATACTGAACAAGCAGGGCCCATATATGAACATGTTACAAGTTCAGTGGACACAATGGAAACAAAAGCATGACTGCTAGCTTGAAATAGTGACTGCAGGTAGGATGGCTACTGAGGATATCAATGAGGACTGGATCCATCAGCTGCTTGAACTTGATACTGGAACATTGGTAGGTTGGGTCTGATCTCATTATTCGATCCAAATTCCAACTTTTAAGGTCGACTGGCAGCAACATCAGCAGCACTTAACCTTAGCTCCTCATGGTCCGCATCATTATAGTTAAATTGTTCTACTAGCGTTCGGTCCCAAGTGTAGAACCACATCTCACCCAGTGACCACTGGAGATAAGCACCAAACCCCCCCCCCGGTGGCCCTGCAGAGATAAGCAGGTATAGACAATGGATGGATTGATATTCTACCATCAGGCAGCCCTTATGCCACCAGTGATACTAGGGCCACAAGTTTATTGCATAATTTACGAGCCATATTGGTGTTGAATGTTTGAATAAAAGCAACACAAGACTGCGTATATGTATTTGGCCCGAAGAGAAAGTCTGAACTAAACACAAGACCGATCCCAGAAATGTATTTTAGCTCCAGTTTGAAGGAAAGAGCCATCAGAGAATAGTTGTGGCTTAGGAGAGCTGAGCAGCAGCCAAATAATTCTTTGAGTCCAAACTCATTTTGCTCAACAGAGTGTAACCATAAACTCTTCTTTATAGCTCATTGCACACGAACACCCACAGAGAAGATGTCTACATGCAAATAGACAATGAAACATTTAACACCTGTATAAATACTAACACCAGGTGGCTGAGCACATGAATGTGCAGAAAGGCGCACATTTTTGTTCATGTGTCCAGACTGCTGACAAGGCTCTTCTGCATGTGTGATTTGGAAGGAATTCATGAAGCCAGGCTTCTCTTGCCATCAATAGCTGCTTTCATTATACATGAACTCACACATCAAAGTCATCGGTCTGCACACAGACAAGCAGACTGAGCACAACTGTACACACAGCATCTGCGCCTGAGGCATTTTCGGTTCAGAACTCACACGTAGCAGGTATAGAAAGCAGGCCGAGAGCTAAAGAGAAGTCTTCAACAACTGGAGATAGAGTCATCTCAGAGTGTGTGTGTGTGTTCACAAAGTTTTATGCTTTTCTGATTCTCAGGGAAGGTTTCCAGCGTTCTGGCCCGTTGTCAGAATGTGCTCACCTCATTGGAAAAAACAATGATGTGGTGCTACTTCATACAAAAAGTGAGTGTGAAACAACTTCTAATGATCATATTAACTAAACTAAGAAGAATAATAAGCTGCAAAGATTGCTTAGCATTATTTTAAAAAGATTTGCAAAAAACCTTTACAAAGATGATATCAGATGGCAAAAGATTGCTTTTAGTCAAGCAGAGGAGAAATAAAGTCTTAGCAGTAAACACGATGCAATAAAGTACTTACTGTGTGACCTGGATGAAGGGAGAAGTTTTGGAAATATCGCCCAGTATTTACTCCTGTGAAATATTTCCTAATTCCCTACAGCAAAGGCTTTATACTCATCACATCCCACCCACCCTTTCATTTTCTACCTACGGGCTCCCTCCCCTCTACCGCCTTCTCGCCCTCCTTCCCTCTCATACTATCAGCCCTCTTTTCCAACATTTAATCAGACCGGAGTATTAGGTCACGTCTCTCAAACTCCCACACCCAGCAACCAGCAGGACAGCACAATGCCTTAGGTGATGGGGCAGCCAGGAGAAATTGAGAAAAACAAGTTGAGGATAAACAGGATAAACAGAGATGAGGGGACGGTGAGTGAAGGATGGCAGAGGGCCATTAACTTACTTTGTAGCAGGCACATGATAATATTCACTCCTGTTTGCCACCAGGAAGAAGAAAAACATCCACCATGTGGACACAATATGTGTCCTTGGTTTGACTAGACTACTGCAAGCTAATAATCTCAACCTCGCTACTGATGCAAGTAATAGTTGATGCTGATATTTATTTAGCCATTTTTGAATCCTAATTGTTTCACCTTCCCCTCTGCAGAAAGTTGAATACCTCTATGATCGTAGATGCAATGGCGGTTCAAAATGGCCCGACTACTTGCAATTCATGAATCTTTCTGCTTTTCCCTTTAGGGGTTGTTTCCATGTACATCTGTCTGCATGCAACATTACGCTTGAATTCTGCAATTCAAGAATCTTGATGAAAAAAACCCATAGAAACATTCAAAACTACCCCAAGACTAGGCAGAATTGAGGCACTTTCCTGGAGCAAGGCCTGGGGGTGAGCTCAAGGAGTGAAGTTTTGGCTCTAGGGGCTTCACAATGTCCAAGAGAAAGAAAAAATATTCAAAAGTCCAAGTCAAAGGCAAGCCCGGGCATGCCAATACCTGACTTTATAGGGTCCAGTGACATGGAACAAAACCAGGTTTCAAATACTGCGGTGTTTTGTTCTTGAATGCTGGAAGACTGGAGACAGAAATAGACTGTTGGATCATGACCCAGAGTACCTCCATACTATCATCTGTGTACCTAATGTGGCAATTATATGTGGGCTAAACTATCAGAGTCATTTATCACTTAACAAGAATAGCACATGTAGCGTATTTATCCTAGAATGCCTCGTTCAAGGGCACTGGTGAGTAGACCCACGGAAAATCCCTACTTTTGCCTTTCTCAGACCTCATTAGAAGGATTTATGTAATCTTGAGCTATATCTGTAGTTATGCTGGTATAGACTTAAGCTGCTGACCAATTTTACTCACTTTATTTTTCTACTATTCTAACTTTTACATTATCTTAACCTTGTGTTTTCTCAGTTTTCTGTTTTCTCCATTGAAGCTACATCTGGCACAGCATTCTATTGGCTATGCTACATATTGGCTGTGATAATACTGCCAACAATTATTTTTTGCCCCTCTCTTCCTATTAACCTTTTGTTTTTATTAACATAGAAAGATCTCCACCAGTTCTACGGCTTCTTTTTCGTTTGTCTTCTCAAATCCCCAGTGGGTTATGGTGGACGGTCGTTTGTATTGAACTGGGTTCTGGTTCTGCTGGAGATTTCTTCCCATTGAAATGGAGGGTTTCCTCTCAAGTGTCGCGAGATGCATGCTTGGTATGAGGGATTGCTGTGAATACAAAGACACAAAGCTATTGATTGCCCAGTGTTGCTTCGTGCTCATCAAGGAGGAGTGAATACTGCAAGTCAATGACTTGTAGCAATCTAAAAAGTTTCTAAGGAAACCCAGCAAACTAATTTGACCAATGAACTGATCTTAATGTACTGTTTGATAACTAGGATCAATTATAGATGAAGAGTCTTCTCCAACTTTTTTATCTCATTAGAGATGCTGAAGATGAATGGTTCAGGGTTTTCTGGGTATATCTCATTAAGAGGAGAGCCAGATTACCATAGATGACAGACTGTCCTCTTGTCTGTGGATAACTTGGGGTACCGGATTGGGCTGACCATCCTTCTGGAGCCGTTGCCCCATGAGTCAATCTCAGATGAACAAAAGACAAGGGATGTGGATGGAGGGGTGGGATAACCATTCTCAGCTTTATGCTGAGCATCACATCACAAATACACGCTCAATTTTTATGAAGCGAGCCTGGGGAAGGGGCTTTTGGTGTGTAATTACTGCATGATACTGAGAAGCTATACATAAGGTTAGCCCACTGGATTTTATGGTTGAATTTTGGGAAGATGGAGAAACAGCCTTTTAGACTAATGATCTCAAACTCCAGTCCTCGAGGGCCGGTGTTCTGCAACTTTTAGATGTCTGTCTGCTCCACAACACCTGGCTCCAATATGAGCTCATTAGCGGAGATGTGTGGTGCTTGACTGCATGCCAGTAAAGCAGTTTAACCATTTCATTCAAGTGTGTAAGACAAGAAACGCATCTAAAAGTTACAGGTCTCAGAAACGTTTCTCAAATGTGGACACCGCCACAAATACCTAGAAATAACAAGTGGGACAAAAGGAAAAAAATTTTACAAATGAATTTCAATGCACCTTTTATTTTGTATTATGCCTAAAACTTCAACAAATTCCTGTATAGTAGGAACTTGTCACATCTCATTTAAAGTTGTTCTTTCACAAACATATAATGAGGGAATGGTGTCCCAAAGTTAATCTTTTGTGAAGCTTTTGAGTAGCCCACCCCCATAATTTACCAATCAACAGTATCGTTTTCCTGTGACCACACATCTCTACAGTATGAAATAAATATGCCCGTTCTTTGGTTCCAATGGTTTGCAGAGTTGCCTCAAAGGAAAAGTTTTGACAATTCAGATCTCAGCTGAGGTTTTGTATGTCCCCCCAAGCATGTGTGGCCTTTTTAAAAGTACTCTGGCTTCCAGCCATAATCCAAAAGTATGCATATTTGGTTAATTAGGTGTGACTGCAAGGGTTTGTGGTATCTCTTTGGGTCCTTGGATAGTGAAAAGGTTCCTATCAGTCAACAAAAGCGAAGAGAAAGACCATAAAAGGATACTTCAGTGGTTGTGGATCTTCTGAGGTCAGAAGCACCAATATGTGGGGATAGAGACTTTTCCAACAAATTATTGCTATTTTAAAAACCAAAAACCAATCGGAATCACTTTGCTATGCTTATTTATATTTATAAGCACTCACATTTTCTGGGGACTGGAAAGCCCTGCAATGTAAGCAATATTTTGGGATCTTTACATAAATCCATAAAGGAATTCAGACCTACATTACAGCAACATACAACTATATTAAAAATTCTTACTGTGAGATTGTGAAAATGTGCCTGGAAAATATCTTTAAGAAAAGACAAGAATTATGGTAAATGTGTTGCGACACCCAAAGCGCGCCCAAAGGTCGCGCTAGATTTTTTTGCTGTCATTTTGACTGACAACATTTTAAAAAATACGTAATACGTAATTTCCTCGTCAAATTATAATCATATTGACATGAGTTATTAATTTTTTATGCGCTTTTGTTAATATTAAACCATGAATCCAGATTCCATCACACATAAAGCAGATTAATGCATCTACATTTTTATCCGTAGTGACAAAAAACACTGACTGACTGGTCCATAACTCTTCACCACCTTGTCAGCTACCGGTCAGCAAGACGCATTTAGTTCGGTGTCCAAGAGATGATATTCAGAAAGGATTTTTTATTAGTTGATTTTAGTTGCCTCTGCGATTAACTTTTTGCATCAAGTCTATAATGTTTGCCCATGAACACCAGTAAAGGGTGTGAATTAGAACCTGTCAAAATTAAGGAGGGGATTAAAGTTTTTCCGTCGTTTAAAAAAAAAAAAAAAAACGAAGACTATTCCGTAAACTCGATCCCTGCTGTTCCCGATCACAAACATTTATACTCAACTCGGGGTTGAGTATAAATGTATTGTCAGGAAGAGCAACCTGACAAGAGGAACCTGGAATCAAGCCAACGACCTTCCGATTGCAAGATTGAACCCACTGAGCCTGATCTTTATCTGCAATCCTTCAGCACGCTAACTGTAATACGATGGTAGACAAGACAACATCTCTGTGGAGCATGTCTGAGTTATGTAATGCCACATCACAGCTGCCTCAGTCACAGAACACTATGAATAGTTATGTGAGACCTGACCCTCGCCAAGAGCAAACAAACTGAATAGGTGATTCCTGTGCCAGGAAACCAAAAAATCCAGACAGAAAGATAAACACTGAGACAGTCTGCAGGCAGAAGATAAACTCTCACTATCTGATAAAAACAGGACAAGAAAGGTAAAAAAAAAAAAATCATAAAAATAAAGAGGTGGGGCAGAATGTACACTGAACGGTTTTTCATGCATGTTTATTGGATGGATCATTGTGGGGTGTAACTGTGGAACATCTGAGTTAAAATTTCTTTATTTCACAGAACTGTCCCAAAACAGAACAAGGAAATAAAATGAATGAAAGGTGTAATTGTGCAAATTTCAGGCTATTTACAGAGTTAGTGAAGAGTTTCGTTCTAAGATCTGTGGTTAGATGAAGGCAAACTAAACGAAACTTAAATGATTGCATAAAAAATAGAAGCACAGTGGTGCATTTGTGCTCAGATCCCTTCAAGATCCTCCAAACACATTCCTCCACATCTGTGAGACGGAGTTCTTTTCATTTCCCTTGAAATTATTCCAGTATTTCTGCTTCCTCCCACTCCTTCTTGTGCACCGTGAGTCGTGTTTTGACCAGTCACCTCCTCAGTCAAGGGGAAGATAAACGAGGAACAGACAGGATGTGGTAAACAGGATGAGACTCAGCCGGGCGGGACAGCACACGACGGCTGTCTTTAATAAAGCTCCTGTACGGCACATCGTCAAAATAGGAGCGACCAGAAGCTATCCGAACCAGATCGGCACGCAGCGAGAGGTAAACACACGCCAAGGCCATGTGGAGGAAATTTACAAACTCTTTCACATGTGATAGTGACAGACAAAAGTCTGTTCATGAAGTACTGGAAAAGAGATGCAAGAAGGCGTGTAGAAGGAAAGAATGAGCCTTTGGAAGAAGGAAAAAGTGCTTGGAAAAAAAATATGAAGGAGTGACTTTTGACTTCATTATGAGGCCATTACCACAAATGTGTAAACTATCCATGTAATGTCTGCAAAAACACCTTTTCAGAACTGTTTGGGCAGGCCTGCGTTCCCTGCAATGGACGACTGTGTGTACCTCAGGTTGCTTTGTGCCTGTGTTGGTCTGAATGGTCACAACACAGACTGACAAACACCAGTTTGAAAACATCTCCAAAAAAAAAACAAAAAAAACAACATGATCTCCATTAATAAATGTTGTTCCACCCAAACTTTGCTGTGATTGACACAACACAAGGGAATCATCATGGCGTGTGTGACTCAGAGGCCGTGAAAGCACTATGTTACGTGACGGGCGCTACTCTGCCCTGTCTGAGGGACGCTGTGGGATTGGGCCGGAGGAGATGAACAGACATTACGCAGCCGACCCTCTTAGATGTCATCTTGTGGTTGTGAGTTTTGTCATGCGAATGTCGACAAAACTTGATGCAGATTTATGGAGGTAGCAAAGCACTGCTACACCTCGTGATGTTTTTCTAATATTGTGCCATGCAAACGTTTTCCCACTCATTTAATTTCTTTCTTGCATTTGACAACCACAAACTTCGGCATTTTCTGAGGCAGATGTAAACAAAATATTGGATCGTTTTGAAGAGGAAGGAGAACGGTATGTCCATCCATTGCTTTCATCTCAGTCAAGGTTGGGGTGCTGGGGGTAGGAGGTGCAAAGAGGGTAACAAAGATAGCCCTCCACCCAATCATGATCCATATCTCATGGCCACAGGTGAGTCTCAGAAGGGAGGTGGACTGTTGCATAAAGAGCTTTGCTTTTAGCCCAAGTCTGTCTTCAACACGACAAAGTGGAAGATAATCTACACAAGTGCAGACAAGGTCCCAATGCAATCATCCATTTCCTTCTTTGTCCTGCCATCATATTGTCAACAATATGCCAAGACGCTGAAATCCTCTGCCTGAGGCAAACAATCATCGCTGATCTTTAGAAGGAAAGATTCTCATCCCTTCTAAAGATCAGCCTTATCCTCTATTTAGAGGTGATCTACTGCAGACCTCTGACTGGAGCTCCTGTTCATGAAGACAACAAACAGGACTAGAGACAAAGGGTGCCTTGTGGGTTTCCAAGATGCAATGTGAACAACTCTTGCCTTGGGTTTGGTCTGAAAACCCCATAAGACATCATGTTCCCATAGTACTCTCCACAACATACTCTATGTCTAGCTATGTTGTTTGATATTTTTTATACCTCTAAATATTCTGTGTAACCACAGGCCCTCAGAAGTCACCCAATTAATAGGAAACAAATGGAGAAGAAACAACAAACATGTAGAACTCTTTGTAAGCCAGGATAGATTTATTTTCTTTTTTGCAAAATGGCGTTAAAACCAGCACTGCACATCCCAATATCTGAGTAGAAAAGCAGTGGTGGCAGAATCATCAGCAGTGACATGGAAGATGATTAGAGTTAAATACGGCATCATTTTGAAAGAAAACCAGGGAGAACCTACAGCAGTGGTGCCCAAAGTTGGTCCTCAAGGGTCGGCATCCTGCATGTTTTAGTTCTCCCTGGTGGTAGCAACAACCTCCTCAACAAGTCAATGTTCTCCTTAGACCTTCTAACGAGCCATCATTTGATCCAGCTGCGCTAAACCACGGAGAGACCTAAAACATGCAGGATGCTGGGCCTCAAGTTCCGACTTTGGGCACCACTGGCCTACAGAAAACTTGAACTCTGCTTGTGCTAAACTGCTGGAGACACACTAAAAGACATTGCAGCAAAAGGGGATTCCACAAAGTACCGACTCACTGAGCACACTTTTGTGATCGTCATCTGTAAAATATTTTGAAATTTAATAAGTTTGTTTCTTAGCAAACAAGGGGTATGAAGACATTTGCAAGGTCCTGTAGTTTACCAAATCAGGCGTAAAATTCCCTATTTACAAGGAGTATTTTTCCCAAACCCATTTGGGCGTCGAGCCTCCGCTCTAGCTGCATGTGCTGTACTGAAAGCAAATGGCCATGAATGAAACACTTTCCAGGTGGGGCTAACTAAATTTGTCTCTTGCGGTGACTTAGTATCATTCGCTTCTTCAAAATAACTTTTGCTTACTTATAATCTCAATGATAAATCTTTAAACTGTCAAGCTAAGTGGTAATTAGGACAGAAGTGAGGTCTCCATGAACACTTTTAAATGGCTTCTGTCATTTTGCCTCTTTCGCTCCATCTCTTGTAATCTCTCAAACGAGCCACTATGGTAGGTTTTCCATGTCTCGGAAATCTAAATTTAACAGCAGAGGTCTTGATATCATCTAAAAATGTCCAGGATTTGATTGAAGAGGTGCTTAGCGTCGCTAATTCCCTTGTTATTTTAAACAGGCAAAGCCCGACTGTTTATGTTGTATTAACACAACCAAACTGAGGTTGTTGTTGGGATTCTCATGTGAACCTGCACTTACAGATGTCAGTTTATGTCTTTGTTGCTGAAAGCCATCAGCTTTAATTTCTCATGGTAACATCAACCGTTTCTTTAAATTTCACATGCTGTTTGCTTAAGTTGCCTCCACCCTCCTGCTTCTTGCACGCCAGATACAACAAACAGGCCTCCAAAGAGTTTTACTTATCCTCTTACAAAAATCCAATGAATCAGATAATCATCAAAAGCTGGCAACATAAGTAGTCCCAGACACTGCATATGTTTATGAAAAGCCGAATAAAAGGAAAGGTATGTGGTGAAAATGTTACCATGCATGGCAACCAAAACATCTAAGTGCAATAATATGCTCCACATCTGGGCATCAGAATTGTTTATACAACTTTCCACTTATGTTTTTAAAATCTTGATTGGTAGTTTTCCCCATCTTCCACTTTGTCCCCCAATTTTCTATATTTTTTAAATTAAACCCTATTGCAGGCTTGAAATTACACCTTACCTTATGGCTTATGCAGGCTAGAAGTCTATTTCTAGACTATTTGTCTAGAAATAAAGTCTATCTGTTGTTTCCTCCCATAATTGTTTCTATAAGTTCTTTTCTTCATTCTTCCTTTTTTTCATTCTGTCAGTCATCCCTTTTACCCTCTTGCTTGTCTTCCTTCCTATTTCCCCCATTTTTGTGAAATTCCTTTCATCCCTTGTCTCTGTCCTTCTGTCCTTATTACCTTTTTTTGCATCCCTCCATCCTAGTGTCCTCCTACCTTATGCACTTATGCTCCAACTTCCCTTCTTCCTTGTGTTAGTTTCTACTGCCTTCCTTTTTATGTCCTGCCATCTTCTCTTCCTTGACTGGTGTCCCTTCTCTCCACCATTGTGGCCTTCAATCCTTCACTTCCTTGAGTCCTCGCTTCTTTCCTTTAATATCTTATGTTCCTTCATTCAATGAAACTTACCTGCTTCCTTTTCATCCTTTCTTCCTTTGTCCTTACCCTCGTCTTTGCTTGTGTCCTAATTCTGTCCCTTCCTTCCGTGTGTCCTCCCTCCCTTTTCTCACTGTGGAAATATCTACCATAATTTCATCTTGAACCGGTCAGTGTTTTAGAAGCTAAAACGAACGCAGCGCTGTAAGACCAGGTTTATATCCACTGTCCTTGATTTCCTGCGACTATTTTGGATCCCAAATTCTAAAGTCTAAAATTACATCCCACTTTCTAACAGGCCAAACTTAAACCTTACAATTGCACAACAAGTTGTCCAAATCAAATAAAAAACGTGTACCGTCATGCAATAAACTTTGCTGTGTGCTTCCAAAGGGGCCCTATAAAGTGGGTCGGACTGCTTTGGTCGACTCACTTCATCTGCCAGCTTTGCCAGCCTTCACTCCTGCTCTCCGTCTTTTCCTCTGGCTGTCTGAGGCTGTCAGAATCGCTTGGATTAATGACATGTTTGCACAAACACAACGCAGTAACAGCAAACTGGCCTGTGACATGCAAGCATCCAGTGGGCACAGAGTGATGAAGAGGCCACTGACAGCTGACCCACATTTCTTCACTTGTCAGCCAGGGACATATCAGATAAAACATTGCTCTCGATGGTGTGTTAATGTTGCACAAGCTGCCGGGTTACAACCACAGCCTTCATTGCATGTATTATTAGGATTCTATGTGGCAAAGTGGATAAGTGTGAAGTGGAAAGAAAATAAGTTTTCTTTGCTAAACTACTCGTCAGGTAAGATTTGTATTCTTTTGTGAAGTAGGTGATAAATAACCAGACAACATGATGGGGTTAAATGTAGAAAGCAATGCTACCACAGAGCAGATTTCTGTGAAATTATCGACATTTGGGTAAATACTGGCCAAATCTCGACAGGAAGGCCTCTGTCGTCTGCATATCACGTCTGCATTTTATGCAAGGAAAACCACTGACTTTATTCATAGCAGACTCTGGTATGTATGAAGTGTGTATAATGCAGAGCTGTGGTCAGACACACAACGCCTGTCCTCTTTAGCCCTTTTACCAAGGGTAACGAAAAACGAAAATAAAAACACAAGCAGAAAATTCTGCATCTGAAAGGACAGGATCTACTTTGTGAGCCTGACATGCCCCCTGCTGGACTGAAGCGGTAAATGCGACTGGAAACGTCAGGAATCTGAATGCCTCTCTTAACTGCATCACTAGCACTGTAGAAACAGAAGAAAGTCATTTATTATAAATGGGCTGACCTTCTGGTTTGAAGGCAGTGCAGTGAGAGATTATTTAAGACACAGGATCTTTATTAGGGCTTCCTCTGCTCTTGCTACATCTTGGTTCGCTGATGGGTTCGTTCCCACACGATGCTACACGAGTGTTTATCTCAGCAAAACCCTCCGCTGAGGCCGTGCTTCAAAGTCTTCCCCCGTCTCTGGACTTTCATGCTGTCGGGCTAAATGAGAGTCTCGCTGCTAGCTCGTCTCCCCGGAGTTTTCCTGACCTCTGCCTGACTGCCTGAGAGCTTCCGGCTGAGACTTGTAATGAGATATTAGCCCTGATGGAGGCACCTGGGGAAGGGCGGGAAGAAACACTCCATCTGTTCTCTCCTCTTTAAGTATCACCTCAAGATTTCTCCCTTGTCTTTTTTTTAAGTGTGGCAATCTCTTTTTTTTATTCTCTTTGTTCTGTCTCACCACCCCGGGCCTATCGCTTCTCTCTCTTTCTGATTTTTCATGGTGCCGCAGTCAATCTTTCCTGTGATGTGCCTCCTTTTTGATGCAGTGTGAGTGGGTGACGGACTGAAGAGAATCTCCCACCTCTCCTTCACTTGCCTACAGTGGGGATTTGGGCTCAGAGGAGCTTTTAAAGTTCACTATGGCTTACAGGGAGAACAATACGCTGCAGCAGAGGTGGCTGAGCCATCTCAGGCACGCAGATCCAAAAATATCTCCTCATGGACAGAATCAGAAACTGCTTTGTTGCACCAGTAAAAATGTATAAATCCATCTAGCATTTGATGTATTATTCACCCTGACCCGGTTTTACAGTATTTCTGATAGGCTGCTTTAGAATATTTTGTCTTCAAGTTTGTTGAGGAAGAAGCAGGAAGGATCTAAGTGGTATAAGGTCAAAGCATCTCTAAAACTTTAGCGGACTATTTCCAGTGTCTAGTGGCCATTAGCTGTGTTTCCATTGACCATGAACTCGGGCAAATTGGAAATACAAAAATAAATTTGCTTAAAACAAGGTAATTTCAAAAAAAGCATTTTTTGATTAAATGTTTTTGCGCTAGGATCAAGTAGTTTTTCATTCTGTTGTTTTTTTGCAAAACTGCAACGGAGACACTTTTTGGATCACACCGGTTTGTATGAAGCACCAACGCGCTTATTTGCTGGCACTGACCTCGTTGGACAATGTGTAGCTGACTCCACCAGAGCTCTCACAGCGTCACACAGGTCATCAAAGGTTGAGCTTGTCATTTGAACATTTTGCTCTTCTGTAAGTTTCCCCCTCATGCTGCTACGTAGCCACTCCCGGGTATAAGGGACTTGTCGCTCCAACACCTGGAAAGGACTCCAAAGTCTCCTCTAATAGCTAATGATGAGTGCCGAATGTTTACATCCGTCAATGCCATTTTTAGCTACTTGCATTGCAAACAAGTTTCTTCGTGTGATTTTAATTGCATTTCTTATTTAATGGAAACACCACAATTGCAAAATAGTGCTTTTTTTTTTTTTTTTTGCATTAGCAGAATACACATTTGTAATGGAAACTCAGCTCCTGTGTACAATGAATGGGACCCTGGACAAGCCCCCGCCTTCTGACAGCCTCCACTCAGTCAAAATGCATCTAATAAAGCATGTAAAATATTCTCCTATTCAGCTCCTCATTGGTTGAACATGCATGAAGGCATAGAAACATATTCTAATGAATCCCTGGGCAACTGCCCATATAAAGTATAAGAAAGGAACAGAAGCCGAATCAACAGTGCATGTGGATATGAAGGATTTGATCCAACAAATAAGCCACTGAAGCTAAAATTGAAGAACTCAATGCTGGTTCCAATGCTGTCAACACATAGACCAGTAAGGAGGCCTGTCTGTCAGAGGGATGACACAAAGCAAGAACGGTCCAGGAATACTTTTAGAAGCAAAACATCCAGTTTGAGGGGTTGAGTTGGTCTCCAACTTCCTGCAAGTCAGACCTCCTTGTCCAACATCAGCGTCTGACCTTGTGAATGTGTTTATTAACCGATTCCTTGTGGAAAGCCTTCCCAGAAGCACTGAAACTGTTATCTCTGCAAAGGGTGGGCAGACATTGTATTAGCATAATCAACAATCAAATATGTTGAGGACAACTGAAGAATTACTTTAGATAGTAGATTATTACTATTATTTACATAAACCGAGCAGCTTAATAGAGCATTCATACTTTAGTTACTTTCTTTAACTTTCCCAAGTGAAATGCTGAGACTTATTGAGTCTGTATTGAGTTTTGGAGACATTATTAAGATGTGCTTGCTGGGTTTGTCTCTTGCTGTTTAAAAATGCTCAGTGTGTCCTCAGTGTTTATCATCCCACCGCTGCAGAAAACCTACAGGATCCATAATGTGGCTTCTTCAACCCCCTCTGCTCAGGTTTTAATAACAGCCAGAAAGCCTCCTTCCCTGCATCACAATGTTATAGAGTCTGTTAAAGTATTTATGAGCACATTACTGCACTGCGAGCCGGAAATGGAGTATTTAGGAAGCCGGGGGCAAATCGGGTAGCGGGGGTGAATAATGGAACAAAACAGATTGGGAATTTATGGGCTACAACCGAAGACACCGCCATAGCAAAGCAAAACACGCTCTTTAATCTTATTCATTAGCAGTAAGGGGAGTTATATGGCAGCCAAACGTGAGCATGTGGTTTGCGGAAGAGGGGGGAAGTGGAGGGAGACACACACGCTCAAGCATGCTGAACTGATTGCTGCCATTAAGGACTCTAACATTAAGGAAACAGGAATGTTGCATTTATTAAAACGTGGCTATCATTAACGTGTTTTCCTTGATGGATCCTTCCATTTTACTCCCGATCCGGCAACAACTGCATTATTTACAACGTCTGCAGGCGAGAGGAAACGTGTACGATGTCTATTTAAAGGGAAGTGCAGAAAATCTGTAGAAAAACTCCATATGTTGGGTTCCATAAACACACATCTGGCTTCATCTATCAGCACCATTGGGTTGGCTTTCAGGATGATAGGTTTCTAATGCTCTGGGAGTAACCGACTGATCAAAGCACATGCCGTCCTTCTCCAGAGATGCCGAGCTCAAGACGTCTTCATGCAAAAGTTTTATCTCTTGACAAGTTATAAAGTGGTTGCAGCTTTGTTGTGAAGGCCTCAGATGTTCTCTGATGTTCTCCAACATCAGAGAACAAATGAAGGACCAAGGAGCACAGCAGAGCAGGTCAAGGAGAAAGTTGGAGAAGTTTAACGTAGGATCAGTTGATCAAAGCCGTATCGTAAGGTTTGGACATCTGCCAGAGTGTGTCAAGCGAAAACGGAGAGCTGGAAACACCGCAAACATATAATGACAGGTGAGGAGAGAAATGGCCAGAGTAGCAATTAAAACCTTCCTTGGAAGAGAGGCCGGGGGAAGGGGGGGTGGGGGGAGGGGTCTTGTCTACAATTAAACTACTAGTTGTGTTCTCCACAAATCTGGACTTAATGCAAGACTGGCAAGACGAAATGGATTGTTGAGAGAAAGCAAGGAGAAAAATAAAGCAGAAAAAGTCACTGAAAACATTTTCTGTCTTCACCAGACACAAAATGGAGAGATTTTTAGCACCTAAAGCTTTGGTGAGTGACAAGACAGAGTCTGAGCCAAGCAAAAGTAAATTAAAAAGGAAGGAAGTATGACCATATTATTTAAAGTTGGGGTTTTTGATGGACTTTCTGGTGTTTGTTGTCCGCAAAACCCTAGGCGTGTTTTCCTCACTGGAGGCCAAGTGTGAACTGCAGAAAGTAGTTCACACTTTTGGAAACTGAAGATAAATCCAACACCACCAGTGAAACATGCATGAAAGAACATCAACAATAAGAAAGTTCACAGAATGGATAAAAGCATCTAACGTGTCCCAATCAAAGTCTAGACCACAACCCCAATGAGAATTCGTTGCAACCCTGCAAGACGGACGTTCACAGACGCTTCCCGTTCAGTCTGTTTTTGTGCTTGTGTTGCTTCTGCATCATTAGTCTCGAATAATTACCTCTCACTGCTGTTTGCAGGCCAACTGCACCGTCTTTCACCCACACAGTTGGGTCCTGTGCCATGAAAACATCAATCTCTTTGAATTAGAGACATCCAATTAGTCTCACCCCCTGAGAGGCAAACATCACAATCCGCCCAGTGTCCTCTCCTAATAAGACTTATGGCTCGGATTACATCTCCAGGTCCGCGCTTTTGCCCCACCCGTTTCATATCTGCTGCAACCTACTTTCTTCTCTGCTTCCTCACCTTTTTGAAGCTCCAAATGTTACTTGCCACATCATGTGTCCAACCCATCATTTTATCTCAAGTTAGTCATTTATTTTTATTTATTGCTAGAAAAAAAAGCAAAAATTTCCATTTTAAATGTCAGTACCTGGTACATTTGGTCTCATGTAAAGTATACATGTATATAAAAAAAACAACAACCTTAAATGTGACATATTATATTGTGTCACTAAAAAACTAAGCTGGCTGGAAGAGAGGGAGGCAGG
Source organism: Phalloptychus januarius (assembly GCA_902982915.1). Classification (NCBI taxonomy): domain Eukaryota; kingdom Metazoa; phylum Chordata; class Actinopteri; order Cyprinodontiformes; family Poeciliidae; genus Phalloptychus; species Phalloptychus januarius. The sequence goes on from CADWAE010000476.1 coordinate 4,207,332, forward strand.
GCAATAAGAGCAAAAAGGGGAGTGTCCACAAGAGGGCAGTTTGGAGCATATAACCCTACTAATCAAGCTCAGATTTGATGGAAAAGCTAAAAAACTTTGAATTTATTTTAAAGTATTTGTAATTGTTTTATGGAAAAACAATTTCTATGCCCCCCCATTTCCTTCTATGTCACCAAAATCAGTGTCCAACTTCACAACAGCACTAAACTCCTAATATGTGCTGCAACATTCTTCTGTTCATTATTTTGTTTTTGATGATGGCTGCAGAGCTGCTCAATTCTTCCCTGTTTGCTGTTTCTTTTATGGGTTTTTTTTTCCCTTCCCTTGGCACGGTGTTTTCACTGCGTCCCCTAAATGAAATATGGAAAACAAATGACTGCACACCCACACGCCTGCCGCAGAGCAAGTCGCTCGCCGCTCAGCCTGAGAGGAAAATAATAACAGGATTTGATGGCAGAGCAGACCTCGCTGTGACTCTGATCTGAAAAATTATTAATTTATTCAACATAAATCTCTCTTTTTAGACTCAGATGTTTGGGAGGAAAGAAGGAGATTAGTAGAAAGTCTGCCAAAATATGAATCCTGTTAAAAGCAAAGAGTAGCATAGCATAACTTTTTTTTGTTACAAACACAAATCTTAAACTATATTATTGGGTTTTTATATGGTAGAGCACAACGAATAGAGTATAACTGCAGAGGAGAGCAATGATGCACACTTTTTTTTTCAAAAACACTTTATAAATGGACTGAAAAATGTGAAAGGAGTCTTTATCTTTAGTCATCTCTCAATAAAAATGTTGCTGCAATTACAGATTTTTAGCATATTTTTCATGTAGATTTGAACATTTTACAGTCTATTGTTTGCAAAAGCTCGTTCAGATTAAATGGGGTCTTCAACCTTTAATACAAAGAGACATTTCTACCCTCAGTGCAACTAAATAGAACGTATTTCGAGGCGCAGATGTTACACTACCTTTTATAGAAAAAAGTCTGATCTTTGATTAATCTCTTCTAGGAACTTTTAAAGAACTCTTATTTTATGGATACAATTTGACCTGGGTTGATTTTTTTTTTCTGAAAGATGTAAAAACCACTTGAGGTAAAACTTCAAAAGTGTTCCTATGCAAGGCAGCAGATCGACTTTTATTTTCCGAAGTCTACTCGTTTAGTTTGTTTATCCATTTAGAAAGCTAAACGCTTTGTGGAAGAGGAACAAAAGACTTAAAGATTTCCAGAAACCGAGCTCAGAATGATCCAATGACGCTGCTCAGCATAAGCTTGTACAATAAGATTCGGGTCAATCTGAGCGTCAGAGGATTCTTTTCCAGAGAGCAATTGGTTCAGCGCACCGACTCCTTAAGCTCTTATATAACACTGACACAAGAAGGAAAACCGGCAGCAACGCTGGAGGGACGCCAAAACCTAGAAAGACTTTTACTGCCAACCGTCGAAGGAACAAACGATTCATTTAGTGATGGAGCGAATATGAGAATGTGTTTTCTCAAAAAGGAAAGTAAAGCACCTGGAGAAGGTGGGGGCAGGATAAACACAAGAGGTGGAGACATGCTACTCAAGATTTAAACAAGCCATCAGATGCAAGATCAGATTTGCATTTCTTAAAACAAATAATATCAGTGCATTCTATCTAAGGACACAAATTGCATTTGCCACGAGAGTCAAGAGATTAAGGCTAAAACTGATGGGATTTTACACTCCAGAGACAGAAAATGGAAATGCATAATGCGTTTGCATATTTTAAGTAAATTTCTGCAAGCCAAGCTCTGGTGTTTTATTTTAAAAGGAGAAGAGGCTGAACTGAAAGTAAACAGCCTTATGCAAAAAAAAAAAAAAAACACACTGGAATGTTTTAATATCTAAAATTGGTGCAGCAGCAACGTTAAACAACCTGTCAAACCACTTAAAACTTCTTTGCAGAACTTAAGAGATGAATGATCCAAACTACTGCAAAGGTCTTTGTCTTGATCGGGTTTTTTAAGACGAGGCAAGTCATTTTATCTGACACAAAAAGAGCCTTTAAAATAGAAAGCCACCGCCTTATATGAATGATCTCACGCTGTCTGAAGCCACAGAAGTAACATGCCTATATTTCCGTAAACAGGACCTGATTTATTTGGTAGACCAAACGCAACACAGTAAAGTCAATCAAATTCTTCAAAGTGAAAAAGATTACAGATATCATGTAAATATGTTAAAAGTATTTTGGAGATACACAAAGTTTAGATTTGAACAAAATGATTCAAAGTAAAACCACAAAAAACACCCAAAGGTGAGAAGTTTGGTGGAAAAAGTATCGAATAAGTATCGATATAAGCGATACAATTGACTTTGTATCGGTGCAAAAGACGCTGCACCACTATTAGTCCCTCTAGGACACTATTGAAACAACTGATACCTCAACTCAGCAATATCTCCATCAAGGTGATTCTCAAACAAGACAATGTTTCCGTGGATTTTACTTTGTATGTACCAGAGCCAAATGAATGAGTGAATAGTTTTTGTTCTCTACCGAGACTCAAGAGTTTTGCAATTGTGACAAACATTTGTTAAAATAAAGCATCTGTCATGTCGTTGCTGCATCGCACAGATTATTACAGTATGAGAAGGTTTAACAGAAAAGGCTGCACAAATGGCAATCACTTGATTCCAGTTTGAGAATATAAGTATTTGAATAAAAGACTTGCGAAGTGGCAGTGTGCGCGTTACATTTCGGTCATTTACATGTCTACTCCCTCATTTTCCAAAGAGCTTCCATGCAAATAACCCTGAAAAACAAGGACCGGCCTGGAAGTGTGCTGCAGAAACACTGCATGCCGTGAGCGCTAAGCACCGGAGCTATTCAAAGGAGGAGGAGCAGAGCTGCTGAAAGACCGTGAGACTGTTCTTGGAAGACGAGAAAGACTGCTGAAGGTTGCAGAAGGATTTCTGATTAAATTAGGGAAAAAAAGAAAAAAAAAAAAAAAGTGTTTTACAACCGCTCCCGTTTCTGGCTGACACCTTTATCCCAGATTGATATGTCTTTTCATTTGTGGCATTACTGAACTATTGTTTGAACTGATTGAATTATCATAAGAAACCACATTATAAATTATACTCTGAGATCCAATCAAGTCAGAAAATGTTTGAAGAAATATTTATAGATGCAATAAAAGTAACATTAATACGCCACAGTAAGTAAAACAGAAACAATCACAAAGATTTGTGTTAGAGGATAATGACATAAAACTAAATAAAAGCCAAGATGGACAGCTTATATGACAAATGAAGAAAAGCAGAGGCAGCTGCATGAATTTAAGAGAGATTGACATTTAAAGAGGAAGACGTGAACACATTACTTCGATCTTTTCCTGGCAGGAAATGTGAAACGCTGGACACCTTGAGCTGAAGAGGAGCAATTGCAGCTTCTCTGGTCAACATCACACTCTAAGGAAGATAGTTTTAAAGGATTTTAAATCACCAGCTGGATTTCCACTTACCATATAATTTGCGCATAAAATTTGCTTAAGGGAAAAACCACAATTTCAAGAAAGAAGAAGAAAAAAAAAAAAACACCTCATGTTTTTCGGCAAAGTTTTGGCCCTGGGAGGATTTTCATCTGTATTCAAATAAGAGTATTTAGCAAAACTGCAATGGACATATGTGTCACATCACAACTGCCTTTTACTGCCTGGAAAGGTTTGGCATTCACACCAAAACGCACTACGCATGTCAAAAAACGCATCTGCCGCTTCAACTTCAACGTGCTTTTGGTGCGTTCACCCCAAACACGCTTTGAGCATCAGGCGCATCTGATGTAGATTCAGAAACACAGCTACAGATATATTGCAGTTGCTAGCAACTAAAATCCCGTTTCTATTACACCTTTGGATACTTTCACAGCACTAAATCAGGAGAAGACGTCTGTTGAAGGTGAGGTTATTTTACACTCAATGCAAATACTGTGAGAAAATAAAGTAAAACTGATAATACATGCTTTGGTATTTTGGTACCAATACATAATTTAACCCAATACTTGAATACTGATTGAACTTCCATGTCAATCAATAAACCAGACCAAAACAGAGTAGCAACCTCACTCCTCAGAGAGTATTTAACCGTTCATCCGTTTGTTTGTCCCTTTGATTTGAATATGTATCTTATTTATATTTCAAATCCGCCTACCATGGGAGCACAGATGGAAATTAGCCAGCTAAATTTGGTACAATGCATCTCTTCTTGGTCCCTGGCAGAAAAAAGAGCAAAGATATTTTAAAACCAGCTCGTTTGTAAGACCAACTTGCTAGATGTTATGACTGAAAAACGTGTGATAAGTTGTGCTGATGTATGTCGTGGTAAGAGGTGAGTGCTGCTGTCTTTAGAAACATCTCTGCTGACTTTGGAAAGTATTGCATTTTGACAGTGGGCTGTGGTTGCGCTCCTTGAGTAGGATGTACAAGTCTGAGCTCTCTGCCTGCATTCATTCAGAGCAGACATGTTCCCAAAGACACATCGTGGCTGACCACATGACTAATATTAGAGAAGGCTTTGGGTTATACAAACAGAAGCAAACACATAAATATACAAGGCTGCAACAGTTGCAAGTTGATTGTGATATTAAGGGAATAAACAACCTGTTTTTTAACTCAGCATGACTATCCATAGTCATCATTTTGGATGATGCAAAAATGAGATCAAACATTGCCTTTATAACTGCAGACATCAACAAATATATTCCTCATAAGTTTAGAGATCTATAATATCTTAATTAAGTGTTTTTTTTTCAGATAATCTCTTCCTTTTGGACCTTATAAAGTAAATTTTGACTAATAAAATGCTTTTTATGATATCAATTAATCATATTCTGATGTTACATTTAAAAAGTGCTTTAAGACCTATGTAAGTATGTTAACGACTAGCAGCAATATCCACAGTCATTTTTGGTGTTTGAGGTGTTAATGGGACGGCATGCTAACAGAAAATGTAACAAAATCTCTTCTTGTCAAAATGTCTATTTTTAGAAAAATGTAAGTTATATATATATAAACCATAAAATCTTTAATACATGTATCTGGAGGACTGGCTTTCTTTAGGCAGAATTGATTTTTTTTGTTTGTTTTTTGAATGGCAAAATGACTAAATAATAAAATGAGATATTTATCTTACTTTTATGGTGACCCTGAAGTACAAACTATGTCAACAACTCACCAAACACAGCAACAAATTCAATGAAAAACAGAACAACACATTAGAAAACAACAGGTTAAAAACAGAATTAAAACACAAAATGTATCTAAAACCAATGCAACATCTGAAAAAAAAAAATACATTAACCACAGTTAAAACAAAAAGACAGCTACATTAATGTACGAGAAGAGGTATATTTTTCACCGCCGTTCTGATACTGGGGCGGACCACCAGGGGGCTCCACTCACAGGATGTTTTGACTTAAAAAATTAGGTAGAATAATAACGTTTTTGCATTTACCTTCACTCTGTTGTTCTCAGCTGATGTCCAGGAAACGAGGTCATTGAATCTAGAGCCTGAGTTGTCGCTATTACTCCACCGCAATATATAATAATGTAATTTTAAATGTTGAGAGGCAGGAATGTTGTCATTGCTACCTGAAATGGTGAGGTAGGTGATTTCATTTTGACTAAATGCTGTAATAACTTTGGTCATATTTTCAGGACTAAACCTTCTAATGTCTTAAAACAAGCAAAACTACCAATGTAGTTGAGACTGCAGCAACATACGTTGGTTTATTCAAATTGTGACATTTTTTTCCTTCAAAGGGTATCTATCAGCACGCAGATATGTAGTCTCATGACATCCCACACATGCGTCACCCTTAAAGTCCCTCCTGCGGTGCATGGCAGGCGATTAAGTTGAGGCAAAATCCATGAAAACCATAAGATGCCATACTTGGCTCATATTTATGTTAATCTGACAGGTTGGATCATATGACATGCAAATATGTGAGAAAAACTCACACCAGGTGCAGAGTGCCAGACTTGCATAATATTGTTGCTCCTCTTGAATGTTTTAATACCGTCTCCTTTCCTTAATCGAATTAGTAGAAGACGTATTAACGTGTTTGCAGCAGGAGCTGCTACAGTTGACACACTGACCTTTCAGAAGAAGACAGGCCACATGACGTCGTGCGTCTTTACAGCAACTTTTAGACATGCTTGTGTTATTCAGGATGTACGAAACAGACGTAATTCAACTACCAAATGGACTCAAGTTTAAAACTCTGTCGTGTGCTTTACAAGGTTCTGTAAGCTTTATGGTAAATGGGCAAAAACTGGGGTTAGAATACCATGAATTACAAAGAAACGTAGGGTTTTATCAAGAAAAGTCAATGGTTTATGAGAACAAGAGAATCAATGCAGTCTTTATAAGAGCGGCCAACACCTCTATGTTCAGTCTAGATGGTGATAAAGTGGCTTAGTCCTGGTTATATCCTCCTTCAGAGTTCAGCGCCAGTGCTGGCTGTTAGTCAGACCTCGCCAGACCAGTGCAGGTCATGATTAACCCCAATTCTGCTCCAGTTCACAGAACGCAGACAGAATCCCTGTGTTTATGTAAAACAACAGTCGGAGCAAATTGATTTTTATATAACGGTCTGTGTGCAAAAGAGGTTTACAAAGGTTTTCACAGCAGTTGTTGTTCAAACTTCAAATCTCAACATATTTTATTGAGATTACGCATGAATAACTAACACAAAGCAATGGGTAATTGTGAAGTAGAAGGGAATTTACACAAGATTTCCCCCGATTTTCTGGAAGTGTGCTGTGTCTAAATTTAGCTATTCTGAGTCTCGGTCAAATCTTTTGCGTAGATCTCTACCTACTTTGCATATCTAGATACTGAGATGTTTGCCCGTTTTTCTTTGCAAAGCTGCTAAAGCTTATGGAGGCCATCTTTGAACAGCACATTAAAAGTCTTGATTGATTCTTAGCTGGATTATGACCGAGCCATTTTAGAATATGTAAATATGCTTTGATCCAAACATATTTGATCCTGTTGGGTGAATCTTTGGCCAGGTTTCAAATCGTCAGGTTTTCCTGACATTATATTGGGATCAAGAGTAAATAAAGCCAGGACTTATGCTGTTCTAACGATGCCAAGCCGTTGAGTTTTAACAGCACAAAATCAGAAATGACCTCCAAATTTTACATTTAATATTAGTAGTTTTTTTACCCGTTTAAAAAATTCATTTTGAAAAACAGTCAAGGTTGTATTCATACATAGAATGTAATTAGATTAAAGTGAACTAAATAAAACCTTACGGTGTCTATTGTATTGATGTGTCTAAACACTTATGGCATCCTTTTAGTAGTTTTACCATTTATTAAAAAGGTTATGATTATCACATAGTTGTAAAAATTTTGAAAAATCAGACGGACTCTTTTCCACTGAACATAAAATTGATTTGCACATACGCTGCCCATGCGATCGTTCAAGGTTGGGTTATTTTATAAAAAACAATCTCCGTCTCCAACGCTTTAAGTGATGCACCCGAAAAGGCTTGCAGCAAATTAATTGCAACGACGGGTTACCCTCGCTATGGATGCACACCGCACTTTGCAGATCTACAGTTCTAAACCCTGTATTATTTTTCTTGAAACGTGTGGCGAAGTGCAAAAATTCTGAAAAAAATTATGATTAATGTGGGGTTTTGGTAAGACACACAAATGTCTGACAAGTTTTAAATCTCAGGATAAGTTCACATCAGTCAATAATTGTTTCAAATCAAAGCATTTAAATGTTTATCCAAAGACGAGACACATACGGAGCTACAAATTTTCCTTTTTTTTTTTCAAATTCCAGTTGAATTTTGCTTAAATTCCCAGGTTTTAATCCTGCTTTTGTCGGACTGGGGTTCCACAATAAAACCCCACAGCCCGGCGCCTCACATGTGTGAGCAGCGGCTCACATGGACGAGGAACGCGAGCGGTAGCTTGCCTCCTCTCAGGTTTAGAGGAGTAAGCCGGATAAAAATCTTTCCAGGTTGATCTCTGACATTGTTTTCCAAGTGGCCAGCACTTCTTCGCCACGCTGTGGCATTAGGTCAGGGAGGGGCTGGGCGAAGCCATGGAAATAAGGGCAGAGAGGAGGGGGGGAGGGCGTAGAAGAAGATGCTGGGTTGCTCGAGAAATTTGGCTGACCTCTACCAGCGACCATGTGACTGGTAAGTAGAGGATATGGGGATTAGGGATGGAGGTATAAAAGCACAAAGCAGGCGATGTGCCTCAACAAAGTCGAGGAGGAAAACGAAGAAGCAGTGACCAGAGGCTCCGTGGGACACCCGCAACAACAGGTAGGAGCAGCAGACCGGACCGATGATAGCCTTGTTTCCCCACGGAGAACCACTAAGAGGACTGATGTAGATTTGGAAAGAAAAATGTAATGAAATCAACAAAATAGTCGAGAGGAAAAGGTGACGGCAAAACTTTAAACCAAGGAGATAAAACTAGGTTTATGTTGTTTTTTAACATTTGCTGCTTGAAACAAATCACAAAAGTTTTAAACTATCCTAGCAGAGAACTGAAAAAGGAAGCTGTGTTTGGACTTTGAAAGGCTCAAAGTGAAGCAGGTTGACTTGAGAAGCAGCAGATGGCGGATGGTTTGTCCCCACATCACTGAGCCTCCTTAACGAGATCTCTGCAGTATTCTGACAGATTCTGCACCGCTACTTACTGATGCAGGTGGCGCTTCTGTTGGAGTTAAATAACAAAATGAAACCAGGGGGTGTTCTCACTCCCTGAAGTCTCAGCAGTCAGATAAAGTGGGTTAGAAAGTGTCTGAGGTTCTTTGTAGGTTCTAAGCAGCACACTTGATAAATAAGGAAACGTCATACCAATAAAGTTAGAAAACCAAAATGGGGTTTTGGGTTCTGCACGTTGGACGTTGAGCTTAAAGAGCTAATGAGAAGGTTTGAGGTCAAGAATGAAGATTGCTCTGTTTTCACGCTGAGAAGGACAATTAGTGGACTGAGGATTGCAGTTGGATTAGAGCTAATCCATCAGGCTAACCTAATCTGGAAAATCTGCCCTGATTGGCATTAAGAGCTTTGATGGAAACAGGATTACAGCCAGGACAGCAGAAGCCAGAGGCTCAAAATGTCTCCCCTTTGTCTTCCACAGAAATGAACGCCAGTCCACCAGCAGGAAGCGCCCTGTCCCCCGGCGGAGCCGCGGGCCCCACCACTCCCAAGAAGGGGCCACCCAAGTTCAAGCAGAGGCAGACTCGCACATTCAAGAGCAAGGCTCCCAAACCAGGCCAGAAGGGGTAAAAAAAAAAAAATCTCAAAATTGCTTGTATTTTTTTTTTTAAATCGGAAAAATCATGAGAAAGCAAATCTGACTGTTTACCTTTCTCGCCTTTTGCAGCTTCGGCGACGACATCCCAGGCATGGAGGGTCTCGGCACCGACATCACAGTGGTGTGCCCATGGGAAGCCTTCGGCGACATGGAGCTCAGCGACTTGGCCAAATACGGCATCATCTAAGCCTCCTTGCCTTCCCGCGCCTCTCCTCCGTCCGCCCCTCTCCACCCGGCCGTCTCTCCGTCTCGGCTCGGCAGGCCGCCATAAGGCTGCCGGCCAAACCCCCTAACGCCCTCTCGTCTGTCTACCTCATACTTTATTCCACTAAGTGGATATTATTATTGTTATATCATTATTAATATATGATACTGTTTACAGTATATGTACTTGAAATGAGACGACGAGAAAAAAAAAGCCCACGAACCTTTTCCCATCCCAACAGCCACGTCGAGTAGTTTTCCACTTCCGCTTCCGCTTCCTGCTTCTGCCTTCCCGCGCGCTCCCTGCCCCTCCGTACCCACGGCAACGGATGCAAGCCAAAAGCTAGCTCGACACTAGCCCGTATTTAATGCTACTAGCTAGCTGTGAAAATGTAAATAACGTTTGAACCTTTTTACCTTCCTTTTGTACTTTCCTCCTCTTTTCTTTTGCGTCGCATGGTGTGTGAATGCGTGTGTGTGCGTGTGTGTTTGTTTTGCTCCATGCAACATGCTGGAAGGGGTGAAAGCTACAACGCACTTTCACACGATCATGGAGGATGAACTCCACCTCCCTTTCTTCCTGTCGCTGTCTGAACCCAGCTCCCCCTCAGAGAAAATAAAGACAGAACCTGTATGGGTTTTTTTTCTGCACAATACTACAGAAAATGTACTGTGAACTGGTGTGTACTAATAGCTGCCAGTAAAGTGTATGTTTTCAGCATTTGTGTCGGTCTGCTGTTGTTAAAGGTAACATACTGAAAACATGGGTATTAAGTTGGTTTGGTGGTGTGTTAAACTATAAATGTCGGATTTTTCTTGGAATATAGTTACGTTTGAGTAATTTCCTATACAAATGAGTAAAGACAGGCTTTCAAGACGGCAGACTTTAAAAGCCTTCTGAGCTGACCAAGCCTTGTGTGAAACTGTATCTACTTGTAAAATCATCACTTAGTTATGGTTAACCACATTTTCCTTGGGTTCAATTTTACTGGAAATACTCAGACATGATTTCTACCAGACCTCAAGAAATAAATAATAATGGAAAATGATAACAGAACCTGTTTAATTACATGACGAAAGAGTCAAATATCTTAAAAAGAATCAAATATTCCCCTGATCTAAAGAAATTCAAGAAGAGATGACAGAAACTGGAAAACTGTACAGCAGATAAATGGAGAAAACATAGAACTAATGTTTACTAAAAACCAATAAAGGATCTTCTCACATTTAACAAAAACATCTTGATCATCCTTTGGACTTTTGTGAAACTATTCTGCTCACTGAAAAGACAGAAAGTTGAACGATATGTCTTTTGGCAAAACACTAAAAAGCATTTCACGGAAACAAAAATCATGGCAACAGCCAAACATGGCAGTGATATTGTGATGGAGAACTTGCAGACTCTGACTGGTTGTCTCATACGATTGGGTTATGACAGTGACAGTTTCAACAAATATGTAAAAAAAAATATATGTTTTTTCTAAAAGTTACATACTGCAGATGTAGTTCGGTCAGATTGGATGAATGAAAACAACTCTGCACGGTAAAGTGAGACAAAATTTGTCCACAAAGACCTATTGATTCTTGTACAGTAATGCTTAACTTCTGCTGTTGCCTGACTCAACCAGATGTTTACTTCAGAGCTTTAAGCATAGACCCGATTCCTTTAGAGTCTTCAAGTTATCTTTTTTTGATGTTGACATTTGTTTGATGATCTGAAACATTTAAGTGCTTAAATAACATTAAGGCATAAATAACGCTCAGTGAGAACTGAAGCAACATGCAGTGTTATCTGTAAACAGCTCATTTACAGAACCTAAGCTCCATCTCACCACATCCTCCTGCTTCTACCAAATGAAATCACCTGAACAGGCTGTTTTTGTAATGCACCAAATGACAGTCTTTGATCATAACAACCTGTTAGAGCGCACGTTGCTCTGCAGAAACTAGTAATTACTGTGGCCATGAGCAGGTGGATATGGCCAGCGGCACCACTCGGTTATGCTGAGGCATTTAATGGCAGCAGAGTTTGCGAAGGATCCGTGGGTTCGCGGCTAACCGTCCGAATGTCCTGATACTGACGTTTCCATCAAGCAGCAAACGCTTCCCAGCTTGCCTAACGGCTTCTCTGGCATTAGAGCTACAGAGTGACCTCGGACCGAGTTTAACACGCCCTGAACGAACAAGTGCTGTGCTTGCACAGGCATGAGCTGCAGTGTTTTGCAAGAATTCATGAGAGACAAAAGTCTCTAGTCTTAGTGCAACTCTCCCTGAGGCTAGCGAACTGATTTCTGATGTTGTTGTCGTGATTCACCGGTAGCTCAGGCAACGGCTGTATCCCGGTGACACCGGGTGGTGAGTCAGTTGGACTCACCTTAAAGCCGTTCCTTGGGACTCTGTAATTTTCACCCCTCCTGAGCCCATGTTTCAACACTCAACCCCAGACTCTCTGGTTAATCCAGATCGAGCGCCAGCGCCATCAGCAAATGGGATGCAAATTCTGATGGGAAATGGGGTTTGGATGTACGGAGGCGTGACTCCTGCAGCCATCACCGCTTCCAGGCGCACGAGCCCCACCTGGACTCTGAGGGTGGGACCCGAGCGGGGCAGGTCAGAGAGGAAGGAATGAGTCTGGGTGCAGGTTTCTGTTTTCTGTTGCTGCGAAGGCAAAACAATCCAGTCTCCGAACGCATGACCTCACCGCCTTCGTTTTACCTGCAGTTGTCAAAGATATAAGCACATAGGGCAAGATAAAAGCTGCATGGCTACACACTGAGGAAACTCTACACCAAAGATTTCAAGAGCTCAAAAGGGTAAGTTTATTTTATTGTGAATTTGTCCAAACTTAGACAGGAATCTTTTACTACAATTTTAATAAAAACGCTTCAGGAGAGCTTTAGAATTTGACCTGAATGAGATGAAAGCATGGATTCATTTGGGCACGCTCTGTGAACATGTTGGATCTTTTTTCTGCACACTAACACATTCTTAAACTCTGAGCTGCTTAACTATAACACCCCAACTAATCACTTCAATAAAACTCAGGGTTTCCCAATGCAATCAGAAGACCGAAACAGGACAGTGTCAAGCTAAAATTTAAGATTTGGGCTGGATTAAATCTACATAAAGGTCATTTCTGAATCTCTGATAGGGAAACAAAGGCTTCACTTTACAGGCTGAAGGAAGTGGCACTTACCTATCAGGACTGCTCATCTCTGAGCGCCATCCTGACATGCACAGAATATAAATCTCATGCGTGACAGACCAAATCAAATCAAATTTAATAGGGCCGGAATAAGATCTTAACAAGTGATCTTAATAAGAGAGAAAGAGCAAAAGATGAGAGGCAAGATCTCCAGATAAAACCTTCAGTTTATAAAAACCAATTCTTATCACAGAATATGCTTAGTTATAAACTTCAAAATCTGTGTTAAATGTCACACCCAGATTTTGATTTCACAAAAGGCACCAGGTCCAAAGTTGACCTTCTGCTAGTACCTCTATGACCAAAGATGATTAGGTCACGTTTTATTTGTCTGATATCGTGGACGTTCAGTGCTTTTGATTAAATCAAGAAAGCAAGAAAAAGGGATTTTACTATTTAATCAGATTTTTTTCTGTGTGGCTATGAAAGAAGATATCAGCAAAATATAGCTAAGGGGAAGCATGTAGTGGGAGAATGGTATAGGTCCAAGAATTTGGCCTTGAGTCACTCCAGCCAAAAATGGTCCCTAGGATTAGGCACTCACAGCGGCGCACTATACTGTAAAATCTGACATAATTTGGACATAGTTCTCCAGATTAGAGAACCAAATATTGTGGTCCACTGTGGGAACAGAACTTTTGTGGAAGAAAGAAGTTTCAGCAACTAAAGCAACAGAATCTGTAGCTATTAAAACATTGTAACTTTTGGGATCTGTTGGAGGCTTTATTTTTTTTACTTCTGTCTCAATCTTGGCTCCGTACTGCGTTTGTGATCCTGCAGCTTTAGTCTGGGCTCATTCACTGCTCTGCTTTGTCAAGGCATGTTCGCACACTCCCTGTTCCTGCACTTTGACTGAGAAACCTCTTTCACCTCTGCTATGCTGCAGACTCTGTTAAATCATGCTTTGGTATTGGACTCCATGGTCTGATGTGCTTCTCTGTTGCAGGAACAAACTGCCACATCAAGAGAGAGTTGATCAAGAAAGGCCGAGCCCTCCTGTGGATTACTAAAGCCATCATGGCCGTTTCTTATACGACGCATACTTCTCTCTTCCCCCTCGTCTTCCTCCTCTACGCCCCTCTCGCATGCCAGTCCCAAAACAACACCACAATAAGCTCCACAACCACTCCCTCAAATATTACCTACCTGACGGGTGTGCGAGGCTGTGGAACCGGACTGAATCCAGAGTACAGGTATCTGTGTGACCGCCGGGCAGCATGGGGCATAGTGCTGGAGACCCTTGCCTCTGCAGGCTTCCTGTTGAGTATAGGTCTCCTTCTGGGCCTGCTGTTCTGGACCTTGTGCACCTGTGTGTCTTCTCGGCACAGCCGCAGCGGCACAGTCGGGGGGTCGATACTCTCCATGTCCATGTTCCTCCTGGCCACAGCCGGCATCTTCGCCATCACCTTCGCCTTCATCATCGGCCTCACCCCCCAGACCTGCCCCACCAGGGTCTTTCTCTTCGGGGTGCTCTTCGCACTGGCTTTCTCCTGCCTCCTGGCTCGCTCCCTCGCAATGCTGGGCTTCGCTGCCGCTCGAGGCTGGGGGGAACCAGGCGTGGCGTTGGGGCTCTTTGCCGTGCAGGTCATCATCTCCACAGAATGGCTCATCATCGTCCTGTTGCGGGACCAGAAACCCTGCGAATACAGCCAGAAGGAGTTCGCCATGCTGCAGATCTACGTGCTGTGCCTCTTGCTGATCAGTCTGATCATGTCCATGCAAATCCTGTGCCGCTCCTGCTTCACGTACAGCTACAGCTACACTGGACCCACCAACCAGCAGTGGAAGGCTCAGGCCGCAACGCTCTTCCTCACCGTGCTGCTCTCCGCCTGCATCTGGGTGGTGTGGATCGCCATGCTGACTAGGGGGAACCCGGAGGTGGACCGCAGGCCGGTCTGGGACAACCCGGTCCTGAGCATCGCCTGTGTCGCAAACGGCTGGGTGTTGGTGATCGGGCACGGCCTGTCCCAGGTTGCCTTCTTCTGCAGGGGGGAGGCCACAGCCCAGGAGGTTCCGCTGAACTTTGTAGGATGGACCAGCCCCAGCGCCGACATTCCCGGACTGGGAAGCCAGAAGGAAGGAAAGGAAAACGGAAGCTTCGAGACCGATGGCGAGAACAGGAGAGGTAAGATAGAGATATGGTTAGAGTGATTCTGAACTGTGATTCTGTTCTCACTCTATTCAGCAAGTGTTTATGGTATTGATGTTGCGGAAACAAAACTCATTACATTTGACAGATTAGGAAATCTATTGTACAAAGCAGCAGGCCTGTAATTTCTTTATAATCCTGCAAATCAAGCAGGATGAAAAGTTTTGAACTTAAAATTGCAGCATGTTTATGTTTTTTTTTCTAATGATCAACTGCATATGTATTAAATACTGGTAACGTCAGTTTACTTCAAGGGTCAAACTAAAATCACAATAATAACTTTTTTGACGTATTAATGATTTAAAAAATATATATTTTAGAACATGCATAAGTTTGTATGCCCTTCCAACTCATCATAATGATCAACTTCAGTGTATTTCACTTGGATTTTGTGTGATACAACACAAATTATCACGTGAATATAAAATGGAACATAATTTTGAAATTGTTCAAAAATCTGAGCAGTGTGGATGTGTGTTTGGCCCACTTTACTTTGATGCCCAAAATAAAATCCAGTGCAACCAGTGCAAACAGAGAAAGGACTGATCACATAAAATCTCAATATTCAGTTGCACATTGAGGGGGTGCAGATTTAAATTGAGGAAATTATAAAAAAGTTAAAGGGTGTAAGGGTAAATACCTTTCAAAGGAACTTTACACAAAATAATCAAAGAAACTTACAGAAGTGAAGCAAATGCAGAAGCTCCAAACATGATTTGACAACTTGAGAAAGGAGGAAAAAAAATCCTTAAAATAGTTTGCTTGTAATTTGAATAGCTGGTATTACATGCACTTTTATGTCGTTACAACAGCGTGTTTTACATTTTATGTTCTTCTGTCTTGGTGTCTCAAGTAGCAGCAATTCCACAGTCCAAGTTAGAGAAAATGTATGGAACTATTTTCTGGTTGGATTTTCTTGTGTGAATTGAATTACAAAAGCCCAGACATTTTTATTTTAAATATATTAAAGTGTTAACATTTGAAACAAAATATGAATATTTGTGATGTTTTCTGACAAATTTAATATTTAACATAGCCGACTATCCAAAATTAACAATTGTGAAAATACTGCAGTTTGAATGCAACTCAAACACCCCTAGTTTTCTCCTGTACACCCAGCAAAGCCGGGATCTGCTAACAGGCCCGTTTCCCCGTTCTCACTCTCTGATTTAAATAAGTGAGTCATCAACAGGCTTCTGTGGAAATCAATGCCAGGCTAAGGAAATAATGTATTCATTTGAATCAGTGGTATTGAACTGTGGACACATGGGAAACACATAGAACACCGGTCCCTGAGGACCGGTATTGACCGCCGCCAATGTAGATTGAAAGCTCAGGTCACTTCACATCCAGAGGTTTGCCAACAGGTTTTCTTAATTCAAGATATTTTATGTTTGCCGTCTCTACGGGTCAGAACATAATTTGTTTACTTGAGTAGAACAAGAACAAAACTATTCCCAACCCTCGTCCTCAAGGCAACATTGCCCTGCATGCTTCAGATGTTTCGCTGGCTTAACACACCTCATTCTGATGACTGCGGATCAAGAAAAGCCTGTTAGTCAACCATCAAGGGTTATCAGGTGTGCTGAAGCAGAGAAACATCTAAAAGATGCAGGGAAGAGAGCCTTAATGACTGGGATTGGGAAACACTGGGATGGAGGTCAAGGTTTGACATCGTCATAATTTGCCAATAGTTGGTGTCAAATATTAGCCAACTGCACACAAATCCAAGGGATTAAAAGAGCTGATTAATAGATTTTCTTGGGAAATGTATAAAATGCAAAAGTCATTTTATAGTCATTCATCTATAAATATTTCGGGGCCCAAAGACACCGCCCTGGTGAACCTCTGCTAAAATATGGCTCCATGTAAAT
Organism: Phalloptychus januarius; assembly: GCA_902982915.1. NCBI lineage: Eukaryota > Metazoa > Chordata > Actinopteri > Cyprinodontiformes > Poeciliidae > Phalloptychus > Phalloptychus januarius. The sequence continues at coordinate 4,224,087 of CADWAE010000476.1, forward strand.
CCGTAGCAATGGGGTTATGATCATTTATTCTCTACAATCAGGATGAAAAACTGCAGATTGGAGACGTTTATTGTCTGCAAATTTTCCGTATGAGCTCAAAATATTTCATACTCCTGACTTAACATATTTTACTCCGTTTGCCTAAATGTTTTCTGATAGTAAGTCGAAAAATCTTTATTTGCATAGCACCAATCAAACCCTTCTTGCTGAGCAGCTTTTTGTAGGTTTCCACTGGTATTTTGATGATTTATCTCTGGTAATGAGCTCATAGTATTGAAATTTGGAAGGCCTCATTGCCATCACCTTAATCTTTAGCTGATTTCCAAAGATTCTTTCTCAAATTGCGTCAAAACTCTGCTTAGCTTGCCCTAGAATGGGCAGAAGACACTGTCCAAATTACTAGTCTCTTCTGACTGGTCAAATAAAAAGTGAATAGCAAGTAAATAGGTGAACTTAGTCCAGACCTGGTCAATACAGGAGGAAAAATAGCAGCTTTCAGTTTTTTCCCTTCCAGATTCTGAGAAAATCTTGTCTCTGCATTGGGCAGCAGCCCAATGCAGAGATGGTTATCATCCTCCTGCGAATGCAAATAGTCCTACCTGTGGCAGCATTTATGGCATGATTATGATTTATAAACAGACAGTACATATTAAATATGAAAATATCTGCCATAAAAAAAGCAGAGATATGTTGAACTGGGAGACGCTAAATCTGAGTGTGTGAGGGCTGTTATGGGGTACGTTTTCCTTGAGGAAATAGATTTTTCTGCTGATAAAAACTGCAAGGAGCAGAGCGAAGATTGAGTCTGGGCAGGTGAATGTGCCATCATTCTGCTCGGGTCGCACTGTGTACCTTTATGATGAACTGCAAACGCTGACCTGATTCTTCCCAAACTGCATCATGTCTCGTCCCCCTCAGGCAGGAGAGCTGAGCCAGCGCTGCGATCCCCCTACGAGTCAGGCTTCTCCATGACGGTAAACAAAAACATCCTCCACAGTTCCACCCTGAGACTTTCTACCTCAGCAGCTCAGCAACGCAATAAACTTAATGAACACACTGCTTACCCAGAGCATCAACGTGTTTTTCAGGAGATCGACCCCAACAAGGACTACACCATCCCTCGGCCTCAGACCACCAACTTCAATCAACCCTACGATGAATACTATGGAGAAGAATAAAAGTACATCACGGCTCACCAATGCACACGCAGAAAATCCACCGCAAGACCAAAAGGTCATGGACGTTCACATGTGCAAATGTAAATATTGCTGGTGTTTTGTTTCGTAACATGAAATGGGAATCGGACATCAGATTAGGTCGGATGGAGAGCAGAGGAAGCGAGTCTCTGTCTATATAAGTGGTCACGTTCTGTTCTGATCAGAGATGTATATAAAAGCTCCTCGAAGTGACAAAGGAGGCGTGAAACCATCACAGCGAAGGCGCTAGAAGACGCTGAGGAGAGCGGGCTGTCAGAGAGGAGAAAGGCCAAGGGGCGAGATGAAAACGTGAGCTGGGATCTGAGAGACGGGACGAGATGAAACAAAAAGGACAAGTGTGCTATCACCGAGTTACATCCTTTTGTTGAGATTTGCAGTTTTGCTGTTCTGTGGTTGTTCCCGCACAAGGTAGATTAAGTAGACATGCACTGGTTGCATTTTTAAAAAGCCCGACCTGATAACGATTTTTTTGGGGTTGAAAGTTGTTAAATATAGTGAGAAAGTCACTAACTTGGCAACAGTGGGGTGACTATTGTTAATTGGTGGATGAGGTCAGTTTCACATGTACCGTCCATTCGGCAACCGCCCAAAATTGGGGCAAATTTCAGGGTGAACCCCTGGAATTAATATTACACGGAAAGATGTCGAAGGATAAGTTCCAATTCAAATAACATCTAAGATATTTTGTCAATAAAAAAAAATTCTCTTGCAGAGGCTCAGTTTCATGCACTCTGATCTATGCATATGGGCTCAGATGTGATAATTAAAAAGGTAACTGGTAATTCAAGAGGTGAAAGCCATTTAATGTCACTTAAATGCATTCAAACTGATATATTTCAAACATGTACGTCTTATTGGCTTACAGCTAATAAAATCAATTTAATTTCTCAGAAAATAATAACGCAGCACTTAATTAAAAGAGGCCAAGTGTGCAGTGCAGCGACTGTACAGCAGGACAATCCTTCTAGTAAAAAACTGATCTTATGTCATTTTAATTTCTGAGAAACTTCATTTTGTACTTTCATTAGCTTTACACCACAATCATACAAATTAACAGCAACTAAAACGTGGAGGGGGAAAAAAATCGGTGTATAATGAAACAAGTCTGTTTTTTTTACTAACACACTGCAGTGTCACAGTTTGACCACCAGAGGGAGACATACGGGCATTTCAAGGGACTAGGAGGGAACAGGAAGTGCCATTAGAGAGCAGTTATCGCGTTACTGTCGCAGCATACAGGGTGATTTAAATGAAATAATCGCATTTTTCCCTCCACCGAGAACCCCAGTGATTTATTCCACACGAGGGCCAGCTTCTAACCTCAATAAACTCAAATCCCTCGCACGCCGCACCCCGTCTTTATCAGATGCTCCTCAATCTATTCTTCCAATTATCCCAACTTCAATTACTCAGAAAAGCACGTGCCATCAAATTGGCAATTGGCCTCTCGTGCATTAGAGCAATTAGCAAGTATATGAGGTTTCCTGCCACATCCAACCCATTTACGGCCATTTGCTCCACATGCAATTAAAGCTCGTTCCAGATTGTTTCCCCCTTGGCAGCGATGAGAAAAAGTTTGGAGGTGGTTGGAACCGCTTATCGCTCAGCGGATTCCGGTCCGGGGGAGCGCAGGTGGAGGCGGGAACCAGCCGCCGTCATCGCGTGCAATTGCCGCTTCCGTCAATCATCTTAGCTTGCGAGAGCTGGAGGTCCCCATTTTCAGGCAGAGAAGCCAAAAACTGTACTCAAGTAAGAGCAGCACTAATTCAACATATTCTTAGTCAAGTAAAAATGAAATTACTGGAGTAAAAATAAAGTTCGTAAAAAAACAAAAAGCTGCTCAAGTAGTGTAATATGACGTGAGGTTGACGTAATTGGACAAATATATAAAGTGCAAATTCTGGTATTTTAAGAAATAGAATGAGAAATTTAAATAAACAAAATATAATCACAAAATATTTTTAGTTTCTTTGCTTCGTATCAATATTACCCAAATGAAAGTAAAAAAAATTCAGTGCTGTAAAACTATTCCTAAAAAGTATTGACTCTCCCCCCCACCCCCAAAAAAGTCACCCAGGTAATTGTAGCCAGTTGCTACTCACTTCTGCTTTCTGGAAAGTTGTTGGCGCAGTTAAAAGTTTTCTAATTAAGCCTGTTAGTTTCCCCTCATGTTCAAACAGAACTTGCCTTTTACATTTTTTTATTGTCTTTAAAAATAAATTTGCACTTCACCACAAAAGACAGAAAAGCTAGCTAGGTAGCAAGTGGTTATTAGCAGCTAGTTCTCGTTAGCCTCGAGTCGGAGCATAATGACGTCACAATGACAAAGGCCTAGCGAGAAAAAAAACAACTAGAAATATAAGAGTAAGTCAAATCATCCTTCCTTGACAAACATAGCATATTCAAGACCAAATTAAATTTTTTTTAGAAATACATTTGACATTTTGAGGTTTTAATTTTAGTACGAATGTAAGACTTTAAAGATGCAGGAACAACCTAGATGATCTGAAGTATCCCGTAGCAACTGTGTCTTCAGTCCATTTAAGTCTATCATGCCCAGGTCTATTACATAAAATCTACAGGTGAACCGATTGTTGTGTTTGGGCCGATCATGATTTTGAAAAGGTCTGACCTACTTATAGCTTTTTTTCCCTCTGAAAAGTTGCTAAATATAGCAGCACAGTGGTTAAGCTGACAACAAAGGAGTCACTATAGTTACCTGAGCATCTGCAGACTCAGATGTCTCTCTTGGCAAAGCAAAAGAGGACAGTTTTCAGGAAAGTTTTCAGACATTTCCTGATGCAGATGAGATCGGTGAATGAGATTGGTTTCACACGGTAAGTATCAGCCGATCTACCAAAATGACGGAAATCTGTGCCAATCGATCGGTGCACCCCTAATAAAAATCACAACATAGATTGGAGTTTGCTGTTGTGACGCGACAAAATGCAACAAAAACGTCTGAGATGTGTGAATATTTCTGCTAGGGACAACCGAAATGACACGTGAGAGAAGACATGACGGCATTCGAAGACCAGGATAAAAACCAAACAGTTTATTTATTATATACATTCAATAATAATGGAGAGAATAAACAGAAGGCAGACACAAGGCTGGCAAAATAAAACATCATGAGAAAATACACTTATTTACTTTCACTTATTTAAAAAAAATCACTTGGATAAATGAGCTTTTAAGAGCATGTGACATAGAAAAGAAACCTTCACATGCAATTCAAACCCATTTATTAACTGCTGTACACAGACTCCCACTGGGCTGGCTGGCTGGATGGGAGAACCTTTGCTTCCTTCGCATCAATCTGTTTCATTTTCTATTTTTCCCCTGTTTTTGCCGCTTCCCAAATACAATTTGCCCCAATTAGCAGATATGAGAACAAGCAAACACCTCGTGCCTTCGAAACAAGCACCCGTTGGCTGGGGGGACCCCTCCGTGTGCCGGACTCCGACTCCATTCAACGGTTCATCCAAAACGACTGGAAGTTCACCATGACGACGGAGGCACAGGGGAGAGATCCTCCCCACCAGATTAACGCAGCGCACTCCTGTCGCCTCCCATTGAGGCCATCGCTTCACCCCGGACCTTCCCTAACATTCCTTCCTTGTCAGTCGCGTCGCATCACATCGCAAAAGCTCTCCCCATTTCCTGCGCCGTATACGCTCCCGTCCTCCTCCTCCAGCACTTGGATTTGAATTCATGCACAAATAATAATAATAATAATAAAACAATAAAACAAGACAGACACCTTTCCTCTCTCGCAAGAGCATGCATAGCAACACTTCTGATAATACTTGTAAGGAACAGAAAGACAAAAAAAAGGAGGTAATGCTCGTCAAGAAATACTCATTGGACCTACTGCACAAGGTTTTCACAATCATACGAGAGAAAAACAGAAAACGTGGCGCGGCACGCTGGTACCGATCGTCCTATGGAACGCCAGCAGGGTCAACATGCACGGGAACATTTTGCGTTACTTTGACGTGAAAACGATGTGTAAAGTACACGATGCATATGCTTCGAAAACGTGTCAAAAAGTCACGTGAAACACCACGCGTCGCGTTGTTGACGTGACGTTAACACGTACTTTGAGCGTGACGTTTTGATTCAACGTGCGAAAATCGCATACTTTATACGTTGAGGCGTCGGAGGAAAGCAAAACTTTCAGACGCGTGTGATCCTCCCGAAGTTCCGTATCCCCCCCCCAAGCCCGCTGTTATTCTGTCAGCCGATGATTGACGGGCGCCGCTTCCCGCCGTCACCGCCCACGCGTCGTTTCATTGTTCATTAAACGTTTCTACCTGCTCCGATTTCCTTCGTCTACACACCCGACGCTGCGCTCGTGTGCCCAAAAAAACAAAAACCTCAATAAATTAAGGGTGAGAAGCAAATTCAAATCGTGTTCACTGCAACCTTTTAACACTTTTGTCGTTTTTGCCTCGATGACGTTTCTCCCCTCCTGAGGTGCAGCTGCAACCCGCTGGGTAAAATATTGCAAAAGTAAAAGCCTTTGAAAAACAACAAAGGAAAAAAAAAGAACACAGAAGAAAAACAACTGGACCAAAAAAATAAAACATTAAATGTGCTGTCTTTAAAAAAAAAAAAGAAGAAAGAAATCTTTGGAACCCCAAAAAAACGGGAAAGGCAAATAATAGCGAGATTCTTCGAGGGGTGTGGAAGTGGCAAGTCAGTCGTTTCCATGACGCCTTCAGAGTCACCGGAAGTAAAACCACAACATGATGAATTTTAAACTAAACTAGTTGATAAAATCCTATTTTTTAAAATGTTTTTTTCTGGTTTTCCTACTTCATTATATTACTGTGATCCCTACATGCTGCTGGATTGGAACTGCAGTGTAAAAAAAAAAAAGAAAGAAAAGGAAAAAGAAGGAACAGAACTGAATTGCTTCCCTCGTAGCTGCTCCCGCTCTTCCTTTGAGTCCTGTCGCATCCATCCATCCGATCCGATCGTTCGCCGCAGCTGGAATGTCTTGACAGTTTGGGACACAAAAATGTACAGAGTCCTGTTTTTTCTCTTTTTGGAAGAAGCAAAATAAAGTATCGAGAGCGAGGCGCCAAACTTTCATGAACCGTAATCGCGTCCGCTGAAGAAAATAACCATCTCTGTTCGAGTTGTAAACCAAACAACTGAGGTAATGCAGAAAAACGTCATCTTTCCTTGTCACGTTCAAACGTATCGGAGAATTGATTATCTTATCTTTTCGATAAGCAGGAACTGAACCGAAACGGCAAAGAAGGCAGTGGGATGTAGTTCGTCAAAGCAGTGGTTTCCATCATTGAAATGAAACGCGGAACGGAAAAGAAAATCCTACGTCCTGAACTTGGTACTTGGTTTCATCTGTTTGTTTTCTCATTATTGTTTTAGCTATGAACCCAGAAAAGATGATTGCAGCAGATCTACGCTGTGAATGTAGTGTTTAAAAACAGAACCGTACCTTTGTACATTAGTGCCGTGGCAGTTCAGAGTTGCGGTTCAGTCCGACACGGGGTGCAGAATGTCGCTGTGGGTTTAAGTGGGTCGGGTTTTACAGGGCAGCTCGTATCGGGAGAAAAAAAAAATGATTTGTAGTGTTTCAGATGTCCCTCTCCGCCTGGGTCCCATAGTGTTTTTATTTTATTTCTTCCCCTCTTAAAATAATCCCAAATGCTGCTCTGAAGTTCAAACCAGCAGCAGGCTGCAGCTTCATACGTGGGAGACGCTCATCATGGCAGGTTTTTTTTTTTTCCCCCTCTCTCTTTTATCCCCCACTGGTTTCATGACGGCGACAGAAAAAAAATTGCAGGCAGGGTTTGGTTTTGGTGATGTGGCAACGACCACAAAAAAAAAAAAAAAGAAGAGAGAGAGAGGAAAAAACAAAACAGGAAAAAAAAAAGAATTAGGAGGAGGAGGCTGTCACTATTATGGTCTGCCTGCAGATAAAATGGAGGGGAGCTCCTGCCAAAAACGCGGAGCTTCAGAGGGAGTTTTGGAGAGAAGTGGAATTCCTTGGATGGGATTTTTTTTTTTTGTGGCTTTAGTAAGGAGCAAACCTGCTGTATCCCGCCCGGTATAAGCTAGCCTGGAAGACAGAGGACACACAAAGGACAACAAAATTAGACCCTTGGAGAAATGCCTACATTTTGTAAATTGTGGGGGGTGGGGGAGAAGACGTGAGCAGAGAAAACAAGACAGTCTTCATCCACTTCAAAGTAAGAGCATGAATATAAACGTCTAACTATTTAAAGAAATCCTGACAGGAGATACGGTAGTTTTTGGACTATAAGCCGCTACTTTTTCCCCTCACACTTTGAACCATGCGGCTTATGGCCCGGTGGGGCTTTTCTGTGGATTTTTCTTCAACCACCAGGGGGCTCTCTAGCAGGAAGTGAGTCATTGGAAGTCAACATTGGAAATCAAAGAAGACTTTGTGCGCTCTTTAGTCTGGAAAATACGGCACACAAAACTTCAATACAAATATCAAACTTTCGTCAACTGAAAGCTTACAAAACAAGCAAGTAAATTAGCGCTTTAGAACGAATCCTGAAAAATTAGCCTTTGTTTTCAAATTTGTAAAACCTTTAAGTGGAAAAATTAGCTTCGCTATTCGCGCATTAGCAGAATTGTGCCCTCCACACTTATTAACTGTTAGTTAAGGTGGCGATCAACACTCTAGAGAATGTACAATGAAGCTGGTGTTTACAGCACAATCGTGCTACCTATGCTAATTGCTAAACTAGGAAGGCAATGGAAGAAACTCTTATGTTGTTGGCTCACACCATGTGACAAAGAATCACTCACAGCAGGACGGGAAACAAGAAAAAGTTCTTAAAGAGAAATTTGCATTGGCAAATCCAAACTTTACAAAAACCAGGTACCAGAAAGTGGCAATAAATCTCAGATTTAAGAGACGTAACCCTTACCATGGCTCCCACTCCGTAAGCAGCAGCAGCTGGAGTTAAAGCGTGGTACGGATCTGTAGTGTATACCCGCCCATAACTAAATAAATACAAAAAGTAAAAACAAAAACAAAGGTTAGAACGCTAATAATTTTCTGTCTTCATCTGATAAGCCGGTCCTCGGTCATGCGGCGTGGCCGTCGGGTCCGGCCTCACCTGTCACTGTAGGCGGCAGCTGCGGCTGTTGCTCCGGTTACGGCAGCAGGCTGGGCGTAGCGATATGCGGCGGCGGCAGCGGCAGCAGCAGCAGGATAGCCTCCCTGGAGACACACACACACATACACACACACAACTAACTGGCATGGCTCCGAGGAGGAAGTGGCTACTGTAAACAGATGATGTCGTTTGAAAAAGAACTATAAGAATTTTATCACATAAAAGCCTCACTGTATCCTAAAAATAACTATATGCATCAAAACTTAGAAAAAAAACAAAGAGCACAGTGTGCCAGTGTGAGACAGAGGACACTACAGTGTCAGGATTACTGTATTACCACTAAAGGGAAGAAAGGTGGAAGACAGAACGTTCCGCTCAGGAAAGCAAAACTCCGTGTGGAGGAGACAAACGACTCAAACGATGAAGAGGAAAAATAGTCTAACGGTGGCTAAACATTACGCTGGTGATGATGATGTGGATCAGATTCATGTTACAAACGGTGTTCTGTCAGAGGGTATTTAGGACAAAAAGGAGATAAAAGAAAAGATGGAAAAAGTGAGAGCACACTCACACAGGCCCAGACAGACAACAAAATCATCCCTCTGCACCGAGATTCCATGCATGACCCAGAATTACAATTCGACACGAAAAAAGCCCACAACAATAACAACAAACACCCCCACTGCATTTGAACCTGAGGTGAATGTGAGAAAAGAAACACCAGATCGTTCTCTGCGGCTCCTGTAGGACAAAAAGCAGCAGCAGCAACAAGAGGAAGAAGAAGAGGAGGAGGGTGGGGTTATTAATGGGAGAGAGCGGGGCTCTCAAGGTGGGTGGAGGGAAAAGGAGGAAAGGGGGTGGCAGCGATGCAGTAGGCCCGCATGCAGCAGCTGATCAGCGCATGCTTGGCTTGTTATCCTGGGAGGGGGTCAATTCAGAAAGAACGCATGCTCTCCGCTTCAACCTGGAGGCAGAAGGCTTACAGAGAATCGCTAAACCAAACCAAGGATCTCTAAATACAAAGACGTCACTAGTTAAACGGAAAAAAGGATGCGAAGCCTGAGGTGTGTTTGTAACAGCAGAATTGGGGAAAAAAAAAATGCTATAATTGTTTTGGGGGTAGAAAAAAAAAACAACAGTGAACAGTTCTCAGTCACAGTTCTGCAGGTTTGGATGCGCCGATATTCCCAGGCACTAGGAAAGCCCACGAGGAGTTAAAATAGGTATATACTTGAGACCCAGCTCTCTAAAAAAATGTTTGTATTTTAATAGTTAAAAAAATGTGCATTATTGTGCAATAATGCGCACAGCGGCAGCCGTTTTAGCGCAGCAGCAGAAGCTAATATCTACAGTTTTCCTCATTTCTGTTCTTTCGGGGGTTTAGCCAATCAGCGCCCAAGAAAATAAGTGCAGCTCCTGAATTGGCCGCGTTTCAAACTCTGTGTCAAGTAGCGTTATCGCAAATTTTAGATACAGACTAATTTAGTCCGATACTCATATTTTGTCTGATATGGGACCGATTTCCGATACCAATATCGGATCGGGGCGCTCCTGGCTCAAAGGTGCTGAAGTGCTTTAGAAGAAAACTGAAGCGCCGCATGGTGAAGCCCGAATGCTGAATTTAGTTCACATTGTTTCTGCTTTGTGATAAAAATTGCACAAATTTCACAGTTCAGCTTTGGTTCGACCCGTTGGTGCCAGGTGAGGCGCATCCAAAGTGTGGCCTGGGGACCATTTGTGGCCCTTGAAATGACTTTGTTTGACATCTTTATCGCAAGTCAATTTTGATTCGGCCAACAAAATAAAAATGTTGGTGCAAAAAATTTGGAAATTGCCTGTTTTTCTGTTAATAAGGCAACAGTTGAAAGCCATTTAATATTTTGGATATTTAATGTTATGCAGCTTTCCTAAAAAATTATTGTTGAGCGATTGGGCATAAAATAAAGAGAAATCAAATTTTAATCTGATGAAATTTCTGGCCCACCAGGAGGTCACAGTTGCTAGATGTGCTCAGTAGGTCCACCAATAATCATACAACTGGTGATTTTGTCAAAATGATTTTTTGTAATATGGATTTTTTTTTTTACCTTTACCGCTGATTAAAAGGAACTCAAATAAAAATATTTGCAGTAAAATTTCTTTTACACAAACTGAGATCAGCACTGTAACTCTAATGCAGGTATATATAAAAAATAAAAAAAAACTCCGACTGAAAATGAAAAGGATAAAATCAAGTTTTTGCCAACAGGAAGATCGAATAATTGAAATTTTATTTCCAGAACAGCCAATAGGTTCTCGTTTGAACAGCTTGTGACAAAGTCCACATATAAATATCTATATTTTTTTAGTAGTAGCAGTTTAGTGAACAAACAAAACGGTTCCCCTTTTTTCCACAACTGGAAAGATTCAGTGAGTTAGTAGAAGAAATTAAAAAAAAAAAGCAAAACTCCAAAGCATTTTTCTGAACAACTAGAAGACGACATGTTCCAGATCAGATCAGAGGATGATTCTTAAGATCAGAGGAGGTAGTAAAGTCACACAATGCACACTGGAGGTTCGATGGTGAGGTGACCCTACCTGAGGCAATCTGGGACTAAGGACTGAGTCCTGTAACACTAGTCTATAGAGAGAACAGAAACAGCTGTTGTCAACCTGGATAGACACACACACGCACACCCCCCCACACACGCCCTCAAACACTGATGCACACTGCAGCATCTGCCCACAAAGCAGCCTTTGTAGTGGTGTTCAGATCCTTCTTACTATGATTAAGATGGTTGTTTTTTTTTCTTAATCGGCATGTGTTGTTTTAAAACCCAGACAGATCTGTGTGTGTGTGTGTGTGTGTGTCACCATTCTTTTTACTACAGACAACAAAATCCCCCCAGCATGAAGTATGTTGCAAATCATTGAGCAGTTTCACCATCATACAGGCAGCTCTGTGTGGCGCATGACTGAATGCACATGCAGAATTACCCCAAGAGGGAAAAGGAAAACAAAACCAAAACAACAGAGCAGAAAGAAGGCCAACGAAGGCAGGGACAGAGATGACGTGTTGTTTCGGAAGTGAGTTTACTTACATATAAGTCTGCAGCTCCGTAAAACCCATCCTGATACACCACGCTGAGAGTAGGAGGAGCGGGAGGGAGGGACATGGCAGATGTACAGAGAGGACGAGGGAAGCGGAGTGGGGAGGCGCAGGAGGGGGAGGTGTGGAGGGAGGGGTGCAAACGGAGTGGTGCACAGTCCCCAAAAAAACCCCAAGGTGGATGAGGATCACAACACAGCATAAACAGAGAGGGAACAGAGAGGAGAAAAAACGAGAAAAAAAAAGTGTTATTTCACACCCATGCAGCATGCAGAGGAAATACAACTTCCACTTGAGCTCCACGAGTGCAGCTGGAAAAATTTATACGTTTCGGTCCCCGGGGGGCAGGGCTGGTGCAAACATTTTTGGGGCCCCGAGCAGGTTTTCATTTGAGGGCCCCATCAATGCCAAATAATTTATTAGCTTATGTATAAGCGGGTATGTGTGTAACATACCCGCTTTCATTAGCACAATTTGTAATTTTCCGGATTGTCTGTGTTATCATTATACCATTATAGTGAGATATAACTTTAACAAACATGTAAAAAGTTTTTTTTATTATAAAAGTTACATACTGCAGTTTTAATAGCCATGATGACACTGGCATTATGTCAGATAAACAAAATCTAGCTCCTCTACCTTCTCCCTAGTGCTCCCAGTGCTAACAGCAGAAACAACCAATCAGAGCCAGGAGGAGGGTCTTAGCGCTTTCAATCATCTTTGTGCTCAAGTCAAGTCAAAGTTTATTTATATAGCACATTTACAACTTCCTCAGCTCACCAAAGTGCTTCACAAACAACAACATCACAGGATCAAATTGATTATGTCTCACGTTACACTGTCACAATATGGCAGTTTTGATAAATGTTGAAAGAACATGCAGGTATGAAAGTTTCATACTGCAGCTTTAATTTTAACCATGCAGGAGTAGCAACTGAAGAAAATAGCATTCCCTACTGTTTTAATTATTTTAAAGTATCAGCTCATAAACACCAAATTTACAGTAAGCTAACAAGTTTGATATATTTTCCCAACAGTAGCAGCAGCCAACAACAGGGAAGAGATTAATATATGTATATTTTTTGTGTACCAACTATACAACAATAGAGACATTTTTTACATATAGTTTATCTTGTTCAATATTATTTTAAATATATGGATTTTATCATGCTGGCTTAGTGTTATTTTGGCCCCTGTGCTAGTGTGGGGGCTTAACTCGCATCTGCGTTGGGCCGGCTCTGCTCCAGGGGCCGACATGTCAAGTTTAATGAACTGAAACGTGACCGTAAAGTGCGACTGTTCCCCTGCCACGAGAGATGCAACAAACGGCCTCTTTGATTGGGTCGTTTTAGAGAGAGAGTTACGCCTGGCGGTGGAGCCGGTTTGGAGAGGGTATTTCCTACATCCTTCAATTTCCATCTTCCCGAGCCGAGTCTTAATACACACGGCAAGTAACAGCGAGGCCGTAAATTATTCGAATCCGCTTTGATTGCAGTAGAAATGCAGCAGCGATTAGCCCCCCATCATCACAGCACAACGACATGCACAGTACACAGAAGACAGACCGAGGCAAAACTGGTTCGTCTGCAGCTAAACCCGTGTACAAGGTGACTGCGTTTTGCATCTTGTGTGTGCTTATGCAAATCTGCTGACAGAGGGTGTCTGTTTATTCAAATCAACCCTCAGCGGTGCGGACCAATCAAAGTGCAGCGTTGCGCTTTGACTGAAAAGAAGCTGAGGGTGAGGACCTGACTGAGCGTTTTGAGTCAGACAGAGACCTGGGCGAGCAGATTTGTTCAAGCACCACACAAAGTCGACCAGATTTTAAAAAACCGACTAAGATTTAATTCCAGATGTCCGGTGTGGGCGCACGTATCAAGTCAACAGCTGCTGCTGACAGGACAGGCAGACTTTCATTACCCAGGGTAGGCAGGGATGGCGGGCTGAGGCACGGCCGCTCTGACGGCGCTGTAAACGGGCCGGCCTCGGCCTCTGAGGTGGGCGCCGCGGAATGCCGCCGCCGCCGTCGTGGCCGCCGCCGCCGCCGCTGCGGTTGGGTAGGGAAACCCAGGGACTGGAAGAATATAACATGGGTTTGTTGAGGACTCTGGTGATGAAGGTGAGGTCATTTGAGAGACGGAGGATGCCCTTACCTGCGTAGATCTCTGGCCCGTAAACCGCTCCCACCATGGGACTTAGCTTCCACCCTGCTGATTGGTAACAGAGACGGACAAAGGCAAACAATAAAACAAGCACTTTAAAAAACTTTTACCTTTACGTTCAACATATAGAAAATGTTGTTCATTTTACAATTTGCCTCAGTAGTCCAATGCACCACTTTCACTTTGTACTGTGCCATTTGTTTGGTATTTATTACGGCAAACAGTGATTCACCACGGCTCTGTTCCAGCTGTGGCTAGCATACTCCCAAACTCTAACATAGCAGATGTTACTAGCATCGTGGCTAATGTAGCAACAAGGGCAAATTACAACTCAGCAAAACCTTCCAAGGGCTAGCTAGCATTCTTTCTAGATTCAACACAAAATACAGAGCTAGCGATTACAATAAAAATGATGTTAGTAGCATATTAGCTAATGGTGACACATTACCTGATGATAGTTCGCTAAATTATAGTGTTTAGCGCTACTGGTAGCGAGAAGGTCACTGTTAGCATATTAGCTAGAAAATTACCAATTGTTGCATAATACTAAATTCCAGGACTGTTGAGAACATGAGCTACTGTTAGCTAACATGCTATTAGAAATATGTTATATGTTGTGATTTAACCAGTTAATTCTGCTGTTTTCTTCCATGCTGGTCTGTTGACTCTTTACAGTTTTAAAAATACCTCTAAGAAAATGAATAAATAATTGACTACAGTTGGTTGGTGTGCTTTGATTTAATTTTCTTCACCACTTTTCTAAACATTTTTCTGCTCTTATATTTTTACAACTTTGTACTCTTTACCAAAGACTTCTGCTTTACCAGTTTGTTTTAGCATCACAGCATTTTCTGAAGAAATGCCTTTTTATTATATAGCTTATGATGCTGTTAATGAGCTTAAACTACTGCAAAGATTGTTTTAATATGACAGCATGTGTACGTGCGTAATTAAACATTCTGGAGGAAGCAGAGAGGACAAAGTGGGAATTTCAGTCCAACCTCCTCTCCCTTTGGGTTTTTTTAGGTTCGGTGTTAGCGTGCGTCACTGCGGTTGTTACCATAGGGCAGCGTGCTGAGAGCCTCTCCATTAGGGTAAGGGCTGACGATTTTCTTGTTAGTCATCACCCTGGCGGTGGCATTATTCACCTGGGGGGGGAGGGGCGGAGGAGCAGACAGTCAAGCGCACAGACAACAGAGGAAGAGAAAATTAGCACACAAACTCAAAATTTTGGCCAAGGCTGATGTGTAGCTTGCTTTTAACGCTGTGCAGATAATTAACGTGCATGTTGCTGATTGCGACGCCTCCCTCTGACAATTTTATTTGGTGCGCTATTAAAAATGATTATATGGAACATTTGGAGCACTGGCTGATTTCCTTGTGTAAACATCTAGTTTTCATGTTTAGCGATTTCACTCTTGAAGTTTGCTTTGAACATTAATGATGCCATGGGGGACATTTCCAAGGAAAACAATACAATATTTCTACTTAATATCACAAATTGAACAATGCAGACAATTTTTTTTGGGTAACTAGGCTGTTTGGAATTTGGATGTTTTTTCCTGTCAGTGAAATCATTAAACCTGTGATGGGTTCAAGCTAGCAGCAATAATTTTCTCAGTAGAAGTTTTACTGATGGAAGAAAACTCAAAGTTAGATATAAGTGAATTCAGAATAATCTGTAAGAGTTTAGGAAACTTCTGGAAAGGAAGCCCTATTCAATATAACTTCGCATTATGGCTGCTAAAAAGAGAGAGAGAGCTAAACATTTTACAGCTTATTTCATCTTAATCTTTTGAGTTTTTAGCTTCATGGAAAATTCTGGTTCTGAAAATGTTTATAATTTTTGGGAACTCACAAGTTAAAAGATCTCCATTCTGTAAGAAATTAACAGAGGCTAGGGTGTACAGACAGCGATGCTAAACATGCTACTAGTTCTATATCCTAAAAAGAAAAAAAGCTAAAGACTATGCAGTTCAGTTTTGTTTCTTTTTGTCTTTTCCTCTAATTTGTCATTTTTATTTATATATATGCAATCATAAAAATTTGGAATTTGTTAAGTCTAGAAAGTCTAGAAAAAAAATAGTTGCTAGCTATAATTCTTAAGGCAAGCTAGCTACAATTTGTGTAAGTAGGTCAAAACATAAAAACTGTAAACAGGGATTAGATCACAAATTTTTGATTGGTACGCATCGCCTTACAAAAATAATGGCCCATGTAATTTTTTGACCAAGAAGTGATTTGGAAAAAAAAAAAAAAAAACAATTGGCAAAAAAGACTTAGGCCATTTTTTTTAGGAAGTTGAAAATATAACAAACATGTAGTTTGGAAAACTGTAGAAAGTAATAAGCCAGTAATACTCTATTCTCTAATGTTTGAGATCCTTAATAGGACCTCATTGTGATCTATTCTTCAAACTCAATAAAATCTGCTTTGTTATAGAATGAGAGCATTAGCAGTCAGGGTTTTGGTCCATAACCAATAAAAAAATCTCTAAAAATTTGCCCACATAGCAACATTAAAAGGTCAAGTTAAACAACAGAAGATTACATCTGCCGTTTGGCTGGTTTAACATGAGACTTATAAGATCGCGCTTAAACAAGAGTAAATCTCTAGATTTCTGAGATCATGTCTGAGCAGGATTTTGGGAGTTATAATCTACCTCTGCAGACATTAAACCGTCACCGACGTGCAGGAAAACTACGCATCACCAGTGACGCCGTGACTCTGTGTCTGTCTGTGTTTGAGGGTAAAAGTGGATGGAGGTTGTTAAGGTGGTCTTCAGTCATGCAACAAGAAGCAAGCTGTGCAGTGGAGTTTCTTTCGGTGGTTGGCTGTGAAGGGATGTGCGAGGATGCGCAGCAAAGGAAACCCAGCTGTTTGTTTTTCAGCATGCGCAGACGAACAAAATGGGGCACTCATTGATGGCGTGTGCTTGTATGTTCTTGTGCATGCTTCCTGCTTCTTTTTTTTTAAGGTTTTCTATCAAATATGGCTGATAATCTCCTTTCTGAGCTTCAAAGGCTCACACTTTGGTCCCCCCTCAACGTATCCTCGTCTTCCCATTGATTGGCTTTAAGAGAGGCAGGCCGTGGCTCTCCGTAATAAGCCGTCCCGTCTGAGAGCGCGCTGCCCAAGTTGCACGTTTGATTTTTTTGGGGAAACCAAAGATTAACCATCTTTTGGCAGAACTTACAGAGAGCGTGTGCTAGCATGCGGCAAATCGAGGAGAGACGGGGTCGAGGAATCAGCGCGTTCGAACACACTCACACACACACGCCGCTCTCCCATTTAGAGGGGGAACCATTAAAGCCTCGGCCGCTGTTGGCATTGCCTCGCCTGGTGAGTCACGTTCTTTATCCTTATCCGCAGAGCTTCATTCAAATGGAAATGAGGTTTGCCTCATTTTTCCCCTCATCACAGACGTCAAGGTCAGGGGAGAATGACTCAATTAGCCTAGCCTAGCTAGTCTGCCTGACACAGCTGTCCAGATGTTGCAGAATGGAGATGTTCTTCAAATGGAGGAGCGTTTGGTCTACAGGTGATCAGACGGCATTGCCAGTTCAGTTTAGTGGATGTAAATGGTGGGTCTGTATACGGCGCCTTGCGGAAGTAATTACACCCAATGAACTTTTTCCTCGTTTTGTGACTATTGTTGTGATGTATTTATCTGGATTTTATGTGACAGACCGACAGAACACTGTAAAACAAAAATGCTGTATGGATTTAAAAATTTTAGAAAAAGCTAATCTGGATAGCGTCATGTACATGCAAGGTGGTACTCCTGAATAAAATCCACTGTACGGAGCTAAATAGGAGCCATAATTTTAAAAAAAAAATAAATATCAAATAAAGTAACAAAAATTTGATACAAAATAACCTGAAAGTAAATTAAAAAAATCAATTGGAACCTGACAAAAAACCCCAAAAAATTTCAAATCTGAAAAGTCAAGTTAAACTTTTACTTTTCAAATTACTTTTTTTTTTAGTTTCAATGTTTTTAGGGTTTTTTGGACAAATTTTATGGCACCAATTTATCTCTGTACAATCGCTTTCAGACATCACCTTCTTACCACATTTGGTTTTAATTTTAGAATAAATGCAGCTGTTGTTTGGCTAAAACTGACGGGACTGGCTTTACGCTTCATAAAATAAAATCCCATCGAAATGTATTGAAGTTTGTGGTTGAGGCGCGTCAAAATCTAGTGACGTATGAATACTGTCCCCAAGGCACTATATATGCACGGTGGTAAGTGCATTTAGGTCATGCATAATCAATGAAATGGGACGTGAACACATGCAAATCAACAGAGACCAATATGGAAGGCAAAGTGTTAATGATTTTGAAAACATTCATCCTTTCTCATCCCACTTTTGCCCTCCCAGTCCAGCCTGGCCGATAAATCCGGACAACAAAAAAAAAAAACCCAACCAAAAATAAAATAAAACCCAAATCACATTTCCATATGAAACCAAACTTGTGGGGTTTACGTACCTAAAAGAATAAATGCAGTTTTAAATGAAACACAAAAAGAGAGGGAGAGAAAGAGGGGGGTGCAAAAAACATTTGTTTGACAAAATTAATAATCATCTAAACGAAACAAAAAAATTACACACAGCCATATACGGGCGCATCACATGACCCAGAGTGAGTGACAAACTAAATAAATAAAACAAAAAGGAAAAAAAAAATTCTTAGCCAATCAGCAAGCTTCGGATGCAGAATAGAGACCAATCAAAACAATCAGAGCACTCCCACGTCAAACACATAAGAGACGAAGATGAGACGGTAACGTTAGGGGTGAGGGATGCAGGTGAGAGGTAAAGAGACAGAGCCAGTCCGTATTCAGAAACAGGGAAACGTAAAGATGAAAAAAAAGAGGGAAATAAGTTTACACAAGCAACACAAGGAAAAAAAAAAAAAGAAAAATCTATAAATTACTGTTGAAAACGTATATATACCAAAGTGCATCATTCAAATAAAGCAATTACATTTGGTGACCATTCTCCTGAAAAAAATCTCATCATATGTGGTGGGTTGAGAAACAGCACCAAAGGATGGAGGGAACAGAGACAGAGAGATACAGAGGGAGAGATAAAAGCAGCAGAGGCAGAAGGAAAGAGACAGGAAGAGAAAGAAAGAGAGAGAGAGAGAGCAATTCTCATTCCCAAAAAAAGGAGGAAAGTAAAAAAAACAAACATGAGACACTTTGCCAGGCATTAAAAATTTCGTGTCACAAACTCAGGACCGGTACACTGTAACTACTACTACAACTACTGATACACAGACAATCCACTACAAGAAAACCAAACCAAAAAAGAAAAGAAAACGGCAGCATAAGAAAGACCCAAAACAGCAAAGGTAAACCCCATATCGGTTTAGAGATGCATATGGTTAGAAAAAAAACAAAACGAAAACAAAACTCTAGCTTGATTGGGTGAGTGACCAGAAGTCAGTTGCACCAGCTCTTCATTCTCTGAATATTTTTTTGATTTATAATAATCCGAGTTGCTTTAAATTAGTTCCTTCTGGATAAAACCAAAAAGGAAGGTGTTAAAACAAGAGATATGAAGATATTTTGTGGCACCACATAAAAAAACAAACAAAAAAAAAAAAAACAAGTAAAATCTGGTTGGTGATACGCTGTGAAGTTGTTGTCAGAAAACGACTTAATCAAGTAAAGTTGTTGTAAGCTAACACAATGAGCCCTAGACATAAAGAACAACAAAAGTGCTAAAGAAGCCTTTGGCCACTTCAGATTATGTGTGTGAAAGCATTTTCAGTAGCAGGTGCAAAAAGGAACCAATGACATACAATTTAAATGACTTCTTACGAGATGCAAGAATACAGCGACTGGCTAACGCTAAAGTCAGGAAGCATCAAATCAAATGCTATCAGCATTAAGCTAAGGGGGGCTGAGGGTCTGAACTTAAATTCAATTTGGTACTTGGTATGAAACAAAAACTATGCCAAAAAACAAAACATATGAATGACTGCTAAGCGCAGAGAGAATAGCACATGTGGCTAATCATTAGCCGCTAATGATGCTAAAGTTAGCCTGGGTGCTTAACCAGAGGGCTATTTAAGAAGTTTTTGACCATAATTAACTTAAGTTTTCAAATATGCAATAGACAATTTTACACTTCACAAGACTTTGATAAATATAACTTTACACTTTACACTTTTTGGAAAAAATGTATTTTATCATTAATGCTTTTTTTGCATTAGAACCAATTCAGAACCAAATATTTTGACATTTACAGACAAAGCAGACATGGACACAAATATCTCCTGGGATATGATTTCCAGTTTTTGAAAACTTTTTTTTTTTTAAAGATGGTGTAAATTGTTAAATCAAAGGAAAATGCTGTTACAGCTAAATGCATCGTTTTTAGCTCAATACTATTTAAAGCAATAAAAGGTGATTTCTCACTGACTAAGTTTGACAATCAATGTTGTGCAACTAAGCTAACTGTGAAAACGACTTTGACAAAACTGCTTTAGCTCGTCGATAATTGTACGGAACTGAAGCTCCTCTTAAGTCTGCTGCCCGGCAGTACAGTCGATGACTTAGAAATGGCTGGCAGCTGAAGTAAATTAATCTTTAGTGGAGCAATCCAGCAAAAAATAAAAAATACTGGCAAACTGTGTGAACAAATTTATGAAACACTGGTGCAACTCAGCCCAGATTTGGAGCATTCTAATTTAAATGTACAAATAAAAAGAAATAAAACTGATTAAAATTTACAGTGCCTCGCAAAGGTAGTCAGAACAAATTAAATATTCCACAAAACGTGATCTTAAAAACTCTTTTTTGGCCTCGATTTGCTGGCTGTCCTGACAACATTTCGCTTTGATGTTTTGTTTATTTCGTAATTTCACTCGTTTTCCCCGACTACTCCACATAAAACCTAATAAGAGCAAACGATAACGTTTTGCGGTTCTCCTGCGCAAAAAAAATTTCAAAGGGGTTTGAATTCTTTTGCCAGGCACTGCAGCTATTCAAAGTTTTCCTCTCAGTGAGATCACGCTGTACATTTAAACTCCTCTAAAAAAAATGTAAAAAAGTCAGGCAGGGGCGTCACGGCCTCGCCGGCCAACCAACACGGTGCGCCAAGCGCCGCGTCTGGCCTCAACCGTAAGCCTGCATGAAATCCTTTCTTGTTATCGGCAGCGTCTGGAATCTCAACGCCTCGACGGCTCCGATTGCTAAACGTTTGAAATGTCTTTGCCTAAAGCAAACAAGCCAGTTAAATATATATATAAAAAAAACATAAAGAAAAAAGGAAAGAAAACAAGGAAATGAGAGCAGCCTTATTTGCCCTGCAGCTTTGCATTCGCCGAAAGAAACTGTGGGCAGCAACAGGGAGCAAAGCTTCACATCCTTTCTGATGGGGTTTCATTACACGAGAAGATGAATGCTGCACATACCGAGTCCGATGGAGAATTAATGTGTCGTTGCATAGAAGGAGGTGATTACATTCAGTCATTCCCAGTGAGGTGTTAATGACGTAGTGTGAGCAGGGTATTACACTTAGTTAAACATGTCATGTCCACCTGTCTGTGTGTATATATATATATATATATATATATAGAGAGAGAGATATGTGTTGTGTTTATTCTTAAAGGGGCCAGACACATTTTTAAAAAATGAAAAAGTAAATAAATCACACGTGGAGGTGTCATGGCGCTCGTTCTGACTTGCACTAAGCCTGGACAAAAAATACTGTCAAAATGCCTCTTTTCAAGGGATCAGTTCAGTGATAGATGTTTGTACACAACTTACCGTTGCCGAGGAAACAGCGAGTGGTTACCGTGGAGACTGACAACAACACACAGAAGTCGTCAGGGAAACAGAAAAAATATAATAAATAAAGGAACAAATCATCCTAGGAATAAGAGAAGCCTAGTTGTCCCCCTGATTGCCAACATTTGAAATTAAGCAACAAACAAACAAACAAAAATTAAAAAGACTGCAGCGGTGTCAGCTTAGAGCACACTGAGGGAGAGGAGAAGAGAGGAGAAAGGAGAGAAGAGGAAGAGAGAGGAGTGAGGGGGGATGGGGGGGATGCCAACTCTCAACGCTCAAACCACCAGTCTGACCAGGAGCAGATCTGGTTCACTGGAGAGGGACGTGGCAAATAGCAGCCTAAACCACCTTTAATACGTCGGTGCTGTGCAAGCGTATTCACGCGCTTTCAGCTTTGATCGATTTTATGTGGCAAATAAACCAGCAAAAAGTAGCGCATTTTTGTTGCGTGAAAGGAAAACGACTTAGCATCTTAAAAATCTTTCGCCCATATCTTTAACTCCAGTCCAGGGTGAGATTTCAGGGTTCTGGATATCCTTCAAAAGTCTTAAAATCATGAAGCTAAAACATTAAGGCCTTAAAAAGTCTTAAAGTCATTAAAGAGAAGGTAAGTTGGCCTTAAATTTATTAACCACCGGTCTTAAATTTTGTCGTGGTTATGAAGGTCGTTTTTTTTCTTACGGGACTTTTGTATCAGGCAAACACCTGAATTGCAGACGTCATCACTCACCACATTCTGTGTCTCGAGGCGGCGAAGGCTACGGCTAGCAAGCTGCTAATACTTGTGGTGAGCTAGCTGTCTTGCATTTTTCATGGGAAATTGTGACCTTATCAGCAGTTGGCTAGACTGATAAAAATTGGCTAGCTAGTTTTTTGTTGTTAAGTGTTAATTTATTAACAGTTGGCTGGAAGACATTCACAAAACAAACAAACAAAAAAAAAACCCTCAACAAAACAAACAAACAAAAAAAACTGCTAGCTAACTAAAAGACCATAGAAAAAAATCCAGTTTTGGTCCCTGAAAAAACAACATTTCTTTTGTACATTTCAGTTTGAGATATAGGTCTTAAATTTCATTCATAGCAGTCATAAAAAGTCTTAAATTAGAGTTGGTGAAACCTGCAGAAACTCTGGATTAGGATTAAGACTGTAATGTAATGACTCTACACAAACAGCCTGTGCTGCCATGGAATGGCAAACGTCTTTAAACAAGTTGGAAGCACTCATACTTTGCCAGACTATTTCCAAATGATTTTTAGGGATTCTCGTTACATTTGAACTTGCTTGGAAAGCCTCCTATGAGTACAATTTCTGTTTTTGAAGATAAAACAAAAAAAGTGTGTCAAATTAATTGTTTCAGCACACTTGGCCTAATGCTACTTCTTCAAATTAAATCAAATTAAATAAAATCTTGTTTTGAAATAAAGGTCACGTAACTATTTTCCGGCAACTACTCTTTTTTTTGTTTTGCATCCATAATGTGTATAGATGATTTGGATACATTTATAATGAATCCAAAGCATAAAAACACCAGTTAGTTAAGCATGTTATTATTGTTGTTTGCAAGTTGGCTGCTTATATAAAAAGCAGCCCCAATATTAACCATCTTAGATCATATTCTGTAAAAAGTTTTTAAAAAAAATAACAATAATGCACGCTTTTTGTTCCACTTCACAATTGTGCACTACTTGTTGCTGGTGTATCGAATAAAATCCTCCCCAAAATATATATTTAAGTTGTTCACAGGGTGTGAATATCTTTTGTAAGGCATAGTAAATTTGCGTTGTCTAAAACAAATATTTTCCACCACAAAACAAGAAGAGCAAAATTAAAAAGTTTGTTGCTATTGGGTTTTAAGTGAGAGCACTTTTAGCTTGATGAGGAAGCAATTCTCATTCTAGCGGTGAAGTTACGGCATTAAGGGGAAAGTGTGTGTTGGGACACCGGGCTAAATTTACCGTCTTTTACCAGTCACCAGGAAGGCAGTCACTACAGTAAGAAAAAAAAAGCTAAAACTAAAATATGGAAGTAGAGTTTGGCAAAGATAAGAGGAGAAAATAAATGTAAAAAGCTACATGTTAAAGTCAGATAAAATTAAAATAAAAAAAGACAAACTTGACTGGCAAGAAGATCACGGAGGTTTATGTGAAAGAGACAGAATGAGTCAAACAGAAAAAAAGAGAGAGGGTTGAAGAGGACAAAGGTCGCACTCAGGTTTTTTTTTTTTTTTCTCAAACTTTTCTACAATTTTACACACATACAAAGAGCACAAAAATAAGTTCACACTTTCAGTCATTTATCATTCCAGGAGGGAACAAAAAATGTAAAAATGTAAAAAAAATCATGCAGGAACAAAAAATTTTGATTGGTCAGATTCAGACGGAGCTCATCTGCCAAAATGGGTGCAGTGTACAAAAACGATTGATCAAATTTAATTTTTTATTTTTTTTGATTGCTTCACGAAATCGATTGGAAGCCTGGAGGCGAAGTGAGAGTCAGACTGCATCCCATTCAGGAGTTTGGAATGCTTCTGGGTTGGACCGAGTCCGCAAGGTCAGCCATGCACAATCACTTCCCGTCCACTTTCACCACAAACATCCATGCAGTGAGCACTGACAGTTCGTATTCACTGACGCCCCACAGCACAACCATCAGCTGGCATGCAGAGCTGCAATACTACTTCTGCACACACACACAGAACTCAATCTTTCCACCTTTTACTGCTGTGACATCCGACTAAAACTCTGCGCTGCGGAGAAACCGTCACTTTCCTCAACGCTTCGACAACAACAGATCGCCCACAAACGACTCGGCTAGGACCGGGAACCGGTTTTCAGGGTCAACAGGGACATTCTCGCCTCTGGTACTTACATTTTTTTTTTCTCCCTCAACATTCCCAAAATGAAACTGCTAGTTTGGTTGCTTGCTGTTTCATAAGTGGTACAAAAAAAAAAAAGTTCAACTATAATAACATTAAACTGATTGATACCTAGTATGTGTACCGACTGGAATGTTGTGATTGCAGTTTTGAGGCTGATTAGCAGTCGTTATAAAGCCTCAACAGTACAAATATTTTATTTCTTTTTGTCTGAAAAGTTGCTAAATATAGCAACAAAATCGATAAGTTGGCATCTATGGTGCTCACGTAGATGTGACATGAATATCGAATCATTTAAATGACCAACCTGGATTCTCTAAGTGGCTACCGTTAGCCCACCTAGGAAAATGCTAATAATAAGAATAATGCTGAACACTGGGGTCCCTCAGGGCTGTGTGATCGGTCCACTGCTGATCAGATTATCATACTACAAGACTGCAGATCAAAGTTTGGGGAAAACCTGAATGTTAAATCTGCGGACGATACCATAGAAGTGGCGGATGATACCACATAAATGATTAATCAATGTCCAGACACGAAGTCGAACAGGTTCTGAACTGCTGCCGCCAGACCGATCGGCACCAAAACAATTCCTTTTATATTCTCGCACCTTCATTAAACGTTCTATCCAATTTGTGTTTTCTTCCATTCAATAAATTTCTGCTCCAAATTGTCCAAGATATCAGATGTATTTGTCTGCCCTTAGCTACACAAGTAAATAAGCTGGATTGATCATCTCACCAATACAAACAGTTCAGTAAAGCCCATGCCCAGAGACGATGCTTTAAGGCCACGCAAGAGTGAAATATGGGTCAAATGAGGAAAATTTGAAGAAATTATATATATTCGTAATTATCTTAGACAAGAAAAGAAAAGTAATGGGGCTATCAATGGCTTATCCTTAGGCATACACATGATAACAGAAACAGCCATGGATGGGATGAGACGAATGAACCATGTTTGAGAGTGAATCCTATGAGACACTCCACCATGCTTTGTGTGTATGCATCTATATATATATATGATTTATGATGACTATGATGTGATGGGATGACAGAAAAGCAGGTAGTGATCTATAGTTGGGCCACTTACATGGACACATTGGAAGCATACAGGAAACTGACTTCTTCAAAGCGCAGAGTTTTACCCCAGACAAAGAAAAGTACGTTACAACTTTGAACACAGCAAATCCATTTCTGCTCTCGTCTCTGTCTAGGCAACACACACACATGCACAAAATGGGAAGCCACGACAAAAGAGCTCGGCGACCTCCGCCGACATGCACCGGGTGATCAAGCGGAGCATTCCTTTCCAAATCATCGTGTCTGTTCGGCCTCTCCAAAAGGCTCAGAGGTCGTCCGGAGGCAACCGAGGTCATGCTGACTAAACCAAGAAGCTGATAATGACGCCTCGTTGCTACAACTAATCCACCAGGACAGAACAAACATGCAAGGGAAACATCTGCGTCGACGCTACGGGCTCCATTAGCGCTCAGCTATCCATGTTAAGACATGAACCATGCACACCAAGGCCTCTTCAGCTAACCGCATGCCAGTGGAGGGTTAGGACACAGCAAATGGTAAAAGGCCACATAGAAATATCACCATACAGTGTCTTGCAAAAGGATACGTACTGATTTAAGTTTGCAAACTTTTTTCCTTACATCTACAAATTTGAAGGGGTCCGATTTTAAGTGACAGACTCTTGATGTCACATCAGCTATATGTAGCTTAAATGATACTGAAAACCATTAAATGGCAAAATATAGAAAATGGTTTTTTTTTTTTTTTATAAAATTTTTTTAAGAAAACGTATTGACATTTTTTCTTTGTTCTTAAAACTAAATAAGGCCCACAAATCAGGCCACGATCCCTGAATTTTGGATTTCCCGATATTTACACGGGAAATCTATTTTAACCACTAATCTCATTAACCTCCGCAACGGTTTGAAAATCACCTACCTTTTATCAACTTTTCAGACACAAAGGTATAAAGAAAAAAAAAAAAACGGTATCGGCATAAAACCTGAAAACCACAATCGGTGCACTCTTAATTTATTGCAGAAACGCAAATTTTATAGCAGTTATTTGTAAAATTTGCAAGGTACCCTTTTTGTTTTTTTTAATTGAGGAATAATTTTTTACAACTCAAAACAAAATTTATGTAGCAACAACAAAGGGTTCTTTGGACCGAACGAAAGCTGTCGAGGTCACGCAATACTTTCGCATAAAATCCGAATAAAACGCACTGAACAGGTACGAGTTCTAGTGCAAGACACCGTAACGCAAGGCCTGCATTTCAGAGCTTCTGAACTGCAGCACAAATATTCCACTCGTTCCGTCCAAAAACGCGCTTCAATAAAACTCTGAAATCGTGACCGAAATCCAAGCGAGAAGAAACGCGGCAACGTCCGCGACAGAAGAAGACGGACGTCGCCTCAAACAGAAAACGTCCAGCGGTCTCTCTTCTCTCACATGCTGCCGATCGCCCGGCAACGCTACAGACCATCATCACCACGGGACGCATGCGATGCAGGCGACTGAAACACAAACACGCACGCTCTTTTTCTTTCTTTTTTGCAGATTTCATGCAGAACCCCACGGGTCAAACAAAGACACTCTGAACATGGGTGAGACTGATGCAGGATGAACTGGCTCTGGTGGCATCCGCTCTGCTTGCTGATTGGCTGAAGGTGGGGAGGAGGGTGGGTGGTAAAGGGAGGGGGAGGACATCATGTTGCACCGCAGGATGCAGGTGGCTGCCTCTCTTTCTCAACTGTACTGCAGCAGGATTTGAAAAAAACAAAAAGCATCCAGCCATCATGCAGGAAGTGACTCGCACGCGTCCAAAAAAGGAAAGTGGGGTGTGGTGTGAGGGGGAATCCCCGTTGTAAGCCCATGCAGAAATCCCAGCTTAAAGTGGTGGATCAAGTATCAAGTAAGACGGGCTGGGAAAAAAATCCCCCGATTAGAAAACAAAAATCTGCATTCAATCACTCAGCACATGCTTCAGTAAAACAGAAAACGTGTGCCATCGTATCCAAACATACTTAAACAAAAGAAAAAAGAAATAAAAAAGAAAAACACACACATTTTAACCATAGCAAAAGAATCCAGTAACAGTGAGCATGCGAACCCAAGCATGCTGCTGCTGCAATTACCCATTAGAAAGAGAGAGAGACAGGAAGAGAGAGAGAGAGTGAGAGGTGAACCCAATGCCACGGAGGAGAAACAAAAGAGCATCCGACTGCAGTCTGCCATGCATCATATACTTTCACTTTCACCGGGCTCCTCTCTCATGCCCTCCGGTGGCAGCTACACAAACATCATTCCAGCTGCTGCGTGGAAAATCGGAACATCGCCGTGGCTAACGAGGGGAGCGTCATCGGGGAAACGAAGCCAAGGAGGCCGACAGGTTGATGTGAAAACAAGGCATGCTTTTGCTCTCGTTCTTGCAGGCCCGTCCACCCCCCAAAAAAAGAAATCAATCCGAGCACATAAAAAAAAAAAAAAAAAACACATTACAAAACAAAGAAAAAGAAGGTGAGGTCTCTTTGGATTTTAAACAAACGGGAAACAGATTGCAGAGGACTGGGGGAAGTGGGATACCAGTGGGCTGCATCAGAGCATATCACATAAGGGATGATGGGATGGAGACAGAGAGGCAGAACTGATGGAGGAGCGGAGAGAGAGAGAGAGAGAAAATTACCTCGATTTTACGGCCCTCCACCAGCGTGCCGTGGAGCTTTTCTCTGGCTTTCTCCGCGTCGGCGCTGTTTTCAAATGTCACAAAGCCGAAGCCCTGCAGCACAGAGCGAAGTTAGAGGAGGAAGAGGAGGAGGCGAGAGGAAGGGCAACGGCAGAACGGACCGGGCCCGTTTCTCATTGCTAAAACGAAAAACTTTTTTTTTTTTTTTACAGCTAACATGTTCCAGGTTTTAAGGGTCCAAATTGTTTGCAACATGAGCCAAAAGTGTCGGTGAAAGAGTACCAACACAATCATCTCCAATCTAAAGTAAGAATCAATTTGAAAATATTTTCTGAATGCCATCTCAATACCGCTATGCAACTTTTACTTGTACACTTTTTCCTTCCACTAAACTTTCCTTCATGGTTACCAGTGTCTTCTGAAATCTGCCACATCAGCAGTTCTCCCCGTGATTGTGTAGGCCACAACTCAATATATTCCTATTTGAAATAGATTACTGAAAAACATCTGTTGACAATATATTTAGTTTGGAAGTATATAGATGTAGAAAGCGCAATCAAACAGAAAGGAGCGGCTTTGTTTTGTCTTTGCACATGTGCACAAAGCGACTTTTTAAAACCGGAATTCGAAGGTCAGGCAAACGAACTGTCACCCGATCCGATTACTCTTGCAGCAGCAGAGTTTATCGTCGCCTTTCCATTTTAAATAATAGCAGGCAGATGATGCAACACATTTTATCAATTTTTGTTTAAGTGTGATTTTTTTTAAAAATCATACAGTGAGAATCTCGGGAGAAAATCAAATCTGTCAATCAGAGCTCGGACTGCTTTTTTTGGGCATCACGTTCACATCAGAACCGATCTCACCAAAACACAGACGAATCAGAAAAAAGAAACGACTCACCTTTGACCCTCTCTCATTGAAAATAATCTCTACATCCAGAATCTTCCCAAATTGCTGCAAAAAATACCAGAAGGCAGAATTCAGTAGTAATAATTGAGCATAATAGCACATTGAAGCCTCTTTGAAGCCTGTTTGGAAGTAGGAGATTTTCAGCGAACAAACACTAGGGGTCACTGTTACACCAAAGACAATTTACAGCATTAAACTGTGTTTATCTGTCGCTTGCTTTGTCCCATTTCCCTCCCCAGGTCTTGTGACTCACACTAACACACTGACACAGTGAGACGCTTGCCCCCTGAACGCTTTAGCAGGAGCCCCCTGTGTCCCACTTCTGCCCACTCAGAAAGCGGCCGTTTCGCCACAGCGCTCCGCCACGCGTCTAGACTGATTTATTGATCCTGCCCGGAGCGGTCCGTACCCCAAACATCTGCCTCAGGTCCGGGTCCCGGAAGCGGAAGGGGATGTTGGAGACGTGGAGGCGCTTGGGGGTCCCCTTGGCCTCGGCGGAGTCTCCAGCTGAGCCGCCCGCTCCCGTGCCTCCCGCAGAACACTGCGCACCCGCCTCGCCCTGAGACGCCTCCTCCGCCTTTCCCTGAGGAGGAATAAGACAGCTTTTTTTTTTTTTAAATTGAGATTTAACATGGAAGATTGACAGAAAGCAGAGGATAAAAATGAAGTAGAAGGAAACTTTTACACAAACAATATCTGGAAAGTCATTCTGATTGGACAGTGTCTGCGAACTCCAACATTTTTGGTCTTAAAGGGGCAGTATGATGTGTTTTCTCTCTACATGGCATCATTTTACTGCACAATCAAGTAACTATGTCAGCTTCAGTGGTTATAACAATGCTATGTATATCAAAAATGACTTAAAAGACATTTCACATCCTAACTTAACACCTTGAAATTGGGAATCTGTCTCTAAAAAACTCCTGCTCTCTCTAAAACTCCGCCTTCAGGAAGTCATCACAACATGGCTCGTCTATTAACTATTTTAAGGTTTTTACAAGCGTTTCACTGAGACGTAGCGCCTATAATGAGCTCAGCTGATGCATAGTTCCACCAGGTGTTTGCTAATTGTCGCTGGCTAGTCTGAAGTAGCCAAGTGGTGGAGGAATCGTGAAAGTTTGGAAAACGCAACTCTTGGGAAGGAGCTTCACCCTTGAAGGCGGGGCTAAGTCCACACAGTTGTTTTGCACAGCTGAATGGTTGCCACGGGAGATTAAAGGATTTCTCAAACATGCAGAAAAAAAATCTATGTGACACTCCAGGTATGTTTTTGATGAGGGAATAGCCTTAAGTGCACCTTTTTTTTTTGCTGGATTGAAGCTAAGGTAGCCTTGAACAATAATCTTTTTAATTTTACTAACTTGCTTCTTCCGACTTGAATCTAATCAGAGAAGCTAAATGAGTTAAATATTGGGGTGATGGTGAGGAGGCTTTCCAACATTGGACTTGGAGCTCATCACCAGAAAGACGCTCAGCCGTTATCAGAAAGGTCCGGGTCCCAAAATGACAATAAAAATTTTTTTCCACCAATTGTTAAGAGAGTAAATCAATTCCAGCCTGCCATTTTTTTATTAAGATGCAAATTAAAACCAAATTTTTTTTCCCACCAAAACAAATCCCCTTTCTTATTCTTCTGTTACAAATTGAGAGAGACCCATCTTATTTCCTGTCATTAAACTTTATAGATGAATGAGGAATAGTTTTTAATATAAATCTGCCAGCGCCATTAGCGCAATGATAGTTTTCCATGCTGGGCGAAACACGAACATTTTGTTCTTGTCTGAACAAAGAGACCTTCTCCCACATGTTTCTCATATCCTCTACATGCCTTGGGGTTGAAATAAAGCGGGACTTTCTGTCAGCGATGTCCTTTCATTGTGGCGCTTATCCCCGAAAGGAAAGATAATTAGCCGAATCTCAGCAACTCCTCCAGAGTTACCATTAACCCGATACATGCTGACGATGCCAGAATCTTTTCTTTTGTCTTCAGTTGTTCTTTGGGCTTCATGATGATATTTGGAACAGGGATGAACCGACTGTCTTCTGGGCGATCGCAATATTTTGCTATGATTAGCAAAAAAGTTGCTAATTATAGCAACAAAAAAAAGAGAAATCAATCAGTTGGTAACAGTGGGGTGACTGTTGTTTGGGTCTGTCATGGGAGAGCAAAAGGAAGACAGTGGTTGGTTCTCAGACCTTTGCGGCGGTAAGTAATACTGGTGGAAAACACAGGCTTCTCATGTAAATATTGGAGAAATCGCAGATTTCCCAAAATATAGAAATCTGGAGCTGATGGGATCAATCAGTGCACCCCTTAAAAATTTGCTTTTTATTTCTCTTTCATTCTTTTAAAGTATTTTCTTATATTCTTTAAAATAAAACTGATTTTTTTAAATAAAAAAACTGAAGAAAAATGTCACAACCAACTTTTTCCGCGCCTTTATATCTAACAATTACGTTCGGTTTTTCGACTTTAAGTTGTTGCTAATCGATCGGCCTTTGCAGTGTTCTCCGACAAACGTCTGATGTCTACAGAAGCATTCGTACTGGGAATGTATTCAAATTCATATTCAAAACTACTTTATTGATCGCAGAGGGAAACTGCGTGCAGGTCGATTTTACTACCTACATCACATGACTTCTGGAAGCAACCGGATTTAATTTAGGGGTAACAGAGTAAAAGAGGTTGAATATGAATGCTCACCATTCACTACAGTGAAAAAGATGCGGAAACCTTTATAAATGAAATGCATGCTGCAGGAGGTTTCTGACTGTAGTGGAGAAGCTCACTGGAGATCTTGTTCAACGTGTCGAGAAACTTATAATCTTCACACCGTCGAGCATGAAAGCAGCGTTTATTTATACAGTAAACAATTCTGACACTGAAGCGCAGCACAAACTAGAGCTGCTTCAGATCTTTATCTCTGTGTGTGTCTGCGAGTGCACAGTGTGGAAAGCTGTGCGCTGTGCTCCATAAAACAAATTTGGCCGAGCTCAAATTTAAAGAAAAAAAAAAAAGAGGTAGCAAATGAATGTTGGCATCATGCAAACTGTGCGTCTCGCAAATGAAAAGTCGCACACACACAGACAGCTGGACTAATTAAAGTAGAAGTAATAATAATAATAATAGTGACTTGAGGAAAATGTTTGCAGCTTAACTCAGAGCTGCTTGTTCATGTTGGCATATTAACATGATGCTGAAACGCTGCTGATGTAACCTGAACCTGTTTCACCATATTACTGTCACCTGCTGTTAGCTTCCTAAAAGCTCATTTGTATCATTAAAGCTAAACTCAGCTCCAGCCGACGGGAAGGGTTATTCGATTTTAGCTTCTTTGGCAATAAAAATGAAACCCTCGCTGCAAGTTGCTGTGAGTAATTTGACTGTAATGCCATAAAATTACATTTTCATTCATTTAACCTACAAAAACATGGCTGTGCGGAAAAAGTGACGAGCCCTGAACAAATGATCTCTTATCCGCTGATGAAACATGGTGTTGGCGGCATCATGGTGTGGGCTGATGCTGGAAGAAAGGAGGTTCGTAACGAGCCTAAACGTCCGGCCAGAGCTCTGACAGATCAAAGTGTATTTATGTGCTAGAATGGCACTGTCAAAGTCCAGATTTCAATACAGCAATTTAAAAATAAAATAACCTTACAGTCAAATACTTTGGGTGATAATGTGACAAAACACACCAAGGTATGCTAAAGTACATTCAAAGTTAAAAAAAACATCAATACTATGAAAACGTTTTTTTTTGGGTCAACTAAATTATTTTAGTAGTCAATTATTCTGACGATTAATCGATTATTCTGACAATTAATTGATTATTCTGACGATTCATTGATTAATCAGATGAAGAAATTGGCAAATTTGACAGATTTTTCATTTAGTCAGTGTAGCCTTTGCTAGACAATATTAGAAATGCATTAAAAGATGAGTAATTTATTCCTTTTTTAAATAAGAAAATAAACAATTTATAGCCTACAGTGAATTTGAACTCAGTGAAGCTAAAACATTTACTTACACAAGTGTATTTATCCTAAAGGAAGAACAGTTCTGGGTTAATTCATGCTCCGATTATGTTTTTTCAGCATACTCCAGTTAGCGATTAATCGATTACTATATTAGTTGACGATTATTTTTATAACCGATTAATCGTGATTCATCCGATTAATGGTCTCAGCCCTAATCTATGTAACATACGAGTGTCTGAAATGAGTGACAAAAACTATTCAACTCTTTCAAAGTGATATTAATTTTGGGGGATGGATTTGTAAGGAAAACACATTTGCTGTTAAATCTCACTAACGGAGGAGTCTTTACATTGTTGTTGTTGGCTGCAGTCGTGGCTCCGTTAGCACCCGCTCCGACCTCCACTGCGCTTTGACCCGCGGCGGCAAACATGGCCCCCGGACCAAACTCCGTCCCTGGTAGGCCGTTTTGAGGAGGGGGAGGAGGCGGGAAGGTTGTAAAGGGCGGGGCTACTAAACCCTCCTGTCCTCCGGTTGAGTCCTGGGAGCCCTGTAGGATCAGGGATGAGGGTAAGGGGGGAAGGGGAATTGAGAGAAATTAACAATCATTCTCCGTTTACAGAATGTAAAATTCCTGGCATTAAATTTCACACTCGCTCTCCGTCTCTTCGCTTTAGTCTCTGTGAATAACCCCCTCCCCCACCCTGTGTCTACAACTCCATATCTCTTGACAGGCATGTCTTTTCAGTCAGCCAACCATGAAATATTTACAGCAAACCCATCTATTATTAAGAGTCACAAAATCTGATACAGTTTGAAATCCAAAGATGTTTTCAGTTGGATGGAGGTGAGGAGGGGGGATAAAAAAATAAAATATACGTAATAAAACGCGGCGACGCATTAACCGTGACGCGTTCAAAGCTGTGCTCTTGTTTCTGCGTTTTCCCGCTCGACTTTTAAAGCAGAAAATAACAGCGCGAGCTAAATATAGACGTTGTGTCCTGTCAGCAGAGCTGCATCTGTATCTGCAGCTGGACGAGCTGCAGATTACAGCAAAACCAATTTACCGGCGTGTTTCTGGCATTTTTCACGTGTGGTGACTCTGCACTGCTGCTAGACCAAATCATTTTTCACACCCAAGGGCATCTCGGACTGAGCTGTATGAGGAAAAGGCTTACGAGGTTACGAGAGGGTTAACCGGGATAAAACTCCTTTAGATCAACAATCTCTTTTACAAGAGTGCCCTGACGATGCATTTGAGGGCAACTTATTTGTCGTCATGAACTCAAGACATTTAGGGCTTGAGTTATAGATACTCAAGAATTTAAGACTTTTATAGATGCTCAGAGACTGTGCATATTCCGAGAGTAGTGCGTTTATATCACGCTCTACATTATAAATAGAATCTTTGGTAACTAATCATAATAGTATATATAAGGAATCAAATTCTGGTCCATTCCTGAAGATCCCATGGTAATGTCATGTGAACCAGCGATTGGCCCTCTGCCATGAGTTGTATCTGGGCTGGCTGACGCCCGGAGACACTCCGTCTCCAGACGGCCTTTTTAATTAGCCCGAGTAACTAAGATGCCGCAACGCGACTGGGCTCTCCCTCTAATCCTATAGCCTGACAGCTCGCCGCTCTGCTGCAGTGATGGGCGCTCTGGCAGCAAACAGGCAGCCGAGGCTAAAAGGCCCATCTGCAGCACAGACGGCTTCTGGGGCCTGAGCCCGACAGATAGGGGAGGTCGCACAATTCGGACGCGCGAGAGAGATGGGAAGTGCTGGGGAAATACCCACGCTGCTGCATCTTATTGCACGTGTTTATTGTCCCCACCTGGTGGAAATGGAAACAATAAATCTGTTCAAAGAGATAAATGCAGAAGCAATTCGTTGGCTAGGCTTCTGTAGTTCCCTGGATGAGCGTACTTGTTAAGGCATGCGAGCTCGTGAGCGTGCGCTAGCCTGTATGAATCGACCTGAAAGGGTGCGTCTGACAGGCACGGCCTGGCTCGGGGCTTCATTTCATGCAGCACACAAAGCGCTGGGCAGGCAGAAGGAAGGAAAACAGGATGAATGAAATATTGAGTGGCGAAAAAAAAGAAAAAAAGAGGAGGCTGAGTGCAGGGAGAGAAGACTTTATTGACCGCGATGCCGCAATCTAGACTCCTGATTATGTACTTGTATCCTGAGGCTGATTTAGCAGCGTGGGGTTCATTTCCTACAACGCCTTGCAGAAGTAATAACACTCCCCCAACTCCCACCACATTTTCTTCCCTTCAACGTATTTTGTTGGGATTTTATGCCACGATTAAAAAGTAAAACAGTTCAGATTAAGTCAAACCGGATGGAGAATGTCTCAATTTTTAAACTCTTGTAAAATCTGATCCGGACTGGGTCATTGCAACACATGACTATCCTTCGACACAAATCATTTTGTTGGCTGTCCCTTTGGAGGGTCTCAGGTCCGCTTGCGATTCTTACATAATGGCCAAATGTGAGGATTGCATAACTAATAGTTGTAATGTTTACGTAAGATTTGACCCGCCAGTAAAAATTCTACAGTTTTGCCGAGTTAACGAAACTGAGCGCCGGTATCTAAAGAAAGAACACGTAGCTGTTATTATATTTGCGCTGCTAATAATGCAGTTATGATCATATGGGGGGTGGGGGGCACACTTCAGCTAAAATGCTAACAGCAGAGCTAATTTTCCGAATTGCGATTTTGCTAACTTTTAAAAACACTCAAGATTTCCCTAATGTAATGTTTCCTAAATACATTTTTCCGGATAAGTTTTGTTTACCGACCACTAGGAATTCTTCAAGTCGATACGTAGACTTTTATATTCATGCTCTTATTTTGAAACGGGTGAAGCCTGTTCTATTTCCTCTGTTTTTCCACCACTAATTTCATACCAAAAAAACAAAAGAAAAAAAAACAGTGGAGAACAAAATGTAAACATAAATACACGTGAATTATTTCAAAATTAAATTGGTCTTTGAGTCTTACATTCTTTCAACGGCGGATATAATTTGATTTCAAGTTAGCACTTTAGCATTAGCTCTGTAGGTGTAGCACTTTAGTGTTG
This sequence comes from Phalloptychus januarius, assembly GCA_902982915.1. Classification (NCBI taxonomy): domain Eukaryota; kingdom Metazoa; phylum Chordata; class Actinopteri; order Cyprinodontiformes; family Poeciliidae; genus Phalloptychus; species Phalloptychus januarius. The sequence goes on from CADWAE010000476.1 coordinate 4,260,054, forward strand.
GTCTAATTAAAGTTTATGATTAGAGCTTTAACTAACGTTTTAGTTAACCAAAAGGTAAAAACCAACATATGAGAGTTGTGGAGCTAGAGATGAGATTGCTTCTTGGCGTTTTCCTCTTTATGGAGGAAAAGATTAAATCATCATGAGCCGATACCAGACGCCTAAAAAGCTTAGCTAGGAAACGGTTCCATCTTTATTGCAGTAACGAGCTGTGCTCCTTTAGTTTCCATGTCGTGACTTTCCAAACAGCCGACTGTGCTGCTTCTGGCCAACAGAAATCAGTCTGATTGTAGCGCGGCGGCCAGGAACAGTCCGTTCCCTCCAAATCCTTCTCTACAATCCTCTTAAGAAAAAGACTTTTACCCATAGAAATTATTCGACTGAATATTTTAGAGCGTTTGAATGCCGTCGTGCCCGTAACTAACCCATACCTGCCTGACACTCTCTTGCCCCCTGAGGTGCGGAGCTACATAATGTATAACCAAACAGGCGATAGAATTTATCTCTTATCGTGATAAATTCCGTATCGTGATAAGAATTTATCGTTGTCTCAATAAATTCCAACAAATTACTTTTTTTTTTTTAAAAAAATGCTTCGTTTCATCAGGATTAGTTTTTTGGGTTTTTTTTTTTTTACATTTTTCTACAATATTTGTTCAATGAGAGCGTGTGAAGGCCAGTGGTACAAATCACATTTTTTTATGTGACTTGTATTAAAGATGCAAATGGGAATGTTTTTTCCAAGAGCTGCATTTGTGTTTGTGAGACTATGATGCAATCACAGGTACTACCTAAAAGAAAGTAGGAATAAAAGTTATTCTTATCACTTTTATTAATAGTACTACAATAACTGCACAAAATATGGCAATAAAATGATGAGTTCATATCGCCCACTTATTTATTAAGAGACAAAGTAAAGACGGCCGAATGTAAATGCATAAAGAAGCGTATTCTTGTTTCACGTCATAATTATAGTTATAGAAAACTTTGCTAATTTAATTGTATAAATTCCAGAGAAAATCTAACACCAGAAATCTCTGAAGACACTGTATTGCTGATCCACACGGGTTTTTTTTAATGCAAAAATATCTTCTTAATGCCCCTACACCTAAAAACATAAAATAGGGAAACTTTATTGTTCACAAATAGAAGTCTAAATAGCCAAATGGTGTAATAATAATAATAATAATAATGAGACAGACTGAAATCAGCACAAGAGTTGCTGACTAAGGAGCTGCTTGCTTCCACATGGCACAATCACATAGTCTAGCAGAGTGAGGGAGAAAACGGAAAAGAGGAAAAAAAAAAATAAAAAGTATGATGGGAATAATAAAAATGAGGCCTAAGAGTAGGGTCATATAGGAAATGATGAGGAATTCCTTTCTTGAGATATAGCTGGCCTGAAAACAACGACGAAAAAAAAAAAACTTTCCGCCGTGAATTCTGACACTCTGAGATGTGATTTAAACCGACGGCAGGAAAATCAAGCTGAGCCGACGCGACAGAGAAGACCGCGTCCTCAGCCGAAAGGTTCTTTTCTGGCAACATGACACGACTGTAACAAAAAGTAAAAATAAAAAAAATAAAAAAGGAGAGGAAAGCGCATTCATTAAAGCACTCCAGTCGTGCACACGCAGAAATGTGCAGCGGCTGGAACTACCTGTGACACCCTGTGGCTTTCCGTACACACAGAGCGAGGCTGGAGCTTCCAACTCCAGCCTCCTAAAGCGCAGACAGAACTGACAGCCACGTAGTGAAGCTGCTGAAGCTCATCAATCACGGTAATACATGATAATTAGTCTAGTGGAACCGACTGCTGTCTGCAGAGAGAAAGAGAGAGAGACAGAGCTGCTCTGCTTATAGGTTCGGGTCCTGCGAAGCGTCTCGTTTCTTTCTCTGCGGTTCCAGTAAGTGGTGTTTACCTTCATCTCCCATCTTCCTAACAAACCCCCATCCCAGATCTCCTCCCCCACCCCCATCCCAACCACCTCGACTCCCTTTGCTTGATGAAACCCAGGCGGTAATTTCTCCTGTAAACCAGCAGCAGACAGCGTTACGGCTTACAGCTCTGTATGCACCACCGTGTCCATCAAAGGACAGGCCACGGCCTATTTCCTCATATGGTCGTGTACGTGTGGCCTCTCGCCCCACCGTTTGTTCCCTTCAAAACGAACCGACTTTATTAATAAGATGTGTTCGTGAGTGTTTGGAAAAACCATCCACCCCCTCTGAGGTTTGCCGTGATTGACCCACAAACCTTCATGTGTCGGGACAAACTGACATAACGGAGTGAATATTTGTCAAAAGGAAGGAAAACACGTAAATGAAAAAAGAAATACTAATCTGACAAGTGCGGTGTGCATTTACATTCACCTCTGCTCTCATCTGAGCAGAAAGAAAGGAAGAAAAGAGAAAGAGAGAAAGAAAAGAAAGACAGGAGAGAGAAAGAATGAGAGAAAGGAAAAAGACAAAACAAAAAAGAAAGAGAAAGAAGAAACGATTGAAAAGTGAAACACAAACTTAAAACAAAAAAAAAAAAAAAAAAGCACGAACGAACGAAAAAACAAACAAATAAATAAGCAAACGAAAGAAACAAAAAGAACAAACGAATGAGCAAAAATGAAAGAATGACCAAACAAATAAAGGAACCAGTGAAAGACCGATGAACTAATGAAAAAAAAGAGAAAATGGTCAAAGATCTCATCTGTATGCAGAGGGTAAATGTCACGGCACTTGAAATATAATCATCCATTAAGTCTGGAATCCAAGCGGCTCCTGCACACGTTGATGCTGCAACGACTCCAACTGGAAATCTGAGGCAAAACTTGAAATCACGTTTACGTCTCATCTGACGGACATCATTTCCTACGGAGGATAAGGAAACGTTTCATTCTCTGGACGTGCGAAGCCGGTGGACAATGAAACACCGAAAAAGAGCTGCGGATTTTAAAATCTTATCCTTTTCCACTTCCTAATTTTTTTTTTATGTTAGCCTGCCATAAATCAAAAAAACCACATTAAACCTTGTGGTAATTCCCCAACAAGTCCTGAATGAATCCAAGAGGTGTGAACACTTTTGTGAGGCGCCATAAACATATTTTATGTAGTTTTACAGCAGCATAGCACAGATGGTGTAATAAAAAATAAATATAAAGAATTAAATAAAACTTTCCCTACGATAAACTGAACAATGAAAAGTCGAAAATGCAGAGTCAGGGTTTTGAGCCACTTTACAGTACACTGCGGCCCCCACAGATTTGTCCTCATTAGAACTGCTTGTTGCACGTCTTGTGTTCTCCCTCTGGCGACAACTAATAACTCCCTGGGGCCCCGCAGGAGTCCCTGCAGATACACATGGACTCACACACACAGGCTTCACATAGCCTATGGGACTTTTTAAATAAAATTTTAAGATTTCGGCTGAGCTCAAAAACTCGACTGAAAGACTCGGAAAACGTCCGTGTGGATCGGAGACGTTGCGCCGCGACGTGTGAAGCTGGAACCTGGTGACTCGAACAAACCGGCTGCTGTCGCTCGGCGCCCGCTGAGATTCGTGACACGCGCCTCATCGGTCATTGACAGTTCTGATCAGCGTCAGCGTCGTTATCATAATCAGAGGGACGGGGCTTTTCTTCATTCCGCCCCGGGCAACGAAACCTAAAAATACAAACCTGCGCCGACATTTAGATGATCCTGTTTTTGTCTTAACATATTATAGCCGAGACCTTTTGTTAAATAGAATATATGAAAAGACTAGTCCAAGATATTTCAAAGTATACATAGGAAAGTTTAATATAAATTATTGGTGGATAGATCAAGAGTGCTCAGGCTTGATATATGAAGCTACAGGATTGTTTGGATGGATAGAAACCAGGTTGGGCAAATAAAAGAAAAGGGTTAATATTGATTGATGCATCAACTAGAGATGCGGCAATAAATCGACCCCAATTTCCTTAATGTTGGCCATTACTTTAATCTGAAACGGATCTTACACACCAACCTTATTTGCCTCTGCAAAGGTCTGAAAATGCGACTTTGTAGCTGCACTTAGTGAATTTTTGGACTACAAACAAAAAAAAATGTATAGTTCAAAATCGGAATAGTTCACACTTACATGATTTATTGATTTGTTTTTCCTCTTTTCTCATCCCTTTCTTCCTACCAGAAACTAGATGAGAAAAGTCTTCAGTGTGGCGCTTTGGTCTAAACTAGGCCCGTCTTTTTTTTTTTTTTTGAAGGACAATTTTGTTTACAGACACTTAATTTTGTTTTGTTTATTTATTTTGGATATTTAAAATGTCTTCCAGTTCCAGTGTTAAATGTTAGAAGGGAGATAACATGGGCTTGCTGATCAGGGTACGTCCTAAATCGATGCATCGATTCATGTACCCCACTACCCATGAATGTATTGTAATTTGCATCAGTAGGAGAAATTTTCTGAAGCACCAAATCTGGCTCCTGCCCAGGGGCCCTTCACCTTGTAAACCCGGCCCTGGTTGCTCCTCTACGGTTTTTCTAGATGTTTTTCCAGACATGCTGCTGGGCCGTTTGGCCACACCTGTGTGATCCACATCAGCGCGCGGTGCGAGGCGCGGCGACACATGGAGGGGCTTTCACACCTCTCCTCCGACTGCCTGGGGTTTCTGAGACGGCGGGCGCTCAGGGTGGCGTTAGTGTCGGACGACACTGAAGCAGTTGACCCAGAGGTGGAGAGACAGCTCTGCTTTAACTGGGACTTCCAGGGTTAGACGGTACAAATACATTAACCTGTGATTCTATCCTGCGCGGTAGATGATTTGACTCGGGCATTAAGTGCTCCTAATTAGGTCTCTGACTAAACAGCTGGCTCAGAAATCTAAATCTCCACGAGAGGGGCTGTTTTAATGTGTTTTCTCATTTTCAAAAAAGAAAATAAGAAAGAAAATTAGAATGGAAGTTCTTTGGTCTACTTGTGATTTCTTCGTTTTTCTAAAGCCAGGCACATCCACGATGGTCAGTACCAATAAATGGACATCCAGGTTCAGCCTTCGGACCGCTGCTGTCTAATTCATGTGCTACCTGCAGTTTGTGTTCGCTGGCATCGGCCTGATATGTGCCGACAGCGGGGTAGGTAGCCATTACAGCCCAGCAGGGACGGACAGGAGCACAAAGGTACGTCCACCCGTGAGGCCAGAGAACGGCCGCGCATCTTTCACGTGAACGTTCTGACTGGAAATACTAAAGATAAATATGTGTGTGGTAGATATTTTTACGGTGGTAAATTCACGGTGGTATATTCAGAAGTGTCTGAATATAGTTTCACGTCAGCGTATGTTATTAAGAGAGACATCGGATTTGTAAACTGTCCAACAAATAAAAACAAAACCTGGTGTGAGTTTACATTCATTGTCTGGTTAATGTTAATTACTCAGAAGTTAATGTAACTTATTTTCCTTCTTACATCTGACAAGATGGAGAGAGAGAAAGAAAGGAAGGAAATAAGCTAAGAAAGAAAGAAGAAGAAAGAGGGTGGAAAAAAGGGAAGTAAAGAAGGTGAGAAAGAAGGACAGACGAATGGACGGATGGCAACGGAAGGAAAACAATGAATAAATTAAAGAACGGATTGACGAACGTATTAAGAAATGATGCATAAACAGAAGATTGATGGACGAACGGACAGACGGATGGATGGATTTTGGAAAAGGATGGATGATGGCTGGATGGATGGATGGATGGATGGATGGATGGATGGATGGATGGATGGATGGATGGATGGATGGATGGATATGATGGATAACAGGTAAACGAAAGTAAGAACAGATATATAAACGGATGGCTGGACAATGCTTGGACAATCAAATGAATTGGGAACGAATCCTGGAAAGAAATATCACTTCACTCCCTGTCATCTTTCCGCACCAACACAGAGACAGAAAATACTTTTTCCAGACAAAGCGGGCCACCAGAGTGAAGTCTGAAGGCTTCAACCTTTCTCATAAAAAGCAGTGAATCATGAAATGTTCTCTTTCTTTGCTCTTTTATTTATTTATCTTTCTCTCAACCCCCAGCGCAACTGGTGAAACTGTGACTTCAGTCTCCCACAGATAAACTCACGGTTCCTGCTATCCTCCAGATAACTCTGGTTGTCTCCAAACCTCCTGTAGACGGGCTGCCAAATACAGAGGGAGAAAATTTGCAGAGGAGCGGTGTGGCTGGCGGAGTGTCACCTTCACAGTGCATTCCCTCGCGGAACTACCCCCTCTACCCCTCATTACGGGCGCCATCCTCCATTTGCCGTCATTCTCGTCGGCGATGAATAATGTGTTTAGCTTAGAGCTGCACATGCTCGCAGGGATATCGGAAAAAAAAAACAAAAAAACAACTGGAGAAACAAACAAGGGCAAAGAAAACATAGAGAGAAGCAAACTCTTCTGCAAGAGAGGAATTTCAATTGTGAGGACAGACCAGGATGTGTGCTGGTAAATGTATAAAAAGTGGTGTGTAAGGATGAAGAGGTGTTTGTTCAATAAACCCAATACTTGCGCAACACTCTATGTTTAGTATGGCTTTACGACTGAACGTCGACCTCCAGCCAGTTCAGCTGCAGGCGAAGCGCTTGAGTCTGAACAAAAGTCCCAATAAAAACACGCGCCGTGTCCCGGCCAGCCAGCACTGGCGTGATCCTTCAAGACTTGGATCCTTTTCCCCGTCAGTTGATGCAACACAGCAGGAATGCACAAGCTACACCGCCACCCTTCGGTGTGGAAGCTGTTACTGTAGGAGCACTCATCGTCAGCGGGACTCAGGAGTGTTAGCAGTCTTTAGAAGCCCTTAAGATTTAAGGTAAGAGCCGAAGTCCGAGAGGTATACGGCGATTTTTCCGGGTCACAAAAGCATTATTTGTGGGGAAGTAAAAGCTTGTTACGTTTGGGTACGCAGATTAAGGTTTCATAAATCGCAACCTGAATTGCAAAGAAACTGTCATCGGTGTTTAACTTTTGGTTTGTATCGTGGTTTTATGCTACATGTGTAACTCTAAGATGGTCTCGATGTCTAAAAAAACCTTGAATATGCTCCATTGTTGTGGTTTTTCTAATGAGAGTGACTGATTTCAATCAATTTTAAAGTGTTTTAAAATATTGAATATGGGTGCACCAGTCGCAGTTTTCTGGTCCATCATCCATCTGTCAGAAGCCTGGCTTGCCGATTACGATCCTGGCCGATAAGGATTTCTTTTGTCTTAAATGTCACTAAATATAGTGACAAAGTCCATGGATAAGATCAGTTACTCACCCAAACATCTGCCGACTGCGACCTCGTAAAAATGAAGGAAACTCATAATATTGAATAATCCAGAAAAAGATTGATTGGTGTACATATTTTTAAGATTCTGGACTAAAGATTATAAAATCCAGCCTGGACATACAGAAATAATTATGTAGCTAAATGTTGGTGGGAACCTACAAAGCAGACTTCAGCTTTACTAGCGTGTAAACTTTGGAGCGATGCTAAATAGCCACGTGAGAGACTTGAGCTCCATCTTCTTTTAAACATCACAATAAGAGTCTCAATCACACAGGTAAGCAAACAATTATTCATAATATTGGCCGATTTAGAACACACCTTTTTCATAATTGCTGGCATAATTCGATATATGTTTAGAAAATTTGATTTTTGTTAAGGAGATCCTCTAGTCAGGACTGGCTGGGCCACTTCAATAGAACTTCAATCAGATGAAATGTGTCGGTAATATTCAAAGATTACTTCAAACTTAAGACTTTGCCATGGTTGCAGCATGAGAGACTTTGGGTTTAACTGTCAAGCCAGTACATTTCCCTCTGGGGTTCTAGATAGCTGCTCGCCTTTCCCTCACTAGAGGAAGACACAAGCTGACAGCTCCAAGACAACACTTTGGGAAGCAAATTTAACACGGAAGAAAAATATCCTGGTACTTTGACATTGCTTGATCTTGTCACAGCCTTTGCAATTAGCAATACTTTCTCACACACAGTGTGACGTCGTTTCTTTCTGTAGATTGAATCATTAATGAGCAATAAAGGCAGGACAGGCACAAAAACAGGAATCGGCTAAGTTCTGTTGATTGGCTTAAAATCAGGCTTAAATCACAACTCTACAGCAAAACTGTAAATGTTGGAGTGAAGTTCTTTAGTAGTGGTATTTTTGTGCGCAGAAGCCAGTGCGCCCTCAGTATCTCCCTCTGTCAATCCAGTGCACAGATGAAGTTTAAGTTGGACGGACAGTTTGGATGACGACGGTAAAAAGAAGAAAAATGCTGGACAGAACCTTTGCCTCTGCCCGACATGGAGTGGCACACACACACACACACACCCCCACACACACGAGCGTGCGAAACACAACGCGACACTGTGTGCAGTCAGCACCGAGAAAGCCCGCAGTATCAAATTTAAACGTGCATGTCAACACATGCGGTTTTCAGCTGTTGCTACCTCGCATCCGTGCGCATTCCCTTCTTCTGCCATCTCCATCCGATCCCAACAGCCGCCCGCCCTCGGGCCCCGAGGAAACCACGAGCGGAGAGCGGGACGTGCTGCAACAGGGCCAGAACGCCGGTCTCGTCCTCAGGCTGTCTCTCAGCTAAAGTAGCACAGACACGCCCACCATATGCCGAGAACACCCCCAGTACGCAACGGCAACTGCATTACAATCTAGTATTTTGAGTCGATTTTAGTGTGATATAGTGTTTTTTTGCTCGGCCAGCTCACTGCAGACATGCAGTTTTTGCTCTTGTTTTGCCTCCACCGCAGCGACACGACATGAAAATGATTTATATCATAAGGAAAGTGGAAAAGACAAAACAAAAAACAAGAACTTGAAACGCATAGTGAGCAGGACTTGGCCAATTTTCAGCTTGATCAGAGGTGAAACTCAAATATCCAATATTTTTTGAGTCACTGAATGCACCATACCAACTGTTCTCATCACTCTTTCAGGTGGGACGCCATTTCTCAGGGATTAGAATAAGTTATGGGGGAGTCAAAGCAGATGGCAAGAAACTTTATTTTTCAACATGCCATGACATGTTGGGGGTTCATTCTGGTTCTCAAGAGAATGAGAAAGGTTTTCAGCAGCTAGCAGAAAGTCTGAATCAACTACAAAGCTGGTCAGTTTTAGCCCTTTGATATGTCACGAAAAATGCTAGATTTGGAAATGCTCGTATTTTTTGTATTTTCTAGAACATACGCAGTAGACGGCTTCTTACGCTTAACCAGCTCTACCATCTCTGCCAACTGTGCTAATAGCTAATATAAGCTGCTACAAAAGTGCTTAAGAGGAATAACAATTGTTGGCCGATTTAGCAGTGATGGCAGTGGATCCCCGCTAATTCGCAGTTATTTTGGTATTCGACAAAAATGAATAGTTTCTCCAAATTGTTTGCAGAATCTACATCAGTCACAGATGTTTCATGTAGCATCTCTAACATTTATGAAGGAAATGTAAGCTTGGGAAGCTGAAATACCGAGGCCCAATGCTACATGACAGGCTACTGGGTGGCATTGGCAAAGCAGCCAATTCAGGAGTGCCGTTCATTTCCCTTGGTGCTGATTGGCTGTATCCCCAAGACCAGAAACAAGGAGAAAATGGTCTGTGTTATTGCTAAGATGGTTTCCACTTTGTGTATTTAAAGCATATTAAAAGTAACTTTGGTGTTTTAAGAACTCCCACGGCTATTTGTGGACATTAATGCTCCTTGACTGGATCCCAAAGACCACTAATTTATTATGCTAAAGGTAAATTAGTCACTGATTTACTGTGACTGATGTGACATGCCATTTGCTTCCACCATAAGTGGCCACTCATAGCAGGAAAGCTATAAAAACAGTCTGTTCTATTTGTATTTCTTCCAAAGTGGTAGTTCTCAAAGAGACATCTGAATCAGTTAAAACCTTCATAGGCAGGTCAAAGCGTCACAAAAAAAGCGTCACAAATTGGCCGCGAAATTCCGAACCCTGCATCCTGAACTACAGCAAAACAAGCAAAGCAATCAGCAATAATCGGTTGCAGGGTGTTACACAAGGAGAGAACAGCAGAGCTGCAGGGACAAGCCCTGCTGTTGGTCTGAAACTCTGCCAACTATCTGACAGAGGCCTCACCTGGGCCAAGACACAGCAAAGCAGAGCGGGGCAGTACCATAAACAGTACCGCCAATTACCTCAACGCGAAGCCAAACAAAACTCAGAGGGAATAACCGTTAGCGTCTCCGCTGCGTTGCTTCAAAATGCACGTGTGCGAGATAGTTGACGAAAACACGCTCTGCCGAAGGAGCGAACTTACCGGGAGCAGAGCTGGGTAGTACAGCCCCATCATCGTCTGATCTACAGGAACAACTGCTGACCAGCTCTCCACTGTCCCGGCGCTTCCTCCCTCTCCTTCCCTTTGTATCTCTTCGCCTCCTCCTCGTATTCCTCCACCTCTCCTGCGCCTGTGCCCCAGGACCATGAGCCGGAGATGGCTTCAGTCCACGTCTGTCTCGCACGTTTAAATTCTCCCCGGTTCTCACTCTCCGCCTCCCCTGCCCCTTTTCGTCTTAAAACCGGCGTCCCGTCTTCCCACTTCTCCGTCTGCCTGTCACTCTCAACCTCTCTTCTCCTCGTCTCGGCGGCCCGGCCGCTCTGATCCCCCTTGGGCCTTTCCGTCTCTCTCCTCCTGCCAGGCTGAGTCTCTTCTCTCCTCCTCTCTCTCTCTCTCTCTCTCTCTCTTCGCTCCGAGGCTGTCATTCACATGCTTGCGTTACATGTCTTGCTGCTCTCCCCTTTTGCCTCCCGCTTGTTCCCGCCCCTCTTTTTAAAAACTTTCCCTCCCTTTCCGTCTCAATGCCTCCTATCCGTCAAAGCATCCATCCCTCCGTGTAGCCACCTAAATCCCCCCGTCTCCGGATGGAGTCAGAATGCCGTGGTTGGTGCCTCTTCAAGGCTCTGCGGCGAGAAGAAACGGGAAAGGAAGAAGATGCTGTCTTCCATCCACGCACTGGCTGCCTGAGAGAACAGAATGCGAACCCCACTGCATTGCAGCTTTTTTTTTTTTTTGATGATTTATTTATTGCATGGCAGGCTGTCAGCTGCAAAAAAGCAGTGGTAGGTAGGCCAGAAGAGGAGTAGCTAAGCTGCGTGGGTAGGCTCCTAGCTAGATCACCATCTCTCTCTGTCTTTCTCTCTCCTGCAGCTGTCCAACTGAGCTCCAATTCCAGAACCTGGAGCTTCAAGCCCAACGTGAATCTTTATTTCGCTGCATTGCGCCTTTTTTTTCCCACCCCCTTCTGATTCAGTTTCGCCACTTTCCAACACTGCATTGTTAGGAGGCACTTAATTTGCAGAGATGGGAGTGCAGTTCCTTGCGCTGCACTTTCGTATGGGAGGGACTGAACTCTGCGGAGAAAGAAAAAAAGAAAAGAAGAAAAAAAAGCCCTGATGCCAAGCATTCAGGCATCTGCTGAGTCTGGCTAGAAACTGGGTCCGGAGGGATGAAAGGGAAGGGAAAGATACGTGGTGCTGGAGATGTAGATGGGGGGTAATTTTTGTTTAAAAAAAAAAAAAAAGGTTAGCTGGACTAGAGCAAGGGTGCAGTGGATGCGAGCGAGAGATAACGGGATAGGGAGATAAGTGGATAAAGGGCTGGGTGGAGAAAAAGAGCGAGGGATGACGGGATTAGGGCTGTAAGTGAGGAGGATGAGAGGATGAATGGGGGGGATGATCCCGGGATTAAGTCCAGAGGCTGGATGCAGCAATAAACACATGCGTACAGTGTACACACAGATGTGCTTTGATTGGATTCAGCCTGGTGCACCTTGGCTGGCAAAACAAAGGCTGCGGCCACCAGCCAATCAGAGTGACGGATGCACCCAAAAAGCTCCCCCATTACGGCTTTCTTCTTTGGACGTTTTCAGATCCTCAAGCCAGTTATGCTACAAGACGAAAAGTCAGTAGACACAGAGTGAGATTTTCTGATTAAGATTTAATAAAGATAAAGGGAATTAAGCTATTTGGACCAATTTGGTTCTGTGTGTTGAAGGAATTGTCTGGTCATCGGTTTGTGAACACAGGCTGAAGAAGACTTGGGCTATGCAGGCAGACAATGATCAAAAAGCAAAGCTTTCTATGTGCCCTAGTCAAAGTTCGGGCTTAAATAAGAGTGTGGATAACTGTGATATGACCGTAAACAGACTTTGCGTGCTTGAGCATCCTCCAATATGGCTGACATAAAATAAGTAAACGACGAAAAGAGGGCCAAAATTCTCCCACAGTGTAAGTTATCACAAACATTTGATAGCAGTTGCTTTTGCTAGAGCAGCGCAACCAGCTATCAGGTTCAGGGAGTATTTGTTTTATTATTATTATTATTATTATTATTGGCATTGGATCAGGTGAATCTGGATCGCTTTGGTCCATTGAAAGCAGCCTTGAATGTGTGCAAATCATCTTTGGCATTAAAATTTTTTTTGATAGCTGCATTAACATTGGTATTAGCAAATAACAGTTTTTTTACGTACTGGTATCGATAAGTTGGTCGATATTAATAATTTGTTTCCATTTTGGTGCCGTTTATGTTGAGGGTTAGTCATGTGATAGTAATGCATCATGGGATAGCGGGGGTGTTTAACTGAAGCTGAGAAGTGAGATTGTTTTTTTCAAGGTAGGCAAATGTGTGTATATCTGCTCATATTGGTTATCGACAGCGATATTAGTATCGGGTATCGGCCAACATTTTCACGTCCCATTAAACAAATCTAAGGGTGAAAATATTTGTGTACATAAACCCTATGATGCTGACATTTCCAAGGTAAAAACAATAAATGTTTTGAAGCACTGCAACAATAATGCCTTCAAATCGTAAAACAGGGGTGGGAAACTCCAGGCCTTGAGAGCCGGTCTCCTGCAACTTTTAGATGCATCTCTACTTCAACACACCTGAGTCAAATAATGAGGTCATTAGCGGGACTCTGGAGAACTTGACTGCACTTAGGAGGTGATTCAGCTGTTGGGTTCAAGTGTGTTGGACCAGGGAGACATCGAAGAGCTGCAGGACGCCGGCCCTCGAGGACCAGGATTGCCCACCCCTGTCGTAAAACTATGCAATGGGCCGCCGAAATGAATGCATAACACACAGAAAGAGGCAAGCAGCAGGGACCCACACGAGCTTGTCACCATTTAACATGCTGGTATTGACACAGGCAGACCTGCAGGCAGTTCAAACAAGCATGCATATTATAGGACAGGAGCTCGACGAAGACAAATGTACTGACGCTGCGGCGCGAGAGAGGGCCAATCTCCCCAGGCTAGGCTCAGCTAACTCCATTTGCATGATAACCGGCAGCCATCGTGCTCGAGGGTAGGTTAGCAGGAGTTACTTTCTAAATCATTTATAGCGCAAATCCAGAAGTGCATGTTGGTTCTCAATGTAACAGATGTTTTGAATGTGCTCTGGATTGGTCGGGGTCGTCAGGCTGGGTGCTTGTTTGAGCAGATGAATCGCCAGGTGCTTTGTCGGTGCATTTTCAGCACTTTGCAACAAACCGAAAATGTTTGCTTTTGAGATTTTATGAGACCAAAATAATGTGTTTAATTATGAAGTGGAGTGAGAATGAGTCATGGTTTTTAAGGGTTTTTGGCACAAAAAAAAGAAGTCTGGATAAATATGGTGTGTGCTTTTATTCAGTGCCCCTCTGAGCTTGGACTTTGCAGAGCCACGTTTTGAATCTGAAAGTCTACTGGAGTTTGGCTCGATCAGATTTACACGTCTTTAGGCCGATTTGTCTTTTTGATGGTTGGAGATCATCTGAGGAGTGTCCTTTAGGTCTAGCTATGAAGTGACAATTGGATTTAGGCCTGGACTTTGACTGGGCCGTTCTAACCCGTGACTATTCTTTGATCTAACCTACTCCACTGCAGCTCTTGCTGTCTGGGTAGAACTGTCGCCGTGGTGTCAAACCTTTTCCGAAGTTTCATGTATGGACACACCAATAAATCAGCCCTCATTTCCTTAATTGTGGGAGACTAAGGCCGATACTTGGTGGACTTTGTTGCTATATTAAGCAACTTTTCAGACAAAAAAAGTGGTTTTGGTCTAACTCGAAATCGGTAGGTCAGACTTTTTAAAACATCGGTGATCGTCCAAAAAACTGAAATCAGTGCAGCCTTCGTTTCACCCAGTGTTATTCTGCATTCAGCCTCAACGGTACCACTCAAGGCTGCCATCAAAGATAGAAAATAAATAGTTCATAGATATGTTATTAATTAATCTCTAAACACTTTATAAATCATTAATAAAGAGCGAGAAGGAGACAAAATTTACCGGTTTCTCATCAAATCTGTGCACTTACATATTTTACACATATTTAAAGTTGTTACATTTAAATGTAAACCTTGTAGGCACAAGAAGCACTTGTAAATGTATTTTTTTAGCATATAGTCTCTCTCCCTCCTATTTAATTAATGTATAATAAACAGGTTTTAATAATTTATAAAGTATTTATAGATCAATTGTCTACTATGTATTAGCCTTCTGTTAGAGGAGCCTTATTGTGAAGTGGTACCGTCTCAACCGCGTTGCTGTCAATTCTGAAAAAAAGCAGCATTCCCACAGCCTGATGCTGCCGCTACCATATTTGACCAAGGGGATGGCGAGTTCGTGCCATTGGCTGGACTTGACTTTATTTAGGGAAGTCAAGGTAAAGGGACTTTATTTCTAAACATAACCCCACTTTTTGGTTAGAAAGTGACACAATTGAACAGATTTGTAAAGTACTGTAAGCTCTACTTTAAATAACTCCCGTCTGTGTCTCTTCCAGCTCTGTCTCATTGTCTTTCTGTTTTTTTTTTACACCTTTTATTCCTCCCTTTTCTCTTGTCAGCCGAGCATCCAAACTAAAAATAACCGAACTGTTGGTCAGCGGGGACAGGAACAAGGAATCTAAATAAAAGTAGCTTCTCAACCTCGTGTTCTGTCTGTCGTTTTTTAGAACTGTATTTTTGTAAAACAAAAAGAAAAGAAGATGAGAAGAGCAGAATGCTAAAGACGGAGCTGAGGTTTGGGAGGACCTTCCATCTTGTGTGGAGAGGAGGGAAGTGGGGGGGGGTGTATAGGCACACAGACCAATACCCCCCTCCTGTGGCACTGCCAGAGAGCTGCACCTCCCAAACACAGACTGCAGACACTCGCACAAATACTCACATACTGCAGCACTCAAAAACACATTAGAATAACTAAACACACACACACTGAGACGGTTTGAGCTGCTGAGTGCGTGCTGCTGCTGGAAGGCAGATAACAAAATACTCGACTCCTCTTCGTCTCCTCTGCACACATAAGGCAGTGATTACCGAGAGCGATACGTGTGGAGAGAAACAGAGAAAAAACGAGCAAGAGGATGAGCGAGAGGAGCCGAAGAGTGAAAGGACGGGAACATCCGTGCGAAAAGCCCCCACCCTCCTTATCACCACCTCCACGAGTACGGAGCGCGGCTCCGAGCCGGTGATGGGATAATTTCGCCCCACTTTTCCGAGGTTCGAGTGTTTGAAAAGGGAAGCTTAGTCACAAGCGGCTCCGCTTTCCATTCAGCATTTCTCGGGGGGCGAGGGGACGACAGCGCGTTGCGGGTCGCAGACATCGTCGAGGTAACGAGGCGCGTCTCCGATCCGGCAGGCGGAACAAACGAGTTGGGGGAGCGAAGACGTTTACCGATTTCCCAAAGTGAAATTAAGTGAAATCAGACAAGAGAAAGAGGCAAAAGTATTCATTTACACAGTGCTTAGCAAATGTGTTTTAGATGTTCAAACTGATTATAAAACCACGTAGAAATAAGATGAGCAAGTAAAACGTAGAGTTCATGATTTTAACTATTTCCCTATTTCCCCTAAATATTCCTGCAGCAATAAAATTTAAGATCAGTCATCAACTTATATTTAAAATCAATTTTAAATGCCTTCATTTTAGAAAACATCAATTTAAGACATTTAAAGGATGTGCAATCACCCCGTGTTGCTCCTGGGTTGGCTTATTTTTATCCAATAATAACATTTGTTTGATGATCTGAGCTAAAAAAAAAAGAAGAAAAAACTGAATAAATCTGTAAAAATACAAATACTTTTTTCTTTTGTTTTCATAGTACCCTGAGTGTAAACACACATGCATACATTATTTTCAGCAACCTTGAGCATCCAATGACGAAGCGGCAAACGCATAACTGCAGCAGACGTGACGTCTGTTCTGCATTTTTTTTCCCCATCTTTCAAAACAGCCGGATGATGAAACCGACAGTGTTCGACTGAGTCAAGGATTCTCGAAGTTTATTGTTGCTGAGATTTGCAAGCAAATAATAATCTCTTACCTGACTGTGAGGTGCGTATCCATGGAAACCGGGGTTTAAAGGCTCATTGTTCTGAAAAGAGACAACAGGAGGGATGAGAGTGGCGTTAAGTTGCTAGGCTTCTACAAATGAGTGGAAAAGCAGCGCGGTGGAGCAAAACTTGAAACGTTCCGAAAAAAAGGAAAAAATAAATAAATGTCAAAAATGCAGTGTTGCATTATTGTTACTGAAAGTTGAACATTAATTTGGATTGTAGAGATGCATTTTAACAGCGGTTTTTCTAGGGTGTTGTCATCCGACAAACGACTTCAGGAATTTTTGACCTTTGTGAATTAATTTGTTCTCCAAGTCACAAAGAGTCTAAATTATAAATCAAAGCTAAAATATACAACTTTACCTGCACATTGTCCCACTTTTTGGAGTGATCAACAACGTTCTGGGAAAATTCTGGCTTAATATTTGACCTGCTTATAAGAGGCCAACCAATTCTGATAAACAGAGACCTTTAGTGTCAAAAATTAAATAAAGCATACAGAGAAAAAAAAAAACACACTCAAACCCCCAATTTTAAACTGCACCTTTCAATAAGGCCTTTCAATTCTATTAGGACAATGATTCCAAACACACAACTATTCTGGTTTTGAAATGGGTAAAGCTGGTAAACATTGAGTTTCTGGAGAAGTCCTGAGGTTAGCTGTGTTAAAATGCACTAACTGCAGAGTCTTTGTTAGAAACTTGACTGATTTAAAAGCTAGCTAGCTTGCTATATAACTTTAAATTGGTCAGCTAAATGGGTAGCTTTCTAGCTATAAATCTATCTAGCTTTAAATTGGTCAGCTAGATGGATAGTTGGCTAGCTAGATAGATACGTTATTGTCTCCAAAGGGAAGTCTGTCTTGCACATCGCACGCTGTACAAAGCTGCTCCCAGAATTAAATACATCACAATAAATAGCCTTATTGCGCAATAAAACTATATATTGCTAACTGGACTCATACCAGGAGCTTGTTTACAGCTTTACAAAATGTGCAGATTCTCTGCAACTTGCTGAAGGACATTCGTCCAAATGTTACTGGAGGTCTACACTTACGTTTGAGTTTGAATGTATTACTTTGGGAATAAATTGAAATGTGTGCACCCAGTTCTTATTTTTAGTAAACATCAAACTTGGCTGTTGTATAATTATTCCACCCTAAAAAGGAACAAGAGGTTCTTTAGAAACGTTAAAATTAATGTTAAGCACCATGCACACCCAAGCCGAATAACCAGCTCTGCACAGCAAGTCAACTTTCCCAAGAACTGCGATCCAGCCGACCCAACCAATCGGAAGCCACTGGCAGCACCGGGTTCCTCGACCGACCCCACACCCCCAAATCAGAAACCCACTGTTGTGGTTAATTGCTCTATAATTACTTTTAATTAGATTATTTCTGTCTCTCTTGCTCTTTTTATTTTCCTACTCTGTGCCGTTTCTGACCCGGCAAGGGGATCCATTGTTTGCCTCTGCGCTACAGTAGGCTTGGTGGGTTGGGGGTTTGGTTCTGGAACAATGGGGAAAGTTAACTAAATGGTGATATTTTGACAGCGGTAAGACGGAGAGGGAGGGTGAGAGAGAGAGTGAGATGACTCTGGGCCTTGCTGGTACGTCTCGCAGAGAAAACACGGCCGCCTGGTGAGTTTCATGTCTGCGCTGGAAAAGGAGCCGAGGCGCGAGTCTGGCTAAGCAAAAAGGGAGGAGGGTGAGAGGGGAAGGCCTGTAGGGGTAACAGAAAGAAACACGTACGTGTCTGAGAATAACTGTACCCAGAGTTGGGTAAATTTAATCAGGAAATATTTGAAATCCATGAGCTTGCAGGCTGCGTAAACCCCAAAAAGAAAAAGAAAGGAGAAAAAAAAAGCAGATTTAGAGTCCAAGGCCTGTCAACAGAGTTAACCTCCTAGCCTCAACCTCGAGCCGCCCGCTGCGGGAATCGCTTCCTAATTGCTTTCAGCCAGCCAATCAAGGCCAAGTGTATGAGACAGAGGGCCGTGATGACACGAAGTTTATATAAACAGACAGAGAAAAGGCTATTAATCCAGAAGAGCTCTCTGTAAAACTGGGACTGGCAGAGAAAGAGAGAGAGAGAGGAGCTAATGGGAGACACAGATGTACAGACAGAGCTGTGTAGCGGAAACTGTACAGTACTGAGGCCCACCGAGTCAAGGCTTTGTAAAACCAACGTTCACTCCAATTAAAGCTGAGTCTAGGGTTTTTTTTTTTAGTTTTTTTTTTATCAGTTTTGAACGTGTAAAGATACATTTCTGACCGTTCTTGTGTGAAAATAGCTGAAGTTTAGACTAGATGGAGGGCGTTGCAAATCTCATGGTGTTTTCACAACAGGCAGTCCGGTAAACTTGGTTCGACTGGGTCATTACAGACCTGTCGCCATGGTATCAACCTACCAGGCCACTCAGGTCTTCCGGTTCTGGTCCATCTTCAGAACCAGAAACAAACACGGAGAAGCAGCAGCATTCAGTCCCAGAAAACCAGAAAGCTGCTGAAATACTGACATCTTTAGAATGTCCTTAGCATCTGGATTATAAGGATCCAGATTCCTTAGAACCTGGATTAATGTTCCAGATTCAGAATAACTGGAACATTGATCAATATATTCCATGTTTATTTGTTTGATAATTTTGATGATGGCATTTAACAAAATGTAAAGTGTATTCCTTGTTTCATAGTTGGTTACTGTGTGATATTTTATGGCGTAGAGCACTTTGAACTGCCTTGTTGCAGAAATGTGCTACACAAACTTGACTTGACCAAATTTGCAACATTAGTTGCATTTTCAGCTGCTGCGGTTCGCTTTCACACCGCCCTGTGTCGAATGTCAGATATTGGAAGTTGTAGGATTTCTCTTTTGTCTTTGGCAGAAGACCACAAGCAATTCCTCCAGCTGGCGTTAAGACACACGCATGTTTGTTTTGGTTTCATTTACCAAAAGATTCCCTGAGCTACTATCCGGATTCTGTTTCTAGGGTCCACATTGCATTCAAACTGCACCAGAGTTCACTTCAATGTAGGTTTGTACGTGGACCGGAGTTCGCTTTTTCTGGTCCGCATCAGAGTTCGATTGCGCGTTCACGCATCCCCAAATGACAGACTAGAGTTCAACTAAAGCGGACTAAGAAGGGTTGGTGTAAACGCACCATCAGTTTCCACCCTCATTGGGAGCAGCTATTTGTGAAACGTTATTGTTATATCTCTTCACATTTCACAGTTTTGGGCTATTTTCACAAAATCTCAACTAAATACTTTGAATTCTGGCAAAAATTTAAAAAGGATCAATTGTGCCGAATACCATAGCGCTCTGTTAATGCTAATGCACAAACCAAGAAAGACGTGTCTGGACTGTGTGCGCTTACTGAAAGCCAAAGGAGAATAGAAACACGATGGTTTTCATTAAATGAGCCAAATTTGAAGGAAATAAATGGAAAAAAAATAAACAAAAAATAACATTTTGTTATACGAGCTGTAAACTCAGAGAAGCGGGAGTTGGGGCCCGTCTTCCCTTTTCCCCGCCTGAAACAGCTCTCTCTTTGTCTTTTCCCTCCACTTCCTGTTTCATCTGGAACCAATTTCCCCCTCGTGCCTCGTCCCCAGGGGGAACGCTCTTCGTTACAGGCTCGCATTGAGCCGAGGACGAACTGCTGGTGATGCGAGGGGCCAAGAACCTCGGATCTACGAATCCCGAGTCACGTTTTCCGGAGACGCTCTAAAACATCTGCAGTGCCTCTTCTGCATTTACTCCCAATTAACTCCTTTCCGTTAACCAAAAGGCACCGAATGCGTCTTCCTCGCTCAACGCGAGGGGGTTCGTTTGGCGTACTGGTGATGAGAAGCGAGAGGAAACCTTGCCGCGCCGCAGAAACGCAAGCCGAAACGATCCCAAACCATTAAATTGTAGAGTCTCTGGAGGCTCCACGGTGAAAAAAGGAAAGAAAAAGGCAAAAAGAAGGGAGGAGTTTATGGAGGAAAGAAAAACACAAGGAGGGAGAGAAGGAGGGGTGGATGAGTTTAGCAACATCTGGAATCAATCTGCTGGTAGGAGAGGGGTGGAAGACGAATGAGAACGAAAGAAAAGAAAGGAGCAGATGAAAACAGACGAAGGAATGTGGGTGAAAAGATGGCCAAAGTAAAGAAAGGGGAGTAAAATATAACAAAAAAAAAAACATGAGCGAAACGGAGACAATGAGTCACAACTAAAAAATGTCACGTGACTTATATTTTCTTAAAAGATGGGGGAAGGGGCCAGGGGTCTGTACTTCTTGATCTTTGCCTTCTTTCTTCACACACTTTCATTCAAAGACTTTGAAGTATATTAAATAAGCGCAGGCATGTTTTAGGATGAACAAAAAAAATATAAAACTCTTTATTTCTGCAAACCATATGGCTTTAAACTGTTTTTTTCCCCTGCAACTTTTCGACGGCGTTGGTTTCAGACTCTGCAGAGGCAGAGATCAGAAAAAGACACAGACAAGCAGTCACGCTTTTGAACACGGCCGCCCACTCTCTCGGTCCCCGTCTCTTAACTCGACGCGAGGGCAAACCTGAAAGAGGGCGCCCGGCTTTATTTATTTTCTTTATCTCCCGCCAGCTATTTTAGGAGGGAGAGAGCGAAAAAAAAGTTGGGAGTAGCTGGAGCAAACTGCAAGGAGCGGGGTTGGACAGGAGGGAGGGACTGAGGGAGGGGGGAGAAAAAGGGAGCAGCGGTGGTGAAGGAAGGCGGAATGACATGAGGTCAACAGATGGTGAGAGAGGGGGAGGAGAACGGGGCAGGGGGTGGAGGTGGTAGCAGGGTGTAATTAGGCAGGCTGCTGCAGGCGTCTGGAGGTACCGAACAGAACAGCCCACGGAGCGGAGCGGGACCCGAGGCTTGCCTTGGTGGTGCTAGGAACGCCGCCGGATCTAAGGAAGCCCCACCTGCTGCCGCGAACAGATACTTACACAAAAGACACGGGTTTTCATTTGAGGCCAAGCTAAAACGTGCCCATGTTCAACTGAAATGCCGTGGATGTCGTTTCAAGCACTCTGGAGTTTTGAACCCTTCAAGAAGGACCTCTTAGTGGTACGAAAATGAAGGCTGGTCAGGATAATATGCAGGAGAGTTAAGGGGCAGTGACCAACGGGTGCAGGACGAAGCAAATGAGGGGAGGTTTGCAAAGAAAGTTGCAAGACAAAAAAACAGATTTGAGTAAAGTAATTTTCGGGCGAGTTTGGTACTGTACGACAGCGTGTCAGGAGCGCATTTCTGCTGAAAACTCTCAGAAAATTAATAGAAAATGTGAGGACATTTCTGAGTTTGAAACGTGGAAGATTTACTTGAAAACACTACAGGCTTTTGAGATTAATCTCAGAAATCTTTAAGAGTAAATTCGAGACTGTATAAAGCCTAAAATACTGTTCTGAAAACTATGTTGGTAAATTTCCAGTGATTGACATTAATCTTAGACAGTAGCCGAGCCACAGTCTGGAACTCTGATAACAGGACTCTGATCCACTACCAAGTATCATCCCAAGCTAAGACCACAAGCAACATCTCCTCAGTCAATACAATGGTGCATCGGTTTCCGCTAGTGTATTATAAGCCTGGCGGGCCATCAGGCTAAGCATTGTTTATTTTAGATAGGAGTTTTTTTTATACACTAGTGACCGTCAGAATAGATTAAGCTAGGTTTATAGTTGATGCGTTGAACTTGGGCGCAAGGGATTGTGCACCAATTGCATCGTCCGTGTACCTACCCGTTATGATGCCTTCTGAATCTTTGTAACTTTTAAAAAGATTTTTAACACAAAAACACTGAGGGTCTCTGGTGGACTGCCCCTACCAACAGGCTGAGCAGGTTTTCTGGCGGGAAACTCTGTGGAGATCAACAAAAATACACCTGTTTCCTTTGGAGATATCGATGAGATTACACCAGGCTAACTCAAAAACATTTCTTTTCTTCAAGATAAGTTTCAAATTGCCCGTTCTTATTCCCATTAGCTGAGTTTGAATGAAAATTGCTATCAAAATTACTCCTTTGCGTAGATGTAACGGGAAAAGTTCAAACCTTGAAACCAGATGCTACAACAAACACAAAGGGAGAGAGTTTCAGATTTTCAGCTGCGTTTTCCTTCAGAAATCTTATACGATATACTTTCCCAACTCAACTACTGATTTTCAGCTATATCTGAGATATAGATCTCACCAAGAGCGCACTGCATAAATGTCAATCATTCAACAAGAAATCTCAGCAAGACCTTCAACTGCACCTGAATACATATCATCAGAAACATCATTCAAAGTCAACAGGCTACGACTGCAGAGAATCTTCCTCTACTGTACCCATCCAGAATGAGATTGACTTGTCATTCTTCCCAACAGGAAACCGAAGCCACATTTTAAAGTCAAAAGGCAAAAGGAAGAATCTTGTAGAGTTGGTACATCCATCAAGACGATTTCATTTACCCTATGATATATATATATACACCATTGCACCAATGTTAAAAGCTAGTATGAAATCAAGGCATGGTTTAACAAGTTACAAGTCAAGCAATTAGGTCACGGGGTACAACTTTTTGACGCGCAAAACATAATGGCGTAAAACAAGCCCAAACGAACTAGATTCTTCAAGTACTTGAGGATTTTTTTCATGCCTCGGTCCGGCCTTGAGGAAACAAAATGTATTCACAGAACGAGACACAGAGCCTCTCAGGTCGCTTTCTTTGAAGCTTCAGCTAATGCGTTTTCTAAGAGAGTGGGAGTCCTAGACATGACTGAACAACAGGATGTAGCTTTAGGGCACTCGCAGGATGGACTTATTGATGACTGTTTACTTCTCAACTGCATGTGTGGCCTGCGAAGAGCAGATCTTTGAACGTATCTGCAAACAAGTTCCTGTGGAAGCAGGCTGCCTGTTTCTACAGGCAACCGACCGATTGATTAAAAATGTAGCAAGACAGAAAAAGTTTATTTCATATTCATTCATTTGTTTTTTTAATGTGTCAAACTGCTTGAAACCCATGTAATGTCAGTCAAATGGGAGTGTTGTTGCATAGTAGCTAAAAGCAGATTTTCAGCAGAATATTTAAGAATGAAGTGTCAGTCTTGTTGAGCCGTCAATGATTAGCCCGTTTTGCACCATCAATAAACACTGTGCTCTATAGTTCATCGAACAGTTTCCCACACATAACACGGTGACCTCCCACCTCTTCTCAGTGCTCACTTTCTCGCCATTTGTCTCTTTTGCTCCAACAAAACGACAGAAAAAACAATCGAGTCGTGTTTTCTAGGATAAGTTCAGACATTTCTGCAGCTCATTCCAGCTGTGAGAGAGAGCAACACGTTCAGTTGCCAACACGAAGGGTTAACGTAATGCAGCATTGTTGCTTCCTTATCCTTTTAAGTCTGTAATCTCATTTATGTAACATAATGCATTTGGAGGCTTTATGAAAAAGTCAGGGTGAAGGTAAGGGTAACGTTCTCTGGTTTTAGTAATGCTAGCTGCGCCGCTAACCCCACTAATCCTTGTAAGTTGTACTAATACAACTTACAAGGATTAGTGAGGTTAGCGCAGCTAGTGGAAACAATAGATGCAAAAGTTAGCATTTATAGTCTTCCTTAGCGCTGCTCTTGGAGAACAACCTATCAACACCAAGGAAAATTACATGGCGTTACTGGATTGGATGACATACAAACGCCAGCCAATAGCACATCAGGTAACATTGCACCGCATTATTTCAACTTCCCAAGCTGTATTTTCTTTTTAATATTTTAAGTGTGGTCAAAGAGAGAAATCTGCTCCACAGAAAACTACTTTGGGAATCCGCAACTAAATGGGGGTCCCTGTGAAAATAAATAATTTCAATACTGACGTAATATTTGGTTACATTATCGTTTTCACAGGGAGAACAAAGCCAGCTAAAATTAGGATATCAGCAGAGAAAATCTTCAAAATAGCAGTAGTAACGGAGCACATGAAGCACCGATTCAGGACTGTGTGCAAAGTTCAAAGGTGTAGGGCAGTTTAAATCTTAAAAGTTGCACCCAGAAGTTTTCCTCGGTGCATTTGCATTTCATGTACTTCTCGCAATCTCCTCCGATGAAGAGGTGCGGCTGCATGACAGATTGTGCATCATTCGTGACACTCGGGCTGCAAAAACAAAGCAGCGGCAGTGCATCACAGATGACCCCCATGTAATGAAACACTAAATTGACATTTGGCTGTGTGGGTGGGTGGAGATGGGAGCACATGTGACAGTTTGGGGGCAGCCTTGGGGAGGAGACAAACGGGGCTGTGGGGAAGCTGCGACATGATGACCATAAAGGGAGGCCGAACATGCAAGCGGCACGCTAAGGAGCAAAGCAGAGCGTCGTTTTTGCAGGAGCGAACGCAGACATGCTGAGCTATTCTTGTATTCATGCAAACTCTCCCTTTTCTCCTCCCTCTTTTTTTTTTATATCTCATACTTCCTCCACACTTTGGCAATGCAACCGCTGCACTTATGTAAACAAAGCAGCAGCAAAGTGAACGAAACGAGAGAGAGAAAAAGAGAGACAATATGAGTTGAGCAACTTTTGTCCGGGCGAAATTTTTTAGCTTATCGCTGCCGGTTCAAAAGTCAAGGGTGACTCCGCTGCGCCGCGGCTCAAAGTTTAACAGCAATCATTAAACGGCGGCGGGGAACCTGCAGTCGGACGGCAGCAGGACTGGATTTGACCTCCTGCAAATTAAAGCAGCAAACTTAGCACAGCTGCACACCACCAGTTCAACCCTGGGGGGGTCAGAGGAAAGCTAAAAAAAAAAAAAAAAATGCAATTACCTTCCAACCATTTCAAATCAAGTGGACAAACCTGTATTATTTTTGAGAGTTTTAAATGTTCACCAAGAAAGGAAGAAAAAGTGTCTCAAATGGGAAGTTTTAGATCTTTTTTAAACACCTACAAAAACAGAGACAGTAAATTGTCAGTTTTGTTCTCAATAATCTGCTGTAATTTGTAAATGATGTGGATTATGAAGCAGGAAACCAGATTAATGTAACACAATGAAGCACTTGGGTTATTTTATTACTTTTTTAGAGAGAGGATCAAGTAATAGAAGTTCAAATTGTTATTAAAAAGAGAACATTTTATATATTATTTTCTCCAGTTCGCACATGTAGTTAGATGCCAAGATGGCCGACTGGACATCCAGTGCAATGATCACTAATCGCATACTTTATTAATAAAAACGTAGTGGCGGCTTCCCTTGTTTTTATTGTCGTTTTTGTGTTTTCTTTTTCTCGTGATGTGATTTTGTTTACTGTTAAGCGTTACGGTCACGTTAGCTGGTTCTTGCTAAGCGCTATATAAAATTTTTTTTTTTTTAAATCAATAAATCAATCACATTCCTGACCAGAGGGTGTGGAAATTTCCTTCAACTATTTTTATACACTCCAAATTTTTTATTTGGGCATTTTTGTCAAAAAAAAAAAAGGAATGAAATTAATATATATGATTTTTGTAGACTTTTCAACTGGTGGAATAAATACTAGCTTCATAGTAGAGTCAAAATTACAGTTGCGCAACATTAGAATCTGCAATGTGAAATATCGCAATCACAAGTGATCCTTCTGATGCAATTTTGAACATTTGGGTATCAGTCTCGATAAGTAATACTGAGCTGATATCAAGAATCTTTTTTCAGATCTTATTGCTGTTTCTGTGAAGCAAGTGAGCCATGTGGCATTTGTGCGGTCATGTGACAATCAAAGTGATGCGGCGCAGCACAGTGCTTCGTTTTTAACTGGAGCAAAGAAGCACATCGGCCCATATGTTTAGATTGGTGCATTTGCAATATATTATGTCACAATCAGTCATTTTTGTACCAAATGTTCATTGTTACGCCTTTAAAAAGAAGCTGAATACGACAGTAATATTTTTTCACAAGAAATTGCCCTGAGTAGGCAATTCCTGTCACGATAACATTTTGCTGGACAATACATTGTCCCAGAAGTTATTGCGATAAACGATAATTATTGTTCTTTTGAGACCATTTTCCAGGAATATAATGCCAATGGTACGATAATGATGCGAGAACACATTCTCAGAGATCAATAACCTTGAAATTGTAATGAATATCTAAAACTGCAGCTGGAAGACGTTAGAAATATCCAAAATAAATAAACAAAAACGACATATAAAATGAATGAATGAAGAAGCCTCCTTAAACAAAATTGTCCTTCAAAAAAAAAAGGAGCAAGTTACTATTAACATCCAGTTTTGGTAGAAGATAAAAATGGAAATCCGAGCTGGTTTTACTTTATCATGCGACTACTTGATTTATTGTTTGTATTCTGTCAGGCCGAGGCACGACGATGTAGCGCTAAGATAGCTAAAAGCATTCAGCTAATGGCAGGAAAGCTTCCATCCTGTGAGTCAAGTGTAGATTTACAATGCCTGGCACTTAAACAGAGCATCTAAGGACTCTTTTATGGTTTGAAGTTTTGCTCAAAAAGCCATAAAAAAAAATAATAAAAAGATCTGATGTTCCACGTTCAACATCAAAAACCCTATAATATTCAGCTACATTTTAGAATTCCAAGCCTGAAGCGTGAATCCTAAACCGCATACGGAGTAACCTTTCACATTCGCTGCCTAATATTACTCCGTACAGCCCTCCATTTCTTGCTTTGGCCCGTCACAGCGATCAGTCCGGCTAATGCCCTCGCCTAAATAAGCTTTGATCTCGTTAGCGCGACACAAAGCCTCTTTACTGCCAGCGATAGGACAAATCGGCTCTCTGGATCGGAGAGAGGGCGGCGTGCGCAGAGAGGGAGAGTTGGATGGGAGGGTGGAGGGGGGTGGACTGTAGTCCGCAGCACCGCCTCAAGGGTAAACATCAATACGGCCATCATGGAGCTGGATGGACTGAGAAATGGAAAGATAATCAAAGCTGGCAGGGGAGGGGAGGAGGGGATAGCTCCACCTCATTGGTGGAGTGGAAGGCTGCAAATCAGGAGTCAATTAGCAATCTGGAAATAAGCCTGAAGGGGGGAATGAGAGGGGTTAGAATCAGAGGGTATGCAGGAGGAAGAGGGGGGGACAAATGAAGGAGGCTGCATTCTCATTTATTATTACAGGCGGACTGGAAGGTCGGCAGCCTCGGTGGGGATCCTGCGGCGATCGCACACCCCGAGCTCGTCATCTTCCGTCCTGACCGGGATCGTACGTCTCAAAATGTTTTGCTTTTTTTTTGTGTTTTGGTTTTTTTTATGCTCCGTAAAGTGCTGCTCATTTTTATCCTCCGGTGTTCTTTCTCCGGGCCTTTATTTGGTCCAACGGTTCCCAAACACGTCCCCGCGACTCTCCTTCCCTCTCCATATTTGGTGCATTTCAACCGCACGCGACACTTCTCCGCTTCTCTCCCTCCTTCCACCCCGCGCCTCAGACTTTATCCATCTGAAACTTTATCCATCTACAGATCGTTTCGTCCTTCGTCCGCGCAGGTTGTTCCATCATTCCTCCACCCGTTTAGTCAGTCGTTTCTCAACGCGGTCGCAGTCTGATGCCATGAGAGACGCACAGATTCCTGTTTCAGACCGCTACCGATTATTTTCGGCGCCGTCTGTTTGGCCGGTACCAACTCTTTTTGTTTTATTATTCTGAACACAAGAACACGGAAAAGTGAAAATAACTGAGCTTTAGGTTCAGCAATAGACACGGCAGCTGCGAGTTAAATGGAAAAAAAATATGGCAAGATCTTCTTATATGGTTTATAAAGCAAGTGCATTGAAGAACATCTTATGATTTTGTAGTTCTCAATTTTGATTCATTTTCTTACTAAAAAAAAAATCAGATTTTTTTAACAACTCTGTCAACTTAGCAACTCTGTTGCCAGATTTAGCGACTTTTCAAGCAAAGAAAAATTGGAATTTTAAAGATCGGTGATTGGCCAGGAAACTGCAATCGGTTCACCGCTGCTTCGTCTCCATTCGTTTTTGGTAACCCGAATAATTAAAACTCAGTCTGACGGAACGGAACAGTCAAATCCAGACTGAAATCTTCTACATGTCAACTCTAAATGTTGGTTAATTTGACGCCTTTATTCTAATTTAACATATGTTAAAAAAAAATTTAAAAAAGAGAAAATTTCCATGTAACTGTGCGACATCTGCTTTTCAAAACCCACAAATGTTTCCAGGCAGCCATATCTGTTAAGGCTAAGAAAGTCAACACTGTCTTTCAGACAGCTGACCGGCAGTGCACAGCAGTGTAAACTCTCCAGCTTTTTCTGCACTCTCATTCAAATCCTAGCTTGCTGCTCTCGCCTAAGGAACTTCTTCAGTCGCTAATGAGGAGATGACCTCTGACCTTCCACTACTCTCGGCTTCGCTCCGCCTGCTCTGAACACACAGCACAGCCCCGTAACTATTGGATCAGAGCAAGAATGTCAGGTGTAAAAATAAAAAAAAACTATACAAATTTTAAAAAATACACAGGCCGCGCATTAGTAATGAATAGCAACAGATCCAGACTGAGGCACATCCTGTAGCCCCCCTGCCTCGCCGCAACCACAGATTACTCCAGCAAGGCGGCTGATGCTCTGCTGTCTCAGCTGTGGAGTCATGAAAGCAGGGAAGACCCGTGTTAAGGAGACGCCCCCCCCCTCCCCATACCACTGCTCTCCACTACCCTGGAGCCCCCTTTTGCTCCTTCAAGCCTCCAGCAAAAAAAGACTCTGCTCTTTGTCTTTCACTCGGGTTGACCCCTCCCCCAATCCTGTCTGTCTCTGCCTCTCTCTCTCTTAACACCTAGCCACATTAAAGCAGGAGGTGACGGTGGGGCATCGGGGTGGGGACAGGGGAGGGCGAGGTGATTAATTGCATTCCTATCAGGATCATTATCATCATTCCAGGTGTTTATTTTCTGTGCGATTAGAAGACAAAAAAATGTATTTACAGTGCCTCGCAACATGTGATAAAACCTTGGGTGACTGGGAGGCAGGCATGATGAATGGCTCTGATCTTTGCTGGGCTGCTGTCTGTCATAGCAATGGAGCCTGTATCATATTACCTTTGTCTGGGTTTGCTTCCTCACTGAGCTCAGACTCAGGATCTCAACAAAGAACATCTCGCTAATGCTTGCTAAAATGTGTTGCTTTCACTCAACACTTTCATTTTGTTGAAAGTGTAATTTGTTGAAAGGGGTAATCACATTATTGATAAGACGGATGCGGCCTTTTTGAGGGCTATATATATATATATATTTTGTTTTTTTTTTTTTGTTCAGTAGATGCTAAGTATGAAAAATATTGCAAAAAAAATACATTTAATAAAAAATAGCTACAGATGTGACTAACGGGTTCTTTGTGTTTACATACCTGTCCGATCTCACCGGAGGCGTCTATCCTCGGTCTCTTGCATTCCGCCCCGGTCAGGTCAGCCAGGGCAGCGGCAGTCTGAGCGTCGGGCTCCGGGTCTCCGCGCTTCATCCCCCGGACAACCGCGGCTCCGGCGGCCGCGTTCGGATGAGCTCCGGCGGCCGCCGCCGTCTCGAGGTCCCTCTCGCGCTCCATTATTCCCCGATTAACGGGCAGCATTATAGATGCAACGTCGGTCGACATTAACATTGGACGCGGGGGACAGTCACTGATGAAAAGTCTGCTCCTCTTTTTTTCCCCCTGCTTTCTTTCCCCTTTTATTCCTTTGTTTTCTCCTCCACAGCTTGATATTCGCTAAAAGCGTCGGACGGATAATATTGAACAGATTTTCATCAATATGGAAAGCTCGCTCTGTTTATTGTCTAACTTGGCGTTGGTTATTACAGACAGACCATAATGGCCATTATTAAAATCTTATCCAAACAACAACAGAAAGACCAGCCTTTATCGGAGAGGAGGGGAAAAAGTGAAATGACGCCAAACAGTGACCTATTTTAATAAAGATCACACGTCCGACTCTCCGGTGCCTGACAAGCTAATTAGCTAGCTACCATTAGCTAGCTCGCTAGCATTACATTCCGCTAGCTCTCCTTATAAATGTGGCTCTGAGAGCACACTGTCGCTGCCAAGAATGGAAAATGTTGGAAATTAGCAGAGCGTAATACTACTCCGTAT
Organism: Phalloptychus januarius; assembly: GCA_902982915.1. Classification (NCBI taxonomy): domain Eukaryota; kingdom Metazoa; phylum Chordata; class Actinopteri; order Cyprinodontiformes; family Poeciliidae; genus Phalloptychus; species Phalloptychus januarius. The sequence continues at coordinate 4,290,496 of CADWAE010000476.1, forward strand.
GCGCCGCCACTCGGTCTTCTCTGCTCTCCCCCCTCCGCTGGATGTGCTTCTGCATTAAACTCCTCCGTGGGTCCTACCAGCCTTTCCCGTCGCCTTCGCAGCCTCCTTGTCCGTTCCCTCGCCGTGCTCTGCCGTGGATGAGTCTTGGCGTGCGGACCGACCTGGCTGCCGACCGTACACGATTTCCTCTGGTCTGAGTCCCAGAGGCTCGTAAGTGTGGAGCGCGAGACGCGGTCCGCCGACCTGAGATCAGATTTCTCCGCTGACACCGGGATAAGAGAGGAGAGATGGGCTGGTCTGAGGTCTGCGTTTTTCCCCCCCGAGTCTCCTTCTCCTCCTTTTTCCCTAAACCTCCACCTCCCCCTCCCACAGCTCCCCGCCGCCACTTTCTCCACAGCTCCCTCCTCCTCTATGATTGGTATAAATTGTTATAGGGGATAAAAAAAACAACACCTGAAGACGGTTGTGTTTTATTTAAATTTTTTGACATAAAACCCACAAAAATATGTTTAAAATATGATAAATAACACATTAAAATATATGTAAAATTGTATACTTTGGAATGTTTACGTGTATCTATAAATTTTATACCTACAATAATATTGCTGTGGTTAAAGTATTAGAGCTACTCGATATAACCACTTTTTTAAAATTTTATTTAAGTAATAGATGCATTCATCATATTCTCTACAACACACCTTATAAATATACCTGTAATCACTTATTTTTTTTCATCTTCTCAAATCATATTTCAGACCTAAATAAAATATTTTATTTTCCACCTCAGTCAATTTTAGATGGAATATTTAATATTTTAATATGTGATCAAATAAAAAAAAATCGAACATACTTAAATGAGCTGGTGTGGCTGCTTTTTTAGACAAAAATTCAAATGGTTAATATTTCAAATTAATTCGTCTGGTCAATGCTCACAAGGTCACAGATCACTGTTATTTCATATTTATCCTACTCAAATGTAACAAATCACTTAATAATTAGCCCAGGTGCTGCTTTGTTTTAATCTTTTTTTAAATCTATTTTTATACATTTCATTTTTCTAAGTGTATTCTAAATAAATAAGTGAAGCAGGCCAGCCCCTATTTTTTTACCTTCAATTGTATAATTTACTTATTTTTTATGTACTTAAGGCAACTTCAATCATTATCACAGTCAATAAATAAACCAGACTGATCAGTGACTTTTACTTCCATACGGTTACCATACATTTTATATGTTTTTAATGTTCTTGCGCCCCCTGGTGGCGGTAAGATAAAAACATACCAAAAGGCTTTCTGCCTAAGTCTTGTCATAAAGCCATTTACTCTGCCTGTTGAAAATAAAACAACTCTTACCTCTTATTTTATCAACGATTTTTTTGTTTTGCTAGCCTCAAAAACATCGATTTTATTGCGTTTTAGCCACTTCGTAACTAATTTCATTGTGTTCTTAGGATCATTGTTCATTTGAAGGACCCATTTATGCCCACATTTGTTGCTTTGAGTTGCTTCAAAATATTCACTCATTAATGTAATCTGTTTAGTGGAGCACGACAGTCACTCTTGCTAATTTCCCATGCAACACAATGCTGCCAACCCCTGTGCATCCCAATTGGGATGATCTTACCAGGTTTGTTAACATCTCCTTTTTTTTCTTTGTCTTCCAAATGCAGTGAAATGGTCATTACGGCCAAACATTATAGGGTCTTTGTCACTTACGACGTTTGCAAACTGTATTTAGGCTTCTTGTGTTTATTTTTGAACAGTAGCTTCTTGCTTACAGTGTGATATTTAAGGCCACAATCAGGACTTTTGAAAGTCGTCTACCAGACTCGGTTGGTAGGATCTTCTCAAGGTTTTTTGATTTTGTTTTAGGCTTGATATTCACACTTTGTGCCAAAACGCATTAATATGCCCCTTACTCCTTTATGGTAAAGTGAAAATGCACAAAAATCAAAGTAAACATTCAAGTAGGAATCTAAACAGAATCATGCTAGCTAAAGTTGCTAAATTGACTATGGTAAATATCATCATTAGCTCCAGGCGCAACCGTATCTGAAATGGTTTTTAGGTCATCCGGCGAAATTCATTAGCTTGAACCATCAGCAACACAACTACAGGTTGCATTCTTCACAATCTATATGAAAATCCATCACATTTATGCTCATATTTATGAAAAGCAGTTAATCATCTCAATCATTTTGCCTCCTGTGATGTCATCAACCAAAGTAAACACACAGAGCAAAACAAGGTGAGTTCTATTTTTTTTCTGTGTGCAACTTTTAAAGAATATATTTTTGTTCAATCCAGCAGTGGAAATCTATAGCTTATACCTAGCTGTGTTTTTACTGCAGCTGTACATTTCTTAGTGAAAAACAATGCAGCACTGTAGAGTACCTAGAAGAAAATAAATCAGATAATTGTTTCTGTTGTATTACTGTAAATGAATTAAATGAATCTCGGATATTCGTGATGTGTTTGACATAAACAACAAACCAAAGGAAAATAAACTAGAAAAAAATCTATCCAGATAAAGTAAGGTATCTTTAAATAGGTCTTGTTTTTTTTATTGCATACACTATATAAGCTAGAATCGCTCTACATGTCTTAATGTACGTATTGTGCATTTATTATGTAAATGTGTAATAAATATTTGGAGACACCGTGTCATAACAGGATTTGTCACCGAATCCTTCACATTACCTTAGATGTTTTTAATGTTTTTGCGCCCCCTTGTGGGGGGAGGTAAAATTACAACATTCAAAAAGAAACTTCATTTTAGTTTGGGCATTGCAACCTTGTGCCACGTTTGCCTTGTCAATGTGTACATAGCAACATAGCTAGAAATAATTTTAAACAACTTAAGGTAAGTACAAATAAAGCGATTAACTGCACTGATACGTCTGCAGATAACAAATTACTTGGGAAGCTAGCGAATTATTTTCTTTTCAGAAATCACATCATTTTATTCACCTTTTTTATGTTGCTTTGTTTAGTTTCCATTTAAAGTTGATTTAACAAAGAGTACCAGTGAGTCCTTTTACACAAGTATGAAAGCCAAGCAGCTGTATAAAGAAACACTTGGGAGTAGAGCGCTGGGAGGAAAAGGATTCAGTGGCCAGATTCTGTAACAAATGTAAAATGTTGGGTTCTCTCTCACGGGTTCAGATGTTTCCTTGGCTACTCAGCGTCATAAACACTGGTGTGAGGAAAAACACAGGTGAAGCATATTACGCGAACCTGCGTGGAGTGTTATTGTCTGCGCTTACTGGTCTAGTTTGAATCTCATTGTTATAAAACAAAAACAATCTAAAACACTTTGAAAACGTTTGATCAATGTCAGTTTCAGCTGGTTGCGAAGAAAATCCCGACAACTTCCCTTAAGAGATCAGTGAATATTTGTGTGGGTTGTTCCATTCTGTGCTTTCTCTTCCTCCCTAAAGAGGTCCCCCTCCCTTTCTGTGGTGCTAATCTTTTGCAAGGGTGGAGCTGTCTCTGCTGTGCCGGTCTCCCAATTGCAATTGTTTTTACTTTTTAAAACATAGCACATGAGGGCTGAAGTTCTTATCTTTTGGGTCTAAAGAGGAACGATCTAAAGTCAGCACACAGCTTCAATTACAGTGAAAAACTAGCGATCAGGTCAGAAATTTGAGTGTGGTGACCTGAACCTCAAGAGACACATAAAGACAGTTACAAAAGTCGGCCTTCTGTCACCTGAAGAACAATTCCGGGATGAAAGGACTGATGTCTCAGCAAGATCTAGAGAAACTCATCCATGTCTTCATCTTTTAGTCGCATTGATTACTGCAAAAGTGTCTCTTCACACGTCTGGCTAATAAATCAATCCCTCCAGCTGCAGCTGATCCAGAAACCTGCTGCTGGAGTTCTGACTAAAACCAGGAAGATAGAGCACATCACACCACTTCTAAAGTCCTTACACTGGCTCCTTGAAGATCAGAGAATAGACTTTAATATACTGTTGTTAGTTTATAAATTATGAAATGGTTTAGCAACACAATACGCTAAAGATCTACTGTTATTTTTGTATCAACCTTCCAGAACCTCTCAGGTCTTCTGGTTCTGGTTCTGCTCTGCTTCTCCAGAACCAAACATAGAGAAACAGCATTCAGCTTCTATGCACCACTGCAAACTGCAAAACAGCCAAAACACTGACTTCCTTTAAAGCAAACTTTAAAAAAAAGGCACCATTTTCGAGTTGCCCTTTATTAGCAGTAAGTGAAACATTGATAAACATTTTTGATGTTTATTGATATTTTTGATGAGATGTGATGTCTAGCTCTTGCTTCACACCAGTTTTTATGATGCAAAATCTGCATGTTTGCAAAAGCATGTTTTTGCAAACATGCAGATTTTGCAGATTGAGCAAAATCTGCTCAATATGCAGATTGAGTAGATTGTTGCTCAAATCTGCTGAACAAATAAACTTCACTTGACCAGTGTGACTCTCACATCGACAGACTGTCGTTCTTGAAGGCACAAATCCAGCCCTTCCGCACTGAATGCATTAGAGTGACGTACTTACGGTGTTTTTCCAAATGGTTACTCAAGTAAAATGTAACTAGTCTCTACCCAACTTTCCCCCCCGACACAGTAGTATTCACATAACTCAGGTTCAGTTAGTCCCTCAGAGCTCCACTAATCCCATCATCCTCTGCTTCACCACTCCTCCGATGCAGAGGAGTGGTGAAGCAGACTCTAAGATAAACTCCTTTCCTGAAATTACCTGTCGGATCGCAGTGAGTTCAAGCTTTTTAAGTGCAAAGTTCCGACTCTTCAACATGACAGCGTGCATACGTAGAAGAAACGGAGAGAGACTTATTCTCTCTTTTCTCTGTGACTCACTCCATCAACCTCCACTCTCTCTTCCTCTCTCGCCCCCCTGCTACCTGCTCCCCGTGCCACCCACTGAACCTGCAATGAGGGATGACAGAGGGGTCGCATAACTCCACGCTGCAGCCAGTTTTCCCTGACAAGGCCAGTGAGAGCCAGACGAAGCCATTACTCTCTCAACACGGCGACAGAACTCACAGGCTGAGAAATGGCATCGCTTCCGAAAAGATCTGTTATAAGGAGGAACGTCTATTTCATTTGGTCGTGATATATATCTATATATATGTATATATGCGCACCCTGTATGTTGCGGAGGCCTTGTAAATGTGTTTTTAATGGCTGTTCTTTTTCACATTCTGTTATATGATAACCACTTACTTCTATGTATTTTTGGACAGATTTTATGTGACAGAAGCCGTATGGAGGACCATAAGTGACTCGATTAAAAATAAAAGCTGTGAAATATGTAACTACGTCTCTCATAAAGCAGCACTGGCTGGGAGAAGTAAAACTTTAAACCGACCCACTTATTGTAGCCGCGGTTGTACATTTTTGGTTATTTCCTCACTGGAAGATCAAACTCTTGCCCATGACTTCAGTCTTACGCAGCCTCTCATTGGTTTTCTTCAGATTGCCAGTGTTTTTATCTCAGCTTGAAGAAAACCATCCCTGCAGCATGACGCTGCCACCACCGTGTTCTACGATAGTAACGGTGTGCCCAGGTCTTCGGAGTCCCGTCCAAAACTAACAGCATGTCCATCAGCTCTGACACAAACTCCCTGAAAGCCTGAGAAACTGCTGTGTTTTGAATGCAAAATCTATATCAATTTTTGTATTCAGCAGCTTTAGATAAAACAATCTGACTAATAAACATTTGTTTCATTTATACTTTTCATTCACTTTTCGCCTTGTGTATGAATGGTGCTAAGCAAATAAACTTGCCTCGTCTTAGGGGAAAGTGCAGTGTCAGCTGTCTGACACAAACACATTTCAGGTTTTCGTTTTAGCTGACCTGCACATTTATTAGAATGCATAATTTATCGCTGCACACATGTACAACGAGATTAGTGTGAATGGTGGCAAACTGCAAGCAGGCTTTGTTTCAACAATGGCTTGAAAGGAGAGATTTCACGGACGTGCCCAGCTTTTAGTTATCCTGTCGCGTGAATTGCCCCACATGAGCTCAGATTCCCCCAAATGAACTCAGATTCTCCACAGATCCTGCAGAGTTACCCACAGGCCTCTTTGGCTGCTTCTGATTAATTAAAACTCAGCTGGGGGTCTCTGTGTGTGTGTTTTTTTTCTTTCTTCTGCTTCATAATTATCCTCTACTTTGTGCACTTAAAATGCACTGACAGCTAAAAAAAAAAAAAAGGAAACTCAAATGTTTTCAATATTAAAAAAATGTTATTTTTGATTTCCCTAGTGTAGTGGAAATCTCACGAGAACTGTTTCAGAGATTATTGGTTTATTTTGAATGTTTCCTAAAATAAAAATAAAAATTGAATCACGGTGGATTACTGTTATTAGGTGAATCAATTCCCAGTTATTTTGTGGTTATCTGTGCCCACACAGGTTACGTCATACACAACAAAGCAAGATTGACCCTGATAATATAGTATTTTCCACACATCTGAAATGTTATTGACAATCAGGTTTTAAAGATTATGTCTAAGTACGTTGGTCATTTCTCTATATATCGCTATAGTGCTAGGGATTTTTTTAACAGTCTGATTTGACAAAAGTTTTTTATTTTAATTTAGAAAGTTAAATAGAGTAGCAACAGCAATATAATCAGTCGCATAAGATGGATAAGACTACATGTCCAGTTTCTCTTCTAAGTCGATCTGCCCAGCAGGATTCTTTTTGTATCTTTTCAGGTCTTGTTACACAGGAATTTACAACCGGATTCTAGTGATTTTGTTTTTCTTTCCAAGTTTGGATTACTTTTTACTCCACCTTAACCTCATCATTGTGAGCAATTTATCTGCTGCCTTTCCTGTATAGGAAGCAATGGCATCACGGTGTAATCTTGGAAAATGTCAATAGTTGTTTGGGCTGGTTGTATGAATGGGGGAGGAGAGAGATGGCATTTCCTTTTCATTTCATTTCTTCTATGTTGCCTTTGGAGTTTAAGAGCGAAATTAAAAGGTGGTTTTGTACTTTCAGGCATTTTAGCTGTGATAACAACAGCGTTGTTTTGTGCCAAGCTATGTCCATACACCCCAGTAATAATTTAACACCAAGCGTCTTCTTGCAGTAATAAAGCAAACAAAAGCAACCTGACGCAATCTCGTTTCCTTAAGTTTCCATTTTCTCCTTTGATGTGTTTCTCTGTAGGCAGTAGTTCCCCTTCATCCTGGTCATTGGATCTATGGGTCGTCGGTCAAACCTTTCGACCAATCAGAGAGTTGGAAGATGTGGAGGAGGCGGGGCTTGTCGCACGTCGACGCAAGAACCTTCACACGCAGTTTAATCCGATGCTGGAGCGAAAGGCGCGTGCTGCTTAATCAAACCACAGCTGAAAAAGGTATTTAGCTCCTTTCAAGCTATTTTTCTTATATCCGTGTTTGCCGTGTGAGTGGCTTCAGAAAGAGAATTGTGTTGGTAGTTTTTATATTTTCCATGTTAAATATTTGACGTAAAAAAACAATAATAATAATAAAAATATATATATATATTATTTCGGCGTTTGCTAACTTTGTTTTTCTCTGTGTGCTCCACCTGAACAGGCTCGTGCTGCTTAATCAAACCACAGCTGAAAAAGAGCTCCATCATTCGCACTTGTTTTTCTCCAGACTTCAGAAGTGCGCAGCTGAACAAACCGCGGCTCATCATGGCTGTCGACGGATGCGGACTCGTGTGCAAATATATTCTCATCCTTTTCAACATTGTCTTTGCTGTAAGTGAATTTAATTGCTCCGCTGCCAGACAAAGGCGGCGTAATAAGTGTTTGCTGTGGAAGCGGAAGTGGCCGCTGCTGTTACAGTCAATGGGGTTTAGAGGTTTCGCTTCTTCAGAAATGCCGATGCTCTCCTTCGAGTATTACCTGCAGTGGTAGAGAGGGTTTATCTTCAGGCAATATTTAGGCGTAATTTCAGTTTGGTTGTTGATCAGGGTTTTTACATACTGTTATTTTATTTAAAAACTTAGTAAGTTGGTTTATAAGATTAAAACTAATCACTGCCACACGAAGAACAGAAACTTATCTTACTGCAAGTAACTCCTTTTTTTTCAGGAGAATAATTACGGGAATAATACTAAAATGAGGAAGGTTTTGTATTTTACTGTTTGATTGTGTGATAAAAAAAAAAAAATTGAAGATTGTTGGAAATGATCATTCAATTATGCTAGTTTTAACTTTAAGCACATGTTTAAATATTAGACATATCTATACTATCTTGAGTTGGCCTCAAATTTATGTTAACATTTAGTTAGATTTATCTCAATCAACATTCTGATCAGTAGAACATTTTTCTTAGACATAATGTGCATGACTTGATAAAATTAGTCTAATCTGTAGTTTTATATTAACAGTTCTAGCTATTAATTTGGATAGTGCTAGTCTATGATAATCAACAAGTAAAAGATAATTGTGCCAGTTCTTGTATCCAGATCGGCCTGTTGGATATTCTGGGTTTTGGGATAAGTTCTGCCCCACCAGCCTCCGTGTCACTTTTAGTTTACAGCAAGGATCTGTTTTCACTTTGCTCCAGACCAGATTGAAGACATTCATACTGAAAAGGAATTAGATTTATGTCACTTTCCCTCCATTTCCTGTTTATGGGTGGAAGTAGCATGACTCATGACTGTACGCATAGTGACTTAAAGAGACCTATTGTAACCAGACAAAAGCGACTTTTCTTTTCTTTTTTAAAAACGATGAAAATACGGACATGGGCAAAACGATGTTGGTCATCGTCATAAATTTCTGTGTTGGTTAATATTTGGTCTATTGTCCAGGCCTGCATCACTTCCTACCAGATATTACAATCTGAGCAGTTCTTTACATTTGTGTTAAAAAAAACAGATCGATGCCATGTGACAGTTTTGATTTAGTTTTGGTCGGATCTACTTTCTCCCTAGGCGCAAAAAGAAACATCTTTGCAGCCACGGCTGCGTTTGCTCCCACAGGGTTTGCACCTAGTGACTTGGACTTTGATGTTAACCCTGTGATCTGGTTTTGCTTCCTCTTTCACGGCAGGTGGTTGGGTTAGCGTTTTTGGGGCTCGGCCTGTGGCTCCGATTCGGCGAGAACACCAGAGGGATCTTTCACATCGAAGCGCTCAGCTCCAGCGCTTTTGTCATAGGTTTGTCGCAAACCGCGTCGGTCGGATAACGGGCCGGGTTCAGATTCCGTCTTGCGGCAAACTGGTCCTGTTTTCTGCTCCGTCAGGTGTGACCATACTGATCATCCTTGGTTCGATCATGCTGATTGTGGTGGTGTTCGGAGACTACGGCGCCTGCAACGAGAAGAAATGTGCCCTGCAAGTGGTGAGGCAACGTACACAAACACACACACTTCCTTAAGAAGTTTCTTAGACAGTTTCGGTTGCCAAACCATCGGTGCAGATGAGATTTATCACGTTGTAACCAAACCTGTGAGCTTGCTATTAATATCAGGACAATCTTGTTCACAAAGACATCAAAGACACTCTATATATATATATATATATATATATATATATATATATAATTATATATATATATATATATAATATATATATATATATATATATTATATATATATATATATATATATATATATATATATATATATTCAGGGTTTTGTGTTAAATGTTATTTGCAAAATTCAAGTTTCTTGTTATTCGAGACGTCAAACCCGCATCATTATGGCGTCATTATTAATATGCTACTTGAAAATTGCGTTAAAACAAGAATATTACAATTTCTCACAGCAATACCGGGACAATTCAGCATCCAGCAAAACGTCAAATCATTTCTGTTGCGTTGACTCAGGGATGTGTCAAAAGAGCAGAGAATGATAAATAAAAACAGATTAAATATTTCTACTGCTTCATTTTATCCTACATTATGTATTTGAATTGATTTGGTTTATTTTTTGTATTTCTTGATGTCATTTATGACATTTTAATTGACTTTTTTTTTTTAAATGCAAAAGCATTTTGGAACCTTTTTTTTTCCCAAAAGGTGCTATATAAATGAAGTATTATCACTTAGGTAGTGTTCGGATTTTTGACATTAAATTGCACTCAGGATGATCACATCTACATGAGTGTATAAAAAGAGTCCTAATGAAATGTGTGGCTTAGAAGAAAGTATTCTTTGGAATTCTGTCTTTTAGCCTTTTTGGCTCCAATTTGGAGAGAAAACGATGTCGCCGACATTAATCTGCAGCTTCTATTGAAACGATCCATAAACCAGATTTTTATTGCAAATAAACCCAACTCTTTTGATTCCTTCTTTGTTTGTTTTGCTGCAGAATGACTCACAGTGACTCCATTAATCTGTTTCTTCTTGCCCCTCCAGTTCTCCATCCTGCTCTTCTTCCTGGCAGTGGCCGAGTTTGTCATCGGAGGACTCGCCTATTCCAACAGCGACACGGTAAAAGCCGCAGCCATATGTCCCAAAACCAAACCGTCCTGATCCTGATCCCGTGTTTTTGGGCTTTCCTCCCCAAGGTTGGACTGAGACTAGGCGAGTTTTATGCTACTTTGTATTCCTTCTACACGACCAGCCAAGATCCAGCAATTGGTGTCACACTGGCATTCATCCACAACTCAGTGAGTGTGCACCATGTTCTTGTTTTAATATAAAAATTTTGTGCATCATGTCAACTTTTCGGGGTGCTCTTACCGACTTCCACTTCCTGTGCTTCAGCTGCACTGCTGTGGAATAACTGGAGTGTCACTAGTCGAGCTAGTGAAGCAGACCTGTCCTAAACCCAACGGTATTCTGGAGCACCTCGTCATGCCTGTGAGTGTCTCTCTTACTGAGGAAATTTCTTTCTGATCACGATCACCTTTTGGCCTACATTCCCTGCCCCACTGGAGAAACATGGTGCATGAATCTACCTCAACACAGAGATTATCAAAGGCTTATCTACACTGGAATGTATTTGTCCATGACCACGGCCCAGTCAAAGTCCATATCTAAATTCTATCGAGAGTCTGTGGGTGAGGTCCAATCAGACTGAGCTTGAGATATTTTATAAAGTAAAACGGGCAACTGCAAAGCCGATAGATGCTTGTGCCAAAAGATCTGAAGCAGGAGTTGGAGTGAGAATTAGTTCAATAAAGCATCGACTCTAAATTATTCTCTGCCCAGCGTTGGTCTGGCACGTAAAATCCCAGAGGAATACATCTGGGCAAAATGTGAAAAGTTTCAATACTTTAAATACAAATACCTTCCAAGGGACCGCATCGCCCCGACTACAGATATAGGCTAGTATAAAAGGAGTAGTCTTTTTTTTTTTTTTATTTTAATTTTTTTTTTTGCAAGTATTTCCTGATGCAACAAAATGAGGAAGGAAAGCTATGAGAAATAAAATTTGTCTTATTTATACCAAGGAAACAGGAAGTCTGGGATGACAAATGACATTCACAGACATGTTGTTCATATGAAAAAAAAAAAAAACATTTATTGGCCCTTTCACCACAACAGGAAGTGTCTTCCACAAGGACCGCACATCTTAAGGCTGTAACTTTTAAGTGTGGAGTCAAGGCAACCCGTAGCTGTTAGCTTCTTGGTTTGGTCTGGGCTCTTAATGGGCCAGTGTGTTGATAAAACCTGTTTCACCGACTGTTAAAAAAAATCAAAATTATATAATATTATTGAACATCTTTTAAGTCCCTCCAGGGTTTTGCGATTCTTTTTGTGTTTTGCTTTTAAAAAAAATAAAAATCAAAGTGGTTTTGGTACTAATTTGGAAATATTTGCGCTTATTTATGACACTAAAATGTTACTTTTTTATTACTCACTATGTAGATCTTAAACTACAATCTGACATTAAAGCTGAAACATCTTTATTGCTTCAGCTTTAGAGATGCTGTAAGCTTTCTCGAGAAAGCATCTTTAAGTAAGATGCTTTCTCGAGAAATTTCAAAACTTTCTGAGGAGTTCTTTAAACTTTCTTGTTTTTAGAAAGTTTTGAAAATGTTTGAGAAAATCTGTGAAAACTCCTAGTCATGTATTAGCACAAAACATGCAGGGATTTGTTGATTTAGTGTGAATTTCATGATAATTCTCAAGAAACTGGAGGGACTGATGGATATAATTTGGGAATTAATAAAAGCTACATTGATTTGACTGAACATAATATTTAAGCTCACTTAGTGTTTAGTCTAAATCTAGAGGCCAAATAGTTTGACACATCGCTACACTTACGTCATATCCCTATTAAGGCATATTTGGTATTTGAAATATTAAAATAGACGGTTATAAATGATAATTTTGGTAATTCCTTCAAAGTATTCACAGGTTTTAGCTATTCGCAGGCGGCTGTTGTCCCTCTACAGTGGCACCACTGCCTCTGTAGAGGTGGCAGTCGTGGGAAAACCAGTTTGCTTCCCGCTGGTGGACTCGCTCTATAAACTCTGGGTTGGGCGCTGAATCTTCAGGCGCTCACGCCGTCTTCTGTCCTCCGCCAGAATTGTCCCTCCACCATCGTCACTGTCTTCGACAGCCGAGCGCCGCTGGTGATGGGCATCTTCGTTGGAACCGGAGCTCTTCTGGTAGGAAAACTCTGCATATTTGTGTTTGTTAAAAGCAGCCTAAAAGATCAAAATTCAGTTTTTCATACTAACAAAAAAACGTCTCGTTCCGCAATTTGTGGTTGTAGTGAAGCGTAGCCTACATCATGGTTGTAGGATCTGAGGGTGCAGATGTAGTTAAATAAGGACAGCCCTAAATAAGTTTGTGTCTTGCTCGTGTTTTTTAAGTTTGACCATCTTTCTCCCCCCCACCTTTTTGTTTGTCGTTTTATTTTTATTTGTTGTCCCTCATTTCCTCCATCGTTGCTTCCAAAAGATCATAGCTCTGATTTGCAGCGGAGTGCTCAGTTCACAGATTCGCCAGGCCTCCTCGTCTCCTCAGTACATTATCCTGAGCTCCAGCAGCCCCTCCCTGGCTGCCCCTCAGCCGTACCCTCAGCATGTCACCGTCTCCAACAGCTCCTTCCCCAACCCGGACCCCGTCGTCTTCACACCCCTCTCTGTGGTCGACATCCCCATGGCTCAGGCTTAGGAGGCTTCTCAACAAATTCCCTTCTCGAATTCGTGGATTTGTGTTGTTCCGCAGCGTCTTGACGTGACAAACCCTTCGCTTTTCCACTCGGCATGATCACGCTTGAGCTTCATACTTTTTAGAAGGAAAAAAAATCTCCTCCTCGGATATCTAAACCACACCTTTGGGAAGATCATTCTCCCAGAAATTGGGAGAAGCAACTGTTCTGATGCAACCGGCGGGTTTCTGTTGGTCAGACGTTTACATCCTCCCAACACGGACACAAACTTCATGATGATTGAAGACTGTAAAACTGACAGTAGCGCCTTATTTGACAGGGTGTGCATAGGAATGACATGACATAACAGCTGTAGTGAACAGGAAGGAGCCTTTATGAATGTCTATGACTGTTGTCGTGAAGTGTCATTCAGTAAATAATGACACTGTTAATGCAAAGGTGGCACTTTTAATAGATTTTCAATGCAATGTTTAAAGCAACGTTGCATTAAAAGCGTCATTTATCAAATGACACTTCATGACAACAGTCAAAAGACTCCTTCATGTTTGTGACAGTGTCATGTCAGTCTTATCCACATCCCGTCAAATAGTGCTACCAAACCAACCAGCGTGTTATTTTCCAGGAACGGCTTCAACATAGAACCTCTGTATTGTTTCAAAACAACAACTGAATGAACAAGTTGTAATTTATCAGAGACATTTCAGGGTCAAAATGACTCGGACATCAACTTTTGTCCACTATTTAGAGGGCAAAAGAAAGTCAACATTAAGATACTGCTTTATGGCACACATTTGTGCCAGGAAATCTGAGCCATTTCTGATAAGAAAGTTGTCAAAATATTCAGATAAAATTGCCTTCACCACAACATTCACGGCGGTGACGATTGACTGGATGTAAACTTCTGACGGGAAAACCGGGTTTTGTCCATCACCAAGTAGAAACGAATGATTTCCGTTCCACTAATTGGAGCAACGCTCACCGTTAATTCTCCAACTAAATCTTGTTCTCACTTTCTTTAATGTGATCAGGGTTGGATTTTTGTCCTTCAAATGTTTTCTTAGATTGTTTTCTGATTCACAGTTGCTTTTTTGGTGTGTGGGTGTGTGTGTGTGTGGGGTTTAAATCTTCCAGGTGGCTGGTTTAAATTTGTGAAAACTTGGTAGAGGTGGGAGCAGGATGCTCTGGTATTTCCAAGCATCAATGTAGGAGCCTGGCACTAAAATCCATCCTGAACGATCAGATCTCCGTTAGCCGCTTCGAATGTACCCATTCGGCGTTTTAGGTTGGACGTTAGTGCCAGGTGCGCGCATGGGAGGGCCTCTTTCCCCTTCTTTACTTCCCTCCTTCTTTGTCTGCATGACAGATCACTGCCCTGGTCTGCGCCGTTGTCCTCCTGAAACAGCTCAAGAAAGTGCATCAGGACGTCACCGCTTACTATTCGTCTGTGTACTAAGTCGTCTTCAGTGACCACCGCTGGAAAGTCAGCCAGCAGATCGGTGTTTACAGCCTTTTCCAATGTGTGTGTATGTACATGTGTGAACTACTGACTGCGGTTCCAGTTGGGAGGGAATGTCGTCGTATGCCACTAGCTGAGCCAACTTCAAAAACAAAAAAAGGTACACCAGACCAGTAAACACCTGAGCGAAAACGAATCCGACGATGCCGAACATCTGCAAACGTTAGTAGCCAAACCACACTGAGCCTTTTTTTTTTTTTTTTAAACTAAGAACCGCATGCAGCCTCGTTAGCTCTCTTCTTTCTGTTCTGCGATCACGACTTTTTCTGCTTTTCAGTGGGATTGCTTTAGCTCGCTTGTTGTCGCAGCATCGGTGAACGCCACTTGTCAGCGATTTAAAAAGGGATCGTAATGATGAAACATTTAGAAGCTTTTGATTGTATTTAGGTCCGATTCTACATTTGAAACCTTTAAGCTAAGCGTTAGTTTCTACCCTCATGTGCAATGCTTGAAATTTTTTGATTTGTTCACTTTTTTAACATTTTTATATATATTTACAGATTTTAAGGTAAACGAAACCTTTGTTGTTGTCGTTGTTGTTTCTAACTACTTTTCATTTTGTTCTTATCGATGTTTTAAGAGCCACAGCAATAGCCAGGAAGTCGAGTACCAAATAATAATAAAATCAAAACCTTAGAACATTTAAACGGTGTCTTTTAAAGCTGTAATTTAAAACCGCTGCCTTGGTTTAAATTACTATATCGGGGGAAAAAAAAGAAAAGAGACAGAATTGAGATAATATGCTTAAAAGCTGAATGCCTTATTTTTCTTCACACTGTATCATGTAGTGCTGACTACTGCATTGTATTATGTTAGAGCTAAATATTCTCTTAAGAGTTGTGGCTTTGCATGTTTCCATAAAAATAACAGAAAAGAATTGCACGTGTGACTGTCGTTATTTCCTTCATTGCACTTGGTTAGTTTTTTTTAAAGGAGTTGCCCCTTAATAAAGCTCAACTTAAAGGAATCTGCAGTTCATAGTGAGGATATGGGATAGAAACGTGGGTGAAAGTCAAACCGCCAGCTTGTAAAGAACATGGACAATAACCACGACGCACCATCTGCTGTTTTCATCCCTCTGCTGAACAATGCAGTCGTTTTAAACACAATAACTCCTGTTCTCCATAAAACGGACATGGATCCGTTTTGTTAGCATTTTAATTTTTAAAGAGGCAATAAAAACCCCAATGTGGTTCTTTACAAATTCACAAATTCAGATTAGGTTTTTCTGAAGTTACAGCATCTGCCGTGAACTTATTTTTGTTTTATTCCAGTGAGTTATGTTTCTAAAATTGGGAAGACGTTTAGGTAATTTGAACGAATTGAAGCAGCTTAAATTTGACCAGAAATTTCTGCCACTCGAGCTAATTACGCCTCTGAACTCTTTTTTTTTTCAGTGTCTCTTATTTCCATTATATTCCTGTGAAACGATTAATGGATATAAACTTTACAGAATATAAACTACGGAGTTAAATTTGTTTTATAATTATTCAATAAAAAAAACAAACTAATCACAAATAAAAAATAAAAAAACATAAAAAAACAACATGAATACCCTATTAAGAGCGTGACGTTTTAATGCTCCTGTACGCCCAATCACTTCTTGTCTGAAGCATCCTGCTTTGCGCGAGCTACACTTCCTGGCCAATGAGAGGCCCGGCTCGGAGCCGAGGGGCGGAGCCTCCGCATGTTAGGGTAAAAATGAGCCCACTGTTTAACCATTTCACGTATAGCTAAAACTTTTACAGCCGTCACATTTCAGGAGGATGAGACAAGCAGCTTAACTAGTACTTCCTTATTTATTTATTTATTATTATTATTTTGCCCGTTGAGTCTCACAGCAATGAAGGCACCGACAGAAAACAGCTTTCAAATTGAGGTCGTTCTGGACAGATGCGGGGTCATCTGTAAATACACCCTCATCGCTTTCAATATCATCTTCACGGTAAGTCTGGCTTATATAAAGAGTTATTAAAAATATGGGGGCATAAATAAAAGGCTTGAACGTGTGAAATTGAATTACACAGAATAAGATGGAAGTCAGCCAGAAGGTCAATTTATTAATTTGATTTTTAAAAAAAGTAGAATTCACATTTAAATGCAGGCTAAAAAAAAATTTATATAGTAAAATTTCAGTACTTTGTAACTTTTTAAAAATGTGGAGTTTGTATATTGTGATGCCAATTTTTGTATTTCACAGACATTTCACTAACAAAAGATAATAAAAGTAAAACTTTTATATTTTTCTAAGTTTAAATATACATACTCAAATACGCCACAAGTTTGGTGACTGTGTGAAAAAGCGTATAATCATTTATATACATACATAATATGTACATAAACACATACGGGTAAATGCAAAATACCCACGCCATCCACAGAGCTTTAATTCAGCACACAAAGTGAAATATTTCAATATTTTCTTGTCATTTTGATGGCTGCGGCTTACAGGTAAACAATTCAATGCCTAAAAAAACCAGAATATTATACAATAATTAAACATTGATATCTCCACCAAATCGGCTTATTAAACACGCTTAAAGGCTTCCTGAGCCTCAAATGGTCGTTCTGGGTCAGGAGGCTACGCGAGGCTCATTTACATCTTTTTTTCCAAACCGCAGTTTTTATTACACTTAACTTTCCATTAACAAACTTGGTTGTGCAACTGTGTGAGCAACCGGCTCTCTTAGCGATGATCTTTGTGTGACAGACGTCTGCATTTAAAATGAAATTATTCTCGGAAACAGTTTTGGGCTTCCACTGAGCTACAACTATGTATTGCTTAAACTTTATCACTCTGGATAAACATTCTATGCATGTTTCACTTTTTAAGCTGTGCTGCTGGCAAAAAGTCAACGATTAGTTCAAGATATTAAGACTTGGGCTTCAAGTGTAATATCTGAAGTAAAGTTCAGGGACTTCGCCGACGTTTCCTCTCCTTTGCAGGTTTTGGGGTTCGTGTCTTTAGTGTTTGGTCTGTGGCTGAATTTCCAAGACAACGCCAGAGACATGTTCAACGTGAACGACGACAAGAGAGAGAACATCGACTCAAAGGTCTTTCACATAGGTCAGTAAACAAACGAGTTGTGACATTTCGATCTCCGATCTCTGTACATTTGGATCGGGCTAAACAGATCGCTTCCCGTTTCCTACCTCACCAGTCGTCTATATCCTGGTGATCCTCGGCTCCGTCATGGTGGCTTTGGGGATTTTTGGAGAGCACGCTGCCTGCAATGACAGTAAAATTGCTTTACAAGTGGTGAGATTTCTGATTTTTTTTTTTTTTATTAAAGTCAATATAAAAGGGTAAACCTGAAGGGTGAACTTTTACTGAGTCAGGAATCTCATTTTATGCTACAAACATACAAATCATATCTTTCTGGCGGGAGGCGGCTTGTCACTAGCTGTGCCAACATGCAAAGTAGTATTTTTATTGAAAATAAAAAAAAACAGTAGTTCGTTCATAGCGCACTGTGTTGCTCAGAGGATTTGGTTGCTCATCTACGTCACTGAATCCAGAGGTTCTGACCGAGGTTAGTTATGGCTAACAAAAATCTAACGAAAACTGGAATTGGGGAAACACTTTTGTTAAGTGAATAGAAACTAATTAATGGATGAGAACTAAAACTGGAGTTTTAAAATAAAAAAATAAAATAAAATAGCAACAGCAAAAGTTGGCAGAAAAAAATAGTTCAACAATTGAATATGTATTTTTGAAAATGGCAATCTCCTGTTGAGTATTTGTTACCTGATCGATGCATACGTAATTCTCCACCTCAAGCCAAAGGAAGAAAATAAAAACTACTGTAACTAAAACAAACCTCCGAGTATCCACTCAAATGCACAATGAAGTCGAGTGGATACTGGAGAGGCAGGCCTTCTCATCCAACGTCAGTGTCTGACCTCAGAAATGGGCTCCTGAAGGAACAGGAGCCGTCAGTCCGTCTAAATCGACACATTTTCACGACGGCCTCAGACTAAAAAAAGTGGATGGTTTGTCTTCTGCTCGGTTTAATGTCGAGGCCCTCGCTCCTCCACAGGTCAGAAGGTAATATCAAGCACCAAAAAGGAGTTAAAATAACTGACGAGAAAAGCTGGTGAGGTTCTTGCAACGCTGCATCAAACATGTAAACACTGGAGTAGTGGAAGACAAAAAAAAGGAGGAATAACTTTTCATAGGACAAAATCAGTGAGAGAAAGACCGTCTCTCTCCTTTGTTGGAGCAGGAGTTTTTTTGTGTGTTTTGGGAAAACAAGTTTTAAGTTTTCTCTAAAAATTTGCTGAATCGACAGACTAATTTTTAAACCACATAATTTCCTTATAATTCAAATTGTCCATCTTATCTTTTCGTTTCTCTTCAGTTCTGTGTCCTCCTCTTCCTCCTGGCTGCGGCTGTAATTGCCATAGGAGCTCTTGCCTATACCAGCAAGGACATGGTAAGCAGGAAAAGACAAAACGGCAAACGTCTTCAGATGTTGGTAAAGATTCAGTACTTCTTATTCTTATCATTGAATTTTTAAAATCGATAAGGTTGGAAAGAAGTTTGGAGAGTTGTACAGCGATGCATATAAACTCTACGAGAAAGACAAAGACGGAACGATGGCTGGTGCCCTCAAATTCATCCATGATTCGGTAAGCACTCACTGCATCGGTAGAAAAACCGAAACGGTCATTTAGTCTCGTTCGCTTAGCGTTTTCCTTTTAAGAATTTCAGTAGATCTAAACTGGTTGCATGTCTCGCAACCTTTCAAGAGCTCAGCATACACACAAAGAATAAATATATAAACTATAGAGGGGAGAAGACGAGAAAAGATCAGGCTTTGGAATTCAGATTAAAGGAATGTGTTCCTTTATAATTCGGGACTTACTTGTGAAAAGGTCAAATACAGCAAAAAAAATCATCTGATAGTTGTTAAAATGTCAATTTATTGATATTTAATCTAATGTTTTTCTCCGTCATCTACAGCTCCACTGCTGCGGATCGGCCGGAGTCCAACTAACCCAGTTGGTTAAGGAGACTTGTCCAAAGATGGATGATGCGACAAAGCATTCCAATCTGGCAGTAAGTTGGCATTTCATCAAAATAATCCACCATGCTTGGTCCAAACAGACCTTCATCATGAGGGCAAGTAATCCAGAGATTAATGCTAAGAAAACCAGAACTGGTTTCTACTTTTGTTCGACAGAAAATAAAAATACCTACTTGGTAGAAATGTCATGATGAATTTAGCTGTACGATACATCGTCACAGAAACCATTATGCTGAATGGTAACATAGTTGTTTTGAGACCATTTTAAAGTGATACAGTAAAGGTGTAATAATGCAACACCACATTCTCAAAGTTCAATGAACTTTAAATTCCAATGAATATTTAACACTGGAATTGGGACATTTTAAATATACAACTTAAGCAGAAACTGAAACCAAATAAACAAAATTGTTTTTTTATTTTAAAATGGGGGCTAGTTGAGACCAAAGCACGAGACTGAAGACTTTTACCCGATTTTTGGTAGAAAAAAAAAAAAAAAAAAAAAAAGGATAAATGACTTAATCTCAATTCCGCATCTACAACCGACCGTGGGAGGATATGGGAAAAATCCTGAGGAAGACCCAGGCATCGGCAGGGAGATCTCTGATCACCTTTTCCTGGAAACTCCTAAATGAAAAACATTAAGCTTTGTATCTTCTCCTTTTCAGCCGACATGTCAACAAAGCATTGAACGCTTCGTTGACCAACACGCACCGTTGGTGACTGGCGTCTTCGTTGGAACCGGAGCTCTTTTGGTAGGCAAATTCTGCCCCGTTTGTTTAGGGAAAAACATTTCACACGAAATATGGTCACGATGAATAGTCGACTGTTTGACTCATGCAAAAGTAAACAAGTGTAAAACTTATATTCAAGTAAATCCATTTGCTTCGCAAACAGACAAATGTTCCACTGACCTCACCGGGCCGAACCGTTCTAACCCTTGTTTCCTTCACAGATCTCACAAGTCATCTGCGCTGCTTTGTTCAGTTGGAAGATTCAACGAGACTCTGGAGCTTCTCAGTAAATTATTCAGACTCTCTGCATCGCCTATCACCCCTCTGCTGTCTTAGCGAGTAGTTTTCATCTTTACCGCACAGTTGCAGCAGCTTTCTTCAGGCCAAAGAGTTGACATGAACATTCCTCCCACCATCTCTCGCTGCTGTACTGCTGCACCTGAAAGAGTGCAATTTTCTGAACCACGAGGCCGCAGGATGTGTAAATGCGACCAACGGAGGGCCACCGCCTTTTAAGGCTTGCGCTACAGAATCACGGTGCCAAGACGGGAATTGTTGGCAGTGACGCTTGTGATAAGGGCCAAAAACGAAGTAGACTGATCGAGAAATGCCAAGAAGAGACGGACGATTTACTAAAGTACAAGGATGGAGAGAATAGAGAGCTGGTGCAGTTTTCCTGTCGAGTGCACCAGAGTTTCGGGCCATCCAAGAAATGCTTAGAAAATTTGCTGTAAATAAAATACGGCAAGATTTTTATTCAATACTCTAGGATCAACTTCTTCCAGCCAAGTCTGGCAAAGATCCATTTGAAGGCAGTGAAAGTAGTACATCCCAAGAACAGAGACGTTCCCAGACTCGCTCCCCAGAGTTCTCGGTCCTTTGCGTTTATTTGAAATATAAAAGTTCACCACGATGTTATAACAAAAAGATTCGGGCCGAGTTGGAGTCGTGCTTTTGAAAGTGTGCGTTGTACGTTACATCACACATCAGTATGTCATTACTATTGTCCACTTAGGGAAGTTTCCTTGCAGCAAGATGAGAGAAAAAGAAAATCAACATTGGCAAAACAGTTAAAAGTTTATGTGCAAATGTCAATAAAAGCTTGATTACATTTGAAATCTGAATAATGGCCTGGCTAGTAAGATTTTTTTCTATCTATTGGTTCTCGATTTGGGCTGCCTGAATTTCTTCCCAGATGGGAGAAGCTAAAAATCACCATCAAGTGGGAGATTTGGAGAGCATAACAATGTCTTCTTTTTGTAGACGTCTTTAAAAAGGTTTCTGCTAAACCACGTGATCTAAAGCCTGTAATTTTTCTGGCTGCATTTACAGTTCACTTGATCCCATTCTTATCTCTGAAATGGCCAAACCAGGTGACAAAAGCGACGACAGAGAGAAAATGGTCAACTTGGAGCTGCATTCTCATAGAGGGTTCACATAAATGTGGGTATGGGAGCATGAGAATATTGATTATTTAGCTTTATCCCAATAATATGCAATAAACCACTGTACATATTGTCAAAACAATGTGACATCATCATGTTTGTTTAATGCTGATCATAGCTTAGTTGTGAAAGAATAAAGTTTAGTATTGTTATTTATCTAAATTTATTTGAGGAGGGACAAGACATAAAACAATGTTTTTAAACAAACAGTTGTCCTTTAAATAGGCCCTATAGTCAAAGGCTAATTTACAGAACCGATTCCTGTTTAGACTTTAGAAGTCAACCTTTAAAGTTAACTAGAAAGTGGCATTTCCTATGAAAATGCAAGTGTGACGGCTGACTGCTCAATGCTGAAAGCTTTTGGTGAAAATGGCAAAAGCGTTTGAAGCCAACTGCTGAAGAAATGCAGAAAGTTAACAACTGGTCCATGCAGTGTGGAAAAACCCAGGTAAAAGCCAAAATGAGCTAAAAAGCTAAAACTAGATAAATACTAATGGTAGCATCTAGGATACCACTAGCATGTTGAGTTAAAATAATATTTTTTTATGCAATGTAAAAAAAAAAAAAAACCCATGTAAAACCTGAAACATTTCCCTGTTCCTTCTGATAAAAAAGGTGGGTGAATAAATCCATACCTTTTAAGGTTCCTGAGATATCAACATTTGTTTGGAGGCATTGTTTGGCACAGTGACTACAAAAGACATGCCACATGCAAAACGACAAAAGCTCAAATTACTCCCAGGTGTTAAACCGCATAAAAGCTGTTAAACTGCCCAACTTCAACATGGCCACTGCCTTGTTTCCTCCATGAAAGTTCCAACACTGGATGGTTGATTAGCATTAATAGGGAGGACCTAAATCATCCACAGTGAAACACAAGGGACATTTTACATTGTAATTCACAATTATGCCACCAGATGGAGCTGTTATATTATATTAAGTTTTATTATACAAGTTTTTGTTTCTAGGGTAACACGACTGTCAAGGAAAGTTGAATTATGTCCAAATTTATTTACCACCCCCCACAATCAAAACAGACAATTTATCAAGTTTTTTGATAAAACACAGAAATAAGTCAAATGTGTAAAAGTGTCTTCATTTCATCCAATTACATCCTTGTTGGGACCTGCAAAGATTAAAAAAAATTTTTTTTATATATATATATAATATATATATATTTTTTTTTTTTTTGTATGGACAAGGATCTTCATAGATTAAACCTAAAGCTGTAACTTTATTTCTTACCGTTGTTGCAGCTCACACCACAGCCACTGTAAACGGTCGAGCACAGTTCTGCATGGCATAGGAAGTAAACCTGATGGAAGGAGAAAAGATTTTACATTACGACCGTCTTCTCATGGTGTTGCAACATAATCTAAAGCCTGCCTTCACACCAGAGTAAGACTTTACAAATATTCTGAACAGTTTACTGTGACTTAATTACAGCAGATTTGGATAATATCACCACAACATCAGCACTGGATCAGTTCTGGAGCAGCAAGTTGCTCTGATCTTATCCCACAGTTTCCACCTTGTCATGGATGAAGAAACGCCACCAGGAGCAGCATTAGAGGATCTAGGTGATGGGGCCTTGAGTACAGAGCGCTATGTGCCACTGAGCATGCAAGCCTGCATCCATAGCAACAGTGAGGCGGTGTGTGACAAAGCTGACCTGGCTGCACCCAATGCAGGCTTGTGCATGAGGTTTACCGTACTAGAGATGCACCAATTAGATCTGATCTCAACTTTCACTGAAATTCCTGTGAAATGAGCAGAAGTTCAAAGGGCAACCGTCTTAGGAGTAATTTTTCATAAAATAATAATCAGAGACTTTCTCTAATAGATCCAAAGTCGGGGAGCTTTTCTGTGAGCCTACAAATAAAATAAAAGTCCTGCAGGATCTGGTACAGATGCAACTATGTTAGTCAACTAATATAGTACAGCATAGTAGCTAATGCTAATATAGCACAGTAGCATTAGCTACTATGCTATAATAGCATCTGTACTATGCTAATATAAATTAGTACTATAGCATAGTAGCATTAGGATGCTAAATTACCATCCTAATTCTAATTTCGCATTAGCATTGTGATGCTAATGCTAAGTTAGCATCCCAATGCTATTGCTAAATCACAATAGTATTAGCATCCCAAATGCTAATCAGTATTTAGGATGATTAGCATCACTGAAAATCTACAAATACAATAAAAGTCCTACAGGATCTGGAACAGATAGAACTATATTAAATAAAAGTAAGAGTTTTTAGAATCATATCTATAATACAGCATTTATCATTGTGCACCTAAAGGTTCTACATCACAATACTGACTGTTGTTCTTCAGGGTCAAATTTAACAGCTATAATTAACATGGCAAAATTTAATCTTTAAAAACAAAACAAACAAAAAAAAAGCTACCATTTTCTGCTTAGTTGTCTGTAGCAAACATCCTAGCATTTAGGATGATTAGCCTTACCAACTAGCCGTTTTCCAGAAGTTTTTACACCTTTCATGGCGAGTTTGCGTTTCAAACACCCATCTGTCAATTGCAAAATGAAGCTATTTTGAAAAACCACCTCGTCCAAGTGCAAAAACTTTACTGAAAAACTCGAGTGTTTTGGAAACCGTTTCCAGTAAGTGAGTTTATTTTCAAAATTTCAAGTAGCGTTAACGGAAACGCAGCTCCACTCTCCTCTCTGCCTCTAAAACCAAACGTGCCTTTCTGGTTGCTTTCCATCTTAGCAGCACAGTCTTACTCTGGCGCGGACAAGGCCCAGAAGAAGAGGAGCTGGTTCAGTTCCTACCTCTGGGTCCTCCGGTGGAGCTGGCCCCCCAGGAGCCATGTAGGTGTAGCCCCTTGGAGGCAGGGAGGGGAAGCTGGAAACTTTAATCCTCCAGATGTGCCTAGGGTCAGGGGAGGGAAGCAGCTGCGATGCACTCTGGCTGCTACAGCTGAACACAAAACCACGATTAGCGCTCCAGTCATGCTCTTTATTATCCTGCAAGATGTTACACAAGTACCAACAGCTACAACCCATTCCTGATCTGGCTAAACTAAGAGCCGTTTATAGTTTGGAGCAGAGCTTTCCAATATGTGGCTGCTGTGCAGACATGCAGCAGAACCAACCACAGGCCGCACGACAGGAGGAAGTTGAGCGCGTGGGAATGCCGTACCGGTCATAAAACGGCATCCAGTAGACATGCGGGGTCAAGGTATAAGCCAGGCAGGAGTGAAGCAAGAGCAGCAGGGTGGGGTCTGCAGGTGCAGCAGTCTGAGCTCCACATGGACAGATTCACCCTGCAGGAGGCTGATGGGCAGCTGAGCTTCAGGGTGGAAGCTGGAGAAGGATGAATCTGTGAGACAGAGAGACCAGGGCTGAAACCTCGAGTCAGTCGAGAACCTTGATTATTACAATTCCTGGAGGAAAATTTATCTGCCTCGACGCTTTGTTAAGTTTTATTATTTAATGCACCGTGTTCCAGCAGGGTCGTTATTAGCGTTACGCAGCGCTCTCACTTCCGCCCGAGTTGTTGACGAAAGCCAAGTGTTGGCAGCAAAACGCGCCTTATTTTCATGTTAATCGTTTTCGATAAGATTTCAAATAATGAGATTTTATTCTTTTGGTGAGCTTAATGGCAGATTATAAAAGGGATATTACACTGTCATGTAGATGTCTGTATATTTACTGTGCAACACATATAGGCATATTTAAATACATGTATACATGAATGGTCGGTATCTTTCATTATTCACCGAGTCCATGATTAGGTAGCCTATTCCTTTATTTGGTAAATTATTGGTTAGTAAAATAGATTTTTATTTAGTTCTTTTTGCAATGCAAATTTACTAAAATAAAAAGTTAATCTGAAATCTTCTGTGGTATTAAAGTGCAACCCCAGTAATGCGAGAACAGCAGAATTTGTGTGACTTTCATTAGCAAAGCGAAAACGTTAAGACGTGCACAAGCAGGAAGGGGACTTTTCATGGGACAGACGGAGAAATTGAGGTGTCACCGGTTGCTATCCTCAGAACGATGGCAGGCAGTGGCTCCTCAGCAGAGGGCCTGACTTCACGTTGATCAGAGGGGCTGCTGCATCCCACCACCAACCTGCAGGAGGACAAAGTTAACCAGGCAGAAAACGTCTGGTCTGTTTCAGATCGCCACAGAGCCAATTCATCATTACTCAAACAAAGTAGGAGCAGAAATGTGTGGCGTGAATGTAAAATTCCTGGAGGGCCACTTGCCCTGCAACCTTGCCCTGCAACCTTGCCCTGCAACCTTGCCCTGCAACCTTGCCCTGCAACCTTGCCCTGCAACCTTGCCCTGCAACCTTGCCCTGCATCACACCTGAATACAATAATTAGGTTTAATTAGCAAGACTCTGGGGAACTTAGCTACACAGGAAGAAGGTAATTGAGCCATTTCATGCCAGTATTTTGTAAGTGTGGCACATCTAAAAACTGCATGACAGCGCCCCTAGAGGACTGGAGTTCAACACCCCTGACTTGGATCTCTGCTTCACAGAGCAGTGGAACAAGGAAAACCATTTCAGAAAGTCTCGGTGGTTATTGCAGCTAGCATATGCAAGAAAGTACAACATGCGTTGCGTTGTGCGGGTGAACATGAACACCAAGCAACATCCACACTATATTAACAATGACACATGGTGGCAGTAGTGGTCAAATAAGAATAAAGAATTCTTGGAAGATCTACCAACAAGGAAACATTCAACATCATCAGCAATGCAAAAATTTTCCCATGAAGCATTTCAGCAGGATGCTGTCAAAATACACAGCGCTAACTGATCATTTGCTATGCAAAAATAATCCTAAAGCAACCCGACGGTGAATGAAAATTTAACAGACACAAAAGCAACATTATTCAGAACAGAATCAACTATTCACCCCAGGACGCACTTAAGAGAGCGACTGCTAACCTTACAGGGAGGAAACCTCTGTCCGACAGGAGACCGTGAACTTCTGACTGATGGACCTGAGAAATGAGGAAAAAAAAAAAATACAGAATAATAATTCATTACGTCTCTGGAGTCAAGTTTGGATTCACAGTGGGAAGAGATGGAAAATTAATCAATTTTAAAGTTTGAATCTCTAAAGACACAAAATTCCAGTTTCCCAGCCCATACTGAGATCATGCAGCATTTCTTTTAATTAGATCATCATGAAAATGGTTGTTAATTTTCCAACGTAAACTCAGATTAATAAGATTTTTCCTTTCTTATCTTACCCTATTTAAAACAGAGATCCTTATGAAAATCATTGTTTCCTGATGTGGCTCAATACAAGGAAAAGCAACACTTTGCCCTGAAAACATCTGTGTGATGCTTCCTGAAGCACCGACTCCACCTGCAGTTCAATTCAAGTTTATTTAATCTGCTTTAACTGTTTTTAGGAGCTAAATGTTAAAGCAAAGCAATCATGTAGTACATGGATTTTCCAGACGGGCTAATTTGCAAACCCAGGCCTTGATTGGATCTTTAGGAAAAACAAAACAAAAGAAAAAAAAAACAGCAAAAATCAAATTCAAGATTCCCATCACACACAGAGAGAATTCTCGTCACTTAACATGCACCAAAAGAAACATTAGAAAACTAATTCTCCATAACAAAGCAATACGGTATAAATCAGCGTTCACATTTGTTTTAGCCATCACTTCACCTGGGAATTAAAAAATATCTGATCCATTAACATTTTCACTTCCGGTGGCATCCTTCACAGTTATCCCTATTGCTTGTGCACATCTCCTAAACCACTTTTTCCTTCCACTCAAATTGACAACATGCAATGGGCAAAGCACTCTGAACCACCATCTTCTTTAACAGTGATCTATTGTAGCATTTCTGCCTTATCAGGGACACCCGGCTGCACGTGGGACAAATGCCAAGTCAGCATTCTTTGATTGCAAAGGCCAGACTACATAATTTTTTCTTTATCAATTCTGTTTTACTGCTCTTTATGCAATGCTGATTTTCATTAACTGCAAGCCACTCATCTACACCGACAGAAAAAAAAATAATTAAATGAATTCAAGATAAACAGACATGTTTCTTACATGTTTGCATCCATCCAGTGGAGCAACGTGGACGTCTGGATCTGAGGAAAGCTTCTGCAGCGTGCAGGGAGCCTTCCTGTCCTCAGAGGAGGGAGCATGTGGAGCCGCTGAGGGATTCAACAAAGAGTCAGGCACAGGAAAGACAAAACGCCGCCCCGCGAAGCCATCTGTTGACACACAAAAGGTCATACCTACAAGACGTAGCTTAGCATAGCGCCTCAAAGTACACAGAGGAATTTTACAAATAAACTTTCAACATTTGTGTTTGAAACGAACCTCAGACTAACTCAGCTTTTGGGAAAAGTACCAAAAAGGTAGTTTTTTTTTTTTTTTTCCTCCTTAGAAAGACGGTACAGGCAAAAATGTGTGAACGGCAGCCAAAACCGGGTTACTGCAGTAAAAATCTGAAATGGGTCCAAGGCAGCCAGGTGGGGCGGGCTGCTTGGATTAGTCACTCTGATCACATATGTGGAGGGGAAGTAAAGCAGGGAATGGAAACAGGAAACATTTTATTTGCTTTGATAAAAACATCCTCATAAAACCTTATGGGATGAGTAACAAGCTCAACATGATGCCTTAACGCTTTAGGACACAAAAGTGTTACCCAGAGATT
The DNA here is from genome assembly GCA_902982915.1 of Phalloptychus januarius. NCBI lineage: Eukaryota > Metazoa > Chordata > Actinopteri > Cyprinodontiformes > Poeciliidae > Phalloptychus > Phalloptychus januarius. The sequence goes on from CADWAE010000476.1 coordinate 4,318,974, forward strand.
TTCTGGTCAGATTTTTAGGTTTTTGGCTCAATACTGAAATAAAGCTAGATTTGTTTTTGTTTTTTACTTTATATTCCCTCATCAAAAACATACTGCGAGTGCTGTTTTGATCCATTTATACACGTTTCAGAAATCCTTTAATTTTCCCATGGCAACCATTCAGGGTTGCCCATTTCCCCAAAGCTCTGCCTTGTAGCTTCAGTCTCCAGCCGAGGTTCCTCCAGACTAGCGGCAGCAGGAGGTAGCAAAAACCTGGTGGAGCTGCAGGTCTGCTGAGCTCATCATACAAACCCTCGGGCAACTCGGGCTGCAACGGCATGAGGAGAAGTTTTCTTGCAATGATGTGCTCAAAGGAGAGTGTCAGAAAGTGTATAGAGTTCTTAAGGAGACGGAGGCTAATTTCAAGGCATCTAATGACTGGTACGAAGTCAAATTTATTTTATGGGCGTCTTCACACCAATGAAACTGGTAGACTCAGTTCGATTTGGGACGGTGGTTGTAACACTTGTTACATTTCAGCTAGCGTGGTTCACTGCGTCAAATTAACTAAAGCCTTTGAAAAGCCTGTTCCCCTCCTCACCTGTGGCGGCGCTGCACCAAGAACTACTGAAGAGAAGGAGAACAACCTCTGAAGAAAACACAAGCGCAACTTATTTCTTCACAAATGTAAACTGGAGAGGAGTCAGAGTTTAGTGGTTGTAGGATTTCTCTTGCACGCGCCAGAGTTCACTTCAACCAAACCAACACCTAGAAAACATTTCCTGGTTATGCATGGTGCATTTTCCCAATTCAGCTCCGGTCAAACATCTCTACGGCATTTTTCTGTTAAAAAAAAACAAAAACAAGTATTTCATGCTTTAAAAAACGATTCCTAGTGAGATTATTTACCTCTCATGTCATCACCCAGCTTCTCTTTAAACCCACTGCGATGCCAAGCAATATAGTCGGAGTAAGCTGGATTGAAGGCACTGGCATGACGGCCCTCAGAAGTTCGAGGAAACCTCTGCAGGTCACTGTAATCCACATTTTTGGAAAGCGGAGATGTAGAGTCTTTATCCAAGTCTTTACTGCCTGGAAGATGGAGCTGTTGGTAGTATCTGAACAGCTGAGGCAGATAGTAGTGATGGTAATGGTAGTAAGGGAACGTCAGCCTGCTGGGAATGTCCTGCATTGGTTCAGAGGGAGGAGGACCGGTTTGATATCTCAAGTGGGACCGACGTTGTTGTACCGACGAAGATTCTGACAAAGCTTGACCCAGACGGTTGTAGACGCCACGCAATGCTTCTGGTGCATAATACTTCAGGTAGTAGTTATAGTATGGATGGTAGTAGTACCTGTAGGGGTCTGAGTTATAAGTGAAACCTGGAGTGGGGAACACTGGTTTGTCATGAGGAACTGCGATGGGATCTGGTCTTTCTGGGACTGGAGACACAGCGGTAGGATGTTTGTCATCTTTGTTTTGTAGCTTTGGTTTCGAACTGGGTTGGGCATGGGCTTTCTCCCTTTCTGGGTCTGGATTAATACTCTGCGTTTCCGGATTTAAGGGAACGGTTGGAAAAGCTGGCAGAGATGAAGACGTGTTTGTCTTTACAGTCCAATTTTGATGGAAAAGCCCCAGTCTTTTCACGTCACCCTTTGCAACATGGGGGTAGTAATAGTAGAAAGGATGAGCAAAGTAAGGTGAATGAGCTGCTGTCACTTTGTTCTTCGTTTGGGTGTCTACAGGTGATGAAATCTGGATCAGTCCCTCTTTGAGGCCCTCAGAGTGCTTGGATGGAGGCTGAAGGTTCCGAGAATTGGAAGAGGTTTGTGATCCAGAAAGACCTGGACCTGTGCCCTGAGGTGTGCCAGGACGAGGGATCTTTGGATGATGGTAGTAGTGGTAATAGGAGCTAAAATCATGGCTGGGATGGTGGAAATGAGGAGTTTCCATCTGAACCGGCGGTGCTGTAGGGGAGAAACTATTCGTTGAGACGGCCAAGAGAGGAGCTACTTGATTCTGCTTTTTATCTTCATCTAATGAACCCAAACTAGCCAACTTTTCTTTAGATGAAAGAGGCTTTTGGGTCATAAAGTTTTCATGTACATCTTTAAGAGACAGGAGGTAAGGGTCTTGAGAGTTCAGCTGGGAACTAAAGTCGGCCATGGAAAGAGGAGTAGGAGAACTGTGGGCGTCCTGTTCTTTATTTTCAGAGTAACTATGGTGATATGTTGGGTGAGGATAGTAAGGTGGAGCCAAATAGAAAGGCTGCATAAACTGTAAATGCCTGAGGGATTCAGGCTTTGGTTTTGGCAGCTTTCTAGTGAAAGCCGTCGGGCTGTCAGCCACAGGCCGATGGGCGGCTGAGACTTCTCCAAAAGCAGAGTTAGGACAAGCCAACGTGAAGGTCTCCTCCCCTAATTTAAGCAGAAGTATGTTTTCTCCATCCTGAAAGACAATTTAGTGCAGGTTTAAAAATAAAGATGGTTCAGTTCTGTCACAAAGCAACAACTATTCCTGCTACTGCTAAATTACCACAGTACTTTAGTTAATCCTTTGAGTTTTGACATTATGCATCATGCTGCAAGTTTTTTTAATTTTTTTGTACACATTCAAAAAAATAAATACTGCCACCTCAAGGTGGAAGTCAGTCATTTAAATCCAATGCTTGACTATTTTTGTGGAAAATTTGCATTTAAATGAAGGCCTCTGTTGATTTTACATCAATTTTTGTCAAAAAAAAAAAAAAAACTGGAGAGACTGACTGGTCAACTCAGAGCTTTTGAATTTTACCTTTACTGTTATACCACAAGTGATGAATGGCACGGCGACGACCGTTTCTGCAGCCAGTCTGTTCACGGTATAGCCACACTGTTCAGCCAACAGCCCCAAAGGAGTCCATTCACCCCGAACTGTAGTGAGACAGAAGGATTACCTGATGCTTGCTTTGAGCGCTTCCTGACTCTTAAAGAAGCAGTACCGTTTATACGTGGGTTCTCCACAGCAGTCGGTCCTCTCAGTTTCACCGTCATGCCGTTGGGGGAGCAGCAGAGCGAGGACGGCCCCTCGCCTGGAAGGTGGAACCGGGAGACCGGGCAGGAGACCATGGCAGGAATCCCCCTCCACAGTAGAGGCAACACATAGCCGTCATCCTGAGGGGAAGCATTTTAATAACGTGTCCAAAAACAGGATTTCACACACAGAGAAGAATCTAGCTGGTCAATAAATCAGAGACCACACCTCTAAGTAATTTCAGCTAAAAACAATGAAGTCAAAGCTTTGGTTTAATAACTCTAAAACAGATGAGATGACGTTATTGGTGTAGGAATTGAAAAACAACAGCGCACCTCTCGGACGACGTGGCAGGCGTCATACTGAGCAGTCAGAGTCAGGTCTTTCCAGGAGCGTCGAACAGAGTAGCCACATTGCTGAGGCAGATGGACCAGGGGCATCGACGAGCCGTTCACTGCAACACAGTGGAAATAAGTGAGGGACATGGTTCATAGTTTTTCCTGGATTGCCTTCAGCCAGCTGTCGACTCAAACTGCACTTTTTCAAAATGGGTACAGAAGCCTAATCACAGTAAAACTGATATTTTGTTTGAAAGGGGTCCAACCATGGCAAAACATTTAAAATATGGAGCAAAAAGCAAACATTACCCTCCAGCAACACAGCTTGCAACCAACCAAATGTATGAGCCATTCCCCTCAATAATTACATAATGGACAACAACATGGAGTCTTCAGCTTGCCATTGAAGACCTTTATATTGCTTTCATGCCAGTGCCATGTCATCTTACTATGGGTTGTGTTCATGTTTGTTCTCGCAAAGACTTGGTTCCACAATCAGAAATGCTTTGATGCACAATTTTGATTCAAAGACTATTTTCCTAAACTCTGTATGAAAACAGGAAAACTGTAAATATTAGATAAAATACTGTAAATGTAAGCCAGAACAAAAATCATAGAATACAAAATTTAAAGAGTGAGAAATGCCCAGTAATGACTCATCTTTCTTGATTTCTTTCATAGATCATGGTGAACGACAACAAAGATGTGGTGCGTTTTAAGGCCTGCAGACTGATCGCAAGAGTTGAATGTGTGTGTGTGAAAGAGGTGATTTCAACTGTGACGCTTTTAATAGTTAGGAACAGGTCATTTCGGCTTGGTTACTGTGGTTAGATCGGTGTAACTTGCAGTGCTTGAATGACATCTGTGTTAACCGTTTTGGGGAAAAAAAACTAATGAGACAGAGATGATGAACGGAGTCAATCCCCGTTTCTCCAGCAGGTCGAAGCAGTCAAGAAAAACTACAATCCAAGTGTATGCGATTAATTTCAACATTCTAGTTACCATTTTGGTTTCCTGAAACTGGAAACATGATCCTTCATGTAACCAGGAAACCCTTTTTAAGAGCACATTTGGCTAACAAAGCAGTTCAGGGTTATTGCTGAATGTACAGAGGACTAAAATGTTCCAGCTCTCTGATAATTGTTACACTTTGTGTGCTAGAGGTGGAACCTATTGAGAGCGTCATCGGGCAAATGTTTGGTTATTTTCTCTGGTTGATCGCCTTTCTGTCGGTGCATGTTGAGCACTAAGTAAAAACATGAAGTTAGGCAGGAATATTAATAATACTTGTTTTTCCCTCCCTCAGCAATTGACGGTCCATGGAAACTCCACGCCTGTTCAGTCGGATCTCCTCCAAGCAGACAAGAGTCGCTACTTATGCGAGTTTTCACTGAGGTTTTAACAGGGAGTCTGGCACAGTTCAGTATTATTGTGACGCTTCATTAGGATGTTGACAAAGAACACAGAGTAATTCATCTTTACCTATAAACCCTCCCCACGTTCCAGGAAAAACAAAGTGAGTAGATTTTATTCCAAGTTAGAGTCCAGACAGAGTCCAAGCAGAGGACAAACCTTGTGCATAATTAACATAGCTCTTTGTTTGAAACAAAGAAAAGGCCCGTTAGCTGTGGATTTATTCCTTCCAATGTTTGACATCAAATATCCTGGTGAAGAAATATGGAAAAATGGCATTTCTGCCACAAAGTTTAAAGAAAAACTCTCTTGAAACAGTTATTGGTAAAAAATTTGTCAACCCCCTTATAGAAATAATACATTTTTACCTCCTTTCTGTCTGTTTATCTAGACAGAAAGATGAGGTTTAAAAAAATAAACATTTTCACCCCATTTTTAACCAGCAAAACACTTTGAAAGATCCTTAGAAAGCATGGAGAATTACTGTACTTTAATAGGAACAGAGCTCAGGTTATGCTGCCCCCCAGTGGCGGCTATGTCCTTAGTGAAAGTGATATCTACGGAGGCCCCTAGGGGACAGAGGATTTATTTTTTCTTATTGCATTATTCCTTTGCAATAATGTACTAATCAATTCATGCGGCATCATTTCATACTGAAAGTCTCTTAGTCAGAGGCCACCATACTTTCTGCTGTAAGGTTTTTGTTAGGTTCCATGCACGTTAATATCTTGTGAAATATCTGACGTTTAATGTCTTTTTCTTTAGGCACCATAAACCTGAGATATAAAACAGAAACTTTTCATAAGTAGGGGGAAAGACTATTTGGACCAGTCCTGAGTTATTATCACGGAATAATCAGTAATCTGACGGTTTTGATTGCGTCTGTTGCGTTGATGGTCTGGACGGTTTAAAGAAATTTTTTCATGTGAAACCTTACACAGATATGCAGTGAATACATTGATTTTCAGTTTTGTTTTTTGCAAAGAAGAGTAAAGAATATACAAGCATGTTTTCACTGAGGTTCTTTAAATGTGTTTACATTTGAATCTTTAAATTGACATTTGTGACTTTATACAAAATAGAACAGAATATTTTGCACTGAGCGATATTTGCTTATTAAGAGGAAATGCAAAAGATCTCTGCAGCTTGTTTGTGATTTTTTGTTGTTTTGTTTTAATATTAGTGTCAGGACACAGTGAGAAATATCTTTATCTATACAACTTTCCATACGAGCAGACCTAATGCTGCAGCTCTCAAACCGTTTTTCCTCAACGTTTCCCCTTTCCAACTCAAATTCTTACATTAATACCAGGAGAATAAAACAGAATGCAGTAAAGACGAGGGACTGGGTGAAGACCAAGCCTCACCTCGGTCCAGCAGCAGCAGCAGCTGTATGGCTTGTTTCCTCCTCACAGTCAGGGTCATGGATTCGTCTCCACACTCCACCGACGGCTCCAGCTTCCGCCAGCTCTCCTCGGAGCCACCGGCCCGCTGACCGGCGCCGCTCGCCTGGCTGTCCCGAGCCTGGACTGGGATGCACAAAACATCTGAGGTGGACAGGATATGTAACTGTATGCCTCCTTCTTAGAATGATAAGGAAAGCTGTGTAATCGTGAAACAAGAGAGGTCGCAGTCAAGTGTCGGCGGACATGAAGGAGCCTGACTGACAGGAAACATGGCGACTAATCACAGTCAATCTTAAATAGAGGAGAAAGTGTTTGCTGGGATGAAAACAATTAGTTTATTGAGTCATTAGTTATAGCACAGTAATAATACTTTAGAAACACCTGGAGATTAGGGTAATTAAAAAGGTAATAAAATCAACATTTATCATAATTATATCACAATCAATGTATGAAGAGCCGTTTTCAGGTTTTAAACTTAACGGAGCTGTTAAGCACAGACAAGAACTGGGATTGGGTGAAATGGCTTAAAAAAAATCTCTGAAATCAATTTTTTTTCCTTTCCCTTTATTTAAAAAAAAAAAAAAAAAATTTTAAAAATTTCTGGAAATTGACCAGAGTTCAAAAGGTCCAAATAAATACATTGGAAAAAGGTTTTTCAAAATGTTTAATCTTCATAAACCGGCAAACTCAATTCAAATAAAATTAAACGTCTCATGCTAATGGCGCGTTTCCAATTGTTACACTTCAATGTAACAATTAGTACATTGTACTGTGGTAGGCGTTACACAACTGTAGCAAATGTGTAAAAAAGTTTTGATTTCAACCTAAATCCATCCTCATTGTCCATGTATACTTGTTTTTCTTGGTTTCTGAACTGTATTTTATTTTGGCGGAGAAGCTTTTATTTTCTTGTTTCCTGGTTCCGCGTCACATCCTGTGTGTTCTCGCTGCCCTCTGTGGTAAGCATTACGCTTCCGTTTGTGTATTAAAATGTTTAAAATGTCCTAAAAATAAATTTGTTAAACTCACAACCTGCTATGTATTGTTTTTAAACTGTTTTGTGCTTAATGTAGCAGACTTGGGATATTTAATTCCCAGAGCCCCGAGAACTGCTGTGCTGAAATTATTCTTGTATTAAACAGAATAAGCCTGCCCTACTGCTGCAAAACACCCAGAGTCCTCATCTGCTGATTCCTTTGACCCCTTACACACATGGCAGAGTACAGATGAGTATTAGAAGGTTTACCTTTTTTTAAAAAATTTTTAAATGCGGAAGCCATTTTGGAAAACTTCATTTTTGATGTGCACACAGCTTAAAAACCTCAGTTTACACCAAACAACTTCTGAGACAGAAACTTGTGTGAGCAGGGCACCAAACTGGCTGTAGCCCAGCGGCCGCTACCCTTCTAAATCCGGCCCTGCCGATAAGAAACGTTACATATATTGAGGTAGAATTACGCCTTTCTGCGTTGAACAACATGTAGCAGCAGAAGCCGGGTCTCTCACCTGGCTGATAGCCTCGGTGTTGGGGGTTTGCTTGCATCTGACCGGTGATGTAAAACTTCCCGGGGGCTACATGCCTGACGCTTCCTCCGCTGCAGTTCCCGTCCAGAAGCTCGTCCGAAGTAAACAGCCTTTCTCCCTCCGTTTGCCAGCGTTTGTAGCTAGGTGCTAAACTTGGAGACGACGCCATTTTGGCTCCAACTCCCCGCTTTGACCAAAGTCTGAGGAGCTTCGTCGTTGTCCGGTGATCGTCTTCAAGGTTCTTGCGCCTTGGGCCGCTGAAGTAGGCCAAGTGCCTGGCCGCATCGGTGGAGGGTTCGCCAGGGACTCCGGTCGTTAAAACACCCCTCCGGACATTGTGAGGAGCCGAACCGGAAGCTGGCTGGAAGGAGTTAGCTGCGAGCTCACACCGGGCTAATGAGGAGAGGTTTATAGTCGATAAGGTGTATAAAAGTGGAACACCCAAGCAGTATGCTTTTAGTTTCAAATACATCGCGGAGACGATTTTTCTTTCCCAAAACACTGGGACCGAGTGAAGAGCGGCTGTTTGATTTGTAGACGAACACACCTGCTCACTAATTGGCACAAATTAATTGCGCATGCTCAGTAGGCTCTAGACCACAATTCCGTCTGCTGTAGTTTTTTTGGTCAGATTTTAGAGACATAATGAAAAGGCGAATTTATTTAATTAATTTGTCAGAATTATATAGATTCTTCACACACAGTGATACATTTTAAGGGTTTGTTTCTGTCCATTTTAATTAGTGTGGTAAAATCTTCAAATTCAGTTTCTCAGATAATTAGAGTATTACATAATAGTAATAAAAAAATAAATAAACTTAAGCTTGCAATATGTTATGTTATGGCCCAGACTCCCGGCATAAGGAGGGTAAGCTGCCAAAGGCCATTACTAAAGAAGCGGGCTGTTCCTACTAGGCTGAATCCAAGCATAATAATAAAAAGTTGAGTGCTGGGGAAAAAGGTTTTAAATGGCACGGCTATAATGTAATAAATCTCAAAGCAACATTCACAACATTTGAGAACTTTATTACTCACATAAACTCAGGCTGGCATCTTAAAGAAGTATTTACTTACAAAAAAGTAAAGCGATAATCTACACTGCTGTTTACAATATTGCAACCAGAAACTTCAGTACATTAGATATTTTTTTTATAGAGCAACAATAAATACTACATATAGGATTTCAAGAATTTTTTTTATAAATAAAAATCTCAAAAAGCGTGGTGGAAATTTTTTTATTTTAACAACCAATATTTATTTTTCTGACTGGAACTGGGTTAAAAATCAAATGTTAAAAATTATAAGTTTTTTATATCAATATTTATTGGATCATTTAGAAAATGTTAATTATTTCCAGTATTGTGCTACGTGACCGCCTCACAAATTACGTTCCTCCACTAGAGGGCGACAGTGCGCCACTTTAGATTACTGACAACATGACAGTGAAGGGATTCAAGTAAATTGACCTTTGCCCTTCATATATAAATAATTCCCATCACTTTTCAGACTGAGCCAGTAAATTCCTTCCAAAAACCCACAGATTGTTTCGCTTCATTGTTAAAACTCACTTTTATTTCATTGTTTACGCATAAAATGCAACCATTGTCATAAATTTCATTTAACAACTCCTTCAATAAGTTTTTTTTATGACGTCAAGGAAAAGAATAATAAATAAAACCAGCTCGTGCGCATGTCTGTCTTCCTCACTCAGAAACTAACCCACTTCGCTCTGCCAGAGGAAACGCACAGCCGTCCGGTCACTAGTCGATTTACTCTCACAGAACCTCACAGAAGAGGCGGGCGGCCGATCCGTTGATGAAGGGCGCGGCGGAGGGATGACTCATATTTGGAGTTGCCTAGCTACGGCCGGGAGTTGTTTTCGTTTGGCTCAGAGTGTGAGGACGGCGTGTGTGTCTGGTTTTCATTGAGAGAGGAAGGCTTTATGTGAGCTGGGTGAAATGAAAAAGAAAAAGCAATGGGTGCCACCGTTCTGGGAGGAGGAGGAAGCAGAAATGCTTTGCAACGGCAGGAAGTGATGACATAAGGAAGGCGGTAGAGTTAGATGTTGTGATTTGAGGGGGGAAAAGTGTCCAAGTGACAGAAACCTGGTAATCGTGGAAACGTACAAGCTTGGCGAAATACAAGAGGAAATAGTTGCTGTTGAGTGAGAACTGCGGCTCAGATGATGTTTAACCTTTAGAAAATCGCAGCCATTCATTTTTACTGTACGATAAAACGAGAGTTTCCTCTTAAAACCGATCCCTGACACGTTTTTGCTTGACATACTCTTTCCATTTGGCTTGAAGCTGGTATTTACTCGTTTCATTTTACTCATAAACTGAAAGAAAGTAAGAGTAGAAAACATTTAAGTTTCCCACCACCCATGTCTCAGAGCACTGAGATGCGATGCTCTGAAAAAAGCGAGAAAAATGTATGTTTGCACATAAAAACCTTCACTTTGCGTTGATTTGAGCCAATGGAGGTGGAAGTATAGGTCCATGTTTGACTGTGTTTTTTACTCCAAAAGCAACAGAACACACACCTTCCAGAAAGTGACACTTGTAATTACTGGTGTATCTTTTATATATATATATTTTTTACCATTCTTGGTCCTCATTAAACTTGGTTGGTTCCTTCACACAGACGTGGCTTTAGAGGCTTGACGCTTTGTCCTCCCTAAAACTATCTTTAATCTGTGTTTGACACTTTTGTTCCACTAACACACCCAACTTCCTCCAGCTTTTAATTGTCTTACCTAAAAACGGTCACAGCCACAGAGGGGAAAGCCTCTCTGGAAGTCTGTGGAAATCAAACAATTCAGGACAGCTCTGCTAAACTTCATCAGAGTCATTTCAGAAATTTGTTGATTGTTTTTTTTTTTTTTTTAATAAATTCTACATTTTTCTTAATGTAAGTGGTGTAAATAAAGTACAACCTCTCTGTCAGTTGTTCTCTACTACTTGTATACATATGGAGTCATTTCATTTTGCTTCCTGTTGAGTGCTTGGATTCCAGTTTACCAAAAAATAAAATAAAAAAATATCATTTTTTGAGTTTTGATTAGTTGGGGACAGCAGAAGGAGCTCGCCCAAGGCCCCAGTCCTGCAGGAACCGCCACTGGCTGTATGTGTACATTTGAGTCCATATACATAATTTAAGAGTTTCTATAACCAAGTCGAGTTCTTAAATATCATAAAGGTCATTTTCTTGTACAGTCACTAAAAGTGCAGAATTAACAGGATATTTTTGGACATGATGACGGCAGCATATTGGTCACCAGTTTAAAAATATGGCAGCAGTTCACAAAAACATCAGTATTATGTTCTCTTAAGGTTCTCATGTTGTGGTCTAACCAGATCCTACTACATAAAGAATCTCCTTAAACGCGTCGTCAGCCCACACAGTTGCTGCGAGAAGTCCTTTTATTGGGTGACGAACCTTTGAGAAAGACTCGCTGACCTGCTGTCAACTTCACAGGCATGAGCTCATTGGTTAAAAGGCTGTTTTGTCGTGCGGGTTGTGCTGTGCGATGTGTTTGTACCTGAACCGGAGCCACATCTCGATAATCCTCAGCTGGTGAGGACGAGAAATGACTCCCTTTCCTGTTGGGCTGTATGAGGCGTAGAATACGAAAGCATGCATCCATTGTCTGGGAAAAGGAAGCTGGTAATAACCGCTAAGCAACGGAAACATCATAAAATGAGGAATGGAAACTGTAAAGTTTGTGTTTTTCTTCAATATCTATGGTGATTTGTCCAGAGAAGATAAAGTGACCACATGGAAAATCAATAAAATATAGTCAATAAAATCTGAAGTAATTAGAAAGCAGAGTCCAACAACTCTAAACATCCAGCCAGAACTACAGTGGAATAGTTTAGATTAAATAATAGTAATGTGTCAGAATGGCCCAGTCAAAGCCCGGTCCCTAAAGGCGATCTGTTTGTCTTCTATTTTCAGCAAGTTGGAATAGGTCTGTGGGAGACACAAAACAAGTTCACTACATTTCTTGCACAAAATCATCCTTAGAAAATAGATTCAGTTCTGCCTACCCTTAGCTCTTTGTTTTAGGACTCTGTCACTTTTATGCAAATGAGCCTGAAACTATCCACTTAACACTTCACACACGTGAAAATGGCTGCAAACGCACGAGCAATTGCGCAACCTTACATCTTTGACCCTGCGGTTACATGTTGTTCCTTCCAGTCCATAATAACAACCCAGCCGACCCGACGCGCTCGTGTTTTAGTAACGAAGTGGGCGGAGCTCTGTTTGGGTTGCTAGGCGAGGGGCAGCGCCCGCTGATTGTGATGTCAGCATTAAGAGGTTTCTGACACCAAACAACTGTGAACGGTTACTAGAAAGAACATGAATGGAGTTTTTTTTAGCATTTGGACTATTTCTAGAAGAAGTGGAGACAGTGGGGCCCCTAAGATGTGGGTGGGGTTGGGGGTAAAGGGTGCCACCCCACCCCGCACCGCCTGCCCAACTGGAAAAGTACTGGCCAATCATGTTCATGTCACAAAAAGGCACACAGTCAACTTCTTTAATGATGACATAAATGTAAAACCATATAAAGAATTGGTTTTACAAAGCATTGACTCACCAGGGATGAATGAATGCAAATGCACGCCACACTTTTCAGATTGCTCTTTGGTTTTTTTTTTGTGTTTTTTTTTTCCAGTTGCTCAAGAGCCTCAGGTCAGGTGTGAGTTGCAACACTAACTCTTACCTCCCCTCCTTTTGTGTGATCTGCCTCATTCAGAGAAGTATTTCACCTGCAATCCCTTCTCCTCCCTGTAAATCCTGTAAATGAGCCTGAGGGCTGTTTTCTTTAAAAAAAAAAAAAAAAAAAAAGTGAAGAAATCTCAGGGCAGGGTACGACGTTGTGCAAAACGGCAAAGGAATGAGGGGCCGACCACAGACTGCAGGGATTTGCGATTGTGCAAAAAGAAAAGGCCGGGCAGCGACTTGGCAGCGCCGGGGGCCGGCTTCTGGCTTTTGTTTTGGAAATTCTCCAGACTCCTCTCTTACACACACCTTTCATGTTGGAGGGGAATGGGAGGGGGATTTGGGCATTACTCAACCGTAAGGAAGGAGCAGAGCGCCGTGTTTGTTTAGATCCATCGCTTCAGATCTCGGGATGATCCAACACTGACATCAGTGTGACAAACAGGCGGCCGTTAATTTGGTAATGCGTGACTCAGCTGACTCCACGCCATCATAGTGGAGTCCTTGTTTGCAAACGGCCACCTCTTAAGTCATGTTTCCACTTTGTACAATAAAAGAAAAATGCTGAAATGCCAAAGTGCAGGGCGGGTCGCTCTTTGAAGAGCAAATTCACCTTTCTGACGGACGGGTTTAAAACCAAAACTAGTCCTTCCGCCCTGCAAGGAGAAGTGATTTTTAACAGCTGGGGCAACGTGCAAAAGCCTTGACAAAGTCTCCACACCTCTTTCCCACATCCTGTCACCTTGCAACCACAAAACAAAAAATATCTGTCTGTTTTGTTGTTTGTTTTACGCGGTTGATCGACACGGAATTGCAGAAGGAAAATTATTTACACCTTTTAATTTGTTTTCTGCAACTACAGATCTGATAAGTGCGGCGTGCATTTTTATTCTGCCCTTCTCCTCTCGCACCCGTGATTAAAATCAGCGCAACAAACGGCTGGCACAAAAATCACCCGATTGGGTCGCGGAGGTTTGAGGCAAATCTGTGGACAGCTCAACTGCTAATCCTGCACTCTAAGAATCCGACCACTGATTAGAGTTTGACAAATTTAGGTTTGAAGTGATCTTTGAATTTCACCAACATGATTTTTTACATCAATCCATTTTCTAACACCCTTGTCCCTAACTGGGGTCGGGAGGTGCTGGTGCCTATCTCCAGCTAACGTTCCGGGTGAGAGGTGGGTTCACCTGGACAGGTCGCCAGTCTGTCGCAGGGCAAGAGACAGACAGGACAAACAACCATGCACACACACACTCACACCTAGGAAGAATTTAGAGACGCCAATTAACCTGACAGTCATGTTTTTGGACTGTGGAAGGAAGCCGGAGTACCCAGAGAGAATCCAGCATGCACAAGGAAAACATGCAAACTCCACGCAGAAAGACACCGGGCCGGGAATCGAACCCAGAACCTTCTCGCTGCCAGGCAACAGCTCTACAAACAGCGCCACTCAGCAGCCCAATTAAAAACATAGAATCATTTTTTTACATGGAAGTAATAATAATGTTTCAGAGCAGCTCAAAATACCAGTGGGAACATGGGGGGAAAAAAGCTGTTCTGCAATTAAAGGAAACATTTAGATGACAAAAATTCCTTATGTTCAAAACCTTACTTTTTTTTGTTCATTTTTTGCATGTTTGTCCAACACAGTCAACTTATTGTTTTATGTTGGTTTCAGTTTATTATTTGCCTTACTCCTAATTGCACTGACAGAACGAAATGAAAGCTCCTTTTACGTATTTGACCAGGCTTGTGAAGCTATCAGTGCATTTAGCTCTGCTGCACCGATGCAGTTATCAAATAAATTTAGAATTCAGTACATTTATGTCTGTTTTTTGTTTTTTTAAGAAAAAGAAAGGTTTTCACTCAATTCAGTGCTGCTTTTTCTGTATCAGATCAGTATCAGCAGATACTGAAAATCAGATATCGGTATCGGAAGTGAAAACAGTGGATCGGTGCATCCGGGAGTGGAGGTTCGACTCTTTCTGAAAATTTGTAGCAAGGCCTGAAAGCTGAGAATAAAAAAGTGCGGCATTTTAAATTGCAAAATTTGACCTTCCGAAAAAATGTCTCATCAATGTGAAAAATCGCACACAATGAAAAGTGATCATTCCTTTAATGCTATGCTAAGCTGTGCTAACAGTTGATGTTGAATGCATAATGTTTCATTTTAATTGGTTTATTTTCAGTAATTTACTATAACATTTGTCGATTTGGACTTGCCTTTGTAAATAAATAGTAAAAAAAAGCAATATATGAAGTTAGTCTTGAATAAAATCGCCATTGAAACACAATGAAGTTGTTTGTAAAAGGTGAGATCAAAGGGTTATAATACTTCTCCAAGGCTGCCAGTCAGACTTCATCACCGCTCTGGTTTTTCAGGCAACTGAGCCACCGGCCTCTCCTATTGGTCCTCCTCCAGTGCTTTCAGAGGCACGCGATTGGTCCGTTTCTTCTGCTGGGATTTTAAAAACATGTTGTGACCAAACTCCGGACCCCCCACCCTTTTCTTTCCTGCGGCATGGCTCAACATCCAATAGGTTTCCACTCTAAAAAACTAAAAAAAAACCTAAATCATAGCTGACTGATGTGTGACTCATGGCGTTTCCTCTTCTTAAAATACACTAAGATGTGAAGAAAAGCTAAAACAGAACATTCTTGGTTGAGTTTTTTTTTTTTTTTTCCGTTTGTTGTTGCCGTTCCACAGGCATTTCCCTTTGGGGTTTTTTAAATTTATTTTTTATTCAGACTCTCTGTGTGCCATGCCGTTTGCTGCATAGGTTAGGCGGCAGGGAGTGGTGCGTTTCTCCTAAAGCGATCGTTTCTAACCTTGCCTCATCTCACCTGCAGGGTGGGGTAAGCCCACACCCAGAACACCGAGCAGGTCCGACCACATTCCGGTTTGTCCTTTTCATCCTCAACCCTCCGCCATCCGTCTCACATCGCGACCTGGAAGCGGTTTGGATCTCAAGATGCCTCACTGCATAGCTATTCGGTTATTCTTCTCCTCCCGCCTGCCCCCGACTCCGTCTTGAGTCACGTTGTGAAGCGGGACGTGTATTATTTCCATGCATCAGCGGTTGAGTTACTCATCTCGGTTTGGTGTGTTTGTCTGAGGTTTTCCAGGCTGCACATCTTCAAAATTGCCTCCCATTAAAACGAGAATTGTTCGAAGGTGTGGCGTCTGAGACGCAGAATAATCTGTTCCAGTTCATCTCGCTCCCAATCTGTTATGTAATTGCGCTCCTGCGCTTCTGGCTTCGACCCGGTCAGAATGCAGCCACACAGTTGGGAAACCCGTCTGGAGTCTGAACCGGCTGCGAGGGCCCAGTCGGTGGAATATTCCTCTCACGATGAGCTCAGACTCTCCGGATGTTCCAAGTTTGTTTTGTTTTTTTCTTTTTCAGACATTTTGCATATGAAAATTAACAAGCTGTTCCTGATGCGCGTGCCGCCCAGCCCCCCTTCGACTTATTAAACTTATTCTTATTGGACTCGAAGTTAGGATTTAAACTGCCAAGATTAAATCCTAGAAACCAGATTTACACTTGGCAGCAGTTTCCATTCACCTCCAAGCTGAACCCGGCTGACATCGCCGTACTCACTGTGTGTTTTACCGTGTGTTGAATTTAGGTCTGGACTTTGACTAGACCGTTCTAACACATGAGTATCCTTTTGGTCTGATGGAAAGAAAACCGCCAACAGGATCGTCAGAAATGTATCTCCGCTGACCTTCCTGTCTCTACTACCAACCAGACTAACAGTCCCAGCTGAAGAAGCGTGCGCCCACAACATGATGCTGCCATCAGCCATGTTTTTTGCAGTGAGAGTTTTCAGTTCTGGTTGTTCTCTCTACTTAGGCCAAAACGTTCCTCAATACTTCCACCTTCTTCCCCGTCTTTTGCAAAGATTTATGGGGAAGAAAAATGGCAATAGGTAAATGTTTTGCCCTCTGTCGTGTGGCGTTAGTGGAAGTAGCTGTCAGCGCCATTAGAGGGCTCGTTTGATTCCTGATGTGATTGACCTTGAAGCTTGTCAACGGTACATAAAACTGGACCAAAGATATTTGACATCTACTTCATTATTATATGTTATTAATCTTCCAAACATTTAACCAGTCATGATTTTTTGTCATGTCCATCGACATTATGGTGCTTATTTTGCGTTTGCAATGAACAGGTGAGCAGAGGGCGCCTGCGGTTATACGGCTGTATGCAACTATGCGGACCTTGAGATTTTCCTTTAAGTAAAAAAAAAAGAAAGAAAAGATTTTTTGGATTTTTTTTTATTTTTTATTATCATCTAAAACTCTTTAAAATTACAGAGAAAAAATATCCCTTGTGTCAAAGCATCATATACATGAAGAACTTACTGCTTGTACTTGGATCTGCTTTTTCATGCCAGCCACAACAATTTCTGGTATCAACTGCTTTCAAGGTAGATATGAATCTATTGACTATATTGTGATTGACGGCTTTCACTTTAAACAGGAAGCAAGTGCTGGTAGCTACTTATTGCTAAGTCCTGCTCTCTCAAAATACCCAACGTAGATCTGGGAAACTCAACCGCGCTCCAGATGGATGTCTACGGACCACAACTCTGCAAATACTCAACACCACCTCTAAGAAACCCTGAAAGGTGCCTCGTTATGCAGATGATAACGTGCCCCCAAAGTACAAAACAAGGCACCAAATAAACTATAGCCTCGCCTTGCTTTCTTGGCTCACTGTAAACTAAACGGTACAAAGTGTCTTTGTCACCCGGCTCATTTGGAGCACATCACTCCGCAATGAGAATTAAACGGTGACCATGAGTAATAACGATTGATGTAACAGCCGTGCGAAATGTCTCCCAACCTCTCCACCCTTTGCATACCAACGTGTTCCTCATCGGTTTGCACTTAGGCAACGACTTGCACCCGTTTTCCCCTTCCCCCGTTGCCACCGGCGACATGCCTTCGTCCTGAAACACCCTGGGAAAACACTACACACATTAGGTGGAAGAAGCTCCACGGGTCATCGTTTACATGCCTAAACATACACGTGCGTGTCGCCCGGGGCAACGACACTGTGATTATGCTTAGCTGGTTTGCAGTCTGTCACCATGGCAGCGAGTGCCCGGTCAGAGTTTCAGGAGTTCCCCCTTCAACATGGCCGGTGAGTCACCAGCGGACCTCATGAGAGCAAAATCAACATCTTCAGCTGATTGGCAAAGACATGAGAACGAAAGGGGGGGGGGGAAATGACTTGCTTGTGTGCCTGTGTGTGTGTGAGAGAGAGAGAGACAGAGAGAAACATATGGGCAGGAGAAGGAGGCAGAGATTGTGTGAAAGGCAAACAAGAGGGCTTGCCTGGGTGTGGATTTAAAAGAGGGCTGGGTATAAGTGGGCGTAGGGGTTGTTTCTTATGTTTGTGCATTTAGACTCGCAGCCTGGAATTAGGATCATTGACAGCAGGAGGAAAAGGACGTGGAAGAGACACGCAGCCGTCTAACAGTAAGTCAGAGTTTATCCCGGTGCGTCTCATTGCCAAGGCAGAGTCCAGGAGGGTCAGAGATCATGTTTTCTTCTAGATGTTTGCTTTTGGATGCTTTAATTCAAATTTAGAGGAAAAATGGTGCAAACTCAGTTGTCCGCCTTAACCTGAACCTGGTTTTAATTTTCCACTCTGTTACTCTTTCACTGCTGGTTTAACTCTGTAGACATGGTGGGATATAATGAAATTTGGCTTTAAAAAAATGTGGGTGATTTTAAGAAAATTTTAATTTCCAGCTTCTAGAATTGCAAATAAGATTTTTTATTTTTTTTTATTTTCCAGGATTGGAAACTCAGCAGCACATGGAGGCCAGACGTTAAAGTCCCTCCAGCAACATATGACAGTTTGGCCTTTTTGAGTGAAAAGGTGGAAGAACCGAATATTCCTCGATTAAACTTTAAAAAATAAAATAAAAATAAAAATCTCAGCTAGATTTTATAATCTGGTTAGTTTCTCGAAATAATATGCTTTTTTTTATTAGCTTCTCGGCTCTTTAAGCTGAAACGGGGCAGGTAGCTTAAAAAAAAAAAAGAAATAGTAAATCTCGTGGTTTCTCGCGGTGAAACGGAAGGTGGAAAAGTCGAAAAGATGCCCGGGGTCTGGTCACGTGGCCGCCAGCTCGACGCCCCGTGCCTACAGGAGTTTTTTTTTTTTTTTTTTTTTGCTGGAATGATGACACGGAACATGCCATTATGTGTTTCTTTTTTCTTCTTTTTTTTTGAGGGCCCCAACCCTTGACCGCTCCTTTACCGAACCAGCACATTCCACGATCCTCTGATGTCTCCCATCCCCGGCGTGGCTTTCGCTACCCGATTTAACCCGAATGCGGCTCGTGTACACACGAGAATCTTTACGAGCGACTAAAACTGTAATTACAGTTTTACAGCGAAAGCATGAAGCAGTTTGTAAAATGGCTTCTGCGGTTTTTATTCCTTTTATTATGATTTTTTTTAAGGCAGGCAGGGCTGCATTGTGTGCCAGGAGTGTGGAGGGATCAGCATCTTGGTGAGAGAACTGGGCGTGTTCGCTACAGTTATTTCAGGGAGTGGCAGGTATCCTTCAAGCATTAGACAAGCCCATACTCATCTACCCACCAAGAAGTCTTGCTGGCCCTCCCTACCAACAGTTTCTGTGTCTACTGACCCCCCTCCAGCCTCCACCTCTCACCAGCAGCACCTCTTTTCTAAACATTAACCTTAGTTTGGCTCATGAGATCCTCAAAAACCCCAAATTAGAAATCCAGCAGGAAACGCCCGGAGTGGGTGTGGCGCCTTTTGGTTCCAAGTCTTTTAGAATGAGCGGTGATGTTTCTAGTTGTAGCCTCAGCTGCATGTTCAAAATTGTCTATTTCAAACCCTGTTTTCTTTCCCTTCGTCCCTCCAGGAAACTCACCATGCTGATTCTCATCGCACTCTCGATTCTTCACCTCGCAGCCATCATCCTGCTGCTGGTGGCCACCATTGACAATGTGAGTAAAGGCTCCGCGGGTTTGCTCGGTTTTAGCTATAATATAAAGATTGCTCAAGCAAAACGTAATGCATTGTCCAACCGTGACATCTGCCATGCGCCTCCTGAGCGTCACGCTAAGACTGAAGGGAGGGTTAAAAAAAGTGTCTACTCTTTGTTTTGGATTTCACTCTTCCAAAAATGTATTGTGCCAGCAGAGGGCGATAACGTTGCGATTAGCATAGTCAAGCAGATGAGACAGATGTGGAGGAGGAATATATAAAAAATGTTACATTATTGTTGCGATTTTTTTTTACACAAAAAGTGAGAACATGCGCAAAGAGTCTCTACGTTATTGCTTTCAATTGTTCTTGTAATTATCTCGGGATTTCCACATGTATAGCGGTTTTAAAAATGTCTGGTTTGGACAGGAGATGCAAACATAGCAGAAGCTATATGTTTTGCTAAATATCCAAGTTAATATGAACAGAGTCTTAAATCCAGATTTGGCTAAAGCTAAGCTAACAGCTTGTTCAAAGATGGGTGGGGCCTGAAGTTGGCTTCTAGCATCTTAACACAACTTCAGTCAAAAACATCATATTAGTTGATGCTCAGGCTATTTTATCAATTTTTAAACCATCAAAACATTTGATTTGGCTGATGATTTACATGGAATGATTGACGTAGGAAATAGAGATTGGAGGCGGTGCACCACCTCTGATCTTCCTATGTGAAACACATACCAGGAACATGTAAAGTGTTCCAGATAACTAGCTAAGACAGAAGGTATTGCAGAAATAACGAAAGAGTAATAACAATTTAAAATTAAATTTTTTAAATATTCAGTTCTCGGTTTGTTTCTCAATGGAAATCCTTGGTGGCGCACCGTTTCCTTCCCCCATTTCCCAAATAAATCGAATCCTCTAGAACTAACCGCCCAATGCAAACATGACCGCCACGGTTTTAAAGTTTCGTGAAATGGCATTGACATAAAATACTTTGAGATTTTAGTTGTTTTAACTCGCGAACTTCAGCGACCAAGAGAGTAATCTACTGCAGGGAAGGTATTGACAGAGTATAACCCAATCTAACAGACCGTCAGGTCTTTAAAGTCTGCTCACCTGTGTGTCGTCCGTCTATACTTTCACTCCTTTCCTGTTAGCTTTCACTCTTCCGTTCCAGGCCACATACCCGTCTTTTCTCTTTGACACAGGCAGATCGCAGTTAGTTTTAACGAGCCAACCTGCACATGCTGCTCAAGACACGTTCAAATGTCTAACATTCCTCTGAGCGCTGCGCTGCGCTCAGAGGAATGAGTGATGAGTAACACCACGGTTATGTGGCATCTGTCCCGTTAATCCACACACTTCCTAGAAGCGTTTGACATTGCCTCTCTTCTCTGAGGTTAACTCATTCATTGGCGTAACGGGATGATGAAATGGATTGTGTCAAAGGATTCGATCTGATTGCTCTGCTCTTCCCATCAGGCCTGGTGGGTAACTCCTATCAAGAGTACCGATGTGTGGGGGCAGTGGGTGTTGACAAACAACAAGTGGAACTTGACCGCTCTCCCAGACGGCTATCCACAAAGTAAGCATCAACTGTCTTCCCAGAACACTGGTGAATTTCACCTTGATTCGCCAACCATGCATTATCACTTTGCTCACATGAGCTAACATGTTGTTAGCATAGGGAGCAATGGCTCTCCACCAGTTTTACAGTTTGTTTGTTTTTTTAACGACTCTCAACTGGATTTGTGAATGTATATATTAATTTCTAAAATACTCGACAAAGAGGTATAATCAAAAGAAACATTCTATCCTGTTTGAAAAAACACAGAAGAGCTCTGTTAGTGCATTAGGATAGTCCTGTTGTAAAATAAACACACACATTATATATATATATATATATATATATATATATATAAGTATATTTTATATACTTTATATTTTTAACTCAAATGTTGGTTTTTTTTTTCAAAAGTGAAGATTGGGATCTTGTTTCCTTATTTGAGCCTCACTGATGACTGTCGCTCTCTCTGGCTCCCCCTGCAGACTACCTCCAGGCAGTGCAGGCCACCACCGTGCTCGCCTGCATTTTCTCCATCATCGGCCTCTTCGTGTTTATCGCTCAGCTCTTCACCCTCCCGAAGGGAAACAGGTTCACCGTCTCCGGCGTCTTTCAAGCCCTCGCCTGTAAGTCGCGCTCCGAAAAGCTGTTTCTGCACACTTCTCGACGAGTCTAAATCGTCTAATTCTTGTCTTTCTTCTTTTCCTTCTTCTTTTCCCCCCTCCCTCCCTCATCATCCTCTTCAGGCCTGTTCATCATGATCGCAGCGTCCATCTACACGGACCAATTCCACGCCAACGAGAAGAACTTAGGTAACTACGGCCACAGCTTCATCCTGGCGTGGATCGCCTTCGGTTTGACGTTCATCTCCTCCGTCGTTTACTTTGTGCTACGCAAGAAGTAGCGTGGAACAAGTTGGGACACTAGATCACACTCCACGTTGTTTGTTTGTTTTTTCTTTTTTTTGGAAAAGATCTACTCTTTCAGCGACAATCCTGTTGTCTTTTTTCTTTGTTCCTTCATTAAATTTAAGCTGCTAAGTGTAAACACAACAGACCTGTGGATATTTCCACATAAACGTAACGTTTGACCGAGTCTGCCTTCGACTTCTGAAGCAGGAGTCGAACTCAGTCGACTGCGGTCGCATCCAAGTGTGTTTTCAGCCCGGAATCGGACTGGCTTTCTTCAGGGCATCTAAGGATAAGTTTTTTTTGTTTTTTTTGTTCAAGCTGAACAGACAAATCCTTCAGGTTAACGATAAATTCGAACTTAATGATTCGTTTTTCGTCACTATTTTCTAAAGAGATCATTAAGCGTTCGACTGGCGGCAGGATAATGATGATCAATAAATATTCAAGCGTGATTTTTTAAATGAATTTTTTTAAATGTTCATTGACATTTATAAATATGTATGTTACAGTAGATTGAAAAAAAAGAATATTTTGTTATTTTCTTTTATGTTTTTGCATTATTTTATTGTTAGTTTATTAATTTTTTCTATCTTCTCTAATAAAAAGATATTCTCTTACTTTATAATGCTGAACTAAGGCCTTAGATTACATTATATATATTTGAATAAAAGATATTTGTAATTAGGAGAGACTAGATATTCTGGAGTGATGTTATCAACGCCACGGATTTATGTCAATTTTAGAAAAATCCAAACTTTGTGAGGAGACATCGTGTTCCCACAAAGGCAACCGTTTGAGTAATGAAGCGCGAGACATGATGTGTAAATAGGATTTTTTTCCCAACAAAGCTCTGTGTGTCTGTTGCTGTTTATTTTTGCTACATGAATGATCATTACAGTGATTTTTGAAATAATAAAACTTTTCATTTTAATTCAGTGGTGACTTGTCATTTTTTCCCCCACAATTGCAGTAAATGGATGTCATCAAACAACTGGTGTCGTTCAGTGATTTCGACTCCAAAGTGAAACATTCGGTTCGATAGGTGGTTCACAACAAGATATTTGTTTAAGTTTAGCACCGAGATGAGATCATTTATTTTGTGTTTAGACATTTAAGGACGAATGCTGAAAATGCTGCGTTCTTTTCTAAGAAGCCAGAAAGGAGGAAAATCCAAAAATTGTTCAGTGAAGAACTAAAGTTTAAAAGCTGATTGGAGAGAGGGAATGTGTGAAGAAAATTGTCAAAAATCTCAAATTCTGCAATAAGGGTAACTTACTATTTTATTGCTTTTAAATGGCAATAATTATACTTTAGTATATGACTGAGGATTACTCTGTTATTTGAGTAATCACTGATGACTATATGACGAAAAAAAAAAGGATAAATGTGGATAACCGCAGGACAGCAACAGACAAAAACTTGTCCAGAAAAGTTATTAAGATATTTTCCTTTTGAATCAAATTTGTAATGGAAGTAGACCGTTATGTTTTGCAGTTTTATTGCATTTTCAGTCTGTACCTTCAACACTTCATAAGTGGTTACATAAAAATGATACACAAAAATCAAAGCAAGTAAAAAAAAAAAGTAAATTTTTTTGTTGTTTCAAACTTCATAACTTCATAATTGCATGCTTATTGCAAATAAATTGATTAACTGCATAGATGTAAATTTTTGATCAATATCTTCACAGAGACTCTAAAGGATTAAAAGAACAGCAACTGATTTACTTCAGGTATGCTGTTTTGGACTTTTTTCTTCCACAAAATTTTCCATTAAAATCCTTGGTCAGAGTGCTCTGTGAAGGTTGTTGACTTAGTGACTGTCTGCTGGTCAACTCAGCATAACTCAGCATTGTCACATAACAAGTCGTTATGTGACAATGCGTGTCTCACTTTTTGAACAAATTCACCAAAATAAATTCCCTTTTTGATGATGTTCTGATTCGCTGAGATGCGCCTGTGAGAGTTCAAAGCGAGCTGTAATCCTCATCCTGATCGAAGGGACGCTCCTTGTGTCCTGGAAGCATCATGTGAACAGAGATGGAGGGCGAGAGAGACGGGGAGGACAGGGAGGAGGCGGTGGAACGGGGACGCGGGTGCCGGGTGGGGCGGGGGGGTGTAGTAGGGAGCGGGTGGCAGGAGACCCACGAAGTTAAAGCTGCAAGGGTTGAGGTTGGAGCTGCTCCTGGGCCCCACCATCAGAACCTTCTTGGTGTAGTTGTTCAGGGTGGAAACGCCCGCCGCCATGCACATGGTGAAGGCGAGCCACACCAAACTGACAGAGACAAGAACAAGAGGCGCGCTGTTCATGACGACTTCTGAATCGGACTTAAAGTGCAAGCAAGAGCAGCTAAATCACCATAGGATTTTTCTCTTTTGTTCTTCTGATCGACTGTCCATTGCACGGCATGTGTTTGTAGAAATATGGTTTGGTTATTTCTTGTTCGCGACCAGAGCAACCATTGGTAAACGCCAAAAGTGATGGAAGGGGTCCTTTAGGGTTTGCTTGTTTCTAGGGACTTTTGAAATAACAAGCAGGTACCAAGTGACCCAAAACCCTAACCATAACCCCAATCCTAACCCTACCCAAACACCACTAAATACTGAGGTGCGAGAGGAATTCAGGGAAGCAATGGATATTGACATTTGCTTGTCCCAAGGCACACAGGAAGTGTTTAGTTTGGGAACCTTGACTCTTCACATTGCTGACTTGCAGAACAAGCCCTTTCAAATACCCTTAATCCGTTCACCATGGATTAGACATGGTCATGGGAGCAGGGAAACAGCAAGTCCATCACCTTTGCAGAAGTTGTTTCAATAGTTAAAAAGCTCCCCAAGGACAGGGTGGCAGGAATGGATGACTTCTGTTCTGAGCAGCTGAAGGATATGGATACCATGGTATTATCATTGCTGGCCCATGGAGGACTGGAACCAAATGTCAGGAGTGGTAAACTGTCTCTCTCTGGATATTGGGTCAATCACTGCCTCATACAAAACAGTCCAAGTATCGAGAGCTCACAAGTGATGGCTGGCCGCATTTGGGGTAACGCTCCTCTGGACAGAAAATATTCCATCTAGGTGGTTTGAGTGTCAATTCAAGATGCCTATGGTTGGAGAATTTCCAGTTATGTCCATCTGAAAGGAGAAATCCCAACTCGCTGGAGGAACTTTATGCGTCTTCTGGCCAGACAACAATTAGCAATTCTCCTAAACTGGAGAGTGTTGGGAGAGAGACAGTAGCTTCCCCTTACAGGCCTATTGGCTAGATAGCTAGCTTGAGAGTAATGGGAAAGTAAGTAGGTTCTCCTTCTAGACCTATTAACTACCTAGATAGCGAGATAGATTATGGGACTCCTGCTAGCCAGTTAGCTAGCTGGGTAGGTGTGGTCAAAAAATTTAGATAAGTTTTCGATTCAATGGCTGCAAAATTTTTAGTCTAGTTTTACTATTGCTTTACTTTTCCACAAAATGTAATGGTTGATATCGTATTCACATGCACTGGCTATGAGCTTCAGCGCATGTTGTTTCTGCCTACAAGCGCTCCTTTAAAATGTTCCGATTAAACCAGAAAGGTCCAACAAACTCACTAGAACGCCCAGGAGTAGCCGTAGCTGTGAGGTTTAAAGTCTTCTGGTCCCATCGAAACCGTGGTCTGGAACACCTGCATGAACATCATGTGACCCACCATCCCAAGAAGACCTGCAACGCACGAAACGTCCCCAGACAAATCAATGCTTTCAATTAAAACCAGCAACCCAAATATAGGTCTGAGGTAGCAACAGCTTGTACCTCCCAGGACCGTGAAGACAGCTGCGAAGGCGTTGAGCATCTGGCCCCAGCGCCGCGTGGAGGGAAACCAGGCCGTGATGCACAGCTGGGCGGACAGCAGCAGGCAGCTGACCAGCAGCAGGCCGATGTACATGAACTCCAACGTGAGGCACAGCCAAATCATTGCTGCGGAGGAAGAAGCAGAGGCTCAGAACAAACACGGATGTCAAACAAACCATCCAGCACTAAGAGGGAGAATTTACCTTCCTCTGATTCGGGAGTCAAACTGTAAAACCATCGACATTTCTCTTCTAAAAAGACACAAAAAAAATAAAAATAAACTCACAAATCTGTGATAAACATCCAAAGTTCTCACACCAAGAATTACATCAGAAACCTTTTTTTTTTCTTTTTCTTCTTCTAGAGGAAAGCCCAAGTTTAATTAAACAGATCCGCCAACTATTATGTGGGAAGACCGTTTGCATAAAGCGCTTCTAATGCCGGGCAGAACCTGATGGGGGATTATAGGATTTGTTTGGTGTAAATCTGCCAGGATGGCAGCGGAAAGAAAAATATTAGCCGCATCAAAAACTGAAACACGGGCTCGTGGGGATTTATTTTGTTTTTTTCTACGATGTTAAAAACGAATGATATTTTGGGGAAGTTTCCCCAAAAATATCAACCAGAGAGCAATTATTACTCTCTGAAGAATCTTGATTGGCTCCGGGCGCAAGCGGCAGCATCGTCCCGTCTCAGTTTGTGGTTAAGCTCCTTTGCGGCTTTGATTGCCAAACTGTTTAAATGATAGCTCCAATAATCTGCCTCCGAACTCACAAAAGGATAAGTCTTAAAGAAACAGGTGCAACGAGGGACAGCACGATAAAAATCAGGGCTACATCAACGACATGTACAGTTGGGAAACTAGAATGGACCGGGCACCATTTTGTGCTGTCAAACTTCAAATTTTAACGCAATTTATGTGTTAAAGCAACATGAGGTAGTTCTGATTTGAAGTGGAGAAAAAAACAACAACATTAAGGACATGGTTAGTATCTCTAAATCAAATCCAGAACAACCAGTCGCCTCTCATCAATAAAGGAAGTATAATGGAGTCTGCTCTGATTGGTGGTTTTGGACTGGGACCATTTCATCATACAACAATCTGTTTGGAGAAGCCAGAAATGCTCAATGTTTTCACAGGTTATCTGACAGTTTTAGCAAATACCAAACTTTTTGGCCTACGTTAAAGTTAACGCCACAAATAACCCTGAACGAGCCAAGAAAACTCTAGAATTATGCGTTACTTCCTGTTGATCTAGCACGCCGACTCCCTGACGCACACTTAAGTTTTTGCATTTGAACTTCTTGTCCTTTTGTTCTGAAGAGGTGAGCAGTCGCTCCCAATGCACAGACGTTAAGAGGCCGATGGTTCAACTCCCTAAGTCGTTCTTGCTCGGCTCGCCTAATCAGCTGCAAACGAGACGATGAGAACTCGGCCCGTGTTTTTGAATCCTGTTAACCTTTCGCCTCTCTGGCTTTTAATCCATAATTGATTCGTGCTGCTGAAGTCTAAATCTCTGTGAGCAGAACTCGCCATGGTGATAATCCGCTGTGGGCCGAGTACACAGCACCGCAGGCTCACAGTCTCACATCTATTTGAGAGCCAAGGAGACCCTGGCTCATCCAAACTGCCTTTCTGTCCCCTGCTTCATAGTGGGACCAGTAGTGGTTTTGCTATGTGAAGTCCAATTAGCATTTCCAGTAAGCAGCATGTTATTGAAATACCTCATGATGAGACTGTTTTAATATTCTAAGCATCTTTAGATTTTCTTAGAAATACATTGTTTTTTCGTTTATTCATTTTCTTCAAACTATGTAATCCCTGTCAGAGTTCCTAGTGACATGTTCAGGCTTTTGCATCAAACAACAAGAGAAAACAAAACAAAAAAAAAAAACAAGCAATGTTGTCCTTTTACATCCAGCCATTGATTGATTCCCTACACAATTCTAACTTCTCATCGGTGCTCCGTCTGGGATTTCTCCAATTGAACTCGATTTCTTTAGCCCCGTTGAAATTCTACCAATCAGCGAACAGAAGGAGAGGTTGTGAAAGATGACGTTGATTATCGGTGGAAATTAACCAAGTTGTTTAGTCCGTTTTGGCTACCCTTCCAAAAAAAAACATTAACAACCGCTTTGTTAGGCTCCCCATTTCTCTCTTTGCCGGGCAGGATGGTTGTTCATAATGCAGGCAATTTCCTGTAAGCTTCTTAGCGGCTAACTGGCCCATTACATATGTCACGGGCAAACGTTAGAAATTGGGTAGAAATTAAAACCTCAATGGAGTCCATGCTTTCAGAAATCAGAGATTTATCTTCTATTTTATATGTCTGCAGATAAGGTAGGAATTTCTAAAGGACCAAAGCTGATTGGATGAAACTAACGTCCGTCATTTAACTTTAAATTTTGCTAGCTTTCTTCTTTTGCACCCGACTTTCCTTTATTTAATTTTAATTTCACAAGGTTGTTGTTGTAACACAGCGTATCAGAAGACGTTGACATAATAGCGGCACGCAAATTGCGTTAGCCGTTCTGACAGTAGCGGCGTCTCCATTTCTCCTCCCGCCCCTCCACAGCGAACGTCCGGTAACATTTCAAATTAAGAGCATCAACATAAGTCACTCCAACGATAGTGATTTTTCTGAGACATTTGTAAGTGGGTAGGGCTAAATGTTAGCATCTTGCATCAAATTAAAAACAAAATTGCTTTTTGTCACTAAAATAAGGTGAAACTGACAGAAGTACTTAAAAACAAAAAAGTTTTATCTTAAAGAATGCATAATTAAAAACAGTTTCACCTTACTGGCCTTGACACAAAGAAATTGTACCGTTAGCTTATTTTATTTTATTTTTTCAAGTAGTCATTTCAGATGGTTTCTGGGCGTTTCTGGAGACCGCTGGAACTAGCCAGTCGTCTTTAGGAACGCCTACTTTCGATTCTGCAGAGAACATTACCTCTTCCTTTCATTTCCTAAAACCCTCGCTCTCTCACCCCATTCGTCCACGTAGATGTTCTCCTCGCAGATGATGAACAGGCCGGTGTGGAAGTTTGGGAAGACGAAGCGGTCGTCGCCCGTCTCCCAGAAGAACTGGATGTTGGAGGTGTTGGAGACGCCCGGCACAGGGATGCAGCGCGTGAACTTGGTGGCCGTGCAGAGAGGCTTGGGCACCTTCTGCCTGCCCGTGCACCAGAAGGAGGAGGTGAGGGCCACAGTGCTCAGCAGGAGGGACACGACTGTCTGGAAGAAGGACAGGGAAGGGGAGCGCACTCTCTTGAGGAAGGCCATCGTGGGAGGAGGAGAAGGAGGAGGAGACTGATGGAGGGAACAGAGAGTTAAAATAAAGACGTCCTTCTTTTGTTTTGTTTTTTTTTGTCTTTGTTGAGATGACATACACTTTTTCTAACTAAATCTCCAAGGAGATGCAACAGAAATGTGGAGTTTGTGTATTATGCTCCTAAACCTTCTATGTGTTTTGTTGTGGTTTTTATGTGACAGACACAATGAGTTAAAATTGAAATAATGACTTCTTTCACCACAGAAAGAAATCGTGTCTGATTGGCTCAGTGAGACTCCAGCCCTGCGTCCGACTGAGAATCTGTGGCCAAGACATGAAAACTGACATTCATCCAAATCTGGGTTTGAATTACTTTGCGAAAAAGAAAAAGAAACAATTTCACTCTCTAGACGTCTGCAGCCTCCCTGGACCATCCATTGTGGCTGTAACTATGGTTAAAAATTACGAAAAGCTAATAATAAATATATATACTTATATATATAAATGAAGGTAATAAACTTATGCAGTATTGTTTTAAAACTAGTAGTGTTAGGAATATTTTTTGCTTGTAGGTTACAATCCGCCTGCTTTAAAACAAAAAGACATAAAATGTAAACATTCTGATAAGAAAGATGTATTCATTCCCTTTTATGGAAAAGTTTCATAATTTAAAAAAAAAAAAAGTTTTTCTTGAATCTAAAAATTTTATTTCTACAACAGATATTGATAAAAGTGGCTATTTTGTTTTGAAGGGTCTTGTATCTTTTGTGGCTCTTCGCTTTGTTTAGCTGGAGCGAAGACAAAAACTGCTCTTAGTGTTGTAAAGGTCGCTGACCCTTGTGACCCCTGCTCTGGCTCCACACGGCTGGTAGAGAAAACACCCAAAAGAATTAAAGAGACAGTAGCTGGTCTACATCACACTGTCAAGACTTTATTTTTTCCTTTTGTTGAATAAAAAAAAAAAAAAAAACTTTAAACAATGCATCATATTTTTAGCCCCACTTTCCCAACGTTTGTCACATTAAATCCCAATGAAATTCACAGAGGCTGCGAATGAATTTTTCCCAAAACGCTAATCGTTACTAACTTCTGCAGACAGGCAGAAACTCCCGCAGCCCTGATGAAGACATATGAACTGGGAAGGAAATCTGCCGTCGCCATGGAAACCGTCCAGGACACGACACATCCAAGTCCAGCTGTGTGTTGGAGAGATAAAGGAAGGATCCTTACCTGCTGTGCGTCTTCTCTCAGCCTCCTCTTGGAGAGAAAAAAGTGGAAAAGAAGCGACAGCTCCCCACTTCCACTCCACTGATGACGGGAGGATTTTGGTCACCACGGTGACCTCTACACGGGGCGGGGGGGGTGGTGGTGGTGTGACTGTCACTCCGGCACAAGCAGGAGCGTATATCTCTCAATCACACACACGCCTTTAATCCAGCCGTATGAATAAATCCAAAACAGACAGCTCAGGTCCATCTGTTTCAATTTCATTCCTAGACTCATCTTGATCCGTTTCATTCCCTGCCTCCCTTCCAGCCCCCAATCTCCAGCCGAGGCTTCTCAGCCTGAACCGGCAAAGTCGGTCTGATTTAACCTTGACACTCTGACCAAAGCGACACACACACATGAATACACCCACAACTTTAAATTTAGGAGAGATAAGCTGTGAATTGAGGAGCAGCAGGACCTTTGGAGAGAAAAGTCTTAGTTGGGATACTGGCAAGCAGCACTCATACGAAATTCGTTTATTAAGACTTTTGATGGGTGCAAAGCACTGAACTGTACGGGTTGTTCCATTAAAAAGTTTGTCCCCCAAAATGAGTTTCTGTTTTTTTATACTTTTGTTGTTACATTTTAACATTCCAGACTAAATTTCCGCCACAAAACTCAGAAGTTTCGAGAAATTTTACAGAAAAAATAATATACATTTCTGAGCTTGGAAAGTAGAAGTTTTGAGAGTACTCAATTAATCGAAGATTTTTCCTAGAAAATGTATGAGATTAACGTCTTTATTTGAGTTTTCTTTTTTTGACAGAAATGCATTTCCCCCCCTATTTTCAATGCTGTTGTGAAAAGAACCAGTGTGAATTTAAAAAGTTTTCAAATGACACTTATATGTGTCATAGGTGTCATACAAATGCAACAAAGTGACATCTGACAGAGTCTGTTGGCACCTTAACCTGAACCGTGAGCTTCGGTCAAGGTTCATGATAATTCAGGTAGAGGATCTGTGGGTGTGTTTCTCTTTAAATAACTTATGAAGCTTTAACAGAGAGCCTGGCGTCCCCAACTCCTTGAAAAATTAGATTTCCACCAGAAATCAGATGGATTCTACTAGAGCGAAAGAAAAAAAACACGCGTCAAACTAAAATATTACTGACGTAAATGTTCAGGGACCTGTCCTCCCGATTCTTATGTTGTCTGTTTTTGTCATTTGCATGGGCTGTACCGAAACAAATTTCTGATTCTGATTAGTCATCAATCAAATCAAAGCAGTTTTCATCTGTACTCTACCAAATTACATCAATCAGTCCTTCCAATTTTTCCGACTCTAAAATTACGGACATTTATGCAAAAATCAACAGATCCCGCACTTTTTCGCGCCAACACATAATTATGGGAACATTTCCAAATTTCCTGAAAAGAAAAAGGTTAAAAGGTTATTTCTTGCTTCTACTGAACTGCTGGCTCAGCCATGCTTTATGCCAAGTAGCAAAAAGTCACATTTACCGTCTCAAATGCGCGAACATCACAAAATCCCTTGTGATGATATTTGCAATATATATTGCAAATATTTCTTAATTAGCGCCACAAAATCTGTGATTTTGACAAAAGAAAAAGAAGAATCACAAAAAAAAAAAAAAGGGAGTGTGAATCCCAGAGGGATAAATCAAATGTGAAAAGACGGAGCATATTTCATTTTAAGAAGTACTTATCGGCTGCAGAGACGGCCATTTATTATAGTTTCAACAGTTTGTTAACGGGGTTTTATCGTTACATTCTGGCACAACCGGCCCTTGAGTACATTTGTGATTTTGAAATTGGCTCAAAACGAGAAAACAAGTCTTGAGACCTTTGATCTAAAAACAAATCAATAAAGAAAAAGGTTCGCCGGTCGACTACGTGAATCTGACTGTGTAAAAAGTTACAGAAGACCTGCAGCTGACACCACTCTCAAAAGACAGTACAAAGTATCAACTGATTAGATTAAAAACACCAAAATTTGTCTTTGATTTTCTTAAAACAGGTTTTATATAGTCTGTAACAAAAACAACAAAAAGGAAAAAAAAAAGAAAAGGAGGAAAATACAGCTTTTCTGCTACATCTGCCATCTTGTCCTTGTGGTATTGTTTCCGGATTATTTGCATCATCCCGCCGGTGTGGGAAACAATGCAAACGAGCGTTAAACTTAAACCCCATTACGGCTTCGCAAGCCCTACGATTGTTTTCTTTCTTTGAATAAATCTGTCAGCGCAGGGCTGTTTAATTGTTGCCTGAAACCTGCGATGAATGCCCGTGCTGGGCTTGCCGCGACAGGTTTCAGACTGAATGGTGCGTCTGTCAGATCTTCTATGGAGGGTGTAACCGTGTGAAACAGACCCTCCCTGGCAGCTGGAAACATCGAAAGACATGGAGGGGAAACAAAATAAAGACAGAGAGAGAAAAAAAAAAAAGAAACAAGCAACTCTGATGAAGAAGGCTGAAGCCAAAGTTGAAGCATTTTTTTAAGTGTATTCATAATTCATATACATATTGACAGGTTTCTAATACAGCATGGTTTCGATAGTGTAACTGCCTTTCAGTTTGACCTTTTTTTTGTTTGTTTGTTTTATACAAGAATAACAATAAAAAGTAATAAAGACAACACCATGTATGACTCACTTTGAAATCTGATGGCAATGGATTTTGGGTCTTCCGCTTCATTTGCCGCCTGCTTCGCTGAAGCGGGAAACCTCTCCAGAAAGTACTTGGTTCGGGCTCACTTTGACCGGGACAGAACGGTCCGTCGGTCGCGTGGTGACGGGTGTCCAAAACGTCGGGTCCGCCTCGACTTTTGAACATTTCGCCAACGTGCGAGAAAAAGCTCCCCGTTTGTCCTTCATCCGTCCTCCCGGCAAACGAGCCTCAGTCCATAGTGTTATCTTGTCCTCTTACAAGTCTCTCTCTCTCTCTCTTTGCACATTACGAACGTTTTGTTCTTGAAAAATAAGACTGTCCATCTGATTTTTTTTTGTCTCTTTTTAATGAATACTATCTGTACCGTAAAAACCCCTGTGATGAAAAATAAGAACACTTTTCGAAAAGGACCAAAAAAATGGAATCAAAGACCCAGATATCGGCTTTTTCTCCCCCCCGCCCCCCGTCTCACGCGCGTGCACACATCGCTCGCTCATTCACAACTTGTTTTTTTTTTTTTTTTTTCTTTTTCTTAAAGGCAACAGATGTCCATTCTCCAAGGCAATAATGTCTTTGTGGCAAACTCGACCCTGACATTCCAGACACCAGACGCTCCGGCTCTTTCCTTCTCCAGGAAAAAAAAAAAAAAAAAAAACACAGAAAAAGTATAAAAAAATAAAATTCCAACTCAGGCGGCGATTGAATATAAAGCGGCATACATCCATTTCATTGTCATAAGTAAAATACTGATGAGGATACAAAATAATGAGGGTTAAAGTAATAACTGCGATCATCCTAATATCGGAACACAAAAAAAACAAAAAAACACTAAACTGGTAAAAAATGACACCAACTCTCCCAGATCATCTTTTTTTTTGTTTTTCGTTTGGGTTTCGACACCCAACTGGCTCCCGCTACATCTCTCTTTCAAAGCAAACGAAAAGTTAAAAAGGTAAATGATGATGCAGAAAATGATAAGCAAGAATTGAACACTTTAAGGTTGTCTGGAAAATCAAAGCGAGCCCAGAGAAGAAGCTTGTCTCTTTTTGTTCTTTACAGCGAAAACCTTCAGTCGGTCTCGACGTATCATTTCGTCCCCCGTTTCCATCGCTGTAGTTTGTAGTTTATTTTACGGTTGTGTTTCTTTCTCTTCTTTTTGTTTTCTCAGCTAAGTTCCTCTGTGTTGTTTCTGCTTTTGAGTAAGGAGCGATGATTCTGGTAAAAAAAGATGGTTTGTTTTCTCCGCTGTCCTGTAAATGTTAAGTAATGCTGATTCAGTTTGAGAAATTGTACATTCCCTTTAGTCGTTCTCCTTGACGAATCCCGGTCCGGTCTCTTCACATGTCCCCCCCCCCCTGTGTCCTACTGTCCAAGGTACCCTGTGAGGAGAAACAGCAACTATCAATCGTAATGTTTCCATACGGCGCCTTCCAAAAGTATTCACACACATGTTGCCATGCTACAAAGACAAATCTGAGTCTAATTATCAAGTGGGAAGACGTTTAAGTATACGTTTGGTACATAAGGATATATAGCAGTGGTGTTGTTTCCTCAACTTAAGACGGCCAAAAAAGATCAGATTGGCGTGATCTGTGTGATGTCATCAACAAACAACAACGTTCATAAATGACTGAGAAACTAAATCTGTTCAATATGAAATCAAACAAAAAGAAAAAAACAGGATATCATTCGGCTAAATTACTAAATATGTGTATTTGGGTGCTCTCTGGATAAATCAGTATTCCTCCTAGGTTTTTTGTTTATTTTTCTTAGCATATATTTGGTTTCCTTCACATTCGGAGCCAGTTTTATGTCAAACATGAATCCATGCGGCAGCATAGAGGGAGTTTGAAGCTCATTGACAGCCTGACTCAAAGTGGTGTGAATCACGGCATCATCTGCATAAAGACACGTCAGGAGAATTCAATCCTCCTGAAGTTACTGATAAAAATAGAAAATAAGCAGGTTTTAAACTTGAGCCTTGATAAACTCATTTGAAAATCCTCCGTCTGCTTAGCAATGCCCAAGCCTGGCAGTGAAACATCTCTGCTTCCTGTCCAATGCATCGCCGTTACCAGGCGACCAGTGACTGGTAACGGTGGAATCTACTAAAGAGGAATCTACTAATCCTTAAGATTACAATAGATCATTTGATTGGACATTTTCAGAACGTCGGCATGAACTAAACCCAATTAAACCCTTCAACTGAATCAAACAGTGCTTTTAGCAGCAATAAGTGTCCGAATGGGTTTGTGGAATTAGAGCTACTGCTCTCAGGACGGAAAAAAACAACAATCAAAAACTTGATTTTGCTTAATTCAGAAAGAGAAGGTTAGCTGTTTGTTACAGAAAAAGAAAAACAAGCTTTTAACAGCTGGTACATCTCGACATCTCATCCCTAGACAGATAGATGAAAGCTCAAAGTAGTGTAAAAAGAAAGATCTCAATTATTTTAAATAGAATTTACTTCCTTTTTTGTAGGTTGTGGATGGGGAACACAGAAAAAAAAGACTGGGAAACATTTGTTTAGATCAGAGAAAATTCAGGTTGATGTTAAAAGTGGAACGGTTCAAAATCTACTCCTGAATCCAACCGGGATCCGAAGGAAGACTAAAAGAAAATTGATCTTCGTTAGATGTTTTCCACTGAACCTAACTGAGCTTGAGATGTACATGTAAAAAGGAATAGGCAAACATTTCTATCTTTAGCTGTAGAAAGCTGAGAGATACAAACGACTGCCTGGAGGGAGCTGAATACTGAAACTGTGTAACCCTTTCCCTTCCAGTTCACAGATACGCACCAGTCTCTGTTGTTCTGTTACCTATAATCAGAATTCATTAAGGTTTGTGGCTTTTGCATGATGTGAAAACATTCAAGAGAGGAATGGATACTTTAAACTTTCAGAGGTAAAACTGAAAGAAACGGAAAGGGATACGGCCCGATGACAAAGCCTGAGTCGTACATTGGCTGCATAGAACGTGTGGACAGAAAATGTGAGCTATGCTGTATGTGGACTGGTTTCCAGGGAGACGGACTGGTTTGAATGTGAGGGGGGAGGAAGTGACAGCAAGCGACAGCAGTACCGTTACAAAGTTTGGTAGGATGAGGTACGAACAAGAGACGCACCAATCCACCTTTTTCACTTCCGATACCAAAACCGATATCTGAGGTTTAGAATCAGCTGAAACCGATACAGAGAAACGGTATCGGATAGACAAAAAGGTTATTTTTCTTCTTAAACACTGTCCTGTAAATAAATTTACTAATTTATTTGCTAACTCTGCACCAAGTTAAATATACCACTTGCTTCATAAGTTTGGTCAAACAAGTAAAAACAAAAGAACTTTAATTTATTCAGTCAGTCCAATAAGGAGCAGAGCAACCCATGCAAAATTAGTAAAGAAGCTGATAAACAGGCTGACTGCCTTGGCCAAACATTCAAAAAATAAACTGCAACAAACTTTTTTTTCAAATGGATGGATTTCAAACTTAAAATAAGTAAAGCATGATGTTGCTCAGAGCACAAAGCATTCAATAGATTTACCCTTGTGGATCAGGCACATTGTCAATCTAGAATTTGTTTCGATATCGGCCCGATAAAGAGGGCGCTCAGTGCATCTCCAGTATGAACCAGTCTAAGACAGTGAAACAAATCGGCAGTAAAGAGGAAATACTTCTCAGACTCGGCCATATTTATTGGCACCCTGGAAAAAGATGTCTTTTGGAGCCTTGAAGGAAAAAAAATCTCTCTCTCTTTTCCCACAACTCCCCGTGTTTACGTTTGTGACGAAAAAAAGGATTTTTCCTCGCAATGCTCGTCTGATTGGTATTTAGACATCGTCTGATCGTTGCTATGGAGATGCGGCGACTTCAAGATGCCACTCTCTGCATCTTTCTTTTTACTGCCGTACATTCCTCGCTCTGCATGGCGACGAGATAAACATCTAAGTGGTCGCCGGTCAAAGAAATGAGTCTCTGTGTCACGTCATGTCTGCGCCCCCGAGCAACAGGAAGTCATGGGTTCCAAATCAGAAGTCTAGGAACCCATTAAACGGATTATTGTGCATAATAAATGTGCGGAACAAGTATTTCTTAACTTTGGGTTTTCTTCCCCGTTGAATGAATGTATTCAAATTAACGGTTGGACAAAACAAAGCAAAAAAAACCTTTTTTTTTTTTTGCTTTGTTAAATCCAAAACATCACCGCGCTCCGTTCTCTTCCCGTTTCCAAAACTCTCTCCAGAGCCTCTCTGTCTCTCACGCTACCGTGCCAGCATACTGACAAAAACTTTTTCATTGGTTGCATTTGAGGAAATCGGAAAAATGGGTGTCACGTTGCATTCAAGCACTTCCTGGTCACAAAAACATCCACCGAATGAGCAGCTGATGCGACAAATGCGCAGGAAATTATGGCGAAAACCATTAATTATAAATTTTATTTTATGGTTTTATTTGGACGTAAATAAAAAAAAAAAAACAATATAAAAACGATACTTTTGTCAAGTTTAAAGCTCGTGCTGTCCAACCGACTTGAAATGAAAAAAAAAATGTTTTTAAATAAGGTACCGAGTTAGTGTTGACTTACAGCTCCCCAAATCCGGCTCTTCCTTCTCCCAGCTTCCCTCAGCCTCTCTCTGACTGCTCCACATACACTGGCTTGGCTGGCCGGACGCTCTGGGTAAACTGGATTAATGGGGAGAAAAAAAAATAAAAAAAAAATAAAATAAAAGTCTCCGTCAGTTTTCCACGTGTGGGAATATTCTAAATGAACGGATTAGCGAACAAGGCAGAGAAAAACGAACCTCTCCTTCTTTACCTTGTGCTTCGGACACCTCAGCGAGAAGTTATCTTCATTCAGAGAACAGTCTGAGTAAAAGACAAAGGGATGCCAAAAATGAATGCGGGGGTTAGAAAGAGAACAATGGTGCCGAAGGAAACAACAGACTGGCCGTATTTCATGCACCTCCTCACCTGCTTCAATAGCACACAGGTAGTGGTAGCGTAGAGTACAGCCTTTGCTGTAGCAGCCCAGCGTCGAGCCAACCATCCCGCAGAACGAGCAGCTCTGGGGAACAGACGATGGTGATAAAACTGACAAGTTTTTAACAAAGCTCATATTAGATCTAGAATGAGGGTTGCTATAAATACGCTTCATTGATTTTCCAGACTGAAGTTTTGACATTTTCCATTAGTTCTAAAAAGGGGTGTGCCAATCACAATCTTTAAAATGTCTGATTTGCCGATATCGAATTTGGTCAATACCTTTTTTTTTTTTAATGGTGTTTGAAAAGTTGCTAAATATAGAGGCACAGTCGCTAGGGGTGACTATTGTTAACCGTCCAGGTCCATCAGTCTGGCCTCTCACAGAGCAGAGCAAAAGAAGACAGCGGCTGATTTTCAGTCTTTTAAGGAGGTAGCAAAAACTGACGGATAAGATCGGCTTCACATGTAAAATTGGTCCATTGCCAAACCACCAAAATGAAGAAAATCGGGGCAATTTCATTGGCCAGACAATTTATCAGTGCACCCCTAATTCTATTAACATTGTCAGAGTAAAAAACATTTACCATAGTTGGGTTTTCTGATCTGTTTTTCCCACAAATCTTTTACTAAAAAAATCTGCTCTATTTTAACACCTATTGCATTTACAGAACCAGGTAGTGGTTTTCATATAGAGAAGTAAAATAAACAAGTTTCAGCTATTTTTCTTGCAGTGTCTGGAGGGAATTTGTAAAAGAAAACAAAAATGTCTCATTAAGTAGTAAAAGTGTCTCTCTCCTAATCATTTAATATTGATTTCACAGTATTTGCACAATAGTAGCAGTAGCAAACCTCTCTCACGGACTTTACAATTTTTCTTTGCTTCTCTGAACGAGTTTTTATATAATCTACATCAGATTGTGGATTTTGTTTTTAGACTAGAATAGGCTAGAATAATACTGTGAAAATGATTACCTGGATTCTATTGATTGATATCTGGTATTCACACCAGAAAATACAGATTCTTTAAACTACCATTTGTAGTTTGACTCTTTTATTTTTTTTTTGTTTGTTGTTTTTTAACACATACATTTAAGTATTAAAAAAAACTGTGCTACTGATTTGTTTATTTGGAATTTAAATTCTAATTAAAAAAAATAATATATATATATATATTTAAATTATCTAGAGGCCAAAAATATAGTAAAAAAAAAATCCATTACTGGCCCCATCTTAAAAAGCAAAAACGATTGACTTGAACATAAACCTACCTCTAAAGTAGAAAAACAAAGAGAAAAAGATACAATTTAGATACAAGTTTGACTAAAATATTATTGTGTATTTTCTTTTCTGTCTGATCCTTTATCTACCTATGATGATCTTATTACTGTGAAGCACTTTGGTCACCTGAGATTGTCGTAAATGTGCTATAAAAGTACTTTGATTTGACTTCACTGTAAGCACCCTGCGAAATACAGTACAAAGGACAAACGCAGCTGATACTCACAGTTTCTCTGGCTCCATCTAGTGCCTCCTGCAGGCCGTACAGTCTCCCATTGACGAGGTACACTCCACTTGTCCACACTATACATCCTTCATGCACCCACAGCTCCTCTGGGTCTATGGGCATCTGTGGCAGCTGTGCGAGTTGTGCCAAGGGCCCCAGGGAGTCCAAGGCAGGCGGAGGGGGCTGGAAGGGCAGGGAGGCCTTACTGTTGGATGGAACCATCCGAGGGGAGTCGTCGCTGGACTTGTGTCGCCTTTTAAAGCGGGGATGTGAGGTCAGCTTCCTGTGCTGAAGTCGCTGCTGAGTGTCGTCTGTCAGCTGCTGCTGCTGCTGCCGGCTGGGGCTGCAACGGCTGGGGCTGCTGTTGGTCGCCTTCAAGGTCTGGCTCTCTTTTAAGCTCAGGGATAGGTCGCAGATCAGGGCTTTTCTCCCAGGTCAAAGGTGTTTTGTTGCTGAGCTTTCCTGGCATATACATCATCATCATCATCTCCTCTGTTGGGACTGTGAAGTCAGTTCTCTCTGCTGGGTTTGAGCAGAAATTGTCGCTCTCACATGAGGGCCTGTTGAACTGAGCGAGCCGTGTTGGTGTGACTTGAAGAGTACTCAAAGCGTTTGTGTCTAAATTTGGTCCGGTTTTGTTTGGGCCTGTAGAGGGCTGACACTGTCTGATTTGGGGCTGGTTCTTGGGGAGCTTTGCAGCGTATTCAGCCGGATAGTATGGCCCGTAGAGATCGCCGAGATGTTTGTAGTTTGCCCATTTCTGGCACAGGCAGCATAGCAGGCGCCCGGAGTGATTGGACTCTGTGATCACAGACCCTGTAACGACATAGCCAGATGAAGGAAGTGCTTTGCCCGACTGAAGTGTGGTTTCCACCTCATCCGTCTCCCTTTTCTCTAACTCTCTGTCTCTCCGAGATAACTGGGAGGAAAGCGCAGAGGTCAGGAGCGAATCAATTCCGACACCTCCTGCTTTTCCTCCTGCAGCACTGCGCTCTCCTTTCATTTTATCGTCCTCGGCGTTAACAATAGTGCACACAGCTCCGATCTCAGGTATTTTTTTCTCCACATGGATGTGAGGAATAAACAGGCCTTTTCTATTTGGATCTGGGCAGCTTCTGTTTGTGCTGAAACTCCCCGTTACCCCCAAAGGTGCATCTGGCTCATCTTTAGATACGGGTGGCGCTGCAGGTACCAGTGCTCTCCTCCTCCTCCTCTGCCGCCCCCTTGCCTCCAGCACCTCGCCGTCGACTTTCACGCCTCTGCGTCTGCGTCGCACCTGTTTCGCCTCAATCTCTGGCTGCGTGTCCTCACTCTCGACATCAACTTTCACCACCTGGGTCAGAACAGGGGGAGCTATTGGAGGAGTGTTTGTGTTTTCTGATAAAATGGGTATGGTAGGGGTTGATGTGCTGCTGGGAGTTTGTGTTGCTGGTGGGGTGGAGGCAGGCACCGGGGTTGGAAGGGGTGGAGTGGTTGGAACTGGAGGGACACTTAGAGCTGTGCTCTGTGGTTGGATTTGAGCCTGGACCTGCACCGGGACTTGGGTTTGAGCCCGTTTTTGCTTATTCACGCTTCCAACGGGCCTGCCCTTCTTCTTGCCAGATGGGAAATAGCCCTTGGGCACAACATTCTCCAATGGCTTTGAGTCTGTCGGCGACAGACTGGACCTTCCAGAGGACATCTGATGTTGTCTGTTCAACATGTGGCCTTGGTGGGGCGGGGTGGTCCCGTAGTAGTCGCTGCCAGGGTAATCCTCAAATCCCATGCCAGATTCTTGGAGTTTCTGTCGAAGGAGGTTTGCAGCAGACTGTTCTCCCCTTCGAGTCTCA
Organism: Phalloptychus januarius; assembly: GCA_902982915.1. Classification (NCBI taxonomy): domain Eukaryota; kingdom Metazoa; phylum Chordata; class Actinopteri; order Cyprinodontiformes; family Poeciliidae; genus Phalloptychus; species Phalloptychus januarius. The sequence goes on from CADWAE010000476.1 coordinate 4,360,154, forward strand.
AGCTGCTGGTATGTGTTTGTAAAATGCTGAATGTCCGACAGGGCGGATGAAGACGGAGGGGGAGAACCTTGGACCGGGCGGGGAAGAGGTGGGGGAGGAGGTAATGGGCCAAGCAAAGCAAAGTCTTCCTTATCACCTGACGCAGATGCCACGGTGGCCCCTAAACCAAAGTCAAAGTCTTGCTGCTTCACTTGAGACGATTGATGGGATTCACATGGGAAGGAAGGTGTGGGTAGAGGCCCGGTTTCATCAACTCCTCTGAATGGAATCATGTTGTTTAATGAGTGACTTTCATCCATGTAACTATCCTCCCCTCCTGCAACCCTGGGGAAATGTGCCAAGTCCTGATCCTGTGACTCATTAAATGCTGAGATGTCTGAGTGCAAGAAACCGGGGTAATGATTTGACTCATCATCGGTAGGGGCTGCTGGCTTTTTAACATTTGGGGTAATTTTCTGCACTATTGCCTCCAGTTTCAAACCTCGTCCTTTTCTGGCAGCCAAGACTTTGGTGTTACCACCTGATGGAGAAAGCGGTTGTAGGAAGGTGTTCTCACCTGGCTGTGGGGAGGAGAGCCGAGGACATGGCACCTCTGTAGTGGATGAGTCATCATCGTTGTGATGGCTGGGCTCAGACTGAGCTCCAGGGGAGTGATGAGAGTTTGTAGCGGCTCTCTGCTGAGGTGCATCCTGGAGAAGTCTTTTTGCAGGAATGGGAGATATAAAAGAGCGAACCCTTCTTCTTAAAATCAGGGGATTTGTGTCTCCGGAACCTCCGGCTTTTGTCGGACGCTGTGACTGAGTGGTGTTTGTGTCCGAAGGAGGCTTAGAGGAGATGGATGGTGGAGGTGGACAGGTGTGTTTGGCCTCCTCTGTAGGTCCTCTGGATACTTCCGATTTGGCAGCATTGTGGCTGTGAGACAGTTGTGTCGGAACATGACTGTGTGAAGCTACAGGAGGAGGGGCAGGAAGAGGAGGAGGTGGTTGCGCTCTATAGTAGGCGTCTCCCTCCATGATCCGAGTGCCCTCTCTCACAGGATGTGTTGACTCCCATATTTTCATATCATAGTATGGAGTTTGATGATGCACTGACTGAGTTTTGCTCGTGTGTTCAACTTGCATGTCAGCCAGTGGGATCAATCGCTGTCTCTGCTCTGACTGGTTAGCTTTGTGTCTCCCAGGAGAAGATCCATGCTGCATCATCATCATCTCCTTTGGAGGCCGGTTTATGGCTTTTACCCAGTCACTCATGTCGTGAGCGGGGTGAGGGGGGCCACGTGGGTGCGGATACATTTGGAGTTTACTGGTGGATTGAGACTGAGGAGGTAAATGATGAAAAGGATGGTGAGAGGGAAAATGCAGATTACTCCGAGACATTACACTGTCTTCTCTTGAGTCTCCATATCGGTACGGAAATGTACCACTGCTGCCAGACGAAAGATCGACTCCATGAAGATATGAGTGATGCCTTGTTGGTGAGGACAAAGCAGTCATGCTCACAGGGTGAGAGGGCATGGGAGTTATATCAACGGTGCTGCGCCTGTAGGGGTCAGCACTCACCCCACTTGTCAAATGAGGAGGTTTGGAATGATACTCCGCCTCAGATTGACCGCCATTATTTTCATTTTGTGAATTTCCAGACTCTTTGGGCACCATTTCCATTTTCACTTGTTTTTCTATAACATCCTTTTTACTGAGATCACTTGGTGCCGCTGGAGAAGAAAATGGCTGCTGGATCACCGAGGCTGCACTCTGACTTTTCTCCCGTTCCTTTTCCTTCCCCCCCTCCCTTTCCTGCTCTGGAGTGCTACGTCGGTTCGGCGACACGTCGCAGATGACGGATCGCCGTTCCGACGGAGCTAATGTGGAACCTGATTTCTGGGGCTCAGTTTGAGAAGTGAGAGTTAACGGTTCTGGCTCTTGCAAAAGGAGTTCTTGTACGTTAGATAATGTTTTTCTCTGCGGCATAGAGAAATCATATAAATTGATGTGTTTAGCTGGGGGTTGCTGGGAATCTGCCGTCTGGGACACACCCATGTCAGGTTTTTCAGCATTTTGAGGAATCTTAGCATTAGAGACCTCTGACTTTACTAAGGACTGTGTATCTGTGGCAAAATCCGGATCTCCTCCATGTTTCTGATTTATGGTCTTTCCAATTTGAGCCGAGTAAGACAAACCCTCAGTGATGTCAAGTGAATGTCTAGATGGATACTGCTGTGGGGCTTGATGACGTGCAGGGAACGTCTGCTCCGCTCTGCCATAGCGTTTGTCTAAATTGTAACCCTGAAGAACTTCTTGCAGGAGACTCGGGAATTGCTGCATCTGTGAGTTCTCATCCTGAGCTTTAGACCCCGCCGCGTGACCTCTCTTCACTAGCGTCTCAACCACAGAACTGGACCCATCTTTTGGATGCACATGACTGTAACCGACCTGCGAGTGCTGGTACCCAAAAAATCTGGGGTTTGTTTCCATTACAGAGCCCGTGCCGGCCCTCACTCTGTTTTTCATGGACAAATCTGAGCCATATGTTGATTCTGGGTAGCTGTATTTATGCGCAGCAGTCTGGGGAGGATTCGGAGACCTCCCACTGTTTGACTTTTGATGATGGGACGAATACAGACTAAGATCTACACCTTCCTCCCCATTATGACTGCTTGCCTCTTTTAAATAAGACAGTGACATTTTCTCTTCCACACAGTTGTCTTGGGGATGCTTACTTTTGTCAGTGTGACTTGAAACAATCACACCAACGCTACTGACGTTTTGCTGTTCCTCTAATGTCTGTTTTTCTTCCTCCTTGTTACTGTGCGGTTTGAACTCTGAGTGCAACATGCTTTTCTTTTCCTGGCCATTTTTTGCACTCACTCCTCCATCTTGTTGCATTTGGCTGCTGACCTTCTGTGTTTTCTCAGCTGCTGCTTCACTTTCCTTTTTAACTTCCCCACCTTTGTGGTCATTATATGCCAAACCAGTTTCTGGGACACAATTCTGTGTTGTGGCAGGAGGAATATTGGAGGAAGAGGGGGACGAGGAAACTGGTGGTGCTGAATGTAAAGTTAGGCTACCTTCAGAGGATGGAGATGCTGCTGATGAAGGAATGTTAGTTTCTTTTGCTTTAGTTTCTGCTGCTTCTTTTGACTGTGATTCGGGGACGAGTATTTTAACATTACATGCCTGTTCAGTTTGTGTTTGGGTTGGGTTATAGCTCGTAACTTCAGACGCAGTGCTCGCACCACTCACCTGCCTTGCTCTCCCCCGCTCCCTTTCAGCCAGCTGCTCCTCTCGCTCCACTTTGGTCCCAGTCGGCGCTCCGACGGGCAGCAGAGTAGAGTCTTCCTCTGCCCCGTCCCCAGCTCTGACGTCTTTGACTGTGCTGCCGCTTGAGGCTGCACTTAAATTCCGGCTCCTGGGTTGCGATGGGGGCACGCAGTGTGCCGCCTGTGGCGCTTGCCCGCCGTCCCTCTTCTTGTGCGAGAACACTGTGTCAGTGAGGAGCATGTGCTGAACTGTGTTCGGTAAATTGGCTACTTGGGAGCTCAAGGCATTGAGACTGTTCAGGCCGGCATCCTGCATTCTGTTAAGAGAGGAAGTGGAATAAACAGAGGAGCCTTCCTCTCGGGATCCCTGGCTCATTTTATTTCGACCCACTGGAGGTAGGCTGCTGCCCCCAACTGCGCTGAGGCTGTGAGCTTTGAGGCTGCCACTGCTGCCACAACTACTGATGCTGCTATTCGAGTTGGGCGTGGGACTCAACTGAGGTGCTGTCTGCAGTAACCTACCGTGGCCGCTACGGGCGCCCGACATGGGAGGGCCATGATTTGAGGCGTTCCCAAGTGCCTCAGAGACCCCCATTAGAGGGGAAGGAGAAGAGCTACAGCTGGGGGAATGAACTGCCGAAGCAGCAGGGGAGGGGTTTGATATCGGGCTAAAGTTTTGGTTCATTTGAGTTTGCTGCGCATTAGAATGCATAGGGGATTTGGCTATTTCTTGGGATGATGGTTGAGCTATATTTGGGTTGGAGGCTTGATGATGTTTTGCAAAAATGCCGCCTGCAGACGGACCCTGGTGAGGCATTTTCAGAGAACCGTCATAACCCACCCCTAAACTGTGCTGCGAATTCCTGTGCTGTAGTGTGGCTTGCTTGTGGAGTGAATGAGACTGTGGGAGATATCCGGAATAATTCGAAGCTGGATAGCTCTGCTGAACATTCTCCACAGGGCCCACGTTATTAGCGGTGCCTGTACTAGAGACTGAATTGGAGCTAGTGTTGACACTTGGGGAACTGTTGACTTTAGGATCAAAGCTGCTGTTTGCAGCTCCATCCAGATATCTCTGTGGAGGAGGGCTGTACATTCCAGATGATCCTGTGGATGCTCCCCCCTGTGGAGAGTAATGGTACTGTGGGGTCATCCTGTGCCCGGAGTGTGGGTAGCTTCTTTGCTGCTGTGCCTGGTGGACAGGAGGAAAGCTCTGCCCATGTTGGCGCTGTTGCATTTGAGAGCCTGGAACTGCCTGCATCACAGGGTTCTGATTCATATTGTACTGATGGGAAGGAGAGAAGGCTCCAGCAGCGCCCCCTGAACCGGCGCTAGAGCCATAATCCACTGGGTACGGCGACATTAGGCCAGACGATGTAGCAGAACTGGATCCAGGATGTCGATACTGGTGAGGTATATGTCCGTCGATACCGGGGTACCCAAAACTTCCCCCATAGCCCATCCCTCCCCTCCTATGTCTGTCTTTTCCACCCATTGAAAAGTAAAACTCCATGGCCTCCTTCCTGTAGGGGTTGTTATTGTTACCGGCGTGGACGTTACCCTGTGTTGGTGGAGGCTCCAAAGCGCCTCTGTTCCTCACGCCGTACGCAAGCATGTGGCTGGCTTGGCTCGGGTGGTGGTGGCCTCTGTGAATACTCTGCTGCTGCATCCCGACGTAATCTTCCAACATCCTCGGAGAGATCTGGGGCTCCACTGGCTGAGGGGGATACGGCGGTCCGCCCACGCTCCTCCCGCTGAATCCAGGAGGGATTGAGGGTGGAGCCGGGCTGTTGGAGAAATTCTGCATTTCTCCCCCCCCCCGAATTCAGATTTAAAAAGGGAAAAAATCTGTGAGTGTAAATAGAAGGGAATGATTCAGACTGAAAAACTGGCAGGCTTATGGCAGTAACCATGAAGAGAGTCAACAGCCTGGCAGGAACACAAGAAAAGGTAAAAACTATACATTTATATCACAGATGTCAAAATCTCCTCCTCTGGGGTTATTTCTGGAACTCTTGGTAGTTTTGTCAGTGACCAGTGAAGCTCCGAAACCCCAAAAAACAGTTCATGTTCAGCGCAACTGTTGGTTGTTTGCTAATCTCCAAAGTTTTCAGAAGATATGCAGAGATGCATTAGTTCATTTCCAAAAAGCTAAATTCGTATGGCACAGCAAAAGAGATATCACGGACTTCCACATGGCCAACAGGACTTTTCTTCATACGGATAAACTCCACATATGTTCCAATCCAGAAGTAAAAATTCAAAACTTCAGAAACAAGTCTCAAAAGACACACGCAAGTTGATCCGTAGCAGTGATCCTTTAGCTCCTTCTTGTGTGTGACCGTCTGTGGATTTGACTCACACCTGTGTGACACAAAACCCACCTGGAGAGAATCAAAAAGTCTAAACAGTGGTCCTCATTAATCATCCCAAAAAGCAAAGTCTCCATGGATAGTCTAGTCAGCTGCTGGGTGCCAGATGAAATTATTTTTGCACTCATTTGGCCGGTCGATGCATTTGGTCCATTTTGCAGTACTTTTGTTTTTCTTTTTTCTTTTGCGTGTGTTCAGACTCCTCTCGGTTCTCTCCAGGCCACCTTCAACATTCAATTTGCTGTTCTTTGTCAACCGTCATTTAACTTCAAATAGTTCCACAGCAACAGTTTTCCAAAACAGGGTAATCCATTTATTCCACTTCAGATTCCATTAATTCCAGTTTGGGTTTTCAGTAAATCCGCACCCAATACGGCATTCACGTTTCCATCAGATGTTGACCTGGAAAACAAATGACAAAAAGGAACGTCAAAGGAATAAGGAGGCGCAGCTTTCTTGATTTTCAATTAAACAGAATATTCTAACATGTAATATAAAACAAAAGATTTTAGTTATCACTTTTACCATTTGCATCCGATTCAGATATTTGGACTTTGTTGAGATCTGACCTGCCGATTCTGAACCATAACCCGTAGGAAAAGGTGCTGTGAGCTCATTGATAGAGGTTTGCTACTGTAATTCAGCAGAAAATGTGTGAATTCAACAATTAACCCCATTTTTGCATAAAAACATCCATCCCAGACCTTTGTCTGACATGTAGAATTGAGGCTGATGCCTTTAAATCTCTTAAGAAGGTGGTTTTGATGCGTTTGATGACAGGGGGGCGTGTCTAATTTCTGTGCAACAATCACCCAATCAGAGCCAATCGCTCAGGGAATTTTAGCCAATTCCAATCTCTTGGCCAACTGCTTTGAACATCTTCACAAGTATCAATAATGCATTTAATAAACTTTTTATTTATATTAATATTTTATGATTTTTCCAGCTTGGGATGTTTATTTTATAGCTGAAGCTTTACCTACTTAATATAAACAATCAAATGTACCTAAAGACGTTGCAACTACACTGCCGTATAATTCCAGCTCAATAACAGGACGCAGTGTTTACTGAAGCAGCAATGATGTGAGCATTACCACATGGCACTTATATTACCCATTCAAGTCATCACTGGATTTTAATTTAATATGAGCACTGCATTAAATTCCTGCTCGTATTTTAATATGCACTGCGAGAGCGTTGCATCTGTTCTTGCTTTAACAATACATGCTCTAGCCATCTCCTGTGGCCTATAGCAAACAGATTTGTTGGGAGGAAAAAAAAAAAAGAAAAAAGAAATAAATCAAAAAAGCTGGGGGTCTCATTTTAGCCGACAGAGCTAAATGCATCCCCAACACTCGCTTTTATTATGTAAACAAATAACCTTGTGAAATAACCGAGACAAACAAAAGTCCTTATCACATGTCCAATACTGGGACTTCTTTAGTTGTTTTGGGAGATAGCTGGGGGAAGGATCGCACCAGCTTTCATGGCGGGAAAGGGGGGGGGGGGCGTCAGTATCTTTAATTGCCATTTGTGAGAACAGACCTTTTATCTGCTTCAATTGCATTGTAAAAGTGTTAGCAGTCCCCCAAAACAACTGCGCGTGGCTCCTGAAACAAAGGCCACTCTTGTAACGAGTGTGCTGCTGCATGCAAAGCGTGCGGTAAGACAGGGCCAGGAAGGGCTGCAAGCCCGAGCGACAGCAGCCAATCAATCAGAGCGGCGCTGCGACTCGGACCGCTTCGTTTTGATTACGTTTGATTTTTAGAGCTGAAACCCGAAAGGACAGCAGTTCTGGGGGAGTTATTCACTCATCACAACGTGTTGAAACTGCACCGCTTTTCAAACGTCCAAGTTCTCACTTCGTTTTGGGGCAAAACCTTCAAAAGAAAGAAACTGGTGTATGACTGACAGCTGGATGGAAGGACTGATGGGTGAAAGGATGACCGATGAACAAAAAAAAATGGACAGAACTGATTATTTATGATTATTTAAAAATGGTTGAGAAACAAGTTGATGGATGGCAAACTAATAGATAAATAGCAGCAGGATGAACTCAAATTTATGGCTAGAAAACCCCAGATAACCGATGAATGCATAGATGCACAGATATTGAACAGGGGATAAATAATAAACATGTAGGTGTGGATGGATGATCAACTGGAAAAGAGGGGGGAATTGTTTGATGATGATGGATTAGTCATCCATCCTTTTATTTAGGATGGATGACTAAATAAAATATACTTCTTAGAGCAACCTATTTTTGTACCTTTACGTGTGAAATAAGGCAGCTTGTACATTTCTTTTCATTTTTTGTTCCCATTTTCCCAAATTTAAAGAACTGGATAACAATCAAATCATATCCATGTTTCCCCTGCCTGTTTAGGAACCCTAAACATCTCATTTACTACCAGGCAGCAGCATTTCCAACCCACAAAACAGTGCAGCAATAACAAAAAAGAATAAAAAAAGAAATCTGGCCGTTTCAGTGCAGTCTGTCAGCCAGTCAATCAGCAGAGCTGCCTAATTGATGCAAGCAGACGCAGTGTTATTGCAGAGAATGAGCCAGCGTTAGCTCTGGTTTGTTTGTTAGGTTTGTCATACTGCCATCAATACCACATTGGGGGGCTCCTTGGCACTGCAGATGTAGCAGCTACACATTAGCCGGCAGCAAAGAATACGCATTACAATTAGCTTTGTAGTGCTGCTGCCTCTTTTTAGCCTTGTCAGGTTAGCCCTAGCTAAAACACCTCAGATATCTCCAATTAAATATGCGAGCTAGCCACGTAAACCGGGAGCTAGCTAAGATGGAACCACTCGATAGCATCTCTGAGTCGGTCTGTTTGTGTTCATTACGTTGTTACAAGGCCACTGCACACAAACGTAGAGTTAAATCAGGCTAAAAAGGAGCAGCTACAGAGGAGAGGTGATTAGGTGCAGATGTTACTCCCTCGGAAATCACCAGAGCCTCTCAGTAAATGGGTTAGCTAGCAGCAGAAATAACGTCTCCCAACAGGAGACCAACCGTGGCTACTGCGTTACAAAAAAATAAAAAATAGCCGTCGCGCAGTCTGACATTTTTTCCCTAAATAAACACAGCAAACATTTCCCGGGAGGAGAGGCAAGTCAGCCGGAGAGACGGGGCTAGCTAACGCTCTGAAGGCATACCTGGAAACGCAGCAATACAAGGCCCCTCGAAGAGTGAAAGGCTGTTTTGTGACAATCCCGCTGCTGTGGCAGGAAACCCCAGCCTAGAGTCGACCGCTCCGCCGCTTTTCCCCTCAGCCTTCCGAGCCCAGACTACCCCGAACCAAGCGGCGGCGGCGGCGGCGGCGAAGTCGGGGGCCCCGTCACGACACCCAGAACCCGGGCCTTTTCTTCTTCTTCTTTTTTTTTCTTTTGTCCTTACACCTCCAGAATTGATGAGAGCGGAGCACAATCGGGGTGCCTGTGGGTCCCGTAACCAGCGAGGTCCATACACCCCCGCCCCCTCCCCTCTCTCGTTCCCCTCCCTCTCTCCCTCTCTCCTTTCACACACCGCTGAGGTGCTTCCACCTATGTCCAACTAAAATGAAACACATCGCTTTCTCTTCCCTCAAGCCTCCCTCAACGCGCGAGGACTTTTTCAGACGTGCTTTCCCGTCTCTAAAAAAAAAAAGCACTTCAATTCCTCCATCAGCAGCTCCAGATATTCGCTTTCCTGTTGAACTGTTTTTTCTTCTTCTTCTTCTTGCAACAGAAAGACCGCCTTGAAAATGCATACACACTCATATTCCTGCACACACACCCCCTTTCCCTCCCTCATCTCTCTCCATCACATCCCTCCACCTCCCCTCCTTCTGTGAAGCTTTGGCTTTTTCATTGATCTTGGCGTATTTCTGCCATAAAATCTAAAGATTATATCAGTCCTTACAGATTCTTTTTTATTATTTTATTTTTTTTTTGCATAAGCATGCTGCTTCCCTCTGCTTCTTTGTTCATATTTCATGCCAAGTGAAAGTGAATTAGCCTGATGAAGGCACCAGGGTACAAAGGCAATATGGAGAGGAGTCAAGACCGAAAGCAATGAAAGAAGGTTATGTCTGTAAGGAGCAGGGCAACAGATGGAGGAGGAAAAATACTGGAACTGGTTTGAGGTTTTAAAGATGGTAAGGAATAAAATTTTAACAAATTCAAGAGACGACAAAAAGAAAAAGGAAACAACTGGGTAATGAAATACGGATTTCCACCGACACATTTCATATGGAAAGCTAACAGAAGAAGAAGAAAGAATATGTCTGACTCTGCTTTGTATTTGGGTCGATGACATCACAAGACGCACGAGAGAACGAAACTGATCAGCTGATTGTAAATATTACAGCACATGAGAATCTGACAGATTTAAACAGTTTTAAGGCTTTCGGGTTTCATTACAGCCAACCCTATTCGTCTGGCTCCGATGACCCACAAATAGAGAGAGACATAATGGAAATGGGCATTATTGACTTTAGCCATTGACTGGCTGGTCTCAAATCCAAAAAGGGAATAAAGAATGGGCTGCACAAGAAGGTTCTGGGTTCGATTCCCGGCCCCGGTCTTTCTGCATGGAGTTTGCATGTTCTCCCTGGGCATGCGTGGGTTCTCTCTGGGTACTCCGGCTTCCTCCCAAAGCCCAAGAACATGACTCTCAGGTTAATTGGTCTCTCTAAATTGTCACTGCACCAGCAACCCTCCCGACCCCAGTAAGGGACAAGGGTGTAGGAAAATGGATGAATGGAATAAAGAATGGATTCATACAGCAGGATTTCACAAAATACAATATAGTAAGAAAAGCACCCGGACCATCCCCCAATTATCCCACAAATCCTGCTCAAGGCTACGTGACTGATACAAAAAATATGTTTTTCACATATTTGTTCAATGTCGTGAGCGTTCGTGGTCAGAAACAACCAATCAGAGACAGGAGAGAAGGAATCGGCGCTGCTTAATGTGCAAATGGCAGGAGAAACAGCTTACTGGCTGGTTAGCATCGATGGTCATGCTAATTAGCTTTAGCATTCAATGCAGGCTCAAGGTAGGAGCTTTAAGTTTGCAAGGCTCATTTACATCAGAGGGCATAAAATGTATGTTTCTCGGGTACGAAAGTACTGAAATTAAGATGTGCATTAACTCCCAGTCCATTACTGCTGCCACTGAGACAACAAACAGAAACCTTTCTCCCGGTTCAATTTATTGTGTTGTCTCTAGCCGGGCTTATCTGCACTCACACAGGGCCCGCGAGCGAAGCACCGTCTCCAGCCAACGTAATGATGTGCCCTCTGGCCCCCCAGCCCCCGATCCGTGGTGCTGCACTTTTAATATACTGCAGTGTGTCATACATGCAGCCTCTGACAGCCACAACACGCGTCCATACGTGAAACCGGCATAAGGACCAAAGGCAGACTCCATCTTTTTATTCACAAACAGTTGGCGCCCGCTGTCCGCATTCAGCCAAACACTTAACCCGTCAATCACAGGCTAACATCTTCCCGTTTCCCAACCAACAGTTCAATACATTTCATTCCCTTGCAGATGCATGTCTATTTCTATCATAGTTTCCATAGCAACTGCATCACAGCGCCTTAACGGAGGATAATTTTTAGGCTGCATTTTGCTTTTTGTTTTCCATTGACAATTTCACGCAGTCTCCTTTTTTCTCTTTGTCGGTGCAAACGAACCCATCGTGAGCGGCTCGTGGCAGCCACAACAACAACAGGAAAAAAAATAAATGAATAAAAAGGAAAAAGTCGACGGGAGGGAGCAGAGGGGGCGAGATGAAGAGGGCCGCGATACTCAGGACCAACAAGCCAGGCAGCCAGGCCTGTCCAATCAACAGGAACGCCTGCTGAGAAACACTCAGACTCTCTCCCTCACAGGCAAGGTCAGAAAATCTTCCACAGAGGAGGCTCAAAGCACACAGATGTGGGGAAAAAAAGGAGCCAGTTTAGAGTACAAGACCACAAGGTTTAAAACATCTAGTGAATACAAAAAAACAGTAGACATGGAGAACATACAGGAAAGTAAAAACTGCATTACAGCGCCTGTAAACAGGGAAGAGGTGAGGACTTTTGGGGTGCAGTAACAAGCAGTTAATACCTTACCTGCAGTAGACGACAGTCATGGTTACCTGTCTTTTGTATGGATCAAAATTCTCATCTGAAAACTTGTGCCTTGCGACTGTGGGTTGGTTGGTGCTAACAAATGTTGTGCGTGTGTTTACTGTTGTTAGCATCTCCACCATTAGCATGTGACATCACATACTAGTCAAGAGAGGAGCGAAGACTAACATGCTCTATAAGTGTCTTAACATCAATCTAAGCAACTGGTAATGTTTGTTGTTTTGTCTCCTTTAAACTTTTATTTTTTTGCATTGGGTGGTTATCTATAAAGTTCCTGTGCAACTCTGTACTGAAGTAGCAGAAACACGGTGAAGAATAAAAAAATATTGTTGTAGGTAAACAATTTCTATTGATCACCTCAGTGCCTTACGTTTCTGTAGGCCAATGACTCAGACTGGAAATACTTAGCAAGTTTTCATCTAAGTAAATGTGACTCTCAGGAAGATTATTATTTTGATAAAAAAGCAGGTTCTCTTTTTTATGCATTCTTAAACTTTCAAGCTCCTCCAACATGGAGTAACAATTAATGTTATAGAAAAAAAGCTAGCCGTGCTAATCATTAGCATAATGCTAAAGACAGTTTGTAACTGTTTTATCTTTGTTTTAAAATGGTAATACCCTATTACTCTTTTGCAGTGGTCATATATTGCTTCTCCTTTTCATACTAATAATTTAAAACAGTTTGCAACAAGAAAATTTGTATTTGTTTTAGAAAAATATGGAGCGTCAAGAACATCAAAGGTATGTAAAAAAAAGTGATATTGAGATCTTTTTCTTTAATTTTATCTCTAAGTTCTTCTTCTAATCTAAATAGACAACATACAAATAGCTCATTATCGCCCCCTATTGGACTGCAGTATTTATATCGTCAATAACTACCTGTTCTTGTTGGCTAGGTCCAAGTAGCTTGTATTCACTGATCCACTAAAATATGTCAAGGTCCAAAAGAGTAAAAAAATATATATATATAGATATATTTTTTTCCCATAAACTCATTTTACACATGGGTTTGCTGCAACTGCTGTGGGGAAAAAAAAGAAACAATCAACAATAACACAAAAGCCACTGTCTCTTTGCACCAATTTCTCACAGTCTTTATAAAGATCTAAGCCCATATCTGTGCTCAAAAAAGAAAAGAACAGAAAATCTCTTGACAAGTTTAAACTAAGGCCATCATCTCAAATCGAAAGCTTTATGTCTGTTTTCATACAAAGGGTTCACCGGACTAAAAGGCCGTAAAATTGTATGTCGCTCAATCAAAAGAAAAGGTGATAAAATCTCAGCTGGAGCACAGCTACAGCACCTGAGGAGATGGAACAATGGCTAAGTGCCTGCACTTTGTGCTCACTGCTCAACCTGAATGCAATCTAGTTTTTCTGTGTCACTCTAATGGTAAAGTGTGATGCTACTCAGAGAGGTTTGGACTTTGGCTGCTAAAAGCTCGCTGGATGGAAAGTTCTGGAACCTTCTGGAAGGTTGTGTTCTGGAACTGGATGGAAAGTTCTGGAACTTTTCCATCCAGTTCACAACAGAACACAACCTTTAACATACTTGGATGTATGTTTTTAAAAAATGAGCAAAGTGGACAAGTAAAAGTCTTTTAAAAAAAACAATAAAGTCTTAATAAAATACGTAGAGAATGTGAATAGTATCTGTTACATTTAAGGAACATTTAAAGTGGCATATTTTATTTTGTGACAAGTCACATTGTCCAAAGATCAGGTAAATTTTTTTTGTCAAATTGTCTGTTTAGACAAATGAAAAAGTTCAAAGAAATATTACAATTTTATAACATCACTTTAAACGAGCTAATAAACGTCATGCTTAAGGATACATTTTAAAAAAAAAGATGAGACATGAACTCCACTTTTCTAAAGCACTACTTCTATTTACACGTGAACATTTGCTCATAAAAGTTGTTCTACTCTTTTTTAATCTAATCGTCACAACAGCAGATAAAAGTACATAAAATAATCATTTTATAACAATTTTGGAAACTTTTAATAGCCAAATTAATTAAACATGCAAGATATATGCAAAACACTATTTACTCAAGTTTTATTCTTGGATACGTTTGTCTTTGTGTAAAAGTCACAGGATGAGTTTGGTTCTATTTAATTGAAAAAAAAAACCCCCACATGGTCAATATTTGTGCTATTCCTAATATTTTTCATTTTAAAAGATTTGGACTTCTCTGGAAAAATGTTACCCTAAACACTTTTAAGAAGTGGCCAAATTTGTACAACTGTTCAATTGCAGTTGATGGCCGTACAGAACAATACCAAGGGCCGCAACTGGCCCCCGGGCCACCCTTTAGATAACCCGGTATTAGTGGGCGAAATTTAATCGACTGGCTGAATGTAAGCATCTTGTTGGCAGGAAATTAGAAAGTTGGATGGGTACCAAATTTTAATTTCTGAACCGGATGATCTACAAAAACTGCAACCCTAGTTTGGTCTTCCAGGTTTGCAGTGAAAAATGCTAGAAGAAGTTCAAGGAAGGAAAAATGGAGGGTCACTGAAGACCAGCCATCGTTGCTGACCAAACTGCTAAGAAGAAGGTGATGGGATCAACACATTGCTAGACAAGTGGTCATAAAGTTATGCCTAGTTTGAGTATTTGACACCTCAAACACACACTCTACACCTCACAGCCTCAGACAACAACAGTACTCTGATCTGTTCAAGGTTTGAACTAAAAGCTGCATCAATCCGCAGTTTTTCAGACAACCACCAGGAGGCAGCTTCACACAGTACACAGCCATGGGAAATGTGTTGCTGCTCACAACCTATTCATTGGCCTTGTGACGTAGCATTACACTGAACAAGATGACAAATAACCCTCAAAAAACGTAGCTTGAAAGCGTGCTCTATCAGTGCCTTTGAAGTGTGCGCGTCTCAAGCTATGCTTTGTGCAATTTTTCCATCTTTGATCCTTCTTCCTCTGGAGTGCCTCACAATCTCACAATTAGTGTGGTGTGGACATTAGGTATCATGTCAGTGTAAAAGTGGCGCTTTGATACTAAATTAACGTAAACAGTTGTCTGAGGCAGCGTTGAAATGAGTTGCGGAGGCGATTGTTATGAAGGTGCGTTGACCCCCACGGCAGTCTTGGTGAAACTGCGTGAGATCAAAGAACATAATGGTGCTCAGATGAAATGCCCTGGCTTCAAGAAGTCTCTCACTGTGTCTTGAACACAGGCTGATGATGCAAAGATGGATGCTCCTCAGAGGAACATGACACACACACGCTCTGGTCATCTCCCTACCAGATCCAAGCAAGCAAGTTAATTCCTCAAAATCACAGCCGTTGAAAGATCTCTCTCACCCTCTGAAGCACAGACACTCACGCACTTACCTCTGTCTGATCATTTGTGTGCTCACCAAAAAGATGAGGGCTGGTTTAAGGCATTAAACTGAAGCAAAGCACTATCAGTAGCAAGCAGAGACCAGAAGAGAGCGCTCTCTCCTAATGTCCCTCGCCACTCTCCAAAGCTCTTCCTCACACTGAGGCCTGCTGTCACACTCTACCCGTCTCCTAGCAACCTCATAACCCTACCTCCAGTCACTACGGATACCAGGAGAGATGGATGCAGGATGGGAGGGTCTCAGACTTGTGAAAGAGGAGGAGGACGATGAGCTGACTTGGCATCCCGACCGACGGATGTGATTGGATGGAAACCCCAGTAACTAGTTGGTGCATCGGTTTATTGAGGATGATCACGGTGAAGTTTTTCAGGGCCACATTTAGGTCACAATTGGAGTCAGCGAGTCCAAATAATGTGAATTGCAGGTCAGTGATTGCCTGAATTTAAGCCAGCTGAATTACGCTACTTTCTACTTCTAAATATTGTATAAAACAATGATGGACTAGAAATGGAACTGTAACCCTTCCCCAATTGATGATCAGACCCATTTGCATCTTGAAGATGATTTCTGGTGTCTTGCCATCTTGGGGTTGAAGTAGCACATATCAATAGACTGCTACAACCTCTACCTCTGAAGAGGTGCTTGACCACCTTGGACGGCCATTTGTTCAAATCAGATCTTTCTTCCGGCACTCTTGGTGGAGTGCGTGATTAATTGTTATCCTGACCAGCTTTCTGATTGATTCTCTCTTAAAATAATTCTGAAATACACTTTATGTTGGTCTGTCTCGTGATGAAATTTTGATAAATCACAGACTTAACGAAATGTGGAAAAACGTCAAGTGGTATGAATACTTTAGCATGGCTCTGTGTGTATGTGTTGTGTTTTGTACACAGGTTATTAATACTTTTTAAAATGTATTATGTATTATATTACACATAATATGACGTGATATAAATGTGAAATGATGTGACGTGTTTAACGACATAATCGTGCACAACATTTCTCAGGATTGGTGACGTGTGACGACCCGATCTGGAAATAATAATAATAAAAAAATGTGCATCGCATATGAATGCTCTTCTAAAAGAGCCTTCAGTTCAACAGAGGGCCACCAAAAACGTCGCAAAAAGCCCAACACCTGGTGAACTAGAGATGAATGAGGACTGGAGGAAAGGATGTGAACGTTCTGTGTTTATCTGTGTGAGAGAGAGACCGTTAACAACAGAGCAAACGCTGGCTGCTGTTGCCAAGGCGACGCTCTCTCTTCCTTCTCCTCTTTAACCCTTTCTCCTCACCACTTCCTTTTTTTTCCCACCTTCTGTGTTTTTAGCATCGCCGCTATCTCTCACTTGTTGATGTCCTGTCGCGCCATCTGCGCGTGCCTCTATCTCGGCTCGCGGCGCTGCGCAGCCTCCGTCCGCGAGAGCTCCGCGCGCTCTTATCTTCATCTTGATTATTCATCATGATGGCGGCACACATGTGCTTTGTTAGCTGTGACTCACTCGGTGCAACGGAACAGCGACAGTTTGTGCCGAGCCGTGTTAAGCATCAGGAAGTCATTGTTTCACTCCAGATTGTGATGATTTCGGAAACTTGAAGACATGGAGGAACTTTTTTTTTTTCCACTGCTGCCGTGAAGGAAAGCAATTAGCAAACCTGAAGCAGGAATAGAACTTGGGGGAATTGCTGATTTGGACATTTTACTATTGGTGGATGAAAGCTAAATAATTGTTTCATGTATTTATTCCAATGTCCTTCGAAGGGATGCCACTCACATTTAGTCACGTTTGAAACAAAAAGTTACATTTGAAACAAGTTTTAATGAATGATTGATTCTTATTTATGATTATATTATATTCTGATATGGAAAACCTTGGAATTAAGAAGCACTGAATATATATATATTTCAAAAATTTTTTGTCGTCTTTTAAATTCTTTTAAATTGTCAGAACACCTTGACAATTTAAAAAACTCTTTTTTTTTGAAGTAAAGGTAATTCCTACAGTTTAAGATACATACAAATAAAGAACTCAACTTTAACTATGAGAATTTTCTTTAAGGAGATTCATTAAATGGATCTAAATTCTTAAAAAGAGATTTTGTGCTGGAAGGTTGTAGGCAGCAATCTCTTACGCTCAGTAGTTGGAATAAACTAGTTAATCCAGGAAGCTAGTGGCTAGTTTGAGACTAAATGTACATATTTCTTAAACTGTCACCATATCACCAAATCAAGCTCCTCTGCCATCTTTCTCTGGTTCTACTGCCATCTGCTGAAATACACTGCTCCGTCAACAACAACCAATCAAAGTCAGGAGGCGGGTCTTAGCGCTGTCAATCAAACTCATATACACGCTGCTGACATCCTAACCCTTCCTCTCTGCTATTCTACAGCAGATTTAGCACACCGGATCCTGTTACGAATGCTAAAGCTAGTTAGCATGGCCACAAATAAACAGCTTTCCTTAATGGTAACTTGTTTTCTCACCCTTAGCACATTAAACAGCGAGTATTTAGGAGTGATAAGTAAAGCAAAAATACAGATGTTGATGTGTTTTTGATTATAAAGTCTAATCTATTTTTCAATCATTTTTGCAAATATATAACTTGAAATAATTTATTCAAATTGACTACCAGGCAAATGTACCAAACTGTTTCGCTCCTCATGCTAGCTTAGCATGGCTAACTAAAGTCACAAGGTATGAGGCAGCATTTATGCTAAACTAATATAATAAATATTGGGACTAGAGAATAAAAGTGAGAAAAATTATTCTAACAATTAGCGTTTCTTTACATATTTTGTAGAACTGTCACTGGGTTACATTCCCCGGTGAGAAGCTATTGCTGTTTGAGGGGAAAAGTTTGGGAATCCCTGGTTTGGCATGTACAGTGTCTCCATGTGAACAACTTATCACATTTTACTTCTGAACCACATTTTCAACTGGCTTAGAGGGAAATCCAAATTTCAAATAAAGTTCTGCTTGGATTGGTATTTATCTCTGCTTGTCTCACTCTGCCACGTCAGCTCGATTTCATTTTGTTTTGATCCGATTGGAGTTTGCGTTGGATCTTCAGCTCGTGTAGTTTATATTAAATTACCTTGTCATCCTAATGCATCAGTCTTCCATATGCTCGTCATCGTTATTAAAACTGCGCCGTCTGCATTGTTTTTTCGTCGCCCCATATGCGGTCCAGGTGCTGTTCTGAAATGAGCACCTGATGTTGCTTTGCGAGGAGCACAATGCGTAGTAATGCAATGCTGGTAATCACAGCATTCAGCCAAAATAAAGCTTAAGTAATACTTGGTTCGCCATCTGCAGGATGTATGTGCACAATCAGCAGGTGTCAAACACGGAGCATCTGATTGCCATTTGTTTAAGTCCAAGAATCAAGTTAAATTAGGTGTTCTTGTTCTGCCTTGCACACGTTTTGCCTGATATTACCTCAGCTTGAAATGCATTATTGCCTTGAAAATGTTACTGTAGAAACATATGGACACTACCCTCACAGCAGCCTTACATCTTGTTTTCTATTTTTTGACATATTGTGTTGCTAGGTAACTGTTAATTGTTAATATTCAGAGGAGATTAAAAAAAAGAAAGTTGAGGTAGCATGGGAAAAATGTAAGAAAGATCAAGAAAATGACAGATTATACATAACAGAGCAACGTTTTGCTACAAGCTCCTCTAAGGGCTTGCACGTCTTTCCTGGGACATCTACTGTTGTGATTTTTCCGGTTTTACCCTTTTCTTCTTCCATCCTTTTCCTCCAGAATCCAGTGAACTCTTCATCGTAACTGACAGACCCCCTCCAGCTTTCAGTACTGTCCGTAACTCAGGCTGGAGAACTCTACAAGGACTTCTGAGCTCAAGAGCCGAGAGGAGGAGGAGGGAAGGATGAAGCATCCGTTTGGTTGGCGTTTCAGCACATTTTCGGTAAAAGCAGTTCTTGTGTTTTTGAAAAAGGATGTCTAAGAGTTCTTCTGATCTTCATATTCACCTCCCCCTAGTTTGACAGTGCCAACACCCGTGTTGTTTGTCATTTACCTTCCTTCAGGAAATAATCTCCAATATTTTATTGCCATTTCTCCAACCCTGCCTTCCATCCGACAACAAAGGAGCAAAACGCTGCAAGAGACAGAAACCAAGTGACATTTTTGCTCTGCGAAACTTTTAGGTTTTAGCTTCTAGCCAATGTTTTTGTTGGGCAAAGTCAGTGTATAACCCGTTAAAGGCGTCTTTTATCTAGAAAACATTTATTGAAGGAAGAAATAAAACGACAAGTTAAGACTTTGTAGACGTTATCGTACCACCCATTTTTACAATTATGCTTCTCCCAGAAAACATTATAAGGCTTCAAACTCTCTCTAGATTACCCAGAGTTCAGAGCTCTCTCTTCTCCGTAACTCCTCCCACATTTTGTTCAACAGGATTCGCATTTAGGACCGGAGATGTGCATTGCTTAGTTTAATAACAGATAAAGCTGACTTGGGTGAGAAAATAATTAAATTAATTCACACACCAGGGGCGGATGAAT
The DNA here is from genome assembly GCA_902982915.1 of Phalloptychus januarius. Taxonomy (NCBI): domain Eukaryota; kingdom Metazoa; phylum Chordata; class Actinopteri; order Cyprinodontiformes; family Poeciliidae; genus Phalloptychus; species Phalloptychus januarius. The sequence goes on from CADWAE010000476.1 coordinate 4,379,823, forward strand.
AAACTTAGATCAGCATCTCAATCTGATCTAAGTTTTGATTTTAACTTGGTCAATTCAAAACTTTAAGTTTTTTCTAAATTATATTTTTAGATGTGGCGACACAGGAGAGCTTTTCAGTGTGAGTAAACATATAAACTCGGATAAAAACTATATAAAACATATCCATGGTGCAAAAGACATATCAATAGGTTAGTTTTTTTAAATATGGTGCTTGTATTCCCCATCTTCTGATGCCACCCTGGGAAAGTGCCTCTAAAGTAAAAGCTGCGTCTTCCTTTCTGCTATGGCCTTTGAGTCGGATCATAATATTTAAACATTTTTTGACATGCTGTGTCCAACTGGGACTCAATATTGGCTAACGGCTAATCTTAAGTAATCTGTCCTACAGCAAAATGTTTTTTTTTCTAAGCAACATCCTTAACTAGGAGAGAAACCACGAATAGCTGGGATGCTGCAGCCCTCTGGCTATGTAGAGGCAGCAGATTTTAGGATTGGCTGGTTTTAAAATACTACCATCCAAGAAATATCAGTAAAGGTTGAGAATTAAAAATAATAAATGTATAAATAAACCGAGTTTCAGCTGGGTGTAAAGCGGACTGTAAACTTTCTAGACAATGACAAAAATAAAAAAAACCCAGCAAAGCTTCAGAAACACAGACTGATTTAAAAACATCATAACTCACAGGGTAATGTCTCTCTTTTTCCCCACACGGCACCCAGCCTGCCTCTGACCAATTGAAAATGTGGGCGGTAGAGCCTGAACAGGAAAAGGAGCGATTAATATTTTATCACTGTACCTGGCAAAGTAAATGTTGAGTCCCAGCCACTGATAAACAGCCCCATCAAGCCCCAGCAGATACAACGTACTCAGTTTGATGTAACTGAGGGGCTGTAAAAACCTTAATGCATCTTTGAGTCAGTCTGGATAAGATGCTTGATTAAATGCCAAAACGTCACTTTGACAACCAGTGTCGCTCCGCTCTGCAGAGGAGTGGGAAAACAAGTCTGCGTTTACAGGGTGAATCATCTTCCCAAACCACCGCGTTAAACTTAAGTTTATCCTTTATTTCTGATTTCCAAGACATTACGCTTTCATCTCCGATCGTTAGCACCCGAGGTAACGGCATGTTTTCGCAGATGATTTCCTTTGGGACATTCTGTCTGTCTACTCATTTAGAGAATGTCCTGAATAATATTTATGCATGTGAAAAACACTTATTAGCGGCAGCATCAAGTGGAAGGCAAATGGCCCTCTTTGTTTTGGTTGGATGTTAAATGTAGAGGTAGTGGAATATGCTTTCCTTCACCGTCGTTGACCGAACTCCACTGGAGTCAGGAAATAATGAAGGTTTTCCTCATAGCACAGAGAACCAACCTTTGGATTGGATCCAATCCAAAGGTTGCAGATCCAATCATACGCGGCGCTTTTTTAATATATACTTTAAGAAATCTGAAAAGGAAGCATCGCCTTACTTCCACTACTTTGTGGAGGTCTGTCACAGAAAATGCCAATAAAACACGTTAAACACGTTACGTTCTTAGCGTTTACTGCTCTTTCACTTGTTTATAGAACAGATTGAAATTATCAAAATAATAATAACAATAATAAAAAAACGACGTTTATCCACCGTCGTTGGTGGCTATGCTAACTAGCTTTAGTATTCATGGCAGGCTTTGATGTGGTGAACCAGCTGTAGCTTAGGAAAACTAATGAGAGAAGGTTGAAGGATGAAGGGTTGTAAGCAGCATGTATACGAGGATGACTGACAGCTTTAAGGCCCGCCTCCTCGCTCTGATTGGTTGTTGCTAGTTAGTGCTGTAGGAAGCAGAGGAGATCCTTTTTTTCTCACAGATTACACGCCTCATATTGTTACGACGAGGACAGTTTTAACAAATAATAATGAATAAAAGTTACACACTCCAAGGTTTGACATTTTGAGAAAGGGTTGTTGTACAGATACCATTCAAATGGCAGAGAGAGAGCGAGCAGCCCAGGAGAAGCCCTGAACGCGCCTGTGTGGAGCGCCAGCAGCAGCGTTGATCACAGAGGGGGACAGACCGCGACCCGGCTACCCCTCCATACCATCGCCATATGGCTGAGGTTCCTCGAGCAGCCCTCTCCAATCGCATTCTGCTCCCGCAGGAATTCCTGCAGGCCTGGAGAGGCAGAGCGCCAACCTGTGTGTGGCAGAACGTACATGCTAGCATCTCAGTTCAACGGCCCCGAGGAGGAACGCATAAAGACACCTGATGAAAGACACCATAAATCATTTCAAATAACATGCAAATTCAAAACAAGTGACGATTAAAAAAAACAAAAACAACTCACTGCCATCCATCTGAAACTTATACTTTTTATTATTAATACTCAACACTTCATTTTGTTCATCATGTACAAAGAGAAAGAATAGTCTTATTTCAGCACTTATAATGGTAGATATCGGCATTATCCTTATTAGAAGTACCTTGATTATTTTTTTTTTTACTTTTTTGCAATTTTGTCATGACATGATTAAATTTGCTATTGAGAATACGTCGATCGTTTTTTAATACAAAAAAAGGTGAAGGTAAATACTCCCCCCCCACCCAAGTATTTGGTATATACAGAACCTGTACAATAAGCTGTTTTTGTGTGGTTTTTCTGCTGTAAAAATTTTGGCATTATTTCAAAGAAAATGGCCAAGGAAAGAGAAAACGGTGGCCAGGAGCAATGCTCTGTGTATGATTATGCATACAAGTGGTCACTGCTCGTATATTACACTTCCGCCAGCCACGGTGACTGTGGTCAAGTGATGCCGCCTCGCTTTGGGAAATACATTGCGTTGCAACCCCTTACGCAACACTGAGCAAATACCTCAGGAATGACAGCGGGTGAGGATGGAAAACAGGAATATTAACAAACAGAACTGTACACGATTGAGTAGAAAACTTGGTGTGCATCAATATGAAGCAGTATCAAGAGATAGTACACGTACAGCACATTGAAAAGTATCTCAACCCCTTAAACTCTCCCACATTTTGGGGGGTTTTATGTGATAAATCGACACATAGCAGGGTTTAATTGTCAAAGTGGAAGGGAATTTATATATAGTTTAAAAATAAAATAAATAAATGTGGTGTGAATTAGAATTCAGACCCCTTTTCTTTGATACCCCTAAAGAAAACACAACCATTTGAGCCCATCTCTGAAAAACAGACAAATTATTTTATTTAGGGGTATCAGAGTAGATGCGGCTCAAAGCAATTATGTCAACATTTCAGATCTTTCTTTCTAAAAAAAACAAACAACATTCTTTAAAGTTTAATATTTCCTTTGATACGCCTAAATAAAAATGGCCCACGACTGTGTGTAATTAAATAGAAACAGAAAAAAAAACTTTGAGGTATTAAAGTAGGGAAGCAAAAATACAAACATTTGCCCCAATTTTCAGTGATGAATTATTTGGAAACCATTTTCCTTTAACCGCCCTTACTTTGATACCCCTAAATAAACAAAATAAATAAATAAATAAATAAATAAATAAATCAGACGTAGTTATTGAATAGAGGCCACAACTATGGATGATTTTTCTTAAAAATTTGGCACATCCCCACTTCAACATTTATATGCTCTGTCAGATAAAATCCCAGTAAAAGGTATTGCAGTTTCATGTGACAAAATTTAAGAGCCATGAATTCTTTTGCAAGGCACTGTATACACAGACAGACACACACAGAGGTCTGTAACTAAAACATGAAGGGATGCGGGGGAAAAAACACTGTTTTCAATGAACAGAGAGCAGCTGATGAGAGTGTGAACTGCTTAGTTACATAAAGGTTCAGAACAATCAGTTATGTAATATCACAGTTTAATTCTTCCTGTCTGCATGGGATGAAATCACACGACTGACTCATTTTATTTATTTATTTATTTTTCCAACTAAAGAAAAGCAGTTTCAAAGTCAGGACAGTGAATGTCATCACACAGCTGTTTTTCTTCTCCCCCCCAATCCCTCCCCCCTCCTCTCCTTCCGGTCATTTAGACCGGAAAACATCTTCCACCGTGTTGTAGCCCACGTGCGAGTTACGGCCACTTCCTTCTTCTTCTTCTTTTCCTTCTTCGTGTGTTATAACACCGGGGGGAGAGGGGACACAGTGTTTTGCCCTTCGCGAACCAAATACTTTGTGACGCGCTCGTTTGCAGAAACCGGAGACTGGGACCAATTTGGCCTTAAGCCCGACTTAATCTGCTTCACAACCGGACCGGACCGGACCTGAGCTGTAGGGGTGAAAATCTGACCGTCGGTACTTTATTTTTTCTCCTTTTTTTCCCTAACTGTATCAGTTACTCCTCTACGTCATAGCCCACAGGAAGTTAGCTAGCCCTAGCTAGCCACCCTGATGCCTGTAAAACAAGAACTGATAAATTAGCATATTTATACTACAATATGAACATTATTTGTTTGGTTGTGCTGTTTATTGCAAATGACTTGAATTATTTCGGTGCCTCGAAGGGGGTGAAGGGTGGGAGGGGGGAAGAAATGGACCGCTAACAGAGTTTATGTGCACACTGATACATTTTTCACTTTTCAATCAACCCCGTGGACACGAAAGCAGTTAGAGAGAAAAGAAGAAGAAGAAAAAAAGAGAAAAACAGTGGAGAGATGAATTTCTTCTCTCAGGGTGGAGGAGAAGATTACACAGACTTATTGGAATTAGAACCACACAAAATAAAGAAGAGGGAAATGATTTCCGAACGCATGGCGTCCCACATGCGCCTGCTGCAAATGAATAAAGATGGTTCCCTCTCTAGTGCAGAGGAGCACACACACACACACACAAGAGCAGAGATAGATAAATAAATAAATAAAAAAAAGAGGACATTTTAGGGCTTTTCGGGTGTCAAGTAACACAGTTTAGCAACTGCGAGTTTAAATAAAGCAACGCGGGGGGGCGGCAGTGGGGGGCTGCACAAAATGAGACACGACGGAACAAATGTTTCACCTTTTAATAAGGGGTTGCACAAATGCATTTCAGCCGCACTCTCACGGAGATGAATCTGCACCTCAGCTGAGCAAAATATTTCTCCACAATATTTTGCTCAGCAACATCAACACTGGAAAAACGTCCAGTGTGCCTAAATGTGTGGGGGGGGTGTAGGCGGGGGTGTGTGTGTGTGTGTAATCTTCCATTACCACAGTGATGTCTATCCCAAACAAAGAGAAGGAGAAGGATAGGCCGGGCCGATGATGGCTCTAAATTCTGTGTGCAATTACCGTTTAGAGCCCAAGTCCAAAAAAAATGGGCAACAAAAAAAAAACAACACAAAACGCCCTCGAAAACCTTTAAACAAGAATGGCTGCTTCAAAATGAAGGATCACAATATACTGCTGCCTCTATATGCAAATATCACCTCTGTACACATGTAATATCATATTATATAAATGTTTAGATAATTGAATCTATGCCGAAAAGCATGGAGAAAGAGCTTATCTTAAAATGATAGAGTCTAACACAATCCAAGGGAAACTTAACAGACTCCTAAAACTAAGCTTTCCCCCTTTTTAATCACTAAACGTCTACACCTACAGTAAATTATCCTCAGTTTGCAACAATTTAAGAGAAAATGATAATAAGAAAAAAAATCTGAATTCTTAACATAATCCGTGTTGGTAAAACTATTATAATCAAGAAAACATTAAATAATAATAAAAAAAGGTTCAATTACATCACTTATGATTAGTAATATTTGTGTCTTATTCTATATTTTGCATATTTTTATTCACATATTTTTTTTGATTTTATGAGTTTTTATCACAGTTTTATTTCTTAAATTGTAAAACATACTGAAAGTTACATCCTGCCTGTCTGTGTACTGTACAAAGTGAAAAGATTCTTAAATATATATCTATTTACATGAAAAAGATCAAACATACTAATGCTGACACTGATGCCTAAACCAAACCCTCTCAGGTTCTTAAAGGGGTAGTTCTCAGTTTTTGAAGTGAGGCTCTCTAAAGTTACTACTAGTCATAACTGCTGTAGCTGTGACAGAAGAATGTAAGTCGGTTTATAGAAAGGTTAAGAAATTATCTGATTTCAGCCAGAAATAGCTGCGCTCTGTCAGGATACAGTATATTGATATCCTGTGTCATTGCCTTCTTTTTGTCTGACCATCTTGGGCTTAAAATTCAATGCTCTATAAGCAGTCAAGAGGTTAAACAAATCCAAGTTGAAATAATCAAAATGTAGGTCAGACTGCCCATCTGTTGGAGCCACTCCAAGTATTTAGCGCCAGTGAATTTTCCAAGCAAACAGAGCCTTTGCATGGTGTCGCGTGAAATTAACTAGTGTTATTACCGGATCATTGCCATGGCATTTTTGTAGCACCTTCATTCATTTTGTATGTACATTTTCATAGTACATTCATTTTGTAGCAGTGGCGCGCATGTATGTGTGCTATTTCTGGTGTTTCAAGCTGTAAAGGCTCATGCCATGATTTTTCTGTCTGTTGAAAATAGGCAATGCAATCTGGCTTAACTAGTGATGAAACTAGCAGCCATGCCGTCAAATCTGCAGGAATACCTTGTTGAAACTCTACAGTGTGACTGACGTATAACAATTTTTTCACTTTTCTTCTTAACTCACTGCAATATCAGATCTTTCTAGTACAGTTAAAGAAACTATTCTTGATAACATCAGAGAGCCTCACTTCAAAAATCAGAACTAGCCATTTATTTCTGTGTCAAACCCTTCTTCCTCCTTGCCGAGTTTGGTTCACCTGAACTCTCAAAATGTGTATAAAAATTCCAGAGATCCCAAGTTATTTATTAGGAGTGTCTTGGGGTGTGTGTGAGGGAGGGAGGCTGCATCTGATTTAAGGCTAACTCGATCAGTCTCAGTGTTATCCGAGGAGTTAGGGAGTACATGCTGTTGAAGTAATGAATATTTAACAGCGTGATTAGGGGGGGAAAAAAGCACTTATTGTTGAATAATGGTCTGCTTCTCTTCAAACGCACAAACACACATATTAACCTGTTGCATGAGTGCTTTTATATTGGGGTGTGACATAATTACAAAAATCATTTAACACACAGTCTGGTAGGTCCTCTCTGTGACCAGTACTCCTGCGTGATATTCTCTCAGCCCTTGAACTTGTGACACCAACCAGTCATAGATCGGACCTTCAAATAACTAATAGAAGCCTCTGTAGTCTATACATGATGAGTCTTCAACTTGGGGGAGAGGGATCATAAGGCATGTCTACTTAGTGCCTGAACCTACACTGAGTAAAATGTCCTGTGCAATAAATGAGGCCTCTTTAGCTAAAGATTATCTACAACAGTCTGAGTAAAAAAGAAAAAAACAATCTTTCACAAGACAGCTGCCTTCCGTTGCCTAGCCAGTTCCTCAACATTGCCTTTCATCAGCTTCTTCTACAACTTTGTTGTAGCATGTCTGCATAAGTGACAGTGCATAATGTTGGTTTTACACAATGTCCAAGCAAAGCTTTCTGTGCGAGCCTCCCAGACTGTTGGTGTGACGTGAAGTAATGCTAGCAAGAACCAAGTGGCAGGTGTTGTGTAGGATGGATAAAACAGGTGGTCTATAGGCTTCCATTGCTATGAACTGAGACATATCAGCTTATTAGTAACAGTGGGACATCCTGATTACGACTGGTTCTGAAAACACCATCCATACCTGACATATGAAATATTTTTACGAAGGTATAAAAGATCTCAAACAGCGTCTTGTATGGAAACCATCATCATCAGTAGCCTGCTGTCGAATTTCTACAGCGGGTTTGGCTCATATGTGACGGCAACACTGGGCAGCCTGAATGAGCGCTGGTCTGTTCTGGTGCAGCTGCGTGTGAACTGGAGGACACTTCCACTGGAGACCTTTAAGGCACGTCCTTCCTCTCAGTAGCTTCTGGTGAAAACGTTGTTCTTCACAGTAACACGAGTTCAGACTGACAAAAAACAAAAAACTGTGTGTGTTTTGAAGTATGTGCGTGCTTGATTATTAGCAATGTCTTAAAATATCAAGAATTTCCCAGCTCCAAAATGTGTCTTTGAAATCCTGGAGCAGATACACGAATGGTCATGGAGTAAAATATTCTACAGAAAACAGAAGAAAAAACAGGAGTAAAAGACTCAGTCTTTCTGGCTTGTTGGTTGAACCAAGAACAACCTTCCTGGCACCACCAGGAGCAAATGGAACACAAGTACTACAGATACTTAGAGAATAGTCAAATACTATACCAACAGAATACAAAACAAAATGTCTGGTCTCACAAGCAGTTACCATAAACAGCATGAATGTCTTTGTTATTCACAACGTTATTGTTGTTCTTATACCCTGTTTTTCTATAAGAATATCTTATTATCATTCATGATTGTATTTCTCATCAGCAAACAGCTCTTTAGGTGTCAAAGATATGGAGGAAAAGCGGGGGCAGAGAAGAAGAGGAGTGGGTAAGGGTTCAGGGAGAGATGTCCAAGACAGGTTGTGTTGTGGCTCCAGCGAATGTGACGTCTACTTTATAAATTTTAACAGGGGCACATGGGCAGTTCTCTCCCCTTGCCACTCTTGTTGAGGTTCCTCACAAGTACCCAATGGGAGCAGTCAAACTGTGGCCCCTGTAGAAAACTAAAACAAGGTGATGCTTTGTCAAGATATCAATCACGCACAGTGACGTCTAGCACACTGGTGGGTATGAGGATGGAATTTGTTGAAGTGTAGGGCTTTTGTGAGATTAAGGACAATGTTGATTGATTGTATGTGGATGTAAAAGAAGAGTAGCTTTGGCCATTTTAAGAGAGGTTTAGCATCCTTAACCCCCTAAGGATGTCCTGATTTGTTATTCATATCTTCATTCTCTATCTTGTACAAGAGTCTCTATCTGTTTTGCCTCTGCCACTCATTTGACCCCTCTTTCAGTCATCTCTTTGTGTCACCATGAACTCAAGCTGCATTGTGTCAATATAGTTCTAAGAAATACCCCTGATCTCCAAACACTTTGAACCTCTGTTGCTCTCCTCCTTCTTCTTCTTTGTCTCTTACACATCAGACTCAATGCTAGAGAGTTTCTCGTACACATGGCCATTGCTTCCATTGAAGGGACGTGGGGGCCCGACTGCCAACATAGACCCGTGATGGTTCATCCCACCAAGGCTGAGCTCTTTTGGGAAACGTGGGGGCACGTTGGACATCACACCAGTTGTGGCAGTTGCTGGCAGATATGACGTTGTACTCAACTGACTCCTGAAGTCACCTCTGCTGTTCTGGGCAACTTGTTGTTGCTGCTGCTGTTGCTTTGTCAGGTAATATTGTTTGGCTCCATGCATCAGACACTGGTCATCGCCAAAGGTGGGTATAAAGGGGTTTTGGTTTACCCGGTCAGGGTAAAGAGATTTGGATAAAGAGAATGCTGCCCCACCTCCACCTTCCATCAAAGATCTGTCTCTCATGTCTCTCTCTCCAATGGAGCGGCGGTGGAGGCCCTCTCCACCTCTGAACAGTCCGAATGGGGAGCCAGAGCCTTTTTGGCTCTCACCTCCATAAAATAATGGGTCTCTGTCCCCTTCCCTTTCTGAGCCCCCATGGCGTTCAAATATGTGTGCAAAGGGACTGTTTTCTTCCATGTAGCGTTCTTTCTCCTTCAAACTAACACTCCTTGGTGGGGGCAGCATTCCTCCCATCCCAGGTCCACCCATGCCTCCCCCTAAGCCTCCCATCAGACTTCCCATTCCACCCGATTCCTCTTTCTGAAGGTCAACAAATGTGTCGTATGAATGCTGCCGCCTTAGCTGCTTCCCAAATCCTCCACTCTTTCTCCTCTGCTGGGCCTGAGATTGAGCCTGAGGGCCTGCGGCCATACCTCCCACTCCTCCCCCACTTTTCCCTCCCCCCATTTGTTCCAAGGGGTGGTTATTGTCCTCACTGATATCGTAGAGGTTTCCTGTTTTTTTACAACCTTCACAGCGCATGCAGGTTGCAGAGCTAGGGCGGCTGCCACCAGCTGAGGACCCACAGCCCATGCCACTTGAATACCCACCACCTCCTCCATGAATGGACATCTGCTTGCCCCCACTAGCTCGACAGTTCCTGCACTCCCATTCTCCCCCTGCCAATCCAGACCCTGGCCCACCCTTTGAGTCAGACTTTTTGGGTTTGCTTTTAAGAAAGTCTTCAACTGGTACCAAGGAAGTGCATGTTGGCACTCCTCCATCTCTGTTTCCAGGGCCCTCCGTTAAGTCCACATGCTCCCACTGAGGGACCCCCTCTTTGGGACGAAACTGGTCGAGATAAAAGTCCCGAACACTCTCCTTTTCCCTGAAGAGATAAGAGTTCCCATTGTTGTTTCCTCCTCCACCCCCACGCTTGCGTTCAGAGGGCAACAGTGGCGGGGAGGCAGAGCGTTGGCTGTGGTAGTGGTGGTGGCTGATGTGGTAGGGTTTCCTCCTGTAACCCAGCTCAATTTCGTCCAGTTCCCGTCTGGACTTTGCAGAGGCCGGCCTCTTTTTTAAGCTGTCGCGGTACTGTTTGCGCTTCTTGGCGTTACCCTCCAAGTTCCCGTACGTTACAGTGTGTGTGGAAATGTCTGAAACATCCGAGCGTATATTTCCATCATCATCTCCTCTCCCTCCACAGTAGCTAGGTCCCGGAATGTAAGTGGAGCTTGAGGCACCACCTTTAAAGGAGAACTTCCCGTAGACGTCAGGCAGTCCTCCCTTGAAGCTCTGGCCTGAGGGAGGAGTCTGTCCAGACAACAGGTCGAACTTGCTCATGTTCCTGTGGGTCAGAGCTGAGCAAGGTTGGGTGGTGAAGATGGGAGCCACTCCCCCACCCAGGCTGTCACAGTCAAACATGCCACCCTCCAGAGAACTAGCACTGCCCAAACTGTGGGGTCTGTTGGGAGGAGGACCAGTGAGCCCTGGGGTTGAACCATGGTGGTGGAGATAGTGATCCTGGTACAAATTGCTGTCCTTGAGATGAAGGTTGCCAAAAGTCCTCTCCACTTCACTGATGTAGTCACTAAACATGTTGTCTTCAGGCATGTAAGGAGGTTTGCAGTCCGAATGGCCAGCCAAGCTGCGGCGATGCTCAGAGATGTCATAAACAGAAGAGTCTCGACGGATGAAGTCCAGGGCGCTGTGCGGCGAGCCATTCACCCCTGACAAGGAGGCCATATTCTTGGCAGTGCGTAGGAGGCGCATGATGTTCGAATGGGTGTTGTTCATGGTGGCTGACGGGGAGTTCAACGCAGAGCTGCTCTTCTCTTCGATTTGGACCCCATGTATGCAGCTGTATATTCCCTGTAGAAAAGAGATACAGAGAAGGAGAAGCGTTGTCAGTGCTACACTTTAATGGTAAATAGGCTGTAGTTGTATAGTGCTTCATCAAGTCCGGAAGACCTCAAAGCACTTCACATCACATTCATTTATTCACCCATTCACACAAGCTAAAGGATATTGGCCACAGTAACCCTGGGGCAGACTGATAGAGGCAATGTACTACCGGTCCCGTTGACCATCACCAGCAGTGAGCTGTCTTTCCCAAGGACATAATGACAGAGGTGAACGGAGCCGGGATTGAACCACTAACTCACCGATTGCGGAATGAACTCCTGCCACGTCGCCAGCATTGACCCACCTTGATACTAATTTTTTCGACAAACGATTCTTGCACACCTGTGATTCAATGCTTCCGGCCACCATCTGCATAATTACCATTTTTGCATGTACAGTGTCTTACAAAAGTATTTTAGCTGGATTTAGGTCTGGACTTTGACTGGATCATTCTGAAATATAAACACTATGTGTATGTTCAAGGTCTGTCCAGCTGGAATATGAACCTCAACCTCAGCATCACTGCCCTGTTAGCTCCAGCCTAAATCTGATACAGAAATACATGTAAAAACTATAAGGCAATTTTTCATAGCTAAAACTGCTTTCTAATTTATTATCTTTAAAATATATTTATTTTATCCGATGAGGTATTAAGAGTATCTAAACATAAGAATGAAAGAATTGTAAGTTTCTGCCTACTTTGATTCAGATTTTCTGTCTTTTCTAGCAGGAATATGCTTCTTTAATTAGCAGTCCAGTCATTCCTTAAACACATAGCTGAGGATAACATAAATGTTAAGTGGCTATTTCTTAAATACCAGAAGCACTTAAAGAAATATTTCAAGACTGGTGCTGAAAAAATAAATATATCAGGCAATAAAAGTTTGGTTATCAACCTAATAAATAAACATGAATTATTGCTTTAATAGACTGTATTAAAAAATGCTTAAAACTGCATCCTGACAAATGCTTAGATTGTAGAGGACGAAAAGTTAGAACAGTCGTATATTGTGAGTAAATGTCTATAAATGAATCTACATTTCACAGGATAAGGGAGAAAATCTAAAGCAATGCGATGCAGCATGTTCGCTGCTGTGAAACAGAGTGCAATTGATCAAGCAGCACAACCCTGGAGAGAGAACGGAGCGACTTGATGCTAGGTGATTGATACAGGCGGAGGGATTATAAAACCCTTTTCAGATCCACTGATCAATACCTTCAATCAATGTAAATAGAATCCAGCTCAACTATTTCCTCTGGCAGTTATTACAAACCTCTTGGTGCCGCTGGCAGCAACACAATTCCTACTGTAAAGACAAAGGCCACATTAAGGGGGGGGGGGGACAAACCGAGCCCCTCAAGAGACAGAAAGACAAACGGCTCCATTTGCATTCAGTGATGTACGATACAATATTCAGATAGAAATGGATGTTCAGCGGAGGGCAAACCAGGCGTGACAGATGAGAACCTTAAAGGAGCAGATCAATCGCTAAGAGTGACTCTTCACAGGAGGTTGCTCTGGATAATGTAACGACAACTGGTCAAAACTCAGCTGATCTGAGATCAGAAACCTTTTACTGTTTGCCGTCTTCTCCTCGAGATCGTCTTTGTTCAAAAGACCCTCGTAGTTCTTCCACAGTTCACACATTTCTGGTGATCGGACTGCTGCAATGGCGCAGAAAAGGCTTTGTTCCAATATTTATTTTACAAGCAGTGGTATTGCTTTAATTTCACAGTCTGTTGATAGCAAGAGCTATTGGGGACGTAGATGAAACTGGAGAGGAACCAGGAGGAGGAAGACGAAAACAAACCCGTTCACCTGGTTTGATGATATTTTTGGCTTTTTCCATACAGAAGCATCTCGTTCTGGTTACTGAATTTGTCACATTTTCCCTAAAAAACCCCCAAGAAAATGATCAAAATTTAGTTTCTGGTCAATTTAACTTTTTCACATTTCGTTACTCTAAGAAGAGCTACTAAAAACAGGAATGAAATTGGCCTCATTTCCAAATTCCTCTTAAATATATACGTTTTCTCAACATTTAAAGTTCACACCGAGCAGTGACATCATTGCATAATTTTATTAGATCTAATTTTAGTGTTTTTGCCTCCAGCAGTTCATTAGTTTAATCATTTCAACATTTTCTCAGCGATTTAACTGTTTGACCAATTCATTTTGCAGACATGCAATATCTTGATGTTCAGATAACAGTGCTGGACTTATTCCTTCATCTATTGCTATTTTAAAACCAAAACCTTAGCAGGATATTTATAGTTATTCATAGTGAAACTAGACGTCTATAATGTCTTCAAATATCACCTAATTAGTAAAGAGAGTCCTCCTGTGTGAATTTTAATCTTGGCATAAGTGCATTAAAGGCCTACGAGGTGTGTTAGGCAGCATTAGTGGCCATCTGGACAAGCTGCAGAGATCCACAGGTGGGGGCATCTGTCAACAAGGCAACTACTAGTCGTGCACATCTGAAAAAGACCAATTTCTTCAATATTAAAGACTTAAAACAAGCTCCTATATCTCTAACTTAAAGTTATCTTTAAGTTAGTTTTGTATTATTTCAACTCTACAAAGATATTTTCACGAGGAACTCCACCAAAAATATTTGGTAAGATTTTGTGTTTTTGCAGAAACTGTTAGAAATAATAATAATAATAAAAGAAATCTTTATGACCTTCATACTGAGGCACAGATTTACCTTCCAGCAGAACAATGATCCCGAACACACAGAATGAGACCAAACTAAACAATGAAGATAAAACAATAATTATGTGTTAGAATGGTCCAGTCAAAGTCCTAATCCTGTTGAGAATCAGTGGCAAAACTTGGAAACTGAACATCCCATCCATACTAAGACTGGACAAAAAAAAAATTTGATGTCCAAATCTGGTAGAGGCATGAACTAAAAGACTTGCACGGATATCACAGGAAAGGTTTTAAGTGATCAGGCTGTTTTAGAGAGGAACAAAACTGCAGATTGTGCAGCACCTCCTCATTTATCACGGTCCAAATGTTGCGCACGTTTACGCTCCGACGCGCAAAATGAACTTCCAAATAATTTGTTGAGAAAGCCGTGCAGAGTGCAGCAATTGAAACCTCCGATACGTTTACAGCTCTACAGTCGTCGGAGGCTTTTTAAATCAACGCAACACATTTGTCTGAGTGTTTTCAGGTGGGACCCGAAGGACCAGGCGAGTCTGGGGAGAGCCGCTCACAAAGCCTGCAGAGGGAGGGAAAACTAACCACGCAGAGACGTGACTGCGTGACTCACGCCAACCGTGACAGATGTCATTTCTCACAGCGCCGGGGCCTAAATGTTAATTGCGGCAATAACAATAAGCTTTATTGGATTAGGCTATGAAATTATAGAAAACAGAATCTGTCTGAGGAGCAGAACAAGACGGGGGGGGGCGGGTCTTCTGCTGAGGAGACAATGTTACAGTAAATGAGACATGGACGATGTGACGCCGTGGACGTCGGGTTGTGCAGAGATGACAGAGAGTCATAACTCCTGTTGATGTTTTCCTGCCCAGTGCTCTAAATGCAAATCACTTCTTTCTATGAGTGTTTGCCCAGAATATTTTATCATATTGAATCATCTCGCTGTAGTCGTGGACACGACGCAGCTCATTCATTTTACCAGGCTGCGGTGAGGACGGCCGTAATTTCTGCCATTAAGGACGACCGCTGAATGTTACACAAAGCTTAATTGGTCTCAGTTCCAGCCACCCATACAAATTGTAATGATGCAATAATAATAATCATAATAGAAAAGGAAAAAAAAAATAAACCCCATAAGCGAGCGGCTCGGCTTTGAAAATGAGAAGTCAAATGGCGTTTGAGAGGCAAATGGAAATCACGGGTTGCTCCACAGTTTTCATGAAAAATTCAATACTTTTCCAGATTCGGCTATCCCGGATCCCCGGTAACTTTACGATCATTTCAAAATATAAATGGCCAAATATTCACTGTGGATTTATGGCCGATACGTCTGCTGTAAGCAGACTCAAAGTACGGAAGGGAAATTGGAAGGGACCAAGAAAGTGCAGAAGGAATCGAGGACATCCAAACGGACAGAAAGATGCAATGACACAAGGAGGCAATGGAAGGAAGACACAGAAACAAAGAAACAAGTTCAGAAGTAAATAAAGAGCGAAGGACAAAAGGACAGAACGAGACAAAGAACGAAAGACGTAAAGACGAAAGGAATTATGGACAGGAGGGACGTATAGCGGGAGGAAGGAACATAAAGGATAAGTAGGTAAAACAGAGACAAATATGCATGAAAGAACAGACATATGAGGAAGGACAGAAGTGAGGACAACATTTTGTCAGCTAATGAAGTCTGGAAATACAAATAATTTTCCATTTCAGACCAATAAAAAAACAATAATGAAGCTCTGTGTTATTCCAGACTGGACAGGAGCGGCGGTAAACAAACACACAAGCACACATTAACAAAATAAAACGACCATTATGGAGAAAGTAATGAAAGTTGGCCAGTCAAGCATGATCAGAGAGCATGGAGGCGATTTTAGCTTTGCTTTCTGGCTGCACAACTCCGTCAAGGTAACGGCACACCGCATGGAGAGAGAAACACAGAGAGAGAGAAAGAGAGAGAGCAGCAACATGTGGCTCCTCCGCTGTAAATTAGCCACGTGGTTCAGCCTGCACAGGCTCACCTTCAGAGGCATGCAGTGAATTACACCACAGCCAAGTCAAAACAATTGGAATGCAAATCCAACACCTTGAGGTGACTTTGGTCTCCCGGGACGCGGTAATCTACCCTCACTGGTTCAGAGGCTGATTTTTTATTTATTTTTTTTCCCCCTTGAGTGAATTATTGATTTCAGCTCAGCATTTTGTAAATGTTTACCTCACGGGCTCCAGGAACGCCTATGAATCACAACCAAAACTGAAGAGGAGAGCTTATTGTTTTCTGTAAGCGACTAAAGGGAACCTGCTGGCTATCAGGAAATAGAAAATAAAGACAGCGCCTTAAAAAAAAAAACATTTACATCATTTGTACTCTTCTAGATTTGATAACTGGAAAGTGAAAGGAAAAGGGAACAATTTCGTAAAAGGTAAAAAAAATAAAAATGTGTGGAATGTATTCCAACTTTTTCTCTGTTGCAGCAGGACGTCTTTAGTGGGATGTCGATCTGCAGACTGACACTGTTATCCATTGCAGGTTGAACAGAGAGTGTCAGTGAACATCGAATTTCAACGGTTGACTAAGATTCTTAAGCCTGCACTTTGACTAGGCCATTCAATCATATGGATATGCCTTGACCCTTCCAAACAAGGGTGACAAATTCAGGAATTATTTGTTACAGGAAGTAGATGGTTGAAAAAATGTTTTTGAATTCAAAGTTTAATGATTTTAAATGATGCCATCACTGTCTTAATATATAAGGACATGAATACTACTCCACTCGTCTGGACCATCTTACACTGTAAAAAAAACCAAACACATTCTACGGTAAATCACCGGCTGCTGCTGTCGCCAGAACTCCACCGTAAAACATTTCTTTCTTCCAGCATTAGATGGTCCTATCATTGTTGATTTTGTGATTAAAAATGGTGCTGGAATCAACCCTTTACTGTAAAAAGAAAATACTTTAACTTACAGGAAAGAAAAGTGAATCCCTGACATGAACATGAACCTATAAAATTAATGTACAAATATAAAATGTACATTATTTGTGGAAACTTCCCGTCAGATCAAACAGCTTTAAATCGTTTTTGTAGCTTACAAATTTTTCCTGTCACAGTTTTACAGTTTATAACCGTTAGATACGCAGATTTTTATTTTTTTTTTTAAAGCGTATATTCGGGATGTCTTCGCCCCCCATCGACCCTCCACACCTCGTTTCCCCCCTTCGCCTCTCACCCTGCTGACGCTGAAGACGAAGCCGGGCTGGCCGGAGCAGACGCCCATGAAGCAGAAGCGCAGCTGCCAGTAGAACCAGTGCTCGCAGATGAAGGTGATGAGCGAGAGAGCCATGGCGGCGCCCAGCATGTAGAAAACCCCGGCCATGTTGTCCACGTCCAGCTGGCTGGACATCACCTCGTTCTTCTCGTGGTGGCAGATCCCCGTCAGCCACAGGGACTCCAGCTCCTCCATCTCACCTGGAGGAGGGAGGGATGACATTGTAGAGAGGGAATATTAGGGGAAGGACAAAGGCAGGGAGAAGGTGAGGACTGCAACAGATGGTATGACGGGGGAAGGAAACAGGGAGAGATGGAAGAAGGGGGAGGGCATAAGGAGTCGATGGAGCACTAAAACAGGGAGTAGAGGCGAACAACGAAAGGCTGGGAAGTGGTGGGAATGGACATAAAACACACAGCTGAGAGGATGGACGTGACGGCGTAAAGAATTGGCGTGGGACGGCCCGAGACGCCGAAGTGGTGATGCAGCAGACGGGACGAGGGTTTACTAAACGGTTCGATTGTGTGCGGGAAACGAGGGCAGCGGCCTTCACAGCAAGACCGCCCAGCAGAAACACACAGACACAGGCGCACATCGATGACATCAAACGCTTCGGCCCCAGCATATGTTCGCAGGTGCGTCTGACGCCACTCCGTCAGCTCGCGGTCTCGTTTGTGGGTCACCTTCTGTTTCATCACAAGCTGCTCTCAATCAGAGCGGAGAGAGGCGTGGCGGGAATCGCTTAATTAATCGTACAGTCAGCGGCGGCGGCTGCACCGTCAGGGGAAAGCAGAGATACAGAAAACGCACGGCACACCTCCTCCGTGGATCAGTCGACGAATTCGCAAAGAGTCCTGGAGACAATTAGAGGTTACTTTTGTTTTAATTTCCTCATTTTGAAGGTGTAATTATGTTTAAAAATACGGATTTTCCTGAGGATCTCTTCACAATACGACAGTGCAATTCCAGGTTGAGCTCTGTAAAAGATGATGGAAAAATTTAAGAGTTTCTGTCTGTCCAAGCAAAACAAAAGAAAAAAGCATAAATCTTCTTTTCAGGGTAGCCTACTTCTAAGTAGAACTGGAAGTAAGTCGGGATTCGGGAAGTATAAAAAGGAAGCTGTGCATTTGACATTTCACCACCTGTAAATAAAGTGACTGGATCCCTGATGGAAGCAGAGGAAACAGGAAGTTTGGTGATACAGTGTGAAAACCTCTCTCTTTTTCACTGATAAAACCTAAGAGATGTTTTGAACAGTAGGATAAAAGGTGATATGCATTAAGTGAGGTAGTTTCTTTGAATGCAGTGAGATTTAACTGGGGTCCGGTGGGAGGAATAGAGGAAAAACTTTAGTCTCACAAGAGTCTAGGCGAATCAGGATTGGCACTTCATGCCAATCCTGATTCGTTGGTGTAGCAAGATTTTGTAGCAAAGGATTTCATGATATTAAAAAGTAAGCTAAAGTCTGTCTTGTGTATCCAGATAGAAAAGTAAGTAGTTCTTGATCTGCTTCGATAGTAAGGACAGTTCTCTAAATGCTAATTATTTGTGGGGATATAGAATAGCTAACATTGTTGAAGTGGGTATACGATTTGTACCGTAGTTTCCGCACTACGAGTCACCACTTTGAGCTCTGCGAGGTGAGTAATGGACGGGTTTTTACCAAAAAGGCTGGAGTGATCAGGAGGATGGCACAAGTAAAACGACAAATTCACCACCAGATGTAGACTGCTATTGGTATTTTTTTTTTGTTAAATACTGAGATTGATCAAACTTGAACTGGATGAATAAATACACAGAGTATTTAAAGTTTCAGACTAAGCCTGTTGCAATAAATCAATTAGTCGCGTGATAAATTAAAATGCGCTCGGTAATTTCCATTTGCATGACTGTTCATTTTTCTCGTGTCTCTCTTTTTCTACCAAAGACTGGACGTCAAAAGTCTTCAGTCTGGTCCATCGGTATCCACAAGGCTCCATAATTCATTTGATTCATTGTTCATTTTGGAGATTTTAAACGTCTTCCAGTTCCAGTGTTAAATGTTTGTTTTAAATTAAAGTTTATTGATTTTTGACAGGTATACTTGCATTATTACACCGTTACTTTCGTATCACTTGAAAATGGTCTCAAAACAACAACATTATCATTTATCGCGATATCATTTGGGATAATGTATCGTCCGGCAGAATTTGTTGTCATGACTGGCCTCTTTCAAACTGATCAAACCTTTTTCCAGTGAGAACAGAAAGAGCATCTTCAACAATAATTTGGGCATAAGAACCACTTCTAATGAACAGGTTCAACGTTTTTGAGATCTTCAGCAAGTCTTGGTTGATCAGAAAAAGGTCAAGCCACGTGAAAGCTTTACACTTTATCGAAAATTTGGAAAAGAAAAACTGGAATTAAATGTGTGGTTTCTGTTTATGTAGGACAGCTTTTGCTCCTGCCTGCGTCAAACAAGCCACACACTCCCTCCGCAGTGAACCACGGGGCTTTCTGCGTGAGCCGGATCACTTTCTGGGCCACTAGGAGCCGAGTGGACGGCGAGGCGTGGCAAAGTGACATTGAAATCCTCAGAGGTTGTGAGTTAGGGGCCACTCGGTTCCTGGAGTGGCACGGGATGGGGGGGCGGAGTGTTACAGCGAGCCGACCCATATTCACGCGCAAACATATACGAGTGACTAAAAGTTGGGACGAATGTAGCTTGACCAGAAACTGTTCGTACTGGCGATCAATAAGTAAGAATTGATAAATGGAGACTCTGGATGTAGGCTGACAATAAGCTTAAATAAGCAGAATCTCGACACTTTCTCCCTCGTTTCACACACATCGGCTCATTTTCAGGGGGCTGACCCATATTCACGTGCGCGCCTTCACACATCCACTCTCACACAGCGCCCAGTGTCGAAATACACCAGGAGCTATGCTGGCACCCCTAACTGGGACACAATGAAGCGGGCCTCTGGACGGCCCTCGTTTCAGGAGGCTCACAATATGCTGGAGCGCGTCCAGCCCAGTTGGCTCCGAGACGCGAGAAAACCTCCAGATGCATTAAACTTCTCTTACATTTTCCGTTCTGCGTTTAATTGCGTATCAAGAAGGGTCAGCCTGATTATATAGAGGGTGCAGCTGCTGAGTTTGGCGACGGGCTGGCTTTCAGTACGACGGGGTTTGGAAAAACGGGCAGTATAAAGTAAAAATCCACTTCTTTGAGCTTTAGTAGTAGTAATGTCATACCCTCATCAAAAACACACCAGGCGTGTTGCTTTGGTTCTTTCATGAGAAATCCTTTAATCTCCATGGCAACCATTCGGCTGTCCAAAACGCCTGGTTGAACCTAGCTCCGCCTTCGAGACGAACCTACAGCTTCCATGCTTCCACCTCTCCCCTCAACTCCCCCACTCAGCTCCTTCAGACTAGCCGGCAGCAATTAGCAGCCACCCGGTGGAGCTGCGCCTCAGCTGAATTCGAAGTACAAGGCTGCTTCTCAGTGCAACGCTGGCAAAAAACGCTGAAGAGTTAACAGAGGTTTTGATGACTTCCTGTGGGCGGAGTTTCAGAAAGAGGAGGAGCTTCTTAAAGACATAGAGCCCCAATTTCAAGGCATTAATTACAAAGCCTAATTTCTTTTAAGTCATGTTTGATACATACAGCATTTTTATAACTGAAGTTAACTTAGTCACTTGATTGTGCTGTAAAATGACACTATATGCCTGGAAAGCACACAATACTGCCCATCTAAGAATGCGTGTCAGACCGTTCCCACTGTTTAAACTCTTTTTAATGAGACGTCAGAAAAGGCATCAGATTAAACAGACTTTTCTGACACTCCCAGTCAGGGTTGTTGACGAAAACGGTGATTCAGATCACAAGCAGAAGAAGAGCGAAAACAACAACGGTGTTTTTGTTTGTTTGTTTGTTTTTTAAGAGAAATATAGGAAGGAAACATCAGCTGTTTCCTGTCTAGATGAGTTAACCTCTGACGAACAAGAATACTAAGCCTGTATTAATATTCTAGAGATAAAATACTTCAGAATTTCTTCTTCTTTTGTTTCTAGGCAAACTGTATTTAAATCAGAACATCAGTTAAACTTTACCTTTAAGTTTAAACTCAAAGATACCATTATAACAGATAAAATACGTACATGTGTTGTATTATTTTACTATTACTCTGTGGTACAGACCTTCTGTATGAAAATAATTAGCTGCACTCTACCGCTTCAGTCTGTCCAAAAAGCGACTTTCATTTAATCGCCGTTCGTAGACACCCAAAAATGCTCAAGTTTTAGCTGGGATGAAAAAGCTGCAATTCAAAAGCGGAAACCCTGGAGAGTTTGGGCAAAGTCTTATAAAAGCCAAGCGCAACCATAAAGCCGAGGATCCCCACGGCGGAGCTAAATCACAGGTTGCATTAAAGCGCGGCCTTATCGTTCCTCATCTGAATCTACTTTACGTTTAAGTCGCAAAGCCAATCAGAAGCCAGTTCCTTAGAAAAGCCAGATTTCTTTTCTCACACATGCTAATCAGATGGATAACAGCTTAAAACACAATAACGTATTGTCCTGGAAACGTCGTCGTTCCAGCCTTAAGGCACTGTACTTTATAGAAATACAGCAGCGAAGACAAAACTAAAGAGAAGTGTGTTGAAAATGTGCCGCGTGGCTTTGGGTTTCTTCACCTTTATGCATCTGTTCCCTGCAGGGTTAAAGGAAAAGCAGCTCAAACCGTTTTCCTGTCTGAAGGGCTGACTGATGTGAGCATAGTGAACAAAAACCTCTAATCTTTGAAACCTCAGAGGACTTTCTGTGACATTCTCTGACTTTTGTTTTTCTTTATAGAAAAGCAACAACAACGGAGAATTAAAATACGCATCTGAAGATGATCGCAAATGTAAAAAAAAACAACCTAATTATCTGAACACAGTTGTCCATCTTTAAAGGTCTAGGCATGGAGAGCCGCCAGTAGACATGACAGGCTGACATTTGTTGATTAGCTGCTGAGTGGAGCAACAGCGTGAATGCAGATTCGTTAAAGGGACAGTACACGGACAAGAGCAGTCAGCATCATTTAATTTGAAAGAATCTGGATTTTTATTGACAGGGGAGTTAAGCTATAAGTACATTACAAGAATCAGGAAAACCCACAAGGTATTTTTTCAGCTCTCAGCCTTAAAAACAAGAGTTTGACTCATCAGTCTGGTTTCAGCTGAATCGACAGAAAACTTTAGTCTCTTTGTCGTTTCGTTGCATGAAGATCCCTACACCCCAGTCACTCTATATATAGACTCTACAAATTATTATTTTACTGGCATTTGAAGACAAGAGGCAACAGTAATGGCAAAATAATGCCTCTAAATCCCCTTCCTTCACATTTAAAGTTGTAGGATACTTAGTTTTGTCATCAAATATATTTTTCTGGACATGTTGAAAAGTTTCCCTCATGAGCGCCACAGCTCTGATTCAAAATGGCAGCATGTATGACAGTAGAAAACAGCACCTTCACAAAACCTCTGGTTTTTGACCACCGTGATGTTTTGAGTTTTCAGATGTTTTGCTTGACAAACAGAAACTAGAAGCTATTTTTGTGTCTCTGCCGGACGAGATGTTGTCTTAGATCGGATGTTTTCTCTGAATCTTTCACCAGAGATTGACAGCTGTAAGGCTCCTGACTTCAAACAATCATAAGAACCGAGCTCCGTTTAGTTTTAGCTAAATGAGTCAAAATCAATTTGATGAAATGTCAACTTTCTTGGAGGCAGCAAAATGTAGAAGGATCCAATGTTGTTGCTTTAAAAGTTGATGCGGATTTTCCAGTATTTTTTTGTCAACCCAAATATTGCCCCTATGTCTTCTGCTGCATACCTTCTGCTATCTACCTGCTTCAGCTTCTTTAAAATCTTCACAACTGATTTTTACAGTTATTAGACGAGAAGAAGCTAGCTTGCGCACGCAGCGGTTAGTGTGGCATAAGGAGCAGAGAAACAGCAATGCACGGTTCATTATTGCTCTGGTTTTTGCATTTTTCTTTGCAAGAAGACCATTAAAATTATCTTCTTAGTGTCTTTAAACACCTTTTTTTTGTTGATGTTAGCAGATTGCGGCTAACTTGTCAATATGCTCCTTTTTCCAATTTCTTCCTCCATCAAGCTTTACTTCAGCAGTGTCTTTATGCCCCCAGATACAAGCAATTCTCCTTACGAGGGCGGCGTTATCAGCGTTAAAACAGAGAACAAGTTGGCTTCATCCTTCCCTGCTCGCGTCGAAGTCATTGAGAATTTGCGATCAGTTAAAATATGGCCGCATATCTGATGCATTCGCACGCTACTAACTAAACCGCTAATGGCATCAGTACAGCTTTCCCGCGCGATGCAGGGAGCGCTAAGCCGAGCGGCATCTACGAATAAAGCGGCGAGCTGCGGCTCACCGTCGCCAAAAAGCTGCAGGATGGCCAGGTCCACATGTCTCTTCCACCCAGACTCCTTCTGAATGGCGATGCCGTATCCCGTGGTGGCGAAGATGTAGCCGCTGCCAATGGTCACCAGCTTGCAGCCCTCGTCTCTGCCAGCCATGTAGTTCAGGACGGCGGCGTCGTAAATGAAGGCATCCAGTTTGCTGAGGAAAGTGGGGGAAGAGACGGAGAGAACGGCAGGGAGAGAGGCAGATAGGTTGCAATTAATTAGCACTTAGAAGTCAGACAGCCACAGCTACAACACTTCAATTAACCTGCTAAATAGCACTAAGCCGCCGATAAGAGTAATAGACTTTCACTTGCTTTTGCCAGTGGCTGAGGCTGGCACGCGGGCTGGCAAAAAGGAACGTGACGAGGAAAGTGGAAACGGGGAGTGAAGGCATTATTAAGGTCATATTATAGTCCTATTCATGTTTAGACGCAGTAACAAAGAAGAGGACGTTTTGTCATTTCTACTGTTTGGCAATGAGCTTCTTGCTTCTTTCAGAAGAGCAAGTTGAGAGTTCACAAAAAAGAAACCAATACATGTTAATTTAGGCAAAATGTTGGAAAAAGATCTTTTAAAAACGCATCAAATGTTGGTTTTCAATGCCATTTGGTAATCAATATTTCCATTACATCATTGTGCTGTAAGTACAGTCTGCCCTCATCTATTTCACCTCACTTCTATCCTGTATATTCATATATTTGACTGCAGTAAAAAATGCTACTGTCTTTCAAAAATGCTTTTTTTAAGCAGAAAATACTATTTTTCTCTAATAAGATCCAGATTTGTGTAAGTGTGCCGTAATTTGTCAAATCATTTTCTTCCATCCCTTCTGGGCTTAGATACTGAGATCTAGACCCTTTGTCCCTGGATTAAATTCCTGTAACGTCCAAGCAAAAGTAAGCAGGTATAGTCACAACTTTAGTGTCAGCTTTGATGATTAAAAAGTCTTTAGCTTCAAATATCTTTGTCACACTATTGCCTTGTGTTCTAATGGAGCATAAAATTATTTAAATAGCGCTCCAGAATCAATGTATTTTGCGGCAATGACCCAATAACCCTACATAATCTCATAATATGCAGATGCTCAGCTGGTGAAGACTCACGTCAGCATGTGAAATGCTTGAAGTGGTTCCAACAGCATGGCAGTCCGACTTACTTTCTCTTCAATATAATTCATTTAATAATCATTTTGCCGCTCCAGAGCAGTCGTAGATTTTGTGTAAGGAGTTAAACTTTCAAACCCAGGTGGTGAAGTGATGATCACGTACACAAAAGAAAGCAAAACAATAAATCGCTGATTGTCATATCAACTTACACAAAACGTTACGCCTTTTATCCAAATATACATGCACTATGAAAACAGGGGGACGTCAAAAAATGAGAAAAATAGTTTGTAAACATGGCAGGACTTAATGTTTCACTAAACTTTATTATTATTTTTTTTAGAAAAATGTTTAGTTGCGTTCAAAACCCGTTTTTAGACACTCCACAATACGTGGAAAGTTAAGAAACTGCATGGCGACAACCTAAAACTCAAACCTTCACAAAGACAGTTCGCTCCAGGATAATATTCATCAACGTTCCCTCTAAAAAAAAAAAGTACGATTCATCAAAAGTCTCTCAGTTTACACAATTCCTTCAAAGTTCAAATTAATGTTGAACAAAAACTTTTGGGAGAACTGGACTGATCTACTGTCTCTGCTAGGAACAATGATCTTTTTAATCTGGTTGTAAACATGTCTGAATCATGCTGAGGTCTTTACCCGGCCTTCAGACTTTGCAGAGCTTCGTTGACGTTTCTCTGGTGGAACGCGGTCATGTAGGTGTGCATCTCTGGATAGTTGTTCCTGATGTTTCTCTCCGTGCTCCCGTTCGGCACCGTGCCAAACCGGAACGGAGGAGAGAAGTCGTTGGGACTCTGGAACTAATTACAGGAAAAGAAGAGAGGTAAAATGTGAAAAATCTTCACAGCTTTTTTCTTCCTTTACGGTGACACAACAGGACCGCTCCAGGTTAGAGACCCTTAACCTTACCTTCTTGTCGGAGAGACCCGTGACTTGATCCACATATTCCTCTTGGATCATGAAAGCAGCCAGGTTGGCAGTGTACGAGGCCAGGAAAATGACAGCGAAGAAGGCCCACACTGACACCATGATTTTACTGGTGGTGCCTTTGGGGTTCTGGACTGGCACGGAGTTGTTGAAGACGAGACCCCAAAGCAGCCAGATGGCTTTACCGATGGTGAAAGACGGACCGTGGGGCTCTGAAAGAAACAGGCAGGGTGTGTTAAAGAAACATTTTGATAACTTTCTGAACCAGGGGCTTACAAAATAATTTGCAATTGTTTTCGTTTTCATTTTGAATGTTTACAATTTAAAAATGAATGTTTTTTTGGGGGCGAGAGCGGACAATGGGAATTAAAATGATCCATCAACACCAAGTAGCTTATGTGAAAAAATGACGCACAAGATTGTGGGGCCTTTCATTTTTACATCTGTTGTAACTCACATAATCCAGCAAAGTCTTTACTATGATTCATACTGTGAACTAAATTCACACCATAATCTAAATGAAAATGTGTCAAAACCTGGAAGCTACAGTTGGAGTTATGGGTGGACTTTTATCATATTGTTTGTCTTGGTAAATATTTTATCTTGATAAGATTGTGATTTATCCAATTAATGATGTTTTTTTTAAAAAAAAAACTAAAAAAAACTGTCAGTTTTGTGTGGATTGTTATTTTTACTATTTTTCTCCACCCTTTGTACAACAATGGTGCATCAATAAATATCAATAAATTTGAAAATATGATTAAATGCAGTTAAATTGAGTATTTTATGTGACTGGTGTCCTAAAGAAGCACATTACAAATGGGAATGTTTCTAAGAGCAATATCTGTGTCACAACCAAACAATTATCTTAAAAAAAACAACAAATAAATAGTTCTTATTGTCACTTATCGTCATCACAATATACCACCACAAAATCTGGTGATAGGACTCTTAAGTCCACATCACAAACCTCTGGTTCTGGTTCCTCCGGTTTGATTTTGCGAAGAAGAGCAGTCAAAAAGTGAAAAATGTAGAAAAAAACGCAGAAAACTTGCATCTGCACCTTTTAGCATTTAGCGTTACTTCGTTTCCACTTCAGACTTTGTGTTTTGTCACATAAAATCCAATAAATCCATCAAACTTTGTGGCCGTGCCGTGACGTTTCTCATCGCTTCACTTCATTCATACAAGTAACCTAGACACGAATCTCACCTTAATGAAATCGTTCAGTTTGTCAGAGCTGCTATTATACTGCAATAAGCGGTCGGGGTGTTTTTTTTTTATGTTTGTGTGGGTGTGTATTTTGTTGCAAAGTGTTTTTTTTTTTTCATGTTCTTGGACAAACTGACTTCATACGGCGCCAAACGTTCCTCTGTTAAGCCTGCCAGCCGGAGAGCTGCCTTGAACGCATCCGGCAAAGTCTTTACAACTCGCCGATGTACTCATTGACACATTATTGCGTCAGGTCCTTTGACAGCAAACTTCGATCTGCACCCTTCATGACACCAAACTCCCACGACGCAACAACAACGAAAAACACACAAACACACAAAACAAAACACAAGGAGTCCTACGAAAGAGAACAGAGCTGTGGGGAGAAGTTCATCTTCTTCAGCAGATGATGAAGGATGAGAGGGATAAAAAAAAAAAAAAAAGATAACCACTGTCTATATATAGACACATCAGAGATAGACTAGAGGGAGATTGATTTTCCTCCTCTTTTTCTTTTCGTCTCTCATCTGTTCAGATGGTGAGATCTAAGACGATCTAAAACATGGTGTCATGTTTTTTTTGTTTTGGAGGAAATATGGAGATTTATGCAAATGGCCGGCCCAGTGTGAGGGGAAACAGCAGCAGAGCTCTGCTGAAACCAGTGTTTAGATCCAGCTCCATATGATGAAAAGAGAGCAGAGAGGTGAAGAGTAGGAGGACGAGGGGAAGAAGGCGAGGAAGAGGAGGAGGAGGAGATGGGAATAAAGGCATTGGGTCAGTGAGAACGGCTGCTTAGCGTGCGGGGGCAGTGTGTTTCTGTGCCTGTCAGTCTTTGTGCGCGGCGAACGCACAGTTTGC
The DNA here is from genome assembly GCA_902982915.1 of Phalloptychus januarius. Taxonomy (NCBI): domain Eukaryota; kingdom Metazoa; phylum Chordata; class Actinopteri; order Cyprinodontiformes; family Poeciliidae; genus Phalloptychus; species Phalloptychus januarius. Next base: position 4,407,679 of record CADWAE010000476.1, read on the forward strand.
GTTTGTGTTTTTGCAGAGAAGAGGAGCATCGTCTGCGAAGCATCTGTACTATCGCTGGGAGAAAATGGCTAGTTGGAGCATTACTCATCTAAGCCTTTGTTTAATGGAGCAAGGTATCGACTATCATCTTCTCCACATTCACTCCAAATTTCTGCTTTTGTTTTTTTAAACTATTTTCCACCCCCTCCTGTAACAGTTGATTGACATCTTGAGTTAAATGTTAGCATGTTTGTTTTTTAGGAAACTTGGAAAAACCCAGAAAGGACTGGGAAACTAAACGGTTAATCTCTGCAGATGCCTAAAATCTGCATTTCACTCAGTTCACACTTTTCTCCTCAGTTACAGCTGCAGGTCATTTGAGGTACGTCTCTGCCAGTCTTGTACGTCTAGGTAATATTTTATCCTGGTTTCTTCTTCAGGCTCAGTCTGAGTGAACAGGGAGTGTCAGTGAACGTCGATTTAAACATCTTAGCACAGATTTCTCAATTGGATTACGTCTAGACCAGAGGTCTGCACCCTCCACCATCCAAAGAAACTATTTTTACCTTCCCTCCTGCTAAATACGTTTTGCCTGGAGCCACAAAGTCTACAAAACCCTTTTGAATTAGGAAAGCTTATTAAGTTTTTTTGAAATACTTATTACTAGGGCTGGCTGAACAATATTCTCAAAACTGATGTGCGTTAATTCAGGAGAATGTCATGAAAACAATGTGATAGAATTAACAGTGTTAAGGCCTTTCTAGTAATGAGGGACGAAAGGGTATTTATTTAAAAAAGCAGCAAGGAAGAGGGAAAAGAGGGAAGTAGGTCGGCTATGCTAGCTTGACTTTGACAACTGCAACATGTAGATGTGCTGCAGAAATCGCAGTTTTTTGGTTCAGTGAAAAAAATGTTAAAAACTGGCCTACACACCAACTCTTACAGATCATCAGTAGAGCAGGTGCTTAAATGAGGTAATCCACTGCTGGTGTGGTGGATTAGCTAACAGCAGCGGTAGCTAATGTACCACAGCGATCACTTCTTAATAATCCCAACATAAACATCAAGCCTGGAAACAAAATACTGTAATGTTCTGTTTGTTGTGTGGGAAATGTTTGCGTTTTTTTAATCCTGATTCATTAGTGGCGTTGTCGTCAGTTGCTATGGTAGCAAGTTTATGTGTAGCTTAGCATGTGAGTGGATGTTCTTCTATGGTTTCCTGCGTTATTTTCCCCTCTACTGTGAGGAACTGCACTAAATTAATAAAACCTACAGGTTTCATTAGTTAACAGAGTCGTCCTAACACAGCAGCGCAGCAATGGATGGGAGGTAAAAGAATCGTCTTTTTGCCCTCCAGCGAGGGCCAAAATATCCGGATGTAAAAAAAAAAAAAAACGTGCAACGTCCCTATAGAAATCATTAGGCCATGTGTAATTCCATTTAGTTTGCATTATTCAATGTTATTTGGTATATATTTATACACACATTTTTCTTCTCCTGTTAGGTTAATGCTCTTCGGCACCCCCTGGTGGTGTGGAGGCCCTAAACAGCCGCTTAACTTGCATATCATATCTTGTGCCGGACATGGTTGTGTGTGTGCGCATGAGTGTGTGTGAATGAGTGTGGGAACTCTCACCTCTGCCATCAGCCAGACAGCGGTTGTAGCCCACAGGGCTGATGTACTCGAACACGAACACAGCCACTGCTGACACCAGCAGCAGCATCACGAACATCATCACCCACACATCTGCACTAAAGGGCTCTGAAAGGGTGCCGAGAACGAGGAAGACGAGGGATTGACAAAAGAAGGAAGCATGGTTGGAAAGAGACCCAGCGGAAAGAATATTTTAGAAAGGAGTCGCAAGGAGGCGGGAGGTGGTGAAGAAAGGAGGAACATGAGGAAGGAGGAAGAGTTTCCCTTGAGCAAGGGCAGCAGAGAGAAAAAGAAAATGAAGCGAGAGAGAGAGATATGCAAATGCGGGATGTCATATTGAAAAGAGGAAGGGAGCGTCAGAGAAATTGAGTAGGAGTGGGAAACATAAGAGGGCAAAGAGAAAGAGAGAGAAAAATAAGCAGTTAGCTGAATTATCATGCAGCAGCTTAGAATACCTTGTCAGGGAAAGTTTACTGAAACTTATTTTAATGCATTTTCACCTGCTAAATCACTTAATTCCTTCAATTTATGAAGGCGGAGAAGTAAACAGAAACGCCATAGATCTAATGAAAACAGCTGCTAAACTCACTCAGCAGAACAACGTTCAATTAACAGAGACAATACATCGTAATATAAGATATCAGGGAAAAATCTAGTGCTATATATAAAATTACAATATGAATGTGTGAAACATAATATATCTTTGAATGTAATACTTGGTATTCTTTTTACTGACATGCATTCTTAGTCTGCATGTCAGTAATATATTTGGTCAGTGGAACTGACTCCCAGAGACATTATGACGATGCAAGAGAATTAAAAAAGTTAGAACAACTTTGGTAATTTGCAACACACCTTGTCATTTTAGTATTTAACAATAACATAGTGATTATAATTTCTCCTATACAAGAGCATATAAGCATCATTATTTCCTTATCTTTAATACAGACTTTTCAAATTTGCAGAACATGGCTGAATTATGGTGAATCTGGTAAGTTCATAGACTGCAAAGAGGGTAAAAAATAGATATAAACTATCAAACAGAGACGTTAAATATTAGATAATTTAGAGAAGCAATGATGTGCTGCATATTCATCAGCTACCACAACTCACTAAGTGATTGAACACTTTTTTTTTTAATTTCCAGGAAGTCAGAATATCAGGCAGGACAGTCAAATTAATTTCATCTAATTTAAACAACACATCTAAAGTTGCTGCCCAACAAGTAGTTGCATTCTTGGATAAAGACAGTTGGTTTTATATATCCTTTGGCAACTTTTTCATATCCTGCATCTATGTTGAGCATCAGCTGCACATCCCGGTTGTCGATGGCAGTGCGCTGCGTGCTTCTGATGTGTCACCACTTATTTGATTCAGGTGGGCTGAACCAGGAAAACATGAAACACTCAGGACACCGGCACTCAAGGATCGACACTGAACACCTCTGCTCTAGATTTAACTGAAGGGGCTTTATTCGTCTTTTAAAGATGGCGGCCGATCATTACTACTCACCTAGAAATGCGGAGGGTGAAACGGTGCCGTTACTGCGGGAAACCATGACGCTAATTCCGGTTTCGATGAAGGGAACGGAAAAATCGATGACCTCTGACCTCTCCTCATTGATGGTTAGGGATCCGACAGCCATGTGGGCATTTTTTAACACAACCTGGGCAGGAGAAACAAAACGACATCCATTGCTTAACATTGGAAATTAATAAAGTATTAGAGCAGTATCAAGTCAAGAAATCGCAGTAAAGGAAAGAAAAATCACTTCAGGAGGGAATCTTAAGAGTTTCTGACGGGAAGTGATCTTAGACAGGCCTAGTCAAAGTCTCAACTTGAGTCTAATCAGCAATCTGTTGAGCAACCTCAAAGAGTGGGAGCTTGTTACCAGAGACAAATTGTCAAAACACCAATGGAGACATGCACAAAGTTGGTCAGAAATGAAAAGGGGCTTTGACTGCTGCAGTACCAGAAAGATTTTTCAATTGATTATTGACAAATGGTGCTTATATAGTTTCACCAATACTAATTATCCTAGAAAGGCAAACGCAATGCTGGAGATTTTCTTGTTTGAACATTTGTGCACTTAAAAGTCAGTCGGTGATGTCGCTCGTCACAGTCCGACGTTGGGATGAGCCTGTTGACTTTTGCCTTTTTTTTTCCTCTCTGCGTGTTTCTTCGTACAATGACTTGTGTAAGGATGTTCTAGCCTGATGGCTTTAAGGTGGGACGAAGCAATTACAGTGTTTGAAAGCAGCTGGCCGGCATATTTGAGGCCCAAGCACAGCAGGACTTCACAAACACAATCTCTTACCATTAACACACATTGGACGGGTTCATCTGAACAGACTGGGGAACTTCAGCCTACGGTAGTTCTTTCACTGAACCAAACTGATACATTTCCATCACCGTTGATGTGTAGCCCTTCAGAATAGGGAAATGCCTGTCATTTATTTTATGTGTGACACTTTACATCAATTCTGAAGAGTTTGTTTCCATAATGCCGGCTTGATTTTTCAAAGTTTGTGAGAGTAGGACATCGCCGACTTGTTCATCAGAGAGGAGCTTCTCTTTGCTATTTTATGATGAAACCTTGTTGTAAATGTGGTTACAGATAGTTTTCTTTTTCCCCCCCAACATGAACTTGCATTAGGCCAATCGGTGATAAAATCACTGTGTTAGATGTCATAACCTGTTGAAATGAAGACTATAGTAAGAGAGCGTGATGGCATACTTCAGCAAAACCAGGAAAAAGTTATAAATACATGGAAAGAGAGGCCTAAAACTGGAGACGCTGGAGACAAAGATGGAGCATGGCATGTAGCGACAGGAGGCAAAACTACTTTCCTCACAGAGCTCTGGAGTGGACCCTCGTGATGCTCACCAGGCCACAGAAAGAGGGAGAAAGACAGAAGAAGAGAGGAAGAAAGTGGGTTACCACAGTGGGTCATGGCTGCTGGAAATAGCCGGTTCAGTGCCTCTTGTTACCTGCCTAACTCCCTTCAGTTCTCCTGCACAGGTGGTATATTTAGACCCACATTTCATAGCCTTAAAGCATTGGGGTAAAGTGGGACGAGATTGTCTCCCTGAGTTAATAAGGTGTGTGTGTGAGTCAAACCTCCGCTGTGAGAGTGTGTGTGCACTTCCGTGTGAGTCATAGAGGGAAAAAGAGAAAGACGTGAGCGAAGCTTTGTTCGTCGACCTGTGAAGTGGACCTTTTCAGGCAGGGGAAAATGTGACACGTCTGCCTTGCAGATTATCTGCCGTTCCGTTGTTTTTGTGTGCGTTTGTAAGTTTTCAGTCATATTTATTCAAAGAGTATGCAAGGATGGCTCTAAATGTGCATGGGAGCCTGCGCGTGTGCGCCTTAATGCGCGAATATCTCCCTGGTGAGGCGAACGAGTGGATCCAGCAGTGTGCTCACTTCCCCTCTCGCCATTCGCTCTCTCCATCTCCCTCCTACAACTTGTTCTCTCCATGTTATGAAAGTGACCCATGTGGGTGTTATTGCGAATGATTGAGCGAGGATCTGTGTGCGTTTGTGTGCCTCGGTGTGTGTGTGTGCGCGTGTTGACCAGTGTCTTCTCTCAGCGAGGCGAAATTCAAAGTGTATTGTCTCTAATATTACAGGTTTGGAGCACGAGTCGGTGCGGCTCACGAAAACAGACTCTGGCTGCCACAACAAAGTCAGGAAAAGGTGTGTGGCCTCTCAAATCATTTGATGATTTTGGGTTTTTTTATTTGTTTTTCATCTTTTGAAATGTGACGAGTGGTAAAAGCATCGAGAGATCTCAGTGACCGCTGAGCATCTCTGTGTCAGTCTGTAGATCAGCCCATTGACGGTTTGACACATACTCTTGTTTTGGCAAAGTTGAAGGACTAGGTAGACAGAAACATGTCGTCAACAACACCATAAAACTTATTATTAATATCAAATCTGAAAGTCTTTACCCAGTGATTCAGAGATGCGTAGAAGACATGTCATTAAGGCATTTATTGTTAAATTTCTCTATATTGTAAAGTCAAAATTCAAAATTAGGCAATAAGGGTCAAGTATATAACAATAATAAACCACAATTCTTTGGATAAATGTTCCTTAGCAATATGAAGAAAAAAAAACACACACTACATCATTTTTGTAGGCATTACCAAGATTGTGGCTGGATATTACTCCACATTTCTTGGCAGTTCACATAAGAAGGTTTAATATCTGGACCATTTCGGAATCGTGATCTAAAGCAGCTTTATTCGTTACAAAACCTGTTTTGTTTTTCAGCCATTAGAGCCAAACTGTCTAAAGCTTTGGCTCAGTCCACCTTTATTTTACCATAATCACTGGAGCTGCAGACGAGTGTATAATCGCTTTAGTTATTTACACGGACGTTCCACATGTGTACTGATTTAAAAGTTCACTGCATTTGAGTGACGTTCTTGCCTAACTGAAAGGCTGTACCAAAAAAAATAGATATAGCCAAAGAAGAGGTAAAGTGTCTTCTTTGGTATATATCATAACCCGTCTTTAGTTTTATATGTGTATAGCTAGACAGATAGCTGCTAGCCAATTAGTTTTCTACATCGATAGCTACTCGGCTAGCTATCTGGCTAGCTATGTAGCTATCTACAATCTATGTGGCTAGATAGCTAGCTACTTAGCTAACTTACTAGATAAGTACATTAGCTAGCTTACAAGGTAGATATCTAGCTAGCTGGATAACTAGATAGATAGACAAATAGATAGATAAATAGATAGATAGAGAGAGAGAGAAATTCCTCTTGAGTCTTACTCTCCTCTTTCTTTAATCTTTTATAAATGTTTTTGTCTGTGTGCGTGTATGTGTCTGTGAGTTAGAGAGGTACTTGAACGCAGCTCTTTGTCTTCCTAATGACCGCTCCTCTGTGGGACAGGACGCATTACCGTGCTTTTAGCCTGGCTGACAGGGTTTATTTCAGGTGACCACATTTACAGCTCAGTTCCCACTAAAGACGCTGGCAGGATGACAATAATGGCTCCACGTAAGGCATTAAATGGGTCGGTTTTAATGTAAATGGAGTAGAAACAGTTCTAGTGGGGTGGGGGCAGACGCAATGATGTCCGCGACCTGTGAAGGTCTTTCGTGTAAACGGTCAGACATCGACCCACTCAGCATGTTTCCAACAGATGACCTTTAGGGTACAATCGATTGGATTACCGCTTCCCTCATTAACAAAACGCCAAGATCAGTCAACAGAAACACAGCTGGCACTTAAGTGTGAAAACTGACAGTCACCTTGCCATTGGACCAATGGTCATTAGAAATGTTGTCAACACCAAGGCAATTGGTTTTGGCAGCCTGAAAACAAGAGTGATGTAAAACACATAACAGGTAGTTTGGCGAGGGCCAAAAACCCCCAAATCTGAATGGAACTATAAACATAGTTTTGATATTTTAAATAAGGGATAGACTCTGTTCAAGTAGTTAATGACGTTAGTTTATTTTCCTTAAGGACTTTAATTTAGCCCTCTTTAATTCCTCAAGAGTAAAGAAAGTTAATCCAGGACTGTCAAGTAGTGGAGACTGAAAGATTGTTAAAGACAGAAAGGTCACCTTAACACTTGGCAACAGAATAAAAGTACAATTCTTCTATATGTTCTCTGCCTAACAAATGACATTTGAAGACCATTTGGCAGGAATAAACTTTGGACTGGACTGGAAAATGATTCATATACTGGGCATAGAGTTTTGGTATTAGGTCAATTACAGATTAAAGTATACATAGATTAATGTAGTCTTGACAGAAACGCAACCAAATATGGAGCAATTGCTTAAACATAAACTTAAAGGGGAATTGCAGAATTGCATTAAATGAAGTGCACTAATGGAAAACAGCGGAAGTTTGGACTCGAATGACGACGACATTCCCCCCCCCGCCCTCTGCATCATTTGTTGTTTTTGCAATTATTTGCTGACTAAAATTGACTTCGGATCTCTGTGTACCGAAGGCTGTTTGGTAATGGAGCATTTTCCGTGCTGACCTCAAACATTTCATAGCTCTCCTCCTTTCTTCACTTGACATGGAGCCAAATGCAGCACAGCAGCACACACGCTGACTGCTCAGGTTCTCACAACGCCATAAACCTCGGTAGCTTTATTAACAGTGTCACAAACAGTGAATTAGGCGCAATCTTCATTCGCAAGTTTCTCACGACAAACGATAAACGACATGGCAGGACAGTTTTCAGGGATACGACAAACTTGAATCTGTTGACCTGTGAAATCTGTCGGATCTGCGCTGTTTAAACACTGGAAGTGGAAAGCCAGAGCAACAACAAGCAGAGTAAACAGAAATAAGCGGCAGGGATGGGGTGTTACAAAACTTATAGATTTTTCCCCTCACCTCTCCCACCATGCCGTTCCAGGTCCCGTTGATCTTCTTGCCATGCTTCCCGTTCGTGACCAGGTACAGGTCGTACGTAAACTTGACCGACTTGGCGATCTTCTTCAGGATGTCGATGCAGAAACCCTTACAGCAGCGCTTGATATAGATCCCTGCATCCTTGGTCTGATTGCTGCATAAACAGAGAGAGATAAACAGTGTTCAATCCAAAACGGGCATCTGTCTGAATTGGCGATTTCACTCATGAATGCTGTTTAGCGTTTCTGGCTTTGCCATTCTGACACTGTCGAAGTCTGAAATTATTCTACCTCCGGTGCTATAAAGCAACCGTGAGAAACCTCCATATTTGACTCGGCTGCCAGTTTTTGTTTTTTTTGCTGTGGATACTGTTTTTGCTACACATCCGTGGCTACTGTGACAGCTGGGCTGGGAAACAAGAAGAAGAAGAAGAAAAAAGCAACAATCCGTAGCAACGTGTGAAGATAAATATGTCACGCTTTGTTAATCTCGACTCTGTTAAACACGATTTGATACGTCTTGGATCACAGACTCACAGCATTTTGATCTGTTTTCTGCAGGGGACGGTATTCCTCATGCAGGTCCCACTCAGCGGGTCCACGTCTTCCACGATGACGAACGGAGCCTCTTCCAGGGTCACAATGGACAGGTGGTCGTCTTCCCTGGTTGCCGCCCCTCCATACAGCTCATAGCGAGGCCACACGTGGTACTTCATGGACAAGGAGCCGTTCTCCCATTTACCCACCTGCAGAGAGATGCAGATAACAAACTCAACAGTGTTTCACCTTCAAGACATCTGTTCTTCTTACATAGAGTGCCATCCAAAGGCATTCATGACACTTAAAGGGGAAGTATTTTGTATATTCCAGGCATGTAGTGCTATTTTGTAGCACATTTAACTAACTATGTCACTGTAACTTATTATAAAATTACTAGATACATTGATCATAACTTAAAAAAAATTAGACTTTGCAATTTGGCACTTTCAAATTGGGCCTCTGTCTCTTTAAGAAGCTCCTGCTTCGTCTGAAACTCCGCCTTCCGGAAGTCATCACAACATGGCTCCTCTATTAACCTTTTAGCAAAGTTTTTACCACCGTTTCACTGAGAAGTAGCTCATAAGTAGCTCAACAGACTCTCAGAAAAGGCAGTGTTTGGTTGCATTGCCCTTTTTCTGCGCCCACAGTTGCCATGGGTGATTGAAAAGATTTCTCAAACATGCATGAACAATTAGTCACTTTTTTGGTGACTTTTGGGTGACTAATGAAGGTACTAGAGTTTGCTTATTGCTGTTAAAGTAAAAGAGATGAAAGCAAACACAAGAAAACGCTTTTAGGGGATTTCCTTTTGTAGAAAACCCACGCATCATTTTCAGTTAGGCTCTGCTTTATGTTGGCCTATGATGATTTCATCTGCTGAGATAAAATGTGGTATGAATACTGTAAGTAAAGCACAGATTAAACATGGATTCTTTTATTATTATTATTATTATTATTTATTATTATTATTATATTTTTTGTAAAAAATAATGGACGACTGTCCTTATTGGGTTTATTTGGCTTATAAGCATTCAACGCCTCACCTGGCAGGAATCAAAGTTAAAAATGAAATCAGATTGCATTTCACACTACAGCAGCTTCAGTCCATAAAAAAATAATGGCTGCTCTGCAGTTGCAAACAGTTCTGAGGCATATCATCAAAGAGGAATATGGAGTGTGCATGCCTTACAGCAAAAACATCTTCGCCCAGTTGGGATTTTAAAGCCTCATGTTGAGCGTCCTGCATTTTATTGCAGGTGGGCCATCTGCCCGTGTAATACACAGGTTATATCGGGTGAAAAGAGTCTAAAGAATGTTAGTTCATCCTTACAGAAAGTCGGCGAAAAGAGAGGAATAAAGCACAACTTTTCTCGGCTTCTTATAAGCAGCGTAGACAAACAATGTGGTGTCAGGTCAGATTCTCCTGTTGAATAATGGACACGATTGACCAAACGGAACAATGGACCGCATCCGAGTCAAGCAGGCGAAGTGTCAGGTCAAATCAATTAAAAGGAGACAAAGATGGCGGGTTAAGCTGGGGAAATGATAACCAGATCACCATAACGGTAACAAACGGAACAAAAGAAAGGAAAAAAAACGAAGATATTGAAAAGTAAAAAAAACCAAAAGAAAATCAAAGACAATGAAGTGAATGTGTCCACTGAACCCACCGGCGTTCAAGTTGCAAATGCAATTCGGAAAATGATTGTGCGGAAGCATGGGTGCATGTCAAAAAATTAGAATATCATCAAAAAGTTAATTCAGTTCAGTCATTCGATTAAAGAAGTGAAACTTGTATTTTGTAATGATTTGTTACACCCACAGTAACTTATATAATAACACACAAAGGGCGGATTTTCATACAAAAATGTCTAAGTACTGAGTGCGTCATGTCTGGTATAAGTTGCTTTAGCTGCGACCTTCAGGTAATCAGCATTATTGGGTTTGGTGTCTCTCATCTCGGTCCAGACGGTGCCTGATGGATTCTGTGTGGGGTTCATGTCCGACCGTTTTGTTAACCTATCAGTCACGGCGACGGCGTGGTCGTTAAAGCGGGCGCTGGTGTCTTTGTGAGTATGGGCAGAAGCCAAGTCCTGCTGGAAAATGTATTCAGCATCACCATTAAGCTTGAACCGCTGCAAAGCAACACCTGCAGATGACACGGCTTCTAAAGTCGTCACTGGGTGAGTTTCCGTTGATCGTGATATTGCGCAGATTGAAAGTATGAAAAAAATGTGCTTAACGGAAAATTCTGAAAAAAAACAAAAAACTAAAATTGAGTTTTGCGCTAAAAAGTTTTTGCGCTAGATTGTGGTGATTTTTCAGTTATATGGAAAAAGATTTATTTTGTAAAACGGCAATAAAAACATCACATGAGTCACATGATCAACAGCAGGATGTTACTACTGGTGAAAACGATGAAGAAGATGACAGGAAGTGGTAGGAGGATGATCATTTGCTTTTGTTTTTTTCAGACTGCAGCAGAGCTCTCACAGCGTCGCACAGTTCATAAAAAGTTGATAAAACACTTCTGTCAAATCACCGACTACAATTTCCAAAAATCGCTGCATATGCAGCTGCTCCAAAGTAGTAGGAGTAAGACGGCGACGTCTCCTCTGATTGGCTGACAGACGAGCGCTAACGCCATGACTGAGTTATGAATAAATGTCATGTAACTGTTTACGTCTGTCGCTGGCGTGATTTTTTAACAACTTTCAGTGTGAACAAGCTTATTTATTTTAGTCTCATTTGTTATTTAATGGAAACGCCACAAGTTGTAAAGCTGTAATATTTCGACATTAGCAGAACTCAGACAAGGATTTTAATGGAAACTGTGGGAACTTCAGACTGGGCACATCAAGCAACTTTTTCCAATGCACCTTTGACTGCCTCTCAACTCAATACTTACATTTTGATCTGAACATCGTGACAAATCAACTTTTAAATGACAAATTTATTGAGACTTTCCTGTCATTGAGGGATTGTGCTTCCTGTCATTGAGGGATTGCGCTTCCTGTCATTGAGGGATTGTGCTTCCTGTCATTGAGGGATTGTGCTTCCTGTCATTGAGGGATTGTGCTTCCTGTCATTGAGGGATTGCGCTTCCTGTCATTGAGGGATTGCGCTTCCTGTCATGGAGGGATTGCGCTTCCTGTCATTGAGGGATTGCGCTTCCTGTCATTGAGGGATTTTGCTTCCTGTCATTGAGGGATTGTGCTTCCTGTCATTGAGGGATTGTGCTTCCTGTCATTGAGGGATTGTGCTTCCTGTCATTGAGGGATTGCGCTTCCTGTCATTGAGGGATTGCGCTTCCGTCCAAACAACACGTTTGGACCCAAATGCGTTGTTTAAATATGGAGAGGAGCAGGAGAGGGAGAGGCAGGACTGGGGCTGTTAGTCGAGAATGAGAACAAGGTTAACCAGAAGGACGAGGCCGGTCCAGAGGATCAGGCAGAATTTAGATCACAAGAAAATAATAATAAAACACGAAGATTTAAAGAAAACGATTTATAAAAACAGAGATTTCTGCTGAATAAAAAGTGGAATCTGAAGTAAAAGAGGGCGGTAAGAGAGTTTCCATGGAACTCATTCAAATGCAAAACGCTGGATCTCGAGTAGACGAGTGTCCAGCTGTATGTCTGGAGGGCCCTCCAGCCCCTGGAGCTCTACTCCACTGAACAAGCATCACCAATTAGTCAATTTCCCCCCGATGCCTCTCTGGGGGGAAAAAAAAACCCGACCTGGACGTGCCAGTCGCCTTTCATCAAGGGGAACAGAGGAGCATTGAAGTAGAAACGGATCAGACAATTCACCACAGCTTAATTGCAAGAGTGGGGAACTGTGGTCAAGAGTGTAAAGTCCAGTTTGCACATTCATTAAACATGGAAATGTGTTCAAACACATCGCTCTCCCTTGAGGAGGAGGATGATACAACACAAACCTGGCAACGCGGCCTGGAAACGACGAGGCCGAGGCTGTGTATCCCCCAAGACAACGCTGGTCCTTCTGTCTGGACCGGAACGGTGCGAGAAGCGAGAGGAGAAACACGGGAGGGATGGGAAGCGGATGTTACCACACCACTTTTAAGAGGCGGCGGGGGGAGAAAGAACCGGAGGTCATCGGAGACGGGAGGGCGAGAGCCGAGAAAATTTGGAAATCAAGTAGGGAATTAAACATGAGCGATAAAGCGGGGAGGTTGAGGAGAAAGAAGAGAGAGACCAGAGGGGAACGACTCACCTTGTTCTCTGATCAGAGGACAGAATATAGATTAGAGAGGCAGAAGACGGAGAGATGTACAGAGAATAGAAAGCAGAGAGAGACAGGTGAGGGAGTCAGTCGGCGCGGGATCATCTCGAACACAGATGCGTGCTGACTCGGCAGGTGGCGGCCGGCGACAGGTTAATTTTGGGCGACTTGAATTATTGATGCCATATGCACACCGCTGGCTTCTCTGCTCTGCCGTACGCCGTCGCTTTTTATTCTGTTTATATCAAATCATAAAACGTATTTTTAACGCCGGGTTTGTCCAAAACGAGCTGAATCAGCACGCAAAGTTTACCTGAAGTTTTTTTTTTTTTTTGCTTTACTGCTAATAGTATCCCGCTCCTTCAGTTCAAAGGCCTCCATGCTTATGAACAATAGATGCTCCGTTTATTCCGCTTCCTCCTGTATCTATATAGCTGCTGCTGTGCTAAAGTGGGGGATAAGGGCATATCTGTAATAGCCAGAGAGGCGGACGGCGCAGTCCGGACGGACCGCCAGTCAATCACAGGGTCGACTTGGAAAGACAGGCAATTATCGGCAGGCACATCCACACCTACGGAATTCTGAAGTCAGCAATTAAGCCTAACCTGCGAGTCTTTGTGCTGTGGGAGGAAAATGGAGTCTGCAGAGATAACCCACGCACACTCGGGGAAATTATGCACGCTTCACACAGAGGTACCGCGCAGCGAGCCTGCAGGTTCTAACCCCGAGGATGCGGAACATATGTTGTGGAGCCGAGTCTCCACAACATGAATCGGAGTCTCGGAGACTCCATGAACAGACCGAGACTCAGCAGACGGGAATTTTTTCGTGCTCGTAAAAGGCGCTCCCGAGTCGACGTTCCAGACTTTTTCAAGTGTTTATGAACCGCGTCCAAAAGATCAGCCGCTATCCAAAAAAAATTGAGCTGCACTGTCATATACAGTGGAATCTGATTAGATATGCAGATATACTGCATAGTTTATGCACAGGTTTACAGTTTCACATTTTACTTTCCATGTTTTGTCATGTCACAAACACAAGACCCATTTAGCTTTGCGTGTGTTTTTCTTTTAGATTTGATGTGATAAAGCAACACCAGGTTGTTCACGATCATAAAGCCTAAAGATAATGACGCGACATTATCAGAAAAATCTAAAAAGTATGTTGGAGATTTATTTTCAGAACCACCTTTCATGATGCTGTTCTACCCATCATGACTCCGACAGACATTCTTACCAGTTTATTCTGTTAAATGGAATAGAGTGTCACTAAAAGCATCAATTTTTAAGTATCGACACTGATTCTGAACCAGATTCCGGTCAGCACTATTTCTATTTCATTTTATTTTTTTCAAATACACTTCAGAAATGTATGTCAGGGATTTGTATTCCGCCACCTTTGCCACCAGAAGACACTTAGAAGTCTTCAGGAGTCGTTTATTTCACTACAGAACTATGAGCTTTGTGGATGAGTGTGAGGAATAAACCAACTTTAGAGAGAAAAAGTTCCATTAGGAGTTCACCAGAGGGAATCCCGTGGTAAAACACGGTGGTTGTGGCGTCATGCTGTGGGTAAGCTTTTTTTCACCACTGGTTAGAGTGACGGAAAGATTAAGTGCTAAATAGTTCAAATAAAAGTACATTTGTGCGTCAAAATGGCCCAGTCAAAGTCTAAACCTAAATCTACATGAGGATCTGCACCAAAACTTAAATATGGTCATCTACAATCAGTCTGGTAAAGTTTGAACTGTTAGGGAGAGGTTATGGACAGCCAAAAGGATCAAAAATAAATTCATCAGTTATTCGTTAAATAAATGTACCGTGAAATTAATGTTTATATAATTTATTTAATAGAAAACCGAATGCAATGAAATAATTATGTCATCGAAGTCGAGTGACGGCTCTAACACTGATCCATCAGTTTAGCCTGATTCTTAAAAAACTCAAACTTCTAACAGCGGGTGATGATGGCGGATTGGATAAAGTCGAATTTGGCTCAAAGCATCAGACTGAACTAGTGGAGTTCACCAGCACCGCCTGTAACTTTGACGGCCAAGTTTGACTGATAAACTTGTTTTATGATGACCCTGCAGGAACAGGAACCATGAAATAATTAAATACATATATGTATTTACTCTTCTGCATTGGCTGGTAAGCTTGGATTTTAGCAATTTAATCACATATAAAATTTAAATATTTGTTTATTTCATGGTACATTTAATAATAACACATTAAACTTATGTAGCGCTTCTTAAAGTCAAAGACAATTAATCAACGACTTAATGATTTATGTATTTAATTTTGTCCCTTTTGGGCCTCCATAAAAATGTTGCTGCTGTAATTGTAGTAAAAGCTGACTTTTACTACAATGTATGAATTAACACACATTATCATTTTGTTTTTGTTTTTTAAATGTCGCAACATCTGGCATTTTCTTAAGACTTTGTAACTGAGACGGTGTATCACTTAAAATATTATAATTTTAACAACAGTATTAACATGACACTGGATATGAGGTCATTGTTTTTCTAAGTGATTCGAATTATTTCCAGAAAACCAAATGTCCCGCTCCTTGCGCGGGCAAATGTCAGACAAAAAAAAAAAAAAGTCACCTAAATGTAACGGGAACAACTGGATTTCATAGGCCGTAGCATACAAAAAGCACAGCATGTATTGTTTACATCCTGTTTGCATGTCATTTTTAGTCAACCTGATCAGTAAAACAAAGTTACAGTTAAACTAGCGCCATAAACAGCAACATTAAACTGTTGAACATTTACTTTTAGATCAGCAGTCTTTGCACATCCGAAGTCAGAGGCTCCTGCTGAATTGAACGGCCCAAAGGCACCTTTGCCGAGTTGATGATATCTGATCAGAGGGGCGCTTCAAAAGCCTAACGCTGTTTAAATGCTTAAACAGTAAAAATCTGACAACAGGTCCAGAGGGAGACGAATGCCTAGACCTCCCCCTCAATCCGCCCGTTGGGTAAGCCAACAATTAGCTTTGAGCGTAGTTTAAAATGAAAATTTAGTTTTAAAAAAATGCATGGAGCAGGTACAGCTTTTCCTCCAGAGATCTGAAAATTGAGTTGCAAACAGACAACCAGACGCTGCCTCCGTCTTACCCGGTCCCACTGTCTCTCTTTGTTGAGCAGAATAATGACGAGCTTGGGGTGCATCTGGTACCCGTCTTCGCTGAACGACAGATTGCGCCCCTCAAATGTCACATTCATCAGGTACCTGCAGAGAGAAACAAGGAGGAGAGGGGACAGAGCGTCACTTGCTGAAAAACGTCGTCAGCGCCGATTTACATATGTCCTACATTCGCAATAGATGTCTAAGTATATCGTGTTGAATGGCGTGGTTGCTTTTAAAGAGTGAAGAGTCTTTTTTTTTTTTGACATGTTGCATATCTTTGCACAAAAACGTAATATTTTGACAATATCAAACGATATTCTCATTTTTATTTCTCTTCCAATTCCAAATATTCTACAAAATAAAGACATGTATTCTAGGTACATGGTCACTTCTCTCTCAATTATCTAAATGAACAGTTCCAATCTGATTGGAAGGTTGCAAAATATATATATATATATATACTTCCATAGGATACACCAAAGAGTAATTATTCTTGAAATATCATTTTCAAGATGATAATGGTCCCCCAACACACCAATAAGTGAAAAGCATCTTGTTTACAGACCAATTAGAGAAAAATTATGGAGAGCCAGGCCAATAAAAACCCAATGATGATGATGAAAACAGAGGAAACGACCAGTTTGATACAGAACAGGAAAGTAGCACTGACCAAACTCGGGTGCCTAAATACTGCCCAGGGAGGCATTTGTGCCAGAACCGCTACTGCTTGTTGTTGTGTGACTTTTTATCTCGTTTAAAAATGTCTCACTTGATTTTCATTGTAATATTACCCTTACAGCCCGACTCTGTAGAATTCCTACAGGTTGAAAAAGAGAAGCGTTATTTTACGGACGCTACGTTCTATACTCGTCATTTAAAGCAACAGAGCGGCAATTTCAACCCGTCAAACATTTACCGAGAGGGCTGGCGGTAGACAGGCGCGTCTGTGGAAACGGAGTAGCTCGCGCTTTGGCGCGTGCATATCTGGGTTTGTAAAGGAAAATAAGAAAAGCTTATTGCTTCTGCCAAGCCAGATCATTTGATCCGTCTTCCGAGTGAACGCTGCGCCTCGCTCGCAGCTTCGCGGTGATTACGGTCACCGTGTGTGTAGGAGTGTGTGCAGAGAGAAAAACCAAAGATTGTCATGTCAGGTGAAATCATCTCTTTCACACAAACACACACACACACACACACCCATGCAAAACATCTTAACCCTTTCAATCTCTCACTCTGCCATCTCCTCCTCACGTTCCCCGTGACTGTTTCCATGGTAACCTTGCATCAAAACCATGCACAAGATACATATGATGATATGGAAAAAAAAAAAAGATAAAGAGTAAAATGAGTGAACGTGACTGTAAAGGGATTATTTGTAATGCTAATCGGTCCGTCTGTAACTCGGTGCGTCTCTGTAATTTGACTTCCTGTATTAAATATTGATATGTTCCAATGGGCTCTTATGATCCGAATCTTCCCATCTCATGCAGCCCCATGTGTCCGGCTAAGAGCCCCGTCCGTCCTGTAGAGTCCTGGCACCGGTACAAAGTGCACAGAATCTGCTGCATAAATCATAAGCCATTTACGAAATGACTCGACGCCACGGCAGCTTTAATCTTTACAGGGGGAAAAAAAAAAGCGATACACGGTAATTCAGGCCCTACATTTAAGCTTGTGTGTATGTGTGTACATCTTCGATAGCAGCAAAACACAAGCACAAGTGTGTTGCCATGGCACCCACAACCACTGTGATTTCTGAGCCAATATGCGGCCGTTGCTGGGGCAACGGTAATCTCACAGAGGGTGGGAATGAGACGAAGTGAGAGGTGAGATTCGAAGGGGGGGGGGAAAAAGACAGAAAGAAAGAAAGAAAGAGGCTAGTGGGAGCCCATATCTCCCACCTCTTGAAGTTTTGTTATGATATTTTGATGATCCATTGTGGAAACCATAAAAGCGACAATAAGAACTATTTATTAGGTCTTTTTTTTTAGGTAACTGTGTGGCTGAGACTGCATCATAGCCCCACAAACACAAATATTTCTATTGAAAAACATTCCCCTTTGCTTCTTTAGGACAGTAGTCGCATAAAGAAGTGTGATGTGTATCGCTAAACTGCCCACGGTAACTGCATTTAATCACATTTCCAACTCTATTGACATTTATTGATATTTTCATTGAACAAAACAGTGGAGAAAATCCTGAAAATGGAGGCTTTTTGAGCACCATTCATTTTAATTCATCACAGCAACAACATTATCATGACAAATTTACTATAATAAATAACAAGTGCACCTCATCCATTTCTCATTGTGTGACCAGGCCGGTCACGATAAAATCTTATCGCGTTTTGTAAATTGACCCGGAAATTACTGCGATAAACAATAACATTGTTGTTTTCAGCCCATTTTCAAGTAATGTAACGGAAATGACATAAAAACACATCAAGATCAATAAACTTTGAATTCTAATGAACATTTAACACTGGAACTGGAAGATATTTTACGTATCACAAATAAATAAAAACAACATAGAAAATGAAGGAGGTAGTCGAGACCAATGAGCCAGACTGAAGACTTTTATCATCCAAGAGACACAGAAAAGAGAAAAACAATAAATCACACAAATGGAAATTGTTTTAATTTATCATGTGATTAATTGATTTATTGCTTATACGTGCGTGTGTGGCTACAGACTTCACAGGAACGCACGACCTGACCTGAACAGAGGGACTGAAAACAAAGCCGTACCTCGACAGTCTGTCAACTTCACCAGAAGAGACGCGGAAAGAAAAGTCCAGCAACTGCGTATCGCCTTCTTTTGTTTGAGCTCTCTGCCAATCCCGTGATCACGCCATGTGTAAATGAGATAAGAAGAGGAAGTCCTCCCGCCAACGAGATCTCGTCCCCACCTGGCTCACTCAAAGCCCGCGGCAATTCATCCCAATAAGTTCTTGAGCAGAACTTGTCGGACGGCGCGAGCGACGCCGTGTGGGCCTGACACAGATAGGTTTCAGCACATGTTCTGCCGTGAATAATGGACGAGTCGCGTGAAATATTGATAAGTCAGTTTTAATAAATTAACTGCGGCATCAATTAGTCATGAATTACACTCCTTAGCAATTATTGTAGTATCGGATTTGCGAAGGAGGGGTGGCGGGGTTTCAATCCAACGTGAGGGATGATAAAATGACCCATATGGTGTTGTGCCATATTGTGGCTGTGCAGCGTACACACATGGGGTGTACAGTGTGAATGGCAGACGAGGTGCGAAGTTGTTTAGTGTGTGAAATGGGGTTGTACTCTCATGTGTGCGTTCACAGTAGATGAATAAACACTCTAAAAACACAAAAGTTAGCTCAACTTGAGAGCCGAGTGACGGATAATTCACAGTTCCTCACAAAGGCGCGTTGAACTTTTCCACTTTTTTGTTTTACGTTGCGACCACAAGCTTCAAAAGTACTTCTGTTAGGATTTAATGTGAGGGAGCAACAGAAAGTAGCGCCCATTTGAAAAGGGTAAATTTAAAATGTTTTGCATGTTGCACTCCTCTGTACTACCAGGCTATTTCTAAAACTGACTTGTGTTGAACTTTCACTGACTTTGCTTGTCTTTTCACCCAATTATTTGCAAAGTAGCTCCAGCTCAGTCTGGTTGCTACATCTGTAATGATCGGAATTTGATACAGAGACTCAATTGGATCTGTGCTTTGACTGGGCCATCTTGACATATGAAAATGTCCTGCTGGAATTTGAACGTCTCTCTGCCCAGTGTTTAGTTCCATCCATCTTCCCACCAACTCTGATCATGTTGATAAAAAAACTTTAAAAAAGCATCCCATGATGCTGCCACCACCATGTTACCCTGCCCCACGTGTCTTGTGGCTAACTTGAAACAACAACTCTCCTACTTTCGCATAAAGAAGAGATTTGAATCTTTGAGAGCTTGTTGCACTTGACTTTATATTTTTGGGACTAAAAGAGGATAAATACAAAATCATGCCGCACTTTTCAGACTTTTGGACAGCAAACACCGTAAAAACCATTCGTCGTTTTCCTTACATCCAAATAAAATAAGAAGTTTTTTTTTTCTGAGACATGATGTGAAAAATCTGGCATAAATACATTTGTAAGGCATTAGTCATGGTTCCATTTACAATGAAACCATACTTTTATTTTGTTTTGTCTATAATATTAACAGGTAGAGCCAGAAAACGACAGGGCAGCTACCAGAAAAGAGACAAGCGGCTTTGATTTGATTTATTTTGGGAAAATGATGCGTCGTGCTAAATTAAAATTCATTACGGCAACAAACTACCCCAAAACGAGACCTCTTAAACAGATTGGATTAACATGCTTGAAAAGAGGAGAGACACCTGAGGCAATGCTTGTCTTTTTAAACTCCTATTTCAGAGTATTTTGGAATGAAACCTGCATAACATATGCACAGGAAAACAAATGAGGAACCTTTTTAAAGCCCGCAGCAGAGACGACTAAATAATGCAGCTCAGAAAAAGCAGGGCTGTGCAAGAAAAAGACTATTTTTTCCTAAGACAAATGCAGCTTGTTTAAACAAAGTTTTCAAACCGCATTACGTCCTGTAAAGGAAGCTGACTTGAGTTTTTATTTATTTACTTATTTTTATTGGCGGTATGGACTTCCTCTCAATGCTCCATGGGAATTTAACATACTGCCTTTAAAATTCAGCTAACTAGTAAAACAGAGTCCACCTGTATGTAGTTTAGTCTGAGCGTAAACACAGATGCTCTGTAAAGAGTACGAAGGAACAACAAATCAAACCAGAGCAGCTCCATCTCTGGAGAAAACTCTCAGCAAAAAACTCGGAGACGTTAGTTTTATTTTATTTTTACACGTCCTCTGCGGTCTGACCTGGCTGTAACGAACCGAGTGGTCATTTGTAAATAACTGCTCAATTTGCATGAACAAATATTTCCACGGACGCCTTCGTTTTGTCACCATGAGAGCACATTAACATACAGGAAGGCCAATGATCTTGTTGTTTTATAGAAGCAGAGAACTTTAGGAGAAAGGCAACAGCAGGTGACATAAATTAGAAATGAAAACCAGTAAGAAAACTCTCTATTAAACCCTTCTGGAAGTTTTCATATTGGTATTTTCTGACTGAAGCGGTTCTTGCAGTGTGTTCCTCTCAGATTACTGTAATACAATTTGTGCAAAAACATGCCTGATATACCAAGTTTTGGGGTGTGTACAATTGGACCAAACAACAGTTCAGGTCTTGTCAGCCTCTTACCCGCTTAACTAAGCAGGCATGGACAACGAGCAGTAGCTGCGACTATCTGATTGCTCCTTTTAAAAAGTGATTTTTCCTGAATCATAGCGGTTTAACCTGGTTAAATCCATCCATCTTCAGAGGGTTGCAAGGGCTGGTTGAGGGGTGAGGTGCAGTGGACACCATATTCACAGGATTAGGTTTCGTAGTTGAAATCCGTGAATACTTGATCCCCCTCTAAAAACAACTATAACCACCAAATATACTTTAGTAAGGGCTTCTGCAGGTTTCATCGACTCAAATAAAGATCTTTCTAAGACCATTGTGTTTGAAGTTTCAGGCATGTATCATGACGGAAACGGTATATCCCGACTTTACAAGATGTGCAGTTAACTCAACAGAGCTCTTTTGAAACTGCAGAAACTATCAGCCTGCAGTTTCTCATATTGAGGTCGTCCAACCAAATTTCAGATCTACCATAACTAACCGATACCTGCTGGCCTCCAACTGTCAAGGGCCTTGGCAGTTGGTGGTTACCATAGCAACCAGTAGCTGACAGCACCTCCCCCCTTTTTCTGTTGCGCTAGGATCAGCTCTGTGCTTCCTTTACAAGTATTATATCTCAACATGTGTTTTAGGCAAACTTAATCACATACAGTGTTTTCATGAGTATTCTTGCTATGTTTTGTACAGAAGGATTATCAGATGATGTCATGTTCCGTCAGCAGACGCTCTTCTGCGCATGTTGAAAATATTATTCTAACTACTTAAACTATTTGCAATTAGATTAATATATTAATTTACACATCATAGCCGGCTCAGGTCACCTCTCTTCATTCACTAATGTCAATTTGGTAGCATAACTTTTTTTTTTTGGTTTTATTGGCTCTAGTGGCCTTTATTTAATAGTTAGTGGACAGGATGAGGGAAATGAGAGAGGGGGAAGACATGCGGCAAGGGTCACCAGGCCGGGACTCGAACCTGGGACGGCCGCGTCGAGGACTAGGGCCTCCGTATGTGGGTGTGCTAAACCTCTGCGCCACCAAAGCACCCCAGCATAACTTATTTTATCACGTAGTGATAGTCATCGTACACTAACTGACAGCATGCTAGCTAATGCTAAAACGGCAAGGTTAATGCGGGCAACCGCAGCAATCAGTGGCCTCCCCGGCTCTTCCTGCGGTCAAGATGAGCGCATATCCGCTGTGTTTACATACAAACAAATAATCCCTCTATATGGTTTTAACATTTTTGATGTATTTTAGGTATGTTTAATTTACAAAGTGTTAACTGCTGCTAACTGCTGCTAACAGCTCATTGGAAGCTACTGTTTTTAGCTTGTTTACTTATTGTATTTCATTGTTAAATGTGTTTTTGTATATTATTTATAACATATAGGTGCAGACGCTGCTGGTCTGATGTTAACCATCAACTTGATTTCCTCTTTTGCTTGAATAGATACAGTGAACCTGAATGAGTCTGTCATGAGGTCAATGTATTGGAGCTGAGGCTAACATAGAAGGGTTACATCATTAATCTATTAAATGTGTCTCACTTAGTGATAACACTTCCTGAAATAATGAACTTTCAATAATATTATAATTTATTAATGTATTATCTGCACGCACACACGCGCACGTACATGCATGTTTGTCTAGCTGTCTTTGTGGGGACTTTCCATTGACTTCCTTTCATCCTAACTAACCAAAACTCAATTCACACCTTGGTCCTAAACCTTACCCCAAACCCAAAAACACCATTTCTTCTTTGGGAGCAGTGAGAACCCACAATGTAATATGTGCCAGGACAATAGTCCCCACAATGCATCACACACTGGATACACACTCACACACAACAGACTTCTAGTGGCTTTGATGTAAACAGGTAATATCACTCATTCTCTTTGACATCACTGACATCTCTCCCTTTATACCCCAATTCCACAGAGCAACTCATTTGTTCTACAAGCGATGAAGATTGAAGATACATTTCACAGTTGGATTAACAGCAGATATCCATTGATGCCCGAAGATCAGTCCAGTCTGCTGACGGACAACAGTGATTTGGTTAAACTGGAGAATGAGAACAGAGAACTCCACCATTTAGTGGAAGATCTCCGTAGGACCATCGAGTGCTCCAAAACTGGCTGAACTTCCAGGTGTTCTCACTTGAAGCAAAATACAACTTGCTTGCAAGTGAAAATGATGCATTTCAGGCTCTGATCGTGTCTCTTCGAGCAGAGCAACAACACAAACACCTGAGAAACGAGGACATGAGAGGTGAAGTGCGTCGCCTGGAAGAGTCGCGACAGACCCTCAAAAAAAGACTCGAAAGGCTTCGGATGAGCTTGTCAAAGTTACAATTGGACATTGACAAGCGATCCGAAGACCTCCAGAGTGTTTCAAAGGAGTTAGGCGACCTCCAGAGCCGGTACATAACAAACTGCGGGACATCGAGTACCTGAGCCAGCAGAACCAGATTTTAACATCTGAAAATGCTCGGCTTAGGGAAAGATTGTCCCAGGAAGAACAAGAGGAGCACCTGGAGCTCAGGAACCAGGACAGCGAGGGACTAGTTTCAACTCTCCGAAACTTCGGTAAGAGGGTAGGTACAGTTTACCAGAACATGTACAAAACAGGAACACTGAGGTACTGGATACCAACATGGATTTTCTAAATCCAATGGATCTATCCATCTATCTAAGAAAACCACTGAATGGATTTTCTACCCATTCACTGATTTACTTGAGTATCGTTACTAAAGTAAGAGTGCCGATACTTGACATTTGGTTATGACGTCTTACTGAGCAGCTGCTGGGCTTCGAGCTCCAAACAATTTACCCTGGATATAGATATATAGGCCACTGCTAAAATATTTTTCGTACGTGCAAACTCCCTGGGACAAGCAAGAGATTCAATTAAATCTGCCAAGAACACAAATTAAAAGCGAAAACAACCAGCAAAGAGGATCCAAAGGCGATGCTAGCAGCAAAGTGGAAACCGAGCAGATGGAGGAGGCTAACACTAGTAGCTCCCAGACTTCTGAAGCTAATTTACTGGAAGCAATCCAAGCTGAGAAAACTAATTTCACCACGCAACTACGGAAGATTATAACTTTGAATCAAAAAATTAAAGACACAATTGGAGTGTTCTTTCCCTTACCCTAGCATTTTCAGATGTTAAAGTCATGTTTTGTTGGCTCAGGTACTCAATCTCACAGTTCTCCAACCTGTTACTTTGGAACCAGTATCAGCCAAGCGACCTGTTTCTCTGGAACCCATTTCAGCAAGTTGGCTAGTTTTACCAGAACAACCAGCATGGATTTCAGAAATCCATGCTGGTATCCAGTACCTCAGTGTTCTTGTTCGGTACTGGAAAACTGTACCTACCCTCTTACCGAAAGTTTCTGAGAGTTGAAACTAGTCCCTGGCTGTCCTGGTTCTTGATCTCCGGAGGCTCCTCTTTCTATTGTTCGGCCAATCTTTCCCTAAGCCTAGCAGTTTCAGATGTTCTGTTGACTAAAGTACTCAGTTTCCTCAAAGTCTCTCTGGTACTGGCTCAGGAGATCCCCTAACTCCTCTGAAAGACTCTCCAGGTCTTCGGATCGCTTGTCAATGTCCATCTGTCAAGCTCCTCCGAAGCCACCGGAGTCTTCGTTTGAGAGTTTGTCGGGCCAAACTCTCAAACGAAGAGTTTGGCCCGACTCTTGGCCCGAAGTGCGTTGCTTTCCAGGCAACGCACTTCATCTCTCATGTCCTTTAAGGTGTGTGTTTTGTTGCTCTGCATGAAGAGACACGACCAGAGCATGAAGTGCATCATTCTCACTTGCAAGCATGTTATATTTTGCTTGCAAGTGTGGTTGCCTGGAACTCCTGCCAGTTTTGTAGAACTCGATCATCCTTCGGAGATCTTCCACCATCTGGTGGCGTTATTGGCTTTCCTTCTCCAGTTTTCAATGAATCCCGCATTGGCAACCTGGAAGACAGCGTCGCCTCACTAACAAGTAAAGAAGCATCCATACAAAAGAAAATCCATGATCTCACTTTGAAGGTGGACGAGCTTGAAAACAGAAGCCAGAGATCCAACCTGAGACATGTGGGATTACCCGAGAAATCTGAGCAAGGGGACATCGCGGCTTTTCTGCAGACATCGCTGATGGAGGTCCTGGGGCGGGACGCATTTCCATTCCCCACCCCCATTATCGAACGGGCCCATAGACTGCAGGGCCAGAGCGGTCCAGGCGGCCCGCCACGCGTGATCATCATTAAGTTCCTAAATTATCAAGACAAGATGATGGTGATGACTGCAGCCTGTCTGAAAGGAAAGTTGATGTACAACAGCTGCCATGTGATGTTCTTTCCTGACCTGTGCGAGGAAGTGGTGAAACAACGGAAATAGTACGACCGGGTGAAACAGATACTCCGTAATCTGAATATAAACTTTGGATTGACATTCCCAGCAAAGATGAGGATTTTCCACCGTGGTAATCGCTTCCTCTTCCACACGCCAAAGGAGTTGGAGGAATTTATACGGAAAACAAGACATCAAACTGACGGGTAACCACACTTGCACGCTAGATGGCGTCAGCAAGGTTTAATAAGGATCAATATTCCATTTGATTGGTGATCATGGCAAATAAAAATTTCGACTAAGTTTCCCCCTCATAGCGGTGGGGCATAATTTCTAGATACCATGGTCGGGGTTTGCAGTTTAAGGTTGTGGTGTGAGTTGTTTAAATAGATGCTTTTTCTGCTCCTGTTTTTCGAGGATCTGTAGCATAGCCAAGTGATAGAATAGAGGGAAAGGGGAGTAGGAGATTCCCACTGGTGGGAAATCTCAGTAAATATTTTATGCTTGTAAATGTTCAGTGTTTTCAAGGTGCAATGTTCTTCAAGTTGTAAATTGCAAGTTTCTATAGTTGAGGCAAAAAACAGAAAGAGTTGTTATAGCATTAAGGGGATGAGTACTGAGTCCACCCTTACAAAAAATCCCATGAAATTCACATGTGATCACATGTGATTCCCATTTCCCACATGTGGGTCACATATTCACACATGTAAACAGTGGTGTGAACCACATGTGATCACATGTGAAAGTCACGTGTGATTTCATGGGATTTTTTTGTAAGGGCATTGTTGATGTGATCTCCTGGAATGTAAGAGGCCTTTGGAAATTGATCAAACTCAAAAAAGTAATGACTAGACTTAAATAAAGTGTTTTTTATCCAAGAAACACGCTTACTTACAAACAAAATTACCCGACTAAGAAGACAAACAGAAAGAAAGAGACCATAAAGGGACGAGTAGTTTTGAGTTGTTAACCTGTTTACGTTATTCAGGTAATTTCTGATGTTTATTAGTCGACAACATTTAACTGGCGTTTGCTGGTATACGCCATTCACAACAAATATTAAATAGGACAAATATATTTAATAAATTATTTAAACAATTGGCTAATACCGATATAGTTGTGTGAAATTAAATTAATTGGAAGAAACTGTATTAGGTTTTCTATCACCTTAATATGTATGCTATAGCTAATGTATATTCATCTAAAATAAGTCAATAGTTTCATTTACAATTTTTATATCTCTGTGTCATGTGGTAGCTGGTGAGATAAAAAGCAAATCTTGGTCTCAAAAAGTTTGGGCACCCATGATCCGTAATTTTTCTCATCTGCGCTCTTTGGGGTTCAGCCAATCAATGCTAATGGGAATGAATGGCGCTCTTGGATTGGCTGCTTCACAAACATTAGGCAATACCATTTTAAGTTTCATTGCAAGTAGCAAACTAATAGGGTTATTAAATGGAGACATGCGCCCTCCATCTATGCTCAATAAAGTAGTTTGTAAAATTTCAAAATTTTAGATGAGTAAAACTAAATAATAGCTGGGATTTCAAAAACATTCACATATGATTTAATCAGGACATGTGTTGAACCAGGAAGACGCAGGTCTGAAGAGGGTCTGACAGACTGGGGTGGTCCACACTTATTGATGAGTAAGAGTTTTATTATTCATGAATGGATTGCACAACAGCACTGAGAGCCAGCTGCCAGCTGTACAGTAGGTAAAACTCATCTGCTGATGATTACACGAGAAATGAAGAAGGAAGAGAAGTGTTCGACTTTTAGCATGTCTATGTGGAGCTTGGAGGAATTGACTGAGGGAAGGACATTTAGGGGCAGACAGGTTTAAATATTAAAGTTCAGATGAAAACGACATGAGGATGGATGATAGGGGGAAAAGAAGACAAAAAAAAAAAAACAAGTTTTCTTGACCTAGTTCCAATAATTCTCCTCACCCGCTCCAAAAAAAGAAATGTCACCTTTCAAACACCTCCCTCTGGTCTGCTCCGTAACAACACAGCCAAATGTTCTGATCCAGACTCAGACATGGAGAAAAAAAAAAGCCAAGACAAACAAACACACAGAAAGACATCTGAGGAAACAGAGGCGCGCTCATCCCTCTGCTCCGCTGGGTCAACATGCTGCCTCGGCGCGCTCTGCACCCACAAAACACACACACACCCACCCCCACACACACACAGATGCTCCGCTGAAAGCTTACCGGGGGCCACGCGAGTTCAAACCTGTCCACAGAGCTTAAAAGCACTTGACACCTTTCCAACTCCGAGCTCATCTGGAACCTGTCCACGCCTGGCAAGGTCAGGGCCGCCGTTGTCAAACTCATGATTCTCGCGCTGTTGTCTGTTGCTCACAAGTGATTTCCGCCACCATCTTTTTCTGTATCTGCGAGCCTTCGCCTTTGTTTTTCTTCGTCTTTGCTGCTATCTTCCCTTGTCAGGCGGGTGCGGTGGCGTTAGCTGGAATGGCACGGCGCCGGCTCTAAAGGACTTCATTTACTTAGTGCAGTCATGTGTCCTTCTTTCATAAATGCTGAGCGAGGCAGAGAGCGTGTCATCGACATACGCCGACCAAAAGCCACTCGGCAGATCGGTCAACGAGAGACGGAAACTTACACCGGGTGAGGTTTCCAAATCCAGAGCATCGATAACTCAATGAACATATTCAATCAACAGTGTTGTGATAAAAATGATGCGTAACCCAAAAGGGGAAATGGACTGTACAGCCATGCAAGATGTGAATTCGTGACTTGAGCTTACAATAAATGTAGCTTTTGTTGCTGCAGCTTAATTACTGAAACAAGCAGATATAAAAGCTAAAAAGGAGTGCATTTCTGTCAAAAAACATTTCTGTTTAACACATTTACAAGAAAAAAATCGTTTCACAATTAGATATATAAATAATATATTAGAATTTTTTTTTTCGATCTTGCCTTGTTACTCCATCCTCTTTAAATTATTCTTTACTTACTTATGTTTGAGTTTCAACAAACCACTAAACAGTTACCTGTTTACTGTTAAACAGTTAAACAGGAAGTTAGCAGGTAACTTCCTGTTTCCCTGGGGTTTAAATATGAAGTGCCTCAGAGGCCCGTTTCTATTGGACACTGAATGGGAATCACTATTTATCTGCAGGATGATAATAAAGAAAATATTACAAACACATCTCCAGAGCTCCCAGATGGAGAAGTGCAGCATCCTGAGCTCACAAAGTCTCCATAGCAACCACCAACATCTACAGGCCAACTGATTGTAGAGTTTGCCAAACTCTACAATCAGACTTTGTTGTGTGAATGGAGAACCGGTGACCGCAGGCCACAACACAAATCAGAATCTAGAAATGTGAAACATTAAAAGAACATAAGGATTCTAAAAGCTAAATACAGAATCCCAAATGTGACAAAACCAGAACAGCGTCGTAATTGAAATACCAAGCTAAAGTGCAAACCTTCGTGACTCTCTGCTTTATGGATTCAGCCTTTCTAAAATAATTAAAAAAAAAACTATGAGATTATGCTGCTGCAGCAAAAGATCAATGTGCTTTTAGGTCTTTTTATGCATCCTTCATGAGGGAAATCATTAAATGTGACAGACAATATGAATTCTTCTCCTCAAAAAACGCTGCATAGTAGATGTATAGAATCAGAACCAGGTCAAAAAGACGGTTTGTTTTAATTTAGAGGTTTCAATCAAACAGGAGGGCTTAAGATCTTCTCCAAACTAGAGATATCTAATAACCGTGTCTTTCTAACATGAGCAACTAATGAGTGTGGAAAATTCATAGCGCTGTTTGAAAGAGACGTCCATGCATTTTAAAGGTGTCCTTTTGCTGCTAAACTGAAGCGTTTAGCAATAAAAGTGTGAAAACAAAAAAAAAAATCACAGCACCAGGTTTTCTTTTCTTTTCTTTTGCATTTTGTCCCACTTTAATGTAATTTATGTTATGTGATAGACCAACACAAAGTAATGCGTAACTGTAAAGTTTGGGCTTTTCATTAGCAAATAAATAGGATTAATTCATCAAAAAACTAAGATTTTGTCTTGTAGTGTAATGTTTTCAGACCGGTTCAGTGTTGCAAAAACTTTTCCATTTATTAAAAATAAATTGCAAAAGAAAGGAGCGTCAATAAGTCATGTGAAAAATGAAAAGGCTGCCATTGGTTTCTTATGGTCTTTCCTTGTTTTTTTTAAAAGTATTTCATCAGTCACAGGGACGTACTGTGGAGATGTGACCGATAAAATGGTTTGTCCCCTAATGGCAACACGGTTCTATAGCTCAGCTAGAAAAGAAACGCCAGCTAAATGCTCAAGTGTGGGTGTCTTGTTTCATCCAGCTGACATAGCAGTGCACAGCACCAACATGGCAGGAGAAACGTAGCTCAGTTACTCTGTCCTCCGTGTGGCTTTAGACTTTCTCCGCCATCTAAATAAAAAAGGACTTTAAGCTGTTAGAGTAAAATAAATGAATTCATGAGGTTTGAAATTCCTAAAAGGGAAATATTTAATCACCAATGATATCTATGCCATCATATGAATAACTGAAGCAACATTGACAGAAATGTGAGAAATTGTCACATATTTCTCACAAATACCCTGCACATCTAGTCACTCTCTCCTCATCTGCCGTTTTGATTCTCTAAGGTTGCTTTCACACCAAGTAGTCCTGTGGACTCGGTTGGATTGGGGACCAGAATCGGCTGCACCGACAACTACAGAAGGAAATTACGCAAAACCCTCTGAAGTGTGTCAGATTGTTGCAGTCGTAGGATTTCTTTTGGTCTGTGAGCCACTTCTCCCGCTAAAGCTAGACTCGCACGTTTGTTTCGGTTGTATTTACTCAGAATGCCTTGCGTTGCAGCACGCTTCCTCCTTTTGGGGCTGTCTCTGGTCCACTTCATGTTCACATGCACATTGAACCGACCCGAAACGCAGGTTTTCCGGCGGACCACAGTTTGCTTTTTTTGTTCTGCATCAGAGTTCAAGTCGCACCTCCCCGAACGAATCAGACGTCTCCCTAGCCAAACAAAATGGACTCGGCTGTGAACCGTGAACTGCCCAGGAAGTGGCGCGTCCTTCCAACCGACTAAGCGCTTCATTCGGTTCAGAGCAGATAAACTCTTAGCCAATTGCTAATCTCCTGATTGAACACTCGAAGACAAAGGTTATCGCCAAACAAATTTAGTTAAGGCAGCGAGGGGCGAAGGATCTCAGCAGCACTCACAACTGATCTAATCAACTACACAGCTAAGTTGATTATAAAACTCCAGGTCTGAAGTGCAGACAATGGCCGGGGAGGAGCAGAACAGCGCAGACTAGAGGAAAATCACCAGGAGGAGGGAGGAGAGGACAGGAGGTGTGAGACCAATCCACAGAGGTGAGTGAAGAAAGCCAAGATGAAAACAGACGTGGAGGAAAAAAAAAAGGGACCAGAAGAAAAGAGAAGACCGTGGGGGCAAGGCGGACAAAGGCAAACAAGAACGGGGTTAGGATGAGGTTCAACAGAGCAGGGAGCGGCGCGGGAGAGTTAAACAAAGCGGTTCAGGCACACAAACAGAGGAGGGGAATGATATTCTATGAGCAGCACGAACTCCACTGCTGGCTCAAAGCAGTCAGCAGTAGTGAAACAAGCGCAAACGCCTCAGAAAGGAGTAAAGCGCAGACCAGAGGAGCACATGGCTGAGCTCTGAGGCCTTGGTGAGGTTCACATGCTGTCAGCCACAGAGGTGAGTGTGTGTGTTTCTGCTGATGCCAAAGTGGGATGTCAGAGTATAATCGTAAAAAGAAATGAAGAAATAAAGGATGATTTTGTATTAACTCAAGCGTCTGGTGAGAAGCCAACACCAGGATGGCAGAAAATGTATACAAAGTGCTTCTAAGCCTTTTAAGCAAATCTTTTCACTTTGTCACATTACAACCAATATGATCATACTTTTAAAAGGAGTTTATTTCTGTTCACGCCAATATCCATATGCCCAAATTAAAATACTTCAGAAGTCATCTGAATATGACTTCAGCTGTATATCTACTAGCTATACAGCTACTAGCTACTAGCTTGCAGTGCCAGTAGCTAATGGCAACAACCCTAACCATAAAGCCAGATCTAAAATGGAATAGTTCAAATTAAAGCCATTTAAAGTAATGGCCAAGTCAATGTCCAGATTAAATCTGATTGAGGAAAAGTGCCAAACGGTAACCATCCATTCTCAAAGTAGATCAAGGTTTTTTTGCTAGAGGCTGTAGCTGCAGCAAAAACAGTTTCTAAGTTTTATGAGCAGAACTCTTGACATCTCTTTCTAAAAACGTGTCAGAAAACTTGCATTATGTTTCTCCCACTTCATATTATGCACTGCTTGTTGTTGCTCTGCCAAAATTCTGGTATTTCTCATGAGAAACTTTTAAAATCTGAAAGTGCATATGGACAAGACACAAGGGTCTAAAATTATTTTATAGTGTATGTAAGTGTGTGTCCCGTCAGCTCTGTTTCAAAGCAGCATTGTTAGAAGACATGAGCAGCAAGCCGATTTTGTCACAACAGCAACCCGAGCCCCGTGTCCTCACTGAATCACTGACAACCTCTTCAGTAAACACGCCTCAGTCTGCGCTGCTCCTGCTGCACAGACAGACACACACCTGTTCGGCCCTGACAGCCTGCTTCTCAGCATTAAACCCCCACGCTGTGAGCGAGCCGACATGGACGGCGGCAGGAAGGTGAAACTGCTCCTGAGAGGACTCTCCGGCGCCGTGCTCCGGAGCAAGGCGCGACGGGGGACGGTGTTCGCAGACTGAAACGCCGCCGGGACCAATTAGGCAGAGCGCGGTGCGGCCGGACGCACGCTTCAAGACCGGTTCGAGAGGCCTGCCGCTGAAACGGACGGCTGGAGGAGCGGGCTTTACGCTTCAGCGGAATAGCAAGGGGATCTGATCTCTGTGTAGGGAAGGTGAGGGATTGGAGTGTGGATTAGCATCTGTTTCTTCTGCATTTATGCTGATCTGCACCAGACTGAGGCGCTGAATCACCTGAATGTGTCCTTTTATAAAGCATGTGGCGTTTTCCCTTTAATGAATCAGTGTCTAATTAATCTGTGTTAATTTAAAGGAAAGTGAATGCTTAAAAGAATCTAATGTTTCTCTGCCCAGCACCCAGACTTGCATTCAGTTACATTTTAAAAAAAACAAATGTGATAACTTGTTGAAAGTAAAGGGAAAAGTGTAGTTTTTAAACCCATAAAGATTTATTTTAGACATTAAAACTATAGTGTCTAACTTTTATTACAAATATATTTTTTTACATATTTGCTGAAACTGCCACTATGTTGTGACATTATTGTATAAAACAGAAAATAAAAAAGAGCTCCTCTGTCTTCTCCCAGTGCTAACTAGAAATAACCAATAAGACAGAAGGAGTGTCTTAGAGCTGCCAATCATGCGTGTGAACTCACTACCTCCTGATTTCCACCCCACACTTTTCTCTCTGATAGTAGAGCATGTCTGCCATGAATGCTAAGGCTCGTTAGCCACCGATGATGGCAGACAAACAGTTTTCCTGTTGAGCAAAAATTTGCTTGGTCCAAAACATTAAAAGGTCTGACAGAAACCTTTTAATGTTTTAAAAAAAACCTTTGACTGAATTAAGGTGAGGCTTTTTAAGACAGAGCCTGCTGTCAAGCCTGGTGGTGGTATTATGCGTAGGAGGGTCGAACAAAGTGACTTGAAATATGCATATAGCTGTGTTTTCCCCACATGTCAATTATGGAAAACACACAACAAAACTGGTTTTGTAAAGTAAAATCAGGCTGATTTTAAAGTTATGGAGCGGAACGCCAGACGGTTTTCAATAGCTACAAAAAGTGTCTGGTTGCGGTGCCAGTTCCAACTTACACACTTAACCTAATGTTAGCAGAGGTGTATAAAAATATTTGAGTTCACTTTTGAGCCTGTAGGAAATATGTTCAAAAATTGGCATTAAAACCCTATTTTTTCATTCTTTTAAAGTTCAAAGTTAAAGTCATTTGCTGTCTGATGACATCCCAGCGAAAAGGGAACAATGAAAAGACTTTGATATGTTCGATAGATTAAAGGGCTTGATGAATGTATGTAAACGCATCAGACTTGAACTTGGTTTCTGTGAGTTCCTGTTGCTAAATGTCTCAGCATTACGGACAAAGATTCTTGGTCCCCAAGTTAAACTTCACCCTGATGAGTGGAAGATTGTTCCCTGATTGATCCAAACGCTGCATGAGTGCAGGTGTCTTCTTCCCATTAGAAAGTCTACATATGGTTTGCTTTGCCCTTTGTCTTACCTGAGGACTTCATTGGGGTTGCCTGAGATTGGGGTCTTCTTTTCCGGCGCTCCGTGGCATTCAGATTTCAGCAAGGTGTGAGGTCCCCGGTCCATCATCATGGTGGAGGTTGCCATGGTGATGATGGCCACACCGTCCCGAACACGGGCTTCCAGACCGTAGTCCCACTCGTCATAGGACACGGAGAGCAGACCTGCGACGACGAAGCGGGACGGCGAGGTGAGATTCAGAGTACTAATAATATATATGCTGTGAATAAGTTTAGTTTTTTTTTCCTCTTTTGTCAAATTTCAATGTTGAGCTTGTCAAATATCGTCAAAATTCAAAGCTAACCTAATGAACCCGCCTTCGGCCCCGTCTTATTGAATCACAAATTAACCTAGAGGTGACATCACTAGAGGTGATTCCTGTCAGACCAGCAGAACAAATAAATCATTAAAAAAAACAACCAGTTTGACAACGTCAGGCTATAAAACGCTGCACTTTTGTTTAATTCAGGAAGATACGAGTCAACTGATTTTCCTCAGGGCAATTTATGAGAAGAATAAGGACAGGTCAACCCTGCTCAACCGAGGGTCAGTCACACAGAGAAATGAAAGTCCAACTCAGTTTTACACAATAAAACGACATGTCAGCAAGATTACAACAGTGGGTTAGTCTATAACATGATTATGTCATGTTATAGACTAACCCACTGTGTAATCTGTGCTAAACAGATAAAGTATTCAGGCATTACATATCAGTTGTGATTATTCTGAAAACAATGCGTTTCTCATTCCCCCTTGTACTTCTTAGTTTAACACTCCTAAAAATTGTGGTAAAAGGAATAATGGAGGAGTTGCGATGCTTCCTGAAGGAGCAGAAGCTTCGTAAAGGGACAAAGGCCCAATTTCAAAGCATCAAATTGCAACGTCAAATTTCTTTTTGAGTCATATTTGACACTGTTAGCATTTTTATACCAAATGACGGTTACTTGATTGGGCTACAAAATGATGCTATGTGGCTATAAAAGGGAAGAACAGACCAGAGACAAAGTCTGAGACATCTATCAGTCTTGATAGGCTTTGGGATTCACTAAGTAAATGAGTGCTATTATCCACAAATGAAGAAAACATGGAGCAGTGGTGAACTTTCCAAAGGAAGCTAGCCTACTGATCGACTTAGAACTTCCAGGACTCATCCAGGAAGTCATAAAATACAGTACAACATCTAAAACACTGCAGGTTTCATTTTCCATAATTAAGGTCAGTGGTTATTATTCAACAATAAGAGATAGGGCAAAGAAATTTGTTCCATGGAAACCTGTACTAACCAAATGTACCAAGATATTTGGGAAAATACTCCAAAAAAAAAAAGCACTAGATGAAGACTTTACTGTGGCTAAGCCAAAGCCTGGACTTAAATCAGATTGGGATACTGTGACACGACCTGCAGGTATGAGTAAGCCAACAATCCTCAACACCAACATAAAAAACTTATTGATCGTTATCACAAACGCTGGATGGCAGCTGCTGCTGCCAACGGTGTTGCACCCAGTTATTAGATTTAGTAGAGAATGAGCCGATTGTCTGGTTATCGGAAACATTAAACAAAAACACAGACAGAAGAAATCTGTGATGGAAAAACACTTGCTGCCAAAAAACCCCCCAAAACAGTCTTACAGAGAAGAGAGGCAGGAAGGGAGACGCTATTCTGTTAAGAGTTCATACAATTCAAGAAAACGGGTGCAGAGTGTGATGATTCAGGGATGCATGAGAGTGTCTGTTACTTTAAAGAGTTCGTCCATCTGTCAAGAACCTCGTCTGTGTCTGCTGGCCTTTGTATTTTCGTGTAAATGTGTTTTCATATACATGCCTCGGTGTGTTTATTTTTCTCAAAGCCCATCTCTGAGGGTGACCTTGAGAAAACTCATTCTTCGTTACATTGTCTTGGTTTAAGCAAGTGGTTAAACCATTCAACACAACTGTCTGAAGCTCTGGGGATTGTTTTATGTTTTTCTGTACAACTGGGGTCACCCAAAATCACTGCTGCACAGCTGGCATCTCGTTTTTGCTTGTTATCCTGTTTTGGAACAATATTAATCTAAAACGAATGAAGAAAAAGAGAACAGACTGAAGTCTGATGAGTGTTGATTTATTTTGAAAATCATCAAATCGTGCATCTAATAAACGGCTGTCATTTCAGATTAAAGTCTACATTTCTCATTCATAATGTAATCCACTAATGACAAAGCATCAGCGTTAAGTGATGAGACGCAGTGTGTGCTGCCTTGTGCAAAAATGTTTATCTCTTTTAATGATAAACTGGTGTCATGATTTCATCTTGTTTGGATCTAATCACTCTCCTCTGTCCGATTCCATCAGGAGTCAGTTTGGGATATCATTCAGGAGCTCATTCATTCCTCTTTGGGAAGTAGGTTTGTGTATAAATACATAAACCTTTTTAAAATTTTGTTTTAATGTGTCCTAAGAATTGACCCAACAGGTTTACTTTCACAGGTGGAGCATTACAGCTTCCGCCATGATGCTCTACTTGATACACTTGAAATTTCTTCGGGTTTATTTCAAATGTAATAGACAAGAAGGCAGAGAAGGCTGAAGGTGCATTAAGCCAACCAATGCTAACGCTAGCCCAAAGCACAAAATTTTGGTATTATGCTATATGGGACACATAGGGGCGCTGGGCTAGAGAAGCCACCAAAGCAGTGGCAGAAAATTATTCTTAATCGAGGACAGAGAGCTAAAAGTGGAGAGGCGGAAAATAAAGCTTTGGGGGGAGAAAACTAATTCGTTAACAGGTAAGTTATTTCAGTAAATATTCAGGTTAGCTTAAATTATTAGCAAAATGGCAGGTCACTGTTGTTTTGCAACTGTGTGCTGTAGCTGACAGGTGTAGATGGGCGCTATTAAAATGTGTCCGCATACACTACCCAAAATATGCAACTGTGCCCAGCGCTAGCCAATCCATGCTAAAGGACAGAAGAGAAAGAAGCTAATCCAAGAGAAAGAAGCTACCCAGCAAGCTAATACGTAGCTTGCTGGGTAGCTTGCTAGGACACCTAGTGACCTAGCTTGCTAAGTGACTAGTAAACTAGTTACCTGGTTTAGCTAGTCACCTTGCTAAGCTAGGTGGCTAGCTTAGGAAGTTAAGCTGTGCACCCTTCACTTTGGTGTTGAGTGAAGGGTGCAGAGCTAATTTCAACATGGCCTCTTACTGGGATGCCGCTACAAACCTTTAAATCTTTGCCTGTCATTTAGGACATGAAATTATTCACACAAACAAAAAAAAATCAGTTCAAGTTTGTTTGTATTGCAGGTTTGAACAAGGCAGTTCGAAGTGCTTTATATGATAAGAACATGAAAACAAAATAATTCTGTGCAAATTTATCAGACAAATCAATAGTTCTTTTAATACGAGTGCATCTAGAATTTCAAACTTCAGCTACCAGGAGGCTTTTACACAATACACAGTTGTATTATTGTAGTGCACTGAATTACTCTAGTTTCCTAGCAACTATTCATAACATTTTGCCTCAAAGTGGGGTGCCATTTAAGAAAGCCAGTGACTGTAGAGCGAATTGTTTACCTCAAATTCATTTGAACTAAAAATGCACATTTCTGCCAGATGTCCATTTCGGTACGTTAAAAGTCATCTGGACTTCTGTCGCCGATCAGTCTTCGCCCCAGTTCATCTCGCCACCCATCGCTCCTTCTTCCACTTAGCTGCATCCTTTCCCTGTGTCTTTCAGCTGATCTGCGTCGATCTGACAGTGTATGACCACATGTCAGCCAGTCCACTAGCATGTCAGTGGGCAGAAATAGACAGGCGGCCTGGCAACCTGCCCTCCTCACGGGGCCTTAGCGCTGACAGCTCCGGCCCTTCAGGACCACATCTGAAAATCTCACAGTCTTGACACTTTCTTCACGCTCGCTCCCATAGCTTGTTCCTTTTTTTTTTTTTTCCTTTTAAAACACAAAGTCACTGCTGCTGTCTTAAGGGAAGGAAGCGGCGGGAATGTGTGTGTTGCGTGTAAGTGATGTGCTCTGAGGTGAGTTCCTCTGCACCTTGGGAAAACGCTGCCTGACGCATATGGATTCATGTCTCTTTCTGGGCATGTTGAAATTTCATATCCACGTAAACGGGTGATGTATGAGCTCGACGCCATCGCTACATCTGTGGAATGTTTTACCAGCTAGAAAAAGCAACTGCTGATTAAAATCTGGATCTTCCTGTAATATGCTCACTGGTAAACCCTAAAAAAAAGAAATACAGTTTTTTATTGCAGCTTTTCAAAAATGCAATCTTTAGTCTGGTTTGCATTTATTGGTTTAAATTTCAGATCCAGCTTATTTACGTCACCTGAGTGATGATGGTAGCACATAGCAATACAAGTAAAGAGAGAAATGTGACCAGAATGAACAAGGAGCAGGCGGGAGTAAGACGGACACCTTACAGAAATTACAGAAATACAATAAAATAAGGAAAATGGTAATGCAAATTTTGACAGAGCAGCGAGCTGGTTCCCCCGAGCACGACTTAGCGAAGGCATCACTGGAATTACCCCCGAGGTCTGGAAGCACTTCATCACACACCGTGCAAATTATTAAGCGTACCAACCAAGCAAATTATCCCCACAGTCAGCACGCACCTTCTGCTGAACTCTGAACTTCAAATCATCAGTTGCATGCTACGCCACAGTGTCGTCTCACCCCATGTTTGTTTAGAAGTCGGCGCGCCTGACTGCCCCTGAAGGCATCATGTGGCTCCTTTAATGTTCAAGTTGAGGGGAGAGATAAAAGCTTGCTGAATGAGTTTACGGGGCAAATATTATGTGTCCTCTTTTATTACAGTAGAATTTGTATGCTGGGCGAAGAGGACTATTATCTTTTTCATGAATGTTTTTGGAAGAGAATTGGTTTTTGTCTGGATATGAGCATTTCTGCACTTCAGAAGGTGTTTTTCAGATTCTTCAACACAATGGCTCTCAAAACTGTTATCGCAGCAACTGCCAAAGCAAATACAAAGTCTCGACTGTCTTTACGGACTTTTTGAAGCAGCCGTACGAGATAAGAAAATGAAGAAAAGGTTGTTTATATGTTGGCAGTGCATGATGGGTTGAATGATGCAGTTTATTTGCTGCATGTGTTCCCGCTTTACCCACAAGTTTAAATGTTCAGGTTTGAAACTGGAAAAGTTAACAGAAAAAAATCAAAGGATTCCACCAAACCAAAACTCAAAATCCAATATGGCCACCTTACATGTAGCCTTAGTGAAAGTCGAAGTGAAAAACACTAGAAAAGTTTTATTGCGCATCAAGTTTCTGGTTCAGTCTTTCACACTCAGTGACTATGTTGCCATGGAGTTTAAGAGCACAAAAGGAAGGCAGTAGCTTGTATTGCTAACAGTAGCTTGCCTGATCCTAAAAACCGACATCCATTGTTCTTGGGCCATTGTCATCGTATCTATCAAAACAGATTTTTTTCTATCTATCATCTGGACAATTAATACACACATTGCTTCTAAATACACCTAAGGGAATACCACAGTTTGGGAACCATGGCTCTAATGCAAACCGTACATCAAGTCTAATTGTATCCACACAGTTCCAATGCGGGTCTCAGTGCTTTTTGCAGCAGGGTCTTCCATAGGGTGTTCCTTCGGTTTGAAAGAGCAGCATGGCAAAGTACATCGCATTAAGTTATTTTACCTTTAAAAGATTAGATTTTATAAATTTATTGGATTAAATCTTCGCTTTCTTTTCATCTTTCTGAGGTCCTGCCACTTTGAGAAACGCCGCTTAAAAAGACTTGCGGTATCGACTAGTGGGGAGTTAATCCAAATCCAATGGAAAACAATTTGTCATTTCTCTCCCGCATCACAATTAAACACCACTTCTATCACCCGAAAGCCCCATCGAAAGATATTTATATGTGTGGCTGTGACAAAATGTGGTAAACTTTAAGCAATATGAAGGCTGTTGCCTGGCACCCGCAGCAGCAGGGCCATCTACGATCTGACTTGTGTTTCAGCATATTTCATTCGGCCGTGAATTATACGCTTTCCTCTCCATTTGATGCTGTTCAAAGTCGGGGCCTGCTTTGGCTAACGTGTTCTGGCACATTCTGTACCTTATTCATCACGCATAAAACGAGAGCTTGACATTTTGCCTACTATTTTTCATTACGTCCCATTTGATTTATGCCATGATAATTCAGCTTCAACAACGACGACAAAAAAAAAAAAAAAAAAAAAAAAAAGAAAACAAGGTTTGTGTATGCAGCCACTCCACAGTTCCACTTAGCAATCAGTCAGGCAGCACACAAACAACGCGATTATCTCTTTGGCCGCATAAATCAAGCGGAAAGTCATTATGTG
Organism: Phalloptychus januarius; assembly: GCA_902982915.1. Classification (NCBI taxonomy): domain Eukaryota; kingdom Metazoa; phylum Chordata; class Actinopteri; order Cyprinodontiformes; family Poeciliidae; genus Phalloptychus; species Phalloptychus januarius. The sequence continues at coordinate 4,447,912 of CADWAE010000476.1, forward strand.
ATTTAAATAACCAATACGGTGATGGATCAAACTTCACAAAGTGGAACTCTCATTCGGAGCATGAACCCTCCATTTTGGCTCAGCACGCTCAGGGGCGGTGCTAGCCTGTTTGGTGCCCTGGGCCAATGTGCATCATTTAGATTACAATGTATAGTCACCGACAAATATGTCTTTCTAATATTTCATTTGAAAAAAAGTGGGGAGAAAGGGCAATACTATAAACATAAATACATACCTTGCAATGAAAAGTAAGATAAGTGAAGTTGACTAACTGCACCGTTAGTCAAACATTTGTATTTATATAATTATGCAACCACAGTTGCACAAATTTCATTGCACAACTGTCAATTAACATTTAAAGTTTTTTAAAAAGACAGTTTAAACTACAGATTATACTTCAAGAAACAAATTAATTTTGACAAATATTGTAACTTCAAGAAACATTTCTATGTCTTTTCAAGCAAGAAATAGGCAAAAGATTTAACTGCAAAAATGTCTAATAGTGTGGCAGCTGATGCCGCCCTTAGAGGTGGAGCCACCCTGGGAGTCCACCCACTTCGCCCATATTGGAAAACAGCTGCTGAACACACTCACAGACACCATGCAACATGCTGTGTAGTCAACAAGTCAAACACCAGCAAGCTCATGTGCGCACATCCACCCTGACTTGTGTCACGGCAACGGGAGCAGAAAGAAATAAAGCGCCGTTCTGATGGTTGGACCAGCAGCTCCAGCAACGAACACTGAAAGGTTTGGTTTCCCCCTGTGAGCTGGGCTTCCTCAAACAGCCTGTCCACCTCAGAGTGCTGCAACTTGTGATACATTTGGCAGCCTGACAGGTGTGCCTGTGCAGGTTGAGTGCTTAATGCGCCCCAACTCACAAGTCACTTGGGTTGACCTTCAAAGGTCAGAGCGACTCCGGCGGTGATGTGGGCGGAGACGAAGAGGAGGAGGCTCCTAACTTATCATTACAAAAAGGTCACTTTGTTTCTTTTCTATTCTTTTTTTAATCTGGGGAAAAGTCCCCAACATCCAAACTTGAAATCTGCAGTGAAGAAATCATTTCTCAGCAGACCAAAAGGGAGAGAATGACGACTTTAAGTAGATGTCATCGGCTCCTTTTCATTGGGCATAGAGGCATGTCAAGTTCGGTTTACAACTGGTGGTGGAAGCTGGTTTCTTTTTATTTCATCATGTCATAAAATGGAACAGACCACTCTTTCTTAACTAAAAAGTGGGTCGTGGTTCACTCAGCTTGATTTATTTAGATTATGACTGCAGAATGGATGTAGGTTAGAACAAGAGGAGGGAATGCTTCGTAGCTCTTCTCATACAAGTATATATACATACAAGTTAGTGACTATCTAAAGATGATTGTTCTCATCAACTAATGACTAATTGATAAATGGCCATTTTCTAAAAAAATTTAGCTTTCTCTTGGGTTAAGAGGGCTAACTGTCTTTCCATAACATACAGGGATAAATTTTTCATAATATGCTGGAAAAAAACCCATTATGTTTCAACATTACTTTGGGTCAGTTGTATTAAACACCAACTGAATAAACAGAAAAAAAAAAAAAAAAAAGATTAAAAGAATAAAATATGTGAAACACTTAATTCCCCATGAACAGAGAAATGTTGGTAGAGACGTATCGGCTGTAGCTGAGCTTAAAGGAATGTGAAAACTTTGCTTCATGCTCTCAAAAATCAACCTCACTTATTGCCGTCATAACATTTTCCATCGTGTTACAATTTTTCGGCATAATGCCCTCCGCTATTCCGTCATCCCATCCTAGACCTCATAACACATCTGCAATTTTTGGTTGAGAAGTTGATGCTCAACTCTGCTGAATGAGCGCTATTAAATTTGAACTTGGGCAGCTTGTCAAGTGTTTATGTTTAAAAACGGAACATGTGCATTTATCATCCCAGACAGAACTCTGTTTGGACTGTTTCTCTTTTCCACTCTGATATGGTCCCGCCATCTTTATTTTAGCATCAACTGGCTCAGTTTCAGAATGACCAGTGGCGCTCTCTGCTGGACGGCAGCTAAACTACAACAATGAAAAACGGTCTACGCGAACGTCATCAGTTAGTCGATTGGAAATCATTTTCATCTAATAATCATAAATTGGTAATAAAGTGGATTAATCGTTTGCATCCCTAAAAAGGATAAAATTGTATTAAATTCACAGAAAAGGAGCCTTTCTTTTTGCCTACCTGTAGGAAACTCTGCAGGCACTACATCAGTGTCTCCAGCGACCAGCGAAGGGACGATCCACGTGTAACCGTAGCCGGTGATCCCTACGGAGTGGGCCACCTCGAAGATGGTGTTAGCCTCCTCTTTTGTGCAGTAGAGAAGAATCACGGGACTCTGGAGTTTCTTCAGCTGGTTCTGGATCTTTGAATCGCCGTCGTCCACAGACATGTCAAGCAGAAGAACTTCCTCTAACTCCCAGCCGACGAAGCTGTTCTCGATGGTGTTTCGGATCTGAGACGGACGTGGAGAACAAAGATGATTTAGGAGGAAGTGCCTCATGAACAACAGCTAATGAAATAAGCAGAATCCAGCAGTGTGGCAATACACAATCAAATCTAGTGTTATGCCACCATATGGACAGATTAAAATTCATTTGTTTGCATTTTAATTCAAACGTAGTTATAGTACAATGCAGCAGTTGCTGCTAAATTATCTAAGGAAAATGTTTCAGCTTGAAGAAAAACAAAATCCCAACGTGACATCATCAAACATTTGTGTTTTAAAATTCAGGTTACGAAAAAAAAATGTGTTCACATTATTGGCACCAATATGACTCCTGAACCACTCAGTCTCCTCAGAACAGTCAAAGCTGAATATAACCTAACCATATATGTATATAACCTTTTTGGTGCTTCTTTTTTGCAGTCAAAATCACAGATGTTGTGGTGCTAATTTGGAAATATTTGTAAGGAATTTTGCAATATTTACACTTATGAATATCGTAAGATGTGATTTTGTTTTTGCTACGCACCATATCAATCACAAACTATAGCTGGACCTAAAGTAAAGATGAGGAGAATCTGTTGTAAAAGTAAAAAACACTGCCATCTGCAGGTGGGAGTTACTCACCTGAGCCCAATGTTTCTGACCATTTTTGGGGAAATTTTTCAATAAACTCAAAGCTAGCTCACAATTAGCTTGAAAAAATTGCAAGGATTTGTTGATTTGGCGTGAATTTCCAAGGAATCACAAGAAACATCACAGGGAGTGATTGGTTGAAGTGATTCAGCAATTGGAAGATCGAAGGCCACGGAAAAAGCTACGACGGACCAAGTTCAGCCACTGGGCCTTGAGTTAGACGTGTGTAACATATTGTCTCAATAAAATACTTTGAAACTCATTCTATATTAGACAAAGTAACAAAAATATCAAGATGGTACTAATACTGTACGTTCCTGTTCCTCCTGCCTTACCTTGGTGACGAAGTCCTGGTAGCCGGGGTAGTACGTTGTGACGATGGAAAAGATGTACCAGTCGTACTCCTCCATGATGTTCAGGATGACGGACGCCTGCTGCTCGATTGAGGGGCCAAACTGAAAGAACATGGAGTTGTCGTCCTGACAATAACAGAAAAACAAAGACAGAGTGCAAACGGTTACGCAACGCCGGCACTGGCCTGGACTTTAATTTCGCTGGCATTGCACACAGAGGAGAACGGCCACGACTTAAAGGACAGTGGTGGGTTTTGTAACATTATTGGAGCGAACATTAATTTAGCCGCCTTTCTTCTCTGGCTCGCTGAGGAGCGCGACAAGAGGACTCCTGTGGACTTGTAACGATACCGGTCATGATTTTCATTAGTTCCCTTTATGACGCCTGTAATGAGTTTGTGGCTGGAACGAATCCTGTGGATTCAAAGCAGCTGTCTTGAATCTTATCAGCCGCTTTCATCAGTTTGTTTTATTACAACCAACAAACCGATCTCAGTGTAATCTGTTTAATCTTAAATTACATAATATATTAGAAATCTCACACGTTGAGTGAGCGCTTGTGCCTCACCCGAATATCCTCCAGCCAGGGAAAAAAGGATGGGGGCTTGGAGAAAGTGAACGAGCAAACGCGGCAGAAACGGCAAAGAAAATTCAAAACGTTCGCAGGTCTCAGCCCCTCGCCCAGGAAGTGTTAAATCTCAGCTTGACAGATAGAGAACATGCACCAAATAAATAACAGACTGTTCAGCAAACATTTCTTAAACACTTCTTTTCAAGCCTGCCTGTCGCGACCGGTGTTGGCACCAGATCGCTGAGCCAGACAGAAGAAGAGGAGGAGGTGAGAACTACTAGTCTAGACGCGGTCCTGCAGTTCTGCATCATCAGGTTGCTGCTGTGTGTATGAGTCACTGTGTTAAGAGTCAAAGTCATGTGTACTCGATGTACAGTAGCATGTTCATTTTCCACGCTGCAAACGGGCCAATTCACGCAAACGAGTTCTCATTGGTCTGTGCATTCGAGCCATCTTTGAGGTTCTTTCAGAATCAAATGCTCAATGCGAACTGCAGTGACCGATTCACCTGTCTCTGCAGTTGCCCTCCTAAACACTAGGCGTCACTACAGAGTAACGTGTCACTTGCTGAATAAAGAAGAGTCGAGCACGAAGTGCATTGTTTATTAGCAAATGCTTCAGGTTCACATTTAAAGTCAAAATATTGAAAGTGTGAAACATTAACTGTAATTGGAGATTCTTTAGATTTTTAAAGCAGCCGAGTCATTTTTATAAGCTTTCTTGGCATGAAAGATCACTCAAAGAATGACTGCCAGTCGGTATGACCAGAAAATAAATTATTTTCTTGACAAAAAAAAGAATAATTTCTAGCAGGAATATATCCAATGGATGTATTATCGGAACACAGAAAACCATTGAGTGAGTCTTCTTACCAAATATCCTCTAGTCAAGAAAGAGAGGTAAGGCTTATGAAAGTAACTGAGTCAGAAGGGCATTTTTCTCCACACCCAGCAAAACAGAGGCTTCGGTGGGTGCAACTACAGTTTTGAATAAGAGATAAGAAACAACCCAGAGAGATGAGGGCATAACTCAGCTCATACCACATCTAACAGCTGCCAAACTACTGAGATAAGAATGGGTCTTGTTTGTGAGCATAAAGTTTCCCAGCTAAGAAAAAGCTTTGTTTTCTGATGTCCTTTACTTTCAAACCTCTATGGCTCACATTATTGCCCTCTCCAGATATTCCTCTATTTTTCCCAGTGTCTGAGCCAAATTAATGACTTTCCTTCCAATCATCACATATGGAGCTTGAAGAGAACCAAGTATTGCTGGACACAGGAATTAAATGCTATGGCCGACCACTACATTAATAAAAAAATACAACAAAACTGCAGCAAGTAAAATAAGGACTGAGAAATGTGAAACTTTCAGCAGCTTCCATTTTCTGCTGCTATGTTTTATACAACTGTGCATGTTAAGAAATATAAAGTAGCCTTCCACCACAGTTCTTTGGAGAAAAAGAGAGCACTGCTATATGCGCCTCTTTGCTGGGACTTTACTGTTGTGGAATCACAATCCGACAGGACTAACCAAACAGGGTATTAACTTCTAGGCAGGGTGCCGGTTTTTTAGGTCTCAGGCACCAACCCTAATGACTTTTTTCCGTCTCTGGATGAAACATTTGATTTGAGCTGGAAGCTTTTCTATCACAACTTGAAAATGAATTTATTATCTGGAGCCACAAGCACAACTAAAATTGGAAAGAAAAAGTTGTAAAAACTATTTTTTATGTATTTAATGGTTTATGTAAATTAAAAAATACACCACCTGCTAATCTGGGCTTTAAATTATTCAGATCTAACCTCAAGTGCAAATTCCACCGAAACTGAAGGAGTTCGTGGGAAACGAAGCACAACCCCAATGGCTCACACTGAAACACATTTTACAATAATTTGGTCATTTTTACAGCTGTAAATCACTTACTTCTTTGCTCTTAAAGCTACATTTACTAAGCTTTATCAAAGGAAGCAATCGCTGTTTGACTGTCCTGAAGAAACGGAGAAGGTTATGTCATTTCTTCATAACATATTTCCACTTTAAAAGCTCCGATGTGTTTCTCTAACCTGGACCTTCCTGATCACAGAGGCAGATTTACCTCGACTCGGGTTCACTCTTATCAGGGCGTTAGCAACGATTTGACATATTCCACTCAATTTAGTTTAGAGTCAGGTCATTTAAGCGTGTTAACAAGAATACACAACCTCACAATAAAGCGATTGTGTTTGATCTGGCAGCTTGCTTCACTGGCAGCTTTCTTAAGATGAAGATGCAATGACACACAAGCACTGACCTTGCATCATCTTCCCATTTTCACTTCAATGCATTCCTCCATTTCTCTCTGTTCATCCCCCCCATTCTTCAGCCATCTCTCTCTCTTTTCCTGCCGTACCCATTAATACCATTGGAATCGCGGCCAGGGCGCACTTATAATTGAATTTCCAGACTCGCCCGCTTCCCCTCTTTTTATCCTCCACAGAGCGCCCTCGTCGCCACGCACCCCCGCCTCGCCGATTCCCCTGGGTTCCTCTCGCCGTATCTCTCTTCATAAGAGCGGTATTAAAGCGCCGCCTAACACACTGAGACCAGAGGTCTGAGGAATTTTTATTAGGCTGGAGCAGAGCGCGCGCTACAAGAAGAGCGGCAAAAACAGAAAACCGGAAAGAGGAAAGGAAGGAAAGAAGGGGAATACAATGACTGATCAGAGGAGGAAGGAAAGAGGAAGGAAAAAAGTATATAGAAGAAAAGAAAACAACAAATACAGACAGAATTTAATGAAGATGAAAGAGAAAGGCCAGGGACACAGGAAGGAAAGGACATCAGTATATCAAGAAGGGAGGAAGAAAAGAAGGAACGAGACAAGCAGGAGGGAAGGGAGAAAAAAAGGAAGAAAAGAAGGAAGGATGGGAAAAATAGGAAGTAGGGAAGATAAGAAGGATGAAGGAAGGATGGCAACAGGAGAGAAGGAAGGAAAGAAAAAAGAAGGAAGGGAGGTGGACTGAGAGAGAGGGAGGGAAAATAGTAAGGCAGATGAAACTGAGATAGTTCACAAGTGAGGAAGGACACAATCAAGGGAAGGAAAGATGGATTGAAAGAAAGAAGAAGCAAACACAGGAATAAATAAATTTAAAAAATGATTTAATTAATAAATGAATGAATGAATGAATGAACGAATGAATGAATGAATTAATTAATTAATGAAAGGAGGAAGCAAAAACATGAGGATGTGTACAAAGGAAGACATGAAGAAGGAATTATGGGCAGGAGGAAGGATGCTGGGAAAGAAGGAAGTACAAGAGGGAGGAAGGATGGAAGGATACAAGGTGAAGGAGGAACATGAGTAAAGAAGGAGGGACACAAAGGACACAAGAAAGAAAGAAATGACAAAACGAAGTAAATACTGCTAGGGAGGAAGCAATGAAGGAAACAAGGAAGCATAAAAGGGAGTAAAAAAGCTTAGTAAAGGAAGGACACAACATTTAAACAGTGGAACAGTGGAAATAATATACCAATATTATTTTAATCATACTTCTCGTTAAATCTCTTCCCAAACCCATCCAGAGGAGGAAGATCCTGAAATCCCTTCCAGTCTTTCCTTCAAACTCTACAGAAACCCAGAGGACGAGGCTGCGAGTCAGTCGACTGAAATCAAGTCCTGTGCATCGCTGCTCTTCATTTACAGATACACCAATTAGGGTTTGGCCACATTAGCACCTCTGCTGGCACAAAGTGATCGATTAGCGAGTATTAAAACTTCCAGAGGGAGCAGAAAGGCCAGAGAGTCGCCCCGCCGGACGCAGGAAGCCGGCCAGGACGGCTTCAATCGAGCCGCCTCCTGATGTCGGCACCGGCTACTGTACACGGGAAACAATGCACTACGACGCCACATGACGCGGCAGAGTGGTGGAAGCGATAAAAAGAGAGAGAGGCAGAGAGGGAACATGATAAGACACTAAAGCAAGAATAAAAAGATAGAAATGTCCAAAAAAAAAAAAAATGGGGGCAGTAGAGATGTGAAGCCTCCAGAGGGACGGGAGCAGAGGACGATGTGGAGACAATGGGATAAATGGAGGAGAGAGAGGGGGCCGTGCGGGCAGATGGCTGTGGTCCTGCATGGAGCGGGGCGAGCGGCAGAGAGCCAGGAGTCGCTGGGGGAAGTGTGTGTGTGACTGGGCGTGTGTGTGTGTCAGGCAGTCAGCCAGGCGTTTACACAGAAAGGGAAGGAGACTTAGCCTGAGCCGCCCGATTGCGGAGGACAGCCGCTGTCAAGATGGGGACGATAGAAGCGGGGCGCGGCTGTCCTCCTCTGTGGGGACACCTGGGTGTGCTTCAGGACAGAGACGTGTCTCCACTCATCTGCGTGCAAGTTTTATAATAATCAATATAGGTGTGTTTTTGTTCATAATTCACAACTTTGTGTCAAAGAAGGACGCCGAGTTTATTGACGTGAGTGAAGTTGGTGTCAAAAGTTTGTACTATGAAAAATTTTATTTGTGCCGCTGTCGTTTTAAAGATGTTAATCAATGTTTCCAGGTTTAATCAAACATCAACCAGAATACCCACATTTACAAAATCAAGCTAAATATGGTATAAATCAAACGCACAGCAAAACGTTTTGGTTTGTGCCGTTATAATTTTTTATATTTACCAAAATTCCAGACATCACCAGATATCAACTTGCCCTCTGCCTCTCACTACATGAACAAAATCAAATGAAATTGACAGAAATTAATTCTGTTTTTTTTTTTTATTTCGTGCCGCTATAATTTCAAAGATATCAGTGAATGTTTCCAGAGGTCGTCAAAGGTCAGCCAGCCAGTCCACATTTACAAAATCAGTTGTGCTACATTGGTGAAGCAAAGAAATTTGGGTTTGTGGTTTTATAATTTTGAAGATTTAAAAATAAGACGTTTCCAAAGGTCACCAGAGATCAACGTGTTCTCCAATATAATGCTGACAAAATTGATATCAGTAGTTGTGGGTTTTTTTTGTGCTGCTATCACTTTAAAAGATGTTAGTAACTGTTTCCAGAGGTCAAAGTTCAACCAATCAGTCCACATTCACAGAGTCAAGCAAAATATGGTGTCAACCAACTGTGACAAGTTTCTGCAACAAAAATGTTGGTTTCTGCCGTTACAATTTTTAAGATTTACAAAAAAAAAAGTTAATTCCAGAGGTCATCAGACATCAACTTGCCTTCCGCCCTCTACGCATTAATAAAATCAATAAAATTGATCGCAGCATGTTCAATGACGTCAGGTAACACTTAATATCTTTAAAATGATAGACGCACATACAGAAAGTCTTGCTGCGCAAACAGCATCAATGTTTGACACCAATTTTGGTTAATTTAAAGAATGTAGTGAAGGGGCGGGCAGCTTGGTGTGTGTGTAGGGTAGTCCATGGTTGATGGTGCGCTGTAGTTGCTGTCTCTGCCCCAGAGCCTTCAAATGAGCACACTCACACACTCCTGAAGCACTTATTGGACTTGAAGGCCAGGGAAAGTCGATAACTCAGGTATTTCAATTACACACACAGGGGCACATCGCTGGCTACGAAAGAGCCAGATTGGCTGCAGCGCTCTTCTTCTGAAATATGCAACAAAAAAATACAACAACAGCACACAACCGTGTGCAAATTTGAGCGGTCTCAAACTCAAACACGTGAGTAGACATCCACACACTGCCAGCGGAGTGCGAGCACGTGCACAAACGCATCTACGAAAGGTGCAGCGCGACTCAAACACGCCATGAATGACTAATCGCGATGAGCCCCAGCAACGGTACGCGCTTGTAACAACGCAGTAAAACGCCTTTGGAGATCTTATAGAGCACGCTTCAATCAATCATCTGAAAATAACAGCAGTACAGTAAACCTACCAATATAGAGTCAGAGCAACCATTACCCAGAACGGCTGCCAAAAAGGCCCCGTTTACTCTGGAGGGCTGCAGAGATCCACAAATCTGCCCTAGTCAATGGGCCAACGTTACAAAATGCTACCAAGACCCTGGATGGATGAGCGAAGACTAACCCAGACAAAACAAAGGCTGCCTCAAGTATTAAAAACTGATGCCCATCTTCTTCAAATGTTTATTTGTAAAATAAAGCTCCCCTCAATGGTTCTACACTAGTTTGTGTTGGTCAGTCACAAGAAATGCTAATAACATCTATTGTACTTTGTGAATATGAAGAGGGTCAAGGGACATGAATACTTTTGCAAGGCAATTCAAACTGTGATTTTGGTGCATAATCTTGGAATACGTTGTGGAGCTGAACAAACGCAGAACATCGCTTGTTTTGTTTTTTTCCACCCCCTGTAAGAGAAAACGAGATAGAAACAGAGATAAGAAAACGTAAGACGTAGAGCCAATGGAGTTTGTCGCTGGGAGGGTTTTTGGCAATGCATACTTCTGTCCTGCCTATAAAGGATCCTTTGAACTTGAACAGGGTGGGGATGTTGCTATTGACTGCTGCTGCACTTCCCGATGCAGAGCAGAGCCAGCATGGAAGAGAGAGCCAGAGAGAGAGAGGATGGAGGGATGATAAAAGAGAGTGCTGGAGTGGGAGGTGAGGAGAGAAGGAACAGCTGGCTTTCGCTTCAATATATGAACTGGAAAGACGGTGGGAAGGAGACAGAAACTCGCCACAGCCACAGGCATTCGCCCGCAGAACGGCAGCAGAAAATGGTCCGAACTCCACCGACGTTCAGCTCTGATGAAGCCACATCTGCCAAAAATGTTGATAACAAGCCCCCTTCCCTCCCTGCACTTCACATAGATACAATTATTACCTCTACCTCAATTAAACCTGAGCTCTCCCCCAGCCTCCTCGCCTCCGTCTGTTTCCCTCTCCTTGTGCCTCATCGTCACATCTCTTATCAAGCAAGCCTACTTATCTTTAATCAAACGCACAGAAGCTTAATTGGCTCGAACATTTGTCGGAGCGTCATCGAATTAACGGTGACCTTATTTAAGTACTTTTTGAGTCTCAATTAAAAACGGACGTGTCTTCATTAAAGCGTTGGGCTGGATCCTCCCCGACCCAGCTCCAAAAAGCGAGGGGACGCGCGTGCTGCCGCCCCACACGTCACACGAGTTAAAACTTAGAACAACGGAAATGAGGGAAATGGTGGGGATCAAATGAAGAATCAGCTGAGGTTCAACCTGAAGCACAGATGCAAAAAATGTTTGTTTTTTTTAAATAATCCAGCAACTGTTTCCCATTTCTGCTCTAAGTTTAGCTGAGGACCTAATGAGGCAGTCTGGTGCCGCTGCTCCTGTTTGTCCTCTGGTCCTTGTGGGCCGCTAATGGGTCTGTCACTGAGTGCGAGTCTGGCTCAGTCTCGTACAACCAGGCGAACGAGGCTCGACGGGAAAAGGTGAGCAAGTGAAACGCACAGCTGTTCACGTCTTGTGTGAGTCTCTGCTGCCGAAAGACGCCAGATGAATATTAAGGGGGACGGAATAACTAATGGACGAGTGAATTCTGTACGATATCACAGATTAATGGCTCATCGAATGGCTGAACCCAACGGTAGGGGTGGACGGCGCCATGCGGATTTTGTTCCAAGTTGCTTGTTGTTAATCGGAATATTGAATCTGACGTAAAAAAAAATTATTATAAAAAGTGTAAAATGTAACGTATATAACCATTTAAAACGACAAGTATGTCTCCCCACTGTATGATGCAGTCACCTCTAAAGAATGCCAAACTTTTCAAATTTACATTTGTAAATCATTTTGAAAATAAGTGGAAAGTTCATTTCCACTTATGTTTTGGTCTGTTGCTTAAATTTCTAATAGAACAGATTGAAGTGTGTGGTTGTTACTTGAGGAAAAGTGAAAAAAGTAGGAGTGCATACTGGAAGCAAGCTAGGTAGCTAGCCTCTGCAACACAACTCATACAACTTGGTGTCATTTTGATTCAAGGCAGGAACTTTTAACCAGATAGTGAACACAACTGATAGTTCGGTGGACTCGGTTTAACTGGGGACCATAATCTGTTACGTTTTCAGCTGGTGTGGTTCGCTTTCACACCACAATGTGTCAAATGGTTCAAACCCTCTGGAAAACCGTTCACCTCCTCACCTGAGGTGGCGCTGCACAAAGAGCCATTGAAGGAAACGACACAAAAACCTCTGAAGAAGACACTGACCGCAACTTCTTTCTTCACAAAATGTAAACAAGAATGAAGTTTAGCGTTTGTACGATTTCTCTTCGTCTTTGGGAAACATTTCTTTGGTGAAATTTCTCCCGCTAGTGTTTGTTTTGGTTCTATGTACCTGGAATGCCTACTTCCTGCTTTTGGAGCGGTCTCTTTCCCATCAGAAGATGGAAGCGCATGCAGAAAAGCTAGCCCAGACTAGCTATAGCTTAAGAGAGAAACTCTGCCTGCCTGTGTGTCCAAACAATAAAGCAGCTATTCAACTATGAAAAAGATCATTTCTCCACTTTAAACCAATAAACATCCCATTTGCTTCATATTTCAGTGCCTCAACTATAGAACAACTTTCCACAATCCAGGACACAGATGAACCTAAAAATGAAATCAGACCAAATGAGTGCCGTAGCAGTAAAGGGAGAACAGGTTGCAGAGCTTTGGTTGGAAGCTATGTGGACGCTGAGGTTCACCACAACGTCCCGAGGCGGCCATAAAGTGGTTCAGGGAGTCAGGGAGGTGAGCACGCATACGCATTCAGACATCTTTCTTCCTGTCCCTCGAAAAGGAGGCAGGGAAAGGCGGTGCGTTTGCTGAGCATCAGAGAAAAAGAGACAGAGAGGAGCTGTGTAAGGGAGTGAGGGGCGGGGGGGGACGTCCAGCCAAATGAGGGGTGTTATTATTCCATTTATTTCCCTCCAATCTCTGCGTCTGTCCACTGCCATCTCCAGCGCTCTGGCCATATCTTCTGATTGCAATCTCTTGCTCTCGCTTTCCCATGAATCTTAAGTCTCAGCTCTTTCGCCTCCACTCATATCATCTCCGCCCGTCGTCCTCTTCTTTTTCCTTCACTCCTTTTCTGTTCGTCTTCCTGTCCTGGCTCTGTCACGCGACCCGGGTGGCACCTGAGCAGCGCCGTCAGTCGCAGGCACAACGCCATCATCGTGCTGAGGCTGTTTCTCACCACTTCACACTCCAAAAAAAAAAAGTACAGATTCAGTCCCGCAAACACACACACACAAACACACCCCCACACACGCACGGACACACACGCACCCGCTAGCATTTTTGTACATCCAGGTGGTCTCATCCACCCTCCCACCCGATTCTACAGTTTACCTGCAACACGTAACACAGGTGAAAATTAAACAAGGTGAGGATCTGGAGGCAGCCATTAAGGAGGAAGTTATGATTCTGTTAAGTCTGGCTTCTGTCGAGTAGCTGTGAGTCGTCAATATCTTTCCTGCATTAGAAAACCGTCTCAAAGTTTATTGAGACGGTTTATTTGCGAGGGATCACGTACCTCATTTTTTCTCTTCTGGGTAGATTTCTCGGACTTTGATTGGTTCTCTGGAGCAAACAAGCAATGTGGAGCAGGTGTATGGGTTTTCATCATCTGTTACCCATAATAATCCAAATTATAATATTTCACTCCATGTGTAATGAATCAATGTAACACGAGTTTCTGAAATTAGGAAGAAGAAATCAAACTTTTTCACGATGTTCCAAATTTTCCATTTCTTCCTGCAGAAGGCGTAGACAAAGTGTGGAAAAACAACAATCCTCTCAAGAAAAAAAAAGAAAAAAAAACAGCCTTCCTTCCTCTTTCTCTCTCTCTTAGCTAAATTTCCCACATTTAGCTGGTGGCTTCATATAAAAAACGCAACTTCACAATGAGCATTTAGTTCTACTCTCCAACGCCACCGGGAAAGCAGAGGTCAACAGAAGAAGCTCTACGATTTTATGATGAATCAATGAGATGATGGCGAGAAGCAAACCCGATGAGCGTCTGTGCGCCGATTTCTCATCCCTGACTCACGTGGACCACCCTCACGATCTCTCGCTACAAACCTCCTCTTGGGAGAACTGCGAGCATTTAGTGTGGCTTCAAATTCAAATTCTAATCTGTTTTATAGGCGTGACGGCGGCGGAGGGATGTCTCCGCGACGCAACATGTTGGGAGAAAGGCTGAGACAATAAGCCAATCTGCATGCTTCTCTTTCTCCGCTCTCCCCCTGCATGTCTGACGAACCTCGCTTTGGCTTTGAAAATCCGTCGCATAAAACCCTCGTGTCCTCTGCCTGCCACCCTGCCTCGTTTTTCACCGCTCTTTTTAAGGATGCTAACGTGGAGGGATGCTACCGCTAACAGGTGGAGGAGAGTTCCAGCGTTAGTTGGGACAAACTGAGGGAAGTCGGTTTCCTTTTTCAGTCCAGGGATTGATTGTTTTCTACGCCTTTCCTTCTTGAATTTACAGTTGCAGGAGAATTCGCTTGAAGTTCGCGTCAATGGTGCAAACTCTGTGTTGGTTCATGATGCTCCCATTGCTTGGTGATTTGCATGATGGCATTGCCATGTAATTGCTGTTAATTGATGTACAGGATCCCGACTGTAGCGCACCGACAGGCACATTCGCAGCAGAGAGTAACCCGAGCGTGTAATTGAGCCTTGCTATCTGCCGTCAGCCATCGCAATTCCCCCTGCCAAAGTAAATCAGAGCCTTATCAAGTTCCCGCTAATGTACACTCAACATTCTAACTGCTTGTGTAGACCGCTAATAAAAGGGGGTCCAAATTATAGAAGGTAAAGATTTTATTCAGATTAAATTAAGGCTGAAAATGTTTGTGGTTTTAATCAGGCGGTGGAATGTTTACAGGGTTCCTCGTGAAACGGAAATATCAAAGATTGCCAGGTTTCCTAGATCTTTTTTAGTTATTCTTTTAAATATACATACAAAAGTATCCTGTTAATATTACGGCTGGACAAACGGGTAAGAAATGTGATGGTAATGGAGGAATAAATGATACAAATTCAAGAATCGTTTACTTAAAGCCGGATCTAGTCAGTCAGATTTAGCAATTATCTCTGTCCTTAAACCAAATCCTTTGTTGTGAAAGAGGTTTGAGCACATAATCCTCCTCTAGTGTCAAAGTACTACTTATTTAGCACATGCGCAACAAAAAACACACAACAACAATCAGAAAAGCCTAAATTTTCCACTAAAACTTGTGCACCGCTTGCTGCCCGATGGACGGGTCTGTCATCCAGCGGCCCGTCGTGTTTTTGAGTTCAAACTGTGTAAAGTTGACAGGAAACTTGAAGATATCACTTAATGATTATGTGTTACTGGAAGATGAACACCTGAACACTGACTATACAGTCTTAAAAATGCAAACATTAAAAAAACTTTAATAAATAAGCAATGCTTAGCCAGGTGGGGGCACAAGTGAAGCCTGGTGGCCCGCCAGGCTTATAATACATTGCCGCGATTAATAAGTCATATCTGATAAAAAGAGAACAGTTGGGAAAATCTTTTTAAAGCTTCAAATAATGTATTTTTTCACATTCTCATTATTACGGCACAAGTACGAAGGTCTTGTCGCTGTCGCAGACACATCAGGCCTGCTTGGCTTGTCGTCTCTCGGCAGGAGGAAGGAGTCCTGAGCCAAAGCTTTTTAGCCACAACAATATCTAAATGGCGCACAAAGGCCCATTAGAGTCATCAAACCATTAAATCAGCAACCGGCAACCTTCAACTCGGCAATTACAAATATTTGATTCATTCTCGCAGCCCTGCGCACACACACACCGACACACTCTCTCCTCCTGTCTCTCCCTCCCTCTCTCTCTCTCTCGCTTTCATCTCTTCCCTTTGCTTCCATTTCATCCTGTTCTTTGCATCCGTGCATAATGACTCGCGTGCCCTCTCTCTTCATTTGACTCTCTCTCTTTCTCTCTCCACGGCCGTCGTCACCTCACTACGGTGGCCGGCAATCAATGTCAGGATCGATTAACAGATTTCAAACCGCTGGATGAGCTATCCGCAGCAATCAGGAGGATATGGAAAAAAGGTCTAGTGTTCATGGAAACACAGCTGTGGAAGTGGAAAAAAAAAGATTAGGTACAAAAGAAAAAAAGAGAAAGGATAATAGGGATTGAACGACATCTGGGGAGTAAAAACACTCGACAAAAAGTTATTGACGCTCGTTTGGTTTTATATGTGTTTTCTGCGGTTTGTCACTTTCATGGATTGTTAATGTCAAGAGATGTCATAGAGAAGAAGACAAATCCTCCCCCCAAACATCCTCTCCTTGTCCTTTTCTTTCTGATGTTGCTCAGCCGACTCCTACAGTAATAAGTCTGGAAAGCAAGCATAGACGAGAGCGGAGCCGGTTCTGGAGCGTTTACGCGGAGCGCTTGGTAAATACTCCTTCTTCCTTCTTTCCATTAGAGATGTCAAAGTGCATGCATTATTAATGCCAGGACAGGTTGTTTTTTCTCCTTTTGGTAAGTCTGCAGCCTCATCAGGAATTCTCAACACCCTGCAAAAACCGAAAACTGCAGTTTAAACAACCGGCCTTTTGCCTCGCAGATCCTGCAGAGACGCTTCGCTTCCATTTTCCGGAAACTTGTCAATGTTACGGTTTAACAATCGAAAAAACTGTAAGGGCGGCCTCATGGGGGGCTTACACTGCAAAAACACAAAATCTTACCAACCATTTTGGTTTAGTTTCCAGTGCAAATATCTTAGTACGCTTGAAATAAGAAAACTAACTTATAAGGAACTTTTCTGCAAAGATACAGGAGCTTGCTTTGAGCCAATAACTTTTAATGTTGATTTAAAAAGTTTGAGATTCACTGGTAGATTTGTTTTTTTACTGATAAGAAAAATGTTTCAAGACCACAATAAGCAATAAATCAATCAACTGCATGAAAAATGAAAATGGCCGCCATCATTTTCACTTAGTCGTTAAAGTGATGTTTAATGTTTTTGACAAGATGGAAACATTCGACACTCAGTACAAAATAGTCAGTCTGCACTACCTGCCACTTTTGCCTGTTTTCCCTGTCTGACCTGAGTAATTATTATGTTTTAAAATTCAATTTTGGACACAGAGACTTCATAATCAATTTGAATTATTACTGTTTTGGATATTCAAAACGTTTTCTGATTTCAGTGTTAAATGTTTTTTTTTTTAATCCTTTTATTTCCAATCTTTGAGTGGGTGTACGTGCATTAATAAGCCATTTTTATTATTTTATCTCAGTTCAAAAGGATCTTGAAACAATAATTTTGTCATTTATCACAATCATTTCTGTCTCAAAATTTGTTTTGGAGACAGGCCTAATATGTCGTTGATTTAATAATAGAAAAGAGCAGCTTTTAAATCCTAACCTTCAGAACAATCGCAGAATTCCTCCATCGATTTAACATTTGTGTTTAAAGTAGCAGTGAAACGGCAGAAACACTTTAAATAAATGCATAATTAGGCCAGTAAACATGAAGCTGCACATCTAGAAAATCACACCCAGAACCTGTTTGATTTCCGGCTTCAACTCGCAAAGAGAATTAGTTGAAAACATTTTTTTAATGGCGCACTTTTATCCCTCGGCAGTCAGAGGATGAGCGATTTATCCACAGATTCTGTAATGGCATTAAAGTCTTTCAAAAGGAGCGTTTTGATCCTCTAAACTGATGTCAGGTGAAATGTTCAACACAAGCACCTCTGTGAAGCTGCTGATTGACACCCGGGTTTAGACAGAAGACAAGCTGCAGACTAAAACACACACACACACACACACACACACCTGTTAACCCTTTGGCTGTGATTTTATAAGCATAAACAGCCCTGATGTATGGTTTCTGACATTCACACGAGCTGGTTAGGATTTCACACCGTGCTCCCATCCCCCCTCTTCATCTCCTCTCCTCTCTCGTCGGCGGCTGACAGTTGGTTGCGGCAGCAGCCGCTGAATACACACAGCGAAGGTGTGAGCTCCTCTTCCTCTCCCTCGCTGAGCGTCCGTGTGCATGCGAACACGCAGTGGTGCACATGTATGACTTTTGTGCTCGTTTAATGTGCAAACTGAAATCTACCTCTCTGTGCAGGAGATACGGGAGGTGCAGTGTTGTATTTTCAGCCAAACGCGCACACACACACACACGCACACCCCTAAGCACACGCACGTCAGCACACTCTGAAGCCTGTTTTTTTTTTTTTTCTTTTGGCAGACATATCCATTTTTCTCCTTGCTTCCCTGCATGCTGTGCCACAGATTATAACTTGAATTCTGCATCTGGAGCTTTTGCTTGTGGCGCTCTCCGTCTCTGTCTAAAACACAGGAATGACAAACCCTCAGAGTTTTGCTGTGCGTTGCCTGAATACTTTGTTTTTATCAGTTTTGCTCAAATACAGCAAAACTGTAAAACAGTTTCTGATGATTTAGATTAAACATAGGCAGCACATCAAACATATCTTGAAATGCCTGTGGCCGTTGACTGGAACCATTCTGACAAAAAAAATTTGGATTTGATCGAAACCATTCCTATGCAATTTAAGATGTTTGTATGAATTGTTCTGCTGGAAGGTGAAACTCTGTCCCGGTCTCGAGTTATTTTGTTTGCATCATTTCCCTACATTAAATTATGCAATGCAGCTTTATCATGACATTAAAGCTGCAGTATGTAACTTTTGTTAAAAATATTTTTCTTACATGATGTCATGCCAGTGTAATATGAGACAGATAACCTGTGAAAATATCAAACTTCTCCACCTCCACCTTGAGCTCCACCTTGAGCTCCACCTTGAGCTACTACTGCCGTCTGAAGAAATGCACCGCTCCCAGTCAAAAACAACCAATCAGAGACAGGAGGAGGGTCTTAGCACTGTCAATCATCCTCAGGTATATGCTGTTCAATGTGCTAATGGTGGAGAAACAACTTTCCGTTACAGGAAACCCATTTATCCGTCATTATTGGTGGCCATGCTAACTAGCCTTAGCATTCACAATAGATTCTGTTTTATGTAAAAATGAATGAAAATACTGGGGCTTTAAGTATGATCTTTTGAAGAATAGCATCCCCACAACATGATGCTGCTTAAGTTCAAGGTGACATTTTTCGTCCTTCTGCTTTCCATTCCTCCATAAAGGCTGGACCTAAACTTTGGATCGCACCACCAAAAAAAGTGACTTTCCATGTGTTTCTCTGCTAAACAATTGTTGTTTTTTTTTCCAAGCCGTCTTTTTCCTGCTAATTAGTCCTCCTTTTGTACCTCATCATGCTTCTCATTTCCTCCGTTTTCCATGATCGAACCTGAATTCATAATCAAAGGGTAATTGGAACAAAGACACGCTAAATTATCACATCATGGCCGTGGTTGAGCTCCCACAAACAGGCGCCCAATGAAAGAAAGTTTAGGAAACTCAGTGGCAGAAGTGGAAGTAACAGGGGAAAAAAAAAAAAAAACTAAAGGCGAGAAACTGAAACGCAGGTGAGAAAACCATGTGAAGCACAGCAGCACCTGCAGCATGAATTAAAGCGAGAGGCCGACCACCTTCACCAGACAAATCCCTCCACGGGAAGAGGAGGCGCGGTGAGGGGGCGTGCTTTCACAGCGAGCACAGGAGCCGCGCCACTGCGCCTCGGAGAGCACTTTCAGGGTATGAACTCTAAAAGCAGACATAATGTATTGCACAATTACTGGCAGAGGGTAAGCTGCGCAGCTTAGTTACTGAGCAGGCAGGCTGGGCTTCAGTCCAGTAAATAGGGCGACAGAGCAACAATAACGCGCGCAGGCAGCACGCATTTCATTAAACCCATCGTTAAAAAGCAGCATCGGAGGACCGGAGCCGCCCGCCTGCCGTCCCGCCACTTTGACGTTTTATTAAGCACAGCCCATCTCTGTGCAATATTGGGGTCGTTGCACAAGTTAATTATTTGCTAATTAGGAAATTATTCTATGACAAGTGCTGCTCCGTAACAAATGTCTGCCATGCAGTCCTTTCTCTGAGAGGATTTCACAAAAAGCAGTGAAAATCAGGAACCTATACAATGAAACGGCATTAAAGGTCAGCTGAAGTTAAAAAGGGTGAGTCGAAAAAGTCAGTTGTAAAAACATGTTAAGATACTGCAGCTGTATTTGTTCACTATCACCGAGTCATAAATGCTACTAGAATATAACAGAGACAAGGAAAAGAAACTCAAGCATTGGTGGAAAGCAAACGAGTTATAATGTCTTATAATGTGTCCTATTTTTATACTGTTTGTCTGTTGGTTAATTATTTCTTGTGCCAATGTTTTATTTTGTTGGTATTTTTATGCTTTGACTTCTTTTAATAGAACTATGTGTGCTGCGTTCTGTCCTGTGAATCGCAAAGCGCGGTTGTTGTTTTTTTCTGCTTACTCATCTTAAGACAAAGGATGAAATTGAGCTAATTTGCCGATTCCTGCATATTTACACTGCTATGAGTTGCGGTAATGTTGATTAATGTCCACTGTCCAAATGAAATAAATTCAATTAATGTTTTCCCCGATCTAAACCCAGTTGAGAATCTGTGATCATCTTTGATACTAATGTTTTCAGGTGTCTTCCATCCAATCTGAAAGAGATCGAGTTGCCTCGTAGCAGCAAAGAGTGAAAAATTTAATTCTCTAGATGTGAAAAAAAACTACCTGAGAACTTCACTAAAAGACTTCCGGGTGACTTCCAGTATTTCACGCCTGACGGCCCTGTAAACCACATTCAACTGGGTAGCAGTGTTGTAACATTTGTTACATTTTCACTCTGCATTGTGTCAAAATCTGTTCCCCTCCTCGCCTGTGGTGGCGCTGTGCCAAAAACTATTGAAGGAAATTACACAAAAACCTCTGAAAAAGACACTAACTTTCTGCATCTGGAGCTTTCTTCTTCGCAAAATGTCAAACCTACAACTGTTTGCAGTTGTAGGATGTCTCTCATTTTCTCCCACTGGCATGTTTTATTTGGTTGTATTTACCCAGAATCCCTTGCGCTGTAGTTTGCTTCATACTTTCGGGGCGGTCTCCCGTCCGCTTGCATCCACATATGCATTCGAACCGCACCAGAGCTCACTTCAATCAATCGAAGGCTTTGGGTTTTAGGCGGACCAGAGTTCAATCACAGCTCAGCAATCGAGCCAGACTTTAAACTTTAACCAGTTTGATTAAAGTGAACTAAACAGGGCTGACGTGAATGCACCTTAAGGGTTTATTTAGAAGAGCTGAGTACTTCACCTTCACAATTATGCACTATTTTGTGTTGGTCTACCACATAAAGTCCATTGAAATTAATTGAAATGTGTGGTTGTGATGTGACAAAAGCAGGTTTGAATACTTTTGCAAGCTTTTATAATCCAAATAATCTGAAAAATCCCACGCTGAGCACAGCATCCGGGCTCCGCCCACACCTCTTTCTTCTCAGGGAAATTAAATAACCACCTGACCGGGATTCTCATTAGTCTAAAGAGGCAGGTGCTTCATCGCCGGCATTTCATTTCCATCAGGTCCTCCGCTTACAGAGACACATGTGCAGTGGGAAGCGTGTCTTGGAGTTTTGCTTTATTTGTCTGTCCTGTGCAGTGAACGGTGTTCGGGTCACTCCTCCTCAATCAGGAAGCAGGTGTTAAAAAGGGGGAGGAAGAGCCAAAAAACTGATGATGGGTGAAACTGTAACACGGGAAGAACCAGAGAGTCAAAACGGGGAAAAAAATTTAAAAAATCTGTTCTTCCGCTCCCTCCCCTTTTTCCACCCGCAGATCCGTTTTCATCCATTCTCGTCGTGAACATACATTACTCTTCTCCTCTCCGCCGCTATCTCCCTAACAAGTCCTTATCTGCGGCGCGCGCGTCCTCGACACACGTTGCTCCCGTTTTCCCACGCTCAATCTTCCCTCGCCGCGTCCCCGGCTGTCCTCCTCCCGACGCCCGATAATTCCCGTTCGCCCTCCTTATCCTGAAGCCATCGGCCCGTCCTCTCGCTCGCTGCACGCCCTTCTGATTGGATTACTATTATTCTCGCAAATGGATTCTTTTGTCCTGACAATGCAGCGTTTTGAATGAATATTTAAAGGGGAATTTCGAAAGTCATCTTCCTCCAAGATGAGTTATTATGCAGGACCCAGCTGGAAGTTAGGAAGCCGCCTAAGTGTGTTTTTCATATATATTTATTTTGGTTTTTTGTTTTATTTGGCTCATCTTGGCTCGACTCTGTGTGCTCCTCCTTCCTCTCTTTGTCCCTCGCCTCCCTTTGTCCTACTTTTGAACCCTGTTATTCTCTCCATCTCGCTGTCCAGAACCTCGCTCTCCCTGCCATTCGTCCTCTTGCCCTCCCGCCGCCCGGATTACTTCTCCCACCATCCTGCCGCTACATTCCTCCTCCCTTCTCAATCACTCTCCCCCGCGATGTTAATTCAAATTGCCTGGTTTGGGAAGAGAGTACAATTCCAATAATGCCGAAAGCACTTAAGAGAACATAATCAATCTTGCTCTCTTTCGCTACGTTCCTCTCTCTCCGTTTTCACACCCCATCTTGTGTTCCCTCCATTTGTGTGACAGGACTCGTTGCCCCTCTCTCCCTCGGTTCTTGGTTGTAATCGTCCTTTTCTTACTCCCCCCCTGTCTGCCAGTTTCAACACCTAACCCATCATGTTGGAGTTCTGTTCGTCTTGAAGGCGAATTATGGAGTTAAGGTGGTTCCAACATGCAGGGAAACGTGGGATTCATGCAGTAAAACTGCAAAAATGGAGACGTAGCAGCATGTAAACAGAAGTAGGAAAATGTGTATTATTTTTCAGTGTTGGGTCAAAGTTTGATGGGGCTTAAGCAGAACCCGATGAGTTGGGTTACATTTACTTTAGCAACTTTTTTTGACAAAAATGTACTTTTAGGAGTATTTTAACTCTGGCCTATAGGCTGGATTTTTACTTGAGTCGTTTTATCACGAAGTGCTGCTGCTCTTACAGGAGTAACATTTCTGGATACTCACTGTGGTTGACTTCACAGACCAATGAACAAGCTTGTTTTTACCAAAGATTCACCAGGCAGAGTGTTCATTTTATATTGAAAGATACTGATAAAAATGTTTCTTCTGCCAGATTGTTATTTTATAATTGCCTTCTATGAATTATTTTCATTCTGTCCTTAAAATACTCAAACTTGCTACTAAAACACGACCGATATTCAATATTTCTTCTGTATCATCATTGGCTACACATATGAACATCCATCCATCCATCCATCCATTTTCCTACACCCTTGTCCCTTACTGGGGTCGGGAGGGTTGCTGGTGCCTATCTGGTGCCTATCTCCAGCAACCCTGGCGACCTGTCTAGGGTGACCCCGCCTCAGCAATCATTTCGGGCGAGAGGCGGGGTCACCCTGGACAGGTCGCCAGTCTGTCACAGGGCAACACAGAGACAGACAGGACAAACAACCATGCACACACACACACACACACACCTAGGGACAATTTAGAGAGACCAATTAACCTGACAGTCATGTTTTTGGACTGTGGGAGGAAGGGAGTACCTGGAGAGAACCCAGCATGCACAGGGAGAACATGCAAACACCATGAAGAAAGACCGGAGCCGGGAATCGAACCCAGAACCTTCTTGCTGCAACACATATGAACAAAATGTTTCATTTATGAAAAGAAAACCACTGTTTTGTTCCAATTTCGAATCAAGAAAACGTCATTAAAACCGGACTAAGTTTAATTTGTTGTTCTTGTTCTTTGTACATATTTTTTTAGTGTTTTTGCTAAGTAAAAAAAAGAACAGAAATAAATAAAATAGAAAACTATTGCCAATCTCTTAATCTTAAAAGTTTGCGCTGTTCCAACAAACAATTTTTTTATATTTGTTGAATACTCACACAATAAGTGAGTATTCAAGAGCTCTTGGTTGCCCCCTGCTGGTGTAAATGTCCTAAGCAGTGGCTGAGATTGGGTATGCCTGGGGCTGGCACTGAATACCTTTTCTGTTTAGTATTAAAATCAAGTTGAAAAAAGCATGAGTTTAAAAAAGGAGATTTAACAGGAAAACAGCCAACAGCGATGATTTCTGAAGATGAGGTGAGGTGTCCAGTGTGGGTTCCTGAACAATGAGTGGGAGGTGTTAATTTCACTTCCAGGAAACACATTAAATTCCGAAAAATGATTGTTGATGGCATATTTTCACAACAATTGGTTCAAGAGACGAAAACAGAAGTCCTAATTGGGCAGAAACCTGCACAATGGCTCCAGACGATGTTTGTTTCATAATTAGGTTGGTTATTAGGGTCACGAGTAATTTAGTGGGGGCAGAGACTGAAAAGTACAGATATGTTTGAAACGTTTTTCCTTTCAGAAGATGCTTAGGGATCTTGATGAGTTTTGTTATGAAAGGTTAAATATAAAATGGGAGGCAGAGGTCGCCAAGCCCACCAATAGTCATACAGGTAAAGGTCACGATAGCTGTGTTTCCACTGATCGTAGAACTACACAAACTGGAATTATGAAGATAAATTCTCTTAATGGAAACATGCCAATTTAAAAAAAAAACCCTCATGCTTCTTTACTAAAAGGTTTTTGAGGTACGATGAGGCGGTATTTAATCCGTATTGAAAATCAAACTGCAACAGAAACACTTTTTTTACATCACACCAGTCATGTGATCAACAACCGGATGTTACTTCTGGTGGAAATGACGAAGAGGACGGCAGGAAGTGGTGGGAGGATGAAGGCATGGAATGTTTTTTTAACGACTTCATCGCGTGAACAAACCTACTCATGTGTGATTTTAGTCGTGCATCTAATGGAAACGCCGCTATAGCGAAACTGTGTTTTGTCAACGTCAGCAAAATATTGACAAAGTGCATTTGTAAAACGCAGCCAATCTTGAAAGGCACGGCTGGTTTGGAACAGCCTAGTTGGTTTAGTCAAGACCTGAAATCTCCAGGACACCTCGTTGAATCTGGTCAATTAAGAGTTACAGCAATTCTTGAGGTAAAGGGTGGGATTATTAGGTAGACTATCAATTAAGTGGCCATAAAGTGAGACTATCAATTAGAAATTCTTTATACATTTTGACTTATTTGAGTCTTATTTAATGCCGGCCCAACGCATATGAGAACTAAGCCACTGCTTGGGCCCTCTAATAACAGCTTACAGATTTATTTGTTGTTTTGGTTTACAGTAAATAAGAATATTAAGTTTATTTTTTAACATTGTAAATAATTAAGAATTTGTAGAAGATACCATGGAGATTGTGCATGAACGAATGAGCACTCCAGGTACGTTTGTCACGGGGGAATAACATTGTGACAGTGTCGAGCTCAAAATAGACGGTTTTGAACGTGAGCGTAGTGTTCGACACTCGTCCTTCTTTCCATGTCCTCTCAAAGAGACGCCGCTCCATTTGCCGTTGCTGACTCGTTCATTTATATGCATCTGCCTGAACCGTCACCCACTTCTCCTTCATGCCTAAAAAAAAAGGCCTTTTTCTTTTTACCTCGAAAAAAATATTGCATTCTTACTCATCATCTTTTTCCCCTGTCAGCCCGTCCCCTCGCTCTTTGATGTACGCGCACACCTGTCTTCAAGTGTCAGCTGCTCCCCCCCGTCAGGATTACGGGGAGCCAGGTGAAGACGAGAAGTGGAGATGAAGAGACAGGAAGAAGGGGAAAAAAGAGGAGAGCTGGATGAGGAACAGAACCAGGGTGGGAAAGGACTGAGAGAGAGGGAGGGAGCGAAATACTTCTAATTCACACAGACAGCCAGCGTTTCCACAGCAACGTGGTTCCCATCGTTACAGCCCTGCTAAGGATGCCATTAGTCGGGAACAAAAAGAGAACGCCACTCACCGCTTGTATGGAGAACACAATATTACACACAACTGTCTCCTACATGCATTTCTACATCCTACTACTCCGACACACACACGCATGCAGCCACCCACACAGCATTCTGCCCCCCTCGCCACCCATTTCACCTCGCAACTCAGTACTGCTGCTGCCACTTCCCCACTGCCCACACAGGAGCTCAAACAAATGCAGACATATACTAATCTACCTCTCACCTGCAATCAGTCCTGCTGGGGCTTCTGGGTAATGAAAGCATCCAATCATTCCGTCTTTTTAAGCCGTGCAAGTCTCGGCTCGTCAAGACTTCTCAGAGGTTTTTAGAGGGGGCCGGAGTCAGCGTGCTGCACTTTACCGGAAACAACCCAAAGGCTTGTCTGACCCCCATTTACCCTTCATCTGGTTCTCCAACTGTTAGAAACACAAACCAAGGGCGCGCCACTTCACCCCAAGAAGGTCAACGCGGCAGAACCAGAGCTTGGAGATTGCAGAGGAAATGTTTCCTGTTGGTATTCTGGAGAGATGGTGATAGTTTTGTCACACTTGGCATTCCCATTCGGCGACAAACCAAGATAGCCTGGCAAAGAGGTGGAGGGCATTAAAGTAGAGAGGTTTTGTTTTTTTTTTAAACTGGAGGAAACATTTAGCTTTCATTTAAAAACAGCAATTCTGATAAACAACACAGAAAACACAAAATCGCTCGTATTCTTCCTGTTTCCTGACTCTTTGTGTTGACTGCACTGCGCACAGACCCGTTGCCATAGCAACCGACTGACAACAGCTCCACCAGTGTCGTTATGATTCAACACCAAAAAAAACACGCAAACATTTCTTAAAAAAAGAAAAAAAAAACAGGACATTCAGTCCGATACAGTTTTATGTTTTCATTTTATTTTATTTTGCGATTATTAATAAGTGATCGTCTGAACACAGTGGCGGTAGATTAGCTAATTTGAACACCCGCTACTGATAAGCTGTCAGAGTTGGTGTGTGGGTCACCTTTTTTGTTTTTTACTGCTGAATTCAGCAGCATATCTACATGTTCAGGTTTCCAAAGTCAAGCTAGCATAACTGACTTACTTCTCTCTCCCTCGCTATATTTTTTAATGAAAACTTCCCTCTGACCTGTAAAATGTGATACATTTGGACCTTCTTATCTTGGAGTCATGTTGACATTTGCCAGCAAAGCACCGCGTCCCCTTTTTATTCCGCAAATTACGCACAGATTTAAGATTTAGTGTGTTATGTTGACAACTTGACAGCTAAAGCCAATGTTAAAAAAGCTGTAAAACCTCAGACAGCGCGAGTACATTTTCCTGTAAAATACAGCGCAACTTCCTCCAAGTCCTGACACAAGGCAGCATGTGGACATCACTGTAGGCAGCGGGCATGTTGGTCGCTCGCCGCTTCGCTCCGGGCAACCCGAGACAGCAACCCAGTTTCCACGGCAGGGTCGTAGAGCCAAAACAGAGCCTGTTCATAATCCATCGAATGTAACAGAAATTTCATCTCCACATAAACCGTGTTCGGATTTTTTGTGGTCCTTGTGGCCAAAAGAGTTCAAACAAACAAATGTTTAAAGCATATTCATTCCTAAATTAAATTCTCCAAAAAAAAAAAAAGAAACGACCTTAAAGTGCTTTTATAGTAATAGCACGGAAAATGAAACATGTCGAGGGTTACAGTCATTTATTAGAGTATTCCAAAAATGAATGCCCTACCCTGTAAATCTTGCTCTGCTATTACATTTACATTTAATCACGCATCCTCCAAGCCAATGGTGGGAAAAAAAAAAGTGGTTGAGGACTCAGACGCTACATCCTGAATTATACGTGAAAATCTACTTCAGCTGAGTGAGGACTTAACAGGCTAAGGGCTCATCTGCCCTGGACTTAATCTAATCACTTGTGTGATATTAAAGATTATGATGCTGATACCGGTCCTGGAAGTGGAACATGCTCAACCTCTGGGGTTGTTCTGAGAAGAGCAAATACAAATCCGTTCGGTAACATAAGGAAGCGATGCATTTTCAGCAACAATGATAAAAAAAGAGCGAACTTGTCTAATTGTTGCACTGATTTTTATAAAAAATATTTGCTGCTTATAGATAAGCATATAAAATATATGATAAACAAATAAATCGTTAATACAGTTCTGATAGTGATTAACAACCGTTTGGACTCTGGGATATAACTTTGCATAGTGAAACAAAGAGGATTCATTCGGGCGTTATGCTTGCATGGGAAAAATAAATTATTTTTAAAGGTCCTTAGCAATATCTTCTGTTTCCACAGAAGATATATCCACGTTTTTTTGTGTTTTTTTTAATAGGGACAACATGTAACGTTTCTCACAGATGGCTGACCTGCAGCTGTCACAAACATGCTTTATTGTTCAAAAAGGCTTAAAATCTCCACAAGCTCACTTCTTCACTACTTTCCAAAAAAAAAGGTCGACGTGAACTCTGTGTGCATCTGCGGCTTGTGTCTCGGCGTCATTTTGTCATTTCGCTCTGCGAAATCCACGTAACGCACAAAATGTAACGTGAAGACAAGCTGCAGTTCTGGTACACAGAACGGCAGAGAACGCAGCACGCTTGCTCCTCTGTGTGTGTATCTCCGTCTGAACTGCATATTTCACATAGCAACTACATCCAGCGTCAGCAAAACCACTTATGTCGGCAGCACTGCTTATGGAAGCGCATACGATGCAGCAGGCAGCAGGATGGTGTGCAGCCATCTGACGATGAGAACTCGTTTCGATGAGGGAGTGGAAACAAAGGCCACCTCTGAGGCTTTTTGCATTTCTGTCCGTCGCCGCCAAGCCAAACAATGAAAACAACGCCCATCTACAAAGTGTTGAGATTATTGAGTTTGTGCTTGAGTGTGAAACGGTGCCTTGCAGAAGCTTTCATGTTACTCTGATACTCCTAAGCACAGTCAGCGTTTGAGATGAGCCGTGTAGAGGTGTTCACATCAGATGAGACCAAAAAGGAAAGTCACAAAGATTTTACACTGAATACTTGTAAGGAAATGTATGCTGGCTTTGCAGTCAAAAAAACGTAGCATGCTCCAGACTAACTGTCCTGCATAGCACGTCTTCTCCTCTATTCATAAAGAACACTGGCATATTTATACAATATTTATGGTATTCCCACAGAGAAGGATCATATTTGGCTCTGCATGCATAATTCCTGAAAACAATGTCAAAGATTTACTCCTGACTTCATCCTATAGGAGCGATCACTTCCCTCCGTTATGTAACAGCCAGTGGCTTTATGGCTGCTGTTCTGCTCCGCGTGCTGAGAGACATATTTCACATATTTCACAACGTGGCCGCACGTCATCTTGATAATGGCTTCCATACAAAGTGCTTTCATAAAACGGGGACGAAATCTTTCCGCGCTCCTCACCCAGACCTCCGGGCGCGCACGCAGATGTGGATTTACGCCCCTTTCAGCCGAAGAGGAGCGAGAGATTTGTTCTCATCGAAATCCACCGGGGCACTTTATTTTAAACTTTTTTTTTTTCCCCCTCCCGTGTTTCATACTAACCATTCTAGATATCTCTATTACAGCATGGTGCCATACATAATATAAACTCAGCATCTCATTTCAGGTCTTTAAAGTAGTGCTGCTCTGTCATCGCATTGGGGAAGGGGTGTGGGGGGGTCAGGCTCCAAAAAGGAAGCTGCTGCATGTTGCGTTGGATCGCTTACCGATATAAAAGTGCAGAATACAGTGGAGCAGTGATGCCCGCTTCCCTTCAGCAGCCAATTACTTCTAAAGGCAAACAAGGTAATAATACAGCACTGGCTTCATGCTCCACATCCACGCCTGTCTACCAAAATAACCATAAATCAAAGGACGGTGCAGGTGGAGTGGGGAGAACTGCTGCGACGGTGTGAGCTGTGACCCAAAAATGCCACAAACCCAAACGTAACGCTTATTGATGTCGGTTAATAAGGCGCAGGATTGCACGGGCGCAGATAATGTCCTGGTACACAGGGCTCTGTTTATTAGCCTGTTGCATTGTGTGAAAAGCCCGCCCCACCAATGCCTCCTGCCAATAAAAGTCTATTAAGCCAGTTTGACTTTGCTCATGCAAATGAGCCTTTAGAGGAGGGAAGAAAAAAAAAAAAAAGACAAGAGGAGAGCCTGACACGAGTATGATATGACCGATCAGCGTTTGTGACGACGATCTCCAATTACGAGGACGATAAGGGGAATTAACTAAAAATAAATAGGCTAAATGACTTCCGCAATTATGTAAAACTCATAAAACATGTATTCAATTGTATCATTAAGGGATTAAGAGCCGATTTTAGGTCATTTATATCTCTTTCCTTCCTTTGAGTTGCTAAAACAAACCTTTGGACGTGTCATACTCTGTCTCCAATGACAAAGATATGACTACTATGTGATTTTTGTGTGTGTGTGTGTGTGTGTGTTCATAAAATGCTGAGTGCTTTTTTAACATTTTTCAAACTGTCTTTAAGAGAGACTCTTTAGGTTAAAGTGTTTGCTGAGTTCGAGGTTTGCAACCTTTCTAACACTAACTAAAATTCATCTGAAGAGCCACAAAACTTACTGGGCACAGTAAAAAAGAATGACTTGTCAAGCTTCTGAAATATCCATATTATATATATATTTATTATTATTAATCAATCATGTTTTTTTATTTTTTTATTCGAAAAAAGCAAAACAGTTTTTTTTTCTTTAGGTTGTAGAAAACAGAAACGATTCAGGCTTAGGGTTATCACATCTTTAAGCAAAACTAATAAAAGCTGCATCCAGGTAAAATATATGTATCACACAATCTCCATCCCATAGTAACAAAAACATCACAAGCTAAACGTTACAGCAATGATGTAATGATAATTTTACTTAAAATTGTGCTTCATTATGCAGACTCTCCGTCTGCACTGTTGAAGATTCACTGCTTTAATTGGCTCCAACTGACGGCAGCCTGACCTATTTTCTGATCAGTTCAGCCGATCCATATTTGACCAGTTAGGAGAACTCACACTCGATGTGTACGTGCAGGTTAAATGAAGCGTTTAACCTTCATTTGCTGATATTATGAAAGACGAAATGAATTATGATAAACAGACAGAAAAGAAACGAGATCCGAACAAAACTTTCTAAATCCTTCATCCAAATACACAAAGCGTGGATGAATCTACAGTGCATCACATTCTTCATGTATATGAACACACTTCCAAAATGTAAAAACCAAAAAAAAAAAAAGTGCAACAGATATTCTGTGTCTATAATGATGTTCATGTAAAGCTAACTACTCTGTTGTAGGTGAGACAATTACATAATAGTTGTTTGGTATTCTTCTCCAGAGCACCACAGTTAAGTCTTCAAAGTCATATTTGTATTTTCTCAAGTTTCTTTAGTATTCCCAGACTTCCTGCCTCAAAGCTCACTTTGGTTTCCAATTTAAATCATTTGGCCACAGACAAGGTGAAGGAACATTCTTTGCAACTCGTGTCAGATTGATTTATAACAACTGATAAATATGGATGTGGTGATGCAGAATATGCTAAGAAAAAAAAAAGACAGTTGAAACAAAATCTTGAATGCATCCATGTTTACCTCCCACTGCAGAGCACAAAATGAGCCCTGTAAGTCTGGTTTGGCACTGGAATGGGCCATAAGAGTGATTATGCATGTGGGGAATGAAATAAGCGTTTCTTTATTTTCGGTTTTTGTAAAAACCGACTCAACGTGAACATTTTGTCCCACGAAACTGCCATGAATCGAGTAATAAAAGGTCTCCATCTTGCACTCAGAATGAACGTCACACATCCCGGAGGTAGCGTTCTTCGTTGCACGGTACCGTCTATTTGCCACGTGTGACTCATATATCTGTGTACTGTATCCGTGGCTGCGGCGCTGGAGGCTGGGCAGGCCGCCCCGTCCCACCAACCTGCAGAGGCCGGACGCAGACGGAGACGGGAGTCTAAGAAGCGACGGCGCTCGCCGTAATTTGGGAAGAGCAAACGAGGGGAGGGGTCAGCATTTACATCCGTCACAAAAGCCTCGACTCGCGTGATGCGAGAATGAAAGGAGAGCGGCGCAGCCGAGATAAAACAGTATATATACAGCGGGAGAGATGCAGGCAGACAGAATGGGGCTGAGCAAGATCTTTGTTTTGTGTCTTTTTCTTTAACCTTAAGGAATACTGGCTTTGTTAAGAACCTAAACACACAAGGTGCTAAGATTTTTTTTTTTAAAGTGAGCAAATATGAGGGCTGTTTTATTTGCAATTACACCAGGAATAAACACACAATGCAGCTTCCAGGTTGAGCTGTTTTTTTTTTGTTTTTTTTTTAAAGCGCACGGCTCTAGAAGAATAGAAACCTCTGGGAACGTTCCTCCTGTGGCTTCATTATGTTTATGTTAGAATAAAAACTGAGGCCTTGCACTTAGGATATGTTATCCTACCTATAGGTGCTTAGATTATAATGAGAACTGAAAAAGAAAAAGTATTAATACCTCTTGAACTTTGTTACTTTCCAAGTATTTTAATGGGATGTCGGGATGTAGACCAAACAGAGTCGACCACAACAGGGAAGTGGAAGGAAAACGATGCCTGGTTTCTGTGACAATATTTAAAAATTTTGTCACAGAAACCCGATGGGATTTAGGTCTGGACGTTGGATTTAGGTGCCGCCAGTTCAGGTGGACATATAGGGACGACTTTCAGCGTGTCACAGACGTCTTTAAATGATTTAGCCTACAGGCTGCCACGGCAACCTGCAGGTTCACGCGTGTCGGCTGCCTCTCCGAGTCTCTCTGCCAGCGGCTCTGATGTTGATGTGGCCAGCTTGACTGAACACTGGCGAATAATTAAGTGAGCACATCACAGTCCCGCGGTTTCCTTCGTCTACATCTCATCCTCTTCCATCTGCCATTCTCTCTTCTTTACATGCCCCTCCACTTGTCCTTTTTCCTTCCCTTTTTTTTAACATGTTCTCTCTCTCTTTATGGCTGATCTCCTGTTTTTTTTCTTTTCTCTCTCTTGTGTTCAGACTGATAGTTTCACGACACGGAAAGTCAAGACAGAGAACGGACACAGTGGCAGCAATTAGAAGCCATTACGTTGCTACACGAGAAGTCTGCGAGGTTTGAGAGGTAACAAGTGTAAATGTTTGTTGCTCATCTTGGTTCGTGATTCAATGTTGGCTACATCTGAAAAAAAAAAAACAACTAAACAAGACAAGAACCAAAAGAGCGTTATTCCAGCAGTCGAGGCAAATGATCGAAACTAATTCAGACAAAATAAAATCCTGCAACTTTTCAAGAACACGATGGTTTACACTTCTACTTTACGGGTAGGTAACGGCGAAACTGTGCCATTTATTTCATACTGGGAGAAAAAAAAATTTTTTCTCTTCGGCCCATAGAATATTCTCACGTTCAAAGCGAAAGATGCGAGACAGTGCATCAAAAATGTAATAAAAACAAAAAAAAACGCTGGATGTTAAGACACTTCTGTCATCGCCTTTGATCGGCGCTCTGAGCCACACGCTCCCACGGCGAGGACGCGGTGAAATCTCGCTCGGTTGTCTCCTCACAGGAACACAGTGGGTGTTGCTGGGCCAGAATCTGTCGCAGCCTCTTAGCCGCGGCGTCAACGTCCGTCTGCGGGAACGAGAGCGGCGGAGGTTCGAAAGTGGACAGACGGGACGTTTTGCGGTGACTAAAGGAGGATGGAGGGGCGGGTGGGTGGTAAAGGTTAGAGAGGAGGACGTGAGGGGAAGCATTGTGAAACGCCACGAAGCTTCGGGGCGGTAATTAACTAGTCCTAATCATTACAGTCTTTCTTGTGCTGTCTGACACGGAAGAGCACTGACTCCCGATTATGCAAATGTGGAGCTCCTTTGCCTCTGCACTAAATCAAGGAGGAGACGGGCAAAGATGAGGTTGCTATGGGTAAACGGGGTGCGCAAGGGGAAAGAGGGGAAAAGGAAAATGGCTGGAGGTCAGAGGAGGAACTTTTGTGCAAATACGAAGGTCATGATCAATCTAAATAGTGAAGGTAAGGGAGAGAAAATGTGGTTTGATACCATGGCAACAACACAGCAATGTGGAGTCGTGGGGAACGACTTCCAGGCTTACGAGTTACTTTACCAAACGAAACAAATTCCCAAAGTTCAGCTGGCATTTCCACATAACTGAGCAGAAATAACGTCCATCACTGTAAACAAATGTGTAGCGATAGAAGAAAGGAAATTGTTACCTATTTTGATTCTTGATTAGCGTTTACGTCCCTTGACATTTTTTCTCGTTCATGTTTCAAACTCATGAAAGCATTGTGCTTTTCAACACAAAGCAACGCATGACGGTTAAGAGGGAAAGAAAATGCTCCAAAAAATTCATAGAAACAGTTTCAGAAAATGAGTAATTTCTGTGCGGTTGTATTTTTGCAACGTAAAATGTGGAAAATTCATTAAAACGGACAAAAACAAAGGCTTGAGAAAAACGGTTGTGTTTCACTTAGTACATTAAGTTTGATATACAGTACATTTTAAATGATATTCTAATTTACCGAATATAATTTTGTAAGTGGAAATATATTTAGCTCCTCAGAAATATTACTTTACCTAACTTCTCATTCATTGTGGCGTCTTTAAGGCTGTTAAATTTTCTCCGAAGCAACAACCAAAGCACTTGAAAAGCTATTCAAAGTCTTTCTTTGCTGCAGTTGGTTTTGTGACAGAACCAGGGGTTCTCAATAGGCCTGGACTCGGCGAGCGAGTGAGTCATTCCCCTGTCTGATGACCTCTCTTGTTGAAAAGTGGTGGTGAACAGGGAGAGACGGGACACGGCGTTGCCCTGCGTAAAGACAAAGGCCCTAAACGATGACGCCGTCTCCTCCGCCACTGTTTTTAAAAATTGCTTGTGATGGGTCGGGGGGCGGCGAATTTTAGTTTGATCTCAAACAGGAACTGGTCCGTCTGCGGCGGCTCGTTAAGTCACGGCATAGCAGCCTGGGCTGGCATGCGTCTTCTGTCTGACTAAAGCGACGTCCGATCAGTGACCAAGCACATACTGTACGTCCAGCAATCTGTTGCAATCTATCTGCCGGTAGTTCTTCATCACACGGCTGCAGGGTTGACCTTTGACCTGCCTTGTACCTCTGGGAAATGTCTGGAACTTGGTGCAGTGGATAATAGTGGCTTCCAGCTCAACATGTCTATGTGGGATTTTAATAAACCTGGAGATTTATTTAGGCACTGATTGGTCACATCTCCAGATTTTGTTTATTAATATGTCTGGGAGTCATTTTGTCGCTTGTTATGTCTGCATTGATGAGCTCAATATACATACATTCATTGAGGGCATTGAGATAGAGCGATCATGCAACCAACAACTCTGATTGGTATTTAAAAAATTAATTGGTTGCACAAAGTTGATTATACTGTGAATTTTCCAAATCCACGTCATTTTAAAAATAAACTTAAATATGACTGATCTGTGCTTGGAGGGTTTAAATTAGGATTTTACAGAACACTGAGTCCAACTAGCGAGCCTGGACAAATGTGGGAATCCCAACAGGAACGTAAAAATATAGTGAGTTCTCTCATCTGCAGATGCTTTATTTTATCCTGAATCAGTCTAAATGGTAAAGTAAAAAAAATATTACTAACCTGGTCTGACCAGCTTGTACCAAAATTTGCTAGAGTGCCAGGAAAAAAGAAAAGAAAAAGATTAAAAAATAAAAATATTCAATTACAATAACTGGTTGACAATTATGCCAGAAATCGATTGGCTACTTTCCCAGTTGTGTTGGACCTCAAACCAAGATTCAGTGAAGACTTAAATATTTGAGCTTGAATATATAATTTTGGCCCTGTGTGGATTTGAGAAAATTCCCTGTTAAATAAAATGCATCACTAAAAAGGGCTCTACATTCTTCTCATGAAAATCGTATGTCCACTTTTGACCAGAAAAGAAAAAAGATTTCGGCCTTGATATTGTTAGAATATGTGTAATCGAACTTTTCTATTCCGTCTTTTACTTCATGAAGATGAAATAGAGGAGGTGAGAGGAAGGCAGCTAAGGGAGGCTGAGGTGTGAATGCGAAAGTTATAGAGGGAGCTAAATGGCCCGGGTAAATTGAGACCAACAGGGTTGAAAAATAGGACACATAACTTTAGGACTCGCGATATTTTTCCCCACGTCTTCCCGTCTCGCTCCCTCTCTTTGCAGAATAGTGGAACACACACAGTGGGCCGTAGCGCGAACTAAACCAGGACAATGAGGAAGTGGGAAGAGACACAAAATGTGAGGAATTTAGAGCGTGAGCCTGAGTGGCCGGTGGGTCAGGTGTGACCGTAAAGTCAGCGCAACCATAAAAAAAAACATTTTCTACCATTTCTTGTGCGAAAGAAAATGTTTGACTTTTAATGTTTTGTCATAAATCCGTGATCAAACTACGGCTCAGTTATGGATGAGTAGCTTGTGCAGTTAAAGACAACATCATTATTTTCTTCTAAGGTTTTGGTTTAATAATTGTTAACTCATAATCATGCTGCCATTTTGTGTGTCTGCTGTGTGTCCCAATGGTGTGAAGCGACGGTATGACCTTTCGACGCACCTGTCAGTGCTTTTTTGATTCATTTATTTACAATTTATTTGATCAATAAACTTTCTTCCTGTTAAAAAGGGAGTCATTTCTTTCCACAGTCGCCACATGCTTGCTTAGGCAGAGGGATTGTTGCAGTGACTCAATGAAATCTGCTGAGACAAACAACTTCATTAGTTGGTAGCATAAGCTAAATTTGCTTGTGCTGTGTTACAGCTGGAATCATGGTAGATTAATGTCATTATATTTAAATCTGAATGATTAGATTGAACCGGATTGATCTGGTTATATATATATGTTTTGAAACCTCATTAAAAAATTTTTCTCTTCAGCTTTCAACCCAGAGAGAGTTAGCATCTGTCTCTTAATGTTGTAGTCCTATTTTCTTATAGTTGTCTTATTTCTTTTCTTTTTTATTGTTGTTCCTTTTTTTATAATTTTGTTCAACACTCACAGTCAGCTGCTATGTTGTACTTTAAGTGATTTGGAAATAGATGATGGCACAGTAAATAAATGAGTCTATTTCTTATCAGAGATCATTTTTTTCTGTGCAACTCTGTTCATTCAACTTTAGAAAACCTTCCCCTGCAGGTTTTCCCTAGAATGCAGTTAAATTTGCTTCTTGTTTTATTTTCTAATGACAGTTCCCCTGCGTTTTCAATTCGTCCTGCATTATTTTGCGCGTTCACTTTATCATTTACGCCCTCCGGTCTACACTCCACCATCTTTTCTGTCGGATCAATATATGTGCATTTAGCTCAGGTGCCTTTTCTGTTTGCTTCATGGATCGCCTGCTCTTTTTTTAGACGTTTTAACCTACCTGTGTTTCGGTCCGTACTCCCCGGTGAGACTCGGTGTCCCAATAAAAAGAGGAAGATGAAATCTCCACACGTGCAAAAGTTTCGCACAAAGGAAATTTCCAGGTCATTGCTTGTGAAACGGCAACGCTCTCAAATGATGGAAGAGATGCGTCTGTGAATCTGGGGTGGAGAGATGCAGGTAGGATGCCTCACTGGGCATAGAAATCCATTAATGAAGGGAACAATTAAAAAAGGGAACAAATAGAAAGAAGCAGGAAAATCAAAAAACGGCACACGGCAAAAGCGAAAGCAACTCTCGCTTTTAATTCTCTTATCGTTTACAAATGCTCCTAATTGCGACTGTTTTAGCAAGGACATGGCGCTGCCAAGCTGAGCAGCACGTTACATTAATAGAGTACAGGACCTCAATGATTACTACAACAATGGGCTCTATTGTACAACATTAATTGCCGATATAAATGCAGAGAGATTTTGTTGAACCTCAGAAGGACTGAGGCAGTGTACTCCAAAGAGGAAGCGGTGTCGACAGGAGTCGTCGTCTTTTTTTGGGGGGCGGGGGGGTGAATAAAATTGTCCGACGATGCGGTAAATACTGGGAGCAAGGGGGAACGAAAACGGTACGGGCGGAAACTGCTTCGCTGAATTCACCCGTGAGCTGTGATTAAACGCTTCACGTGCGCAGACGCAACAATTACCCCCGGACGCCGTTCGACGCCGGTTCTGCACTGTAATCGGGCCCGTTTCCTCTGAAGAAACATCATGAGGACAGACATGCGGACGCAGATGTTCTCCGACTAAATGTCTGCCTTTCTCCTCACAAAGAGACGAAAAGCACAACCACAGGCAAATGACCACATTGGAAACGATGAAGAGCTCAAATTAGCTGGGCAAAAGTTAATGGTACATTCATGAAAAACAGTTCCTGCTCCCCCCCTGTATATGCTTTTAATGTGAAAATGCTGTACATTATTCCTGTTCCTCTCAGGTCATCCAAATTGGCTGCCTTTCTCCTTTTCCTTAGTTGCAAACCGTCTTGAATTTAAATCCTACGAACAAGTGGATGCTATCGCTCCAGATCTGCAGCAGCAGCAGCAGACTCTCATGGATTAGCTCTGTGTACTTATTGTGCTGTGGCCCTGGGGTGATCAATGACAACCGCAGCTATTTGTCCTGCTACAAAAGCCAAACCTTCTAGACAAGCTGGGGAAAAATAGCTCAACATGTCTTGATAATATGACCATTAGCCAGAGCTTTAGATGGCACTGATTGCTGCAGTCCAGCAGACTCTGTGGAGCAGCAGCGAGCCGGGCGACCTGCGTAAAAAGACTGCCAGTAACAGCCGCAATGGCTCCGTGCAAAGGCATTCGTACTCTTGAACTCTGTCACATTATGTCAGAT
Source organism: Phalloptychus januarius (assembly GCA_902982915.1). Lineage (NCBI taxonomy): Eukaryota > Metazoa > Chordata > Actinopteri > Cyprinodontiformes > Poeciliidae > Phalloptychus > Phalloptychus januarius. Next base: position 4,486,564 of record CADWAE010000476.1, read on the forward strand.
TTCACCCAAAACCAACTCCCTAACTAAAGAGACCAATTAACCAAACAGTCATCATTTTGGACTGATAGAGGCAAGCGGAGTAACCAGAAAAAACCCGTGCATGCAGAAGGAGAACATGGTAGCTCCAGGTAAGCTAGACGTGCTACCATCAGGCTTGATCCCTGAAAAATGACTGGAGATTTTTTTGAAATCTCCTTTTTTGCAAATGAAAATGAAAAAATGACATGCACTTTGTATTCCTCAGGTCCGTCTCAATGCTTTATAGAACCACTCCTCTGTTGGGATATGTCCTTATTTGCACTGAAATGCTTACACGTTCTTTACTGCAACGGTGCTCAAGCACAGTCACGCTGGATGGAAAACATCAATGAACTTCAGTCTACGGATTTTTAATTGGAGTCTCTGATTGGATTCTTCAACCGAAGAAGAAGGACTCGTGAACGATGATATTGATTTTCCGTGCTGTTTTAGGATTACAGTCCGTCTGTAGTTTTAGGAAAGGCAGTGGAGGAAGTGAACGCAGCCGTTCAGTCCATGTTGGCCACACTTCCAAATATTGAACCAACATTAACAGCTCGGCTCTTCTCTCTTTGCAATGGAGGACCGTTGTTTACAGCACAGGCAATTTCGGCGAAGCTTCGCAAGGTCGAACTGGCGCATTACACATCCCACAGGCCAGCGTTAGCGATTGGGTGAAATTTAAAATCTCAACAAACCTTTGTTGAGGTTCGGACGACTTTCCAGACTGTCTGTACGGAGCAAAGCGTGAAACAAAGGGCTGGTTTTTGCCAAACTAGATTAACTGGGGTCCTCGAGGGCCAGAGTCCTGCCACCGTTAGATGTGTCCGCTGTCCTAAACACTTGAATTAAATGGCTGAACTGCCTCATAATCATCCAGTGAAGCTCTGCAGAGCTCTGCTAATGAGCTAATATTGGAGCCAGGTGAGTTAAAGAAGCGTGACATCTTAAAGTTGCAGGACTCCAGCCGACAAGGACTGGAGTTTGAGACGACTGACCTCGGGTTATTAAAGTAAAGGAAGCTAACTGCAAATATACATTTTCATGCCTAATAAAAATTCAAACCATTATAAATTTCTTCCCAGTTTATAACTTATGCACATCCTCTGCATCCCAGTGAAACCGGCTGGGAGTTGTGGCTGTGATGTGGCTGTGATGTGACAAAATGTGACGAAGTGAATACTTTTGCAAGTCACTGGCTAAACCACTGGAGGAGTCCCTTTGCCTTCTCCGTCTCTTCCTCCTCCTTTATCATGCCACGTCTTTCACAGATGCGGGCACAGCTGTGCTCTATCCATCCCTCTTCTTCCTCAGCCCTCCTCCATTCAGGCTGCGATTTCCAGAGCAAAGAGGCAGCTTCTGTTTTCCTTCCACGGATAGATGGCATCACACCTGCTGCAAACACCCTCCCTGTGTCACCCCGTCCCCCGCCGCCTCTCCCAGTCATGAGGCCCTGCACTCGGTGCACTCTCATCCTCTTACTTACCGCCCGGCCCTCCCTCACTGATCTCATTCATTGATATAGACGCGAGTGCCCTTTGCCTTCCTTCGTCTCCCCTCCATTCCCCGTTCAACTTCCTCCCATCTTTTCAGCTCTCCCTCTTTCAGAGCTTTTCCCTCTTTCACACCGGCTGCAGAAGAACTTCCCGTTGGCATACAGTGTGCGGACGTGCATTAGGCGTGGCAGCTGGAGTCACACTTTCTTTATTGCACTTCCGCTCCGTCCTCTGGAGGAAACCGTCTAAAATATACAGTTTTGTACTCATTATGGATCCTGGAAGGCCCAGAGGGGGGCGAATGGGTCTTATCGAGTGAAGGATGCGTTGCATGCCTCAACTTTGCGAGCGATGTTTAATCTTACCGGACTTAAATGAGTGTCTGTGTCTCCCAGCGGCACGCAACAGTGGGCTTAGCTTTTGCGTTTCGTCTCCGAACACCTAGAAACTCTGTTTGCATGCGAGAGCAAGAAAAGTACATTTCTGATCATAATTCAACGCGACGCGTCATGCAGCACGACAGTAGGCCGCTCCAGAGAGAAGATTTTATGGAATTATCTTGTATTAGTCCTCCAGATTTTCGCTACTCTCACTAAAAACCTAAATGTTGTGTTTTCTGCCTGCCGTGTCGCTCCCTGTTAGCCTCCTTTCCTCGGATGTGTAATGAAAAAGGAGGGGTTGTCTTGTCAACTGTAATAGCAGTATTTGGCCTCCTCCCATGATGGGTGCACTCATATGAGTGTGTGCGTGCGTGTGTGTGTGGCACAAAGCCAGAGATAAACAACACGCTGTCAGTCCATTTACTTGAGATGCTCAGTCAGAAAAGGAAAACACAAATGGCCAAAGCGCTTTTTCTTAAGCTTAAAGTCTCAAATTTTGCGTTTTACTTTTACTTTTTTTACATCATCTGGACAAAAGACGGCAGAAAGAACAACGGCCCTCTGTCTTCTGCCGTCTCTAGACACTGGAGGGAACCATCAGCCTCATAACTCAAACAACACTCACGCCTTATTGAGGAAATTACTTTTATGTTGAGCATGAATCACACTTTATCCACAGGTGACGAAACGTATCAGTGGTGAAAACCTCTCAAGAGTTGCCTGTAAGACCAGATTTACTCTGAGAGCTCGTTAGTTGCATTTCCATTCGTCTCAAAACTGTGCGAATTGGAATTATAAAAATTAATTGGCTTAATGGAAATACAGCAATTTCATGGGGGAAAAAGATTTTATTCTATGTTTTTGCGGTTGAGCCGTACCGATATTAATGCATTTGGCAAAACTGCAATGGAAACATTGCTTATTAGTAGGCACTGGCCTCCTTGGACAATGCAGCTGGCTCCACTAAAAGTATTTCAGAATCATATAACTCATCAAAAGTTGATTAAAAAAAACGGCAACCACAATTTCCCCAAAATATCAGACGTGAAACCTGTTACACATATTTTCCAAAGTTGCTTCGTCAGTCACGTTTCCGTTTTCTCATCAACATGCGGGAGTTTTAAGCACAACGTTTTACAGCCAAAGGGTGTGCAAATAACTTGAGCGTGCGCTTTTTGGCATAACACCTGCATGGAGGCTGGTGTGTATTTGCACTACTGTAACAGACAGCCTCAGAAAACGAAGGGGATGCGTCTGTCTTTTCCCCCGTCACAATTGTGGAAGTTTCAGCCAGGCAAAAATACTCAAGCTGCATGACTTGTTTCTTATTTAGTGTGGCCCGAACCAAATCTCTGGTCCTGCCCTTCAGCAGGACCAGCGGCCAGACCAGCGGGAAATGTCCCAGTGCTCCTGATGGCCAGTCCGCCCCTGGCTGTGGGTGGCTCTAAGTAAACAAACACCACAACAGCAGAAAAATATTACCGTTTTGAGGGGCCAGAAAAAATTGTGAGAAAAGATTCTGTACTAAGAGTTTAGTGAGACTAAATAATAAAATTCAATTTCTTGAAGTGGCAGGAAAGCAGAGTCTCTTGGGAAGTTTTTTCTTTTTTTGCCCTCTTCTCTTTTGCCTCCCAGTCTGAATTTGTCGATCACCTCTCGAGCACCTCCACAAGCACACTTTGATCAAGCCAAACCCTCTTCACCCAAGTCCTACCTCTCTTCTCCCGGCTGCTTCTCCTTAAAAGCACAATTTCTTCCACCCAATCTCATTCTCTCCTCACAATCTCAATTACTCTACTTTCCCCACATGTCTCGCTGTTTTTTTTCCCCCCGCCCTCCCTCCTTTGTTCTCTCTGATCCTTCTCTATCGTATTTTTGCCACTCCATTGTCTCAGTCCATTAGGCAGACACAAATCCGTTTGGAGACAGAGCCTGAGCGCAACCCCGTCCTCACTCTCCAGGGCCCCGGCGTAGCCAGGAGAAAGCTCTCAGGGGAGGCAAACTCTGCCTCGTGGCCTGGGAAATCCATTTAAACCTTTGCCACGGAGTACTGCTCTTTCCTGCTGCCTGCTGCACGTACAGTACATGTGCTTAATAGGGGACGTCGTCCCTGCACACACATGCAAGCCTGCACAGAGGTCTGTGGCTCTATTCACTTCCCGGCTGCTCTTTTATTCTCCCACATGCCTGGAACTTTCAGTGTAACAATGTCGAAACATTCATTCAAAGCTGCATTACAGGCAGCCGACAGCAAGGCCAAGTACAGCATAGAGGTTGTCATCAGAAATGTTAGTATCTACCAATTACTCGGTAAATGGTCAACAAAAATAATCAACTGTGATTTACAGCCAAATACGCTAATCGCAATGATCTGTGACAAGCTAACAACTCTTAGCAAGTTGTTAACAGCAAACGCTAAAGTAACTGTTCGCAATCAGAGGTGTCGCTGACTAGAGGTGAAATATTTAAGAAGACACAATGGGTCAAAAGCATTAATAAAGAGTTTACCAAGGCGGCCAATCCTTTGTTTAAATCGGGTGGCGGCCATATTGATTCTTGAGTTTGGGATTAAAAACCGACGAATCTCCAACTTAGTAGAAAATGAAGCACACAAGTGAAGCACATACATCCATCTCTGTGTCATCCATCCTTCCATCCATCAAATCAAACAAAATGTAGACAGATTTTAGAAAAAAGTATTTACTGTTAAAAAAAATAAACACACGGGTAAGATGGGGTTTAAACAATTTTGACCTTAATTTGTATATCGTCTACCAGGAATCGTACTGCCAAATGTGGGTGCCACGCAGCCGCCCCTGTGTACGAAGCAGTGCATTTTTAAATGGGAGCTGACGGTTTCCTGCCATATCTTCCCTTCCAGCAGTAATGAGAAGCAACAGAAAGTAGAGCTTCAGTGGTGGCTGCTGGTCTTGCCATGTCACTCCAGCTCATGTCTCTGCAGCAACAACAACCTGTTGACACCAGAGGGTCAGCAGACAAACGCAGAGATGACAACAGAGACACCGATAGGACGGATGAGCCAGAGTCCCCATGTGTGGCAGGTCAAACGTGGAGCTGTCCTACGCATACTCGAGTGTGGGCTTTACACTGCCACTTGAAAATGTGTCTCGCTTTCCCAACACAAACAGGACGACCAAAGCAAGTTGTGCCTTGTATTCCCTCTTTAAAGTGAACATGTAACAGTTAAGTACATCAGAAAAGCCAACATGTTGTCTGCAGCTGTGGAAACTCTAATGGGTGTGTGAGGTTTCACTTTCTCCACATGCATGGACAGAGATTTTGTTTGTTTTTTTTAACTGGTCATTTCTCAGCTCAGTGACAAGGCAACACAAACTGAATGAGCTGATTTTGCTCCAATCCAGATCTCAATGGGCTACAGATAAAGCAGCAGCAGATTGCTTTATCCCATTAGGCAGGGCCTAGTAAATAGGCAGAGATCTAGCGCTGTGTCCTGGTGCAATCTCCAGCTGATCCTGTCGCTGGCACCAGCTCTGTTGGCAGTTTGTCTTTCAAGTCAGGGCCCCCAGCTAAGCCCGCCTGTCTGTCTTCATGCACATGCAGATAATACGAACCAGCGCGGTTCACTTTCACACCAAGCGAGAGCACGAGCCGAGGCGTTTTTCTGTTTGCAGAATGAAGTCACAATTTGGTGCAAATTGTAAAGCCCATTAAAATAGAGATTGAGGAAAAGTGAATTATGAGAGCAAAACTAGTCAATACCCTGCGTTTCACCATCAGATGAAAAGTATTTGCATGTGCGTAAATGTTTCAGATATTTAATGAAATTTTAACATCAGACGATTTTATTTCTTGAGAAGAAGAAAAAACACTTTTAAACCAACCTACCTCCATGTGAAAAGCCACAACGCTTTCTTTAGAATATTTGTGATGGACTAGATTCTTTTTGGGGAGGTAGTTTTACAAGCCATTGATTACTGGAGGCAGGTAGAGCCAACAGATCACTTAAATAGATCCTGTCAGGCAGCACAAAGCAGGCAAAAAGATGACAAACAGAGGCACAAGCCTGTCATTTTCTGAGGCTTTGGGATCGGAGCAAACCACAGTGAGAGCCATTATCATGATGAAACAATAGTGAATCTTCCTAGAAGTGACTGACTTACCAAAATTACTCCATGAGTCCACAAATAAACATCCAAACACCATCGAAAGAACCATAGACCGCACGCCAGTTAAATTTGCATTGCTGACTATTTGTTTCACGAAAAAGCAAAACCAGAAGTAATCTGCAAATATGCAGAAGATCACTCCAACTCTGAGCTTCAGAGGTGAACGAATCAATATATGCACCCATTAGTTATCTGCCTTGGTTCACTGAAAATTGTTTACACCAATGTACCAATACAGATGGCCAAAGCACCACCAGTCGTAAATATACATAAACTGCATTTTCAAAACGATGGATGCAGAGGTTGGTGGGCTAATCAAATCCATTAAGGTTATGCTGGACTAACAGCATGACTGATAAAAACAGCAGTGAAATCTGTAGGACATGTTTGCATAAAAGCAGGACTCTAGATGAATCATTGGAGAACTGAAGTTTACAGTTGTTTACTTTCTCTTGTTCAAACTACCTGCCCGTCATTCCTAAAAAGGTTTCTGCAAGTTCTAGAAGCTTTTGGTTTTCTGCAATCTTTCTTGAGTCCTACCTTGGCAGCCATGATCATTGAAGAGCCTCCACGTACTCCAAGGATGGGGATGTGGGTTTGGGCTGAAATGAAGTCCAGGATCTGAGCGATGGCTTCCTGGTCTGTGTCGTCCCCAAACACGACACCCTGCAGCCAGTGCTCCGTCATCAGGTCACAGATGCTCTTTATAATGCTCTTGGGGTCCGTCTCGTTCATGGTCAGCACCTCCACGTTTGGAGCCATGTGGAGAAAGTCCTCCTTCTCTCTGGCCCCTGCCAACGCCACCTCGCTGGAGTTGCCCACCAGCACGACAGCGATGCTTAGGCCCCGCAGGATGTTAGGCAGGGCCATGTGGTGTGGAGGGGGCTGTGGGATGGGCATGTAATGGCCGCCACCGCCTCCTCCGCCGCCCTTTTCTCTCCGTGAGTGACAGGCTGGGGGTAGGTGGAGAAGACAGAGCAGCAGAAAAAGGAGAGGCAGGCATAAAGACGTGCCTGTGGTGCGGTGAACCGGTGGAAGTGGAGGCGGATGAAGGATCCGAGTCCTTTGTTGCACTTGAGCAACCATTCGGGGGGAGAAGTGAGCCCCGGCATGTTGGTGAGGCAGGGAGGAGCTGCAGCGTCCACGACCAGGCATAATGTAGGAGTGGGAGAGAAATACCTGGAAAGACAGGAAATGAGCAGGGATTAAGGGAGACAGGAAGGTGGTGAAGAGAAGGAATCACCTGTTGTAAATCAATTGATGACAACAAAAAGCTCAAATGTTATATCCAATACATGTTTCAGATCATATCTATATGCTCAAAGACTTGGAGAGTTGGGAGTGATGGAAAAAAGGAAAACACTTGTTCTAAAGCACCTTCGTACATCGAAGAAGTCACTTAAAAATTAAAGCGACAATATAGGAAACAATGTCAATAATGCATGTAGAATCTTGAAAATGAAAGTTACAGTTCATGTTACAGATAAGACTCTAGTTTCTCGATTAGATGGGAGAACAGAGGGACACAAGGAAAGGAGAGAGCAACAGAGAGAAGGGATGTAGGGGGAAAAAATGAAGCAAGTAAACGCAAATGACAGAAAGGGCAGATGGAGGGAAAGACGACTAAACGCCAACTCAGGCTGACTGACAAACTGTCTGGAGCAAGATGAGTTATGCACCAACCCGAGACACAGACAAACTGACTGATGCTGAAACTAATTAAATGATTGACGGTAGAGGCGCTCTGGACAATTCACAAGGCTTTGAAATGAAACCCGCCTTCTTCCTCCGTCAGCCCCGGTTGGCCTAGTTTAACACTCTTCTGCTGTTCACCCCTCCCTTCTTCCTTACACTCCATTCGTTCTACTTGACCGTACCTTGCTCTCACTGACTGACTCCCTCTTTTTCTGTGCTTATTTATAGAGTTTCTCAATAATAGGAATGCAGATGGGTGGGAGGGCCTGGCGAGACAATGAACAGTGGGCAGAGCAAAACGTAAAATGGCAATGAAACTTCAGATTCAAGAGAAACACTGTGATCTTTCTTGCTGTGGAGCCGCTGAGCCAATCACGGTCATTTTGAGGGAGTTCTGTTGGACCATAAGGTGGCAGGCGTGCATGTGGGAGCAATGCAATCCTTGTGTAGCCAGAGAAACAGCTCTGTTGACATCCCCAATCAATATTCAAGCTTGTTCTCAGTGTGGTGACTCCAATTTGTCTTGTTCAAGGCCAGGATCTCAGCATAGTTGTGGAGAAGAAATGTCTGGTTTGGTAGCCTCTGGGTGTTAGATGATGATGTCTTCCTGTTGACATCTTCAAGTCATAATCTATGTCAAGAACTGGAATGGTTCCCAAATGAGCGTGAAGGGACAAGAAGCAGAGCCTCTGTACCCGACCAACAAGGGTTTGATCTGGAAAAAGGTTGCCTGGTCCTACATGGTTGAGGGTAATTTCGGTCTTAAGTGTCTCGATGGTCTATCCTACCATCACTCCTGAAGAAGAGTGATGGTAGGATAGATCGGCCAATGGACAGAGATTACAGAGTTGTCGGCAACAATACGATTCCAGCTCTGGTTTGTCATGGTAAAGAAAGAATAAAACTAAAAGGAAAAGCTTTTTTGCTCTTCTGTCTATCTTCAAACTTCTAGCCATTCTCATGAGATGAAACAACCTATTTTTGTCTGATCTTAAATATTTTCTGTTTTTGGGTAGATTGGAAGAATGACATGCTGGATACAAGCAGCTTTGTTTGTGGGGGAAGGTGGACTCAGTTCTTCCTCATCCATGAAAGGTCACTGCTCTGCCACGTCAAAAGGTTCACTGGAGGTGACTCAACCTTCCAATGAACCTTTTGGAGGTATCCGACCTGGATACCTCCAAGAACTAGCGGGAGATTTGCAAGATATGTCGCTGTGAAGAGACCCAGGCTCAAACCAAGAAGAAATTGGAGGTGCTTTATAGACTTCCTGGGTAGGAATACTTCGCTATTTTCCTAAATGAGCTGGAAAGTGCTGATGGGAAAATGGTGGTGTGGAGAGATCGGAAATATTGGCAGGAAAAAGAGACAAAAAGCTTCACATGAAGTAGAAGCTCTCTTAGAAGACTGTTTGTTGCTGTATGTTTACATGTGACTGAGTGGGAGGGCGTTTGTCCCCCGAGTTTATTCGCATATAGCTAGAGTGGGTGTAGGTGGAATAGATATTTGCCTCACTTTCGTGGGCAGATGATACCAGGGAAGCTGTGGATGTAGCTGCTCATAAAGTTGAGCGGCGCATCGTGGGTCTAACTCGCAAATGAATGCAGCTAACGAGGCAGATGGAAGTTACAATGGCAAACAAAAACACTCAGACAATATCCACCGCGTGCAGCTGACAGCTGATAAGACGGGGAATGACAAAGAGGGAGGAAAAAGCAAGAAGAAGATTGAGGGAGGGATAAAGGGATGCATGCGGAGATGACAGAACAACTTCTTAGGGGAAAACTAATTGCTGGAGGTTCGTCAGCTCTAATTACAGGTCCCTGTGTTAATATTCAATTGCACACCACTCCGCAGGAAGGGTGGAGAGGTGGGAGGGAGTGGAGGAGGGAGAGATAATAGGAGGCACAGGGACATGAAGTGGGGATTGGGGAGAGGAAAGCAACAAGAGAGAGGCAGTGCAGACTGGAGGATGGAGGAAACGAGAAAGACGGCAAGGAGAGTTACAGAGTGAGACAGAGGGAGAAAGATTTGGCCTCTTTGAATCTGGACTTCACTGGCAGCACTCTGTTTCCATGGCAACAATTAAAATAGGCCTACATATACAGACACGGTTGATGGACACTGAGATATACACATACCCACCAGCATGCACCGGCGTTTTGTAATAAGCACTGATCACGTAAATGCGGCAATACAGTCTAGAGTGCACTCACTCTGCTGTGCATCGCTGAAGTGGATGTATTTAAACCAAAGTTCCCGCCGCACACACAAAGATTTTGGACAGATTTTTACAAATAAACAGACACAGAAAGACTGCTTTTCATGCATCCTCTAACAGCAAAATTACAATCTTGTTCTGCCTTTCACTGCCTCTAACACTAGTACACACAGACTGGCTGGCACCCAACGCAAACTCACCACCCCCTTACAGATTATATTAGCCAATATACTGTGTAATTTCAATGATCATTCAGAGAAATGCAGCCAATAAAAACGCCCCACAGTGACTGGAAGAATGTCTCATGAAGGAACACAAAGGGCATGTCTTCACCTGTGCATTGTACAGTTGATGTTATGACACTAAATGACCCCATTTTCCCATCAGGGAGCCCACAATTTGCCCCATTACCCACATAGGGAACAAAGCAGCCATATCAGTTACATAAATGTGCACTGCAGTTTCTACAGGCTTAAGGCCGTGCAGGTACCTGGGCTTATGCGACATTTTCTGCCTTAAAAAAGAAGCAACTTAAATGTTGGTGCAACACGGATAAATGTTGCACGCCTTATTTTGAACAGAAGTTCTGTGTTTATACTGCTGGAAAAGACGTTTTACCCAAACATTAGGTAAGAAAATATATATTTATATATAGAAGGATTGTCTCATGCTTCACAGACTGCCATTTTGAACCATACGGCTAAGTAGGTATGTGCTCCAATAACTAGAATGGTGATTTTTCTATTGATTTGTAAAAAAAAACACCTTTTTATTCAATGTTGGGGGTTCCAGTTTTAGATATTTCCAATGATAATGCAAACATAGCCCAAATATTATCCTGTCTTTTTTTTTTTTTTTATCTAGTTTGCAACACACCTAGGCTTACTGCTGAAGATTTAAAACAATCATTTAGTTGGTTATGGGTAGATTTATTATTCAAAATCAGCCAAATAGTCTTTTGGATTTTGTTTTGAACTACATACATATGTAGTTAACTATTTTTGACAATTGTGCAAAAGTCCAGATGCAATGAACGATTAGAAGCTTTTATGGTCATTTACCCATATGTGCATGCTTTTTGTTTTAGAACAAAATACTCTGAAATTTTGTGACGATGAAAATGTGACTTTTTTGCTCAATACAAGTACCAAGGACCAAGACATTTAATCTGACCACTAAAAAGGCAAAGCATTTATGTCAAAACGTCCCGTTCAACATTTTGGCATTCAAAATTGTTTGAGTGCCGAGGAGAAGCTCAACAGATTTACTTTCACGGGTGGAGAATTACAGCATTCTCTACAATGCAAAACATGACATATGTGCATAAACACAAATTGCTTTGGGGGTCTTTCTAATGCAAAGGACATAAAGACAGAAAAAAAGGAGAGAAAGAGAAAAAGGCAGAGAGGTAGGGCAAAAACTTAAAAAAGAAAGGAAATAATAGGAAGAAGGAAATATGAGGTGATAGATGTCTGCTTCTATACCTGCAGAGAGGAAATAGCAGAAAACTCAGATCCTTTTGTTATATATGTAGATTCATAAAGATTTCTTAAAATTAAGGATTTCAGTTTGACACACTATTGTCTTCATTCATAACCTAAATCAGTGGTTCCCAAAGTCGGTCCTTGAGGGCCAACATCCTGCATGTTTTAGTTCTCCCCCTGGTTTAACGCACCTGGATCAAATTATGGCTCAATAGAAGGTCTAAGGAGAACATTGACAAGCTGAAAAGGTTGTTACTACCAGCTGGACGAGAACTAAAACATGCAGGATGCCGAGCCTCCAGGACCGACTTTGAGCACCACTGACCTAAATGAATTATGTTCTTTAAAACTTTTACATGAGTTTGCTACCTGATACGACCTAATCAGACTTCCTCCTTCCACGTGGAGGGATGAAAGGAGGCAAGATGGTGAAATACCGTATAATGATGTTTATGTCAGTGAGTTGTGCTAATGACTTTACTTCAGTCTTGAGAACAACTTTGGTTCACTTAAAATAACATTAGCCCATTACCCTTTAATCTGCTAAGTAGTTAGTACGAGCTTTGTTAATTATTCACACTTGTACCAAATCAAGTCAGTTTTTTCAAGCGGTGTTTTATATCGAGTTGGAATTGCTGCCTTGCAGCAAGAAAGTTTAAATCTCGTTGTTCCTGTGTGGAACATGGAAATTTGGTTAATTGGCTATTGGAATTTGTCACTTTGCACATGCTTATTTATCCTGCAACATCTGTAGAAATTGGTTAGATCAGTCCATGTTTGACCCAAGAAAGGCTTTGCAAAATAACCCAAATGAGCTGATTTTACCCCATCAGCTTTCAGACTGTATGTGTGTCCTATTTACACGAGGGGAAGAAGAGTACAAGAGTAGTTAGAGGCAGACCATCTAACTGGGCTCGTCCTACTTAAAACACTAATTTCTTTTCCAAATTTCCCAAGTCATCAGTATGTCCCGTTGGGAACTAGCTACAGAGGATTCGAGACGGAGTCAGTGATATCCAATGCACAAAAGCCTGGCTTCTCCATGTTCGATAATAAATCTTTTTGTTAAATTAATACCGCCGTTAGGAAAGGTTAATATAAGACAACAATTTGACACCTTTCACAAACACTGAGGCAGCAATTTTCCTTTGAGAACTGAAGTGGGCCCACTTTGTTACCACCGCTGTTACCACTTTTTACACAAACATATTGGGAACGAAAGGTGGCATTCCTGCCAAGACACCGATGCCATCGGTAAACACCAAAAAAGCTTTTCAGGACAGGTCAAAAACTAATCTAAAGTAAGAAACGGTGTAAAAACAAGGCAGTTCATTTATTATGAAGGGAGAGTTTTGAAAGCGCTGTGAATTGATGTAAAACAGAATAGCGAGTACCTCTCACTGCGGCTACTGTAGAGGCCAGAGGCAGATTCAGTCATATTGGAGCCCAAGGCGAGACATAGGCTTGGGACCCTCCAGTTCCCTATTTTGTCATTATTTTTTAACCGTTATTTCTCTAAGACCTACTTTCAGCCGACTGTTTCTTCCTGCTGCAAGTAAGAAGTTTTTCTAGTTTAACTCACATGTTTATAGATTTTGAGGTTAGTTTTTCTGAATGCAGTCAGCTTCTGAAATTCGTAGATGCTGGTAGAGGCACACTCCAGCTTGCCATAAATAGCATTATATATACACGATGAAATATAGATACTCTTGTTCTTAAAGGGCCAGTATTATGTAAAATTTACTTTTTTGAGTTTCACATGTTATGATGGTATTCCCTCATCAAAAACATGCCTATAATGGTGCCTGGATTCTCTCATGAATGTTTGAGAAATCCTTTAATCTCCCATGGCAACCATTCAGATGTACAAAATGCCTGGCTGGATCCTGCTCCGCCTTCGAGGAACAGCTCCTCCTCAGAGCTAGAGTTTCCAAGAGTCTGCCTCACAAAGCAGCCCTCCCCCCTGACTCCCCGACTAAGATCCTTCAGACTAGCCAACAGCAATTAGCAAACACCCTGAGGAACGCCGCATCAGCTGAGCTTGTTATAGGAGCTGCTTCTCAATAAAACGCAGGTAAAAACGTTGTTAAAGTGTTAATAGAAGAGTGACCTCGTGATGGCGTGACAGTAAGAGCAGGAGTTTTTAAAGAGACAGAGATCCAATTTCGAGGTGTTAGATTACAAGTCATATTTTATATATGCAGCATTTTTAGGACAACTGAAAGTAGCAGTTACTTGACTGTGCTATAAAATAGCACTATATGCCTGGAAAATATGTAATAGTGCCCCTTTAAGATGTGTTTCTCTCCTATCGGAAGACACTAAAGCCTAAAAAGATTTCTGCCAGTACTTTCTCTAACATAGAAATTACTCCTAGATCAGTGCTTCTGTTTTGTTTTTCTGCGTGTGCTCTCTATTCTCAACCTCCAGATGCCCGTCCACACTGAGCCAGGCGGTGCTTGAGGTTTCTGCTTGCTAACAAGGAGCGTTCCTTTACACTGTCGCTACATGCATGCTTGGTATGAGGGATTGCTGCAAAGTCAGGAGGAGTCCAGGAAGAGTAAAGGCTGCAACTCAATAATTTTTTTCAGTCTGCTGGATTTTCTTAGAAAGAAGACGTTTCTTAACCAATTTGATGAACTGGAATGTATGTGATTGAACTGAAATGACTTTTTTTGAAAAGTACCATGAAATGAAATGTATTGAATTGGCGCTACATAAATAAATGGAATGAAAAATAACTCGCCTTATTTGACCTTCACCCAGTTTATAAGTGATTGTACTTTACTTCCAGAGAGGTTGTTGTGACCTTACTGAACTGTCGCCTTGTGCCTCGTGCCATTTTTAGATGATTGATAACAGTCCCTCTAGTCAAAATACCATTCTCACTCGTCAGAATTGAAATCACAGACCTATCCTAATGTCATCTTGGTGCCAAAGGCAATTCCCTAATGTGCGTAATGGTTGAATCTGCGCATGTCGACATGAGCTATACCGCAGAAATATATGAAACGAGCAGAAATCAACGGCATGCCAGCAAAAAAAAAAAAAGAAACCAGAGGAGTATTTGTTAGTAAATGGGAGAATTAAATAACAGTGGGATTCCAGAGGACAAATATGAATATATGAGACATATCTCTGAAAGGAACTGCCAAATATGGGCGATGTCATCAGGAACTGTATAGCATGGTACCCAATGTTGCAAATAGAAAAAAACTTGTTTTCTTGACACATATTGTGTATTGGCAACATAGTAAATATGGAGTGAGGATGGGACACATTATTTATGCTGTCGGGAGGCCAGCAAAGTGTTGTTTGTGAGCATAAAGTTTGTCACACTCATTAAGAAAATGCTTTGTTTAATTGTGGTGTTTAATTTCACTAGAAATATGTTATTTCAGTGTCTGAGCCAAACAGATTACACAGATTATTTCCACTTCGTTTCTGATCCCCACACTTGTAGCATTAGCTTAAAGTGACATATTTGAGTAAAAGCAGAAGGCAGACTTATAGAATGTGTTATAAGTCACATGTAGTCCTGGTCCGAGTGTTTTGACAGCTAGATTTCTAAAGTGAAGCTAAACCATCACAAATTAAAAATTATGAGTAGAAAAGTTAATCTTTTGGCTCTTTCCATTCGCTCATTCACTTTTTTGAAGAAATACTGGACACTGGAGTGTTTGTGCCTGGCAATGTCAAAAATTGCTGCCAAAATTTTCTGAATTATCATTCATAGTTACTGTCACATGTAGTGAGTTACAAGAACGGTTTGTTAGATCTTACTTTCAGACAACATTTCTCTGTAGTTCTAACTCCTTCATGAATAATCTGTGATGCTACATTTTAGCATTCTGTCTCAACTACACCATTTTTCCCTTTTGTGATTTTATTTTAACAAATGTTTGATTTTGGACAATGAAATGATTTTAGCTATCGTGAACCGCTAGCTCGGGACATAATTAAAGGGAAAAAGCTGGAAAAAAAATTATTATATGTGCTTTCAATTTTAGAGAATTGAAAACGCACAAAAGATTGAGCTTTAGGAAGTAAGCTCCTTTAAACTGGAACAAAAGCTAAAATGTGACCAACAAAAAAACAAATCAAAGTGCATTACAGTATGTGGCCATAGAGCAAATGCCGGTATGTGTCAAAGGACCAGGATTTTAATTGTGTCTGGTCGCTTTGTCCCTGCTGGGGGCGGATGCTGCTGCCACTCTGCTGTTACCATGGAGTGAGCATGCTCGCTCTGAAGCAGCGTTGTTCAGGTAAGTGGTACTTGTCGGGGTAATATCTCACGAATGGCTAATCAGTATTACTCATGTTTCCTGACAGGAGTTTTATGATGTTGCAGACTACAGAATGAATTCCTATTTTAATTTGATTGTGGGCAGAGCGGGGGGGGATTGTCCTGATCCTGCAGGATTATTTCCTTGTTAGATATTACTAGATCTGCTGCCTTCGTATGACCCACTCGAGGGAATGACCAGATGTCACATGCCGGAAGCCAATTAGGTTAAAAGATGTTGATTTGGGAAGCTTGGCAGGCCTCGCAAACAAAAGTGGTCCAAATAAGCCCAAATGCACAATAAAGAAGGCAATGGTAATTAATTTACTTCAGACACAATATGGGTCATTCTGCTGTAGCGGAAACGAGGATACGAAACATGGCACACAAACAACTCCTTTGCTGCGTTTCCCCACTGATCTTTTTTTTTCCCCCTCTCTCTCTCCTGTTTGAAACAGAGTGGCTGAGAATCGGCTTTCCAGTAAATCAAAAACAGCGACTCGCTTTACAGGTGAACAAACAGGAATTTTGTTTGAGCTTCGTATTTAATATATGGGGCCCAACGCAACTCCTTTCCAATTACAACATATTCTGCTCTCGCTGTGATTAATCTACGCCGCACAGGAAGCTTTACAGCCTGAAAGGTTTGCGCCCTTGTGGTGCCATGTAAATGTGTGTTTATAGTTGATGAATTCAGTCTGAAAGGCGAGTGACCAGTGCCAAAAGCAGTCTGCTCTCTCCAACACCTTTTCAGAGACAAAATGTATGTTTTTCTTTCTTCTTCCTTGCTCACATGAAGGCAAACAGAAACCTGGAGCTTGAGCACTTACATAACCATACTACCATGAACTTTAATGTAGAGAGGAGAAAAAATTTGAAAATAGTTGAGAATAAAGTAGAAAATATGTTGAGGATTGTCATTTTAACCTGAGCAACTCTTCCCATATTCCCGCCCGAAACCATTTGAATCTTTTTAGCTTTCCAAAGAGAAATCTGTGGAAGAGAGCAGCCCTCTGTGATAAAGGCATTGATGAAGCTAGCACCGTGTCCAAATTGCTTGCATTGTATATACTAAGCACACTTATCTGGTTAACCAGATATCAATTATTTCGTAACCACTGTGAGAATACAGAAACTGGCTAGCGATTAGCAGCTAATGATGCTAAAGTTAGCATCTACTTTTGGAGCTTTCCTACACAAGACGCAACTAAAAGACAATATACGAAGAGGTCAAGCCTGGACTAGGTCATGCAGATTTTTTTCAAGCATAACTTGTGAGTTATGACATCTTTACTACAAATTTTAAAAACAAGTTTTTCTCAAAATATTCGCATATCATTGGAACACTTCTGACTTTAAGCTTCACCAATGTAAACATTTGTGCTTTCCAGAGCAGGTTGTGTCAGTATTAAACATTCATCCCAGTGAGGAATGACTTTAACCCATGGGCAAGCCCCGGCTCCCGCGGAGATTTGACCAGGCAACATCTTGGGTCACCACGCAGCATACAAGACGAAGACAGAAATCAGCTGGACGCCAGACCCGCCGCCAAACCTGCGATCCTTGAGATTATG
Organism: Phalloptychus januarius; assembly: GCA_902982915.1. NCBI lineage: Eukaryota > Metazoa > Chordata > Actinopteri > Cyprinodontiformes > Poeciliidae > Phalloptychus > Phalloptychus januarius. Next base: position 4,503,865 of record CADWAE010000476.1, read on the forward strand.
AAAGCGGCGTTGGGGAGCGAGTCCGTGAAGTGTTCGGATAAATATTCATGTAGGACTAGCTGTGCAGTCTGCTGTGGAGGTGGAAGGTGGTGTGTGTGTGTGTGTGTGTGTGTGTGTGATTATGTGTTTGGACATGTGTCTGTACACGGTGTTCTGATGCAGCCACTAGCCACCCCCACTCTCCCCACCTTCGCCTCCCCTCCACACCAGCGCAGGGCCAATCAAGGTTTGCAGTCACATGTCCGCCGGGTCTCCAGGGCTAATCGGCAGGTATGATGACCACCGTTTCCAGAAAGAAGGGACCATTGAGGAGGACGTCCCTGTCCGCCCCATAAAATTTGCCCTTCCTCCGTTCCTTCCTTCCTCCACGCTTTGGAGCCCTTTCTTTCACTCCTGCATCATTTTGTGCCTGAACAATGCTAGCGCTCAGTTTTCCCACTTATCTCTCTCTCTTGTGCTCGCACTCTCTCATCACCCTCTTCTCATTATGTGGTAAGTGTCAGGTTTGTCGATGGCGTTATTTGCAGGACAAAGGAGTCTGTTAATTCTTCGTGCTTATTGTCTGGTTTGATATTTCGGAAAACCAGCAGAGGACGACGTCGCGGCGGTCTTCCCACACCTCTCTGGAACATTCGAAGCGTTCACGTTCTGAGTCGGTCGTTCTTAGCCGACACTTTCCCCCCTTTTAATTCAAACAACCATGTGTCGATGAGAGGCTGACATGTCAGCTGCTGCAGCAGCAGAGTAAGGACCAGGCCTTCTGTCAAACCCACGCACACTTGAGCCTACTTAGAAGTCTGACTCTTTTGTCACCACTACTTCGTGATTTCACTGGAGGAATTTTGAAGAATGGACAAAAAACCCTAGGTGCTCCTTTGAAGGGGAAAATCTAGTCATTTTGAAGTGTGGATTCTGTTAAAAGTTAAGGTTATTTGTGTAGCACGTAAAGCAACAAGGCAGTTCCAACATTACACAATAAACAGGTTGAACCTTTAGCCTCGATTTAAAGCACCTCAGCGTTGCAGCATCGTTACAGTTTTCCGGAAGTTTGGTGTCTTGGCGCTAAACCTTTTAGTGATTCATAAACTAAAGTAAGTATTTTAAAGTCTATTTGCTGAGCTACGAGGTGTGGATTTATGTGAATGTCATTGAACATTTTGACGAGCACAGAACTGGACTGAAGGACATCAAAGCGGCAGGTGATTGTTAAGGAGCTATTTAAAAGGTTATTAGCAGCTATTATCTTACCTGGTAATTCTCTTGCTGTCTTCATTTAGAATAAATCTATATCAACTGGCTCTGGAGACTGATGATACCAGCTGGGGGGTTTTTGACACTCAAGCTAATGATTATTTAATTTACAGAGGACGTGGAGGTTGGAGTTGTTGTGCCACGTACTGAAAACTGAATATCTTTAGATTCTTATGTCAAAGTGACGTCCTGATAGAGTGCCAGTACAATGGACCCCCCTGCTTGTTCATTACTCTCAGAGACATTTATTTGCATATTTGTCTGTGGAACACAACTCCAAATTATTTGTGGAAGATCCACCTGTTTGTGACATTTTTCTGCAGCGCATGTCTACAACACTCAAAAGAAAATGCAGCTGGGGAAGATGAAAGACCGACCGACAATGCTTCTGAACAGGCTATTGGCTGGCATTTACAAAGCAGCCAATCAAGGAGCACTATTCATTTTCCTCATGTCTGATTGCTTGTAACCAGCCACTAAGAGCAAAAATAATAAAGACAGTAGATTGTAGATAGTAACTTCTGCAGGAGCGCTAAGACGGTTTTCACTGTGTGCATCAATGCATAATATGCATAACTCATCATCTGGATTCATACACTCCAGTTAGGATACTTAAAGCTTACAATATATAAACAGAACCACACTCAAACATTTCAGAATTATCCACTAAGGCTCTGCTGAGAGAAATTTGACAGACTTTGGCAGGTGCTAAAAATTTCCTGGATACACTGATATAAAGTAAAGCGAACTAAAAAACAGAAATTTGACAAAGCTTTAACTAATCTTTTTCGCAAGGTTTCACACTACCTTACTTTTATGTGAGTAAATTTAAAAACCGTTACATATTGCAATATCAGAACAAGCTTTTTAAACAGGAAAATGATTGGTGGCGGACCACTTCTTTTGACAGCTTCCCATTTAAATGCCCACTTTAAATAAATGTGCATTTAGAGCCATTTTTTGCATATAAGATATTAACTTTAAGTGAACAAACATCCTTTGGTAAAGTTGGGAAACCACTAAGACTATCTATTTATGTTTGAGTGAGCAAGTTAACTGCACAACCCATTGATTAACGCGTTAATGGATGGAGGTTGTGCATCGGAGGTCCAAATATATATCCCACCACTGCAGCAGGCACTTCCTTTAATGTGTCAGGCCACCAAATTTAAATTTGATGTTGACGCAGGAAAGATGCCCTTACCTTTGAAAAACCCAAATTCAAAAGAAGGCTTCCGGTTGAATCTGGGGATGAAGACGCCCTGAGAGTTATCTGCTCCAATTAAGATATTACTTCCTCATAGCCTTTTCACATAAGCTACTTAAAAATCCCGTAGTATCCCTTTAAGCCTCCGTCTTGAGTGAGAAATGACTAATTCGTTTGAACATGCTGTCCAAATCCTGGATTTTTTTTTTTTTTTTTTGCTGTTATAGTCAGTGGGAACCGAGGACAAAATCCTCAGGCGACACTTTGTTCTGACCCAGACAACAACTGCTGACAAGTGAGGAAAGAAAACGTTACCTGGACAACCTCTTTGACCACACAACAGCCAGACATGGGGGCGCTTGATAAGTCACACACACACATTCACACACGCTTCACACAGTCTGTGACACAGTGGTGGGTGGAGGGGAAAAAAAACAAAAAAAAACAGAATGCCCACAAAAGCTCCACACTCAAACCCTGATTTGTATCTTAAGGATTAAATATTAAGTATGGCTTGAAATGCGATTTGTTTTATAGTGTTTGGACTGGATGCTGCTGGATATAAAAATCTGCAAATAAAAGGTAAAGAACCTGGGACGGCGTCCAGATTTGTGTCAGTTTTTAGCTTGGTTGGCCCTGACCCGTGACTAGCTCAGTGGGAGCCAAAAAATAAAATCTTTCTTCCAGTAAGTGAACACAACACTTCTAAAGATGATGATGTGGTGGCAACAGCTCTCTTTGGCGTGAAAGAAATGCGGCTTTCGGAAATGCCTTTTCTTTATCGATGGTAACGTAACAGAGCTAACTGTCTTTGATAGGAAATGAAATGCTGCTTACCTTCTGGTAATGCCTTTTGTCTAATTCATGCTAACTTTCCTAAGAGCTAATTTGTTGTCTGTGTGGAATGAAATGGTATTTACCTTTTAGTGACGCCTTTTTTTGTAATGCTAAATTTGCTAAAAGAATTATGTTGTGTGGAACGAAGTGCTGTTTACATTTTGGTAAAATGTACAGCTAATTGTACAAGATGCTAAGTTTAAGAAAAGCTGAAACTAGCTGGAAGCTGTATCAGCAGTATTGTCCGGAAGATTCTGATCAGTGCGTCTCTGCCTTTCTAAAAACCATATGGAGTTGGATGTGACAAATAGAAAGTCGACATGTTTTGCCATTTATGTTGTATTTTTTGCATCAGAATTATATGAATAATTACAAACACAGATTATTTTTACCTTTAGAAAAGCAGCAGGGACACAATCACTTCCTATACGAAGGCTCTGTGATTACGCCTCTGCATACATTTTCTACCTTCCTTATAAGCCAAGTGTGTGTGCGTGCGTGCGTGCGTGTGGGTGTGGGGGAGTGGGGGTGTGTGTGTGTAACATGTTGGGTTCATTCCTGCAGACCCTTGCAGGTGTACAGATCCCCTGTTTGTCACCACCTGCGCCTTACTTACAGGAAGTGAGCAGAGTGATTTCCTCCCCCATTCAGAAAGCCCCTTCATGCTTTAGTTAGCAGATATTCTTTAATCTATAGAGGTCGTGGGGTGATCTATTACAGCACATTCTGATTTGAAATTAGATATTTGTTGTTTTTTTTAGCATGCTTCATCATTCACAAAAGTTCCTTTGAAAGTTACACAGGGCATGTTTTACCTCTGAAACAAAGGAAAATCTAAATCAGACGTCTAATTTTGACACTAACCAATACAACAAAAGTATAAGTACATTTGTAAATAAATATTAATAAGAAAATAACCAAAGCCCTTGTTTGGTGTTTCATGCCAGTTCTCCATTTATACATCCACTCCTTAATAAGTTATGACTCCCAAAAATTCCTGGAACCTTTTTAGGACTAAATGTGAAAGCTGACGTTGACCCGTCCTCACTGGCAGTCGGCCCAAGTGTTTACTGATGGTAGTGATTCTGATGTGATGGATGCAACGTAACACCAGCCCTCAGACCAATGACGCTGCCCTCCTCAATTACAAGACAGCATGAAGTGGCTCTCCATAATGAATTGATAAGATTACGAGGTTATAAATTCATTCTGGCCTGCCGCCAGAAATCTCTTCAACGTAAAGAGGAAGAAAGTATAAAAACTTGTAAATATTCAGCCGTTTTCAAAAACCCATCTTAACAAGACTGTTAACAGTTGGTGGGTGTCCCAGCTTTAATGCACATAAGTGCCCCACTTGGTCAATTATTCTTTCTGAGGATAAGGTTTTATGAACTTACAATCCACTCCTTAATACCCATTGGTATAGGATTCTGTGCAACAAACAAGACGAGGCATCGCCTTCTGAGCTGATGTTAGACTTTGTTCAAGCCTCTCCTTTCTTGAGGTAATTGCAGTAAGTGCTGGGTGCCTCAAAACATCTTTGCGGTGCTGGATCATTTGCAAACTGGCAGAAAAAAAACTGGATTGTGATCCGACCAGGTCGAGTTTGTATGTTGGTACATGTAGTCGTGCTAACACATGCAACGTTGCACCGTGATGTAATGGATAGACGGATGTTTTTACATTAAATGCCTGTTAGCTTAATATGCATGACAAAAGTACCAAATACACATGAAAAGTCCTAATTGGCATTTCATACCTCAGCGGATTCATGTGGTCATTCAAGGAATACATCGCCATTCTGAATCTTGTATGTTTTGTTTTGGTGAAACAAAAAAGATGCTGTGTAAAGCAATCCACGCCAAAGCAATGCGCTAGTAACTGGTTCTACTTGTTTTTAAATCAGTAGATCATAGAGTGTTAAGTTCACTGTGATATAACGGCGGTAAAGTTCGAGTAGTTCAAATGTTAAGTGCAGTGACTGCAGAGTAGCTCGTTTATGGCAAGACAGTTTGTGTATTAATTTGACATCTTTGACAATACGTCATTATGCTTATTAGTTTATGGTTTTCCGTACAGATTTTGCTAAGCCTGATACGCTTGCAGGCACCAGCACACAATTAACAAAACAAGCCCGATGGGAGAACGTCCCAAAGATTTTGAAGCCCATTCACTTTTTGTTTTCATCATTAGAGAAGTTATTCAGCTGTGTACAAAAATCAATTGTGTTGCAGAACATTAAGTTCTTAAAATGCTGTTATTTTGTTCCATTTTCATCAGAACTTCACCAATTTGTTTTGCTCTAAATCAAACTTTCTGCTGGCCTAAAGGACAGATTTTAGTTCAAATTGGAGAAAACACTTTAAATTTTATAGAGACTTTCTCGATATGCAAATCTTTCATTGCCATTTGTAGAAGCTCTGGGTTTCAAGAGTGGATTCTGTTTCTGTCTATTTCTTTGAGTGTTGTTTTCTGCCTAAAGAAACACCACGTTTTAGCATTAGCTTGATTTCCCTTGCTTTTGTACTGCATTTCATAACCAAGACCCCAAAGATAAAGGTTGACACCAAACTGTAAATCAGGTGTTTTTGCATCTGGCTAGTACATTTTAGTTTCCGTCTACTTTGAATTCGGTCAATCGCAACAGCCCGAAAGATTTTTCCAGCTGCTTTTTGTCAATCTTGATCACATTTGTGCATAGAACTGTATCAATAATTGTTACTGTGTGATGTTCTGTTTGTAAAGGGCCCTATTGTTAGTTTTTTTGCTTTTGATCATTCGTTGTCATCCCATTTTCTCTCAGTGTCCATTATACAGGCAAAAAACCGAGCAATCTCTTTTGATTGCCTACGCTTCGACATCGACAGCTGTAAAAGTAATTTTAGTTGCTTGGGGTGGGTGAAGAGAGAGGGATTCGTCTTGCATGAATTGAATTCAACGAGATGGCCACTTTGATATTAAATATTGATCCCCATAGGTTAACTATAATGTGGATATGCAGCCTGCAATCCCTGCAGCCACTCCTGGCAGAGCTTAGGCCGGAAAGCTGTGCGAGTCCTCCACAAGACAGGCCGAAGATACTCCCAAAGGAAACGGCGCATTGTGTTGGGAAGAACACTATGCGCCCCAGACTCCCTCGGCTAATTTACTGGGCAGAGACAGTTGCAATGCGAGCCATTTTGTCATCATTTTAAAGCAGCAGCTGTTGAATGGGTACAATTGCCCGCAGCTGTTTGATGATGATGTGGCTGGTTCTGCCACTGAGAGACAGACACATGGATGATGTACGATTAACTTGCTGGTTCTTACTGGGTCCATCGCGCCAGGGGCTACACGCCATAGCGGGCGCAGTTTTGTCTGTTTACAGGTCGACTTTGTCCGCGCGAGCATCTGCGGTTGACGCAGTTACCGTCGGATGTTTGCGTTTGAGTATCGGGTAGTCTTACAGACACAAAGACACCGAGATACTCGAGACTGAAAAATGTGTTTTGACAACACTCGGAGAGATAAGAGGCAGGTCTCTGGAATCTCACTCTGGGACATATTTTTCTATTTACACCTCCTCTACCACGCAGAAGGGACGCTTAATCCTCTCCGTGATTTGTGGCTTCACTGCCAAAATCCCCTCACTCTGTTCTTCTTCTTCTTCTTCTCCTCCTTTCTTGCATTTTTTCCTTTTCCTTTTTTTTTATCTCTTACAATCCATCACTTGAGATGCTTTCATGTGGAGCTATGCGGCAGTCAATTGAGAGGTAAGGTTTGGGACAGAAAAAAGCCCAGTGCACTGAAATACCCCCAAACCTCCAATAACAGTCCTGTAATCACTTTTAATGTGTTTCATTGTCATCTTTTTCACAGATTAGACCCACAATAATCTGTCCTCCTCCCTCCATTTCATTCCAAGCTGTTATTTTTGGCACCAGGATATTCTGCTTTTTTGGATTAGTAGGTGTGCAAGTGTTTTTTTTTCCCCCTCTCTCTCAGGCTAAGTGAGTTTACGTGTAACCGAACGATACAAAAAGACTACTTTTTCTGCCACTATTTTCCAGGAAATATTTCCAAGTTGATTTTTGAACAGATTTGTTTCAAAGCACAAGACAATGTGGCTCCAAACCCGATATTTGCTGCATTCGATGGAAGTCTGTACTGTCTGTACTGTACAGAGGCGTAAACTCCACCTTATGCCGTGAGATCTTGTGATGATAACGTCACAAAACATTGCAGTCAAAGTGAAGTCTATGACTCTGTTCAGTCCTGGTTCTTCGTTCTCAGAGGTTGGATTGTCTGACTTCTGATTTAAGTTCAGAAATCCTCCCCAGGAAAGTCAGATTTCATCCAACAAACCAGGGGTCAGAATGCAATATGACATTTATGTAAAAATGTTGCATTAGCTTTTACCACCTGTTTTTAGTGCTTTCTAATTGTCACTAAGGCTACATTAAAGTTGTAAATGGGCCTCAAATGCTTTTGATCAGTTTACAATTGTGAAACTCTTACTTAAAAAAAAATAAGATTCCTCGTTTTAAAGAATATCTCATTTTTGTGCATAAAAACCTGTTTCTGTATGTGTCAATAAACAAGTAGTTTCATCATGCTTTGCAGTGCTGGATGGGTAGAGATGCTCCGTTCGACGTACTAAAACGATTTGACCAATTGGGCGCAGACTGTTTAATTTCCGGATCATTAGGTATGGAAAAAATAAAATTATAGACAAAGATGTGACCGAAGATGATGCTCAGAAACGCTCTTCATTTCCACGCTTAAACCCACATAGCCAATGGCAAGATCACAGCAGCTTTAAGTACACAACTACACATTTTATCAATGAAGCAAAAAGTAAAACTTCGCATATAAGAAATCCAAATTATTTTTGTTTTTCCCTGTATCTTTGTTTTAAAAAAAAAAAAGGATAACTGCACAAATTCAAGAGAGCCCTGTGAATACATTCAGCAGAAAGAAAGGTTATGTAAATTCACCCGCCTTTAATCTTTATCAGACTTTTCTAATTCATATCAACCTTGGAAAACACACCAAAAGAGCTATCTCTTCGTTACCACCCTGGGCTGAAAACTGACTGATGACTTTCATTTTCAGCTATCGGCCACGTTGCTAATTTTACATATTTTTTAATTAACTCCCGAGTATTCTTCGAAAAGACTCACTCTGATTAGAAGCTGCAGAAGGGTTAAGGTTTTCACCCTTTCATACGTCAGCACAGCTATTCCATTGTTTTTTAATGTAAGCACCCACACGGCCACTTTTCATCTGCAACCCTTTTCCGTGTCCTTTTTTTTTTCTCCTCACTTGATCGTTACAGTTTTCTTGCCTACCCAAAGCTGTCATGACTCTTTCACTCTCTCTCTCTTGCAGCCTTCCCCAGGCCGCTGTGTCAAGCGCTGCTCTGCTGGAGGATGATGATGAGACTCCCCACAGGGATAATGACATCTAAGAGTGTCTCTCCAACGGATGTCCCCTGGATTTAATGCCATCCAACGCTTAGCCCGAGAGGGATGTGCACCCCCGAGACGGCGGCGCAGCACACGCGGCGCGCGCCGACAGCCGGTTCTGCCAGTTCGACAGGCAGCAGTTCGTTGAGATACACAAAGAGACAGTTAGTCAGACTGGCCGGCTAACCGGCAGACATCTGGCAGGAATAGAAGCAGACAGGAACAAACACACTGACACAGGTGAACAACTGCATGAGGTGGGTGGCATCGCAGTAAGACCAGTCTCCACAAAGCTAAGACAGCTTTTCTAATCCACCGCTAGCAGAGGGGGGCATATCTACTGCTGTGTGTATAAACACGCCTTTAAGAGGCTGTGCATCCTACCAGCTAACTCATTCAACCTGTGATGTAAAAGATCTGTTGAAAATAGCAAACACTGCAAAGTCCGGGCATATAAACGCCTGTAGTCTAGTAGCGTGAAGATTTTCAGTCTTTAGCTAATTGTCATTTTTTACGGTGGGAACTCGCATCGAGTCTGGGTTGCTACGACAACCGGTTGCATAAAATGCAGTTACTGAAAAATAAATGAAAATTAACCCCGTCGCTAAAAACCCATATGCGCCATGTTCAGCCCTTAAGCAAAGCGACTTGCTGGCATCATTTCAATGATCTCAGGGGGAACTGGTAACGAGGATGGGGCAGCAGCCGCCGCCGCTGTCGTTTTGATCAAATCAGAGAAGCAGAATGATCGCTTTAAAAAGGAGCGCTGCTTAAGATCATTCTTATTTTGTCAGCCGTGGTTAACTCCAAAGAAACATACGCTGTCATTATTACTTTCCATCAAAATGGCTTCGCGGGTAAAGATGTTGCTGCTATTAATATTGCACCCGAATCCAATAGTTATTTAATCATCGGGAACTTTAAGGACACCGTTTCAGTTACCGGGAAGAGCTGAAGACCAGCCGGTGCCTGAAGGTTTGGCCCAGCCAGGGTTGGCCCCCGGTGCACAGAAATGGAGGCATACAGGTCAGCATTTTGAATAATGGAATGGTTTCAAGAAGGGCAGCAGAGACGCACTTAGGGTGAGTTCACATCATTCTTGCTCAGTCCGCTTTAATCAAACTTTTGTTCATTTTGGATGGTGTGGATGTTCAATCGAACTCTGACGAGGACCAAAAAAAGCAAACTGGTCTGACTAAAAACCTACGTCTCGGTTCAATTAAAATGAACTCTGGCGCAGTTCAAATGCAAATGTGAATTCAAGCGGACCAGAGACTGTTCCAAAAGCAAGAAGCGGTCTGTGGTGCAGGGCATTCTGGGTAAATGGCACCAAAACAAACCCGAGAGTGTAAAGTTAGAGGGAGAAATGTCCTGTGCTCTCTTACCAAAGACAACAGAGAAATCCTAGAACCACTAACATCTTTGTTTACCTTTTCAGTTAACTTGGATCATTTGTCATGTAGTGTCAAAGCAAACTGCAGCAGTTGAATGTGTAACAAATGTTACAGCTTTGTTCCCCAATGGAGCCAAGTCCACTGGACCATCTGCCGTGAATCCACCCAAAGAGACTGTCTTAAAGAAAAGGATGAAAGACAGACTGACATTCTGCTACAGCTATAGCATTCCAGTTGTTTATCGCAACATCCTGTTTATCTGTAGCAGCATTCTGAAAATTGGTGTAACTACTGTTACACCAAATATGCCTAATGTCACTAATTTGCATTTTACCTAAATATCTATTGTTTGTGTGTGCATTCAAATGAATAATCAAGTTAATTTAGCATCTGCTGGACAGCAAAAACAGAATTTATTTTTAAATGACTAAATAAATTCAGACAGTAAAGAAATTTAAAGGGGCTTTAGAAACAAATAGCAAAGTGCTTTTTAAAATCTGATTGTAAGTGGTGACCGTCTAAACTAAAATGGCTGTCACAGCTGGGAAAGGCGTGTAAAATAATGTTTAGAACAGGTATTGGTGCACCAAATGCAAAGTGGTCACTCATCCATATTTATGGATGCAAATAAAACCAAACAGTGGCAGTAAATAAGGGGAGCATGTGTAAAAGAAGATCTGGTGCCAGCTCAGGTCAGCAGACCTCCAGAGCCTTTCTGGGCCTGTCGCCATGGCTACCCGGCAGACTCCATTTGCAGAGAAACAGTCGGCAGGGTGAATCGCTCCAGTACCTTCAATTAGCAACCCATTATCATTCATGAGTTTGTTTGTGCAAGGCTGTGAGATTGAATTCCTGTTAGCCCTTTTCTCCCCGCACACTCGCCCTGGCTGAAGTAGCAGTTGAAGGATGCTGCAGCATGCGGCTGCAGCAGCGTTGAGTTCCACCACTGAGCTCTCAGTTCATCCTCCTTTCTCCCTAGCACAGCGTCAGTTGTAACTTGCAAGACACTCAAAGTTCATAATTCAGCAAAAAGGCTATTTAAAGCTGAAGTATGGAATTTATGGAAAATATTTTTTGCATATTTGTTGGGATTGTAACCATGTTGTGACAATACAGTACAGGAGACCAAATTTAGCTGTTCTTCTGTGCGAACTAGAAACAACCAATCAGAGCCAGAAGGCAAGTCTGTCAAACACAACCTCTTTGGTCCCTTGATCTCCGGTACACCGCAGCTAGCATAGCCTGTTGTCAATGCCAGGCTAGTTAGCATAGCCACTGATAACTATAGATAAACAGTTTTCCTTTAACGAGAAGTTGTTTCTTTGTCATTAGCACGTTTAGCAACATGTACAGGAGGGTGATTGACAGTGTTAAGACCCTCCTCCTGCCTCTGATTGGTTGGTCTTTGTCAGATGGCAGTAGTAGCTCAGGGAGGAGGCGGAGATCAATCTTTGGCGACACTTTTCTTTTCTATGGACTCTGGTTGTTTATTTTCTGGTAATATAAATGACCAGGTTCCAGTCATAATCTGTAATCTTTGCTTGGACTCATCAACAGATGAAGATGATGTAGAAGTGTGGTAAGGTTACCCCAGTGTGGTAAGCGTCAGCCCACACCAACTGGTTATACCACACTGATCGACATTTCATATGTAACTGTATCCTGATAACTGTCCTGCGGTTTTGTTGAAAACAATAAATATACATCTATAGAAAAGTTACACTGAGCAGCTTTAAGGAAGTTTTAACCTCTGAGAAGAGCCTTGGCGAGAAGCCATCTTCTCGCCATATCAATTTGAACGCCATTTATTATTTTCCAACAATATATCGCTGCTATTATCATTGGCCCTCTGGCAGTCAGAAGAGCAGTTCTTTCAGCCTGCTAGATCTGCATGAGGAGCAGAAAAGCAGCCGACATGTTATGCACTTACTTCTCATCTCGCGTAGCCAGAGGGCGGCAAAATCTCCATTGTTATGATTGCAACACTAACCGTTCCCTCTCTGACAGGACCAACAACAACAACATGTTTCGCTCTCGATGCAACACAATTAAAGCAGTGGCAATAAACGCAAGGCAACGCTTCGGCCTCACAGCTGCCTCCGGTGCCGTCTTTGCCCTCCTGGCTGTTTCATGTGATATAATGGTGTTGACCCCAGTGGCGCCAGACCCTCCATATCAAGTTATTGTATTTATGCAACCGCTAAGCTCCTGAACTGTTTCACAACGCTGTCGGTCCCGAGTTGCGGTGCGCGGACAAGGATTGCCGTGGACGTTCTCAATTCATTGCTGAAAATTGAGTTGCAAGCAACAAGAGAGAACCTGAGAAGGAGGGATGGGAGGAGGAGGAGCAGACTAAACTGAGACAGAGAGAGAAGAGGAGGAAGGAGAAGAAGAAGTAGAAGTGAGCCCTGTATCTTTTATTCAGCGGCAGCGGAGTACAATTCATAATCAGGCCAGACTGATTCACAGTTTTAATTAAAAAGTAGCCTTATAGTGCCAGTGGTAACATCTTGATTTATGTAGACCCAACCGCAGGCTTCCATCACCATCGAGAGAGAGTTCACTGGGGGAGAGGATGAAGAGCAGGGGGTGCCAACACTGAGGGAGGGGAGGCATCTCTTTCCTCACAGCGAGGTGGTAGGCTCTGTGGGTGCCTCTGTGTGAGAGCGTCAGACTGGGAATGTGCAGGTCTGTCTGTGCATGAGCCCAACTGATAATACCGCTATGGAATAACGAAGCCGTTTTCCTCTGTTTGTGCATTTCTTCATCTAACGTAGATGTCATCGAGCAAGTGTTTTATGACACGCAAATCTGAGTTATCCTTGTCTAATAAAACCTAGAAAAATCTGTCCGAGCCAACCTGGCACTGTTAAAAATAAAAAGATCATTCTCGACTTGATTATTAGCCATGTTTTTTGTTTGTTTGCATTAGAACAATCTATTCTTTCAGCCTGGTAGAGTGAAATAATCACTTATTGGCACCTGACTGACAACACAACGAGTTTCAAGAGCAACAAACATTAAAAACAGATAATCAGATCAATGCATTTGGCATCTATCAGTCTGGAAAGCCTTTTGGGATTAGTGGTGCATCGATTTGAACATTTGGGCCAATGTTGATATCCGATATTAATATTGCTTTCTGGGCAAATAACTGATATATATTTCCTGTCTAAATCATCTTTTGGCTACAAAAATGGAGTGATTTTTTTGGTCAAAATCACTTTTAGCAAAAAAAAAAAAAAAAATGACAGACCATTATTTTTTTAATTTTTAATAAAAAATACATATTTATTGCAACCAATGATGGCACAACCACTTATCACTTTTTTTCTTTTTTACATAGGCTCTATGTTAGCCGGATAGCTTTGTTCGCTCTTAACAGAGAACATAATTTGAAAACTAAACAACTTGTTCCATTCACTCAGCTGTCTAATATTAACATTTGCTCCAGGATGTGAAGCACTAAAGTGGCAAAAAAAAAAAAAAAAACTAAAATGCCTTTTCGCATCATTATGCCCGACTCCGGTGGTCAGGAAGGTATATTTAGGCTCCCCGGGGTGTGCTGTCCTTTATGTTTAGAGGTCTCTGTCCCAGCGCACCTGATTCAAATGATTGCATTACTGCCTCACTGTGCCATTAAGTGCTGCACAAGCCCGCTAATCGCCCATTTAAGTCACGTGTGTCAAATTTCAGTCCTTAAAGGGCGATGCCCTGCTTTGTTGGAGACGATCCCTGCCCCGACACATCTGATTTAGGTAATTGAATTACCTCCTAAATATTTCAGCAGGTTCTGCAGAGGCCCGTTAAGGGCTCGCTGATTTAGGTCAGATGTGGCGAAGCAGGAGCACATCGGGAACATGTAGGGCACGGGAGCCGTAACTGGACACCCCTACGCTTCTAGTGTTACGTAAAAGTCTATTTATAAAGCATTTCCTGGTTGTATTCTCTAATATTGTCTTTATTGCCTTTTCTATCAAATTTAGTAGAGACAGCCAAAGACGGTTCTTACGATGCTGACCTATTTAGAAACTACACAAGAGCGACTTAACTTGATCGAGCTAGTTTTCTTGACTTCTCCGCGCTGTGCTCATTTCCAATTCAAAACAATGTGAAAATCCGGTTGAGAAGTGAATATGCTGTGTATATTGGTGTCCAAATGAGACTGATAAGCATTTGGGGAGAAAACAATAGCTAATCAAGGCTGATTTTTAAAGTTAAATGCATCAATGGGCTAAAACGTTTAGGTTCAACTTACTCTAAATAAAGACAAAGGCTTCCCCAATGTTAGGTAGCCATAAAAAGATATATGGAGACATCCAGCATTGTCATGAACAGTGTTCTTGTTTGCATACTAGTTGGCATGAGCGCTACAGCACAGCCGGCTATAGCTTAAAAATATAGTGAGGCAACCATTGTGCTAATTTTTCTGTACAATTCTCTGCGGTCGCTGAGGATGTTGTAGCACAGACACAACTCAAGTCTCAAGTTGTGATCAGAGATTATGTAACACGTTTTATGAAAACCAAGACACAAAGGGAGTGCATGTAATGACTGATGGAGGATGTGTCAGAGAGGTAAAGATGGCTTTTAAAAACTGAGAAAGTGAATGAGTGGGAGGACGAGAGCCAGCTACGACAAACGAGGAGAATAATAAACAAAGGCATGAACGCAGAGGGAATAAAACAGAACACAAATCGATCTTACCGACCAAGAAGCTTAAAACACCAGCATAGCATTTTGAACCAAGACACGAAAAGCAGAACACAAGGAGAACTAAGAAACGCAAAGGAACGAGTTGGTGTCAATAGTCCACACACAAACTCACTGAAGATTGGAGACGGACCAATTAACATGACAGTCATTTTGCAGAAAAGCGCCTGCTGGGGATTCAAACCCAGGACATTCTTGCTGCAAAGCAACGGTGCTACCAACTGCGCCCAATCAAAATGCAGAAAAATACGTACTAAACATGAGAACCAAACAATACAAAGACGTGTGTTGGTCGTGACAGGAGATGTTTCCATTGACCGTATAGAATTGCGGAATTAGACATTTTGAAAATAAATCTGCTCAAAGGTTTTAGCGCTAAGATGAGGTGGTTTTTAGGCTGTTTTGAGTTTGGTTTCTTTTTTAAAAGTGCAAAGGAAGCACTTTTTTCGCATCACATGAGTCACATGATCAATAAGTGGACATTGCCATTGGTGCAAACCACAAAGACGACGACAGGAAGTGCTTCGAGGATGATGGCGCCGCATTGGTTTTTAACGACTCGTGTGATTTAACGGCGTCGCTCAACGGAAACGCTGCAATTGCTAATTTGTGTTTTTTCTACATTCACAAAGTTTTGTGCACATCTGTAATACAAACGGAGCTGGTGAGTGTCCATGATTAAAGGTCCTTCAGCAAACACTCGCACACCGCCAGCGAAAAGCCAAAGACAAAATTTACAAATGATTTTCTGTGGGTGGTGACCTTTGCTCGCCAAGATGGCTGCGGAGTTGAAGTGGAATGGATTACTGGGAAGGTATGGAGTGCTCTGAATAAAAATAAAACAAAAAAACTAAGTATAGATCCATTTAATTAATAATCCCAATGCATTCTGACCACTTACTTTGATTAGCTTATATTTGTAGAAATTGGTATTTATTGAAATATCCAAAGCTTTTTATGGTGCTTACAAAGCAAATCCAGAATATTAGTCTATATTTCCAAGACTGGTTCCACTTTGGTCACTTTATAAACTGACCAGCTTGAAGTTATTCATCTATTTTGTTCATTCATTTTTAACTTAATGAACAAAATAAGTTGGCTAAATGGATAGCATGAGAGGAAGTAGTAGACAGACAGGTGGCGGTGTAGAAATTTAACCCGGGCTGATGAAATTTGCTTTGGTCTGACAGTAACGTTAGGTTTATGTCACTGAAATCACCACTGAAACTGAATCCCTTGATATGGGCAGATTTTAATTAAAAGGCAGTGAGGACGGAAGGAGAGATAAAGTAGGAAAGAAGAGAAGGAGAGACAGGGCGTGAGAAAGAAAAGAAACGACGGAGAGAAGAGCGGAGGAGTTCTGAAGTGAGATGGAAAGCAGGAGAGGAGACGAGAACGATGGGGGGAGAAAAAAAATGGCGAGAGAGAGTGATTACATGAGCAAGATAAGTGGCAACTTATTCTGCAGAGAAGTGAAAACAGAACATCTCTGTCTCTGCGATATTGTCCTTCCTCTGCACTTATTTTCAATGGCTTACAGGGCCTTCACAGTGTGAGCGCATGTGTCTCTCTCCCTCTCTCATCCTTGGTCACTCACACAAATTGATTTTATTTTTAAGGGCTAGTTCCATCACAATCATGACAGAAGTGCGCCAAAGTGCGCACATGTAAAACCTGCTGAATCACATGCGAACATGCGCCGGAGCGCGCCCCGACCCTCCCTCCCACGACACGTGCGCAAACTTCGCGTCTCCATCAATCTGAATGATGCGCGCACGCTCTGCGAAATAATCCATTTCTGTTGCGAGGCATGCAAAGCCCGAAGTTAGGCAACGAACACCGTCTATCAGCTTTAATCATTCGAGCATGTCCATAGTGTCTCCTCAGACGCACAAATGATCCATCACTGTATAAAAAAAAAAGAAAGAAAAACTGCAGCGCCTCAGAGCTGCACGTCATCTAGTGCTTCACTAGAAAAACACAAAATCCTTCGGTCTGGTTTCTAGTGCAACTATTGTCTTGAAATGAGAAAAAACTAACTTAGAAGTACATTTTTCAGCAAGATATAGGAGCTTGCTTAAGGTAAATAATTCCTTAATACTGATTAAAAAATAAAAAAAAGTACTAGGTATAAGTGAAATAATCTGCCAGTGGAACAAGACGTTTTTCCCCATATTATAAGTTAAAATGTCTTTTTCCGCTGGCGGATTTTCATTTACAACTAGTATTTTTTTTTTTTAAATCAATGTCAGGGAATTATTACATTAAAACAAGCTCGTGTATCGAGCTGGAAACTTACTTGCAAGTTTGTCTTCATTTCACGTTAACTAAAATATTTGCACTAGAAATTAGCTGAAAAATACTCTCAAGAGTTTGACGATATAAATAAATCTCAGACGCTACAGAACAGCAACTTTCTGTACTTGTATTTAATGGAGGAACTAGAAGAGCTCCTGCATATTCCGACTCATTACTGCAAGACTTCAATTCGATGGTATAATCCAAGTTTTTGTTGTTGTTTCTAACTGGTTGTTAGTGCCGACTCTTTTACAAACAGATGACTTTCCAGACTGTTCCGTATCACACGCCATCTGGTTCGTCGATTGTTTTTCATACAGTCAGAGGTGGCATAAATGGGTACCTCCTTTTGTGAATAGGGCATAATATTTCACAAGCTTGGCGCACACACAGAGGGAGGGATCTTTGAGTAGTTACGTTTTGTACAATCTCTTTCCCGGATCTTGTTTTAGGCTCTTTTCTGTGCAGCTCAATCAGCAAGAGAATTTCGGGTCTGAGGGAAGAAGGTTGATGTTTTGTGAGACTTGTTGTCATAGTTTCAAAATGCCATGTGCTTAAGTTTATGACGGTAGGAGTGAAAACTCTTACCTGGCGTCATTCCCAAACAATAGTTTGGCACATAGGAGTTCCAACACAGCCTCCAAAAGTCGGAAATGTTCTTTTAATGGTTTTCCCAACTCTGGATAAATGTGGACGAATGAAAACTATGTTTGGAAAAAACCGGAAGGATAAGAAAATGTTAATCTAATCTGGTCCTTTTTGGGTTTGAAATATGTTACTTTTACATTGTGCGACAGACAAAACAGTTGTTTTTACAAACAGAATTAAGGAATCAAAAGATACAAAATAGTGGTTGAGAGACTCTGTATTTAGTCCTGAACAGTACTGTCCAACTTCTTCAAATCTAGTATCCATCAGAAAGATAAGCCAACTTGAAGAGCCACTTTCTTCAGTCATCTGTTCATCTATCCATTGTCTAAATCTGCAAAGATTGGACTGTCATGGATGGGCTGGTGCAGCCGGACAAGACCCCAGTCCACTAAAGTGGCTATACGGAGATGGACACCACTGAGTACTGTGCACCAACACACCCAGTATCTAGGGCGCTTAGAGGCCAGTTACACCATCCATCCATCCATCCATTTTCTAGCACCTTTGTCCCTCAGTGGGTCAGGAGGTGCAGGTTGCTATTTCCAGCTAACGTTCCGGGCGAGAGGCGGGGTCACCCTGGACAGGTCGCCAGTCTGTCGCAGGGCAACACAGAGACAAACAACCATGCACACACACACTCACACGGGAGGAAGCCGGAGTACCCGGAGAGAACCCACCATGCACAGGAAGAACATGCAAACTCCACGCAGAAAGACCCGGGCCGGGAATCGAACCCAGAACCTTCTTGCTGCAAGGCAACAATTCTACAGCCTGCCAAAATCACAATTTTAGACTGGAGTACCTAGAGGGGACCCACACGTGCGCAAGGAGACTTGCAAATACCACACAGGAAAAAGGTCAAGATTTCAACCCGGGGCTTTCGTGCAACATGGCAGCATGTTGCAAGAAAATTGTTTGCATGTTTGTGCAAGCAACTGCACAAACATGGGGCTTGTGTTGCTTCATGATTAAAATAAATAAAACCCAATTAGTTGAATGTTTTTTACTCGGCTTTTCAAAATGTTTAAAAAAAATAAATAACCGACTGAAGAAGACACTTTGAAGCTAAAACTGGAAATTTTAGTAGAAATTGAATAACCCTGTGTCTCAAGTTGTATCACTGGTGTAAAGTTTTCACCGCACTGAAAGCGCAATTTATATTAAAAGGTTCCAACACATCTGTACAAACGGTGACACTCATCGGTAATATCTTCCAGTCGTGATGCTCTCATCGCTTTATATGCACTCACTCTTGCTTTTTTGAGGATTCAGAGCAATAGAGAAGGTGTCATCCCTTGTCCCCCTGAGGGTTTCCCTGCATTATAAGGGATATCAGACTCCTGTGCGGCAGTTACAGATTATGTCAAAGGGTACTTTTGTCATGACTGACGATGTTATTCCAGTGGGCCTGGACAGAAATATATTACCCAGGTGTCGAACCTGAATGTGCCGACACAGGCAAAGAAAGATGCTGCTCCTTCTGGTTTTAGACACGGGAGGAAACGCGAGTCTTTCCAGCTACCTGTAAAGTAAAGACGCTGTTAGAATATTGCTAGCAGCTCCAGCATTTAATGCTCTTCCCAACAAGTCCCAACAAGCATCGTTTGTATTTTGCACATTGACGGCATGTTGCAGTCAATGAAACGTGCATTTGTTGCCTCTCGAATTCGCTCGTTCGTTTTTTACTCCCACCGCGTTGTGGCCAAAGCTGCGTCGCGTATTAGCGGTGCAGCCAAAGCCTTAGAAAGATAAATAGGCACATTATGCGAGGGCCCTGAAGCAGAAACAGCTTGAATCTGGAGATAAGCTGTCAGTTTTCACTATTAATATGAATGTCCCAGAGACCTATACCAGCCTGGGACAATTTAAAGCAGATAATCCAGCTCCAGCTTTTATCATCGATGAATTTAAGAGAACATATAGATGACTCAGCGGCCTGGCGCGTGCATCGTGCAACCTAGTCTCTCCTGGATTGGCCAGTGTGTCTGTGTTTTGTTTTGTTTTTTTCTTTAGTTTCTACAGAAACACACACATTCTTAATAAGATTGCCATCCAGGTCTGGCCGTGTGAGCCTGTTCTAATTATCTCATCTTTTAAAGGTGGCACATTGTTGGGCTGGGGTTTCATTTCACACCCAATCCACATCTATAGCCTTGCTTTTTATTTACACGCCACCTCCAGCAAAACATCTCACACTCACACGCGCACGTAAGTAAGTAGTACACCTACTCCTGGGACACCAGTCTCTAAAAGTAGGCTTGTACCCTCACCATCACCCCAATGAGTCACACCGCTCACTGTGTGCCGTCCCATACCGATGAGCTGACAAGCTACCGTTTTGCACACCACCTGCGTTAGTACAGGAAAACTCACTTTTCAGCCAAATCACAAAGACGCCAATTAGGCGGCGTCCTCTGCCAATCAGACAAACCGCGGTCAGATTGCACTAACGCCACATCAGCTACAGATTAGTCATTGTTCCAAGACGAACTGTGTTTTAACTACCCGAGAGCCGCAACTAATTACAGCTCAGATCTGGGAGGGAAGTTGCATCCGAGCTTAGAATGCAACGTCTTAAAGTCACAAAACCAGTGGATTATGCTAATGCCAGTGCTAGCAACATGAGACTGAAGTACTCTGAAAGGGCTGTACTAGGGGTGGGCGATTTGGACCCAAAGGTTTCTCACAATATTTTGTGGCACTGTTGTGATGATGATAAAAGTGACGATAAGAAATATTTGTTGAGGACTGCTGCTCCTGAAACTGCTACTTTAGGACTCTAGTCACAAAGAAATCTGACTTCCACCACCACACTGCACATTTTAACTGTATTTAATCATTGTTTCAAATTGGGATTTATTGGGGCTCTGAATGGAAAAACAGTGGAGACAAATGGTCAAACTGACAATTGCAACAATACGAAGAGCTTTGGGTGGTTTTTAAACACGACGATAAATCAAGAGTCTTATTATAAGAAATTTAAAACAATAAACAATACAATAACAAGTATCATGCAATAACCGGATGTCTTAGACAAAGTCTTTTGTCGAATGAATCTCTGGTTTTGAGCTTTGCTCATAGATCTAGAGTCAGTTAGTGTTACAGACGCTCTGTTGTAGAGATTATATGAATAAAGACGACCAAAATCAAATATCAATCAGTGACCTAGATGGATATCTCTAAAAACAAAACAAAACCCACCAACAAGGTAGATCATTCTAGGCATAAAATGATCTATGACCAAAACAGACAACAGTGAAGTACCATGTCAACACAGATTGGCAATCTGGTCTAATCCTGTCTTTAGAGATTCTATTATTACTGCTAAAAATTACACTAACAAATACAGACATGAATCTTTAGCAAATGAAAGCACCTGTGTGCATAGTTTCAGGGAGAAAAAAAAGCATTTTGAATACCTGAGTTGTAAAGTAAAAAAAAAAAAAAAGAACTATTCTGGAAAACAAAAAAAATTAAGATGGCAAAGTTTTTGCCAATATTATCTTTCTCTGTGATCTTTGGCAGGAAAAGCAGATAGAAACGAACTCCCGGTGTGGACGAAACTGCCGGTGGCGATTTTCCAACTGAGCAATCTTATACTGTTTTCAATAGTTGTGATACTCCACGCCGGCTCCCAGAAATCGATGTGAGATGCAAACAGGAACAATCGACTGAGCACACAGACGAAGTTAAATAGCTGCGGGAGCGCCGCATTGTGCTCAGGTGCATTTGGTTTAATCAGTCAGACTTTGACAAACCCATTATGTCTGTGTGCTTTAGAAGAGCCCGTGTGACATTTCCTCTCCGTCCTTTTGTCTATGGGTCCGATTTTTTTTCGAGCGTTTTCGAGCGCCGCCTCCTCTCTCTGTCGCCCATCTCCCACATATCACAGCTTCTGACAGTATTTGAATGGAGTCCCTCAGGGAGGCATTAGCTCCCTATTGGGAGTTCTTCTGCCATACTCCTAGCGGCCATTTCCCCCCCTCTCCCCTCTTTGACACAACATAATCAATAACTTTTAATATAGAAGGGCTGCTGCAGGAGGTTTCGGGCCAGACTGAGGTTGAGAGACTGAAGTGGGGGCAGATCATGCTGTGGTGAGCCCACAGATATCGGGTGGACGTCATAGCCTTGACATTTCAGCTGAAGCGGAGCCGAGAGACGCCGCCTGACACTCGGCTCGGCTAACAGAAGAAAGCGTATTCAGGGACGGTTTAGGGTCACTGCCGCTGCCTCACCGTTTTATCTTTGCAGCCTCAGAGGCAGTCTGTTAAAGATTTTAAGAGTGGCAAGAAGACAGATGATACACTGCCGCGTCTAGTCTCTTGTAGCGAGGCAGGGAATGTAGCTGACTTCTGTACAACGCTGTAGCAGCGGGGGTCTTTTGTTCCCGCTATACAGTGAATTATAGTCTGGCACGGCTTATGTAACCGGGGTATAAAAGTGGAGCTGCGCCGGCGAAAAAGGAGATTTAAATAGAATTAATTAGTTGCAGCTTCTGTACAACAACATAATCAAGTGTAATTGTCCAGTATTAATAACCCAGCAGGACACCAGAGTCACTAAAAGTACTGGATTCAGAGAGGCACCTTTGAGGAAATAGTTCAGGATTTTGGATAAAGGGAGGATCTAACGTTGGTTTGTCCTGGAGGCAGAAGGTGACGGGTAGTTCAAGAAAAACTGTAAACGATTCCTTTAAGCTCTGCTTAGGGCAATTTCTGAGAAAAATCAAACCAGGTCCAATACTGACACAAGAGTTTCCTGAAGAGCTTCAAGTCAGAGAAACTGATGGAGAAGTAAAGCATTGCAGAGCAGAACTATTGCAGATCTTGCGCTGCCTTGCCTTTCTAATTCTGAACACAAACATCTATAAGTTACATTCTGATGGAGGTCGTTGGGGTGGTGCACCACCTCCTTTGTCTGACTCCTGTAAATAATCAACACATAAATGCAACGGCGCACTGATCACTGTGGCGCTGATTGGCCAGACCCCCAGGAGTGTAAACCTGGAAGACTGTAGATGGTTTTCCAGCTGTTTTACATGTTGGATGTTACTTCTGCAGTTGTGCTAGAACAATTTCGACTTTGTATATTTTGTTTTTGCCCGTCTCAAACTATCCATCCAGCCGTCTTCTAAGACCCTTGTCCCTTAGTGGGGTCGGGAGTTGCTGGTGCCTATCACCAGCTAACATTCCAGACGAGAAGCGGGGTCACCTGGACAGGTCGCCAGTCTGTCGCAGGGCAACACAGAGACAGACAGGACAAACAACCATGCACACACACACTCACACCTAGGGACAATTTAGAGAAGCCAATTATCCTGACAGTCATGTTTTTGGACTGTGGGAGGAAGCCGGAGTACCCGGAGAGAACCCACGCATGCACAGGGAGAACATGTAAACTCCATGCAGAAAGACCGGGGCCGGGAATCAAACCCAGAACCTTCTTGCTGCAAGGCAACAGCTCTACCAACTGCGCCACTGGGCAGCCCCCGTTTCAAACTAATCTATTAATAAGGAGTTTTACTGAACGAAGTCCCGAAAAGTTATTTCCATTCAGGCATCAGACTGCTGCCAGGATCAAAGTATGACATAAAGTTGCCTTGGCAACTGAACCTTTCAATAAACCATCTTTACATATTAAATTCAATTTATTGAGATGTCAGAGAATGTCTTGGAGTTTTTTTTTTTTCATCTGTACAGAGTCCATACTGCCTGTCCCCACCTTGATGCTGCACACTGTGTATCAGCTGGCTACGCTTTAATCACACTCACAGTCCACTGACTGGCATTTGAGCAAAGATCTTGACAGAATAACGTGTTGATCAATAAATAGCAGAACAGGTCAAACGGTTCGTAAAGTAAGAATTTTGGGAACTCGTGTTTACTCAAATTTTAATAAGTGAATATTTTATATTTTTGCTTTTTCATTTTTATCTTTTTTTTATCTTAAATCTATATGTAAGTACCATAACATTGTGAAAAAATGACATTATTAGAAAGTTACACCTCACTTTAAGTAAAATATTAACTGCTTATAAGGATTTAACAGAATCTTATTGCCTGTCCCCGTGGAGCAAAAAACCCAGAACATTATTTCTCACCGCCACTCCAAGCCACAGCACACATATGTAAAAGTGTGTTTGCTTTGCAATCATGCATCGCTTCACTTCCGCAGCAAAACAATCAACACTCTGCACCGTTTACTCCTCGAGGCGCAAGTACAAGTGTTTCCTGTCAATCACGGCTGCATAAAGACGCTGACCCCTGGCATTCGCGTAGCACAAACAAATCATTCACCTGCTTCCGCAGCCCAACCTCTGGGTGAGAACGGAAAACGGAAGATCGGAAAAATGATGGAAGTGACGAGATGGGAGAAGATGAACGGAAAAAAAAAAAAAAAATCTTGCAATGTCAGCACACACGGTCACACATCTGAATGGATATTCATGTTACCTGTGAATAAAAAAAATAGAAATGTGAATAAAAACAAATGTTGGGAAGAAAAAAAAGGACACATTCATTTCAGTTAATTGCAGCTTGTTCCAATGAAGCTCACAAGACTGTCTCTGTAGTTTACTTATATTTACAAGAAAAACATGAAACGAAAACAAACCTCGCTTTCTTCACATGTTGACGCCGAATCGGGCAGAGCAACCAAAAGCGATCATCTCTTCGCGGCTCAGTTCACATAATCAAGAACTCGTTTAGGGACTAGATCCACCCAACAACTGGAGCACAAACATTGACAGCACCTGAAGCCTCCTCGCAGCGGCGTCTGACCATGTGCCAGAGCACAACAGATGCCACCAAAGCAAATGTTGGAAGTGAGCGTGCGGCTAATGATGGGATCTGCAGCCCGTTTTCCAGGTGACTTATGTTGCTGCGTCTCAGCGGGGGTGGTGGGTGGCGGTGATGAGCGGAGCCCTATCGATCCTATCGCACGGATCCTAGCAGGTCGAGCAAAAGCATGTGGGTTCGAGTTTAATTAATGCTAATGAGCGTTGGACTAAAATAAACAACCGACGGGGACCTCCTGCGCCTTGTTGGATGTCAAGGTTTTTACAAGATTATTCTGTGAAGAACCGTAGAAGCCCCAGTATGATTGGTGTTCGTCGAACTGAGGCAGGCCTGAATGTTTTAGGAAAATAAGAACGACTAGATTAATGAGATTTGCCCACACACACTGCAGCAGGAAAAAAAAAACTTTGGTTATTTGGAGGATATGCAGCAGAACAAACACATCAAAGGTCATAAAGCCTTTGATATGTTTAAGTGGCGTCCAAAGAGACGGGTCCTCGACACAGACTGAAAATATTCAGCCATATGTTTAGAAATGTGGGCTGCACAGAGGCGCAGTTGGTAGAGCTGTTACCTTGCAGCAAGAATGTTCTGGGTTTGATTCCTAGCCCAGGGTCTTTCTGCATGGAGTTTGCATGTTCTCCTTGTGCATGCGTGGGTTCTCTCCGGGTACTCCGGCTTCCTCCCACAGTCCAAAAACATGACTGTCAGGTTAATTCTCCCTAGGTGTGAGTGTGTGTGTGTGTGCATGGTTGTTTGTCCTGTCTGTGTTGCCCTGGCGACAGACTGGCGACCAGGGTGACCCCGCCTCTCGCCCGGAGCGTTAGCTGGAGATAGGCACCAGCACCTCCCGACCCCACTAAGGTACAAGGGTGGTAGAAAATGGATGGATGTTTAGAAATGAAAACCGTGATGTGTACCACAAATTTGACTTTGATTCTTTCCTCCCTCCTAACTTGCTGATTTTATGCCCGCCCCCAGTGCTCTAATTAAAGACGACTCATTCCATTTTAAAAAGCTGAAAATATAAAAGAAAAGTGAAAACAACAACTGTTGTTTGTGTGACACCAGAGTAGAGGAGAAAACGGAAGGTGCTCATTAATCTCACTGCTACACCCTAATGCAGAAATGTGTGGGGAACTGCATTCTGTGCATCGGCACAGAGAGAGAGAGATAGGAAGGGCGACCCGGGAAAAAACAACAACAACAACAACAAATCTTTCACACATCAAAGATCGCAGCCTTGGTATATTTCACCAGTTTATTATCTCTGACTGATGACTTGGCTTCCCACAGTCTGAATGGGAGACTTGTGTTGAATGGATTTGACTGAAAAATGATTGAAAAGCCACACTGCAGGTAATTAATGGCACTGGGCTGTGCTGATATAATGAGAGGGCCGGATTCCTATTAAGCTTAAGGTACACAAGGGCTGGAGATAAAGGCTTTTAGGGGGGGGGGCGGGAACTCATGAGTCATTATTATTCTAATATGTTTTTTTCTAGAAAAACTACCAGCTTCGTGGACTTCAACAACACTTTTGATGATTAGAAGAAAATTAGCAATCTGTAAAAGAATAAATGTAACTGATTTTTTTTTTATCTGACAGGAGCAGGATGATACTCGAACCTGTGAACCTGTGATTAATGGACATTAATCTATTTTATTAGTATTTTAATGTTTAAAGAGGCAATAAAGCCCATGTGGAATTATAATGTAATTACCACACATTATACTAGTGCTATTACACCATAATAGCACTAGTATTATTGCTATTATTACTAGCACATTAGTAATAATGTGCTAGTAATAATAGCACATTATCACATTTGTAAAAAAACTAACTCCAAAACATTCTCTAAAATGGCAAATAAAAAGTGCCATTTTATTTTAACTATTTGAAATAGTTAAAAATAAAATTTTGTTGATAAACACTAAATTTAACATCCTATATTTACACGACAGTGACAGCAGCCATCAACAGGAAGAGATGAATCAATTATAGCTCTAAAAAAAAACAATACACAAACTGTTTTTCCACATGAAACAGCATTTAGTTTGCAATATTCAATGTTATTTAAAACATATGTACATATGTCCATCCTGCTAGTTTGGGGCTCTTGGCCGCTTAGCTTGCGTTGCCTCAGGCCGGCCCTGGCAGCAGCCTTAATTACTTTTTCACTATTGCAAAACAAAGATAGGAACAAGGCGCGACATCTTTATGGTAATGTTTCCTGACGTAAGGCGGTAGTAGGAAAAGTGCCGCGTCAGCAGCAGCACCAGCTGAAGTCGCCGGTGTGACTTTCAGCTAACGACGTAGCGGCCGGTGCCGAGGCACTTCATTACAAAGCTGCTCCGCCGCTGGCCGAGGCAGCTACTTAAAGTAATGGGAGAAACCGTGTCCTGGCACTGCTCTCTCTCTCTCTCTCACTCACACACACACGCTGCCTGCATACTTCATTACCCCCACGAGTTCCTGCTCTTCTCACAATCGCTGGCTCCCATCTCTCGCTAAAAAACAAAGAAAATTCATTTCTTCCTCCTGCACCTTTGAAACAAGACTCATGGCTCTTTTAACGTCACCACTGATTAATGGCGTGTGAGAGGAGAAGCAGGGACCTGGAGGAGGGGAAGGGGAGAGTTGGAAAGGTGCAGGGTGTTAGATAAGTAGTCAGCGAACAACCTAAATGGAGTGTTTAATAAAGCTTCATGTTGGAGAAGAAGAGAGAAAAAAGTGACGAAATGACCTCTCATGATGAGAACTTGTTGCAAATGCGTTTGCCCTTTGTAATCGGACATCGTGAAAAATATGCCTTCTTTTATCTTATCACACAAAACATGCAGCAGCCCCGTTTCGTCCGCGTTGTGCGCAACTTTTTGACACATTACAACCACAAACTTCAATGCGTCTTACTGGGGTTTTATGTGGTTTAATGATGAAGCAAAACGCTTTGGTTGGTGGGAAACTACTACAACGCAACATGGTTGCAATGGGAATGCATTTCTTTAACAGGGACAGAAAACATGGTGGAGGGTCCTAAAGAGTTCAGACCGAGGTTCACCATGCAGCAGGAAAGCAACGCTTTACGTGCAACCATAGCAACAATGGGATTACAGTCAAAGTCCACGTTAAAAATCTGTGGCGAGACTTAAAAACTGACATTCACAGATCCTCTAATTTCACTGAGTTTAAAGTTATAGTACATAACTTTAATGAAGAATATGTTTTTCCACGTATTTAGTAAAGCAGCATCCGTCTTGTCCAACAGATAATCTGTGAAAAGACCAATCTGGTCCACCTTCTCCTTGAGCTACTAGCGCCATCTGAAGAAATACACTGCTCCTGACCAAAATCAACCAATCAGAGCCAGGAGGTGGGTCTGAGCGCTGTCAATCAAGCCCAGGTACACGCTGCTCAATGTGCTAATGGCTGAGAAACAGCTTAACGTTACAGGACAACCTTTTATTGGTGGCCATGCTAACTAGCCTCAGCATTCACAACATGCTGCGGGGTACCAAAGAGCAAAGGCGGGGAAAGGGACGGGAAGCGCCATATGAGATTCTGATTGGCAGCGCCAAGACCCGCTTCCTGATTCTAACCGGTTACTTCTAGTTAGCATTGGGAACACTGGAAGAAGGCGGAGGAGATGCTATAAGAATTACACAATGCAGCTTTAAGGTATTTTGCAAGACACAGCACACACTGGGTACATGAACATATCTATTATGAGTTCCTGTCCAAATACTTTCACACTTTGGCCACAAAAATCACATCCAACTAATCCTTTAACTGTCTGATCGATGCATGTAGAGCTATGGATAGTCGATCCGCCTTGGGGTCGGGCCAATCGTCCGCCGACCAACGCGCACCATTGATCAAGGCGCTCGCCACTCTACAAACCAAGGATTAAACCATTTATCTGCAGGCTCTACCTTGAACTCTTATCCTGACCCTCAAGCAAACCTGACGTGAGACACAAAGCAAACAAAAAGCCTCTGAGGAGTTTCAGAGCATCCATCACCGAGCTTAAAGGACAAGCGCACGGTTTCTGGGACGCTGCAGACGCACAAACACACGGCAGAGATAAGATGGGTTGTTACAGCACGTCGCTACAGGGACGAGGAAAACGGTGGAAGGAGGCCCCATGCATCAATATTGTCTTACCTCGTGTTTTGCCAGCCAAAGTCTCATCCCAGCTTCTCAGAAGTAGCATGGTGGTGCAGCCTGGGACTCCTCTCTCCCTTTCATAGCCTCAGACTGAGGGAGGCTGGGGGGGAAGAAAATCAACACGAACCAAAGGACAAGGTGAGTATTGACCTGGAGCAGCTTCTGGATTTTTTTTTTTTTTTTTAAAAACGTTCAGATTTATGGATTTTTTGCTTAATAACACCGACTGGACAAAGGCAACGTGGCGACTATTGTTCACAGAGTACAGGTTTTGTTATTTTTGAAAAGTAATGACCATGGTTTATAAAGAAAACTCTTCTTTTCTATTCTGCCTTTTGTGTTTGCTTTAAACAGCTTATAAATTGAGTTCAGATGAAGCAAATCAAGATGTTCACAAATCACTAAGTGTAAGAATGAGGCACAAAACGGCTTCATTCTTCTATTCTCTCCTTTTTTGCTTTTCTTTTTTTAGTTTTGACTGTTAATCACAAAGAACTTACAGCCGTTTTAGGTAAAATCCTCAGACGGTCGAGGGAGCAAAGCATCAACGTCGAGGTAATTGCACTCCGACTGGAGCGGCGTCGCTTCTCCTCCTCGGAAAAAAGATGCTCGGAGAGTCTTGCTTTTCTTACGTCTGCCACTCTGTTAGTGCAAAGGGAACGAGGAGGACAGAGGGTTAGGAGCGGGC
Source organism: Phalloptychus januarius (assembly GCA_902982915.1). NCBI lineage: Eukaryota > Metazoa > Chordata > Actinopteri > Cyprinodontiformes > Poeciliidae > Phalloptychus > Phalloptychus januarius. The sequence continues at coordinate 4,533,319 of CADWAE010000476.1, forward strand.
CGCGCTCATTTGAGACTTTAATAAGGCTGCGATGTGCTTTGGCGTTCTGTGCAATCTCCGATCGGCTCTCCTCAGAATGAATAAATCTGGCTAAATGGGTGGAGCGAGTTAAAACGTACAACTGAGAAGTTAAACGGTTGAGTTGGCTTGAGTTGGGTTTGAGTGTCGTTGGTTTTCTAAAGCTGGATATGAGTGGGAAAATAAAATATGAGGATTGAAAATACAGTATATGAGCTTAACTGTACTTTTTTTATGTCAGTATCTCTAAGACAAGAATCAGAATTTAATAACCTAATCTAATCTTCTTGTTGTTGTATATATATGTATTTAGATCTTTACGGTTGTTTATGCGTTTTTATCCAAGTCACTGATCATTTTTGATTACAGCAAAACAAATCCATTAGAAAGGAAGAAAGGGAGCTTTTGCCGTTTTGGGTTTTCTTTTTGCCCCTATGTACTTTGTAGCATCGCTCTTCAGCTGAGTTTGTTTTAGATACTAAAAGAGAAATTGAATTAGTTACTCATTTTGTGTATTACGTCTCCCAAACTGTAGCTACAAAGGACCTGTATTTCATCTAAGATAACCCTACCAACTTATTTTATTTTTTTCTTTTAAACATTGCCGATTTCACCTTCTTAAAGTTGAGCTGAAAGCCAAAAGAAAAAGTCTGGAAAAAAAATCCGTGTGCCGTTTCATACTTTGTGGTGAAAAGAAAAATACATAAATCAATAAATAAAACCCAACTGGGAAAATGGTTTGCACTGAAACATTCATTATGTCATGATCAAAATAACTAAATAAATACAAATCTTAAGTATGAAGTTTTGAACTGTAAGCCTTGTCGGAGCTTCAGAACAGTTTCTACGTTGCTATTTTGAAAGAAAGAAGAAATGTAAATCATTTTAAATTAGTATCTCCTAAAGACGGTACGACTTAGCGACAAAAGGAAACTAAATTTTAAAAAAAAAGAATCGAATAAAGCCGATATACATCTCGTATTTAGCGAACAAGAGTACAGGAACGTCTCGATTTTAGAGGCGTGTTTGAGCCATACTTTAGGTGAATAAATGATTAAGTGAAAAATGTTAATGAATAATGAACCAGTCTCTGCGGGGTAACAGATTGTTCTTTTCATATTTAATAGATTGATGGGCCTCACACACACACACACACCCACACACAACAGATCGCAAACACGTCGCGTCGCAACGAGCCCGGTTGTTTTAAAGCAGAACGATTTTCAGCGGCCACTCGAAGCTCGGAGGCATTTGTCGGACCTTCGTTCTTGGCTCGGTCCTAATCTTGTAAAAAAGGCCTAACTGCATTTCTGTGCACTCTGTGTGCATCATCTCTCATGGACAGCGTCTCTGTCGATGCGAGTCCTCTTAATCAGCTCAGATGAATTATTGAGCAGCCTTTTTATATCAGATCATGACCCATATTCTGTTTTCTTGAAGTGAATATACAGCCGATAAAATCCAGACGGACATCTTTTTTTGGGGTTTTTTTTTCCATTTTTGGAGTTGTCCCACACAGGTTAGCAGCTCCGTAGCGGGTGAGCGGGATTGAGACTCGTCAGGAGCTTCAGTCTGCGCACTGATTTTCTCATTTAGAACAAGATGATGGATGGGGTCGTCTTGCAGCGCCGCGCATGAAGTGGGGTGTTGGGGGTTTGAAGCTCGCTCCTACGCCGACGCTTCTGAGGCGCACTGTCAGAGGCGGCGGTGAGTTAGGATCCCGTGATCCTTAGATGGCACAGAGTGGAAGCCAGTGGAATACAAAGCACCTAAAGCGGAGGGGTTACTGCTGGCTCCGCCGAGCCGGGCGCAGCGCTCGGAGCCACAAACAGGAGTTGCTTTGTTGTCTCATTAAGCAGCAGAGAGGCAGAGTGAAAATCAGTAGGAAGAGGGGATGGGATTATGAATCTCTTTAGCCCCTGCTGACTTCCCTCCATCCTGTTTATCAATGAAGACTGCAAACGTGGCGCCTTTAAGATCTCTCAAAGGGAGAGTTCGGAATTGTTCAAGGTTAAAGGTTGGAAGCGGTTCACGCTTTGCCTGCAGTCAATAACTCTGCTGCATCTTTAGTTTGCATAAATTCAGATTTGTTTTTTTTAGCCGAGGCTAGCCTTTTTCTAGCTAACAGTTAGCTAGCCTGACTGAGGAAAGACTAAAGTTTTATCATTGCAACAAACTCCAATTTCAACAACGTTGTTGCAAATATTGTTTCAAAAGCCTTTAAGCTTGGAATTGGACGGTTATTCGCAATTGACAGAAAGCTGGGATGTAGTGATTTCACCCTTGAAACACTGGTTCAAAATTTAACATGTTAAGCTTTTCTGCCCAAAGAGGTAAAATACGCAGAGTAGAGATCAATACAATAAGGCTTGCTTGAACTGCTTTGACCTTTTTTGAGATAGAAGTGTGATTTGACATTGCTCCTTCAACTATCTGTTGGATTTTAGACGTGGTTAACAGTGTTTACAATTCAAGGAAACTTTTTTTTGGGTTCGCTCCTACTAAATCAAATATACTCAGCAAAAACTTCCAAAAAACACAGCTTACCAAGCTTTGCTAGTATTAAAGAGAATTTTGCTTTAAAGTTAAATGTCAAGACTCAAAAGTGCTTCATGTTGCATTCAGTCATCCGTTCATGCGCACATTTACACGCAAAACAGACTGACTGGGGGTTTTGACCAGCTACAGCAACTGACTTAGTTTTTTTTTAACAGGGCATTTTAAAATTATACAGAATGAAGAATGAATTAAACCCCATATTATGTATTGACAAAAAACAAAATAAACCTAAATGATTGAAGAAAAAAAAAAGAACCTGTCCATATACTTCTAATTACATTCTAAAGGGGAATTTCTATATTTCTATGCATATGATGAATGAAAGTTCAGGGAAAAAAACATGGAAAATGTTCCGGCCTTGTTTCTAAAACTTAATGGGACTCGCTTTGGGCTCCATCTCAACCTGCAGGATTAGTCTGGGAATAAAACTAATCTGTTTTATGCTAAATTAAGACCCTACCATTTTCATCTAACAGAAGTATCGGAGTGGCTCAATTGTTGGAACACCATGGATTTGTTGTTTGGTCAAATTAACAGCAATATATTATAAAAGGCATTCATTTCAAATAAAGTCCAAACAATTACTGTAGTGTCAAATTAGCAGCTAGCGTCTTTGTTTTCTCTAAATCAAGACTAGTTTTTGCCCCCGAAACTAGACCTTTCCCCTCTCAGATTAGCATTTAGCTCGCCTTTTTCTCGTCGGCTATGGGGAAAATCTAAATATCTTACAAAAACCCAATCTCAAACTTAATTGAAATGCGATTTGGTGAACAGTTTTAGTTTTCGTGACATTTGGATTAGATGGTCATCTACACCAGAAATGGAGGAAGGAGGTTGTGCATCACCAATGATCTTCCCTGTGAAACAAACATCGAGAAAGGACAGTGTCATGCTTTTCAGCATCATTGCAACAGTTTGGCAGAAAAGTATTGCAGGATAAAAATCGACAAAAAAGTATTTAAGATAACATCCGACTTTTACTTTTTGATTGAAACTTTTAAAAGTGATACAAGTCTGCTTTGCTAAGTCCCTGTCAGAAATGGTGTTAGCTTACGTGTCTGGGACAAGAACTGATCTGGATTTAAGCAAAATGAAGACACTAATACTCGTAAAGTTATTACTATCCCTTTGATCTGATCTGTGATTAGAAACAATAAGAAGATGTCTTTGGGACTCAAATTGTGAGTCCCAAAGACTCACAATGTCCACGAAGTTTTTCAAACAATTTAGTGTTCAATTTAATCGTTTAATTGTTCAAAGTACTCGTTAAATGAAACTCGTTAAATGTTATTCATTTGAAACTGGAGACAATATTTACTCTAGACATCAAGCTAAATTATGTCATTTGATACATATGAGCAAGATTACAATTCGCAGAGAAAACACATGCTCCATCCATGGTGTCCAACAAACCCCCTGTATTTACACCTGCTTACTCCACACCATCGATCGATGAGCTCTACAGAACTTGTGGATGAGCTCAAGCAGGCGAACAAAATGCCTTTTTCCAGCTAAGCGTTCCATGAAGTCCACATCAACATCCATTTTGACTCCACCGCCTATTCTCAAGACTGCACAACAAACATTACGCTCGACCATAAAGGACTACCACGGACGGTCTCTGTAACCATTACGGCGGCGAGCCATGCGTCCGAGACGTCTGCTTTGCAGCGTGGCAGTGGCGGCGGCAGCTCTGACAGACTACCTGAACGTAAGAAGTACCCATCTGCGGAAAGTGCTACGTAGGGTCGCATGTGTGAGCACAATGGGTAATAGACCCTGAGTTTATGAGAGCAGGTCCCAGGTGGGCTTTACAGGTGTGACGCCACAACCTTGACTGAGCAAGCACACATACACACACACACACACACACACACACCCCCGGTGTAAATCCAAATCACTCTGGCAGACAAATGATTGGAAAGTTAATCAGAGAAACAGGGTCAATCACCGCTGCACTTGTGGTAGATGGATGGACAATGGGGTCTGTGTGTGTCTGCAATGGGAGAAAGAGATGAATAGTTCGGGTTTGAATGTGTATTGTGTTGAGGATATAGACTAGGAGTTTGACTCTGGAGAAACATCATTATCACATCCGTACTGCTAAAGCAATTTGGGTTTTGTTGGAATAACGTCGGATAAGAAAAATTGCCCTCGGAAAGGGGAAGTGTACTCTTTTTTTCCTTCATGTAGATTACTTTATTGATCTACAAATACAACATCTTCCCGCACCCAGTTACAGTTTTTTCTCTCCTCCTTGTCCAGAGCAAGTAGCTGCACAGAGCAAGGGTTTGAGATGGAAATTATTTTGACATTCGAAGTTAATTTTTTACACAGCCAGACACTCGTTATTCTTTCATTTTGATACTCATGAATTGAAAAAGGAGAATGAAAGGCAAAATTAGTGGAGGAAAAAAAAAACGATGAAGAGGTGAAGTTCGAGAGCCATTAACGATGTCAATAATCCGCCAGCATTTAGCACTTAGTCTGTGACAGGTCTGTAGACCCACACACACACACACACGCCCCCACGCACACACACACACACCGCATGGATATGGAGAAACGTCGACTTGAAGACAAAATCAGCTCTTCGCCATCCAAAAGCAGCAACTGAATGTGTGGATCCAGAGTAACGTACTCACCTACTCAATTCTAAACAATGAAATATGTTAAATGTGTTGAGTATTTGTAGGATGAGGAACTTAAAATCAAGGTCGACCGACAGAGATGCTGCTTCAGTCTTTAATCCATAGTTGTGAAATCCACTTAAGATTTAAGAGCCGAGAGACAGATCAGCTTCGGTCCTTTGAAAATTGTACACAAAAAAGAAATCAAAATAAAATTGAATACATAAAAGTCCAGAATTGTATCTGTTTTGCTTTTAAATATATATTTTTTTGGTGATTCAAACTCTAATCCAGGATTAAAAGGTAATTCCACAGAAAAAACAAAGTCCCACTTTTCCGACGTCTTCATTCGGTTTTAAATCTCCTTCAGAAACAGAACGGAAATATTAAAGAACGTTTTTAAAAAAAACTGAAAATGAGATGAGTTGTGTGATCTTCCTCCACAGTACATGTTATTTTTTGTTACTCGTGTGTATGCCTATGTGCTTCTTGCTCTGCCTCACTAGATTGCTCTGTTGCCTTGCAGTCGAAAAAATATTCAGCTCTCTTGTCCTTGTAATTCAAATAATAAAGTTTAATTTACCAAAGAAAATGTACAAAAATCTTCCTTTCTGCTTCTTTTTGCACAACGAAGAAAAATTAAATAAGGAGTAACAGATCAATAACTGGGATCAGTGTGTAAGAGATGAATGGATGCTAGCAAAGGAGGAGAAACGAGTAAAGCAGGTAAATGTGAAGCCAAAAAAAGTAAAAACTCCTTCTGGAAGATTTTCTCTTTTTTTTAAAAAAAGCCAGCTTTTTTTCCTAGTCCATTCTCTTTAGGTGCTTGTGTGTGTCTGTCTGCAGGAATGGGAGTCGGTTCAGTTCGGGAAAGATACGAGACAGAAAGAGGGAGGAGGCAGAGGGGAGGAGAGAGGAAAAGAGGGCATCGAAAACGGAGCCAGAGGACTGTGCAAACACAGATGACGCCCCGGCAGAGCGGGCTTTGAAGCGAGACCGAGCGAAACGGGCCCTTCCTGCTCGGCCTGACCTTCACCTCATCAAACGGGGGTGGGGCGGAGAAAAAAAAAAAAAAAAAACCTGTAAAACCGACGCTTTTTAGCAGATGATGAAGTTTCGTATGAGTTTTTGTGTGTGTGTGCGAGACGAGAAAACATAAAGACATAAAGGAGGACAAACGTGTAGACGTGATGAAGCCGCTTTAATGGACACAACACACTTTTTAAAATGCGACGAGGCGGTATCGAACGTTTCACGTCCGCGATGATGGCTGGCGGAGGCGCTCGCACGGTGCGGAAGAGGGGCTAAAAAGAAGAAGAAATGAAGTCGGGAAACAAGGACGAAAGAAGGAAGAGTGACGTAAGGAGGGCAGGAATCAGCTGAGAGCGGGACGGGAGGAGAGCCATGGATCTGCTAAGTGTGTGTGTATCATTGTCAAGGTGTGCTACAAACAGAAGACGCCTCGCACACACAGGAAGGAAACAAAGACAGACACTAAACACTAATCAGACCTACCTATGGTCAGAGTTAGGGATCAGCCAGATAAGATGCATAAGGGGGGAAAAAAGAAGGGGGGAAATAGGCATAAAAGTGAAAAAGGCGTAAATAGAAAAGACAACGAAAGCTACTTAAAATGTCTCTACTAGAGCTGCTTAAAGGAAATAATTAAAACGACAGGTGGAGTCAAAAAAAAAAAGGAAAAGTAGCCAAAGTTACGGGCGGAGGGGGAGGAGGACGAGGCAGGGAGGGACAGAGGGAGAGGAAGGAGAGAGCGTGGGCTGCACAGGGAGGGAAAGCAATGGAAAGGGGAAGGAAGAATGGATGGAGGGGATAAAAGAGGATAAAGAGGGGGGAACAAAAACCACCCTCCTCTGTCTCTTTCTCCTTTTCTCTGTCTTTCTGCTTCTCTCTCTCTCTCCCTCTCCCTCCTTGTCTGGCTCATAAATGGACGAAATTGTTGACCAGGTAAATGGCAAAATAGATGAGGAGGCAGAGGACCGAAAGAGCGAGCAAATGAAAAGGCAAAGCACCTCCCAGCAGCGCAATGAGGAAAAAAAAGAACAAAAAACGAAAGATAAAAGCAAATACTCCGGTGGCCTCCGTTGTCTCCAGTCTGATTGTGGACGGGGGGTGGGGGGGATTGGCTGATGCCAGTTGTTCCCCTTCCCCGGCTTGCCTTCCGCTTTCTTCTCTCTCTCTCTGTCTCTCTCTCTCCCCTGCCAAAAAGCACTTCCCATCCAGATGACAGAAAACCGCTTTTTTTCCCCCCCTTCTCAACTCTGCTCAGACGCCGCACGCCCCATGCGCAGGCGAGACATTGTTGCAGTGGCAACGGACGGCGCTACCAATACTGCTTAGTGCGAGAAAGAAAAAAAGAAAAAGGAACAGAAAAAAAAAAAAAGGGCATCGTTGGGGTGGGGGGGAGGTTTGGGGAGGGGAAGTTGATGCTGCTGCTGCTGCTAGTCAAGCACAGCCTACCTCATGAGGAAAGATACTGAGCTGGATTTGCTCTGTCTCTCCCCCCCACACCTCCTCTCCCTCTCCTCGCTTGCCCATCCCTGCAAAAAAAAAAAAAAAAAAAGATAGGAAGAAGGGAGGGGGGCCCACTTGCTGCATTAGTATTCATTGAAAGAGTGTGTGTGTGTGTGTGAAAGAGAGAGAGAGACATGGGAAAGATAGAAGGGGGCCTTCCAATAAATGTCGAGGAACCAAACCAGTGTGAAACTAATGAGCGACTGGCTCCCCCTAGAGTCTGTCAGAGATACATCAGTTTGGGGAAAATTAATGTTCAAGAGCGCTCACCAATAGAAACATTTTAAGTGTTTTTGTGCATTCGGATTGTCCGGTGGTGGCAGCGTCATGCTGTGGCAAGAGATGAACGTTGATGTCTGACCAAGCTTAAACGGAGAAACTCAGATTGAGATGTGGGATGCTGCTGAAGGCATGAACCGGAACACTTACAGCTGTTACTGCCAAGTATTTTTATATGGTGGTTGAAGTGTATGCATTTCAGATTTTGTTTTATTTTTTTACTATTATTAGGAAAACGTGCATCATTTTCCTTCCACTCCAGAATTATTCACAAATAAAACCCTAACAGACTAGATAACATTTGATGTGTAACATAATGTGAAAAAGAACAAGAAATGTCAATACGTTTGCAAGGAACTGTGTGATTACTTGATGCCACGGCGACGTTCAAAACGATTCCCTGCTTGGTACGAGACGAACTCGTGCAATCGGTTTTCTCTCCCTCAACTTTTCGGGTTTCCGCGCGCTCCATCCTGTTGAACTCGAAAGCATCGAAAGGACTTCTGGTTCATGTCTGCGTGGCTGTGAAAACAAACTCGTCTCGTCTGCATTTCGCCCTCAGCCAAACCCAGTGTTGCCATGCCGATATATTCATCTCCACGCCGGTAATGGCTCTCAACATACCTGCTGCGCTTTGTTTTTCTTTCAGTTTCTGACTTTTTTTTTTCAGCAAATGATCATGTAACATGGCAGACATTGCAGACCGCAAGCCTGCCTGTATTCCTACAACATTCTTAGTTTCCAATTCACTTTTGTATCCACATGTTGCAATGTTGTGGCTCATAACTCTGGCTAAAATAATAAAACTAATGTGTTTTTAATACAGATATAACAAGTGAAGGTTTTATCTGTTTTTAAATTTATCATGGAATAATTTTATTGAATTTTCATAGCAGAATGATACTAAAAGTACCAGTGGCAGTGTTTTAGGTCTATTTTCTTGTCCTTTTTTTATGTTTTTCTTTATTTCAAAACCTAAAATTTCAAATAAAACGGTGGCTCTTTAAGGAGGACAACAAACATTGTAGATATCAAAAATTTCTCTTTGTCTTATTTTAAATGGTCTAATGTCATGTAACATCTATGGAGTCAAGGCAAAAATCTTTTTTTTTTCCATGGTATTTTATTAATCTATTTATTGTACTTTGGTATTTAGATATATCTACACACAACACCTAGTCAAAAAATAACAGCTCCAACTGACTTGGATTTTAATTGCTGGAGTTGCACAGCTCTAAAAGTTTACATAAAAATGTTAATTAATCCAAAACATATATTATTAACTAACAAACATGTAAAAGATTAAAAAAAGGATTAGAACCATTTTCTTTGAAGCTATATATTTTTGTTGAATTTTCAATTTCTTTCACATCAACATTCATTTCATTCTTATTTACTTAGATGTATTTTTGAGAGTCTGCACAGCTAATCATGAGTAAAGCTACCAAAGAAATAAATTACCTGTTGCAGAAGCCAAAGTGCCGTTGTGTTCGTTACATGTGAGATGGCGCCATCTTGTGGTTTGCAGACAGAATGACAGCGCTGGGTTTGATTGGGAATGTCTGGCTGCCTTGAGCTGCTCCACTTCGGTAATTCGTGGAGAGATGGCGTCGCTGTCATCTCCTCTAAGAGTCTGTAGAGGGATATTGAAAGAGTTACGTGCCATTCAAGGACCGAGTTATAAACAGTCGCTGGCTTATAACTACGTACTAGATCAGTTTCGCAAGAATAAGGTGAGTTTAGCCCCAGCTTAGCAAAAGGCTAGTGTTAGCTAGGCTGCTACCAGCATCCTTCAGTCTCATAACATGTGCCTAACATGTCGTATTAAGCTTATGCTAATTGTTAAAATAGTAAATTACATGCTTTTGAATCGTTTACAAGCATTGCTATATGAGGAAAAACAGACCCTGACACTCACAGGCGTTTGCTGTCAAATAATAAACATTTAAAAAAGCAAGGTGAGTTGTTGTGAAGGGCATGCTAGCAATAGCCATCTGCAGTCCTCGAGCGCCGCATTTCTGTAACTTTTTCGATGTGTCCCTTGTCGTACGTGCTTGAATTAAATGACTAAACTACCTGGCTGTCATGCTATGCTAATTAGCTAATATTGGAGCCAGGTGTGTTGAAGCAGAGACATGTAAAAGTTGCAGGATACCTGCCCTTGAGGACTGAAGTTTGAGACCACCAGCTAGCTAGCTAGCCGTTGAATTAACTTTATTAAGTTAATGACTGCTATGCAACTTTCCAGATAGGTTATTTGCTTATTAATTCAGTTATAACAATTTGCTGTAGATACCTGCATTAGCCGTAAACATAAAGAAAAATATAAAATACGTTATTTTATATTGTCAGGAGATTTTATGCCATGTAAAACTTTTAAGGACACATTAATAATAATAATAATTAATAAAGCAAGGTTGCCCCCAAAAAACTTGCTAAGCACGGTGGTGCTGGCACAAGGAAAGCCTGGTGGCCCGCCAGGCTTATAATACACTAGGAGAAACCCTGAACAAAGGAATGTGTTTATCCACTGTAAAACGTACATACCTCCTCAATAGATATCTATTTTTGTCCTGTTTAATGTTATATAAAATGATGATTTGATACTTTATTACAAAAATATTGTAATAAGCTTGTACATGTTTAGCTCTATTTCTGCCGCTGCTCTATTTCACATGTGACTTTCAAAAATCACTCCACACTGTCCAGAATGTGTCAGTGTGTGTGTTGTTAGCCATGTAGGCTTACAGCTTGCATTATTAGCGCTTGAGAGAACATGGCTCAGCAGGAATACTGAATGCATGTCTTGTCACTGAAGCAAAACAGCTTAAAGCAACTCTTGGTAGTCATGTCAAACTGTGCATTGCTCTCTAGGCTTTTACAGTGGACATTAAAGTGTCTAAATGGACCGAACTCTGTGCTGTTGTACTTGCAGTGGTGGATGAATGTCAGAAAGCTCTTCATTGCGCTTCCCTTATTTGCCTGAGGTGTATTCACTCGGTCATTCATGCACTTGGAAGTTTTTGCATTTTCAGAACTTCATGAGTTGGAATACCCCGGTCGCAAGTCAGATTCTCATTAAAATAATAAAACCGTCCTTATGGTTTCATCCCAAAGTGATGGAAATCACTGTCATTTAATCGTTTTACAAAGAAACGGATTTGTTCCTTTGTTTTTCCTGATTGCAGGTTACAGGGGAAAGGTACTGCAGAGCCCAGCAGGAGGCGCACCACGCCTCGCTCACGTACCTGTGTTTGCTGACGGCCACCAAGAACCACCTAGCCCTCCATAACCTCTACCATGCCAAGGGAGAGCGCAGCCCAGAAGAAGTGGCCGGCCTGGTGGGGCTCAGGCTGCCCACGCAGCCGGGAGGGAAAGGCTGGGAGAAGTAGGGGCAGCGGAAAGTCAGTCGGCGGGAGACAATCTGGAAACTCTCCTGGAATTGCATCTATGTGGACAGTGGGTGGATCGGCTGTTTTCGTGTAACTTAAACTCTAGAGTTTGCTGGTTGTGGACTGAGGGAACTCGTTCTTCATTCTCCTGAGCAGCTGTTGTTCGAAACGAGAGGGGAAAAAATGTGAACTGATAAAATAAAAAAAGTCAACTAAAATATAAAACTTGTTAAAATCTTTGGATTCAATAGCAGCACCTCAAAAATACTGAATATCACATTACGTAGTGTATGTCTGTCAGTTACAACTAATCCTGTAAACGGTGATTAATACTTGACTGTATGTAAATAAAACCTTTTTTTTTATAAGTTGTGTGTAAATGTGCGCATGAACAAACAGGCTAAAATAAATGACCGTCAATATTCAGCTAATTGTCCAATTTATTATTTGGCTTTTGATGCCATATGGGCGGTTGCCCAGAGCGGCATAATTCAGCACTAATAAATACAGAAGACCTACTAAAGTAATTGTTGACCTTCTAGAAAAACATACAAAAAACAGTTTCTGTTCATTTCTGCTTTTTAGAGAGTTGGCTCCAAACCCCAAGTATAATGAAGCACGGTGGTGGCTGCATCATGCTTTTTTTTCTAGCAGGGACAGGAAAGATTGGTGGAGCTGATTGAAAGATGCACAGTAAAGATACAGCCGGCGCTGCAATCGAATGGTTTAGATCAGAACATATTTATGTGTTGGAATGGTCCAGTCAAAGTCCAAAATTAGAAGAGGCATGCCCAAAAAGATCTGCAACTGTAAATAAATGTAAAGGACTGAATTTATTTGATTTCTGTTACTATTTATGTCAGAGCTGTTTGTGATTGACTGCTTTGATGTTATTGAAAGAGCATATTTCAAAGTCAAAATTGTTTTTTTTCCAAGAAGCCCTATTTGCAAATAGTTGTAGCATCCAAAAATAAAAAAATATACGTTTTTGCCACACACTTTTGAGACAGTGCATCTTTTTACATGGACCATATAGGTGGTTGCCCAGGGTGGCATTACAGGTAGGGAGGCTAAGCATAAGACAGTATCATGTACCTTTTACAGTCTGTTTTTATGGATGCGTAGGAAGAGTTGGCACCCCTGTGCGTCTAGTAAGGATGCTAAGAATAAGGCTTTGCACTTCCTGTGAAACTCCAGAATCAACCAGGTAGCCATTCATGATGGAGGAAGTGCCTGCAAATCAAAAACAACCTGCTCTCTCAAAAATCAACCCTCCCCATCCCCAACCACCCTTTTCCCCGTTTTCTATTTATTTATTTATTTTGCTCTTAGTGTGCAGTTGGTGACTAACGTTGCCTTCAGTGTGAATTAAAATAGACTAACCCTGGAGCACAGCATGCTCACAGTGGCACAGGGGGGAGAGAGAGCAAGACGTGCGCCGCTCTTGTACAAACCCCAAACTTAGCATGCGCAAACGCAGCGGGGCAAATCGAACGCGCAAATGCGTAGTGACAAACAAACAAACTGTAGTGTCAAAATTGATTTCGCAATTGCGCGTCTCCTGATCCCCCTGCCGTCCTGGAACAGAAACCGGGCGACCAAAAGAGGCGCTGAAGGTTTGCAGCTTCCAGAGAGGTGGAAGAGGTGCGAGTAAAAAAAAAAAAACGTTTTAATCAAGTCGGCGCAACTTTAACTATTCCGGGAGGAAAAAAAAGGAGTCACGTTAGGTGGTGGTGATGCTCGTCAAGCTTGGGGGAGAAGAGCGGGGAGGCGGGGACAGCGCGGAGGCTGCTTCGGTTATTGGTGTGTCAGAAGGTGCTGACAGCTCAGCAGCAGCATCCTCCTCCTGGAGAAGAGGAAAGTCGGGGAGGAGCGAAACAGCTGTTGAGGGAGTTCACAAAGACGAGGTGCTTAGTTGTTTTTGACTTGTAAACCGCAGATTGTCTCTCCGGCGACGCAGGTGGCTGGAGGAAGGGAGGGCGACGCGTTAACAGAAAAAGCGCACGGAGCGACGAGTGGCGGTGACCAACGTGAGCGATGTTTGGCATGATCAGAAATTCGCTCTTTGGGAATTCAGAGGAGACTGAGTATAAAGTGCTCAGCAGCGAGACTAAGGTAAGCAGAGAGAGACGTCTGTGCGCCTTCTTAACGACGGATTAGGCTTTGTATGTTTTTGCGCAATTTTACGCACGGATTTTCTGCTATTCTGCACATTTCTCTCGTCAAACTCCCCAACTTTAACATTAGACACATGCAGCAGAATTTACTGCTAAAACGCAAGCCTCTCACTCGCCCTGTAACCTTGGCAATAAGGCTAATTGCCTGTGACCTGTGAGGATGCCCACTGACCCAGAGTGCGCGCAAAGAAGGGAGCCCTGAGGGCCCCGAGTGGCTCCACAAGGCAGACAGGAATAGCGATGTAACGAGTGAGAGAGTGAGTCAGGGGGAGGGGTGGCTGCACATCATGGCAGCACCATGCTGGGTGAGTCTGTTTGGTCAGGCTGCTCGGTTGGAGATAAATTCAGAGTAGAAAAGGTGTTCACCTCATAGCAGGAGGAAATACTCTAGACATACAGCCAGAACCATGTGTTATGTTGGCCTAAACAAAGCCCAGACCTAATTCAATTGAGGATCTGGGAAAAGGGACATGCCTCGACAGCATCCCAGATTTAGCTACAAACAAATGTTTGTTTTACTCTTTTTTTACAACTATGCATAATTTCCCTTTCATTTCATAATTGTGAACTAGTTCACTTTGATCATTATGCATAACTGATTATTCTTAGTCATTTTTAACACACTGTGGGGATGAATATTTTTCCAGTATGGATGAGAAAGACAAGTAAGAGTTATTGGATTAACATTAAAAACATGTTAGCGACTCAACGAGAATAGATGATCTGACAATGTTGAACAAGGGGTAAGATGTATATTCTCCAGCCACATAGACACATTTCATAGCATAATCAAGTAACTATGTCAACTCCAGCGGTTATCAAATTGCAAATATGACTTAAAAGAAATTTTACCCCGTGACCGAAATAGGGGCTCGGTCTCATTCTGAAGCTCCGCCCTCAGGAAGTAATCACATCTCTCCTCTATTAACTCTTTAACAACGTTTCTACCAGCGTTGCACTGAAAAGTAGCTCCTATAATGAATATAATGATGTGCAGTTCCACCAGGTGTTTGCCAATTGCTGCTGGCTAGTCTGAAGGACCTGAGCAAATGTTTGTCTGATACAATCTTAGATATTGAATCAAAAGATAGGTTTTGTCAATTTTAGCACATTAGACAAATGTCTGGTTTCAACTGTAGGTCGTATGGCAACCTAATGTAAATGTATTCTCAATGCAGACTTTATATTCTACCTACTATAGAAATAATCAGGATACAAACAAACAGCGACTTGTCAAATTTGTGAAGACAAATGTTCTTTTAAATGCTTGTTTCATGTTGCTGTGCAGGATGAAACAACAGAGTCTTTTCTAAATACCCTGTCTTTACATGACATGCACTTGGCCGTGTCAAAACGGATCTGTCTGTCAGTGAGTGTGTGTCAGTATGGACCGTGTTCTCTCATGTGGAAAGGAAATCCGCCTTTATCTCTTCGTCTCCCACTCAGAAGTTGTCTTTTGTTTGCCAGATAGACGAACAAAGGGACTTTAAGAACACAGCAACACATGGCACATGTGAACATCCGCAGTCCACAGAGGTTTGTTGGTGGTCCTGTTAAAAGTTTACATTACACGCCTTGTGGAGATGAACGTCATATTATTTAATTTGACCGGATAGCCGACTTTTGACTGACCTTGCTTTGTAAGCAAAGCACATCATCTCCGAGTAGAGTTGAGGTTCATTGTAGAAACTTCATATCAGCCGGCTTCACCCTTTTTAAGACCAGTACTGATTGAGTGTTTGGGATCATTGTCCTGTTGGAACACCCAACTATGTCCGAGTTTAAATCATCTGACCAAAATCGTTCTCCTCAGATGAAAGGAAATTGGTTTGGATTTTCAGGAACAATCCAGGAACCTCCAAGACCTTGAGTTTTGGAGGTTCCTGCTAGAAGACGCTGGTGTCTAAAACCAACTCCGTCAAACTCCAGGTCTTTTCCCTTTTTTTTCCCTGACTTAAATCAACGGAAATGTCAGTTTCAAATTTGGGTACATACCAGCTGAAAATTTAAGAAGTTGCTGTATCCCCCAGTTATGACTTATACGGTTGATGTAGCATTTCAATATGGCCGCTCTTAACATCAGCAGTCGCAAGCTGTGCTGGAAATGTCTATTTTAAAAGACACACATTTAAATCTTTGCACAACGCTCACGGTAAATGTATTGGTCAGGAAAAGGGGAGAGTTGTTCTGTCAGTCCATCAGTTCCCGATACCACACACAAAAAAACCTCTTGTAAAAGCGCACACTGGGTCACTGCGCCCCCACCGGACCGCGCACAGAGTAAAAATCTTGTGAGGTCTAAGGATATGTAGCATAAATGACCCCAACTCTTCAGACTGAGTGAGAGTTAAGAGTGTGTCTGAAATCGATGCAACTCTAAACTGAACAAATTAAAAGTTGTAAAGCTTCAACTAATGTCTAGAAGAAATACTGCAAACAATGTTCACGGTCGTCGCCAATGTCAAAATCTTTCCTGGAACATTGTTACGTCTGGTCTGATGTCAAACCCAGCTCCGAGTCCCAAGGTAACTGGAACGCATCGATGTTTTGGAGAGGCCCTAATCCCAGAAAATTTAGGGTTAGAGCTAGAAATGTGTGTGAGACACTCATTTTTTTTTTATGGGAATTGGAAGGGACAAAATTTCAGCAAACTACTGTAAACTCAAAACATTTGACCCAAGTCAACTTGTGGCTTTGGAGACAGTGAAAAACCACCTCTGACGCATTATTCAGTCAGCAAACAAAAAATAATCGAGCTTATGCTAAAAGACCCAAAAATGGGAAAGTTCTAGTTTTACCGTCAGAAAAAAGACGTCGCGAGAAAAACGCCTTTTTGTACACTCCGTGTCAAGATCTGGTTTCTGGTGCATAAAGCATCTGTCTTGACACTTTTAATTAAAACCGACAGCTCCAGAGGAGATGCCAGGTGGGGTACATTCACAGGCTGAACAACAGCAGCAGCAGCAGTGGGCGAAACTGAGCTCAAACCCCCGCTAATGAGCACGATTTAAAATTTTCTTCTTTTTTATTTTTTTTTTGGTGTAAGCACTTTTTTCTTTTTTAAGCAGAGGCTAATTACAATGCACACGCTCACATAGACACACAGCCTGCACGCACGTGACAAATTAATTGCACCGTTGCACAGAAGAGAGGCCTGTGCCTTCGTGTCAGCCACGCACGACTTTTAACCGTCGGCCCCAGTGACAACCTCTCCTACAAAGCTAACTCTTTAATTGCAATGCAGGAGCATGTGGATCTGACAACGAGATACAGCATAGCGTCGCCCTTTTTCTCTGCACAAGCTGAATTAATACCTCTGGAGGAACATTTGTCGAAGCGCTTTATTAAAACAAAAGAAAGTGCACTTAGTACCTTGAGACTGGGAAAGAGGATTGAAAGCTACACATTTATTTTATGGGATGAAGATCTCATTATCTGAATGATACTTCTTAGCTTCGCAGGCGGCTCACGGGGGAGGAAAATAATCCTAAACGGCTCACACACACACAGGCACGAGAAAAAACATAATTTCTCTGTTTCATTTCGTGCTACAGGTGTCACACTGCAAGCAGCAATCATCTTCAGCAGCCGGAGATTGGTTTTCAAAGCGTTAGAAAATTGAAACCGCAATATGACGCAATTAAATTCCAAGCGACGCACTGTGGAATACTTCAGAAACGACGGCGTGCGTTAGAAGTAGAGGAGTGACCACGCTCCACGTTGACCCCGCGTAGTGCCCTGCTTTTATAATGCAGATGTTTGTGTGCCTCCTTGATGTGTGTGCTCTTACGTTATGTAAGAACACACACATCTCTGGCCCAGAGCGCCCCGTGAGCTCGCTGAACCCTGCAGAGCAGAACGAGACATTTCATCAGATCGGGGCGCATACGGTCCACATGGGTCTGCCCACTGAGGGATCCGTGTGGCCTTTGCAAAAGATTATTCACACTCCTTGACCTTTTCGCGTATTTTGTCACCTCAAATTTCGAACTACTTCGTCGGGACTCAAGAGTTGCTGTGACCTGGAAGAAAACAGATGCTGTCCCTCCATTTTTATTTATTTTATTTTTTTTTTTGCTTTTTGTTTTTAGGCTCCCTAACAGCTTTATGCAAAACAATCAGTCAGACTGGATGTAAATCTAAAGTTTTACTTCAAATTCGATTTTGATATGGACTTTGACTAGGCTACTCAAAGGCATAATACGATCCGTTTGCTCCACAAACTATCAGCACTCTCTCGTTCCTCTTTGTTCAACAGAACGGAGTGGGCTTTGAGGTGAGACGGTACGACACGGCAAAGTACGCTGCCGTCTACTCGGAAGGAAGGAGCTATGAGCAAGTAATCGGGGAGCTGGTGCGGAAACTGCTGACGTACGTCGGTGGAAACAACGAGCAGGGTTAGAAAGAGAAACGCTTGAAACCGACCAAACCAACACGTCACATTAACGAAACATCGATGCATCTTGCCAAAGCAAAGTCGTGTATTTCAAATCTACATTTCGTTTCCAAAGGCGAGGCCATGGGGATCGCATTTCCCATCATCATCACAGTGTACCCGCGGAACGACGGCGTTTTCTCCCGACGTCTGGCGGTGGGCATCCGGATCCCCAACGCCTACCAGCAAGACCCCCCAGCTCCCGCCGACGGCGCCATCAGGGTGGAGGAGCGGCCCGGCATGACCGTATACGTGCTGTATGTGCCATTTGTGACGGTGTATCTTATAATCGTGTTTCTAATTTTTTTTTTTAAGAAATCAAGTTGTTTGTGAAGGTTTGCAAGACACTATGGTTGTAAAATCATAGTGACATCATAATGATACGGTATTATGATGTAATAACTCAATCCAACACACAAGAGCTGATACATTATGTTTAGTCTTCTTAGTAGGGAAAGTGATCCAATGTCTACTTTATTCACTTTTTATTTAAAGTCGATGCTACGAATGCGGCCTTGTAGGATCACGGGTCACTCTAAAAGACAAAAAAAAGAAAAAGATTTGCACAAGTCATTCTTCCAAAATGCTTAAGGACAAAGTTGGGAAGGGTCAAGTCAAACTCCTTGACTTAAAGCTAAAAGAGATGATGTGAGCGGTTCAACAGAGGAAAAACGCACCAATGCCCCAGAGTCAAAGCTGTTCTGTACAGTGAACCGGATCGAAATTCCTCCCAGAAAGAAACGCAAGACGAAATGCTACATTTTCCATTCCCACTGCATGCGCTGCAGCTGCCCAGACATTACAAACGAATACGAGTTGAAATTTTAACCCTTCCTGTTCTGTTTCTGCAGACAGTTTGGCGGCTTTGCCGGGGAGAGCGAGTATCGGGCAGAGGCCTCCCGCCTGACGCGCGCCCTGGGCGAGACCACGCCCTTTCAGCGCAAGCAGTACTTCTGCTGCAGCTACGACCCCCCGCTCAAGCCTTACGGACGTAGAAATGAAGTTTGGTTTCTACAGGAGGACCCGTGAAAGGCCAGTCAGTCCCGTCTGATGCTTAGTCCTGCAAAAAGGGACAAAAAAATTTTAATCTTCACCTCTGGTAGTCCTACAGCTGTAAACAGAGAATGAGCTGGAGGAAGAGAGATTTTCTGATTTTACGCTTTCTATGCTAAAACAAAACAAAAAAAAAAAAAACAATATTCATCATAAGAATGAAGAATACTGTTCATCAGTATTCAGGAAAGTAAAAAATTATTGGAAACTGAATTAGCGTCCACCAACATACATATACATGTAGTTTGAGACTTGTATTGTTTTTTTGAAGGTGATAAATCAAAGACAGTTCCCATGTCTTTGAGTACTAATTTGCACATCTTTAAATAACAGTAACAACTAGAAATATAAAGATGTTGCAAAAGTAAGCTTCTTCTTATCAGAATCAGAGGAATGGCAGCTGTGAGGAGACCATTGCTTGTTTGCTCTATGATTATATGCTTACACAACACTTTGTGTAAAATATTCTGTGTGTTCAGTGGAGTTTTGTGTTTTAGTGCATGAGATATAAGCTAATTTTAATTTGTGAAACTCTACAAACTGTTCTGTGATCCATCTGTGCATGTAGGGGGTTTTCTGGTCGGTGTGAATTTCATTTTTAAGGCTCGGAGGTGTTTTATTGCATAAATAAAAATAATATGAAGTTATAGTCTGTATTTACTGCTCTTGTCTTTTCATTTGTGCGACACAAACTTTTAGGTAGGGGTGCAAGTCACAGAGTAATGAGTTAATCTAAAGTTTATTGATCTTATCGAACGGCTTACGGCTAATTGATATGCTAGCCCTCTTGCATCATATCTTGATAAAAGAGGGCTAGCCGTCTTAGCATAACACAAAGGGCTACATTTTACACAATACGCTGAATAAAAAAATAATAAAAAACAAAACACCATTCAATTTTAACATTATTTTTTGTCAGCTGTATTAAATACTTACCCAATAAACCGTCTCTGACCATTTCTCTTCGCCTTTCCGGTAGGGATTCGCCATGTTTAATCCTGTATCCGCTTAAGCTGCGCCCTCTGCTGGACGGCGGCCAAACTACAACACTAGGAAAAAAAAAGGTCTCAGCTGACTTTTAATAGTTGATCGATTGGAACTAATTTGAATCCAATAAAGCATTTATCGGAAATGAATCACGAGTCAATTAATTGTTTAGATTCCTACTTTTTTATAAAATTATAATATAATGTTATAATTCACATCATAATGTGAATTATAAGGTTATAATTCCCATTATAACATGTTGTGGGGATACTGGAAGGAAATATATTACAGGTTGCAAAAGACCTAACGGCTACAAGTCCATACTTAAAACAACAACCAAAAAGAAAAGCAGAGGGTGACACTGATAACAAAAATGCAATTGTCCTGACAGATGTTCCAAAACTCAGAATGTTTTCAAATTAAGATGGTGCAAGAATAAAAAACATTAAAACATCAGCTTTAATAAATGACTCATTTATTAGATTTTTTTTAATTGGAACAAAATTCAGCAGAAAGAAAGAGAACTGCAAAAAGGTATTAAAATACAGACATTTGATTAAATCGGGTAAAGCATCTACTTACTACACCTGTGTGCAAATAATCCATCAAACAAACTGTAACTGTTGCACACCGAATAAGATAATATAGCCTGTTGGCCCCATAACACTCTTAACCTCCAACAAACGCTTTGCACTCAAAAGAATCAACAGCAGCAATCACTTATCGGCCTTTAACTAGGCCCTTTAGCCCTGCACTAGTGTAATTACTGGAGTCCTGGTGTTAGCTTAGATTTGCAGAGATTGCACACACATACGAAATCTTTAAGAATCCAAACATTGCACTGCTTTTTAATCAACTTAAACCATCTTAGAGAAACAGCATTATGAGAACAAGAGATGAAAATTAAGCTATTTTATCTTATTTAAATGAGTACAAAGGACACATTCATAATAGATTAAGTTGTTGATGTTTGCTATATATTAATACACACACACACACAAAAGAAAAGAAAGAAAAAACTCAGTATTTGCTGTGATGCTATGAAAAGAGTGTTTTGGTGTGGAATTTTTTTTCGGGAACCGTAACCAAATCAGCAGAAGATGCTTCCGCTCACATGTTTATTTTACAATTTGTAAAACATCGGCTGTTTTGGTGTTTGGGAATTATTACGAAAATAGTACATTTCCTATCTGAGAATGTAAGTAAAGGGTAAGATGGTCGGTTTCATAATGACAGAATATCAAAGACACAGTTACGCTGCGGCCGAGAGATCACTGATTGTGCCAGTAAGCCTTCGGTTTTTAATCAACCAAGCGGTTTTTTTTCCATCTACTTCACTTGCCCTCGGAATCTGATTTGGGGAAGCAATGGGAGTGCCGTGAAGGTGTTCAGTCTTTCTTCTTGTCGGGGGAGTTCGGGTAAGGCGCGTACGGCGGAGGCCTCTCCTGTGGTGGAGATAACAAAAAAAACAACAGTTCAGTGGAGTCTACAAAAAAAAAAAAAAGCGACGGCAGACAGCGTCCTCGTTGCTACGGAAGCTTACCGCGGGCATGTAGACGGCATGCGGATTGTTGGGATTGTAATACGCGCTGCCTGCCGCTTCGGCCGCCTTGGAGTTACCTGTGCGTGAAACGAGACGTGACAGAGACAAGGAGATTAATCCTGACAGAACGCGTTCAGGGTGCAGACGCTGCAGCTCAAGCCACTGTACGCGAGGAGCGCACGGTTTAGTCACATGAATCTTAAGTGACAGCTCCGGAAAATCCTCCAGACGGAAATCAAGCCGCGCTCCCCAAGGAGCAGGACGGGAAACGTCCGGCCGAAAACTAAAGGACGCGTCGACCCAGGAACAAAGGGTTTTTGCGTATGAAAACACGGGAGGGGAGTGTTGGCTGAGAGCTCCGCATGCGAGGATTGTTTAACCTTTGTAATTATGATGTTCAACGCATGAGACACTAGCAGCCCTCATTTTTATTTTTTTTTTAGTCTTTTATTCCCCCCAAAATGATTCATCTTGGAAAAAGACAGATGAGATCTGACGGGTGCAGAGGCAAAGGATTAAAACGAGAGAGGAGAGAAAGAGAGAGAGAGCGACCAACAGACCTGCAGGAGGTGGGGGGGCGGTCCAGTTCTGAGGTGGCCCTGGGTAAGGAGGGGGCGGGGCCATGTAGTCAAATCCAGATGGGTACATTCCTGGAACGGAAAAAAGACAAGAAGGTCAACGGAAGGGGACAAAAAGAAAAGAAAAAGATGTGTACAATTGTGAGACCTAGAACATGCAACCCACAAATTTGACAGGATGCATCAGCGGCTGCAAATAATGATTACTGAAGTTATCGATTAATCAATTATTTTGACAATTAATCGATTTGTCGTATTAAAAAAATTGGCAGATTTTGCAAGGTTTTTTTTGCTCAAGCCCTTTTTTATACTGTAATGAAATACATTTAAATATGCAAATAAACAAATAATTAAATTCCTTTTTTTTTGAAAGTAGGAAAATAAAACCCTTTAGTGAATGCTTGATCGTTTGCATCTGCAGCTAAAAAAAATTGTTTTTGGATTAGCTGATTAATTATTTGGATGGAAAAATGTGCTTGAGATTTTTTTTTTTCAGAATTTGAAGCAGGTGAAGCTAAATCTATGCAGTTTTGGACAAAGGTTTATATTTTTTAAACATGTTTAGCCTGACAACTGATCAGATTCAGCAAATGTTTCTGTGTCTGTATGCCCCAGTGAA
The DNA here is from genome assembly GCA_902982915.1 of Phalloptychus januarius. Lineage (NCBI taxonomy): Eukaryota > Metazoa > Chordata > Actinopteri > Cyprinodontiformes > Poeciliidae > Phalloptychus > Phalloptychus januarius. The sequence continues at coordinate 4,556,121 of CADWAE010000476.1, forward strand.
CAATTAATCCATCACTAAATTAGTTGATAATTAGTTTAAAAAGAAATATCAATCAATTCATCACGAATAATCGTCATTGTATCTCTTATTTTCATTCCATTTTGTGTGCTACTTTGTAGACGTCTACCACATAGTAGCCCATTAACACGCATAGAAGAAAAGGTTCAAGGAGTGTGTTTGTTACAGGCACATGTACCTGTATGGTTTTTGTGCTTCAGTTTTATAGTATTGCCAATTCTGTTGCTGGTTTTGTGCCCAACTTACCCCAGGGGGGGCTTCAGTCAAGAGATTTTAGGCTGTTTAACAAAAGCTATCTGCACCAAATACTTTCCAACACAAGAAATCTCCTCCACTATGAGCATGGCACCGCCACTTACATTAATACATTTTCGGCATAAAGCATTTAGAAACAACGTTGCCAATTTTGTGATATCATTCCATTAACACGACTCGAAAGTAAAAGAAAAATTCACTTTGACTCAAATCTGCACCTGCTGCTGCTGCTGTCGGATAGGGGTAGCCCATATTGCCAGGAGCAGTGGGAGGCGGAGGAGCCTGGTAGAATCCGTTCTGCTGCGGAGGGGGCGGGTAAGGATAGCAGTTGGGCGCCTGTGGAGGCGGACCGTACCCGTTCACCATTCCGGGTGAGGGGTACCCATAGGCAGGAGCCCCGTTCTGGGCCGGAGCAGCACGGGATGCTAGAACACAAAAAAAAAAACAAAAAACTAGGGTTTAAAGGTAACAGAAACAGTGTGTACTTTTTATTTATGAGCTTACAATATGGAATAAAACAATAAAAAATATATATGCGAATGCAAACCATTTGTGGCCAGCTTGAAAAGATGCTGCCCCACTTCAATGGCTCCTCCGCTGGGAAAGGACATCTTGAAATGAGCCTGACCTTCCCAGCCACCTGAACAAACAATTCCGATTAATCACAACATTGAACCCAATTTATCATTGGTTTCCAATCTGCTGAAAGGACTCCTACCACCAGGCTCGGCCGACACGGTGCCTTTTATGTAGTTGGCGCCAAACACTGGCTGCTCAATGCTGCAGCCCTTCATCAGATAGTAGGGGAACATGGCTGAGCCTAAGCAGTCCTTGTTGTTGCCAGACACAAACAGCAACTGAGAAAGCAGGTAAAAAAATAAAGCTGGGTGAGAAATACGAAGATCACAGCGGCATCCTGAACATGTCGACTTTATAGAAAGTGAGTCACCCTGTACGGCGTGAGATAGATGGTGCCTTTCTTGGTCCCCTTCAGCAGATCAGTCTTGCAGGAGACGTCGCTGAACGACAGCTCCACGTTCCTGCATTGTCTCAAGACGCTGACAGGACAATGAAGAGATAAAAGGTAAAAAAAAATAAATAAAAAATTTACCAAACTAAAGAAATGTTCACAGTATTAATTGTGGAAAACAGTATGATATATTTGCCATATATAATGCATTCTAGATTATTATTAGACTAAGCTAATCTCCAGAGATGCACCAGATAATTAGCCTGATCTGGACTGTAATCACATCATCCAACAAGATGCACACAGATGCACCGTTTTAGCAGAATAATTAGATACAAGTCAGGACTGTATACTGTATGTTTCGTTTTTTGTTGTTTTAACGCATTCAGACTGAGTAGAGACGCACAGATAAGTTAGGGGTTTTTTTTTTTAGAGTGAATACCAATCTCGTTTTACTTTTAATATTCAATAATAAGTTGTATTTGATGATACATTTCTAAAACAAAAAAACACCTTAAAGGAATTAGACCATTATCTATCAACCCTGACTAGGAGTATCGAGTATTTAGAAACTGTGGAGTTCTCACTTTTAACCCAGAAAAGGTTTTTAACCTAATCTAATCTGGAAGATTAGATTATCAGTCTGTATTTTTTCGGAAACTGCAGAGTACTCACTATTAAGATGCAGAGAGCAGAAGCCCAGAGGACATTTTTTGGATCAACATTGTTAGGCTACTTTTCAGATTCCTGTTCTCCCAACCCAGAAATGGAATTAGACCAGAGGATATTTAGCAACCCTGACCAGGAGCATCAAGCTCACATACCTTAGATGAACATTAGGTTATTTTTTCTTCTTTTATTCTTTTCTTTGGTTTGTTATTTTGTTTGCATTTCTTTTAATTCCTGTAAAGCACTTTGTGTTGCTTTGCTGCTGAAAATGTGCCATGTAAATAAAATTAAATGGATAAATACAACAATAAACTAAATTTAAAAGTAACATTTTACAATTATTAAAATCTCCATTTAAAGCAGGTAAGCCAGTTTGAATTATGACTTTTAAAGTGTCAATTTATGTTCCTTTCAAAAAAATGTGAAGTTTTGGTTTCATTATAGTTATTGGGTCAATTTCTCATTGCAGTTAAGTGCTTTTGAGTAATTTTAGAGATTATGTAAAAAAAATAAATAAATAAATAAATAAGGCTAAAGCTCTGTGACATTTTAGGTAACTTCGGTATTTTTTTCGATATTCGATATTTGCGGTTTGTAATCCGAGGTTGCGTCAAATTAGTGCGTGATGAGATTATTGATGCAACAAAATGTCAACATGAGAAAAGCAGCCATTGCTTCCTGTTTTGACAGACAGGGCTAACGAAATGAGTTAGCCAGAAGCAAAACTAAATTCCACAAAAACGTAGGGGTAAAAAAAATAATAAGAAGAAGAAAAGACCGCATTACATTTTCAGTATATTGTTAAAAAGGTAAAGGCGAAGTCACACAATTTCGGGGTGTTAAAAGAAAGCGCAACTGCTAAGCGACTGCTTATCCCGTGAGCTAGCTCCACCTAAAGAGATGTAAACAAGCTTCACGACGAGACGACAGCTGCTTAGCTTGTTACATAAACCCAAAAGAAATCCCACAAAACACGCACCTTTCTCCGTTATTGATCAAAACTCCGCCGTTTTGCGAATGGTTCCGATTTAGAGCCATGTTCAGGAGCCGTGTGGAACTTCTCCTGTTGCCTGTGGTCAATGCTAAAGCCTGGAATCGTCACAGAGGAACGTTCACGGATGACACAACACTTACGTCATCACACCATCTGGTAACTCGTGACCTGACTGGAAGTTTTCTTGCTTTTTGTTTGTTTTGTTGTTTTTTTTACTTATCCTTGAATAACAGATATGTTCTTCAAATATCTGTTGTACACTTTATGGGAAACGGGTTCAAAATAATATTAACTTTGTACGGCAACTGTTGTGAATGAAAAAGTGAATCTAGATAAACGTGCTGAGTTTTTGAGGATGTTTAATGTTACAACAGCTATCACTTAAATGCAAGTCATAGATATTGATCCAAATAAAAAAATTATATAATTACTAATAATAATAATAAACTTTTCTTCCCTTTCACAGACGTGTTTGTTTTCTGTTTTGCCACTTCGCAGTTGGTAAGCCTTTTATTATTATTTTTTAACTAACAGGTTTGTGCGCCGTTTAAAACGTTCCGCTACCGATTCGACAAAACTACTTTCACTATATCATTTTCGGCCGCGGAACAATCTCTGCTATTTCTTCAATATATAATCTTACAGTTCTGATGGTGAAAATAATTACTCGTGACTGGTTGAACTTCATCAGATAAACGTCGCTAGAATGGAAACATGAAGTTCTGTGCTCCTCTAATTGAGGAGGAAACAAGCGCTGGACTAATTAACGCTAATTACCACGAAGTCACGTGACCTTCACTTAGCGTCATACAAAGATCTGAGAACCTTGGAGTCAAGAAAGACGGAAAAAAATTAACCAAAAGGAGATGAGTTATAACCACATGAAGGCCAGACTGGTTTCTTTAGTTTTGATATTGATGGCGCAGCGCTGTTGCTGCGTCTCCAGCTTTCAGGGGAAGGAAAAGCGGGTGCAAAACGCACAACTGGCCTTACCTGCAGTCACCTGCTCAGTCCGTGGGATTAAAGCGGTGTTTGGTCCGCTGGTCACAAATAAACTGCGAGTCAGAGGTAAGATCACGGCTGTTGCCCATTTCAGTAATTTAGTTTAAAATATCTCAAAGTTATTATCCCTAATGAATCTTTTATTTCCCCCACACCCGGAAATACTTTATTGTTGTTTAGACGTGTCAGGTACTCCAATCGCCTTAGTTAATTCTAAGGGGTCCTGTGGAGTGAAGGTGGGTAAAGAGAAGAACCAGAACCTCTCGTTTTTCAGCAGATATGACAGCTGTTATGCAAGGATTGAGGTAATGCTTTAATTTATATTTTTTTAAAAAGAAGGTATAATCCAAAACCTTTATGCATTGCATATTTGACTGTTTTACCTCTGCAGGGCAACAAAGTGGTGATCCCACTGCTGGTCCAGTTGACAGGCGAGAACCAGTGGATCAGAGTAAACATCAGCTGTCCTCTGATCAAGAGAAGCAGTCAGAAAATCCAGCCGACGCCGTGTGAGTGACCTCTGACCTAATCATCAACAGGATTCAATGGATACCGTTAAATTCTTCCCACACGACTTTCTTCTTGTCCCACTCAAATCTGTTTAGTGTCCAAGCGAACAGTTTTCCCCCGACAAACTGGCTCGGTTGTACTTAGGAGTAACCCAGCTCTGAATACCCAATAAAGTACAATTAATATTGTACATCTAAGAATTGAGTGTTTTTAAAATGTGAAAAAGCAAGCTTTTGTCAATAAAATCGTGACATTGAATGCTTGGTTATTGTTAGTAGTTTCTTCTGCAGCTTCCCTCGGCGAATGCGATGCTGATGAGTTCCTGCGTTTAAACTGCGGTCACCAAAGCATCACCAGCAGCGCCTGCCAAAAACTGGGATGCTGCTACGATGCTCAGTCTTCTGCCTGCTACTACAGACTTAACGGTAAAAGGATCATTTCACCTCTAAGAGTTTGTGGCGCGTACACAAGAGAAACACCCCGCTTTAAAATTTTACCAAACTATCTCTTTGTGTTGCGTTTTTGTTCTTGTTTAGCATGCTCTCTGGACGGACACTTTGTGTTCACTGTCAAGTCTACGGACACCCACCCACCCGTTGACCCCAGCAGCCTTGTGATCAAGGATCAGCCTCACTGTTTGCCCGCAATCTCAACTTCAGATACTGCTGTCTTCAAGATAGGAGTCATGGACTGCGGTGCGACGATGAGGGTAACCGTCACATCTCAACCCCATTTCATTTCATACCCGACGTTCATTTCCAACGAAGTAGAAGAAGGAAGTTCAAACCGTTTCTCCCGTCAGTCATAATGGACAACAACCATATGTACGAAAGCTATTAGACATAACCCAAAAGACCGGCAGCTCCAATTGCAGCCAAATGTGCTTCTGTGGCATTGAAGGCCAGACTTTTCCTATGTACCCAGTTCCTTCCACTTCAGCACAACTTATGTTGGTTTTAGTTTAACATAGTTTATCACTTTAAATGTCCAAATTGACGCTTTTAAACCATTCGCTTTTTCTTCTAGAAAGATGGCGATCTGGTGATCTATGAGGTTGAAGTGGAGGAGCAGACCAAAAAAAGGAAAAGACATTCACCCTTCAGGTATTGCTTACCCTTTTCTTTTCTTCTGGTGGTGTAAATGAGCAGATTAGATGTCGGAGCCATTTTTAAGTCTGCAGGTCGAGTGCGAATATGACGAATCGGATCTGAGACACGCAAAAGACTTGAAGTCTTTGTATACCGTGACCAATCCACCGGCTGTGGTGGCACAGGGAACCATGAGGGTACAGATGAGATTAGCAACAGGTGCTAGGACGTTTTTCCTTTTTTGTTTTTTAGCAACGTTAGCCGCTCAAAACCCATTCCTGACCGACTTCGGTTCCCTTCTAGATTCTTCCTTTACCACCTTTATCCCAGAAGACCAGCTTCCCCTAAAACTTCTGCTGCGTCGGACGATAAATGTGGAGATCTCTATCATCCCACCGTCCCCTGACCCAGCACTCTCGCTGCGTGTGCGAGACTGCTTTGCCTACCCCGTGTCAAAGCACTCTGTGTGGACCCTCCTGCATGATGGGTTAGTCGATCTGACAATCATGCTGGAGTAGCAAAGTGGAACGGTTAATGGGTTTTTTCTGTCCCCTGGACAGATGTCCTGACCCTCTAGACACCACGAGAAGCTCTGTCCCTGTGGACAACCAGGGGAAGACCACCACTTACTCTCAGGTCAGGCGCTTTGATGTGAAGACCTTTGCCTTCTTGGACCCTGACACTGGCAAACCAAGCGTGGAACAGGTACTCTTATCCAATTTTATATTCATCCATCCATTTTCTGACACCCTTGTCCCTTAGTGGGGTCAGGAGGTGCTGGTGTCTATCTCCAGCTAACGTTCCAGGCGAGATGCAGGGTCACCCTGGACAGGTTGCCAGTCTGTCGCAGAATTTTACATTTGGTTTTGGATATTTTTATAACCTACTTTAGCATCCTGTTGGCCTTTAAGATTTTTTTAATACACTTTTAAAGAATATTTAGAGGGATAAATGCTACTGCAATGAGCTTATGTTACGAGCCTAATGAATGTGGCTCTTTTTAGATGTACTTCTACTGCTGGGTGGAAATCTGCACAGAAGACGTTGACTGTGCCCAGCATTGTACCATCATCTGTAAGTATGACCTTCATTGGGTTTTTTTTCCTCTATTTTTTTTTTCTTCTTCTTTCTTTTAACTGTGTTGTAACTCCGCAGCGTCGGATGCGGAGCGACAGAGAAGGCAGACCACTCCCGCATCCCGCCAGGTCCAGCTCGTATCCGTAGGCCCGCTGCAACTGGTCCACGAAAACGCCGAATTGGATGACCTTCAGTGCGGAAAACTAAGCAAGGGTAAAAATGTCAACTGAAGCGCTCGGCATGCTAATGATGATTAAATCATAATGCAACTTTTCTCCTGTTTTCCTAGCATTCAGAGTGACGGCGTATGTTCTGTCTGGCGTTGGTGCTGCCCTGCTGCTGATCCTGCCGTTTGCAGTTTGGTCAAGCATCCAAGCAGGGTGCAAGCAGAGGGCCGACGCGCAAGATCGCGTTAAATAAGCCGAATACTTTGATCTGCATTATTATTTTCAGTGAGTTTGTTTTTTTGTTACTGTGTTCCAATTTAAAGTTTCACTTCTAAATTGTGTTCTTGAGGATTCGGAGGAAATTGAAACTTCTGTAGTTCTTCTTAAAATAAAGTGCATTTCCATTCTTGCTTTATACACAATTTCAGCCTCAAGGCTTCTATTTATTTCTTTCCATTATGAAAATCTGTTCATAAAATTACAGTTATGAGATTTTTTACACAGTTTCCGGTTTGTGAGAGACTTCCTGAGGCAGTGGGTTTAAGATCTCAAAGACATCTGACCCAGGGAACCTTAATTGTGTCCATTGTTGTACAAAACCGGTTATAAATTGGATAAATCAATCTGAGTGGAGATAAAATCCCATTTGCAATTAAGCAGGATATAACTAAAATGCATAAGATAACAGGTTTATGCAAAGATGACTCGGCACTACATCCGTTACCCTACCCCAGCTGAGCAAATTGCATCACTGCACTCTAATGTACGTTTCCTTGACGACAAGATGGATTGGTTTAGAAATGGAACATCTTTAAAGATGTTTAATATGTAAACAAAATATACTTATTGGAGTTTATAAAAGCAAGATCAGAGAGCGAGCTCCAGCAGAATGTCACACACATGGTAAGGAACCTCTAGAAATAATTATATATAGAAGCAGGATTCATAAAATTAACATAACTGATCCTAAACATGCAGTCAAGTCTGTGTGCATGCCATTTTTTGATTATATTAAGTTCTGCATCATTTTCCTTTTACTATACTTTGTATATTAAGAGCTCAGAAACTGCAGCTCTGAGGAGGAGTTGCGCCTCGAAGGCGGAGCTAAGTTCACCCAGGGGTTCTTTTTTTTTTCACACCTCAGAGATTCAAGGAATTTTCGAACATGTACGAAAGAATCAAAACACTTTAGGTATGTTTTTGATGAGGAAATAACATAAGCTTTACTGCTTCAGAAGCTGCGATCCTTCATTTAAAAAATTATCTCCAAAAGTTTTGCTTACTGATAGTGTGATAGCAGTGAAAGTACGAACAGGTTTATTAAATGAAATTCCAAGGATATGATTGAACTAAGAACAGAGAAGCAGTGTGATGAGTCAAAGGCTTGCGGTTTGCTTCAGTACGGTTTGAACTTCCTCTGTGCCCTCATCAGAGCGATTCGCTGCTTATCCTCCTCAAACTTCCTCCTCAGCTCAGCGATATCTGGGAAAGGATTAAAGGGGGGGAAAAAAACAACCAGTTCAACTCCTCCACCTCCGCGTGCGTCCTTAGTTCGGCGCAATTAAAATACGACGGACTCACGTTCTTTCTGCGTGTTCTTGTGCTGCCAGGTGTAGAAGTTCATCAGCTCCTTCCTCCTCTTCTTCCTCGCCTCCCTCTGCAGGGTCCTCTGGTTGGCGGTCTCGCTGTGGGGGCGCGCCTTGGCGCCCTTGTGACCTCTCGTGACCTTCACCCAGCCCTCCTCGTCCTCCTGCTGCTTCTCGGCCTCCTGTTTCTGCCGCTCTGCCTCCTGTGACACAAAACCAAGCGTCGGGTTTTAACCCCCTCGGCCGTCGATTGGGGGGGACGGAGCGAGCTGTGCTGCCTTCACCTGTTCTTGCCGTTTGTCGTAGTCCTGCATGAACGAGTCGACCGTCTGCTGCAGTTTGTCGGGGTGGACGATGGACTTTGTGTACTGCTGGATCCATTCTGTCACCGGGAGACGGTGGGGGACGTAACAATCAACCCACGTGTGTCACATGTACCAGACATGCATCCCCACGTTTCACCAAGGAAACAGTGAGCTATTCTTCACTTTGCAGTTCTTCCATGCAGTTCTAGTTTGCTGTGTTGCCTTTGTGGCTTGTGGGAAACTTTAAACAAGATTTCTTCCGGCTATTGTTATTCTTCTAGCGACCTTTCCCATTCAAAAATAATAATAATCCACTTCTGCAAAATAAAACTCATGTAGAGCTACAAGCAACAGTTTTCTAGATATGCATCACACACAACTATGTTTACTACGAAAGCTAACAAAATTAAAACTATTATTCTTATTTTTTCTATTTTCAGAATCTGGATCTATAATCTACACTGCAAGTCGGCTATGGAATCGTCTAGACTCGCTTCAGTGACTTAATTCGCACAGATTAATAAACTGGCACAAATTCATCTGCATTTATTCTACTAAACTCATCACTATAATGGTTCCAAGATGTCATCGTTTTCATTTTCTTGCACCGAAAGATTGGAACAACTTGCAAAAGATCGCTTCAAGCTCAGTAAATTAACTTCCATATTCATCATGTCAGTAAAAAACATGATCAATGTACCTGCTATTTAAAAAGGCTGACTCGTGTCTACATGTTTAGTCAGTATGAATACGGTTCAGACAACTATGTTGTTCTCAAACAGCTTAGCTGGTTAAATAAAAAATAAATGGAAAAAAATAATATAAATGCGATTTTAGAACAAAACGAGTCTATAAATGAGTAAAGTGAAGAAATATGTGCGAGTGGCACAATTTAAAGCCTGTTGTGGATATTAAAAGTGTTGTTTTTTTTGCGCAAGAACTGACAGGAAAACTCCTAAAACCACGATTTCTTGTGGCATTCCCAGTCAAAAACGTTTCCGTTGTGCCCCATCACATAAAACCTGCTGAAACCATTCAGAGTGTGTGTGTCCGTGATGTAAATGTGAAGGAAAGCTCACTCTGTACTCCAGTTTTCACTGGTTTCTGCTCGGTGCTGACCACCAAAGACTCATCGTGCGGATGGGATTTAGCTGCCGCTATGCTGGACGAGCTTTCAAACACAACGTAGCCGACTTTGAAACCCTGGAAGACATGAATGGAGACCACAATGAACTTGGCTGCTCTTATTTAATATCAGGAGCTACTGATTTGTTGGGGGAGCGGCTGGGGGACTGGCAGGCTGACCTGTTTGGCTGCTGGTCTGAAGACCTTGGACAGTTTGGGTCCAGACTCCTGAGAGGAACCAGGGACATCCCTCAGCTCTACTGACGCAACAACGCCAAACTGGGAGAATAAGTCTTTGATGACACTCTAAAGAACAAAGGGAGGGGGGAAATGTTAGCTTTTCGGGTTACATATAAAACGCCAGACTGAGCGCCTCACCTGTGAGCAGTATGGAGGGATGTTGAGCACAAACAAAGTCCGATCCAGCGGTCTGCAGGAAGTCTTCTCTGCTCGGACTTTGTGCTCCTTCACGTACAAAGAATGTCGCGCTGCGCTGTCGGGGCTGAACTGTAAGGGCAGAACTGCGGAGAGACGGGAGGAGAACCAAAACATCAACGACCGGAAGCACTTACTCCCATCAAACTGGTCCGTAAACACGGACTCAAACGACAAGACACGGATTGGTTAAAGAATACATCTAAACATCGTCCTCCTGGAGGCGATGATTGTGAATAAATTAACAATAGATACCCGCAAATCCTTCAGGAATAACGCACGCCTGTTTTGTGGCATGTTTCTTCGTAGACGGCGCCATGTTGTATGACCTTTCAACCGGAAGCGCATCAACGTTTCGCCGAGAAATGTTTTTCTTTTTTTTTTTTTTACTTATTGTTAAATATATGTTTGTCTGTTTGTGAAGATACGCTCAAACGTTAGCAGCGATATTTTTGTGACATTAAGCCTTTCGTAAGATTAATACTAACAGATGTTATACAAATTGAAATCCTGTTTATTTCCTTTAAATAAACTGAACTCAGTTTTAAGCTGTTAGAACCAGTGATGTGGTATGATGACATCAGATTTTTCAGCTTTTGTTGCTTTTTGCCACAGGTGTCAAACTCAAGGCCCGGGGGCCAAATTTGGCCCGCTGCAGCTTTTTATGTGGCCCTCCAGACTCCAAATTACATCATTAAGTCCCTCCACTTTTTTTTTTGCAAATTTGGAAAATTCAAGCAAAATTCATACAAAAATAAATTTTATTTTTTTTTTTAGAAACTGTGGAGTATTCACTATCTAGACCAATACTACACTTTTTAGATTCATCTTTAGATTACTATAAATATTTAGAAACTGCAGTGCTCACTACTTAGATGCAGAGAGCAGAAGCCCAGAGGTCACTTTTGGATCAACATTGCTTGACTACTTTTCAGATTCTTGTTCTCCCAGCCCAGAAATGGAATTAGACCAGACGATATTTAACAACCCTGATCAGGAGCACCAAGCTCACATACCTTAGATCAACATTAGATTCTTTTCTTCTTTTGCTCTTTCCTTTGGTTTATTTATGCACTTTATTGCATAAATAAACCATTTTATTTATAAAGCGTTGTCCGTGCTCCAACTAATAAAAAGTCACATTTAGCGTCTTACAATATCATAAAAAAAAAATCCTTACAAATATTTCTAAATCAACACCACAAAATCTGTGATTCTGATTGGAGAAAAAAAAAGGAAACAAAAACATTTCTGGATGGACTGAAAAGGTGTCCAATTATTTCATTTGAATGCTGGAACCAACAGATATTTATTGATACTTTAGCAGTATAACGGCCCTTTAAAGGACATTGAGATCATCGATGCAGTCCAAAATGAAAATGTGTGTTTTGAGTGCAACGTAAAATGTTGAATGACACACGAGTACACTTGTGGGGAAATGTCCCCGTATGATGCATCTTTGTGACATCTGCTTAAGTGTACAGGCTTATAATATTACTGCACAACTGTAACCCTCTTTTCATGTTTTTTGGAAAGATTTTCATGCTTTTTTTGTGTGTGTGTGTGTGTGTGTGAAAAAAAAGAAGTTACCATTCAGACTAGATCTACAAAGCTAAATATTTAATGGCAACATTTCACAAACGGATCCGACAATCCCAACTGACAGAGCAACCTAAAAGGTCATTTACAGTCGTTTGATAAACAGAATGTAACGTGTACTACCACAAATTATGTTTAATTCTGCTCCAAAACCTAAACAAGCCTGACAAAGAAAAAAAAAAAAATTAAAAAAAAAATTAAAAAAAAAACTTGTTACAAACGGCACTGAATTCCACACAAACCGGAAATCCAGTGGAAACATGGTACTGGTCACATGTAGCAATTATTTTTTTTTACAAGCAGAACTGTTAGATGGATTCAATAGAAGGTCCCAGAATTGCGGACGGGGGGGGAGGGATCGCTAAAGAAACCTGAAATATCCTGTAGTGGATCAAACCAACTGTGGCGGACGTCCTAATAACTAAACACGACCGATATGTGTGCGTCTCTTTAAATGGTGTCGATTCTTTAGAATACCCTCGCTTATCGATTTATTCTCTTTTGGAAGCAGCAGGTTACTGCAGAGTAAAAAGAGAAAAAAATGATTGATTTCATAAAAGAACCCAGCCCACACTCCCTCTTTATGTCGACTCAGAATATCAACGCTTCCTTCATCTGGCGCAGGTAACATCCGATTGCACGAAACCAAATACGAAAAGAAGATGTCGATCATCCTTCTACTCCCCCCTTCCCCCCTTTTGTTCCGAGTCCTCGGTGGCATGAAATGTGTAGAAACCAGTTTCATCAGGGAACGCGGGGCTGCCTTGGATCTTGACGCTTCTAGATCTTGATGCGGAAGGCGGTGGTCTGTGAGCTGGGGGCCTCGGTGGTGGAAGTGGACTGTGTGGTGGACTTGAACAGAGCTTTGAGAATGGTCTCGGGGTCCACCTCGGCCGTGGGCTGGGAGGAGGAGCGCTGGCCGCTCGGACGGGACAGAGAGGGAGGCAGGCCGTCTTTCTTCGTGCTGCCGCTGCCGCCGCCAGCGCCCGGGGCGTCGCTGAGTCTCCTGTGGGACAAATAAAAAAATCTCTTTGTCTTCGTCTGCCTGCAGAACTATTTACGTCGACTCATTTCATTCCAGAGAAAAAGTTCCGAACTCTTTTGTGATACACAATAGTTTCTGACTTTTAAATCGGAATGCTTCGGCTTGCCGTTTGCTCTGATACCCCGAAATAAAACTTAATGGCAGGAACTGTGTTAAGAAGCCCCTGATTGGTTGAGCTAGCAATCAAATGTTTGTCAGGAAAACATTATTCTTATTATTGCAAGGAAGCAATAAATCAATGTTTCGCATTATAAATTAAAACCGGCTCAATAAGGATTTATTATTTTTCTGTTTTCTCTCCTTCTGCCAACAACCAGATGAGAAAAGTCTCCAATCTGGTCCTTTGGTTTTTTTGTTTACAGTCATAATTGGTTTTATCTGTCACTGTTTTATTTATTTTGGATATTTAAAATGCCTTCCAGTTCCAGCGTTAAATGTTCATTAGAGTTTAAAGTTTATCAATCTTTGAAATAGTGTGTATGCATTACTACGCCACTGCCATTATACTGCTTAAAAATGTTCTCAAAACAACAATATGTAAGTTACAGCCATAACTTCTGGGGCAATTTATCGTCCAGCAAAGGGTGTGGGTGTGACAGGCCTGATCTTCCTTCCACTTAAAGATTAGGCACTTCTTTAAAAGGATCTCAAATAAAAATGTTAACTTCAGAACAGAAATGGAGCCTGATGGAAACATCAAACTATCAACTGAACGCAGAGGAAGAAGAGTTCTAGCAAAGACTCACAGGAGGATCGGCTGATCGGAGGTGATGACGGTTCCCTGGATGTGCAGGTTGCACTTCATGGGCTGGCCTGGCAAGAGGAGAACAACCAAAAACCCTCAACCAAAACATCCCGGCTGTGGTATTTTCTAGAACCGACGGGGGTTTTTAGAACCCGTGACGTTTCTGTCCCACTCACCGTCCAAGCAGCGAGTGTTGTACCTCCTGTACGCGCTGACCGCGTCCTCCTTGCGGACAAACACCACCTCGGCGACGCCCACCTTCACCAGGCGCGCTCGCTTCAAAGCGCCGCACACGCAGAACAGCTCCTTCACGGACAAACAAGCGGCACGATTCAGACACCGGAGCATGTTGAGGGACAGCAAACAAAAAGCAAACAAACAGAAGGACGGACTCACCATTATGTCCTCCTCGCTAACCCGCGGATGGAGGTTGCTCACCGTTATTTTAGTCCCCTCCAACGGGCTGAACGCGGGCTGAAAAAAAGACAAACAAACTGTTTACAAGCTACATACCTCCTAAGTTTGCCGCATTACAGTCGTGCTTGTTTTGCGACGTAGACGGAAAAGAGTTTTATCAAACTGCAAATAGAAGCAAGAATCACAGCACCGCCCTTCCTCCACCTGTTGCTGTTTGTACACAAAGTAAGCGGCAGCCATAAGAGAGCAGGATGTCCATTGAACACTGGACTGCAAAGGTTTTGTCAGTGTAAAAGGAAAATAAAATTCTATTAGGATTCCAATGTGCATCTGCAGCACTCAAGGAATGATTTCACGGTAACAACACGATAATTAATCAATCAATAATTCAATAACATTTCAAATGTCTACCAACACAAATGTCTCAAAGGTGTGGGGGGTTCTTCCTTAATCATGGATATTAAAGAATAAGTTATATGGTCTGCTTCTTAGGGAGATGCAAAATGAAAACGACCTCCGTTACCATGGTAATCTAGCTAAACCTATAGGGATCTACTTTGTTATGGAGAAAACGGATTTTTCACTCAAAGTTGCTGGAAAAGTCATCAAAAAAATTTTGTTTTTATGTTTGTTGCAACTTAATCATCATACATATATTTTTTTCTCCCCCCGAATGAAATTAGACACCGTATTTGTAAAGAGAGGAGGGCTGGCGCTCATGCGGACGCCTGCTGCAGCTGGTACCTGTGGAGGAGTCGGTGCTGCGGTGCCGGCTTCCGCCGCGCTCTGCTGCAGAGTCCTGGACACGGGCTGCATCGCTGCAGCAGAGGAGCGAGCGGCCGCCGTGCTGGTGTTGGGCCGGGTGGGGGCCACGGGCACCGGGGGCCGCGGGGCCGTGTAGGCATCGTTTTTAACCACCTTAGTGATCGGGGCAGTTATGGAGAACATGGACCCTGCTGGGCCGGTCTGCGTGAAAATGTTTTTTTGGGGTTATTATTTCTGTGGGAAGTGGCTGAAACATCAAAATGTTTCGTAAAAAAAAAAAAAGTTTAAAGACCGTCTCACCCGGGACTGCAGCATGTTGTTGGCAGTCGTTATCTTTATTTGCTTGCTGGCGATGCTGTCGAGGTTACTTGCAGCAGGCTGGGAGGAACAGATTTATTCGTTAAGCAGCACATCTTACAGTCACAGCCAACCCTGAGGAGAAATAATGTCTCGTGTTGTTGGAAATGAAAACAGATGTACCTGCGTCATCGCACGCATTCCACCCATGGTCCCAGCTGGACGTTGCTGAAAAGCGAGTCGGTAATCGTTAAAAGAGCTCAATCTTTTAGGATTCATCAAAACAAGAAAAACAGAATGTTCTGCACCCTCACCTGGATGGTCTTAGTTATTTTTAGAGGCGGCTCCGCAGCTGTTTGAGTCAGCGTTCCGCCGATGCTCCTCTTAAGGCTCAGCCTGTCGCGGGCGTCCATTACTCGAACGCTATTGCTCAGCTGCGGTGCCGCGCTGACTCGAGGGATCAGTCCTTGTACGGTAGTGGTGAAGTGCCTGGCGTTCGCACTGACAAGGTTGTTGCTGGTTTGGATTTGGATCTGTGCTACGGAGCTCTTGCTCTGCAGCTGCTGCGTGATCGCCGCCTTTAGTGTGGTGTGCGCAGAGGAGCCGAACAGACCCTGACTTTGACTCTGTCCATGTTTGCGTGAGTTGATCATCTGCCGGGCGTCCTGCACGCCGCCTCCTCCTCCTCCCGCCGTCACCGCTGCCGCCCCTCCCCTGCCGCGGATTTTGAACCGAGCATCTTTCTGTACCAGCTTCTCTCTCGCGTCCTTCACTTGAAAACCTGGGCAGAGACATAAAACCTTAAATCTTCAGCTGTTCACCTCGTTGCTTAGACTCAGAGGCATGACAACGACACCTTACCTGTTCCTCCTCCTCCTCCTCCCAGGCGTTGCCTGGCATCGTTCAGCCCAATTTTTTGCCTGGCGTCGAAATTTTTCCCATCTCCCGTCCCAAGCCGTCCAAACACCGGCCTAACGGACACAAACATTATGGAAATCTAAGAAAACAACTATCAGCTGGACGGAAAAACAAAGAGACTCCTTGACTGACAAATGGATGGTTGGAACAATTTAGTAATAAAAAATAAAAATAAAAAAATAGAAAAAGAGTAGATGAATTTGACACCATCAGCAATAAAATTGCAATTACATATTTTCCTTGTTTGTTGCAGTCTTGACTTTACGGATTACAAAAAAAAAAAACAATTTCTAAAACTGCAAAAATAACAAAAAAGTTGCAAAAAATGTGTCTTTTTAAAAGAGTGTCATTTTATTGCACTTAGCTTTATCTTCCTACGCAGCGCTAGAAATGCACATTCAGAGCGATTCAAACTGATTCTGAATGTTTGGATGTAATTTAAGTGTCTTTGCTTAAATCAACAGTGCACAGTGGTTACATGGTAGGAGGCGATTAATAGGTCGTATACAGACAGAGCAGAGCCTGTAGGAGCCACATTTCTTCAAGAAGTGGTAGAATGATCACAATTCGACGTAAAGAACAAATATTAGCAGAGCTAGCCGAAAGGAGCGAAGATACATGCAAAACGCAAAGTAAACGTGACGCATTCATGCACTAGTGGGCTTTTATTGCAGCCACCATTATATTTAGGTGTCATACGTTGGATTACGTCGTGTTTTTTCCAACTTAAACGCTTCATTTCTAAAGGCCTCCTGCTAGTGGTTGCTACTTAGCTTAGCGTTTAGCATAGCGTAGCTGCCACACGTAACAGCTAGCGAACTGCAGCTTTGTTTGAACGGTATTATTTCACAGTTGCACCAGAAAGCTTCATAAATCCTCCATTAATAGAATTTAAAATTCAACTGCATTTTACGTACCGTTTAGGTGGAGGTTTTTGGTTAATACCGCGCCGCCGTATAACTTCATCCAACGAGACGTCTGCCATTTTCTCATACACTATTACCTCTGAGCGTGCGCGTCACAGAAGCTTTTGACAATCATTATGGACACCGCGTTAGACCAAAAAGGACAAAAATGAATGTCTGTGGACTAATAAATATTCGTTTAGACTTGGCAGTTTTATTCCTTTTACCATCATGAACTTTAGCATTAACAATACCGTCATTTTAATAGTTAAAAACGACCATTTTACTATTTCATAATCTGCTCCAAGGAATACAAAATAATTCGGATTACCCATAAGGCTTTGCGCCACGTTTTTGCTAAATATATAAGATTTTTAGGCAAATAGAGTGAGTTATGTTTATCAGAGTACATTGTTTTTGAATAATATTACTTTATCTATTGTAAGATATTCGTGCAATCATAATTGCTCTCCCGTCGGTCGCCTTCATTCCGCACCCTGACTGAGAACGCCATGGCAAGTTGTCTAGAGCTGCTAATCGACATTCTGTTGGTTATGCCTTAAACTGATGAGTAAGGAAAATAACGATGCGGGGTGACGCCCGTATCCTCGTTCACAATACGAGAGGAATTTTTGAAAGGGCATAGGTCTGCCCGTTTAGGTGACTCGCCTACTTTGCGAGATGCCTTGCGGGACTAGGACCTTCCCCGCCACCAATCCATGTGAATAGCGAAACATTAAATAACCTTGAGTAGGATTTTATTGACATATTAATAATGACAACTCTTTGTAACACCACGCATTTGTAAATCAGGTGCGCTGACGCAGCCAATCAAGACTTTATTCGATGCATTGCTGCGTCAGGTGTGCATGTTGTTGACAATATTTAATGGGATTTTATAATAACCTATTAAGAAATTACCGCCTGCTGCAAAAACAAAAGACACAACAGGAGGAAGCTCTGTCTTCTACTTAGACATAAAATAGAAAGCGTAGTTTGCTAAACAGCTAATTTTGTTAAAATGACAAAAATTCTAACTATTCCAGTAGTCTGTCTCAGTTTCCCTGGATTATTTGCAGGGTAAAACGCGCCACACCAGCCTCAGGGGAAAAACCTCAACTCCCAGAATGCATTTGGGAGTTGACGGTTCTGGTTGGTGCCAGCACTTGCTTATCATCCTCGCTGTTCTGCGTCAGTGTCCAGAGGAGAAAGGATGGCTGCAGCTCTGTCCCGTGCGCTCAAACTGCCCGGTGAGATGTGCGACAGTTATTCCTCCTTATTTCATAGACTGACAGAGAAAAAGAGATAGGTTGCTAATGGTAACAATATAACCGGTTTGATGTTTTCTCCTATAATTATAGGCACGACGAATGTTTGGTTTATTCACTGGCTTTTGTTAAGCGTAAGCTGGTCTGTATCATCACATTTTTGCGAATAATGACGATGCTACATATGGCGGAGACCAGTTTATTTTCCAGACCTACATTTAGCTAACAGCGAGCTAAAGTAAGCTAATGATTACCCGACGAAAAACGTGCGGCTAACATGCAGAAATAGAAAATATTGCAGAGGATGAAGAAAATGATATTTTGCTAACTGTGTGCTACCTGTAAAATATATATATAATTAACATTCATTCAATATATATATATATATATATATAATTTAAATGTTTTTCTTATTATTGTGCTATGGTTAAGATAGTTTCAGACTGGGGTGATGACGTTTAGCTACGTCGTCACCCTAAATAAAGTATTGAGTCAAACATAGAGCTGAGAGTGCAAATTAGCTCGCAATAATAAAGAAAAGAGGTTTGAAGACGCGAAAATAAACAAATATGTAAATAATGCTAAAAATGAGTAGAATTTGCATGATGACGTGGAGGCACATCTCTGCAGGTTGCACCAAAGCAGAACTTCTACATTTGAAGGTGCTCATTTCAAACCTTGCTTCTCCTCAACCAGGAAGGAAAATTATTTATAGATAATATATATAGGCAAGTGTTGGATATAAAAAAAAATATCAAACTTTCATCAATTTTCAATGTGATATCCGATCAATTGTACAAAAAAAAAGTTAAATGTATGACCGCTGAGCTACTAAGAACATCTGCTAGGAAGTGATAACACTTTCTTGGTTTTATGAGTGCTCTGTGTTGTCGTGGCAACAAATCTAGTTTTGTTTTGATCAGCTTGCCTCTGTGTTCCTGCAGGGAAGAAGGGCTCAGAGCTCGGGGAGTACGACCCTCTCACCCAGGCGGACAGCGACGACGAGAGCGAAGAGGATGACCTCGTGCTCAACTACCCCAGAAATGGCCTGGGCAGGGACGGCTGCCTGGGCCCGGGCTCCTCCAAGCCACGCAACGGGAGGTCGGGAAGGCTCGTCGGCGTCACCGACGGGGCGCGGGACGACGAGGAGGAGGAGGAGGAAGAAGAAGACGACCAGTGGAGGGACCAAGTTTCCGCCAAGCGCAGAAGGAGCAGAGACAACCTGAAGGGCGGGCGGTACTGGAGCCGAGGGGAGTTGGGAAACGGGGAGGACCGAGGAGGAGGAGCCGGGCCGTCTGGGGCCGCCGGGCTGGGCTCTCGCAGCTCTGAGGCAGAGGAGAAGAGGAAGCGAGCGAAAAACGCCATCCGCAGCGCGTTTTTCCTGGTGCCTCTTGCCTGTGCCGTGGTGATCGTGCTGCTGTGTGCGTTCCTGGTTCCCTGCCAGAAGGCAGAGCTGGAGAAGAAGCTGCAGTGGGAACGAGCGCTGGGCGACGCAGGAGGTGAAGATGACTCACAAATCTGCAGTTTACAGTCAAACATGCACAAACGCTTATTAGCAAGTCGGCAAATCAGGGGGGGGAAATAAACGCCTAAAGTAGCACTTAAGACTTACTGAGAAGTCCTGCTGTGTGGACAGCAACGTCTCCTTTTCACATTTAATCACCTGTGATTATACAGCATCTGTTTTTCACCGCATCCCGACACAATGCTTCAAATAAAATAAAAAAAGCTTCAAATAAAGAATGTGGTAGATTTAGCAGGAGTAGGCTAGCATTTCCGTTTCTGTTCAGGCGTCACTCCGCCCGCGCTGGCTTTATGGGACGTTGACGGCGACTCTGTGGAGGACGTGCTTCTGGGCGTCACCGAGTGGACCAATGGCACGCATGCAACGCAAAGGAGCAAAGGTAAGCTCTGGGGAAAGGATGTTTTGATGCTTCGTCTTTATTTTATTTGATCTCCCCCTCTAAAAGGATGTCATTGTTCCAGTTTACAGCGCGGTGGCCGTCTGTGCCGTCAGCGGCCGCGTGCTGTGGAGGGAAGTCCTGAACGAGCCCGTCATGTACATCCAGTGCGGTCTGCAGCTGAGCGCGCAGCCGTCGCCCGTTTGCCTCGTCATCGGGAAGTCCAACCTCATGGCGGTCAACGGCTCCACAGGTTGGAGTCGCCTTCGTGAAGATCACTTGAGACAAAAAGTTATTTTTGGATTTCATCGTTTTCTGGATCCCACAAAAGTACATTGTTTAACCTGGATGTAAGATTTTCACTTAAGGGTTTGATGGACACACTTCTTCTAATCCTGCTAATGTGCTCACATTAGCGCAAAAGCTAAAAATTAAATTTGCTAACGTTGAAGCATCGACTTAGCATCGCCTGAATTATATTTTCCATATTAATTCCAAAGCGGTTATTGACTCAAATTTCAATTTGATAAACTTCGACGTCTGCGTTGAAGTTTTGGTTTTCAACTAAAGAACTCCTCAACTCTTTTAAATGTTTATACTCGTGCTTTTATTTTGAAGTCTCTTCTCACATCCCCCCCACATAACTTGATAAAAGAAAAAAAAAGTGCAGTCGAGAAGAAGATATAAATACAAATACCATATTGTAGAACCTGTAAATTACAATTGATTAAATTGATGCTCAGTGGTTGTAAACTTTCAAGGAAGATGTGATTTGACTTTAGCATTTAAAATGGAATTTAAGAACTGCAGACAATTGAAGATGAGAAAATCTGGAAATTATTATTTTAATTACTGAGAACCATAATATAAAATATAATAAATATTAGATATTTGTTATTAAATAAATAAAAATAGAGCTTGAGCTCCTAATATGTGATCAAAGCTGTTTTTTCCCTCTCTTTAGGGAGGAAGCTGTGGTCGGTCGCCCTTAGAAACATTGAATCCCAGGCAGCGTTGCTTCCTGACATCCAGGGCGACTCCGTCCCAGATCTGCTTCTAGCTACTCTACCCGCCGATGAGGTAAAAACATTCCAGATGTTTTGACTTTTTCCCACATTTAGCGGCTCATTTAATTTAAAAACCACCGTAACCGTGAAAGATTTTTTTCGTTTTCCACCCAATTCTTATATTTTCATGTAACTAAACGAAACCTGAGGATTTGTTTTGACGTTTCTCTGTATTAACGTGCGTTTTTTTATTTTCAGACGTTGGATTTATCGCTGACTTTGATCTCCGGACAGACGGGAAAGAAAATCGGACAGCCCGTCCCCTTCAACCTTAAAGGTCAAGGAAAGCTCATCGGTCCGTTGCTGCACCAGACCGAGCAAGGAGCGTACTACGTCCTGTTTGGACTGGGTGAGACTCGCAACCGCAGCTAAACCGACTGAAACCAATCGAGTCCCACGCTCATAACCTAAGCCGCGTTGTTTGCGATTCGCGGGCGTGTCTCCAGGTAACGTCCAGGCCATCTCTTTGCAAGACCTCTACGTCCGTGCGCTGGACAAAAAGTCCGAAACGCGTTTGGTTTTGAGGAAGGATCCGAGCTGGGAGAACATGAAGAATGCCACCTCCTCCCCCTTTATCTCCATTTTCAGGTACGGCCTCCAGTTATTGCTGCTCCTGGTAGGAATGTGGAAAAACTCCTCAGGTTTTAAGATAAGCTGTCTTAACAGAGGAGGGAAATATTCCAGCTCTATTTGAAGTGCATTTTTGAGAGGGAAAATAATCTTGTTTGAGAAACACGAGGTGTGATGCAGGAGCCGTGTGTTTATGGCGGCGTATGAGGATAGAAAAAAAAAACAAAAAGGAGTGGAACGCAGAATTTTTTTAGATTCTAAGATTTCTATAAAATGTTAGATTTTATAGAAAGAAATAACAATTGGGACATTTCTGAATTACAAAAGTCTAAAATGGTCAACCTTTGACACTCAGAAATTTCCAAGTCTATTTCTAGAAAATCTGAGATTAATTTCAGTTTCAAGAGTTTATTTCTGCTTAAATTACTCTTTTTTTCCATCTACAATGGCCTTAATTTTTTTTCCATGTCCCCTTACGGGCTCCATATTAATATGCCATAATCCATATTCAAGAAAAAGAAAGAGTGATCTCACTTTTTGCTCTGTCCGTTTTTCTTTTTCTACCTTTCAGTGGATCAGAGCGTGTGGAGTTCCTGCTCCCCCTAGTGGCCGGTTTTGGGAACAACCGCAACAGTCTGGATGCCGTCTCCAACCTGAACTGGACCAGAAGCGACTGGGTGCTGTTCTACGGGTCCAGCACGCTGTCCGTGCTCAGACAGCGCGACCTACACAAGCAGTGGACTTTCAGCAACGCTTCCATTCACAGGTCCCACTCCTCCGAGTGTCTGAGCAGAATAAAACCATTCAGTATTTCAACTTCCGTCGATGCAAATTATCCTGAAGTTATTGAATCTTTTAGGTTTATATTTGTGGACTCGATGTTCTGAATAGCTTCAGTATGAATGTAAAAATAATAATCATGTTTCCCCACAGCGAGCCAGCTTTGGGTCACTTCAACAGCGATGGAGTCCTGGACCTTTTTGTTCAGCATTCAGCAAACGGCGTCATGACGGTGAATACCCGCTCATCTAACTCTTTGGCGTTCGTCAGACGTTTTTCTTTTTCGTGTGAAACGCACCTCGACTCAGACTCACAGTTTCCCCCCGCCCTGCTCCTCGTCCGCTAGGCGCTGATCGTCAGCGGGGCGAGCGGGACGCTCCTCTGGAAGGCCGAGTTCGTTTGCCCTCGCCTCGTTTTGGAAGCGTCCGCCGTATCGACCTCGACCGGCCAATCGGTCTTCCTGTTCTGGGCCAGCGAGCCAATCAGAGCACAGAGGAACGTTCCCAGGACGACGGTGAGTCTCTAAGGCCGAGACCGAGCCTCTACTGGAGGAATAATTAAAACGTTTTGGCGTGCGTGACTTGTGCCGAACTGTGTCCAGATGGCGTCGGGCGTGGCCGCAGCGGAGCCGCTCATCAGGAAGCTCTTCCTGCTGCATCCTGCGCACCCTGCGGCGCTGCTGCAGCTCAGCAGCACCGCCGACACAGCGGTCACATCCGCAGGCAAGACAAACCGAGGCAGCTCACCATTTCACTTCACAGGCTGCTGACCCCTGCACGATAGTAACAAACTTCAAAGTGTTTTATTAGGATTTTATGTGACAGACCAGCACAAAGTAGAACATAACTGTGAAATGGTTTATTTAAAAAAAACAAAAACAAAAAACTTAAAAGTGTGGC
The DNA here is from genome assembly GCA_902982915.1 of Phalloptychus januarius. Taxonomy (NCBI): domain Eukaryota; kingdom Metazoa; phylum Chordata; class Actinopteri; order Cyprinodontiformes; family Poeciliidae; genus Phalloptychus; species Phalloptychus januarius. The sequence continues at coordinate 4,579,498 of CADWAE010000476.1, forward strand.
ATGCTTATGTTTTCAGCCACTTTTGCTTTGATTCCTTTAGAACCCACTGCAAGTTAAATGATTACTAAGTAGAGTCTGTCTGTGTATACACAATGGTGCTCATTAAATAAATATTGCACATCACATTAAACACACCAACCTCCACTGGAATGCATGGTGGTGGCTGCATCATGCTGTGGGAAAACGTCAACATGTTAGACGCGTTAAGATACTTGAGACAAAAATCCTAATTAAACAACCAGAGCAGAACATTTGGTGTATTTAAACCACATTTGTTTGAATAAAACTCCTAACCCAAGTTAGAACGGTCCAGTCAAAGTTCAGATCTGAGGGAAATTGACAAGACTTGGGGGTGAAAAACCGCTTTAAAAAAATGCCTTTAATTCAACTTAACCGAGCTTTGCTTCACAATTCACACTCATGTTTATTGGTTGATGACATGAAATCAGTTAGAACTGAAACTCGAGGACAAAAAAATGTTTCCAGCATTTCATATCAATTCCTCTCTCTGACAGTGAGCTACCTGCAGTATCTGAAGGACGCCACCTACATCACCGTGTCCTCCCGGCCGACGACCGGCTCGGAGACCAGCGCTCAGATCGTGGAGAGCACCAGCCTCAGAGCCGCCATCAAGACGGGACAAATCGTCCAGCTGGGCGACAACCAGAACGCCGAGGCAGCCGGGAAAGTCGCCGCGCACGAGGTGGACGCGTTTTTCAAGCGCCTCTCCTTCAAACCTCAGGTAAATTTGCTGCAATAATATTTATTTATTTTTCACCTATAAACTGACAGAGTGATAACTGAATGTTTTTCTTTTGTGCAGTGATGAAGCTTCGCATCGCGACAGGAGCCAAAGACACGGAACGTCACGAGTCGTCGGCACGTCTTCTTCTGCACTAAAGGGTCACAATGCATTGAAAGCTGTTTCAATTCTGTTAGCTCCAATAGAAGTTCTATGTTACTGTGAATTTTTTTTTTCTGTGTAAAATGTTTCTTTATGTTGATTGGATTTGTTCTTACCGTCTGAATTAACTTATTTTCCTCTCAGTGTTCATTTAGCTGAAGCAGATCAATGCTAGACTGAAGTTAAAACTTGACATTTTTGCTGCCAGAACATTTGACTGCATTGACATTCTGTATGTAGATCTTCCATATTTACTGTTCATGCCTACCAACAACTTGTTATCATTTGCTTTCTCCTCAACACCAAGTCATACTAGCGGGAGTCTGTAAATATTTAATAATGCATATTATTTATTTTATTTGTTTTATAAGGATTGTACGAATGAGCGATGTTTTATTAAATGCTGGAATAAGCAGAGGGTTTTACACGACGCAACGAAGTAAATCCTACCTGTACACACAATTAAGCTACTTGTTTGTACACAAAACGGAGGATGCGTTTGCCCTGTTATATGGAAGCCCAAACGGGACAAAAATGCCTGACATTCCGGTGACTGATAGCATTTGTTGCTAAGGTGTTATTAGCAACAAACGTCAAATTCTGTACGCTTTGGAAACGGCACACTGAATAAAAGCGATACTGAAATTTACTTTTGGCTCATTTTGAGGTCTTGATTTGAAGACGGACATGGACTTCTGAATATGAATACAAGAAATTATAAGGAAAGAAACTGAATATCTGCAGAGTACAAGCATAACAAACTGCTGTTAGCAGCTGAAAGAGACTTGGAGCACGAAGTTAAATTTGTTACAAAGTTGTTTTCATACATGCGACAGTATGTTTAAACTGCTATCTGTTTTTGTTCATATTTGAGAGAAATTTTGTTGTTATTTTTTAAAGATTTATTGGGATGGGAAGTTGATGAATGTCAGGTGTAAACCCAGAAGTGAGTAGTAGTAAAATGTTACTCTCACATAGGAGTACTGTTATATGAATGGAGTTGAAATAAAAAGTGAACATCAAATTAACTATGAAGGAAGAGTAAAAATTATTAGGGGAAAGGACTCAGGCGAAGCAGATTCTGAAGACACAAGAACAAGGAAACATAAAACAAGTCCATAAAAGTCTCTTTTTACCATAAATTGTTTGGGTGTTTAACCAAAAATTAACTCCAGTAACATTAGCGTCACTTCTTCTAAATATTCCTCACTTAAAAGTAAAATTTACGGTGCAGTAAAGCTATTAAATAGTTTTAAGTTACGGCTCGTTTAAACCACATATTCTGTTAAATACAAGGGTGCGGTTCTGACCTCTTGACGCCAGATGGCGGTGTCTCAAAGCCAAATCTGCAGAACGCTTTTTCCAGCCCGTCTTTTCCGCATTGCTGCCGCATCACCTGTCAAAACGCCGTGAACATGGCTTCGGCTTCGGCTGTCCTCGGTCGCCTGCTCAGGCTGTCAGCCGTCAGAAACGGTCCCCTCTCACCGCCGAGCCCCTCCACCGTGCCGGGGCGGGCCGTGACGCCGAGCCGGACGGCCGTGTGCACGTCAAGCGGCGCCCTTCTGCCCAAACCCAAGAAGGTGAGAGCAGCGTTTGTTGTTGAGAACATGGCGCGCCATAAAAGAAAGAAGCTCGGTTATGAAATGAACACAGCAGGGAAAGAGAGAGGCAACTGTGAATCCATGAAATGAGTCTGTAATGAGGTCTGTCTCACAGCTGCCATTTGAACTAACGAGAGTGTTTTTATGGCGGGGTCGTGTGGCAGACCCCCTTCGGCCTTTTCCGGATCGCGCTGGTAGTGGTTCCCTTCTTGTATGTGGGGACTCAAATCAGCAAGAGCTTCGCGGCGCTGCTGGAGGAGCACGACATATTCGTCCCGGAGGACGACGACGACGATGACTGAGGGGCGGATCAGGTAACTCTGGGTTCCTCTCTGCTCATGTTCTGATTGAAGAGCCCATGTTAATAATCTCTTGCGTCTCATTTTCTCTGCAGATGATTGATGTTTTTATCAGGTGATCACCAACGTAGAGAAATGCCTTCCTGGAGATCCTGTTGCTGTGACCCAAAATCACCTCCGCCTGCACTCTGTTTCAGGGATTTTGCTCCTATTTTACATACACAAGACTGCCGCTACATTTTCATAGCGTACTGTATTTGCATGCACTACAAGAGACTTAATAAAAAGAGATCTAGCAAAACTCAATTGGTTTTAGTGCAAAGTTACCTGATGGAAATTAGAACCAAGATGGGTCATTGGAAGGATATCATGAGAGATATGTGGTGTCCAAACTTTTTAGCGCAAAGGTTAAGGTCTAGTCATTCTTAGGACAGCATTGCTTTGCATGATCCCGCTCTTTAATAATGTCAATTACTGACATGTTCAAAATTAAGACCGTGTTAACAGAACTGTGCTTGTATCCCAAAGTTGCCATTCAACCATTTCCATCTAGATCTTAAAACCACGACCAGGTCCACTGTGATTAGTAGATTCTTTGTGAACGCCAGCTGTTGTACCACATCCCCCACCAATGTCCTTTCAGAGTTAACGAATCAAGCAATTTAACTCCAGGTTTTCTAATTAATGTACAATCAGCCAATCCTTTCAATAAAACTTTTTCTGTTGATGGTTTGGATCCACCAAGTTCCAGAACCACATCCAACGTCCTGAGTTGGGTCTTACTTGGATTCGTCTCCATATTGATTTCCTCTAGATAAGAACTTTAGGCTTGCCCGATCGTCGGTCGTCATTCAAGTGCCAGTTTTTAAAGCTGTAAAACTTAATAATGGAGAACGTTGGCCATTTGTCCTCCAACTAGTGAGTTATAGACCAAGACGAACTCAAAGAGAGGAGCACCAGGGACGAAGCTTTCTGGTCCTTTGCCGATCTTTGTAAAGGTAATTTTGCCTGATCTGAATTATTCACAGATTTTCAAACCTTTGGAAAAGTGGAAGAAGTCTTTTTTTTCTGCAAGTATCAGCTGATCACACAAATTTATAAGGAAACGGGGGGCCAATTTATTGGTGCACCCCCTAGGACACAAGAGCAAACGTTTTAATTTAACTGGATCTTCTATGAATCTCATCAAACAAAACAGGTGGAAGCAGGTGAGAGTTAAAGTGTGTATTTACAATAAAGGGGAAATCTTCCACACTGGAAACGAGCAAAGATGGGTCAGAGGTCGGCTGCACAGTTCAAGGGTCGTGTCCTTTGTAGAATTTGGACAGGAAGTCCGTCGCTCGAGGCTCTTCGGACTCGTGGAAATAACGCATCACGTGGGTCTTCTGCTTCCACACGTGGATGGTTTCTTGGAGCTCCATTTTACCCTGCGGCGTGAATCAAGAGACGCATCAATGGGACGAACATCCACGCCGACTCAATATCAACTCACGAGTCAATGAGCAGCATGTCAGGTTGGTGAAGCGTCACGCTTACCTTAATGACCAGCATGTCGATCACGCGGGGGTCGGTGACGTGTTTGTTCTTGTCAAACATCTCCCGCACTTTGTCTCTGCACTGGCGAGTCGTGATGTCCAGCTGAAACAACGCCACTGCGGACACACACAGTCAGCTTTACTGGAAGGGAATGACCGCTATAAACACACCTGGAGTGTTGCCTTGACTTTTTCGTGTATGTTTGAGAAATTCCTTAATATCCCTGGGCAACCATTCAGCTGTGCGAATCGCCTAATTGGACGTAGCTCCGCCTTCCAAGGCCAAGCTGCCCACACCGAGCTCCTTGAGACTAGCCAGCCGCAATTAGCAAACACCTGGTGGATCTGGTGAGTTCATTATCTGAGCTACTTCTCAGTGAAACACTGGTAAAATATTTGCTAAAGGATAAATAAAAGGGTGATGGGATGACTTCCTCAAGCCAGAGTGTCAGAAATATGAGGTTTTAAAGAGACAGAGGCCCAATTTCAAGGCATTAAATCAGGCGGTGAACTTTTTTAAGTCATATGTAACATTTTTATAGGACTGTTATAAAGTAATATTTTAACTCCAACTCTTATTTCTCCTCCAAACCCTGGCGATACACCGCACACTTCAACACCGTCCTGCTAGCACTTCACAACAACACATAGGCGGAAGTAAGTAACAAATAATGATCAGGGCGGAACATAATTTAACGAAGCTTCCAGGCACATACATTTTCCTAGAGGAATTTTAATAATCGAGCTACTCGACTCATTCGATGAATCGTTTCAGCCCTACATTTTTATAAACAACTGATGGTGACAGTTATTTAATTATGCTACAAAATGGCACTGTGTGCCTGGAGAGTAAATAATACTGCCCCTTTAAGTGTTACTATAGGCTCCAAGTTTTCTGCTGACAAAAAGAATCGCCACAGTATGATGCTGCCACCACATCTCATCATAGGGATGGTGTGTAACAGTTTTATGCCACACAGAGTTTAGCATGTTTGCTATGTTCTCTACATAGCATTTCTTTGTGTGCAAATTTCCACTTGGCATTGCTGCTCTACTTCCTATTGATTCACCAGTATAATGCACCTATAATTAGCGGCATGCAGCTCTTGTTTATTCAGATTTAATTGAGATACTGCCTACATGTCTGCAAAGCGTCCTGAAATGCTGCCGTTCTGGTTTAGCTCCAGTTAACCTCGACAATAATCTAAAGCTCCACAGAGACACGACCTTGACGCTACCGCCGCTGCTTCAATACCCGGCTTCCAGCCTCTACGGCGGGGCCCACGCACCTGTATTAGGCACCTCACGGTACCAGGCCCGGTACAGCTCCCGAACTCTGCGCTTCGCCTCGTCCAAGTCCCGGCTAAGAATGGGTTTCACCACCTTGGCAGCACCAGCTGCTGTTCGGGCCGCAGCCGTGGACGCCATGACTGTTGCTGATGTTGAAGGAGTTTCCGCTCTCTTAGGTTGAAGAAAATAGCGCCGCTGCCCTCTAGCGGTCAGATTGACTCAATACAAGACACGGCTTGTTGACTGCCGAGATGAATTGGAAAAGGCTTTAATTGGAAAACAGCAGAGGAATATAACTAATTTGAGTCACGAAACTCTCCAACACTGTCGAAATAATTTGTACTTATTAAAACAAATGACTACTTAGATACTCAAAAGGTTCAGGGGAAAACATTCATTCCCTGCATAATTTGTTACAACAGGGCATTATCGAAAAACGGTAATGCATCAAGCAGGAAGTACTAAAATACTTTTTTATTCAGGATAGTAAAAAAAAAAATTAATAAATTTAATGAATGTCTGATTAGCTTTCACTCCAGTTTTATTGTTATAAAACGACAAATGCCAATGTTAATGCTGATATATTATGTATCCGTACTTTGGCTAGACCAAAGTAGAGATGTTTGACTATAATACAGTCTGATATTTGGCAAAAACCAAGAACAAGTTTAGTGCAAAGACATGGAGGTGGAGATGTGATGGTTAGGATTAAATTGCATCCCAGGATTTTAAGTCATCTGCAAAATCCTCTTAACCTTTTCTAAAATTAACTGTAAGCCCATCTGTCCAACAGACAGCCCTTTTCTGAAACAAATGTAAAATCTACATTATAAAAGTTGACAAAGGAAACCACCAAGGAGTTGGGATGGCAAAGTCCAGACCTTTAAGTCCAGACGAAATGCTGTGGTAGAAAACTGGACAGAAAATGCTACAAGGTGTTGCAACTTTTAACACGGTTTTTCTATTTTTGATTTTGTTCAATAAATAATGACAGTAAAACTTGCTGCGTTTGTGCACTTATTTCTAGAAGCATTCCCACAGCATGATGCTTCCACATTTCACCCTGAAGTCAGCGTGTTTTAGGGTCCTGTTTTATTTAGGCTTGTCAGAGTGACGAAGGCCGAACGCGACAACACAAACACTTTAGATTTTTATTTGCAAAAATACTGAAACAAAACAAAGTATAATTTTTCTTTCACTTCACAATTTTGCAGTACTTTTTGTGCTAGTCCATACCATAAAATCCCAAGGAAATAAAAGAAAGTTGGAAAAGGTGAACACATTCAGAAGGCACCGATTCACTTTTTAAAAAATTAAAAATTGCAACGTTTTCATGGATTTCTAAGGAAGCAACTTTATTGATCGCAAAAATTAGCATAATTTACAAAAACCCTGGAGGCTTTAAATAAGAAAATGCTTTCAAAAAGTAGGTAGTTGCTCTTTTCACAATAGTTCTTTTCAATAAGAAGAGCATACATATATATATATATATTTATGTTAAAAAAATGGCTCATAGATGCAACACCTGCTATTTGATGCTGTGGTGGCACATAGCAGAAAATGCTCATAAATGATAAACGGAGACGGGAGAGTTTGGGATTTCTCCTTCATGGCTTATAAATATTATGTGGAAATTACAGAGATTACAGTCAACTTTGTGTGAAGAAGCTCGAGTTTTCCTCATCAGATCAAATTCTCCCATTTAGTCTGCAAGAATCAGAAATTGCATTTTTTCCCCCCCCCATATCAGAATCCCAGAAACTCGCTTTTCAAAACAAAACGGGAATAAAAATAACAGCAAATACTAAGAAGCTCTTGTTTCTTGAGAAAAAAAAAAAATTAACAGGAAGAGTCTGACCTCCGCTTTCAAAATGAAGACGGTACAAACCGTCTATAGAGGGAGACGAAATAAAAATTTTTTTTTAAAAAATCCTCACATATTCCAGTTGTTAGACCAAATGCACATCGATACGAGCTAGCACTCCAAAACCAAAAGTGAAAAGTGCACTTTTCATTATTTTTTTGTTTTGTTTTCTGAAGTACAAATTAAGGCCCAGTGTAATGAAGCCGACAAAACGACTCGTTGGCAAATCGCCTTGAAAGACGCGTTCGAGTTCCCGACGCACGGTCGTAAAAGTTCTGCACAGGTATTTCCTTTGGATTCAGCCGCCCTGCAGGCTGAAAAACTAAAGTCCGGGAACAAAGAAGGGTTGAAATAATAGGGGGAAAAAAAACCCCCCAACAATACAAAAAGAAAAGACTCTAAAGAGTTGCGTCCTTCGCCTGGATTACGGTCCGACTCCGGCCCGGCGGCTAGTCAGTGGTCCAGGCTGTTGCCCAGCTTCTGCCCCTCCTGCAGGGCGGCCAGGGCCAGCCTCAGGTGCTCCTTCAGACCCTGAATCTCGCGCTCGGTGCGGCCTCTCATCCCGTTCAGCTCTCCGTGCACCTCTGCATACCGCTCACAGGCCAGCTGCTTTTCCTGCACAACAATGAGCAGAGGAGGGGGGAAAGAAAAAGAAAAAAAAAAATGGCGTCATCCTCCACATCGCCGCCAACTCAGGCTGCGACCAAGTAGCATTACAATTGAACATTGCAGAGTATTTTTCAGAGACAAATCAAAGACGGTACCATGTTTAGAAACTGAAGCTCATTCCTGAGACAGCCGATCTCCTTGTGTAGATACTCTATCTCGTTGTCTTTCATTCTGAGGAGAACCTGGAAGACACACAGGAGTGCTTTTTGACAAGCGCGTTTTACAGCTTCTGTTTATTTGGACTTAGAATTCAGATCAACAATATGATGAAATATTAATGCCAGGCAAAGATGTTTTGTCCATTATACACTGATAGCGATACAAGAATAAAGTCGTATGACATAATATATGAATAAAGTCTTGATATCACCAGAATAAAGTCTTGATGTTGGGAGAATGAAATGGTAATTTATGAAAACTCCAGGACAAAATAAAATATAACAAAAAATAATAATTAGCAAAGGTTTTTCTTACCAAAACAAATATGTTTGCAATTTAAAGATGTTCTAGTAAAATTGCATCTTTGTTCTACAAAATAACAAAAATACAAAAAACCCCCACAGCCGTACAGCTGAAGTAAAAGCTACTTTTCTGTCATTTCTTTTTTAGAAAAGAAAGTGAGGGAGGATAAAAAGATTCTTTTTTTTTTTTTTTTTTTAGCTCCATCTCCCAGCTGTAGTCAACTGTATCAAACTTTCCTCCGTCTTGTACAAAAAGGAATCGGTTGGGAGGAAAGAAGCGAAGATGCTGGAGAGTAAAACAAAACCAAGGTGGACCGATGAGATAAGACCCCGACTGACGTTTACCCACAAAACACGCAGCTAAAGCAGATGCATCTGGGTGTTGGTGTGAATGAAGGCCTGCATGTTTTCACACCTGCAAACCACATGAAGAGTTTGACTGGCAGCGTGCGGCGGACACACGCAGAAAGCGGCTCCGCTTTCAGTTTCCAAAACAACAGTACCTCCAGTTCGCAGGACATCTTGTCTTTGTCGTCCTCCGAGCCTCTGTCCGTGAGGGCCGATCGCGCACGGCTCATTTCGTCCGTCAGGCGAGACTTCAGCTCCTGGAGAACCAAACGCGAGGTTTTCAACACAAACGCCCGACTTTATGTTTCTGTTGTGTAGGAGCAGGACTGTGGAATGTGATGTTAAATAAAAACATTCATATCCTTCAGGGCTTCAAATTAAAACTGGATTTTGATGTAATGTTGTGTGATAGACCAACACAAAACGTATTTAGAGAACCGGAGTAAGGGGCGCCGTTTCTGCAGGTTTCAAATAGTCAAATTTAAGATTATTAAAGACCATGATGGCTCAAATTTAAGACCCGTATTACGATAAAAATGTACAAAAGAAAATCGTGTAAAAATAAAAATTGTATGGTTTGGCAGCAGAAATGAGCCAATGGCAAAAACAAACATCAACCAGACAACTGCAGACGTCTGTGGATGTAAAAAAAAAAAAAAAAAAAAACCTCTCATTAGCCATGCTAGCTGGCTAGCCAAGGTGTTAGCAGCTAGCCACCGGAGCCACAACTGTCTTGAGAAAGAAAACGCAGTGCAGATGTCTGCGCGTGACTAAATAGTTCTGCTGCAACAACATTTAAGACATATTTTAGCCCAACTTAAATTTTTCAATAAATTTAAGACATTTTGAAGGTCTGAATTTTAGATATGTGAATTTAAGACTTTTTAAGAATCCGAAGGACATCCTCAAAGTAGATTGAAATAAACAAACCATGTGCCAAACCTTCAATGCCACAGTTATGCATTACGTTTTGTTGGACGTAAAAAACAGATTAGTTCAGGGAGTACGACCATCAATGCATCACGTTGTTTCAGTTTTTCGCTAGTGAAGAGTTGGGTCATTTTCAACATTTGCTGATCACTTTCTCACCACGTTCTCTTTCCTCAGCTGCTCCACGTCTCTCTCTCTCTGACTGACTTCCCTTTCTCGCTCGGCGTTTCTCTGCTCCGCTTTGTTCAGCTCCAGGCACTTCTGAGAGTAGCGCTCCGACAGACTGACCAGCTCTCTCTGCAAGGCCAGCGTCTCGGCCCTGCAGCGGCGAGTAAGAGAAAAAAAAACAAACGTGAAAATGTGAAGCTACTCATCTGCTTTACAAACGGGAAACTGATCCTCCTTGTTAAATAAGACGTCATGTTTAAGTGTGAACCAAAGTCCTGCTTTCTGAGAGGCTCCGCTCAAACCCATCAACGAGTCTTTTTCTGTCCCTCAAGCATTTCCTGTACTAAACGTAGAGCTTCGTTGCATCTTGCAGCTAATAACCTCAAAAAGAGGAAGAGCAGCCACAAGCTGAAAATGGCCAGCAGTTGTAACAGATTGGCTGTAAAAAAAAAAAAAATGCAGAAACCGCTGCCGAACGCCCTTCCTGAAGACGGCGAAGAAGAACTCATTCATGACCAAATTGTTCTACATTCCTCTGGAGCCCAGCAGCGTCCGGTGGCTGCTTCACTAATGGATTTACTTTAACAAGGAGGGAGCGTTTCGCTCGCCACTAATTCAGCCTCCAAGCACAACCGCTAAAGCCGCAACTGAATATTTTGCCAGGAGCGAGCGTACGTTTACTTACCATCTAGTCCTGCAGAAATATGGCCAGATTATGGTGGGGAAAGAAAGGGGAGTAAATTCAAGTGGTCTTACTGTTGTTGTGTCTGCAGAGTGTCAGAGTCCAACTTCCCGCTGCTCAGTCTCCTGACCTTTTCCACCTCTCTCTCCAGATCCTCTTTGTGCTTCTTCTTCAAAGCCTCCATCACTGGGACACAAACACAGGCTTAGCATTCGCTAGAAAGTCGCTGGAAATCCACCTTTATCACGACCTACAGCGACACCGGCTACATCTAGTCTAGTTATCTTACACGGTCATGATCATGTTTTTCTGAAGCAGAAATGTTGCATATTTTCCAGTAATGCGAGACATTTTGCTTGCCTGTATTTTTACGCTCTGACTTTCCGCTGTAGATGGTCATGTCAGCCGGCAAAATGTCTCGTGTCCAGTGCCTGGACAAAAACATTCACGCCGCTGCACAACTACAAAGTTTATTGCGTTCTAGTGGGACGCTCTTTTCTTGATGACCAAGTCACATTTTTCCCAAATTTTTCATTTCCACTAGATCTGAATCAAATGCAAGACTGCTGAGGAGAGAATTTAGTCATTGGATTGAGTTGTGTTGGAGAAGGGATGCGAGTAAAAGTTGGGAAACGGATGGCAGATTTACCAATAAATGTAAAATGTGTCGCTTAAAATTTTTCTTTGAAAGCTCTGAATAATAAATTGACTGCAAAGCCGGTGAGTTGGGATCTTTTCAAGGGACAAATATCAGCTGATAACTCAGCAAACAAGAAATAAAAATTAACTTCAGCAGTTTGCCATAAACTATTTATAGAAATGTTAATATGCATTGTGCCCACCAGAGAAATTAAATTAAACTCGATGCCAGCAGTAGCAACTAGATCAACCAGACGCCTTTGGAGAATCGATCCAGTCGCTTATGTTTTGACTTTGGTTGAACGAACAAATAAAATATCAAAACATCACATCTCAAGTGAGGCGGCACCGTCACAAAATATCTTTTTCAAATAAATTTTGATGTTTATCATAATTAAAAAATGTACAACATACTAAAGTTATGAGTTGCTAGAAGTACAAACTCGCAAAAACAAAAATATTTTGACTAACGATTGTTTTAGTTATCGATTATTTGGACGATTAATCGGATTGAAGCATGAGAACGATCTGCAGATTTAAGTTTTTTTTTTTGTTTTTTTTAACACAGCGTTAGGAATACATTAAAAGATACAAATAAGCAGATGTTTAATTTCCATTTTAAATAGGAAAATAAACTTTTTTTTTGCCTAAAATGCAATAACATTACATTCCTTTAATGTATGCTTGATTAGTTATAGATTCGTTACTGATTAATATATAGATAGTTAAAGGTGTTCTATTGGAGATTTGGGTTTTTACACAGTTTGAATCAGGGTGAAGCTAAAAGACATGCCACTTAAGGAGTTAAAAGTGGGACATTTTTTCCATATTAAATGCAAAACATATACATTTTTGTGCAGTTTTGACTTAATTACTGCTCTGAATGTGTTTTGGAAAATGGCATTTTTGCAGTCAGTACGCTCTAGTTGACGATTAACTGATGAATAAATTAGTTGGCAGTTATTCCAATAATTGCAATTAATCACAATTAACCCAAATAATTGTTTCAGCCCTAAACGATTTTGCTAAATGTCACAATCTCCACTTGACTGTGACGACCTGCTGGTTGTTGATTTAAACATGGTCTAAATAAACCTTTAAAACCGTCAGAGTGACCCGGACCGACCGACTGACCTCGCGCCGTGTCCTGCGTCTCCTCCAGCAGCAGCTGCTCCTTCTCCCTCTCCAGTTCCCTCATCTGCCGGTCATGCTGCCTCTGCAGCTCCTCCAGAGCGTGCCTGTGAGCGCGCTCCATGGCCGCCAGGCTGCGGCTGCATGACGCCTCTGGGCCGCAGTCGCCGCTCACGCTTCCTCCCCTCCCCCCTCGCCGTCCCCCCTGTTGTAGTTTCTCCACCTGTTGCCTCAGTGACGCCACCTGAGAGAGAGATGAAAACGGAGGTAAAGCCAGCTGATTGGACACAGACGGATGTGTAAAAAGAAAAAAAAAAAAGAAAAATATTCATGCTTAAGAAGCACATCATGGCACGCAAAAACTGGTTTCTCAGGAGCATCTTCCACGTCAATTCTTTAATATTCCTGAGACCAATCGTGAATTCTTGTATTTGAGCATCCTATGCGCGTTATTAAGGTGGAAAATACTCTTGAAAGTAACACACAATGTCGGAAAGTAGTGCAAAGCATAAAACGGTGGAAAAGGAATCGCTTCACTTCATCGACGCAGATGAAGGGTTAATTTGCGTTCTGGTATCTTTGCAAATTACAGAATCATCTCCACACACTACCTCCCTCTGCAGCGCCTCGTTGGCCGACTGGCTGGACGTCCGCGACCTCGTCGACGACAGGGAGCTCATGTCCTTCAGCGGCATTCGCTCCAACTCGGACCACTTCCTCTCAATCTCGTCTTCCAGGTGGGGCTTCTGGTTCGATCCCAGCCCAGAGCCCTTCCGCGACAGAACCGCTTCCCATTGGCTGCTAGTGCTCCTCTCCTCCTGCCACTGGCTGTGCTCTCGGCCCTGCCCCTCCCCCGCCTCCCTCTGACTGGACGGGAGAGGGGCGGAGGACGAGGCGGGAACAGGAGACAGCTCAACGTAGTCGAACTTGGGCCGAGCTCGGGGTCTCTGACTGGGAGTCGGCGTGGCACGACGAGGGGCGGGGGGAAGATGGCGGGAAGCGTTTATGGGAGTTCTCCTTGTCGCTGTTGTTGTCGGGTAATCTGATAAAAAAAAAAAAAAATTTTAAAAAAAAATCGAGCGACAGAACGAAGATTATAAGTCTTTGATTTTTTTTTTTTAACTAGACTGTTAAAATTTTAGAATAAGGTTAATGGCAAAACACAGAAGCAACAGGTAGAACGCTAAGCAACCGCTTTCATATCCCTCCAGTCTTTTAACGTTTTGTCACTCGGCAACCACAAGCATGAAAGTATTTCATTGCCTTCAATGCAGCGTAGAGCAGTTTTTTCCATTTACTTTTCAAATACATGCATTTGTACTTCTGAGTCATTTTTGCCTATTCTTTTATTTAAAATAAATCAGTCTGAGAGGATAGAGAGGTTAACTGCTGTGTTTGACGCATGAATATACATGCATATGTATGTTTAGATTTGCTTGCCATTTACTAAGTTTTTGTCCACCTCTAACAAGTTTCAGGACTGCTTTGTATTTAGCCACATCCATTTCACATTTAAATGCTCCATCACCTCACAGCATTTGTGAGGTGACAACCTCACCTCACAAATGCGAGGTACAATACAACTTCCTCGTAAAACCAGCTCTTCTCTTGCCCATATTCCCCAAAGGTCATAGTTGTTTACAGCACGACAGGTCTTGGTCGATTCGGCCATGTTGCCGGTTTGTACCCTGATTTTATCTCTTCTTACTTGCTTCACCCTTTAGAAATGATGGCCACAAACCAAACTTAAAACAAATGAGACCTTGTATTCACCAGATCTGCCAGAACTTACTGCGTGAGGTCAGGAGAGCTGCTGGGCCGGACAGATTTCTTTAAAATCTCGATCCAGCTCCGTCTGATCCTGGCCGTCATGGCTGACAGAGTGAAAACGGCCTCCCGAGTCTGCGGCACGACAGGGACGAGAAGCGAAACGGTACAGGTGAGAGGGAGATGACAAACAGCCCAAGAGGAGCGTAATGGAAAAGGTTAGAATGTGCTTCTGACCCCTTTTATGCTATAGACTGTGTCTGATGAACAGATCATGTGTCTGCATGATCTCATCATGAGATTGGTCAAGGAGAGCACCTATTGTCCAATCAAAGAAGTGGCCAGACCAGCTCCCTGATAAAACAATCAGGGATTCACAGATTCACAGCCTCTCTTCTCTGACCAGAACCTATCAAAGGAAGCCAGATTCACCGTTGGTCAGAGCCGACTTCACAGACTCCTTCGTCTCTGTACTTTTGTTCTCAGCTTGCAACATTTTAATCAATTTCTTATTTCTTCTCATCCAGACTCTTGCTAAATACATATTTTCCATGACAGGTGCAACGTAGAAAACAGAAGAAAGATGTGGTTAAAATCGATGAGGACGGTTTGAAGAGGAAGAAGAAGAAAACAGAAGCGTGCCGCATTAAAGAGCGTTTGACCAGCGACGCCGACTTTTACCTGAATCTGAAAGCCGTAGTTCTTCTCCACGTCGAACTCGGACACCTTCAGGCACGATTTCAGGTCAATCTCTCCATCCAGGTCGTCTTTCTGTGCAGAGAAACAAATCGTGTTGTCAAACCAAAACCACATTTATTCGCTCCGACACGGCAACATTTTCGAGAACATGCCTCCTCTGCAGTCGAGTCCCTGTAATATTTCAGCCCAGCGTCGGTCAAGACAAACCAGTGCTTCTTCCACTAAAGACAGAAAAAAAAAAACAAGTTAAAGAAAGCAAGAATAAAAAAAAGTGGTACCAGGAGGAATATCTCACCTCTCCGCAGTCGTCCAGTTTTGACATCCATCCCTTTTTGAAGTTCAAGAGGTCGGGCTGCAAACAGGAGGGGCGTAGCGTCAGTTTCGTTAGCCTTCGTTTGAGCGCAGCAGTTTACAGGAAGGAAACACGGACGTCTTTGTGCGTGCCAGCATTCATGTGATCAGCCGCGCATTAAGGGAGCAGGTCGGAGTAGATTTCACACGTAAGGAAACATAAAGGGAACAGAAGAAAGAGAGAGGACGACAAAGAAAGACACAAGCCTGCCGTGTCAAAGGAGAGAGCGCGCTCAACGCGTCCACACCTCCGCACGTTTACTCCCGTTATTGTAGTAAAACATAATAGCGTGCCACGCTGCAGACTTATGCAGCCACAAAGGACGGCAGCTTGTTTCACCTTTCAAACGAAAACGGCCCTTGTCTAACTTGCCTTTAAGCTCTCGAAACGGTGGCAAAACCAGTGTGCGCTGCAATCAGGCCAGACAGCCCGATGCTGCTCCTGCTGCGCGCACACACACACACTGCTCCCTTAAGTGGTTGCACGTCAGGTGTTGTTTACTAAACACACTGCTGCTCCGCTGCAGCGCGCCGCAGCAGCAGCAGCCTCCGCTTTTGCTTTCCACCCCCAAAGCGCAGGAAGAGAAAACGTGTGCAGGAGGCCTCAGAGCAGCGGTGATCCCAGATTAAGATTAGGCAACATTCATTCATCCCGCTCCTTATCGCTCTCCAACATTCCTCAGTTCAAGTCTCCTCGGACTACTCACGCCGTTTTCTGCAGAACTTACACCCGCCGCCCGTCTGCTTATCTTGTCACGCTCCGACTCATGTTTAGTCAATTCATTCTCCTGTTAAGAAGGATTTGTTCGATTTGCAAAGCCTCCTGCTGTTATCCACTGCGCCTCGCGAAGGTATTCGCAAACCTTAAACTTTTTAAAGTGCTTTTTTTTTTTTTT
The DNA here is from genome assembly GCA_902982915.1 of Phalloptychus januarius. Classification (NCBI taxonomy): domain Eukaryota; kingdom Metazoa; phylum Chordata; class Actinopteri; order Cyprinodontiformes; family Poeciliidae; genus Phalloptychus; species Phalloptychus januarius. The sequence goes on from CADWAE010000476.1 coordinate 4,595,732, forward strand.
TTTTTACTTTAGTGTATTTTATTTGGTAGATCAAGACAAAGAATTGTACTTAGGACCCAGTGCAACATTCAAAAGTCGTCAAGTAAGTGAACTCCACTCAGATGAGACTAGAACTAAATTTACTGAACAACAAATACTATCAGTGGAGAGAAACTAATGACGCACAAGAACAGACAATCCCCACAATGAAACAGCACATTTCAACGATAAACTCAAACTAATAATCTGTGGTCTGACAGATGCTCTGAAAGATAACTTTCAAGTCAGATTTGATTGACAAAAGCTTTCTTGGTTCTTCCACCATTAAGTCACATCTTTAGTCAATTGGTTGCACTGGAGTTGGTTTGAAGGGATCAGAATAAGAGGACTTGGATATGAATTTATTCTTCACATTCTTACAATTTTACTGGTGAGCCTGTCACAATAAGCAACAAATCAATTAATCGCACGATAAATTAAAAACTCAATCATTTCCATTTGCGTGATTGATTTATCATTTCTCTCTCTTTCTACTAACAAATAGATGACAAAAGTCTTCAGGCTGGTACCCTGGTCATAATTCATTTTCTTTGTTGTTTCTGTTGTTCTGCTTACATATCGGATATTGAAAATATTTTCCAGTTCAAGCGTTAAATGTTCACATTCCTGCATTACTAAGCCGTAATATAACCGTAATATAATTTATTACAATAACTCCTGGGACAAGTTGTCATCCGGCAAGATTGGTTATCGTCACAGGTCTACTTACTAGTAGAAAAAAAAAAAACAACACAGTTCACTGTGATGCTTTGGGTTGTGTCGATTTAATTAAACAAGAAGTACACCAATGTTTGCATCTGTATTGTGGCAAAAACGTAAAGCACAAACTTCTGAGTTTTGCCATCTATAAATCAGATTTGTTGTTCATAATTCCTCCTTTTAATATTCTGCACCACAGCCATTCATCCATCCAACTGATTTTCTTTCATTCAACAAATTTCGCCCCTTGACGACTGCAAACAGCCTGTTCAGAACAACTACAATGTTTTCCTCATCCTCATATTCCTCTGTAATATTTGTGAACTTTTCACAGCTTCTATACTTTGAGTGAGCCACAATGACAGCAAAACGGCTGCAGGGCAAAAAATGCCAAAGGAAACCTGAGCGACGCAAACTAAAATGTTTTTGTGCGTCTTCTCCCTCCCTCTCTTTCTCTCTCAGCAATAAAGTGAAACCACCAACAGGTGCAACTCGTGACGCGTCAACGCTCATCATAAATTTATTTCACGACTAGTCCACACTTGCCCATATGACGGGTCAGGAAGCAGATGGAGGAGGAAGCATATTTTAGGAATAACCCCAACGCTTCCAGCGGTCGTGTGCGTGCAGGTTCTGCTCGTACAGGAGGAAAACGGGTGGGAAAAATAACTCCAGCATACGGAGACGTCATGCACTCTTCCTGACCCCTCTATCCTGTCGCTATAAAGGAGTATTGTCTCGGCTGCTTTGTCCTGAAGGCTCGGCTAAATAGGTTACCGCTGCGCACAATGAGAACAGGAGGATCCAAATGAATGCTCATTGTGAGGACAGTTCCTGGATTACTGAGGGTCAGAGAGCCAATACTTCTTGATTACTGTATATAAAAAAAAAAAAAAGCACCTTATCAGGTTTCCGTGACTGTGTGGAAAACATATTGGTAATCGAGAAACAACAGCTCATCCCAACGATAATTCTGGATTTCACTAAATTGTTACGTTGGTCGGTTGTTTTTAAATGATTCCTGTTGTGTTTTACTTCCGGGTCAATTTGCCCCTTTGCTAATTCACAGCCAAGCAAATTTGTAGCTTATTAATGTAATTTAATTGTATATTATTTTCTAAAAATTTCATTATTCCTGGGAGTTTGTTTTTTTCTTTTTTGTTCATCAACTTTGGGTATTTAAAAACTCTTCCAGTTCCAGTGTTATATATTCATTAGAATTTAAAATTTATTTATCTTTAATGTTTATGTGTTTTTGCATTATTATGGCGTTGTCATTATATTACTTGAAAACAACATCATTATAATTTATTGCAATAACTTCAGGGACAATTCATGGCTCAGCAAAATTTGTTATTGTGACCGGCCTATTGACGGCTGTTCAGGGTGGCTGATGGGAAGTGTGATGTTTTACTGTCAAATTTTTATATTTTCTGCTACTTGTCAAAGTTGGGCACATATTTCATGAACCGTGTCAAGAAGTATTAGTGGATTTCTCTCAAGAGATCCAATAAGAAATCATCTGCTCGCCTACAAGGTCGTACTGATGTCAAACTGATTTAAAAGTTTGCCGTTTCAGTTTTAAGACGGCTGTTTAAAGGGAACTATTTTCTTCGGAGGTGCACTACAAGAGATGACAGCTGATAACAGGAAGCTAGCATATTACATTAAGTTTGTTCTATTTTATCTTTTTGAAGATTCCTATTCAAAGCACAAGGGATTATAAAACGCTGTCAGGCTTTTGAAAATCTCACCGTTAAGACAAGGACTGCTAACAACAGTGAATACAGATGGAGACAGATGTTAGTAATGCTAACTACAATCATGATAATCGTTGCTAATGGATAACTAAGTATTTTCCAAACGGGTATAAAGTTTAACGAAGGTGGGATTTGTTTCAAATCACAAAAATTTAATTATCTTGCCTTTGTAAGACCAAAAGAAGTATGTTCACAAATGGATATATATTTATGAACATTTCATAAAAACGCAAACTGTCAGAAAAGGAAATAGACTGTTTACTGCATTTCAACATGGAGCCGCCATGTTGGATTTTGTGTTCAGGGCTGCAGAGGAACATCTGGAAATATGTTTCTGATGAACATTCAAATGTGAGTTCCTCCTTTAAAATGGTTTGAATGTATATTAATAGTAATTAATTTACTGAAAAATATTAGATTTTTAAGATGCCGTTAGCTTATCAAATATATGCTCTTGGTTTGATTTGACCTACAAATCTTTTGAGAATCTTACCGACGTATCTAGCATAAACAATCCGCGGTAGGCGACTTCATTTCGAACTCAAAAATGTTGGGCTCCTAACGCTCAAAACTACAAAGGTACGAAACGGCGAAGGGACGAAGTGCCCACCACCCACTCCTAAAGGCCAGAAGAAAACACGGAGCATGTGTCACAGCTGGTCGTGAATGCTGTCAGACTGTACGTGCTGGCGGCTAATAAAACGTCCTGTTACTGTAAACAAATGGAGGGTAAATAGAAGAAAGAGAAACGTACAGCATTTAGCCCCCGCCACTCAAACCGAGCCGTAAGAAAATAAAAACTACTTCGATAAACTTTGAACACACTCCTCCGCGTTAAACCAATTCTTATCAGAAAAAGCAGCTAGCTACACGAAGCTAAACGAGCACCAACGGTTTATAAAAGTTAGCTAAACACGGCTAACTCCACCGCAAACGTTTATTTCATTTATATCAATTCAGGAAGGAAATATAGACAGGAAAACACAAACTGTTTTAAGCGAATACTTGTTTTAGGAGGGTGCAACTTACCGTCATGATAAAAGGATCCAGAAAGTTAAAAAAAAAAATGAAGACGGAAACGTGTTTAATCCTCACGAGAAAAACTTTCTTTCTCGTTTCAGCTAAGCCTCTCGTGCAGAAAGCACCTTACTGTATCGCGCACGTTACGCAAATTCAGATAAAACCCCGCCATTCATCCACATTTTTAACTCCAGCCTAAGTGCCGTAATTTTCACACGACTACACTGGCCGCGGTCTGAGAGAAAGGGGCGAATTTGTCCCGCTAAATGTGGATTAAATGCTCCAGTTCAGATGGAACCATGTCTAAACTTTCTGATACGCGGGGGAGAGATCCTGCCTTCTGCTCAATGCGTCGTTACTCGCTGCTCTCTGTCTCTGCTCTGTCTGCCACTTCCTGGGCGGATCCTCAATGCTCATTTAAGAAAACACGCAGACCTCAGTGTTGTATCTGTGAGAAATGGATTAGAAGGAGGGGGAAAGAGTTTGAGGGGGCGACCATGCTTTATAATAATGTTTTAATCCAGATTAAGTCTATTAAAAAAACCTTTATCACTGCCGGAAAATGTGTTCAACTGGCAAGTCTTCACAACAGCAGCACATCTTCCTGACAAGTAAAATCAGTAATCATCCGTTTTCACATGCACAGAACAGACCAAACCACATTTTCCTGATAGCCCAAGCTTGGAATTGAAGTGCACCCCCCACCCCCTCTGCAATCCACCCTCTGTAGCTACTGGTTTCAATTCAGGAATTTCAACACATGCCCCAGCAGACCACAACTGACAAAACTCAGTCTTATGAAATGACTGTAGGGTGTAGGTAAGGCCTACAAACACACAACAAACAGCTCCTAAACTGGAGCATAACATGAACGTTGATATGACCGACAGTGGCAAGTAAATCTAAAAATAAATACAGATATGAGAGACCATGAGTGAATATTGCAGAAAGATGATGTGTACTTAGAGAAGCTGGAAGGCAAAATAATGTTCTAGAGAGTGCGAGATTATTTCATGCATACCAACAATTAGAGATAGACAAAAAGGAAAAACTTAACTGTTTGTATGCTTCAGCAGAGGTGACTCACAGACATTAACTTTCAACATGCAGGCTGTAGCGCCTACCTGCATTTCTTCCGATCTGTGATGATTGCTTTTCCACGAACAGCCCTCATCTGCCGTGGGACTGCCTGATCTCTGGATAAGAGCGGCTTGTAGTTACAAAAATAATCAATGTCTGACCAAGCAAACATAGAAAGTCATCACACAGCTCCACATTCTCATGCATATGGGAAAGATGTGGGTTAAGCATTAACACACTTTGGGGGGTAGGAGGTGAGGGGGCTGGAAATAACAATGCACAAGTTCAACTGCACTGCTGTGGATTATGTTGAGCAAAAGGAAGGACGCATTACACCGTGGGATTTAAAAACTTATTCCAAAACCAATGGCATCCACTGTTCTGCTGGACTGAGGCTCAAATAGGACGTATTCATACGTCCTATTGTACATTGGATATCTTGAGCTATGAATTCCTCCTGACCAGCCACAGACTCTGCCTACAGCATAATGTTTTAAAGCAACTCACTGTGATATTATTGCCTGCATTCAAATACAACCAGTAAAGTTTTTTACTTTGAAAGTGCCAGTGCTGCCACCATGTGCCTACACTGGGATGAAAAAACAAGAGACAGAGATACGCTCCAGTTTAAATGTATGTTCCTCTGGACAACACACAGAAAGAAAGAATGATAGGTGAAAGGTGCTCACCTATTGTTCCCACTCACTATGCCTGCAGCTAATTCCAAGTCAGTTATGTTCAGCTACATGTATACACTCTTCCAAGTCATCTGGGTTGTCTGTTTAACTTATGACTAACTTGTCAGGTTACCTGGACAAGAGGTATGTAGTTCAGGGTTTGCCAACATGAAAATTTTGGTTGTAGCAGTGCAACCAATGAATCTGGAACTTTCCCATAGGTTAGCTTAAAACTTCAAAATGTTTGCAGCAATAACTCGACTATTACGACTACAGTAATGGCTTTGAAAATGGTTTGGCCTTTGTTCTCAAAGGCCAAAGGTTTGGCCTTTGACACTAGTCCAAAGTTTTTGGACTAGTGTCCAAAAACTTTCAACACTAGTCCAAAGTTTTTTGAATTCCCCAGCAAGTTTTCTTGGTCTTTATTTAGGTTCATTCATCTTATCATTAACTCTAACCAGCTTTTAACTGTCACTGCCAAAGAAATGCATCCCCACAACATGATTTGTCACTGAGGGGCTGGTGTGATGCGCAGGGTTAGCTTTCAACACCACACATATTTGCATGCTTCCCCGACATGGCAGGTAGAAATCCTTCTCACTACAGTTCTGTGAAGGCAAACTCTTCCGATTCAGGATATTGTTTCATGACCTAAAAATAACAATGGATTGTTTCTAGATTACAAAAGGGGGTTGTAAAACTTGTGAATTACATCCAATTTTCCTTCTAGATTGGTTCTATGTGTTGCTTTATGTTGGCTATGCAATAAAATACCAATAAAACACATTTCAGTTTGTGCTTGTAACATGACCCATGTCAATATGTACAAGGGATATGGATACTTTTGTAAGGTACTCTGACAAACTAGTCCTTTCATCCCTTAATATAACTCACATCGCCCACAAGCAGCCTACCTGCAGTGATGTGGTGGAGTGAGCTCGAGATAGATATCCACTGCCCACATAGTCCCAGTCTTTATCCGTATCGCCAGGATCATCCCACTCTGTGGAGGGATGCCTGCTCAGGGAGTGGCTGAAATGGCACAAACACACAAGATATAAAATGTGGAGTGAAAGTAAAGTTAGCTGCAGTTTGGCTCAAAAATGTAGTGACCTTAACCCCTGCAAGAATTAAACACAAACCATTTATCTTTCATCTTTGTGTGTGTAGTGTGAGCCTGACCTGGCTGGTTTAAAAAGTTCCTGTCTTCGGACAGGCTGATGACTCTGTGGCCGTCCCATGTGGCCCGGTCCCTCCTCCTGATGGATCATTTTGACCTTTGGCAGGTCAGCCATTGCAGCGTACTCCTCCCTATTCCGTCCTGTTGATCCCACAGAGAGCCGGCCTGACTCAGAAGACTCCACGGAGCTTTGTGAGGAGGTGTGTGTCTGAATATGTATCTGTGGTGGAGGAGAAGGGCTCTGTGAACGGTGAGAGGACCTCTTGTCATGAGAAGGGGGATGGTGATCTTCGTGGCCATGTCTACCAGCCTTAGATCTCATGCTGCTGGAGGTTCTAGAGGTTTCCAAAGAAACGTAGGCAGTTCTGTTGTTACTTGTGGTTTGTCTAGATGGCGAGGTAGATCGAGATACAGAGGAGCTGCGGATTGAATGTGTAGATCCACGCCATGAGTTTGATGAAGAACGGGAGTCATATTTTGCTTCAGTATTTGTGTTTTTACTCTTAAATGAAACACTGGATTCTCCTTTGGTGGCACTTCTGAGGATTGAGTAGCCTGGGGGGTCAATATTGCCTTTCCTTGAAGGAGAGGGGGTGCGGCTGATGTGTAGATTCTTGCTGTTAAATGAGCTGCCAGTTCGCATATTTCCAGATGAGTGGTAGTCAGAAGCATCAGTTCTTTGGTTTCCCCTCAAAGCCAAAGAACTGTTGGTATCACGGCTTCTGACAGAGCTGGTAAACTCAGTTTTATCTCGCTGAGACTGAGAAGTGGCATCAAGGTTTTGCCTTGAAGGTGAGAAGTTCCGATTTTTGTGAACATGGCCATTTAATGAGCCACCACTGTGTCCCCTTCCTTGAGCAAAGGTTTCATGACCTCTCCTAGAAGGAGATGAAGAGCAGCTGCCTACCCGACTGCCGCTTGTCTCAGTCTTTCGAAGTATGGACTGCCTTGGTCTGTCAGAATCATGTCTAGACGAAGACACAGTGGAGGCTTCACACTCTTGATCATCCAGTTCGTTTCTAGTCGTTAGGTTGCGCAGCTGAGCCTGTCCTTCTATACCATAGCCTTCTCTTATTGGGGAGCCGCAGCGCTCATGACGGCGACGATCATTGACAGATGTAATGGATTCAGATTTACGAAGGAGGGACTGGTTTGGTGAGGTAAAATGTTTCCTCTGTGGCATAGAAGCAACTGGGGAACTACTACGTTGATTGTGGCTACGGTCATTTAGGGATGTGATTGATTCAGATTTACGCAAGGACTGGTTTGAATAGTTGAAATTTCTCCTTGGTGGTGGGGAAGATACTGGAGAACTATTGTGTCGATGGTGACTATGATCATTTAGAGATGTGATTGATTCAGATTTTCGTATGGACTGGTTTGAGGAGTTAAAATTTCTCCTTGGTGGTGGGGAGGCACGACTCTCCTGTAAACGACCATAAGTTCTAGATGGGGAGAAAGTATGGTGTGTTGAACTACCGGTTACATTGTTGCTGCGAGACATTTGGACCAAAGAATTATATTCCCTCCTCGAAGGCGATGAGCTCCTTTTGTCACTACCTAGTCCTGCTGAAGAACTATTTGCTTCAGTCTTCTTTAAGGCACTCCGAAAATCAGAAACTGGACTGGACTGGGACTTGAGAGAAGAAGCAAATGATTTGAAGTTTCTTGGTAGAGTTCCTGACTCAAAACGTCGAGCTTGGGCGCCTTGTAAAGAGCTTTGTGATCCTTGCATTGGTCCTTGAGACCAACCACCACGATTTGGTGTTCTGCTGAGAATGCTGCTGGACTCACTCCGTTTTAACTGCACGTTTTCACATGAGGGGGATGAAGAGCGAGATTGGAGAGTTGAGCCTTGCCTTGAGGAATCATATCGCCCTGACTGTTGATAGGAAGAGATGTTACTCAGAGGATTTGTTCGACTTAAACCCTTCCGACTAGTTGAGGCCAGGGACTCCGCAATCTTAAAAGGAGTAGGACTGGGAGATCGAGGCCCCACTTGTGCTTCAACTTCAACTGCAACCTCATAAGGATCCGGGGGAGGGATTTCCACACTAAGGTCCTCATCGAACACTTCTGGTATCGGCCTTTCTGAGGCAACACCAAGATTGGGATTTCTGAAGGGAATAGTATCTTTTGGCTCAATGTTTCTGTGACTAAAGATGGGATGACCTCTTTCAAAATGGCGGAAAGGAGTGGGTGTGTTTTTTTCTGTAAACCGGGCACCAGCTGCCCTTCCAAGGGAATAGTAGCCACTTTCACGCTTCTCTCGATCTTCTTTTAATCCTGGAAGAAACACAAAAATTGGTGATGACATGCATTCTAAGAGAATTGGAAATGAGGAGAAGTCGTAAGAAAGAGATAAAAATAAGGTAAAGTTAAACCAAAGTGCAGGCACCAGGGTTTTCCGGACATAAACCTTCATCCAAATATACCAATATGGCCAATTTATTATGTACAGTTTTACTTTCTGAACTGCTCTATATTTCTGTGGCTGTCGGATCACATATCTATAGTGGCTGTTTTACAGAGATCTGGTGGTTGTATGTAGAGTAAGGCCACACAATATTAAGAAAACATGCCATGCAGCAATATCAATGACTTGCAACCCATGCATAAGCTACTTTAGGTAGGCTTATGAAAGAATACAAGGTTTTTTTTGAAAATGTTGCTTCCAGACAAGGTCTGTTGTTTTCATACTGAAAGAACTTAGTTGTAGTTTCTTGATGACTTTACCATCATACCACTTTGCCTTTTACAACTTTGGAGGCCACTGGAGTAAAGGAATTCACTTGAAAAAAAGGGGTAGACACCATCTTGGACCACTCTGCCATGAACAAGGCATATGTGTTGCCTTCACCATGCTAGATGACTGAATATATTGAGTTGCTGTTATGTGATTGGCTGGATTCCATACATTCAACAAGTCTTCTTGATAAAGTTGCCTCTGAGTCTGTATTGGATTACTGATAATTGCTCCCCGACACCTCAGCTGGTGACTCCAATTGGGGATGCCAAGAAAAAGACACCTCTGGTTGTAACTGGATATAGATTAAGAAGTGCAGTAAGTCATAGGTGTACTAAGGTCTTAGTGTGCTGCTTCACATAATATCCACAACTACATTACATCAAAGATCGGGTGACCTTTTTCTCTGACATTCAAGTGTCTTGTCACCTGTATGTGGCACACAACTCTTTTTCATGAAATCTATTTGCTAAAGAAGTATGTCAGCAGTTTTGTGAGCACCTGAGCCTCGACTAAAGCTGCCGCCACCTCGCGTTTCCTCCATCCAGGCCTGCCGAGGGTTGGGGCGGTGAGGTGGAGGGTCCAGACGGGTCATCCTGAGTTTGGTGGGGTGATGTAGAATCGGCAAGTACTCCTCGTCGGTACTAACAGAGCAACTGAACTCTTCACCCTGGTCACGACAGCTGTTTGGAAGATCAACATATGTAGACGTGGGACGGTGAGACTTCAACGTCAACACAACCAAGACACACCAGAAAAGTTGTGATGTAATGTTTGAACGCAGGATTAATGTTTTATTACATATGGCTAGCTGCTAAACCTAATTCAGTAGAATGCTTAAATTACACATATATCTCTAAAACTAACATTCCTAGTTCATCCAAATGTCCCGGTTGTAAAGGTTTCCCACCTGTCTGTGGTGTCGTCGTCCTCACAAATGTAGAGCTTGCAGTCGGAGCTCAGGATGCACAAAGAAGTCTCCCCATTACGCGCCTGGCCTCCATTGACATCACAGCAGCTGCTCACTACTGAAACACTGTCAGAGTCTTCCTGATTGGAAGAAATGGACCAATCACAAAGTCGCAGCACAACCTAGCTCCCAGTAATAAAGACATTGATCTTTGAGGCTGGGTCTTCAAGCAAAGGGTAAAAAACCCCAAAAAACCCTCAGATGTGATGAAGACGATAGATGCGAAAGTACAGATGAGTACAAAGTTAACAGCCCCACATATTTCTGACTGACTCCATCTCTAGAATGTGGTAGAGATTCTCCTCTCAGTCAGACGCTCATGTTCACGCCGCTGTCTGATCAGGGTTACACTCTGTAACTTGATCAGACTCGTGGCTTTCCTCATCAATTTTTCAACACCCTATATTTTTACACTAAAACCGGTTCCTTTAACTGCCTTCTGTTAAAAAGGATAAAAAATAGACCCATTCGTCACTTTTGTCAGACAGTGTCGTCTTTTAGGAAACCACTGTTAAAATTGAGAAGCTGGCGCTATTTAAAAATAATGATATCCTGATTTAATAAGAAAAAAAGCAACACTGATGTAATTTTGTTGTGAATGCCAGCAGAAGAAGCAGGCAGGCAGTTTTACAGCTTTAGTCTGGCTCATCCTGCTCCTGCTTACTGTACGTTGCGCCTCTTTCTAAGAGGCTACAGTTTCCCTGGAGGCCAGTAAGTGATCCAACTTCATTCATTTATAATAGGAGCCGCAGCTGCTGCCTTCCTCCACATTATTAACTCTGCTATAACGAGTCAAATTTGTCTTACTTTACTAAAAGGCAACACATTGCTGCACGATCAAATAATCCGTTTTCATATTTGTCACAGTGTACTTTCACACTTTCTCAGTTAAAACATCCCTTTAGAGCTCAACAACAAAAGAAAAAAGAATGTTTTGTTTCATTTTAGATCTTTGAAGTTTTAAAACTTAATCAATTATGTTGTTTTTCACCTAGCCGCACTTTTACCCTGCTGCCGCCGTGACCTCTGACCTGAAAAGCACCTCCCCTGCCAGGCTTTCCTCCAATCCAAACTAATCCCATCAGTCAGCACCCGTTGTACTCTGGTTTTACACAAAGCATCTCTCCTCCAGGTCTTTCTTACCTTGCTGCAGCTGCTGCTGGTGGTGTCTTTTTCCTCTGTCTGGGAAGAGATTGGCGTCAGCAGCGCTGTCCTGCTCAACCCGATCCCACCTCCAAGTCCAGAGCTTTTCCCAGTTGCATCCCCATCCTCAGGCAGGGGTTTCTGTTGAGGCTCGAGCTCAGTTCTTTCCCCTGCGCTCGCGTGCAGGTGCCTCTGGCGCAGGCACTCGTGGCAGCGGGAGGGGTCAAAGATATTGGGTTGGAACTTGGGGCATGTGGGCTCATTGCTGGAGTGGGACATGCCGAGTCCGGAGAGGTGGGATGCTCGATCGTTGCATTCAAGGTGTTCTAAAAAAAATATGGTCTGATTAAAAACAAAAAAAGTTACAAATCTACTGAAGAGAAGAAGAAGAAAATCCTCTTGTACATTCCATAAAGGATTTTCAATGCATATCTTCTTACAGGACTGTAACTACTTTACAGTAGTGGCTGAGTAAAAAGCAAAAGCTCAGAATAATAAAAAAATAAATAAAATAAAAAGAGTGACTAATTTCGTTGTTCATCCACAATATAAGGCTAGACTTGCAAATTTTGAGAGAACATTGAAGAACAAATATTCAGTCTGAGGACTCCAGACTACTGCAAGACACTTCATTTAAATTAAGATACATTTACAAACTGAACAACCTCCTCAACATTTCAATGTTCTCCTTAGGGCTTCTAATGAGCCATCATTTGATGCAGGTGTGCTAAACCAATGAGAGAACTAGAACATGCAGAATGCCCTCGAGGACCGACCCCTGCTCTAAGGTGGCAAAAAAAATTCAATGAATGACAACTAACTTTATTTAAAAAGTCGACAATGTACAACTCAAAAATGCCACAATTTGATGAGCTGCACCAGCAAAAGCTAATTTGCATATGCAATCCCTTGACAAAAATGGATGTGCAATAATAAAATAAGACAGAAAAAATATAACAATACAAAAAATAGTGACACACAGTCATGCAGTTAATGTTTACATACCCGAGCAGTTTTAACTAATTTAAATTTTAGGTTGCCAGAAATGTTTCCTTCAACGAAGAATACACGAAAAAAAAAATAAAAAAAAATTAAAGTAATTTACCAGAGCAGAGGGGCTCCTGCTGTTTGAATTTGGGGATAAAATGCTCCTCAGACCCCCACCTGGAACTGCGGGAGCTAGCTAGCATCGGCTCCACCCGATTGGCTGCTCTGACTGAAGCGAGCATCCACTGTGGATCTCGCGTATCGCTCCGCTGACCCCGAAGCGCCCACGAGCCCAGAACCGACATGGGACCAGTGGGGCCCCCGCCGGTTCCCCGCACTGGGGCATTCAGCAGTATTAAATATCATGGGCTTTAGAAAGCGAAATGACGCGCGCGGGGGAGTGACAGCTGGCACGCGCGCGGCTCGGGTTAACGTAAATAAGTAAACACAAGTGAGTTTAGTGGGGCGTTTAACGTACAGCACGGAGCCCCGCGTGAGCAGTAAATGTCGCGATATTTTAAACTACCCTTCACATACAAAACCGTATTAGTGTGCTTGAAGGAAACACACGACCGAGGCTCCGTTTCCTGATGCGCCGCAGAGGATGTTGACTACGGCATCGGATTTCCTAATTAAACAATAGTAGGCAGAGGAACAAACCGGACTTTATTTGACACGTGACCCCAAACTTTAAGCATGTACAGTAAAATTTGTGAAAGTATATCTATACATATAAAAAAAATTACTCAAAACTGGTGAAAAATATACAAGATATTTCCAGAGGCAGATTACTGTAAGAAGTCAAAATGGAGAATTCAGCTGAACATCTGCTTAAAACAGACTCTCAAGCTGATGCTGACATAAAATGTCCCATTTTTTCACTCCCCCCACACTCAAACATTTAGTCTAGATGATCCGTCTTCTTCCCCGTCTGTCTCCGCCTCTGTTTCTTGCTGGTCCTCCCTCCTCTGTGTACACCATCCGTGACACCGGGTCTCTTGTCTGGCCGGCGTCCTCGTCTGTCTCGGCCTTCCTGCTTCCCTTTCCTCCTCCGCTTGCTGGTGCACGAGCTGAGCGCCGTTGTGAGGGAGCGGATCCTGCAGCAGAAGACATGAGAAGATTACATAATGGGTGTGTTGTTATACAGAACAAAAAGAAAAGAAATACAGAAAGATTGAGTAACACATATATATATGGTTTTATTTGCATTAAATTACAAAAGTGTAACAACAAAAGCTATTTACATTTTCATAAACAATGGGGAAATTTTATTTTTATTTACTTTTTGCATTTTTGATAATTATTTTTGGCGATGATCTCCAAGCCTCCTCGCCATCACCCTAATCTTTAGTTCTCATTTTATCCACTAGATTCAAAACAATAACATTTCACCAGCGCGTTTTAAAAATGCTTACTTTGCACCTAAATCTGGTAAACGTGTAAATAATTTTAACCATTGTCCCATCAAATTTGACCGACAAGCTCAACCTACTTTTTGTTCATGATCAAATCCCTCGGTTTTTTTGGCATCGCAAGTCTTTTCTCTTCCTCCTCCTTGTTGTCGTCCTCTCTCTCTTCATCAGCCTTCAGATCAGAAACCAATACATGTTGGAGTCCCAAAGACAAGCACAAGAAATCCTGTCACACACAGAGAAGTTACTTAAACATTTACATCACTTGTCGCAGGTCGGAACAGGTGAGCTCCCGAGAGGTCCAGATCACTAATGGTTGTCACGGTAACGGTGTGGTTCGGGTGGTCGTACTGAACAGACTCTGTGGTGCTGATCACAGCATCTTCAAGCTCGTCCTCCGCATCCGCTGCAGGAGAAGACGCAGACAAGAAGAAAATCACGTGACTGAAACAAAAACAACAAAAAAACCATTACAAGTTGCATTATATTTTCATTAAAACTCACCGAGAGCTTCTTCCCTCTCCTTCAACATCTTCATATATTCCTTATGACGCTGGAAGAAAACAATAAGAGCTGAAAAGCTGCAACCCAATGCTTTTTCTGATTTTTTTTCCCTTTAATTACACTTACTTCTTCTCTAACTCTGCTTTGCTCCTCCTTTATTTTATTTTTAATCTCTTGCACCGCTGCTTTTCTCCTTTCTATTTTTCGCTTATGGAATCCAGTCAGATAGTCCCTGATAGAGAACAGAGAGAACAAAAACAGAAAATAACGCTGTTAAATAGTCAAACTTGCTAAAGTTAGCCGGTTTCATATAGTCACCTTAACTATATGAAACCTACTGTACGTGGTATTCACCCACATGCACATAATTCCCTTTAATTTTATCGCAGCGTTCCAGCTGATAAAGTTAATATGAACAAAAACAAGAGCATTCGTGCTATCATGCTAAGTTAACATGCTAGCCAGCTGGCTAACAAATCCCTAATGTGCGGGTAGTGGCGTCATATTTACTCACTGTCTGTCCTTGTCGTCAAACATCACGACGCATTTGTTTTCTCTTTTCTTTGAGCCAGGCTTAAATTTAGCCTTTTTCGACGCAGTGTGGTTGTTGTTGTGTTTTGGGTTTTTCATGTTGTACACGTGAGTTCACGGAGTTTCGCCGGTTCCGTTATTAAAATATGTCCGGTAAGGAACACGCGCATGAACGTCTGTGGTCCGCTAAGTCACGACACGTCACCAAACAACAACGAAAAATTACATTTCTGTAATAAATGTAATTTATTAAATGTAATAAATTACATTTATAAATGTAAGTAGATTAGTGGGTCTCAAACTTTTCACAAGTACCATCATACAACAGGTACTGTAAAACAGTACTACAAAGAGACTTTTTGAAACTATTAGAGCTAAATTCAAGCTGTGATACTTTACTGGAAACATGTTCTAGCCTATGATTGATTAGTATTTTTGTTGTTGCTGAAATGTAATATTTGATTAACAAAACCAATCTGATTTAAAACGTCATCTAAACAGTTACACTCCTGACATATTTAGCCAAAATGCACTCAAGCGCACTTGGTGTAACCCAACAACAGGATATGTGCAAACACCTCATACCAACCCTTTAGCACGTTGGTGGAGGTGTGATGGTCAGGGTTTATTTTGGAGTCTAAGCATCTCAGTCAAACTGTGGCTTGTATTTTAAACAACTCAAGCTTGGCTCATTTTGGGTCAGGAAATTAAATTTCCCAAGAAATGCTAATAGGTTTGGTCCACATTAACGATCTGAATAAGAGAGAGAGAAAGAGAAAAAAAAATATTGAACTTTACACAGCGACCTACCAACACCCACCACAGTGACGTTGTTTCCTGTCTCCACCGCATTGCAAGGAGCTTTTCATAACTGATGAACCCATTTATGTTTTTCCCCACTACAACCTCAAAGTTAAATATTTTATAGTAATTTTTATGGTTTTGGTCAACAGAAAATCACAGAAAAAAAGATTTGTATTTAGGCACCAAAATAAAAATAACCACACTGTACGTATGATGTACAACAACATCCTGCTGTTTTATTAGAAAACAATAAAATGAAACAAAAACTGTTCAAGCAATAAAACATCTTGAGGGAAGAAAAAAAAAAGTTATTGCATTAATAGAAAACTCTCGATACCAGTTGAACAATTACCTTTTCATTTAATTCAAATTGCAGGCAGGGTAGCCAAATATACACAAAAACATTTTCAGTACTAATTAAACTTTAGCTTGTTTTCAAGAGAGGGAGAATTTTCTATCCTTATTCTTGCATATCTTAAAAAAACAAACAAACAAAAAAAAACATCTGCTTGAAAGACATAACCCTTTCACGACTAAACAAAGGATTACATTTGTATAAAAACAATAGAAATATATTGCTTTTACAGTTTCTGGCCCCCTATGCTGCTTTATAACAGATAAAAACACAATAACAACCGACCGCCCGGAAGCATTTATCTCACACATTAAATAAGATATCTAGAGCGAAGAAACGACAACAACAAAAAAGTGCTGCGTCACGTCAATAATTACAAGTAAAAAGCTAATCGAACAAAAAAATAAAAATAAAAAAGATACAACTCGTCGATGTTTTTTTATTTTTAAATTGACACAACGTAAGAAAATATTTGTTTTGTACAGAACATAAAGGCTGTTTTGCTTGAGAGCTTCACTTCCAGGGAAACGTGGCGCCGCGGCGACGCGATTCCCCCCGGAGGGCCCAGACGGTTGACCTCACCCCGTTGACGCTTCGATGTGCATCGTCTCAAGCAAAGAATGTCGTCCATTTAAATCTATTTCTATGTACAACTTATATACAGCTGCTACGTCAAATGTCGTAATTGTGTTTTAATAAAACGGAATTCATTTTCCTCGATATCTGCAGACGCCGCAAGAATTTGTTTGGGGCGTCGTTCTGCTGAATCCTGCGATCCGAGTTGGGCAGGTCTGCAGAGTTAGTTGAATTTCAGCCCAACTGGTGTGCTTCATCTTCCTATGCTGCTGCATGGAACAGTGCTGGCACTGGACAGTGTTTTGAGGTAGATTAAGACGACACAACACTCGGCGCAGTACTGCACGCCTCCTCCGCTCTCTTGCGAATTAAAAAAGAAGCAGCGACTTAACCACTCGTCACCGATAACGACCGAAAGACCAACCTGCACTGCATCAGCTGCGATGCATTATCCTATGTTTCTGGACCTGGGATTGATCCTCTGGATCCATTTGTGGGCATATTTGCGAATAAAGAAGCTAAATTCTGATGTAGCTCCTGATTGTTCTCTGATTCAAGTTGCGCGATGAGTTTTGAAGGTTTTAAAAGGAGGCTGCCAGTACCACTGCTGTCCAGATGGTGGAGCCATAGCACTGTAACAATAAATTAGAAAACGTGTAGGGATCATACACTTCATCAGCCGTTTCCCCTATTCTGTGTTTTTTTTTTTTTTTTTTTGTCCAGCTGTGTTTCTTTCTTTTTGTCTTCAGGAAGCAGCGATGGTGGTTCCCCCACTGAGGCGTAGCAGGATCTGCTGGCAGTCCTGCACCGATCGACGGTCGCCCACCCGCTCTAGCGTGCGCTTGGCCTCGGCCAGGAGGCGGGCCCGGTGGCCCGGCGGGGTCAGCAGGGGCATGGGCAGGTGGCGGCAGGCCAGGAGGATGGCGTGAGCTCGCTCCCGCTCCCCGACGACGCACTCGCCGTCTGACGGCAGCACGAGGCAGAGAGGAGAGGAGAAAAAAATATTTAAAATCAGATTGGCTTTTAGATTTTGTACAGTACTCAGTTTCATTGTTACTGGTCAAATCTTACCAGTAAAAAAAATAGCTGTCAATTACTGGTAAAGCATGTGAAAGTTTTTATTTTTTTTAAACAATGGCGTGTAGTTGGGAAAAGTTTGGGGACATTTCTGCAAAATTAGAAAGGTCATGAATAATAATGATAATAATGGATTAGTTTCATATGTTTTTTGGTGCTAAAATATACTTCACATTCTACAGCAGTGTACTGTTGATAGAGAAAAAACAACAACCATAAAATAGATTAAATTTGAGAGAAAAAAATTCAGATTGATCTCAGAAATTCTTTGTAAGAAAAAAAGAAAAAGTAGGACATATCTGAGCTCAAAAAGTTGGGCAGAAAAAATATGCAAGAAAAAAAATTCTGAAATTTTAAGGTCAATCTGAAATTTTGTCAAAAAAAAAAAAAAGTTTCAAAATCTGAAAATCTTTGCAAATTTATTCCCCTTTTTTCCCCCCTTTCTACAGTGCCCCTGACGCACCATCGTACGTCACTGTTCCTGTAGCCAACGTGTGTGTGTGTGTGCGTACCGGCTGAGTACGAGCCGTTTGTCCTGCGCCGCAAGTTGTGCTCCAGCAGCTGGTGCGTTCTGGTGGGACTGGCTCCAGCTATCAGACGCACCGTGGTCTCATGAAGGAAAACCTGAGCAGAACAACCCGAAAAAAAAAAAAAAGTCATAGTCAGTTTTACTTCACTGAAGACGTAAAGGCATCAAACTACTTTAAATCCTGGATAAACTAGGGAGTAGCATGCACAAGGAGGTGAATCTAGCTGTGTGTGTGTGTGTCTGTACCTTGTGTTGTGCCTGTCTGTAGCATTGTGTGAGCCTCCTGAGTGCGCTCAGGTCCCTCTGGAAACCTGCCAGCTGGGATCCGGGGGCCGGACCCGGCTCTCCATTGCTGCTGCTGCCTCCTCGCTGCCATAAACTGGTCCGTAGCGTCAACAGCAGATCACAAACAAGAAGCTCCACCCCCTTGAATAAAACCACAAACATCAACATCAGGAAAAAAATATATAAGGGATTGAAATTTGGGGAGGGGAAGAAAAAAAAAAAAAAAAAAAAAAGAAATGGAGAAAACACAATCACCAAAAGCTCCTGCAACCGCAACCACAAACCCCGGCATGCACGGCAGAAATCAAGCAGCCATTGTGTTGCTGATTGTCAGCGTTGGGGCGGCGGGGTGTGGTGCGGATCGGAGAGGCCTCTGTACTGCACTGCAGAGACATTGCACTCTGACTGAGGATCATGCAATGCAACTACAATGCACCACAGCCACCTCCTTCCACCCACACTGCGCGCACACGCACACACACAGTCGTGTTTTCATCACTTGTGGGGAATTCATATTGACTTCCATTAATTCCTACAGCCTAGCCCTTATTTTAACCTTCACCCTAACCCTACCCATTACAGACCTAACCACTAACCCAAAAACAACTATTTCCCTCATGGGGACCAAGAAAATGTCCCCACACGGAGCAACGGTCCCCATAACTACGTTGTAGACAGAGATAGGTTCCCATAAGGATATAAAAAAACTGGTTCACACACACACGCACACACACACCAAGCCCCAGGCCAGCCTGTTCTCGCCACCACCCAGCATGCGTCGTAATAGTCAGAAACGAAAACCAGCGGAAACCCGGTGAGCGGCGGCTTCAATCTGAAAGCGGAGGAAAAGCGTGGAGAGCTTCTGGCGGGTCTCGTCCGCCGCACCTTGGTGAGCCAGTTCCCGGACGGGGCGAGCGGCACGGAGATGCTGGAGCGCAGGTAGCTGCTGGAGCGGTCGCAGTGAGACAGGCAGGCCGTCACGCCGTCCCCCTTCAGAGGAGACAAACTGGTCTGGACCACCTTACAGAGCAGCAGCACGGCTTTGGGCAGCGGGTGGCTGGAGCAGGAGAGGAGACCGACACGTTAGGACGTTTTACTGGAGAGTAAGAAATGACAAGACAATTTTCCAACAGCAGAATAATGCGAGTAATGGCCTCTAAAGGATCAACAAAGAGCATTTAAGGCTGGAACCAGAAGGCCCTTTGAATATCCAGAATAATTAACACAACGAAACAATAAAATTGCCAGGCTCCAACTGATGATTATTTCAGCAATCGATAAATCTGACAACATCGACGCATTCTGCTGATTCTAATACTCACTCAAGGATGAGCAGAGCTCTCGGCATCCGCTCCGCTTCCGCCAACAGGGACCTCACTGCGACATCGTCGCCCTGCAGCCAATGAACAGCCGCCTTCAGCACCAGGGCCCACCAGCGGCTCACCGGGTCGCCCACTGGCCAAGGAAAGCACACGGTCAACATACGGTCATTTTCCTGCTGCACCACCCAAATAAATATTAATTGTGGTCATTTATAAGGAGTTTCTTTGGATGTCGTTCAAACCTGGAATGGTGGTTTGAGTGGGAGGAGTCGTGAAGGGGGTGGGAGGAGAAGGAGAGTCCTCTGTGCAGCTGTTCAGCAACTCCAGGAACTCCAGGGCATTGGAGAATTCTCTGGGGGGAAAAAAACCCCCAAAAAAAAAACGTGATTATTGCCTGAGCCTCCCGTTGGTGGAGAGATGGCAGCTCTCGCTTTCTCACCCCAAGTTGTTCTTGCAGCTTCCTGCGTCGGCGTCGCTCTGCGGCTGGATGAGGGTGTGAACGGCTCTTTCCAGAAGCTTCCTGCAGAAGCAGCGGTGCAGCTGGGCGATGGGGTCGGCTGCCAAACGAAACAAAAACACAACAGCGACAGGTGAGCAGAGAAAGATGACATCAAAGAGGCAAAAAAAACAAAAACAAGAGACACAAAGAAACAAACCCGGGTCTCTTTGAGAAGTAAACACTTCATCGCTGCTGTCCGACTTCACCGACCAATCGCAGCTCAGGAAAAACTGCCGGCCGAGCGGCGTGAAGAGCCAACGCAGGCAGTCGGGGATCTGCTTGGTCTCCGACTGGTTGGCCACGCTTTCTGCACAACCCAGGAGGTATCCCTGGGAGACGGATGACAGATTGAGGTTTCTGTCTGATTTTTATTTGGATCATAACGGCAACAGAAGAAGAAGAGACGTACCGGCAGGAATGTGAGATGGTGGCTCAGGACGCAGCGCAGGGCCGTCGCTGCAGTGACGTAGATCTGAGCGAACTGAGCCGGCGCCATCTTGCCCTGGGCGCTCTCGCTGAGGTTGACGGCGCTCAGAGACAGAGACAGAGCCCACAGGCTGCTGCGCTGAGGCAGCTTCCCTACAGAGACGAGGAGAAACACAAACGCTTATCCCCTCTGGACACTGCTGACCACGGTCTCTGCAGGTTTCACAAACTCCAATTTAACACGTTTTTTTTCAAGACCATGATGAATAATATTTAAGGCCTTAAACATGACAGAAATGTTTTAAAGGAAATCACATATTTTACAAAGGAGTGTCAAACTTGAACGCACAGGTTGGCAACAGATTGTAACGGAGAATATTTGTTAAAGAGAATATCTGCTAAACAAGAGTCTTAGTTAGGCTAATTCTAAACTGATAACCACAGAAAAAATTAGCAGAAGCTAAAGTTAGCAATTAAGACAACTGTCTCACATCTTCATCTAGAGTCACAAAACACAATGAAGACGCCTTTTCACAGTAATATGCTGCACTAGAACATTGTTTGACTGACGACGATTTACCAATTACAGACACAAAAAAGCTAGCTAGCCAACAAGGGTTTATTGAAATCTAATTAGGAAGCTAAAGCTAAAAAAAAAAAAAAAATTTAAAAAAAAAGACAAAAACATTAGCAAAGAAGCTAAAGCTAAACCGCTAACCATGTAATCAAATTAGCAGAAGCTAAAGTTAAACGGCTAAGCATGTAAAAAATTATCAGAAGCTTAAGTAAACCCTTAAGCACAAGCAAAAAGAAATTAGCTTAAGCCAAGACTTGTGATTAATGCACTAAAGGCCAATTTTAATTTTTCTACTTAATGAATTTAAGACATTTTAAGGCCTTCATTTTAGATACATAAGTCTAAGACTTTTAGAGGCCGCCCTGCTGACAGGCAGGCATGAACTTTTATCAGCCAAACTCGATTCAGCACTTCGCTTTGCTCCCTGACCTGTGAGCTGCAGCTGGCTCAGCTGGTGATAAACCAACGCCGCGTCCCTCGCGCTCGTCCTCGCCTCTTCTCCCTCGTGCTTCCCCCCGACCTGGTGGACCAGCCAGCCGAAAGGCACCGGACGATGCAGGCAGTAGCGGATCAGATTCCAGGAGAGGGAGCAGAGCAGGTCCAGACCGCTGGAGGGCAGAGCTCTCGTCAAGACGGAGAGGCAGGTCTCCAAGCTGGCCATCGCCGCTGTGTAATCTCCCTGCAACGGAGAACAAGCGGAACAAGGAGAGGCTCAGTGTTCAGCGCAGGGAAAAGTGGAGGGCGTCACGACTCAGACATGAAAAGGCATTTGAACAAATGCTAAAAATAAAACAAGACACGGAGGAGGGACTCCAAGTCGAGACATTAAAACGGAGACGAGCGACACAGAACGGGAACAAGCAGTAGGTGGAATAAATTAACCCGACTTTTCTACATGTTTTCGCAATAAAAACACAAAGTAGCATATAATTGTGAAAAAAAAAAAAAAAGTATTTGATTAACCGTTTTGTTTTTTTAAATTGAAGCATTTTTATGTGTTAAAATCCACACCTACGTCCAATAACAAATCTGTGGCGTAACTTGAAAACCCAATGAACTTGAGCCATTGTGCAAAGAAGAATGTGCAAACACTGCAATTCCAGTGAAAAAGATTTGCAGCTGCAATTGGAGGAAAAATAAATATTGACCCAATGGAGACGAATAAAAGCTAATGCTGCACACAAAAAAAAAATAAAAAAATAAAAAAAGTCAGAAATGTTGGGAATCGCATATCATTTTTCTTCCACTTCACAAAAACTCACTACTCTGTTTTGGTCTGTCGCATAAACCCCAATAAAAACACATTGAAGTTTGTGTTAATAAGTGAAGAAGTTCAAGAGTTTTGAATACTGCTGCTCTTTTTTTTTTTATTTATTCTTAAAGGGGCAGAATTATGTATTTTCCTGACGCATAGTGACACTTTATAGCACATTCAACTAACTATGTTAACTTCAGTTGTTATAAAAAGGCTGTATATAAGAAAAGTGATTGTCATTTGACGCATTTCTCTTTAAGAAACTTCTGCTCTTCCTGAACCTCCACCTTCACAGCATGGCTCCTCTCCTCCATCAACCCTTTAACAACGTTTTAGCACCGAGACGTGTAGCTCCTCTAATATGCTAAGCTCATGCGGACTTCAGTTGCACTAGGTGTTTGCTAATTGCTGCTGGCTAGTCTGAAGGAGCCAAGTGGGAGATGGAAGAGCTGATTGGTTGCCGTGGGAGATTAAAGGATTTCTCAAGCATGCACGAAAGAATAAAAGCAACACCCCATGTTTTTGCAGAGGGGAAAAAAGATGATGACATGATGTAAAGCTAAAAAAACAAAAAAACAAAAAAAAAACAAAAAAAAAAAATGTAAATTTTACACAATATAGCATCTTCAAAAATTAAATTGTACTCACCCTGTTGAGTTGTAGGTCTGCCTGTTTGCGGTGCCTCCAGAAGGACACCGATTTGGGCGAGTGAAGGGGTGTGACAGGCTCCCACAGGTACAACACCCTGACACACCCCCACAGTGCCCCCACCCCACTCAGGACCCACACAATCACCCACGGCAACAGGCAACGCAGCCAAGCAGCTGCGGAACAAGAAGATTTCACAAAGTAATTTTAGCTTCTGCCACAAACTCTTGACGCACGCAGGAGCGACCGCTGCTCACCGAAGTCCTGTGTGTGAGTTGGAAACCAGACGAGCGTCCGGGTGGGGACGTGGGCTGTGGCCAGGCCGCCCGGGTCCTCCGAGCCCAGCAAAGAGGGGAGAGGGTTTAGAGACAGGCAGAAGAAGGTAAGCGCGCACAGCAGCAGCCGAGAACGGTCCATCACTCCCACCGTGGAGGGAGAGTCCGGCTCGCTCTTCACCTGGGAGACGCGACAAAAAAAAAAAAAAAAAAAAAGACGAGACTTTTAATGTAACTGGTGCTGATAACATGTAAATATTTAAATGATCCCGCCGTCGTGTGCCGTACCTGATGGTGATCCAGCAAGGGGCTGCCCGGCTCAGAGTCGACGCAGTACGGAGAGAACTGGTGCGGGGAGCCGGAGCCGGAATCCGAGGCCGGAGGAGACATCATCACTCCCTCCTGTTTGAGGTCCACGTCTTCAGACAGGATCACAGGCTCTGCGGCACAAAGCATTGATCCTCAAGATGCTATCAGCCTTAAACCACGTGTGCTAATTAAGGACTGAGCTGGCAACAGGAAGGACAACCTTTATTCTTTTTGAAATCTGCGTCTTTTGTAGAACACGTTACAAGTTTGGAAATTGTGACACTCCGAGTAAAGATTACGGATCAACAAAACTGACAGAGGTCGCTCGGGAAGGGGGCAGCCATTTTCGATGAGCAATGCTGACTTTTCTAATGATGCTAGTCGCTAACATGTTAGCAGCTTGACACGTAAACTCCACGTCACGTTCTCTTTGTTTTAAACTCGTAAAAGCAGCTGGTTTTCCCCTCACACACACAGTGTAACGTCGCCTCTGCTCCTAATAAAATTAAACAACGGCCACTCAAAGCACAAAGGCCAGGAAAAATTATTTTGAATAATGTTCAACAACGCTAATCTGAAGTGGATAAAGCCAGCGCTCGTCTGTCAGAACTTTTATTACACAACTGATATTTGCCTCCAATCTCTCATTGGTGCTTCATTTGAATGGGAGAGTTGAAGCAGGAAATGGTCCGAAACGGACGGAAAAGCAGAACTGGAACTGGACGCTGGTCCAAATGTCAACAAAACGTGGCTTAATACATGGTTCACAGAGGGCTTGACCGGCTGTTTGACAGGAAAGACTGTGTGACGCCACAAGTCCATGCGCTTCCTCGCTTAACCACGTAGTCATTTTGTTGCATCTTTTATGTTTTTATGAAAGGCTCAGTTTGACTTTTGGACGGACTGAGAGGCTTTATTTTGTCTCTGCTCCTGCTGTAAAGTCCTGTGAATTCACCAGACAACCGAGAAGGTCTGGATGCTGCAACTAACTTTGCACAATCTTCCCTGTCAAGCAGACGGTCCGACACGCTCACCAATAGAAACCGAGCCTTACTGTTCTTCTGGTTGGCCATCTTGAGGGTGAGGTTCTCCTGCCGTAGTTTGTGGTTGACCTGCTGCAGGTACTTGATGTAATCAATAGCTTTCCTCAACACGCCCGACTTGTGCATCTGCTGGGAAAAAAAGGCCAAATGAGTTTGTATGCGCATGTTAAACCGAAGCGCGTCCTTAATTTTACGATCCCACCTTGGCGTCGCTGCCCATCACCAGATCTCTGAGCTCCACGATCTTATCGTTGATGGAGGATCTGTATCTCTTCTCGATGATGTTGTGGGTTGTCCTCCTCTCGCCCTCCTTCACCACGACTCCTTGCCCCACCGACAGCGGGCTCTGCTCCATGCTTGGTCTGGCGGCGGTAGAGCAGGCGGCGGAGCCAGGCTGGAGCTGCTTGATGGGCAGCTTGTCTCCTCCGCCCATCATGACCGGAACTGTGGTCAGAATGTTGCTGCTCATCAGAGTCTGGGAACAGAAAGTCAGACGTGATGCGGGGGCGATCGTCGCCTATCGGAGAGAACGTGGGATGATTTCTGGCCACTCGGCATACCGGGACTTGTAGCGCCGTGTTCTGGATGGGCGTGGTCAGGGTGGTGATTCCTGCGGGACTCTGCATGGTGGACAACACCTGAGTCCCGTCCGGTTTGAGCGTCGTGAGGACCAGAGAGTCCGTCTTAAGAATCTGAGGCTGCTGGACCAGAACCTGAGAAGAGGAGGAGACGATTTAACATTCGCTTCCATGAAGGGTTTCTACGTTGATATCATGACCGAAGGAGGAAAGGAAAAAAAATTTAAAGGAGAAAGAGAAAAATGTGAAAGAGTAAAGGAAATAAAGGGGGAAAAAAAGAAGGTAAAAAATTATGGATAAAATGGAAAAAATGCAAAAGCAAAAAAGGACAAGAGAGAAAAAGAAAGGAGGAAAAAAGGGAAAGAAAGAGGGAAAGAAAATGGAAAAACGGAAAAGGAAAAAAAAAGAAAATCAAATCAAATTTTATTTGTACAGCACATTTCAGAAACAAGGCATTTCAAAGTGCTTTATATCATAACAACACAAAGTGTGTAAAGTCATAGAATACAAAAGTAAAATGGAAAAAAAAGGGGAAAAGGAGGAAAAAGGGAAAGAAAGAAGGAAAATAAAGGTGAAAAACTAAAGGCAAAAAAATAGGATGGATAAAAGAATGGATGGATAAAAGAATTGGGAATAAAGTCTGGAAAATATGAACACTTTTTTCACAGACGCCTCAATACATTTTGCCGCTGTGTGAGGTCTCACTGACCGGTAGTTGTTGCACCTGCTGCTGCATGGTGTGGACTGTAGTGGGCGCCGTAGAGAGAGTCTGGATAGTCTGACCTGTTGGAGTCAGAACACGCTGATGCTGGATGGTGACTGGCTGCAGCTGCGGCGTCGTCATGATGCTCTGCATTTGTGGCTGGAGGACTGGAGGAACGAGGGCAAAAAATAAAGACGCTTTGAAAATATGCAGGGAGGGAGAAAACTATGAAGAAGAAAGAAAATATGACAGACAAACATTTTTTCTGTGTGCTCACCCTGGAAACTGGGAGCGGCACTCTGATGGCAGATAACTGGGTTCTGGATGAAGCGAGACTGGCCCCCGCTGGAGGCGATCATCACGGTCTGGGCTGCCTGTGTCTGGATGGGGAGGGGTGTCTGGGTGTGGGTCTGAACCAAAGTCTGGACGGGGAAGTTCTGGGTCTGGAGCGGAAGCCCCTGGGTGTGCATCTACAGTCGCAAAAAGCATAAAGTCGGAACATTTAAACAATGTTTTCAAGCTAGAGAACGAATAAGAGGTGGATGTTTAAATACCTGGATGGCCGCCGGGGCCGTCTGCTGAGGCTGAGGCTGGATGGGCTGGACCACCTGGGGCCGTGGCTGAAGCAGCGGTGGGCTGCGGGTCAGCTGCTGCGGCACCGGCGGGGAGGTGGTGGGGGACGGGGTCTGTGCCGGGGTCAGAGGGGGCGTGAGAGGTACGGTCTGAGGAGACAGCGTCTGGGATGAGACGAGGCTCATGGTGGAGGTCTGGAAAGTCGCTACGCTCGGGGTCTGGGGAGTGGGCGGGGCCTGGACGGCCAGCTGCTGGGGGGCGCCGACGCCGGAGACCCCGGTGGACATTTGGTCCTCAAACATGTCCTGGAAGTCCTGGTTGCTGACAAACTGCAGCATCTCTGTGGGTAAACGAATGAGGGAATGTTCCAGATTTTAAAGAAGAAGCCAGAATAATAATCCACCACAGTCGAATTTTAAGTGGATTCTAAGCCTGGCGGGCCACCAGACTTCACTTGTGCCCCCACCAGGCTAAGCATTGCTTATTGATCTCAGTATTATTTAAAATGCTTGAATTTTTTTAAGACTTTATTGTGGGCGTTCAGGTATTCACCTTCCAATAACACATGATTATCAAGTGATATTTTCAAATTTCCTGTCAACTGTAAACATTTTTGAACTCAAAAACACAACAAGCAGCTGGGTGAACGACTGCCATAGCGCCCAACCAGCAGGATTAGCAGGTTTTCTGGGGGAAACCATGTGTATAAATGGATGTCATGGACATAACAAAACATCTTATTAAGATCTCCAATTCCTGCAGGCAGGTAAGAGTCAATAGTGACCTTGAATCTGCACCTTTCTGCAAGCGTTGCTACCGTTCAGCTCATAAATCGATACGAAAGTAGCCTTCAAACAATCAGCCTTGAAAAACGCTGCTAATCTAGATGGGCCTTACAGATGGCAGATGGATACCGTTGTGCAACTACAATATGTTGATGCAGGAAGTGAACGCATGCCAGAAATAATCCATAGTCCTGATGGTACGCAACAATGCATCTACGCCATTTATTCAATGGGATAAAAACATTAAGTTAAATTTTCTTTATTTATGCAAAATTACCTACAGGATGTCATTATAAGCCTGGCGGGCCACCAGATTACTTGAGCCCCCCGCCAGGCTAAGTATTGTTTACTGTCTTTACATCTTCAGCGAATAAAATGACAAGTCAAAAAAATGTGGACATTGAAGTGAAAAAAAAAAAAAAAAAAAGATATTTATTGTTGTAATTTATTTTTATCTTTGTTTTTAAGTATTGTTAATAATGACACTGTATTTTCATTTCTTTAAAAAAAAAATTTAATCCAAATTGATGGTTAATGTTTTTTGAAGGTCAATTTTGTTTAGACTTTGTAAATCATTTTATTCATGGTTTTGTTTGTGTGTTTAAATTTGGATATCTAAAATGCTCTTCCACTTCCAGTCTTGTGTGCTCTTTGCATGATTAAATTTCATTGGTCTTTGAGAGGACAAGCTTGCGTTATTGTGCCGTCATCACTATATTACTTGAAAATGATTTTGAAACCCCCCCCACCCCCCAAAAAAACGATATTATCGTTTATCGCAATAATTTCTGGGACAATTTTTACCTGGGATAAAATCGTTTATCATGAATACGTCTTGTATTCCCTTTAAAGCAAAATATCTGGAGTTTAATCCAGTCCCTTCAAGGCTAAGGGAAGACACGCCGTCATTGCGAAAAGTTGCCTTTATGGACCTGCAGTTTTCCGCAGGTCATGTGAAGATTCCCTGACTGAAGGCTGATGGGTAGGATGTCAGGGTCACCAGCAGCTGCTAACCTTGAACTCAGTCCAGTAGGCAGGAGAGCCGATCTCCGGACTGTTATTACTTTACAATCAGCTGCGTCCTTTGTTCTGCTGATTGTTTGTTTTATTTCACACACATATATATAACCTAGATTTGTGACATAAACTCAGAGTCCGTAAAACTTTTAGTTGTTCTCCTCGTTTTATTTGTACAGCTGATTTGATCATAACTGAGAAACACATTTAGAAAACAAGCTCAGGTTATGAAACTTAAATAAAATTAAAAAAGCTAAAAATAGCTTCTCAGTGCTCTCAAGTGTGTCAGTAAAGTAGCAGACTTCCTGTCTCACCCAAAACCTCCAACTCTGCTGTGCATCTGCAGCTAAAAGGGATCAAATTAAACCACCGACATCTTTATGGTAGCCATCGTGCTGCTACACACTTGCAAAGCCATGCGAATGTGTGATATGCATATGCAGAAACATAAACTTTTCCCAACATGGTTGCAGCTAAACTCTCTGGGTTTTGTAGCATTTTATCGATTTTTGGAATTTGTGAAGCAGATATTTTTCTCGCTCGTCCAAGTCAAAACCGCTTCAGCATCTTGGTCACCAAGGTCCAGACGGGATGTGAGCATCAGGGCAGTACATGTCCATTCAGGTGGCCTGGTGTAGTTTTAGATTCACATTCTGAATACACTACACCAAATGCTGCATCCATAATTTACCCCCTTCTGTTTCCATGGCGACTATCGGGGTACGAAACGGATTTCTACGGTAGAAATAGTAGTTAAGATCAGAACAGCGTCCAACACATTAACCAGCTCATTTGCTGACGTCACTTTGGCTCCACCCCCTTAAAACGGGAAGCGACTTGTTTTGATGGTGGACGACGTCCTCCTTTTTCAAGTCATTTCTGATGAGACAAAACTAGTTGGTGTTGAATCATATTTTGAACAATGACCATGTTGCTATAGTGACACTGATCAATAAACACGTAAGAATGTTTCCTGTATGATTTGTTTATTTTTTTTCTTTTATCGCAATTCGTAAACCTAAGGAGAAATAAATAAATTGCTGCTCTGAATATTTTTTTTTTTGAGTCTGGAGTTACAGATTAATCATGAACTAAAGTAGCTGATGGTTATTTCAATAATTGATTCACCAAAATAAATCAGATCAGTTATTTCAGCCCTATTCCAAACAACAAAATGCATTTTTCTTATAAGTAAAGAAAAACTGCAGCAGCCTTCTTTCAGCCAGCTGACAGGCAGTAATAGACAGACTCTGGGGTGTTAGGTTGAGCTCCAAGAGCAAGTAAAGTACATTCAAGACAAGATTGGGTGATATCTCTCAAAGGGAGCTTTATCTAAAAGGCTTGAAACGCTGAAGGAGCGAACTATCGCTTAACTTTTGCATTTACTAGATTACTTTTCAGCACGAATCATTTGTAGAAGCAAATAAAGGTCCTGCCCTGCTGCAGGTCAGCGGGTTACCTCAAAAGGAACGGGCGCAATCAGAAAGCAAACAGCATCACTGAGTGGAGCTTACGAAAAGACAGAAGGTGGCAAACAGGAACGATTGCAGATTACAGATGCAATTCAAAGCAGTTCACAAGTTCAAATAAGCCAACGCCGCAGTAACTCATTTGCTCTCTTCTACCTCAGACGTTATGCTGTATGCAAGGTTACTCTATAGTCGTGACGGTCCGAGTTCTATTCGGCTGAGCTGACAATAACACGGGGTGCGTAAAAATGACTAAAAGAAAACAAGTTACGGTGATGAGATCTGCAGCAGCTCGGCAAACGAAGGGAAGGTGATCACAGGCTCTCCAAATTCTTTGAAAGTCTTGTTAGAAATCCTTCCGTGTTATTTCTGTAACCAAGTCAGAGTTATTCCTAATGCACAGGAATCAATGTTTCAATCTGTTGGGTATGAGTCAGGTGAGGAAAGTGTGACGCTGCGGTTCGCCCGCCGTCAGTCCATCATCCCATCGCTTCTCTTTCACGCCGTCGATACATTCCTCTCTTTTGACATCAGCGTTTAGAGGGAAGTCATAACCCGGCACCAGATTGCCGTCTGCTCAATCTGCCACAAGGTTCATCTTGGAAAGTTGAGGAATGTATATATTTTTTTACAGCCAATGACAGATTTACTTTATTTGAAAGAACTTTAGACAAAGTCTCTTTGAGCATGTCTGCATCACATTTTGTCTAATCGAGACAAAGGTAGATATGATTAAATTTGAACTCCCTTCTGTGTTATTTTGGTCACATCTTTATAGCGTAACAAAAATGTTACCAATACCAATCCAGCTCTGCATACTGTTTGTTGAAGAATTTGAGGGGAAAAACATAGGTAAATCTTACAAAAGTGGAATAACTGAAACCTGCCACTGCTAGTGTAGAAATAGAGTGACTCCAAACAACGAGAGGAGAACCTGCCCTTCCTAATGGGAAATCTACTGACACTGCACCGACCATAATGCCACCATTTGCTCAGACCTTTTCCTCTTTGCCAAATTTACTCAGCGAGTCCAAGCTTTGCAGGGTTCAGCGCTTGATGGGTTATCACTGCAGAACAAGCTTGGCAAAGGGAGGAGGGGGAAAGTAAAGGGATGCAGAGTTGCACAAAACAGGAAAGAAACAACAAGCCAGGACACTTCATAGGGCATCGGTTTCTTAGATGTGGCCTTTATTGCTTGTCGTTTTCTGATTTAAAGAAAAAAAAAATCTTATCTTTAAAAGCTCTTAAAAATTAATCTCATGTTCCTCCAGATTTTTTTTCTTACATTAAAACACAAAAAAGTAAATAATACAATAAACCAAGATATGTTGCGATTTTTTTCTTTTCTAGCCAGAAGAAAACTGACACAATGTAAAAACCAGCTAATTACAGGAAGTACAAAAATGCAGCCTATATATGATCTAATGATAATTTTCACAAATATAAAATAATTCCAACTTTAGGACTAAATAGCTAATGCTTCTGACAATAAATAATGGTTTATTTATGCATCAGGCTGGATTTCCACAACAGGCAGACTTCATGGAAACGGGCCAATGTTTAGTAAACAACCCTGAACAGTGTTGACAGCGGCAGGTCTACTCACCGTCAATGTCTCCCAACGTGAATTCGTCCCCTAGTTCCGCTAAAGTCGAGTCCATGGTCTCCATGGGGGAGATGAACTCTCCGGGATCCATCCCGTCTGTCAGCGGCTCACCTCTCCGGCTGTCACCGGAGGGTCGGAGGAGAGAGAACAAACAAGAGATTGGTGGGCTCCACCTGGGCGCTCCACAACGCCCTCCGCAGTGTTATCTAATCTGACGACGCGTCCTTTATCAATAAAACCCTCTGTACGGCACTGAAGCCCGACGGAAAGCAGACTTTACCGCCTACAAACTCGCCAACTGCAAATTACTTCCAAGGCGACGCCATCTTGTTTTACGCTAATTACGTCATTCACAAACACACTCTGTGGCCCAGAGCGAGGCCTGATTGGCTAGGCGTCAGCCGTTCTTGTCATGAGACCAGCCGCCCTCGGCCAATGAGAGGCTCGTATCCACTGTGGTCTGATAGTACGTCAACCATCAGAAGCTTGTGTGTCATTTGAATAAACCGCGCCCCCTATCTTCTTATTATAAAGAAACCCAGCGCATGAGTCAAATCTACCACCCTGGAAATATTGAAGGGAGTAAATAAATAACATCTCGCTTGGTTCAACTGACAATCTGAGGATTTTATTAGTATTCCACATCTCGTGTTTACAAATTATCTATCTATATAAAGTCAATAAAAAAATCATAATATACAAACCAGTGTGTGAGAGTGCAAGTGTATTTAGCTCCCGTTGAAATGGAGATCGCAATAATTAAATCCAAAAATTGCAGCAAAAAAAATTATTTGACGAGATGAAGCTTCAGTAACCCAAAACATCCAGCAGGAGATACAATGGAAATGGTTCAGGTCCAAGTATTTAAAGTGTCAAAATGGCCCAGTTAAATCCAGACTAAATCCAGTTGACAATCTAATGTTAAGTGCTCTTCACCCAATCTGAAAGAGCAAAGATAAAAAATAAAACTCGGTCTGAATGTGCAAAGCTGGTTGAAAAGTTGACTCAGCAGAAAAGAAATGCACGATATGCTTTTCAGACTTTTGTTTTAAAACAAACTTTTGATCTCCACATTTTCCTTCATCACATAAAACTGTACACAAAGCAGAAAAAGAAAATGTTGGATGCACTCAAAAACATTTACTGAATTTTAAAATAAAAAAATACGTGGTTTCACACCATTAGAATGACAAACACTTTCAACCAGTAATAAGCTCAAGAAAGTTGAATAAAAAGTTTATTATTATTATAATTATCTAATCAAATTAGGACAACATAATCAATACACACAATAATGAAAAATAACATTTGTGGTATTTGAAAAGGAGCACTTTATTACAATAGTGAAATGAGTACTGGTTAAAATCAGCTGCTTCTCACACAAAAACATCCCCTGCTTTCTAGAAGTGCAAACTCGTCAGTTATTAAAATGCTTATGAAAATTCACAAGCATTACCAACACTGGTCCTTGCAAGCCACACACTACTGGAAACACATAAGTAAATAAAATATTACTTTTTTCTCTTCCAACACTGTGAAAGGTAGAAATGCACCAACTCAGTTTGTGTCTTTTTGTTTTAGAAAACCACTAAAATAAGTGCTTTTGGTTTCAGTGTCAATGCCACTCTTCAGTGTAGAAGTCGTTGCAGAACAAAGAAAAATTAAAGTGAAATATTTTCAGCATTAGTAACATGTTCAAAATTCAGTCAAAGGAAGTTTTAAGTAAAAACTTTTTAAAAACTGTCTTGCAGGAGAGCAAGACCTTGGCAGGTAATAGTAAGGCTAACTTGAGGAAATCAATCTTTCTTTTCTTATTTTTCTTTTAACCCTGTATTATCAACAATGCCGGATTTAGAAATAGTGGCAGCCTTTCGGATATCAGAGTTAAGAAAAGTGTGTGCACTATTTTTATTGCTAGCAGTGCTATTTGCTAATATATGTTGCAAAAGCTGGTTTATTACACCAACTGTGTCATTATTTCATCATTTACAACAGCGGGTGTGATGTCACCTCTACTTCTACTACTACTAATAAAAATAATGTAACTGCTTTTGGTTGCAATGGAAGGAGCAGAGGCACAGCTTTTTAACATCTGATTAAGATAAATGGTGCGAAAAACAGGAAAGTGGATTTTGGGATTGCAGTCGAGATTTTCTGTTTTCCTTTTTTTAATCTTTTCCATGAAATGTTGGATTTTTCATCAATATGAAATATAAGCCACTGCATCACAAAGGGCAGTTACATGAAGATGATCTCATTTACAGTCACTGCACTCTAGATTAAGTCCCAGTTTATTTGTTCCAGTAGACTTCATAGGACTTTCTCTCTGAATAACTGGCCTCTTCAGTGCTGGTGCCAGATCTCACTTTCTCCTTCACCACCTTCACTACCAACCCACCAGCCAGAGCAATACCTGCTGCCGCTTTCCCGATCTCAGCCACCGCATTTAAGATCCGAGTAGTTGCTGCCACGGTACCCCAGTGGCCCGTCGCAGGCCCCACTACCTCACACACGGTCCCTGGTGGGACATTTGGAGCTACGGCTGCGGAGCACTCAAGAGCTCCTGCAGAAGCCACCGCAGTTTCTGCTCCGCCGAGGGCCGCTGCTCCCTCCACAGCTGCACCCAAAGCGGCTCCAGCTCCCATGGCACACCCCACTCCAGCTGCCACTCCCACAGCAGAGGCTCCTATCATGCTCACCTGGCCCAGGGCGTCTACAGCGCCCTCCTGGGAACTTGTGGCCTCGGCGCCAGCGACAATTCCCACTGAGCCGCCCAAGACCCCTCCCGTCGCCGCCCCAAGAGCCACGGCTGTTTTTCCAGAGGCAGCCGCCACTATGGCCCCTACCGCTTTCCCGACACTGGTACCTCCAGCTACAGACATCCCCGCTAACTGTCCAGTGGCAAAACCAACGGAGTTCCCTACGAGAGAGGCCCCCGCTGCCGCCGCCAGAGGTGCTGCCGCTCCAAACATGGCCCCCACTGCCATGCCCGTTGCCCCGGCAGCCACCAGGATCTTCACCCTGTCCAGCACTTTAGCAGAGAGAGCAGCTTCCCTCCTCAAGAGGCTCAAGGATGAATGGAAAGCCTGTCTCCTCCTGCCCATGCCCTGATTCCTGCCTTTGAACCGGTCTCTGAGGAGTCGGAACGGGTTGCTCCTGCTTTCCTCCGTCCATCTCTCAACCCTAAAATCCTCATCACCTCCATTTGACTCCAACTCACACTTTCTTCGTTTTGCAACTTTGCTACTGTTCGATCCCTCCGATTCCTCTTGCCCCTCTGCTTGCCCTCGCTCCCTCAACATCCTGTTTTGCTCCTCTGTGATGGTGGCCTCTGCCTCTAGAAACACCGCATTGGTATAAAACCCTCCGTTGTTCTGCTTCACCATTTCAACCACCTTCCTCACCAGCTCTCTAACCTGTTCAGAGTTATTTGGGTCTCTGTTGTTGAGCACATGGTATCTACCCCCACACCTCTCAATCAGGGCCTTAAGTCCATCGGGTGCTGTCTCTCGGAGGTACTTTTCAATCCCAACCCCGTCCAAATCATCCCCCCTGGTAAACAGAACTACAGTGTGGTTGGAGACTGCGTCGGCTCCAAATATGTCACCCAACTGGCACACCGCCTGGTTCTCATTGTCTGTGTAGCGTCCGACTGGGACCACGAGGAGGAATGCGTGTGGACCGGGAGCTGACAGAGACACACATTTGGCAATCTCTGTGTGGGTCTGCTCCACACTCAGGTGAGTGTCACCAAACCCTGGCATGTCAACCACTGTTATCTTCCTCCTCCGCGGGACAGCGTTGCCTTCCTGCTCCGCGTCCTCTTCCACTGCCATTGAAGCAGTGCCCAGCTCGCAGATCTGGGTGACAGAGCTGGCACTGATCTGCGACAGGAACTGCCTGCGGCCCAGGATGGTGTTTCCAGACGCACTTTTTCCAGACCCGGTCTTTCCGACAAGGACTAGTCGGAGCTCTTCGCCCCAGGTACCGTCAAAGTCCTCCTCCATTTCACCGGTCTCTCTGTTCTCGTTGTCAGGTGGGAATACTGTAACAGGAAGGGTAATTTCACTAAATTACTATTGATTAACATAACATTTAACAACAACGGCTACATTGGGTAATGTAGAATTTGTACAACAAAGGAGAATCGATCTCCATCTCTCAACCCGAAAGTGCGCTAAGGTTTTAGCCTGTGATAAGAATTAGACAATTTTCAGTTTGATCGGCCTCAACCAGTTAACGGAAACTCAAAAAAAAAATCTATGTTTTTTATCGATCACAATACATACAAGTCATTAAGTCATGATAACAACCACACTCTTCAGTGTGAAGACTGTTACTGAATGAAGAAGACTGAGTCTTCTTCATTCATTCTGGTATTTTCAATATCAGTAAGTGCTAAAAGAAGCTTAGATATAAAAGAAACTATTTGAAAGAACACTGTACTGATATGCAAAGACGTGACTGTGGCTCATTCTGGCTGCAAGACAGTGAGAGAGAGCAAGACTTCAACAGTAAGAATTAACATATTACAGCAGTGTTGTTGCTCTGTTTTATCCCCTGTCTATTCTGGAACATGCTGTATTTATAACTGTTCCAACCTTTTTGGAAGTTGACTTAGTAAAGCAACCCATATGTATGTAAAATCACACATATGACATCCAAATGTTACATCTGTGACATATAACACACATATTATTGGTACCTGAAACATTACTTTGTATCTAAAATTAAAACTTATCTAATAAGAGGGAAAAAATCAAGTTGGTGATTAACAGTACAGCAGCATCAGCACCTATACATGAAACCAAATACAATGAATTACCCTAAACAAACTACAGAGCAATAGCTCCCACTGAAGCTGATAAAAGCTGTAACATTACACACAGCTAAAAAGCACAACATTAATTACGATAACAGTAAAAAACATGTATAAAACATGGCAAAAGTACACATGAAACCCTGAATTTAATCAAATTTGTCTAAAATACAGAGCTGAACTTGATACAAACCACACTTAGACAGCAGCAGAAAAAGCTGTTACTGGTTGCTGTGGTAACCACCAACTGTTCAGAGCAGCATAACTAACAGCAAATATAAGTCATTTTCCGGAGAAAATGAATTTAAAGAATAAATAAACCAATTTTGACAAGTTTCACATGCAGATATACATGCTGGCCACTGATGATACTGAAGACGGTTTAAAATGTTTTCAAAGTCGCTTTGCAGTGACTGTTTTCTCACGAATGAGGTGATGGTGCCATTGCTCCAAATACGAAATTATTAATGACTGGTCACAGCTTGAAGGCTGGAAATAAATATATTAAATTGCTGAAATTATGGTTCTTCAAAATAATCTAAGAATTGGCTACAAATGGCATCAGCAGGATCAAAGCTTTCTAAAAACACGAGACGGATAATCAGCACACTTTTGAAAAACTTTGCCATGTCACATTTATAACTCATCGCCTTTTCTTTAACTTATTTCATGTTGTCATTTGGTTAGACAGACCCACATAGCCTATCCATTGCTTTTTGTCAGATTGTGATGAGCTTTAAGATTTGATCGTCAGTTACAAAAACGCAAATTTAATCATCTAGACGCAATAGTGTTGGTAGTAAATCTTATACATGCGTCTGTCGGGCACAAGATCCAACCGAGTATAGCACCACTGGCAGATTTATTGTTAATAATTTTTCTTTAACGCTTGCATTCTGAATTAAGAAATTTAGTTTCACAGTTACCTAGTAACCCAACGATTAAATTACTATTTTAACCGATCTCTTGCACAGCAGCCAACCCAGGAACTTTATTTTACTTGCCGTTGTACCTTTAAGACTAGAGCTAGGGAAGACTGTAGTGTTAGTGCCAAGATGGCGTCCACTGTGCTTATTAATGCATATTGTGGTGATGTTTTTACTCTTAAAATAGGCATTCATAACACATTTTTATTGAGTGTACAGTACCTGAAAATAGCAGGCAGGTTTATTAAACTAGCCTCGATTTATTGCTCTAGTTAAGTAACATTCAACATCCTTGCAACTTTTTCAGGCGCAAAGTTCGCTTCTAACTCGGGCCGGGCCTGGATAAACTGTAGAAGTTTATAACCCGAGTAAGACGAAGGAATACAGGCCCTGGATTTGTAAACGTGTTCATCTCGCTACCATGTATAATAGCCCGGTAAACACGGCGAAAATCCGCTTCTGCTTCAGTTTTAGCAGCGCTGTTTGTAAACAGTGACACGTTCCTGGCGCTTCAGGAACTTTCTGCACTGAAATGTCAAGAATCGTCGTGTAAAAACCTCCAGCGCTGATTTATAATCATAGCTAACGTCCTAATAAAAATAAAAAATAGAAAGCAGAACGTCACGAATCAGAAAGCACTAATCACCAAAAGAGGAGTCATTTATCATCCGCTGGGATTAACTACGCGCTACTGTTAGCATGTTGCTAACGCAGACGGGCTATCGTCTTACCTCGCTCCATGTTACAGCGGCAACATTTCCCAGGCTAGCAGCAGCGCTTATTTCCTCCTGTAGTTTATTATGTGGCTTCCGACCTTTAAGGGAATCCCGTCAGAGGTCAGTCCGAGTCTGCAACGCCAACATTTGGACTTTGCTCGCCTCAGAAAGCTGCTGGATGTCTGCCCTCTGCTGGCTGATCTCTGAAACAACACAAGCCTCTCGACTTCTCCATTAGGACAGATCAGGGTCATTTTATTTCATAAGTCTTAACAAAATGGCTTGTTGGTCTTGCAGCAGTGATTTCTGAATATACATATAACTTTTTTTTTTTAAATAACAGTCGCTCTAATACTTTAAAAATGACACCAATCTTCAGTTTCATACATATAAAGCATTAAATCGTGGACATCTCTCAGGTCAGATAAAGAGAGAAATGTTAATCCTCTTGTAAGCACAAACAAACGCAACAAAGAAATGCAAATGGAGGCGATCCCCTTCAAAATGATAAAAACATTGTAAAGGGTTTTTTTCAGGCAAACAAAACAAGAGCCGTCCCCACAACTAAGCAGCAATTACAGGGAGATTTTTCATTTATACAAAAAAAAAAACAAAAAAAAAAAAGAGGTGCCCTTCAAAATGACAAAGTAGTTGAGTTCATCTCCCACTACAAAACAGGCCAAGGTTAAATGAGGTCAAATTTATAGCTGTTTAAATAATGACACATATTTAAAGCATATGGGTTTTTACACACATTGGATCTGGACCAGACAGTACATCAGGGCTTTGTAAAGTTCCAAAGTAAACCTTTTAAATTAATAATATGTCAAAGTTCAGTTACCATATAACCCAAAAACAATGCATGAAACTGGAAGATTTGTTGGCTCGCCTGGTAAAGATGCGTATATTGCTTTAAATGTATATTTTTCAACGCAGCAGTGTGGTTCAGCACTCAGAAAATGTTGCTAAATTTTAATATTTAGTTTATAATTCTTTAACAAAATGAGTAGAGGTCAATTGTTGGTGCTTCTCTTTAAAAAAAACAAGGCGGCAAAAAAATTTTTTTATACTTTGATTTTTTTTATTTTTTTTTTATTCGTCAATTTCAATCAACTGTTTTCAATTGTTTGGGAGTAAACAAGAAAAAACAAAGAGCCTTCTTAGGTTTTAACATCACAAATGCTTGGACTTTAACTGGAAACTGGAGTTTGGGAACGTGAATTAGGTTTTTTTTTTCCCCCTAGTGTCACATAAAAGATGCATTTCCGCATCTTTAGCAGGCGTGCCAATAAATCCGTCCGCCTCTGGAAGTTTGACTCTCCGTTGTTTTCCCAGAATCCTCCTGGAGCACAAAGTTAAGATTCTCCAATTAAGACGTCGGGGCCGACGTGGGAGCCTCCATCGGAACCCGACCGACCTCCGAATAAACGCGTTATCGTGTCACAAGCGACGGCTCCTCCGTTCTTCCCGTCAGAGCGCCTTCACTTCTGCATGGTACAATGGACGGCAGCTTTTGTTCCCCTCACCGTCGCCGCGGTCAGCATGTCGGGCCGCTCCGTGTGGACGCCTGCGTTCGCTCCTCCAGATTCTCCCGCGCCTGTTCTCGGGCTCCTCGCCACGGCCGAGGGGCGGCGCTATAGCTCGGAGCGAGAGCGGGAGATGCGGGGGCCTTTCCGGATCTCTTTCCTCTTCTCCTCCTTCCTCCTCCTCTTCTCCTCCTCCCTCAGGATCTTCTGGAAGGCTTCGGCCGTGTGGAGAACCTGGAGCGGAGGACGAGAGAGGGGGGGGGGGCAGAGGGGGTGTCCGCGTTGGTACGAAAGGTGCAGCTTTTTGTTTGATTTTAAGACGTTTTGTGCCAAAACAGATCAGCACAGGAGGTTTGAGTCAGATTGATTTCACCCGACCACAAAAAAAATAAAATTTTTACATTTTGTCGTAAAAAAAATTCTTTATAAATAAATAAAAAAAATCAATGCGATTTTATGTGTAAAACATAAAATTCCATGAATAAAAGAAATTTTTTACATCTGTAATTTAGAGAAATTACGGACTTTAAGCACCAAATTACGCTCCTCTACTTGCCTTAAAATATCACGTATCAATACGTTTATAAATGTATAAATATGAAATAGTCAAAGTTTTGAAAATGAAAAAAAAAAAGAAATTTTTTTTTAATACATCTCTTTACTATGGAAGCCCATTTCTAAACAGGAAATTATGACTTCCTGTTGGTCTTCTATTTTTCCTTTCATGGCAGAAATGGGCTTCCATACTTTACTCCTACTGACAACATTTTCATGAAAATCTCTCTGGCGCAGTGCTAGCTCAACACTAAAGTGATTACTTTTGTTTTGATTTGACTTGTTGATAATTTGTCTCTTTTTTCCCTCCTTAAACTTAACATAAAGTGTTTTTAGTAAGTGCTTCAGGTGAAACAGGAGCTGAAGCAGTTCATTCAGTCCCGCTTTCAATCTGAACATCATTGAAAAGTTACAAAAATGTGCAGAATTCTTTAGGGTCCACCAAGATTTACCAGTTGAATAAAATTATCTGGGAGGCCAACAAAATGCAGTTTTGCAACTGATTTTAAAAAAAAGAAGCATTTTGAAACACATCCATCCAAACATTGTTGTAATAAAAAGGACAAGACATTTATATTAAAAATAGACGTTGGTGTATCACAGAATCGGGAGCAAACCAAAAATGATAAACATGGGGCAAAATATCTGCATCATACTCACGTCGTCTCTCTCTGTGCGGTACGGATTTATGAAATCTGGGGATTTCTCCGTGATTCCCAGCTCCTGTGACATCTGAGAGATAAACAGAAAAGACGAGATGATGCGGGAGAATCAGGGGACGAAACACTCCTTCTCCGAAGAGACTAAACGTGGGATTACTGTTGCGCCACTGCCGGGTTGAACTCACTTATGGGAGCAAACTACTCTGTAATCCTCTCGGTAGATTATTAAAATGGCTGGGTAATCCTGAAAGAATTGAGCTAATTAACATAAAGACGGAGGGGCACCGTTTCATCAGCGGCGCTCGATGCTGCTTCAAAGGCCAGACTTCTGCGCATCATGGAAACAAGTCAAAGTTAATCCTGTTTTTTTTTGGTGACAAAAAGTGCGCTTTATTTCAAAATGAGCGTGATGTAAACTTTAAAAGGGTCAAAAAAAGAGAATACAGTGTCCTCACATCGAACAAGTAAACTTTTAAAGTAAAAACTAAGGCATTCAAAGTGAAAACAGAGTGGAAACTGAAACAAGGGCAAGTTACCAGAGCGTTAGCAGATTCTGACACAAGTGCTACTGACAGGTACAGTTTGTGACAGAATGGGGTGTGTGTGTGTGTGTGTGTGTGGGGGTGGTCTTACGAGTGTGAGGACGTGCTGGTGGGCTCCTCCTGTGAAAACTCCGGTCTGGTTGCAGAAATTCAGCCCCCAGCGCAGCAGCCCTCCCCAGTCGGCGTTGCGGTCGTAGTAGTGGTGGACGATGCGTGGGAAGCGCAGCGCCACGTCGCCGAAAAACGCCGTGTTCTCCACCACGTGGGAGTAAGCTGCAAGAGGAAGGAAACCCGAGGTTGATGCACACGGACCGGCCGCCGATGAAAGGAAAACACGTCGACGCAACGTGGGGATGTTAAGCTGCAGCGTAAAAAAAACCTGGGCAGATTTCTTTGGTGAGAAATAAAAAAAGCGAGTCAGACCTTCTTTGATCTTATCATCCAGAGGGAAGGGGTCGTCGGGCTGCATGTTAGCTGCCACGAGGATTTGTCTCGAGTCCTCCAACACCTTCAGATTAGAGAAAAGAAGCCAGAGTCAACTCAGACACTCTCTGGTTGTGTCAACATGACACCACCTTTAATGTGCTGCATTGGGATTCAACACCAGGTAGAGTAAAACCGCTGAGGGGAAGGAAAAAGGAATCGTTTTCCAAGACCTTCCGGAAATTCAAATCTGAAAAGTGCGGCGCACTTAACGGATAACTGTTAACCCTGCGCTCCGAGCAAAACAATATGAGCGAAACGTGCAGTAATGAAGGCGAATGCTGCGACGTGGTTGGGATTTATTTGAAATGACGGCTATAATGATCAACCCGGCCACCGCAGACACATCGAATACACGGTAAAAAGTGGTGGCAGCATCATGCTGTTGTTTAGCGGTGTTAGAGTCGGCGAGAAAAAGGGTTAATCATCCAGCTGGGGAACTATCCCAAACATAGTCAGACCTGCAGTTTTTGGAGTTGTTAGAACGGCTCAGTCAAAGTCAAAACCTAAATTCAATTGGGGAGGGTTTGAAAATCCTTGAACAGATGTGCTCTCTGTTCAACCTGACTGAGATTGAGGCGTTTTGTAAAGAGGAATGGGCAACGATTTAGTCTAAAGATGTGCAAAATTGGCAAAAAAAAAAAACATCTAAGAAGACCTACGGATCGTAGTTGCTAAAATAGGTGGTTGTACGAAATGAGCTAAAGACGCACTGATCACAGTTTTAGAGTAAAACAATCTAAACATTGAGTCTCCTATAACATCCACGTCACAGAAGCTCTTCACACACAGTGCTCCAATACTAATCCTGCCCCCTCATGGTATTTCTACATGATACTTTCTATCCTCCGACTGGCATCAGCGAAGCACTCCATCACACTAACATGGAGGGGTGTGAAAGTGCTGACAATGTTTTTCCTGCCATCGAAGGTTGCCTGCGCCTGGGTGTCCTTGTGCGGATGCATAGATAACTGTCTGCTGGGAGGAAGAGGAGGAGGAGGAGGAGGAAGTAGACTTGTAAATCAAAG
This sequence comes from Phalloptychus januarius, assembly GCA_902982915.1. Classification (NCBI taxonomy): domain Eukaryota; kingdom Metazoa; phylum Chordata; class Actinopteri; order Cyprinodontiformes; family Poeciliidae; genus Phalloptychus; species Phalloptychus januarius. Next base: position 4,638,448 of record CADWAE010000476.1, read on the forward strand.
CTTTCGGAGTGGAATCGTGCCGCAAGGACTCCGGATTACCATTCAAATGAAAACACTGCGTGGAAAGCGATCGCATCGTCCGAGCGACAACAAAACCCCACACGACATCTGAACTCTTGGAAAAAAAAAAAAAAAAAAGCAAGACGTCCCCACCTTGAAAAGCCCCTTGAGCATGATGTCTATGATCTTGTACTGCTGGTTGATGTCGTTCAGCTCCACCAGGTTCTTCAGGGCGTTCAGCTGATCCTTCCTCTTCGTCTCAAACAGCCGCTTGTCTGACAGGAGGAGGTCAGGGAGAATCAGAAGCGTCACAAATTCCCCCCTGCCCTCCCGCCTCGTCCTCTGCACACCCATCAGAAGGATACAGATCTCCAAGTTGGAATCGTGTCGCGGCCTCTGCGAGTCGGGGTCTGCCGAGCCGAGGGCGACGGCGGCCAGGGCCAGGATCACAGCGCTCGTACTCCACATGGTCACCAGGGGGCAGCAGAGAGGCACTCCTGTGGAGGAGAAGGAGCTGTTGAGCAACACAGCCACACTCTGGGTTCCTTAAGAGGCTGCATCTCTCCCTTTAAAGGTTGTTTCAGTACTTTGAGCACGCGGGCCTCACCTTACATCACATGACCAGCGAATCCAGTTTAAACCACAGGACAGGAATCTGCCTGAGCCGCGTCCTCGGAAATGACTTTTCTCGCTCCTTCATCTTTAAAACTCTTTGTGGAACCAGAGGCAGCCGGGAAAAAGACTCGATCTAGATTTACTACAACCGTCGCTATTTCCCAAATGCAGATTGAGCTAAAATACAAAAGCAAAGTGTGGAAAAACTACGGAATTGCTTTATTTGTATGTGGAAATGAATTAAAAATCGATGTTTTCACGTTAATCTCCAAACAACTTTGACATGCCCCTCCACCACTGTGCTTGGGAACTTTGTTTTTCATGAAACATTGAACATCTCTTCTTTAGTTTCATCTCTCCTCTGCTCATAACTAATTCAGATGCAGAAGGAAATTGTGCTTTCATATTCTTCTGAGAGAAAACGAGCCTCCTCCCGGTAAGTCGTCCAAACGATCGGCATTTGTTGCAGTTTTCTGTCCGACCACCAATCTTTAAAAAGCCTGACCTGCCGATTCTGATTTTGGAGGACACCTATTGTTTTTATCTAAAAAGAAGCTAAAAATGGAGACAAATTCGCTACGTTGGTAACAGTGGGGTAAGAATTGTTAACCACCTGTTGGGCGGGTCCGTCTCACGGTAGAGCAAAAAGGAACAATGGCTGATTTCCAGACCTTTAAGGAAGCTGATTGTTTTTTCATCTGAGTATTAGACAAAAATTAGGCCATGAAGGACTTTGCGTTGGTTGGAAATGGGCTTGTAGCTCTTGCCAGATAGAAAAACGTTTCCTTAAACTACTTGCTGATGTCATTTTAGTATTTCCACCTGATCCAGAACAGCAAGTGTTTCTACAGAAATGCCAACAAATCTGTGATGACCAAAAGAAAAAGTGCATCGATAAACTTTCCCTTCTAAATGCAGTGAAAACAAACGGGATACAATTCATTTTTCACACGACGTTCTTCGGTTTTGTTTAAAAATCGATGAAAAACTGGAATCTGTTTTCATATGCGTGTGATTAGATTTAGGTTGATGAGGACCAAATCATTTTCACTGCACGCAAAAGCAGTAGAATGGAAATGTTTTTAAGCTTTTTTTTGTTTTGTTTTTTTTAAGTAGAAAAGCCATGTCTCAAATTCCTCCAAACATTGGTTTACATGCTGGAAACGTCACTGAAATGAAAGGGGATGATATGATATCTCACTCCTTCTCCCAAAGCAGTCGGCCCATCTCCCTGACTCGTCTGATACTTGTAAAACATGCAATAGAAAGACACTCAGGGGATATATGGTCAATTTGGAGCAGCAGAGGGTAACCAGCGTTTGTAAACGGGGCCCCTTATGTTCCTTTTAAGACACATCTGATGTCTGGCGCTCGCTTAATCCTCAGAAAAACCTTTATGATCTCTGCACCGGACTCCTCCTCGGCTCAAGCGCCACTGAAAAAACAGGGTCTATAGAACACTTTCATTGGTCTGCAACTCGTATTTTCGCTTTCCTCCTCTGGAGCTTTTTAAAAAAAACTTATGAAGGGGACAGATAAAAATGAGAAGGAGCGCTAAAAATAGAAGCTAATAAATGGAAATCTCCCACAGCCCGTTTTTAGATACCGTTAGCAGAAAACCGACGGAGGACCGAACAATGCTCGGCCAAAAACTACAGGATATAATTCACACAAGGCATGCATAATTTAGCAAGGGCTCCGTCGCCGAGTCAGTGAGGAGGACGGGGAGAGGGCTCGGAAAGGTTGAGCGGACGGGGGCGGCGCAGGAGGTAAAGATGGGGGCTCCTCCGGGAAAACAACAGCCTTCCTGGTGAACATTTCATCGTCCTCTAAGACACGGAGAGCAGAGCAAGAGCAACATGGATCAGTGGAAGAAGATAATGAGCAAGTGGGACTTGATTTCTGCCCTAACTGAGTTAATCTCTACAAGCTCGGGTGCCTGTTCCCGAATCTGAAGCACTAGGCAGCAAGCAAATGTCTCGGGGTGTGAATGTTAATTCAGACTTAGCAATTCCCCTTGAGAGTCTCGCTCGAGTCCTTTGAGAAGAAGTCACACTTTCCGTCTTCGTAGAGCTGATAACACAGACAAACAGTAATCATTTCCTCCTGACGCATCCTGACGGCTGCTTGGCAGCTGCTCAAATGCTCCAACTCGGAAGAAGGTCTCAAAATATTATTTCTAGAGATGCGAGTGTGAGGATTTCGTTTTTTAGCAGCCGTTGCTGCGTTCCGCGGAAGTCTCTGCGGTCATTCGGGCGTCTCATCCGAAGATGAAAGAGCAGGAGGAGGTTTTATTTCGCAGTCAGCAGAAACAAGAGTTCCTGAAGAAAGCTGAGTGAAGACAATTGCTCATTTAGGGACTATTATTTGGACAGCCTCCAAGCTTTTTGAGAAAAGCTCCTCTAAATGACTCGACTTGCTGAGAGGAAGCGTCAGTATTTGGGCTCGCGAGCAGAGGATGGCGCCCTGCGTCCAAAACCAGGATGGTTACTGGCACAATGAGGAAATCCTGCATGATTCCTACATCCATCCATCCATTTTCTAACACTCTTGTCCCTTAGTGGGGTCAGGAGGTGCATGCACACAGAATTTGGAGAGGCCAATTAACCTGACAGTCATGTTTTTGGTCTGTGGGAGGAAGCCGGAGCACCCGGAGAGAACCCACGCATGCACAGGGAGAACATGCAAACTCCATGCAGAAAGAGTCCGTCCCAGGAATCGAATCCAGAACCTTCTTGCTGCAAGGCTACAGCTCTACCAAAATGTTCAATGTTGTGTTATAGTGATTGGAGTTTAGTACGAGTGTGCCTTCAGCATCAGATAGCCCCCCCACATTGTGTACAAAACTTTAGGGTCTTATAAGCCTGGCGGGCCACCAGGCTTTACTTGTGCCCCCATTGGGCTAAGCACTGCCTATTTAAGCAGTTTTTTAAATGTCTGCATTTTTTAAGACTTTATAGTTGGTGTTCAGATATTAATTTTTCAACAGCACATAATTATCAATTGATATTTTCAAATTTCCTGTCAACTTTAAACATTTTTTAACTCAAACCGGCGGGCTGCTGGATGAATGACTGTCTCAGCGCTCCAACCACCAGGCTTAGCAGGTTTTCTGGGGGAAACCTTGAGACATATCTCACCTCCTAACCCACAGCCTCTCAGAAGAGATGCAACTTTGTAATCATTTGCAGATTGGTTGGCTTTCCATCAATAATTTTAAACTCTAATTAGGAATAAGCATTTTATATTTATAACATTTTCGAGATAGGCTTTTTTTATTTATTTACCCCATTACATTGATATCAGGATCTCTTGAGTTTGATCAATTTCATTATCTTAAGATCATAAAACAGTTTTGCTGCGTTAACAGTCCAATAAGGTAATTTCCTCAAAGCGACTTCTTAAGCTTTGTACTCGTTACCTTTTTATCTCGATTCAACGAGACGTGCAACTCTTGGTTCCGAATATAGTTTTACTGCTGTATCGCCTTAAGATACAAAAATGCAAGATTTGTTTTTCACCATAACGATCTCATTCTCACGGCGATCCTGTATTCCCAGTCTGACTATTTCAAGACACTGACATGTAATGATAATAATTTGATCAGGTCAGAATCTTGAGGTGAAATTACTCGTCACAAATGTCTTATTTGCAATAATGCGATTATTTATCATGTTTACTGTTTGTTATTGGAAGACGACAAGACTTAAAGATAACTTTGCTGGGATAATAACTTGATTAGTCGATATTCTCATGATACAATCCTCTTATTTCTAATTCTTATCGTGTGATGACAGTTTCGCTGTGTCATTTTCTTAAGACAGGAAGGACTCAAGCTCATCTTGTCCTAATTAATTCCATTATTTCGTCTTGATTTAGGTTAATATATTGAAGCATTTGTTGCAAATGTAGTGATAACAGTTTGGTGAGTCGGTTTGTTCATCATCACAAGATAATGAGCTAATAAAGTACATTTGGTTTCATTACATCACTGAACGCTACGGAGAACATGGCTGATTAAAGATCTAGAATTAATTTTCTACTAATGAAGGTTTGATTGTGTTATTATTTTAAGGTGACCAACCCAGAAAAAGCTACATAAATGTATCACAGCAGGAAGTAAAAGATTAACTGTGTATAAACTCTATTAAAATTAAAATGACTCCATTGAGAAGTGTTTGGAAAAACAAACTGTTTTTGTAATCCTCCGACTTTCAGACTTTGTTTCATTCTTCTTCACGTTCTTTGAGTGAATGTGTGCAGGAGTCCTGGTAATGTGCATCCAATGGCTCCCAGCCTATCGGAGCGAGAACAAAGTGCTGAGGCATTAATAAATAGTGTAAGCAGGACATTAACACCAGCTCAATCATTTCTAATGTGGCGCGGGCCGCACAGAAACAGAGTATAAACGCAGCCATTAGCTGCTAGCAGGAAACTCTAATTACACAGGATGATAGTTTTACAACATCCAAGTCATCAGGAAATCCATTGGTGGGGGTTATTGGATCTACCCGGACCCATATCACAAAGGCTGTGACACGCCACACACTGTGCCGCTTGAAAATGCTGATTGGTTTCTGTGCTCCTCGCTCCATAAACCTGTCCTGCGTGATTTCGCATTTCGTTCTTTCAAACAGAAGCCCGGCGCACAAACTACACAGCATGGCTGATGTTTGCTGGGTCCATTCCAAGTTGTCTAACACGCGTTCCTGTACGGCGTCCAGGGTTCGGTGGTTTTTGCTGACGTTCCAGCATCCAGGTGGGCTTGTTTCAGATTTGCTCTGAAGTTGGCAACGTGGAGGTCTACAGACCTCGCCGACGTCACGAAAGCCCACGCGAATCTCCTCCCCGGCTGTGGATCTCCTTCTCTGCCAAACAACAGCCCCCTGGGGCTTGAGAGACTCAAGTTTGGGTTTCGTGTGTGGGAGACTCAAGAGTCCTGCTTTGTCAATTAGGCAGAACCGGCCTGTTGAAAACATGCTGCTGCTCTGCGCCGTGGAAATGCAACGCAACCAGATCCAATGCACGGCTACGCTCTGATGCACTTTGCCACATCACTTGGTGACGCTCCAGCATCTATCTCATGAGGCAACGCTGACCCCTGAGGTGAACGGAGAAGCAAGACGCTCATCAGACAGACAGCTGGATGTGCAGCAGGAGGAGATGCTGCTGCTCCCCCTCCAGCTGCACGCCTGCTGTGGGAGGCATGAGGTTCAAGGACTGACACTTCATCTCTTTCTCTCTCTCTCACACATCCAAGACGCCTCATCTCTTGTCATCAATCATGCAAATCCACGGACGTGATGTCTGAATAAACAGTGTCACGCGGACCATTAATTAGATTGCTTAATTAATGGTCCCCTTTTCTGACCCAACTGTAGGGGGCAAATATTCATTAGTTTCGATATTAACAAAAATACAACCAAAGAATATATATATAAAGCTGCGATTATAGTGATAAATATTCAAACAAGACTTTATGAAGGATTTAAGCGGCTTTTCGAAGCAGCATTATCTAAGCAGATGAGGAAGGGATCGGGCTCCGGACGGTCCACTCACCGCGTTGTTGTAGCCAAGCACCGAGGAAAGGCAGCGACTAGCGGGCAGCGTTTGGCTCCACGGCAGCGCAGTTTAATCTCTTCAGATCCCCCACGCACAAAGCGTCAAAAAGGAGTCCGGGGAGCCGCCGCGGAAGACGGGACATGCGGTTCGCCCCGACTCGATCCTCAGGTGACCGAAGCGGAGGCGGTTCATTTACATGCGGCTCTCGACGCTCCACTCCACCAGCGCCACGACCGCACCGGCTGGCTTGACTTGGACGAATGACAGCGGCCGGGCGGGCGCTGAGCTCGGAGGAGGAGGAGGAGGCGGTTTCCACACGGCGGGTTTACAGAGACGCACCGACAGAGGCTCACGGTTTCCTTATTCCATGTTGATGTCTCAATTAGTCAAGTTAAAAAAAAAATTAATAAAAAATACAAACATAAGAGGAAAATATTTAAAGACAGGATCAACAAAAGATGCAGTTTAGTTTTCAAATAAATCTAAAACCGATTTGGGAAAATTGTAACACAACAACAGGAGTGAGTTCTGGCTGTTATTTGCCACGTAGAAATGATTGCCGGGGAATCTTTTCCTGCTTTATCATACTAGTTAAAATCTTTCAGGATTTTTAAATGAAATTATTTTATTTATTTACCCCCCCCCGCACATATAAAATCAGAAAAGTGCGGCGTGCATTTGTTTCTCTTAATATTTCTCCCTACAAAAAAAAACAACAACCATCTGCTCCAATTCAGATTAAATTCAGGAAAAAATTCACATAAATTCCCAATAAAATGTGTAGAAGTTCACAGTTGTAATTAAGGATGGGACTATTATTGTATTGTTTATCATTACTGAAGAAAAAATATATGTGATGGGAACTGCGGTTTATAAGTTTATTTACTTTTGCTAAGCTACTTAGTAAAAATTATTTTTGATAACTTTTTTGCCCCGTATCGTCCTTCCCTACACGTGACGCAAAATGCAAAAAAGTTTGAGAGGAATGAATACTTTTGCATTCACGCAACAGTAAGAAAGTTGATAAATACCTTCGTGAGGCACTGAAGATGTACAGTTTTCAAAAACAATAAAGACGGCATTAGCGGTCAGTCATGAACGACCAGCAGCGGCGGTGAACCGCCTTTTATTTGTCAACACAAACAACAAATACAACAAGTGTCGCAGAAAAATGTCACCCAGGACATTTCTTGCTCTCTCAGGAGCGACACCAACATCTGCTCCTTTTTTGGCAGCGAAGGCCTTCCTCTCTGCACAATGTCAGATTGTTGTTTTTTTCCCCCTCCCTTCAACAAAAAACCTTCATTGTAATCTGCTGAGCGGCTGTTAGATAAATGAGGTACGGCGAGGAACGCAGCCAGAAAGGAGAAAGAAAGAGAGTTAGAAATAATTTAAAAAAAAGAAGAAAATCAGACTGTTTTCAGAGAGAACGCAGACATGCAGAGGGACACATCTCCAACGTTTCTGACGGGATGAGTTAAGGGTCAATGAAGCCAACGAAACTTGGATGTGCATAATTTAGCAGCAAACACTTTAAACAAGACAACTTTCTGCAAAGTGAACCCAACAATTACTTATTTAAGTAGATATTCTGTCACAGATCATAAAGGTTTAGCTTATTTTGAATTATTTGCATTTTTTAGTTTAGTACAGCATCAAAAGAATCAGGAGATTAAAATCCATATTAGAAAATCTGCAGAGATGCAGCAAAAAAAAAAAAAGAAAAAAAAGTTAAATATTCCTTGTCCCTCTTTTCAGAAAGTGGAACTCGTATTACAGACCTGTCACACAAAGTCAAATATTTCCAGCCTTTATTTTTTTTTATTTGTACATTTTGATAATTATAGCCTACAGATACTCAAAAGCAAAGAAGCTTGTTACCAGACCTACCCAATCTTTATAATACGAGTTTTACTTTCTGAAAATATTGACGTTTCCCATGACGTTCTCATTTTTTTGAGCTGTTCCTCTGGTCTCAAAATAATAGTCCAAAAAAAAAAAAAAAATTATGTTCAAAAATTCAACGAACGTTGAAGAAACTTCTAGAAAGATCAACTAAAGTGGAAGTGTTTAGACATAAACTGCAGTGTGTGCATCTTTAATTTGAGTATATAACTCGATTATCCGTGTGCGTTCGATGTGAACGAGTTCGATTCACTTCAGGCTGCGGATACAAAACGTTGGACGCGCCGCAGCTCTCGGCAGACGTCTGCGGTCCGAGCGACTCCATCATTTTCCTCACTCTCAGCTTGTGGTCCTCTGTGGGGAGCGAAACGCTGCTCTGGATCTAAAATGGACGACACCATCTTAAGTTTAGAGCCAGGTGAGACCAGTGACATTCACAAACCTTTGAAGACAAGAGATCCTCTTTAACCCGGGAGATTCAAGGAAAGTTGAACTGAGCTCAGAGGAGGACGACGACGCAGCCAAATGATCAAAGCACGGTAATGTGCTAGAATGGCCCAGTCAAAGTTCACTTGGAAATTGATTCTTTCATATTTTCACTTGAGAACTAATTGGGAAATCACTTATTCTTGTCTTTCGCTGCCGTCCGCTACTTGGTGTCGGTTTGTTGCCGTAACCCGACATGATGTGGAAACGTTTGTCTTCAAATCAGGCAAAATTGGTGCCAAACGTTTGTGCGGCAAAATATTTTTATTGTTATTATTATCATTTTAAAGATATCAGGAAATGCTTCCAGAGGTTATGAAAGGTCAACCAAATTAGTGTCAATCAACTCGACTACGTTTGTGGTGGTTTGTGCTGCTTTGTGCTGCTTTTGGCTTTGAAGATGTTAATGAAAGTTTAAAGGTCAAAAGGCCAACCAATCCCCCCCGTCCCCCACACACTTTTATTAAATCACTTTTACTGCCTTCCCAAACTGTCTGAACCTTTAAACCTTCATTAATATCTTCATAGCCAAAGCAGCACAAACAAAAATGTTTGCAGCACAAATGTAGTCGAGTTGAAGAAGGTGGGGTGGCTGGTTGACCTTTCATGACCTGTAGAAACATTTCTTAACATCTTTAAAATGGCAGCGGCACAAACGTTTGACACCAATTGTGTCTGATTTGAAGCAGGCGATGGGCCAACGTCGCTCCGTTTACCTCCCATCATGAGGCCGATGCTACAAACTGCTTGGTGTGTTTTTGTGCTAGTTGGTGAAATCAGAACCGAGGCTTTTTGAACATCGCTTGGAATAACAGAGCGCCTTCCCAAACTGTCTGCTCTCATTAAATGTCAAAGCTTTCATAAAACAAAAAGTGATTACTCCATCACAGCCTAGCAGAAATAAAACACTCCTTACATAACGCTTCGTTTTATCCGACTCTAAGAGAAAACAATTTTTATTTTTTTTAAATCGCATGTTCTGGGTTTTAATCTGGTCAGATGTTCAAAAGCAAGGAAGACAAAAAAAAAAAAAGAAAGGAAGATTAAAGCGCGTCGTATCATTTTGAATGTGAAACAGATGGAGGAAGCAAAGGAAATCGGAGTAGAAGTAAAAGCGAGGAGGTGGGAAAAAAAATGGATCCAACAAATGAAAACAAATAGAGTGAAAATCTTTCAAGCGGCGTCGCTTTGACGAAGCCAAATGTGCTGCCGAAGACGAGGCATTTGACCAATCAGAGCGGCCCGTAAGTCAGACGCACAGAGACCACGAGGCGAGCGGAGACTGGTAACCGACTCAAAGTTCAACTGGTAAATGTCCAGTCCAGGTGACTGATGCGCCGCGGCTCAAAGCAATCACTTGGTTCCACATCCATCATTAGCGAACACATTGTACTGTGAAGCTTAATAAGTGTCAGTTTTAACTAACGGAGACAGCAGGGGAAAACATAAATCAAGCCGTGAGGGCAGGATCTGATCGATCCGAGCTTTTGGAAACAGAAACGTGTATTTAAAAGGAAGAGTACGCGTCAGTCAGACTGATGCATTTGCATGCAGTCACACAGTTCATGATTCATCAGGGCATTGGGAGCTGCTCCAGCGAATGTGCCATCATGCCATCATTCTGTCACTCCTGCACTCCGAGCTCCTTCCCGAATACCAAATGCGGTTCTGGTCATTTCTGATTCAGATTCAATCTAGTCGACCTGACGCCGTCTGCGCTCCGCGACGTCCTCGAGCAATCCCAGCAGGCCTTGCTGCAAAGCTGGCAAGGATGACAGCGAGGACGCGGTTCAGGCGGCGCGTTTTATATCGAGGACGATCTGAGCGACGTCTGCGTTCGTGGACGTTCGCGTCGGAACTGGGATCCCGACAGAGCAGAGGAACTCCCAACAGCAGAGGAAAACGATACGATTAAATTGTTTGTGTCGACCAAAACAATAGAGATGCTCCGACACGATGCTAATATCTGTATCGGTATCGATACTGAACAAAATTCTGGATAATTCTAATTCCGAACCGTTGAAAAGACGATTTGTTGCGGTTTATCTTTTACATGTTTGACCAAGTTAGTCGACCTGTAGTTTGAGTTTGTTTACAATATATTTGACTCCCATCTGAACTGATTGAACAAATCAAAGCTGTGCTATTTTTACATGTTTGACCAAGTTTATGAAGCTTTTGGTGCATGTAACTAGTGCAGAGTCATCAAATAAATTTGTATAACCAACCAGTGCATTTATGTCTATATTATTATTAAAAAGAAAAAAAAAAAAAGAAGCGTTTTAAGTCATTTCAGCTCGACTTTTCTGTATCGGATCAGTGCAACAGCTCATAAATCTACATCAGCATCAGAAGATTTATATTTGTCCAGATTGAAATTATCAAGCGTGATGCTTTTATGCCATCTAAAGACGCAGTGAGAAAATTTGGCCGTTGACCAGAACAGTGTACTTCCTGTGAATCGTCTTTTGTTTGCAGCAAACTGCACAAACAGCCAAACAAAAGGTTCTGCCTGGTTTTATACAGGAAGAAAAAGAAAACGTAATTTGTTCCTCTGCAAATTTGCTCGGTTTCCAGTTTAGCAGCACACATCTCTATGGCGATACGGATGCCTGCTGTGGTCATAAACGCATCATTATTTTTAATGAATGTAATCATACTTCAGAAGACCTTTTTCAATGTCATTTTGGTTGATTTTTTTTGACACGTCTGCATCGTTATTGACAGAGTTATTCTAAAAAGCCGAACGCGCTGCTCAGGTAACTACCGCCCCGTTGTGATCATTCGGTTTTGCACAAACATTAACCCGTAATCACTGCCCTCGGATTAGTTTTGATCTTTCCATAAATCTGCGCTAATAAATTACATGCAACAAACTACATATCTCTGCTGGCCGACGACGCGCCGCTGCTTTGAGGGGAACGTTCCACGCTGAGAAAAACGGCGCTCTGGAACGGTTCCCCCTTGTTTGGGTTCTGTCAGAATCCTCGCAGCGTTTGTCCACTCGGCTCACCTGTGCAAGGAGCAATCTTAGCGCACGTGCCGCCTCGTGGTCGAGCTCCTTCATCCCACTCCTCTCCACGGTATCAATCACACGGAGCAGGTCCGGCTCCCACGGGACGGCTGTGCTGCCGTACCGCAACAACTGCAAACAAGGCGGAGAGAAGCCAGAAAAATAGAAATGCACAACCCGTAGCAGGAGAATGAGGTTTCGGATTGTGACGAACCGAGTCGTCTCTGAACCATACAGACAATAATGTGTTAGTTAATGTTTCATTAAATGGGATTTTAAAATGGCGGCTTTCTTGTCTTGCGATTATTACAGTGCAAAATGCATTAAATGAGGCTCTTGTTCCCTTTTCCACAGCACAAAGTCCTTTGAAACTGGTCATGGTTCCATGCAGTAGACTGAATGAGACACTAATTAATAACACCATAAGGACTAAAGGACCTAAACGATTCCAGGTAGCTGCCATTTTTGCACAGTGTTGCATACAATTTACTCAAGATGGTAAATATAAAAACGGTGAGTTGTCTTGGCTATTGAGCCTGTTGGGTCCGGAGGCATGTGTTACACCGAGAGGCAATATGTGCCTTTTCTTTTGTTTGCAAAAGCCGTTTTGAGGCCGACTTATATCCCTCATGTTAACTTGAATGATAAATATGGAACTGTTCTTTCGCACTTTGATCACCCCTCAGGTCATGATTTCATTTGTATTGTCCCTCCTGCGGTGTAAGAGTAACGCTCAGAAGGAACAAGCCAAAAATCACGGTCAGACAGTGGCAAAGTGGGGGACTGTGCCGTCAGACCGTCAGTTCCCGAAACCACGCACACACAAAAAAATACCTCGTAAAAGCAGGACAGTGCACTGACTGAAAAAAATCTTCTGGGGTCCAAACGACCCCGACTCTTAAGACCGGGGAAAGGAAACGAATGCTATTTCAAGAAAGTACTTGAAAATGTTATTCATCCTTTAAATATTAACTATGTTAAAATCCCTTATATTTCAACTTTTTGGGAAAAACATGTTAGGTTAAAAAACATGTTAAAAATAAAGCTTAAAAAAATCTGGCTGAAGCTTTTTGAAAAATGTGTTGCAAAATCTGTAATTTCAAGCCGCTGCAATCACTTTGCAGCCTCCTGATGAGACTGGAAAGGTGATACTTTATTTGACCAATTCAATGAAACCATGACAGAAATCTCAGATGTGTCGCTGTGTTTCAAGACGAGAGATGTCCAGTAGTTCCATCTATTCCTTCCCAGCAAAATCCGAATGAAACATTCAAGTCTTCTTCTGTAGTTCTCTTGCGTTAACCTACATAACAAGATATTCGCCTTTTACCCTCGTAATGTAAACACATTTATATTACGGTACAGATTAAACTTTCACTATCAGGGGAATGTCTTACAAGCGTGACGAGTCTGAGAAGCACCGGGTGCAGAAGGTATTTCTCTCCTGAGCTGAAATTGCAGTACAGGAGGAACTGAGACCAAGGCTGACACACTGCCTGTTCGGCTGATTAAAACAGGAGACAAACAAAAAAAAAAAGAAAAGAGGAAGATGAAAATTCACAGACAAACACAGAAAACCAAAAGCCTAAAATGTTCTAAGACATCAAATGTGGTTGTGCTGAAGTGTTAACAGAAACAAAACCATATATATATTGATTTGAATAGAAGAACTTGTGTAAAACATCGTGCTGTATGACATAAGTTACTTATTAAACAATTTCAGCTACTTTGTACCTAAACCAGGATCCTTTCTGTTAAGGAAGCCCAGGAAGGAGCTCAGACAGTTGACCGACGCTCTCAGCAGCAACTCGTGTTTCTGAGGAGGAAAACATCAACACGTCCGTTTGAGAATCCAACAATGCAGATCTGGAGAGCTGGAATTAAAATTCATGTACCGAGAAAACGTATGTGAAATATCAGCAGCTCATGTTTACAAATCAACGCTCGAGAAACAAGCGACTTCACGTCGTTACTTTGTTCGATGCGGTGATGTTATGTGATCGACGGGCCGCTGTGGAGGTAACTGTGAAGTGGGAAAGAAAGTGATCAAAACGTCTGACATAATCTGTGAATCTTTTCAGCCTTTCTTGCATTTTAAAGAACCGGCTTTCGCTACAAATCTTTTGCGCCAAGTCCTGAGGACATTTCTTTCCTCCTCGTTCTGCTTTGCGAAACACTTGAAATGGGTTGGAGAGCATCTGTGAACACGAATTTCAATGTCTTACGATAGACTTCCGGACTTTGACTGTGCCACTCTGGCACATGGATATCCATCAATCTAAGCCGCTTCTTGTTCCGGTTAATCAATTAAAATCCCACTGCTCTTCAAAAAAAAAAAAAAGGACAAGCTGCGACGGCCTGACGCGTCTTCAGCAGCTATACTCGTCATCAGATTGCCGTGATGAGCCATCTGGCGGATGCGAAAAGGTGCGAGTTGTTCGATCTCTCCGTTTCCCCGGCGAAAAAAATTAAATCGGCAGATTTTTTTTTTTAGCGAGCAGCTCGGACGGTCTCGCGTATTTAAACGGTCGCATCCCGGAAAACGCAAATGTTTACTGGACCAAACAGCAGAGAGGATTTCATTTGATCCTTCGAGCAGGTAAAGCAGGGGAAGCTCTTGCAAATTTTGAAAAAAATAAATAAATAAAATCGTGTTGAAGAAATGCCGGTAGCCTGAGCTCACTTGGGAGAAAATAAAGCAACAGATGAAGAGGGAGGAAACACGCAGGCACATGCTCTCAGATGGACAGAGACGCAGAAGACAACACGGGTGACAGTGATTGAGCAGGGCTTTAATAATGCATGCTTCTCCCGCAGCACAGAGGCTGACAGTGAGCGCTGCACGCCGTCCAAAACTACAGAAGTAGGCCAGGAAGATGTATAAAACAACAGTGGGAGTTATAACCTACGCTACAGTCGGAGAGCGGGAGAGAGACTACGAAGACGGGAGTCAGTGGGACGAGGGAGAGTCGGTGAAGGGACCGGACCAAATCCTTCAGCCAGATGAGGATGCAAAACAAGCACAGAAGGAGGAGAGAGGAGCTGCGGCGCTTCTCCTTCTGCAGCTGAACCAAAGAACCCAGAGCAAAGAGAGCAAAATAGCAGAAGAGTGGTTTGGGAACCGTTACTCATATCAGCTGCAGAGCAGCAGACCACAGAGCACTGAACCGGCGCGCTACCGCTTTTATTTATTTATTTATTTATTTTTGCACAAAAGGGAGATAAGGAGACAAAAGTTGGTGCGCTGCAGCACGCACGGCATTACAAGACGCATACAGGCCTCGAATGAGTATTTATAATGCTGAAAAATCTAAAAGCTGTGATGTGCATTTAGTTTTTTTAATCACCTTGGCAATCCTGGAGACACGGTCTTCTCTTCAGAACAGCCAAATCTCATCACCGACTGAGAAATGGATGGGAATTTCAGCTTCTGCTGATCTTTTTAAAATATAAGCAGAAAACTTGCTAAGTCTGGTGGTGGTAGCGCGAGGGCAGCCGTCCTGCGGCCCACCATGTTTTTGAGTTAAAAATGCTTAAAGTTGGCAGGAAATTTGAAAACATGACTAAGGAATTATGTCTTATTGGAAGATATTCTTAGCATGTAGACCAGTAAAGATGGCTACAGGAACTGCTGTTTAAAAAGGAAACCTATACATATATATATATATTTAACATTTCATATCATCTCCTGTCTCTTTGATAGAAGCTGAACTGCTACTTCAAAAAATGGTGAAATCCATCCATTTTCCTGCACCCTTTTCCCTTACTGGGGTCAGGAGGTGCTGGTGCCCATCTCCAGCTATCGTTTCAGGTGAGAGGTGGGGTCACCCTGGACAGGTCGCCAGTTTGTCGCAGGGCAACACAAAGACAAACAACCATGCACACACACACTCACACCTAGAGAGAATTTAGAGAGGCCAATTAACCTGACAGTCATGTTTTTAGACTGTGGGAGGAAGCCGGAGTACCCGGAGAGAACCCACGCATGCACAGGGAGAACATGCAAACTCCATGCAGAAAGACCGGGGCCAGGAATCGAACCCAGAACCTTCTTGCTGCAAGGCAGCAGCTCTACCAACTGCGCCACTGTGCATCCCCAAAATGGTGAAATCTTCTAACTAAATTGCTTGAATGGCAAAAACTAATTACGAACTTGTTAAAAAATAACTCCTTTAAACAGAACTTTGAAAAAAAAAAAGTGAAAAATAATATTTTCTCAACCTATCAATGTCTCTTAAAACAACTTGTTCAAAACAGTTAGTGATTTTAGACATATTTCTAAACGAAGAGGGTTGGCTTTTGATACTTGTGTTTCCCCTTGCGCAGACTACAGTAACAAACTTCTCAAATGGATCAAATTCAACGGGTCCAAAACTAACAACAGGATCATTATTTGCATCATTTAATTTGCTCTCTGTCTTTTTATTAACGCTTTGGTTTAATCATGTTTTCTGTGAAGCACTTCGGGATCCTAATCTATGAAAGGTGCAAAATAAATAAATGTGGAACTTTTTACTAGAACGGTGGGATGCAAAGTTTGACACTTGCAATTTCAATGACCAACGTTTACGGTTTGATGTTCATACAGCCCACGCCGACATTGCATTGCAATAATATATTGTGCAGCTCTGCATTAGGAGCCAGCGGGTCGTATTCAGTGTCGGCACGAGCAATTTGCAGACAGAATTTAAATTATAGCATAATAACAGAACTCAAGCGCTCCTTTGCGATTGCGATATTGCAAACATGAATATTGCAAGAATGGATGTGATTCCATATGTTGTGCAGCACCTGCATAAGAAGACCACTGAGAGCGATTAGGAGGCACTGGGCCCCGGTCGAGCCAAGCGGGTACAACGCTCCATCTTCAGGCTCCAGAGGCCGGGGCCCGACTAGTCCGGGACCGGTGCTCAGACGCACCACTGGCGACGCCAGGTCGGCATCGAGCAAAGCCTGCAGCATCCGAAGGTAGCTGACTAGAGAGGAAAATGAGAAAGTGGTAAGATTAAAAAAAAAGAAAAATGGTGCATTTCAATAATTATTTCAGCAGTTTAATTTAGAAAGTGAGACTCGTAGTTTGTTTATAGGTTAATGGCATAGAGCGAATGAAAAGTATCTCCATGTGCTGCTCAGCGTTTGCATTCAAGACTTGGCCGGAGCGCCTTTTTGCATGAATTACTGCATCAGTGCAGTTTGTCTCGGAGGTCTTCTAATATAGTGTCTGTTTTAAAAGTGGGTAACCACATTTGGAGGCCGTATAACGGACAAAACCGAGGCAGAGTGGAAACAAGTGAAATTTTTGGAACTGATGTGTGTCGGAGAGCTCAGGCAACGAGTTGACAACGTCTGAGTGCAGAGAGAGAAAGTCTAAGGAGCAACAACCAAGACATCAGGAGGAGAAAGAGCATGAAAAGCCCAAAAACTAAAAGGGGCCAACCATCTGAAACGCACTGATGCCATGAACACCCAGATCTAATTGTCCTGAGGAGGGAGCCCCAATTAGTGCGCACCAAAGAGGAAACTAAGACAGAGATTCAAAAGAAGCAGTGCTGGAACGGCAGACGTGAGACAGTGAGGCAGAGAGGAGGCTGAGCGAGCGGAGAGGGAGGGGAAGAGATTGGTGCGCAGAAGGAGGGAGCCAATAAATCACAGTGACCCTGACAGGCTACTTATTCAGCTGACAGACAGAGACGCAGGAGCAGCAGGGATGATCCGTCTACGAGCGCTACAGTGGGTTGTGGGACATTTAATATGATGAGTGAGCGTGAAACGCAAGCATGGGGTTAGGAGACTCCTCTACAGATGAAGCTTTGACAGGAAGTTTGCAGAACTTTATGCAAACTGGAGGTAAGCGAGGCAGATTAGCATCCTGTGATTCGCGCAGTATGTAAAAATGCTTCATACTCTGGGAGAACTTGTGCAAACCAAACCAAACATGCACCGGCTGCGCTGCGTGCAAACTGGTGTGATGAGAAAAATATACGTTTCCATTGCACCAATTTTGATGCAGATGGAAAAACTACATCATCGTAGCGCAAATAGTTCTTTTTTTTTTTCCAAAATTGGCTCGTCTCGATTTAGCGCATTTATTTTCGTAATTCCAGTTTGCGTCATTTTAAAATCAATGGCAACGCGGCTGGTGAGCGACAGGTTGCAGACATGAACAAAGACAAAAAAAAAAACACACGAGTCAATCAAAAATTTATCACTTATACAGAAAATCACACTTAGATTAACCTTTTTATTTTTTTTTCTGCAAAAATCAGTCTTAAGACATTAAAAAACATTGTTGTTACCCAGCAAGAGATTGTCTGTGTTTCGTTTTTGGCAAAACAGTCGGTGCACGGCCGTGTCCAGACTCCAAATGACGCTCTTATGAACCTGACAAAAGAGGTAAATACGAGAGAGAGCAAAAAAACGTAAGTGTGAAGCGATCAGAGAGTTAAGGATCAAGGTTAAAATTGCCATAATCAAGAACGCATTACACCTCCATTGTGAGCAGAATGAAGCAGAGCAGATTTGCACTGCGATACATATCAAACGAAAGCAATTGTTCCCTGTTCCGCAGCCACGGCCGTCTCTATAGTCGCTTTCGCCGAGTGTTGTGCGTCTCGCCCTTGACTGTTTCGGCTCTGTGTGAAGTTCGGCCCTGGAGTTGCGATAAGAGCCGGGCCGAGTCGAGCGGCGCTGTGTACCTGAGTGGAGTGAGCGCGCTGCAAGGCAACGAGGGAGGAGAGGAGGAGATGGCTGCAGCACAGCAGAGGCAAAGGAGGACAGGCGGGCGGAGGGGGGGACGGAGCGGTGGAGGAAGACGAAGAGGAGGAGGAGGAAGAAGAGACGACGGTCTGCAGCTGGTCCATCAGCCCCCCGTTGGAGAGCAGCATGGAGACCGCTGGAGAGAAGACCATTCGTGGGATTTGTCATTTTATGCTGTGCAGCTGCATACAGACGTCATGTCAGCTGAATATGTTTCAGTTTGTGGCCTTTTGCACTGATGGAAAAGAAAAAAACAATCACAAATCATTCTGTAATTTCCCCAAAGCAGCGCATGAGTAAAAACCAACAGGCCACCTGTTTGGGGCCGTCTGGGCCCCAGCGTTACAAGTAGAGACTTTTTAGCGCAATCTTTTGATTTCTTCGCCCGCTTGACAAATTCTATGGCACCAACTTCACACCGGCAGACCAGCAGGACCTATTTCTTTTTTTTTGTGCAGACGACACTGACAGCAAATCTAAAAGCATAATCAGGGCTCCTTCATGCCAGGCTCGAACTTAGTTCCCGGTCATTTTGAGCCATTTTCACAGAGTAAACACAAAACTTGTCTTTCGATTTATTGCAGATGTTCCTGCAGCGTGACCTCTCTCTCTCTCTGTTAACTTCAAACTGCAAGACAGCGTTAAGATTTCAATCTAGGCGAGATGAAGCGACGCAGCGATCATTTCTAGTCTCAGCTGCACATGGCTGTGAGGGGAGAGTTATTTAATGCAAAAAAAAAAAAATTATTATAATACAGCTCTGAGTACAGTGAAGAATCATTTTTTGTTCATCTGCAGATTGTTTTTTTTTTTTTTGCACCTGCTGTATAAAAATGTGAGCATTCCAAGATGGCAAAAGAAAATGAAATGAAATGAATGCAGATCTGAAAGGAACGTCGTGCCTTTGTTGGCTCATCTTGATGACCTTCAGTACGTTTTGTCCGATCGGCTGATACTTGCACATAAAACCGATCACATGGTGTAAAACGGTCTAAAAAAATAAATTAAAAAAAATCGGCCACTGTCCCCATCAGGTCATGTCTGCATGCATGTGGTCAACAACAGCCACCCCACTGTTGCCATGCCAACTTAGCAACTTTGTCATTGTGTTGTGAGATCAATGATTGAAGGTTTATTATGAGCGTACATTAAATCCTGGCGTATTGTTGAAGTGGAGCCAAATGCAGCAGGCGACAGATGAAGTAATAAAGTCGATGTACGATGTAAAATTTTACATCTAATATCGGTTGATACCGATAATATCGTGCATCCCTAGTTATCTGAACAATTTTTAACATTTTTTATTTTGATACCCCTTTACAATGAACCATTTTGCAGTTCTGTTCTTTTGCAACAAGCTGACTGTAGAAGGCTAGTTGAGCCAAGTCTAATTTGAACGTAGTGTTACGTTAACAGAGAGGGAGCAGTTTCTCTAAAATAAAGGAGGTTCCTCCTTCTCTTTTTCTGGGATCTCATCAGTAGGACTTTGAATCCTTGGAAAGTCGTGACGGCATTTTCTTCTGCAGCTTTAAAACCTCAGCGTCCATTGACACAGACAGCTGACCCATTCTCAGTTTCTACATCGCCGAAGCTTATCAAAAATGACGCCGCAGCAAATCTGAGCTGCAATCGTGGAAAACATGGCCCGGCAGTGAAGTGGTGTGTGAGCATGGGCTAGCTTCATTCTGGCAGAAGACTTCCATTTCACAAACAGGAATCTGGAAGGATCCCCCTGTGCGCCGCAACATGGGCTCACACACTCACTGGCCTCAGGCTGAACAACTGAACTCGCCACACGTGAAGCAGCAGCAGAGAGAGAAAACAGACAGGCTGCAGGCACTAATATAGAAAAATACTCCAGCCGTAATAAGACTCTCCCTCCCATCTGGATCCCTGCTCTCTTGCTACCAAGCGCCACCTTATTAGCCACAACGCAGCTCATTGCTGACCTCTGCTGAGTTTTTTCTCTTCCGCGGGGGGCAGGAGTAGGGAAATTCGACTTGTGTAGCCAATCACATTAGATGGTGTGTGTGTGTGGAATTTTGTTCACATATTTGTTTTGTCTTTGATTTCAGTGAAGACATTTTTTTTATTTGGGTTGTTTGGAGCACAAAACCGTAAACAAAGTTCATCCTGAAATCAAATGAAAACAAAGAAACATTCAGAGTTGAGGCACCAATTACTTTTTGTCTGACTGAGTTTCGGGAAATTGCTAACAAAATGTTTTCGTTCCATAACGGCCATGCAGTAATCTGATGTGTATTTCTGCTGCATTAACGTTTGTCAGTAAGAGTTGGGGTGTAGAGAATATTCAGCATAAAAAAAAGTAATTTTTTTTAAACATTTTTGTTAAATAATGCATGAGCCGTATCAAATGTATGTAAATTTCCAATTTATCTGTTTTTTGGGAGATAAGCCGCATTTTTTATTTGTTCATTTTAATTTAAATGGGAGCTCGTTTCAGTTCCTGTGAAATGCCTGAATTTAATCAACGTGATTCTGTGTGAGCAAGTAAAATTGTTCTGGCCGTTCATGACAAATAGAGCGAGGCAGCTTTTGGTGCAACGTTATTAACATCACTCTGGATAATTAGCAAAAAAAAAATAATATATATATATATATATATATAATAAGTCTATATCAGAATGTACCAGAGCAAAAAAAAAAAGCTTTTTCACCATTTAGTTTTTCTTTGAGTTTATCAATCATATAGCAACATGTTTGTTAAATTAAATAATAAACATTTCTGTATATTCTATAATTTTTTTTGTTGATCTTATGTAATGTTCCAAAAACATTGAATTGTCATTATCTGGAAGCTATAGTCATCAAAATTACAAGCAATAAAGGCTTGAACTATTTAATGTTTAAGGAATATAATATATTTATAATAAAAGAGATTCACTTTCTGAAATGAGCTAAAGCAAAATTTTGACATTTTTCTCAATTGTCACATTTTTTTGAAGCATAATAATGAAATAAGGAAGCCATATCGCAGAGGCAGAGGAATTCACTAAGTAAAGTATGAACTCCTGACAGCAGGAACTGAGCAGAAGCAACTTTTGTGTTGCTTAGAAGAGAACAAATATTGAATTTTAGTTTTCCTGTAGCTCGTTATTTGTAGCCTTGGAGCCCAAAACAGACAAAGTGTGAGACTTTTTAATTATTTCTTCCTTTATCACAGGTCACAGTTGAAACTGCAGCATTTATTAACAACGCTACATTGTTTTTATCCCATAGCAACCCCTTGAATCAGCTAAGAAGATTAAAGTGATTGTCAGCGCAACAACCCTTCCTCGCTTAAAACACAGAAAGTCCTCCTCTCCCCATTTCCATCAGGGATTCATGACCGTGTGAGTTTAATGCCATCATTTATCTACTCTATTTTTTTCCCTCTTGCTGCCATTTCTTTTTTTGGAGCTCCGATTACTAACCTCGTTAGACGCCGTCAGTGCCGAATGCGAATACTTGCAATTTCCTTCCTCAGTCTTAACGTTTTGATCAGGGGTGAAGACAGGCTTAGAAGCGCTTAGAAATGACGCAACGTCAAGAAAAACAGCACAAAAATAGATGGGAGCCAAATCTGACGGGCAGACCTCACCTCGGTCGCTGCTGAGCGCCGGGGACAGACTCAGGCTGCACTGCAAGAAGTTGAAGGCGGGCAGCAGGCTCTCTGAGTTAGCAGGCTTCAGCATCCCAGCTATGCTGCTCACTGAGACGCACACACACACACATCAACACTACCTCAGGACTAGTAGGTGAAACAAGGCAAAATTAATTAAGTTCTTAATGTGTGTGTTAATCTTGTGTAAAATAATCTGCCGTTTTAAAAGCAATAATGCTTGTTGCACAAAAACAACAGGCGACAATAGAACGCAGCAGGTGTAACAAGCTTTGTGGCAAAAAGGGGCCGGTTTAGCATTAGTGTTTAAAAATCGACCTTTGCTCTTTTTTGGCCACATTTGGTAATGCGACAATCACAAACTTTTTTGCGTTTTCCGCACACACTTTTCCCCGGTGGTTTTCTCGAGACGACGAGTCGATCCCGAGAAAACGAACTTTTTTTTCTTTGAGATTAGGAGGTGACTGGTGTGATGTTTTAATCTCGACTCCGTTGCGCAAGTGCATGCCGCTGTGCACGCCACCTCAAGAAAACCGTCGGGGAAATCGACTCGTTTTATGGATGAGTTGAGACTAACGAAATGAGCCGAGCGAGAAGCGGGAAACATTTGCTCTCGGCTTCTTGCAACACAACGCCACCGACCAGAGCGCAACTTTGAATTTTTGCATTCGTTTGCAAAACGAGCTCTGAAGACAGAGACGCGACTGTATTCAATTTAGGGTTCTCGCGGTCCTGAAAACTGACCCCAACGCGATAACTGCCAACATTTTTGTAACCGTGGCAACCTTCTCTGAAAGCAAAGAACATTTCCATAAAATCCTAACAAACTACTATACAAAATTGTGATTATGACACAGTAAAATGTGAGAAAGTAAAAGAGGACCATTGTAAACCTTCCTTGTGGATGTGCTACGCACTTATGCAAGAGTACATGAACACCAGGCTTCCATAATCTGCAGAAATAAACTAGCTTAGCATCTCTTCTGCTGTATTTCTGAGAACGTTCATCTGGAACAAACAAAAATGTTTTGCTGTGCTTCCATGAAGCGTCGCAGTGATTCGGACGACGCGGACAGGCCATTGACGCTACATTTCCATCTCACCGTGGTAGAGCAGCTTGAAACGCACTCCCTCCATGTTACTGCAGACGGAGGGTGAAGGCGGGTCAGCGGCCTGCGTCAGACAGAGCAGCTTCAGCACCACGGGGAGAGAGCTGGCCGCTGCACAAAGGTAGGGGAGAAAACACAAAGTATCATAAAAATAACGAGAAAGCGGCGTCCTGTGTGAGAAAGACAAGAGGCCGGTGAAGCTTAAAGACTTCCGCGTCTCGTCTAGAATTGGCATAAACTTGTTAATTTAGCCCGAGTATAGGATGCTCTCAGAGCAACAGAATATGGTTTTAAACCAACATCGTTTAGTTTGGAGAAAACTCCGACATTCACGTCTTGTTTTGCAGGCAAAGTAAATACTTTGCATCTCTAATCCGGGGAGGAAGAAGAAGAAGAAATCAAAGCGGTTGCACAGAAAAGATCTGCAGTCTTTTTTTTTTTTATTGCTGGAGTGCATCGCACTAAAATATCTCCCCTGGACATGCAGCCACACGGGAGCTAATATAGAGCGTGCATTAATGCAAATTACACTGAACTGCACTTGAACGTGTGTGCAGAGGCGGCCATCTTTTAATTCCCTGCGGACGCTAAACGAGCAGAGAGCAGAGAGCCGAAGCCCCGGCTGGGCGGCTGCCGCTTCTGCCCTTCAGCTGTTTCTCATTAACCTGGTCAAACAGACGCCGCGGCGGAGGCATCACAGGGCGCCGCTACGTGCATCTGTTACACTTCCCCACAGCTGAAGCTTAAACGATTGGGAAAACCAAAACGCATGTTCGTTAGCGTTTCGGTAGCACCTCCGATGTGATCACTTTTGCTTGATTTGTGCCTTATTAAGATTCAAACCGAATCGTGACGTTTTGTTTGTTCGCCGCACAACGCGAGAAGATTCCTGCTCCCGTCACGCAGGGACGAGTTGCGGCGGCTCGCTGGAAATGTCAAGGAGCCGGGTGCTTAATTAGAATCACCTTCTCCGCGGCATCACTTTGTTTTCTGTATTCAGTAATTCAGAGAAAAACGCACGGTCTCCGTCAACAACGCGATGAAAATAGAGCCGACTGAGCCATTACTTGGTAGCTGTTGCTGTGAGCCACTGTTGTCCACCTAATAACGAGGTCATTCTGCTTAAACAGTGAATCTGAGGCTATTTTTCCCCAAATAAACAACATACACAAAAAAAAAATTAAATAAAACATCACTGGCCTGAAGGCAGACCGCTCCTAAAATTGGAGAAACTAAATCGATATGGCAGATCTATGTAGGTAAACAAGTGCGTTGCATCACCCCGGCTTTGCTGTCAGAGGGGAATCCAGGCTGTACAGATGAAATTGATGATCGTCTGGTCTGACGGGAGTCAAGAAAGGCCTCAGGAAAATGATTTTAGCCAATTTATTCACGTTTTCAGAAAATACTTCTGCTTCTCCACCCTCTCTTTTTTAACAGCGGAGGCTTAGATAAAAGCGAAACAACTTAAATGTTCACTTTACACAATCTACTAAGAATATCAACGAGTCTGAAATGTGGACGTTCTTTCCACATTTACATACACTGGAAAGACGCAATGTTTTTTTTTTAAGTTTACTCTGACGTCAAATCAGACTAAACGTGAGATTATTGAGACAATGGCAGCAGATTTTATAAGTGCAAACAAGATTTATGATACTCAGTTTTCGTTAGCTTGCAATAGCTTTGTTATTAATTACATTCTAAATAACAACATTATAGGTCAATATATGTCACAAACTCCATTCAAAAACAGCCATAAACACCTGCTGCGTAATATTTTAAGCAAAGCAGTCGGACTTAAAACCTTGCATTAATTTAAACTGTGTGTATATCTATTTTTAAAAGCTTTCTAGTGACTTATTCAAAGTGACTAGAAAGCAAACACACCTGGAGAAACATTGCGTCCGATCCTGAAGCACAATCAGCTGGTAACTGTGAAGAAAACTGCAGCCGGGGAAAATGATCCAATAAACATAACTCAACACAGCTACTTCTTCTAAGACTTTCCTGTTAGATTTGAAAATAATTAAACTAAGTGCTTTCCATTAAGCTTCGCAAAAAAACACGCCGTGCCAAACTAACCTTTTAAACCGCCGACATTACAGCTGTGCTGCTGTCTCGGCGGGGCTCAGTTGTAACTTGTCGTGTGTGTTTTCCTCTAGAGCAGCCGCCACTCTGCTTTTTCACTGCACGACCGGCGTGGTGCTTTAAATCTGCGGCTCAAGTTCGTGGAATATCTGATGAGTCAAAGTTCAGCGGCGATCAAGAGTCGATGTTTTAGTTCTCTCTCTGACTCAACGCCTGAATCCAACGGTGGTTCGTCCACGTTTGGACGTCTGCAAAGGCCGTGTTTTACCGACCGTGTAATCGTGCAAATTCAATTGAATCACAAAAATCAATTTGAAACATGGCAACCCCCGTTTATCGTTAGGAAAAGGATGAAGTTATTTAGTAACACTGCAACGCCTTTTCCGCATCACTCGAGTCACGTGATCGACAACCGGATGCCGCCGCTGGAGGAAACAGCGAGGAAGACGACGCGACGTATTTTTTTTTAATCGCTTCTCGCGGGAACAACTTATTCCCGCGTGATTTTAATTGCATAAAAAAAAAAGAAATATTGGAAATCCTCAAATGTTGTTTGCCATCATCGGCCCACTTGCGTTGATGGGACCGATAAATACATGGGGGGCAAAATGAACACTGATTTTAGTGCCGACATCGTGTATATTTCTAGATAAAACAAAACTAAAGAAAAACTAAATAAACACACGGCAGCTTTTTGTAACTTACAAATCAAGAAGGAAACATCTTCTTTCTTGATTTGTAAGTTACAAAAAGCTGCCGTGGGAACCTTTTCTACATGAAAATGTCACATTAGGCACACATCGACTCACTTAGCCTAATATTTTCCTAGGTGTTATTATCTATGCTGCGCGATCAGACCACAGCGAAAAAAGTAAAAAAATAAACAAATAAATCATTCAAGTCGATATTTAATATGACATTCTCGCTTGTGACGAGTGGCTTTAAACCTCCCCCTGAAGCAGTGAGTGAAATCCTTTAGTGTTTGTTGAGTGGTGGAGAGATGAATACGTTTTTTTTTATCTGCAGCAATAAACGTCCCCTGCAGGAAGAAACCCACTAATTAAACCTGACGGTGTGAGCGTTGCGCGAGTGTCAGTCCGGTCCGGAGCTGCTTATCTGATGCGTGCCTGGAGATGAATTGCAGTTTGTCTGAGTCGATATGAAATCATCTCGCAAACTCGAACCGGCGATGAAATTTGCCCAACGTGTTTCCGTTCTAAAAGAAACGTAAAAAGAGCGAATCAATGATGGAGGTGGATACATTTAAAACTAACTAATCTATTGGTTTTTACCTGGTGCCCTACAAGCGAGGGCAACTTAATTTCTGCAGGGGATAATTCAATTTCATTTTATAGATTTAATTCAACATATTTTACAATATTCTGTCCGATACGCCGAAGCCAGTAAATTGTCTTTTATTGTGATGTAGCAGCTGCCTTTCCATTTCTATAAAAGCTGTGGAAATCTTTACACCAGTGACTCTGGATTACGTTTTGTACCTTGTCGCGGCCCGTTAGCCACGTTGTCCACACCGATGCGCTGCAAAGCCTGCAGCAGGGCTGGCCTAAGACTTGCGCACAAATCGGTCGCAAACTCTCTTTGTCCGAGCAAAAGAACCTTCAGCACATGCAGGACATGTTCTGCGACAGGAGCTTCTCCGCCGACAACCATGTCCTGTGTCACTCAGACAAAACAGTAGAAGCATCACCTTTACATTTAAAAGAAAATAAATCAATTTAAGGCACAAGAAGTTACAATAGCATCTGCGGCAAACAGGATAGATTTTAAATGCTGGTTTTAAGGTTTACAAATGTCTAAACTGTGGCAATCATTTCTTGATCTCACCAAAAGGGTTAGCATCACGTTTGGGTATTTCTCCATCAGAGCCAGCAGCTCTGAGGTTTCCCAGTCTGGCTCCTGATTCTGCTCCTGCTGATGTTTTTGGCTTTCTGTGTTTACGTCACTCTCCTGCACACCCGCCTGCAAGCAGGAGTAAAATCAAAACACTTTTTCATTATTCCGATTGTAGGATCTGGAAAGAAAGCAGGGCAGATTATTCCCACTTTTAGAGAAAAAGCCATTTTATTATTAATTACGATACAGAGAACGGCGGAAACGATTGGTTGGATTAATCGCGATTAATCAGTTATTCAAAATAATCGTCAACTAATTTTGTAATCGATTAATTGTTGACTGAAGTATGCACACTTTAAAACAAGAACAACACTCTCAGGCTAGTAATTAAGCCAATAAATAAGACGTATTTTCGATTTAAGATGAAAATTAAACCGTTGTCTGTAAATATGTTCTACCCAAAACTCCTCAAGTGGTACAGTTTTAGCAAAAAACAAACAAACAAACAAAAAAAAAAACCCTGTTACTTTTGTGTTGAATTTTTAACCGGATAATTCAAAAGATGATCAACAGATCAGATCTATGATGATAAGTCAAGCATAAAGGGCTCAGCTTTTAACATACTGATGTTAGAAGTATCTTTTAGCTGCATAATATTTTTTGCCTGCATCCTTTGTTACAAATAACCAAGTGTACACTCAGAATG
Organism: Phalloptychus januarius; assembly: GCA_902982915.1. Taxonomy (NCBI): domain Eukaryota; kingdom Metazoa; phylum Chordata; class Actinopteri; order Cyprinodontiformes; family Poeciliidae; genus Phalloptychus; species Phalloptychus januarius. The sequence continues at coordinate 4,666,167 of CADWAE010000476.1, forward strand.
TTAAATTGTTTTTTTTTTCTTATTTAAAAATGAATTAATTTGATTGGTTTTTCTCTTAATTACCCCTTTATGTCGTAAATTTTAAATGTCCGATATGTTTGATTATTTTAATTGTACATATTTCTTTAAAAGTTCTGTGAGTTGACATATTTGCCCATTTAGCCAAAACAACTAGAACTTTCATTATCTAGCAAGTTATTTTCACAATTTACCGTCTGTTGAAAGATTAAATCCACTCCCTGCTACGGCATGGGGTGAAATTACCATAATAACCCGATATAGGCTGGAAAGAAACCGCTGAAATTTTTCAGACAGCGCGCGCGTGGCGGAATTGCGGTACTGCAAATTTGGCTGGACCGCCGGTGTTCTGACTATCTGTGCTACCTCGTCAGATTTTCACGTCCTATTTCTTATGAATAGGACGTATTCATAAGAAATCTGCTGAGTGAGCAGTACGTGACGTAGCATCGACGTGCGCATGCGCATTACCACAAGGAAAGGACGGATTTACAGAACATTGGCGCTACGTTTAGGACTCAAAGGTTTAAAGGAAAATTCTGCAGAATGTACTGATTAAAAAAAAACTAATCGACTAATCGACGGACTAATTGATAGATTAATCGCTAACTAAAACAATCGTTAGTTGCAGCCGTGATATCGTGTTCGTACCGAGTCCTGCCTCGCTCCCGTCTGCGATTTCTTGGCCAACCAAAGCTCCAGGACCGGGGCTCCGTACTTCTGCGCTAGCTCCGCATAGCGCCAGATGAAGTGGAGCAGTGCAGGGTGGTGGCTGTAGAGGGAGGGGAAGCTCTGGCAGGACGCCAGCGCTTTGCTAACGGAGTTCAAATGAGCCTAAAAAAGGGGGACGAGCAAAAAGGAGCATGACGGGAAAGCAAAAGGGCTTCCTTCGAGACAAATATGCAAAGCAGGGAGATTGCTGTTAAACTGCGCTGAGTCAGAGCGGTCTAATTTAATATCTGCCCTGTTGATACGACATAATCTGATCTCAGAAAATATTTACCTCCGAGCACATTCAGAAAAGCTGTTTAATGCTCTTTGAAATAAAGCAGATAATGTTATTTGTTCTGCTTAGCGTTAGATGAACTATATTAAAGATCAAGACGGGGGCCGGATTCATAGAAAGCACGAGGAGATTTTTGGTGCACGCAGATGGATAACGCCCGTTAATCTTGGATTATGAGCATCCCGTGACTTCCACTTGAACGATTTTCACATTAAATCTCAGAGAGAGAGAGAGAGATCGGGCTTCTGCTGATCTTTGCCTCTGTGTGCAGAAAATCCATCAGTCTGGGTGCCGTCGCACTGACAAAACCTGGACACAATAAAAAAGCGCTGGCTGCCATTAAAGCTTTCACGAAGGAAGCAGAGTGATTAAATATTTTCCTTAGAATGTGAGAGCTGAATCAGTGAACAAAAAAGAAAAAGAAAAGAGAGAGTCTATTTATAGCTCAGACTATTTGACACGGCTTGAAAATGCGATTGTTGGGGTGGAATAATGGCTTCGTAGATAAAAATGCTGGAAATAATTACTTTAGATTCTATAGTGCCTGAAAGAGACTGCTTTATGGAGATCTTTACTACTTTGGTTGATGATGCACCTTTGAATGAGTCAATTCACACTGACAACTTTCTACGTTTCAATAAACTTGTTCGTCTTCTCAGGGGGGGGAGGGGGGAGTGGCTAGAAGCAGGCATTGCAGTCGGTGATTTTAGGGAAGAGTTTTGGATTCAATTCGAATGACAAACTTAACTTCTCAATAGCTGAACAACACTGTGAGAGCTCCGGGACATTATTAAAAAAAAAAGCATGCAACAAAGCCAAAACGGTAAAGCTGATGAAGTTGTGCATTGCAGCAGCCGCAGAACGACGCCGCGTCCTTCTCTGTTTGGCGAGCTGATCCGAGTTACCCCGTCGAGACTCGGGCTCCTGTCTTGGGTCACCGCCAGCAAGTAGAGGGCGGAGCGGAGGACGGAGCGGGGAAGGACGCAGTCGCCCTGCTCCTGCACCGACTGCAGCAACGCCACCACGCTGGAGAACACGGCCTGGTCCGGGAGCAGCCTGGGTTCACACACACACAAACACAGCAATGCCAACTCACAGGATCACAAATACAGCCTCTGTTTGGACTTTTATGAGATTACAGACAGTTGGCGCACACAGGTGTGTGAAAAGGCTACAAAAAGTCCTCTTCTATTTGTCTCTATAAGACAATTGCCCTGCCCTGGAGGCAAAGCTAACCCCAGGATCAACAGAAAGACAGATAAAACTTTTAAAAGGACAAACAAACATTTCTGAGGGCCATAAAATGTCTAATTGAAAAACACTGAGTGTGCTGCAGCAGAAATATAAAGCTAAGCAGACGCGTCGTGACAAGGCGGTTTTATTTCTCAGCCTGCACCTTTGAACTCCACCTGGGTGTGCTGGCTGGGTCATGGTTTGCATCAGTGGCAACATCCGGTTGTTGATCATGTGACTCGTGTGATGCGGAAAAATTTTGATTCACACAACCCCAAAAAAGCACCTCATCCAGTTTTTTTTGAAATTGGCTTTTTTCCATGAAGCAAATTTATTTTCGAAATCTCAAACTGTGCAAATATTATATGGTCATTGGAAACAGCTCGTGGGGAAAAGTAAAGTTTCTTGTTTGTTTTTTTTCCCCTTTTGTCCAATTGTACTCGCCCCTCCTTTACTCTGGTGCCTCGAAATAAAATCCAGCATAAATAATTGCCTTAAAAAAAAAAAAAGATCTAAACTGCAAATAGAGTCAATCAGGTCATAATTTAACTTCAGTTTCAACATCACTCCTCTGTGAAGGCCGCAGAGGTTTGCTAGAGAACATCAGTCAATAAACGGCATCATGAAGGCCAAAGAAACGCAGCAGGCAGGTCAGGGAGAACGTGCTGGAGAAGCTGGGTAGGTTATAAAATGTCGACCACCTCAGAGCTCTCAATAGTGCGTTATCTCGCAAACAGGGAAAAACATCTTGAACCAGAAGAGAGAGCAGAGTCCCATGAAATAAAAAACACACAAAAAAAAAACTTGTAAAATGGAAAATCATATCGAAACTTCCCCCCCCAAAAAAAGTATTTGTGGAGATAAATATGAAAGGCCCAACTTGTAATTTCCGGGGTACGTTCACCAACATCAAAGTTTCTGTAACTTAAAAGTTCTGATGATAAACTGCAGCAAAGATGAATGTTTTTCCACTGGCAGTGAGCAGAATAAAGTTTGGTTTGTACTTTTCCAATCGATTCCCGCAGCACAGTTAATAGAGTTCTCCCCGGAGAAACTCGGCAGCCAGTAAATGACTTTCCTGATCAAAGCCTCCTTTTGTAGCAGCGCCGATGCACTGCGTGTAGCTATAGGCGACCGATCTGAACTTCCATTGCTTTCCTTATGAAGAGTCGGGACAAGAAAAGGCGGACTTCGCCGCGACGCTGAAATAACTATTTGCTCGTGACATTTTAAATAAAACACGAGGCGGTTTGTGCTGCAGGTTGCGTGTGGATTATGTTCTGGTGTGGCGACTGTAGAGTGACTCACAGACAGAGTTTGCAACACGCGGTAAGAACGGCCAAAAGAGCGCCAACGCGGTCTCACTCTTCTCCTCGGAGACCATTTTCAAGGAGAAAGAAAAAAAAGATTTTCCATTGGCGAAAAAAAAAAATCTCACCTAACCCTCACACCCTGTAAAAGAAGATATTGCTCAATAGATTCAAGAACAATGTGCAATAGTTTCAGTTTACAGGAAAGCCTAATATGTTTCTTTTATTCTGCACTCAGCAAGGACGGGGAAGAAGAAAGCGCTCCAAAAGAAGAAAAAAAAATGCTATTACACATCCCCAAAGTGTTTCCAAAACACGATTAAAGCCATAAATTATTTAGTTTCTGGGTTTTTTTTCAATTTCTTTGCTTGCAGGTATTTGCTACAGTCAATACCATGAATAATTTTACCTATCTCCATGCTTTAGAGCCAGGCAGAGCATCGTCACCAGGCAATACTGGGCAGCCCGCGGTTCTTGATGTTCACACAGCAGAGACGGCCAGTCTGACGGGCGGCAGCACAGAGAGGAAAGGTTGCACCGCAGAAGAGTTTCCACCTCCTCAGACTCTGGGGATGAGGAATAAAATACCACAAAGGATGCTTAGACATCAATTCTTATGACCAAAAACAACAACAAAGGCCCGTTTGCTGCAGACTCGCTGCCGATTTGTCACTTTTCCAATATTTTCTGGTAAATATTGGAAAATAGAGCGTTACCTTTTATTGAAGATGAAAATTTAAACATTTTAAAGCTTCTTAAATTCTTCTAAACACTTTTACCCAGTGTCTGTTGGCAGATGTTGCCGTGGAAACTTCCGTCTATTGATAATCAAAATGAATTTCTGCAAGATTTCCTATGATCGATTTAAGATAATTAAGATTTAGATCTTAAAATTTTGAAACTGATAAAAAAAAAATTTAGGATGTCAACTTCTGGGTAATGAAATGGTCTGACATGTAACTGCAGCCTACATCCTACCCAACCTTTTGTTAGACTTCGGTCAATTACTGAAGACAAACGTACAAATATTTGCTTTTTATGACAAAATGAACATGTTTCGGAATACTGACGAAAATGTTTTGAGTTTCACTCCTTAGAGAAACTATCAAAAGAAAACAGAGAATTTCTCCGAGCTTTGCATTTTTCAACAAGCAGCAGAAGTCAGGTAAGCATGGATGTGAATACCTTTTAACCAACGCTTTACCAAAACCACCTTTGATTTATCTTCAGTGTTCAGTCTTCTCTGGTAGGAGTCTAGAGGCGTCTTGCATCTTAACTCAACAACATTAATCGAGAAGTTCTTCAACTGAGATTCTGAAGACACTTCATAGTCTGAGCTGAAGAGTTCAGCTGACTTCAAAGTTTTTCTTTCAGATTTAGCTTTAAACTCCGGCTATGTCATCCCAAAACATTCAGTTTCTTCTGGTGGTGCCAAATTGTTACAAGTTTTACAACAGCTCTGATGATAAAAATAAAAACCCCTCTTCATCTTCAGGAAGTTCTGATGAATCCAGAATAATTAGCATCCCATATGTGAGAAGGTGGGGAATTTTGCAGCCACCACAACATGGTGCAGCAACATGGTGGTGGCTGCAAATTGATGCAGCCACCACATTTCATTGCTGCCGTTTTTGTGAGAAATATCAATTTTTTTTTTGTGGAAATATAGTAAAAGGCTCGAGTTTCATCAGATTGCAGCACATGTAACATGAGGTTCTTTATAGATTTTAGGCAGGCCTGGATCTTTTCTGCTGATGAAAATGCTTGGTGCACATTAATGGAGAGCGCAGGAGGATGCTGTCACATGTAAAACAGAAGAAGCAGTAATCAGAAATTCCTGCTGCTACTTTAGCGCTGCTGTTGGTCTCTTAGCCGTCTCCCTGAACAGTTTCGGGCTTCTAGTTTTATTTAGTTATGGAGAACACGGCACTTCCATGCAGGCAAGAGGTAAAGAAGATTAATCTGAATATCTTACGAGATATTACAATGCTGCATCTCTCTCGCTCTCCATAAAATAGGGAAAATACATTATGCTTTGCATCAGCGTTGCATTTTCAGATGTAATCTGCACACTGCTCAGACCAAATAGCTGGCAGCACAAGAGAAAAAAACATGCAGGATTCACACCACTATTTTCAGCTTCAAAGTCTAATAAATCAGCAAAGTAGTCAGACAAAAAAGAAAAACCAGATTAGGTGAGATATACCTAAATACTGTGGCTTTAGTAAAAGGATCTAAACAAGGCAATGTCGAGAAAATTAAACTAATAAAACTGCCGGATGTGAGACCAGAAAGACCGAATCCTGAGTATTAGCTTAAACCAGTTTTGTGCAGCTCTTTTTATTTTCAGCATAATAATTTCAGCCAGACGCAGAAATAGTTTCTTCTAAGCCAAGTTCAATATCTTTACTGACCGTCTTAACAGTGCAATATTGTTTTTGTTGTTGCCTCTTGTATATATGTACAAATATATTGCTTATATTATATTTATTCTATTTTTTTCTATACTTACACCAGGAAAGCTTGAATGTACGTATATGTACATATAGTCACACATTTCATTTCCTGTATTCTTTCTGTTTACTCCAGTAGCCGAGCAACAACATTTCACTGCCAAGTTTTCTTCCGCAGTCAGACAAATGAAGTCCAAGTCTAGAAAGATTTTCGTGAAAGAAGTTTTGAAATGATTTACCAAAATCCACGATAATATTAATAAAAAGGAACTAACATTATAAATAAATATTGATAAATATTCCTGCTTGAATCCGACCCCGACACACTACAAAAAATGTATACATATCGCAGAATCGATTTGATAACACAGCCCTAAACAGTATGTAGTGCTTCATAAAAAAATAAGGAAAAAAAAAAGATAGATTTGACTTTTTTTTATTTTTAAAGCAGGAATTGAATTTTAGATAAAGTCACCAGAAGACTGAATGTTATTGCAGAGAGAAAGGAGTGAGACAAGTGCAGGAAAGGACAGAAGAAGAACAAGAGGAAAGACTAAAAACAAAGACAAACATGAATGGATAGATTAAAAAAAATCAATCAGAATCAAGGAGACTGAAGACGGCGCGGAGAGCGATGGTAAAAGTGTGGCGAGGCAGAAAATGGAGCAAACAAAACTCCAGCTCACACTGCTTGCACACACACAAAACTCCACGCATACATAACAGTGATACATGCTTACTGATACACATCTTACTGCTTGGAAGAAATATTTTACTGAACAGTGTAACGCGTCTCCAGAGAGCAGCTGCAGTCACTGAGACGCTGTTGTACATTTTACTTTTTATTTGGCAGCAATGTGGAAAGTGTGAGAGCAGAAACCGCGATGACTTATTGTTTGCACTTATGCTGCACAAACGTATGCTTCCACATGGATGTCTCGGAGCATGCTCAGCTCACACATCCAATATGTCTGCAGTACATGAACGTGACCTTGCTAACTTTATCTAAGAGCAACACTGACACTTGGTTTGTGTTGGGTGTTTTTTTTTTTTTTTTTGTGGCCATGTTGGTTTTAACGCACTTTCACTTCTTCTTTTTAAGTTATGTACTTAAAAAGTACGCCGACCCTTTAACCTTCCCCCCATTTTGTCACAGCAGGAAATAGAGGCACTGTTTTCCAAACAGAAAGTAAATAACGTTGTGTGTCTCAGTAAGCAATAAATTAAAACAAGCTTGCATGATTTATTATTTTTCTCTTTCTACCAGAAAGTGAATGACCAAAGACTTCAGGCTGGTGCTTTGGTCTCAACTAATCCTCTTTTTTTAAGGACAATTTTCTTTAAATTTTCTTCATAATTCATTTTATTTGTAGTCTAGTTTATTTATTTTGGATATTTAAAAGGCCTTACAGTCCCAGTGTTGAATCTTCATTAGATTTGACACTGTTTAATTTATCATTGATTCTTGCGTGGAAGTGCTCTGAAAACAATGATATTATCATTAATCGCTATAATCTGTATATAGTCTGGGACGATTTATCGTCCAGTAAAATTTGTTTTGGGCCACTGAACCACTGTTCCTCCAAAATTGGTGTGTGGCAGGCTGTTTTATCCTAGTATTCCTTTAGTTTGTCCATATCTTATGTAGTAAACTTTAATCAGGAAAAGACATGCTTTTTTATCAGCAGTGGAGTCTTGCGCAGTGAGCTTGCATGGACGTAACTGCATTTGAGTTCATCACTGATCGTGTCAATGGAGAAACTGACCCTGCCGATTCCCACGTCTTTCTGAAGCACTACGAGCGTCTCTTTGTGAAACCTTCTGAGAAAAACCACAGTGTCTTCAGTCAGATGCTTCTTCAAAGTTGTTGTAGTGCAGACCGCTACAGGAGATCTTTCCTGCCATCACCAACTCCTTTAAGTTAAATGAGATTTAATTTCCCCCTGAGATCAATAAAGTATATTTGCATTTGAATGTCAGAGCTCTTTGGGTCTTGGATAATTATTTAATTATTTTCATTATTCTTGTGCCTCTGCTCTTTCCTCCCCTAACTTCCTAAATTCCTGTCTGCGCTCCAAACTCGACACAGTTAAAGGTGGTTCTGCAAACCACTGAACTGGTGGAGGTAAAACGCACACCACACTTTCAAATTTATTTGTAGAAGAAAATGTCCTTTTCCTTCCACCTCAAAGTTAGGCGCCGTTTTGCTTTGGTCTACCACAGAAAATCTCAATAAAACACATTTAAATGTGGGGTTGCAGGCCGGCGCACCATGGCAAAGTTCAAGGGGTGTGAATATTTTTTGCAAAGGCGCCGCACGCCACCAGCAACCACATAAGCGACGGTCAGTAGCGTCTACATTTACTTCACACTTTTCTTAAATATAAAAGAAAAAAGTCTCGTCCAACAAGCTGCAACTCTAGACGACATGCAGTGAAGTCACATTATTCTAATTCACTTTCTGCACTGTGGTGCAACCGTGTATGCAAGCTGCGTGTACCATGAGTGGAGCCCCGGGGAGGGTCTGACTGGAAGAGTAGACACATGCTTAGCTTCTGCAGAAAACCACAGCAGGTTGCGTTCAGATTCGGGTTCCTGCAACGATTCGCAGAAGGGAGAAACATGGACAATTCAGAATGTAACCGTGAAACAGCAGAAAGCAACATTACAGAAACACTGTTTCCTTTTATGGAAGCTAAGAGGTGCATGGGCACCCCACGTTGCAGGCTGGTGCGTGGAAGACTGAACGGTGAGACGCAGGACAGTTTGTGCTTTCACACACTCCTGTTCGACATGAAACACAAACCGAGCATAGTTCACTTTCATTACAGCTCAGTGGAGGGGGGGGCCTGAAGCCACCGACCACCGTCGCAACACGGCGCAGCACAAACGTGCAGCCTCAGACACGAGGCAGTCTTTAGTCGTGTTTCACAGTCTTGTTTTGTTTTGTTTTTTGCAATTGTGACACTGAGTTCTGACCACAGACACAGAACATGAACACCTCCGCGTCTAAACGGCGTCGGTTTTGTTAATTGCTGTTTATGAGCGCTCCCCCCGCTGTCCCCCTCCCCCGTGTCTGTGTGTAGTCTGTCGGCGTACCTGTTTCCTGCACAGAGGAGGGCTTTATGCTCCGCCGCCAGCCGATAGAAACCAGAAGACACTGGAGGGGTGAGAAGGTGAGGAGGAGAGCAATTATCCGACAACGAGACAACGGCAATTATTCCAGGGACTCCGGGATGTCTTCCAGGACGGTCCGCAACCCGTGTGTTTACGTTTTGCTTCCTGCGAGATGGAACGTCTTCGACTTTGTTGTATTCGACTTGCGAGCAAGAAAACAAAGCTTATCCACTAAGGCCGGTTTTTAAAGTGGGATATGAATAGTTCCTTACTTTCGGAAGTAAATAAAAAAAAAAAAAGTCAATGGAAGAAGCAATAATGAAACAAATGAAAAGTAATTTGAGACCTTCTATGGGGAATCTGGGCTTGTTTAAGATTAGCTGATGCCTTAAATTGGGATGATTAAATCCGAGGGTTTGTTGAAAGCCCTGCGGAGACCCCGAAGGCTCTGAGACCCCGAAGGCTCTGGGTAAAAAGTGCTCCGGATCTCATAAATGAAATGCGTCTCTGTGTTTCGTTCTCTAATCGTATCAAATTGATAGAGACAAACCCGACAGACTCGCAAAATCAAAACCTTCAGAAAGTCGGGAAAATTAAAAAGCACGTGTTTATATCGCTCCAAAACAAACTTTGTGAGTGGAACTTGTAAAGAAATTAGTTTTCACTTTCACATTAAGGGCTTTTTGTTGTCATTTATTTTGTCAGAAAAGCCCAATTTAGCTGATCATACTTTACACACTTTTAGGAACTTTTCAGAAAGCTCAAACCGACTCGCAGCTACACATTCCGCTCGCTAACACAGAGTAACGAAGCTCACCCAGTTTTCTTGCAAACTGTGGCATCAGAGACGGAAGAAGGACAAACTGCGAACAAAGGATGGAGTAGAGCGACTCCAGTATCTGGGCGCTAGGCGGATCGTCGCACGACCTCTGTGGGGTAAAAATGCACAAAGGCGTAAGAGAACAGTCACAACACAGACAGTGATCAACATTCACGAGCCTCCAGGTTTTATTAATAAAACTCTAGAAACGAACCAGCGAGGCTGCTGCTGGTCACGACCTTTAATGTCTTACCTGCTGTTTCCAAATCCAGCACGTAGACAGAAAGTAATGAGAGTAAACCCGTCATCATAACAGATGAGAGAAGTTACTGCAATCAGTGATTGTCAGTTTGAGACCATTTTAAAGTGACATAACGGTAATGGTGTTAGAATGCAAGCTCACTCTCTCTTGCAAACACTTTGAATTCTAATGAATATTTAACACCGAAAGTGGAAATATCAAAAATAAATAAGCAAAACAACAGAACGACTCATAACGTGACTTATGGAGTCTCTGTAAATAAAATTGGCCTTCAACAACAACAACAAAAAAAGGTTTTAGCTGAAATAGAAATAGACTCTTCTTTATTGTGTCTTAGAGGAAACCAACGCACCACAGTGGAGACTTTTGTCATCCAGTTTTTGGTAGAAACAGAGAGGGAGAGAAAAACGATAAATCATGCAAATGCAAATTATTGAGCTCGCTCTAATTTATCATGCAATTAGTTGATTTGTGGTTTTATTGTGACAGGCCTGGATGAGAGGTTCTGGTGATGATGCATGGACCGGCCGATTATCAAAGGCAAACAAGGGAAATCTCTTTGCAGACAAACTGGTGCATCTGTAACGAGGTTGTTGCTATTTTCCACCATTTCTGCACACATTTCCAAATCTGTAACATGGCGTACATTTTTTTTTTTTTTACAAATTGTCACAAAGTTTGGGTGCGAGACGAATGGCTCTGTCGTTCAGCTGTGTAGTTGTGCTTGTGGGGCCTTACGAGCACGGTTGGGATCCACACAGAGTCGCAGCAGCGCAGCAGACACCGACAGACGGACTCCAGCGAGTCCTGAGCGCCGCCGTCTCTGTAAGGGGCCGTGAACGGGTTCTTCGTCAGAGGCGGCACCGACGCACACTCCTCGGCAAGCCTTCAACGTAAACAGGGCTTTTTGTTTTGGTTTTTTTCTTTCAAACGCAGACACAAAGCACGGCTTGCACACAGGAACAAAAACAGAGAATGAGACTCGGAAAACGCAAACGATGCACAGAAACATACCAGAGTGCTATAATTTTCTGTCCAATTTTGCTAAGAAAAAAAAAGCGACCTTTACGCAAAGAACCATTTGATCGAGTTCGACATAAAGACCTAATTACACGTTTCACTCGTTATTTCTATATTTATTTGCGCAAACTGCTGCCTATTTGTTAAATTACCGCCACTGATTATTTTTATTTGAGCTCATTGAGCAGTTTGTTACCTGCAGGCTGCCTGGAAACAGATCAGAGCCTGGAGCAGAAATCCTTTGGACCGAAAGGTCTGGCTGCTGGGATCTGAGCTTCGTTTGTTTCCCTGTAACATAAAACAGAGCTGGGTAAGACAGAGAGACTGCAAAACTCAAAAAGAAAGAGCTTTGAACAATATTAATAGTTATTATGTTACTAATTCTTAGTATCTCACAAGCAAGGAATGTTGATGTTCTGCATTAGTAGAAAAGAAAATCCTTTTAACAAAGTCCTGGTTGAAAGTCAGTTCATCAGGTGAGAGCTTCTCCGTTTCCTAACCTGAAACAACCGGCCATCAGGTTTACAGAGAATGTTCTGGAGGAAAGAATAACCCCTTGATGGTTCAGGGGTCAGAGGGCAAACTGACCCTCTGACCCTTTTCTCTCAAGGTTGAGAGAAACGCAGCAGCGGCGGCTCACGAGGCTGCAGTTCACACAGGGACAAACTGGAAAAAAATTTTTGGTTTCGTGTTTTTGAAACTCAGATGTCAGAGCGTTTTCTTTGCAGCTTCGCTCGTAAGGCTCCTCACGACCGCCAGACGTCCTCATCGCCTTTTCTCTCTGCCTGCCACGCCCACCTCACATGATTCCAGATCCCTAAGGAGGATTCCCCACCCTCCCCCCACGACTTTCCTTTTTCATTTCCGTCTCCTGGTTTCTGGATGCAGTCCAGTACGATCCTGCCCGGCTGAATTTAGAAGTGTAAAAATCTCAAAGCGCTAGAAAAGAAAAGCGCTTGGATTTGTATTTATGCGGCGAGTTGTTTTTGTAGAGATTATTCAGCTACTTTTACCCAGTTGAACAAACTCTTGCTCATGGAAATGCGATCTGTCCTTTAGCATCCTTGAAAATAATTCACTAAAATTTCTGCTGCTGTAATAAAAAAAAAAATGTAATAAATGAAACAAGCACTTAAGCAGGGTCGACAAGGTAGCAATAAAACTATCTATTTAAACAGATGTTTTACTTCCTAATAAGGTAAGTAACCAAGGCAACAAGTACTTGCCATCTAACGAGCTTTGGGGCATGTAAATGCCTGGCAGTTGGCAAAATTACATTTTTATATGTTTTTTTTTTCTTTTTCCTGGTAAGTCCAAAAGATGCATAAACTTTGTAGAGGCAAACCAAAAACACCTGCTGCCGTATTTTTAAATGTGAATATAATGGATGTAGTTTTATTTGATCAAGTATCTTTTTTTTTTTAAAGAAAAACCAAAAAAAAAAAAACACGGCTTGACAATCTGGCACGTTTCGGTTTTGTTTTATTTTTAATCTGTTTTGGTGGTTAGTTATGGGTGGCTAATCTCTGTTGTTGAGTCAATTACTATTATCATTATTTTTGCTTTAATATCGTTTTGTGTTGCGGTGGTTTGCATTTATGTTGTTAGAAGAATCGGAATAAAAATACACCAGTAAAGAAATTATTTAGCAGACTCTTTTTTTTTTTTTTTAAAAGACTCACTGATTAAATTATCTTTACACAATTATGTATTCCTTCACATCTGCTGCCATCAGCGCGCTCACAGAGAGAGAGTCGGAATGTACCGACTTACCAAAACCTACAGCGACCTTGAAGAACATAATGATGTAGAGCAGAGGCGTCGAACTCCTTTTCACTTTGGGCCGTATCAAAAATCTGAAAGTTCTTAAAGGGCCGGTTGTGCCACAAAAATTAATAAAACCAATTCAATTGTTGAAATATCAATAAATAGCTGTTCCTTCAGAACTTTGTGACTGTTTTACTGCTTATTTTGCAATCGACATTGCACATTTTGTGGTGCCAATGTACAAATGTTTGTCAGGAAGTTTTATGATGTTTGCGCTAATGCATGACTTTTTAGTACTCGATGTTTGTGACCGGTTTTAAGAAAATTTGCAGTAAAATCAGCAAAGAAATGTGACAATTTGTTGATTTTATGTGAGTTTTGTAGATCTGTGAAAATCTGGAGGGAAATATTTATGTCATTTGGAATCTAGGGGGCCGCATAAAAAGCTACGGCGGGCCAGATTTGGCCCCCGGTCCTCGAGTTTGACACATAATGATGTAGAGATTTAAGAACAGAACAGACAGGCACCTTAATAGTTTGAATTGGCTTGTAAAAAAACAACACAAGTTTACTTCCCTGTGAATCAAGTTATTTTGTTAAGTCAATGTCAAAGAGTCGGATAATAACAAAATGGATAAACAGTTATTATCCAAAGATTGGCTTTGTGGCTTTTCTTTTTTTTACAGGTCTTGCAGGTGAAACAAAGCGTGGCTCTTGCCATGCTACGTCGATGACAAGGGGATGTCAGAATCAGCTCGGGGAACCTGCTGCTGATGGCCTCCAGCAGCTCCTCCAGCTCTCGGTACTGAACTGGTCTGGACTGATGGTTGAGTCTGAAGAAGACACAGACAATCCTTCGATTAAGGAGGCATCTTTCTGATGCATTAGAAAGATGGATTGCAAAGATAAAAAACAAATGAACAGCCTCTTCGCCGCGCATTAGCTAGGATTTATGTGGGCTGCAATGTGGACTCAAGTTCTTGGCAGACTGTAGAAAACTGACAACGCTGCAATTTAACGTTTGTTTCCTGTTTTGCTGGAAAGCTCGAGTTGATTTGAGCTTTTTGGATGTGCTGTAAAATGATTCCAGTTAGACAAAATCTCAAAATCTCAACAAAAAAGCATGCGCAGGTCTGAGCAGAAAGCGCACATTCATACCCTGCAAATGCAATTTAATTAAGTACAGTATATTTTACTTTATCTCCCTCTAAACTTGTCAAAAAGAGACAAATTACAGCGCTCTCCGCTAATACTGGGACAGACACAAACAAATGCCTTAAAATAAATTATTACTGCGAGTCTGAGTCCCCAAGACGGCACTTTTTGTTGCAGGTCTCTGAAGGTGAGCTTTGGAGATACTTAACTTTCTTACCATCCTACTTATTTTGAGTGCAAGAAAAATAAACTTTGGTCCTTCCTCCGCCTTGTTTCTATTGTTGTGCCTCAGCTGTGCAGCTGAAGGGAGTTGCAGGACTTTTATCGACTGGCTTTTATGAGTTTTTAAGGACACCGATTTGAAGTCGGGACTTTCATTATGCATGGATATTTTTACCAAAGTATTTAGAACTAACTAAGAATATAACACATGCTCTAAAAAAAGCAAGACAGAAAAGAAAGAAAGAAAAAATATATATAACAATATTTCAAGGGTAGATGTAGCGATGTGAACGTCCTCGACAAAATGCGTCTCATTTCTACGCATGTCTGCGTGTTCGGTGTTTATACCTGAACAAAGCGCTTGCAGCTTTGACGGCCTGGGCGGCGACCAGCAGGCAGGAGGAGGAGACGCCGGCTTTCACCGCCTCCGCTGCCGCCACAAACCCCGAAGCGCTGGGGAACAGATGTACGCCTGGCGGCTGTCTGCTCACACACACATAAACACACAACAAGAGCGTCGGTACAGCTTGTGGTGCTGTGTACGTTTAGAACACCAGCACAAGGAAAGAGTACAGTACATTTTAGTTGGGGTTATTTTTGTTTCGGACATATTCTTCCATTACAGTCTATTTAAAGAAAAGGGAGGATGCATTTGTCCAGGTTTTTTCTGCAGGCATTACCAACTCAAATTATATTTATAATGGTCTTAAAAATCCCTAAATTTAAGGTCTATTACACGACTAAAGAAAAAAGC
Source organism: Phalloptychus januarius (assembly GCA_902982915.1). Taxonomy (NCBI): domain Eukaryota; kingdom Metazoa; phylum Chordata; class Actinopteri; order Cyprinodontiformes; family Poeciliidae; genus Phalloptychus; species Phalloptychus januarius. The sequence goes on from CADWAE010000476.1 coordinate 4,681,304, forward strand.
ATTTTTTATAATGTAGTAGTGTCAAGCTTTTTTGCACAGAATAGATGTGAGCTGGTGGAAAAGACAAAGGTAAATTTGCACTTTTTCATGATAGACGCAAAAAATGCCAGTTATGTAACTAGCTGAGGTTTATTAGCAGCTAGTTAGCGGTAGCCTCAACCGCTTCAAGTTACAGAACAAAATGCAATATAATAAAATATCTGCACACGACTTAAATGTTTCCTTTACATAGAAGATGCCACATCAAAATTTAAGACCCATGATTAACATATTTAAGGCCAACTTACTGTTTTTCAATGAATTTAAGAGATTTTAAGGTCTTAAATTCAGATACACGAACTTAGTTTTAAAGGGGCAGTATTACATCAAATATACTTTTTTGAGCTCGTAAGAGCTGCAGTTTTTCCTAAATCTGGAGTTTCAGAGCAGGATTTTTTTTAAAGAGACAGAAGCCCAATTTCAAGGCGTCAAATTATGAAGTCAGATTTTTCTTTTAAGTCATATGTGAAATAGAAACGGCACTTCTATAACGACCGAAGGTAACGTGTAGTACAAGTCGGCACCATGTGCCTGGAAAACGCATGATGCTGCGTCTTTAAGGATGTGCGGACACGCCGTTCGTCTCCTCCCTTGAGTGCTGCTCAGGGGTTTGCCGCGTGGAGATCGGCAGCGTTTTCCTACGTCAGTGGCGCCCACGAATCCATGCGCGCCGTGTTTTCTTTCCTCCAGGCTAAGCAGAGTACACATAATAAATAAATGGCATTGACCTCTTAGCGTTACAAATATCACCAAAGCTTGTCTGCCATAACATCTGTGGACTGTTGCCACAATATGTGTCGCATAGAACATCCTACATAACACAGGCATGCTCAATGTCATGTGTACAAACACGCCAAAACATTTTACATGGAGCTGTTAATACTCTCAAAATCCTAAACAAACAAAACTCCAAACTCTGCTAAAAACCACACACACCCTCATCCACCCACATACACACTAGTTTTGGCTTGCTCAGCACTTCAGTGCTTAAGCGTGGCTCTTAAAGGACAAATTTCACTCTTGGATTATTAAATCTTTTATCCCTTCTATCATTACCATGTGACCGGTGGCGTTCCATTACAATTATGTCAACCTTGCAAAAATAGGCCGGAGTTTTATTAGCCAGTGATACATTTTCATCATGTGGACACCAGACAGTTAATTTAAACCCAATTAAACTCAACGGAGCACCGTACTTAGCATGTTTTAAAAGAAGTCGCTTCACTCTGCCGCTTGGTGCTGCTGGAGTTACGGCTTACGGTCTCTTATTGGGCAAGTGACCCGAGAGTAATTCACATACTGTCAAAAGTGAAAAATGTAATTAAGCCTGTCATAAATCACTCAAAACGTAACATCATGCAAAAACGTAGGAGCATTGGAAAGTCATTAAATGTAAATAAAACCGGACCAATTAACGTAAAAAGGACAGTTTTTATGCAAATGTTAGCAAAAGGTGGAAATTAGTTCTTGCCCCTTAGCGGCTGGAGCTGCAGGGTAAATACGGGTACATGTCATCAACCCAGAAGCAATTTGATTTGTAGGCAATGTGAAGATAGCAGCGCTCCTGAGCTGCCGCCTGCCTATGAGAAACTAAATAATCAGTAGCAGAGGAAGTGATTAGAGGTCTGGTTTTTCTGGCAACTGGGGCATTTCAGGGGATTTGGCTGACCTGTCGGGACGCTGCCAATCAACCCTGAGCTGAGCGATGCCAACTCTCTGGATGCAATTATCTGGATATCAGCTCGGCTCCAATTGTATGAAGCTGACGAGTCCGACGTCAAGAGCTGCTTTTCCGAATGAAACGGCGGCTGTTGACTGCACACACCGTTTGGGTCAACAGGAACTTCAACAAACGTATAAACTATAAGTGATGCATAAATACAAAACACTTTTGAAACGTCGGTCAGGTATTCCCCCTCGTGAGAATTTGTTCAGCTGAAATAATGCTTGCAAATGTCGTTTTCCGAGTTTGAACACAATATCTGTGCATGAAGCACCAGGCGTGCTGCTCTACATCCTGTGCTTCAACACAATCAGTCATTTTCACCAAATATTGTTTTGTACTCATATTTAAAGCTAAAAGTTAATTTATTTTGCACCGAATTTGCCTTTTATTCTTCGACTTAGTCTCCAAGTCGCTACTTTTATTGCGAGTCGATTGAAAAGCTTCAATTTTGTTGATTTACTACCAAAGAAATTAAATAGTTTCTATATTTTACTTTGTTTGGTATAATATTTTTCAGGCAATAAAAAGGTGAAATGGATAAAACAGTGCTCCGTCATAAAATACACTGATTTAACTACAGTTAAACTTTTTAAACTGCATTTTTAGTAACCAGAATCCAAAGTTCATCTCACAGTTTCGTAAAGGCGCACCTTTCGAGTATCTCAGTGAGGAGCAGAAAGCCTTGTTTCGGTGCTTCCAGGCTGCTCAGCTGCAAAGCCTCCTTCAGGCTGCGCACCAGGGACTCGATGCCTAGCACACAAACACAAACATTCAGCGGGAGGAAAAAAAGCAAAAAGCAACAAACAGCAGCATCTTGCTCAAGTGTTCCGACATCATACACGTTATACACCATCAGCTACAATAACTTCCCACATTGAAATATGTGACGAGGCCTTGAATAATAGCAGAAATCATGCACCCAGAAAGCGACCCTCGTTCTCATTCGTTTTACACAGCGCCAATGAGCCGTGTTTCTAATTTACTGCTACATGGACGCTGCGGTAATGAGCTCGTTTTCTCACTGATCTAGCAACAGAATCCAACATCAACATAATATCAGGGCAGATATTACGCATGCAGGCATATTTTGTTTGCGAATAAAGGCGGCACTTTGCTCGGAAAGGGTCACAAGAAGAAAAAGCACCTTAAACAGCATCAGCCTGGCCACTGCCTTCTTACACTAGATTCTCATCTCCCTTCAAAGCTCAGTTTCAGATTTCTCCCATTCACTCTGATTCTCTCCAGCAGAACTTCTACTGGGCCAATCAGCGAACAGGGGAAGTTGTTGTAGATGACCTTGATTTTCTGCACTGTTTCATAATTTTAGTCTGCCTGTAGTTTTAGCAATGCTCTAACCTTTTAATCCTGTGCAAGACACTAGAAAGATGCAAAAAGCATGAAAAGCCAAACTAAGATCTATCATAGCACAAAAGGTATAAAGTATTATATAGCCATTATGTAATAAGCTGCTCTTAAAATGATTATCTTTTACACTTCAATGCTTTCAGCAATACAAGAGAGTTGAAATCTATCTGAAAAGATCATTTCAACTTGGCAGCTAGATTGATGCATATGGTTTTACGCAATGTCAAAAAGTCATGAGCATCTACATACATATGCTACATACATCTACATATGCAACATTAATAAACACACAGCAGCTGACCTTGAATTTGTTTTTACGTGCAGATATAATAACTTCACTATTCTGACCTTTGTCTTTAATAACTCACCTGGTGAAATAAATAAAAAAATAAGAATAAAAATCACAAACTAATTTTTTAATGTAATGAATTTTATGGCCCACCAGCGGTTAAAATTTGCCAACTCCACTGGACTAGATCTAACATAATCGCTGAATTTACACTTTCGTACAATTTAGGATTCATGAAAATGGACATGTGGGCAAATGGATGGATGCTGGTCGCTGCTGCTTAGAAGTCAGGTGCTTTGTGTGAAATCTGGAGGAAGGAAACAGCCGCAGCTCTTAGCAGCTCATTCCCCATTATGCTCAATCTAATCCCACTTTTCAAACAGAAACAATAACTTAAAGTGTTACACACACGAGAGGAGGACTTGTGTTAAAACAAACAAAAGGAAAAAAACTCTCCTGGATGTCAGGCCTCTGAATTAAAACTAGCATTTAGCATGAATTAATTTAAACTAACAGAACCACGAAACAAGTCCAAACCCTATTGGAAAATCTTGACCATTGCACATGTTTTATGGTCTTTCGAAACCTGCTTAGGTGTATAATGTGTGTTTTAGTATTTATTTGTGTTTTTATTAGACCTTGCTCACATTTTAATGGAGCGCCACTCTGCCCTGGAGGTTTGCTTAAATTGCAACAGGTTGCATATTACAGGAGCATTTGGCCGGGAAACTGTTTCAGTCCATCAGCTCAAAGAGCTTTAGGCAAGACAACAAAGGACGCAATGAAGGACAAACCTGTCAACTTCACAGTTTTGTCGTAATTCTTTGAAAGACGAAGAATAAGGAGACACAAGAGATGGAGTTTAAGTTTTTACGGAGCCACAGATCCTGTAATCTGATAAGAGAGTTAAAACCGACATCACAATCAACAAAAGATCAAAATGAAATGGCAAAGGCACTGAATTAAAATTGGTATTTAGATAGAATAAACACTCCCTTTAAATGGCAATAAAACAGAATACATAAATAAAATTAAGTGAAATTGAGCTGAAATTACATATATAGTTACCTGACGGCTAAAAAGGGAATAAATAAGCTAACTTTTTTTAGGAGTCAGAGGAGGGATCAAAGAGCATGAATGATTTCAAATCATGAAATTTAAATTCAAAACATGTCTGTAAATGGATGGAATAATTAAATCAAAGGACTGCGCTGCCATTTTTGAAAAGATGACAATTTCTTTTCATTTTTAAAACTTTGTGGAATTAAAAAAAATGCTGTGCAACTGAAAAACTACATTTAGGATTACATTTTTAAAAATATTTCAACAGTATCAACTCTGAATAAACACAAACCCCCACGTTAGGGAATTTACTAAAACTTTTCTCAAAGAATTCACAAAGCATGAGCTTTTAATGGCCCGTATCTCCATCGCTGATCAATCATCACTTATTTTTAGATGTGCAAACATAATGATTAAACACAAAACTGAAAACTGCTTTCCGATCCGTTTAAACTCTCTCGCCCGACAGAAAGACGAACAATGATCAGAAGTGAAGCTAAAAAGCCCTGTCGTCTCGTTTTAATGAGGTCATGAATCAGCGCAGTGAAAAGGGACCAAATTTCAAAGCTGGTTGAGCTTCACGCCTGTGGGAGAAAGAAGTTTTCACAGCAAATGTGTGCACAGTTCAAACCAGAAGTTTACATAGATGGACTAAAAAGACACTTTTTTCCCCCCCTTGCAGTTTAAAGTTCAATCTCACCAAACATATTTCGTTTTAAGTCATTTAAAATAACCAAAAATTATTTATATTTGCTAAATTCCACAACGAGAAAAGTTCAACTTCAGACACTAAGGGAAAAAAAAAGAAAAGTAGATGTGTCTTTTTAATCCGCGTATGTAAACTTCTGGTTTCAACAGGGGTCTCACCGTACACGGAGTGGCACTGGGAGAAGAAAAGCGGCTCCTGGGTCAGCAACACCAAGCAGCTGTAGATGGACCAGAGCAGCATCTCGGTGCTGCTGCTGGCCAGACGGTCAAAGAGAAAACCTGAGGCACCATAAACCAAATGTACAGTCACTCTGCGACTCTGGAAAACCTCACTGAGTTCATAAAGACGTTTTCCAACAATGTTTGTGTGTAAGGTATGCAAATAAATAAATAAATAAATAAAAAAGGCAGGGAGAGGAAATATTTAGCAAAACTTAACTGGAAAAGAAAAAAGAAAAACAAGAAAGAATTGGGAGACAAATCAAAAAGCATGCAGCTTTGTAAAAACAAAAGAAAAGTCAAAACGTGCATGTTTGGACCTGTGGATATTTAATATCAGTTTCAAAAATTAAAGCTGAGTAATTTCCAAAGCATTTTGCAAAATGTAACATGAAAAATAACATTTCTTTTGAGGAATAAAGTAGAACCCCCCCCCATGCACTTTTTTTTTTCAATCTAAAATGGCTCAAAGCTCCATACAGACGCATGCGACAGGAAAAGCCTGACTCAGCGCTTTAACGCTGATGTCCTTCAGGTTTAACTCTGACAATTCGTTCTGTTTGCTCTCATCAGCTGAGGATGGCAGTGAAGCATCAGGTAGAGATCAAAAGAGCTGCCCGAGGTCCTCAGAAAGAAAATCCTAGCAACTTAAGAGTCTGGTTTAATTTTTTATATGAAATGATCAATTCCACTGTATGGAAAACAGTCTAGAGGAGAAAAACATTCAAAACTAATGCAAACTTGCACAGGTCAAGTCATCCAATCAAGTTTGTCCCAAAAAGCAGACCATCAGATTCTGAAAATAGTGTTAAATGTCATCAATGGCAAGCATTTGATAGCTTTTTCATAAATAAAAACAAGGTTTACTTTCCTTAAATCCACCTTAAATGAGATTTTATTCATCTTTTATAAAATAAATATCTGTGAGGGACTTCCTCCCTCCCTAACAGGTGATGTTTTTTTTGTACTTTCTATATTTTGTTGGTAAATGTAGTTTTTGTTTGGAGGAAATAACTTTTATGTCATATTTTGTTTTAATCATTCTTCTCTTTGAGGTCACCTGATCATGCGTTGCCATGGAAGCGTGCCCATGAGCAGTGCTGACAAGGACCTGGTGTTTTCAATCAGCCTCACTGGGAAAATTGGAATTGTGTAAATATTTTTCTAGGAATATAGTTTAGTACAAATGTGTGCTTTTTTCTTTCTGGAAATGTAAATGTTGTTTCCACCCCTTAATTAGTCCCGACAGGAGCCAAACCTTTAAAAACCAGGCGGTTTGGATCAGAGGGAGACTCTCCCTCCTGTTGTTTGAATTCATGTCATGCTGTGAACTGGAATGAAATGCTTGAAGAAAAAAATTCAGAGCTCTACAATTTCTGGATCTTGTCTGATTTTTTTTTTTTTTTATCACAAACCAAGGCATTCGAATGGCTGATTTCATGTCTCGTGTGTCACCTGGTAAATCGGCCTTGATGCACAGAGCGCAGTACTGACTGGGAGAATGAACCAAAACGGCAGCAATGCACTTCGCACTGGTCACTTGCAGCGTCTCGTCACCGCTCAGCAGCAGCTGAAAAATAAAACGTTTTCATTGGGGCCCATCAGTTATGAACCTTAAAGGATCACCAAAGCACAACTTTGCTCTGCATCAACTGCACCTTGGCTGATTTCCATTCCAAGACTAGGACTATAAACATGATTTTTATGTATTTTTTTTTACATGTACAGTTTGAGTTACTGTAGATTAAATAAATCAACATTAAACCAGATTCAAAGTGTTTTAAAATGCCGACTGTACAACATTGAATAACATGGCCAGCTAAGGAGGAAGTATGTTTAATACATATTCTCCATAGTCCATGAATTAAAAAAAATAAGTTCTTAAATAACATTTAAAAAGATCAACTAACTGAAAACTTCATTAATTACTTATAATTAGAGCGAAAATAACTCAGATCGCTTTGAGAAATGTTATATCCTACAGAAAATAGAATAAACTCTTACTTTTCTTTCCACATATTTATTCTGGGGAATCATCTGGAGAATACCGAGAGCAAACTCCATTTATATACTTTGTAAAGCTGCACAGACGCCCCGAGTCTCCTGGTACTTTGAAAACGAATCAACAACTTAGCATAGCTGCAGAAAACATTCACTTCTGATGAATCAGCTTTTCATCTCGCAACTTTTGGAGACTTTTAAAACTCATAAATGCTGAAAAGAAGGTCTTCAAACAGCAGCTCACAAGCTGCTTTGAAAGGGGGCCGTTGGGTGTCATGTAGGGTTCATCACGCAGTCTATTATCCGACCACAGCTGACGTAGGCGCGGACGAATTAAATCACAGTATATTTAGAAGGATTACTTATGTTGTTATAGGAATATTCATTTAATGTGAGAGTAATACTTTATAACTAAACAATGGCGATTGAAAGATTCCGGCTGACGTCAGGAAGTGAGAACAGCCACCCAAATATAATCTACGCGCCGCTTTCCCAGACACGAAGCGCAAATATTTGTGTAGGCTAAAGCCCAAACAGAACCCCCGTTCAAAGGAGCATTAATCCAGGATTAGAGCTTGTTGTTATGACGACCGTCAGTGTTGGAGTTCAGGTCTTGGGAGTGGGAGCAGGATGTTTAGACAGAGACCTTTTTCAACAGGAGAGGCAGTAGGCTGTGGTCGGCAGGCTGTTGCTCTTGGTCTCGGATGAGGGACTGGCTGCTGTTGGTGAGGCTGTCCTCATTCGCGTCGCACATGAGCGGACCGCCTGAGCCACTCATCAGAATCGACACGGCTTCTTCATACTTGACCAGCTGCCAGAGCAGGCCTAGCAGACGAACGATACAACGGACTCTGGTGACATGATCCAAAAACGTAAGAAATCATCACTCAAAACAGATCCCAATGTCCGACAGCCATGACGATCTGTTTAGTCGACTCATAATTTTTTAAAACTCAAGTATCCAATAAATCAAAATATCCAAGTTGGACTGATGACAGTGGCTGCCCAGTGGCCCAGCTGGTAGAGCTGTTGCCTTGCAGCAAGAAGATTCTGGGTTCGATTCCCGGCCCCGGTCTTTCTGAATGGAGTTTGAATGTTCTCCCTGTGCATGCGTGGGTTCTCTCCGGGTACTCCGGCTTCCTCCCACAGTCCAAAAACATGACCGTCAGGTTAATTGGCCTCTCTAAATTGTCCCTAGGTGTGAGTGTGTGTGTGCGCATGTTTGTGTGTCCAAAACGATAGCTGGAGAGGCACCAGCACCTCCTGACCCCAGTAAGGGACAAGGGTGCAGGAAGATGGATGGATGGATGGACTGATGACAAACACATTCCTAATTCTGAAGCTAAAGCATTAGCATTAGCACTTTAAATTAGAGGGATGCTAGTATATGCTGAAGAAAAATTATTGCATCATCTGCTGTGACCAGATCCATAAATAATTTTAATTTAAAGTTTTTCTATAAAACAAACAGGTGCATTGATTTTGATGTAAGAATTGACTTCGCTTTGTTTTTTGTTTTGTTTTTATTGTCTTATGGGAACAAAACTTGGCTGTACTTACATTGGAATATGCATTTCCAAGTGGCTTGATTGTCAGATAAATAACAGCTTTTGAAAACATTAAATGTTATGTTATTTAAATAACATTAAAGCAGGTATTAAACCTACTTTTCATTAAGCTCACATTTCTGTTAGTTTTTTACTCACCTGATGTAATATTAAATGTCATGTTTTCATTAGGTGTAAGAGGGAAATCATAACCAGGAGAATTAAAGGCTTAAAAACATCAGTCTGCGTGTGATGAATCTATAGGTTTCAGAGTTTCTGAAATAAATTAACATTTCAATGATGCTATAATTTATTGAATATAAGTGTATGCCTGTTAAATATCCATTAGCAAGTTAGACATTGACTTGAAGCTTTTTGTTGCCACCCAGAGAGTCTTGTCTGGATATTTGATAGAGTTAATTAAATTGGATGATTTGGTTGCCATAAAATGGCTTTTAAGCAAAGCAATTTGCAATTGGATTGAAATTGTATTTGTGAAGTTCATTCCAGAGGCCTGATGTTAGTCTGCTGTTGCTTGTCCATGTAAAGGACCCAGATTTCAGTGGAGTTTGAAGATGTCGATTTTAAGCCATCTGCTTATCGTGATCTTGTATTTTCCTCTCTCCCTTCTCTCTCTTCCTGGCTCCTGTTTTTCTAATTCTCTAGAAGAGCTGGGCTCCTCCTCCTGTGCCTTTAACTCACCTCCGTCTAATCATCTCATCAAGACCGCAGCGGGTCTCCCCTGGCGCCTGATTGTTAGCCTTTATTGCGGTAATCAAGCTCTCGTTGTATAATGTGCTCAGGTTATCCAGATTGCTTCCCTAAGGTCTCGTCGGATCCTGGAACAAACTTTTCTGGGTCTTACCGCCGAAGATTAAAAATCCTGATCCTTTGGCAGGTGTCAGGGGAGATTTACAATACCTACCCACACACCACAGCACTTCGTCTCCAACTAATCACCGGAAAACTCACCTGCAGTTACTTTCTTGGTCGACTTTCTTGGGGATTGGTGTGTAAATCAACAGTAACGGTCATGAAGTGAAATCAAGTTTCCAGTAGGGTTATGTCTTCATGGCTTTCTTTTTATTTGAGGGTCAAAAGGCAGTAAAAAGGTTAAAACTTCAACAAATAATTACCCAAGATGACATTGAAAGCCGTTTTCATTCTGCAATGAAATTCCTGAAGCTACAAGTTTGTTAAATACTCTTAAACCCTGACGCATCCCAACACAGAAACCAATTTAAATTACTCTACCAAGACCTTTAAGCTTAGAAGTTTGTTGAAGGTAATAAAAAAAACCCCCAGATAATTCACAATAACTTCAATCTTGTGCATCTAATTATCGTTTCTGAATATTACTAAAACCGTTTAAGGAATAACCATCAGTATTCTACCCTAAAAATAATGTAAATGACGCGTGAACGTAAACTCTAGAGAACAACTGGCGTGTGCTCAAGAAGTGTGAATATCTTCTCACCTGCACAGTTTTTAATGAGCTGCGCCGAGCTAGCATTGCTAAACGTCTGCAAGAGCTGGGTGCATAATCTGTTCCTAGTGGCAACAGGCAGGTACTGCACCCCGGCGTCTCCAGACGTCTGCATCAGCTGCAGCCAAACGTGCACTGCTGAAGTCTTCAGCGCTTCGTCTGGGTATGCCAAAGCAGAGCACAGGTGATCCAGCAGGGGAACTGGTGAACAACGACAAAATGTTGTTAAAGGTAATTGACAAAACTGCAAAAAGAGTAAAGTATGTCAAATCTTGTAGTTGTATTTCCAAGCTTTCTCAATGGTAGTGCTGACCTGCCTTTGCTCAGCTAGAAAGACTGGTAATCATTTTAAGGATTCTTTTAAAAACCTGCTTCTATACTTTGTCCTTTAGTTCTAATTTCACTGCATATTCTGCCATTGCAAATTGCATTAACTATATTTTTTCAGATCACTTGTCCCGATTAAAGTCTACACCGCACTCCGGAGTTGTGCACTAGATTTGACAGTGGCACGAATCAGAAGCTCAGCTTGATGATCTTTATGCTGCCACAGTTAACGCACAAGCCATCTGCTTTAGTGCGCCTTCCTTTGGCTATCTGCAGAGATCTCTTAGGAGATTAGTGATAGTGCTGACAGAGCGTGTGGCTATGACTGCATGCGCTGCCTCTCTAACAACATTTACAGCAAACACTCAGACTGAGGATGCACCAGCCACGAAGCAGAGTCGGTCTTAATACCGAGTCTTGGACATTATGCAAAGACGCCAGCATGATGGAGGAGCTGTAAGAATGCTAATAATAGTACTAGGATCAAATACCAGAAATAAAACTTCTTGTAAAGATGAACTGAAAAGGCAGACAGGATAGAGAGAGAGAGGCAATAAAGCCCTTCCATCTCTACCAGAACAGAGTCTTTTTGGATCACAAGTTCCAGGTATGCCGGCTGCCAGAAAAGGCAGCCTTTCAGATTCCCGGAAAGAACAAGCAAAGGCAGCGGACAGAGACATCATCCATGCAGCGCAGAGAGAGGTGGAAGACGTCAACACCACAGACTCTGCGAGTAGCAAACAAGAAAGACAGAGATGACAGAGCCAAAGAGTGGAGCTGGAAGCCAGCTGCTCTGTCAAGAAGATCAAAATCCAAGCGAGCCTGGAGAGGACATGTTTGATTAAACTAAGAAATATGAGGCAGCAAAGATGAGAGCCAGACATTAAGGCATTAAGAGGGAGGGAGAGGGAGCGGGTGAAAAACCTCAGAAAGAGGACGGCAATGCACTGCTGTCCAAAAAGTACACTCCACAACAAATAAACACAGCTGTCGGCACAACATGAAAGGATAAACAAATGACTTTATTTTGCCTTTGTCAACAGAGGAAGCAAAGGTTCATTTCCATGCTTTGCTGCCAAGCTGTGATGCTCTGAAATACCACCATTACCCCAGCGAGCCACTTTCAAAGGTGTTGCTTTGTTGTGTACAAATCACCGCGGAATATTTAATTGGACCCTTCTCTGACTCTCCACGAGGCTTTTGAACTCTCAACTTCTAGTGTAAATACCAGCAATTCCCAAGCTGGAGGGCTTGCTCTTTTGGAGTGTGCCTTAATGATCTCAGCGTATGGGAGGAGGGCTGATGACACAAGCAAAACTACAAAGTAAACTCATATTACCCCTCTGAATAAGCTGCATCAAACAGAGCAAAGGAAAGGATTTAAGTGCATGTAGATCTGAAGTTTTGCATCGTTACGTTGTTTTATGGCAATGTAAAAATGTTACTGTTGAGATTATAAGGTTTTTATATTTGGCTGATATGTTTAATAGGAAAATGAGAGAAATCCTCATTTAGATAGAGCTCTATAAGCAGTGAGTCTCTACTGGCCTTCACTGTATAAAAACCCATATTTTAATAAATATATTATTTTGAGTCCCTTTTGTTGCTTTACTTTTCACTTTGAAACACATTTCATATTGGTGCTTTTTGTGTCCTTTGCTGATGTTGCTGTCATACCTGGAGAATTTCATCCACAAGTCTGTGAAATTTGAATCTTTGATTATCCGTGACTCTGGGAAAGAAAAAAAAATAGCTCATCTTGCTCTCCTTTGTTCTCTTACATCTCATTTATCTTTTTACAGCTTTAATCTGTTTTTTTATTCATCTCCATTCATGTGCACTTCATTAGTCCAATTTATTGGTTTTTCAGTCCCTTTAGCTTATTTTTAGGAATAAATAGAGAGCGTTATTGAAGACATCCTTAAGGAGGGCTGGCTTTTATTGTGTCACCTTGCCTTGCAGCAAGAAGGTTCTGGGTTCGATTCCCGGCCTCGGTCTTTCTGCATGGAGTTTGCATGTTCTCCCTGTGCATGCGTGGGTTCTCTCCGGGTACTCCGGCTTCCTCCCACAGTCCAAAAACATGACTGTCAGGTTAATTGGTCTCTCTAAATTCTCGCTAGGCGTGATTGTGTGTCCTGTCTGTCTCTATGTTGCCCTGGCGACCTGTCCAGGGTGACCCCGGCTCTCACCCAGAACGTTAGCTGGAGATGGGCACCAGCACCTCCTGACCCCACTAAGGGACAAGGGAGTATAGAAAATTACTGGATGGATGTAGGAAAGGATACGTGTACTCTCTATATATGTGTGTGCATATCCTGAAATCTATTTTTATTCTTTCTGTCGGATCTCTGTTTATTTTCCTCAATCTCAAACAATACCACCAACTACATAGAAGGGAAACAACATGAGAGCCAGAAGACAGAGTAAATTTTACAGACGGTGCGTCTGAAAAAGGATGAAATCTGCTGGGAGCGCTGGGCTTCTGTTGTCATTGCCTCGCCGCTGTCGTTAGTCCAAACAGGCCCACAGAGGCTTGTTGAGTGACAGGCCGCAGACAGACACACACAGTCAATAATGGCAGCCCACATCTTACATCAGCAACTTAGCAAAGCATCCCTAACCTGTGTCTGCTTAGGAATACAGACAGAAGGTGGTCGCAAAAACGGGGAAACATAATGGCTCTAATGCCAGTGTTTTGGAACAGGTCTTACTTTTGTTCCGATGTGTAAAGTCGAGCAGTCGGCCATGACGAAACACCTCACAACATCCACAAGCCTGAGCCCGGCTAACAATGCCCCCGGACAGAGCAAACAACTGATCCATTAGCGGACAGATGTTGTGTAACTGGTTGAATCTGGTTGCAATACTTTCTCTGTCTCGATACCATACCGGACTATCTTCTAGATCTAAATCTACCAATGTATCGAGTAGGGAAACTATGAGATGAATAAAATGTAGCTTTTTCTTTTTACATTTTGGCATAAGCGATTTTCAGGGATAAGCTATCGATTGCCATATCAAAAACTCAGTTAAATTGGGATATTTAAATCACAGAGGAGCAGCAATAATTCAGACTTTAAAGTTTCTCAAGGAAGGCTTTTCGAATACGCCTGTATTGTGCGCAGGAGGAGTTGATTGGTTGATGACTTGCGGCTGCTTAGCAATCAAAGGAAAATAAAATAACTTTTAGCTGGTTGTGTCAGGATCCAGGGATGTTTTGGTTCTTTTTTGCTTTTTCACTTTCTTGTTCTTTTGTAACCTGTCTTTTTTCCTCTCTTTACTTTTCATGTTTTCTTAGTCGTTTACTCATTTAGGTCTAATCTGTTGTGTTTAATTATTCTGTACGCCTTTTCAATTTATGTCCTCGCTTCTTTGTACCATCAACCTCTCCCTCAGCCTGCCTTCTGCTCTCTCCTCACAGCTGCACCCTCTTTCTAAGTAGCACTGGCCCACTGTCTCATCATCAATCTCCTGGTATCACCTGTTTAATGTTTTAACGTTTTTCTTCACTCCTTGCTGCTAGGTGAATATTTATGTAACAAAGAAGAGGATTTAAGTGCATGTAGATCTGAAGTTTTATGTCAATGTAAAAATGTTACTGTTGAGATTATTCGGTTTTCAATACATCCAAAAAATAAGTATTTGGCTGGTGTGTTTAAGGGGAAATTGAGAGAAATCCTCATTGAGATAGAGCTCTATAATCAGTGCATTTCCACTGGTCTTGTGTGGAAATGCACTTTTAATGTGTATAAAACACACATTAAAAACACATTTTCTGCTTCTATGTCCCACTGATCTTTGCCCTGCACTTTCCCGCCTGCTGGCTTCACTCTAAGTGAATAACTCCCGCCTGTAACAATAACAACACTGTTGCATAATTTAAACACAATTGATATAACATTGATAACCATAGCAGATTTGAGCACAGTGATTGTAATGCTAAATGCTCATATCATCACACTCCAAAACAGCTGCAAAGTTCGTTTACAAAGTCATTAAAACAAGAAATGATTTAATTGTGTGTATCCCTTCTGATGTTGAGTAAACCTTGAGTAACACCAAATCTACTGGTACAAGCTAGTCTAACGGTATCGTGATATCGTCGCTTGTGGATACGCTACACATCTCCTGATTGGAGAAATTTCTCTTTGCCACAACAGGAGATTAACAGCCAAAGCACAGAGTTAGATAAATTTAGTTTTCAACTTTAATTTCATTTTTGTTTTGGAAAAACGGGGGCTAATTCTAATTTATCACTAGAAACAAACAAAAAAAACATTATCTAGAGGATATTTGCCACTTTTGGTAAATAAACACAACGAACCACTTCATAACTTCATCTAATTTATTCTAGTTTGAACCAGAAGGGGAAAATGAAGATGGACTAATATTATTTAAATTATAAAAAGTAATAAGAACATCGCCAATGAGACCAAGATGCTTTTTTTTTTGTTTATCTCCTGAGATTATTTACAGCCAGAGAATATATTGAGCCATCACAGCAATTTCAAAGGGTGCAATATTGCAAGTGGAGAGCTTGGGATCAATAATGGGTAGGCGACATATTTCAGGTGCTATGCATTCACATTATGTTTGCCAATACAATATTTGACCAGTTTTTTACACATGGCACACATCAGTGGTCAGGATGTTAGATCTCCAGGAGAGTGGAGGGGTCGTCATGGTAATAAAAAAAGATAAACAAGAGAGAGATGGGCTTCAAGTATCAGAATATTCTGTTATAGTTAGGTAAATTATTTTCTTAATACATACAATTTCTAATAGTAAATAGCAATAGAATCTGTCATTCAGAAATATAGTAATATAAAAACCTTAGTGGATAATTATTCATTATGATTATCAGTTTTGTTCAAATGATTTAAAAATACGCACAAATATTATTTAATATAAACTAAATTTATCACATCGGAACCAGCACATTAGAATATTTTTCATAACATCATCAACAAACATAGAATGTCATCTTTGATATATCCTGTCTGTTTTCAACTAAAATAAAGTATCTAAGAAAGATTTCACGGATAAGCAAAGGTAAAACGGTAAAACATAAACACATAAAAAAACAGCAAAGCGAAGTTTTCTAGGGGGGGGATGATCACCCTACAGCAGGAGACATTTCTAGAAAAGATTAAAAGTTTTACTGCTGGCAGGGAAATACAAAACAAACAATCCAACATCAGTTGAATATTAAAACAAACAAATATAGAACTGCTACTAGTCTGCTGAGCGTCACTCACGATGCAGAACGGGAGCTTGTGTTGTGGCAAAGCCTCCCTGTTGCATCCTTAAAGCAACTTTATCTAGTAGCTTTTAGAGAGTAGCTTATATAGTAAAAGCCGGTTTTACATAAAGCTAAAGTAAATACATTATGCTATGATTAGACAGATCTTTAACACATTCTTACTTCACAATCTAGAATCTTATCACCGAACAGCAACATTACCAGCAAATTGGTTTTGTTTTCCAATAACAGTAATCACACTTTTGTCATTCTCTGTATTGATTCTGGAGTCTGCAGTATGAACAAAAAAAATCCGATTAAAACTAATTTCTCATCTGTAACCCTGTGCCCCCTTTTTTTTTTTTTAATGGACAATCTAATTGAGCTGCAGGCTCTTACCGTACTGAGTGATAAAGCTGTGAGCCACGTTGGGCACCGACTTCATGAGGTTCCCCAGGAAGTTGAACGTCGGAAGGAGACGCTTCCCTCTGAACTGGCCGCTCAGCTACGTCATATAATAAAAGGAAAAAACATAATAGCATAAAATTTAGTTATTTTAAACTGGCCGTAAACAATCTGTTTACAGTAAAAACACTAATGTGGCTGGAGAAAACACATCAGCAAAAACAAGCAGTTCGAGGGACAATTAAATGTCACATATGGTCAGCTTGGTTTGGATAGTTTTCCTAAAAAAAAAAACTTTTATTATCTTTTGTATTTATAAAGGCTGCACAGTGGCGCAGTTGGCAGCACTGTTGTCTTGCAGCAAGAAGGTTCTGGGTTCGATTCCCGTCCCCGGTCTTTCTGCATGGAGTTTGCATGTTCTCCCTGTGCATGTGTGGGTTCTCTCCGGGTACTCCCGCTTCAAAAACATGACTGTCAGGTTAATTGGTCTCTCTAAATTCTCCCTAGGTGTGAGTGTGTGGATAGTTGTTTGTCCTGTGTGTCTCAGTGTTGCCCTGCGACAGACTGGCGACCTGTCCAGGGTGACCCCGCCTCTCACCTGGGACAAAATATATTCCGCTTAAACATTTGTTCTATTGAAAGTCCTATATAGTTAGTTGCCTCTAATCTCCACGCAGTCATAGCAGGAAATCACATCAAGCGCAGATAAGACAGAATTGAGACGATTGTCTAATTCCTAGTCCAAGCAGGGAGTTCTTTGCGTGAAACGCTTTTCTAATAAGACGTATCCTCCTAAGATTTATGGGGGCCGTCAACGCTGCCAGACGCTAAACCTTCCTGGCGTCGGCAGCACGAACGACTTAACGCCGTCGAGCGATTGCACGATGACGCTGCTCAACTATCTCCTCAACCCTGAGGTGACACAACAGCGGCGAGGCGAAGACAAGAACTCTTGCTTCCTAAGCAGCCCGGCGTGGACGTGACATCGGTTCCAGACGTGTTGTGTAAAAGCTTCAGGATGTGCGTTCCTGTCCCTGCATATTTTACACTTACTGCATAAAGTAGCAGTGCGTTGTTGGAAGAATATAAATGTGTTCGGCTCACCTGTTTGTGGACCTCGTCCAGAACAAAGTGAAATGGCAGCTCATTCTGAAACTCAAGGAGCAGCTGAACCAGCACTGATTGGCACACACACACACACACACATGAACATGAATCAGACAGAAATTCATTCAATAAACAGCAGTGACGAGACCGTTTTAACACACTTCCAGCTGTCAGCAAGACGTTAGAGCGGCTTGAAGCATTTCATTAACAATACATCTAATGTTACAGTCACGGCTGCGTCTTTAGTTAAATGAATTTAAAAATGTCAGAGGAAAGAAAGAACGAAAACCCAGGTCATTACGCTTTTACTGGCTTTCATAATAAAACGGTCCCTGAGGCGTTCTGGGACAGCGGCCATGAAATTATTCATGTGTTAGTTCTTACAAAAAACATTTTCATACGGCAAAAATCTGACGATTTGATACTGCATCTTGCTCAAAAGACCTAAACTATTATGGGTATGGAGAAGTGTGAACGCTGTGGGAACATAGATGTACTCAAACTCTCTACAAATCTAAAAACAAACAAATATCTCCCTGCAGATTGTTCCAACAAATGTTTAAAAAGCAGAGGCAGGTCACCTTGTTCTCCAGCGGTGACCCTGCATGCTTGAACATAAAGTCTGTCCTTATGTTTGCGGGAGAGAGATGTGGGTACAGCATGTATGTCCACATGCAATATTGATGCGATTGTATGCAAGTACGTGTAGAGAGACACACAGCCACTTTAACGGAAGCATAAACAGGAATCCCTTCACCTTGGTCAACCTTTTCCACCGTGGCTGGGTCCTCCTCCGTTTGAAGCATAGCTGGGAAACAAGTAAGGGCATCAAAATATAATCAAGACTCCACAAGTGTTAAAAAGAAAATCTGAATAATTTGCCATCGTTGTAATCTTGTGTGCGATAAAGCAGGCTTGCTTTTTGATTTTTGTTGCCAATTTGTAATTATTTTTAGATTATTATTTAAAGATAACACACTTTAGCTGTTCAATTATGATAAAATTGATTTTTTTTCCATGCGATTTTAGTTTAGCCACTTTACTGAAATGCTCTTGCAGTCAGCTCAAATATACAAATTGCATGATGCATGCATGATTTCTTGTGTGAGGCAAGAAATCATGCATGCATGAAGAGAAACTCCACAAAACAACCCTGAAACTTCACTAACTTTTCCCCAAAATAGGCACAAATATATAAAAAAACCGAATATCAACCTTTCAAAATGTGTGTTTTGAAAACTTTAATGACACATTCCCTTCACTTTCACAGTTATGTACTTCTCTATTACAAAATAAACATAAAAACCAATTGAGATATGTGGGCTGCAGAGGCATAAACACTTTTGCAAGGCACTGCATTGTTCTGCAGCTTAAAAACACTCAAAATAAAAAGCACCAAAGGTGAATAAACAATTTGTCCTTCAGAGAGGTGACAAGTAATTTTGTTTTTATTCTGCTGTGTTATGTCATCGTATCTTCTTTTGAAACATAAATTCCAAGTTTCTTGGACAGTTCTTCCAATACCTTTCTTCGCCCTCTAATGTGCCGGTGCATATTTTCCTCACCTAATAACGTGGTAATAAAATGCAGAGTGACTCTGTGGTCCTGTCGAAACAGCTCTGTCAAAGCCCCCGCAGAGCTCTTCAGGATGCCACTTAAACTCGACAAGGCAAAACATTTCCTCACCGACTGCAACAAACAAGTAGAGTGCATTAAATAGAGAGCTATGGAGGAGTAAATGC
Source organism: Phalloptychus januarius (assembly GCA_902982915.1). Classification (NCBI taxonomy): domain Eukaryota; kingdom Metazoa; phylum Chordata; class Actinopteri; order Cyprinodontiformes; family Poeciliidae; genus Phalloptychus; species Phalloptychus januarius. Next base: position 4,700,569 of record CADWAE010000476.1, read on the forward strand.
TCAGTGTGCCGGTGGAAATGCAACTCGACATCTTAAAAGTTGAATACAAAACTCATAATGTCGCTAGTGTCAGTTTCGGGTCACCGTTGTCACGTAAACAGCGTGATACTTACGGCCATTTCTTCGGTCTCCATCATTTCAATAGCACAGGCCACACAGAGCAGCAGCCCGCCGCCCTCCGCAGACTGCAGGCGGACGCTCCACTTTGGGTCATGTCTGAAGTGAACCCGCTCATAAACAACATCCGTGCTCGCCATTGTTGTTGTTTCACCTACCAACTTACGTGACTCGTGTTAAAAGAAAGGGGCCGGTCGACGAAACAAACAGGAGAGTAGTTTGTTGTGTCCTTCGCAGGCTATAATGTTAATACCAAGTAGCATTCGTGTTAATTATGCCTCTCAAAAACAAAATGACCCCCGCTCACTTTTCTTTGCGCTCAGTTTTATTAACAAATCGCTACAAAGGACCAACACCTGCCAAACTAGTGAATGACGCAGCAATTGATAAGCTAGCTTAAAATAACGCACCTCTCGCGCGCTAGCTTAAACTGTCATTACAATGGCGGGAAAATCAAAACTTTATTGACAGGAGGAGACGATGACACAGACGTTGCCAAAATACAGAAGATCGTTTGTTTCTTTTTTTATTTGACAGTAACTCTGACCAAACCTGTCATGTTTTCGGTCAGTTGGGATATTTGATATTTTACACCCTATTTAAACATATGAACTTTAACTATATTACAACAAATAGTTAGGTAATCCAACATGATGCTTAAAAACACAGTGGAGAATATAAATGACCCAAATACAATGGAAACAAACTGCCTTGTTTGCAACAATTGTCCACAAGGTAACAGATGACGTCAGCTGGGAGAAACCATGGATTATGTTGTTTGCAGATGATATTGTGTCCTACATTGAGAGTCGGTGGCATGTGCGGGAAAGCCTGGAGTGGGGAATGAAAGCAAGATAGATTAATTTGGTTTGATTGAGAGGAAGACAGGTGGACTAGTTAAGCTACAATGTGGATGAATTGCTGTACCAGCAGTCAGACATCCAAAGCAATTGCCTTTGGACAAGTAAAGTGAAAAAGAAAGTGTCATCAAATAAAGTTAGAGTGGTTGGATGAATTTTGATAAAAGAGGGAAAGGTTTAGAAGTTGGTAGTGAGCCTACAATGATATATTGCTTGGCTTGGAGAAGGTGGTTGGAAAAATTGTATAAGGCAGAACTTGGCAGGTAAGTCTTTTGTAAGCAGTTCTTTTCCCCACAGCGTACTAGCATTGAACACTCTTTCAGGTTTGTCATTATTACATCAAACGAATAAATTGACTTGAGGACCAAGGAGGTGAAATACAGGCAGTGGTTTGATATCATAATCAGACAACCTGGCAATGCTTAAGAGGCCTGCTGGTCCTATTTGGCTGCTTTCACATAGGAAGCAACAGGAGCTGTGCGTGCTGCTGAGCCAGAGCCAAAACCAGGAGAGATGAGTGCTGAGCAGGCAGCACAAAAGGTTGCAAAAATATTGCATAAGTTGCTTGCCAAAAGTATCTTCTCTCACCGCATGGGAGACCCTGTTACCAGAGTGAGTGAACTATAAGGGAAGATGATTGTATCAGCTAACAGTTGTCGTAACCTAACGCAACAAATCTCATTCCTTTCATTGGATTCTCAAAGGAGGACCGTGTCAGTCATAACTTTTCATCTTCTCCTCTGGTCACCAATGCTTTTTTTTCATAAAGCAAATAGCTATTAATTTTAGTCATAGAAGGACTCGGAAAATAGATATTGCTTTATTGCTAATTTTCGTGTCTAAAATGTACTAAATTCTACTTACATTGTATATTTTGAGGATTATAGAAGATTTTCTGATGTTTCGTTTGAAACCAGACTACTTCTTGTAGTTCAGTCAATGGTTTTCACCCTGGATGCTTTCTGATATTACACATCATCTCCTCCTTAATGAAGCAGCATACACACTGGTTGTCAGCTGGACAACTCAGAGGTATGAGAAGGTCTAAAATCTGGTTATCTCGACAGCATTCCAGTGATGTGAAGTTCATTTTTCTTCAACCTGCGCTGTCTCCTCCATCCAACACTCCGATCGGCTGTGCAGGTAAGACCTGGAAAAGCCCATTTGGTTTTCATCAGCATCACCTGTTTGTCTGCCTGCAACTTTCTCGACTGCTTTTTGTTCTCTCTGCGAATGTTGTTGAGAGAAAGCCTAAAGAAACTGCTCTATTATCCTCCCCTGGAGGACCCAATTGAACCTGGAAAGCAACATCTTTCTTTTATCTGCTGTTATACTGAGATGTAGCCTGGGCCGGGATCCAGACGGCTCCAAAGTCCAAACATCCAAGTTTGTTTGACAGAGCCCTGTTATCTCCTCTCCATCCTCAGAGTAATGACAGGCTGAGACTCCTTCGGACAGAGAGAGAGAGAGATGGAGAGAGGGAGACAGACAGCTAGATTTTTATCTTTTCAGCTACCCAAGATACAGGGATGCAGGAGGCGAGTAATGTTTTCATTTCAACAGAGAGAAAAGTGGGGGAAATTCTGTGTTGCTGTGTTGTTGCTTCCCGTTATGGAACGGGAAACAACACATGGGAAAAAGGGAACTTTAAATCCTTTTATCCCTCTTTTTTCCTCCTCGTGGGATAAGAAGGTCAAATGAAGTGAAGGTCTCTGCTTCCAGGATTTCATAAAAGTCTGATATGGTCTGGATGACATTTAGAATGTAAAATATATTAGAAATATATTCTTAACATATTTAAAAAAATGTATCTATGCTTTGATTTTATCTGAGCTCACAGTGATTTTAACGGTTTTTGGATGACATGTTCTTATCTTTGATTAAAAAAAAAAAGAAAATCTACCACTGAGGCATTTAGCTAAGCAGGCTGATCTTTTTAAATGTGTGGTATTAATTTTCCTCTGGGAGGAAAACAAACTCACGACTGATATTCATTTATTTTGTCAAAGTTGCGCGCACGTTTGCCATTTGGATTAATCCGTGCACAAACAGCGCCTGCCTTTTGAATATTTTTGCTCGAAATTTCAAAGTAGATGAGGACAGACAAAAAACAAAAAGCCCATAGCAGCATCTTCAAATTCTGACATCATCACTGATTTTTGTAATTTTTGTATTTTTTATTTATTTAGTCATCTGTTGTTAAATATCGGCCATTGAGTTTCAGGTAATGAGGTGTGAGGGGTTTTTTTTCTTCTTTTTTTTGCATTACACATGAAGGCCATCGTTTGGTCATCGCCATGACAACAGAATCCTCTCAGCAGCAAAGCGGCAAACTGCCTGATAGGTGTGTGGGGGCGAGAATGAGCTACAACCAGCTCTGTCCATCCCCCCCCCTCCTCCGTGAGCAGACGACAGTGAGGGGAAACACGTAGCCCTGCGTGTGTGTGTGTGTGCGGGGGTGTGTGTCAGCGTTGCAAATGAGAGCACACACACAAATGGTCTAGCAGGAAGCTCATTCTTAATTGTTTTTCAGTCTGTTAAATTCAGCAAATGTGATGTGCTTCAGTAAACATATTGGAGGCAAAAAAAAAAAGAAAAGTGGACCGTGTTGGGACTCAAATTAAATTAAGAGGTCAAAGAAGTCCATGACTGAGAGGAGAGTATTAAACTCCTGACAAGAAGTTGGAAAGTAATTGGTTTTAAAGCCTCCATTTTAGCAAGGACCAGAGCTACGACTCGGGCCAGCTATCGACTCCTGAAGGAGACAATCAGCCACCGAGAAGGAGGCAGCCTGAGTTATGTCTCCCAATTTCATTTGTCAACATTCGGGGAGGTCGTCAGAGAAAAGAAATAAAAGAAAAAGAATCACTTCTTTTGAAGGACTTAAAATGGAAACAGTTTCCACATCACTCATTAACCTTTGTCTCCAGAAACACTTGTTTTCAACCACTTCCTTTGAGCCCCCAGACGCCCACGCGCATCTCAGTCTGCAGCGTGAAACAGTCAGAATGTAGCTGTGCTTTTCTTCTTCTTCTTCTTCACTGATGTTATTCCACCACCTATGCAGAAGACAGATGTAGGGTCTGTGTGAAAAATTCTAAAATAGCGCCTTTACCGTTTCCCAGTAAATATGTCACACATTCGTTGAGCTCAGGCTGAAATAGCATGCGGTTCCGTGACTGTGGCTTTCAGAGTCACTAATGAAACTACAGTGCAAGGTTCTAGAAACTGTTGACACATAAAGATATTAAAGCGTGTCATGCATTTAAAATTTTTTTTATTCAGCCCACTTTGTTCACCCAAATTCAAATGCACATATAGTACACCTGCGTGTTCAGTGGCCTCACTGAAAATGCAGCTGTTCTGTTCTGTGAGGGGCCTCAGGCGCTTAGTGCTGAACATTAGTAAACAAAGAGCATCATGAACACCAAGAATCAGACAGTTTAGGGATAATGTTTCTCAAAATTGTGTGTTTGGTGAGAAACTAACATTCTATGTTAAATTGAGAAGAAAATCCCAGTGGTAAAGCATAGTGGTGGTGTCAGCATCATGCTGCGGGGATCCATTTCTTCATCTGGATTGGAAAAGCTGGTCAAAGATGATTCAAAGACAAGGGATCGGTAATCTTTACAACCCTAACAGGACGAGCTAAAGAAAATCTGCTTATTTCCACGCAAGCAACTTTACTCTAATTTGTTAACACCTTCTAGAAGAAATCTGTTTAAGGAACGGTTTTATTTTTGTTTCTAGGTTTCACATATTCTCTGACATCAACAAGAGCGCATAGTTTGCAACCAACTCGCACACACACACACACACACACACACACACACACAAAAAAAGACTGTTTCTTACACAATAAGTGTCATTCTTCATATAATTTTTTGGCATATATTGGATGAAAATGCCTTGTAAAAACAATTACATATACATTTTAAAACACAACTCGTTTGCATTTTGTACATTTTTTTTTGATAAACCAATTGGTCTTCACCAAAGTAAAATAATGTCTTACAATGGTCCAGTCAAAGTTCATACGTATAATTGCGGATCTCTGGCAAGATAAATGGAATTAAAATATTGCTCGCAGATGTTATCCTTCCAACTAACTTTACAGGCTTACGGCATAACGCTACCTCATTTGGACTTTTCACTGGTTTTTCTTCTGGGACTTCAGACGACGCGCGAGAAGACGTAGGCTGCCTTATTGTGTTGTTGCAGTTTTTGGTCTATAAATAAAGGGACTCGGACATGCGGCCAACCCCCATCGCTGCATAACGAACACAGCATCTCAACAGAAGCCGCATCGACTTACCGAGCATTAAAAAGTTACAAAGTCAGACAGCGAGAGACTAAGATGACCTGAAAGTGTTTGTTTTGGGCAAAACTGTTAAGGTACGACTGGAGGAAGTGGGCGGGGACGAGGGAGAGACGTGTGCGCGTGAGAGGGTGTCGCGTTAACGTTCCGGTCTCGCGCTCGGCTAATGAGTCAGGTGCGCCTCTAAGTCCGCGGGGCAAGCTTCGTGAAACGATGGATTTTATCCGGTCAGCTGGCGGACGTTTCTGAACGAACAACGCAGAACTATGTCGAAGCGTCGCGGCGGCGTCGGACGGAAGACGAAGTGAAGTGAAGTGGAGAAATTCGCTATTCGGTAAGTGACGCGTTTGGAGTGTTGAGCAGGATATTATGTGAGGCTCCTTCACAGGCTGACCTTGTTGGCTCAAGAGTTTCATGAAAGTTTCTTGGCTGAAGGAGTGCCCAACACTCAGGGAGTATGTATATATATATTTATCTGTTCGAAAAGTAATTTATTAAATGGTCCAGTCAAAGTATTGATTAAAAGTAATTGTTATCTGTTTACGTTGTGCTGAAAGAAAATTAAGAGCTCTTTTATATGTGTTTGATTAAAACAACAACAACAACAACAACAAAAACTAAGAGCTTTAAAAAAGTAATCAGTAGGAAAGTCCAAAACTTTACTTGTACTTAAATGGTTCATTATTACCCAATAGTGAACAAGTGGGTTAAATGTACACTTTCATCCTCTTCATTAACAGCCATCATTCCAAGACAGGTTTTAATGTGGTAGCCAAGGCAACCGCTAGGCATTTAAATCCATATAATGGACAAGATGCTGGAATGATGAAGTGCAATGTTCACAAGGAAGCAGCTGCAACGCAAAGAAATCCATTCCTTTCTGAGAAAACTATTACGGCATAGATGCGGTCTGCTGAAGATGGCCTACAAACCAGAAGGCTGATCTAAAAAAAAAAAAAAAAAAATCCCCAGGTTTTCAGCTTTCAAAGTGAAAGAGAGAGAAGGTTCCAGTAGCTGATCAAAGTCTCATTTCCATGCCAGAAATTGTAGTGGTATTTATGTTATGATGTGTGTTAACTAGAACGTCTTGCTCTCGTTCGCGGAACAATGAATTAAGAAATGTAGCATGGGGTTTGACTGTGAGATGAAGCTTATTGTCACGCTTTGCCAACGTTTGCTTGACAAATATCTCCCATCTTGGTTTTCTCAGTAGTGGCAAGTGATTCTAAGCAAGAATAGTTGGAAAAAGTCAATAGAGGTCCATGACGGTCTTGGATTTTAAAATTTTTTTTTAATAAAAAAAATATTTTTTATTTAAAAAAAAAAGAACAAATATTTTATTTTTTTAAATAAAATATTTATTTAAAAATATTTTAAATAAATATTTAAATATTTAAATAAGACCAGCCTGAAGTGACCAATTCGTGCAAAATCTGATGTTTTCAATATTGTTGCATACAGAGTAGTTGACTAAAATTCACGCTGACTGACCTTTGACCCTTTGGTACCAACGCATTACCTTTTTATCCCCTTCTAAATCTATTTTGTACTTGTAAACAAACCATTTCTTTCTGCTTTTTTTTAGCTGTACTTAAATACTATAACTATAATGAGTTATGGATGGAATATATGGACATTAAAAGTAATTAGACTATTCTAATTTTCTCAACATTTAACTGAGATTGAGATCCACATGATATAAAAATGAGACAGATTACGACCCCTGACAGCAGAGCTGTACGATACACTGCAAAAACACAAAAATCTAGTTAGTTTTTTTGTGCAATTTATGAAAATACACGTGAAATAAAACAACTTACAAGTCACTTTTCAACAAAATATGGGAGCTTGTTTTAAGTCAATAACCTCCTACAATTGATGAAAACGTCATTCGGTTTCATTGCCAGATTGTGACCCTTATAAAATGGGAGAACGTCTTGTGACAAGTGAAATAATCTGCCAGTGAAGCAAGTCGTTATCAACTCCACTATTTTGGCTTCAGGAAATTAAGACCTGATAAGATGCGACTAATTTTCCCATTTTCCCTGCAGAGCGTCTTGAGCTGACATTTTAACAGGAACTTACTTTAAATGTCTAGATTTAATGTTTTGGCTGATCTTTCTTGAGTGAGCGCCTTCCACATGCCAGCTTCTTCTTTTGTGTTCAATGAGGAATACACAATATTTATTTGTCAATACAATATTATCTCACAGGAGTCAGGCAAGATGAAATTTAAACGGTATTTTAGGTAAAGTTAAGAATCTTAATTTCTTTTTTTTGTTGTTGTTTGTTTGATTTCACAAACTCAAACTGCACAAGAATCACTGTGGAGTAAATAACCTCCTGTTTGCTACATGTATTTTTCATTACTGCATCAGTCTACTGCAGTCTTTGAAAATACCAATTTGTGTGATTACTGGAATCAAACAGTCTATAAATTATATGTTGGCCGTTTTTCCTTGACTGTGCACAAGACAGTTGATGCTCCCTCCCTACTGACTGGAAATCACAATAAGTAGCTGCAAACTTGATTAGATCACACATTGTATTTATTTATAGATTTTTCTAGCACCCTCAACGCCCTGGGTTTACCACTCTGTAGGTTGGTGTTGGGGTTATGGTTTTGTTCTTTTTTTTCCACTGTTTTGCGTCCTTTTTGACCTGCCACTGATTCTGAAAGCTCACCTTCAGGCCTCAATAAGTCAACTACATCCCGACGCTTTGACATTGTTCAAGGCTAGCTTGTGGTTTATTCAAACAGCCGACTGCGCAGCGTCACTTCCTGTGGGACGAGAAGCGCTATTCGTCACGTTTCCACGCATCGCCCGAACTCGAGCGCCACTGCATTTCGCACTCTGACAAACCGGAAAGGCCGCCCGCGAGCGCGCCGCTCTCTCAGGTCTGCATCAGAGAGCCGACAGAGGTTAAAGAAAAAAAAAAAGCAAATCCCCTCGAGTTGAGAGGTTGACAAAAAAAACCCCAAAACAAAACAAAAAAACCCCCCACAGTGAGTCAGTGGTGTATTTCTCTTCACAGGTCAGTGTGTCACACCGACCTGCTCTCGGGTTCTCTCTAAAAGTGCAGCTTCCAGTTTCTAAGAGCCCTGCTTCGTCCTGTTTTATCTGTGAGAGCTTATCTCCCCTCACAAACGTCTCATCAGCACTTTTGGCGAATTCTGCAGGACACAATAAACAAACAGAGGAAAAGTCTTCCAGTGTCACCCGATAAACGCCCTCGCGCTCCAGACATGTTGACGGTCTGCGCGAGAATCACGTAGCGGGCCTAACGACGACGTGGCGTCATTCTGGCTAAATTAGAGCGCGCCACGGGAGTATTTGATTCCTCCCACGGACGGTTCCCCACTCAGCGCATAAAGACTCGGTTCATCAAGGAGATGAGATATGGCGACGGCGACAAGCTCCGCTTATTCACGTCTGACATCCTGTGAATGTCTCGCCGTCAGAGAGATGCTCTTCCAGTCGGCGTGCTGTTGAAACGGAGTCGAGGCGACACGAAAATGATTCCAGACTGGAGAGAGAGAGGATGAAAGGAGGAACGGTGTCACAAAAGAAGGCGACAGGCTGAATGAAAAAGAGAGGGGCGGGGAGGTGAAGAGGCAAAACGGCGCCACAACTCGATGATGGCCGTCATTAACGTCTCACATTTAGTCACTTCTGCGTGTTTCACAAGGATTCAAAGCCACAGATCGAAGCAGAAGATTGTATGTGATAGTTAACGCACTGTTTTAAAGAGGTTTTTGCAAATTAAATCAAAATTCCACGTGGAAATCTAATAAAAGCTGAAGTTCAGTCAGATTTACAGCACATTTTATTGTCGCAATAAATCTTTTTGAAAGGTCTTGATTTAATATGAGTTTCTGCAACATTTCATTTCCCTTTGGGATTAATAAAGTATTACTGAATTGAACTGAGTTTGAAGAAAAGGATCAATGAGTAGTAAATTTCGAGAATTTTGTTCTGGACTTTGACTGGGCCGTTATAACACATGGAATCGAAACCATTTCATTGTTGTTCTGGCTGTCTCATCCATCTTCGCCTCCATTTTAACCGGCTTCCCTCACTCAGCATGATGCTGCCAACACTATGTTTCACTGCAGACATGCTTTGTTTTTTCTTTTTCTTGTTGCGAATAGATTCAAACTTGTGTTTTCTAATAAGGATTGCAAGAGAGATTTTAAATCTAACGGAGTCTTTTCTGGTTAAGTAAATTGTAAAACAGCTTCTGAAGCCTTCAGAGAAGTTCAAACTGAGATAAAAACACACAGAAGTCGACTGCTAATTAGGCTCCGAAGGCATTCAGTTAAATCTGGAGATCAGAATAAAGCAGAGTGAATACCGAAACCTTTGGAAATTGCGCACAATGTTCCCTGATTTCGATTTGTCTTGTAAAATTCCTTAAGGTTTGCGGTTTGTGCCGAGACAAAACGTGGACAGGTTTAAGAAAGTTTTTGCACGGCACGGTTTGCTGAGGCACTTGGGAGATAAGAGAGATTTAAATTCGCAGTAGCAAGAGGGGAATTATGTGTTTAAGGGAGTTTGCAAATCTTTGCTAATTAAAACGATGAGCCTGTTGCTTTGTTTCGAGGGGAAGATTTCCTGCAGAGCGGAAAAGCAAAACAAGAGAAGCCCTGTCACATAACAGCGGGTAAGAGGAGAAGAAACGACAGAGCAGGCAGAGGCTGAATCCTTCAAGCTATTTTCATCTGCTTTGAACAGGAATTACTGGCGCCCGTTTATCCCGCTCGGATAACAGCCCTCAGCCGATACTCGGCACTCAAGTTAGCAGAAAATTGTCTTGATTGAGAAGAGAATCGGTTGGCCTCACTGAGTGAACTGTTTTATTTTCTTCTCTTTGTGTTTTTCATCTTTTCCACTCCTGGGTTTCACCATCTTCCTTGCTTTTTTTTTTTTTTGTCAATGTTGCTCCTCTCAGAGTTTCTAATCCTCCTTGCGATTTCCCAGCAATTCCCCATCTTTATTCTCCTGCATTTTTGAAAACTAAGCTCCTTTTCCTCCGTATCTTTTCCTGCGCCCTTCCTCCCCGCTCCCTCTTGTCTCTCGGCCTCCTCTGTCATGTCCGTATCCGTGAGGAACCCACCTCAACGCCGGCGCTCCCTGGGTCCCGTCTCGCCCAAGCGAATCTACAGGAATCTCTCTGTCAGGCTGAGGGGAGGAGAGTCGTCCGTCGCCACGGAGGTGGATGCACCCAAACACACCAGCAAGCCTGCAGAAGCCGTAAGACGCTAAGCACTCTCTTCTACCCTGCCACAACATATTTAGCATCGGCAAAGAGCTCAGGCTGAAACTGTGTTGTACCTTTGATTAAAAAAATATGCAGCTTTTTACATAACCTATGAAGAGCATATAAGCAATTCAACCAGGTGAAAAAGCAATACCCCCTGAATCTTATGATTGGTTGTGCTGCATTTGAATGTTTAACCCCTCTAGTCTCCTGTGGCAACTGCTCAGATGGCTCTAGCTCCACCTTCAAGGACAAAGCTTCTCCTTGAAGCTGCAGTTTCCGAGCTTTTGCCTCACAGAGCAGCTCCTCCCCACTCAGCTCCTTCAGACTAGCCAGCAGCAATTAGCAAACACCTAATGGAACTGCGCATCTGGGGAGCTCATTGTAGGAGCTACTTCTCAGTGCAGTGCTAGTCAAAACATTGTTAAAGGGTTCATAAAGTAGCCGTGTTGTGGTGACTTCCTGATATGTGGAGCTTCAGAAAGGGTCAGAGTTTTTAAGAGACAGAGACAGAGACCCAATTTCAAAGGATTAAATTACATCTTTGTAAGTCATAGTTGATGTAGCAAATTAGGGTAACATACTAGCCTGATGGTGCAATAGAACAGCACTACATGCCAGGAAAACTCACAATACCTCCTATTAAATTGTGTGAGGATGAGGAGGAGTGTTATTGAGCCAGGATTATGCTAGAACCGTGTCAATGAGTCTTTCCACCCCTAAACCTCAAATTAAAATGACACTGCAAACCTCTCACTGCAACGCTATAATTAAGGTGCTTTCAGGTGGAATAACTGATTGGAGATTTGCTCTGAAGCACAAAGCTACTCTTCCTGTCGCTCGTACGAGACAAACAGTGGCTGCACTTTGACTAAGCTGACTGTGTGCAGAGGAGGAGGCTTTGTGGTTTCGACCAGTTGCACGGTGAAGAGCCGTGACTGAGTCTGCCACATTCGCGTCTTTTGGCCGCGTGGAGGATTGCGTTTCAGTTTGTTTTCGACGAGCAGTTGCTTGGAAACATGCAGTCGGTGTTTTCTCTGCACGAACACGAAATCTTACCAAGCGGTTTTTTTTTTGGTCTGAGCTTCTAGTGCAAATATACTGCAGTAAGACAAAACTAACAGGTAAGAGTAAGATATAGGTGCCTTTATTTCAGTAAATAATTCCTTAATACTCTGGAAAAAGTTTTAGTTATAAGTGGAATAATCTGCCAGTGGAGCAAGACATTTTAGCTTCGATATTGGGCTGAAAAGTTACTTTCGAGTTAGTTAGTTTATTTCAAATCTACTAAGATGTCTGAGGTTGCAACTCGACCAAAAAAAAAAATCCTTGGTCGGACTTTGTGTTTTTCGCAGAGTTTGGTCTCTCTGCAAACGGGGAGAGAGAAATATTCCTGAACAAATCGCCACCACTTTTTCTTCCATCCACAGCTCAAGCTTTTATTCAGTAATAACTCAAATTCCCCGGCTTTCTTTATCTCATGAGGCTGGCGTGCGAGTTTGTCGTCCTTGGCCGCTTTGATTTATGGATCTTGTGTTCTTTTTTTCCTCTTTCTTTGCAACTCCCTTCCCTCCACCTCGCCAAATAAATCTCCTTCGACATCTGAACCCTCTTCCTCTTTCTTCTGTGGATCACCTTTCTTCACTCTGCCCCATCAGTACAAGACCCTGTGGGAGGCAGTGGAAAATGAGGACACTTTGGCTGTGCAGAGCCTCTTGTCCAAAGATCATGCCAGCTGTGGAGGAGGAGGAGGAGGAGGATCGAGTTTGTGGGAGCGAGGGGAGAAGAAAGACAAGGACTGGGAGAGAGATAAAGAAAAAGGGGTGAACCGAGTGAGCGAGCAGGGGTTGGTTCCTCTGGATGTGGCCGCGCTTACCCACAACTCCCCTCTTCTTCACGTGCTGACGAAGGCAGGCGCCAGGCATAACCCTGTTTGTAAGTTCTACGCGTTAAATGACCAAAACGAGCACGAAAACATCTGTAGATTTATTTTATTTATTTATTTTTTCCACCCTAATTAATGATGTGTATTATCTGGATTAAACATTGCTTCTCAGTGTGCCGGCCAGCGGACTGGGGGCTGAAGCTGGACGCCCTGGTGGATCTGGCGAGCAGACGGATAGAGGAGAGGAAGTCTGAGTTGGCCAGGAAAACGGGAGCAGGCCCCCAGGCGCAGGCGGAGGTCCAGAGGCAGAGCCGCCTCTGGAGACTGCGGCTGCAGCTGTACTGCCGGATGAGGGAGAACTTCCAGAACACGGGTCAGTGCCGCCGTGGCACTTCGTCGAGCTGTGAAGTACCCCCAATAACCCTTGAACCTTGTCAGATTTCTATGTTCTGTTGTTACAACCGCATAACCTCAGTGTGTTTTTATAGGATTTTTCCGTTCGCCGTATAAATTGTGCAATTTGACATTTCAAAAACGAATTGGAAAAACCTCTTGTTTTTCAATAAAACGTCATGGCGATGGGATGAGGTTGCCGCTTGCGCAAACCACGAAGAAGAAGAAGATGACGGGAAGTAGCTGAAGGGGGTGGCTCGTGTGCACAAGCTTAAACGTGTGATTTTTATTTGCGTTTCTTATTCGAAGGAAACGCAGCGATTGCAAAATTCAAGATAGCGACTGTGCACTTACATACCGTTTTAGCAGTCTAAGCAGTTTTCATCCGTGTGCTGCCAAATGACATCAGTGCGAAAACATGCTCAATGTTATTTATTTCAGGAAGTGCTTATTGAATGCAGAGCAGGCTGCTTATTAATATTTTAACAGTTTGTTAATTGATTTTATTAATATATTCTGGCACCCTTCCAGAGTATTCATCATTTTAACGTGGCCCAAAGCGAAAACGAGTTTGACACTTTTGCTTTACGCCATCTGACTTTTAGGATCTGCGTCCTTAAAACGCCGGCGTGTTTTTCTGTTATCCGTTGGTCTCAAACCATCCCTTCGTGCCTCACAGCGGACTCCATTTCAATTTGACATCCCTACTTCATTCAGTTTTCCCAATGCAGATCGGACGGCTTCGCCTTTCGAAGGTTCGCCCTTGCTGCTCCCGAGTCCCTCCCCGGTGTTCCTGCTGCTGACGTTCGTGTTTTATTAAACGGGCGACCGAATCGCCATGCTTAATTTGCAAATTAAGAAATCTTGACGACAAACAAAGTGTTCCGATTGAGCGAAAGAAAAAGACTGGAAAAGTCTAAACTAGCTGTAATCTGTACAGCATCCATTATAGTGCCAAACCTGAAAATGACTCGATATGATTTACTGAGACGCCTCTGTTTTTTTTGTGAATGCATATTTTTGCTGTGCATTTTTCTTTTGCTTATATCCATTCCCTTAATTTTAAAACCAGTAAATCTATTGCGACTGATTGCCTTTGGATGTAATTAGTAAAGAGCAGATGCATGTAGCTTAATCTCAATGTAAATGCAGCTTTTCTCTTATTAAGGCCTCAGAGGTTTGTTGGAGAACAGCAGTGAACAAACGCCGTCCAAACACAAACTCAGTTTAGAACAGGGTTGGGTTACAGGACGACATCCTCAGCTTTGAACATCTCATCTAGTTCTAATAGCGGAGTACGGGACAACTGAGCTGCAAAAACATATTTAAAAAGTTTGTTTTCTTTTGTCCATTTTATTACATTTGAAATAAAACAAAACTATCTGACGAGCAACTTTATAGCAACATACAGGAGGTTGTTTAAATGAAATAATTCCTCAATTAATATTGACAAAGAAGTGGTTCCACTGGAAGATTGCTTCACTTACAATTAAAATAATCTGCCATAAATCTGACTTTTATTTGACTAAATAGGGACAAAAAGTGAAGTAATTGAAAAATTAATCTTTAGAAGTTTTATTTCTTTATTTTTTTGCTGTTTGTGGCAAACACAGAAGAAGACGGTCTGGTCAGATAACCCAAAATTGAACTATTGAAACTCTTAATACATACCAAGGTCTTTGCGAAACACAGAGGTGGCAGTATCATGATATGGGAACTGTAAACTTATATCTATATCTATATATACATAGCCAGCTATAAATGTGGAGGCGCTCTGCAATTTTTACATTTTGATTCACAAAAAGAACTACTTCAGAGCTACGCTCTACTCTGTGATTGTATAAAATAAAAACCCAGCAAATGAAACTCAGATTTGCTGTTGCAGTGCGACAAAATGCGAAACGGTTGGAGCGCCTTGGTATCTTGCTGCGAGTATTAAGCAGGGTGATGGGACCGCCTTTGCTAAAGCAGACCACCTTTAACTCGCCTGCTTTTCATTTGAGGTGACGACGTTAATGTGCGTCCGTTCCCGTCAATTCCACAAAGTGTATCCGCCGAGACGGTGTGAAAGAAGGGAGGAAGACGGCTCCACAACAGCCATCAATGCCCTCCCTCTGTGGAGGTATAAATTGTGCACTCCTGCATTAGTTCTGCACGGCTCGTCTTTAAAAGGCGGACGGATGTGAAGTTTTTAAAAAATGCATCGTCTAAAATCTCCCGCCAGATATTTTATCGAGGCTTGAAATCTTTATATTGAATTATCTTTTTTTTTTTTTTTTTTTTTTTACTCCAGTTCTAATCTACAAAGCCCTCCACGACTGCTGACTCTGCCGCTGAGATCAATTAGTTAGCCCGGCTATCTCGCTTAAGTCTCATTTTTTTTTCAGCTCTTTTGCTAAGTTTCCAATAAAAGCCTCCCTTTTCAATCTCGTCTAAACTTCCGAGCGAGTCCCTGGTCATCAGCCTGTCCAGATTCTCATCGCCATGGCCCCTGCTCTCCCTCCACCGACTCCGTGGATCAAATAAAACCTGAGCAAGGAGTCCGCAAAGAGAGGTTTCTCAAGGCTGCCGCGCTTGTTGCTCCTCGCACAAACCCATTCGTGTCTTAATTCTCTTTCCCCTTCGGCGGCGCGAATGGTTGCGGGGTTTGTTATGTTATTATGTCTATTTATTACCGACTCCAATGCTTTTAGTTAGAACTAGCTTCATTTCTCTTTTGAGGATCTTCAGGTCTCTTTATTACTGAGCTCTTGTGAGGCGAACAGGGCCTCGGGTCTTATTTTTACGCGCGGCGAAGCTAAGCGAACTCTTATTGCAAATCTCTGGGGGAGGAGAACGTCGGCTGAATGCTTAAAATCTAAAATATACACGAAACGTGGCCCAAGGTGCTTGACATAGTGGGAATCCGTTCAACTCCAGGTCGCCGCTGAGTGCGAGCGAAATCTAAATCTCTCTGTCTCGACTCGGCGGGGCGAGCGCGGCTGCATTTGATCACAAGGCAGAAAGTCTGAGCCACTGCTACAGGTGAGACGATAACAAACGGCTCCCACTGTGTTTCGGAGCCGCAGGGGGCCTCGGAGGAAGATTTGTTTTTGCTTTAGTTGGAGGTAACAACATGAAGTTGTTCATTTTAGTTATTCATGTACTGAGAAACCAAATAAAAAATAGAATAAAGTATTAAAATTCTGAGAATAAAGTCGTAGCATTCTGACTTTATTCTTGCAATACTACAACTTTACTCTCGGATTATTTCATTTAGACTTTATTCTCTTAATTTTATTACTCTACTGTTGTATTTTATTTAATCCTTGTTTTTGGACCGTGGAGCCGGAGCATGGACTCCATCGTCATGACGATGTTTTACATGCATGCCGTTTGACCTTGTGCAATCTCGTCTCCGACTCTCCCACCCAGAGCTCCCAGGCCCTCCCAGTCACGTGTCCTTACTGGTGACCAGCAATTCCTCGCTGTGCGTGGTGATCAAGGAGCCAGACGGTGACGGCATGGGGCTCATCACCCGCTACAAAGGTAGGTGGCGGCAACTCTGGGAGTTTATCGAAGCAAATGAAGTTACTTTAACTCAAAATGTTCACAGCACATATTTAACAAAGCAAAGCAAAAATGGAGAAGCAGCATGTGGGAAAACAACATATAATTCATTAGTGTTCGGATAATAACCACTCCTGAAATATCCTACTGATGACAGTTCGTGGATTCAGCTCCTTTTTTTATCTTAAATGCTCTTGATATAAAACTTTGAACACCTTCATGGTGGACTTGAGGACTGCCAAGTGCCTGCAGGTGTTGAGTCTCCAAAACAGGCCCCTATCATCACCACTCCACCTCCATGCTCTGAGCTGATATGCTGATTCACAGCAACTGCGTCTTTGCTTTGCAAAACTAGGTTGTGCTGCTGCATCCTTTAGAGAGAAGAGGCGTTCTCCTTCAGTCGTTCCAAAAAGAAAAAGGAAGTTATTTTTATAACTGCGATGTCTTGAACTTTTAACATTTAAGATGCTAACAGAGGCTCTCACATTTCTCCGCCGGCGTTTCACAGTTTCTCTAAGCATTCTGTGTCCGACCTCGAGGTGAATTTGCTTGGCGATGTGAAGTCCTGGGAAACTTGCCAACTGTCTTAAATGTTTTCCACTGCAGAGAGACGGACATCAGATTGTTCGGGGGCAGCCTCGTAGCTTTGGATAATCTATCGGGAATTGCTTCTCTCCGGCTATTTCTTAATGTCTCTCCGCCTTAGCGGCGCGTTAACACGTTGCTCTGTAACAGCAAACTGCCAGAGGCAGTCACCGTGGCAACAGGCAGCTCGTCCGTCTCAAATCTGCTGGTTAGAGTATTTTGGTATGTGGTGGTAGCCCAGAACACAAGCCCACGCTCTCATCCTGCCACCGCCGTGCTTGACCACTGGCATGATGTTGTTGTGTGAACGGATGTGTTGAACATGGTTTTCATAATCGTGCTGCAGTGCTCAGTCAGGGTTTAGTTGCGGGCATTTATTGTATCGTTTATCAATCATTGTGATTGGGAACGGGTTCTTATCAGGATAAGAATTCAGATTTGTCGTTGTCACGATAAACTCCAATTGATGATGTTTAAAACCCCTCAAACGCGTCCTTGTTGTCAGTATTGATAACTTTATTGTTTTTCCCCACAATTTGCTCGCTGAAAGCATCAATGGACACCAATAAGTTTAAAAACACAGATACCTTGAGCAGCGGTTTAATGGTACAAATCCAAATGTTATTGCAAATGGGAATGTTTGTCAAGAGCAGCTTTTGTGTTTGTGAGGCTGTAATTGCGGTTCATTTACCAACTGCAGCAAATGTGAGTCTTTTTGGACCTCACAAGCCACCTTTGCTGGGCATTGTGGTAAAAATGAGCCCTTCAGTGTTGGTAACGCTACCACTGCATGTAGTTATTGCAACAAAGTCGTACCTTGTCGTCCGTTTTCTGCATGTCGTGGGTCAAAACGTGCAGATTAAAATCTGCCACACTAGATTTTGCTGAAATTTTGTAAAACAAGCTTCTAGTATTTTATAATAAACTTTTAAGATTTAAAATATTGACTGAAGTCTGTGGACTTTTTTTTTTTACTGAGTATTGAACAGTGTTTCCTTGCTTAGACGTCAACTCCTGGGAAGACTGTCAACATTTTTGAATGTTTTCTATAGTTCAAACACGTTGGAAGCGACTTTATGACTCTTCCCAGATTGATGGATAACAGCAATTATGTTTCTTAGATAATTTCTGATGTCTTTCTGTCTTGGTATTGATTAAAAAAACACTGTATGTTTAGGAGGACCAAACAAAAAAAACAAAAAACTGACTTTGTAGCAGTAGTCGCGCTCATTCATGGTCAGAGATCATTGATTTGATTCACAGCATGCGGTTGCTGCTCTTCCTCCTAAATTGTTGTTCACAGCAAGGGTTGACTTAGTGGCTCCATCCTTTTTTTTGTTTGTTTTTTTAACATAAATAAGGATATTGTTTATAACCCAGGTTTGAGTAAAATAATTTTTAGAACCAGTCCTGTCCTGCCTTCCCACCACGTTTGGGTACAGATGGATGGTTGTGAGAAGGATGGTGAATTATTTTGGAATGGGACAGAAAAGAAACAAAAAGTCGTTTCATGGAATCTTATATCGTTCCATAAAATCAGAATCCCACACGCCGCCACGCTGGCAAGGAGAAAAAAAGAAGAAGAAGAAAAAACCCTTTTTATTCGTGCATCTAGAGTAGGCGTTACTTTTCCAGCTGCTTTATATCCTCCTGCCAAGAGTAGATTAAGCTTGTGTTCTTTGAACTGTAAATACTCGAATCCTTTGTTCTCGCTTATTGAAGCTCTGAGCAAAGCCAGAGAGAATTTTGTTAGTGAGACTGTTTCTTTGTTTCTTTTTTTTTCCCTCCACAGTGGAGTGGAGCACATCGGTCAGCTTCAAACGCGTCCTCGGTACGGTCCAGGTCACAGAAACGAGGAACCCCTCCTATATCATCAACGGACTGACAGCAGTGAGTTAAGCAGCACACACACACACACACACTGCTCATAAAAACACGCAGCAACCCCAGAGCTTGTTGGTTATATTTCTGCTCATCAAACCCGGTTTCACACGCAGAACGTTTTCCCCCACAGCCTCACATTTGCTCCATGAGATGAATTAATAAGACAGAAACCTTTGTCCCGATTCACAAGCTTGACGCACGGTGGTAACTTGCCTCTCTGCTGCCTCTCCCAACGCAGGGAACGCACTACTACGTGAGAGCGAGCGCCTACAACGTGAAGGGATGGGGCCCGCCTCAGGGCTCGGCTCCGGTCAGCGCCGCCCCCTCCAGTGAGTACGGCGCGCTGCAGGACGGAGACCGAAGGACCTTCGTCGCCTCCGTCCTGGGAGCGGTGTCTTTAAAAACGCTCAGGTTCAGCCGACTTCAAGCTCGGCGTGAAGCAAGCGAAGGTTGGCAGATTGCGTGAATTATTAAAACGCGGAGGACCAAGGGATGTCGCCGTGAAGCAATGGGCCTTGTGTCCGCGCTCCCTTGAGTTCGAATTGGCTTCGTAATTTTTTCTACCTCCTTCTCGCTCTCCCCACTTGCTTTTTCTTTCCAATTTGTGCTTCCAGTTAATGCTGCAGAGTCTTATTTATTTATTTATTTTCTCAAATTGAGTTGAAAAGTCAAAAGTATTTAACAATGCTAAGCTTTTCATTAGATAACTTTCACTCGCATCCAACTTATTGTGGAAGTTCAGAAATAGAAAAAAAAAAAAAGACGATAAAGCGCAGAAACTTTCAGAGCATGCACGTGTTTCGTCATGCAAGCGCTAACGCTTCCTTATCTTTTGAGAGAAAGCGGCACTCAGGATTTGGCAGCAAATTAATTCTTGCCTTTTGAATGATTGCCACCCCCCGTCGCAGCTGCATAAAAGAGATGATTTGTTTTTTTTTCCCTCCATGCAGGCTGGAGAGAGTGTGTTGGCGTGAAGACGTCGCTCAGGAACCACGAGGGCCTTGTGAGGAAACTGCTGGAAGACGCCAAAGAATCCCAGTACAGAGGATATTATATAGGTAACAATGGGCATTCAGTCATGCAAATTGTTAAAGCTGGCAAAAATACATAAACGGTAGACTGCCAGGCTTTGCAAAAGTGTTCATATCCCTTTAATTTTCACATTTTTCATGTTAGAACCACAAACGTTGTTGTGTTGGAAAAAGATGCTCTAACGGCCTGCATGCAAAGCGTGGTGGAAAGCTAACGCTGCACGTTGGCCTAAACACACCATTCCCACAGGAACGCACGTTGGTGGCAGCATCATCCAGTAGGAGGGGAGAGAAGCAGGTCAGAGTGGATGTGGAGAATAACTTTGGCCAAAAGCAATAAAGAGCCAACTAATGTTTTTAAAAGTAGATGTAATGACAAACAGGAATTTTTCAGGGTTTTTTTTAATGGAATAATTGAAGTAAATTTTCACAATAAAATAACTAAGAATATTTTTTTAGATATTTTTTGGTGTTTTTAGGCTGGGAACGTTGTACGATTTCAGAATCGGGTTCGGCTTTAAAGTGGAAAAAACTGAAATTTTGACTTTGATTTCAAGCTATTTAGAGGAATAATAATAATAAAAAATAAAAAAAGCCATCTTCTTTTAGCATGTTACACAAATTCAACATCCCTCTCTAGGAAATGCATCCACTTGTTTGCAAAATGGTTGTTTTTCCTCATGTTAATATCTAAAAACAGAAATACAATTGTGGTTATTTAAATGTGAGAACACGTTTTCCTTAATAGAAATTTATCAAAAATGATAACATTTGCGGCTCTAAACAATTTCTCCGTAGCCGGACCGAGGTCAGTAAAGTCTCTTTGGGTTATGAAGGCCTCTGTTTCAGGCAGCAACACCAGCTTGTTGCCATGGGGCACACACACATAAAGACATTAGTAATGAACAGTTGCTGCCCATCCTCCTGCTGAGGGTCAACAACATTGACTCTGATACATTTTAACCTGGTTATTTTCTACACTGGCTGCGTCGACGTCCCACGGCGGAGCCGTCACTTGTCCTTTTTAAACCCGTTGCATTTAGCGCAACGTTTCTCGGAAATAACTAAAATGGCTAAACATCACTTTCCCTTCTTTTGTTATTTTCGACAGACTGCTCGAAGTCGGCGAGTCCCAGCAAGCGCCTGTTGATGTCTCGGGGCATCAAGCAGCTTTTCCATTCTGCCACAAAGTTTGTTCGTCTCCTGCAAAGGTGGGTCCCCGTCCGTCTCGACTGTCCTCCGCTCAGCTTGAGACACGAGACACGGTGGTCAAGTGGGATGCAATTAGAGCCGTGCAGATTGAAAACGCTTGAAAAGAGCAATCGTCACAAAGGGTTTCCCCCAGAACGCTCGGGGCACCGGGTTCATCCAGCCCGGCCACCGTGTTTTCGAGTTAACAAGTGTTAAGAAATTTGAAATTATCACTTGAAAGTTATGCGTTATTGGAAGACTGGAACGTTAACACCTAAACACCAACTATAAAATCATAAAAAAAATAAAATAAAATTCTAAGCCTGGTGGGGACACCAGCAAAGCCTGGTGGCCTGCCAGGCTTGAATTACACCGTGGGAAACCCTGTCACATTAAGGCGCCTGTGGCTCACAAATGGCGGACTTCTTAAGACCTTGTTTCCCCTCCCGCCACATGAACACATCACTGTTCATGTGAATAACATGTCCTCTGCGTCACCAGGGGTGTGTACTTGGCGACCGTTTTCTACCACAAGGACAACATCCTGGTGGCCGCTGAGGATCAGATCCCACTGGTGGAGATCCAGTGCTGCTCCACCTCCATCACCCAAGATTTCCTGTGGTTTGCCAAGGTGAGCGAAAAGGCTGAATTCATAACAGGTTCGCATGTAAACATGAATATTTATTTACCGGTCTGCAAGACACGATGCCCATGGTGACCGTAGGAAACTGCACATGCCGGGTTTTTTTTGCAATGCCTGAAAACCTTTCTCTTTCTTTCTCTGTTGTAGCTGTCCTGCGCGTGGCAGCAGGTGCCCTGGCTTCAGCAGGGCCTGTCGTCTGCTCACTCCTCTCCCTCCTCCCTCCTTCAGAACCGGCACAACATCTTAAAAGCCGTTTCTCAGCTGCAGGTAGGACGTTAAGCCTCTTACTCTCCAGATAAGCGCCGTCATGTAAGTTTAATTGCAATTTTAATGACCTCCTTTACATCTCCTCCTTCCCCTTATGTCTCCTTGTCGTCTTTTTGCCGAGCTCGTCAAGCACAGAGGCTGTGTTTTAACGCGCACCAGTCCTTCACATCCTCAGTTTTACCTTTTGCTCTTGTGTCTGCTGTCAGTCTTCTCTAGGAGCAATGGACCTGGGTCAGGTCTACTACGAACCACTGAAAGACAGGCAGGGCAATGTGCTGATAGTGACATTGAGGGAGTTCCCAAATCCTCCGTCAAGGTGAGGCGGAGTCTCTTCATCCAGCCTGCAGGAATCGTGTGTCCAACTGAAGGCGCAGGGGCCAAATCCAGACCGCCATAAGTTTTCATATGGCCCTCTAGACTCTTGAAGAATACAGTTTTCAAGATTATAACCGAGTGCTTAAATATGATCTTATCAGTCAGCTGAAACCACTTTTGTTACCTCTATACTGCCGCATTATATTGACATGAAAAGATGTTAAATGTTATAAAATTTCAAGAAGTAGTCATCGAATACAAACATGAACTTTTATTGTTTTTTGTAGCAGTTTGTTATTGGGTAGTTTTATCTCTACATTCTCCCATAACCAGCACTTTGAAGACATTCGTGATCTAGATGTGGCCCAGAATGAAAAAGTGTTTGACACTGCAGTGTGGGACATTTGTTGAATGCGATTTGTTTGACTGTGCAACAATGTCTGATTTTATTCTCACTCTGCTTGCCGTACTTTTTTTCTGTTGTTCCTTGAAGAAAATGACAGAGGTTTGCTGAAACATCAACGTTTTGCTCTGTTTCTGTACGTTAGCCCTCCTGACCCTCCGTTCCACTGGATTCCTCTGGACCGGCTGGAGCGGAACCGCAGCAGAACCCCTCTGCTGCCCGAGCCCACCGCCATGGATACGCTCTTTGAGCAACTGAAGGTGAGTTTGCGTCTGGCCGAAGCGGAGGCAAACGGCGTTAAATGGTGTTAAAACGTGTCCTGCTCTCCAGGACAAACTGTCCTTCCACAGGCACAGCATCCAGTGGGCCCAGCCCGGCCTGTATGTGGGCATCCTGAAGCTGTGCAGCTCGGTGGACCAGATCAGGGTCCTGGTGCCGCAGCGGCTGCCGAACCTTCTCTGTCACACGCGGGTCCGACACAACCCCCACGTGACCAGGTGACGCCACGTTAACACTGACAGGGGACGTGATGCTAAAGTTCGCAGAAAAACAGAAGTTATTTAACCACTGTTTTCTTCTTCTTCTATTTTATTTTATTTTTTGCTGCGTTGTCACTGGGCGGCAGAGAGGAGTGGGCCTGGCTCCAGAGTCATGTTTACACTGCACATAGCGGCAGCGCTCAGAGCCCGCCGAGCGGCGAGGACGAGAGCTCGGCGGAGAGCATTGGGGTGGAGGAGTTTGTCAGGTCTCTGAGAGCCGCGGTCACACATCTCCTGACGAAGCTCAACATCCCCCTCTACAGGGTAAAACTGGACCACAACGTTTATCTAAATCTTCATCATGACTTTCTTGAAGCCTGGCACTGGCTTGCAGCAGCGTCCGTTTCTAGGAAACATGTTAAGATTACCTAGGTGAACGTGTGTATGCATGTTGATGGGGTTTTATGTGATGGACAAAAAGGGCCAGTACTGTTTAGAACCAACTTCTTGGGACATGTCCTTCCAGCTTTGTACGCCAAGAATCCATCCATCCATTTTCTATACTCCCTTTTTCCCTTATTGGGGTCGGGAGGTGCTGGTGCCTATCCTAGCTAACGTTCTGTGCGAGAGGCAGGGCAACACGAAGACAGACAGGACAAACAAACATGCACACACACACCTAGGGACAAATTGGAGAGGCCAATCAACCTGACAGTCATGTTTTTGGACTGTGGGAGGAAGCCGGAGTACCCGGAGAGAACCCACGCATGGACAGGGAGAACATGCAAACTCCATGCAGAAAGACCGGGAATCGAACCCAGAACCATTTTGCTGCAAGGCAACAGCTCTACCAGCTGCGCCACTGGGCAGCCCACGCCAAGAATCTTACTTACATTTTTCAAATTTCTCATAACAAAAAGCTCAGACTCAGTGGGATTGGATGGAGCGCATCATGCAAACACGAAATGCTAAACCTTACCACAGATTATCTGTTGGGTTTAAATGTGAACTTTGACTAGGCCGTTACAGCTGAAGCTCTGAACGTTTGTTCTGCAGGAAGGTGAAGCTTCTTCAAACCTGATAAAAGTTTATGTCCATGTTTGGGAAATGCATCACCGTAGCATGATACTGCCGCCACCATGTGCTAACAGTGACGCTAGTTTTCTCTCAAACCTTGCAGGCCTTCACAGAAAATCTTTGTTTATATCCACAACAAGTGAACTCTACTACTTGTGTCATATCCAAAGTGAGACAGTTGCGTCATATTTATTTAAGGGTAGCAGAGAAAGGGGGGCTGTAAAGAAATGCATGCCAGAAATGTTAGTTATTTGTGAAACAGACTGTCCTGTCGCTACACAATCACACACATGTATATTAGGGTTCTTGTCTATCCCAATGCTGTAAGGATGGCATTTGTACTAATATATATATTTTAACCCAGGGTTCAATACGTTTCCTTTCTAATTTGACAAATAAGGCACATTCTTCATCTTTGCTTATGCAAACGTGGTTCTCGCAGGCCTACCAGTATGGCGTGTACACGCGGGAGCTGCTACAGTTTGGTGGGAAGGTCTCCATGATTTTGCTTCTGCCTCCCAGTGAGGACTTCAGCTCCAGTTACTGGCCTCTGGTGGGAACCAAAGAGCCCGGCCTCACCCTGCCTCTGCAGATCTTTGAACTGGGTAAGAGGAAAAACACATTTGGCTTGGATCTGTTTGGAATGATCACGGGGTGGTGGGGCAGACTAGGTGTATCGCTTCTTGATTAAAGCTGCAGTATGCAACATTTATTTTAAAAAATTCAGTTTTCTACATATTTGTTAATAACGTCACTGTGGTGGTACAGTATGGGACAGAAATCAAATCGGCTCTTCCCCAATTCCTCTATATGCATCTCCAGAAATGCACTTTCAGTCTAAAACAACCAATCAGAGCTGGGAGGAGGGTTTTAGCGCTGTCAATCAACCCCTATGTATTTGCTACTCAATGTGCAAAAGGTGGAGAAACAACTTAAGGTTCCAGCCACCATCTGTTGTCCATGTTAACTAGCCTTAGCATGCATGGCATGATTGACAGCACTAAGCCCCTCCTCTTGGCTCTGATTGGTTGTTTCTGACTGAGTTGTGTGTTTCTGCAGATGGCTGTAAAACCACAGGGAGAATACAGAGAAACTTAATTTTTTTTTTTGTTTTTTCACAAAATACCCATCTGATGTTAAACAGAGTGACAGATAAAAAAAAACCCCAGCTCACTTTAAAGTGGAACTTCTATGGGCCTATGAAAGAAATCTTGCAATAAAAGCGTTGCATCCTCTGCATACAAAAGAGACGTGTTTCTGCATTTGATAAGACATAAGGCAGTAATTTTTTTTATATGGGAATTCCACTTTAAGATCAGTGTGCGCCATATTCAAAAGGACGAAAGAACAGAAATATTGGAGTAGACAGGAAAAATGCTTTCAGGTAAAAATAAAAATAAATAACTAGTTCTGTTTGCTCTGTGACTCGTCATCCAGTTCACTTCTGGACTTACGAGTGGGACTTCCTGAGTCAGTACTGCCAGGCCTGGGTGAGGCTGGAGCTGGACACTCACCTGGCCCAGCAGGCTCTGCGTGAAGCGCTGGACACCAAGGAGGTGCAGGAAGCCCGGGAGCGCCTCAATAATATCACTGACCTCTCTCGTGTAAGAGCATAAATGTTTATGTTTCCAGCTGGAGAAAAGCTAAAATTGATTATTTTCTGAAATATCTTCGCCGTGTGTTTGATTGAACATTTACCAAAGGAGATTGACTCCCTGGATGTCGGCCAACGGTGAAATTGATTGGGATATTTTTCCTGTAGCGTTTGGAGACGGTGTGGAGGGACGCCCGCTGGATAATGGACTGTCTGCAATGTGTCCGCTCCAAGCAGTGGGTGGGAGCAGTGCCTTTGGGCCTGGTGATGGGAGGGGACCCACCGCCTTGTCCTGACGGTGAAGAAGAGGAAGACAGCTTGACCACAAGGCTGAAGTGGCCCAGGCGGATTCAAACACAGAGATCTTTAGCAGGTAATGGCGGCGTCATGGGTGGTTAGCACGCCTCATTTAGTCTGCTTAGCACAGTTTTAAGGACTAAAGATTGAAAATGTTGCACAAGAGTTTGATCACAGTAAAACTTTCTGTGCTAAAGATCATATTCAAACATCTTTGTCTCTTACTTCTCTTTGCAATCAGCTGTTGCTTTTGCTAAGAAGATAAAATAAAGTGTTAGCATGACTAGCATGAACTGGGTCCCCCCCCCAGGATCAAATAACATCTTAAAAAGTCTGTTTCCTCAAACCGTCCCTCTATAACCATATGTTTTCATAAGAAACTTTTAAAGGTTCAGTGCAAAAGTGACGGGATGGAAACCAAACCGCACAAAATGTGTGAAACGCAACCATGCCTGATTCTGTTCCTTTTCTATCCTGCTTTAGGAGATTAATATCCTGTAAACTTTTTCTGTTTTTTTTTTCACATTACTACCAAAAACTACATTGTATTTTATTGCCACAGACCAACACAAAGTTTCTACCAGCTTTCCACATATACAGGGTCCATTTTTGACCCGTTTTTCCTTTCGCGGTCGATAGTGTCTGTTGACGTTTTACCATAAAATCCCAACATGATACATTTAAGCTTCAAGTTGTAGAAAGGACAGAATGCGAGAAGGTAGTGTAAGATGAAAACCTTCACATATTTTATCTCTTCAAAAGTCTTCACTGTAGAAATTACCTCCTTTTTTTTTGGCAAACGATTGAAACCTGGGTGAATGTCGAGAAAATCATCCTAACTTCTTTCTGATTATTTCTTCCCTTTTTTCAGGAAGTTCTTCCGGTGCCCCCGTACCGGTCACCGCCGAGGTCTGCGCTCCGGAAAGAATCCCGGTTGTCCTGGAGAGCGCTGCGCTCAGGTTGCTGGAAGGCGTCGTGAAGGGGGGCTACCCCGTCGACATCAGCTCTCAGTCGACGTCGGACCTGATCGGCGTCGGCCTGCCGGAGGACGGATACCCCGGCGCTTTAATGGACAATGGACTTAACTCTGCTGCTGTGGCACAGCTGGAGGCCACGGCGTTGGACACGATAGACTTCAACGCCAGCATCACGGACGTCCTCCGGCCGATGGAGATGGCGGAGCTGGTGGACATCTTGCCGACGCTGAATCTCATTGAGGAGGAGAACCCCTGTGCTCCATCCACGCCGTCTGTACTGGACATCCTAGAGAACTTTGGACTTGGGATTGGGGAGGAAAACGCCCACTTTGTCTTTGAGATGGACGACAGGAGGGCGTCAAAGGCGAACACTGAGAAGGAGACGCACGGTGAGGGTATTGCGGTGAACGGAGAGGTAGTCGCGCCCCCTTGTGCCACTGTATATGGTTCAGAGAGCGACGCGCCTTTTTCAGGGCACGACTCGCGTTGGGAGGATAGACAGACGACAGAGGCTCCGAGTAAAGGAGCGTCGCATCCAGTGAGAAACCTGGTGGAGTGGGACAGACCGTCCACCAGTTCATCCTGATGTTAAACTTTTGTCAGCTTCAAGTTCCAGCACTCGATGAAGAAGTGAAAAATCTCACTTGTTCTTTTTTTGATCACTGTATTTATTGATAGTGAATAAAAACTTGAGTTAGGGCTGGATGATGTGGCTGAAAAACGCATCATGATACGGGCGTCTCACATCAGTCGATGTCAATAATTATTATTTATTCTGTTTTTTTATCTGAAAAGCTCCCAACTGGTGGCGTGGTCTTTCCTGTTTCATCCACAGTTTTCAATCCACGCCATTTTTAAAAAAATCTGTTAGGAAGTGCAGCGGTGAAACCTGAAACGCCTTCTGTGCAAGTCACTCAACAGGTTGTTGCTAGGCGACCAAAGAGCGAGCGAGTTGCTAGGAAACGAATGAGTGACTGAGTTAGTTGATGCCGCCGACCTGGCTTAGCCGGCCGAGAGAGGTTGAGCGACTCAAGCCTTTTTTCTGCCTACATCCCCCAGAATGCTGTGCGGTTCTGGATTGGAGTTCAGTGAAATCATTGAACATTCTATCAGCCATTACATCTACAGATATTGATCACGTGTCTATATCTATCTATATTGTTATTGATTTGTTGTCCAGCCCTAACTTGAGTATACCTTGTAAGATTTAATCTGTCATATATTGCACCCAGTTTGACGAGTATAAACAAAAAGCCGGGCTTGTTTTTGCACATTTCTCAAACTTTCATTTTCTACTTTTCTAGCATGTGAACTTGTGCTCATAAGTTTCCATTTTGAAGATGGAAAAATTGCAAAACCGTGCGTCGCCTAGTGGTTGACGAAGTCACTTGGTGTCAAGCAATTGTGTTTGCTCTTTTTAAATCATTAGGACAACAGAAACTAACCAAGTGACGCTGATTAAAAAGTTTACATAACATATTTCATGCCATGTGTTGCACCCTCATGGAACCAGCACCAGTTCTGGCTTTTGCTCCGGGTTCTGCCCTCAGGCTGTTTTGTGGCAGTGGTGCAGTACCTTTTCTTCTGGCGACTCAACCCTGCAGCCTTTTTTACATCAGGTGACGTTATTTGTGTTTTGTGTTTTTTTTTGTATGTCAAAAAACTCGTTGGTCTGCCTGACCTCGGATTACTTCCAACTGAATGCCTCATTTTTCACTTTTTGTGTCCCTTTTCTATTTTATGTAGTTCAGTCACCTTCTAACAAAGATCCTTTGTTAATTTAACTTTCTCTGTGGTTATGAATCAAACCACAGTGTGTATTATTGGATGAAACCATGAGTGTCAGAAAAGGTTTTTGTAGCCTCATGCATATTTTGTTAGCGTATGTAAACCTATGAGCACAACTTCAGTTCTCTAGAGCTATATGTCAAATGTACAAAGAGTAATAACAATAAGCTATAGTGGCAGTCTGACTTGAATATTTCTTGCTCACTACAGGACGAAGCTCTGTTGGTGCTTGTCTGAGCTGTGTTCAATTCAGTCAAATAAAAGCATTTGCTTTGAATTTTACATGTAAGGTTTTGGCATTAGAGGTTTGCAGTGTTACTTTTGTTTTTCTGGTATTTCATATTCAATAGGAGGGTGATATTTACCAAACAAAAGAATGTGTTAATTGCATCAATAATAGCTCCAAAGTTATTTAGTTATTATTTTTTACCACACAGATTCCAAACGAAAGCATAATATAGGTTATGAGCATCTTTGAAGTTCACCTAGTGTGGAAGAGGAAAGCTGGTGTGTGAAGAAAAGCGACTCCAACTATATATAGTTGGG
This sequence comes from Phalloptychus januarius, assembly GCA_902982915.1. Lineage (NCBI taxonomy): Eukaryota > Metazoa > Chordata > Actinopteri > Cyprinodontiformes > Poeciliidae > Phalloptychus > Phalloptychus januarius. The sequence continues at coordinate 4,730,030 of CADWAE010000476.1, forward strand.
ATCATTGATCTTATTTTATTTCATGTAATCAATATCCTCAGAGTAATGTTTGTCAGGTGAGGATTTGGGACTACCAACATGGTGGGTGTCCTATCTCGACGGTTCATGGAAAATTCCGACGGTGCGTGTTCAGTGACTCCTAGTGGTCAAATAAGTGAACTGCAGTCTGCCTTCAATTTTTTTTTTTTTTTTTTTTTTACATAAACTGTTTTAAATATCGTATCGCTTTTGGTCTCTTTAATAGACATTTGCTTAATTATGATAGCATTTTCCACCATCGGTAAGTATTTAGTCCATATAATAACTTTGAGTTCAAAATGTGCGTCAGTGTGGAGATCCGCTCCCCCCTTGCTGCAGCTGCGCTCTAACGCGAGATGGAAAATGTAACCATTTCTTTACACGGAGGAGGAAGCCTGAGTCACAGCAAGAAAACAGGCGCCCTGTCCTTTTTTTTCCTCCCCCTTCACTATATAGGACTAATCATCAGTCAAGGTTTTGCGTTGCGTTTTCCTGTCAGGATGTCATCTGAAAATGCTGCGTCACACGAAGGTAAGCGTCCTCATCCACACTGCAGCAGAACCTCGCTGTGACCTACTGGAAGTGTGGTCCAGACAGGCATCTTACAATTGGATATATTCACAAAACGTAAAATTAATACAGATTTTAAATCCTTAACCATTTCAAACTTGATTTTTCTCCCCATATGTATTCATAAAAAAATGCTGCTTAAGTGATGTGGTATAAATATTAAAATATATTTTTCAGTAATGCTTCATGAAATTGAGTAAATAAGCCTAACATGCTCTCCGGGTAAGCTCTTTGGTTTCAACTGTTCACTCCCTCCCCATTTCCGTCTATTAAATATTACTAACTAAATGTATTTTTTTAATTTTAAATAAGAACTTAGTCGTTAATTAGCTCACTGATACAGAAATACAAAAAACAAGCATTCCATCCTCACAGTGGCACACCATTTGCTTCCCCAACTTCAGCATCACCCTTTCCTGTTATGTTTCTAATCATTACCCATCATGCCACTTGGCCAACTGGACTAAGATGTTATCTTCAGGACTCTACTTGCAGGTCTTTCCATCAGCTGGTTTGATTTAGTTAATTTTTTTTTTAACCTATTTCCAACAAATGTAACCTCAATAGACTTTACAAAACACTATTCACTTTAGATCTAGTGACTTTCTTGCTACATTTAGTGACATTTCAGACAAAAAAAAACTTGGTATCAGCAAAAATCTAAATCGGCAGGTCAGGCTTTTTAAAAATCGGTAACCAGGGATCGGCCAGAAAACTGCAATTGGTGCAGCCCGACTCAAGATGAACTACATACACACATATTCATGACATTATTTGATACATTTTTCTTAGGTTAAATATGTTACTTATGCCAGGTGAGCCTTTCTTACCTGAGAATGTGGACCGGTACCAGGTTAAATGGAGAAGTTTCACATAACTTCTAAGTTGATGTAAAAATACTGTTTTAGATGCATAAACGATCAAGCTCAGCAGCAAATTAATATATAAAGCCAACTACTGCTCAGAGCAGCTCATTTGACTTATTAATGCAGCAGCCAGGTGTAAAACCATTTTTGCTAGACAATGTCAAACACTGAGAAGTTTTAGTTGTTATCAAACATGATATTTTGTAGCCAAAAAAACCCCTCAGAAATATAGAGAGCCAACCACGAGAATCAACTCATTTAAAGTTAAAACTCAACTTTCACACAAAGGAAAACATTGTAGCTTAAGTGTTCGGCTGTTGAACTGGATCGTTCAAGGTCGCTATTAAGTTTCTATTAGGAGCTCCACAAATCTACTGCATAGAACACTTGCATCATGGCTTTTTTATAACTATGCAGGACAGGGGACACCATGCAAGAAAGCATCAGCAGTGTTTGTGTGTTTCTTTCTTTTTCAGGCGGTCAGCAATCTCTTGAATCAAAGGCCGAACCTTTGAGGATTGTACTGCTGGGCAGGACTGGGACGGGCAGAAGCTCATCAGGGAACACCATCCTGGGTAAACCGGCATTCTGGGTTGAGGTGTCCCCCTCTTCTATCACCACAAGATGCAGGACACAGACCGGGACGGCAGGCGGTCGGAGTGTCTCCATAATCGACACCCCAGGGTTTTTCCATACAGACCTGTCCCCACAGGATGTCATGGCCGAGGTGGGTCAGAGCGTTAGTTTGTACTCCCCGGGACCCCACGTGTTTCTGGTGACCCTGCAGCTAGGCAGGTACACCCAGGAGGAGAGAGAGACCTGGGAGTGGATCAAGGCGATGTTTGGGCCTGAGGTATCCAGATTCGCCATGGTCCTATTCACCTGGGGGGACCAGCTCCGAGGCAAGTCAGTCGAGTCCTTCCTGGACGAGAGTCCGGAGCTCTCTGGGTTTGTCAGCAGTTGCCATGGGGGGTATCACGTCTTTGACAACAGCGGGCAAGAAGGGACGTCAGAGAGCCCTGAGCAAGTCTTTAACCTTCTTAAAAAGATTGACGAGATTGTTTCGAACAACCGAGGCAGCTGCTACAGCTGCGAGATGTTCAAGGAGGCCGAGGGTACAATAAGGGAAGCACGGGAGAGGATGATGGAGGAGAGAGGACCCAAACTCCTGGCGTCTCTCAAGGAGACTGAAGGAAAGGAGAGCGCAGAAGACTTGGAGAGAGCGAGGAAAGAGGAAGAGGAGGTCAGGAAGAGAGCCGAGAGGCTGTTCTGGTGCGAGCTGGTGACTGCGCTGGGCAGAGGAGCTGCAGAGGGGGCAGGCATCATGGGAAAGGACAAAAGCAAGCCAGTGAAGAAGGCGAAGGTGGTGGAGAAGGCGATGGGTCTGGCGGTGTTGCCGCTCAACATCAAATCAGCTGCGAAAGTGCTGGAAGGAGCGGTGAAGGAAGGCGGAAAGGTACTGCAGAAACACAAAAAAACTCTGCTGCACTGACGCCGACAACATGTTTGAGTCTTTGAATCAAGACGGATCACCTTTATTACAAAGACACGACGTGTTGAAAGGAAAACTCGCATCAGACACTTTCAGTCCCTGCACGTCTTAAGAGCACTTTAAGACTGGGAAGTAGTGTGAATGTTTCTGAAAACAAAACAAACATGACCAGATCTTTGCGTAAAGAGAATTCCTCGTGTAATAAAAGAAAGACAATGTGGATTCCTGATCTCTTTGACTAACACTTGTGAAATTAAAATAGAAACGAAAAAGTTTAGCTAAAGTAAAACACTGCAGCTTCTTTGGCTTTTCATGACATGATATGATGCTAAGCCCTTTTTTTTTTTCTTTTACCCACCCCCCCCCACAACAACAACAACAAAAAATGACACAAGACAAAGTAAACAAGAAATACCATAACCGCAACGAACTTGGCAATAGCAAATACAGTAAGATATCGAGGGAGTGCCTATGAATACAATCTGTGAGAAAATAAAACATTGGGGTTTTAACATGTAGGACTGGACGTTTGTTGATGTTTCGTTTAGGAACCTCTCCTAATTAAAGGTCTACCTGAGTGCTCAAAACACCAGCTGAAACAGCCTAAAAGTTTGTTTTCATGCATTCGACATTCAAAACAGTTAGTATAAAAACCAGGCTGATTATTCCAAAGAGCTACAGAGTCGAAAGCAAGTTTCTTAAAAGGAAATGTTGGGACAAAAAAACACACACTCTCCTGGCTGTAATCTGTAGAGGACCACGGTGCTCACCGGCAATGAGCATCCCGTGTCCTATCGCGTTGTTGCATATGCACTTGTACGATTATGCACGAACACGGACATAAAGAACCAGTCAAACAAACAAAAAAAAAATCTATTTCATCTTGGTCTACAAATTTAAGACCTTTAGTCCCTTTTGCTAAAGTACAGCTACAGGGAAAGGCGAAGGGACTCTGCCGCAACGCTGACCTGCGGCAGGCACTGACGTAAAATCTAAACCGGCATCGGCAGGCTCATCTTCCCTCTTCCTCGGAGAACTGCAAAAAGAGACAACAGACTGTGAGAACGCACTCTTTTCTTTTTCGTCGGGAGATAGGCGACTGAGCTCGGTGTGCGATTTCCTCACCCCTCGTGACGTAAAGGTAAAAGAAGTCGCAGTAGAAAATGGTCTGAACGACTCCGGACACGATGGCGATCTGGTCGTAGAAGCCCTCGGTGTGGTAGCGCCACACCCAGTTAGCTATGTACAGGGCCCTGTAGAGGCCGAGGAAGAACAGGTAGTGGGTGGTGATGGACTCCGCCTCGCCCGTCTTGGTGATCATGAAGAGCTGAGGCATGATGGCGACGGACTCCAGGAAGATGGAGAAGGTCCACAAGATCTGGAGGAAGGATCGAGGAGAAGGACACGCGTCTGTTTCTACCTTCATCACGTAGAGAAAAAGGTGAAAGAGTTCCCAGAATCTGCGGACTGTTTACCTCTAGTGGAGTGAAGGCATAGTTCTCCAGGAAGGACAGGCCAATCACCGGAACCAGCAAGAACTCCACTCTGAACGTGTCATTCTCTGAATCGTACGAGTTCCTGAATCGCATGTAGATCAAATACACCGTAGCGTAGGACAGAGCCAGAAACACAACCTGAGAACAGAGTCGGACATTGATTACAGGTATGACTTTCAACTTATCTCTCGCTGCTTTGCACAAAGCTGCCTGCTTTGCATCCCTAATACAGACTGCAGCTGCTCAACCCATTGAATCGCTTACATGTGTGGTAGCTGATAATTCAAGTTCCATCCATTTAAACTCTGTGTGTCAATCGTTTATTAAGCCAGTTCCCTAATTGTGGGAAGTTGGCCAATACTTACAGAAGAAACCGATCTTATCTACCTCGACAAAGGTCTGAAAATCAGCCACTGTCCTCTTTCGCCGTGAGAGCGAAAGAGGACAGTTACGTCTGCACATGCATTGGTAACAGTAGTCATCCCACTGTCGCCAACTGACAGTTGCAACCTTTTAAAGCAAAAAAAATATATAAATCTATCAGCCAAAAATGAAAAATTGGAATCAGCAGGTCAGGCTTTTTAACAATCAGTGATCGGCCAGAGAACTGCAGTCATAGCAACGACATTTTCTGAAGCACTACATTTTTGGCTTTAGTCAGCCGTTTGATGCTTTAGACGTTGTATCGACATGTTGATGGAGACTCTCTTATGACTCTCGTAACACATGCCATGTGCATCTTCTCCCCACCAAACCTATGTACGGACTTTGCTTCACAGTCCCCTCGAGGCTGCAGACATCCCCATTTCTGATGCACACTTCAGTCACTCTCTTTTTGTACAGGCTTGGGTACAACACTCTACAAACCGCCAACGTCTTTAGCAAAGACCTCTTTAGACTCATTGTGTCGAGTGTCTGCTGGACGGTACTCTTCCCTGTGACATTTTATTTTCTGAATTTTTCCATTGGTCTCATGAAGGTTTTCGTTAAACGCAAATATATCACAGTGCAGTGTAATGCATCACGTTATTGTAACTTATGTAAATGGAGACACGTGCAAAGGGGGAAGTCACCCATCTAAAGGAGAACAACACTGTTACTTTTTTCCCCTTACATCTAATCTTTGGAAGAAAGGCCATTAATCAGTGCGAGCTCTCCAACATACCTTCATGACTGTGTTGTAGGCTGAAATGTAGACTGTGAATAGGTCAAGGTACCTGGTGGTAAAAACAAGTGCAAACAGCACCTGAGACCTCCCAGAGATGCCTAAGAGACAGAGAAAGCTTGATTATGAGCAGCAGTGGATAACAGCACCTTCACGCTCATTATTAGCATCAACAGTCAATGTAATTGAGTTTAATAATAACCCCAGTGTGGCAAAGTAGGCGGGGCTCTGTGGTTTGTTGACACTGCCACGTCGCCTTTACACACACACACCCACACACACATAACTGTAACCTTAACTGTGCAAAACTGCTCCCCTTAAAATTAGTATTATTTAATGATTATAAAAGGCTTCACGGTGAGCATGATGAAATAAGCATTTACACTGCAAATACACACGGACACAGTGACGCCGTGCAGTCATACAGCAGGAAATCAGTTGTTTCTGAGGTAGCTCACCAGCACAAGATTTGGACTTCCATATCTTCATCAACAGGATGAGAATAGCCACCAAATGGGACACGTCACCTGCCAGCCGAAAGATGTTCATGCTGTTAAACCCAAAGGAAGTCCTCGCGGGCCTTCCAACTCCCACAACACTGGCTTCTTGAGTTGTTGACCCACAAAGGGAGAATAAGCTCGAAGCAGATTAACAGAGGAAGAAAAAAAAAAACAAAACAAGCTAGCAGCTTCGCAGTTGTCCTTCGACAGCTCTGTCGGCCGCTTGTCCGAAATTTGCGTATGTAAACAGGTAAGAATGTCCGCAGTTTCCCGAACAGATTTCTAGCATGAGAGAGCGATGATGGTTCCAGAGGCACAAGCTGGGAAGAGGAGGTGACGTGGCTGTCAAGGTAGCCCGATTAGAATCCGACAGTTACGTCGTTTTCTGGTTGTGCTTTCAAAATAAAAGCGCAAACAGATTTCAATTTGGGTTCAGGTTTTAAACCATGTGAAATAGCAAAGGAAACACGAATTTCGCTCAAAGAGACAAACATATAGGCTATTGTTTGTGGGCGTTTTAAGCTACATTCTATGCGTGTTTTGTGGAATGAGATAGTAAGTTTTTATTTTGAAAGCTGGTCATTTTAAACGGATTTCCTGTGTTGTTTTTCCTCACCGTGTGGAACTTAACAACAAAAGGAAATGTCATTTTAACCTGTAAATCCTTAATTAAGCAGCAGGTGGCGAGAAGCTACCAGGAAAATACAAGGACAAAAGCATCTCTTATTCAATAAATTAGAATATACGTCTAGTTCGTCAGATTAAAAGTTCATTTTGAAAATAACAAACTTTAAACACGTAGTTTTTTTTTTCTTTTGGTCTGATGTATTCTAATTTTAAATCAGATGTTTTCATTAACCTTAAGTGTAAAATCAAAAATAAAGGCGTTCAAACATCCTTTTGTGTGTAACTAATCTATATCACGTGTTTCACTTGGCAATAAAGTTCCGGAAATTAACGGACTTTCAAGAATATTCCAATTTATTGAATTAGAATATTCTGTCCATCCATAAACACATTTACAAAATAATTTTTTTTCACTGTTCTGTCTTCTTACTTTTCTTCAATAAAGCAGCTTGATTACAGAAGAATGTGGAAAGCTTCTTTGTCACCATTACAATAATGTGAGTTTGAATGTTGCAAAGAAGATTGGAGAAAAAACAGGCTTTAATTTACGTTAATTTTTGAGCGTCACTGTGAATGTTCAGTGAAAGTTTGCAGACAACGCTCACCTGTATTAAATACTGATTTCTAAAAAAATCCTTTAATTCTACCATACATACGTGCATATAAGAGGCATTATGAGTGAAACTTTCAATAGAAAATGTATATAATATTAATATATATTTTTAACTTTTTTTTCTGCTCAGTTTATCATATCCAATTTTTTTTATTACTTATGTGTGCCTTGTCAGGGGATGGAGATGTGTCCCGCCCCAGGATCTCCATGGCGATGTCCCCTTGCTCAGATTTCTGGGGTAATCCCACATGTCTCAGGTTGGATCTCTGGCTTCTGTTTTCAAGCTCGTCCACTTTCAAGGCAAGATCCTGGATTTTCTTTTGTATGGATGCTTCTTTACTTGTGAGGGAGGCGACGCTGTCCTTCAGGTTCCCAATGTGGGATTCATTGAAAACTGGAGAAGGGAAACCAAGATGGTGGAAGATCTCCAAAGGACAATCGAGTTCTCCAAAACTGGCAGGAGTTCCAGGTATTCTCACTTCCAAGCAAAATATAACAAACTTGCAAGTGAGAATGATGCACTTCATGCTCTGATCGTGTCTCTTCGTGCAGAGCAAAACATCCTGAAAGACGAGGACATGAGAGATGAAGTGCATTGCCTGGAAATGGCCCGACAGACCCTCAAACGAAGACTCCGGCGGCTTCGGATGAGCTTTCAAGGCACCTCCGTGCATTGAAAAGTGATCCAAAGACCTGGAGAGTCTTTCAGAGGAGTTAGGGACCTCCTGAGCCAGTACCAGAGAGACTGGGAGGAAATTGAGTAGCTGGGCCAGCAGAACATGACTTTAACGTCTGAAAATACTAGGCTTAGGGAAAGATTGACTGAGCAGCACCAGGAGATGAAGAACCAGGACAAACAGGGACCAGGTTCTTCAACTCTCCAAAACTTCGGTAAGAGGGTAGGTACAGTTTTCCAGAACCGAATAAGAACACTGAGGTACTGGATACCAGCATGAATTTTCTAAACCCATGCCGGTATCCCTCTGGTTGTTCTGGTAAAACTGGCCAACTTGTTGAAACTGGTTCCAGAGAAACGGGTCCCTTTGCTGATCCTGGTTCTGGGGAAACAGGTTGGAGAACTGTGAGGAGATCGAGAACCTTAGCCACAAAGCTTGACTTTAACGTCTGAATACGCTGGGCTAAGGGAAAGAACACTAAATTTTTTTCTTTCATTTCTTGATTGGAAGTTATAATCTCCCGTAGTTGCGTGGTGAAGTTTTCTCGGCTTGGGTTGCTTCCAGTAGATTAGCTTCAGAAGTCTGGGCTCTACTAGCGTTTGTCTCCTCCATCTGCTTGGTTCCACTTCTCTGCTAGCATCGTCTTTGGATCTTTTTTGCTAGTTGTTTTCACTTTTCTTCGCTGCTGACGGACATTTAAAGTAATATGGAGAAGAAAACCGAAATCTCCCCACATCCGTTGGGTGGCAGAGGAACCAGTATCAGCAAAGAGACCTGTAACGAAACGACGTTGTTCAAACAGACAGTTTGCTCATCCAGCTTTCATAAAAGTTTAAGTGACACTTTAATTCAGATGGTCTGGTTCGGTTTTATGTCCTAATTTATAATTACACTGCAGCAAAAAAAAAATGAAATAAAAAAATAAACTCTCAAATGCTAATATGTTGCTTATGGTTGCTGTAGAAATGAAACGACACATTTACCAAAACTGGGATCAGCTTTATTATAAACTCCTCTAACTGGTGCAATGAAGAATCATGATCAGAATTATAAACATTTCTCTAACTTTACTCTCAGAACAAATTTACCACATTTTAGTTATGATTGTAAACATATAAATGCAAAATATAAGCAGTAAATTGCAGCACCTGTATCTGGGTTGTAGGCATTGCTAATATTAGTAACAACCTTTCTGAAGACCAGGTTTCTATGGGTGCTGAAGGTCCAGTGTGTCGGTGACCCGATGCCAACAAAGAGGCAGAGAAAGCCAGTGGTTTGGCTGAGAGACAGACAGAGAGATATGGGACATCAGACAAATGCAGTTATACAGCAGGAAAAAGTAAAAACATTGCAACATTTTCCACAGAACATATTGTTTCTATGGCAACAAGAAAATTGGATTTATCAGTCAGGCTCCTGACTAACAAATCCAAGTAATTCACATGAACTAAAAACTGCTAAATAACTTTGCTGTATTCCATTTTTATTCAAGAACTGATCAGATTTAATAAATAACCATTTCATTTGTGGTTGTAATGTGACGAAATTTGTACAAGTCCAGGGGGTGTAAATACTTCTGCAGATCTCTGCAGGAAACTTTTCCTGTAACATGAACTAGATACCTTGGTTCTGTTCCTGCAGTTCTTTGCAGCTTTACTTCCTCTGAGAATGTGTTCTGTATCACAAATGAAACTGTGACAGCGTGATATCTTTAACTGAATCCAAAATCATTTTGAATCGTGAATCGAATCAGTTTTGGAAAACCAAATCAATACCCAGCAGATATAGATATTAGAAGTAAAACATGGCGATTCTTATCCAAATTATATTTTCATTCAAAAATAATCTCTTAAGGGTTAAACTGAAGGTGTTGTAAATTTCATTGCTTTCAGTTTATGAATAAAGTTCTGCTTTGAAAATGCTATGTGTGTGTTTGAGGAAAGAAAAGGCAGATATTTAATAGTTTATGTCCTGTATCGTTACAGTTCCCCCAGGATGAACTACAGATAGAAAAGGAAATCAAAGTCTTATTTTACTGACACTTCGCAGTAAAAAAGCCTCATTAGTGTGAATGCTGCAGGCATTCATACTATTGAGTTCTACTTTTCTGGTTGCTCCCTAAGTTTCTTCTCCTGCAGACTTTGTGCTATTTTCACCATTTAACTTTCAACGTTTTCATCAGAAGGAACAGGGGAAAGTTTCAGGTTTTACATGGGTTTTTTCTTTTTCTTTTTTTTTTACATTGCATAAAATATATTATTTTTATATTATTTTAACTCAACATGCCAGTGGTATCCTAGATGCTATCATTAGTATTTTATTTAGTTTTAACTTTTTAGCTCATTTTGGCTTTTACCTGGGTTTTTCCACACTGCATGGACCAGTTGTTACCTTTCTGCAGGTCTTCAGCAGTTGGCTTCAAACGCTTTTGCCATTTTCACCAAAAGCTTTCAGCATTGAGCAGTCAGCCGTCACACTTGCATTTTCATAGGAAATTCATAGGAAATGCAACTCAAAAAAAGTTCATATTTATTCATTACAAATTATGAGAACATATTTAGGTAAATTCATTTTACAGAGTTTGCAAGAGAATTTAGTTTAAAAAAATTTAACTTAAAAATTTTAATAAAAATAATATTTTTATTATTATTTCATTTTTATTTTATTTCCCCCACAGAATAAATGCATTTCAACCTTAAAGAATGCACCCCGCCCCACTCCACATCTTTTCCAGGGGTGCCAGTAAGTAAGACAAATGCTTAGACAGGGATCCTGATCGTCTCCCCCTCCCATCATGCCCAGCAGAGGACTGACTGACACAGCACTTTCAGTCTGTTCTGTGAGTACACACAGCACAGTAGAGTAGACAGGATTACAATCAGTGAAGGAGGCAGAGGAGGACAATAAAGGATTAAAAAGAGACACACAACTGGAATAAAATAAGAGACATGAAGCAAACGTGAAACTAAAGGAAGGAATAAAAAAGACGGGAGGAAAAAAAGGAAGAACATGGGAGCATTGGCCTGATTGAAAAAGTGAAAGCCTACACAAGGAGGATAAAACATATCCAAGTGACACAACAACGACTAAACTGCAGGGTGAGTAATTCACAACTTTTTTTTTTGATAATCAGAAGATGAGGGAACCTGTGTTTTACTTTAGATGTTTGCATTTTAGCAAATGATTCACATGTGGTTGAATTTAGCGATGTTTATAAAGCAGAAGGGTTAAAAAAAATCACATTACATAAGAAGCTTTTAATGCAATGCTTTAATGGTCTGAAATAAAAAAAAAATTACTTTGTTGAGTTGATTGAATCTACATGTTTACTTGAAAAAGGCTTCTCATGCTGTCAAAGAGGGATAAAAACTCAAGAGGAGGAAAGTTTGCTGTTCTAAACAGATGTTGTTTTTTTCTTACTAAGTTTTTATGTCCTGGAAAAATGTCTTTGTATTTATGATCATTTTCAAGATAACCTATTTGCATAATTATTATCATACATTGATGGGTGTGAGCTACTGCTGGCCACTGTGCCAAATAAAAAAGGAAGCATGACACTAATTATTAACATGCCAATCTTTCTGGATTTGACTCATTTGAATAAAATCAATCAGAGCAACACAAATGCAAAGGTAATTTTCTATTTAAAGCCACTCAGGGGACTTTGTTCTATAACTTGCCACCGAATGCGTCAAGTAATAATTCAAATCTTTTCCAAGACAGTGACTTCATTTTCTCCTTTTAATGGCCTGCATAAAGACTACTTTGCATAATTGCTTCTCTAAATGCCATTTGGCAGCAATGTCTCTATCTGGGCATGAAATGCTGTCCACACTGTGCGAGTCATGCGTTTGTTTTTTTTTTCTTTTGATAGCAGACTTACACTTCTGTCACCAAGTACTTTTGTGTTTTTGAGAAACCTGAGTTGGAAAACCTTCTACTTTGGTTTCTCAAAAGATGGGAATTTTCCATTTTTTGCTGTGGAAACAGCAGCAAGTCTTTAAGGAATTTTAATGGCTGTGATTTTTTTTTTTTTTGCAAATTTTTCTTTACAAAAGTTCAGATTGCATGAAGAGTGTTTGCTGACATCAACTTTTAAGCCGTGTCTCAGATTTTTTATTTTACTGATGCCCGGACTTTGACTGAGCCATTTAAGCACATGATTATGCTTTGATCTGAACTTTAGTTTGGGGTCGCTTTCTTGCTGGATAGTAGTAAAAATTGGGGAAAATGTCAACCTTTAGGAGCTGGTAGAGTAATTCCCGAAAGACCTGCTTCTGTAACCACAGCAAAAAGACGGTTCTAGAAAGGGTTAATTTAGGGGCGCCGAATACAAATGCATGACAGACATTTCAAATGTATGTGTTTTAGAAAATTTAAAACAGTCGTTCAATCCTTTTCTTCTCATTACAACATTATGTACCGTTTTGTGCTGGCTTGTCACAACAAATCCCAATTAATTTATATATATACATATATATAATAGCAATTCACAAAGAGGCGTCCCCAAGAGTGATGTGACGAGATAATCCTGTCTTCACTCTATTTATGCAGAAGAGAAGGTCAAAGGAGTTCACAGAGTCTTGATATATTTTACATGATTGGATCAAAATGAAATCTAAATCCAGATTTTAGTTCACTGATTGAAATACCCGAGCCAGCCTGCAAGGATAAGAGGGTATAGACAATGGATGGATGGATGAATAGATGGATGAACGGTTGGATGATTGAAATATACACTCAACATGTTCAGTTCACAAAACCTAACATCCTAGGGAAATACAAAAGACGAAAACTCGTGATTTGGAATTTCACAGTTGTGTAAAATGTAGTAATTTAAGATCTTTCGTCCCTTTCTTTAAGCAGAAAGTTAACATTGCCAGGTGACTGCTAGTTGCAATCACTTGGCAATTGTTACACAATTCCACTTGATTCTCATCTCCATCTGGGTTTTCTCCCATTGATAAATGTTAGCAATTGGGTAAAGTTTCAAACTTCAACAGAGGAAGCAAACGTTTCCCAATAACCAACTGTCCAGACCCTCTGTAGAAGGCGAAGTGTAGGACAAGGGGCTGTTTTTTTTAAAGGTTTTATTGGCTCTAGTGGCCTTTATTTAATAGTTAGAGGACAGGAATGAGGGAAACGAGAGAGGGGGGAGACATGCGGCAAAGGGTCGCCAGGCCGGGACTCGAACCTGGGACAGCCACGTCAAGGGCTAGGGCCTCCGTATGTGGGTGTGCTAAACCTCTGCGCCACCAAAGCACCCCAAGGGGCTGTTTTTTTACCATTGCAAATAGATTACAACTGATTCTGATTCACATTTTGCTTTGGTTTAGGTTCCTAAAGTCTTTGGTGTCTCTTCAGATGCACCTCATCAACCATGGAGACCTAAAGTCTGGGGGCACAGCGCAGTCTGTCGTCCCACTGCGGCGCATTCACAGCAATGACAGGTGCCGTGGGCAGTAGATCCAACAGGTGGGTAGCTTCCATCCGGGTAGAAACGGCCTTCACCTTTAGGCTTTGTCTGACTGACTGTATGTTGTTTTTAATTGTTATAAACCCTTCTAGTGAAGCTGTGGCTGTCTCACATTGTACTGTGAGAATATAGAGGGCTTGTTAATTTGGCTTGACCGGGTGAGTCAGCCCCAGCTCAGGGGTATTTACAGCAAGAGGATCTTCAGAAAGGCCAAGGCCACCCTAAATTGTCCTGAATGTAGGCAGGCAGAGATCTACAACAATTACTCAGCTGAAACGGATTCATAATGTTAGCACAGAGAGTTCAGTATACTGCTCAGCATAACTGGGTCTAAAATGTTCTATACTCACGAGGTTCTGATTGCTTATGTCTTCTGTCTCGGGGTTTTGTATGGGTGAGCCAACCGAGTATTCATTGACTTTGCTAATGGAGTATTTCCCCAACCATATTGATTATATGTCAGTAGGAAAATGGATGATCAACTGGGAGTTTTGCCATTTACCTACGTATGGAAATGACATAAACATGTGTCACTCTCGAAATAGGTTGTCAGACTGACACTGATTCAAATCTAATCCCGTAATCTGATGACAGCAATCCGTCTCAGATCGCTAAACTGAACTCACCTTCCCAGCAGGTAATCCTCCAGGAGACAGGTTACTTTGGATGAGCCACTCTGTCCAACAGTAATTTGGCACATTTGAGTGGATTGTGTCTCATTGAGAGATAACTGGTGCTCTATCTCTCCATTTGACTGAGTGACATGCAGTATGTTTTCATGCATGTTGCTATGAGATTCTCTATATTCCCTAAAACATAATCAGCGATCCCAAAGATAAGTGTTTGCCTTGATCTTTAGTGCTTTGTCGTATCCAAAGCACAAATTATTTTCTGCTAACTGTAATGTCAGTACTTTGTTCTATGAAAACATTAAAATTTTTGTACTTGTACTTTTGAAGAAGTGCAACCGCTCTTTCGCAGGATTTCATTTGCGGCTTGAACTTCACATTTGCAAAGCACATATACTTTTGCTTCATAATGTTCTTTCAACTCTTTTGAGGTTTCAACAAATGTAACAATAATTGTAATGTTTTTATGCATTAATCTGTAACATACAATGTGGATGAAATATTTGCACACCCTCACTATGGGAATGGATGTCCTATTAGTTTTGAGTTTCTAATGATAAAATTGGGCCATTCTTTTTCAAGTGTATAATTTATTTAAGAGCATATGTTTAATTGAAATAAAACCCCATAATAAATTCAAGTTTTTTAAAAAATTATTTCTAATGGTTTCTTGTACAACCACTTGACCTCAACAAAAGGAAGACTCAAACGAATCCTCAAAGGCCCCAAACGAATATGACATTCATGCACATGCTTGAGTGTACTTTAATTTTGTAATCGTTCCTCAATATAACATTACTATTATTATTATTTTTTTTATCTATACATATAAAATATTTAATGACAATCCCGCCCTTTGACAGGTACAGCATTGTGTCAAACATCATACCGGAGGAGGAACTGGAGAAGATTTCTAGCCTAGCGCTCCACAATGGTCACGGTTCTGCCAAGGTAAAGGAGCAGAGCAACGCAGAAAGAGAGGACAGTAGAAGGAGGCCCGGAGTCTCCACTGTCGTGCCCGGCTCCAGTGGACAAAGAGGCATGAACAACTACAACGGAAAGGTCCTGACGAGGGGCTCCAGCCAAGTCCGGAGCCGTTTTGTGAAGAAGAATGGGCAATGCAACGTGATGTTCACCAACATGGAAGACAGGAGTCAGCGCTACCTCGCAGACATCTTCACCACCTGCGTGGACATCCGCTGGAGATACCTACTGCTTGTGTTCTGTACCAGCTTCCTGATCTCATGGCTGATCTTTGGTGTGATCTTTTACAGTGTCGCCCTTGCACACGGGGACTTTGATGAGCCCACTAATCAGAAAGCTAATGTGCTGGTGGCAGGAATGTATGGAGCCTCCTCTGGGCACACAGTAGGAGGGCAGACACAAAGGATGCCCTGCATACTGCATGTTCAGGGCTTTGTTGGGGCACTCCTCTTCTCCATGGAGACCCAGACCACTATTGGCTATGGCTGGCGTTGTGTTACAGAGGAGTGTCCTCTGGCTGTGTTGACAGTGGTTATACAGTCTATTGTTGGTTGCATCATTGACTCCTTCATGATTGGCACCATCATGGCAAAGATGGCACGGCCAAAGAAGAGGAACCAGACCCTGATGTTCTCTAAAAATGCTGTCATTGCTCTTCGCGATGGCAGACTGTGCCTGATGTGGCGGGTGGGCAACCTGCGGAGGAGCCATATCGTGGAAGCTCATGTCCGTGCACAGCTCATACGATCGTATGTCACAGCTGAGGGCGAGTTCATCCCTTTGGAACAGATGGACCTCAATGTGGGCTATGATGAAGGCACGGACAGGCTGTTTTTAGTGTCTCCGCTGGTCATAGTCCATGAGATAGACAAGGATAGCCCATTGTACACCTTGAGCCGAGCCGATCTGGAGGCAGATGACTTTGAGATTGTTGTGATCTTGGAAGGGATGGTGGAGGCCACAGCCATGACCACGCAGTTCCGTAGTTCTTACCTCGCGAGAGAAATCTTCTGGGGTCACAGGTTTGAGCCAGTGATCTACGAGGACCGGGACCGCTACAAGGTAGACTACGCACGATTCCACAATACTTACGAGGTGACGTCAACGCCCCACCTCAGTGCAAAAGAGCTCGATGAAGCAGTGAGCCGAGCATCCTCCACTACGTCTCCTGCGTCAGAGCATAGGTCTACACAAGACTTGATCCCGCGGTCTCTGACCGCCTACTGCTACGAGAACGAGGTGGCACTGAGCTGTGCAGAGGAGGATGAGGAAGACATATTTGACTCCACACAGATGGTAGGGAAGGACAGAGGAGAGGAGAGGAGGACTTCTGTTGACTTTCAAAGTATGTTTCACGACACAGCAACCATAACCTCAGGCAACCACAATGTCATGTGTGTTCTGGACATGGACAATAACCAGATGGAGTTTGACATCCTACAGACTGCAATTCCTCTTGATCCAGTCAGCTATAAGAGTGAGCAAGAGGCCTAAAGAGTGGGAGCTTGGGTTGTTTGTCCAGAAAGTTAGATGTCTGTTCAGCTTACATCGGCATGAACAAGAGCTGACGCTCATTTTGCCTTTCCAGTGCTTTCTTTCTTTCTTTCGTTTTTTTGATGTTATTGTCGTTTCACTTATTGTGGTAAAATTTTAGCAATATAGTTTTTCCAAGACTGCAATGTTTGGAGGTCAATAGTTATCAAGGAGACTGATTCAGCGAGTGTAAAAATTATCTCTGAGAAACATTTGGCTTTATTTAAATGTGAGTTCATAACCAAATGAAAGTACAAGCATGTTAAGATCAAGGATTTAAAGTATATTTTCGAATGTGTGTATATTTTGTATGGTTCAAAATGATCTTTGTACAAAATACTTCATTTGAAATGTAACTACAAGATTTTAGAAGTTCAAATTTCTCTATCTAGTGCTGAAAAGCTTAAAATTTCAAGGGGAAGTTCTGAGTACATCCCTGAAGCAACTTAGCCATTTAAGGGCATTTAAGTGTAGCAGATGGGTTTATTTACATTTCTTAAATCAACAGTTCAAAATGCTCTTCAGTGGAGTTGTGTGGAATAATTATGACCCGGATCAGCAGTCAGAATGATCTCAGTTTGAGGAGCTCAGATATTCTCATGTGAGAGTCAAGCTAACAGCAACTTAGATGTTAGCCAGCAGAAACAATACAACATTAAAAAAATTACACACCAGTTCAGATGGATAAAATACTTAGATATTCTTCAGTTTTGTTTTTAAAATTTTCTTGCAAATTCGTAACACTGATTATCCATTTAGCCTCACATATGCCAACCCAGACCTCAAAATCCAATATGGCTGCCGTGTGTTTCACACATTTTTCTCTCCTGCGGTTTTTCTTAGTAAGTCACCTGCCATTCTTAGTGCTGTAAAAATTCTGTTGTTGAACACTTTGCTGCAGTGTTTATCACTGCTTGTATCGCTAACAGTAGTTAGCTTCAGGTAGGAATTATTATATTTACCTTGTAATTCAGTAAAAGTATCTTTGTAATATTTTGTATGTGCACAGCATCAGAACTATTTCTACTTTTGCCTGATCCTACAAACTCCTACAAACCTGCCTAGTGAAGTGAAGCTATTGATTGCTGCTAGCTACTCTGTGATGCCCCACAAAAAACAAGTACGGTAAGCAAACTTCACATCTAAGACAGCTTTTTTTATTGCCTGTTTTGAATGTTTGCAAGAGACCCTGCATTTCAAATGTTCAATGCATGAATTAACTTTTATGTAATATGAAATGTAAATTAGGTTTCAGATTCTATGAAGACGGAAACAAATTGATTTGCTGTGACTGAAAGTAATCAAAGTAGGAGGTTCTTTGGTTGGTTGCAGATGTAATTATGTTTTTTCCAGGTTTGTTTCTAGCGAAGGTGTGAGGAGAGAAACAACACTGAGAAGTGGTTTTAAGTTGTATTTGTGCTGTTGCTGTTTGCCAAACGTCTGGAGTTTGGAAGCGAAAGGCGGAGGAGTGCCTCTGATCCCGTATGTGAATAATGTGAACAGGGCAGTTTAAGTGTACTTGGCGTCTGTGACGGCAGGCGGGGTGAAAGGTCACCGCGAGGCCCGAACAGGAAACAAAAGGGATGAAGGCTGCTGGTACAGTCGTCGGACATGTTCAGCATGTCGCTGGATTTGCACAGAGAAGATTAATTCAAGAGTAACTGAATGTCATGGGAAGTGCTTTGTTCTGAGTTGTTGCAATGATTGTATAACAGATGATATTCCAGGACTACAAACGTTTTTAAGGGAACAGGATGACGAGAGGTTTTGGATGCTGGAATGTGCCGTAAATCTGATTTTACGGACTTTGTGTACAAACGATTGTTTGCTAAGGATCAGAAGCCATTTATATGGTGTAACACCAAAACAAGAAAGCTGGTTTGCTTTTGAAAATGTAAACAAGAACAAAATTATTTTAAAAAATGAAATCATTAAACCACAAAGAAAAACCAAACATTATTTCAGGATGTCGTTACAAGCAGCACATTAAACTACAAAATAGTTGAAATTGAGTTTTTTGTACGGAAACCAGTAAAGGCTAGCATTTACATAGGGCAAAAAAATAATAATAATTAGGACAGCCTACATGAAAGAACTGTTGGAATAATGTTCTATGAACAGATGAGTGTGAAATGAACCTTTTGAACACAAGCAGTGGACATAAACCGAATGTAGAAACCTCACATCAACTGTGAAGCAGGGAGGTGGAAGAGTCATGGTTAGGGGGTCGTTTGCAGCGGCAGGATCTGGTCACGCAGAATCCACCAGGACTTCCACCATATAACAGGGTGCTTGAGGAACATCTGTGAAAACCTTAATGGTAAAACAGAAGTGTGGCATAAAAATTACCAAAAATTTACCTCAGCCGACAGACTTAAGGCAATAGAAAGTTAAAACCCAGGCACTGAGATTATTAAAATGTTGTGGAGTATGTAGCTTGTCACAGGAGCTACAAGAAGACAGGGTGTCCTAACTTTTTCATTCTCTAGAAAATATAATTTGTTGATATCTCTTAATTTTTGCAGTGAAATTCCCTTGAATTTATCCTGATTTGTAAATAATTTCCTAAATTTAATTTTTTGTACAGTACCCAAACACTGCATTCAGTCACTGTGGTAATCCTAGGATTCAAATTACTTTACCTTTCCATGTGAGTTTTTTTTCTGCTTTAAAGGCAAAATGTGCAGCAAGCAAATGTAGCATTGCTGCTTTACAAGAGAAAGACTGTAAACTGTCATCTCAAAGAACTGACTTTAATCCTTTTCAAAATTTTAACCACATTTTTTCTTTTCTTTTATAGCAACTATATGTTCATGCATTTGCTAACGTGGTGGAATGAAAAATATCGTCATCCAAATCTGAGCAAAAGCTTCTAACAGAACAAATTTTTATAAAATGTCTGAAGTTTAATTCTAAAAATCCAAGAAAAAACTTTAAGCAGAAGCGGAAACATTTATCCTTAAATTGAAATGTGTGCACTGACAGTCAAAAGTGCTTTTTTTCTCTAATATATGAATGAATGACAGACCTATGTTTATCAGCCTGTACGTCTGTATCTATTTATTTTATCGTCCATATTTTCTTACATTCTTCATTGACTGGACAAGTAAATTAGCAAAAGAAGAAGAAACAGGTTTGCATGTTTTTTTTCTACCGCTTGTGTCGCCCTCTGAGGGTGGCGTCCTGAGCGGTGAGCCATATTCCCATAAATCAGAAATTCTGATGATATTTAGCACTTCATATGTTTAACTTTATGCTTCGATAGAATTAACTCAGTCTAGAAAAGGACAAAAATTAATTCTGTTTTTGAGCTGTATTACTTGTGCACAATGGAAATGCATATCTAGATAAAAAATATATATATATATGTTTTTTTATGTACTTTGCTACCAGGTTTTCCTGAACTGTAAAGCAAGCAGATTTCCTTTTATCGCTGTTCCTGTTATTTCATTTCCAGTCTGTTCTTGCAGAGAACATGGGGCATAACTGAAAGAAATGTATTTTATTAATCTATTTTAGGAGCACCTGAAATACAGAGCACTTTACTTTTCCTTGTTCACCTTTGATGTTGTTAATAAATGTCTATATTATTCTATGGCTTCATTCTTTTTCCAATAGGTTTTGCTGAGATCTTTATGCTACATCCGACTCCAGCCACTAGATGTCCCTATGGTCGTTTTAACACTCAAAAAAAAAAGAGGAACAGAAACTCAAACCCCATTGGAGAAAAATACTATAAAGCATTAAGGACTGGGTTTCTACACACTTTTCATTTCAAAAGTAGTGCAGAAAAACTTTCAACAGCTCCCCCTTCCTTTGTAATCACCGTACAATAAGACAATAAAGTTAATTTAGACAACAGTTTCTAATCTGAGAAGATAACAAGAGACTGCAGGGAGAAATGAAGCAATGAAGGAAAGAAGTAAGAAGGAGAAGGCATTAAGGAAGGTAGCATGGGAGGAAAGGATGAGGTGGAAACTATGTATAACTTTGCTTCCATTTCGCCAAAACAGAGAGAAACTCAAACTCTTGAGTGGTAGTAACAACTTTTACAGCTTGCCAATGTTCTTCTTAGACCTTCTAATGAGCCATCATTTGATCCAGGTGTGTTAAACCAGAGAGAGAATTAAAACATGCAGGATGTCGGCCCTCAAGGGCCCACTTTGGGAACCACTGCTTTAAACCACTTAGGATGACATTTAGTGGGACATTTTTATTGGAGAAATCTACTCTGTTCTTGATTTCTGAACAGTATACTGCTTTGCTTAAAACATATTTACAGCTTTCCTTGTATTTTTTTTTACCCCATTAAAGACAAGTTTGTACTCATGCATAGTTAGAACTGAGATTTTCTCTTGGTGAACATAGTAGACGTTACTGACATTTCTAACTAATTGTTTAGTTTTTTCTCCTCTCCTCTGCCCTCATAATCTGATCTCCCTAACAAGGCAAACAACAGAAATGTTTTCTGGTTTTTTTTTTTGTTCAGACAGTGCTCTCTGTTGGAAAGACGTAAAATTACAGTCTTTTGAGTTCTATTAAATTAATTCTAATTAATTTAACAGAATTAAATGAATTAGACTTGCTCAAATTTTGAGGAAACCTGAGCAGAATTTTCCTCACAAACACCCAATTCTGACAATGTGGAAACTGTTTCAGACATTTTAGCACATTTACTAAAAAATTGAGAACCAGAAAATCACATTTAGTCTATTTTCTGAACTATAAACTCCCAGAGAAGGATTTTCTTCTTCTGGTGAACCAGCAGCTCAGTAACCTCGGGCCTCGAGGCTATCCACTTTTCATTAGCGAGTCAGTGAGTGAGTGAAGGAGTGTGATCGGCAGAAGGGTAAAATATGAGAGGCCGCTCTGGACCACGTCGGCTATTAGGGTGATTTGGGGGCTCCTGCTGACTCCTATTGTGCATTGTCTCCGACGTGAGCAACGGGAGGCCGACAATGAGCCTTTGTGCGAGACGTTTAACGGCCTGCTAGCATGCTAATTATGGGATGTGCATGTTTCTGTCTGCGCCAGTGAGAATCCATCAAGTCCTGGTATTTTCCATC
Source organism: Phalloptychus januarius (assembly GCA_902982915.1). Taxonomy (NCBI): domain Eukaryota; kingdom Metazoa; phylum Chordata; class Actinopteri; order Cyprinodontiformes; family Poeciliidae; genus Phalloptychus; species Phalloptychus januarius. The sequence goes on from CADWAE010000476.1 coordinate 4,751,742, forward strand.
CCTCTCGTGGAATTTACACTCCTTAAATTCACCTTTCTCCTCTCCGTCTTTCCCTGAGGCACGGATGCCCCGCTGCTCTCTCTGCGACTGGCTGACCTCTTCGGTAGCTGCTTCCTGTTCTCACAACTTTTTCCCACTATTCATACCATCGTGGACAGTGATTTTTGAACGGCATGCTAGTCAAAAGCTAAAGGACTCCGCTTCCATATTACCAAGAGTTTAGCCTGAAAAGTTTTAAGTTCAACTGAGAGCCAAATTTAATGTGAACGTTCTCAAACTGTGAAGAATGATCAGGAAACTCTTCTTTGTGAGATAAGTTAATCTGTAATCCAATCGTGGTTTATTCTAAAGGAACTTTCTACCACTTGAACAACTCACAATGATTTCTCTTGGGTTTTTTTACACACTGCCGGCTCTTGAAGTATTTTGTGATTTTATATCTTCTTGAAAATAACTACTTTTCTTTCTCAAAAACTTGCTAATTAGTCATTTCCGCACCAACACCCTAAAATATTAGCTGTTTTCTAAACCAAATAGCAATCACCTTGCTACATTAACAAGTACTTTGACATTCATGTAAGAATCTGTTGGCACAAACAATAAAAACAATCTTTATCTTCAACAATGCCTACTGGGCATTGTTGCAGACGCCAGAGAAGCTTCCCCTTTGCTACTTTGCTCAGTGACAAGGAGAACAGGCACAAGGGGAAGGAAAAGCAGAGCTATTTGACATGAAAGCATCATATGGTATTATTTCATTGTCAACATTGTCACTCTGAAGTACACACAGGCTTAATTTGAAATGTTTAGAAAGTGGCTCAAAAATAATGACTAGTCTGAGTCGATGAAGGAAGCATCCGGACGCGACTGCAATATTCGCCAGAAAAATATCTCATGTCTGTGTCAGCAAGTGAGTTGCATCACCACCAAAAAAATTATTTTCGTAATTATTTTCTTGATACAATGACCTATTTCATGCTTACCACCTAAAATACATTTCTATCAAAATAAGGTGGGTCTTTCGAATGGCTTCAAACAGCTAAATATGTGGTTTTGGGTTTCTAAGCCGTTTGTGTTTCAGACCAGATTAAAAGAATCAATTCAGGCTTTAAAAAGCCTACCCACGACATCTTAATACAGCCAATAAATGAATTTGCTTGTTTTTTTGTCGTTTTTTTTAAGCCTGACTCGTTACCCTCACAAAGTATAACTGTTCTTCCTAAGAAGAGCGTCTTGTTTCCAGCTCAATATCTTCAAGTCAAGGCGGTTCCACACAATTCCACATTTCTGATCATATAGCCCGCACGTCCGCATACGTTAGCGAAGCATGTGTTTGGGAACCAGCGAACATCAATATCCACACTGAGAGGCGCAGCTGTGGGTCCTGTGTTTGAACTCTGGCTCACATGGGCAGGACGAGGGAGGGCCGCAGGGTGAGAAGGCGAGAGGAGACTGATGCTGGAGCAACTTGCCGTCTTCTTCTTGCCTTTCATCTTCGGCTCCCGGCGTCAAACAACGGCCCCCTTTGATTCTGGCCAACTTTGCCACCAGCCACCCCCGGGCCCTGCAGGCCTCCAAACGTTCCCGCTGCTTAACTCGATGTTCCGAGAAAAACTCATGATTGGAAAATTACTTTTTTTTAAAAAAGAACTTTCCTCCTTGTAGATTAATTCTTGAAGAAAATGTCGCTGTATCTTCCTGCTCTGCCCAATTCAGTTTGGTTATTTTCGTCAGCTACATCAAAACCATTTCTGCCCCCCGTCGACTCAATGGAAGTAAAGCTGAGGTCAACTTTCTCTGCTCTAAAGCACACAGTGATACTGAAAGAGCTTTTAAGCAACAACAAAAAGAAAATACCAACACAAGAAAGCCAGTATCATGACGTTTTGTGAACTATTTTTGTATGAAAGAGAAAATGAAAGTCTCTGATGTTTGTCAGTTTAATGTTGCCCAGTTTCCTACATGCATTGAAGCCTAAATGAGTGATGTACAAACACAACACCAACCAACGATGTTGTTTGAACTCTTCTTCATATATTTCCATCCATCCATCCATTTTCCTCCGCTTATCCAGGGTCGGGTTGCGGGGGTAGCAACCTAAGAAAGGAGGCCCAGACTTCCCTCTCCTCGCTTGTTCCAGCTCCTCCGGGGGAATCCCATGGCATTCCCAGGCCAGCCGAGAAACATAGTCCCTCCAGCGTGTCCTGGGGAAGACCCCGGGGTTCTTCCCGGTGGGACGTGCCCACAACACCTGACCAGGGAGGTATCAAGGAGGCATCCTGAACAGATGCCACCTCAACTGGCTCCTTTCGATGTGAAGGAGCAACGGCTCTACTCTGAGTCTCTCCCGGATGACTGAGCTTCTCACCCTATCTCTAAGGGAGAGCCCAGCCACCTTACGGAGGAAACCCATTTCGGCCGCTTGTATCCGGGACCTCGTTCTTTTGGACATTTCCCAAAGCTCATGACCATAGATGAGGGTAGGAACGTAGATCGACCAGTAAATCGAGAGCTTTGCTTTTTGACTCAGCTCTCATATCTCATAGACACTGAGTCTGAGTGGACCATGTTCCGTATCTATTGTCGAGGCGGCTTATTGAAGCTGTGGCCGCAAGGTTGTCGGTGCCTGTCATATATTTTCACATGAATAAATCGTGATAATCTGTTCTAATTGTTTTTTTATCTAACGCTGGGGGAAAAAAGTGCTTATTTTTTCAGGCGTTGACCTAGAACGTATTGTTTAACTCCTTAAATACAAGATATGTTTTAAATGTGTTTTTGTAACTGTTAGAAAATGGATGGATGGAAGTGGCTGCTTTCATGTAAATGACAAAGTTTTATACTGCAGTGCAAAACTTTAATGTTAAACAGTTCTGCGATTTAGGTCGAGATTAAACTAACTGGAAGGCTTTGAGAGATTTGTGGTCATTTTGAGGAGCTGTGTTTTGTTGGGGTTATTTGTGTATATTTTGTACTTTTCTAGTCAGCACTGCTGTATTCAGATTGAAGTGCAATAATTACCCGCCAGCACTGAATTTGCATTGGTACTAAACCGGTTCTAATTCCAATGTTCTACTGTCATGAGATGATTTTTTTAAATTTGTTTTTTTGAAGTCTGTGCGTATCTTGAAAAGATATAGAGCCGTAGTGAAAAACATCTCAACTACCCAAATTTTCTCTGGTATTCTGACTAGCAAAGCACCATGAGCTGTACAACAAATTACTGTCCTACTCATTAATAACACTTTACTTTCTCCTTGTTTTGTTTTTTTTTTACATCACAATCATAAATTTTAAAATATTTTATTAGGATTTTATTTGGAAAATCAACACAAACTATTACATTTATAAAGGGTAAGTAGTCCATGGTTTAATTTCAGAAATAAAAATCGAAAAGCTGTGCTGTGGGTTTTTAATCAGTTCACTGACTCAAAACTTTGCACAGCCTCTTCTCACTGCTGCTGCAGCTGCAAGTCAACAACAGCGTGTTACTACCAGCTGTGCAGTAGAAACAGTAAAGACGTTTATGACCATGGCTTCTTGTAAAAATAGCTCAAGCTCGTTCTGAAACTCCGCCTTCAAGAGGGAATTCAAGCTCTGAGGAGGAGCTACCACTTGTAGGCGGAGCTAGGTCCAACCAGACATTTTGTGTAGCTCAACGGTTGCCATGGAGATTAAACAATTTTGGAAACACATGACAGAATAAAAGCAACACTCTAGGTGTGCTTTTGATGAGGGAATGACAGTACAGCATGATGTAAAGCTAAAAAAAGAGTAGATTTTACATAACATTGCCCCTTTAAAAGAGGATACAAACCTTCTCAGAAGTCTATCAGTAATTTTTTTCCACTTTCAATTATCCACCATATCGTGTTGGTTTAGTACATAAGATTGCAATGAAATACAATTAAGTTTGTATTTCAGTTCTAACAAACTGCAAAAACCTTGAATACTTTGGCAAAACTGTCCAAATGAACAAAATTTAAATTCCTGACAAAAACAAAGAAATTCTACCTCTCAACAATGTACGATAACACCAACACAGTGACTAGATGGGTCTTAAAAGCACGTTGTTTTGTTCGGCAACCAGCAAAGTTACCAAACTAAATGACTGTTTTCTTGAGAATTTCGTTTTGTGTCCACGGGGGTGGAAAACCATTAAAACCGAACCGCTGTGTGATGAGCTCCAAAACAGCAACCAGCGAGTCTTGGGACAGAAGCCATCCAACAAAGGACACCTTTGTTCCCGAAGCTGAATTCTTGAACATCATTTCCTACATTTTCCTTCAAATGACTCGATCGCCATGTCCCTCGCCTCTCATTCTGCCAAATTAGCATTCTTCCACCTCCTCGTTCCACGGAGATGGGAGCTGTTCGGGACGTTTTCACTGTGTATTTCTGAGACATGACATGTACAATGAGCGAACAAATGGACTAATTTTCCCTCCGTGGCACGTGGAGCAACTCAGTGATAAAACATAAGTTGCTGCTTTTTATCCTAAGGGAGAAAAAGAAACCATTGAGGTTTCTCATTTGTCCTCCAGCCCCAGCGAGTTTCTGGCCTCTTGTTACAGACGCAGCTGCAGCCAAGCAGCAACTTTATGGTTTGCTGGTTAATACAAAAGGACTTGATGTTGGTCAGAGTGTTACAGGGATGCTCAGAGCGCCTGTGGGTGAAGACATCCCAATGTATAACGGTGTACAAAGCAATTACTGTAGGTTTGTTTAATGTGTATCTGTGGGATTATGCAACAAAATAAGGGTGCCTTCTTCAGATTGATGTGTTTTCTAAATAAAATCTACACTTGTTACTTGTTAAGCCCTTATGACTGCATATCGTTTCAGGAGAGCAATCGGACGGCAGCAGGAGCACAGCAAAACTAGTACTGTTGTACTAGTGTAAAAACATCTACAAAACACTTGGACTTTCGAAATGGGATTTGAAATTATACTGAAAGTCTGCAGCGCATCACACATCTTGCACATCTTTTAGTCCAATTCTGACATTTGCTTCTAGTCTATTATGAGCATGAAGCATGGAGGGGGAAGTATGCTGATGTGGCGTTGGTTTTCTGAGTGGCAGGAATATCAGACATTGCAATACCCCTAAATAAAGTTGAAGAATTCCCCTCACAAGTCAGCTACTCGGTAAATATGTGTGTAGTTATGAATAGAACTGGTCCAGTTAGAAGATATCAAACGTTAAGATATCAAGCCACCAGGTCATCTGCCAGCTGGACATGGCGGCATTAATCGGTAGAGCAGTAAGTAAGCTCATGGTTACTCTGGAGGTGTAATGCTCCCAACAGAAGACCCGAAATTTCAGCCAGCACACAAAATGGAAGTAAAGAATGGTTTATTGAGGATGGGGGTATGGGACACTCAGCCACCCTAACAGGAACCACTGAGGGGGGAGAGACAGGTTAGTGGCTAGAAACTTGGTGCCAAAGTATAAAGAAGACAGCCACTAACCTTCTCAGGGGAACACAGAGCTGGGATGATGACAGGCCAGGGCAGGGTCAGGACCAGAAAGGCAGACGACCTATCTGGGGGGCTCAGGCAGAAATCCAAGGTCCAGGTACGGAAACAGGTCAGGCACTAAGGACAATAGAGGCAGACAAATCCAGGGACAAGGCGTCCTGTCCAGAAAACAGAGATAATCCCATGTGGGCTAGGCAGAGCAGGCAGGTCCAAAGGCAAAACCTGGTCAAGATCGTGGTCAGGAAAACAGAGAAAATGCTGGATATCTACTCACACAGAAGGCTTTCATAAATCTGGCACAGTCTGCCTGTCAGAGGCTGAATATACCTGGTGGTGAGCAGGTGGATGGAATGAGCCTGATTGCACTGCAGCGCAGTAGAGTGCAGGTGGCTGAGATGAACTTGATTGCAGTGGTGAGGGCCGAGGAGGGAAACAGAGCAGGCAGACAGGCCAGAATCATAACAGGAGGAGCTGTACAGCCCCAATCCTCAGGTCGGAGAATCTGTTGCTAGAATGGCTATTAGCTGCACTCCACTAATCTGGTTGTTATGGAAGAACACTGTCGGAGGAAAGTCAAAAACATTTTGCATCTCGCCACAGCAAAGGTGGAGGACCCCACAATCAAAGGGACAAAATTAATCTGGTCAGATGTTGAAAAAAAAGTTACATTTTAGCATAGATACAATCTAACTCCAGGTGTAGCAAATATGTGGCTTTGCAAACTATGATTACAAATGCGCACCACATTCGAAAACTGTGTACATTTTTCCTTTCATTGCAAAATGATGCCAAATACCCATCATTGGTCGATTCGCTGAAGTGTAGAAATGCCAGTTTGATGTTGAGACATGACGAAATATAAAAACGGCATCTTTTCGTTTTTTATTTGCTGCTACAAAATAACAGTTGGCAACTATCAACCAAACCGTTAATGTCACACAAACCAATAAAGTGTCTATTTAAAATGAGCTTGCTGAGCAAAATTCAAACACAAAGACAAGTTGGTTACAACCACGTGGTAACAGGTTGACAGAGTCATGGAATACCAGCAGGGATCAGCTTAACGAAGCTCTACTCGGTCTCTCATTCTCATCTGGGACGCTCGGCCCAAGTGGCCCCTCCATCCCCCCCCAACCTCCATTAACCCCCATATATCAATTTCCTCTAGATGTTCCCCCTCGCACAACAAGAGGTAACTGGACTCTTTCCCTCGGTTGGTCAGCGCGTACATGAAACAGAACAACACAATGGGCTTTTCATTAAGGCAGCGAAACACAAAGACACACGCGAACACACACATATTCACAACTCTGCTCATACCCACGGACATTCATCCATTCATTTAGGAATAGAAAACAGCCTCCTTGAACCCAAATATATCATACAAACACTTGTTTTTTTGTTACAGCTTTCTATCAGTAAAATAAAACCCTGTTGTGTCGTTCTGCCCGTTATTCTCACCCTGTTCTTATTGATATCTCCAGAGGAAGTCAAGCTAGAGTTGCTGCAAAAAAGGCAGTCTTGATTACATTAGTAATGACTTAATAACTGTTGGGTTAAAAGCACACCAGATCCACCAGGGTTGACTGATCCGCTTCAGTGAGGGCATTTAGAGACACACCTGCTCTGTCCAACACAGGTGCATGAAAGAAAAGAAGACAGCGAGGTAGAGAAAGACCCACTCTGATGTAAACAACTTTTAAAACTGTTTTAAAAAAATATATAGATTTACTGAATAAAATTTGTGTAACAATTTAAATATATTTGATTGACTTTACTTTAGATCAGAAATGATGCCAGTTTAACCGTTTAAAAGACGAATAAATTGTTGAAACGCAAAGCAATTGCTAACGTTCACTTAATAAACAAATGCAGGTGAACTCAAAATTAAGTACAGTATTAAGATTAAAAGTTTGTTCTTCGTGTTAAAAAGTGACAAGTGTTGATTTGTGACAAGGCCATAAATAGCTTTGAATTTCTTACTGCTATTCCAAAGATTTGTACTCATTTTTTCCTGACAGCAAAAGCTAAGGTGTAGCAATGAGCTTTTAAACTTAAACCTGTAGTTTGTTAGCACATTTGACACTAACAATAGTTAAAAGTTAACAAAATGCTACTAAATTAGTCCTACGTGTTTGTGAAATGTGTATTGTTTACACATTGTAAAGCTAATGTGAACAGTTTGTCCTGATGTCTGAGATGTGGCCTCATTTGCATCGATTGTTAAAGGATTAGCTAGGTCTTTAGAATTAGCGCCTTGCTAAGCGGGTTGTGGAGATTAAGTTATTGAAATGGAAATACAAATTTCAAATCTATTCTCACAATCTTGTCAACAGAAACTAGCCCAGGGATCAGTGGCTCAGCTTGCTAGCAAGTCTGGGTTGTGAATTAGCACTAAGCTACAGTGGGCGTAAAAAGTTTCTGAAATAGTAATGACCATTTAAATCGATACTAAGAAGATGGTATTTAAGTCGTTTACTTGACACCACAGCCAAGATGTGCTGTTATTGTGTAATGACTCTCTCAGGGCAAAGAAACATAGCTTGTCAGACGCTAACGCTAAATTTTTAAAGCTGGATACAAATGGAACATGTAAAGGTCACATGGTCACAGAGGATGACCTTCCAGCAAACAGACTACTGCTCCACTAGTTCAGTCTGTAAATTTACATCATATTATGCCAAAAAATAAAAAAGGAAAAATTCACTCAAAACAGAATGCATCTTATAAAGCTCGCCCCTTAAACAAATCTCTTATTGTCAAGAAAGAAGAAAAAATGTTTCCATGGAGGTTTCTCCTTACACTGAAAAAATTATAGTACTTTTTATAGAAAAAATAATAACACTTTTGTTGTTATTATTTTTTTCTAACTTAAAAATCATTCTCAGATTTTAATAATAAAGAAAAAAAGTTATGGATAATCTTTTTTTCGTTTTAACGATTTTTTTTAAAATTCAATTGAATTGAAATGTTGAAAATTCAACAACGTTTTGAAGAACGAGAAATAGGTTTTGGTAGCACTATTTTATTATATTTAGAATTGAAGTAAATTTATAAACATAAATTTACAATTTATTTTTTGTTTTGTATGCTGATTATTACAAATAACGTAAGTGTTTCAATATTTAAACAAAAAATTTAAGTCCATATTGTGCTCTCTTGTGAGTCAAACTAAAATGTGACGAATGCAAATTTCACATAATTTTTTTTTTCAAAGAGCCAGGAATGATGACAATTTCCACACAACCGCTTCCATTTACTCCAACAGCTCATAAAAAGAATTACTCTATTCATCAACAAAGTATCAGTTTGTTTAGGCCTATGTGTGTCGCACTTTTTAATCTCTTTTTTTAATCTCTTTTCCTTCTCAGCCATCCTTTCACAAAATGACTCACAGCAAACCGAAGCCGAGCCGCTCATCCTCAGCTCCATCCTGGATCAAACTCCCGGACCGGCGCTCCGTCGGCTCCCCGGTTCGCAGCACCGCGAGGCGGACTGTCCCAGCGCTGCTCCCCGGGCCTCGCCGCCGAGCTCCCGGAGGGTCTGTCTCTCCGTGTCGGGTTTGAGTGGTAATGCAAGACAAGACACATTTACTATTTTCATTCCGTCTTTTTTTTTTCTCTCCCATTGTATTACACAAAACTTCTTTTTGTTCATTTTTTCCCCTTTTAACATGGGGAAGGGGCCGCTCGCTTTTGATCACATGATTAGAATTCACCTGAGATGAAAAAAAAATACAAAGGAAAGGAGGAGAGGGGGAATAAAAAAGGCGTCTCTTATCAGAGTCAACATTCATTGCTAATGAAAAACGTGGTGAATTTTGGATTGGGGGCCGGTGTGTGTCGCATGGCAGGGATACAAGGGGTCATTGTAGCGGGGAACAGCGCTTGTGTTTGTGTCGGAGCGACCCATGATGTCCCCTCCAGTCTCTCCTTTCTGTTTATATACAAGTGATGCTTGATTTCAACGAGCGTTCATGTCTCAGTTTGTAAAAAGGTGCTGATCCAGTTAGAAAACATTGTGAGCCTGCATAAAGCGTTGTGCGCCACGGACATAGACGCTCTGCTATGCTGTAATAAAAAAAAATAATACAAAATGGTTAAGCCCAGTTAAAATCTTCAGCAGTGAAATGCATTTCAGATGATCTGAGACAGACCAATAGAAAGCAAGTATTTTAGCTACGCCGCTAGCTTGGCGCATCTTAAAGGTGGGATTCCCAAATTTAGTTAAAAAATGCAAATTAATTAAGTTTGAACAAAACTACAAAAGAAATAAAAAGATTTCAAACTCAAAAGTATGTATTTGCCAGTAAGCTATAAATGATATTTGAAAAAAAGGTGCTTTAGCCTAAAATAGAATCTCGTAAAGATAGCCGAAAAACTACATTCTCAAGACATATTGTGTTTGCAAGACAATTTATTTGTTATTATTATTTTTTTATATATATATAACTTAAAATGTGACTTTTTAAAAAGTTAGCATTAGCGCTAGCATTAATGTTTTGGCAAAAACTGGTCAAGACAAGCCAAAAACAGTATATTTATTTACATTTTTTTCTAATTCTATTCAAATACGTCATTGATACCAAAATGAAATTAAATGTCGCTGCTCATATCATCCATAGATCTTTAAAGAGACAAGTGCTAATATTTTATGCATCTTTCACTACGTTCTGCCTGGCAGCCATATTGGAAAGTGAACTTTTCGCTGCTCAGCGGGCTCCGTCATGGGGCGTTCTTTTCCGACTGGGAAGTAGGAAAATCCGACTTTCAAGTGCAACGCGGTGGCGCCATTGGGAAGGTTCTTAATTTTTTTTTTTTTTTTTTACTAAATTTATCCTTTCATCCTTAATAGGATCAATGTGGACAGGCTTTTTTATTTTACGTTCTCTGCTGGACGCCACAGCTAATATCAGACTGAATTCATTAATGTCCCCGGGTAAATTTTAACAAATGTTGATTTGTTGCCTCAACACAGCAGCCGAGGCTACCAGAATTTAACCATTTTTGAACACTTCATTTATAAACCATACGCTCGATTCACATTTTAACCAATTCACCGTCAGCCAGAGAATTCAATACAACTCTAAAACTTGTTGGTTGCTGAAAAATATTAGTCTGCAGCCCCATGAAAAGCTGGGAGCCAAAGTTTTTAAGCTACTTTTTAGAATAATAAAACGATAAACAACAAGTATGTGTGATGTGGCGCGCTGTAAAGTCTTATTTTAAAACAAACTAAACCGAACATATGAGATTGTAATTCTAGATAGATAGATAGATACATAGATAGACCAACCAGACTTCTCTGAATTTGCTTATATGCGCGCTGCGACTTTAAGACCCGTCCCCCGTTTCTTTTTCTTTTCCTTTTTTTCTCTCTCCCGTCCTCGCACAAGGGGCTCTTTAAGCCCTGGCACCGACACACAGAGCGAGCATTCATTCTCGGGCTGCGCGAGAGGGGGCTGGGGAGCGAGCGTCACTTTGGAGACTCGGGAACTCACGGATCCTCGTGCTAAACCGGCGACCTCCTTTTCTCATTCCCGAAGTAAGGCGCTTAGCATGTCCAACTCTTTGCTCTCTGCTGACGGTGGCGGCTCTTGGCTCCGCGATTTGATCACTTTTCTCCTTCTTCAGAATTAGAAATGTAATGTCGTCGTTTTGATTACTGATAAAGAGTTATGGAGTAGTTTGGTTTGCTTTATGTTTTTGACGTTTTTGTTGTTTGTTTTTTGTTCTGAATGGTTTTAAGTGCCGTTTCATTATTGTTAGATTCTTGGAATCATTAGAGCGACAAGTGCTTCTGTTGCAGACGAATTTTTTATGTGTTTTTAATACAGTGTCGATCATTTATTATTTATGTGGCCTGAATTCGACCATTTTAAAACTTTGCGCACTTTTTAAAATCATATTTTGTTCTTTTATCGCAGTGTGTTGCAGCTTGGATGAACCTAACATAAGAAACAAACAAAACAAAACAAAGTTTTGCAGCGAGCAAATTAAGGCCAACTTATTGGCCAGTCAGGCGGTGATAATGAGTTCCCGTCGCCCAAATTCATTATGCCCAGTAAATGTGCTTCATAATGAAAACCAGCAGCAGATTGTAAAGTTTTTCCTCTTTTTTTTATCTCTCTCTCTCTCTCCCGAAAACAATGTTGACGATCTGACAATAAAGTCGGACGTAAAAAAGAGACACAAACCAGCGAACTGTGACGCGCATGCATGTTTGGTGCCTTTTAGGCACGGCTTTTACGCACTGAAATCTTTTGGGACCTAATGACAGCCTGCTAATTGGGACTTGTAGTCCAGGTGGTGAGCGAGTTTCAAGACATTGGACAGGTGGTGGCGCTTCAGTCAGTCGTTTTCTGGAAACGAATACACCCGTTAATTAAATGCTAGTTTTCGAAACAGGAGTCCATTTCACTGAGAAAACGATTCATCTCTTCGTCTGGTTCTACAAAAGCGCTAATAACATGTAAAGGTTTATGTTTCAAGCGCCTGTTGCTCCTTTGTCCGTTCCGCTCCCTGTAAGTAATAATATTTAGCGGAAAAAAAAAAACAAAAACCGCATTGTAACTTCAGTAACTGCTTACGTTTTTATTTTTTTATTTAATCCACCTTATAATAGGAACTTTGAAAAAACTTTGAACTCCCTGCGGTTTGTGCTTTAAGTCAGCTGATTTTTAGTCCCACCTACAAACAGTGTCCATTTAAAATGCTACAACAAAGACCATTTCTCATTTTAACCATGTCAGTTATTAATTTCACATTTTTGTCTGCGTGGTTGGCTAAAAGATTGAGCAGCAAAAAAAGAGAGATGAATGAATAAGCAAATAATAAGTCAAGTGATTCCATTCTACATTCTTCTAAATAATGAAATTAATTTTTATAAAAAATATCATGTACACTTTCTGAAAAGTTCAGCAAATTTAAAGGGGCCGTGACATCCACTAGGTGGCGCAACAGCTTGTTTGCGGGTTGGCAACAACATTTTATGTAGACTAGAGGACATTGTTTTATAGCTTTATCTAACTGTGTTGAAATGAAGATATTTTTTTCAATCGTTTCAACTTGGCTGTACAATGTAATGCAATGGAGAAAAGCCTAAAAACGTACACATAGGCATATCACATTATTTTTATTATTATGAATTTAAGAGTGGAAAGCGCAAGTTTTAATGAAACAGTAAAGTATTTGGTTATGTCGCCGTGATTATTTTATTTTTTTATTTTTGCGTCAAACTTTATTATAATAATAAAAGGGAACTTTTTTCCCGTCTGTGGTGGAATGTTTCACGATAAACCAGCGGGATTTGCTCAGTTGATGTTGAGCTCAAACATTTGCTGTTCCAGGTCCTCGCAGTTGGATTTCGACCGCAGGACACCCGCAGGAGAGAGAGAACGGGAAGTCAGGAAGGAAGTGGGACTGGGCGAGTTTGGCACGGACCGCTGTCCATTAGCAGGTAAACTGGGGTCCAAGGTGCGCACTGAGCCGCCTATGATACCAACAACGCGGATGGAAAGAACTTTAATGTGGAATCCTCACAGAGTTTTGCAACGCAGGCTCAGAGTAGAGACAGACTGGCAGTTTATATTATAACTTCATTGGAGCCCAAAGAGACAGAAAGCAGAGCTTCCGCTCGGGGAGTCATTCTAAGGTAAATAGGCAGGTAGAACACAGGAGAGAGTGAGTGAGTGTGTCTAAGAGAGAGGAATAGAAGGGTGGCAAAGAAGATGTCCAGAGAGGAGCAGAGCTTTTCCGAGGTGGAGCTCAGTCCAGGCATGTCGGACGACAGTCGCTCCCTGTCTCCGGGTCATTCCTCCAGCGCGGCGGGCGGAATCGACTCGCCCCTCCGCGGGCAGCAGCCGCAGCTGACGGCTCTGGACGACGCCTCGGCGGGCTGCTCCTCCGCCAGGTCCGACGACGAGGAGGAGCGCTTCCCCGCCGGCATCCGCGAGGCGGTGAGTCAGGTGCTCAACTGCTACGACTGGACCATCGTGCCGATGCCGGTGCGCGTGAGCGCCGGAAGCAAGAGCAAGTCGCACGTGAAGAGGCCAATGAACGCCTTCATGGTGTGGGCGCAGGCCGCGCGGAGGAAACTGGCGGACCAGCATCCGCACCTGCACAACGCGGAGCTCAGCAAGACCCTGGGGAAGCTGTGGAGGTGAGGGGGGCCTCAACCGCGCTGCTGGTGTTTTCTGTTACTGTGTTGTGTTTCTGCGGATTCTCATGAACGTCTCAACAACGTCACATCTTGCTACGTGCTACTTATCTAACGTTTTCTGTTTACTTTCCCTGAACTTACCAGGAACTACTTTCTCTGGACTTGGAGGTTACTTTCCAGATGTTTCTATATATTCTCTATTAACAGGATAGAGAGTGTATAGAGCTAAAAACAGACTGGACTTCCTTTCTTAATTCGAAAAATGTTTCACATTTAACCTTCTTCAGTTCTAAATATAGGCTCATAAGTTGTATTTAAATTAAAAATAATGTATTAATCCTGAAGGGAAGTTAAATGACTTCTTCAAAGAGTCGTTGTAGATGCTGATGGAAAGGAACAAACTCCTGTAGCAGTCTGTGTTACAGGAAATGTGACAGAGCTGCTCTCCAACATGCTGCCACCTTGAGGTGTTCAATTCTAGAATGCTCTACAGCAGGTATCTTTAATAGATGAAAGTCTATTAAGAAGCTAATGAAAGTCACTAGTAAGTTTCTGGAAAGAAACCATAAGGTTAAATAGAAGTTCCCGCAAGTTGCCGAAAGCAAACTCTTAAGTTCTAGGAAGCGACAGGAGCTGTTAAACAGCGCCACCAGCAACAAAAAACCCCAAAACATAAATTAAAAAAAGCTATGTGAAGCACTGGAACGGAAATGTGCATGAAGCATTTGCATTCGCCAGTTACCAGGAAAAGGGATGATCTGCGTGTTTTTTTTATTTCCCATTATAATAGCTGTAGTAGTGCATAGTTTGTAAGGTTATCCAGCTTGTTTTGATGTATCACAGATTCCAAAGACACTGAAAGTGTGACTTGGCCAGTCCTGTTGAGCATCTCCAGTCACCCATCAAATGGACTTAATTTTTTGGATTTTTTTCTACTATTCACTTTTTAACAACATTAGGTTGTTTAGGTGGAATGCCATCTTGTTTTCTGTCTGTTCAACAATTTTTTGCTTTGGGGAGAGGCTGCAAATATTTATAAATGTTCTTCTTTGTACTTAAAGATACCTGCTGTGCTTATTTATGAAAAAATAAATAGCCCAACACACTTTTTTTCTTGTATTATCCCAAAGCATCACGTAAGCAGAAATTATCCCCAGAAGCACTTATTCTAAATTTTATGCTATCTCCGGTAGCTGAGAATGGTTTACTGGATGCCCATCTTCACATGCAAAAACCCATCCAAAGTTTCATTTGAGCTAAGTGTGATAGCAATGCTCAATTCAAGGCATAAAGGTCACCAAAGTTAAAGGAATTAAACTTGATCGCATCAAATATTAATCTGATAAACGCTGACCTTGGGCTCAGTCAGGATGAGTTAATTGGCCCTGGAAAACGATAAACGGGGAGGCTGAGGGAGGTCAGGGGTTTCTCATGCCATCCCCTTCCAGGCGTAGCAATAGAAGGAGCTCAGTTCCGCGTTCGCAGACAGGATGCGACCTTGGCCTTTTCATTTCATTACTGTCCAGCAGTCAAAAGCCCCCTGGCAGGCATATCAGTGGTGCACTTGGATTAAATTAAGCTATCTGGGGGGAAAACAAAAAGAAAACGACACTCAGCACAGATGGATAAAATCCAAAAACACACATTAAATTTATCTGAAGTAGATCATATCTGAATTGACTTGCCCTTATGGTATACAGTTATTTGCAAAAGTGATTTTTTTTTTCTAATAAAGCGAAACAAAGTACTGTGTGTTTAAATTTTTTATTTAAAGGTTCACCTTCCAGACAAACACTGACCCTAAATGCCCTGAACTACAAAGTGATGGTTTAGATTAGGACTGGACAATATGGAATTAAAGTTTTTTCACGATATTTTGATAAATATATCGTGATAAATTTACCACAATATAAATTTAATATATAATGAAAGTCATTATGAAAGTGACTTTCATTGTCGCTTTCATAACAATAAAAGTGACAATAACAAATATTTATTACATAGTTTTTTAGGTAACCATATGACTACAATTTTGTGTCACAGCAGTTACAGCCCCACAAACACAAATGCAGCTATTGAAAAACATCTATAT
Organism: Phalloptychus januarius; assembly: GCA_902982915.1. Taxonomy (NCBI): domain Eukaryota; kingdom Metazoa; phylum Chordata; class Actinopteri; order Cyprinodontiformes; family Poeciliidae; genus Phalloptychus; species Phalloptychus januarius. Next base: position 4,767,475 of record CADWAE010000476.1, read on the forward strand.
TTGTAATGCGTAAAAGTTATGCTTTTATGGAGCAAACATATATAATAAAACTATCAAACATAAGAGCTATCGACAATCAGGGCAGTTCTGTGACGGTTTAAACATCATTAATTGGAATGTATTGTAAGCGATAAATCAAAAATCTTATGATAAGACGTTTATCACGATAAATGATAAACGATGCAATAAATACAAATGCCTTTTCAAAGAGGGACAGGAAGATATTTCGGTCTCTAGATGTGCAAAGATGGTAGAGAAATATCCCAAAAGACATTTGAGTTAAACACAACTATGGCCAAAAATTTTAAATGAAAACCCATGGTGCTATGCAAGGGTCTTTGAAATTCTATAGGATTGACTGCAGAGCCTTTATCTTTGTAAACATCCTTTAAATCTTTCCATCTTGTCCAAGGCTTCTCAATGACAGTGACAAGCGACCGTTCATCGAAGAGGCTGAGAGGCTGAGGAAGCAGCACAAGAAGGATTACCCGGACTACAAATACCAGCCGCGACGCCGCAAAAACGGAAAGCTCGGCTCCGGGTCAGGAAGTGAGGCCGACGGTCTTTTGGAGGGTGAGGTCAGCCACAGCCAGTCCCACCACAAGGGCCTCCACCTGGAAGTGGCCCACAGCGGGGGAGCCAAGTCTCCTCTGGCTGATGGGCAACACCCTCATGCTGCAGGTGGCCTGCAGGCTCCCTCCTGTCGATGCCCCTCAGATACCGTCTCTGTCACCCTGTTAGTGTTTTCACACCTCATGATCCGGTAGACTCGGCTAAATTGGGGATCAAAATTGCAATATTTGTTACACTTTCAACTGGTATGATTTGCTTTCACGCCGCACTGTGTCAAACAAAACAAACATCTTGAAAAACCTGTTCCCCTCCCCGCCTGCGGAGGCACTGCACCGAGAACCACTAGAGGAAACAGTATAAAAACCTCTGAAGAAGACTGAATACAACTTCCTTCTTTGTGGAATGTAAACAAAAACGGAGCAGTATTAGATTTGAGCAGTTGTAGGATTTATCTTTTGACTTTTGTAAAAGAACACAAACTATTTCACCCACTAGCACCAGACACATTTGTTTTGGTTGTATTTACCAAGAAAGCTGAAAATGGGGTAACAACCTTACTGTGTCTTTACAGGTCAGAGCCACAGTCCTCCCACTCCTCCCACCACTCCCAAGACCGAACTTCAGTCTGGAAAGACAGGAGATGGTAAGAGAGAGGGAGCTGGGAATGGCAGCACGCGGGGCTCAATGGGATCAGAAGGCATTCCAGGATCTGGCAAACCTCACATCGACTTTGGTAATGTGGACATCGGTGAGATAAGCCATGAGGTGATGGCCAACATGGAGCCATTTGATGTCAATGAGTTTGACCAGTACCTTCCCCCCAACGGGCATCCAGGAGTTGGTGCTGCTGCACCAGGAGGAGCTGCGGCAGCCTCTCCGGCCTCTCCATATGCCTACGGCATTTCGTCGGCTTTGGCTGCAGCCAGCGGTCACTCCGCAGCCTGGCTCTCCAAGCAGCAGCAGCAGCCGCCCATCACAGCTCCCCACTGGGCTCAGATCCATCCAAGGCGCAGATCAAGAGTGAGGCCGGAGGTTCTGGGTCTCACTTTGTGGAAGCAGCCTCAGCAGGCGCCCACGTCACCTACACGCCGCTCAGTCTTCCCCACTATAGCTCTGCTTTCCCCTCGTTGGCCTCAAGGGCTCAGTTTGCGGAATACGCCGACCACCAGCCTTCGGGGACGTACTACGGCCACTCCGGTCAGGCTTCGGGGTTGTACTCCGCCTTCTCTTACATGGGGCCTTCGCAGAGGCCTCTTTACACCGCCATCACTGACCCAACCAGTGCGTCGCAGTCGCACAGCCCCACGCACTGGGATCAGCCCGTCTACACGACACTGTCGCGGCCATGACAGAAGGCCAGAGCAGAAAGCGCCGGTGCAGGTTCAGCCCCAGTGTCAGACCAGAGCAGGAGAGGCGGCTCTGTTTGCTACGTCAGAGATAGAAGTGCTCTGGTCTGGGGGGAGTGGGCTGGCACTGAGGGAGTCGGCTGGAGACCCACAGGGGGAAACACCTTCTGATCTCAGCCAGGTGGAGCGAATGCTGTTACAGCACACAACTGAGTACCGAGTGCGCAGCTTTTGAATCGAGTTTTAGTCCCCGCCGGCACTCGGGTGTAGGAGTCTGGGATTGTAATACCTTGGTAATGCAAATAAAAAACATCCACCCAATATGACTGCAGCAGAGACACTTCAAAACATCGAAACTAAGCGTGGGGATCGTGTTCCCGTTAGTGCGGAGACTTCATGTGAATTACAACTGGGACATTGTCTTTTACAAGCCTCTTCCACAGTAGCAAGGTCTTAATCAGGGTTTGAATGGTGTGACTAAATGCAAGCCAAATTCTTTTTGTTACGAAACGCATCAAATGCCACACAGACTGAAGGCCAATTCCTTTATTGGCTTTCCACTCCAACTCAGGTTTTGACCTTTAATTACACAAAAAATCCTAGAAAGCAGGATTTTTTGTTCAGCTTAAGCATTAAGATATGTTAATCTGACGTCTCAAAACAAACAGTTAGACAAAGTGCGTTGTGTATCTACACAAAACCACCTTTGCAACTTCACACTATTATCAAGACAAACGACGCAGTGAAGCTATAAACGCACCTGTCATTTATTTATGTAAACTTTATGTAAGCTGACCAAAGTTTTTTGACCAAAACTTTTTATATTTTCTCAAGAAGAAACTGAATTCTCTTAGACGTTTCTCCCAACGTGACATCGAAAACTACCTAAGTAGACATTTCTTATCCGTTTTATTGTGTCATTTCACTTGCATGTGTCAAAATCAACTTTTGCCTCGTTGTTTGTCCGTCAGCACTTAATCTCGACGATAAATTATTTCTCAGCATGTCGACGAACTATTTTTGTTGGTGGGGGAAGTGGGCCATCGAGAACACATTTCTAGCTCTAACAGTTTGCCGTAATTACACTGATGAATTTATGTTTGCCATGACGACTAACTACACTGGAAGCCTTCCCTGCTCTCTCTGCTTTGTGCTCGAGCGTTATTATTCATTGTTTATGTAAAAGTTCAGTATTCAGTGTTTGAGAGGCCAATGCTAAGAAGCAGCTGACACTTGTGTTTTAATGCAGTCTGATATTAGCTAAAAACATTTTCTTAATAATGCATGCTAATTATTGGTACAGAGGGGCAACACCTTCTAGACTATTTCATGTTTTTGTCATGGAGTTTTTAAATGATAACTTTTATGTCGCCTATTGTTTCTCTTCATTTCAAATGTGTCTTTTTCTAATTCTGACATACGTGCATTAACCCTAAGCAAAGGTCAAATAATAATAAAACAATAATTTGCCATGACTTGTTTGTATCACCATTGGGCAATATATCCACACTGTTTATTTTCATCCTCTATCTAAGCTGTTTGTGCTTATTTGAACATTTCTCTCCGCAACGAGAGGCTGAGGTGTTTTCTGAGTGCTGCATTTCTTATTTATGTGTGTTTTATATTATTTTTGCACTGCTATTTCTCTTTGTTCTGACCCATATTACTGATATGGTTTGTATTTTATGTTTTTTAGTAGCAGAGTATGTGGCTCAACTACATAAAAACAGGAACTAAAAAACCTTAACATGTGAAAATGTGCTGTACTCCTTTACCTTCTATTGGAATAAAACTATTTGTCTGCTTGAATATAACACTGCCTCTTTGATTATTTCTGTAAGAAGGTAAAAGCTGTTTAACTGACCAAAAAAAACAAAGAAAAAAAATTATATAAAATTAATACCACAGCTTCATGGTATCAGTATTTGCACAAAAATTGTGAGTTGCCTGATCTAAACAGAAAATAAGGATTATGTTACCTTTTGCAGAATATGCAAGCGTATATTTTAGACATGCTTTTGAACGCAGTTTACATAAAAAAATATAAACAAACAACCCGCGATTTTATTTAGATGAGTATCGGCGATATCTTCTTTTACGTCTCACTCTAGCAGTAGGTTATGATACTTTGAGTAAAAAAAACAACTACAAGAAAAAAAATAGTATGAGTAAATCAGTGAATCGCTGCAGCTCTTCCAAAGTTAACTGAGACTTTTGACTATTTGAAACTGCTGCAATAAAAGAAGGAAGTATAAATATTTCCTCCAAACTGACTCACAGGGGAGACTCAATAAAGTCAAGACCCTCATTACATTTATTGTAATTTTATCTGGGGTTTTTTTTTTAATTGAAGGTATAAAAGCTGGTGATAAATAACCAGTTTACTCCAGCTGATAAACAGGTTTGCTAATTGTACCGATGAGACTCCCTGCTCTTCCCTCGTACAACCACGCACATGCAAAGCAGCCAAACAGTCCCTGTATTGTTTTTTTTTTTTTTTTTTTGTGGGAATGAGTTTGCTGCTCGGGTGGAAACATGCAAGTTGGGGGGAGAAGAGAGAGGTTTCAGAGTTTACGAGAAACAGGATTACCAGCTTTGTTGAGGAAAAGACTTTGTGACTCTGGGGAAAAGATAGAGGAATCGTCTGCTTAGCGTGTGCGTGTGTGCGGTGGCATCTACAGTGGCATGAAAATTGTTTGTCCCGTCACAAAGTGTCTACTGTTTTTGCTTTGTGGTCAAGTTTAAAATCAGACATGAGTTTGACGGCCAATATAAAACATAACTTTTTAAAATCTCTTTCTAATTAATTTGGAGGTTTGACAAGGACTCCATTTGGAAGACCCAGTTTTGTCCGAGGTGCAGGTTTTAACATCATTTTTATCGATTTGTATGAACCAGAAGTCGGGCTTCTGGAGGATTCAGAAACCTTTTTGGAGTCGTTGCCTCAGGCTGATGCTGCGCTCGTCTCATGAGAGGGCAGCCCATGTGATGCTCACCCGTTCAAATCACTGTGAGGTCATCAGGTCATCTCAAATGCCAGCAAACTAAAATGATTTTGTAGCCGAATATTCAATGTTTTGTCCATTAGTTTTCTCGGTTATGGTTGCTACGGTCTTCTCTGTTTGGTTTGTTCAGATCAGTCGTGTTTTCTCTTGTTCGCTTGTTGCATCTTAGGAAATAGGGCTTTATGTTTTCTGATCAACTGGTTTAAAGGCAAGAGAACTCATCGAAAATGGCAAACTCGGAATAATCTGGGTTTTAATTTAAATGATTTGACTCCATTGTTGTCACTATTTTGTCTTTCAACTCAGCACATCTCCAAATTCTGCTTCTTTGAATTTCTGATCATGATTATAAGATACTTAAATCAAAATCATTCAAAAAGCTGCCAGCCTAAATATTCCTTCTGACACCAGAGTCCAGTGTTGCAAACTTTACTAAATCGCAGTAAAGTTTGCAACACTGCAGTAAAGTTGCTCACCTAAATCGCATAGGTGAGCATTGGAGAAAGCGACGGGGAGAAAGAGAGGAGGGAGGACCGTAAAGAGTAATGGTCCCTTTGTGTCCTAGTGAAGCTACAGGCGAGGTAGTTAGTTGGGTAAGGCTCCCTCTTTCCTTCCCTCCTCCCCCAACGTTCCCATCAATGGCCCTCTTTGTCTTTCCAAAGTATCACACAGCCGATTAAACGGAGGGAATTAGAAGTCAGGCTTAACCCGCAGTACATCAAGAAACACTAACAAATGTGCAACACACCAGAAATCTGAAATATGGATCCAGGAATCCAAAGTCAATAATCCATCCACACAAAATATGTAAAAAGTCTTTAAATTCACAAGAGCCAGCTTAAAGGGGCGGTATCATGTTATACCACCCCATCATGATATAATGTTATTCCCTCATCAAAACCAGCACCTGGAGTATTGTTTTGATCCTTTCGTGAATGTTTGACAAGTCTTTCGATCTCCATGCTTACCATTCAGCTGTGCTAAGTGGGACCTAGCGCCACCTTGATGGTGCAGCTTCTCCTTGGAGCGGTGATCTCCAAACTTCTGTAGCTTCTGGCTCACAGAGCAGCCCTGACTCAGCTCCTTCAGACTAGCCAGCAGCAATTAGCAAACACCTACACATCTGTTTAGCTTATTATATGAGCTACTTCTCAGTGGAAAGCTGAAAAACAAACATTGTTAAAGGGTTAATAGAAGTTAATAGTGGCTCTTTGAATGATTCAAAGAGATTCAGGATATTAGGAAAACATAATTTTGCAACTATGTGGCTAATCCTGTCATATTTATTCTGATTAACCCAAATCTTTCCTCTTAAGCTCTTCTTTTTCCCTGTTGTAATAAAGTTTGGACCATTAACTCAATACACCTATTACAATTTAATCTGTTGGATTGAGTTACATTTACATGTCAAAAAAGACTCAAGAACCGATGTTCCCAGAACTTCTCCATCTACTTTATAAATCATCTCGCTGTTTTGTGACACAAAATGAAATAAAGTGAAGTTTGTGGTGGCAACAGGAAATAAGTGTTCAGTGGGTGTGAATGCTTCACCATGGAAAAACACAAACTTGACCTAATTGCATATGTATATAGTCAAATCGTAGACAAAAAAATGATATTTCATGTGCAAATTGGATTCCACAACAAGCCTGCCGTGACACGCAGCGGTGTAGTTAAAGTAAACGAGGAACCACGTCTTATAGAAAAGAGTTTATTCACAACAATAATAACAATAAAACATTTCTTTTACACAAATTACTTCTCTGGAAGAAAACAACTAATGGAGTCTTACAATACAACTCTATTGAATGACTATTTTAAAAAAGTTATGTCTCCCTCTAGTGGCGCTTCCCGGCACTACAGCTGCTAAAATAGTGAGAATAGATCAATTCTTCTAGTAGTGTCCACTCAGGTCAGTGCGAACACGTGGCAAACTGCAGCGCAGCAGCTTGTGAGACACCAGACGTGATGCGAGGAGCCGAGAGGCGATCGGTCCGATCTCTAGTCGGTTACGATGAGCTCGTCGCAGCCCCAGTCCTCGTAGCTGCCGTCAGGAAGGTACCGACGGATGATGATGGGGATCTTTCTGCTTCTGTTGGAACAGAGGGATAAAAACACTTAAAAAAAAAAAGAAATTTGGTTCTCAAATGTTGTGAGAGGGAAAAATAAAGTGAAACAGGACTTACTTAAGTTCCTTCATGGCTATCTGCAAGGGGTCCGTTTCTCCTTCCAACTCCACCATGACTGGAGCGCACATGCTGCCAAAACAACGCATCAGGTTGAACATTTATTGTGAGAATTTAGTGAATCGTAATTCCAGTATCACATCAAGGCAGTGAATGTAAACACAGAACGAGGAATGTAGCGTGCTTCCTAATGAGCACGATGGGCGGTAGAGTTCCGTTGCCGACATTAGCAAGCAGGAAAACCTCCAGAGAGACGGTCATTGCCTGGGCAAAACTTTAAAACGGGCGTACAGGGGCAGTAGCCCAGGGCTAAAATTGTTTGGGGAATCCCCACCAAGATGGGGGTTTTTTTTTAAATAAATTACACTTTATATAATAAAAGGCCCACATCAGATGGATTGTGTTGACATTTTGGGATTTTTTTTGGAATATAAACAATATTAAAGTATTTGAAAATTATAAAATGTTAATTTCTGAGGAACAACATAGCGCTACAGCTTGGTATTGAACTTACCATTAATTCATGTATACAACTACCTATTTATGCACTGCAATTTGCACTAGTAGAAGATTTTTTTTTCCTTAAGAGGATAGGGAACCAAAGCTGGGTCCCACGTCTTTGTGCAAAAATTGTGCATCATCCCGGATTGTTTGACAAAAATTCTTGGAAAATATTACGCGGATTAATGAAACGAAAGGGAAACTTTAGGAAAGTGTTTAAGGTGTGCATCCTGTTACGTCTGGCATAAAGGTAATGCTAACAGTCAAACATTGTGGTGGCAGCCTGATGGTCTGGGCTGCTTTGCTCCTTCAGGACGTTGATTAAATCTGTACATCAGCGGAAAATAATGAAGAAAATTTAGTTCCTGACCCTAAACATAAACTACAGTTAACCAGGATAAGTTTCCATAAGGGGAATAATCATTTTACTTAGGAAAAATATTTGTTGGACAATATTTGTTTGCTGATCTGAAATGTTTTACATTTGTAGGAGGCAGCGACACTCTGCTGTCTCCAGGTGTGCAACACTCACGCTATCTGCAGAGCTCGCGTCCCCAGCACTCTGGCCCTCTCATACTTTGTCATGTACGGCGTGGTGATTCTCTTCTGGTTTGCCTGCTGACCCTCTCCTGCAGGAAGGATCTGCACATTCTCCTGATCTTCCTGCTCGACAGAGAGAAAACGCACAGTTTGAGATTGAACTTGGCCACAAATGTAATAAGACCCGGTTGGATTAGCCTCTTTATGTGAGCCTTATTATTTATTTAGATGTTGTTTTTTTATCGGTACTTACGCCCTCAACGTTCTCGAGGTCGTCTAATCCTTCATCCTCCTCGGCGTAATCAAAATCTCCATCATCGAAGCTACAAATGTATTAACATATTAGCTAAGTCGCTAAACGCCTGTTAGCATTAAAGTGAGCTTATATACAATGTTTCTGCAAACACCTAGCTTAATGTTCACCGTTAGTGCTGAGTCGGTACTTACTTATCTTCGTTGTCGGACATGTTTTATTTGGAGACGTTTGTATATTCCTGTGTTATTCTCCTTCAGGTACTCGTGTATGTTGTCAACATTGGCCCACATGAGCGGTATATGTAACTTCCGGTTGAGTGGTACGCCGGTAAATATTCCGTGCGCAATGACGAGGAATACTTGAGTTCCATTCATTTTCTTCCTATTAAAATATAATTTTTTTGCATCTCCTTCACCCTTTAGAAACATAAAGTTCGATGGTCTCTACACATTTCTTGCCCATATTACTATTATGAATAATTTTGCTCAAAATTATTATTACCCCCTGCAAATTTAGACTGAATCTTAATTTTCATCCAACCAGGGTAAAAACTTTTATTTCATTTTTCTACAAAAAAAAACTTGTGTATTGTTTTAAAATAAATGAAAATTCGTTTAAATTATTAATTGTCTCCTCTATGTCAGTCAAACATTATTGTGAATAAAGAAATCTCCTCAGACATTTTTCGCAACTTCTGTATTTTATTTCCTGTTTATTTATTTTCAGTATGACTTTTACTCATCATCTCGTTTAAATTAGCGTATAACCGAAAAGTACATGCATTTTGAGCAATTAAATTCCTAAAGTGAATGTTTTATATACAAATTATTTGTGTAAAGAGAGTTGTTCCTCCCTACTGTCACTTTTTGCTTGCTCTACATGAGGATAGTATAAGGAATCCTAGACCCACAGTAAAACTCAGTTGTGTTACTTCTCTTCAGATTGGCTTGGATCGTTTGTGGAGATGGATAAACGTATAACTACGTCTTTCAGTATTAACCCCTCTTGATGCTTTGATTCCATATTTCAACAAATCACAGGACACCAATACTGTAAAAAGTGCGTATATTTATCATTGTAGATCGATGGAAGATCACAGATGGGAACATATCATAATGTTGAACTGGGGAAAAAAAACATGAAATGAAATGTGAAGCAGCAGACAAAACGTAATTATGAAGCCGGTTCAAACGAAGCTGAATCCTTCGTGAATTAAAATGTTTCCGACCAAAAGATATTAATGAAACTACACCATCGGGTATCAACGGGCTTAAACAGTGAGGCAGATACTTTGACAAATAATTTTAAAAAATGCTTAAATGCATAAATTTATCACACTGATGTTGCAATGTTTTTATAACAAACTTGAGATGAACATGGATTACAGGTTGCTGTTGTGGTGGGGATGCTGTTTCAGCTCTTTTTCTCCACATGCTCCTTGCTGCTCTCCGGTTTGTGGTTCAGCATTTTAAAGACGTTAGGGGCCTTCAGCTTTCCTTTCGTCTTCTTCTGCCCGTCTTTCTGAAAGCCTGACGAGAATCCAGGAGAAATATCGGTTTATTCATGAGCTAACGCAAAATAAGTGACTCCAGATGTATAAAGAAAAAAACTGCTTTTTATCTGTCTCACCCTTATTTCTTGTGCTTTCCATATCTTCATCTCTTTCTCTAATGACAAAAACAAAAGTGTGTTTTAAGTTTTCAAACTGTTATTACAAAATACTTTTTAACATTTTTTTCTCCATATACCTGTCCTGATCCAAGCTGCTGACGATCTGGTTCCTGTCTTCAATGATGGTGACCAGCTCGGACATCAGCTGCTCTTCCCGACTTCGGTCCTCCTGGTCCCAGTCTTTTTCTGATTTAAAAAAACAAAAGGAAAACCATGAAAAATGAACGGAGAGACAAATCGATCGTGTTTCCATTGCCGAGGCAGCCGATGTTGAGCAGAAAGGACTCAAACCTACCGGGCTTATTGAGGAGACATCTAAGCTTGAACTCTACATCCACTTGTCTGTCCTCTAATATTTGCTGTTTCGTGCTGAAAAAAAAAAAAAAAAAAAAAAAAAAACAATTAGATCACCACATTTTGCCTCTTGAAACATAAATAAGAATGAGACTAAACTAACTTAGAAGTAACTTTTGAGGAGGAAACAGCAGCTTGTTTAAAGCAAATTATTCCTCGATAATGACAAAAAAGTACCAGTTGACGACAAGCACATTAATCACGATAACAAACTTTGTTGGACGATATATCATCCCAGACATTATCGCGATAAATGACCGATACTAGCTACAGGTTATTTCACTTGTAACTAAAATTTCTTCACCAGTATTAAGGAAATATCAAATTTAAACAAGCTTCTATTTCTTGATTAAAAGTTACTTGTAAGTTAGCTTTGTCTTATTTTAAGTCTATTAAGATATTTGTCGTGGAAACGAGGCCGAACGTACTCTGTACAACTTTGTGTTCTTGCGGTTCGTTTAATCGTCCCACAAAGCAAAACAGCACAGAAGTCGTGAAATGGAAGGACAGTAAAACGATTGCCAACATTTGTACCAGTAAATATATGAAAACAACTTTTATCGGGTCGTCCTTGAAGAATCAGTGCTCAGTTCAGATGCAGCTGTTTTGATGGGAGCGTATATTGACACGTCTGACCACTGAATGTTCTTCCAGTTCCTCCTTGCAAAATATACATTGCAGAAAAATAATTTTAATTTGGTTTTGGGTATTAGGGGAGCTTTTTTTCTTCTTTATTGTAACAATATTTTTGGAGGCAATGAATCCGTCTTTCTTCCAGTCACGTTTGGTCGTCAAGAGCGAGGAATCCAATCTTGACAGATCTCTCTTTAACAGATCTCTACGGCCTTCACAGAGCAGCTGGAATAAAATGCGTGCAGGTCTCTCTACTGACTAGATAGCTTCTGGAGGCGATTGGTTGGAATGGATTTTATTGAGGGATATGAGAGTAAAGGGGGCAGATAATTTATTTGGCTGGATTTGAGACCATATGTTATTTTTCTTTTGTTACAGTTCTGCACATTTATTTTTTTGGGTTTACCGGAGAAGATCCCGAGAAGATTTAACAATCTGTTTTTAATGTGGAAAACGTTCGAGGCGAGAACGTCTGTCCGGTCCACTTACAGGTAGACCAGTTCTTTGTTTTTGCGCAGCAGAGCGTGTTGCTCACGGATCAGGCCGAACCACTCGGTCAGCATCTGATCTTCTTTACCTGAAACAGAAACAAACGCATTTGCTAGAAACCGGCGTAGGGAGAAGGGTTCACGCAGAAACTTCTCCGGCGCGGAGGAGTGCGAGTCATACCCGTCCTGCCGTCTCGAATGCTCCTCTCCAGCTCCAGCCCTCGTCGCTCCAGCGCCTCAAGGTCGCCGTCCAAGCTCCTCATCTGCTTCTGCAGGTCTTCCGTGGAAACGCCCTGGTCCGTCCGCACCTATCGCGGCGACAGCGGGGTCGCCATTTTGCTGCAGAAAAGCACCGATTACGAACACAAGCCGGAGGTTCACTGTACCTGCCTCCTGACGAGAGGGAAACCGTGTCCAGGCGCCGGCCCACGACTGGACGACAGATTCTGAGCCGTCTGCGACCTGGACATCTCAGGTCGGTCAGTGAACGGATTTTTTTTGCAGGCAGACTGAAAATAGGCAGATAAAAAAAAAATGAGACATGCAAAATTACGATGCTGATGAATTATTTATATGTCAGAACTTTCAGTGGAAAAAGAGCAGCGGCGTTTGGCAGGATGTGATATTTCAAGTGACATTGTGTATGTAAATAATGCATCACGACAACAAATCTCACTGATGATAAATCATCCCAGATAAATGATAATATTGTCAACATTTTCAATTAGTGTAATAATAATAATCATAATGCCATATTAATGCAATAAAAACTACCTAAAAAAATAACTCCTTTAATTTCTGACAAATATTTGACACCATATTTGGAAAACATTTTAAATGTCAAAAAATAAATAAATAAATAAATAATAGTAAAAGCAATAATTATAGTGGATTACGAAGTCTCAGTAACCAAAACTGAATTTAAAAAGAGAAAACAGGCAAAATTGGAAATAAGAACTGTTGTAAAAAACAAAAAAACAAAAGTTAAAAACACAAGCTAACTCCTTTGTACTGGTGTCAAATGTTTGCAGTGGTTTTTTTTTACAAAATACCGGATTTTCAACAAAGTTAAAGGGGAGCATTGTCCTACTGTAAATTATCAACTTCATTTTGATTTACATTGTACGGCATAATGCAATCAATTGATTTATTGGAAACATGACTTCGGTTTAAACCTCTTGCAGAAAGTGAACTAATGTCAGACAGCGGTTAGAAAAAGAAGGTTGTGTGTCTTTTTATAGACACGCGCGTAAAACACAGAAAGCCTGACAGTCACTATAAGTTACTAACCAACTCACTCATAGAAATAGAGAAGAAAACGGGGCCTAAAATAGTTCCCTGAGGAACACCTTCATGCAACGTCAGAAGGGCTGGTGTATTGTTGTTTTTATGACAATAACTTGCTGTAAGAAAAGCTTCTTAACATAAAACCTTCTGGAAATCAAGCCAGTAAGCATTAATACACACTGTAGTCGTTTGGTGTCGTACCTTCCCTTCACATGCTGGGATGGACGGGTCGGCCTCATGCAGCCCTGCGTTGGTCTCGGAGCGGTCAGACGGGATCGCTGGCACGGACAGACTCCTGGGTAAAACGGCGCTCCTCTGTGCTTCGAAGGACCTCGGCTCTATCGCGTGTGACGGACCGTTCTGACCCCCGTCTGCGGGTTCTGAGTTACCGCCAGCGGTCGCTCCCCCCTGAGCCGGGTCAGGCTCCGCTCCTTCACGCTCCTCTGTAGAAACACACACACTTCCATCCTGCGCCTCATCCGCGTTCTGCTCAGACTCGCTGCCAGGCTCTTCCCGAGCGATGCCGCTGTCCTCCGAGTGACCAGCAGAAGGTCCAGTCGGACCGGCCGGCTCTTGCTCGGGAGCTTCAACAATCTCCACTTCCTCCTCTTCCTCCTCAAACGGATTAAGAGACGGCATCCTGGTTCTGTTCCATGGCATCTGCGCTTTGGAGACGGTTTTGGACCGAGGGACAGGTACCGGAGGTGGAGCCGGAGGCAGCTGGGTCCAGGGTCCAGGATGCACGATGGCCATCCAAGGATGGTTGCTTTTCACTTTGGGGCTTGTGCTGGTTGCACGGGGTTTAACACAAGGAAAGAGAAAACAGGGAACGTTAGAGGTTCCTGATCACGTTCACCACAATAAAACCCCCAGAAAACCACACTGAGTATTTTTGGTCCAATTTCAGCTGCAAATATCTTAGTTCACTTGAAATGAAGCCAAAGTCAAAAGTAACTTTTCATCAAGATCCAGGAGTTTGTTTTAAATCAGCAATTCCTTAATATTGATGAAAAAGAGCTAGTTCTCTTGGTAAGATTAGAAAAGTTACTTTTGAGTTAGTTTTGGCTCATTTCAAGTGGACGGAGATATTTGCAGACTAAAAATGCTTGGAAAGATTTTGTGTTTTTGAATTAACTAGAACTTACGCATTTCCCGTTTGACCCATGAACTCTCATTCAAAATTATCGTTTCACTTCCTAGTTACAGTCTTTGACTTGGTGACCTTTTATGCTGTTTATATAAAAAAAAAAAAAACACCTGAAACTCTTAAATGAAAAAAAAACAAACACCGCTGAACGCCAGCCTAGTCAAAGTTCTGATTGTGAAACTAGGACGGTTCTGGCTTCGACAGGCCTCGACGGAGGTGAAAGCTCACATCTGAAACTCCAGCTCTTGTCAGTTGTCCGTCTTTCAATTCTCTTTGGCTGTAAAGTCACGTTCTGATTGGTGGAAACACGTCTGGCTGACCAGGTCTAAATGTACGGGTAAATCCTGAAAAAGTTCAGCACACTTACAGGCCAGAATGCTGAGGCGAAGATTCACTCGCGCCTTCTGATATCCATGCAAATCAAAAAGAGAGAGAAAAACAAACAATTTATTCATCTTAATTTCTGAACGGAGAAGCGCGGCGTCATTTACAGAACATCAAGTAAAGTCAGAGCTCATTCACCTGTGGCGGTGGGGGGATCGCTCATTGTCTGAGCGGTTCTGGACCTGGCTGCGGGAACGGGAACCGCAGAGGACTCCAGGCTTCTCCTGGGAGCCGGGACAGGAAGCGCGCTTCCCTCCGAGGCTCGCCGCGGCGCGGCTGCCTGAGCGTAGCGAGGAACGCTGCAGATGGCCGATCCGCTCAGAGAGTAGAAACCCGTCTGGAGGGAGCGACCGGGCCGGTCGGCGGCAGGTCCGAGTTGCTGCTCGCTGTCGACGCCGGCAGCTTTTCTGTCCGCTGCATGATGAGAGCAGGTGAAGGACGTCTTATCGCTTCCTTGAGTGTAGGAGCCTGGTAGGAGGACGCAGTGGCACACGTTGCACCTGAAAGACGACCAATCAAATGCAAAGTACTTTATGCGACTTTACAGTAACGAGTCATGCACTGCAAAAACACAAAACATCACCAAGTGTTTTTAGTCTGTTTTCTAGTTGTTGAAATAGTACAAAAAATAACTAACTGGTAGCTTCTCAAAAAGATATAGCAACTCAATATTTCCTTCATTTTGGTATTAAAAAAGTACTAGTTATACTGGTGAATTATTTCACTCGTAAGGTTTTGTGTTTTTGCAGCGCACATGTATGTGCTATACACTTAAGAGAAAAGACTGTAAAAGACACATGGGACATGGACTGTTTTTCTCATGTTACATCAGCAAACCTTGGTGTCTTTTATTGCGATTTTATATTTAAAAAAAACAATTCAGATTAGCGCAAAATTCTAACGTGGAAAGGAAAAGGACAATATTTTTTACAAATAACTTGGAAAATGTACTAGTTATTAGAAACCCGTCGCTGAATGGTCAACATTAAGTTTTTTGGCATACATTCAAGCTGTCTACGTTTTGTGACGTGATGCGTAACCAGTGTTAGAACGGCCTAGTCAAATTCCAGAGCTAGAAAATAAAGTCCACATGCACTCACATTCCAATCTGACTGATTTTGACCTATTTTGCAAAAATAAATAAATAAAATTTTAAAAAAGGGGAAAAACTTCGGTCTCCAGATGTTGCCTACGGAGCCCCTAAAGGGACATGGAGAAAAAAAGAAAAAGAAATCCCGACTTAGTTTCTCGAGATCCCGCGAAACGAAAAAAAAAAAAAGTCGAGATCTGCAGAAAGTAAGTCGGGATTTCTTTTTTTTCCTCTCTCTCTCTCCATGTCTCCTTAGGGGCTCCGTAGTTTTCTAACTGTTTAAAAGGCAATTCCAAGAAAAAAAAAATATCCTAAAGAAGAACATGGCAGATCGCTGCTATGACGCGATGAAACGCAAAACGCCTTCAGGAGACATGGACATTTCAAGAAGGCCCTGCTGGGTGTAGAGGTCAAATGTCACCTGAGGTCCACTGACATCCACAAACGTCGAGTTCATTGCAGCCAGCAAAGACGAGCGTCTCTCACCTGAAGCAGCCGCGGTGGAAAACCTTCCCATCGGCCAGATGTTTCTGTATGAGGTGAACCGGCTTGAAGCAAAGGGAACACACCGCCCTGGTCCTCAGGTCAGCATGACCGACATCTTTACCGGTTTCCAGCTCAGTCAGGCTCTGAAAGCAGAAGAGAAACCAGGCAGTCGGACACGAGGTGAGAGACAGAGAGAGAGCGGGAAGCGAGGAGACATCGTACCTTCTGGCTTCTCAGAGTTTTGTGAACCTTCGTGACGTTTAAGACCTGCGATGACCACGACCTGCAGGGACCTGCCACAAAGTCAGCACAGGACAGTTGGGAGGAAATGAAACCGTATATATATTACAGTTGATTTAAAAAAAAAAAAAAAAAAAAAAAAGAAGAGAAAAATCAAGGTCACTTTGTAGACAGTTGCTTTGAAAACAACACTTTTCAAAACGCTCTTTGTTTTTGTTTAAATCCTGCTAGCTGACAGCTAAGCTAGCATTGCTAACTATATGAAAACAGCACAGAGTAGCTGGGTAGTAACTAGTTACATTTACTCAATTAAATTCAGATGTAATTTAACCACACTGCACTTTGCACTTTTACCAGAGTAATATGATTATAAACTTCTGCTGCTCTTGCATGAGTAAAGTTCCTGGACACTCGATCCAATTCAACAAAGAAGAAATAAATATATTTGAAAAAGAAACGTATGAGAAGCAGACACCTCTTGTTTATTTTGATGGTATTTTCTATCCGCTGAGCCCATTGGGGCCATTTGGAGGTTAATAAGACACAGGAAACACTACATATTGTCACTGGGAGTAGATTATCATTTTTCAAATGTTAAATCAGATTTCATGACCAGTTACTCAAGCAATCCTTTTATTAAATATTTTTTCACTCTTGGGTCATTTCTTGGACGGGACGCAGCTCAAGTCCAAATGGGAACTTTGAAAGATCTTCAGAAAAAATTTAATCAGTGGCGGGAAAAGTTCCTAGATTAAGAAATAATGGGGGGGAAAAAAAAGATATAATACATGACAACAGTAGTCGCAGCTATCCTTTTACAATAAATGTAGTTTAATATATCTATTTTTTTTGTTATTTAACCTTTAGTTTTAGGTTGATGAGAGTTTCTAGAAATGTCTAATTATTTTTTATTTTTTTTAAACTAGGGTAAAAATGTGATTTGACACAGAAGCCTGTTGTTCCTTTAAGGCTGCGAGGCTGGACTCTGACCTGTAATTATGTTTTCCACCAAAAAGGTAACAAAAAAATCTCTAAAGTACTGTTTAGAAACCTGGAGTTTCTAAACAGTACTTTAGAAACTCCTTGGTTGTCATGGTTGTCTCCATGACAACCAAACCATTAGGCGCCATCTTTAAGCCGCCTGACCCGAGCTTTCAGCAAGGTGCTAAAGTAAAGTGGAGGATCGATGATGCTGTGGGCCCCGGGGTCTTTTAATCATGAGCTTTTAATTTAAAATAGACATTTGGGTTTTAGATTTTTTATTTTTTTTTATAACTAAAGCGTGTATTTCTCTTCATTTGCAAAAGGTCATGACCCCAGTCCAGCAGAAGCATGGTACGACATTTCGTTGCCAGTTTCTCCGTCGTCGTGTCTTGGTGCGACGACAGTGAAGTAAATCTAAGTCTACGCGAGGAAGCAAGGTAAGCAGTTCATGCTGCTTCACCAAAGAGCGACACGTGCAATCAAAGCCAATCACGCAGAAATGCAGCGACAGACCGTGAGATTCTCCGCTGAAGAAGTCGTAGTACTGGGAGACGTAGGTGATGACGGTGAGAAAGTCAGGTGGGTCCGTGGAAACCATGTCCCTCGGGTCCAGCAGAGGAGGGATCCCCAGCCTCGCTTCGGCGACCTCGAAAGCCTGCAGCGCCGAGAGGACGAGCGAGTTTTCACCAACACCGTCGGACACAATGCTGCCCGCGGGCGAAATCCCTCCCGGCTTCAACAAAGACAGGAGTGACTCACCAGCTTGTTATTTTGATAAACATTTCCCCTGGACAGAGAACTGAAGTCTCTAGAGTAAAGCAAGAGTGACAATGATTAAAAAAACAAACAGTTAAAAACGGCCAGAAGCAGGAGAGAAGAAGATCACAAGTGTTTGGATTATCGTAAACTGAAAGTACCAAGACAAGCACAATTTATGAATGAAAGATTACGCATTAAACTGGTTGTCAACAATGGGAGCGTTTGTGAAAAAAGAACCAACGTGAATTTTAAAAATGTTTTTTATAAATAAAACCCTTAAAACTGTGGCGTCCGTTTTCATACTGTAAACTGATCCGGTGCGATGAATTGCAATCAGAAGTTACTATAATTACTACAGAGGACGGACGCACTGATAAGAAAAATGTGGGCCAATATCGATATCTGATATTAATATTGCCGTTAACACCAGTAACTGTTCAATTTTGACTGATATTACAAATATTTCACAACCCTTTTGACACCGTGGAAGAACGACAGCCCTCCTACGTTGTTTCTCTGTCCCAGTTAAACATCCCACAATCCTTTGCTGCATCACCGCTACATGCCCAAACAAATATGGCCGACCTCTCCTGAAACTCAATCAGCAACAAGATGGAAACAAACATTGCTTATTATTATCATAGATCCGGTTTTACTCATGGGATCCATATCGCTTTGTTAAACATTTACTATTGTGGCCCAATGCCAATGTTAATTGATGTCACAATAAGCAATAAATCAATTAATTACATGAAAAATTTAAATCAACTCAGCTATTTCGTTTGATTTATTGTTTTTCTCTTTTCTCTCTCTCTTCCTACCAAAACCTACTTTCTAGAATCTACAAGCAAGGACAATCAAATAGTCTGTTCATTTGAGTTTACTGATTAATAGGCCCGTCAGGACAATTTATCGTCCATTTATCCCGATAAACGATAACATTGTTGAGACCATTTTAAAGTAACGTAATGGCAATGACGTAATGACGCATTCCCAAAGATCAAACCACGTTAAGTTTAAATGAACATTTAATTCTGGAACTGGAGGACATTTTAAATAGCCAAAAATAAATAAACAAAACAACACATAAAATGTATTATAAAGTTTCTGAAAACTATTGTTATATTTTTTTGTCATCCAGTAATTAGTAGAAACGGAGAGAGAAACGCGAAGAACTATCATGTTTTAATTTATAGGGCAAATTAATTCACTTATTGCTTATTGGCGGGCCTATCTGCAACCAAAAAAAAGTTCTTTGCACAAGATTCGCAGTTGTAACCGCAACAACAGACGATTCTGTCAGGCGCACTTTTCAGATTATTTGGCAAACTTTTCTTCTTCTTCTTTTTTTCTAAAGTTGAAACGTTTACATTGAACTAAGACTTTTGCAGTGTGTCGTAGAGAAAACACATCAGATGATCCCTTCAGTCTGGGTCTGCAGAGGTCAAGAAGAGGGATTAGTCCAGCAGATTATAGTCTCCACTGTGAACAAAACAAACCAGTCCTCTTCTTCAGCTCAGTCTGAACTGAAGGTCCATGTGAGGAGGAGAGAGAGAAAACAAGAAAAATACAACGCCTATTGCAGATGAAGGGCTGAAACCTCTGGTGTACTTACATCAAGTCGGGTCGGTGTTTGTGGATGATGGCACAAAACGCCAGCCCATCCCTGAATGAGGCTGACATGTTCTTTATGTCCACGCCGGGGTAGCTGGCGCATGTGACGCGGCACCACTCCAGCAGAGCCCTGGGTGATGCTGCCATCTTTTCGTGCGCGACTTTCAGTTGCGGACGCGAAAGTCATTTCCCTTTTCACGAGCGAGACATCAAACAGAAAGAGAAGCGGAACGGCTTGGTTTGGTGAAGAGAAACAGGAAACGATCACCGTTTGCTTCCGAACCACCGAACTGCACCAACAGCGACCCAAAGCAGAAGCGACAGGAAGGAAGTTATTTCTCCACACTTAATAGTGCATCTTCACCATCTAAAGATAATCACAAGAGCGCAGCTTTTTTCTTCTTTTTTTTTCGCAGATTTTAGCCACGGACCAAAGTTAAAGAAACGGTTCTTCTCACACTCCACTGAGCCGCGGATTCGGTTTCTCCGCTTTAAAGCTACCAGGGAGTTGAACAGGGAGGAGATCTATTGTCTGAATATGTCCACGAAGTCTCCCGAGAGACCTGATAAAATAGGTGTTAATTTGAATAAAATCCAGCAACTTGCACGCTCCTCCTCGTCCTGCTCCACTGCCCACCCATCCCGCCGCTAGAGGGAGACATAGAGCCGCTCTTCTATAATTAGCAGGGAAAGGTTTCTAGTTACCAGATTACTGCCAGCAGCACAGAGAACATGCTTTCTAACTCATAGTTAAATCTTCTTTCTTTCCCATTATGAAGCCAAATGTGTTTTTTTTCCACTGTTTTCATCAGCTACTCTGTCTCTGCTAAAAAAAAAAAGGATTTTTTTTTTTTGTATTTTTCCACTCAAATAAAGTCAAGAAAATAGACTAAATGTTGTAGCATACTTTCTCTCTTTGTTAGTTTTTTGTATTTATTACAAGTTGTATATATAAAACAATACCTAACCGTGACTTTCCTTGTGGATTATAATCTTCTTTTTAATCATGTTTTGCAACATATTTGATTTTCTCCAACAAGCTGCTTTTTAGAAAACAGTATTTACTGTTAAACACTGCCTTACTACCTTCTGTTATTATCCTAAAAGTTGTGAAATGACATATTTGATGGTAAATGTATATTTTGCTGTTTAAACAATGGAGTGCAGAACCTGTAATTACGCCATCATTACTGGACTGGAGCTGGCTCATATGGATTGTACAGAAAATACTTACATGTTTATTGTCATATCAACAGAAATTCATGCATTCCAGTTTTTTTCCATTTTAAAATATGCATTTTAAAATGGAAAAAAACCCATTAAATTTAATAGTAATGTTAAAACATATTTACTGCCTGCATGTGACGCTATAAAATTAGGTTTCTAGTGATATAAATTAATGCAGTCATATTAAGTAAGTTATTAAGTAAGTTAGAATGTGAATTCTGATGAGGCACATTTGTCAGATTTTACGCATACTTTTTGTCAAGCCCACATTTCTGAATTATAATGCTTTTATTGGTCTGATGTAATGTTTTACTCTTAAATGTATTTTCATTAGCTTTAAGCTGAAGATCATTTTAATTAAAGGTTTGAAAATGTCGTTTTTTCTTATTTTCAGTGAGTTAGCCAACATACTGGAGAAATAAAATGGAAAATACACTTTCTTGTCCCCTTTAATGGGAACTTGACATGAAGGATTTCTCATTGTATTGTATGATGGGGCAAATGTTTTTTAAATAAAAAAATAAAACACTAATAACTTGAAAAGAACCATATATTTGGGCGCCATTTCAAAATGTCATTAAAAATAGAGTAAATTGGGTTCTTTTTTTTCCCCTTCATTTTCCTTTTATAAATTAAAACACGTCTTAAACAAACGTGTTTTGTTTAAGACGTTACGTTTATTACTAAGTGTAATAAGCTACACTTAGTTATAATACTATTATCAACCTGAAGTAATAACATACGACATTAAGGCATTACGTAACTCGACGTAACGTAACTAAACGTGTTTTTTCTATCCACTCCTCTTTTACGCAGCTTCCGCCTCGTTCTACGTGCCCCTACGTACATAAATCTCGCAGTGATGGCTGCGCCGCCCGACACGGAGAGTTTGGAGTCTCATATCAGTAAGTCTTTCAAACGCACCCCTCAGAGTCGGTATTGCCTGCTGCTCCGGACATTAACTAGTCTTTATCCACGAGCTGTGGGTGAACTAGCGGCTCACTGCGGGCTCACCGGGCGCAGCAGCAGGGGCTCAAAGTCCGCCGCTACCTCCAGGATGCTAACCTAGCTGCGGAGCTGCTGTACCTGCCAGCTGTCAACACCGCCGACCACATTCAGGCTAGCGTTAGCTCCCCGGCGGACAACCTGCTTACCGGGCTGTGTGTGTGTGTCACAATCACCCGGGCAGCCTTTAAAAAAACCACGTGTTATAAAACGCTTATGACAGTGATTTTATCTCGAGCGAAAAATCGATAAAAGACTACAACTGTCGACTGAAAGCTAGCTCCAGTCACACGGTGAGCACCTGAAGTACACACAGGTGACATACTGGCAGGTTTGTTCCTCTTTACACTGTAATGTGGAACAGCTGGTCGCGTGCATTTTGAGCTTTACAGTATCGCATGTTTTTATTGGCTTAAACATTTTATGATGAGGTTTAAATGACTAAATAACAACAGGTTCTTGAATACCACATTATTAGCAAACCTAATCTCATCTGTGCATCTTTTATGTCATTATTATGTAGTTATTCAGCTTTTTTTTTTGTTTTCTTTGCGGTTGATATGATTTTTTAAAATTTTTTTTTGCATGACATAAGACTAAGGGTTACATCAGTGCTTATGTAAAAAATACATATTTGATTGAGGGTAGAGAAAGATGACATTTGCTTAAAGTAAGCAAATGTCAACTATCTAGAGTTGCGTTCCCATGCAAATGTTTTCAAATGTTACAAGAAGAATTTTTGTTGTGATGCATTTTTGTTCAACGTGCCGCTTTGTTTGTTGACGTTTCAGACAGAGCCACCAATCCGCTCAACAGAGACACAGACTGGAGCAGCATTAATGCCTTCTGTGACCAGCTCAACAACGACCTAGAGGGGTAAGAGGAGACTCAAGATGCTTTCTGACCTCTAAATTAAACTGCCAGTTATTTTACAACCCCAGGTTGACCTTTTAGGCTTTTTTTTTTTTTTTATATAAAGAAATGTCTTCTCACCTTGAGAAATTGATCCTGTTCCAGTCCTCAGCTGGCCACCAGGCTCCTGGCCCACAAAATCCAGTCTCCTCAAGAGTGGGAGGCCATGCAGGCGCTATTGGTAAGCTAAGAGCCACTTAGCTCTTTACAATCAAACAGTGTCCTTCCTCCCTTCTGCTGCTGCTTTTCTATGGCCCGTGTTTATCGTTCCGACTCCAGGTCCTGGAGACGTGCATGAGAAACTGCGGGAAAAGGTTCCACGGCGAAGTGGGCAAGTTCCGTTTCCTCAACGAGCTCATCAAAGTGGTTTCACCGAAGGTACGACCCTTCAGTCTGTCGGTCTGAACTTTTAGCCTCTTGTTTTGTAACGGGCAAACTGACAAATACGCCGTTTTGTTCCGACAGTATTTAGGCTCTCGCTCTCCAGAGGCAGCAAAAAAGAAAGTGTTGGAGTTGATCTACAGCTGGACGCTGGCGCTGCCTGACGAGCCCAAGATCTCAGACGCTTATCAGATGCTGAAGAAACAAGGTGAGAAGCTGCTTAGTTGCATGATGAATAAAAGGCAAAATGCTGCTTTTTTTGCTGTTTAAACTTTTCCTGTAAAGTATATTATTTTTTATTTTGCTAGAGTATAAAATAATTTTTTTTTTTTTTAAATCAGGCATCGTTAAACAAGACCCGGAGCTTCCCCCAGACAAGCTGCTGCACCTTCCTCCACGCAGACCTAAAAATACCATTTTTGAGGATGAGGAGAAGTCAAAAGTAAAGAACCTTCAGTCAATTTCTAACGGCCGTCGTTGTTTACGTTTCTGCTTTGGTTAATAGCAATTTTTTTTTCTCCAACGTCGTTTGCTCTGATAGATGCTGTCCCGCCTGCTAAATAGCTCACACCCCGAAGACCTGAAAGCTGCTAACAAACTCATTAAGGAAATGGTCCAGGAGGTAAACCTTCTGTTTTATTCCTGCTTTGCTACGCATGAACTTTCTTGTTTTTTGTTTTTAAACGCTGTGTTGACACGGAGCAAGATTCGGTCTTAAACTTAATTCAAGAGCGTTTGTAAAAGATAAAAACTCCACACTTCTGCTCCAGGAAACCACACAAAGAAATGAGTTAGAGGAGGAGCGGTCAGATTTCCAGTCAGAGTTATCCCCGGAGCTACAGAAAGTGGGTTTTTTTTCTCTCTGCTGCCTGCAAAGGAAACACAGGTTGCAGAGAAACGCCCCCCAAACCACATATTAACCAGGATGTGCTTCTGAGCCAGTCTGAATACTTCTGGGCAAACCGATGTCCCGACTGTCTGCTCAGGACCAGCGGCGAGCGGAGAAAGTGTCGAAACGCGTCAACGCCATCCAGGAGGTGAAGGAGAGCGTCGCCCTGCTGACTCAGCTGCTGCAGGAGTATGACGCCACGGCGACCAACCAGGGCAACGCCGACCTCATACAGGTGAGTAAGACTCTCGTACGGCTGCAGGTCAATGCGGATTGGTTATCGACACGCGGGGTTAATACAGGTGATTAGAAAACTGTCAGTAGTGCTTGAATTTCAATGAGGTGCTTTCAAGGTTTGGAAATTCTTGATTTCTGTCCAAAGTCCTTGAAAGTGCTTTATATCCAGCCTGCACCAGTTTTGTAAATTGGACCAATCTAACATTTGAGAAACGTTACTTACGGTTGAATTCAGATATTTACGTATAATAACAGTATTAATTACGTCCTACAGAAGTGAAGTCTTCTTTGGCTCGTTTGCATTGTTTTTATCTCCAAAGTGAAGCTGGAAACGTTGAAATATTTACTTTAAAAATGTTTGGAAAGTGTTTGAGTTTCGCTTAGGGGAAAACAAACCCTGAACACAAAACCTTTCTGACTTCATCCCATCTCCGCCGCCAGGATTTGTACCAGCGCTGCGAGAAGATGAGACCAACGCTGTTCCGGCTAGCGAGCGACACGGAGGACAACGACGAAGCGCTAGGTGAGCGGCGCGCCTTCTCCTTCGCCGTTTGCGGATGATAGGCGTCCGTCTTCGCAACCTAAAAACCCGTCATTTCTCTGCTTTCTGCACAGCCGAGATCCTCCAGGCCAACGACAGCCTGACTCACGTCATCAACCTGTACAAGCAGCAGGTGAAAGGCGAGATCGTGAACGGAAACAACACACCAAACGCGCAGAAACCCGCCGGTGGGTCAGCGACCGAAACGCAGCCGGAGAAATGCTTGTTTTCCGCTGTAAGCTGACTAAACTGCTGCCTGCTGATTCAGGGACGGCTCTGCTGGATCTGTCCGGATTGGACACTTCGCCCCAGTCTCCTCCTTCCTTCCCAGAGTTCCCCACTCCCACAGACGGCCTCCACGCTCCCTCACAGGGGATCAGCCTGCTGGACGACGAGCTCATGTCACTCGGTAACGTTTCCCTTTTCCCCACTTTGTTGATGCTTTTTTTGCTGATGCCGAAAAAAATCAACATTTTTCTGCAGTTAAAATCAAACGTGAACAAGTTTATTCTTGGGAATAACGATGTACTTTGGGAGCAGATATGCAGATATTTGGTGTTTTGGAAAAACTGCAATCTGTGGATTCAACACTTCCTGTCGTCTTTTATTTTATTTTATTTTTTTTGCCATTTCCTCCAGTCGTAACATCTGGTCGTGATGCGAAAACAGAATTTCCATTGCAATTCTGCGAAATACGTTTATTACACACTTCGCTGTAGCGCAAGAATTTTTTTTTGTTTTTTTTAAATTGCCGTGTTTCCATTAAGCAAATTTATTTCCATAACTTCAAGTCGCGCAATTTTCAGGTCGAATGAAAACGCAGCTAACATGAACCGTCCTCTAACATCTCGGTGTCTTCCTGAAGGTCTAAGCGAAGGGACGCACACGTCCAACCCCCCGTCACGACCGGAGGACTCCACAGCTTGGGATTCCTTCCAGGTGAGCCCGGTGGGCAAAACGTCGCAAAGCTTCAGTATCTGCTGCTCCGGTTGCAAGGGTCTAATTAAAACCCCCATTTCTCCTCCCAGTCCTCCGACAGCGTCGACGCGGATGTCCAAGCGGCTCCTGGTCTCCTGCTGAGTCCTGACCCGCCGTCTCACTCTCAGCCTCTCACGTCCCTGGATGAGCTGGACCTGCTGGGGAAGGCTCTGCTGCAGCAGTCGTTGCCTCCCGAGGGGCTGCAGGTCAAATGGTACGCCTCTCACTGCAGGGCTCGACTCGGACTCCAGCTTTGGGGCTGGATTACGGGGGACATCTTCTTCTGTCCCCTGTAAGCCTTAAAAAGGGGACAGATTATGCAAACTTCTCACTTTCTACTTCCATTTGAGCGTCTACTGATTCTGCTCTGTGTTTTTTGGGCAATAAGTTCCTGTTTTTTGCTGTCTTTTAAACGTAACGTCACAAATCAGCAGGCACTGCCTGTCACCTAGCAACCCAAGCTGAGCTTGGTCAGTTGGTTTTACCGCTGCAAGCGCTGGACAATGGCTGCTGGAAGAGACGATTGCTTCGTTGTTGATTTGGCAACCAGATACCACTTCTTGCTTTCTTTCTGATTGTGCAGGAGGCTGTACTTCTGCTTTTCAAAGATGTGCAGCTGAATAATTGCGCATCTGTTTCCGACCATTTTAACACGGCCTTGAAAACGCAGAAGATGTGAATTAAGGGCCTTGAAATGTCTTAAATTTATTAAAATATGTATTTTGTCGTGACAGGGCAATTTCATCTTGTATATTGTATGTTTTTGTTTTTAGTCTTCATTGTGTTGTGTGACTCAAACCAGCTGAAGCTAACGCTAAATAGCTGCTAATATACCTTGGCTTAGCTGTTTTGCATCTACCATGTTCGAATGCAAAGTTTTGACCAGTTGGCTGGACGACGTCCATGCATTTCTGTGGCGACACAGGTCTTAAATTCTGTTCATAATGATCTTAAATAGTCTTAAATTTGAGCCGGTGAAGCTTGCAGAGCTAATAGTTGCTCACAGCAGTCTGTTCATGCTAGCTGTAGCTTCATAATGATCAGTCCAGCGATGTATCTCAGAGTGAACGCTGACCAGGACCGGCCTTCCTCCGACGTCTTGTTGTTGAGATGGAACCACTTCTCTGGTCTTATAAACATTTCTAAAATCTTATTTAAATTTGCACACTCCTTAGGAAATGGTGGTTAAAATACGTCCTAAATGGTCCTGGCTGCTCGTCTTTCTCCTTCAAGGGACAAGCAGCAGTCCAAGCCGACTCTGAGGGACCTCCAGACCAAGTCGGGAGTCAACGCTAGCACTCCTCCTGTCGTAGCCTCGGCGCCTGACCCCGCCGCGTCCAGCCTGGGAGGCCAGCTGCTGGACAAATCTCCAGCCCACGCAGCAGCTCCTCCCCCTGACGTCTCCCTGGCCGATGTTTTTGTACCTCTGGAATCCATTAAGCCCAGTAAGTACAGAGAAATCACTTTTGTTTTTTTTTCTTTTGCACACATGTGGCTGTTTTTCGAGCTTAAACGACTCAGCCTTTTTCTCCAACTGCTCCTCCAGGTAGTCTCTTACCCATAACCGTGTTCGACGGTCACAGTCTGCGGGTTCTCTTCCACTTCGCCCGCGACTCGCCGCCGTCGCGCCCAGACGTGCTGGTGGTGATCATCTCCATGTTGTCCTCCGCCCCCATTCCCGCCACCAACATTCACTTTGAAGCTACAGCCCCAAAGGTCAGCAGCGACGACCTACAAACTTTGTCTCCTCCTCATACTCTGACTTTTAGACTTACCAGATTAAGGGAAGTGGTTGCACACGGTTTTATTTAGGGGTAACGGTAGCAGTTAACAGGGGCTGGGGACGGCTTGTGGTTGTAATGTGACAGTGTGGGGGGAAAGGTTGAAGGTGTGTGAATTTTCTGTCACATTTTAGAGCTACAATCACAACACAGTGAAACTGGTGTTCTTAGCTTAGGTCATCTGACCGTCGTATTTTCATCTGGGTTAAAGATGTTTCTGTGTTTTTCTTTGCAGTCTGTGGTGGTGAAGCTGCAGCCTCCATCGGGATCAGAGCTCCCAGCTTTTAACCCCATCCTGCCCCCTGCTGCCATCACGCAGATCCTGCTGCTAGCCAACCCTAACAAGGTAACTACTGTCATAGACTTTAATGTTGCACTTGTAGGTTATTCTCATGAGAGTTCTGCACTCAGTAATTTTGACTCGTGTTTTCCACATTTCCATTTTTCACGATGGCTGCCGCTTTTCAGTCTTTTGAACTAATTGTCACCATAAGATGCTACGCGTTTTCGTGACTTGGATGAACTTTCACATCATGTATTTTACACTTTAGTGATCGTATTCATGCGGCTTTGGAGTAAGAATATGCAGCAAAATTAGAAACCGAAGACTTTTGCCGTTTGCAATCTCACTCCAGTTAACTGGGAGGAGATGATGTGAAGGAGACTGTTAGCATTAGCTTATGCTAATTAATTTTTTTTTTCTTTTATGTGTTTAGCATTAGCAGAGTTAGCTGTGGCATTAACTACCACTGACTTTAGTGCTAGAATGTATTTTCCATGACAACCATCTTGAAAAATGATCAGCAAATGTGATTTTTGTGGGTCTGACTTTGGCACCAAAAATATCCATCTGTGACAAATATTCGCAAAATTCAGTGCAGAAATAAACTTTCCTTGACAAACGTGGTGGACATTGTGATAAATCTACAATTTTTTGCAGCTGATGCATGCAACTCTCTTTTTTTTCTTCTTTTTAAAAAGCGAGCTCATGGAAACATATTGAGCTAGACTACTGTATCCTGAAATATTAAATCATCTGCTGCACTAAAAGAAACGACATTTTTGTCCTTGAAAACTTTTAAGAATAATAGATGTTTGTTCTGAATTAGAAAAAAATCAGTACATTATTTTTGCAGCAGTTGGAATAATTACTCCTTCTCTTTTTTTTTTATTTTCCTGTGTGCGTCAGGAGAAAGTCCAGCTGCAGTACAGACTATCGTTCTCCATGGGCGAGCAGGAGCACAGCGAGAGCGGCAGTGTAGAGCAGCTTCCTAGCCCGGAGAAGTTGGGCAGCCTATAGCAGCTGAACTCGCCCCGACAGACTTTCTGCTTCCGGACTCGGCCGCCCATCCTCCCCCATCGGCGCCGTCTTCAGACACGTTTCCTTTGAGGTCATTCTGGCGTACTTTGGTTTGGACAGCGGGGATTTTTTTTCCTTTTGAGGGGTTCTCCTCACTCACGAATCGGTGTGATGACGTGCGTCTGCTTTGCTCTGAATTAGCCGTCTGCGTCTCTAGGTCAAGTCTGTTTTTTTGTTTTTTTACGTGGCTGCGTCCAAACAAACCTGCAACCGCTCGCCATCACATTCCGGAAGGAAAGAAAACAACAAATGCGTGCATGTTTGCTCATTCCGTGTGCTTTATCGTTGATTTTTCTTTTCTAACTTATCTGCGTTTACCTCGGCATGCTCTGCAAACACGGGACAAATGTTTGGACGACTCCTGCACAAACGAGCTACATTTGATTTACTCCTTTGTAGTTTTTTTTTTTTTTTTCGCTGATTTCTTGCTTCTCTCGCGGTGGCTGAGTCACTTTCTGATTGCACAACGAATGATTGTTCTCACAGTCCCGTTTCCCTTTCATCTCATGTAATGAACGAACTCTACTGTAACGTTGGAGCTGTGTATTTTCTGCCATATGTGCCTCTTTTGCTGTTGTATTATTTAAAGTTTTAAGCTTTTGACTGGAGTTTTTTTCCCCCCCTCCTCATCTGTTATATATTGATTATTAGTTCTTATGTATACATCTTAAAGATCAGTGATGCATGACGTCCCCCAGTCCCCCCACAGCCTCTCATACACGTTCCACTGCACTAACTCCCAGTAAAACTGCTCTGCGATGGACAATGTTGTCCATCGGTTGGGTGAATTTGACCTGTGTGAGAGCGCAACAATAGGGTATTCCAAATAGAAAATAAAGGAGTTTTGTTTTTGGGGTTTTTTTCTTTGGTGATCTTAAGAATTTGTGCTGATGGTGAAAAATATCTTAAGTTCTACAGAAGGAGAAAAAAAAAACTAGTGATCGCTGACCACGTAAATCCAGACAAAAAAAACAAACAACACATTTGACCCTCTGTGGCCAAAAATGTATCTGAACAATTCCTTAATGTTCAAAATCGACTTTTATTTTTTTAATCCTTGTTTTATCTTAGCATAATCTAATGCAACCCAATATGTTACATTTTCATTCTATTTGTCCACCAGATGGCGCCACTTTCCCCTAACCTGAAATATGCAACAAAATTACGCAGTTTTGACTGCTGGTGGCCCGGATGAAATGCTACAGAAACAAAAATATATATACACAGTATTTTAATTTTAGGAAGCTTATTTCTGTTTTATTTCAACGTAACAATTGAGAACCTGTTTAAAAAAATAACAGTATATTTACATTTTACTGGAAATTTTTTTTTTTTTTAGTTTTTTTGTTCTTAATGGTTGATGTTTAGATTTTAGAAGAAAAAAAATTAAGAGTTGACAAAATCTCTTGTGCATTGATGTTAAATAGAGCTACAATTAACTAAACAGATTAACTGTTTATTATAGCCGGGTCTAAAATAACTCGCTATGCCCTGTTTTCACTGAACTGAACGATGGTGATGATGAAGAATAAGCGGACGGTGAAAGGAGCAGATTCTCTAATGGTGCAGTTTGCTTCAAATGCCTCCCAGGACATTTCCGATGTCACTGGTACCACAGGGTGATGGATCGACACAAAGTAGCGCATAATAATTAAGTTAAATATTATTTACATTTATGTGCTTCTTATTTACAGAACGCGTTAATATTCCACCTCAGTTTTCACTAACCTGAGCAACTTCCCTTTACGTCACTGTCTTTAGACTCTTCAAACCTGCTGTGATTGGCTGAATATTGCCCGTCATATTGGAAATGTGCAACAATCACTGCATGTCACAGATTGTTGAAGTGATTGCCTCCAATTGAAAAATACCTTGGGAAAAAAAACAATTTTCCCCCAATATTTCCTTTATTTGTTTTCCAACACCAACTGAAGTCAACGTAATACCGAAACAAGTAACCAATATACATATCAAAAAAATTTTTAACCAAAAAACGTCAGCGGATATAAAAGTGAAACAACTCGATGCTAAAATGTTCAAACAGAACACGATACTGAACGATACATCGTATCGCACGGTGCTTTATATGCACAACTAATGAAGCTCCCAGCTTTGTAACAGACTATACATAAATTTAAAAAAAACTATTTTATAATGCTTTAAATCGAGATTCTACAGCCAGATAAAATATTAACCAAGTTGATGAAGTTTATGGAGTAAGTAATGCATTCACACAAATCGTAGCCTTAAGCAAAAATATTCTGTGGAATAAAAAATAAAAATACTAACAGGGATGTCCTGATCAGGACTTCTTTCCGGGCTCCAATACAAATTGGAGTTACTTTATTACAATTAGCTCCCAGTGGTTTCAAATGCTATGTTATCTTTTTTTCTGGATAATGACAAATATTTTATCTCATCTCTAAAGATCAGTGTCAAGATATAAAACTGCATTTTGTGAGCTATTAGTTGTTCAGATGCTAGGCTAAAGCTAGCAACATTTGCTAGCTTGGTTTCCATTACAAATGAGTGCAAAACTTTGTCAATATCCTGCTAATTTCGAGGGGGAAAAAACAATTTCACAATTGCAGTGTTCCCGTTAGACAAGAAACGTCATTAAAATCACACTTGAATAAGTTTGTTCACACAATAAGTGCGCCACAATACACTTACCACTTCCTGTCGTCTCCTTCGTCTTTTCCGCCAGTAGTAACATCCGGCTGTGGATCACGTGACTCCTGAGATTGGGAAAAAAGGGTTTCTATGCAGTGGCGGAAGGAAAAAAAAAAAAAAACCCTATCCCAGTGCAAAAAAAAAAAATATTATTTAAAAAAGGTGACTTTCCAAATTTGTAAATTCGCTATGCATTAATTTTTGCGATTCCAAATTGCACCATTATTTGGCCAGTGGAAGCGCAGTGACTGTGAATGTTTCTATACACATACGAAATGCTTGATTTGTGAGGGGAAAACCCATTACAAGACCCATTTTACAAACTGGCAACATGAGCATGGGCTGTGGATCTTAATAACTCAGGAAAACAACAAGTAGTGTAGTTGGGTTTAGTACAGACTCAAATCAAAAATGTGACACGTTGCATCAGATCAGGACATCCCTAAAAATAATAAAGTTCCCATCAAGATGTCAATTTTTACTGACACGATTCATTCATACAAGCTGCACTATGAGGTACCTTGTTTTTGTCTGCGAAAATTTTAAATCGACACCTAAAATATGACTGGATGAAGCATTCATAAACATAAGGCCTGACAAACATCCGCGACTAATGGCTGAAATGCAAACGTTTTCATCATGTTCTGGAGAGAGGTCATTAAAGCCAGCAGAGGACAGCAACAACACCAGAAATCACGATTTTCCTGCTGACGCACATTTCTCTTAACACCTTTCAACAACAGCAACAAAAAAATGTAAAAGTCCACGTGTTGTCATGATTATCAACTCCAGTAAAGTTAAAGCCTTTCCTTCATCCAAAAGTGTTACGTCTGAAATGCGCGGAAATGCAGTAACATGTGGGAACCGGCAGGGGGCAGCAGGCTCTGTGCTGAACATGACGGCATCAATTGTAAGATTACAGAGTCCAGCGGCATATCGCAGCTGGGGCAGCTCAGCAGGAAGCATGGCTTCTTTGGTAATCTGTAATCTGCGTGGGCGTCGTACTTCCAGGCCTGTCCCCCCCACCCTCCCCCGCCCACATCAAATCAAAACAAAGCAATCTCTCCAACAGCTGTCCTGTCTGGGCGGACAGCTGGGTTCTCCGTCACTGCATCTCATCAAGGAAACCTACAATAATAACAATGTACATAGTATATCCACAATATATCTGACATACATTTCTCAAATAGTGTTAATAATGCGCTGTACACACAGCATGACATATAAAATTATTTATGATAACAAAAAAAGAAAAAGGAGAAGAAGAAGAAAAAAAAAGCACAACTAAAGCCAGCATATTGAATCTTCGTACTTTTCTCTATAAAGCAACTCTACGCTTAAAAATCAGTGGAGCTCAGATTTCTCTCTCTTTTTGTGTTTTTGGCAATGTTCAGAGAAGAAACAAACAAAACAAAACAAAAAAACTGAGAAAGCGGCGTGTTTCAGATCAAGATGGCACTTATTTCCTCTGCTGTACCATCTAAAGTGCATTAACCAGATGCTATAAGCAGGCACTGTTATTTAGTCCTAACCCTTATGCAGACATTTAGCTAGCATCTGTAACCGTAACAACCACAGCTGCTATATGACATCAATGGTCCCTCCGTGACGCCACCGGTCGCCACGGTTTCCGACCTGAGCCGTCGTTCTCGTTTGGAATGGAAACTTAAAAACAAAACAAAAAAAAAAACCCCACCGCTGAAAGTTAAGGCTTAAGTAGAACGTCAGGAGGTCGGAGGTCAGAACTCGTCGTCGGAGCTCAGCAGGAGGGTTTTCTCGTCGCCGCGGGCGCTGAGGTTGCTGTGGCTGCGGGAGAGGGACGGCTCCCCGCCGCGCTCCAGCGTGGACTGCTGGGTGTACTGCTGGTAGGCCGGGGAGAAGTTGTGGATGGCGTCCGGCCTGGACCATGTCGCCCGGGTTCATGGTCTCCTTCAGGCTGCTGGAGATGCTCTTCATCGGGGCGCAGCGACCTGCGGGGCGAGGCGGGGAAAGCGGCGAGACGTGAAGGGGGATGAGGCGTGACAAAAAAAAAAAAAAAAGAAAAGAAAAAAGCCTACGAGGACGGTTTTGCAAAATAATAACTTTATAACGCGCAAAAGGATTAAAACTAAAATATATCAGTTCAAACAGCTGGTATTCGTAGACCCTGTTTACAAATGCAAGTTTTTAATCTGCAGTTGTTGCTAAAGTGTCACTCAACTTCAAAATCAATGTTTTGCTCTGAAAAAATGTATTAATAGGTTATGTAAAAATAATCATAACCTAGACAAATTTTGAAACTTGTCTGCAGATGTTCTACAGCGCTGTCGTAACGCTCCAATCTTTCAATTTGTGGTAGAAATCTAATTGTTGGCACAATTAGATTTTTCAAATAAATTTTTAAACATTTTTTTAAGGTAAAAGCAGCAACCGTTTCAATCCAAAGAACAAATTTAGCCCTCGGTTCAGCTGAATAAAATGAGTTTGGAAACTTAAACGTTGAGTTTTAATAGTAAATTTGTTTTTATTTTTTTTAAACCAAGAACTGGATTTTATTTATATGTTCGGAAAAAACATTTACTTTTATAGCGCATCTATAAAAAACCCTGTAACGACATGTAATTTAATCCCCAATTAAAAAAAATAACTACAGGCAAAAAGAACAGTCTCCATCTGTTATTATATTTTTTTGAAACTCTGTTGAAAAATTGCACAGAACGCATTTAAAAAAAGTGCTAAAACAAGCATTTCTGTGAAACTTCATTTCTAAATCCTTTCATACGAGTGCAGCTTAAATAAAAGTAGTTTTGATAAGCATGTAGTTTGCAGGATGGCGCTTGTTTTAGCGAGAGGAAAACCAAGGAGAAGCAGTCTGAACCCAGTTTTACAAACGCATATCAAAAGCAATAAAGACGGCACATTACAAACAGGGTGAAATTATATCACAGAACGATCACAGACAAAGTAATGAGTCACTAACCACAGTTAAATCAGCCTGTTGAGACACAAAAGACGGGGAAAAGACGAGACAGAGGCAGACCTACCGTATTGTCCATAGATGGGAAATGAACCTTTAAGTGCAGCGGAGCGAGCAGCAGAGAAAGAGAGAAGGAACAAAAGAAAGTCAGGGTGAAAAATAGCGGCAGAGCAAACAGGACGAGAAAAGCAGGGCGACTGTTAAACAGTTCGTCGAGTTGTGGACGGGAGTCAGAGTGAAAAGCGCGGTTCTGTCCCGAGCCGCGTCGCGCAGAGCCTGAGTCAGGAGGAGTTCGGAACCGCCACCCTACCGTACGAGTCCAGCCTCTTGTCCATGTAGACCTTGTAGGTGAAGGCGTGGCGCAGAGCCACGGCGGCGAAGAACATCTCGATGCAGATGATGAAGTTCTGGTAGCCGGCGGCGACCGTTCCCTCCCCGACGGAGAAGTCGGCGGAGTCGATCTGAGGGATGGCGCCGCATTTCTCCAGGATGGCCAGCAGCATGCCTGCGTCGAAAACGAAAAGGTCAAGGAGAACGTTTCACCTTGATGAGTTCACAGACGCTGAAGAGCGTAAAAGTGTTGCTGTTCACTGTTAATGATTTTTCTCAACAACTTTTTCCCCAGTGGGGAATAGTTATCCAAAATAGAACCGCAATATTGACCAGGATGATGGGAAGCTAATGCTAGCTTTAGCTTCGTCAACATTTCCGATGCGCTCTGGCCAAACAAAGAAAACTTCACCACTCAGCAAGTTGTTTTTCCCCTTTCTGAAGTTACTTCTGGAAGATTAATAAATGTTTTAGTCTTCGTCTGGAGGCTTTCAATAATGCAGAAATATTACTGCGCTTTTCTTTTCTCAGATTCATACCTCGACCTGAATCCGTCTCTCAGGCCTGCTGCACGTGGCTTCAACGACAAACATGGTCAGTGTCATTTTCTGGTTTAAGTTTTTATTTTTTGGAACAACAAACAAATCAGCCAAAGCTCAGGAACACACACACACACACAAAAAAAAAATCCCTCTAAATATTGAAGAAAATGTTTAAATCGGTGGGGAAAAAGTGATTAAATTAATAGTAAGATACTGAATTTTAGGTTGAAAGGCACCGATTTGAAAATTTGGGCCAATATCAATAACCGATATTAATTTTCCTGCCCTACTCTACAAGGCAGGAATCAATATTAGTTATTCATATTTGCTAGGATTTACCTATAGGGACAAATACTGTTATGTGCGTCTCTATTTGAAAAAGCTTTTATTATATTTAGGGATGCACAATATTTCAACAATAACATCGGTATCGGCCGATATTAGTCTTTTTAAATTATAACATTGATCCGATAAATAAAGATGGCCAAGATTAACAACTGATATTCATTTCCACCTTGTCGTCGTTTATTTCTTGGGGTCAGCGAGGCGGTATGAAATATCAGTAAATATCGGTTATCGGCCGTAACCGCAGCGTTATCGCATATCGACGGAAACCGTCATATTGTTGCATCTGCGGCAACATTTCTGCTGACACTGTGCTAAGAACAGTGGAGCGCTGTGGCATTCTCACCCTGCCAGAAGGAGAGGAAGATGACCGACTTCACCATGAAGAACTTGAGCACCGGGCTGTAGGGGACGAGCAGGTCGCGCGTTGCAAAGTAGAAGAGGAAGAGCGCGTAGAGCGACAAGCTCACGGAGATGTTGTAGATGATGGTGACGTACAGGTAGCCGCTGGCCACACTGGAGAGCAGAAACACAACAGTCTGATAAATGAATACACAAACCAGTGATGAACTTGGTTTGAGGCTTAAGGGTATCACGTATTTTAGTGTGCAGAATGAGCGGGTTTTGCGGCCGACTCTTACTTGAAGTCTCCGTCTTTGTATTTCCCAAAGGCCTGAAGAATGACAGTGATGACCGCCATCAGAGGTTTGACCACGCAGAACTGGAGAGTGGCCTGAGGGAGCAGGAGAGGATGGTTAGCGATGGCGGTGGGAAGGTATCGACAAGGAACAGCGGGTGAACTTTGTACACACAGATACATTGAGAAAACCGGCTGGTGTCAAGATACCAGGAAGGATGAACAAATAAGGTTGTTGTATTTCACTCTTTTGACTTTTATTTTTCCTTTATACCTCAAGAGTTTCCATCCATCCATCTGTCCGTCCGTCCAAAAGGCAAACATTAAAAATTGACGTTTCCTTTTTTTTTTCCAGTTCTTGACTTTAAAATGTTT
Source organism: Phalloptychus januarius (assembly GCA_902982915.1). Classification (NCBI taxonomy): domain Eukaryota; kingdom Metazoa; phylum Chordata; class Actinopteri; order Cyprinodontiformes; family Poeciliidae; genus Phalloptychus; species Phalloptychus januarius. The sequence continues at coordinate 4,804,188 of CADWAE010000476.1, forward strand.
TGAAATATCTTGGGTTTGGTTTAATGGACGAGGTTGACTCTCACATTGTGTAGCAAATGATACCTGTTTGCAAAACCTGAGGAAACCAATGGAGTAGGCCTTCCCCCACAGACAGCAGGTCCCGTACATGCAGCTTGACCTACGGGAAGGAACAGGTCAACACAGGATGAGTTCATGTTTTTAGGGTCATCTTTATGTAAAATAAGTGAAGGATAAACTGAAAGCCAAGCCAGCAGCAAATGAAACTTACTCGATGGGTTTCCCTCTGATTTCAGCCATGATGGCGCTCTCGCCTCCCAGATATTCATAACACAAACTCAGGAAGTTGTAGATGACAAAAGCTGCAAAGGGAGGAAGCGCAGAAATAAACGTATATTATTTTTCAATGTGAATTGTCGGTTTTATTATCAAAACATAAAAAAAAAGTGCATTTATTCTTTGGAAAACAAAGCGATTGCTGTGGTATTATTCAGTTATGAAATCTCCACAGTGCCTGACACATTTCTCATAATGACAGCTCTGTTTTGCTGATTCTGCCAGATTCAGACTTGGAAATGAATCCCATCCATCTGCTGGTTCTGTCTGTGCATAAATACTAAAGCACTGGTCTCCAGTGTGGCGGTGGATCAGCGTGATAAGAAGGAACCTCTGGGAACCCAGTTCATGGAAAACAAACTCCTGGGAGAGTTCGTGTTTGTGGAACGCAGCCACGGTACAGAGAAAGTACTGCTGATGTCATGCACAGGCTTGTTCAGACGCCACATTGTATTCCTGCTTGGCCCATGTGTCTTTTGTAGGCACGGAGCCTCGGATTTCAGCTGCAACACTCAGATTTGAGTGGATTTGAGTATTTCTGCTCTTTATCAGCTGTAAAAAAATTAATAAACAGAACTCGGCTCCAGTTGAGCCAAATAAAAATGGTGTATCAGGAAGTATTCGGTTTTGGGTTGAAACGATTAATCGGCTTCATCGTGATTAATCAATTATTGAGATCACCGTCAACTGATTTAGTATTCGATTAATTTTTAACTGGCGAATACGATCTTAGAAAAAGGTCATTTTCTGAAAGTAATAATGTCAAAACTGTATAAATGATGAGCGTGTTGCATTTTAGATAAAATAAAACCTTTCTTTTGCCTAATTTGTTCTACCCAAAACTCCTCAGTTGGCAGCTTTAGCTTCACCTTATGAACTCTTTTAAGCCTTATATGTCATTCCCTCATTAAATCATACCTTGAGTGTTACTTAAATAAAAAATCTGCAGTGTGCCATTTAAAAAAAAAATCAGATTAAACGATTAATTGTCGGAATAATCAGTAGATTAATCGATAGCTAAAATGTATTTCAGACTTTTAGCACTTTGCAGAAACCCTGAATGCGGCTTTTTAAAGAGGTAGGTAAGCATCTCGTCGATGTTGTGTTTAAAAGCCTGCAGCCAGCTGGCGACCGTTGTGCTGCTTGAACAAACATGTCAGGCTGTTGTGTCTTTCCAGTCAGGCTGCAAACCACCTAAAGCTAACATACACCTCTAATTTTCGGTGACAGCCCTTTTGCAGAGAAGTAGATAAACGTGGAAGTGCTGCCTGCTCCCCCTGGTGGAACTCGCAGATGGAGGCTCCCCTCTGTCTGCGCTCTGTCTTTTAATTTTACTGTCCAAAATGGCTGAGCTCAACTGCGTAGCGCAGTGAAAACACTCGCCAGAGCACAGTCAGCAGCAGCAGCACAGAGCTGGCTTTGTTAAGAGTTGCATAATCACAGATGCTGTGTTTTTCCCTCTAAAATGAACTCATGCCCTGTAGCTTGCCTTGTAGTGCATAAAAGGAAAACGTTAATGCAAACACTCAGGAGAAAATTCCCAAGAATAATAGTAGCAATAATACACAAAACAATCCACCTTTCTTTAGATTGTTATGTGATTATTAATATATACGAAATGCTTCATTTTGCATGTTAAAATAGAGAACAGGAAGACAAGAAGTGAGTCTAAACCGCAGTTGTTTTCTGGTGTTTGAAGAGGAGCCCCCTGCAGGTTGTGCGCTGTACTACGCCAGCTGTCAGTAATCTGCACTGTTCCTTATGACTTGCACATGTTTTTTTCAGTGGGCCAAAAAGTTGTCCTGGTCCCGCTTTGAGAATTTTCTGACACTAAGATCATTGTAGGAGCTAAAATACGACCCTGCAGTCACAGCTTATAAAAACCAAACTCTGTTTCAGGCTGTTTGGGATAAAACTTCCAGGTGCAGCAGATGTTTCTGGGAAGATGTTTTTTTTTATGGTGAGTTGCGGGATCTGCTTTGCTCAGTTTCTTCACCTCCATTAATCTAAGTATTCGCTTTCACCACAGCAGGCCAAAAACAGCACATTTTCTTGGACAGATCAAATGTCAACTTCCAGAATTGACTGAAACTAAAAGTTCTGAAATTGTTTCGGAAAAATGCAAACGATAACCAGGGAGCACCTGGGTATTTTTTCTGTACTGGTATCAGACGGCAAAGACTTGGGTGACGCGGGAAAACATGCAGCAAACCGGCAAACAGGCTGCAAACACATGAATTACACAAAATCCAAGACACACACAAAAAACATAATTGCAAACGAAAAAATGTTGCAGTCGCAGCAAACAGAAGCAAAAGGGAAAATACTGCAACTAGCAAAAACAACAGCAAGTACAAGCAAACTTGCTCCACCAAGCTGGAAGTCTTCCAGACCACTAGGGGCTGTCTGGAGTCACTAATGTTACCTATGTAAATACACTGCGGTTCTACAGTTCCTCTGCTACGTTGTAAAGAACTGTGTGTTTGAAGTGATCTTCAGTTTCTTTCTTCTCCCAACTTTCTTCAAGACATCACAAATTCACTGAAGATCTGGTCTCGTATGAATTGGTGGTCGACTCCCCCTAGCGGTCTGGAGGACTTACACTTTGCAGCGATTTGTACTTGATGTTGTTTTTGCTTCTACTTCTTGTGGTTGCAGAATTTTTTATTTACATTTGTTTCACTAGTCTGTCAAGTTTATTTCAGCAACAAGGCAGTTCAAAATGTTTTACACCACAAAAACATAAAACATGAGCCAATTATGAAATAAGCAATAAATATCACGTTTTTCCAAATGCCATCATCAAAATCACTGAGCAAACACACAACATATTGGTCTATCTCCTAGTTATTCTGAATCAAAGGCCACTATAAACAGGTTGCGTTTTAGCCTGTATCTAAAAGAACTCAGTGTTTCAGCAATTTTGCAGTTTTTTTGGAAGTTTGTTGCAGATTACAGGACCATAGAAGCTGAATGCTCCTTCTCTGGTTCTGGGGATGCAGAGCAGACCAGAACCAGAAGACCTGAGTGGCCTGCAAGGCGGATACCATGGCAACAAGTCTTTAATGCTGATGTTACTTGTCAAATTTTTGCTTCCTATTTTTTGTCATTGCAATTTTTGCATTTGTTTTTATTATTTTTTTGTGATTGCGTATTTGTGTTTGCGTCATTCATTTACAAATGCGGATACCCTAAAAGACTTGAAGCTATAATTGCAGCAAAACAAGGTTCTGCAAAATGTTCCTGAATACAAGTGCATGCCACACTTTTTATGTTTGTTTATCAATCTCCTTTCTTCCACTTCATAGTTATATATTAATACAATTTTGCGTTTAATAATCTAACCGTCGTCTGATGGGATTGACTGGACAAGTTATGATCAATCTGCCCGAAGGTGGATTCCTTTCTCAAGGATTTGTCCGTGTTCACACGGTTGCTAGGAAACTGGTCTCCCCTCCTCTGCAATCCCAACAGGCCTTGGAGACGTGACAACAAAGATGGCAACCTTTGTAAACGAAGACATTACAAAGGCCATCTGCCACCGGGGTTTCACACAAATCCTCACGGTCTCATTTCCAGCGAGAGACACACTCTGAAACACTCAGCTGTTCATTCTGCCCTGATGTTTTCGTCTGCAAGGGTCAGCTTTGGGCTCTGGCTGCGTACCAACCTTCATAGCAGTCTCTGACTGTGTCGAAGTACACGTAATACTCCTCGTTGGTGAAGAACAGCAGGCTGAGCCAGGAGTCGAAGGCGTAGATGGGGACGATGAACAGGATCCTGACTATGTGTCTCTGCTCGTTTGGAGAGCTGTAGTAACGGAGGTGCATGTAGATCTGAGGAGATTTGGAGAGAAATAATAAAAGAGACATTTTCACTCTGATAGTTATACAAACGTAAGGTTTTGCTCCATCCACAGTAAAGGAACTAGAAATGACCACACAAAGGTGAAGGTAGTGTCTGCGTAAACAACGGGGGGTATCTGCAGGTTTCAGCGAGTTAAATTTAAAACCTTTTTAATCCCACCTTGAATAAAATTTAAGATGTAAAAGCTATTGATCTAGGAGATGGTTGGGGGATCTATGCTATATTACAACGAAAAATAGCAAAAACAGAAGTTTCTGGGGTCATTTGTGGCTCTTAGCAATGGCTCTCACGCTGCATATGGCTCCCTACAGCCTTGACCCTAATACAGCCGAGCTTAAAAGCCTCACACAGGTTGGCAACATAAGTGAACCAGTGGCGAAGACGAAAGTTTGAACTTACCCATGAGAGATGCAAAAAAAAAACTAGCTAGCAATAGTGTGTTAGCATTTAGCTAACTGTAGTTACAGAACGCAATGAACGTCCGCGTGCGACTCAAACTTTTGACTCGTAGAAAGGTCCCAAAAGAGAAGCAAAAATACGCATGAGATTAAAAAGTCTGCCATGACACAATTTAAGACCAGTGACTAACACGTTTCAGGCCGTCTCACATTTTCATTTTATGAATCCAAGATATTTTAAGGCTTTAATTTTAAATATATGAATTTCAGACTTTTTGAAGCCCTTTCAGGGATGTCCAGGTGCTCTAAGCAAGAAGCAAAGGATGAATTGCCTTGTAGTAATAGGACACTGGGAGGAACCTGAGAACAAAGTGCAGTCAGTCAGAGCTCTTGGGTGTCGGTCCCACTATGTTAAAAAGTTTTTGTTATCGAAAACTGTAAACAAACTGAGCCTGGATCGATCACCCAAAGACATCCGAGACATAAACCCGAAGCAGGCATGCACCCAAAAGTGCATGCCTTTTGGGTGCATGCCTTTTGGCATGCAAAGGTGCCAAAAGGCGCGTTTCAGGACGCGAGTCTTGAACGCGTAGCTCTGGTTTGTGTGAATCTAATGTTTTACTGACTTTTTTTTTGGTTTTACAAACAAGCTGTTTGACACTAAACCCAACCCGTTGAAATGCGAATCTTCGCGGACAGTGTTAATGTGTCGAAGTCGGACACTAGAGGCGCGTCAGCCGGAAGGATGTGTGCGTGTGAATTGATGTGTGTGTGTGTGTGTGTGTGGGGGGGAGGGTTGTTTTTAGGAAACCGACACCGAGCTTTTATCACTCCTATTCAGAGCAGCAGACGGCAGGAACAACAGGATAATCATTCATCATCGGCCCCTCCTCCCCCTCACCTCCTACTTCTCCCTCATAACACAATGTCCGCACCGATTGCCCTTCCCCCCCCCCCACACCTGGGGTGCAGTAAGACAAGTGGGTGACCACACACCAAACGAGCTGGACCATTTACACACATTGTCGCTAGGCGGCCTTGGGCTGAACGGACACGCCCACAAACACGAGCAAACAACACTCATCTCCTGATTATTGATGAGGTGGCAGCGGAGCACCTGTTGCCTGAGCGACAGCGGCCTATTCTTTAACTCTGAATGGGAAGAGCGTCGGCAAACAATGAGAGACAAGTGATCTGGCCTTCGGGGTTGTGACAGATCCGCAACTCATAAAAGAACAAAACAAAAAACCGAGGCGTAATGAGCTCATCAGCGGAGCTGAACATAAAACATCCAGCAGCTTCAAAACAAACCGGATCCTCTGAGATCTGGAGGAGACTTTGCACATTTTGAGAGGTCTCCACTGCAAATAATAGAACTTTTTTCTTGGTTTTTTTTGTCAATTTTGAGCAATAGAAACATGATTCTGGTCACTTTTGTTTTAAAAGTACAGAGCAAAGTTTGAATCATTTCATGAAAAGCAGAGCCTACTGGATTCCTCACAAGACAAGACATAAAGGTCTGCTTATTATAGCCGCCAACATTTTCTATATTAAGATTTTAATTTGCTATAATTTTGCCTTGGTTATAAATAAAAAGTCTCCATCTGCATCAACCGCCTGTGCAAGAGGTTGCCGTGTTTGTATCAGTCTTGAATTGAAGTCACGGGCCGCACAAAATCACTGCAGATGCCGCAAATGGCCCTCGGGCCGCACCTTGGGCACCCCTCATCATCAGGAAACAAAAGATTTTGGGTGTGCTCAGATGTTTAGTGTGTGTAAACATGAATACAAAGATTAAATAAAATCTCTTTGATGGTGCCAGTAGCAGTTTCTGATACGAGTGAAGTGGGCAGACGCCCAGGGCGGCTCCTCCTCGAGGGCGGCACCAGTTTCCACACGGGGAAAGGACTGTTTCTTTCTTGTAAAGTAATCATCTTATTGAGACTTTTAGACTTTTTATAACAGTTGTGCAAATTAACTGATGTGCAACATGTTTTATTTAAGAAATTTGGATTGACAGTTGTGAAGTGAAATTTGTGTCTTTGTCAAAATCCAACTGTATCCCACATGATTACATAAATGTTGGACTAATGGTGCAATTTATTTCAATGTTGTACTTGTATACTTTTAGCTGCAAATACTGTGTTGTTGTGTTTACAGTAGTATTCTTGATTTAGCTCAAAATGTCCCGACTCGTACCTGGTGACACGTGATGAGAAGCGCCGTCCAGACGAAGAAGCCGGAGATAGCCTGGGCAGTGGGTGTCATCAGGAAGAAGGTCTCCTCCGGCCTGACCACCAGGGGGATGGGAGCCCAGGAGGAGTTGGACCCCTGTGGGGCCACGGTGCTCGGAAAGCCCGGAGGAAGGCCATCGGGAGAGTCGCTTCCCAACCTCTCCGACAGGCGCTTGGCTCGCCACCAAAGCTGACTCATCTGTTTGGAGACAGAGGGGCTTCATTAGTGACCATGCTTCACGCGACACGAATCGGCCCAAACTTGAGCAGTTCGTCTAAACGGCTTATGAGTCCAGAATCAAACAGTGGCATGTGAAAATGCAGCTGAACAGAACTACACGAGCCCGAGCTGTGACCTAAATCTGCAGCCAACATTCACTGATGTTAGAGAGAGAGAGACAGAAAACAGCGAAAGTAGGACAGCGCACAGATCTAAAGCGCAGAAGGCGTCGGGGTGGATGTGACGTGACCGAGGGGGTGAGAGGAGATGGCATGAGGTAGGTGGGAGAGGAGAGAATCATGGGAACGCAAAAAAAACAGAGATATTAACATGAAACAAACTGAGATTGGTTATTTCTCTGCGCTGAGGGCAGGAATAGGCGCGCTAAAGATAGAAACACCAGAGAAATGAATTTCCACAAACAGGAATCAGCAGAAAACAGGATACACACTAGAAAACCTTTGACCTCCTTAAATTATCTACATAGACGCAAATAAAGTGAAATGAGCGTCTCTGAATTTTCGGTTTTGTTCCACAAATGCAGTAAGAAAAGGTTCCTAGCAAACAATTTCATCACTGAGTTCATTTGAAAGTTTCAAACTATTCCAGAAGTAAATGCCCAGACTCTGTAACCTGCCTATGAACAAGCAGGCTCGATGGATGGAGGTGATAAGTTACAGAAATACAAATGTTTTTTCCATACCTCTTTATTTTTCCACACTTATGCAGACTCAGAAAACACGTTTTCTAGATGTTTCCCCGACGGCTTTAGCCGAGACCTTTGATGCGCGCTGCCTGTCCGCACAGCACTCAGACAAATGAAAGCCAGGCGGGCAGAACTTGAAAGCTCACATCACATCAATAAGACGCCCAACATGGCCGACGCGCATCGCTCACCTTTACGACTACGTCGGCGTCTCTGTGGCGTTTCCGGGAAGGTGGCGATCGACTCGTTGCACTGAAAACTCATTTTCATGATTACTGCCCGAGCTCTTCTGAGTAGCAGCTAAATATAGGCGTCTGTGTGTGTGTGTGTGTGGGGGTGGGTGTGTGTGTGTGTGTGTGTACGCTGCGGTCATGGGTGACTCATGCCCCTTGCCTTGAGACTCAATAAGCTTGTGACAATGCAGAAGCAGGGAGAACGTTAGGAAGGAAGGATTGAAGGTTGTAACAAATAAAACAGAAAACGAGGTTCTGTAGGTTTCTTTTTTTTTCACAGAGGTACTATAGAATTGAAAAGAAAATGAAAAATGTAGAAAAAAAATCCCATTTGAGATTTGTAGCAGTCTCAAAAACCAGTGTCCCGTTTGTAGACTGAGAATGGCAGGAAAAATTGATTTTTTTTTAATTTAATCCATTTAATAAACAAACAAAACTATTCTCCTGCATTTGCTGAGTCACCAGAGCTGATTCAATGAAAACTGACTCATTCCCATTACTTTTCATCTCCAGTTATTCAAAAAAATGTAAAAAAAGGGTGAATATTTTAACTTTTTTTTATCATCATCTTCATCTACGTTTTTTCTTCAGACTTGCAAAGCATGAGAACAAATCTTTCTGGATGATAATTCGTTGCTCTGAGTCCAGTTTCAACCTACATGTCGATGATGCAAGTTCGCTCTCTCAAAGACCAACAAACCTTCATTTTGCAAAGAACAGTTAACGCTGGAAGTGAAAGATAACGTAAGTATCCAAATCAAAACAAAAAAGATGGGAAATAAAAACAACCCAGAACTGAAACCATAAACAAACCAGCTTTTGACATCTCCGTTCAAAATTAATCATCAGAATAGAAACGATCAGGCTAATTTTGATTTATCATACATTCATATTCAACAACTTTGAATATGTGCGTTTGTCAGATTAAAAGTACCCTTTGAAAATTGACAACCTTTGAGCAGATATTAAACATACTCTTCATTAAGTATACATTTTTATTTAATCTCATGTAATATTATAATATTAAATGTCATGTTTTCGTTAACGGTAAGCGAAAAAAATCTAACTTATTTTCAGAAGTAAAGGCAACAATATAATATGATATCGGGATTTAAGATATTTTTGCTTACAGCAGTTTTCAATAAAACAAATCTGACCAATGGAGCTGCTTGTCTGATGAGTGATCAAAGCATCAGATTTGGATTTTAATTTATATCCAGTTTTGACTTTTAAATCTGCGTTTTAACTGTGGTTTTTTTTGTACACACTTGTGACACAGAAAATACATTTTTTATTTTCTTTTTGCTTTTCCTTTATTTTGGATTTTTGCTCTGTCAATAAACTTCCACAACTATTGATTAAATTACAAACATCGCTGAAGTTCATTACATCGATTGAGTTCCCAATCTGGACTAGATTAAGATGTCCAAATGACAGATTGAATAAAAACAGCGAGTTTTCACATTTAAAGGTGATTTTAAGGCTTTCGTCTATTTCTTGATTTTAGTTTTCAAGCCAGCAACAACAAACGCCGTAAACCTTAATTTGTCATGTATTCAATAAAGATTTTTTGTTTTTATTTTTTTAATGAAAACGTGTTCCTCTCTAGTTTACAATAACCTAAGATGGTCTTAGGCCACAAAAATCAACCTTAATGGTTCTATAAATCCAAAGAAAGTTTAAAAAATGACCAACTTCAGTCAGTGTAGAATAATTCTGTCCAGTTGGTGTAGTTTTCAAACCGAACCCCCATGAAAATCACCCCAAAAAATCCCCAAAAAACATGAAATATTTTTGTCTGTTTGTTTGTTTCACTGGTATAAAATAATCCAGATAAAGTTAAAACTATCTAACGTATTTTAGTCTATAAATACAGCAGAATGGCTCTTTAAAATGAGAGAATGAGACGAGCAGAGTGGGTTCATAACAACCAACCGGATTTCGAATCAGATCCACAGCACTAACACCAGCTCGTAGTTCCAATAACAGCTCACTGGTTCCCAGCGGGCCGCAGACAACAGATAGCAGCAGCTCATCAATCCTGCTGACTTCATCCGAGGATAGGTTTCACAACACGGGTTGTACTTTGAGCTGTATCGAACCAGCTGCCTTTTGGGGGTAAAGCAGTGTGTTTTCACAAATAAATCTGTCGTCACGTCAGCAGGAATCAACAAAATCACTTCTTAATAACGCAGGAAATTAGAAACGTATACGTTATATCTACGTAAAATGGGGAAAAAACAGTATTAATATCGGCCCTAAAGCCAAAGATTTTGATTACGGATTCAGTTAAACTAAACAAAACCGACTAATATTTCCTGCTGAATGTCTCCGCGTTGCTAACATAAGCTTACCTCCTTTGTAGCTGTTTGAATCCAAGCACCAATTTTAGCTCTTCATCTCCAGCTGAACGGCGAACCTTCCAGGAGTCCAAACCGAAAGTTAAAGGGGCTAACGGCTAATACCGAGTCGAGCGCGAGCCACGTATGTAATCACTGCATTAATATCTGAACACCGGAAGCTTCTCCCTCTCTTCCCATAAAAGCTCTGAAGTGTCGCGCGCTCCGCAGCTGATCCGCTAACTGCTAGCTAGCGAGAAAGCAGAGCTTCCCACCGCCCAAAGCCTCGCTTTTACACGAAGAGATAACGAAGAATTGTACTCGTGTAAGAGACCCCACGCAAAAACGGTAGTAAAAAGAAAGAACTATTTTTTTTAAAGAAGCAGTCCAAAGCGGAATGATCACAGACCGTTACTTTGCCCACATCATAAGCTGTGTGTCAACAGCCGCTCGCTGGAATTCTGCTCCGAGAGCGCATGCGCACTCAGTTGCGTTCAAGTTCTCAACAGCACTCCCCTCCTTCTTCTAACTTGCACTCAGAGAACCTCGCATTTTTAATTGCGAAGTATAAATTTCGTTTGTCCAATATCGCAAATTTCCTCGCTTTCCCCAATCAGATTTTAAAGTTTCTAAACAAAACGTCTTTATGAAGTTATGCCAACTATTTCTAAGTAGTCATGCATTAAATAAACGAGAGAAAACCCTGATTATAATGAAACAAGATGTGAAAAAAAAATTACCCATTTTGATGGTGGAAGACAGGAGTGATAGTTTGGTAAAGGAACTGATTGAATGAATTGACACGTGTACAACTTTTAAACAACACAAGTCTCCAGTTCATTCATTCATGCAAGTGCATATATATCTATATAAATATATAAGAAAAAAAAAACCACCAGATTGTCAGCAACATTATTCATTTTATTACTTCATAAAATATACACAAATACTGTAAATAGTGTTAAAGAACTGTACAGGATATCAGTACACAATACACAATGTGAAATACCTTTTGCTTCATCCTCTTGTACATCATCCTCAAATCTACAACTGCTATGCCACTGGGTCATGGTGGCCTGTACAATGGTTAACTATACACAGTGCACTCCATACACATTTACAACACGCACGCACGCACGCCAGCAGATGCATCTAATGACAAAGTTTGGAGAGGGGTTAAATAAAGAAAATGTCCTGTCAACTAAACCAATTTATTGTTCTGCAACAGAAATATTTAAAGTCGATTTGTTGTTTTTTTTTAGGGAATAAAGGAGGATCTTGAGCAGACGAAGCGAAGTGGTTTTACTGTAGCACTCAACTCACTCACACCTGTCGGATGACCCAGCTGGCACGGCAACAGTCGCCTATCTCCACGTTTATTTCGGATTCAACACCCAATAAGTCATTAGTATGCATTTTTCTACTTTACACCTTTACAATAACCACATTTTGCCTTTACAATGAAATAAAAAAATATTTACAGTGGAGTAAACAACAAAAAAGAAAAGAAAAGGTAATTTGATGCCCCGACCGCCCTCATGTTCCTAACAGTGACTGCCCCTGAATCCCCACCCTCATCTCTTCTTCTTCAAAGCCCCAAATAACAAACGAATAAAAAAGGTAACTTTTAAGAAATATCATAAAAATTGCATCCCCTGTTTGTAAGCCAAAACGGGCAGCTGTGGTCTCAGGTCGAATATCGGTATGCTGAGATATTTCCTGAGGAGCTTCGCTCAAGACTTAGGAGTGAGTCCTTCAAATTTACACAATCATATTTTTTTTTTTTGTTAAAAACAAAGAAAAAAAAATATAATAAAAGCTCGTAAAAACAAAAAGACAGGCAGAGGAGATGTGCGGAGGATTTTTATGTCTAAAGTGGATGTGGGGGTTGAAAATCAAGATGCCAGCTACTCCACCGGGAATATTACAAACAGCTAAAAAAAAATCAAACATCACTTTACTCATTCGCTTCTTTTCCTCTCTAGTTGCCACCTTCTCATCTACATGCCTCATCCGATTTAGCCTTCAATTCTTAAAAAGATATAAAGAATAAAATAAGAGAAACAAACCAGGGATACTCAATCTTCGATTTCATATTCCTTCATGAATTATGAAGATGATGGATACCTTTTTCTGGGAGAAAATTTCTAAGTCTGATCAACCATCAATAAGAAACATGCATGTCCCTGAAATTTTTTTTTTTTTTTTTGCTCCTTCAATGCCGACTGTTTTTAAGGGAATGGTTAGAGGATAAAAAAAAAAAACAGGGTGGGAATGAGCAACTGTCAAGGTGCAGCATTGTCGTTTGCTTCATGTATCATGGTGGCGATCCTTTGTTGCGCAAGAACGGCCTGGGTAAGAATGCATGTTCAATATCTTTGTGTATTTTCCTGAATCTTTTAAACATTTAATATCTCATTGCAGCAAAAAAAAAAAAAAAAAAAAAAAAATTCTGCATGTCCATTGAACAGTTTTGCAATAAAAGTATAAAGAACATTGAAATTGGGGGGGAGGTAAAGAAACATAGCGACAAAAATTCCTTGCAGCCCTGCAGAGAGAGCAAAGGATCAGAATTAGACTTTGTATTCTTATTTCCAACAATAGAAAATGCAAAATTTGAACTCACCTGTCAGATGTGTGTGCATGAGGAGCTGCAAAATCTCACTTCCCCATGTGCTCGAACGGCACGCTGACCTGCGAAAGACGACGGGATCAAGCTTAAGGCAAATGACCTCCGTTTTATATTGTTAAACTGAAATGGATGGATTTGAATGGATTCAACTTCCCATAATGTAAATTAGAGCTGCACAGTTTGCAGTTTCTGACAGAATATTCAATATTTAGAATATTCGCTGAACCGCACAGAATTCTGGGAGATGTAGTCAGAGTCGCTCAACCGCCCACGGCCAACGATGTATTGTGGGAAAAAGTAGAAAATCTCGAGGGGAATTAATTCTATTGCTAAACACTGAAACAGTAAGCTGTGATTACCTCCAAAATCTCATGAGATTAACATCAGAAGTTAGAGGTTTAATGTTGGAGTCGATCCCAGCAGGGAACAGTGCAAACAGCCCTAATCTAGCAGATGAGTAAATCAATTCTTGTTTTAGAGCACAACGCGTGTCAGAAAAGGGGGGAGGTGGAGGTCTAAAGTCCAGGATGATTACATTTTCGCTTAGGAAAACTCAGTGCCGTAAATGTCGTCTCACCTGTGACGTGGAAATCCTCGACTGGTCTTGTCGGGCCGTGAGGTCGGAGGACGAGACGTTGGCGGGAGCGCCACGGTGTAAACGCATGCTCACCTTCCTCTCCCGCTCGGCGCGGGAAATTGCACGAGGCGACGTGTTGCCTGTAGGGAAGAGAAATAACAGACGACTTCTGATGAGGATTTTCGAGTCGGCAAAGTCTTTTCTTCTAATTAAAGTGATTTAAAGGGGGCGGCATGCGTTTTCCAGCCACTTGGTATCATTTTACAACTCAATCAAGGAACATGCATCAAAAACAACATCCTCATTTAACGTCTTTAAACATGTCCTGTCTCTTTAAGAAACTCCGCCCTTAGGAAGTCATCACAATATCACTTCTCCATTAACCAGGTTTCATCGAGAAGTAGCTCCTATAATGAGCTCAGCAGATGGGAAAATCCACCAGGTGTTTGCCAATTGCTGCTGGAGGGGTAGGGCCGCTCTGTGAGGAGGAGCTTTGTCCTCGAGGGCGGGGCTAGGCCCACCCAAGCATTTTGCACAAGTTGAACGGTTGCCAGGAGAGATTACAGGATTTCTTAAACGTGCATGAAGTAATCAAAAACACACTCTAGGTATGTTTTTGACGAAGGAATAATAATATAACATGATGTAAAGCTAGAAAAGAGTCAACTTTACATAACACTGCCACTTTAAATTTTAAAACTGGAATGTATTTTAGTCGGTGACCCACCAGACTGCTGGACCCGTGAGGCCGGGTTTGAGATGGCCTGCTCTGGTCCGTTCCGGACTCTGTTGGGGGCGCCAGCGGTGGGGCCCGAGGGGAGGCCCCGCGACGCAGACCCCCTGGGGGCTCCTCCAATCCTGTCGTCTCGATCGTCTCCTGCCCTCCTGTCACGATCCCCGTCCTCAGTTGATCGACTGGCGCCCTGAGAAATGCAATCAGCCACATTAGGAGATTTTGACAAGCAAGGAAAGTGTGGATACCAAAAAAAAAAAACACGTACAAATTTGAGCATGTTCCAGTCGAAGACGTAATCGTAGGAGAATCCCTGTCGGTGGAAAAGATTCCTGAACAGTTGGCGTAGGTAGGAGTAGTCCGGTTTGTCATCGAAACGGAGCGAGCGGCAGAAATTCAGGTATGTGGAGAACTCGGCTGTAGAAACAAAGACAAAACAAACGGAACAAAGAATGAGAAAGTGAATATACAGGAAAATCGGAAAACCTGCAAGTCTGCAAATACTAGAATCCACGGTTCTGTTTCAAGCAGAACGAACTAAACAGCGGAGCATGTGGCTGTACCACTGCACAAGGACTCACAAGGATATCCTTTGCAAAGAACTTCGATGGGCGTGGACATCTTCTTCTCGCTGATTCGCTCGTACTTCTGTCTCTTGGTGGCAGCCTTGAGGCCCTGCCAGGGCAGTGACCCCAGGTTGAAGTACATGAGGACGTAGCCGAGGGACTCCAGGTCGTCGCGTCTCGACTGCTCTGTGGACACGAAGCGTCAGGCGTTCATGAATGAGACAGAACTAAACCTGGTGATTTCAGGGACGAATATCTGGGGGCTTTAAAGAATTGTTGCAATTTTCCTTCCTGTTAAGAGTTCAACTTCTGGGAATATCACAGAACTAATGTGTGTGCAGAAATACTTGCTTGAAAAATCCAATTTGAAAGAAGAAAAAAAAAAGTAGTTTGTTAATTGTCCAGTTTGAGTTGATGGTCAGATAATGACAATAATAATTCTTGTTAGGGTGGCTGACACAAAATCATTAAAGGAGCTTTTTTTCTTGTCAAAACTACTTTTGTCCTTAATTAAACAAAAATTTCTCACAACCTAATGCGACTCACAGAAAGGATGAATGAAGTAAAGGTCGGATTTTGAAAATGCTCCGTCATCCGTCAATTATTTTCAGGAAAGAAAGAGAGAAATCAATTAAAATCAGAATACTATGAAAAAAAGTTTTAAGCCCCATCTATGGAAAATAATTAGGGACTTTAAAAAAAAAAAGTCTGACTTTTTTTCAGGATTGAGAGATGTATGTCTTTTTCCCAGTGGCTCTAATCCTCTTCCGTACATGTCACCCAGCCATAGTCACATCATTTTTAAACCCCTCTTAGCTTTATTCAGGCTGATTGGTCACAGGCGCATCAGCTGCTCTGACCAATCTGAATGCCTGAACAAAAGGGAGCATCGACTGTTCAGTGACCCACCAGGGTTTGCTGCTTGCTCATGAGACGAGAGCAGCAAACCCTTTCGCATCTGAAAACCATCAACATGTTCAAACACCACGAAAACATTTTCAGCAAGGATACAAAAAAAACAACACACAGAAAACTGCAAGGACAATTAGGTCTGTGCGTCGACTAAACTCTACCACCAGGCAAAGGTCACTGCGACCCAGATCTAGCCGTCATCGAGGTAGAATAGTGCGACCTTCGTCAGAGGAAAACCTCTGGGTTTGAAACGACTATGGCATCATTCTCCCTCAGTAGACGTCAACGGTAAAACCTGCGCCATGTCTTACCGATTCCAAGATGCGTGTTGATGGAGGCGTAGCGCGCCGTTCCCGTCAGGTTCTTGTTCTCCCGGTAAGGGATGTGCTGGTGCGTGCGCGCGTCGCGGTACTTTTTGGCCAGTCCGAAGTCGATGATGTACACCAGGTTGCCCTTCTTGCCCAGACCCATGAGGAAGTTATCCGGCTTCACGTCTCTGTGGATGAAGTTCTTGGAGTGGATGTACTCGATTCGACTGATCTGGGAAGGGAAATGTTTTGTTACGCCGACAGTCGGCCGTGCGAGAGCTACTTAAGCAAACGGACAGGAGGAGGACAGATTGGTGGTGGCAGTGGGACAAATCAGGACAGGAAGGTCATGACCCCCCAAAAGCCAATCACATGTTCCATATGGACGTCTGACAAGGCAACCAGTCAGGGAGGGGGGCGAAAGGTGAGTCTGAACTGTGATGTGAAATATCTCAGTCAACACAAAATAAAGCCGGCGGGAGGAGGGAATCAAAACATCTATATTCTTTAAAAAAAAGACTGCAAGGGAATAGTATCCAATGTTTACACACTGACCTGCTGCAGAAAGAGTCATTCCTATCATGTTTCTCTACCGGCAGCGTAAATATCTCGATCACCTTGATACTGGCCGACTGAGTGTTTCTCCAAGACGGGGTTTGAGTCTCACCATCTGGTCTGCCAGAAGCAGGACCGTCTTCAGGCTGAACTTCCTGGAGCAGAAGTTAAAAAGGTCCTCCAGGCTGGGCCCCAGCAGCTCCATCACCATGACGTTGTAGTCGCCCTCGGCGCCGCACCATTTTATCGACGGGATCCCAACTGGTCAAATAAAAAAAAAAAAAGGGGAGTATGTAGGGTTGAGTGGCAGAATTACAGCACTGCTTTTGAAAAAAAAAATATATATATATATGTATATATTGGTTGATGCAAGACAAAATAGTTATAAAAGTCATGTTGATTCTGCTAAGTGGATACATTTCAGAGCAGCATCTGCTTTCTTTTGTTGGGGTTCATCTTGTAATATTACTGTAATGTGAAAACCTTTAGTTATTTGTCTATTGCCATGGTGACAGTAATACGGTGTAACCTGGTATTTCTAGTAAGACTCAACTATCTCAACAAAAGAAAACGGATGAAAACCAGGATAAAAGTGTTCGATTTCAGCGCGCGATTTCTCCAAATTGACAAAAAAATAAAAATCCCCCGAATGACCATGAAGGTCAGAAAAAATTAAAAGAATTTGAATTTCATTGTTCGAGCGTCCGGTTCGGCGGGATGTTTTTTGCGTCGCCGCGACGACGTCCGTTAAGGAATGCGCTGGAAAAATCCCGGCGAACGCGTTACAGCGCCGGGTGCTCACCTCCTCCCTGCATCATCTTGTAGAACTTGCTTTCAATGTGCAACTGTGGGTGTTTGGTCTTCACGCATTCCAGCTTGATGGCGACTTCCTCGCCAGTCGCAATGTTGGCACCTGAGGAGAGGAGGACAGAAATAAGCACATCTGTAGGGGACACGCAGGAGAAGCGCGTCGCGCTGCCCCGGCGACGGACGGAGGTGAGGAACATTTTCCTCCCCCTGCTTACCGAGGTAAATGTCTCCGAAGGATCCACTCCCTATCTTTCGCCCCAGCCGGTATTTGTTCCCCACTCTCAGCTCCATGGTTACAAGGTGTCACTGTCATCAACGGACAACGTAGATCTACAGAAAAAACAACGTACAAGTACACATATAATTAATTAGTTGTATATTGTTTAGTTTTTATTAGTTAAAGCCACATCTGTTGTCTAAAAGGTGATTACTTGTACAGCAAGATATTTCCATTTTCAAAAAATGTATTCAACTGTTGAGGACCAAAGACCGACTCCTGGCGTTTCCTCCAAACTTCTGCTGTCGCCATTTTGCAGACAAGCATAAGTGCCGCCAGGAGGGAAAAAAAAAAAAAATTCACATCCAACCAAAAGGCTAATCAATAGATTCATAAACGCAAAGATAAACCATATTACATCTCTAATAGTTTTATCAACGCGTAATATAGTTCCGCTTGGTTATAGGTTGTTTTTTTCCCATTTCAGTCAACAAAAGTGCTCTCTCAAATTCAGTTTCCATTGTTTCGCTTATTTTAGTTAACTCTAACAATCTTGGTTTAGTGATATAAATCACACTTTGCGCGACTGGTGTCCTGAAGAAGCGCATTATAAGAAAAGGAAATGTTTGTCAGGAGCAGAATTTGTGCAGCAGAGGCTATGATTGCTGTGCCATGCAGTCACAGCCACAGAGTTGCAGAAAAGTAGTCTTAAATGGCTCTTATCGCTTTTATGACAATATTACCACATAGTTTGGTAATAAAACTTCAGGTTCATATCATTCTTCCCTTGGTCAGCGTTTAAAAAAAACAAACAAACAAAAAAAACAGTTTATTTTGCCACGCGACAGAGTGACTGAAGTCTCTGTTGAGACTCTCGGTTTGTCATATGATGAATTTATCCCAGCAAAACTCACCACATGTTTACAAGAGGATCCCTCCTGTTAGCTGGAAAACACCCATCTAGTCTCCAGAACAAAAAAAGACGGGAAAAAAAAAAAAAAACAGAAAAAAAGATGGAACTTGCAGGGTAGGGGACTGTTTTGGGCTCAGCAGAAGAGAGGAGGAAAAAGAAAAGAAAAAGAGGCCAACATAGAAACGGCAGTTTAAACCCGGAAAACGGACGAGGAAGACCTGATGCTGCATGGGCAGGAGGCCTCGGGACGCATGAGGAAATCGAGCGCAATTTCCGAGCCAGGCCGCACGTGACGGCGGCGCGGGGTCATCATTTATTTAGCGCTTCGCTCGACCACGCCACATCGAGCAGCCACTGCCAAAGCGAGGCTGAGCTCTCTGCTGGCGACGGCGAAGGAAAGGAGGAGGCACGAGCGGCCGCGGCAACGGAGAGCAACTGGCTGCCTGGATCTGTGTCAAAGCCCTCGGACCGTTGGGTCTGTGGAATGAACTCCTGGAAGCCCAGAGCTGCAGAGCGGCGCTCATTAGACGAGGGTTTACTAGCGATGTTAAAACAGGAACGCCGTGTCGACAAAATGTACTGTACAGAGAGCACTAGCAGTCAGACTGAGCCTGCAAGTACATTGATTTTGAGGGAACATACAAGTACACATACATTTATTATGCAGACAACCAGGATGGCACCACAAAATGACCTCAGCTTATCTTACTTAAAAGAGAAAATCCAAATCTTATTAGTTACTAGTATTAGTTTAATTAATTGAGATATCTTGAATTAATATTCTGACTACACAGAATTACATTACCGTTATCTTAAGTTAGTATTATGTCTAGTCAAAACAACTGATTTCCATAGAAAGGTGAAATTTCAAGAAAAATAATGAAAAAAAAAAAGTTGTTTCTCCACCATTAGCACATTTACACTGTGGTTGATTGGCAGCGCTAAGACCCTCCCCCTATCTCTGATTGGTTGTTTTTGACCAGGAGCTGTATATTTAAACGATGCTAACTCAGGGAAGAGCTCCAATCTTTTCACAGATTGTCTCATATTGTACTGTCAAAACACAGCGACAATTTTAACATATATACATATATATATATATATACACATGTAATTTTTTTTTATTAAAGCTACATACTGCATCTGTAAAGTTCTGCTCTTTCTCAGCCTCAAAAAACTACAAACACCATCAAACTTAGTAAAATAGCTTCCATTTTTTGCTACTCTGTGTGTCGTTTTGCTTCATTTAAAAGACAATTCGCTGACTAGATATGAGACGTTTTGAAAGGTTGATCACTGGTCGTTGACGCTTAAGCTAAAAATAGTCAAATTATGGTTTATTAGTGTCCCATTTATTTTTTTTGGTGCATCTCTGATTATTTTACTCCCAAAGAAGCTAGTTGTATGCTATTAGAACCCACAAAACTAATTATTTAGAATTTCACTTTTAATACTTTGACTGTGAGAAGGAGGGTAAACGCAGCATCCTCTGGTTTTACGATGAAACTAACTGATAGAGGGAAAAAAAGAAAAATCCAAAGCAGATGGGCAACGATTAAAAAGTTGAACGTTTAACCCGGGTTGTAGTTAGCCTGATCAAAGCAGCAGCTCGCCATGGTAGACGTGACAGACGCAGATGGATCAGAGTTGACAAAAGGTTAAGGGTCATCACACGCAAGCGCGTGGAGCAAAAGACAAGAGTTGAGAAGTAAAATAAATTACAAAACTAAAACAGAGAGCACTCAGAACAGAAACAAGAGACACATACCGCTCAACACTATCCCTCTGCATCCTTCAGGCCGTGCATGTACTGTTAGCACAAATGCATTCGAATAAATGCTTTTGTATTGAGTTTAGCCTGCAGAGTATCGTAAGCTTAACAGCAATGGGAGGAATTCATCGTTTTCAGGTTTCAGAGACAGTGCGAGTGCATAAGGTAAAGCGATGGGAATTAGCCTGTCACACTGCACTGGAACAACAACATGTGCTATTACGGTAGTAATCGTCTCCAGGAGAGTGGATTGGTCAAGATGGTACAGTACACATCTGCTGGTTCAAGGGGAGTCTTAGTAGTAGCTGCGAAAACATGATGTCCTAAAGAGCTGGAGAGCTAAGCTTTGGTACCTCACAGTGACGAATGTAAAGAATTTAATATTTTTTGTATTTTTCAGCTTTGCGTCAACCTAAACAACTTCTGTTTGGAACACTTTTATATGAAACTATACATACTCCAAATTCTTCAAATAAAAAGAAAGAAAACAATGTCAGTCACCCCCAAAACCAGATTATTTCGCAATCGCACGAACACTGCTAACGTTACGCCCCTCACAGCTGTCACTACAAACAACTACTTTGTTCCTAATTCAACCGATGCCACATTTTATGCGCAATTTTTTATTTATTTATTTTTTGTTTGCCCCATTTATGCTAACGAAACGTAGGATTTGTAGCTGTAGTGGCACAATTCAGTCGGTATTCCTTTTGACAAAGTGCTGCGATGTATTTTTATTGAAAATATTATAAAACACAAAGTCATAATTTGACCAAAAAAACTAGGTGACGTAAATAGCGTATGTCTGCTTTTACTAGTTTGTGTTAGAAATACAAGCCACAGGAATCAGCGTAAGTTGACTGTTAGCCGCTACGACTAAGCTAGTAGGAGGAATACGTTACCCGAACCGTGGGACGTACTGCTGAAAAGGTTCGAAATGTAAGAAAGCTAACATTAATACAGTTGAGAAAGTCAAATTTTTTTTTTCTTACTTACAACCGCACCCTTATATGCATTCAACTAGCCAGGGTAGACAGTCAGTCCTACTACTTGCCCCCTCCCCCTCTCCGGTAAGCCGTGAATAGGAGACTCCGCTTCGGTCGAATCGGGTCTCTTTTTCCCCCTCGGTTTTAATGGTTCCCCGACCCAACACTCACCCGATATCGGGTTCGTCCGACAGCTGGTTAAGTGGAGCTTCTGATCCGATGGTTGTCAGTCGGACAAGAAACCGACCAGAGGAGGATGGGAGCGGATTATGACAGCTCTCATACCCCCAGCTCTGAGCTCAGTCGTCGGTTGCGCTCCCTGTTGATAGTCCCTGAGAAGCTCCAGCTGCACAAACGGCGGTTCTCGACTCTGATTTGGTCTCCCCTCCTCTCGTTACTTAACGACGTACGTGCTCACAACGTCGATGATGTCACCTTGTGGATGTCACCGTCAGTACTAAAACTGGAACGTCAAATCTAACTACGCCTCCCTTATTAAATTTCCCCATTAATTAAATTTCTAGTTACGGTTATTCGCTTCAAAAGCAAGAATGTAATAGAATTTTGAGAGTTAAACATGTTATCGTTTTATATCGTATTAGTGCTTCACAGCAAGTAAACAGTTAACTGTAAGCCATTTTTGTTGACTGTAGTTGTGACGTCGGTTTTAAATTGGATTGGTGTGTTGATGGAGAAACGATGACCAACACAGGTTTTGTTGCAAGACTATTAGTTGCAATACTCATAAAATATATATTTAATATTTTTGCTAAGATTAAAAATATAAGAGGTAGAACAAATGGTACTGTTAAAAATTAATTTTGAATCACCAAACAGGAGAGAAATTTCACATTCTCTCCTGTTTGAACTCAGCATAAATAGCATTAGTTTTTTTTTGTGTCTTTTAGTTATTAATCAGTTGAGGATGCAACCTGGGGTCTTTTCTGAATGAAGTGTGTATATTCTGTGCATAAGTAGGTTCTCTCTGGGTATATTGGCTACATGGCTATCCCAGGTTCACAATTGTAAATTGCTTCAGTTGTGTTTAGTACCCAATAGTAGGGCGTATGAAAATAGAGTATGTGTGTAGAGTACAGAAAAATTCACCCAAAAATATAAGCATAGCCACCCAGTTCTTGGTAAAATAAAAACAGTTGTTTCCTGTATAACCATTAATTTCTGAACTGTTCAATTGCATTGAAAAAGCACACAATTGAACTGAACATTCGTGCCCAAGATTCATTTATACGAATTTCTGTCGAGAGCCAGCGTACATTTCAGAAAAAAAAAAACCAACTACATGGACAAACTTAGAAGCCAATACTTTCATTTTTATTAATCTTGTTCTCATTGTTTAAATAAATTTTTCTTCTGTAAAATCTCAAAATGAAAACACTGAACAGGAGTGTTAAAGCCTGTCTTAATTTAAAACAAATACACAACAACAAACCATTAAAAACGAACGGTAACGCTTACACTGTATCTGTAAACAACCCGCCCCGCCGCCCCTGGCCCCGCCCACTGCACACAGTTTGATAAGATTTGGCATGTCCATTTTTCTCAACGCATATGCCTTCAGCTCTTTGTCATTAAAATGTTTCTTTTTTCTTTTTTTATTATTGCAGGTCAGACAATAAAAAAAGACATATCTACTAAAAAACACTTCAAACGAAAAAGGGAAAAAGAAAAAAAAAGCATTAGTGCCAATATTTCTTAACACACAGTCAGCAGAATACCAAATGCACTCATAACATTTTTTTTTGTATAGACCTTCTGTATAAGTAAGCAGCCTTGCCCCACATTATGACAGGCGTTACCATGCACACGCACGCACGTCGTCGGCACATTCTCACACACATGCACAGCGACTGCGGTGGTTTATAATCCACTTACTTGGTCTCAGTCTCACTCATACTCATAGTGTGTGTGACGCCGCACGCAGCGTCGACACGTGGAGAAATGCATCGTAGCCTGAAAATGCCAGCAACTAAACATGTATCACTGCAACAGCAACAAACATGTTCAAGAACGAATATAACAGAATACAAAACAAAAAATAAAACAAAATAAAAAGAGTGCGTGAGATACAACAGTAGGAGGTCAGCATTTTTGAAAACAGATCGATGACTTTTTTTTTTTTTTTTTCCTTTCAAAATTTCACTAGTCAAAAATTAAAATCATACATCCAAACGAAACAAGAAAAAAAAAACCCAACAACAGCAACAAAAAAAAACTTAACATACACAGTAAGTTACAGCCCTGATCTGGATCAGAGCCGTTTTTGCATGTGTTTGGATTCAATCTCTGTCTTTAAGGGGATGTGAATACAAACTGCGCTCCTCAGTGTTCTCTTAAAATGATGAAGGTAATGCTGTTTACAGTGCCTGTCTGTCTGAAGGCTTCTCTGTATTTGGTGTGTGCATGTTCATGTAAATCGGTTAAAAAGTCCCCCTACTTACTAAGCACGTTGCGATCCAGTCGAGTCTTTAAGACTCGCTGACCTTTTTCCTCTTTTTTTTTTTTTCATTCTTTTTCAGGTTTCAAGTCTAAGCAGTTGAAATCTTCATGTGTGGAAAAAAAGGCTGAATACACATCTAACAGTCCCTGCATTTGTTTTTGTTTTTTTTATATATATATAATAGCTTAAGTCTGGCCATGAGAATGTGTGTAAGCATGTCTCACATTTCTGCTTTAAGTGTGTGCACGTTAATATGCATACTAGTATATGTACGCACGGGTATGTATTCAGTACATCAATATGCATACCATGTAAATATGTGTGTGCCATATTAAGTACATATGTATCCCAGTGTATGCCCTATCAGTGTGTTCCAATGCGATCGTACTCGTTGGGGGCGGCCTCGTCAAATGGAGTCGGCCCCTCCGCCCAGCAGGTCGCCGGGCAACAGTCCGGCGGAGCTGTCCATTTGGTGCCTTTCCTCCATTTGAGGGGCTCCCCACAGGCTGCTGCTCGGGTATCCTGCGTTCATGCCGCCCCACAGCCCAGAGCGCCCGCTCTCCACCCCGCCGACGCCTCCTTCCCCGGCCCCGTTGGTGCTCCACTGGGAGAATATCGCGAGCCCCGGTCCTTGGGCCGAGGACGCTTCCGAAGACGTGCCCGTACCGTCGAGACTCTGCCATCCGGATCCGGATGACCTTTCCCCTCCGCCGGCACCATTTCCATTTCCGCCTGAAGACGTGCCCACCGCCGGCCGCTCACTCCCAGGGGAGCTCCCTCCGCTGCCGGCCACGGCCGTTCCGGATGAACCAGGCGCTCCGTTGCCAGCCGCTCCTCCTGAGCCGCCGCTCTCGGCCTGGGAATGTGCAAAATAGCGTGCGACCTCTTCTTCGCTCACAAACTCAGCCAGGATGGTGGTGTTTCCCAGAACACACCTGCAAGACAAGTCAAAGCAAACGTCTTTAAGGAATACAACTGAATCCAACATTAGTCATATTCATTAAACTTCTCAAAGTTCTCATATCACAACTAGGGACGCAAACCACTTCTCGACTATCGATTGGAACTAATTTTATTCTGAGAAACAAACAGAGTAACTAATAATGTCCACTTAGAAAAATCTTTTTGTGTTGCACTTTGGCCACCAGCCAGCAGAGGGCGCCGCTGGTCTTCCTTTGGTCTTCCAGATGACACGGGAATTAAGATGGCGGAGACGTAGCAGAACAGAAAAAAAGAAACGGTCCAAACGGAGTCCGGCGGGAGATGAAAGATGCGCTTTACATTTCAAAACAGAAGCGTAGAAACTCTGAGCTACGACGCAATTTTAAACCATATTAGGTCGTCACAAATTTAAAAAAAAAAAAGGATATATAAAATTACGAGAATACAATCGTGAAATTACAAGAACAAAGTCAATATGACGAGAATAAAGTCGTAAAATTACCAGAACAAATTGTTCATGGAGAATTTGACACAAGAGAAAACTCAGGCTCTCGCCACTTTATCAATTGACCGACAGCTGATTGATAAGAATAATCAATTTTAGATCAACTCATTAATCGATAACTTGGATCCCTGCTTACAACCATAAACTCTAAAGCTGCTATTGAGATTTTTTTGTCTTAATAGACAACATTTGAGTCGTGGGGCTGCTGGTGAACCTACATGTGAAGAGCACCCTGAGCCTTGGCCGCCTCCTGCCGGCTGTTGTATCGAACCAGAGCGCTGCCCTGGGTTAGGCCCAGGTGAAAGGTCAGCAGGGGGCCGTGCTGCATGCAGATAGTCCTCAGCGTGGAGCCGTCAATCTGGAATCGGGAAAAGAAAAAGAAAGAAAGAAAATGTTTGGTGTGAAACATTTCACCAGGTTCATTAAGTATCGGGTCAGAAAAGGTCAAGGAATGTCAGTGGTTGTGTAAGAGGAAAAGCTACGTGTTAATAATGCAGATACCAAACTTTGCGTTGAGTTCATTTATAATTTCTTAATCGCTACAACGAGAGAGAATCGGTGCGCATTACTAATGTAAGCCCAGACGTTATCGTCTTCATATTTTAAGCTTTTTGAGGAATATCCTGAAAAAGTCGTTTCTGTTAATCCTCATTAAATGGCTCAGTTATCTCTGCAGTCCAGCTCCAGCAGAGTCATGCTTTATTCTGTTTGATCTGAATAAAAAAAGGTTGAAATCTCTCAAATAATACTTATTTTGGAGTTTGAGCATGAACTATCCTATTTTCTTTGTTTATGGAAGTTGATGAGGCTGAATCCAAATCCCAAGATCCACTTCGGATTTTTATAGGTGAGAAAAGTTTCCATGATTTTATTCCACTTTAAAATGACGTATCACATTGTTTGGCTCATCGCATAACAGCTCAATAAATGTTTCTTGCGTTTCTTGTGCGTCACTTTTGAAAGCTTTTTTCACAGTAAGCACCTGCATAATAATTAAAAAAAACAATGTAATCACTTTAAAAATACGATAAAATTAGATTAAAAGTTGGTTATGAGCGATCAACAGTCAGCATTTTGGATATTAGGGATTTTAACTTTCTGTATTCTGCAGATCTTTTATCAGAAAACCTTTTATGTGAACCTGACTAAATACAGTTTGTTTATTTAGATAACTGATGTTGACTGAAATACAGAGGTTACCGACAGATCCGGCTACTGTAATTATTGTTCCGAGTTAAATTTCCAAACAAGTGCTGGTATTTTTAGTCCCCTGTGTCCATGTGAGCGTCCCCTGTCCTTACCTGAGGGGTCAGGTTTCTCAGCAGCAGCCAGCAGCTGCTTCTAGAGGTCCCATCGCTCCACGCTGAGCCTAGAAAAACAGCACAGAGCAGGAAGAGAGAGGAGCAGCATGATGAAACAGAAACACTATTATGCTAACCATGCTACAGTAGAACCTAGGTATGATGCATGAAACCATCATCATCTTAACAGTTTAAAATCAAAACAAAAGCTGATAATAAAAAAAAAAAACGGTTATGAAACCAATTCTCTCTCTCTCTCTCTCCAAAGTACCTGACCCAAATCTTGACTCTTGATTCATCCCTCCCCAGCTCCGAGCCAACCGCGGACCTCCAGTTCCCCACGGGGAGGGCGAGGCCTGCTTCTGATTGGTCAGGCCAGGAGGGGGACGCGGCAGCTGCGAGCTATTGCGATTGGTCTTCCATAATTTGTTTTGTCCGATGGGCTCTGGAGGCCAGCTGGGCTTGTACTCAGAGTACTTTCCTGGGAGGGGTACGGAGAGTGGGAGAGATAAATGAGTTATGAAATGCAAGTTACACAGAGGCACGTTGCAGACGGCAGATATGACAGCTTAGCAGGGGGAAACGTTTCTAAAAACAAAAAAAAAAAAAAACAGAACATACCACGAGGCAGTGATTTGAATTCCAAATTAATGACTGGGGGAAAAAGGAGGTGAATGCAAAGAAGAAGCAAAATAGAAATCAGACCTGTGCTGTGTGCATTGCTGAGGGGGCTGTCTGAGGCACTGTAGGGCCAGGCACCAGGTGAAGGCAGCGAGGTGTTGAGGGAGGGGTTTGGCCCTGCAAACCGTCCAAACATCAGCAAACAGCAACAAGAAAGTAATAGCCCAAATACTGGGCCATTAAGAAGATTGTTCTTGTTATGCAGGAACTGCAGGAAACGGCAGGGCTGAGCTACAATGGGCAGTGAAGCGTCAGTGATAAGGGGTGTTCTCTTTTTTTATTTATTCCTTAGAAATGTGGCATTTCCTTTAGGGTTTATCTAAAATCCTCATAGGGTTTGCAGTACGGCAACAGTTGCTGTTAGCTCGACGGGGCTAATTGGCTGCACCCGAGAGAGGACAGATTAACGGCACACCTAGAGAGGGTAGATCTGCTTCTTGACGACTTTTATTATTGAATGGCTGTCACAGAAAAACTGTTATCTACTTCCTGTTCAGTTGTCCATTTGACGCTGCAGCTCAACGACCTGAATCAGAACATAAACTGGGGGCTTGTCCGGGATACGAACATTGCTTTTGGTAGCTACTCTTGAGCTTCACTATGTTTTAGGAAAAGAACTTAAAGGAATCTTTTTAGTTGACATTTTATGGGATATATATTCATATATCCCCCTTTGGAAGGAACCTCCACCCAAATCAGATGAATTTGACTTATGCTAATATATTCAACCTCAAAAGCACTAGGAAATTTTAATACAAGTTTTTTTTTCTACTTCTTGGTTATGTGTTGCTTTCTGTTAAGCCATCACATAAAATCCAGATCTTTGGTTACAATGTGAGCAAGGCTAAGACTTTGATAACATTTTCATGATGAAAACTACCAGGACAGTATAACTTCTCTCTGCCTGTTTCGGTAAACTAGCCATGTTCCAAAATATATGGGAGAGTTGTTTTCAAACCTTGACTGTATAATAAATACAATATAATCCAACAGCCACTAACAGAACATGTGGAAGAATAGCATTTGATCATCTTTCAACACAATTTTTCGTTAGTACATCGTGTACCTTTGTCTCAAGGATAACATGTATACGCTCAAAGCAGGAACTAAAAACCGGAAGATATTTGGCAGTGAATTACCTATATTGTCTCGTAGTAACGGGTGGTCCGGATCATTGAGATTTGGGGATGCTGGGGAGCCGAGGACTCTGCCAGGGGTCATGTAGGGGTCAGACTCTGGGTCCCCAGTGCTCTGGATTCCTTTCCATGGCACACCAGGCTGGAACTCTGTCACAACAGGAACACAAACAGCTTAAATGATCTGGGTAATTTACACGTATTGAGATTTAAAGCCTTGGCCACATTCTAAAATCCTCTGTGTTCATTAATTTAGATCCATAATCTGCTGTTTAACTTTAAGGCTGACACAATGAATCAGATTATTTGTGATTAATTGATTATTAAAATAACTGTTAAAAAAATGTAGCAGTCAATCGTTAACCTGCTGAAAAAAAAAAACGGATTAAGAGATTAAGCCAAAACTGTACCAAAAATATATATATTTGCATTTATGATAAAAAAAAAAAAACTTCTGTAAAAACATTCTACCTAGTACCACTCTAGTGGCATAGTTTTAGGTTCACCCGACTCAAATTATGTTAAAAAAAATTCTCTTAAGCACCTTTTATTATCCAATTATTGACCGGTTAATGAAAAAAAAAATCGATCAATGAAACCACAAATAATCTAGCGTACTCTAAATTAAGTCTGTGTTCTAGCGTTTTAAACAATGGAGCACTTTCTTGTTAAAAAAAAAAAGAAAAGGAGTTGATTTCTTTATTTGCATATTTTACTGCATTTTTGATATTGTGTAAATACAAGACTTTAGCGCTCAAAGAAATCTGCAGAATGTGCCGATTGATCAATTCAATTACTGAAACAATTGTAGGTTGCAGCTCTATTTAATTTAGAAAAAAAAAACATAAGTGTAAAGTTTGCATCAGCACAGTTTTCCTCTCTGATCCTGTAAGTTGGAAAAAAGAAAAGAAAAAAGCAGCATGTCCACACCTGGAGGCCAGCTTGAAGTGGCCGGTTTGTTTCCCATCTTACTGCCAGGAGTTCGGTGCCAGCTGTCTGCAGAGCCCTGAGGCGGGATCCCTAGACCTTCACTGCCCAGCATTTCATACTGGGAGTAAGGAGACCCTCCTCGAACCTTTATCGTGCTGGGTATGGGGCCTTGGAGATAGCAAAAAAACAAAAAAAAAACAGCTTTATTCATTTGCTGCATAACGCTTGGATACACTGTGAATTACCCAGGGAGTAATGGAGTCGCGGCAGCATCGGAGGTGTGACTTTACTTTAGGAGATGCAGAAGAAAAAAAAAATCCCACTGGGAACCATCTGTTAGCCTACCGTTCTTGTGAAGGGCTGTGTCTGGAGGAGACTGAGCAGGGGAATGTCCCTCCATCATCCACTTAAAGCGAGACTGTTGTCCACTCATGTCCTTCATGCCCCCCATCATGGGACTGAGTTCTAGTGTCGACAGGTTGCCACCGGCTGCGAGCCCTGACCAGAAACAAAAAAACATCCTGGATCAATCCTTTGCTCCGGCTAATGAAGAAAAACATCAGCGGTCTGAGGGAGCGTACCAGAATACATTCCTTGTGATTTGGCATGAAGGTCTGATAAGGGACCCCCCATGCCAGTGTGTGGGAGGGGGTCTACCATGGATTGCTTGGACACGCCTCCTCCGAGGTGAGAGGGGGACAGCTTGGAGTTCCCTCCTCCAGCTGCTGCTCCTCCAACCTGCTGCTGCCTCTGCTGGAGAATCGCCATGATCCTCGCCAGCTGAGAAAAAAGAAATACAGGGAAGTAGAACGAGAAAATGCGCAACTATTTAGCGCACCTAAATATAAGCTCCACCCACTAAGAAACAAGAAGAAGAAAAAAAAAGAAGACACATTGGCCACATACTTGCTTTGACATTTTTCCCAGCCAACGTTGTCTTGTGTTTTATTAAATTTATTTTAGTTAAATCTAGAAGCGAAAAAAAAACCCACTAAAGACCCGGTTGCATGTGTGCATTGCCTTTATCTGCCTCATCCGTCTTGTGCAAATGGAACTTAATAGAGGCTCATCCAGAATCACCCAAAGCGATGAAATGGCTTTTAACTCCACCGTCCAATCAGGCGACCTCACTCATTTCACTGCTGCTGTGGCTAACGCTTTAGCAAACACAAATAAAACGGTCTTCACTCGGCAACCATCACTGGGAACCTCATCGTGTAGTCGTGTCGCTTAGCAACACAATAATCCAACTCAACCAGCTGAAACTTAAGGGGGGGAGGAAAAAAAACCCCGCAACTATAACAACCCTCTCTGGAGGAGCCTGTCCACGGAGGCGCCACGCCTTGCTCTGCAACGCTTCTGAATGTTTCTGGATGACGTCAGCCAGCAGCGGCTGCCCTGACAGAGTGGCCTCTTCTTTTGTCGTGTGATCAAGAACGAGCAGCTGAAGCAAAGACATGCGTGATTAGAAAGATCTCTGAAATGCTCACCTGCTGCGGGTCTGTCTGCTGCCTGAGAGGCTGAGGTTGGGGGAACTTCCTCTGGTTCTGCAGGAGCTGCTGCTGCTGCTGCTGCTGTTGTATCAGCAGCTGACAAGCCTGCCGCAAATGATGGCAAGAAAAGTAAAAAAAAAAAAAAAAAAAAAAAAATCAAGGTTCAACAATCACTCGAATGAGTCGGCCTGCAAGCGAGGACGCAGTCACGCAAGAGGGTCGCCAGCGGGTGACTCATCTTGGTGAGCTACGTAGCATTTTAGCGCGTACCAGATGGAACTGCTGCATGTGGGGGTAAATGTTGCTGAGCACGGCAAGCTGCTGCGGGGAAATCTGAGGCGGGAACACTCCTCCGCCGACCCCGCCGACACTTCCAACGCCGCCAACACCTCCCACTCCCCCCACGCTGCCACCAGGAGAGGGCACCTGCTTCAGCATGGGACCCGGCACCTGCAGGATAAAAAACAAAAAAAAAACAGAGCGAGAGATTAGAAGTAAAAAAGGGGTTTGGCAGCACTATAAATTGCCCCAATGATTATTGCGATAATTGATAATTTTGTCGTTTTGAAGCCATTTTTAAGAAATTTATTGATAACGATATAATAATGTAATTTCGCCCCAATCAAAGATCGATAAACAGCAACGGCTTCGACCTGACCGACTGAAAAAAGTAGAAAACAGAAACCGCACACCACTTTATGTTAATATTTGCATAACGTTGCAATATTTAAAGATTTACAGCTGCAAGTACAAGCCGCTTGTGTTTTTGACTGTCTCCATAGCAACAACTAAGAATCCAGGCTGGTGTGAAACCTGTGTATCCTGACGCTGTGGCGCATTTTGGAGTTAAAACCAGAATCAATAATGAAACGTAGCGGAGAACATTGCAGCTCAACCACAGGTCGCCATGGGAACCGAACAAACAACTAAAAGATACCAGAAAAATTGCAATGACTGTGACTCTCATTGGGCACCGTACAAATTAGCGGTACCACCGAAATGAATAGTTATAATAAAAACAAAAAACAACAACAACAAGGAGGACAGCCAACCTGAGCAGACAGGAACTGATGAGGCACTTGAGCCCGTAACCCGGGGGACGCGTTCATAGAATGCATGCCAGGCTGGTGCATCCCTCGAGGCTGAGACATCCCTCCTCCACCTGCAGCAAACACTCCATGGCCACCCATCTAGAACAACGTAGCACCAACCGTTAGCAACTCTGTGCTGAGAGAATCAAACTAAACGCTTTGATCAGTTTCAAGTGACTTGTGATTTCAATGTAATATTGAGATTATGCATGATAAGAGTCTTACCTTATCGCTGTAGGGTCCCATGTCACCGGGGCCCATGTCTTTGGAACTAGGCATGCGGTACCCTCCTCCGCTTCGTCCTCCTCTTCGCATCTCTCCATTGTAGTCATTTATTCCTCTCTTGTCCCCGTCCATCTTTTTCTCCACCCCCGGATCATCACCCTAAGAAAGAAAAAAAAAAAAAAAAAAAAAAAAAGAAAAGTTTTTGATGATAACTTCTTCTAAAAGCGAAGCAGTTTGGGATTTTTGGAGAACTTCTTACCAGAAGACCCATGTTGGAAAACTGGCGTGATACTGGATTCATCCAGCTGTCGCCTCCTCCACCCTGCAGGAAAGAAACCCAAACATTGCTCTCAATCAAGAACAAAACAAAAAACAAGATAGAGACAACATGAAACATCTATTTTATCTGTGTAACTTTTCTGTTTTGGATGGATTGTGGCTAAAGACTGTTGACAGTGTCTTTGTTTCCACTAATGCGAGAAAACAGTAAAAAAAAAAACAAAGTGAAAAAGTAAGTAAGTAAAAGAAAGAAAATGGTTCTGTTCCAGGAAGACCACCGCATTCCTAACCTTGATGTTTCCTCTTTTCCCAGCATGACTCTGGCCCCAACCTCCAGAGTTAAACGACGAGCCGCTTCCCTGAGAACCCGCGCTGTTCCACACTCCGCCGCCGCCGCCGTCCTCGTCGTCCTCCCAGCTCGGGTGCCGGGACGCGGCGATGGAACCGTCGCCCTTCCCGCCCCAGTTGTCCACTGACTTCACTCCTGCAGCAAAAGCAAAGCAAAGACGGCTTAAAAAGCACTCCGGTCTAGAGGTTATTGAGAAGGACTGAGTGTTCGTGCTAAAAAGTGGATTACAATCTTCAGACATGAATAAATATTTCAGTTCCTACCAGGTTTGCTGGGGTTGGGTGAAGGGTTCCTCCAGCCAGATGATTTACTTGAATCATCCGGTTCTCCCCAGCTGGTCGCAGCGTCCGACCCCTGACCCCAAGCCGCTGTACCGTCATCCACGCTCTGTGCCGCTCCCCCCCACATGCCTGTAAAGGAATTGAACATTTAGCTTTATAATTTGCTAAGGAAACGTTGTAATCAGTCACGATCATCATTCTGCTCTCCTTACCCACTGCTCCACTGCCGGTGTTGGAGTTGATGCTGTGCTGCCGTCTCGGAGGCTGTTGTTGCATTGCTGCCGCTGGCGGCGGACCTTGTGGACCTTGATTCGACCCCGGTGCGGCGCTGTTCTTGTCCCACAGGTTCACATTCTTGTTGTTGTAACGCGTCGGGTCCCCCCAGGCTGACGTGCCGTCGTCGATCTCCATCTTCCGGCTTATGGACTGAGGCGACGGTTCCTCCCAGCCGCTGGGCTCCAGCGGGTCCCCTGCGCCCCCGGAGATTTGAGGAATTGGGCCAGAGGTCCACCCCAAACTTTGGTTCTGGTTCTTTGAAAGTTGAGCTCCGCCTCCGACGCTCGGCTTGCTGTTCCACCCCGCCGGTGATTGCTGCTGCTGCTGTTGATGATGATGATTTTGGGCTTTCGTTGGTGCCGCTTGGCTGTTTGGTATCTGTGCTGCGTTGGGTTTGGCGCCCCCCCAGTCCTGGTGGGATTTGCCTCCACCCACATCTCCTCCACTGCCCCACCCTCCTCGCTGAGATCCCCCTTCGTCCATGTTTCCCCACGAGGATCCTTCGTCGGAGTTGCTTCTGACTCTACTCCTCCCGTCTCCCCACCCGGCTCCAGAGGCCGAGTCTCTCTTGCTCCATTCCTCTCCCCAACCACCCGGTTCTCCTCTTGTAGATCCCTTCCACCCCCCTGTTCCTTTGTCTTCTGCTCCATCTCCCCACCCGCTACCCTGTTGCTCAAAGTCTTGCCAGTTTTTCCTTCCTCCTCTGTGACCTCCCCACTGCTGGTCGTCCGTCCTCCATCCTTTGCCCTCTTTGTCAGGTGAGGGTTCCCCCCATCCTCCAGCTGCCTTTCCTTGACCACTCTGCATGTCGTGTTCTGGCGATCCTGGCTTCCTCATGGTGCTGCTCGGCATAAAAGGACCACCGGTGGACTGCGTCGCCCCACCCTCCCAATTGTCCCTGGGCGTAGCGGGACCAGAGCTTAGGCTGCCGGACGACGTATCATTGGATGCAGAACCGCTCTCGGATGGATACCTAGAGCTTCGTACGGTAGTAGTGTTTATGGTTGCTGATGAGAATGAAGAGGAAGAAGATGAAGGGGTTCTTTCGTTTCTGCTCCCTACACCTTTTGAGGTGTCCAAGTCCCAGGCCACGTTCTGCTTGATCTGAGTCTGGCCCCAGCCCGTGTTGGACAGAACCCGGGGGTCCAGGTCGGATCTGTTGAGCATGCTAAGTAAGGCCACATCTGCCCCGGAGGAATGGTCGGAATGGTGCCGCGCGGACTGCTCCTTTTGTCCGTCTCCGTTTCCGGCGACGGATCCTCCGCCGCTTGACGACGAATCTCCCCCACCGCCTCCGACAGCTCCACCCTGGCCTCCGGGGCCTCCCCACTCCCCGACTGTCCCGTCCCCACCTTCCGTCCCTTTCTGATTGTCCCAAGCTTTTGTCATAGTTGCTAAGTTTTGCGGGGCAGAGTCCTCCAAACAGCCTCCGCCGCCGCTGTCCGTGCTGCTGCTGATGCTGCTGCTTCCATCCACTTCTCCTCCGCTTCCTATTGCTAAATTAATAGAACCTACACTTTCTGTGGCGCCACCCCAATTCACGTCTGTACTTCCTCCTTCCCAAGCTCCCTGAGATACAACTGGGTTGGTTGACCCCCCGCCGTTCCCCTTGCCCCACCCGGCTTTGTCGTCCTGGCTACCAAACCTCCAAACGTTCCCTTCCTGCCCCTGAGCTCCAGAACCCCCTCCGCCCCACCTGTCTGCCTGCGAGGCACCAGCACCAGGTTCGGAGGTCACCGGAGGCATGGCGCTCCAAGACGACGAGGCAGCAGAGGAGGAAGACAGAGACCCAGAAGTATTTGCCTCACCTTCACCGCCAACCTCAGCGTTCCCCTCGTTGCCGCCTTCCTGATTTGGTCCTGCTTCTCTCCCTGCCCCGCCCGAACACGGCTCCGGCCCTGGATTTCGTAAGTGCTGCTGCTGCTGTTCTCCAGTCTTGGCCCCCACAGCGGTTTCAGTGTGCTGCTGGCAGAGACCAGTTTGATTCACAGATGAAAGTGTCTGAGTGGTGATGACAGTGGTGCTGGCAGAGAATGAGGAAGCTGAAGTCACGGACGAGTGCTGCGACGAGGCGCTACAAGCCGGAACGGAGGTCCCACTCTGCCCCAGGGCGGGCCAGGCAGATGGGTTCACATTAGGGTTGAAATTGGCACCAGGGACGCTGCTGCTGCCACCCAACGGGCTCTCCTGAGGCCCAGGAAGAAGATGGGAGACTTTGGAATTGTAAGATGCTGCCGAGCCTTGGCCTACCTCCACTTGGGACGCGGCGGAGGAGACCCACACACCACTTGGCTGAGCACATTCAATAGGTGAGGAAGAAGAAGAAAGAGGAGAAGAGCGAGGTGGGGAAAGATTGTCCATGTTCCCTTCTCCTCCTCCTCCTCCTGCAGTTCCTCCCTTCTGCTGCATGTTTCTCTCCCCCCATGAGGCACTACTGTTGTTGTTGTTACCAGGGCAGTCCTGCTCCTGCATCCCCCCTCCGGCCCCTTCAGAACTCAGTTTGGGGCCAGCAGTGATGCTGGGCCAGTCATCCAGGTCAGTCCCGTCCATAAACACCTTCCCGCAGCCCTGAGAGGAGGACTGGCCGCTGGAGCCGGCCCCCCATGTGGAATTTGCATAAGTTGAAGTAGTAGTAGAAGACGACAGAGCAGCAACACAAAATGAGGATGAGGTGGGGGGTGGAGGGGAGGACGAACCCACGTTGGAATCTGTGGACAAAAGTTGAAGAGGTTATTGTAACTGGGAGCTTAATTGAACATTTCACATGTTGGGTTCCAGTTTTCAACCGACTCTATTGAAGGACACGTCAGTTCTGGGGACCTGGTTTGATAAATCAGATTGTTCGAGTTAAGGGTGCACCAAGGAATCAGCACAGACTTCCTTAACCTTTGGTGATTCTTGCATGTGAAATCAATCTGATCTACCTTCGCAATGGTCTGAAAATCAGCCACTTTTCCTATTAGCTCTGCCGTGAGGGAGAGCTGAGCGAACGACTCGCCCACCAGGTCACACCTGCTCATGTGCCGCTAACAATAGTCACCCCACTGCTGCCGACTTAGCAACTTTGTTGCTATATTTAGCAACTTTTCAGACAAAAGAAATCGGTAACAATTGGAATCAGGCTTCTTAATGAAATATTGGTGATCAGCCAGAAAAGGGCAATCGGTGCACCAAAAGGCATTCAGTGTATGTTTCCTCTACAAAGTCCCCATTGATGGAAAACTGCTTTTCTCTAGATTTATGGTTTCAGCTAAACTTACATCGAAATACAGAAGCTTGCATGTTTAATCTTTCTGTTCTATGCACAGCTGCCGTTAGCCTCACCTGTATTTCCGTCGGCGTTTGCATTAGGGCTTTCTGCCCCCTGTAAGGACGGGGCGACATCCCAGCCACTGCCTCCTCCCACCCCTCCCGTACTGCTTTCCCCTCCCCCCAACAGCATGGAGGACAGCGGCGGCTGGCCCCTCTTCAGTAGCACTTTATGGTCCTGCTGGCAGCGAAATCGCGGTGGGACTTCTCTAGACATGTATCGCTGCTGCTGCGAACTCTGACTTCCAGAAGGAGACGAGGCGGCGGCGGAGGAGGAGGGCTGTCCGTTGGCCACAGCAGTTCGCTGCTTTGCATTGTTCCCGCCACCAGGGGGGACTTGGGCGGAACCCCCACCTGCACCAGGACTGGGGGACGGCGGGGAAACGGGGCCAGGGCTGGGGGACGCTGAGCCTGGGGTGGCGAGCGGCTGGGAACAGGAGGGCTTGGCTGATTCTGGCACTGGAATGGAAACGTCAGAAAAGCTCGTTTATGACGTCGGGAGACGCTGAATGTAACATCCGCAACGAGGCCCGTCGCAGTAAATTATGCTGGACGATAAATTGTCCCGATAGTTAATGCCATAAACAATTTTGTTGATCTGAGACCATTTTCAATGGCGCAACAAAGCAAGTTCGCTCTTTTAAAAACGAATAAGCTGTTAACTTAGCAGAAAATAGAAAATACCGGAAAGTAACCAAAATAAAACACAACAATAAAAAGAAATAAAAACAAAACACAACCAAAACCATCAATAAAATGGAGTGTGAACAAAATGAAAATCATGCGATTAATTAATTGCGACTGGCTTATTCACCACATTAATGCCGAGCAAATCTTTACTTTACCCAAGATATTTAATGTAAGCCACGAATAACAAAGTAAGGATTAAAAAATATATATATATTTACCTTTGATTTTCTGTTCTGGCACCTAAAACAAGAAAAAAAATTTTTTTTTAAAGATTATGTTTCATTCATAAAACAGCATAAATGGTACACAGCAGAGATCCTTAAAGATCCTCAACATCGTTTGCTCGTCTTTGGATCTGTGCCTTCACCTGGAGAAAAGTTCGCAGCAACTGCACCTTGCAGACGAATTCAAACTCTTCTAGACTTCCTCCTGTTTTATTTCTACAATCTTTCACAAGCTCGGAATAAAAATAGCAAACCCCAAAAACAGAGAAGTCTGTGGATTTTCTCAGAACAGAATCGAAATGACAAGCTTACATGTAAAAATAAATGTTTGCCAAATACAGCAAAGCTAAAAAAAAATGTTTTTAAACTTATTTATTTCCTACATGCATAAATTATTTTAATTTCCTTAAAAAAGTTTAGAATTGGACAACTTTGGTCACAAAAAAAAAAATAAATAAAAAAGGTTTAGTTTTTCATCCATAAAACGTTTTGGGTCAGAACCCAGGAACGCACAAACTTCTGCTTTTATTATCTGGACAAATCAGTGAGACTGAATCTGTTTTGACTAATGCGAAACATTTCCAGATGAATTTCAAAATGTAATTTCAACTCAACTACGATTCTTTTTTTTTTTTATTCTTTAACCAACTGAAAGCTCAAGACTGACCTTCTGAGAGGTTTCCCTTTTCTTTTTCTCTTCTTTCTTCTTTTTCTTGTCTTCCATGAACTGCTGCTCCCCTTCTTGATTCTCCTGCCTGCGAAAAAGAAATGCGCGCATTCAATTA
Source organism: Phalloptychus januarius (assembly GCA_902982915.1). Lineage (NCBI taxonomy): Eukaryota > Metazoa > Chordata > Actinopteri > Cyprinodontiformes > Poeciliidae > Phalloptychus > Phalloptychus januarius. The sequence goes on from CADWAE010000476.1 coordinate 4,842,435, forward strand.
TTCATGCCGATAATGCCGCTGCGGCTGAAAACGCACGTGCGTCAAGAGTCGCGCCATCTTCGTAAAACGAGCGGGGACGTTTTCGATGCGTTCGTCGGATCGTCTCCGACGACGTCAGCGTCGTGAAGAGCGAGAGAGTCACGGTAACCAGGGCCAGACAACTTAGAGAGCAGGCCTTGGTACTCTGGCGCTGCGCTGCATAATTCATTAACCAGCAAACCATTGCAAGTCCAAACAGCAGACAGTGCAGACTGCAGGAAGAAAAAAAAATAGAAAAAATACACACATGCGTGGACTCGTACGTTTCTGAAGAGGCCGACGTTTGTTGCATTTTAGCAGCGGAGGATATAAGTTTTCATGCGAGCTGAGCAAAAGTGGGGGAAAAAAATGCAGAAAATTTCCTCAGTAGAACGTTGATCTGCAATTATTCCAATGCTTTGTTTCATTTCATTCATAAAGCAAAAATAAAAATTTGTAAAAAAAAATATATATATTATGCAAGAAAAGAATCCTTTTAAACTGCTACTCTGACCTAAACAGCATGTTCTGTTACTGGAGCTCAGCTTGTGAAGACCATCGAAATACTTTTTTTTTGCGTTTTATATCGTGGCGAAACTATCAACTTTTACACATTCTTGCAACTGCAACATGATTGAAATTCTTTTTTTTTTTAAACAGATGTTTGGACCGCCTTACGCAAGTGTTCAAACCCCGCTCGTTGTTTAAAATGACAAACTACAATGTTTTTGGGGATTTTAGTATTTTAGAATGTTATGTGAAAAAAAAAAGTTTTACATTTTAAATTCAAAAATAAATAAATAGAAATCTGAAAAGTGTGGCATGCATTTGCAGGGACATGGCAGGACGAAGCGCCTCATTCATTGGGGTGTATCTAATCCGAGTCTAGCTGGAAGGAGGGCATCGGCTTAACTCTCACCAGTTTGATTTAGCTCGAAACTTTGACTGGGCCATTCCAACACCTGCATATACTGCCACTGAAAGCAACCGGTTGTAGCTCTTGTGACCTTTGGGTTTGATGTTCTCCTTGAAGGCGAACCTCCTTTTTCGCTCCCTGTCACTGTTTAAGTAAAGCACTCCCACAGCATGATGCTGCCACCTCCCGCTCACACTGTGGAGATGGTGTTTTTAGCTCAAAGGCCCTATCGCCACTCTTTACATGAAGATTTGTGCCAGCTGTGCCGCTTTGTTCTCATTTTCAGCTGGTGGAGAGGTTGAACTTTGCTCTACAAAAAGCTCAAGCTACCCAAAAGGCGAGGCAAGTTGGCCATTTAGGTGACCTCTGAAGGGAGTTGGTAGCGCTGCGATTTATTTGGGGGCGTCAGAGGAAAAGTGGTTTCAATGGAAATGCATGCAACACTTTCCAGTTTTTTTTTTTCAAAAAGAATAATAATCAAAAGTTGGTTCCTTCCTCTTCAAAACTATCCACCAGCTTATTTTTGTCCTGTTACGTCAAATCCCATTTAAACACATTGAATTTGTTGTGCTCGAGTGACAGAAAGTTACTTTCGCCAGCCGCAGTAGTTGAACCGTTTCTGCTTGTTTAGCTGCACGTAATTAGCACAATGTTTACGTTGCTAGCGCAAGCTAACTGGATAGCTTGTGGGTTTAATCCGCCACTATGTAACACGCGACGCGTTTTTACATTGTTTTGTAGGCGCACGCGAGCAAGCCGCAGGAAATATTAATACGCTTTATTTAAATAAAACGAGGAACAGTGGTAGCTGTCAACAGAGCAACTTTACCCAAAAGAGGCTCAACATGGTCCCCTCCCCCGTGAAGCAGCGGCTGAGCCACCCCGTCCTCTGACCCACAGAGCCCGGGGTTAGAGGCGGCGAGCTGTCAGGGGGGCAAGGTGTCTCCCTGCGGCTCCGCACAGCCACATCCTGAACGCAGCCGCCGAACACCAGCGTCACGTTAACTTACGAACAATATGCCGCTTGTTCTCCCTCCTACACACGTCTTGCAATTAGCCCCCCGACAACCTTTTAAGCTTTTCAAGTGAGTGGCGGGTTAGCAGGCTACCCGGGTTGCTGGGCTCCAACATTAGCCAGGGCCAAATTTATACGACGAAACTTGTATGACGTTTGTCCAAGCGAAGCTACCCTAAAACAGCTTTGTAGCTCGCCGTGTGAATGAAGACACAGCTGCGGTATTAGCTGCGTCATATGCGATGTGGAAGGGCTCCTGGAGCGCATAAACATTGAAAAGGGTAATTACTCACCTCGGGAATCACACAGGACATAAAGTGCTTCTGTGCAAATATTCTTGCAGACCCACCGCTAGCAGGCTAGCAAGGTAGCTAGCCTAGCGAGCTAGTTCTTCGAGGCTTTCAAGTCTAAATGGAATAAGAAATGACATCACCGGCAGGCGAAAAAATGCTAATCGTAGAAAAAGAGGGGGGGAAACCGCAACTACCCTTTTTTTGCACAAACGTAGTTCTCAAGCTGTAAACAAAAAATACATATCCTCTTGATGACTGTCTATCGCTGTGTGATCGGTTAGTTTACTATCGGCCATTTTGCTTCTCTGTGGAGGTTCAGCCAGTGTATTATATCACCAGGCTGCTTGTTGATCAGAGAGGGGAGGAGGAGCACGGCGAGATTGGCTGTGGACCAGCAGATGGCGCCTTTGAGCTATGAGCGCATTCCGCGAGGGTCGCAATTGTACGTTTAGTCCACCAGAGGGCGCGTTTACCTATAGTAATACACCAAGGGGCTGAATAAAATTAAGACATTTTATTAAATTCAACCTGTTACTGTTTTGATAAAGTGTTATTAGAATGGTCATTATTGCAATTATTTAACATCTTTTGACGTAACTACCATGGGTTGCAAGAATTATAACGCTTATGATTATTATTTAACTGTATAATTATATATTATTCATTTATATAAATAAACAAATTTTTTAATATTATTTTACTTAGGGAATAGTATTAATATCAACGCATTTTATATGACTTTATACAGAGATACTACTATTACAGAACAGCTTAACTAAGCCACTGATCGCATTATTTATAATCACATGGTGGATCGTGTTCAAGTTCCTATGCTTAGAAGATTAATAATACTATTAAATAATATAAAGTTATAAGTATTTAAACCACACATTTTGAAATAGACGGATTACTTAACCCACAGAAGTCCCGCCTTTTATTTTTCTATTAAAATTCTGTTATTTTAAGCTAACAGTAAACAGAAATATTGCTGATTATGATTTTTTTTTCAAACGTATATTTATTTCTTGTGAAAAAGAAGTCACCAGAATAAAAAAAAAAAAAGATTACAATAAACACTGGGTTAAACACACACGTTTCACGTACAGATGCCTGTGTGTTTTCTCTGTCATTAAAACATAGCAGAATTCACAGTAGTTTTGAGAAACACGTGCTTGCTTGTTTTCGCTGTACAGATCACACATTACATTTACAACTTGAGAAAATGACACGCCTTTAATTGTAGTGAGGAGCCTGAACGGAAAAAAAAAAGCAACATTTCGGTTCAGGCTGTAGTAGTTGCTACAGGCTGGTTTGTATTCACAATTTATAACAGGGTATGTAAAATAGGTAATATTATTACAAGCCACAAAGGCCTCATAGTCTGACTTCCTTGCACACATACATTGCATCACAGTCACTGCTTCGGTTTGGTACCTGCACTCCTAACAACAGGACGATCAAGTTTGTGCGCGTCATTAAATACAGTGTGCCCACGTCCATCTTCTACTGCAGCCTGTCGAGTTCCACCCATGCTACCGCCCCCTGCTGCCCGTGGATGGCATTGCGTAGGGCCTCCAGCAGCTCCTCGGTGCAGCTCCAGGTGCTCGGCTCCACGGTGTAGTAAAGCAGCGGCAGCGTTTCCAGCTGCAGCTCCTCGGCCTGGCACACTTCCTCCATTATGCTGTCCTCTCCGCACCTCGGGAAGAACTTCCTGTTGGCGTCACACGGCGACATTTCAATAAAAATCGTCACTCATTAAACGGGCTAACATCCCAGGCTTGGTTCTGCCAACACCAGTAAAACCCCACCTTAGCTTCTTGTGCTTTTTGTTTTTGGGGCGAATGTGGATGACAATGGGGTAAATCCCCTGCCTCAGCAGAACCTCGACGCTGGGCAGCCCCAGCTCTAGCAGACAATGCCTGCCCTGATGGAGATAAGGGGAAAGAATGGGAGGATGTGTGACAAGCGTGCGTTCGGCGGCTGCTTTTTGTGCGGCGCGCGACAAAAGAACGGCGAGTTGTTGTTTTTTTTTACCTGACTGATCACGTCCTGTATTGATTCCAGCCGTATTCCCAGAGCCTGCTCTGGACCGCAGGAATCCAGCAGAAATATCCCTTTGTCCTTTTGTTCCGACGCTTGAATGGGCTCTGGAAATAGGAAACAGAATGAGGTGCATCGTCGAAACGTCTGGCTGTTGAACAGAGCATCACACGGATCAGAGGAAAAATGTCCATGTATGTGACATGTCAACACGAAGCAGTGCGCAGCCTCCTTTACTCTGATTCCCCTGAATAAAATCCGGAAATAACCAACCGTACTGTTTATCAGAGAGTATTGTTGATCCATGTGTGACGCATTGCAACCAACACTCAACCACACCAAGAGGAAGCTACGAGAATATAAAGCGAGTGCTAGGGAAGGTGCTAATAAATTGTCTATTCAATCAAATATCTTGAAAGAGATTAAGGCAACATTTGGAAACATACTCTCCACCAAATTCGACTGAGTTTGAGTTACTTTGGTAAGAGGTCTCTAGATGTGCAGGAGTGGTAGAGGTATACCCTGTAAAAGACTTGTAGTGATGGTTCTACAAAGTGCTGACTCAGCAGAATGAGTACAAACGCACACAGCATGTTTCTTAGTGAGACAAATGCGAAAAACCTTAATCTCAACTTCGCCTCGCAATTGTTGTCTGATTGAAGCCTTTTGATGTGTTTGTCAAAAGCTTCTGAGTGGGGCTGCAACTAACAATTATTTTAGTCATCGATTATTCATTCTGGCAATTAATCGATTAATCGCCCAACAAAATGGCACATTCTCCACTTTTTTCATCTTACCACTTAAGCTTATTGTATACGATATCAATAACGCACAAAAATGCAAATAAACAATGAATTAACTTCATTTTTAAAAGAAAAAACATTAAAACAAATACGGTTGATCATTTGTAGCAAAGGATGCAGCTAAAAAAATATTTCCAATATCAACATTTTAAAAGAGTAGAGCTTAACTGTTGATTATTCTTTTGGATAAAAAAATGTAGCATTGGGAAGCCAAAGGAGCTTAATAGGAGATTTTTTTCTTATAGAATTTGAACCGAAGGTCAAATAGGGGGTTTAGGATCAAACCTATTTACAGACAAAAGTTTTGTTTTTTTAAGCTTAAATACAAAAAGTTATTTTTGGTAAAAATACAAAAAATTTATATATATTTGGTATTTTTGGCTAAATGACTCCTTTGAGTATTTTGTTCTTTCAGCCATTTTTCTGCCTCTTTTTGCTCCACTTAATTAATCGATTACTAAAACAGCCGACGATTATTTCAACAATCGATTCATTACAATCGATATCATTAATCGTTGCAGCGTAACTTATGACCACTTTAAGGTACAGTGCGTTTCTATGTCGCCCTCACCAGGTGGGCAGGTGTTAAAGTTCAAGCTGGACGCTGCCGGCTGCAGCAGCCTCTCGATCAGCCTGCGGGACAGAAGGGACGGCGAGAAGATGACCGGACGCTTAGTCTGGACCTTCACCGGCTTCACCAAACTGTATGGGATCAAGTGGTCCTCTTGACCTGCAGAGGGGGAAACCGATCTGAGTAATATAGTACAGATGGATAAAAGTAGACTACCCTGGGAACAGCAGCTTACGTTTGCTGAGAGTGTAAAAGATTTGCTTCGAGGAACCAGAACCCCGAGAGGTGGGACCCACCGCCTTGACCAGTCGAACTCGGTCAGATGTTTTCTTTACAAACTGGAGAAGTGAAGCACAGTGAGGCAGAGGGAAATGTTACGGGTTGAGAGGTTTTACAATAATTTGGTTATCACCATTATCAAACTCAGGGTGTTTTCACACCTGATAGTCCGATAGACTTGGTTCGATTGGGGACCAAAATTGCTACATTTTCAGCTGCTGCGGTTCACTTCCACACTGCATTGTGTCAATCGAACTAAACTCTTTGAAAAACCAGTTCCCCCCATCACCTGTGGTGGCGCTGCACCAAGAACTATGAAAGGAAATGACAAATACCTCAGAAGAAGACGAGCACAATTTCCTCCTTCACAAAAATGGAGTACCGTCAGATTTTAGTGGTTGTAGGGTTTCTCCCGCTTTTGGAAGGTTTTCGCATTTGTTTTGGTTGGATTTACCCAGAATGCCCCGTGCTACAGCCCACTTCCTGCTTTTGAAGTTCCGCTTGACATTCACACATTGAAGCGCACCAGAAATCACTTCAGCTGAACCAAGACAAAGGTTTCAAGGCGGACAAGAGTTTGCTTTGTTTGGTCTGCATCAGAGCTCGACTGCGCATTCACATCTTCCCAAACAAACCAGACTTTTCAGACAAACAAACTAGAATTTGGTTAAAGTGGACTAAACAGGACTGGTGTGAATGCACCCTAAGTTTCATGACAATAGGAACAGACCTACCATCTTCTTCTTCATGTCCTTCTGCTCCACTGACATTTTTCGTAACCTTATGAGCAACAACTGCTGTGCCCTGGAAGAGAAAAGGTGTCTTACATTTGAAAGATATTGAAAACTATAAATCATGACTGAAATCGGTTGATGTCTTTCCAAATGATTTCTTCTAATGCTGATAAAACCCATTTGAATCTGGCCCACCTGTTGTAGTTGGGCATGGTTCCCGTCTGCAGGGGTACGGCCGTTTCCCGGTTTACCAGCGAGCAGCGCCACTGGTACCTCCCATTGTGCCTCGTGTCTGTGACGTGTATGATGTCATCGCAGGACACGGCCATAGACGGAGGATCGCCATGAGGCTCCATGTTGAGGTTGACCCGTGCGTAGAAGGAGTCGGCGCCCGCAAAGGACGGCGAGGAAAGCTCTGAGCGGAGCTTGGAGTAGGCTGAGAACGGACGGCAGGAGAATGATTGGCATACATGAGGAAAATGAAGGAATATGACAGATTGAACAAAATTAGATGGTTGTGCTACATTTGAGGAGCAAAAATTTTCATTTCAAAGATTTATTGGAGATACTAATAAATCTTTCTAAAGATCATCATATTTACAAAATCAAACAAATGGTTTCAATCTACAGTCTCACAGTTGTGGAGCAGAAAATTTAGCCCGTGCAGTTGTAATTTTTAAGATAAAAAAAAAAAATGTTTCCAGAGGTCACCACAGATCAACCCGCCCTTCCCCCACTCCAATATTCACCTTCCCACAGTTTTAGCGCGACACTCAGGAGGAGCGCGGCAAATATCACTGGAGGCTGTCCCATCAGACAGTCAGTTCCCAAAACCACACCAAAAAAAAGCGCACACAGAGTCAGTGTGACCCGGCCGGACTGCGCTCAGAGTAAAAAACTTGCGGGATCTAAATGATTCTGTCTCTTAAGACTTTGGTTAACAAAATCAAATGAAATTGGTATGAATTAAGTTTTATAATTCAGTTCATGGACACCAAATTTGCTTGATTTTGTAAATGTGAACTGGCCGGTTGACTTTCAATGACCTCTAATAAAATTTAGCAAAAATTTTTAAATGACTGCGATACAAACAAGGAATTTTGTAGAGAAATGTAGCACAAACATTCTGACACTAGTTTAGTTTCATTTGAAGAAGGCGGGGTGGGGCTACTTCAATCAGGCAGAGACCGGATCAGAATTCTCTGACGTCTAGAACATTTTCCCAGAAAATTCAGGTCTATTTTACTTTTCCTTCTGATTCAGGTGGACCTGTAGACTCACCCTCCGTGTTGCTCTGGTGTTTGAGCGACGAGGGCTCGGTCCAACTCTGCAGGGAAAAGTGGGCCACCTCAGCGGTGCACTGAGCCAGCTGCACACTCGCCCCGCCGAACAGAACCCGGTCCAGCTGAAACACCGTAAACACTGTCACGGTCTCGTTTTCGCTTACAGCTTATTGACATGAAATCCGAAGTCGCGGTGGGCTGCTGGTGACACGAACCTCCAGCAGCTCACTGCCCTCCTTCAGCCCGCACTGCTCGGCAGGAGAGCCGGCTATCACGTGGCTGACGAAGATCCCGGTCCGATTTCCTCCAACGATGGTGATGTCGTCGGCCAGGCTGGCCCGTCCGAACTTCGGGGAGGTGGAAGGGCTTGACGGTGGAGAGCAGGGTGAAGGTGTCTTCCTGAGGACAACAACAAAACAAAATGGAAGTTTATTCGTCTTTATTAGTCTTTCAGAGCGCAAACTTGCATTACTGTACCACTATCATTGATACACTGTAAAATGGTCTCAAAACAACAATATTATCATTTATCGGAATGACTTCTGGGAGAATTTATCGTCCAGTAAAAATTGCGCTATGGTTATTATATTTTATGCGCCACTTTGTGAGGACAGAGGTACCTGGGAACAATGGGGCTGGAGGGGACAGAAGGAACCGGGGGCAGGTTGACCAGATCTGGAGGGAAGAGATGGGAGTGCAAAGAGGTCCAGGAATCCCACAGGGAAGGTTCAGTCTGTTCCCCTAAGTAACAAACAAAAAAAAAAGCAAGATGCCGTTTTATGACCTGCTTTATGTGAAAACTGTCAGAGTTTGATGCCAAATGTCTGGCGATGTAAGGAATTAGAGCTCCAACAACTAATGATTCGTTTAGTAATCGGTTATTCCATCCATTATTCTGAAAATCGATTCATCAGATAAAAAAATTTGGCACACTCTATAGATAATTTAAAAAAAAATTATTAAACCACTTAAACCTTTTTCCGAATACAATATTAGAAATACATTAACGATGCAGGTAAACAAAGAACTTAATTCCTTTTTTTAAATGACCAAATAAACATTTTATTGCCTTAAATACAAAAGCGTAGCATTCCTTCAGTAAAACTGAAACTTTACCACCTGAAGAGTTTTGGGTAAAACCTCTTTTACAGACAAAGGTGTTTTTCTTTTATCTTAAACACAAAGTGCATGTATATTTTGTTAAGTTTTGGCTTCATTATTTTTTGTCTTATTATTTTTTTGAGTCTCGTATGGCAATTAATCTATTGCTAAATTACTTGACGGTTACTTCAATAATCCGATTAATCGTTTCAGGCCTACCTGGAATATTATCGTTCTCATCACTGCCCCAAGACTCAACATCGAACCTTCGAGAAAAAGAAGAATAACGACAACAGTCAGCCGAGACGAGGTAAAAAAAATAACATCATCAGATTGTGTGGTGATGAACTCACTCCGTGTTAAACCGCCTGTTGATGGAGTTCACACACGGAGGGAAGGGGAACGTGGACAGGCGGTTTATCTCCTTCTCGTTGTCTTTTGACTTAGGAAACCAAAGCGAATGTAAAAAAAAAGGGATTTTATTCGTTTTCATCGAGAAAATGTTGAGACTCACCGACGACAGCAGGTTCTCCTCTGAGTTGTAAACCGAGCCTTTGAGTTAGATTAGAGAGAATGATTAAATTAACGGCTGAATATCAACCTCTTGATGTAAACAAAGGGATGTTGATGAGTTTTACCCTCCGAGTTCTCGTTGTTTTGGCCTCTAGGGGGCGCCTGTGACACACAAAACAAGACGCGTTGCATCACTTTGGGGTCGGACGTACAAACACCCTCAGAGTTACATAACACCGCATTACACCCAAAGACAACAAGACGTCGCTTTGCTCTCTTTGCTCTCCAGAGGCTACATTCCTTGCATAACATAATAATAGCAGAAAAAAAAAAAACATGTCCGTGCAGCGGGACGACAGGGTTCATGGAAATCCTGCCTCACAATGCTAGGAAAAGCATTACACTCTGCATAAACAGTGGCCAGAAAACACACACAGCATGTGTTATAGTAGCACAGGATGCCTACACATGTTTTATAATGAACAGTTCAGTTCAGAGGAAAGAAACCGGCGGTAAAATTTGAGCCTTTTTTGCTTGATCTAAGCATAAATTTCTGCATTACTTAAAAAATGTATTTTTACATTAAATGTGTCTTAAATGCAGCTTAGCTATTTCAAACTCATTTTCAAACTCATGTCTTATTCTCATACTGATTCATTTAGAGAGAAAGAGTCTTTAAATCAATATTTAATTCTCTAAATATGGTTAAAAAGGAGGAAGGCAGAAGCATATACTTATTTGCACCTGTCTCCTTTCTTTTACTTTATATATTATTTTATTTAAGGTAAAAAAAAAAAACATTTCGTGAATTTCTTTCACAAAAGAGAAATAAATACCCAGCATGTTTTATGAAAACTGATTGCTTTTGATCCAATTCCCTCCAAAAGTCTCCATGCACCTTAAACTTCCTCACACTTTCTCACATCTCGTAGTATCTCGACTCTAATCTCTCGCACTTTATTCATAGCGACGCTTCCTTTTGCCTGAATCCCAACCGTAACAGTGAGTCCGGCACTGACCTTCCTCAGAACGGGCTGCAGACTTAGATCCAGGTCCACGGAGCAGCAGGGGCCGAAGCACTGGTCCTCGCTGCACAGGGACAAGTGGGACTGGGGAGGAGCAGAAACACGGAGGAACCGACGCGTAAGCAAAGCTCTGCGGTTGGGTCAGCCGAATGGAGCCTACGTCCAGCACTGACTCACGCAGTTCAGACAGGGACTCGGCTGCATCTGCTCGCGGCAGCGCTCTTGCTCCCTCTCCAGCTCTCGCTGCTGCTGCTCCAGGTTGGCCTGCAGCTCTGCGATGCGTTTGCGCAGGCGGTTCTTATCCAGCAGGCAGTCGGTGTACTCCAGCTGCAGGCTGTCTCGGCTGCGCAGAGCCTGACAGAAACACACAAGAGAAAGATGCTGAAATTACAATCATCTTTTGCTTGTAATTTCAAAATTACCTATTAACGTACAGCAATTTGAATTAGGAACAAAATCATTTTTCCTTAGTGAAAAAGGCACCGAAATGATTTTCAGCCCAGGACCCCACGTCCCTCTGGCTCCGGCCCTGCAGAAGATCATGATGTCTTTTTCCACAGTTGTCTGCAACTTTTAAAATGTAAGGTTTTTGTGATGGAAAAAAAAACTAAGTCAAGATGTGTTGCATAACTTTCGACACAGTTTGCGGCACAGTTAAGCAACAAGAAGGTCAGACTTAGAATCTGGTGCAAAAAGTGTTCAGGTTGGAACGACAGAGTCATAAACAACGATAAGGACATCTATCAGCCGACTTTAACCGATTGTAAAACAGCAAAAAAAAACGTATGACATATAGATTCATAACGGGGCTGCTGTGAAGGGAATACGCTGACTTGGAAGACTGAGCGAAACCATTTTACCTGAAAAGCAAAAAAAAAAATTGTATTTTAAAAGTATTTTTGGTCTAGTTTCTAGAGCAAATACCTTAGTACACTTGAAGTAAGTGAGAAGTAACTTACAGCAGATTTTCAGCAAGACATACAAGTTTGTTTTACGTTATCCTTAATGTTGATGAAAAAGTACTTGTTCTTTTGGTAGATTATGTCACTTTTAATAAGACATTTTCTGCCAATTTCACGTCTTTTGAGATATTTGCTCTAGAAACTAGACCAAAAATACTTGGTAAGGTTTTGTGTTTTTTGCAAATCAATCAGCTCTGTGACTCCTTCCTCTTTAGGGAGGCACGGCAGTGGCAGTATCATGCTCCAGAGCTGCTTCCAAACCATTTGAATAGGCTGTGCTGCAGGCCGTCCACTCCCAGAGACTCACCTGGTCTCTCTCCTTCTCCAGCTCCATGGTTTGGTTGAAGTAGGACAGACTTCTCTTCTGCTCCGTCTCCCAGTCCAGCTGGAGAGTCCTGACCTTCAGCTGCAGCTGCTCGCACTGCGCCTCCAGCTGCAAACACAGTTTCACCATCACCGCCTTCATTTAGAGGCAGAAGAGTCGTGGTTGAACGAGAGCTTTAAATAGTCCTGGAAATAATCAATATCGGAGCAAATATCGAGAGTGTGTGTTATTCACAGAGCTTCAGCTTTAACACATTCTCTGTTACATTCTCATGGCATGATGTCTGTTTTTTTCCTCTCATGAAAACAGCGGGAGCTTTTGTTAAAAATAGCGGGTCAGTCACTAAGTGGGTCGGTAGGTGACATGGAGGTCACAGAGTTAAATGGTTTATTGTGTGTTTTCCAGGCACAGAGCGCCATGTTATATCACAATCAAATAACTTTGTTACCTTCAGCTATAAAAATTCTAAATATATCAAACGTGACTTAGAAGAGGTTCGACTTTGCAATTTAACGCCTCTGACATAGGGCCTCTGTCTCTTTAAAAAACTCCTGCTCTTTCCGAAACTCCACTTTCAGGAAGTCATCACAACAACAAACACTCCTCCATTAACAACTTTTTTCGCAAAGTTTCTCTGAGAAGTAGCTCGTATAATGAGGTCAGCTGATGTGTTTGCTAATTGCTGCAGGCTAGTTTGAAGGAGCTCATTGGGAGGATCTGGGGGAGGGAGGTGCTGTCTGAGGCGATGTCCGTCTTCAGTGGCTAGATGATAAGCTCAGCCTATAGCTTAATTAGAGGTCGCAGTAAAACCTACACCATTAAAAGCAGGAGTGGGTTCGTTCACACGAAAACGCCGCTGCCGTGTTTGTTCAGTTTTATGTTCGGCGCAGACGGGAGTACAACTTTGTTTTTCTTTTAGGGAAATTTTACAACCCTGCCTATGTCAGTGCTTTTATTCTGAACCCCCCTCCCCTCGCCCACCCCTCAAAAAAAAAAACAGCCCGCTGCATGCAAACATACCTCATGATTGTATAAAATTAATTTGTGCCCACACAAACAAACTAAATTCAATCCAATCTAGAAAATTTGCACATACCAAAATAGCTGCTGTTTCAGCTTTCCGAGACGTTTTGGAGAACTGAATACTTCTCACTATTCCTGTTGAAACTGTGAGCCCGATGGAAAACCTCTGGACTGAATTAGAGCACAGACTGTATATCCGGCCTCCTTGTCCAACATCAGTGTCTGACCTCAGAATTAGTCCACTGGAAGAAAGACTATAAATTCCCATGAAATTCCCTCAACTAAGCTCTGTTGACTGCGTTATCAAGGGGCATTACATGAACAGTGTTCAGGGAAAAAATGCATGCAACCAGTTTTGGAACAACGTTGTAACAACCTGAAACAGGAAGCGAAGTAAATGCATAGTGTTTTTTTCTTTTGTTTTTCTGAACCTTGGCCCGGTTCTCCTCGGCGGCCTGCAGCTCTCTCTGGAGTCTGGTGATGACCTCACAGAGCTCATGTCTCTGCTCTGCAGCCTCCCTGCGGTCCTGCTGCAAGATATCCATCAGGGCCTGAGATACAAAGAAATTCTATTTATAGAAAGCAAAACAAACCCGGCAAGCATCAAGAGTTTTCTCCACTGGAGACTTACAATGACTCCAGTGGAGGGATCAGAGTTTCTTGTCTGAGCTTCCTTTCTTTCTGCTTTCTGAGCGTCGGTGAGGTGCGGCGGCTCCTCTTGTAGTTCTGCTGCGGAGCCATCCGTCCCGTTGGAGAGGGCGCCATTTGTTGTGTTAATCTCTGCACCGCCCACTTTTTCTGTCCGTTTATCTGCCTCAGTCAATCTGGACTTCAGCTCCTGCACCTGCACGCAAACACACAAAATCCTATCAGGTTTGGTTTTGATCTAGTTTCTAATCCAAATGTATTAAAAGACTTGAAATAAGACAAACCTAAATTACAAGTAACTTTTCAGCAAACGACAGGAGACTGCCTTAGATCAATAATTCCTTAATATTGATCAAAAAGCAATAATTGTAACACTAGGTTGAGATGTTTTGTTCCACTTGTGGATTATTTCTTATATAACTAATTTGTTTTCATCAACATTAAGCAATTATAAGCTCCTATGTATTGCTGAAAAGTTACTGGTAAGTTAGTTTTGTCTTATTTCAAGTGCCCTCGAAACTAGACCAAAAACACTCTGTGACATTTTGCGTTTTTTTGCAGTGCAAATGAAGTTATAACAAGTTTATTGACTCCCTTTTTAGTGTAAAGCTGTTGCTGTTGCTGCGGTATATTTCCATAGGAACAATCAAAACACACCGGCAACCAGTGGCTGCCTTCTGGTTTCACATCAGAGCACAAATCCCTCTCTGCCTTCGTCGAAGCGGGAACAAGAAACCGAGCGTAATGAATCTGTCGACAAGCTCGGCTCGGCCGGGTTGCGCGTCAACGCCGCGATTGTTGATTTTACCCGAAAGTGAGAATGCCAATAATGTCAATAAGAAGCTTGTGTTTGTGTGTGGCCAAGCGAATCATAACTGAGATTTGCGCGACAAAGCCGCGGAAGCGCACAGACAAAATAAATTTAAAAAAACCCAAAACAAAACAGAGGAGCGGATAACATCTGCAGGTGCCCCTCGGCGCTCAGCTCAGGTCCTTTGTTGCGCCAGCTGCTCTGGCTGAGCGCGGGTCGCCTCCAGCGTTCCAGGTGAGAATATACGTTTACTGTGCTTTCAGCACATTAAACATCAGGCTGAACCTGTTCACGTTTTCTCCTGTTCAAACTAGACGCTCGCGTAAATTTCATTGGGATTTTACACCAACAGATTTAGACGCCCCTAAATAAAATCAGGTCCAACCGTGGATATTCACAAAGCCGCGTTGCTTAGAAACCACCAGAAGCCATGCAGTTCACACAGAGATACTAGCAACCAGGTAAGTTCACTGAACATATTTACAAATAAAGAAGTAAAAAAATTATACATATTTGTAAATTAATTTCTTTGATAAAAAATGACTAAGCGGTACGTACCGTTATTATTATTATTATTTAATGAGACGTTTAACATTACATTTACTTATTTTACGATCTATGCATTGATTTCACTTTAGCCCTAAATATAACTCAGGTGTCACATTGCTATGATTTTGAAAATCATTGTAAATTGTACCAATGTATCAAACAACTAACACAAGCTACACCCACAGTGAAACATGGCGGCGGCAGCATCATGCTGCGAAGAAGGTTTTCTTCAGCGGGGACAGGAATATTCTGTCCCAACTATTTTAGTTCAGACATCTTGTTGCACTAGAAATAAGACAAAAGTGACTTACAAGTAACTTTTCAGCAAGATATCGGTAAATAGTCCCTTAATATTGAAGTTGTAGATCCGCTGGTGGATCGTTTCATTAATAACGTGGAAAAAATTTTGATAAATCTACCAGTGGAGCAGCAATCCCTGAAAAAAATCAAAAGACGTATTAAATTCAAGAATTAAAATAAGCCACATCTTCTCTTCTTTCACTGCACTATAATTAACAAGCTGCTTTATGTTGCATGCAATTTCGATAAAGTTTGCAGTTTAACCTGCACATATTCAACCGGTGAGTTCAAGAGGCGTGAGCATCGTTTTCTCTCCGGCCGACCCACCTGCCTCAGCAGCTCCCTCTCTCTGCTGGAGGCCTTGCTCTGCTCCTCCAGGGCCCTGGAGTACTTCACTGCCTGCTCCAGGTGTCGGTCCTTCAGCTTCCCCAGCTCCCGACTGGCTGACTCCCAGTCCTGACGCAGCCTAGACGCAAACAGGACATAAGAGTAATCTCTGTGGGGAGCGACTGCTAATGGTTTTGAGACAGACGCTCTTTTCAAAATCAAACCCGGACCTTTCCAGCAGCAGCTTGTCGTGCCGCAGCTCCTGCGCCTTGTGCTCGGCTCGGCTGCGCTCCTCCTCCGCCATGCGGCAGCGCTGCGACAGGCGGCGCTCGCACATGCGGCTGTTTCGGAGCTGCTCCCTCAGTTTGCGCACCTCCAGCAGCAGGAACTGAGTCAGGCCCTCCGGACCTTCCTCATCTGCCGACATGTCGCGAAAATCAGTACAGCTGTATTGCAAACGTCCAACACGTTATTTACATCATCTTTTTTTTTTCCTTTCTTTTTTTTGGGAGGGGGGGGGAAAGTGAGTCAGATCTATGATCTTAAAGGACACAAATCCCCAAAACAATAAAAAGATATTCAGGTTTGAAACTGTTTTTTTTTGGTCTTTCTCTGACATAATGCTGAAAATATTCTTCTCAACATGCAGTTTAAGCTCAAGTTGTTAATCTTTATGTGCTATTAAAATCTTTATGAACTCTTTGAGTTCAAAAGGCTCATTGTTCACCTTCAACCAGGATAATAAATCCCCTCCCTGAACTACCAGAGCATCCATTACTCATCCACAGCAACTAAGTAGTTTTATGGTCTGCAGATGTGAAGTTAATAGCTTCTTGCCGAGGATGAGGGAGCACCGGTGAGTCGGCGGTTTTCCTGCCAGCTGGGTGTACTGCTCCGGATGGTAGAACTCCAGCGACTCCATGAAGGCCTGAAGGCCCCTCTGGCCCTGAGCGCGCAGGATGTCCAGCAAACGACCTGAGAGAGAAAGACAGCTCAGGTCAAAACCCGTCTGCACTTTGGTCTTTTTCTTTAATGTCTTTTATCTTTGCATTCGTACGCTCGACACACACAGCGTGTTAACGTCTTTGTTCGCTGAAAAATGACAAGATCATTATTTCTGTCTAGTTTCTGGTGCAAACGTCTTGAAACGAGAAAACGAAAGTAATTTTTCAGCAAGATATAGGAGCTTATTTTAAGTCAGTAATTCCTTAAGATTCTTTTTTTTTTTTTTTACTTGTTCCACTAGCAGATCATTTCCACTTATAACAAGATGTGTGACAAATGAAATAATCTGACGGGAACTATTACTTTTTTTTAAATCAATATTAAATGGACAGTGTTATATGTTTCAAGGCACACAGCGCCATTTTATATCACAATCAAGTTAGTTATAAAAAAGAAAATGCTGCATGTATCAAATATGACTTAAAAGAAATTGCACTGCCTGATTTAACGCTTTCAATTCTTTAAAAACTCCTATTTCTGAAGCAGGAACCAGGAAGTCATCACCACCTGGCTCCTCTATTAACCCTTTAAAGTTTTCACCAGTTACACAGAGAAGCAGCTCCTATGATGAGCTCAGCTGATGCACAGTTCCGACAGGGGTTTGCTAATTGCTGCTGGCTAGTCTGAAGGAGCTGAATGTCGGAGGGCTGCTCTGTGAGGCCAAAGCTTGGACAGTGCAGCGTCGCCCCAAAGCCGGAGCTGCATCTTGCTGAAAAGTTACTTGTAAGTTAGTTTTGTCTTACTTCAACTGTGCTAAGATTTTTTGCACCGGGAACCACATTTGTTTTTGCCAGTCTGAGCCTGCGTTTTCTCTTGAGCAGAACCACGTGATGCCTCTGACCAACTGGCGCCGACCCCCGATCAGACGGACAGCCGCCGCCCTCACCGGCCTTGCTGATGCGCAGCGGATACTGCGTGGAGTTGAGCACCTCGTCCTCGTCCGCCTCGTCGATGACCTTGCACTGCCGCAGGTACGGCGTGAGCTTGGCCGGGTTGAGGATGCGCGTGAGCTTGTGCCGCACTCCCTCCACGCGCTCCCACAGCTCCTCGCAGCGCTCCTCCGACCACTGCGGGGCGGGCCGGGCCTCCTCCTCCTCCGGGGCGCCGTCGCCCTCTGGCCAGCCCGGGTCGCCTGGACGGGACCAGAAAACAGACGGCTTAAGGGGCGATTTGCATCAGCTGTCTAAAGCGCATTCCTGCCAGTTTGCGGCATGTCTCTCTCTCTCTCTCTCTCTCTCTCTCTCTCTATGTCTGTGCTGACCCAGAGTTTCAGATGCACCGCCAGACTAAATACATTCCCCAAAAAGGAAGTTTGTTTTTGTCTGCTCGCCTTTATCTCCATCTCGGCTTCCGTGAAAGTGGGTCACTGCAGCGAGGTCACGTACTTCTAACACAGATCAACCATCTAACATCTAAAAGCACTCACTTAAGATGTTCCGAAATGGAGAGACTGCGGATAAACATACAAAAATCTTTTTTTTTTTTATGTGTGTGTCTCGTCTCTTGAAATGATTGCGGCAGCGTGATTAATTCCTGACCGATAAGGTTTGTATCTCCTTGAGCTTTTTACTGATAAATCTCACAGTGAGGTTTAAGATGCATTAGGGAAGGAGCTGAATTATTAAGACTTTACGGGAAGCAGGAGATGTTTCCAGAAAGTACTTTTTTTGCTTTTAAAGGATTTCTTTCCCAAGCCAAGATGAAACAAAGAGCAAGTGATTTTAACTCCATCCAGCCAAAATGACACAAATATGCTCAAAACCGCAAACTAATGGGATCTAGGCAAAGCGTAAATAGAAATCTCAGAGCAACTCAAACATCCGCAGGGAAAACAAAAACCTCATAAATCCAAATTGATGCATCTAACGCCTGTAGATAAAAGGCATTTTATCAATGCAACCTTTAGGAACAACAACTCCCATGTGTCATTAAGAGGTCTGAATCACTGCGACATTGTTCTGGTAATGAGTGCATGTCAGCCTGTGACCGGAACCGTTGGCGGTGACAAAAGGTCCAGTGGGTTGTGCTCATAATGGGTAGGGAGTACAGCATGCAGGTCATTATCTCGGAGCACAGGAATGCGAACAATTGCATGACTCATCTCACACACCTAGACACACTCTGGCGATTCGCTTTGAGCGAAAGTTCCAATGAACGCTTCAAAAATGTGCCGTTGTTTCCGGTTTCCTCCACGTTTTCTAGAAAAACACAAACACAAACCCGTCGACCCGCTTCAACCCGGAGGCCCAAATCGTACCCCCTGTTTTTTTTTTTTTTTATGGTTTGCTATGACAACTAAGATCAACATTGTGGGCGCCAAAAAAGTTGTGATCGAGGTTATTTACCCATCGCATCCTTGCTGTTGCCAAAGTGTATTACTGATTCACACTGTGACTAAATGCCAGCAGCAGGAAGGCTCATCAGAGCCAGCAGGCAGGTCGGGGCGCGTTTCAGGATGCCCAAGAATCTCTGTTATTACCCAGAAACGGCGCAGAGAGACTAAGTTCTCACCTCGACTCTGCACAGTGAAAACAGGACGTAGTAACGTCTGCAAACTCACATCAGTTCTGCAACTCGGAACAGTTTCATTTATATTCAGCACAGAAAGGAGGACTAGAGCAAAATACTTTTTAATTTCTAAAAGTTTAAAAACTTTCATTCATATTTTTGTTTTTGTAGCATTTGTGGCATTTTAACCACCGTCTGTGAATCGGTTGAAAATCACATAACCTAAGGTGAAGTAAAATCATTTTTTCCACTTTTCTTTTTGAAACATTTCCATGTTACAAGTCACACTAACTTACAATTTTATAAAAATGATTTTTCAATCAAAATCAGTTAGAGATTTGACCTTATGCGAACGCTGATGACCTCTAAAAGGCTCTACTGGTGTTTTTGCAGAGGTTGTTTTAAGACGACCGGGACTGGAGTTGGGAACCCGCTCCTAATTAATCCTATTACCAACCAGTCGCCATGGCGACACTGGCATCCCATTTAAGTCGTTTACCCGTTTGTGTATTGGGCCTTTTGTTTTTACTCAACTAGTGAGTCAATTTTTGGAGAAAGTTGTTACGGTCAAATGAATCCAATCAGTCACTTCAAATTAAATAAACCAATAGCACAAAAATGACGTATTTCACATTCTAAAGAGAAAAAATAAATTACTTTTGGTTCGACTTAACCTGATGATTCTCGTTTAGATTTATCCAAAAAAAGGGGGATATGGAACAAAATGCCACACGAGCGGAAAAAACATTTTTATAAGTTCTCATAAAATGTGTTAAAAGCCAATGATGCACTCCGTGATGCATTTAAATATGTATTTATGTGTAAAATAGAAATATCTGAGCACTGGTTCACGTCAAACCTTTGAACAAATCAAACAGTGTTGAGAAACCGAGTTTAAATTCAAAGCCCTTATTAAGTCGGCAATGTAAACATTCTGCAGGCTCAATACAAATTACAACACAGCAAAAAAGCACTCAGTGTGGCAACTCAAAAGGCAACGCTTAATTTCTTAATGAACATAATCTTCACTTTAACGGAGGGGTTTTTATAAGCAGGAAGTGTTTTGGGTTTGTCATGACGCTGCTGGCTTAACGGCGAAAGAGCTGCAGTATTTTTATTCAGAGCGATCATTCAGAGAGACCTGAGATGATGACGCCACGTCTAACGTGACGTTAAAGGTTATAAATCGTTTAGGGCTGGAACCACCTTAATGTCAAAGGATGATAAATCAGACATGCCCTCTCACAGTAGATTAAGCTCAGTGGTGTCAGAGTGGCGGCTTGCGTCTCAGCCTAAAAGTCTAACCTGAAGTCTTCCTTTTGTGGCTAAAAGTCAAATCTGGAAGCTAAGTCACCATCTCTGGCATGCTGCCGGCTTTATCCACTTATATTTTTCACTGCAGTTAAACGCACATTTATTTATGTTAACGTTTAAATTGATCTTGGAATCTGACCGCCATGTTTTTTTGTTTTTTTTCTGATTGAAAGTAATATTAAAATTTTTGAGAGACCTTCCAGAATCCTGGCTTGACTCTCTTAGAATCTGGACATGAAGATTAGGGTGATGGTACGTAGGTCTTCCAATCACCAACAGTGAAAAATCATCACAAATACCCAAGAGTAATAGTAAGTAGTTAGTGAGTAAAGTGAGTAAATTTCACTCACTTAAATTTACCTAAGTAGCTTTTTTGAAAAGAATGTACTTCTAGGAGGAGTTGTACTTTACTTGAGTAATATTACTATGAAGTATCGCTACTCTTACTTATGTAAAATTTCCAGTCTCTGCCCACTGTGGGTAACTTCACTGAGTGCAATGCAAACAAGTTTTACAAAAAAATGCACCTGACACAGACCTACAACTTATGTTGAAGTGAGACCTCTTGTTTACACTCTAGCTTTGTTATTCTAACGTTATTTTCTATCTTCTGAGCCCTTTAAAAAAAAATTATTAAAATTCTATCTGAATTTGCCATTTTGTAATTATGCTAATTTGCACTTAATGTTATTTATTTTTTATTTTAGTCTTTTACATGACAGAACTCGCACATTCAGCTATATCTACATGTTTCGTCATCTGATGACATCACCAGTCCCTCAGCCCATTTCATTAAAATACATATTTACTCTTACTTGACTCATTTGACTACTTTGTCCTTTCACTTGAGTAAAAATATATTGAACTATTTCTGACCTGAGTGTAATTTCTGGATGCTCTAAAAAAAGGTTGCACTCCTGGTTATTTAGAAAGGCACAAATAATTCTCAATATGCCATTAAAAATGAAAACGTCATACATAAGTGAGATAAATAATAATAAAAAAATGACTCTCATATTTCTGGGTTACGAGTTATTTTTACAGGTCAGTGGGGATCTCCCGATAAACCGCTTTATCGGTTATTGTTCCAGTTTAAAGCGCATAAAGATTTACCAAAACAAAGCCGAGTGTCTTAATACTTATTTCCTTGTTATGCACTGAGCACAGACAGAGTGAGAAACTTCGCCAAAAACCTTTCTTACCGCTCATCGCTTCTTCCTGCGGGGATCACACCGGGTTGAAGGCAGAGTAATCAGCTCCACATCCCTCTTTCAGCTCCAAATACGAGTTTCGAGTAAAAACCGAGGAGTGACCGCAGTGGGTGGGTGGGCGCCTTCCGAAACTGTGGGGAGCTCCGTAGCGCACAGGCGGGTTGTCCTTTACGCACGCACTCGCACCGCTCTGCGCGCCGCGCTCCTGCTCCGTGTCTTTCCCTGCAAGAGTCAACAACCCCACAGGTGGGAGGGAGTGGATCAATGCCTCATCACCTAGCGGCTACCGCAATCTCCGCGGTCACAACATTTGCACGGATTCGGCTCTGTGGATTGGAAGTGGTCGTGTGTTCTGCGTCCGCCGGACGCCAGATGGCGCTTTGGACTTACGCATGGCCCCCTACAGAAAGCAACAGCTCTGTGTTATTAAAGCGATTTTCTAACGTGACGATGCGCTTCCTGGAGTGCAGATCCGCTCTCAGCCCCGTTAGGCCTCAGGGTTCAACTGAGTTTCGTCATGAAACCAAGCCTCTTACCAAAAAAAAAAAAAAAAAAAAACACGACTCACTACATCTGTTGGCTGATTCAGCAGCTGGAGTTTTCCCCAGGAACATGCAGTATAACACATAACAACGTAAAATATTTTACTAAAACAGCTAATTTGCAAAGTAACCTAAAAGATGAATAAACATAACTTTAGACCATTCTACTGGGTCTCTGTATCCGGTTGTCAGCAATGTGTGTTGCTGTTTGTCTCTTCCAGGTTTTCTTCAATGCTAATAATAATTAAAAAAAAAATAATAATAATAATCAGTTTTAATTATAATGCCGGACTGCCCTGTGGCGCAGTTGGTAGAGCTGTTGCCTTGCAGCAAGAAGGTTCTGGGTTCGATTCCCGGCCCTGGTCTTTCTGCATGGAGTTTGCATGTTCTCCCTGGGCATGCGTGGGTTCTCTCCAGGTACTCCGGCTTCCTCCCACAGTCCAAAAACATGACTGTCAGGTTAATTGGCCTCTCTAAATTGTCCCTAGGTGTGTGTGTGCAAGGTTGTCTGTCCTGTGTCTCTGTGTTGCCCTGTGACAGACTGGCGACCTCTCCAGGGTGACCCTGCCTCTCACCTGAAACGATAGCTGGAGATGGGCACCAGCAACCCTCACGACCCCAGTAAGGGACAAGGGTGTAGGGAAATGGATGGATTTATAATGCCACTTATATCACAAAGTAAGGATTAAAGATGTTCTATAATCTTTGTGACAAATAAGGTATAAAGTCTAAGGGGTGTAAATACTTTTGCTGTCATTTTAACAACATTTTTGTTAAATAGGGAATTTTTGTGCATTATTCCTGGTATGGTGGAATAGTACAGTGTATCTCTGCTCTAAGGATGCACTTACTTTTTCAACAAGCATGACATCTTTCTTTGATGGGTAAGGAAACTATGACTTCACAGAACCTCACTTTGAAAATAACTCTTTGATGTCTGCAAGCGCTCTCTTTTCACCACAGACTCATTGGCATCATTTGACTCGGCATTACTTACTTCAGAAATGGAAAGGAAATTAAAGGCCTGTTCCGTTTTTAATTTTCTCATCATTGGGTTATTTTCAGGGGTTTTTTTCTCTACTTGAACTGGAAAATGTAATTTCAATGTAATCCAGTTTTTTTTAGGTGAACTACAAAAATGACAGCAGTTAGTTCTTCTCTGCAAAGTAAAACAATATAGAGTATTAATATAGAGTAAATGAGTTATTATGAATCCATATTTTTATCTATTTTTTACTTTGCTGAACTGCATAATTCCTCATTTGATGAACATGATTCACCAGTAGGATGTTGTTTAGACGTTCCCATCTCACCTATAGTAATTTTTCAGAAATTGCCCCCGGCAATGTGCGTCATCCTTTAATGAGATAATTGGTATAATTTTAAAACGAGAATGAGCCCAGGAAGCAGCAGGACCTTACTGGCTCAAAACGCGAAGCCGACAGACTGGCTAAAAACTCAAACGTTTGCTCCGTTCTGGACAGACGAGCTGCAGGTGATCTGGGGAATTGATAGAAACCAACAGGCTCAACCAAAACAGATTCTGTGGCTTTGTGTGGGCTGTAACTGTTAGCACTGCTAGCATGCTGTTCATGGTTGTTGATTGTGTCTGAGTCGCCCCCTGTGATGAACTGGCAACCTCTAAGGGCAACAAAAGGAAATTTGAGTTGTTTAAAACAGCTTAACAGACTTAAAACAGACAGTGTAGCTGTTAGCTTCCACTGGTAATGTGACTAATTTAAGTAACAACGAGCGGTTGGAACCCAGCGTTCTCATGCTAAAAATTTGCATCAATGCCAAAGTAAGCTACAATGTACTCGCTAGCATGTGGAGATTCACAACCATGTTGAGTAACACGGACCTACTCCATTCACTATGTTAAAATTAGTGTATAAGCTAAAATTAGCCAAAATGCTAATGTTAGCTTAAGTGCTGCCAGTGACATGTGGGGTATCACTAGCATGTTGTCTTACATTGACTTCCTCCATTCAGTTGCTAAACATGGCTAATAAATAAAAAAAATAGCTAAGAAGCTTATTTTAGGAAAAAGACACTGCCTGCTAATGTTTATACTATTGTTACTGCACTGCCTTCTGATTTTTACTTTATATATAAAACATATTATATGTCTATATTATAAAACAGACAGTCGACACAAAACTAAAAATCTGACATTTACTTCGTGGCCCTTGGTTACCATAAAACGCGCTCATCGCTAGGCAACAGATTAACAGAAATATTTATTATTGTTCAAGAAAACAAGATTTCTTCTGCTCTTTTGAAATACTACTTATATTATACAAAGATTTGTGCAGTTGGTGAATTTTGCAGAAAAGTCAATATGTTTTTTTTTTTGGTCATTGATGGAAAACATATTATAAAACAGACATTGAACACAAAAGTAAAAATCAGATGTTTACTTTGTGGCACTTGGTTACCAGAAAATGCGCTCATCGCTTAGCAACAGATTAATAACTGATATTGTTATTGTTAAAAAACATAAGATTTGCTCTGCTCTTTTGAAATACTTCTTACCTTATACTATCTAAGAATTGTGCAGTTGGTGGATTTTGCAGAAAAGATCTTTTTTTTTTGTCATTGATGTTAAATATATTATAAAACAGACATTTAACACAAAAGTAAAACTATGATTTTTACTTTTTTACCAGAAAAAGACGCTCCTCTCTTAACATCTCTTAAATGAATAATACGTAATGTTATTGTTTATAAAACATAAGCTCTCTTGAAATACTGCTAACCTGCTTCGGCACAAGAAATTTACAGTTGGTAAATTTAGTAAAAGTAAAAATCAGATGCTCTTCTGCCATCTTATCTGTATTCAATGTTCCGACAATGTGGCGTCTCTATAGAGACTAAAAAATCTCCTCAGGCATCTTCTGTAATAACTGAGTTTTCCGCCATCTCTGTAGTTCTCTACATCTCTGAATCTCCACCTGTTGAAACAGTATATCAGATTACGCATTTTCCTGCAACATGAAACTGAGGGACTGGAACAAGTGATTCCAGATGTTTCTATAAGGGCTCGTCGTTCATATTGCCTCCTGCCACTGACGGGGTGTGATATGACGCGTCTGTCAGTTACAGTGCAGAACCAGACAGGAAGTAGATGACCGCCCACAGAGAGGAATTCACCGTTTCCTTGGAATGTTAATATGAAGCTTTAGGCTGGCCTCCGCCTCTGGGTCTCCTCTCATCTGAATAAACCGCAGCTCATATTTGGGGAACGCTCCTACGATGGAGGCTTTAGAGAATAAAATCTTACTCTCTAAGACATTAGAGAGTAAGATTTTAGAGAAGGGACAGAGAAGCTGGTTAGATTTGATCAAGAAAATCTGTTGCACTGAAAACTGGAGCGGAGGTTTACTGTCCAACAAAACAACAACCCTGAACATTTTTCATCCAGAGCTGCAGCAGAACGGTTTGAATAAAACGAAATTCATGTGTTAAGATCTTTGTTAACATGGGTGAAAGTGATATTCGGTGTTGAATCCTCAATTTTGATTAGCTGAGGAGATTCTGCATGTTTGTTTGGTTCCATCATGGTTTGGTTTCCATAGTTACAGAAGATGCACACTGCAAGAATCAATCTTACAAAGTATTTTTGGTCTGGTTTCCTGTGCAAATATCTTGGTGCACTTACAATATGACAAAACTAACTTACTAGTAACTTTTCAGCATGATATTGGAGCTCTTTTAGCTCAATAAAGTCCTAATATTGATAAAATTGCAAGAGTTATACGGGAAGCAGTGGAAGAAGACATTTTAACTTGCAATATGGGGGAAATGTCTTGCTCAACTGGCAGGTTATGTCTACCAACTGATCCAATCATCTTAAATAAGAGATGCTAAAGTAGATGTAACTTTGTTTAAATGTCTTTGAAGACATTTAAACAAGTCTCCAACGTCAGAGTAGTCGTCCATGTTCCTCTGATCCCAACATGTCCACCTCTGTTCTGCTCTGTGTTCTTCCTCCTTTTGTCTGCAGACAGGACACCCCGTCCTCCAACAGTGTTTGTGTGTGTATGTGTGTGTGTGGCAGTATGTTTGGGAAGGGCATTCCTGCTTCTGTCTCTGAGGTGACGGCGACACAGAGAGGCCATTGAACCAGGCATCGCCCCGCGGTTCACTTACGCTGGAATGTGGGGTATCTTAACAGAAATAGCCCGATGTCCCGGAAATCATTTGGCTCGTGAACTTAAGAGTTGTAGCTTTATGACGAAAAACCATCTCATCCTAGCGCCAAAAACGTTTTGTCAAAAAACGGGAGGTTTTTTTCACTGAACTTGTGAGCTAATTTACTTTGCCAATTTCAATTTGGGGAACTTTATTGTTGATGGGAACACAACTAACGAGGCCCACAGCATCACAACTTCTCCACCATACCAAACAGAGAGCACGGTGTGTGCTTTGCCACATCATCCTTTATTTCACACCAAATAAAGATGTGCAAATATTAATTGGTGTGGTAGTTGCCAAAAAGCTCAAGCTTTCATCTGACCAGCGGGTAAAGTTAGCATTTGTTTTTGAGATTACTGCATTCAAAAGATAAACGAATCATCATTTAAAGCTTTTTGCACATCCTAATCTCCAATAAACACAAAGGCTACAGCTTCCTGGATCACAATAAAACAAAACATTATAATTTCAGCAGATGTCATTGAGAACTCCTTGGTTCTTGCAGTTGTTTATGGTGACGTTAGATCTGATAACCAAGAGCTCTCATGAGAGGCTTTTAAAGCAGGATAAGTGCTACATTCCACAACACGCAGATTAAATCGCAGCAGTGTCTGTTGCTTTTATTCGCGCTATTTGTCCCATTCTGTTCCCGCACAGAGCACAACAGACCCAGCTCTTCATGCAGCGGCTGACCCCCCAGGGCCCAATCTATGACTCAAGCCTGGCGGCTGCACAGAATCGGCCCTTTGTGCTTAAGAAGAATGTGCCTCTTTTTTTTCGCACTTTTTTTTTTGGAAGAGGAGAAAGAGAGTGGTGGAGGCATGAGTAACTGGCAGAGATTTAAATCTGCAGTGATTTATGCTGCCTTTGTGAGTCCGAAACGGGACGGCGGCTGAAGCTAGTGTTGTCGGAATAAAACACCATTAAACCCTTTGGGAAGAGAAAGGGACAAACGAAGCACAAAGAAACTTTTTTTGTGTGTGTGTGTGTGTGAAGAAAGAGAAAGCCACACAGACTGTGCACAGCAGTTTGTGAACTGTTTCAAAATTGTTGCACAAGATCTCAGACTGAGTTTCACCTTCCAGCAAGTCACCAACATCACAGTCGAATAGTTTAGCTCACATAAACCCATGTGTTGGAACAGTCTAGTCAAAGTTCAGACCTGACCTGAAGATACTTAGATAATACAATTAGAATGGAATAGAATAGAATAAAATCATAATAATAATATTTGTAAACCGCTTTCAAAGCGTTGGATAATTACAAGGAAATAAAAGACAAAACAGATAAAACACCAAGAGCGCAATACAACAAGAAAGTTGAATTTAAATAGAACAAAGCAGAATAGAACTTTACTCTTATTGCAACAATAAAATATTGAAATTTGGGTGAAATTCTCCAGATAAAAACAATGTCTTACTTGGGAAAAAAGATTGTAAATTATCACATGCATTGCACTCATTTGGATCAAAGTTAGCTTGAAGCTGCACTAACTTGTAGATGTAAACACAGGCGATATCACAGTGACCGGTGACGATTCTTAACTCTAGCTACGCGTTGGGATGAAAACAAACGTTTCTCCCAGCTTAGCTAATGTAGCTGCAGCAGTTAGCAGAGCTATTTCTACTCTTCTGATAAGCTAGCTGTGGATTAGCATGTTCGCCTAGCTCGCTAACCAGACCAGAGTCAGACTTTTAAGTCTGGTTATATTTAATCCAAGTAAGATGTGAAAACTATGAACACCAAGTTGACCTATTTAACAAAAACTTAAACTTTCTTTGTCTTATTTTGAGATGGAGTTGCGACGGAAACGGAAGAGAAGGGCGTGTAGCAGCTGAGCCAACTCAACAGATCTGAACTGTTAAGATCGCTTAACTCCTTAATTAGCTTAGGGCAATGGTTTATTTGCACTCATTGTTAAGAAAGACACGGTGATGATGTTTCAAAGCCGTTGACTCAGCAAACCGTGTCTCATCAGTCAGCGGGCCTCCAGAGTGGGTAAAGATCACAAAACTCAGAGAAACATATCGCGTGTAATCGTCTCTGCTTATGTCATTACGAAATCACCTTTTGTAGGAATCTCACAGGTAACGTTGAGTTATGGAGGAATTACTACGTATTTACAGAGCAGCGACTCATCAGATTGCCAGTAAAAAGCTAAGATAACAATTATTCATCAAAGACCAGCTCTGTTTGGCTGGTCATTGGTCCAGTTAAAGAAGAAGTAAATATTGACCCAAATGTCCTGGAATATATATCTGTATATATATTTTTACTTGTGTGGCCAGTTAAGAAACCCTTTAGCATATTCACAACCACCGTAAATCATACTGTGGTTGTGGCAGTTCTTAGTCGCTACAATAAAAATAAATAAAAAAACGTGTTGAATAAAATGTACTGAACACAGCAGGAGAGATAACATAGTGCAGAATTAAACCCGCAGGTTCAGAACACGGTTGGTTTGGGGGAGGCGGATGCCATCCGTCATTACAGACCCATTATGCTATCCGCAGGCCGTACTTGTCACGTTTAGGAACAGCGACCCAGACAAGTTGTTGTGTGTGGTGGAGGGCAGCAGCTGGGCCCACTCCGCTTCCCGTCGCGCTCCTTTCCAGGGCTGCAAGGTTCATGGCGGCGGGTGAATTACAGGGTGCAGCGCAGACTCTGGAACCGGAGTCGCAGACTTTGCCGACTGCTGCACATCACTTTCCAGACGCGCGGCGTTAAAAATTGCTCCTTCACAAACCGCCAGCTAAATGTCGGCTTGTGGAGGCCGGCGACCACGATAAGCAGAGCTCTCTAGGAGAACGCCAGGGTGCGTATTTAGGAGTTCAGAGCTTCAATGGACAAAGTTTTGGACTCGGCAGCAGCTTCACCTGCTGCTGTACTTTGGGTTTCTTGGTCTGATTGGCGTTAACAGAACACCGAGTTCATAAAACAACAAAGCACCATAGATACAGAGATACTGAGGGCTATTCTTTTTGTTTTTGTTGTTGTTGCCACACCTATTCATTATTTGCTTCCTAAACTTTCTGCTTGACATCAGCTTGACTGTCTGAAAAAACAATGTCTTTCTCTTCCAAAGGAAAACAAGAAGCGACTCTTGACTCAGCTTCTGACAGAAGCAACAATCTGCTTTTTAGAAACTTTTGTCAAGCACTGCTAATCCACCTCATTTGCTTTTGCTGCTCCTCTTCATGCCTCTATCCGGCTGTGTGGTGATTGTTCAGTTGTTATTAGCATCTAAAAACACAAAACGGTGCGGTCAAAAGGAAAACACATGGATCTGCTGCTCTGACATCAATCTGAACCAAATACACGTTTTTTTACATAACTGACAGAGATGGAGAAACACTTTCAAATCTGTCATTGTTGATTTGTTTCTATGCTTTACAGCACATAATCACTGTATTAAAGAGTCGGTAAAAGCATAAAAAAGCAGAATGTTGCTAAACAGGCCCTAGAGTAAGAAGAAGTGGAGGTTTCTTGGCCGGCCGTCTGATTTGTGAGAAAGTCATTTCCTGGGGAAGAAACTCCTGGCTCAAACTCTTCATCCTGTTTAACTGGATCTCCTCCTCTACGCCCGTTTCCTCGCCTGCTCTGTTTGCACCCCGCTCTTCCTCCTCTTCGCTCCAGCTTTGTGTTTTCATAGGGTGGTCCTCCTCTTAATCCTCACTGGATCTTATTACCAGCATGCCTAAAATAAGCAACAAGGACCAAAATATTATTCCTCATAGATCTTCACAGAGATGTTTTTCGAGGATGACAGATTGTGCCGCCACACTTCCTGTTATCGTCTCCTCGTTTTTTGTTACCCTCCCTGCTCATCAGAGGCCGTCTGATGCTTGTCGACGGGACAAATTTTTCCCATCTCAGCCGACGTCTGCCTTCATCGTCGCGCCTCTCCTCATCACATCTGCTTCTCCTTTTTCTTCTCACCCAGAGAGCTGTCATCCTCATCTCCCCACCATCCTCCACGCTCTTTTCCTACGTTTTCCACCTCAACTCTCAGTCCATCCAGCTCCCCCCGAGAGTTTTAGCTTGCTCCTTTTTTTTTCTCACACATGTCACAAGATATCAGTTTCTCCCCAGCTGGCTCGAAGTTCTGGGATCCGCAGGAATCTTGAAACTTTTAAAAGATTATTTCTCAGGTTGCAACAGACAGCGTTGGAATTAAGTCTTCTCTCAGTGTGTATAAGTGAATCGGCAGGCTGGACGAAACCAAATCCCAGAAATGCGAGGAGCTGGGATTTTTTTTTCCCTTCTGCCTAAAAGAAAATATCGCAGTGGCATAAAGTACCTGCGATAAAGGTACTTTTAGCACAAGTACCTTTTAACTTGTGCTAAAAGGTACAAGTTAAAAAGTACCTTTTAGCACTTTTTAACTTGAATGGAGGATAGTTTATGTATGTGTCTAGAGAACTGAAAATGCATAGGAGAAATTGTAATGAGTCAAAAGCGTGCAGGAATCTTTCATATCTAACTGTCTTGCAAAAGTATTCATCTTCTTTAAACTTGTTCCATTTGTTCAGGTTCCAACCTCAAATTTCATCATATTTCACTAGGATTGTATGTGATAAGCCAACACCAAATGAGCAGTCTATCACTTAACGGTGACCTATTATGAGATTTTAGTCTGCTTAATTCTGTTTTGGGGGCCCTTGTCACTTTACATCCACATAAAGTGCTGCTCACACATGACAGTGGCTGCAAACAGATGCAGCCATGTAATCTTTCATCTTTGAAAAGCAGAAGAGGAGCCTCCTGCACAGCCAAGAAGGCAGCAAGTGGTTTCTGGATGGTAGTTCAACAACAAAACACTTGTCTTTTCCAGCAGCCATTGTACAGAGCAAACAGCGGGAAAACCAGCTCGATTTGGGTTGCTAGGTAACAACACAGGGAAATTACTAATTTTCTAGACACCCAAAAAATCTGCCATTAAAAAAAATCTCAATTTTGTAGCATGTTACAACCACAAAATGTATCGCAGTTTGTGGCTGTAACATGACAAAATGTGTAAAGGTTTACCCGGTATGAATACTTTTGAAAGTATAAGTGAGTATACTATATATAACCATGGTGAAGAGAAGATTTTTTTCCATCCAAAAGTTATATGATCTCCTATGTAATACAGAGAGTATCATGTTTAAAGAGCAGGTTAAAGGTCATGGACAATGTTTGGTGACTGATTAAAAGAGTCACTTCATTCCCAGAGAGGAGATAAAATCACCAGTTCAGACGCGGAGAGGCTTCTTGCACTAAACAAACGAGCAAGAAGAGAAAGAGACAAAAAACACGAAGGCAAAACAAAGCCCATTTTTAGAGCAGACCATGAACCCAACCACACACAAACAGAGCGGTGTGGGAAGTCACAGCGGTTTATTATTGGAGGCCTCAGCCTGACATGAGAATGTGATTCTTCAGCACTTTGCCTCCTGTGATAACCTCAGAGTGAGTCGCTGTTATGCTTCTGAAGTATGTTCTGTCGTTTGGACGCCTACATCTGAACAAAATAGAAAGTTTTTGTACCAAGAAAAAAATAACTTTGTATGGTTTTACATTTTAGGCATTAAAAGAGTCTAAAATGTGATAAACTGTATTAGTTTGTAAATGTCATGTTCAATAATTGCTCAATTTTACCAATCTTTACTTTATTTGTGGGAAGTTAGCAGAAGATGTTGTTATGGCTAGCTGTTAGCTCCTTCGTTCTGCATCGCAGTAGAGAACTTTAGCGTTGGACCTAGCCCCGCCTTGGAGACGCAGCTCTGTTTCCAAGCTTCAGATCTTCCACCTCACAGAGCAGCCATCCCCTGCGTCTCCCCCACTCAGCTCCTTCAGACTAGCCAGCAGCAATTAGCAAACAATTGGTGGAACTGTGCATCTATGCGTCAATAGAGGTTGTGACGACTTCATGAAGGCGGAGTTTCAGAACAAGCAGATGTTTTTTTAAAGAGACAGAGACCTAATTTCAAGGCTTTAACTTACAAAGTAAATTGTATTTTAAGTCATATTTGATATATATAGCTTTTTATAACTGAAGATAACTTTACTTGATTGTACTATAAAATGACTCTCTATATATATATATATATATATATGGCAGGAAAACACATAACACTGCCCCTTTAACATGCAAACCTTCATTAATATGCAGTCACTGAGGTTTCATGTGGTCCACCCTCCACCACCTTTTCCTCCTCCTCTGCCTCCTTCTCCTCTTCTCTCCTTCCCATCCTCTTCCAGCTTGTCAGCAGCAGCAGCAGCAGCAGCAGCGGAGTTGCTCCACTCTGAAGCGGCTCTGCTTCTGTGCAAAGTTCGGGTCCGATCAGAAACTCGCGGCTCCGACCGCAAACCCAGCAGGAGGACAAAGATAACAGATGGGGAAGTGATCACTGCGTGGAGAGTCACGATCCGAGCTATTTAAGGTAGGACTGAACAGGGACTGATTGTAATTTCAGAGGTTAAGGGGTGATCTGCAGGATGTTGTGCAGGAAAAGTTGGCTCTTATTCTGCAAAAACACACTCGAGTCCGTCTGTGTGCAGAAATAACAGTGCAGTGAAATGGTTAGCAGCTAAGACCAAGCTGTCAAACAGTCATGCTAATGCTTCAAAATTCTGTGTGAAATTTGAAATGCATGCCGCGACCTCAGACTAAACCTGCGCCACGCAACAAGCAGCAATTTGCAACTTAAGTTGTGTGGGTTGTAGTGTGACAATGTTAAGCCTCTTATTTTTGGAACGTCATATTAATTAATTAATTGTTTGCCATTCTTGTTTTATGATATTACATAAAACAGGACTGAATGCATTGCAGAAATTAATCAAATGGGATAACTGGAAGGTTTTCTCATCAGACCAAATGAGAAATATGGTGTTAGATGTAGAAATCGACAACTGATACCATAGTTCTAGATGGTAGTAGTTGTGTGTGATGTCTCCATTGACACCACACTCACACACACACACACGCACAGAAAAGCACATATAAACAGAAGATCCTTAGAACTATGGATAATTAGTCAGCTAACTTAGACGTGATTGTGCTTGTGAGATAAAAACATTCATTTATCTAAACTTCTGAAGCACCACCGGTATGCTGTTACAAATAATCGATTTCAAAAGGAAAGGCTCAGCTTCAACCAACACATCCTGTTAGCGTTGTGTGTAAACACAACGCTCATAAATCATAATTAATAAATATCAAGCTACGGACAAACTGGAGCAGGTAAATATCTGTAGGCGTTTCTTAGAACTGTTTTACCAAGATGTCAGTAAAATATCAGAGATGACATCAAGATCTGCTGCCTCACATTATGTCTTTGATTTAAATCCTGGCCACAGTCTCCCCGTGTGTTTCTCCGGGTACTCCCAAAAAAAAAAAAAAGAGGGTCGACTTGGTGTCAGATCACCAAAGTCGAACATTTCGGATAATTGTCCCACTTGAAGATCTAATAAAGAGTCATTTTTCCGTTTACTGGCCGACTCATCGGATTTGTAAATTAAAAATCTCCTGGTGTTTTTCAAAAGGTTCGCAACAGAGATCTGCACCGACTGGAGACATAGAAACAAACAGCAGATAAGAAGATTTCCACATGTCATCATTTGTTTCAGTGTTGCTTGCTAAAAAAAAAAAAAGATTAATCTTAGTCACTGCAGTATGTAACAAATCCATGTTTGTTTCATTTTTTAATCACTCCCAGATAAACCAGTTGGTATGTAGCTAACATCTAATCACTCTTTGCCTCCTCCTGTCTTGTTTTTCATACTTCCAGTTGATTTAGACTTCCTAATGGTTTCTGACTGTGGATATGTGTGTTTTCTTGTCTCTATTTCAAGACTTAAGATTAATTCAACTCCATCTTTGCTTCAGTCTCATGTTCTCCTGATTATTTTATCAATAGTGACTAAGAAGAAAGGATCAATGTTTATATATTTCCCTCCTAAGTATATTTGAACTTTCTCTAAACTGTAAGAAAAAATTGCTTTAATGTTCTTTAATTCAAACTGTCTAGTTCAAGCACGGCCCTCCATTCTTCCACCTGGCACATTATGTCGGCTGTACTGCACTAGTTCAACGCTTATCTTTTGCTTTTGGGTGTAAACTTCACAAAAATCCTTTTTGAAGAATCCAGGTTTATCTTTGTTGCACCTCTTGTG
Organism: Phalloptychus januarius; assembly: GCA_902982915.1. Classification (NCBI taxonomy): domain Eukaryota; kingdom Metazoa; phylum Chordata; class Actinopteri; order Cyprinodontiformes; family Poeciliidae; genus Phalloptychus; species Phalloptychus januarius. Next base: position 4,876,905 of record CADWAE010000476.1, read on the forward strand.
TTTGTAGGGTGGGAGTTTAGATGAGCTCTTTGTTCTGCCGCACTTTTAAAAGAGCTTAGAAATGTTTGCACTTGACTCATGTTTGACCTCCCCCCCGCCCCCATGTGGTTTGTTGACTGACATCATGCATCAAGAAGAACTTATGAAACCAGTGAACGATTGCACGGCTATGAGCCTCCCTGCAAAGGCCGACATGTTTGTTTTTCTTTGTGTTATCCTGCTCCGCTTTCTTCATAAGATAAATCGCCATGTCTAGAGCCTCCTGAATTTTTCTTTTTTTCTTCACCTTTTAGTTTCGTGAAATATTTTGTTGACTTGGCAGACCATCGAGAAAAGCACGAAGGGGAGGAAACAGGAAGTTCATTTACAGTGCCAGTTCCGATCCAACGCATGTGTCAACTCACTGTTCAGTGCTTTGCAGCGTGAAGCAGGTGTTGCTCCGGATAGAGAAATTGACAGCTGAAATTTGTCACAGACTTGGAAAACATTTTATACCCGTTGAACGTTTTCATATTTCGTCACGTCACGACCTCAAATCTCAGTGTATTTTATTAGAATGTGATGTGAAAAATCTACATCTTTTTTTTTTGTTTAATGCAAAAGGTAGCAATCAGAAAAGAGGATTTATCTTCTGATAGTGATAGATATTAAAAAATAAGTGCCTACATGCCTGACTCTACACATTTCTCTGCAAAACTTTATGTGCTGTGGAAAAAATAACCCTGTACATCAGCTTGATCACAGCATCCTCCAATCAGCTCCTTCAGACTAGCCAGCAGCAATTAGCAAACATACAGTGGAGAAGAGCATCATTATAGGAGCTACTTTTCAAAGCAACGCTGCTAAAACATTGTTAAAGGCTTAATAGAGGAGCCATCTTGTGAAGACTTCCTGAAGGCGGAGTTTCAGAAAGAGCAGGAGCTTCTTAAAGAGACAGAGACCAAATTTTTAAGACGTCAAATTACAAAGTCAAATTTCTTTTACAACAGCTGGAGGTAATATACCCACTTGATTGTGCTATAAATGTGTGGCTGAAAAATATATAACACAGCCCCTCTAACAGACGCTGTCCATAAAATCTGTTTCAGCTCTTTTCCAAAACAAAATTTCAATCTCTGTAATGGTAGAGATATTTAAATATATCCAGTCTGGAGGCCTATGTCAAGTGTTTTTATAAGCCTGAGGCTGGAGAGAAAAATGCATCGCCACTTCGGGAGCAGCAAATCCCTATAAACTGCTGTATTTTGGAGCTCTGCATAACGGTCAGGGCATTCTGACCTCAACCACAGCTAGCCAGTTGCCATGCCTCCAGTCGGACCAGAGCAAACGGGGTCAGAGCTGGCCGGCTCCAGCGGTGACCTGCGTCTGCCTGTGCGGTTCTCACCCAGATGCCTGGGCAAAGCCGCAAATATCAACAGCGCTCTGTTCTGCCTGTTTCTGGTTCCGTAGTGCTTTTGCTTGAAGCAGAAGAAAAAAAACGTATGAAAAGGGAAATATGTTTGACTCTGTGTGACTGAGAGGAAAACAGAAACAAATGACAGCAAGTCTGATTTAAATGACACATAAGAAGAAAAGGAAAGGAAGCAGAAGCACATGTCAGAAGGTAGAAATGTCAGACGGTTTATTTGCGTGCCGTTCCCATCATGGCCTCCGTGTCTGCTCTGAGGCTTGTTTACGGGGCGCCTGCAGGTACAGTTTGGAGATAAACACCATGTCTGACTGACCTTAATGGCTTTCTCTGCGTTTCTAACAGGGCCAATTTGGGGAATGAAGTTCCCAAAGTGAATTAATGTGCTGTGTTTAGCAGTTTAAAGGAGCACTTATGGTTAAGTTTTACTGCACATAAAAAGACATGGGAAGGAGAAAAGTCACACAAAGAGCTGAAATGAGGGGAGAGGAATTTGGAACGGAGCGTAGAAAGTGAGAACTAGTCAATTAAGTCGTTAAAAAAATCTGTGAATTACAAGTTATATTCTCTTAAATGCAGTTTAAGAATGTGCTCCAAAGGAAATGGGAAACTTTTTTTCTTGTTGGAGTGTAAATAAATCTTCAGAGAGGGGGAAGCTTACATGATACTCAGACTGTTTCAGATGACTTTAGCCTTTTTAAAGGCAAATCTTTGTGTTTTCTAGCCTCTTAGTGCCATTTTATAGCACTATCATGTAACTATGTTAATTTCAGTATCTATAAAAATGCTGTGCAGATAAAATATGATTTAAAAGAAATTTGAAATTGGGCTCCCGTCTCTTTAAAAACTCCTGCTTTTACTGAAACGCCACTTTCAGGAATTCATCACAAAATCATTCCGGTATTAATCCGTTAGCAGCGTTTTTATCCATGTTGTACTGAAAAGTAGCTGGTATAATGAGCCCAGCTAATGTGCATTTCCACCACGTTTTTGCTAATTGCTGCTGGCTAGTCTGAAGGAGCAGAGTGAGGAGTTGCTCTGAAGGACAAAAGCCCAAAAACTGCAACTCTGAGGAGGAGCTTCATCCTTGAAGGCGGGGCTAAGTCCACCCAAGCGTTTTGCCGAGCTGAATGGTTGCCATGGGAGATTACAGGATTTCCCTCATAATAATAATATAACATGAAGTAAAGCTCAGACAGTCGATTTCACATAATACTATCATCTCAGAAACAATTTAAATTGAAAATGCTCATAGTGATTGAACACTCTGTAAGTTTACAATCTTACAAGTGATTGTTGTTATGTTTGGTATGGTTTAGTTCAGATGAATAATGTCTGGGTTTCCATGGATTCACTTTATGTCCTTGCTATGCGACGTTTCAAATCTCCAGCTCAGCTGGGACTCATCAGTCTGACCTCGCTCGGTTAACAATGCCGTAAACTCCTGATTTTTCGGACAGACTGAAGACCAAGTGTTCCTGTGCTTTCCAGGCCTCACAGACGGAAAGGTATTTCTGGCAGATCAGTCAGCCGATCAGCCAAATCGACCGATGAGGTGAATGATACAGCACATGTCCGCTTAGCTTCAGAGCTTCCCTGAACTCTTGAGAATGGATCTATGATCAATAACTGATTATCTTTCAGTGCGTTTCTCTTTATTTCATGGTGGAAAATTAAGGCTCATGATGAGAAAGTGGGATTAAAATGAGGAAAAAATTTATAATAGACTACAAAGAATTAAATGTAACACTGGGTATTGTATAGAACTAGCATTCATCCTGTAAAATCCAATATGTAACTCTTATTATAACCTACAGTTTGTCCAAATAAGACTTGCTGCTTTTGCATTCTGTACTTGTTTGACGCCAACCCCTAGATCCATCGAAAAGTTCTGACTTTACACAGAGAACTGACGCAGCTACAGACCTGGACAGTAACTAGTCTGTTTGGATCAAGAGTTTTCCTTGATGCAGATCCAGATTCTTTTAAGATGTGGTGCCAATATTGAATCTCAGTTTGATACCTGCAGCTTTCACAGCACTGATTTAAACACTACATACAGTTAGTATAACAAAGCTATCAAAATAAATGTCCCATATTTATATAGTCTATATATTACATAAACAGTTTGGCCCCTCAGAAGTGTGAATTTGTCAGCGCTTATAGATGCTGTGTTTACTGATCGGAGGACAATTTAATAATTGCAACTGGAAATAAGCAGATTCAAGTCAAAAAGTGAATTTTTTTTGGTGCATCTCTGCTTGGGGACTTGTACAATGACACAGCAGACCATTATGTATTGGGTACCAATACATAAGGGGAGTGGAGTACTTGCAACTTCTCCTTTACCAACAGTATACTAAAAGTCACAGAGACATCTCTAAAACAATAGAAAAAGCAGATTAGCTAAGAGTCCTGCAAGGGGATTTAAAAGTTGTTACATCACAATTTAAAGATCGACCAGGTTGCATCTCCGGCTTGTCAACTCAAGCACCCTGCGACGCTAATCCAACCCTGGCTGTCTCCTGGAGAGGTCACGTGTTTGGAGCTTAGCACCGTTTCCTTATTTTCATTTCTCCAGTGGGCAGGAAACCCTTTTTTCCTGCCCGCTGGAAAAAAGGCAGGAAAACAAAACCAGGAATAACAAAACAGCAGAGCCTTCAGATTGTATAAACAGAAAAATTCAAAGTGTACACCAGGAGAAATGAGTCCTTGTAGGTAACAAACTCTCTTGTTAACCTTTTGGTTCACCAAATAAGCCTAATTGTAAACAATGTAACATTATAAAATCTGGCAAGAGACCCCAACTTAAGCCTCTTACACGCTGTCAGGTCTGTTTTACAGTGAAAAAGCCTCAGTCGGACCAAAGTTTCCTAAAGTTTTTATGTTCGCCTGAATGCTCCTCGCCTTCACCCCGACAAACCACTGACTGCTCTCTCCTTTTCTCTCTCTCTGGTCTTTAGCCTTCCTAATGTGAACTAAATGAAAACAGAGGCCCCCTGCCGCCACCTGGAAAACACTGAGGGACTAAGTGGATTGAAGAAGGCAGCCACCGATCGAGGGAGTCAGGGCAGGGAGGGGAGACACACAGAGAGGATTAGCAGCTAATCCAGGCCATCGAACAATCCTGGGGGAGTTTTGCCGTTCTTCCAGGACGATGCAGACAAAACAGTTCCTGGATTTAAGCGCTTTGTGACGGCGCGTCCGAATTCTTCTGTGACGGTTTTGATGCGGCGCGGACTTGGATCTTTGGTGCAGAGGAAGCGGTCAACTGAGAAGAGAAGCGACAGGATGTCCTGATGGACTGCATGGTGCCACACACATGGATAAACCTTTTCTAGTAGGAGACGGCATGTGATTATGGACCCCGGCCTTTTCACCTTGGCCTGACGGAGAGACTCTGAAGGTCTTGCTGGACTTTGTGATCAGGCCTCACTTACAGTAAGGAGCTATTTATTTCTTTATTTGTAGGAAATTTTCAGGTATATTGTAATCGTACAAGGAAAGAAGCAACGTATAGAGTAGGTTATGTGTAGGTTATGCAGGTTAATAATACAAGTAAAAGGGTAAGGAGACAAAACTGCGTTGCACTTTGTAAGATCCTTTATATTTCCTCTTAAGAGTTGCTTAAATTTCAGGAAGAATGCTGGGCCCGTCTCCTGGAGATGAAGTTTGACCACAAGAAACTTTCGTAGGTTTGGGTAGAAGGCCGAGCATGTTGTAGCTTTGTACGGTTTCCTGGGGAGGTGATCCTCTTAAGGCGGGGAACTCCAACCGAGATCAGTTCAATTCTGGATGTCTAAAAAATATAGAATTAGGAGTAAACGCAAGTCTTTTTTTATTGCCTTCATTGCACAGCAAGCTTTCCGTGTATGTACACATGCGGTTGGATTGTGTATGTCTGGGCAGCCATCCACTGAACCAAATATACCCGGTGCCCTGATGGCCACAACTCTCCAACCGCACGGACTGTGGTAACCAGAGGAGACCCGGCACGGCCTTGTAATTTCTCCTCTTTGTTATGCTGTCGTGACTGAAAGCTGCTGCTGAGCAGGAGAAAAGGGAGTTGGGCTGTTTGGGAAAGATGTGCAGGGAAGAGAGAAAAGGACATAAGCAGACAGAGTGGCTGTGTTGGCATCTCACGGCGCGGATCATAAAGAGCAGCAGCGGGAAGCGCAGTGAATGTATGAAGAATGGATTTAATACTTGAACAGCTGAACACTTATGCTTTCTGTCCATGACTGATTTGGTTTCTTTCTCTCTGGTTTTACAGTGACACCCAAAGACTTTCTAAAGTTGTTTGACATGAACTCAAACTCAAGACATAATCATTCACTTTAAAAAGGGATATTGCACGACCTTTTCTTCCACCATGAGTCTGGGAAAGCTGCCAGGAATCAAAGGCCTGGTGTCTGGCTCTCAGGGGAAGCGTCGCTTCAAGAGCGACCTCTCGGTGGACATGATCAGCCCCCCGCTCGGGGACTTCCGACACACCATGCACGTGGGCCGCGGCGGCGACGTGTTCGGCGACACGTCCTTCCTCAGCAACTACGGCGGCGTCCGGGAGCCGGGGAGCCCGGACTCGGCGACCAGCTCCAAGTCGACCGGCTTCTTCACGCGCACCTTCCGCCACGTGCGGAGGACCTCTGTGCCGCGGCCCCGGGGCGGCTCCCGGGACCTGACGTCCCCGCCTCCGGACATCTCACCCATCATTAAAAATGCCATCTCTTTGCCTCAGCTGAACATAGACTCTGTCAACGGGTGCCTGCAGAGGGCGCTGTTCCCCAACTCCATGAGCTCAGCGGATGACTCCTTCTGCACATACGGTGAGATAAGACAGATAATCCGCGCCAGCATGGGATTGGTGTTAAGGATCTTACAGGGGGGGGATTATCTTCATTAAAAGTGAGCAGAGATACTTTAAAGGTTGAGATCATAAAACATGACAGTTTTAGTGAACGATGAAGCATGATCCTCAGTGTCACGGATTATTTCATAACAAATAACTGAAGATTAATCGATTGGGTCGTCACGGGAAAGTGAAAGAACATGATTGGTCAGATTCTGAACAGTGTCAGAGCAAGTCAGGGCAAACCTTTTACCTTCTTAAGTCAGCATAAACTTTCAGCAGGACTTTTGACATTTTCTTCAGCAATGATTACAACCTCCAGTTGTTAGTTATTAAAGACAGTGAAAATAATAACGAATTATTGATTCTCTGAAAGGTAGCAATGCTTCTTGTGAAAGCAACTGATAAAACATTGTACATAAAATGTACAAGAGAAACACAAAGACATTAAAGGACATGTAGCTTACAAAAGTATTCACACCACTTGAGCGTTTTCACTGAGTTCCTGCTCAGTCTTCTTTGCAGAAAGTCTCAGGCTCTGTCAGGTTGAATGGAAAAGCAATCCTCAAGACCTGCCACCAAGTATCTATTGGATTTAGGTCTGTACTTTGACTATGCCAATCGTTAGGGTCAACTAGGCAATTGTTAGGATCGGTGTGCAGCTGGAAGGTGAACCTTCGTCTCAGTCTCAAGTCTTTTTCAGCCTCAACAGGTCTTCTTCCATCGTTTCACTGATCAATTTTCTCCTTCCCTCACCTGGACGTCTCGGTGGACGACCATCTCTTGAAAAGTTTCCAGTTGCAGGATATTTATGGATTAAATCGTGCTCTGTGAGAACTTGGGATGCTGTTTTATAGTCTAACACTACTTTCAACTTCTCTAAAAATTTTGTTCCATGGGTAAAGGGGGTCAACGACAAAGTATTGGGGCCATACTAATAAAAAATAAAATTACAGGAATAAAGTTGTACGAGAGTAAAGTCGAAGTAATGTGAGAATAAAGTCATGGTAATTTGAAAATAAAGTCGGAATACTTCAAATTTATCCTTATATTATTTTGACTTTATTCTCATTATAATTTTTTTATTTTCTTAGCGTAGTCCTTATACCCCCATATGGGCCAAATAAAATTGCAAGCCACATTTTTAAGATTTTTATTCATATAATACCTTCTATTTTCCTTTTTGAGTCGGTGTCAGTTTGTAGCTGATAGTCTGTAGATGTCATGGGAGAAAATATGAAAAAGTTAAAGCGGTACGAATACTTTTTCAAAGTACTGAAAGTACGAGATCATAAGAGTGATTTAACACAAAGCAAATCTTACTCATCACCACCTCGGTGCAAACAGAACTATAAAAGTCAGGAGACACAAACGGTAAATTCGAACCCCCCCCATCCCTCCTTTTTGTTTTACATCTTTCCCCCGCATTCCTCCAAGACAACCAGCAAACATCCCAGCTTCTTCTGACTCATCTGGATTCACCTTGGCAACACCTGCACACGATTAGGCCGACAAACACAAACACCGTTCTGCTGAGCGGAGAGAAACTCACCGGGTATTTCCTGCCATCTCTCATGTTTGTGTGTGTGGCCCTGAGAGAATGAGCACAAACCCAACATTTGTTGCGTCTGCTCTCCAATCAGAGCCTGTTGGCCAGCTGTGTGCAGGGAATGGAAATCCCCTCGCCCCCATCCCAGTTTCTTATCCAGCTCAAAAGGAATTTGCCCGATCGGACGGACGGACAGAGAGAGGCAGATAATTAATTGTGTGGGATAATTTTTTTTTTCATGTTTTATAATTACTGGGTTTCATTTACACCCATGTTTAGCTCTAACAGTTTATATGAGACATTATTATTATTTGATGCCATTTATGTGAATTTGGTACAGTTATTGTTTTCCTACTCTCTCTAAGTAGCATGATATCTATCTGAAATGTTTATTATTTATGACCAGTGAAACCTGTCAGGATGACACAGTGGGAAACATGTAAACTCTTGGTTTATACCGCCACCTTCTGGTCAGACAAATGTACTGCTGAGCAAAAAACCCAAATCGTCTCTTTTTTCTATTTTAAGACAAATGTCTGGAAAGAGTGTACTGTTCTCCTTTCAAATAAGAGGAGATTATGCCTTACATATTCTTGTTTATAGGTACAGATTAAAAAGCAGAGCGAGCTCTGCAACACACAACATGAAACTCATTACTGTCCAGCATTAACAGGAAGTCAGATTTGGTTCTCCACCCCAGTTTGCGTAAACTTAAACTTGAAACTCTTCCAGCCAGAGGAGGCGATCGACTAAAGCTGCTGCCCCAAAATGAACTGAACTGGAATGAATGGAGCCTTTAAAGTCAATGGTTCCTCTACAGACTGTATGTTTGCACTAACACTATAACAATGTACACCTTAACAGAGGTAGTGCTTAATTTAACAAGATATACATTACTAATGTAATAAAAATACATTAAATGTAGTCCAATTTTCAGTTTTCAGCCAATCATCTGGTAGGTTTATGAGTATTTTGAGTAGACTTCCATTTGTTCTGTAATTATGTTCTTTATAATTAAATAGAGCTTTTTTAAATTCACAGACGTGTCAAGAAAATCAAATATAGCTACTCTATTTAAAAAGTAAACAGTTGAGGGGAAAAAAAAGCCAAGACTGCAGAAATATAATCTCTTCTTTAGTGAACGTTTGTTTGGACAACCTGATCATGAGGAAATAAGATAATCAAGTGTGGAAGCTTTCTATGACGCTTGTGGAAAGAATAATCAGATCTAAATCATAAAAGATTAACTTGAAACTTTTATGGGATTGAACCAATATGTGCTGACTGAAGACAGATTCCAACGGTCTACTGGAGGCGAAAGGGCAACACACACCGTCAGACACTATTGAACAACTTCCAAAATGATTGTTTTCTCTCTATCTTAGCACCAACCATTCAACGTTTGTTAAAGATGCCAACTGGTGTTTATTCACGTCGCCCCACTGCAACACAGTTATTTGTCTTAAATTGATGTCATCCATCATATGACTGCCTAAGTTGCCTCATGATCAAAGAAGTGAACATTTTTTATCTTATCTAATAAGACGGGTGTGAAGGTGAATTGACCCAAGCACTAAACCCTGTGGTACTCAATAATTAACTCATGTTGCATGTGGGAGAGTTACCATTATCAAGGACAACCTGGAACCGGTCGGATAAATACAATTTAAACCAAACTGGCACTATTTCACGTTTTCTTTCAACTGAGTTTGCATTAAAAAATAAATCACTTAACCTACAAACCAACTTAAACCAGCGATTCTTTCATTTCTCTTGCCAGGTGTCCAGTCTGGATTCTTGACTCTGCCTCGAGTCTCTCGACTTGATAGACAGATTCAAGATGGCGACGTGTGGAGAACGTCTCCGGCAGACAACGGCTGCGGCGCGTTGACTCGCTCTGACTCCCTGGCCTCCTTCACCGTCGACCTCGGGCCTTCTCTAATGACTGAGGTTTTGGCTTTGATTGACAACCCCGACTCTCTACACGTATCCAATCACAGCCAGGCAGCAGGCGAGGAAGAGGAGGAAGAGGACAGAGGGGATACCAGCTCTCTGACAGAGACACCTGTTCAGACCCCGACAGCGAGTTCCCCCAACCCGTCCCAGTGCAGCGCATCTTTTAGGTCCAAAGTGAACGGGAGAGTTAGCTCTACCTGGAGGGAGTGTCAGGACGACCGGGGGTCTGTGAGGACGCCTGATGGGACTTCCTGTTCTTCTCACAAGGAGGAATCGACCATTGAAGCGGAGAGATTCCAGAGGGCGGCTGATGTCCTCGCTAGACATTATGGTGGAGGATCGTTCACCAGAGGAACGAGGACAAGCCAAAAAACACCACATGGTTTATCTGAGGAGGAGGAGGAGATCAAAGTGTAGACATTAAGAACAACTGTCTAAACATCTGGATTCATCTACAGTCAGAAATGGGAGACATTTCTCTATTGTCCCTTCACTTTAACGTTCTTTGTTCAATACTCTGAATTATTTTCAGTTCCTAAAGTAAAGAAGATTCCTTCTTTGCCTTTAACTTTTGGCGTTTTCTTTCACTGTAGTTGTGATATATCAGCTATGAAACTACAATGGTCAAGAAACACTTTTGATCTTAAGAGTTTGCAAGTGAAAAATGTGTATGACATCAATGTTTTTATGTTCATACTGATACTTACACTTTATAAATAACACTTTTGTACATTTATCCAGTGATAATAACCATAATGTGTTTTAGCTTCTTGTAAAGTGTATATTTAGGAAATGTGGACATTCTGTTACCGAATTCCCATTTTTAACAATATAATTTGTAAACAGAGTTGTTGGTTCCTCATTGAATAAATGAAAATGTATTTCTCTACTGAGCCTGAAATCACTAATATCAGGTCAGCTTTGTTCAGATGAAGTAGCTGAAGCAAGGAAGGCTCACAGGACACAGGACAATATACATCCCATACACACCTGTTATGATGGAAAAATACTATAATGATAATATAATTTAGATAGCTAAATTCACCCTAACTGGCAATTTAATAAGGAAATAATTATTATTTCATAGATGTCAATAAACCATGCTTAGCTTTTTGAAGGCTAAATGTTACCTACAACAATTTAATTTGGAAAAATAAAAATTCTCCTAAATGAATATTTACTTATTTTCCACCTTTATTTGCAAATAAATTTTTTAAAATTCATACAATGTGATTTTCTGAATTTTTTTTCACATTTTGTTTCTCATAGTTGAGGTCTATCTATGATGTCAATTACAGGCCCCTCTCATTGTTTTAAATGGGAGAACTTGCACGATTGGTGACTGACTAAATACTTTTTTCCCCACTGTATATTATATATATTTAAACTGTCAGTATATTTAAACCGACAGCCTCAGTGAATTTCTTGTAAGTCACAAAGTATCAGTGAACTACTTTCACTTTTACATTTATTGGTATCAAATTACAGTTCATGTTCATGCAGACGTCTGCAGCCTATCACAGACAAAGGGAGGAGTTTCAGTGGGCAGAGACTAACGGGCTTATGCTCTAGTAATAAATAAAAAGGACCAGCGGGGTCAGAAAACATCGTGCAAGGTGAGTTTGCATCACAGACATGAGATACTTTCTGAGACTTTTTCTGCTTTACAAAGATAGCATCTATTTTGAGTCTTAAATGTATTGAATTGTGTTGAAGATGTTGCTTGCCAAAGAGCAGAAACACCAACTTGTCCATATTGTTGATATAATAAAAATGATTCTGTGTATTTTGGTGGCAAAACAATAAGAAAACAAATGAGTTAAATGTTTTGGGTCAGATGAGGGAGAATCGATTCTCACCAACATTTTCTGTTCCAGCATTTCTCAGGCTGTTTATAGTAAAATCCATGTTTTATGTGAAAGAGTGAACTACTTTTAATGATGCATGTTTAGTATAATCCCTGCATGATTATCAAAGACTTTACCTTTAACTTGTTCCACTTCAAATGTATCACTGTCTATTCTTTAAACATATATCTACGGGTTCTCAGCAGACCTTCAAGTGTGTCAGATTGAACATTCCCCATGACAGTAATCATAGAAAAGGTAAACATGGACACTGTTGGAATGAGAACTTCATATTCACCATGGAGTTTTCACACAGTCTAAAGTAGAAAATATGCATTTTATTCATAAAATGAAAATGAAACACAAACAAAAATTTCTACATTGGTTAATATTATCAGGAATAAGACAGTTTCTGTGTGCTTGGGGTTCATGCAGAAAGATTTCCTGTCACGTTACTTCTTCTCTGCAGAAGGTTGAGGATTTTACACTTGACATGATTCCACCACCCAGGGGTCTTTGAGCTGCACAGAAAAAGGTCAAAATTTGTTTTTAACTTTTTTTACTTTAATACACAAACTAATATGTAGTTGCAAAAATCCAATCATATTTTTTCCATGCTTTATGCATGGGTCTTTAGACATTTTATTTTCTCTCTTTGGTGTTTTCCCAGCTAATCAATCCATTAGAATAAATGGTCTGGGTTGCTGTGGTGGCACAGAGGCAAAGCATAAGACACGTATGCAAGCCTTAGGCCTCGTGGCGGTAGTCGTAGGTTCGATTCCCGGCCTGGCGACATTTGCCACATCCCCCTCTCTCATTACCCTCTTCCATGCTGAACTACTTTCAAATAAAAGCCACTAGAGCCAACAAAATGGTCTGGACATTTTTGATGTTTTTCTCAAAGCACTTTACAGAGGAGCAACATTCACTCTTTCACACTCACATTTAAATCAAGAGGCAATTTATCTACTGAAGCTGATTTGAGACCAAAATCAAAGAGTTTCATGAGGAACTTCTAAGAGAGGTGAAAAGAAAACTGGATGAAGTAATCCAGCAAAATCATGCTTGGAAAATGCTTGACAAGAAGAAGACAGAGTTTAAAAAATCTACTCCAGAAGAGCAAAGAGCTCGCTCGCCATTTAACATGCATTACAGGCAATGAAGACAAACTAAAAGCACAGTTCAGTGACGTTTGGAGTAATTTGGTTAAGGAATTGACCTCAGATACAAAACCCATCAAGGATATAAACTTGGAGAAAGATCAGTGTGCTGTCCTTCAAGAGCTTGGTCTTTTTGACTCATTGGTAAGTCAAAAAGAAGTAAGAGATACAAAAATCTGTCACAACGTCGAGATTATTATTATTGTGTAACCATGAAAAAGAGCTTCCAAGGTGCCTGGCAGGGTGCAAAGATGCTTGTGACTGTTCTTTCACATGAAGAACAGCAACTGAGAACATAAACCTGATGGACAACTAACTGATTGTCCACCAGGGGAAAACTGTTAAGAATGTGCTCATTTTAACTCTCCCTATGCAAGCTGAAAACAGATCAATAAATCTCGTTAATTAAATACAATTTTGTTAAATATATTCTGAAGCATAAGGAAATTTGAGAGTGATTTTATATCTTGATGACATCTGGGAATTTTTTTGACCATTTTATGCCTGGTTGGTTGGAGAGGGAGGTCCGTGTTATTGGCCGTGTAACTGCCTTATGTCATGGTTTTCACAGCTGTGAGACATTTTGCTCCGTCAGTCTCCAAACCTTCTTTCTCTGTTGCCAGCCTCCTGCACAGCTTCCTCATTTCCTCATTTGTGTTTTAATTATTTACCTATTTATTCTTTATGTTTGTTAGGCATTGTTATATCCAATTTATTTATCTCTGTTCATTATTGTTAGAATGTAATCATACTAGTTCATCTCTTTGTGTTCATTTTTTTAGTTTATTCTTGTGTTCTGTTTGCTGTGCATTTTGGATTCATTTCTCTGAGGTCTGATTAATCTTTTTCCCTTGTGGTTTCTTTGAGGCACATTTCAGCTCTTTTGTGTTAATTATTCACATTTCCATAGACCTGCCTGTTTGCTCTGTTCCACAGATCACCTGATTTCCTCAATCATTAAGTGGCCAAAGTACCACACAAATCTAAGATAAAGGTTTTTTTTCCAAATGAAAAAGTAAATGTCATTCTATCTCAGTTCACTATTAGAATTTAATATTTGGAATCTTTTAGCAGGGGTATTGAGAAAATAATATGATTGATGTGATTTAACTGTACCCATGCACTGCAAACCTCCACAATCCTCTGAATAAAAGAAACCAATAAAATATTTACTGACTAAGATGCTAGGATGTTGCTTAGAATGTCAGCTCTCAGGATGTGGATAAGCCAAACATGAGCCATCATAAAACTAGTTAAAACTGGATCTAGTGCGACCCCTGGTTAACATCAAATATCATCTTTGTTATGGATGAGTCAACCCAAAACAAATGAGACTCAAATTCAGGCATGAGTACACACACACACAGGAGAAATAGAAAGAGAAAGGAGAGCAGCTCGTGCTGCAGGGAGATCATTATCCACAAGAAAAGGATAGATCATAAACAGAAACTCTAAATCTAATTTCATAGACTTGAATATCTTACAATAATTATGCAATAAAATACATTATTTTTCGGTGCAAGTGTCTGTGACAGCAGTTCAGCTCTGAATGACTGAAAACTTTCTTATGTCAAAGACATTATCAGTCAAGAGTGCAAGACAAACTCAGGCTTTACCACAAGACACTGATAAATGATTTTTATCAGTACAGTTATGTAAGCTGACATATATATTTAAACCGACAGCCTCAGTGAATTTCTTGTAAGTCACGAGGTGCCAGTGAGCTACTTTCACTTTTACATTTGTTGCTTATCAAATTACAGTTCATGTTCATGCAGACGTCTGCAGCCTATCAGAGACAAGGGGAGGAGTGTCAGTGGGCAGAGACACTATAACTAACGGGCTTATGCTCTAGTAATAAATAAAAAGGACCAGCGGGATCAGAAAACATCGTGCAAGGTGAGTTTGTATCACAGACATGAGATACTTTCTGAGACTTTTTCTGCTTTACAAAGATAGCATCTATTTTGAGTCTTAAAAGTATTGAATTGTGTTGCAGATGTTGCTTGCCAAAGAGCAGAAACACCAACTTGTCCATATTGTTGATATAATAAAATGATTCTGTGTATTTTGGTGGCAAAACAATAAGCAAACCTTTGCTTCCTATTTTCACATTATTGGACATTTAATTACAGAATTTCCTTCCTAAACTAAAAGCAAATGTTTTATATTGTTCCTAAAATTTTACAAATTACATTTTAATTTCAACAGTCAATGATGTTTTGTTTTGTGGGAGAACTTACTAGATTAGACCATATTCAGGCGTCACTGATGGCCTGAAAGTTTCTTAATCAATGTGATGATTCCGGGGTTCATGTGAAGGTCGGGAGGTGTTTGTCTTTTCCACTGCAGCTCCTCTTTCTGTGTGGATTGAGAAAAATCACAATAAGACACAATAAGACATTTCAAAACAAGATAAAAAAGACAAGAATAGAAATTAGACAGAAACATCTAGACAGATGCAAGCCTGCAAAATGACTGCAGGCTCCCAAAGATGTGAAAAGGAGGCAGAAAGAATGAGAAAAATACAGAAGAGAAGAAAAACAGATAGAGGAAGAAAGTTACACTGTCCTCTTCTGATCATACATTATGGAGGAATTCAAGCAAACTGTGTCCATCCAGACATGTGTCCTCCACATAGCGGGACACGGTTCTGCCTTTAATTAAAAACACAGCAGAGTAAATGATAAGAATCAGATGACTATCTGGGGTCAGGAGTCTGGACTGGAAACACACAAGACTCTAAAGACCAATGATTGAATGTAATACATTTATTTGAATGGGACAAAGCATGTTAATGAAGGTGCAATGTGTCCATAGATACACCAGATTTAGTGATGTGCTAATTTCCTTCTGTAGTTCCATGAAGAAAATGGGTCTACAAAAATAGCAACATAATACAATATTATAAAACCAACAAATAAAAATACACCTACTTTGACATACCCCTGTCAATGTTCTAGTGAAATGGTTAAAATAATTATTGGTGTTTTCATTCAAAGTATTTGTTCTTGTTTCAGATAAACCCATAAACTTTGTGAGATTCAAAGTTCAAATGTTTGTGGTTGCTTGTTGCACCATATCAGCTCTTTAACACAGGATAAGAGAAAGCTCAGGTCAAGCATAAACTTCTGACCCACATGAGTAGCCTGATTGGTACAAGGCTACGCAGCCCCATACGCAAAAAATTCATACTGTACATTTTCACTAGGGGTGCAACGATTTATCAGCCAGTCGATTACCTTAATTTTGGGAAATCAGTGATTGGCTGATTTTTGCATGTGAAGCCGATCTTATCCACTTATCTTATCTAGCTTGGCAAAGGTCTAAGAATCGACCACTGTCCTCTTTTTCGCTCTGGTCAGAAAGGTTTGACTGACAGACCAGCCCTATAAGTTATGTCTGCACATTAACAATTAACAATAGTGACCCCACTGCTGCTACATTGAGCAAAAGGTGCGTATAGGAGAAATAATCAGTAATTTCTTAAGACAATATGTAGAAAAAAAATCTTTTACATGAGGCTTTGAATGAATCGGAAGTGTTATTATGTACTTCACATTAACTTTGATTGTGTCCGCAGAAATGAAAAACAGCTAGAATGGAGGTTGATGAAAATACAGCTGAAGGACCAGAGACAGAATCTGCAAGAAGTGATGATTCATACATGACACATGATGAAGGTAATTTGAGTCTGAAAATAATATATTTGGAATGCTACCCTCTACTGTCTCATATTTAAAACAGTGCTTTACATTATCCTGCAGCCAAAGTAGACAAAAGGACAAGTAAAAATGAGGTAAGTAGTCTTTTGCATTTTTTTTTTCCAAGAAAATGTACTTCAACAAAACAAATCTTAAAAAAGAAAATGACAGCTCCTGAACTACAGTAAGACTAATGTACAACGGTGAAAATAAGTATTGAACACGTTTCTATGAATAAAAGGATTTACTAACATGACATTTACACCAGATGTCAGTGTCGACCCAATTAATCCATAGAAGCTTCCATAGACTCTTATTTCCAATTTTATCCATAGAGATCTAATTGGAATCAATTGGATTATTGACACAATCCACTTTGGAGATTTATTTTATGTCTCTGAAAACCGTTTCAGAACCTCCTTGTCTGTGTTTTCTTTGAAAAATCTACCTACATCTCATTTGTATCTGCTTCCATCAATTTCTTCCAAGTCTTAATTAACACAAAATTTATGTATTTTTATTTATTTATTTATTTTATTAATGTTTTACTTGGGTTGTAATCAACTTTTGTCATTAATTTAATGTCAAGAAAATATATCTCCTAAAAATAAATTACTGCTTTACATACTAGAGTAATTTTATTCAAAATAACACTGGAAAGAGGCGGGTTTCCAGTGTTATAAAACTATATTTATCTTATAAAACTATATCTTTTAAAGTCTCAGATGATGGGCATACACTGAAAAACCTGTTTTTTTTTAGTCTGATACAGAGGAGGATCTTATGGACACTCAACAATCATACACATGTGATAAAAGCGCAGACAGGGAGATTGCAATTACATCTCCAGCATCTGCAAGGGATGATAGAGGTAACAATGGATGAAAGTTATATAACGTAAAAGTAATATGATGTAAAGTACTCTGCAGTGTAATGACTTTGTGTAATTTCTTTTTTACAGTGATGCCAGATCTCACTCTTGTGTTAATTGGTGAAACAAATGCAATTGATCTCAAGCCAAATAATGTCCTCATTGACGAGGAAACACAGGTGGAAAGGTTTTCATCCAACCTCTACGATCTGTGTGGCCGCCACATCTCTGTCGTTAACATGCTCGGTCTTCCAAATAATGATGAGGTCCCATTATATCAGTCTGTTCATGCCTTTATCCTGCTGATACCAAATGGCCAGCATGTAAGCCAGTACACTGCAGGAATGTTGTGGTTCCAAAAAACCTTTGGGAAGGAGAACATTCCTCGTGTCATGACAGTAATTACCCATAAAACTGATGAAGACTGTGAAAGTGCACTCCAGGACCTAAAACATACGAACAGCTTTTCTGAAGAGAGATACCACATATGTAAAAGAAGTATGGCAGATGCTGAAGAGATAATAACTCTTTTGGAAAAAATCAATATGATGCTCTCTGAAAGAGATACAGACGACTGTTGTGAGCAATCCCCCGGAAAAAATGGAGACAAGAAGAAACTATATGATGCACCACATATAGCAAAAATCACTACAGGTATGATTTAATGGTGACTAAAACTTACTTCATTTATTGGGACTTTAGTGGAACAATTTTATTAAACTCATTTCATGAGAACTTATTATATGCATAGTAGCATTCAGTGAGTAATTGCAAAGGATTTTTCTTATAATCTGTTAAACTATAACTGTATTTGACAAAACTCTTACTTATGTTTTTTAAATGTTAATCTCTGCAGATAGCCTTTGGGAAATAATACAATAATATAATCTGCTTTTTTTTTCTAAATCATCCTACAGAAGAAAAGGCTGAAGCTCAACCTGAACTTCAGGTAAGACAAACTCTATTAACTACCACAATTTTAGAAAAACAAGCATTTTATGAGAACTAAATGTTTGTTTATAGATCTGGTAATTTTTTAAAGCTGAATTCACAATTTCATCTTAAAAACATGTAGTGGAACACAGTGACTTATGAATTTCAACATACAAAAGTGTTTGTATTACTTTTCCAACTAATTTATATCGCTACACAGTTTATTCCAGCTCAGTTCAAGACAATGCAGTAGCTTCACTGGTTTGCAAAAGTCCTAGCTCAACAACAAAACCTCTGATGTACGCACTAAGTGACAGACTCTTTTAAAATGCCTTCAGGAATTTTCTATTTACGTTTTTGAAATTTTCTTGTTAAGAAATAGACTGAAAAAAAAATTAAAACTGAAAAGCTAATGTCACATATTGTGTTTTTTAGTGTGATCAACTGAAGAAACATGTTGGTGCTGAACAATCTAAAGCAAGTGATGACAACAGAGCAGTACAGTGTGAAACAAAGGAGGAAGGTAAGATTCACCCCATCCATCTACCAATCTGCCAATCCATCACCACCAATCTATCACTTTCAAATCAATGTTCCTGAAAGCTGCATGTTGAACAGAAATGCTAAATATGGTCCATATGAATTCAATGTTTCCTCAATCTCTCAAAAGATGAAGGAATGGTCTCACAGACGTTGAAGATCCTCTCAACCTCTGACAGATCACCACCCTCACCACTCATTTGGGTTTTCCTATGTCTACCACCATATCATTAGTTGATAGTTGTGTCCATTTCTTCACTTGAGTCTCCAAGAGACAACATCTTAATTCTGATGATCAATCACTGGCTGAAGGTGGCTTCATGCAAAATAACCCTATGAACCACGTTGTGCTCACTGAGTTCCTAACATGGTTTTTCAAGTTTGTATTAATTTTTAAGGCAAAGTCAATACCTTAGTTCTCCTGTTTTGGTTCCTTTAAACTTCATTGGGCAGCTGCATGGTGGCATAGCTGGTAGCACTGTTAGCTAGCAGCAAGAACGTCCCAGGTTTGTTTTCTGTTTTGAGTTGACATGTTCTTCCTGTGAATGTCTGGGTTTTCTCCAGGTACTCAGGTTTTCCATCACATTCCAAAATCACAACTATTAGTTCAATTGAACACCCTAAATTGCTCATGTAAAGTTGTCTTAACTATGACATCTCTGTCTTGCCCTGTGATGGAGTGGCGACATCTCCAGGAAACACCTCACCTCTCACCCAATGTCTTTTCACCCTGCAAGAACAAGCGGGTTGTGACAATGGATGGATATAGATAGATTTCATGTGTTTTGCAAACTATTTGGTGCACATCAACTGTTAACACTTAAAGCAAGCACTGCTAATAGGCAGATTTAGTCACCATCCACAGTGATGTGAATGTTGACTACTTTGATTTGCTGATGAAAGAATTGAGCCGAAAGATAAGGTTGTCAGTTTACCAAACTGACCTTTGGTCAGGTTGGTAATGATGTAAACATCACTACAACCCAAACTAAGGGCCTCGTGATGATGTTAAAGGATGACTTTCAGGAAACCTGATCACAGATAAGTAGTACACAATGGGGGGATGGATATATACCACATGCTACATACATTTGCAAGAAAAATATTTGGTCATTGGTGAATAATTTGGGAAATAATCTTTGCTTTTTTTAGGTGTACTGCAGATGGATATCAATGAACCCATAAATGAGGTTAGAATATTATCTTGTTTTGCTTTGTATTTTTTACAAACATTCAATGATTGTTATATTTTCTTTATGCAGTCTATTTGCAATCCTTTCGAAGAGAACCAAAAGAAACGTCAAAAAGAAACTGAAAAACTACTCAGAAGACTTCACCTCCAGGACCAACATCAACACAGGCTGACAGCAGAGGACTTTGTACAAATAGGTCCACCTATAAAAAAGACTAGTGATATCTTTGAGAGAGATCTAGTCTGTGCTTTTCTTCAGAGGCTAATGATGTTAGATTATAGAGCCAGATACATCCCTGTTCAGCAAGAAAGCTCTGATATAAACAATTCACAGGCTGTTCAAGTGTCTGACAGTGCTTTTACAGATGACGATGACTTAGATGCTCTTTTTACAGCTAATGTAGACATAGATCAGTCAAAAGAGAATCATGTACACCCAATGGATGTTCAAATGGCAGTATTTCACTGCTCAGACAGCTTCCTTAAACAGAAAATGATCACAAAGTTGTCACAGTGTCAGTATGCCTTACCACTGCTTGTTCCTGATCCTCTCACAACAAATCTGTCTGAATGTCCTTTGTGGACATTCAGACAAATAGTAAAAACATGGAAAATAAGCACAATCAAAGAAAATGCAACCACTGTCACCATGAAGAGCATGCCAATTTACAAAGCTGAGACTCCCATGGTTTCATTTTTCCGACTGGGCTCCATGTCTTTGTCCAAATCTCAGCTGATGAATGCCTTGATCAACGACCGCCACGACACATTCTTCCACAGAAATTGTAAAGGTAGCACCAAATCTCGTCATTTGATGAATGGGGTGGCAGAGATTGCCTGGTACTGCCCAGCTGGAAAAGACAATGATTTCTTTACCGACTGCATTGCTTTCTGTAATCTTCATGGGGATTCTCTAGCGATTGGAAAACAGCGTGAAATCCTGACTGAAATGTCATCAGTCATTGTTGTTCTTGTGCCAACTCTGGAAAGAAGCAAGGAAAGCAGCATAGTTATAGAGACACTGTACAAGTCTTCAAAGCCTCTAATTATCCTCAATGCTGACAGTGACTGCAGTGCAGTTCAGGTGAAACCTCAAAAATACAAAGTAGGACTGAAAGAAAGAAGCCAGTCGGATGTTTCTGAAGAACTAAAAAAGATTATAAAAAACCTTTTGTCTGGACCCCACACATCCTTCCGGCTGGAAACTATGGCTGATGTCTCTGGGGTCAACGTGGATGAAAATCAGAAAGTCTGCCAGGACGGGAAATCTGCTGCAATGGACCTAGTTGAATTGATTGAAAGCATGGACGTCGCCAAAATCAAAGATAAATTTCTTCCCTGCCAAGGTCAACTTTGGTACAACTGGTGCAAAATCAATAAAGAGTTGCATCATCTAAAGGGACACATTGAGAAAGAAAAGGGTCAGAAGACTCATCAGCTGATGGAACTACGGCAGAAACAGTGTGATGAGTCCAATGGTAAACTAATGAGGTTGTTCACTCACAGCCTCAAGCATTTGCCACAAAAAGAAAGAAAATATTTCCTTAAATGGACTCAGATCCTCATAGATGCCCTCTTCACAGATGATCTTCCTTTAATTCTCCAAAACTATGATAAAATCTGGTCAGAGGTCTTGGTCCTGAAGAAGAAACATGACAAATCTGCTCAATTAAAACACAAACAAACTGAGCTGGAACAGTTGTCAAAAAAGCTTCAATCTGCAACTTTTGGTCTGGAACACATCTTCAGAGAAATGGGACAGATCTATGAAGCCCATAAATCTCTGAAGAGACCATCACTGGGCCAGCAGCCTGATTGGACTAAATACCCTGAGCTGGCTGCAGATCTGATGATATCAGGACACCCGATGGAGCTGATGGATGGGGATGCAGGTCATGTGCCTTTAATATGGATCTCTAGTCTTTTACAGGAAGTCATCGAGAAACTTGGTGACCAGAGAGTCTTTGTGTTGTCAGTTCTAGGTGTACAAAGTAGTGGAAAGTCAACAATGCTGAATGCCATGTTTGGCCTGCAGTTTGCAGTCAGTGCTGGGAGGTGCACCAAGGGTGCCTACATGCAACTGGTTAAACTGTCAGAAGAAATCAAGGATAACTACAAGTTTGACTACATTCTAGTTGTTGACACTGAAGGACTGCGTGCTCTGGAGTTAGCAGGTAATGCCACCCTTCATCATGACAATGAACTTGCAACATTTGTTGTTGGTCTGGGAAATATGACACTGATCAACATCTTTGGTGAGAATCCAGCTGAGATGCAAGATGTCCTACAGATTGTTGTGCAGGCTTTCATGAGGATGAAGAAAGTCAAGCTTTCTCCAAGTTGTTTGTTTGTCCATCAGAATGTCACAGATATTACAGCAGCAGAGAAAAACATGGACGGAAAAAGACGTTTGCAGGAAAAACTGGACAAGATGGCTCAACTTGCTGCCAAAGAGGAAGTGTGTGATGTTGAATACTTCAGTGATGTCATTGCATTTGATGTGCAAAAAGATGTAAAATATTTTGCTCAGCTGTGGGAGGGAAGTCCACCAATGGCTCCTCCAAATCCAGGTTATAGTGAGAGTGTCCAAGAACTGAAGTCCATCATCTTGTCTAAAGCCTCACAGTCTACTGGAATCACTCTGTCACATTTCAACACCAAAATCCAAGACCTGTGGAATGCCTTGATGAATGAACACTTTGTTTTTAGTTTCAAAAACACAGAAGAAATTGCAGTTTACAGAAAACTGGAGGTCCAATATGGGAACTGGACCTGGGCCCTGAGGAGTGAGATGCTGAACATTGAAAACCAACTTTATCCCAGAATTGAAAAGGCCAAGTGGACAAAGTTGAGCTGAGTTACCTTAATAAAGAAATGGCTAAAACATATGAAGAAGTAACAAAAAGTATATCAGCTTACTTTGAAGATGACAAAGACAAAGAGATGTTGGTTCAGTGGAGGGGCCGATTTGAGACCAAAATCAAAGAGTTTCATGAGGAACTTGTGAGAGGAGTGAAAAGAAAACTGGATGAAGTAATCCAGCAAAATAATGCTAGAAAAATGCTTGACAAGAAAAAGACAGAATTTGAAAACAATCTACTACAGAAGAGCAAAGAGCTTGCTCACAAGCTGAAATGCATTGCAGACGATGAAAAGGATCTAAAAGCCCAGTTCAGCACCGTTTGGAGTCACTGGGTTAAGGAATTAACCTCAGATACAAAACCCATCGAGAACATAAACTTGGAGGAAGATCAGATTGCTGTCCTTAAAGATCTTGGTGTTGAATGGGGACTTGTTAATGAGTCAAAAAGCAGTAAGAGATACAAAAATTTGTCAGAAATTGGAAACTACTTTTATTATATAACCCAAAAGAAGTATCAAAATTCCTATGAAGAAAGCCAACAGTTTCAGGAAAACAAGAGAGAAGCAGACAAAGACACGGGTGGACAAAGCAAAACGATTTTTGGATATTTCAAACAATGGTTTGGAATGGGATCAACAACGCAACATGTGGAAGAGCACAAACCAAAGAATCCTTTTCAGTATGAAGAACAAGAATTGATCAGATTATTTATTAAAAAGGTTGAACAAGAATGTCTTGAAGCCATTAGGAGCAAACCTGTTGCAACAAGAGGTTACAGGTCGACATACTTGCAGGAACTTGCCAAAAATATTAAACAAAGAGTGACACAGTTTGAATCAGGGAAGAAGTTTACATTTAAGAAGGAGTTTACAGTTGACCTTTCACTGCATGTGTTTGACAAGGCAGAAAGCTGGCTCTTAAACTCCCACAAGATCTACAGAGAGAACAATGATGCTCTCACTTATTTGGACAACAAGAAAAATGAATACTACAACATTTTCAGAAGCTTCTGCAAAGGAAGTTCATCTGCTGTGGTGTTTGGAGAAATTATTTGTGAAAAACTCAAAGTCTCTGCTGTTGAAGCCGTCTGTAACAAGACTGGGGTTGATATTGCTGGGGAGATGATGTGCAGTTTCCCAGCATTCAGTGAGAACAGACTGAACTTAGAAAAACATGTTTTGGCATCTCTGGCAGAGAAAGAAAATTTTAACAGTTTCACCACCTACATCAGAAATCCAAGAGCTCAAGTAGAGGCTTTCATCAAAGAAGAAGTAAAGAAATACATGTTCACGACACAGAAAGGTAAAGCCCAGACTATCCTCAAGAAAAATATAGAAGACATCACCAGAGTCATAGGCCTGGCTTTGTTTGAGGCAACAGAGAAATTCAAACACAAGAAAGGAAAGATAGAAAACTGGGTGGAGGAGTTTTCCAGTCAACTAAAACCAAAGTTGACACTTGATACTCTTAGTTGTCAAAACTTCAGTGACATAAACAATTTTGAATTTCTCAAAGAAGAGATAGAGAAAGGCCTGAAAAGCATCACAGCAGAGATGAGCAAACTCTCCCTGGAAAAGGTGAATAAGTGCAGGCAGAAGCCTGATCAGATCCTGATTGATCAGCTGTGTAACTGCTGCTGGGAAACGTGTCCATTCTGTGCCGCTGTTTGCACAAACACTTTGAAGGACCACAGTCCTGAGAAGCATAGTGTTCCTTTTCATCGACCCAATGGGGTTAGAGGTTGGCATTACAGAGGAACAGTTGAGTTGGTCATTGATTTCTGCACCACATTAGTTGCAAGTGACAGAAGCTTTCACCCAAATGAGTCAGATTGGACAGTTCCCTATAAACAGTACCCAACTGCAGGAGAACCATATTCTTCATGGAGCATTACAGCTGATAACTCTATGCTGCCCTTCTGGAAATGGTTTGTCTGCCGCTTCCAAGGGGAATTAGAAGAATACTATGATTTGAAATTTGAGGGTCGCGGAGAAATTCCTCAGCATTGGAGAAACTTCAGTAAGAAGGACGCCATTGAAAGTCTGAATGAAATGTGTAGTTTGTGAAGAAACTGCAGGTATTCATAGAAACTAATCAAAGTTGTGGGTCTGAGCAGTAATTGTGATGTTGAAGGCTCTTCAAAATGAATAAACGATCATTTATTTCCTTTGGTTTGTACATCCTGAATGAGTTATACTTTAAGAATAATTGAAATGGCTTCAAACAAACATCTGTATGTTTTACTTTACACTATTTTTCAGTCTTATTGTTTTATTCTGATTATTCTTCACCCATCAAGAGGTGTTATTTATGAAATAAGCATTGAAATATCAAATATGACTCTTGATGTGGGTTACAGTATGTAAACATCTTGCCTTCTGTATCCAGAGGGAATCAGTTTATTATGTTATATTTTCTCATGTTTTAAAATTTTATACATGTATGGTCAAATTAAAATATTAATTCATATATTGCTTGAACCCCAATTACAATCATATTGATCCAGTAGATAAATACCTTAAAATAAACAACATGTGAATTTCATGAACAAGATGTTTTTTTGTAAATGAGCAACAATTATGATTTTTTCCCTAGTTTTTTTTATTTACATTCAAACTTTGGTGCGTTAAACTATTTTGTTAATCAATTGAATAATCTTTATCTTTCTTTTTAATTTTTCTTTTTTATTCCTTTAGACATTCTATGCCATGTTCCAAACACATTTATTTTTCTCTAAATAAACTTCCATTTTTGTAAAAGAAAATTATGTAAAATATGTAACCACTCTTGAAGTAAATGAAATAAGCACACTTCTTTGACATATCACATCATTTATAATACATATGATAAGATTTAACAGGACAGATAACACAAATGATGCAGAACACTGTCTCACCAGTAAAAGTTGTGATTGATTGTTCCTTGTGTTAAATTCATTAAAATCAGACAACTGCTCCTGTTTCATTTTCTTCACTCTTTAAAGTAAATAAATAAAGGTGTGAAAACAAATGAGTTAAATGTTTTGGGTCAGACGAGGGAGAATCGATTCTCACCAACATTTTCTGTTCCAGCATTTCTCAGGCTGTTTATAGTAAGATACATGTTTCATGTAAAAGAGCGAACTACTTTTAATGATGCATGTTTAGTGTAATCTCTGCATGTTTATCAAAGACTTTACCTTTAATTTGTTCCACTTCAAATGTATCACTGTCTATTCTTTAAACATATATCTATGGGTTCTCAGCAGACCTTCAAGTGTGTCAGATTGAACATTCCCCATGACAGTAATCATAGAAAAGGTAAACATGGACACTGTTGGAATGAGAACTTCATATTCACCATGGAGTTTTCACACAGTCTAAAATAGAAAATATGCATTTCATTCATAGAATGAAAATGAAACACAAACAAAAATTTCTGCATTGGTTAATATTAGGAATAAGACCGTTTCTATGTGCTTGGGGTTCATGAAGAAAGATTTCCTGTCCTGCTACATTACTTCTTCTCTGCAGAAGAAGTAATGTAGCAGGATTTTACACTTGACATGATTCCACCACCCAGGGATCTTTGAGCTGCACAGAAAAAGCTCAAAATTTGTTTTTAATTTTTTTTTTATTTTAATAAACAAACATGGGGGGAAAGGCACGACCTAAATCATTAAGGATTTTCACTTTTGTTATTAAATACCAATAAATGATAATTTGATACTTCATTAAAATTGATGTCGTGTAGGCTAGACACGGTTAAGTAACACACAGCCTTCCCTCTCTCGTACATTGTCTATATTGGTGTTTAGAAGCATCTAATTAATTTACCAATAAAAATATCTGGCTCAGGGTTAGGGTGCATGTTTTGTTGGCCATCAGTGTATATTTTGGAGTGCTAAGCCAAACTTAATGTAATGGGTACCACAGAGGCGTCACAGAGTAACCAGATGAATTTCCTGGAATCCAGGTAAGTAGAGATAAAACAGGACAATGGATGGGCACATCTCCAGGAATCTGTGGTTATATTTATTAAAACATTTCATTTAACCAAGTCTATTTTCACTTTCAGTGTTTAACTTTCAGGGTTTTTTTCTCCTGTTCAATGCTCTGCTCCATTATAACAAACTTAAATTCTCAAACTTTAAAAGCAAATACGACAAACTTAAATTCTTAAATGACATAAAACTCAAATAATTAAGTTAAGACCAAAATACACTGACATTATTGTCTTTTAAGATAGAACATAACATATAAAATATAATATTAAATAAATTAGAGAAATAATATATAATTATAAATATTAATATATATTTAAATGACGGTTTTCCCATCAGCATATTTAGCCAATATAACCGAACTGGAGTAAGTTCCTCCACATTTAAACCTTATCAGCACAACGGTTCTCTAACGGCTAACGGCTGGCTAAGCTAGCCGGCTAGTTGCAACTCTTATACAGAGATAAAAACGCACCTTAGAACACGTAACTATTTGGCCAGAGTAATTGAGACAAAGTACAGCTCGTCTTTATACTGCTAATGTGGTTTTTCACTGGGTACTAACCTGAAATACAGGAAGGTAGAGATGAGACAGGACCAGGAATGGCGCAGCTTCTGGAATCTCTCTGGTTTGAAGGAGCTTCAGAAGAAGACACAGAAAACCACTGCGCCCCCTGCTGGTTGGGTTACGTGACACTATTCTTGCAATGCGAAGGAGGTGAAAAAATTCTGGTCAATTTGGCTTGCAACTTAATTCAGTGGTGCTCCAGTTCCTCATCTGCAGACAATATAACACATCTTCTATGCAAATATTCAGTTTTTAATTGAGTCAATGAAATTAATTAACTTCTAAAAATAGTTGAATTTATTGACATGTACTTGTAGAACACTGAGGGAAACCAGGATTCACTAGATCAATAGAACGGTGTGCCCTGGCAGTCTTGATTTTATTTTTCAGTGGCAGAACAGACTGCAATTACATGGCTTGTTGGAGGTTTAGTTGACAAAATCACATCAGTAGATCTATATCATAAGCTTGATTTTTCATAGCCCCTTCCCCCCAATGGTTTTTATTTAACAATGCCTTGATCAGGCCTCGAGTTGATACCTGGAATGGGATCAGAGCATCCCCACTTTACAGTTATTCCTTCTTCTTTAACAAATCAAACCACCGATTGAACATTCAGTATTCACACAGTAAAATGCAATCCTGACTTGGTTTACCATTACCACTTTGTAGTTCCCTCTAAAATACGCTAATCAAATGTACAAATGATGCCATTGATAGACTGTTTGAGTTTGTTCTTCAGGTTGTAGAAAACAATTCCCAATTTTATGCTTATGTCCTAACTTTTTAGTTATCTCAAAACAAAATGTATTAAATCTGAACACAACACACAGCAGGGCACTTCGAAATTCATGTGCTACTTTGTACAGTAACGACAGGTGGCTTCAATCGTTTTTTAATCCTGGTTATTTAAGCCATCAAGGCGTTGTAGATCTTGAAGCTCTTGAGTTTGAAATCCCCTGCCACTTGGATGTAGGTGATGACGTTTATGTTTGTACGGTTGGGAAAGTTGAGTTTCTCCCCTTCAGGGAGCTCCACCTCAAACTCTTCACTGGAAAGACTCAAAAAAATCTAAAACAAAACACATGTTTGTTATTTTTCAACAAGCAGTCAGTCATAGGTGAAGTGACGTACATGTCTAAATATCACAGGAACGCAAAAAAGAAAATAAACTTTTTGTGTGGCTATGATGATTTACCATTTTATATTGAAAAAATATGAACCTTAAATCTGTTGGTTCGAGACAAATAAGAACATCTTGAAACCATTTTGTCCTGGATCTAGACTTCCTCACCTTGACATCGCTGCCCCTCTGCAGAGGGTTGTGCATTTCCCTCTTTTCACTTCCCCAGCAACCTGCTGTCTTTGAGTTGCACACTACCACCGCTCCATCTGCGTCATCCTGGAAACGGGGGTTAAAGTGCAACGCCAGGTCTTCCGAGGTCACACCCAGGTCGATCCGGAACCTGTTTGGATTGTGAATCTGACTTTATTTGATTTTTTTCTGCACTCATTCCATTTATCAGTAAATGTGGGGAATAAAATGTAACAAGTTGTTTTCGCATCATCTGTGCTTTTCATTGAGGATTACGTCAAAATCCAGGATTAAATACGAATGCGATGTGTTTGCCTTACCTGTCAGCATCGTGCAAAATTTCCCCCTTTAGTTTTAGCTTGTCTCCAGGTCTTAAGGTCACGTTCTTCAGTTCCAGTTGCTGAGGAAAGGATTTTCGAGTTCAAACCACATCATCAAAACAGAAACTTACGTAGATTCATTTAAAAACAAAAGTTTTTGTTTCTGTTCATTCTGATCGTTATTGCTTACGGCTAATAAAAACCAAACATTGAATTTCTCAGAAATACACTAATAAGACTAAAAAAATAAAAAAGAAAGTCACGTGATCAGTTAACAGATGTTACTACTGGTGGAAAAGACAAAGAAGACAACAGGAAGTGGTAGCACGAGAATGGCGCAGCACGTCCTTATATTTAAAAAAAATCTAAATTACTTGTTCCTCATACAATAACACATTAATTTAATGAAATGCAGAAGAAGGACAATTAGTCTTACCATCTCCATTTTGGATCCTACTAAGAGTTATGATGAGCCAAGAAACTGTCTTTATGCACAACGTGTCTCACTTCCTGTGTGATAGAGGGAGGATAAGAGGTTTGCATAAATATTGCATATGTATGACACAAACGGAGTAGCACACAGCAGAAAACACAAACAATATGACAGAATCAGCATTAAGGTTCCATCATGACGATCTGTTTAAAAGCTGAAGAATTTGACTTGTAGATAAGTTGAGAAAACAAAGTTTTTCACAAATCAGGCCTCGCAAACAAAGGGCCACTTGGATATCACTAAAGGTGGGATGACCTTTGGTTTTACTTGATAAAGTTCTATCTTAAACTTTATCAAGATTAAATAGTGATGTAAACATTTTATTCAGTTTGTTTATAAGAAAAACAACTGCATTTTCAATTCAGATTTTTGTGCTTCTTTTCCAATAAAAAAGATAGATAGATATACTTAAAATGTGACTTCTCTTACATACTGGGGGAAAAAAACTATTTCTTAAGGATGTATGTCAATACTTTGTTACAGGTCAATCAATAAATAAATAAAATGACTGGATTATTTAAATTTTTGAAGATTTTTTAGCACACTCAGAAGCTGCCTGTGGAAATCTGAAACTCTCTGAAACTAGAATAAAATAAATATGAATCTTTTTGCCTTAATGCAATTATAAAATCATGCATGTCTTCATGACATTTAAGCAAGAAATATTTCTTTCTAAACGTCTTATTTACGTTTTATAGGTAACATTATTGACATTATTTATTCATTGATTTCTAGATGGAGTATATTGAACATTTTGTGCTTTATTTTACATTACCATCTTTTAAGCAATTCTTTCTTTTTAACACTTGGTTATTTTATTCGACAGAAACTTTTGGTTTCTCTTCATTATTTACTGGGCTCTGTTTCATGTTCAGTAACGCAACATGCACGTTGAACTTCTCTGGAACATTGAGTTTTTTATTTGTGGCCACTAGAGGGCGAGCTTGTCCTGACAAACAACTTCCGCTACGTCGATGGAAGTGACATAATTAAGTAAACAGGAGCTGTCACTACATTTGTGTTGGTGCTAATGGTAATATAATTGCCAGTAAAAGGCACATTTCCAAAGGATATTCGTGTTTAAGGCGCATTGGAAGACACCTGCATGAGGAGGCAGTTGAAAACCCGCTAAAGGTATTATTATTATTTTTTTAAAGAATGTCTAAAAGCTGGTAGCATCTCCAATGCAACTACCTGAAGCTAAAGCAGCTAGCAGCTAATGAAGCAGCGTTAGCATGCAATTTTATCTTAACTTCCGTCGTTACAGTTAAATATTTATCTTGTATTTTTACTTACATGGTGTTTAAAGTCTTTGGTTTTAACTAGTGAACCTACCTGGGTTAAACCGTCTAATGTAGCATGAACTGTGAGTCACCATCTGTTACTGCAGCCCTGATAATGTCGCTGCTTTTATAGCATCAATGCCAACGCCGTCTCTGTTTATGGTGCCTTTTTAATTACTGTAATTATTACTTTAAGAAAATGCAGCTTCCCTAACGTGGAGTCAACCCTGGCAGTTTGACACATAAAAGCTGTTTGTTGCTTAAATTTGCTTTAATCGTGAATCTTCTTGGGTACAGATTACTGATAAAGTTGTTTATTTGTTCATGTTTATTTACTTCTCTAGTACTTTCTTTCTTGGGAAAGCTGTGATTCCGTCCTGCAATGTTCACAGACATGGACTATGAGCTGGAAGAGGACAAACTGTGAGTCAAATGTGTTTTGATGATTTATAATGTTATCCTGACGGAAGTATTTACACACTTTGGAGGTTTTCTGTATTTTTGTCACGTTGGAAAAAACACACTTCAGTGTATTTTGTTTCTAATTTGAAAGAGCTGATTCATCTTTGAAATATTAACTGATGCGATGAAGTCATTTCATCCATGATATTTGAGACAAAATATCCAGGAAAGAGCCAAACCAAATTCATCATTTTAAAAAATCTTTTTCTTACAGAGGGATACCGACGGTACCCGGCACCGTGACGCTGAAGAAAGATGCCAACAATCTCATCGGCATCAGCATCGGTGGTGGAGCTCAGTATTGCCCTTGTCTCTATATTGTCCAGGTAAATGCATGAGAGCTGGTAACTATAGCGACTAGATATAAAAGAACCTCAAGGTTCGTCTGTTATTAAGCAAACGTTTTGTAGTGTACTTTTTTTAATATTTAAATTTTTTTTTCTCATCTCACCTTAAAGTTTTTGATTATCTAATAATTTGTGATGTAAGGGAAAAAAATAATCTTTGTAGATATAAAAGAGTTCAAGGCCGTTTTTGCACCATTTCAATTGGATATGAATTAAAAACTTTTTTTCTCCCCTCATAGGCTCAGGTTAGTTTTGGATCATTTAATTCCCCCAATTAACAAAAATCTAATTTAAAAGCTGCATTTTGAATATCTTAGTCTGACATAAAAATGTTTTTGATCTTAATTGTAACAAAAACAGAAGAAGAAAAAAAAAAGCTGAACATAACTGCGAAGGCTATTTTTCATAGTACTGCATCTTATTTTCATTCGCTGCAGTTGGTACAGTTCTGACTTGAGCGTTACCTTTTACAGCGGTTGCTTTTGTCTCCCAGGTGTTTGACAACACTCCCGCGGCTCTGGACGGGACGCTGGCAGCGGGCGATGAAATCACCGGAGTGAACGGGAAAACGGTGAAAGGCAAAACGAAGGTGGAGGTGGCCAAGATGATCCAAGCTGTCCAGGCAAGCAGGTTCTGCGAAACGGGAAAGACGGCATGTTGTCAGTGAACAAACGTGCTAGCGTCGGGTTTTATGTGAAACAGTTGTGATTTCTTAAAAGTGTGTGCGTAAAAAAAAACTTTCTTGTGCTGTGAAAGGAGACGGTGAGCGAGCCACCGGTAACTGGCGGAAAGACATTTACAAAGAAAAACAACACTGCTACTGAAAACAGTAGTGTTGTTACTCTGTGTGAAAAGTTAATTCATCCTGCAAAACTGACATCAGCTGAGAAGGTTTATCTTTCTATGTTTAACTCGTCGTAATCAAAGCGGTAGAAAATAACTCACTATTTTTTGGTCCGGCAGCGATCCAGAGCCCAGCTTTGGCTGGAACGGAAGAGGACTTTAACTCGCTTGCTAAGCTTTTTGGAAGAGTCGAGGACACTGGAAAGCACGTGGCCGAACGTCGGCATCGCGTGTTGTTTTTGACTTCTTTTGTTTCGCACAGAAGCGTTTCCCTGACTTCCTGCATCAGGGATAAAGACGGGCTGCGGCGCAGGAATTAAAGGATTAGCCTCTGCTGGCGTTAGCTTTTCAGGCCACTTTAACATACTCCAAAGTCTCCATTTTGCCTCTAACCTGAAACAAATTGTCTTCTGTTTTCTACAAAGCAGCATAAATGAAAGACTCCCAGTTGTTTTCAGCATAAACTCACTGAAAACAAATCTGTTTGCATTCACAGGGAGAGGCGGTGATCCACTACAACAAGCTGCAGGCTGACCCAAAGCAAGGGAAATCTTTAGATATCGGTCAGTGCTTCGCTCGTTTAACAAACCGACGTTGCCGATGTGAACGCACCTCTTTGAATCTCCGTTTATGACGTTTCAGTGTTGAAAAAGGTCAAACATCGCCTGGTGGAGAACATGAGCTCAGGAACCGCAGACGCTCTTGGACTCAGCAGAGCTATTTTGTGCAACGGTGAGATTTATTTATATTATTCTAACACATTCTTACTGTGTGTTAGAGTGTTTCTGCTGTAACCACGTTTGTCTTGGTAGACGGTCTGGTGAAAAGACTGGAGGAGCTGGAGAAGACGGCTGAGCTTTACAAAGGTAAACACACCAAATCAAAACCAACAGGAGTCTTCTGGTAAATTCACATAAAACATACAAAAAAACATATTTCTCTAATCAAATTCGAGCGTAATCAAATTTAACCGGTGTTTGTTCAGGTCAGGATCTCATCGTTGTCTCTCTTTTTTTTTTTTTTGTGCTTTCAGGACTGATGGAGCACACGAAGCGGCTGCTCAGAGCTTTCTTTGAACTGTCTCAAACTCACAGAGGTCTGTCGCCACGGCAATTATCCAGAAATACTTTGACTGTGTAATAATAACAAAAGCTACAGTTTTTTTTCCTCACTTGGTGTAGCAAAAAAAAAGTCCGGATCATGTCAGTTTTCATCACCTTTTGTGTCTAATTTAAAGTTTTAAACAGATATTGAAGACCGAATCATATCAGCGTCACAATATGTTGGTTATTTTAAAAATTTTTTAATACTTTTTACATTTTTTTCTGCTATTTAAATTCATTGATTAGTGCGCCGTCCTCACATGTGACTATGCGTCGCTAGAGAGTTTAGTATCGCATCGTAGTGCTGTTAGATTGAAATTGTTTTATTTTTATATTATAGTTTCTTAGCTCTACCTCAAAGATTTTTTTTTCTATTTGCTCTAAAATTATGATTTTTTTTTCCACTTTATTTTGGAACAAAATAGCACAAATCACATTTATATGTGATTCAAATATGTTTGTAGATGCCCTTCTAATTTTGTCCAAATTCTGTCCTTAAGTGTGAATAAAAAAATAAAAACAATTAAAAATCACAAAAACACCTAAAAGTCAGAAGTTTGGTAATATATTATGTGGACTCTGTATTTAGTTGGAATTGGATCAATAGCAAAATGTGCAGTATCGCACACAAGCCTCCTTTTCTTAACTCAAAATCTTTTCTACTTTTTGTTTGTAATTGAAATACAACAGCAAGAAAAATCGATTACTAGCAAATCCTCTCGTCTTAACTCTGCTTGCGCTGCTCTATGTTTGACCAAGCAAATAAAAAAATCAACACTACATGCCTCAGAGCCCAAACACTACAAATACTCACAAAGACGAAGGTTTCCTAAGGCACAAAGCGTACGAGGAGGTTACGTCAAGAGGGTCGGAGTCGTTTACTTTCTCCTAAACTACCTGAATTCTGGTTGACAAGGTTACTGGAGAGAAATGGAACAAAGACGGTTTGCTGCTAAGAGCGCACACTCGGTCGTGTTTCTGCAAATCCAACACGCTGATCAAATTTCAAAACCAAACAAATTTCAACTGTTCTTAGCGTGAATTTAGTCATACAGGAAGATAACTGCGAACTTGTTTACCAACTTTATTAATGTAAACAACTTTATTCTGTAAACTGGTTTACAGAATTTGACCAAAATGGAATCACAAAATGGAATATTATTGCCATGTTGTTTATTAGCTGGCTTTAATGCAGAAGAAGAAATGTTAGTGTCTGTATGTTATTGTTTACTTCTTCGTACTGGAGAGCTTCACATTTATCACCTTCATGTGACACGCTGTTGTTGTTGACGACCTTGTCAGGGTTTGGCGACGTGTTTTCCATCATCGGTGTGCGAGAGCCGCAGGCTGCAGCCAGCGAGGCTTTCGTCAAGTTCGCCGACGCTCACAGAAACATCGAGAAATACGGAATCGACCTGCTAAAGACCATCAAGCCTGTAAAGCGCACAATGCGTTTTTCCACTTTGAGTGTAATTTGAATCACTGAAGACATAAAACTCAAATTATTTTGCTGTTGCTTGTTGTTATTGACTTTCAGATGCTCCACGATCTGAACACCTACCTGCACAAGGCCATTCCGGACACCAAGCTCACCATCCGCAAGTATCTGGACGTAAAGTTTGAATATCTGGTGAGGAAACGGCTCCGGGTTTTTTCTGCTTTTACGTACGATGCAACTCCTCTTCATCATCATCATCATCAGCAGATCAGTCCTAGATCCCCTGTCTTATATAAACTTCTGCTGTTTTTCAGTCATACTGCCTCAAGGTGAAGGAAATGGATGATGAAGAATACAGCAGCATTGTGAGTACTTGTGGGGTTTTTGGTACTTTTTACAGTCATGTAGGTTGTTAGTTCATTAGTCACATCACCTGCTGAACTTTGCATTTGAAAATCAAACTTAGCTTTGACTTTATGACACGTTTCCAATGTAAACATCAACCCTGTGTTTTCCACTTCTGCACTGTATTACAGTGGCTTCCTCTGTTCTTTTCTTCATCGTATGTTTCAGATCAAGCTAGCTTTTTTTTTTCAAAAGTTGTTTTTAAATAATGATTTTATTTAAAAATCCGGTCAATTCATCCAAATTAGCCGCACCAATTTTGAAAATATAATTGCTCTGACAATAAACCAAGATCAGAACAAGGGGTAAATGTCTAAGGGGTAAATACTTCTTCAAACTCTCCGTTTGCTCTGTTTTTATTTTCACGTTGAAATGAACGACAGGCCGTGGGAGAACCCCTGTACCGCGTGAGCACCGGGAACTACGAGTACCGTCTGGTGCTGCGGTGTCGGCAGGAAGCTCGCGCCCGCTTCGCCAAGATGAGGAAGGACGTCCTGGAGAAGATCGAGCTGCTGGATCAGAAACACGGTTTGTCGTCCCGCGCCGGTTTCCTGTCAGCCGATTCTCGCTTTCCCGAGGAGACGGGCGGATTCGACTTTTCTCTCTCCGTTTGCAGTCCAGGACATCGTGTTCCAGCTGCAGCGCTTCGTCTCAGGCATGTCCCGTTACTACGACGACTGCTACGCCGTCCTGAAGGAGGCGGACGTGTTCCCCATCGAGGTGGACCTGTCCCGCACCATGATCAACTACAGCAGCCAGTCGCTGACCTACACGGATGAAGACGAGGAGGACGGAGGAGGCGGCGGCGGAGAGGAGGAAGAGGAGGAGGGAGGGAGCACACAGGCAGAGAACGGCACCGAGAAGCTGATTGATGATGAATGAGTGAGTGAGTGAATGAATGAATGAATGTGTGTATTTAACGTGAGCACTCCAACGCATTAAACACAGCAGCTAAAACATTTAAAGCTGTTGAAACAAAGCTCAACATGACTTTGTGCTCATTTTACTGTTTTACCGTTTGTTTAAATACATTTTCTTGCTTTTTTCTTTTTCTTTTGATATTTCTTTTCTCACTGACGTGACACAACTCACTTTGTGAGAGGTGTGTTTACTGCGTCAGAGTAGGATCTTGAAGCTGGAGGTGTGCCTTTTCGTTTTTTACCATCTCTCTTGGAGTCTAATGGGTTTCAGGTGTTTGTCAGTTGATATGAAACTGAATATTGTAACTTTATTGTCTATGTTACTTGCTGCACACTGTATAATATCAACTTATTGAGCTACTTTCCGTTTTTTTCTTGCCCGAAACTTGAGAATCCCATACTTTACAAAACGTCAGAAAGACGTTTCGGCTTCAAAATTTACAAACATTAAGCCAGGTTTACCTTGCATTAATTTGATTTTATTTTTTCCATATTCTATTCTGTTGCAAATAACACTATGCTTTTACATTCCAGCCTTACACTAAAAACAAGAAAGGTGGCTGTCTTGTGTGCACATGCAACCCCACAGAGCTGCTATGCTGTTAGCACTACATAAAAGAAAGTGTAAACATGGACAGTCCAAATGATGCTGGGTATCAGGTCATTAACACTGAATTTATTTTGTTGATTTTGTTGCTGAAATTATATTTAAAAGTTTGTAAAAAGTTATTCTTGGGGGGTAAAAAATCGATCTCTTGCTTGAATATGTTATACTGTAAGTGACCACTGGAGGGCAGCAATGCGCCAGATTTTACATTATTACTGTAATAGAGAAAATCGGAGTTTTATGCTGAAGCAAATCGTTTTATTTGTGTCTTGTTTTATGTTACGAAAGGAAGGACTTTTTAAATATTTATGCATTTAATCACCAGTTGGAAAATATACTGGTCTCAAATGAAGCACGTAAATTTGATCCGTGAAATTCTACACTATCCTCAAAATAAATAATGTAACTATTGAAGTCAAATGCATACTAACATGATGTACCTACTCCTAGAAGCTCATGTTTTATTGTTTAAGACGGCTAATTTAGCTTTTCTAAATAATTTTTTGCTTCATTCCTGTTACTAAAGCAATTCCTGTGGATTTGCAAATATAAAATAAAACAATTTGAAATTCTTTGGTTTGTGACGTTTACTTCCAAGCCTTAGAATAGAATTCTACATCAACGCTTAATCCACTCTTCACCGTTTTGGTCGCAGTAGATGAGCTTTTCATTCCAGTTCATATAAACGATCATGCAACAATTTGTATTCGCGATTCTTTCGCACTATTTGGATAGAAAATTTTAAGCAATAAGAAATAGTAACTTCTCGCCTGCACATGTACTAATTACGGCCTTGTCACGGGAATGGGTGTGTGCCCCAGTGGCCTAATGGATAAGGCACTGGCCTCCTAAGCCAGGGATTGTGGGTTCGAGTCCCATCTGGGGTGGCCATGTTTTGATGTCTTATATTATTACATTTAAACAATTTGCATGTCTTTTTCACCTTTAACCGATAAAACAGAGACATCATTTTTACCCGGCTGTTTCTTCATTATTGATTTTTTTTTTCCTTCTCCTGGGCTCCCAGCCAATCAGGAAGCGTTCCGCTCCCATGACTCGCGAGCTACCCAGGACTTTCCCTCCGCCACAAAACCTTAATTTCCTCACTGCTTCTACTTCACTTAGTCCAGTTGTTTTATTCATGCTGCTCCAGACTTAGCGTTTTATTTCGCAAACATGCTGTTAATAATGAAGCTATGTATCTTCCTTTCAGTTCATGTGGTGACGACCTTCCCCGCTGCTGGCAGTAAGTAGGACGACGGTGTGGATAATGACTGGTGTTTGTATAAGACCTTTAAGGCTTTGTTTTTATGGGATTTAACCTGCAGACTGGTGGCTGGTTGAAAGCCTAAAGCAATGTTTAAATACGTTTCACCGGATTCACTTGCTGTGATTTGACACATTTTGTTGTTAATTACAGTTTAGTTAATAATATACCCAGTCACATGAACGCGTCTTTCCTGGAAATCCGCAGTAAACTAGAGAGAGATCATTATTTTTGTTGAATGAAATATAACTCCGAGTCACAAAAGCTGACTTTTTGCTCCACTAAAAGCGTAGTTTTAAAAACGAAAGTGCTCGTTGCGTTCAAAGAAGCGCACGAGTGAACGTTGCCATTTTATTTATGCCCGACTGTGTCGATCTCCTCCTAGAGATGACAGCCGTCACTGCGTACTGGGACCAGGAGCAAAAGCTCGTGGTGCTGAAGGAAGGAGTGATGGAGACCGAGAGCGACGCGTACGGATACCTGAACGACACGCTGTCCAGCACGGGCTGGAGCGTTCTGGAGGTCCGGGCCGGATACGGGAAGACCCCCCAAACTGACGAGATCACCTTCTTCCTGGCGGGCTACGTGGAGGGATTCCTCTCTGCCCAGTAAGAAGGACGCATTATTACGCACAACGTCACTGGTTAATATGTGTGTGTTTGAATTCCAAATAGTTCATAGACTCTAAACCCAAATTAGTGGTCAGTACTGATAAGTGATGTTCGGTTTTTACAAAAAAAAAAAAAAAAAATCGAGATTTTAAAACTAATATTTATGAGTAGTTTTCTCAACCATCGCTGATATTTATCACTAATCGTTAGTCATTGTTAAGGAGGAAGGAAACAAATGTAATGTGAACATGCACCCACCTCTGTCCCCAAAATAAAACTTAGTGCAGCTACCAACTACCTTTAAAAGTAACCTACTTAGGAAACAGAGGCCGCCTGTGTGCAATAAATGCTCAGCTCTTCTTTGTAAACCATTCTGAGGAGCTGATCAAAGATCTTAGTCGTTTGTTAGAAGACATTAAAGGACAAACACCCTGAAAACATTATGCCTACAGTGAAACACGGTGATGGCAGCATTATGCTGTGGGACAGGGAAGTTGGTCAGAGTTAAAGAGGAAGACAGAAGGACCCGGATCAAATTCGCTCCGGTTTTACTTTCTGGTGGTGGGTTCAGTGAAGGTTTTGGTTTTTGCAAGCTGACAAAATGAAAAGTTCAAAGGTTATGAATGAATGTGGAAGCAGACAGTAGACCCCCCCCCTCGGCCGCCGCTTATGGCAACTGGTACTGACTCCTCACTCTCTTTCCTGAGGCAGATGATGGACCACTACACCAACATGTACCCGCAGCTGATCACCGAGCCGAAGATCCTGGAGCCGGTGAAGACTTTCATGTCGTGAGTGTGTTCTGAGTTCCCCCCCCTGTAAAGAAGCGAAAGCCGCAGAGCCGTCCGGGCGTACAGTAAACCTGACATACGCTGTCATCATCTTTCAGATCCTCTTCTCAGTTCATCTCAGGGCTCAGTCATATGATGTTCATAGTACTTCATATCAACAGCCCCACCGGAAACAAAGCAGATCGATGAATCTGATTGCTTCAACTCTGGAATGTCGCCAATCTGTGTTTTTACAGTCGGCTGACGGCGGTCCAGAGGGTCGTTTTCCTTTGTTCCTTTGTGGAATGTCTTACAGTTTGTGTTGCAGGTGATAGTGGGTAGTGAATAAACAGGAGGTGTCGCCCTCCTGATAGGAAGCAGGACTCGTGGGTCAGAGAGCAGGTGAAGCTGAACAAGAGCTCCGATCCTCTGTGGCGACACGCCGGATTCATCCTGGCCCAAATGGACGGCCTGCAAGCCGGAGCGGCAGCTTGGGCCAAGAAGGAGGGAAAGAAGGTCGATAAGCTGCGCATATGATTCACACCTCACCTCGCAGACTCACACTATTAATAACACACATTTCTATGTTCAGATTTAGAATGAGGAAGCTCGAGAGATCTCTCTGTAGAGTTTGACATTCTTAAAGGGACAGCAGAATATTGTACCATGTCGATCCAGGGTTTTACAGGGTTAATCTCTAATCTGCGCTGGAATTAAACTTTTGTATTGTGCTGCTGTTATGTTCCTGCATGGTGAATAAATTAGTGAAATAAAAGCGTTACAGAAGCTCATTGTTACAGTTAACAACAAAATAAAATAAAGCGGGAAGATAAAGTCGTATTATTAAGAGGACAAAGTCGCATAAAATAAGATCAAAATAATATGAGAATATAATTGTAAAAATTAAAAATTAGTACTGCAAGAATAAAGTTGTATGAGAATAAATGCAAAGTATTTTGAGAATAAAGTCATAATATTACCAGAATAAAGGTATTGCTGAGAGAATAAAGTCATTTTAATAAAGCCAAAACCAAAGTTGAACGTTCATGGTGGGCTGGGGCTTTCATAATATTCCGACTTTATTGTGGCAATATTACAACTTTAATCTCATAACTCATAAAGGTCCAAACAAGGACTAGGTGTGCAAATTAACCTGTGACTAGAAAACTTATGCATGAAACAACGGTTGCTCTGAAAATGTAACACTGTTCAATGTGCTGTCCTTCATGAAACAAAGCAAAGCAATAATATATATACATTTATTTTCTCATTGTTACAACTGTATTATTGTATTATTTTGACTTTATTTTGTAACATTACGACTTTATCCTCTTCATTTTTATTTTCCCCTCTTAGCC
This sequence comes from Phalloptychus januarius, assembly GCA_902982915.1. Lineage (NCBI taxonomy): Eukaryota > Metazoa > Chordata > Actinopteri > Cyprinodontiformes > Poeciliidae > Phalloptychus > Phalloptychus januarius. The sequence goes on from CADWAE010000476.1 coordinate 4,917,869, forward strand.
TGTCCCCAATACTCCGCCGTAAGGAACATTTAGTTGGCCATCAGCGTTCTGTTTCTGTTCGTTTCCTGCTAACCCGCCGTTCCTCCCACAGCCGCTGTCACTGTTTGACATCCAGTTCCTGAACGCGGTGGGAGACCTGCTGGACCTGATCCCGGCCTTGGTGCCCGGCTCCAACTCTGCGCTCAGAGACTTCAAGCTTCCAGGGATGGGTCACTGCTCAGCACTCATCAAGGTCAGACAGCTCAGGCCGCTTTTGAGAGAAAGAAATTCAGTGGAATGTCACACTTCCTTAAAGTATCTGCATAGCACATCAGCCATGTGCCAGCTGACATACAGTCATGCTGAAATAGGAAGTACTTTAAATTCTAGCCGTTGGCATATCTCTGACTGATGATCGGTCATATCAGGTGTATTATCAGCTGTTCCTTCCCACCAGGTCCATCTTTTACCAAGAGCTGCACAAGATACCTGATCTGAATCACCACAGCAACATCAATATTCATATCATTATCAGCACTTTCGTAAAATAATGTCTGAAGTCATTTTTTGCCAAAAGGTTGTCCCCCCGCCCCTTAAAAATTCTTACGATAAAGAATTTATCACGATAAATTTATCACAATTGTGACGATAAATCAAAATTCTTACAATAAGGAATTTATCGCGATAAATGATAAACAATATGATAAATGCCCATCCCTGTGAAAACTATCAATGTTCAAAGTGATTTTTATTTATTTTTTTTACAGTCTGACAGCATAGTCTGTCATATTACTTAAGCATGAGTTACAGAAGCAAACAAATCTGGAAATGTGTTTTCATATCGTAACCTAACTTTACCCTTTGACCTACTCCTCTACAGATGCTTCCAGGCTACGAGGACCTCCTGTTTGCCCATTCCAGCTGGTACACATACGCTGCCACCATGCGCATCTACAAGCACTGGGATTTCCATGTCACAGAGCCGCACACGGCCACCGGGAAACTGTCCTTCAGCAGCTACCCGGGTAACTAAACGCCCCGGATGGTGGTTTTCTCCACTTGCCTCTCATCGTCTTCTGAGCAACAAATCCATCCTTCGTTTGACCTCTCCAGGTTTCCTGGTGTCTCTGGATGATTTCTACCTCCTGGGCAGCGGCTTGATGATGACCCAGACCACCAACAACATCTTCAATTCCTCCCTGTTTGACCAAATAACTCCCAACAGCCTGCTGTCGTGGCAGAGGGTCAGGCTGGCTCACAGCTTGGCTCACACGGGAGAGGAATGGGCCAAAACGTTCTCCAAGCACAACTCTGGTACGGAATAATCCTACATACTCCTTTTAAAATTTTCTCTAAGCATGCAAAGCTAAAGGCGCCCTTCTGCAGGCACCTACAACAACCAGTACATGGTGGTGGACAGGAGCAAGGTGCATCCGGGCATCAGCCTTGATGACGGCGCTCTGACCGTGGTGGAGCAGATCCCTGGCCTGGTGGAGTTCTCCGACCAGACGCAAGCTCTGCGCAGAGGTAACGCATCGCCCGTTTCTGTTTCCGCCGCCGCTCGCCTTACCGATCCGTACAGAGCATCGTCCCCTCTCTCTCTCTCTCTCCGCCTGCAGGTCACTGGCCGTCCTACAACATTCCCTTCCACAAGAACATCTACACCCTGAGCGGATACCCTGAGATGCGGTCACAGTACGGAGAGGACTTCTCCTACGACCTCTGCCCCAGAGCCAAGATCTTCCGGCGCGACCACGCTACAGTGAAAGACATGGACTCTCTGAAACACATCATGAGATACAACAGTGAGTCGCTTTGTGGCATCAGAGACTCTCATTCGTACCTCTGTTTAGATGTCAGGTTATTGTCATGTAACCTGGCATTGTGATGTTTTACAAAAGTACGCAGACCACTGGAAACTTTAGCATAATTCGTCATATCACAGCCACGATGTGTTTTATTGAGATAAAACACATTATGCATGACCTTAACAGCACAAAGTAGTACATAATTCTGAAATAGATAATTTTATGGATCATTGGTGTGAAAATCCCAATAAAATACATAGACGTTTGCTGTTTTAATGAGAAGTCTCAACATTCATTCCTTTTAGACTACACCAAAGATCCGTACTCTCAGAGCAACCCATGCAAAACCATCTGTTGCCGTAACGACCTGAGATTCGAGAAGCCCTCACCAGGAGGTTGCTATGACACTAAGGTACGACCCAAACCGCGTGCGGGACTAGTGATTTTGTTGCTTTGACTTGCTGCTCACCGTTTCGCTTGCTGTCCAGGTGACGGATCTCTACATGGCGGGCAAATTCGAGGCGGAGGCGGTGAACGGGCCGACGACGCAGGACGGCCTGCCTCCGTTCACCTGGGACAAGTTCAGCAGCATCAGCCACCAAGGCCTGCCGCAGTACTACAACTTCACGTTTGTCAGGATGCGGCCTCTTCTCTTTGCGCCGTGAGCCGTGTGTGTGTGTGTCCAAGTGTGTGTGTGTGTGTGTTGAGAGACAAAGAAAGCCGTCTTCCCTGATGATTTTTGTGTGATGAATCCTCAGAGGCCCAGGTACAAGCTGTTGCTGATTTCTGACAAAACTTCTCTCTGCTTGACTAAAGGTCGCTGAACTTCTCAAAAAGCTTCAAAATTAGATTCTTTCTCTCATTTTTGCACTCAGGTTGAATTGAATGATTCACTATGAAAGGAGTGTGTTTCCTTTAGTGCCTTGAACACTGATAGCGACTTTATTGATTTAATAAAAGTGCCAAATCAATGCACTGCTACTTTTTAAACACTTGAATCTCCTCATGCATGCAAAACACTATCTTAATCAATCAAACTGTGCAATAGGTGCTGATTCTCGCCACAGACGTGATTTATTTGCTTGTACTATGCCAAAAAAGCAACATCTCAGGTTTGTGTTTTTCTCCTAGCCTGTATGTTTTGCTTTGAACATGGATCTTGCTTTTTATTAAACTTTTTAATTTTTACCATGTTGTCTGGTTTTGACTTGTTTTAACGTCCATCCACCCATCCTTGGTTTTTACCTTCCTATCCCTGCCGGGTCACCAGGTTGGGGGCGTGGTACTTGTATCCATGGCAACAAAGAGACACACACTCATACACGAAGCCAATTCTAGAGAAACTAATAAATCTTACAGTGTTTGTTGAAGTTTCATGAGTGTTAAATTGAAACAAACTAATTTGGATTTTTTTGTTTGTTTTTACCTGATTTTGTTATTTTGTAATTTTGCTATTTTCATTTTGATCTAGAAATCAACACTTCCTCATAACTTTATATTTTGGTGAATATGATTATGTAATTTATTTCTAATAATTATTATTTTTATCAATTACTTATCATTTTTGTAGCTTTTTGTCCCCCAATTTACTCTTGCATCAATAATTTCTACTTTTTACTTGTGCTTGAATAAAAACATGTGGAATTAGTGCTATTGTCACTTGATTACAATTTTTGGGGTGTTCAGGTTTCACCAGGCCTGAACGCCTGTCGCATTAAGCAATAAATCAATTAATTGCAAAATAGATGAAAACAAGCTCAATTTCAATTTGCATGATTTAGCATTTTTCTCTATTCTTTCCCTCTTTCTATGAAAAACTCAATGACAAAAGTCTTCAATCTGACGCTTGACCAGTCAACCAGTCCCCCTTTTCTGGAAGGACATGAGTTCACAGAGACGTCATAATTGATTTTATTTGTTGTTTCTGTTTTGTTTTTTTTATTTTGGATATTTAAAATGTCTCCTAGTGCCATTATAATTTAAAGTTTATTTATCTTTCAGACTGTGTTCTTGTACTACTAACCATTACCATGATTGAACGTGAAGATGATCTCAAAACCACAATAAAATCGTTTATCGCAATAACATCTGGGACAATTTATCGTCCAGGAAAATGTGCTATCGTGACAGAAACTGAGCTACAAACCAACAGACATTTCACTAAACAATTTCTTAGCCTTCATCAATAATAAATACAAATCTGCTTATGTAATATTTTTGCCAGATAAGCAAACATTTAATCTCATTTGGCAAACTATTCCAGTGACTCCTCACGAACAAGAAGGCAGTCTAATTGACAGCAGCCATTTTGGGACACAATTAACTGTAATTAATTACAGTTAATTAAGTATATGGAAAAAAAAAACTAACGTTGACCTCAGTTTATGCCTTTTTTTTTTTAACTCACAAGGGAAACGTTCATGTATATTTAACAACACGCTCTCTCTCTGCTCTCCAGGGACACATGAAGTGATTCACTCTTTCCCATCAAACGGGGGAACTGAAACCCGGTGCTTCCTACATTCATTTCACTAATCCTCCCATCACCTCTCCCCTCTGCATCTTTTATAAACTCTTTTTGTCAACACAATTTCACACGAGGACAGAGCAGCAGCTCTGTGCAGAGCCATGGCCGAGAAGAACTGTCCTGAGGGGAAAACCTGGGACAATCTCCTTGGGATCTGCTTCGAGATGAAGGCGACATCGACCCGAAAGCTTCACCCCCGGACAGGTGAGGTGACACCCGACCCCGACTGAGTTGACGGCAGCCTGCCTTCCTCTTTGGGGAGAGTTAAACTCGCTATTTCCTCCTCAGAGCCCGTCCTGACCGTCGTGGACCCGCTCAAAACAAAGGCCAGCCCCGCCAAGTCGACCGGTCCGCCGAACATGTTGCTTCTGGGTCAGACTCTGTGGATCTGCGTGATTCTGGTGACTCTGGGCGCCATCTTGGCTCTGAGCATTTGGTTTGTCATATTCAGACGGCAGACCAAAGCCCGGAAAGGCGACGGTAGGCTCTAATGCTGCAACAGTTTATCTCATTTGTTAAATGACAATTGTTGTTTTTACATAATGAACTAAAAAAATAATTTTAAGAAAGTAGAATAACTTTAAGGTAGTAGGCATTTTGCTTTAAGGTAGCAAAATGCAGGGGCTGCCCAGTGGCGCAGCTGGTAGAGCTGTTGCCTTGCAGCAAGAAGGTTCTGGGTTCGATTCCCGGCCCCGGTCTCCCTGCATGGAGTTTGCATGTTCTCCCTGTGCATGCGTGGGTTCCCTCTGGGTACTCCGGCTTCCTCCCACAGTCCAAAAACATGACTGTCTCCGAATTCTCCATAGGTGTGAGTGTGTGTGTGCATGGTTGTCTGTCTCCGTGTTGCCCTGCCTCGAACGTTAGCTGGAGATAGGCACCAGCACCTCCTGACCCCACCAACAAGGGAGTATAGAAATGGATAAATGGATGGGTAGCAAAATGCTAAAATACGCCAGAAATTTATGCCGTTTCTGGCGTAAATTCAGAGTAATTTACGACAGAAATGAGGGGGGGGGGGACTCTGAGAGTCTTCTTGAGGAAACAAGATGGCAGAAGGCAGGTGATGGAGTGTGACGCTCATCACAGTAGAAACTCCACCGTTTCTATTTTCTCCTCCTCAGGCGTCTCTTGGGTCTTCACTGCTGCGTCTATATCCTGGTTTCAGCTCGCATCTGTTGGTGGGGCGGGGCAAATAAGAACTGCCTCCAGCCCCACTTTTTACTTTTACTTGACTATCATGGAAATAATGTCTTATTATAAATGAAAAAATCTGCATATGAAACTAGTATGTTTTTAATCAATATAAAGCCATTATTGACTTAAAAGTAACTTTTCAGCAAGATATATGAGCTTTTTTAAGTTGGTTTTGTCTTATTTAAAGTTTGCAGAGATATTTGCAGTAGAAAGTAGACCAAAAATACTTGGTAAGATTTTCAGTGTAGTGCAAAGAAGGAAGTGAAGAGAGACCATACAGGACACAGAAAGTCGGTTGAAATCTGCATGTCCTTGCTGACGAAAGCAGCTGGCAGCATCTCCCATGTGAGCAGAGATCTGCAGCTGCAGCAGCCTGCAGAGCCCAAACCCACCACAAAGGTTTTGTGCCTCGCGTTATAAATACGGCAATATGAATGTGGGCTTAATTCAATAATCTGGGAACAACTTAAAAGCGGGCACAGGAGGCTCCAGTCACGACGGTTTCGCTTCGCTCTCGCTGAATAGATTTTGTGTTTGTTCCTCTGCACACGAGGAAGACAGGAATGCAGATAAACACATTACCTCGTTTAGCTGCTGTAAAACGCAGCGTTGTTCAGACGATCGGCCGAGGCGATGGGAGTGTTTAGAGTGATTTATTTAAAGTTAAAAGTCTTGATCTCAAATGAAAGTCAGAAATATTTGGTTTGCAATTTTTATTCAAACCTCTTCTGTTTAGGGAATACATAGCGGACCAACGACAGTCTAGCAACAACTCTATTCACTCATCCTCCATTTGTATGCATCGCTGTCTAACGCCGCAGATTCTGGCCATTGACTATGTTAGTGGATTATTATTCAGAGTAGTGTTATGCTACTGTTGCAGCAAAAAGTTATTTGAAGCTGCTGGTGCCTCTGGAACGTCAAGGTGGAGAATCCTCCAGAAAAAATATAAATTTGATTTATACTGTAATAGTTCATGACTTGAAAATTATACTGACCATTATTTGCATGGACCATTTAGGAAAATCTGACAAAAATATCACTTGCATAATAATTTGGAACGAGGTGTAAGGTTGATGTGATACATCTGGATACTTTGTTTTTATAAATCACAAATGTTTTTTGTTGTTGTTGTCTGTTAAAAAAAAACTACAAACTTGCAAAAACATGGCAGTCCACCTAGGCTTGACAGACCGTACGAGGACTGCCTTTAGCTGAGAAGCAGCCAAGATGGCTGCAGTAACGCTGAAGGAGAACGTTGCCATGACAACAACACAGAAAAAGTTTAGTAGCAGGTACCTTGTAATATGAGACAACAGTTTAGCTTTTTGGACGGGTTCAGTCGCTGAAAGCTGCCAGCATACGTCACCCATCGTGAGAGTTTTCAGTGGCAGCATCATGCTGAGGGATTGTTTTCACACAACATGCACAATTTGAGAAGAAGAAGTTGAGTAGAGAATTACAGGACAAAACCATGAAGTAAAACCTACATGAGAGACATTAAACTGTGTGAATTCTCCATATTTAGTTTTTTATCTAGGTGTTGCAGAGGATTCGGTCCAGGAGGTTCTGCAGAAAACAGAACCAGCAGTCGAGTTTCACACGCCCCCGTCAGAGGGAAACGGTCAGGACCTTCAGGGCGCGGCGGACGGCTCCTGTTGCCCGACGCACCAACCGAACCCAAAACGACCCTGCGTTTGCAGGGTCGACTACAGAGTCCCACTTCCTGCCACCGAGCTGGGAGGCACCGCGTTAGTCACAGCCAAAACTGTGTAGAGCTGTGCAAGGTGAATCTTCATTTGTGTCTTTGTCTACTTATAATATTTTCGGCACAGATCTATGGGAAGTTGTTTTCATTTCTGCACAAAAAGCAAAGAACTACAGGATGCTGTTTAGTTTTCTCCAAGTCATCGAAGCTTAAAAATGTGTCAATCGTGTTTAAATATTTGTTATTCTCCATATTTTTTAGTTTTTGGATATGATCTGAATTACATATCACTTTCTATATTTCTGCAAGGGTTGTAAAAATGTGTTTCTATGTCCTGAAACTGCAGCAGTTTGCACAGAATATGCAGTTTTTTTTTTTTAAAAAGCAACATAAAACACAAAATACTTTCAACTTTTGTGCCACACTGGAAATCTTTATTTAATAATAGACAAACTAAAAATCATCACAAAAATATGTCAGATGTTTTAAAAACAAGGTAGCATCCGTGTGCCAAGACAGGAAACGATGGACATGCGTTCACTTGGCGTTTTGTAAAATAAACCTGGCGACAGCTACAACGATAAAAGCTCACCCAGTGGCCATCTTTGTAGTCCTCCAGAGAAATTTGTTTGAGAAATTCCTTTAATTTTATACTATGTTGCAGAGGATGAGTGTGTAGTTGTTCTATGTTTTTATTATGACATTATTTAATTCCAGTCAGACATGTACATACCAAAGATGCTTTGAATCCATCTTCAGTAATTTTGAAAAACAAATAGATCTGTCTAATTTGTGTGTGTGTGTGTGTGTGTGTGACTTTCCTAAAGCCCCACACTGTCAAAAACTATACTCATAGATAGAGTAAAGAAACCAACATGAACCATTTAGAGAAACTTCAACCTCATTAAAAATCTGTGGAATTTGCTTCTAAACTGGGTCTGAGAAAAAAGTTGAAGTGCAATCTGATAAAAGTAGAAGTCAAACCAGAATTATTCTTAAACTGGAGGGTGTTCATGCTGGTGATGAGTTTAAATGTCTGTCTGAAACTTTGACTTCTGCAAGTGTAGCTACTAAATTAGCAAGAGAATGCAGTTCCACTGTTGTTTGCACCAAATAAACCTTATTTACACGGTAAATAATTTGTCATCCATTGCAATGAATCCTGCAGACAACAAAAAGTAAGAACACTTTAAAAGTGAACAAAAAGCTACAGTTTGGCTCGTCTTTCATCTCGTCTCTTTTTCTTGCAGAAAAAAGACTTCAGTTTCAGATTACTCGAAACTCAAGCTAAAGTCTAGATAATAATTATGTTATGAATCGAGTGCAAAGTATTGGCTCGGAAGAAAAAATGAAGACTGCAAAATTTTGTACAAATCAATTTGACAGGTGCATTTTGTGAAGTGAAATATATCCCAGTGCTTGAAGATCTTACAGTAATAGCCACGATAACCTGCTGCTCTCTCAACCTTGGAGGACTGTGACCTGGGCAGAGAGCCTTGATATCACAGCGATGATGTCACCGTAAATCCACCTGCTGCTTCTGCACCGTCACGCTGACTCAACAGAACGGTCCCAGCAGGTGTTTGGTCCTAAACACTGGCCTTAATAAAGTCTTCCCCGGACATCTCCTGTGCGCTCCGTCACAGGAACGTGCTGGGATTGTCAGTGACGGCCAGGTGGAAGTACTCCGGCGGGCCGTCCTTCCTCAGGCTGCCTTTGGTGTCTCTCCAGCGGACTTTGGTGGACAAGGTCTTCCTCTTCTCGAAGCTGTCTCTTCCGGCTCGGTGCTTCTCTAGGCTGGACACGATCATGTCTGCCAGGTCCTGCTGGAGCCTCTGGAAGTTCTCCCTGAGACAAACACAGGATCATGATCCCCGTACGCAACATATCTGAATGTTTGGCGTAAACGTTGAAGCTTGACTCACGCTGTTGGTGGTGTGGGCAGGTTGTATGTTCTCCCTGTTACGCCTGTTAGCCAGTAGGTCATCTCCTTCCCTTTACCCTGAGAGTCAGGAAAACACAGACAAACATCAAGTTTATATGCAATGTTTGGTAGATGTGTTGATGTAAGATAGTAAAAAATCTGAGACATACCTTCAGGTACGTCTCTCCTCTTTTTTCAAACTCAAACTGGCAGTCTGTCCTCCCCAGGGTGTTGATTGTGGACTGGCTCGCATGAATCCTCAGAGCTGGAAGAGAAAGTGGAAACCGCTTGTTAGATACTAAAAGTCTTTTTTCTGGATGTCTTCTCATGTGTGTTTTGCCTTACGCAGTCCTGTGGACTCCATGCGAGACGCCGTGTTCACCGTGTCTCCAAAGAGACAGTAGCGAGGCATCTTGTTTCCGACCACGCCAGCTGCACACGGACCTGGACGTAGATTAGGGACGAGCAACATGGACTTAAAAGTTTATCGCAATATTTTGTGGAACTTTTTTAGATAACCATACGCCGTGACTGCATGGTGCGGCAATCACAGCCCAACAAACACATATAATACTCTTGAGAAACATTCCTAAAACGCTTCTTTAGCTGCCACTAAGCTAAAGAAGCAACTACACTAAATCATGTTTTCAAATGTATTGATATTTATTGATGCTTTTGTAGGTAGGTAGGTAGGAAAATCAGGAGTATTTGGTACCTGAATGCACTCCGATACGAATCCACAGAGGAATCCCCGGCAGGTGCTGTAACTCAAAAGTCCCAACAAACGACAGGAGGTCGAGGGCCATGTGGGCGATGTCCACCGCATGTCTGTCGCCATTTCGCTTGGGTAACCCTGACGCTACCATGTAGGCATCTCCTATCGTCTCAACCTGAGGGTAAAAGGAAAAGCTTTTTTCAATCTTGACTGTATCACTGCACAAATTTGGGATTAATAAATAAACCAGAAAATACACCAGGCAGAAACGTAAACCCTGGAATCGGATCGCTCCCACCCTGAGCTACCTTGTAGACATCGTGGTGATCCAGGATGCTGTCAAAGTTCTTGTAGATCTCGTTCAGCATGTCCACCACCTCCATGGGGGTGCTGTAGTGGCAGAGGGTGGTGAAACCCACTATATCGCTGAAATAGATGGTGACCTCCTCAAACAGCTCGGGCTCCACTCTTCCTGTCTCCTTTAGCGAGCGCACCACAGGACTAGGCAAAGACGGGGAGAGGAAAATACCGGTTTCAATTTATATGTGAAGATTTGTAGCATTTATTTGACATTGAACCACAAACTTTTTTGGCACTTTTGAAGTTTTGTCACCAGTCAATAAAGACAGAGTCAGTAGTAACACCGCATAGATAGATTTAGTTTTGGAGTGACTATAGCTACTTTGTTTTGTTTCCAGGCGTCATAAAACAAAGGAGAAGTTACAGGAATCCTTTTTCCAGCTTTGGACCTGCTCTGCTTTTGTTCCAGGGTAAATAGCCGTACCCAGGCAGCAGCATGAAGTTGAGGCGATCCGCTCGGTCCCTCTCAGCTTTGTACAGAGCCGTTCTCTCTTCCACCAAACACTCCAGGGTCCTGGAGTACATCTGCAGGCGACGGATCAGGTTGTCCATGTACGTCTCGGTGGCCTGGTTGTGCAAGTTGCTGTGGAAATAAAAGCAAAAATAAAAAAACAAAGTGGCCTTGGAACGTCACCTTCAGCCACACTTACTGTTTTAAAAACAATGCCCTGTGGAGACGTGTTGACATACCTGAAAATCTTTCCCAGCGTTAACTCTATCTTCTTGAAGTCTGGCCTTCGCTCAGGGTCTTCATCCCAGCAGCTCTTTATCAGCATGTAGAGCTGCCCTCACATGCACACAGGAGGCAGAATAATGGGTCATTTAGTCTATTTTTATAGCATTTACAGACCATGGCAAGGTTATAGATACTCCTTGAACTTTTTACTTTTTGTCACGCTACAATCACAAACCTCTACGTATTTCAATGGGGTTTTATATGATAGACAGCCCAACAATTATGTGCTTTGCTTTACTTTGACACCCCTAAATAAAATCCGTTGGAACTGAATGTCTTCCAAGGTCACTTAACTAGTCAGTACAGACTCTCTCAGCTGTTCTTTAAAGGCTACCCTTAGATGTGGAGAACTTTAATCAGATTTATTCAACAACAATCATTATTTGAATTTTTTTTTTTAAATGAATTTGTAGTTATCCACTAATTTGTTTTTGGTCTATGTCATGAAATCCAAATAATGTGGAATGATTTATAAAATGCTGAAGGGGTATTTATAATCTTGCCAAGCCGTGGATCGTCACTCTGTTTTGAAAGAACGGCTCGATGTTATTAATGTGATGTTTACCTCAATTTCTCTGTCTGATACTCCCTCGAAGTAGAGGTCTGGTCTGAAGAAGCCGTTTCCTCTGGGATACTGAACTCTGTGCAGTTTTTCTGAGAGATTACAGAAGAGGAAAGTAAATACTAGTAGGAGCTGGATCACACACACAGAAAAAATAATCTTTTCACTAAATCCACAAGCTGGAGTTTCATTTCCAGTAGCCGTTAGCGTTTTAGCAGCGACGTGCCTGCAGTGTTAAAGCAGGAGCGGGTGTAGAATGGGGTTTGCCTCAGAACGATCTCGTGCGCAATGATGCCGTAGCTGTAGACGTCGCCCTTCTGCGACACGCCATCTTTACGGAGATGCTCCGGAGCCGTCCACAGATCTGAAAGGGAGCGACAGAGAGAGGCTGAGTGTCGAGTACTCTCAGGTTGAGGATGAAGGGTCAGAGGACAACAGTCACCTCTGCCTGGCATCAGGATGGTGTGGCAGCCAAAGTCTGTGATCTTGACAACCATGCGGTTGTCGACCACGCAGTTGGTGGACTTGAGGCGACCGTGGACTGGAATGCTGCTGGAGTGCAGATATGACATGCCCTGTAAGGATGGATGTGAAAAAGATGCCATTTGTTTTTTTACATAGCTTTGCAACAAGCATTGATCAGCTTTTGTTCACATTTTGCTGCATTAGGAACCACAGACCTCATTGTTTTAGCAGGATTTTATGCGATAGACCAACATAAAGTACGGTAGTGTGAAATTATAAAAGAGCTTAACAGGTCTATCCCCTCAAAATGAAAAATGAAAAATGCATTTTATTCAGTCCTACTAACTCTGACACCCCTAAATAAAACCCAGAGCAACCAATTCCTTTAAATTAGAAAGTTGAGTCCACCTGTGTGTAATTTAGTTGCAATTTCAACAATATTAAAACTGAGAGAGCAGATCACCTTTAACTCAACCTTCCTATAAACCAGTGGTTCTCAAGGTGCGATACCTGGGGGGGCGCGTGTGACCCTAGGGAACAGGCTGCTTTTTTTTTTTTTTTTTTTAGTTATTAAATATTATTTATTGATTTGATTTAATTTTGCAATGGTGCAATTAGTTGGTCAAACATGTTTACAGTTTAAACATGTTTAAAACACGTCTTAAAACAGACTTAAAACATGATTTAATAAAGTTATTCTTTGTAAGTTTGACCATATGTCTTTCTTTTCTTTTTTTTCTTTTCTTTAATATTAATAAGGATAAAATGTTATGCAGAGATGGATAGTCACGGTGGGGATTGGGGGGCGCGAATAGTTTTCTTCTTGCTAGGGGGGGCGTAACAGAAAATAATTGAGAAGCACTGCTATAAACAAACATGGTGCTGGCAGCATCATCCTGTGGGGAGGCGTTTCGTCAGAGCTCAGGTCGCTTCACTACTTTTCTGTTTCACATAAAATTCCAATAAGAAACATTAAAGTTTGTGGTTGAAATGAGACAAAATGTAAAAAACAAAGTTTTATGTATTCTTCAAGTATGAAGGACACATGCGACGCTGTGTTAATATTCATAAAACACTTTATTTTAAATTAATTCTCAAAACTATTGAAGGTGCTACTTAATCTTTTTTTGTTTCATTTGTTGACTAAATGTCACATCAAGTACATAACAAAAATGCTCAGTTGTACAGATCCAAAACAAATATTTTCAAAGTGACACCAGGTAAAATTAATGTTACCTTTGCAATGTCGTACATGACTGATATTTTGAACTCCATGTCCATGAAGGTCTCATCTGGGTAGGATATCCTGTCACTGAGGATGTACTGCAAAAGGAAAATAAACAGGGAAAGTCGACTTTATGTTTTATGGCTTTTATCACTCAGCTCACAGCCTCTGCTAGATGAATGGAAAAAAACTGGAACACTTAATAGACACTCTGTGCATGTGTAGGTGTGTGTGTGGGGGTGGGTGTGGGTGTGTGTGGGGGGGGGTGTGTGCGTGGGGGGGTGTATGTGAACCAGGTTTTTATATCCTTATGGGAACCTACTTCTGTCTTCAATGTGGAATTATGGGGACCATTGCTCTTTGTGGGGACATTTTCTTGGTCTCCATGGGGGAAATTGTTGTTTTGGGGTTAGTGGTTAGGTCTGTGGTGGTTATGGTTAGGGTAAAGGTTAGGGGAAGGGTTAGGTCTCTAGAAATTAATGGAAGTCAATGTGAAGTCCCCACAAGTGATGAAAACACGACCTTGTGTATGTGTGTGTGTGCAAATCTCAGATAGTGTGCTTTCACGCACACACCATTAGCACTCTGTACACAGAGTGTCATAAATCATAAAGAAGGCAATAAGGTTATTAGGGGCGGCGTGGAAATAAGGCCACTGAGTAACAGGATGTGTGTCAGGATCCAGGAAGTGAGGTCAGAGCAACATGTGGACAGAAATGGTTGTAGCTGCTTGCTTTGTGCACATGATGAACATGTATTGTAAAAATAAAAGTTTATGATAAAAGCAGATTTTAGGCAACATCAAAAGTAGGATAAACTTTTAATTCCTGGCTGTGCTAAACATGAGCCGACTACATTTAATGGCAGCCTGGGTAAAAGATGCATAAAATGCCCCAAAATACATTTATTTTTTGCATTGTAGAACATAATCTTTCATTAGGACATTCTGAAAAAAAACAACTTTTAAGTTCAATATATTTATTTTGAGGTAAAATAAAATACCGTAACAAATAATTGTATTATTTTTAACAAAATGTCTCCCTGCTCAGTATTATCTTTAGTTCTTTTTTTATGTTTAATCTTGCGTGAATCTTATAGCTTTAATTTGTCCTTCAGTTTGCTGCTGGTAAACACATAAATTTCTCCTCTAAGGGACAATTAAATTATTCTGTCCTGATATTCCAAAATGACATTAATTACACGTATCAATAGCAGCTGTTTTCCTTCCCACTACTCTCTTTTATCTACATGTTAATAATAATAAGACTAAAGAATTCATAGAGTGATAAAACACAAAAAAAGGTGGGAAAAAGACCAAAAACAGGGCGAAACCTGATCTTACCCTCAGGGACCCCCGTTGGCAGAGCTCAAACACCCCGAAGACGCCGTACTCAAACTTCACCGTGCCGTAAAACTTGGCCAGGTTGTAGTAATCGATCCGCAACAGCTGCAAAACAAACGCATATAATGTCAGAATATGTGGCACAGATGTACATCTGTACTGTGTGTTTTGGTAGAAACTTCTGAATTAAACTCAGAGGATCTCACAGTGTTGAGCTCAATTTTCTGTTCCTCTGTGAAATCTCCTTCTGCATGCTTCAGCTCTTTCAGGATCACAGGCTGCAAAGGATATTAAACAAACGTATATCACTATTAGTTTGCGATCCAGTTGTGGATTTCTGGAAGCAGGAAATAAAATCACCTTCTTGTCGTAGCAGCCTCGCTGTCGGAAGTATGTGCTGTCTTTCCTCTTATCGTCGTCAATCTGTTCCCAAAACAGGAAAATACGGATTTTAAACTGACCGATTATTCTGAAAGGACTATCACATTCGTTGATGTTATAGATCCTGCACACCAGTACAGAAAACCAATAACGACATAAACCAATGTTTACCCATTCAAGTCAATTGGATTAGGGTCTGAACTTTGACTGGACCATTCTAATAGATAAATGTTATCTGAACAATTCTACAGAACACTGAAAAAGAAAAACAGGGGATCCAATTTTTTAAAAAAAAAAGTTTAATTTGTTGTCAGTAATTGACTTAAATTTGCCCAAGTAAAATATATTAAGTTTAATATATTAAGACATGTTAATCAAATGTAAATAAATTAAGTTTGACGACCTTAACTCGGTTACGTGGAACAGATTAACTCAATTTTTTTAACATGGGTCCCTGCAGGAAAATTATTTTACTAATACAAATAGATGGATGGACAGACAGATGGTTACATTAATAGGTAGTTTTTTGTTGTTTCCAAAGAAATCTAGTATAAGTTCATCATTTTCAAATATGTAAATATTGTTTTATATATGTATAATATGGTTTTATATAAAATGAAAAAAAAGATGCAAAAAAAAAAGAAGAAAAGAAAATGGGGCCCAAATGAAAATCTGCTTAAGGCCCCTGAAAAGCCTGGACCGGCCCTGTTGTACATGATAAAGATTCCTCATGTCTCTTTTATGTTTGTTTAAAAAAAACATCAATGCCAGCTTAGAGGTGCAGTTTGTTACTACAGTCCTGACCTTCAGAGAGACTTCCTTCTCATCGAGAGGACCAATCTGGTGCGGACTGATGTGGGACCACCTCTTCTGCATCTGACGCTCCTTCCTGTTCTGCCTGGCAGCGTTCACAGTGGGCTTAGTCAAGTAGTGCACAATCACAAAGGAGAGCGCTGGAAGTCTGCGTTTATGGACGTGAAAGGTTTCCGGTGTTTACCTGTAGAAGATGAGAGCGATGGCGGTCACCACGACAACGCTGACACCCAACACGATCACGATTACGTCCTGTGTACCTAGGTCTGAGGAAAGATGGTACAATAATAAAGACTTTGGCTTACTACATTTATTTTTTTTGTATTTGGGGCTGTAAGGAGTAAGTATTAGTAGTAAGTATCTGCAGTCCAAGTGATATAAATCATTCTCTTCTCTTTGGGGGTTTCCAGCTAACAACGAGCGACATAAACTCAAGAGTTCACTTCCGCCATCTAAAACAGCTCAGAGTCAAACATTTATCAGAATCTTAAATGAATGCAACATGAAGAGCAGTTTACTATTCTGCACTTTTTCTGACTGCTGCCAATTTTGATTTTTTTTGTCAAAAAAAATATTTTATTTCCAGGATGCAGATATTAAACAACCCCACGCTGCAAAAACACAACATCTTACCAAGTATGTTTGTCTAGTTTCTGGAGCAAATATCTTAGTTCTTACTGTAATGTCCATCCATCCATTTTCCTACACCCTTGTCCCTTACTTGACCCTAGTAGGGTCAGGAGGGTTGCTGGTGCCTATTTCCAGCTAACGTTTCGGGCGAGAGGCGGGGTCACCCTGGACAGGTCGCCAGTCTGTCGCAGGGCAACACAGAGACAGACAGGACAAACAACCATGCACACACACACTCACACCTAGGGACAATTTAGAGAGACCAATTAACCTGACAGCAGCTCTACCAGCTGCACCACTGGGCAGCCCTACTGTAATGCCAATTGTCTTACTTCAAGTGAACTCAGATATTTGCTCCAGAAACTTTAACACTTATTTACCGTCTGGATTTTCAGGTTCGTCATCAGGAAGTTGGCCTTTCCAGCCCAGCGCCGGGTTCGGGTGTGTTTCAATGGTTCTGTTTTTTGATGAATCGAACACCAGCAGAGTTTCGTACTGCGTGAGAAGAGAAGATAAAATGAAAACAGAGATTCCTGTTGATTTCCTGCACTGACTGGTAAACTAACCGTGAGCTCACCTTCCTTGTTTTCATCGATGTGTAAATAAAGGAGAAGTTCACGTCTCTGTCTCCGTACTCGTCAAGCACAACCAGTCCTCCCATGCCTGCACCGACAATACATAGACATACATTATTAAACTATGACAAACGCAGCACACCTCTGAACAGTTTAAAAATAAACAAGCAAACAAAAAAATGTCTGCGGACTGGCATAGGCCTAGTCAAAGTCGGCGCTTAAATCTGCTTCAGATGCTTTGGGATGATGTTCAGAAACTCTCCAGTGTGGCTGAATGAAAATTTATGTTAAATCACAGCAATAAAAAAAGAAAAAAGGCTTTTTTGCAAACACTTGGTGACAATTGTCGCTGCCGTACACGGTGATCACTGCTTCCCAGTTTGCCTTGTTCAGCTTTTTAAAAAATCAAACCCTTATTTGAAAAATCTCTGTCCGATATCAAAATTTGTTTGATGATCTGAAACTAAAAATCACAGAATTTGTCAGAAAAATTTCTAAAATATTTTCAGACGGTTGAGGGCCTGTCTGGGGAAAGCAACTTATTTCACAACTGTAGAAGCTTTTTGAGGAGAAAAAAATGTTAAAGAGATTTTTATAAAGATTTTTAAATATACTTCACAATTGTTTGCTGACATTACAATCTCGTGTGAAAAACATTTAGTTTCATTTGGTTTCATTATCATAAATGGACCACATTAAGTCAAACTGGTGATATCAACAATTTTTTTAAAAGGTCAAAGGTCAGATTACACTTTCATTCGTAAGTGTAATCTGCCTTAGGGAATCCCTCTGAAAGCATGAATGAACGAATGACCACGAAATTCAGTCCGAAATAATAAGCGTCTCATCAGATTGCAATAACAAACAGTTTGGAATAACTTTTTTTATTATAACAATGAAAAGTATGTTCTGCTGTTATGCACCTATGCAGGTCAAATGGAGCCTGAACTCCCGTTTACTGAATCGTCCAAAGATTCAATAAATGTATGGTTTTAATTCTGCGAGTCGCAGCATCCAGGCTGTGCTTGTGGTAGTTGATGAAGTCAGCGGCTCACAGTATCTGTCTCACTTCTGATTCTCTGTCTATTCTGTCGTAAGGTAAAGGATTGGCACTAAAGTTTTGCCATAAAGTCCTTCGTCATTCAACGTCTAACATACTGAGATCCAGATAGTTGTTTGTATTTCAATCAGGTTTAATTATGGCTGTTTGTTGCCTGGCTATTTCTTTAATCAGTCGTGTTTAGTTTTATTGTTAGTGTTTCCTGGTCTTGATGCCATATGGATGATCTCCTGCCGTGCTCACCCTCAATAGTCACATTTGCGAACGGGTTGTAATGGACGTCTTCAGACTTCCTGCCGGGCTTATTATTGCTTATCAGCCGATCTCTGAGCACTTGTCCAAAGAGCAGAGCTCCGTCATGGTATCCAGCCACATAGTCATTTATCTGCCCGTTGCAACCAAAACAAACAAAAAAACAACTAATTGACAATATGTTCAAACAGGTTTCACCATCTGGTCCTGGTTGGATGTGTCATGGCGGCTCACCGTGTCGTTGTACGATGAGTTTGAGTTGTAGCTGTAGTTCCTCTGCGGCAGAGTGACGACCAGGACGTCCTGCATCCAATCGTGGGCCGTTTCATTGACGTAATATTCAGAGCTAGATTTGGGGAAAGGAAAAGGTGATAAAAAGGTGGAAAATTACTTGCTTACCCCTGTACCCCATTGTTTAAAATGTACTTAAACTGAAGCAAAAAGTGAAATTCCTTGTTAACTTACTTATAAAGATCAAGAAGAATGAACAGGGTGTCTGGGTGAATGTGGTCCACGTCGTTCTTGATTAAAGAAATTTCTTCGGGGCCGCCACATAAAATAATAACTGAAAAAAAAAAGATTTTTTTTTTCTTTCAAAAAGTTTCCAAACGCTCGCCATAAGTTTCCAAACGCTCGCACGGCGGCCATATTGATTTTGGGCCTTCAAGAAAGCATTAGAGGGAGAAAATGTGAACAAATCCCAAAACCTGCTACATCCAACATGGATGGCAATAAAATTAAATAAAATAAAATAACATTTTATTTAATTAAACTAAATTAAATTAAAATAAAGAAATAATAAAAGTTATTCTCGCAAAATTGCAATATTTACAAGAAAATGCTTCAGCTCTGTGCAGATAGAATAAAAATAACTTAACGTTTTCAAAACATTTCCTTTCCTTTGGATTTTTCTTCGCTTTTTCTTTTTCATGGTAGTTTAATATTGTTAAAAAACAAAATAATAATAATAATAAACTCACTGTTGCTGTCCCGATTTGAGGTCCTCATGATGCTCTGCAGGTCTTTCATTTCCCGCACCATCACCCTCTGTGTTTGCGAGGCGAACCTGGCAGACGGCGCCTCCAGCGCATTGATGTACCTTTTTGGAAAAGCAGCAAACCGAAGTTGACGGAGAGCGAGATAAAAGTCAAGCTGAGTTAAAGTCCCAGCGGCTCACCAGAAGCAGTCTTCTGTCGCGTTGTTCACTTGCTTTTTGTACACGTAGAATTTCTCCCACTCGGGCTTAAATCCCAGCTCCTCGGTCTTGAAGTTGAGGAATAAATCGATGATTTTCCGAGCGGGAGGCAAGGTGCGCGTCAGTTTGGGCTTGTAGTCGCAGGAGAGGCCGAAGCTCCCAGCAGAGATGATGGGGATGCTCAGGGTCAGGCCGATCTCCTCGCTGTGAAGGAGGCCAAGTGTTAAACTAGACTGAGACGATGTGCGCTTTGGCCAGAGCAAACCTGCAGTCACACTTACTCCACCAGCTGGAAGGTGGCGAAGGTACATGACGGTCCCAGCATGACGCAGCCGACTTCATTGTTGCGCTGCAACACAACATTTACAGCACAGAGTGATGGAATATTGACCACAAACGGGTTAGAAAGTCTGTCGACCAGCATCAGCATCACCGCGATCATTATGTAGTCAACATTTCACTGCAAGGACTCTGAATTCTACCAAACAGTTATGCTCTCGTTTCTAGTGCAGATACCTTAGAACACGTGAATTGAGAAAAAACTAAAGAAATAACTTTTCAGTGAGAGATATGAGCTCTTGTTAAGTTAATAATCGCTTAATATTTAGCTGTACTTACACAAAGTACCGCAGACCAGAGAAGTGGATGAAGTGATTCATGGTTTTCTACATTTTTGATAAAAACCAGAACAGGACGCATTGCAGCTGAGCCCCTAACTCTCTGATACCCCTAAATAAAATCCCCCAAAATGAAGGAAATCGGCGCCCAGAAATCAACTGGTCGATAAATCAGTTGGCCAATAAATGTATCCTATATTATACAATATCCCAGCCAGCATACCTAAGTGGGCCCCATATGGGGAAAAGGAGGCCGTGGCCCTATGGGCAAACCCGTGTGGGCCTACCATGGAAACCGTGGACATGTGCGACCCATTTTGTCTGCCCTCCTTTTCCCCATATGGGGCCCACCTAGGTATGCTTGCTGGGAACTAGAGGGCCCCAAAACCAAATTTCGCTTAGGGCCCCATGGAGGCTTGGCCCGTTTGCCATTATGAGCGCCATGGCAACCGTTTGCTCTGGCAGCGGCGGCAGATATACAGCCAAAAACTAATCTCACAGTAATAAAATTAAAACACAAAAAGGGGAACTTGTAGCTCAGACCCTGTCACTATTGATGGACTCCAAATAAAACACGAGTATCAGTGGGCTGACGCTTTCACGTCGCCGACTTGGGAATAACAAAACTCTCCTAACAAGTGCACTAAAAAATTTTAAAAAAAAAGCTAATTTCCTCTGAACACGTCTGACCAAACTTACATCCAGGCTCTTGAGAATCGCCACTCCTTCGCAGGTGCTGCTGCCGCAGCCCTGCCTGTTGTACACCGTGGTGTTGATCCCGTTGTAGTTCGCCGTCAAAACGAGGTCCAGGTCTTGAGTCATGGAAAACAGATAAGCGGTATTAATATTACATTTCGTTTATTGATCCCCAGGGGCCTGTTGAAGATTAGATTAGACGGACTTTTACCACCCAGCGATAAACTGTTTACCCGTAGTTTCTCTCAGAAAGTATGCCACTGATTAGTCGTTATCAAAGAAAAACGCTCGACATTGTGAGAAATGTGTTTGACTTGGGATGGTGATGCTCAAGCTGGATCATATTTTTTTTACGTCATGTATTCGTTATATTCATGTTTGTTTGTTTGTTTATTTGTTTGTTTTTTAGTTCATGTTTCTGGGATTGTGGAATCAAGTTGGTGTGTCTTATGATTACCAGCGTTCACCCAAAACGGATTTCTCTCCACAACGAAGCTGCTGCGTCAGCACATTATCCAGATCAGATGACGCTGGAGGATCACGTGACGTCTCATTCCTGCGTGTAGTTGCGGACTGACCAGGCGCTGCCTTTGCACGGTCTCCAAAATCTCACATTGCTATTATTACAGCTCATACTGTTTGTAGGTTTTACATGGAACATGTTGGTGAGTCAATTCCATCCCGTCTTTGCACGTCGGAGCATTTCAGTTCATCAGAAGACGCAATAAAAGCTATTAAGAGATGACCTATTAATACAGAGGCGCCATCTATGATGCGATTATGCAGCAATAAAATAGAATTTACAGTCAAACGTTGCGGCAATAATCCCAAAAAATAAAATGGATCTAATCTCATGCTACTCTGTGCAAAGGTTCTGTCTGTGCTAATGAAGGTTCTCTCATGTTAGCAAGTCGCAATGCTTGAGCAGCACGACATGTATTTATGGAATAATGAATATTTTCACCCAGCCTCACTGATAAACAAAGCGATGCGGTAACAAAAGTGAATCATCCTGTCTTGACGCAGCAGAACGCTGTAAACTAAACTACAAACTACAAAATGGGCCACATGCTGAGCTGAAGAATCAACAAAATGTGCTTAATGGCTTCAAGTTAAAACCCTCATAAAGCCTGATCTGAGATAGGCTTGCATGCTTTACAAGGTAAGAAACACCATCAGCTGGGCTTCGATCTGGGCTTTGATACCGTGAATAATCGTTAACCTGAAAATGAATACGATGGTGACAGCAATGTGTCGATTAAAACCGAGAGGCCCGTGCAGTAAGTGCTGCATTAGTTTATTCTAAGTGCGGATCATTTTTGGATAAAGTACTTGATTCAGATCCATGTAAAGTTCCCATTTAGTTACAGCATTGCAACTTGTGAATGCATGCAGTGTTTGGTTTTAAAATAAGCTGAGCCGATATGATTAATCGCTTTAAAAGTACTAAAAAATAAAGATAAAAATGTATTTGGACAATTCCAAATGAAGACTTCAGTT
The DNA here is from genome assembly GCA_902982915.1 of Phalloptychus januarius. Taxonomy (NCBI): domain Eukaryota; kingdom Metazoa; phylum Chordata; class Actinopteri; order Cyprinodontiformes; family Poeciliidae; genus Phalloptychus; species Phalloptychus januarius. Next base: position 4,940,133 of record CADWAE010000476.1, read on the forward strand.
TCTACAAAATAAATTAGTCCGGGTAGAAAAATTAAACCTTTATTTCTTTTTTTTATGCGCTATTAGCTACACCACTTTATGCATGTATCTTAATTTTAATCAAAATTTTCTTGTTCTAATCTTTTTTTAAATTTAGTTACTGAAACTAACCTGTGTAAATGATTAAATAGTCTTCAATAAATAAAAATACTTGGAGAAGATTATATGAAAATATTTTTTTTTGTGAAGAATTAGTCCCTCATTTTACATTTCCTTTTTTTTTTATTTGATATATTCTACACACAAAACGAAGCAAGCAGATTGCATGCATTCATTATGATGGACATGTGTAAGTTAAATCTGGTTGAAATAGTATTTATTATAAATGATTAAGCGATATTGCTTTTTAAATATTTCAAAGTCTTTTGGATCACTTTGCAAAGCAGCAGGAAGGTGAATCTCTAACAACTCAGCGAAATGCAAAAAACGCCAAGCATCAAATTCATCATCAGCCATTTTGATTGCACACTGTCATGTCTAACAGCAGCGAGGCAATTTGTAGGTCAATCCAGGTCATTTGCCATGACTAACTCTTATCTATCTAAAAATTACTAAACACATGTCAATATTCTTGGTTTGCTACTGGAAACCAGCTTGTTTGGGGTGTCATCATGTGCGCCGTACCGTTGTTGATGTTCTCCTGTCTGTCCTTCTCGATAGCTTGCTCCACGGCCCTCTGCACAAACGGCCGACTCCACTCGTAGTTGTTGTCCTCCAGAAGAACGACGTTCATTTTGTATTTTCGATTTGATGCCAGGCAGTCGTCCAGCATTTTGTTGCCAGACACCACCGCTCCGAGCGCTCCCAGGCAGAGTAAACAGTCCCAGCAGCGCATTATTGATCCGGCAGATCTTCCTAAAGTCCTCACAAATCTGTGCCGCTTCCAGGGTCAAAACAACAAACACGAGCCGGTTCGGACCAATTGAAGGCCTTTTCCAAGTGTCAGAGCTGAGCCTCTCCACTGGCGGCGAATATCCGAAAACAGAAGTAAGAGGGTGACAAAGCAGAAATCTTCTTGATTTACAATCCGACATCAAGATAAGAGGAGAAAAACCAGCTTTTCTTTGAGATGTCCACCCCCCGCCCTAAACGTTCTCCGAGAGCAAAATAATACCAAGACTGTGGGGATAAACTGCTGTCACCTGAACGTCTTGTGTCTTTAGCTGGAGTCCGAGATCAGCGGCGCTCCGTCTTGATGGAGGCGAGTCCGCCTGTCTTATATTAGTTAATGAACAACTATAAGGTGACAATCAGTGCCGAGAGGGAGGGCAGCGTGGAAAAAACTCCCACACTCCATCCAGACAAAACATCTTCTAGAGAAGTCACAAGAAAATCAAGATTTGTGTCTTATCGATACTATGCGATCTTAATAAATACGATGTTCTGCTCCTGTGTGCCGAAATCTTCTGCAGGATAATTAGTCAACGAAAAGAGAAAAGCACACCAGAATACTGTAAACATGTGCGTCGCCTGTTTCTTTTCCAACACAAAGCCCCTTTTATTTGCTTTAAGAAGCACCGGAAGCCTTTTGTGGTGGCAAAGGGGCAAAGGTCACCGGAGGCCCATAAAGCCAAGCAGATAAATATTGTTGGCTATAAAAGCCAGGTGGATTTAGACAGTAAAAGTCTGCTCGTAAACCATTGTCACCGCATTTTGAAAAAGCCCGACCTTACCCAATCGGATACACAAATCGAATTAGTGCTCAGGTTGTAAAAGACCACTGACATTATTACAGCGTGGAGCGTCGACATGCTGGTCTGGCCTACAGTCGTGCGTGGAAACAGATCGAGGTTTTTGTGTTCGTAAACATCATTTGCATGTTTATATCCTCTCTAATCGCACACATGTTTTATACGGAAACACTACGGTCATAACTGAGGAGACTTGTAGTCTCACAATTCTGATTATGAGTTTGTTTAGTTTATGTTAATGGTGTCCTCTTTAAGGCGATGAGGTTTGTGCCAGCGGGATTTTCAAAATGCTCCAGTTTCACCTAATTCCACTGTGTTTTTATTATGCGCTGTGTGCTACAACAAGAGTGGGATTTATATTTTAATCATGATATATGTTTTTTTTTAAAAAGAGGCTAATTTAAAAGAAAAACACATATAATCTCATGTTACACCAAGCATTTGCTCCATCTGCACTGAATTTCACCATGTGGTTGGAGTGGCTCCAACTGATGGCAGCCTGACCTATTTTTTGAGCATTTGACTAATAAATATTTGCCTTTGTGTGGTTACTCTTTCCCTGTTTAGAGCATAATGCACATTTTATAATCTTTTAATCACACAAGTTGTAGTTTTGTACAACTTTGTAAACTTGTACAAAACTACAGAACTCCCTATTTTATTTTTTTGTACTACGTTACCTCGCAATAAATGTGCCATCTACTTCCTATGCAGTCATATTAAACTTGCTCACATTTACACCTTTAGAGATCCTTGATGAATGTGTTCACACGTTCTTAATAACTTGGTGGAGCAAACTGGTAGAGAATCGATCAATTAATTAAGTGTTTGTGTTCGTTTACATTATAAAAGTCTTACAAAAACCTTATATTGTAGCAGGAAGACTTTCAGTTTATGGTGAGAAAATGCAAAAACTTTGTGAGGGAGCATAGAAAGAAAAACAATCCTCTCTGTTCCCCAGGGAGCTCTGCAGAGGCGGTTCTGAAAATGTTGACATGGGGTACAGGGTGCAGACTGCAGCAAAGAGTCCGACACGTGAATTTTTAATTCATTGTTAAAGTAAAAATGTGTAAGTGGGAGGACAGTTTTTTTAAACATCTAACACCCCTATCATTTATAAGGGAAGAGAAATAGTGAAAACTAGTAACTTAACGCTGATGCATTTTTCTCAGTTTACAAAAATGCATGAAACGTCCTGAAACTACAATTGCTTTTAAATAGGTTCTTACTTTCTTTGTTGAAATTTGATCTTTAGGTTCCTTTTTTGTTGTTGTTTTTACTATTATTTCAGTCAAGGGGAGTAGTGGTTGTTATATTATTTTCTATTTTTCTATTTTCAGTCTAGTTTGTCTCTTAATTTTAGTTTATTGTTGTTATTACCTGTCCGATTTATTGCCTGAACCTGGTTTGGTCTGTCGTGCTGTTAGTAATTTTAAAAAGTTAATGAGCGACAGGGGGGAGTGTATGTCTTGTTTTCCTCCTTCTATAAAGCAAATCAGCCACCGGTGCAGTCCACATGATCCAGGCTGTGTAATCCTGTCACTAAACCAATAAAACAAGCAAACACATTTAGGCTCCTGTTCCACATTTCCTGCACATCACACACCGTCCTGTCCGGTTAGGGTTAGGGTTGTAAACATCTTGAGTGAACACATGGAAGACGTTGCAGCGACACGGTTGGATTGGAGAGCAAGACCATTTAGCACCTTAACATTTCTACCTGAAGAGGCTTTCCAGCTATTTCAACAAGGCAATGGAAATAACAGTGCGTCTCTGTGTCGCCTGGGTTGTTAAACAGCAGCTGGAGCGCGGCAGTTTGAGGCGTTGCCATCAGTACGACACACAGACTCAAGTGTTTTCCATTACGCGTTTATTGCGTTTATTCATCTCACGGCGACAGAGAGATTTCTGTCTGTGATTCTAGATGCTGCTAAAAGCAAAAGATGAATAAAAGCTAAATGAATCCATTCAAACGTCAGCATGAACTCAGTTTAATGTGAATTCATCAAATGCATTTACTCAATCTAAATGTGTTTTCTAGTTAGTCTATTGACAGCAAAACTTTCAAACTTAATATGATAAATTAGCGTAATTGAATCAATGTTGACAGCACTATTTGATGATGATCAGTTTGTTTGTTTTTTGCGTCATGGAAACAAATATGGGGGCTGCAGAGTGGTAGAGCTGTTGCCTTGCAGCAAGAAGGTTCTAGGTTTGATTCCCGGCCCGGGTATTTCTGCATAGAGTTTGCATGTTCTCCATGGGCATGCGTGGGTTCTCTCCGGGTACTCCGGCTTCCTCCCACAGTCCAAAAACATGACTGTCAGGTTGATTGGTCTCTCCAAATTCTCCCTAAGTGTGAATGTGTGTGCATGGTTGTTTATCTCAAATTGATGACCGGGAACCTTAACACATCATCTGTACTATAAAACATGGTGGTAGCAACAACATGATGCAGTGTGGATGGTTTTTATCAGCAGAGACTGGAAACTTGGTCAAAGTTTATGGGAAGAGGATTGCATCAGTTCACCAGACAGTCGTTTGATTTACACTGAGCCACTGGATGTTTCTTCCAGTGAAAGCAGAGCTTTCCTTTCAGCTGTTGCTTTACTGCATGTATGAGGGAATTGCTGCAAGGTAAATGACTTGGAACTGAACAGTCAAGTGACTGTTCAGTGACTGGGACAGAGACTGCTGACCCAGTCAATATAAATGCCATCTGCTGGATAAACTTTTTATCCAGTTTGAGTAATAAACTGAACTTCACTGATCTGTTTGGTGCAACAAGGAACAATTTAGAAAGAGTTTACTGACTTGGAATTTGTCTGTAAAATCGGATTGAGTTGACTTTTTTTTCTTCTGGGTGTCTTTATTAACTAGGTAATTAAATGGGCTCAGCTACAAAGAACAAATTGAGAGTTAGAAAGAATATTGGCAGTGGAAGATTGGATCATTTTGAGATGGAAAAAATACTGAAAATAGGACTATAATAAAAAAGAAAATCCATTAGAAAACACAGTTTAAGATGCCATAAAAAGAATTAATTTTGATATTGTCCACATAGAGCAGACTTTTGTCATTTTTAAATTTTTGGTTTATAACTAAAAGTTGAAAAAGAATAAATATGAAAAACTCACCCATTGACATTATGATCTGAAGTAATTTCAAATTTAAAACACTAGGGGTCAGTGTAGAAGCACAAATAGTTCAGCTTTGGGACAGGAAACGTCACGTGACAGCGTTTATACAAACTGAGATGGATTATTAAATTAAGTATTTTTGAAGTTTCTAAAAATATATTATATTTTCTCCAGTACTGAACTTTACTTGTTGAAACGACATCCAAAGAAAAAAAGGAAGCAGCAGAAAATTCTGTGGAAGGATAAACATGAAGTTAAATTTGTGAACATCTAATAAACTAAAACCTTTCAGAAGAGAAAGTCTTTATATTGTAAATATACAATGCTTTCTTTACATTTTGTATTTACAATGTAAGGAATAATAATATAACATAGCGCATCATAATATAATATAACATAATATAATATAATATAATATAATATAATAAGTAAGATAATGTACGGAAAATAATATAATATAATGGAACACAGTGTAATATAATAATGTAATGTAATATAATATAATGTAACCTGTTGGGTTCCCAGCTAGGAGTGTTTGTCAACTCTTAGCCTATAGAGAATTGTCTGATGGGGACATCTAGACATTTAGGACGGGGAGGGTGTAACCCCCTGGGTTCCCAGTAATATATTTTTCTGTTGTTTAAAAAAAAATAATAATAATAATAAATAAATAAATAAATAAATAAATAAATAATAATAATAATAAAGTTAAGCAAGAGTTCAGTAAAAAGAACATAAGCAGTAAAAATAGTTGTTTAAATGTTGGGTTCTGTCACTTTAAGAATGAACAATTATTATATAGTTTGTATGTAAAGTACAGCTCAACACGAGGTGTGAAATACAAGAGTGCTGTGTAGGTATATATTTTTTGGTTCTGCTCGAGGTCAGTTGCTATTGGGTGATTACACTTTGCCTGAATTCTGATTGACTGGGGGGCGGGACTTACCGGAACGGAAAAGGGGGAAGGAGAGCGAGGGAAGGAGAAGAAGTCTGGGAAAAGAAGTAATGGGACTTTGGCGAGCTAGTTTTGGGGGGAAACAGCTAAAAAGGTGTAACACCTGTGTGGTGCACTAGCGTTAAAGGACAGTTCGAGGACCGAGGAGGAAGTGGACAGTGAGCGGGACGCTGGAGGTCTGCCGGAGCTGGTGGACAAGGAGCCGTTAGCTACGCCTGCGCTAAGCCCGCTGTGTGGACTTGGCTGCGCTTGAAGGACCGAGGAAGAACCTAGCAGTGAGCTAGCTGTGCTGGAGCCTGTGGAGAAGGAGCGACTAGCTAAGCCTGCGCTGGCCCTTCCTGCGTTTTCTTCCGCCTTTTCTGAGACAGGCGGGGATCCTCTGATTGTTTCGCTGGAAAACAGTCATCCCGAACTTCTATAAACCCGCCACTGGGGATCGGGGACCAGTGGTGAGTGGATACCAGGGTCATCAGTATCAGGCCTGCAACGAGGGGGATCGCATATATTGCCGGGTTTTATTTGTTTATTTTTGGTGGGCCCACTAATTAAAGAACTGTCATTTAGTTTCTGTGGTGAAGTTAAAAGGACTTTTATGCGTTCGGGACTGTTCACGATAAGTAACTTTAAAGTTCTGGTATTTCGTGCTGATTTTGGATAAATAAAAACTGTTAAGGTTTATATAGTCTCCTTATTGATGGGTCAGACTTAGGCCATAATTAAATAGAACCCAGAGCGCTCAATCTAGTTTAAGATGACCGAAAGCGCTACAATAATATAATATAATTCTTTCTCCTTTGTTTGTTTACTCTCACTTGAACTCCTCCTTGTAGGTGAAAGGTCAGCAGCCTGTTGCCCCGCCCACTCCCTACGTCACTGCCCGCTGCCTGGCTGTGAAAGGGTTGTTGTGCTGTAGTACAGCGCAGCAGAGGAAACAGGCACGTACTGCACGCTGCAGCAGACACCTCTCTGCCAGAACCAACGGACCGGGAAGCCGCTTCCAGCTCGGACAGGACGACAACTATCTCCTTTAAACTCCCAGTTTGAGTCTGTTTCTCAGAGTTCTTCTGGACACCAGGATGTAGTTCCTCCTCTTGGTGAAAATATACGAGTAGCGCGAGACTGAACCTCCCACTTTGAACTTCGAAGGAAAGCCCAGAAATGGAGACTTTAAATGGCTTTTCCTCAGAGCGAAACACCCTGTGTCTGTTTGACGTGGACGGCACGCTGACACCGCCGAGAGAAGTAAGCTCCCGTCTAACAAGCTGCCTATTGTTGGTGTCTGTCTGTCCTTAGAGGTGTCTTTCTTTCTTTCTTTCTTCCTTTCTTTCTTGCTACAGCGGCAGCTCCATCCTCCTCCTGCTGCTGCTGCTGCTGTCTCCTTGCATCCTTCGCCTCCCACTCTGAGCAGAGCACACTGTGTCCTCATCACGTCCTCATTCATACAGCCTGGAGACATTTTTTTATCCCGTCTCCTCATAAACCAGAGAAAACACAGAGGCTCGAGCTGCTTAAACATGTAGATATTGTCACTTCATGCGACTCTGATTTATCTGACTCTTCCATTGCCTTGCTGTTGATATTCTTGCTTTTGACGGCACAGAGATTTAGTCATTAATACAGTGCAGGTTGTTGTGTCGGGGCTTATCTCGAGCGATTGCTTAATGTGTGTTTGTGTGTTTGCACAGGTCACACCTCCAACAGTCACAACACGAAACCACGTCTTTACAGTCATGTTATCACAATGTAATGATACTTTAATGACTTCAGATTTTGTTGTTTATTTCCGCGCATCTCTCAAAAAGGAACATCTTGTTATCAGACGACAGATGTTGTGGCGAATAAAAACAAAGTAACACACTAAAAAGTGCATGTTTTTTTTTTTTTTGTTTGTTTGTAATCTGTAGAAAATCGACCCGAAGCTGGACGAGTTCCTCCAGACTCTGAGGAGGAAAGTGAAGATCGGCATCGCCGGAGGGTCGGACTACCCGAAGATAGCCGAGCAGCTCGGGGAAGGAGACGACGGTGAGCAAGCCGCTTCCTGTTTTAACCACATTTTGTACGTTTGAGTGCATCAACTCGAGCCTCCTGCTGCTGCAACTCTGTGAAACTGGGAGGCAGACTGTGGAGAACAGAGAAACAGAGAGAAATCTAAATATTTACAGTCATTTACGCTGTGAGCTATTAAAGATTTGAAGTTACAGTTATCTGGATTATGTTAAAAAAATGTCATTATGTCATGTTATTATTCAAAGTAGTTGCATTCAGCCATTGGAAATTAATTACCTGGTAATAAATGATATTGCACAGTAATTACAGTCTGAAGTCCAAAAAGCAAGCTGCTTCGATTTGGCTCAAAATACGTTATGTGGAGGACAGATTGCAGAATTTATGATTGCAGCTCTTATTTACTACTTCTTACGATAATAGTAGTGATTATGATGATAATAATAATACATTTTATTTGAAGGCACCTTTCAAAGCACTCAAGCTCATCAAACAAGAAACAAAAGCAATCCAATAAAAACTGTAAAACTGTGAAATGCATATGTCAATATATCAACTCTCAATTAAAGAAAGGAATGACATGAAGCATTAAGTTTGAAGAAATTAATTTTAACAAGTCATGTGTTATTTTAGCGACTCATATTGAAAACAAGCAGATAATTGACACAATGCCGGCAGATTTAGAAGTCAGAGATGCTAGCAGCACGTTTAACGCGGCTAAAATGTACTAAACATCTTCAAAAAGCCTTTTGGCACAAATAAAAAGACAATTTCCAGCCAGCATACCTAGGTGGGCCCCATATGGGGAAAAGGAGGGCAGAGAAACCACGGTTTGTCCGTGGTTTCCATGGTGGCCCCACACGGGTTTGCCCATGGGCCCTACATGGGAAAACCGTTCCCATGTTCGAGCAGCTCAACATTTTGCAGGACTTTCTCGTTCGCCTCATTAGTTTACATTCTGAAATGCAGTGCAGCAACACACTTCAGAGTCGCCTTTCAGTCGGTTCTCGTGCTAACGGCGGTCGTCCATCTGACCCCCGCATGCTTCGGTTTGGTTTCCCAACTCGTGACTCCTGAAGCTGTTGCCAAAACACACCGTCACGCTGAGCTGCGTCACGCTGGCCGCCGCCTTCCCTGTCAGGGAACACATAGCTGCGCCGGACAGCTGATAGCTTGTCTATCTGTAAATATTAGCCTACAGCTGGAACGCTGATGCATTGTGCCAAGTCAGAACGCAATGCGGCTTCACGTCCTAGTGTGTTAAAGGTGAAGCTGTTCCTGGCGCTCAGTTGCAGCTGGTGTTGTCTCTATCCACAAAAAAAACAAGATGGTGCATTTAGGCGCATATTTAAAAAGCCAAAATAATCGATGAAAGAGTTCGTCTGCTTTACATGTTTTTTGAGTCCAGCTGTTGTTTATGTGCAGTCACATCCAAAGAGTCGCGTGCGGAGAGCAAACAGTGAGGTGGTTTGATGTTTTGGAGGCTCTACCTGGAAAACAGGTTGTCTTTGTTGCTGCATGCGTTAGTCCAAAGCCAGCACATCTTACTTTTTTTTGGTATTATTGTTGCCTTTTCTTGGCTGTTTGGTTTTTTCTCTTCAACCCAGAGAACATGAAAGTTTAATAAGTTTATAATTTCTTATTCCCACCTAACATGAGCTCTTTTGCTCTTTGCTTTACTCTTTGTCTGACTATTTTTCAGTTCTATCGGGAAATACTTTGCAAATTTTGCACCCAGTGCCGTTAGCTTAGCACTGCACATGTTTTCAGGAACAAGCTTTCTAAAAGTCTTACAAGTGTTTTTACACTATTAATATTATTATCTTAGCTGTTTCCCACCTTAAGTAAAATTAGTGATTTAAAAAAAAAATTTTTTTTAATGTTCTACCTTGCTGTTTTTTTTTTTTTTAGTTATATCGATTAAATAATTTCCTAAAGTAAATCAAACTGTTGATAACTCAGATTAAAGGAAGAAGAGACTGATCAAAACTCTTCCAGCCTTTTTTGCATTAAGTATAATCAGCAACCAGTCTGGCAACAATGTCGAATGTGACTTCATTTCCCTATTTTTATTATTCTCAATAAAAAAATATTTAAAAAACACTCTGAGTTACCACATTTAGCCTCACTCTGTGTGTTTCCTGTCTTTCAGTGATACACAAGTTTGATTATGTGTTTGCTGAGAACGGCACGGTGCAGTATAAAGACGGGAAACTCCTCTCAAAGCACGTGAGTGAATTAATATTTTCTTTGAAAACAGAGGACAAAGCCTGAAATCTCCAGTTTATTATGCTGGAAAGCTTTTTTTATATGTGTCTATTTAGTACGATTATACTGAAGCCAGACTAGATGTATTTTTTTTTTGCTCCTGCAGACGATCCAGAACCATCTGGGAGAGGAGCTGCTGCAGGACCTGATTAACTTCTGCCTGCGGTACATGGGGCTCATTAAGCTGCCGAAGAAAAGGTCCGTCACGCAAACCGTCCTGATAACGTTTTTCTTTCAAACGAATGTCTTTATTCCTTTACACTTACCTGACAGAAGATCAGGAGCTACACCGAAATTTTAAGTTTTTGGATATCGTCGAAACGCGCATCGTTTTCTTCCTGCAGGGGAACGTTCATCGAGTTCAGGAACGGGATGATCAACATTTCGCCCATCGGTCGCAGCTGCACCCTGGAGGAGAGGATCGAATTTTCCGAAATAGACAAGGTAAATACTGTCTGCCTGGGAAAGTTATAAAACCGCCACGACTGTGAGCAGGCAGAGAGTGATTCAATCCGAAGGCAGATAAGATGGAGAAAAGCAAACATTTTTATTTTTACCTCTTTGTCTCTCTTTCTAAGACGGGACCTCTTCACTCAGACAAAGGAAGGTCAAACATTGATCCATCAACACAATCGAACAGATTGAGCACTGATGGTTGACAGAGCCTGGTTAAATAGGGGAACTCAGAGTCAGCAAAGGAGAAATTTAGCCGTTTAGCTGCGGATTCACATTTACATTCTTTAATCTTCCTCTATTTTCAGAAAGAGAAAAACCGACGGATGTAGTTACGTTTAAATTGGTTTGACATGTTTTCAACGTGTCTCACCAGAAAAAATTGAGTATTTTAGCTGCGTTAAAAAGAAAAGTAGAGGAGCAACTCGTCACTAATTAGGTTGATTAGGCAACAGTGAGTCTAAAACGAGCTTCCCAGAGAGGTCGGGTCCCTTCAGGCGGTGCTCCGTTCAAAACAGAAACGCTTCCGCTGGGAGAAACAGGACTCTGGTGAAAATAATTGTCAGGGAACAATAACATCTCCGCAAAGATACGAACTTATAAACACTTTTTTAAGATGGATAAAGTGCAGACTGAGTGCAATTGGTGGTCTCGCTCTGGTAAAAAAAAAAACAACCTGTTGTTATGAGCTTGATGCAACTAAATCTGAATCTGAAAAGTAATTAAACTGAACTGGTTTTAATTAAAACAAATATGGATTCCTACTAAAATAAATGACTCTCTACTAAATTGTGTTGTGTGGATTAAATGTTTTAATCCACTGGCAGATTATTTAACTTCACTTCCCTTTCATCAATATGAATGAATTATTAAGCTCGTGCATCGTGCTGCAAAGTTAGTGTAGGTTAGTTTAGTTTTATTTCAAGCACACTGCAATGTTTGCACTAGAAACTAGGCCAAAAATGCTTGGTCAGAGTTTGTGTTTTCCCAATGAACTCAGAACAAACGGATTTTATTTACCAAATAGGTCATTTCTGAAATTTCCGAAGCAGTTTCATAGTAAAAGGGGGTTAGTGAGAAAAGCAAGAAATGGTTCCTTTCTTCTTTTTTTTGTTGTCTCCTAAGTCTTTATAACCCGTTTGCTTTTTGTATCTCAGAGGGAGAAGATCCGGGAGAAATTCGTTGCTGCTCTGAAAAAGGAGTTTGCCGGAAAGGGACTCCGCTTCACCAAAGGTGAGAGAATCGAACGTGGCAAATCCTGATTCCGTCGCCTCGGGACGTCGCGCTGCGTCTGCGTAGAAAGGCGGGGAGAAGGGGGAAAGCAGGATGGCGTCGTGAGCAGCTGGAAAACCTTGCTTGTAGCGACCCTCTGGTCAGGAAGATAAATAAACTTAATAGCATCAGTTTATGACGGTTCAGCTCGGTGCCAAGCCGCTTCTACAGCACTTCTGTCTGGTTGTTGCTTCTTATCTATTGATAAAAAACAAGAGACCCCCCCTGCCGCCCCTCCGCCGGCCCGCCTTTGGTTCGTGAACCTTTGTGCTGGTTAACTATTAGACACACGGCGTTCCTTCTCGCTCTGTTGACGACACATCGCAGCAGAAGGTGCTGGATGTTTGCTTACGTGCCTCGCCGCTCCGCTGATGACGCGTTAGGCTCTCGCTTTTCACACAAACAAGAACCGGCCCGTTCGGTTTCCTCGAAAGTCCGCCTGACACCCAAATCTTTATGGTGTCGACTCTTAACACAGTGAAAGCGGCCCGATGGAGTCCGGAGCGTTTATTTGTTTGTTTATCTATCTATCAGCTGATAGGAGCTGCATGTGTTGCATAACCCGAGAGCTAATCAGCGAGTCCAGCCGTCGTCTTCCTCCAGTGGAAGGATTCTCTGTTGAATAATTCAGTTCAACCAACGATTTGGGCTTTTAGCATTTTTAAAAGGTGCAGGGTCAAAGTTAATGTTGGAGCTCTGAGTTGTTGATCTTCAGGGCGTGAAGGTGTTTGCGACAGAGCCGTGATGAGGGTGTGCGATTCCAGAGCCTCCTGATTGGCTGATTCCTGGAGGCGAAACGGGTTTGAGAGAAGGCTGCCAGGCAGATTTCTCTCTGTTTTGTTTTCCTCCACCCACATCTCACAGCAGCAAGGGTCATGTGAGTTGAAGCTCAGCACAGACGGATCATTTCAGATTTTTCTTCACCCTGCAGCCTGATTTTATGTTATGGTTTTGATTGCAGGAGATGTTCTGCGGTCTTGGTGAAAACAAAAAAAAAAAACAGAACCCAGTGACATTTTGTTGTTTTCATCTGATCTCCTCTCAAACAGCAAGTTCTCCTGCTGTCTGTTGATGGGTAGAAGCTCAGGATTGATTTTCCTCTGTTAAATTATCTATTGGTTAGTAAACTGGATGTGACTGGGAGATGTAGGCAGAGGAAAGGCTTCAACAGCTCCACCTTTCAAGACCAGCTAAACAAGGTCGGGTGGCGTTTGCTGCTCTTTGGTTACCTAGCAACCCCCCGTTGAGTCATTTGCGCAGCAGCAGTTTCAGGTTTTGCCACCGAGCTTGAAAGTATTCACACCAGACTCGTAGAGGAGAAGCTCAGGTAACAAGTAAATAAATAAAATCAGCAGCTGAATCCAAAAGTGTTCATTGATTTAAAGTTAAAGTTTCAAGTTTTATTTTGACCAGCAGGCAAAAAGCTGAAGCATCAGTGGAAGCTGAAAGAAAAAAGCGAGTGAGTTTACTGTAATTTCATAAAAATCATTTTTGACGAGACAGTTTTTGCTAAAATGTCAACATAATTAAATTGGATGTCGGTGCTGCTCGACCATTTCTAGCGCCAATTTTTATGACTGTAGATGTTTTATGACAACTAATATTAGCCTTTATTCTTATTTTACTACACGCTAATTCATAATAAACGTCAATAATCCATTCATAATGTACTGAAGTAAAATATCGTTATACGAGTCCAATAAAAGAAATATCTTCTAGCAGGAGGTTACATAGAGTTATGGGGTCAAAATCGTCCAATTGGACCAAACTGGCACCAGTTGAAATATAAAAAGTTTCCAAAAATATTTTATGATTCAATTCAATTTATAGATTAATTTCTCGTCTCGTTCCAGGTGGGCTCATCAGCTTTGACGTTTTCCCTGAGGGATGGGACAAGCGGCTGTGCCTAGACCTGCTGGAGAACGAAGGCCTGGACGCCATCTACTTCTTCGGCAACGAAACCTCAGACGTAAGATCATTTCGCTCATCTGGAAACGTTTGAAATTCTCCCAGTTTTGGTCCAAATTTGTCCTCCGTTCTCTCAGAGACGTCCCCATGAATCATATCAACCTTTAACCCGCATCACAAATTCACAGCAGACCCACGTTCCCTAGTAACCGATGTTTTAATTCTTTACAGTCGCCTCCATTTCTTTTCACGGTGACTTTTTTGCTTTATTCCAGCTGTTTCTCCAAAAACCAGCTGCAACAACTCGCAACATAAAACGTGCGTTGTTTTGTCATTTCCTTCTAGAGACAAACTTGAATCAGTAAATACAGTAGGCCCCAGGAAGGTTGCTGAACTGCCAGTCGTAGGTCAACACGTCTCCTCTCTCTTATGTGCAAACGAAACTTAAAATAAAAGCTGAACACATCGCTCTGGTTTGAACATAATAAAATTTACGACCAGTGTTTCAGCTGCTCTCTGTGCACCACTCCCAGAATATGTATATATGAGCGCAGAGCCGGTCACATGGCACTGCAGCAGCAAATAGTTTCTTTTTCATTGTCGACATCATTGTAAAAAGTAAAAAAAAAAACACACTTAAAATGTCTGGGGTGGAAAACCCAGATTAAACCACCAGGAAGGCGTCACCCTTTAAAATTTTCAAAGTACAAATTTTGCAAACCGGCATTAACGTGACTCTCCAAAGTTCACTATTTGTTACCTTGGAAACTCACCTAGGCCTTCCTCCGCCCTTCAAGCTGCATGTAGCCATGGATAGCTGCAAGCTTTGACTTTAAGTGGCTTATTGCCCAAACTCTGCTTCAGATTGACTGGCTTGTGACAGCCTGAGGACGGAGGGGGCGGAGTCCCGTCGTTTCTTAAAGCAGCTCTTGGGTTTAGCTGGAGGCGCATTCATGTCAAACATCTGGAAGAATGCAGCAGCAGCAGCAGCTTTTGAGCAATCTGACCTCAGTGTCTCCACATCAGAACTGTGACTATAACAATGATGATAATAATAATAAAAATGGAGGAAGGTGGGTTGCGGTGTGAGAGAGAATTTCAAATGATTGATTTTGAGTGGCCGTCGATCACATTTCTCCTGGAATTGGTCCAATAAATGGAAGAAAAACATGCAAAACGATTCACTCTTCGTCACGTTTCCCATTTCACCAGGATGTAGTCTGATAGATGAACAAAAGAAGCACATGCATGATTTATGTGTTGGGTTTTATTTTGGGGTGTCGGTGTAAATTAGGCTGCTGCTGCTGCAAAAAACAACAATCTAAATTATTTGTCCTTTTATTTTCATGTCTGAGTTATGGACTAGTTTGTGTAAATTTATCCCACAAAATCAAGATGGGAAAGTTTGAAGGGGCAGTGTAATGTAATGTAATGTGTTTTCCTGGCCTCATAGTCCCGGTTTTTACAAACATGCTGCATTTATCAAATGTGGCTTAAAATAAATTTGACTTTGTAATTTAACGCCTTGCAATTGGGCCTCCGTCTCTTTAAGAAATTCCTGCTCTTTCTGAAACTCCCCCTAACTCACTACGAGGTCACTCCTCTACTAACCCTTCAGCAACGTTTTTAGCAGCGTTGCTCTGAAAAAGCTGCTATAACGAGCGCAGCTGATGCTCGGTTCCACCAGAGGTTTGCTAATTGCTGCTGGCTAGTCTGAAGGAGCTGAATGGGGAAGCGGGCTGCTCTGTGAGGCAGAAGCTTAGGAACTGAAGCTCCGGGGAGGAGCTGCGTTTTGAAGGCGGTGCTAGGTCCCTGCAGGCATTTTGTACAAGCTGAATGGTTGCCATAGAGATTAAAGGATTACTCAAAAAGGCATAAAAAGAAAGAAACTGCAGGGAAAATGATGTAAAGCTCAAAAAAGATAATTTTACATAAAACTGCTCCTTTAAGAATAATCAAAACATTTTGAGAGCACTGCGGTCTTATGAGAGACTCAGACGCAGAGAATAAAGCTTTCGTTTGTTCCTGGACGTCTGACCTGGTTGGTTGGTTTTAGTCACGAGAGGGAAAACCAACCACATGAAGTCAGATATGATCTGATCACGATGACGCTGTTCCCGTTTCCAGGGAGGAAACGACTACGAAATCTTCAACGACCCGAGGACGAACGGCTTCACCGTCTACTCGCCCGAGCACACGGCCCGGCTCTGCCGCGAACTTTTCTTCGACTCGTCGCCGCGCCTCATCGCCATACCGTCAGCCAAGAGCCCCTCCGAACTGGACGGCAGCAGGAACGTGGAGCGCAGGCTTTTAATGAAGTGCTGAGTTGCTACTGTCTCCTCGTTAATAATGATAGTTTAATATATGAACGAAAGGCAGGAAGATGGTTTTTATTTAAAGAAGCAGGCGGCAGATGTTGTTGTTTTAAGTACTGTGCCAAAAACTACGTTTGACTGCTGTGATGAGAAGCATGTAACCTTGAAATGAACCCAAAATGAGCAGGGATGTTTATCGTCCAGGTGACTTTGGATATGAAGCAAAGTTTTGCACTAATGAGAGAATCCTTTTATTCCTGTAGCAGTCGACAAACTCACCGCAGTAAGGGAGCGGAATGGAGGAGACTCGGACTACAAAATGATTTCGGTGATTCACTTCTTGAAATCAAGAATCTCTCTGCATTTACGGTTCAGGATGTACTAAAGGGATGCAACATTCCAGGTGCTTTAATTGTTAAACTGGATCTGCTTTTTAATATGTTAACCGTTTAACTATCTGGTGTCAAATATTTACATCAACTTCTCAAGGGCCCTGAAGAGAACATGAACTCCTTTCCAGTGCTTTAAGAGAACATTCAGCGGATTTAAAATGGAAGATTCAAATTTTCTTTCATCAGAGTTCTGTTGAGTGGTTGTGAACAGTCAATATCTTAACATACAAATGCCGTTTTTAATGTATCGATGTGTTAATTTGATTTCAGTGGCCATCCAAAGCTATCCAAGTTTGACTAGGCGTTGGCAAAAACAAATTTAGGAGCTATCTATGTAAACGGGTATTATTAGATATACAAATGAAATTCCTGCTAAAGTATGTTTCATAATTGTCCTTTAATTGGTGGTTTTTGGCGCCCCCTACTGGTTAACCTATCACTCTGTTTAATGCAACAAAGATTCAAGTTACTCTTTGAACAAACCTCCAACATCATCAGAAGAGAACCGGATTTGTTGACTTACCATAACAGAGCGCTGAACAGATTGCGTGGCATTCTCGATTTGTCATCATAGGCAACCAGCAGAGGGCGCCAAAAACCACCAATTACAGGACAATTATGAAACATTTTAGCAGGAATTTTCTTTTGTATCTCTAGTACCCGTTACATCTACAGCATGTAAGGTGATTACTGCTCACATCCTCTCAACAGAACCCCCTCTTAGCTTTCACTTTTTACAATACCGTCCAAAATGTGTTGAATAAGTCCTTCTGTGCCTCGGCTGCATGTTGCATCATAGGGTACCCGGTTTTATTTCAATTTTTTTAACAGTCTTGAGTCATTCATTAAGACAGCTAAAAGTTGAAAACATTCCAAAGATACATTTGTATATCAAGTCAAAAAAATGATCATTTCTGTACCATGTTTGCATACATTTGCCTGAATAACTGAAATAGATTAGAACGGGAAAAAAATGGCGAAAGATGCTAAAACAAATTTACGTTAAGACATAAGAAACTCCTGATGAGGGAATTATCTGATGACATAAGCAGTGTTTTATGACTTTTTCACAGTCTGGATGTTTAGAAATGAAAGTGGGAATTCATCTCAACCTGTGAAAAAAAAAAAGTTTGATCAGTCTTTATCTGCACGTAATTATTTTTCATAAAAAGTGTGTCAGACAGCAAGAAAGGTCCGTCACGTCGAAGTCTCCAAATTTCTGAGCTTGAGAACATTTTATGAAATGTGTGCTCGTTTTCCACCACTGTTTTAAGTGATCTTAACCAGATTTTGAATGTACATAATTCACGTTTTGTGGTTTGGGAACAAACAAACCCTCATAAAATAAATAAATAAATCAAAATCTGACCACGCACACTCCTTCAAGCTGAAGGGCTACAGTGGACTTTAAATGCAAAGCTGACAGTCGCCTTATAACGTTTCTGTGGAAGCAGCCAGAAGATTGAGCATGATGGTTTTTCAGTCACTTGTGGGTAAAAACAAACTATTTAACATAATAAATCTCTTTAAAATCTTGCTGCCTTTTGGTGTTTATTATTTTTGTACTTTCAGGTTGTTTTCTCCTTTATTTCGGTGGCCAAACCAACCGTGTAATTCACCTTCTAACCACTAGACGTCGCCTTTCCCCTTTAATATTTTTTTAAGGGTTTGCTTGTCGCTATAGCTTATCTTCAGGCTTTATTGCTCCTGTTTTATTTCAGATTCTCATAATTACACAAAAAAAGAACATTCTTGTGACTAACACTTTGTCGATTAATGTAATTATTTTCATGTTTTCTTTAACATTTCATTCTTATTTTGAGTTGTAGAAAGAGTTAAACACAACACTGCACACCTTCCGTTCAAATCATAAATCACACTTTAATGGGTTTTTTTTTTTCCAAGGCTCAGTTGAAGTGATAAAGCACCTTTTCAGGCGATGACACAGACACACGTGACAGCGGGAAACTTGCACTAGTAGAAAATGAGTGACCCATTTGACCCGGGGCAGCTATGATGTGCGGAGTTCCTTTAACACGTGATACGGAGAGGCAGGCCAGCACGTTTCCCCAAACACGACTTTCACTCACTGGCAGTAAAAAAAAAAAAAACACAGCTGTGATGATATATCTGATGCAAAGTGGCAGGTCGAGTAGCTTTCACACTCATCGAAATGCAAAGCGTGTCACAATCTGACGAAAAAATATATTAATTCACACGCAGACAGAACAATAAAGTCAAATGTGCTTCTATGGAAATGTGTGCAGTTTCTTTCTATCTATATGGAGGATATGGCTCTCTGCCCTTGGCGCCACTCTGTCAAGGGGCAGTCCGGGTACTCCAAAAACAAATGTAAAATAACATTGACATTTCTGCTGCTAAATAGTATTCTGTTGCTAACCTGGTTAGCAATCAAGGGTGTTGTGAAATGTAAAAAGAAAAAAAGAAGCATGTCACTGTCTGCACTCAACTGAAGCACAATTGCAAAATTTTTTGACAACTTGTTCAAAATCTAAAATATTTAGCTCAAACTTGAGCTGGATTAGTCTTCACTGATCTGGGATTCCTTGGGAATTTTTAAACTTTTACTTTATTCTGAAAAAGGCCTTTTTTTTTTTTTTTCCTAAAAAAATGCAGCTAAAAATGTCTTTTCTTTTAACATCTTGTTTTCTTTCCTGCCCTTCACCCAATTCCAGATTCATATTTATATAAATTAACCACCACTGACTTGGAAATGTTTCTTTAACCGTTTATATAAAAAGAAAGTAAGTAGTTTGTTTGCTCGAGATCAAATAATCCTTCCTGCGTGTCACATGATATTTTGTTGTCTTTTTTTATAATGATGATGTGAAACCAGGAAGCAGACATGAGACATGAGACATCCCATCATGGGAGGAGCTGTAAAACGTTTCCCTCATACTCCAGGACTAACCCATCTTACTGCTGACCATCGCCTTTACTTCCTTTTGCATCGGCTGTCGTCTGAGTTTAATACGTCCATTTTAAATTGGAACATTTGATGTAGCAACAGCAGCAAACTGGGAAAAGTCCCACGACAAAGCCTTGCAGCAAACAATCATGTGACTCTGGAAACTTTGATGCAGTACAGTACAAAGCAGAGAAACAGCTGCGAAGAGGGGAAGTAAAACTGAAAACACATCGTCTCCTCACACACACACACTGCAAGTCTGCAACATAGTCATGATTAATGTTGTTCCCAGTATTTCTTTTGCTTTTTTTTAACACTAACTGTGAGCAAACTGACACAGAAACAATAAAAAAACCTCGTCCCACTTATAAGAGTGGTTCACTTATGGTCCCCGCTTCAATTTAAACATAAATAACACAAGGAGGATTTGTTGGAGTAGCTTGATCAGAATACATCATCTCTGTCAGAAAGTACTTGCCTCCAACAGTGACGATGTCATCATCAGCCCTGACTGACAGAGTAGAATAACATATATTTCTAAAAGAGGTTGGGTTTTTTTGTTTTGTTTTGTTTTTAAATGAAGAGTCCAGGAGCACCGCCACCATCCCCCCGCCGATACGAGCCAGAGCGTCGCCGCCACTGGCGGCGGATCATCTCGGCTGCGACTACGAGCTGATGATCTGTCCGGACCAGGTCTCGTGTTTCGTCCCCGGGTTGAGGTGGATGATCTTCACCTCCACCGCCTGCACCTTAATGTTCTTAGGGGGGACGCGGCACACCTTGTACGTGACCTCGTCTCCCTCGACGGGGACGTACTCGCCCTCGATGCTGGAACGCAGACAAACAGCGGCTTTCAGACGCACTTTAAGAGCGCAAAGAAAAACATTAAAGCACATAATTAAAGCATGTGAATGGTAGATTTGATTTCAACTGGGAGGTCCGATTTTTTTTTTTTTTTTTTAGATCCAAGTCATGAAAATCAAATAGAAAAGCCCCTGAAGCTCAATTTTGGTTTTTTTTTAGCTGGGAGGTCAAAGGTCTCCAACTGCTGCACCTACAAACATTGGGGTAATTGCAGGAACAAACATTAATTTGCTGCCTTAGACCTGCTAATTCTCTTTGTATGGATATACACTGCAAAAAAATAAAATCTTACCAAGAATTTAAAAAGTGCTAATTCTACTGTAATTTATATTGTTATATTATTTCACTTATAACATTTTGCGTTTTTGCAGTGTTCCTTTCTTGTTTACATAAATATAACAGGACAGAAGCGCCTGCTATCGGTTAGCACCTCAAAAAACTCACAGTCTTTTCAAAGAAACACTAATGCCACATTCTACTAAAGTTACAGGAATTTACCTTTTCTTTCATCTCACCGCTTTTGCAGCCTTTGCAGCTCTTGCAGCTTTCGCAGCTCCGCATTTTAAAACTCAAATGTGACGTGCTTCTCAAATCCATGTTCCAACTTCTGAGGCAAATCAGATGCATTTTTAAGGGCTCAAGTATTTCAAATTAGAAATCTGGATTTCTTCCGAGGCTTAGTGATAAAAATCGAAATCCGTCTGGACCTGGACGTTCTCGCCCCACGCAAAAACTAGTGAAAGTTTAAGAAATAAAGCACTGATGCTGCGTTCATTAAAATCAAATGTTTGGGAAACATCTTCTTTTAGAGTTTAACACATGAAATGGATAAACAAAAAAGCTTCTTAGCTTGTATTGGTTTTAGGTTTTAGCTCCACAACAAATTACACCCAAATGTTTAATCATTTGGTTGTGATGTCATTTCCATATCCAGCTTCCAAATTAAAAGCAGCACGTCTCACAGAATATAGTTCACTAAAATCAGCTGGAGCCCTTAAAATAAGATGCTTCGACTCAGCAAGATTACAGAGTGCAGAGTGTACAGCATCTCCAACATTAGATGCTCCTCTTAGCACAAAGAGAAATGCTATTTCCAGAGCTGCAGGTGGGGCCGTATCAGCAATTCAGCTAAAGTGCCTGCTTGATGTTCGCCGCTGTTGCCAACTTACTCTGAGATGTGAACGAAGATGTCTTCTCCACCGTGGGACGGCTGGATGAAGCCGTGGCCTTGTGATCTGGAAAAGTTACTGCATGTGCCCTTAAAAACTGGACCTGAGTGAGCGCGGACCGTACTGCGGACAGAAAGGGGGGACATTAAATCACAGAGAGAGAAGCATGAAATTAGTCGGGATAAGTTACATATTCAGGATAATTGAAAAAGCTCCAACAACAGAGCTTTGCAGAGCACAAAAAATCAGTTTCTCCCTTTACGTGACAGATTGAAAGGATGTTTATCTGCCTTGGTAATGCAACTGTAGAAAATTTGTGCAAAGTATTCCTGAAGCATTCACACATTTTTACATTTTTCACTTCTCAAACATAAACGTCAGTGTATTTTAAGGGGCTTTTAATGTGACGGGCAGGGCCGGATTTACAAGGATTTGGGCCTCTGGGCTGAAACCAGTTTTGGTGCCCTATCCAATGAGGAAAATATTTTTTTTTTCCACTAATGCAAATTATTGTACATTAATAAGACGTCCTATACATCAACAGGTTTGGTGAAAGATAGGTCTAATATGTACTCGAGCCAAAGAAATCCACTATATTTTAATTGATAATATAAAACTTATATTATCAATTAATATATTGATAATAAATGTATGTAAAGCACTTTGTAACTCTAAACACGAAAAGTATTACTATAACTTCACAATTTTCAAACACTTGAATATTGTTTATATTGAACAATATCCTACAATAGTACAAATCATATGACTTGGGGGTTTCACTTAAAGTGCAATGTTTGCAAAACACATATTCATTAAAAAAAAAGACAAAAAAAAAAGAAAGAATTTTGGGCCACACCTTTAAAAATTGTAGCCCTCGGCTACTGCCCCTTTACGCCCTTTCCAGTCTGGCCCAGGTGCTAGGCCCAATATGTTTTTTCTCCAACAGGCTTCCTGTTCTGTCAACACTGCAGAACAGTGGCAATGAGAATTATTATTATTCTCATTGCCAGAAATAATAATAATGGAGGGAAACCCCCTTCTTAGTTAGCAAAAGTTCAAAGTTTTGCTTTCCTGGAGGGTAACCCCGGGACAAGCTGAGCATGTGAGAAAAAAAAATTAAATAGTGACCTTTGACCTGTGGTGATAGTTACTGGGAAAACTGTGCCTCAATGTAGGAAAGGAGCTGCAACCACAGACAGGGTGGCTCCTGGTAGTATTGAAAAATGTATGAACACAAAGTGGAATAAGAGTTTTATTTCAAAGAAAATCTTCCTGGTGAATAACTTTTGCACCAAAAATGATTCACCTCCAAACCCCAGGAGCTTTTAAATAGATGTATTTTTTAAATACAAAGATTGGTGCCATTTTTTCTAATGCAGTCTAGCTAGCTAACAAGTGAAGCTAAAGCTAACGCTATTATTAAGTAAGTGGGCGGGTTGTTGGGAAACAACATGAAGGATTCTACTTCTCTGACATACGCGGAGTAGGTTCGGTTTCGTTTGGTCGGCAGCGGGCTGGGCAGGTCGCGGGGAAGCGGCGGCTCCCTCCCTTCCTGCCACGCCCTGTTGCCCTCCCGCGGGAACGGGAAGGAGAGGTTGAGCCGGGCGTTGGGGGAGCGCAGGGGCGTTCCGGAGGGAGACGTGATGCTGGGGTCTGCCATGTCGGACGAGATGAAGGGCTGAGGAAGACGATGCGGTCACCCTGTGTCTGTCCTCCGTGAGTGAGACGCCCACCACACCGTGGGTCAGCGCCGCCGATTGAGCTCCGTCAACAAGACTTACTGTCAGGAAGAGGGAAGACAAAATAAAAAACGACATTAAGCGGCTGTCATGCAGGGCCGGTCCAAGGCTTTTTGGGGCCGGAAGCAGATTTTCATTTGGGCCCCTGAACCTCCATACCAACATGTCAACACCAGATGCTTTATCCTTCTAAGTGCGTAACAAAACTATCACTAGCTTACAGCTGTTCTTTATTATGGCTATTGATTTGAATCTTATAGATGTAGCAAACAAAGAAAAAATGTATTTTAAAATGCAGAGTGGTATTTAAGTGTGCCATATTTTTTTTAACTATTTGAAAATAACATCAGCAGATAAACAGTAAACTTACAGAAAACAAGTTAGCAAGTTTAACATCTTATATTTTCCAAACAGTGACAACCAAGACTCGGAAGAGATTAACCTGTTATATGTGTACCAACTGACATAGAAATCATTTTTCTGTTCTTAATAGCACTCTATATTATTCAGTAAAAATAAGTATTTTGCTCTTGGGGGCCCCCTGGTGGTGTGGGGGTCCATTTGTTCTCGTAATGCATTTTTTGCCGGCCCTGCTGTCATGTTTAGATGTGGTGGTAAAGGTAAGAATGAAGGGGAGTCTGTAACTGAGGAACCCTGTTTATTCAACAAACAAGTAAGAAAGTTATAAAATATCTATTTCCCCCCCATTTCATACATTTTCCATTCCTGCAAGATTCTTATCTAAAATCTCCTGACAATTAAAACAGCTTAAGAAAAACGTGCTCACAGAATCACACATCCTCCAACAAAGTGCTTAATCAATTATTGAAATAATCATCAAATAATCTTGTATTTTAATTATTAATCTGAATTATTTGTTGGAAGAACTGCATATTCAGTGCATTAATCAAGTGAAAGCTGTACAAAAAATACATGTATATATTCTTATATGTATTTATAAGAATCATCTGTAAACATAAATTCTCATATTAGCTACCTTTAGCTATCTAATTATTAATCGGTTAATTAAAAAAAAATCAGACATTCTACAAATAATTTAAATGCGCTAAAGGAATGATATGTTCTTGTATCTTAGACAACAAATGTTTATCTTCTTATTTAAAATAGGAATTTAATTATTTGTTTGTTTCATCATTTAAGTTATTTCTCATATAGTAGATTTTTTTTAAATGGCTGAAGTGGTTGAATGAAAATTCTGCAGAATGTGCAATTTTTTTCCCGATCAATCACCAGAACAATCACCAGAATAATCGATTACTAAAACAATCTACAGCTGCAGCTCTCTAAGTCAGCTCCTCCAAACGGCGCTTATGACTCCCATTGTTTCGGATCTCACAACGCCATAGTTGATCATTTCACCCCATAATGAAGGTCTGGAGGACAAACAGCTGACGTGCTACGCTTTCTGTCTTTCTGCGATGACGCCGGCAGGCGGCGTGACGTCAGAACAGCTGCAGAGTGGGGCGTTCGTGACGTCAGAGACCTGTTTCCATATGACAGACTGCATATGGCTTACTATTCCTGCAGGACTGCATCACGAGGATTACTACAGCGCTATACTCCTGCGATATAATTACAGTTACCGAAATCAATTATTTAATTGGTTTTAAAAAATCGAATAAATAAAATATTTTCCTTCCTCGGTAAAATGTATGACATATGGGGCATTTGAAGAAGAAGAAGAAAAAAGAAAAAGCCTGGGGACATTTTTCCACCGCACTCATTTGCACTTTCAGCAGACAGACCGACAGACTCGCCCTCAGATCTCAGCAGTTTCTCTGAATCGGGGTGAAAAGCAGCGAGAGGAACACCGGAGCGACAATCAGACAATAGGAAAGTCAGACAAAAGCGGGGTGAAGGGTCGCGAAGCGGATGAATCGCTCATAACAAATCCTTAGAAATAGAATCTATAGAACAACCATCATTGTTCCGATCTGGAGAAAAACAAAGCAAGCCAGACCTTCTCCGCTCTGCAGGCGCTTCATGCATACACACCCCCTAAAAAAATATATAATGATAATAAAAACATACACTTAGCTACTTACGGCATGGATGCCCGAAGATGATCGGATCACTTCTCTGTGTGTGTGTGGTTTTTGGCTCTTTGCGGATTATATAAGGGGGCAAATTAAATAAATAAGTCGCGCAAATCCGCGCAGATCGTCCGGAAAACCCTGGCGTGGCGCTGGTGTTGACTGCGGAGGATCTGCGCAGCTGCAGGAGATTCCGATGGCGTGATGCGACTTGTGCGTGAAAGTGACTTTGGTCATCCACCTTCCTCCTCCTCCTCCTCCTCCTCCTCCTCTTCTTTGCCTGACCTGCATCCGCAGAGGGAGCAGCCAGGCTCCGGTGTTGCTGGGGAATCTTTGCGGCAGTCTGGATGCAGGCTGTCACACATAAAACACGGTTTATTCAGTCTGCAGTCATCCAGCTGCTGCATGTTGAGCGATGAGGTCACGCATTCCTGCTGGATTCCGCAGGGAAAGTGCGGAAATGCTCGCCAACAAGCTGACATGTTTCCGCAGAAAACGAAAGCGAGGAAATCGAGGATTTTGATCAACTTTCCCAACTGCAGCAGCATTGACAGGCGACTCCATGAAACTTGTTCTGATTTTTTTTTTTTCTGATTTCACAAACACCAGTGGGTTACTAGTGGACACTGAGATCCTGTCTGCCCTTTATTGCTGATTTTAAATGCAGGAGGCGACCAACCTCTGGATGTGTGATGACTGAAACGTCCAGTGGACGGATTTAAACCAACGCAGATGTATCAGGGAAAGACTCAGTATGATGCAGCCACCACCGTGCTTTCACTCCCAACCCCCATTTCAAACAATTCTTAGCTTTGAAAGCCTCACAATGACTTCTCTAAACACACTTCTTGTTCAAATAGCTCAATTTGTGTCTCATTTGATCTAAAAATCTGTCAGAAAGAGTCTGGCAACAACTTTCCGTCAGTTTTGAAGCCTCTGAATTTGGGTGTTGAGCTAAAGGCCCGTGGGACAAATTCATGTGAACAAGAAAAGTTAAATAAAGATGCTCCACATAATAGTTTTGATTAAATGCAATAAAGCTGTATACAATCTTAATTTCATGCAGCACTTGGTTCAAACCTGAGCCTATCGTTCAATTTCTGGTGGTCCGGTTTGACACGCGAGATGTCAAAAGACCACACACAAAATCCAGCATGATATATATATTTTATTTATTTATTTATTTTTGGGGTTTTTTTCTGATTTTTGAGTCAGTGCGTTTTAGTTATTGATAAAAAATCAATGACTTATTAATTAGTTGCAACATAAACAGAAATGTTTCACCTCAACATAAACACAGAAAATTTTTATTTCCTCAAAAATAAATATTTTTGTCTTTCTGCTTCTCAAAACAGAGTAGGAACCTTGTAAAATATTAAATCTTAATTACTTTCTTTCCCCACAAAAACCTATGAGTCCTCCATAAAAATATAACAGACCCCTTTTTGTGTTTATCCTGTGACGTTTTTTTTTTAAAGTTGATCAAACGCAGTCTTAAAAAAGGGATCTCTGAATATTACTTCCTTGTTTCCCTGGGGCCTTAATATGATGTGACACACAGGACCCCAAATACTGCCTGCTACTTAGCCAGCCGAGAACCTTTGCTACAGTTTGCTGCTACCAGTTGTCAGGAAGTGATGTCACAAGTTTTTTTTTTCTTCTCCTACCATCACAAATGTATAGAAGTGTAGAGAATGCTCTGATAAACCAAATCTTAGATAAAAAAAAAAAAATCTGTTTAATCTGTTTTGTACTTTGAGTTATTAAGACTTGTAACAACATAAATAAATTATTACTGAGTTCATTTGTTTGTTTGTTTTTTATATATATTTTATTTCAGAAACTTGTGTTGCATAAATCAAATGAATGTCATTTCTCGTAAATAAATACATACAGGAGCACTCGGTCGTTTCGACATGTTTGCTCCCGAGCGTGGCTCCGTCCAGCACAATGCTCCCATCGTGTAACAAAACCCCCGGGTTTCTGTCCACCGTCCCTGAGGTCCGCAGACGGGATCAGCTGCAGCCGCTCCGTCTGCTCACAGTCGCCCATGTCTCCCTTTGTTCCTCCTCTGCGGTGCTAGCTGTTCCACCAGGACAGCAGACCCAGTCCTGGCTCACAGATGGTCCCCTGGAACAGAAACGACAAAAAAAAAGAAAAAAAAAGCAAAGTCAGGATGTGCGGCGTGTACAAGCTGCGACGTGTCTGAGTCCCTGCACACGTAGCTGCGGGAATCTTCCTCTCTTAAAGCCACAGAATGCGCTTCGGGCAGAGATACGTTCCAATGAAACCACAGGGGAAAAAAAAAGGTTTAATTACCAGTAATAGAGAAATAAAAAATGTGAGGTTAAAAAAACTGAAAAGAGGTTTATTGTATCTTAAAGTTAAATTTAAAAATACCTTATCCCAAAGGGATTTTAATGATTAAATGTAATTTAAATCATCCAAGTATCTTCAGAGTCCGTAATAAAGCCAGTGATCACTTTTAGAGCAGTGTCGCCCCCAGGTGGCACACATTAGCAATTACTAGCCTAATGGTCATAAGAATGATTTTTTAAGCCTGACAGCCTGAAATGATCAGGATCATAACAAGAGAACAATCAGATCAGTAAAGGCTGTTAAAGTCCCTACTGGGTTATTAAAGTCATACGAGTCACCAGCCTTACTCTCATCTGATTGGCCGAGTACTCATGTGACCTTAAAGGTCCAATCAGTGTGACTGTTTTGACTTGACGTCTCCAACCCAGGATCAGAAAGGTGAAGTCCAGCTGAACACTTTTGATATTTATGTGTAAATGATTGGAAAGGAAACGTAGCATTCCTTACAACAAGTGTGTACGCAGCCTCCTTTTTGTCCCCGCTCTCCTCCGCTGGCGGTGCAGTCGACTGTCCGGGCTGGGCCGGAGCATCGGGCTTGGCGGCGGCCGGCCCCGTCGGCGATGTGTCCACGAAGACTTCGTCCGCCACCCGGAAGCGGATCTCCTCTCCCTGGTCCATGTAGAGGTCGTGCGCTCCCTCGTCCGTCTCGTACTCCCAGACCCAAACCTGCTCGGCCTCGTCGCTTCGGGAGGGAGGGGGCGGAAGCTAAGGAACGGCTCGACTCGGTGGCACGCAGAGCAGACAACTTTAAACTACCGGATGTTTGTTTCACAGGTCAGGATACAATTTAGCAGGCTGCTGGAGAGACTCGGGCGGAATGAGGATGTCATCGAAGAAACCCATCGTCACTGTGAACCAGAGAGGCCAACCACATGAGGAAGTGCCCGATGAATATATAACAAAAACTTTGTCTGTAAAAATGTTCCACCCAAAACTCCTGTCAAACGAAGGTCAATAGTTACCGTGAACTCCCTCCTGACTGCAGTATTTGATCTTGCCAACGAGGATCTCGTCGAGGAACGGGTGGAAGACGACAAACCTGAAGTGGACTAAAATAAACGGAAAGGAACGATGGGATCGGGCTTTTATACAATAAGTAATACCGACGTAGCAGTCAGTGTCGCAGCACCTTGTTCACTCGTCATACCTTTAGTGTGCGAGGCGCCGTCTCCGGGGAAAATATAGGAGTCTTCCAGTTTGGTGATGTCATATAGGCAGATGCAGAGACCCACATTGAAGACCACCTGGGGGTCAGAGAGCATGTGTTGTAGTTTGACTGTAAACAAAAAAAGGTTTTGTACAGCAGGACACAGCACAGATGACCATGTGATCATATAAAATATAGAAAGTCCTGCCTTTCTTCTCCAAGCTTGACATTGTAGGAGACTCTTCTGTTTTCGTTCACTTCTTATAAAACTAGATAACTTTTTCCTCCATAAGTGTGCATCCATTTCCTTAATATTTGATGCAATCGCCTTGGAAACTGTACAACTTTCAAACCTTTTGGGTATCCCTCCACAATCTTTCAATAAACTCCCCAGCAAAACATGTTAATTTCTCTCATCGCTATGACAAAATCTCCTTCCTGAGAAACATCAAGGCTGGACATTGCCATGGTGCTTGTAATTGCTAGGCACCTGGACGTTGGACTTCAAACTTCAAAATCCATTGTTCTCTTCACGTGCAAATTCAAGCGTTTGCTATGAGCCCTAACCCTAACATTTTAAATCAAGGCTACAACAAATATGTTTAGAGCTGCATATGTGATGTGTATCCTATATTTTGATACGAAGCATATCGATAATTTTGATGATGGCACGCGACAAAATGTAATGTTTGTTAAGGTTTTTCAAACTGGTGACTGTGTGATCTTTTTATGAATTTACATTTTCGTGTTTTTATGACGACAGGCACTTTGAACTGCTTTGTTGCTGAAATGTGCTGCACAAATAAACTTGACTGAATGATGGATGGACGGATAGAAAGATGCGTGCGTATGTATGTATGTATGTATGTATGGATGGATGGATGGATGGATGGATGGATGGATGGATGGGTGAGTGGATGCAAGCTACAGGAATAAACTGGGGGAAAACAAAACATTTTCTCCATCTTGTTTTCACAAACTTATCCAAAAAAACTTTGTTTCCATAAGAAACCTTCAGATCTGTTGTGAAAGTTTGCTGCTAAAATCGTGTCTGCGTGTCCCGTTTTGTTCGTAGCCGCGGTTCTGATGCGGCCGACCTCTCCTCACCTTGTTGGCCAGCTTCTTGTTCAGCTCCTCCGCTATGGCATCGTTCAGCCGTCGCTCAAAGACCCACGGAGGGATCCGCACCGTGTCCACCATCTCCACCAGCACGAACATGACCCACGAGAGAGCGAGCGAGTAGCCCCACTCACACGGTCCAAACGCGGCCGAGCGGCGACAGGAGGGGACGCTGAGCTTAAGCGGACATCTTTTTCATTTCCTTTTGGTCTTCTAACAGCGTCAGCGGCTTTCAATGCAAAAATAAACCCAAGATAAATACTCTACAAACTACTGCTTTCTAGCATCACACCAAAACAACGTGAGCTTCTTCTTCTTCTGGTCTGAGCGGCTTCCTTCAAGTCTCACTATCGCCCCCTGCTGGAAGTATATCGCTCCTACAGCGTAAAGACCAATCAAAACAAGTAACTGTTACTTCCTGTTATTCGTTATTAATACGTATTTATGCCATTAACATTGAATCTTATCAATATTGTTGAATTTTATTGGTTTATTTTTCTGTATATATGTCTTTTTTTTGTAAAGTGACTTTATACATCATTCGTTGTGAATTGGTGTTGCATAAATAAAGTTAATTAAAACTAACTATAAATTGAACTGCAAAGAAACAATAATTCCACATCTTCGTTATTATTTATTTTTGTAAATATCACTACATTTCAACTCTGTAAGCTGCAAAACAGCAGATTCATTTGACAAAATAATCAACTGACAACGATCATGACTGCGTAAGCGCATCCTTCCGTATTCCAGACACATGAAGAAGACATTTCAACAGCAGGAGCTTGGTCACGCAGATTACACCTGAGTTCAGCCAGGAGATAATGCCATCACGCGGGCCGCCATTTTGATTAATAATCTGAAACCAGACAACAGCGAAGCCTCGTCTTGTTTCACTGTTAAAGACAAATGTTTCACAATATTCAGAGGGTAAATAAAGCCGGGTGACCAGGGTTGTATTGTATGCATTTAAAAAGAGTTTTTCTAGGAAACGGACTGGAAAACAAAGCCTGGTAAATCATAGCAATCAGAAGGCTTTAACATCTTATAAGAAAATTTACGATGACACTTTACAAGTCAGTTATTTGAGCGCTTAAGGAGTTATTCAGTCAGAATATTAACACTCGCCTTCGCCAGATCATGTTTGAAACACATTAAATCTACTACAATCAGTTTCAACATTTGCCTGTTAGCTTACAGGTTTCCTGTGAAAATTAAGCCAAAGGATCACCCTGATGCTCATACATCAAACTGCAGGAATCAGCTCTACAATAAAAAAAAAAGGAAGTAAATTATAACCATATCATCTGAAAATCTTCACAAAAAAACAGGGATTATATTTTGAAATATTCCTTCATTCATCATCAGCAAATAAATGTAAAAAAAAAAAAAAAGATATTTGGTTAAACAAATGAGGTCACATCTCGCCTCCCCTTTCGCCACACTTTTTTTTTTCCCCCAGACTTTCTACTGGCAGTGAATGAAATTCAAGAGAGAACAGGCACCTGATTACTGGATTGTGCGTTAGAGGACAGCGTTCGCATCGCGGAGAACATTTAGAGTGGAGAGACATTCATTTTAAAGATGAACACGATGAACATAATCTGAAGACGACGGACATTTTTTTAAAAACCGAAGCAAACGTCGACACGGAACATCCATTAAAAAAAAAAATTATATGTTGTTTTACTGCAGCAGAATGGGTCATTTATTCCGATTCTGGTGAGGAATCGCACCGATTCAAAGTGCCTTGCAAAACAAGTTTTTTTTAACCTTTTGAAATGTAACACTTTTGTTTTGGTACAACCAAACACTTCAACATAGTTTACTATGATTCTTTTTGGGAAGACCGACACAAAGCAGGGCTTACTTATAAAGTCGAAGCATTAATTTTTCCAACGCAAATATCTGAAAAGTGTGGCCTGTACCCGTTTCCAGCTCATAAAGTGAATAAAAGGGCACAGCAAACTGCCTTTTTTCTTCTGATACTCACAAATAAAACTCAGCTACACACCAGATTTTCATCTGATAAAGAAAAGAAAATCATCGTTCATAATTTTTCTAATTCGAAATGATCCACCACTTTGTGTTTTTTTTTACATTAAAGAAAAATACATAAATAGAGGAAAGAGTGAGCTGTAGCTGACAGCACTGTATGGATTGTAAGCTAATTTTTAGCAACAACATAACTTATTAGTTAAGACAGTAAATTCTGTTCATTTGTTCAAGTCAGTAACGGCGTCGGAAAGCAGGAAAGGACGACCGATCCGGGGTCGCCTTAAAACTTCACAGCAAAGGGTCGACAAGAACAATAAGACAAGAACGAAGACGATCAGCTTATCAGTTGGCTTCTACATTTAAGACGAGGTACGTCGAAAAAACGAGAGTAATCTTGGAATGGACTGAGTTTTAAGTTTGTAAATTAAAATCCACGTTCCTATTTGATTACATCAGTTTAAATCAAGCCTAGAAAGACAAACAAAAAGTATTAAATGCCCACATAATTAATTGTAACTCGAATGTTTCAGATATTGAAGTGATTCTAGTGCAACAAAAGTTAAATATATATATCTATATTTTTTTCAAGTATTTTGACTCAACTTGTGAACTGGGAGGCCTTTAAGAATGCTAGTGCTAATCCATCGGTGTGCGCTTTCAATCGGTACAGCGACCTTTTTAATGCATGTGTGTGTTGCATCCTGGGAGCCAATGCGACCGGAACGCGAGTCGGATTCCCGTCCGGTCGCCCTCCGCCGTCTCTCTCCTCTCGGCAGCTACTGCAGCTCCTTCATCCTGTTGAGAGCCGAGCCGGCCTTGAACCACTCGAACTGCGTCTCGTTGAAGGTGTGGCTCAGGGAGACGGACTCCTGGCTCCCGTCGCAGTGCTTGATCACGGCCGTCAGCGGCTGGAGACGGGAGACAGAGGCACGGCGTCAGCAGGAAGCGTCGGACGCAAGGTGGATGATGTCGCCGGCGCAGAACGCCGCTCACCTTCCCGGGAGCGAAGGACTTGAGGCCGGTGATTGAGATCTTGTCGTCCGGGCGGATTCTGTCGTAGTCGTTGGGGTTGGAGAAAGTCAGAGGCAGCAGGCCTTGCTTCTTCAGATTGGTCTCTGTAAAAAAAAAAAAAAAAAAGTGAAAGAAAAAACTCTCATGTATCTAGCAGGGGGCAGGTAGCTTAAGGTTTATTCTATTGAGAAACAAAAGTGAGGAAATTATGTTATTCTAAGTAGAAAAACGTTAAAAAACGGTTTACATTTTCTTTTGGACTTGTGATCCCCGTGTAAATAAAGGTCAAATAAAACCAAAACTAAACATTTCAGCTTGTCTGCAAAACACGAGTCAGAAAACCGACACTGGTCCTCATCCTGAACGCACCATGAAACATGGTGTGATTAATCAATCACAGGACAAATCAAAATGAGCTCCATTTCGGTTATGAATATTTTGTGATTCCAGACTTCATCATCAATTTTATTTAAGGTCTTAGTTGCGTGTGATTTTTATTTCTGTTTCATTCATGGCTACCTCCAAGAAACTTTTCAGATCTCTACAACACGCGGTTTCTCCCCTCTCACGTTAGGGGGCGCTGTGGGCCAGCTTGTCCACACCCGCCTGTGATTCCGCCAGAATCCGAACATTTTAGTAGGGGGACAACTTTCTGTTAGGTTTGGTGACTTTTTGAAAATGATAAAGCCTCCAAAAAGCCAATTCATTTGACGGAATCGTAAGAATAAGGAACAGTACGATTGCAATAGGGCTTCGCGGCGCTTTCGCTGCTGGGGCCTAATAAAGTTTGTGGTTAAAAGATGACAAAATGAGAAATGGTTTAGGATATAAATGCTTAATTAAAAATAGCAAATAGGAAGTATATTTTCTACCCCAAGACAAAATAAAATAGAACTGGCTGCATTAAATTATAAGATTTTCTAACGTAGGAACACAATGTCCTGTTTTAACCAGCAATACGAGTTCAGCTCCATTAAGAGGAATTAAAAACGTTTGATTCCTCTGCTGAGAAACTAACCGTGGATTCTGGCAAAGCTCTTGACGATGATGGCGCGTCCTCCCAGGTGTCGCGGCTCCAGGGCGGCGTGCTCCCGGCTGGATCCCTCCCCGTAGTTCTCATCTCCCACCACCACCCAGCTCACGCCGTTGGCCTGCATTGATGCGAGACCAGCAAAGATTTTACAATCCAACTCAACAAGGAAGGAAACTATAAAATAGAATTTAGTAAATATGAAATGATCGGTTCATATTGATATATGAACCGATATCTGTTCACATTTAGGATTCTGTAAATATGAATCGATCCCAGCCTGAAATAAAATGAAACAAGAACCCGGGTGATGGATGTCCCACCTTGTAGAACTGGGCCACGTCTGGGACGCCTCCGTATTCCCCGGTCAGCTGGTTCTTCACCTTGTTGACAGCGTCGTTCTCTATGTTGACGGCGCCGATCAACAGATTGTTGGAGATGTTGTCCAGGTGGCCGCGGAACTTCAACCAGGGCCCGGCGGCGCTGATGTGGTCGGTGGTGCATTTTCCCTTCACCTGTTGGCGGGAAACACGAGGAGCGAGGTCTGTCCTGATACCGCAACTCGCTGGACGATACATTGTCCCAGAAAGTATTGCAATGAAACGATGACCCTCGGTGTATTATAAGCCTGGCGGGCCACCAGGCTTTACTTGTGCCCCCCACCAGGCTAACCATTATGTCTTTTTAAAATGTTTGCATTTTTTAGGACATTATAGTTGGTGCTAATCCTCCAATCTTCCAGCATAATTATAAACAAGGACAGCGCCTATGGACTTACTCGCACCTTTGAGCTTCAATAAGCATGAAGGTTAACGGAAACTGAGGCGGATCAGTTGGTCTCAGTTCCCAGACTAATTCCTCTCAGAAGACACATTATGCAGCTTTGGAGCGATAATTCTGAGTCAATCATGTCCACCTTACCTTGATGAGGACCCTCATGTCCTCCAGATCTCCCCCACTCCACTTGTCGAAAGGCTCCAGCAGTTGCAGGCGGGTGCTGGAGGGGCTCACGTCCACCTGTACGGCAACAAGACGGGGACAAAACGAGAGATTCTCCGTCTGCACGTCAAAGAAAGGCTCAGAACTTCTGGAGCATCCAGACGTTGGCCTTCACGCTTCACCTGGACCGAGGCGCTCTCGGCGGGGGGGTGCTGGTACGTGTCCTGGCCCGGGTCGAAGTCTCTGGCCGGGAGCTCGTCGCCCGTGGGAGGCTCCAGCTTGAATTTCTCCCCACTGGGGGCGGTCAGGTAGTCGGTCTCCGGGTTGAAGCTGAGGGTCCCGGCCAGAGCCAGAGCCGTGACGATCTGCGTGCAATCACAGCGAAATGCAACAAAACTTTAAAACAAAAAACAAAGTGTGGAAAAAAAAAAAGAACTTTTCGACTTTAAAGTTGCGTTTTCCAGCCCGCGCTTCCTCCTCTGCGTAAAGCTCTTACTTCAGGGGAAGTGACAAAAGCATGAGGCGCCGGGTTGGCGTCGTTCCTGGCCGTGAAGTTCCTGTTGAAGGACGTCACTATGGTGTTCTTCTCTCCTTTCTTCACATCTCTTCTGTAAAAAACAAACAAAAAAACAGAAAACAAAACTCAAAACTTCACTGACAAATACAGTAAGACAACCCACGGAAAGCAGCACGTTGTGAACTGACAGGAAGAGGACAGAGTGTGGCGAGCAGCTGGATTTTATTTAGGGGTATCGCAGTAGAGCTGATACCTTCACAGGACATTTGTGATCATGTCAAAGTGAATTTTGACAGATTGGTCACCACGTTTACCAATCGAGTGACATCTGAAGGTGAAGAGTTGCACTTGGACTGAACCCAGAAGCCTTCAGAAGACAAAATAAATCCCGCTTTGTGTGGACGTCTCTTCAGCATTTAAGTTATTCCGTAAATTTTGAAGCGGTTTCTGTTACGACCACAAATGATGTATTCAACATGGAAGCAGCCAGGAGTCATTAAAGCAGCTTTTTCCTGCTCCGAATCGGGTTTTATAATCGGGAGACGTGTCGTACCTGTCCCACTGGCCGATGCACGGGCCGCAAGCGTTCGCCAGAACGACTCCTCCAACATCGCTCAAAATCTTGGCCTGAGGCATAAAAGAGATTTATTTCAAAGAGTAAAAACAAACAAACAAAAAACATCAGATCTGGGGTCTGCAACCTGAGCAAGTGGCTCTTCATACCTTTCAAAATGGCTCCTAAACACTTTGGCCAAAGAAAAGAAACAAATAAAACCA
Source organism: Phalloptychus januarius (assembly GCA_902982915.1). NCBI lineage: Eukaryota > Metazoa > Chordata > Actinopteri > Cyprinodontiformes > Poeciliidae > Phalloptychus > Phalloptychus januarius. The sequence goes on from CADWAE010000476.1 coordinate 4,976,242, forward strand.
AATTCAGGCTTCTGAAGGTTTTTCAGTTCATTCCTACAATATTTGCATTGAATTTCTACAGAAAACGACACAAAAATTACCAAATCTGTTTAAATTTGTTATTTTTTTGTCATGGTTTTGAATCCATGTGCTTTGAAACTTTTTTCTGTAGGGGGGAAAAAAAGATTCATCCTTGTTTTGCTAAATGTTATGTTTGTCTGTATTTCAAATCCTAATAGTAGGAATAGACTGGTGGTCCTTGAAAAATTACACTAAATTATAGCAGAAAGTTTTATTTCGCTGGTCTGAGAGTAAAAATATCTCTGAAAATCCCTGGATTAGACGTTGGATGTCTCCCTTCTTTCTTTCTGTTCTTGTGTATTTTCGACTCACATATCCATCTCTCTCGATGGTGGCGCGGATCTGCTCCGAGCCCGGCGTCACCGTGAACTGGGCCTTGCACTTCAGGCCTTTGTCCAGAGCCTGCTTGGCCAGAGAGGCCGCTCTGCCCATGTCTTCGTAGCTGGAGTTGGTGCAGCTGCCGATCAGACCTGTTCGGGTTCCAAAGTTTAGAAACCTCAAAGAAGCAAATGCCTGTTTTTGTTCTGACGCTCAAGGTGACTTCAGACGACCGGAGTCGCGAGCCGAGCCGAAATGCGATCCGGTCAATACCGCAGCGAGGAGGAACAAAGACCCGAGTGTCTGATTTCACCGAACGAAGCGTTAACAGAGAGCGTAAGGCGAGACGGCGGCGCCACAAATACCCACCGACTTTAACCTCCAGGGGCCAGCCGCTTTTCTTGGCGACGGCTCCGATCTCAGACACGGGGTGAGCCAGGTCGGGGGTGAACGGCCCGTTGATGTGAGGCTTCAGCTGGGAAGAAAGAAAAACAATGAGGCCCTTGAGCTGCGCTGCAAAAACCCAAAGTCCTACAAAGTATTCCTGGCCTCGCCTCAAGCGCAAACATCGAGCCCTGTCACGATAAATTCTGCTAGGCGATAAATTGACCCAGAACGTATTGCGATAAACGATAATATTGTTGTTTTGAGATCCTTTTCAGGTCATGTATAATAGCAATAGTTGCACAATAATGCAAGAACACATTGTCACGGATCAATAACCTTTAAATGCTACTGAGCATTTAAAGACCGGAACTGGAAGACGTTTTAAATATACAACATACATAAAGAAAACGACAAATAAAATGAAATATGAAGCCTCTGTAAACAAAGTTACCATTCGAAAGAGACCAAAACACCAGACTGAATATGTTTATCATTCAGTTTTTGGTAAAAAAAAAAAAACAAAAAAAACAGAAGGACGACAAATCAAGCAAATGAAAACTATTGAGTGTCTTTTAATTTATGACACGATTCATTGATTCATTGTTTATTGTGACAGGCCTATAGAAATCTTAGTACATTTAAGGTAAAACAAACTGGCTTACAAGTAACTTTTCAGCAAGATGTAGGATCTTGTTTCAAGGTAATAATTCCTTAATAATGAAGACAAATCAGAAGTTATAAGTGAAATAACCTCCCAGTGGAATAAGACATTTTTCCTATATTATAAGTTAAAATGTCTTGATCCACCGGCGGATTATTTCCACCGATAGCGAGTAATTTTTTATCAATGTTAGTTTGTTTTACTCCAAGCGTACCAAGATATTCTGAGTAAGCCAGAAATACTTGGTAAGATTTTGTTTTCTTGCAGCGTGCGTCGTTTGGCCACTAAGTCACCTCACTAAGGTTGATCTCGATGACTTGGTCGTATTCACAGCCCTCGTCGGGAACGAGGTCCTCGCTGAACTCGTCGGCAGCCGAGGCGATTTCTGGAGAACAGAAGGAAAAGGAGGTGAGGCCGACGGAGACTGAAGAGTCGGAGACAAACGGCGGGACTCGGACCTCGGCGGCCGGTTTTCTGCAGGTACGTCTTCATGCGGTGATTGTAGGGGAAAACCGACGTGGTGGCTCCAATTTCAGCGCCCATGTTGCAGATGGTGGCCATTCCTGCAACGTTTCATTTTACAGCTTTTAATTATTCCAGGTGTAACACACACAAAAAAAAAGAAGAATTGGCTGGTGACCGATTCTGATCATAAATTGTAAAATTTTTGTCTTTTCAAAACTTGAGTGATGTCAGCGCGCCCAAGGCGGCCATCTTGTTTAAAAAGTGTTTTAGAGCTTCTTTTTATTTGAATTCAGGTCGACTCTTCAACAAAATATAAGGCTCAGGCTATGATTTTTTTTTCATTTTTTAATCATGAAAATTAAGTCAAAATATTACAAGAGTACAGTAGTCATACAAATGTGAAAATAAGGTCTTAATATCACCAGGATAAAGTCAGAATTTTAGGAGAATAAAGTTGTAATTTTATGAAAACTTTTGTCCTCAAAAAATAACACAAAAATGACTTTTTTGTACTTTTAGGATATCCTTCTGTCAAAATTGCGCCTTTATTCTGCTAATATTATAAATATTTTCTCATAATTGGAAATAAATGTTCTCATAATGTGGCCGCATCATACAACTTACAGAAGGAAATAAAAGCCAATTTTTAAAACTATTTTCTGTCATTTTTAGAAGAGAAAGCGAGAAAAAGAGAGCGAGACTTTCGGGAGATAACAGGAAGGCTAAACGTAGAACAAAAGAAATCATTTTGTGCTTCCCACTGCCATCTACGACAGAATTGTTGGCAGCATTTGACTAATTTCAGAGCAACGGTACAGACCTAAACTGCTTCTTACATCAAAATCAGAACCGCAAAAGTTTTGGTAAAGTCTGGACTGTCTTTTATTACTGCGTTTAAATTATAGCACAGTAAGAATTTCCCTTCGCCTCAGTCCTACCAGTGCAGGAAATGGAGTCAACTCCAGGTCCGTGGTACTCCACGATGGCCCCCGTGCCGCCTTTCACGGTCAGAATGCCGGCGACCTTCAGGATGACGTCCTTTGGCGAAGTCCAACCGGACAGCGTCCCAGTCAGTCTCACTCCGATCACCTAAGGAGGGAAACCACGCAGTCTGGGAAACGCTTGGAAAACTCTGAGGAGAAACTCGGGCGATGGCAAAAGTAAAAGTTTATTAAACGTGAGCTGAAATCTAAACACACCTTGGGACACTTGAGCTCCCACGGGATTCCAGCCATGACATCGACGGCGTCGGCTCCGCCCACTCCGATGCAGATGCCGCCGAGGCCACCGCCGTTGGGCGTGTGGGAGTCGGTACCGATGAGCATCACCCCCGGATAGGCGTAGTTCTCCAGGATGATCTGTTCAAGCGGCAGAGTTCACACTCTTGGGACTGGATCCAAACTCGCAGCAGAAATCAGTGACATTGTGTAAAAGTAATTTATCAAAAGACCAGATAAAATATATATTTAAAAAAATGAGTTTTAAAAGTTGTGCTTATTTGGTGAATAAGGAAATATTTTCTCCACACAAAAAATTTATTTTGTTGCTTATCGCTGTACCTGGTGGATGATCCCTGAGCCTGGCTTCCAGAAGCCGACTCCATATTTAGCAGCAGAAGTCGCAAGGAAGTTGTACACTTCCTGGTTTACTTCCTGTTTTCAGGGAACAGAAGGAAGCGATGAGGTTATGAGATTCGTGAACATTTTACTAGAGTTAGTGGTCCAAACTTTGATCTGATCACTGGGAATTTCCAAAGCACAACAGAAGAGGCTGCTGCAGCTAAAACGCATCGTTGTGGTTCGGGACTCCGGCTCACCTTTGCCCTCTGCAGGTCCTGAGCTCCTCCGATCTGAGCTTCAATCAGGTGGTCGCAGTGGATGGTGGAGGGCACGGCCACCTTGGGCAGGCCGCTGCTAATGAACTGCAGCATGGCCATCTGGGCCGTGGCGTCCTGCATGGCCACTCGGTCCGGACGCAGGCGCAGGTAGGTGCGGCCGCGGTCGATCTCCTGCCCCGCCGGATCGACCAGGTGGCCGTAGACGATCTTCTCGGACAGAGTCAGAGGCCTGCCGAGCCTGCCATGTAGGATTGTGGGAAAGCGTTTAGGTTTAACTTTTTTTTTTTTAAACTTCACTGTATTTTATCAGGATTTTGTGCAACACTATCTGCATGTCAGCAGCAGGTTTCTTGGTTAGATGTTGAAAATCTTTACCAAATTTTCACTCTGACTTTTTATCTCAGGGATTGGCTGGAACAAAGTCAACATTTAAATGTGGGATTTGACTATCGTGATATTTTGTGGTACTATTGTAATGATGATAAGAATTTTTTATTACTTCTTTTTTTTTTTTTTTTTAAAGATAACTTTGACTCAATAGCTCCGCAAGCGCAAATACTGCTCTTGATAAATTTGCAAGATCATTCTATTGGACAAAATAAGTCTTCATGAAAAGTCTTTTCTTAAAGTGCAGTTACTGTGCACAGTTTAGTGATAACTAAACTGTGCACAGTAACTGCGTTTTATGACATTTTCAAGCTTATTGACATTTATTGGTACTTTCAATGAAAAAAAACACAAAAAATGTGGAAATAAATAATAAAATGAACAATCCCAACAACAGACGGTTTTTTTGGGGTGCACGTCATTCATTGGAACTTATCACGATAATCACAAGAAATATATTGCGATAAATGATGAACGATACAATAAATGCCCAGCCCAACCTGCATATCTGATTAAACAGCCTTTAGCCTGTTGTTTTAGGTTGATGTCCATGTCACGTAGGGTTTTTTTAAAAGTATTTTTAAGTAGAGAGTATTGCTGTCTTTTGTCCTTTCCATATATTTAAATATTTATTGATTTTTATCTGCAAAGCATTTTGTCCCAGTTGCTTTGAAGTGCTTTATAAATAAAGTAGTAGTAGGCAATACAACTCTGAATCATTTATCAAGAAAGAGAAGACGACAATTACAAACAGGCTTTAGTTGTAGTAGATTTTAGGTTGTAGTAGATTTTAAGTAGTGTTATCAAAATTGCGCAATTACACTTGCATAAAATCCCATTAAAATACAGAGAAGTCTGCGGCGCGAATATCGCGGTTTACGGAAAAGTTCAATTAAGGGAGAACTGCTTACCTCCTCCGTACGATGCCGATGTTCTCGTGCATCTTCCCGTAACCGATACTCGAACCGGGCTCGAAGCGGCTCATGGCCGCCCCGGCCCTGGCGCTGAAGACGGCGGCGACGTGAAACCGCCTCGCCCCGGTTCCCAGAGCCAGCTGGACCGGGAGAGGTAGAAAATTACACAGGACAATAAAAGCAGAACTCTATCAAAGCGTTTAGTAAAAAGGTGTTGGTAAGAGAAGAATTTTTATTGCACCAGACAGGGAATAAAAACACTAAAGCTGGTTAAAGTACGATTTTCACAATGACATTATAACATTTGTTTATTTGTCACACCAACTACTCTCCAGAGGTAAATAGAAGTGTGTCACTTTAAGGTGTGCTCGGTTATTTGTTTGTGCTGCATTTTTTACCGTCCCCCTGCACTTTCGGAAAACTGGGTGAAGGTTCCTGCAGCTCGTGTTGCAGCAGACTGGCCGCACCCACCCACTGAACTCTGGGTAATTTGAGAACTCTGACCACATTAAACATTTTCACAACCTGGTAACCAAGTGCTTTTGAAGACAGCCTCTCTCCAGGAGAACAATGAGAAAGAAAATGGTTTCTAATACAATTTTTCTTATTATGATCTGTATTTCATGTTTTTGCTTTGGTATTTTAATAAAGTCATTAAAAAAAACAACAACAGCCCCTTTAAAAGTATACAGACTCCTAATAACATCCTGTGTTTTCTCTGAGATGTTAAAAAAAGACTTTTGTATGTCTTTTCACTTTTTTTCCGGTGAAAATAAATGGGATGAAATGTTACAAAAAAATAAAAATAAATAAAAACAGCAATAAAACTATTGTTTAATATTTTTTATGAGATTTTCATTTCCTATCACTCAAAATAATACAATGTAAAAGGAGGATCAGTTGAAAAAAACATTTTTTTGCTCACAATTTAATTTTAATGTCAAATCAAGATTCTGGAAATTAAATGTTGATTAATTTACCATACATTAACGCAGAGTTAAAAAAAAAAACTGCTTCATTAAAGTTTGAATAATTCTTATTTTACTTTAATTTGTTCAACACAAAAAAAAGAAATTTCCAAAAATTTTAAACCTTTATCTTAATTATTATCGATGCAGGACAACCGTAAACAAGACCTGAATCTGGGCATATTAAAACACGCATTGTTAAGGGATTTAAATGTTGTCGTGCTTATCAGAAACACATTTATGTGCGTCGGAGAGCGGCTCGTCCGGGAGTTTGTCTCTGTGAACTTATGTGACTCGGTGAGCTGCAGCTGTCAGGAGTTAAATCACGTCGTAAAACACGTAACCTTGGTTCACCTTGCGAATAGCAGCGGCTGAAGACTCGCTATCAGACACCGCCTGACTCCTGCTGGCTGCTGTCGATCATGCTAATTAATGACATGTTTAAAAGTAGCCCTGTAAAAGTATAAACACATTTTCTTACCCGGAGTCTGGTTACAGTCAGGCAGTAAGACGCCATTTTGTAGTCCCCCCCTACCCCCCCCAGCGGAGTGTCGCACGTTTATTACGTCAGCAACCAATTTCAAGGAGAAGTTACAATTGAACTTCACGTGTAATTTTAGACAAAATTGTGATTTTGAATTTTTTCGTGATCTTGAATTATTTGTTCACGTGTCTCACACTTAATATAAAACGTTTTAGGAAAAATCTTAACAAGTCAATCTGTTGTGGTAATTATTTAAAAATGAATACAAATTTAAAAAATCATTTTTAGATGTAGTAGTTTTACTTGCAATTAAAATAATGTTGTTTTTTTTGACGCATTTGAATAATTCTTTTTTTTTTAGAGTGCAACAATTAAACAACAAGTTTCAAATATTTTTAGAACAAGAATTACGTACACAAGTTGGACATCCCCATATTATAACCAAATTTGAATGTACCAAATCTGGTTAAAACTCTATCCTATTTGCACACATGGTTGTTTAAACATGTCTGTGCTTATTAGATTATTCAAAACCAATACTCACATTACTGAACAAGTTATTAAATACCAGATGAAATTTATTTTAGGGGAAATCACTACTAAAAATTGGTAAATTTGGTTCTTAAGTCAGATTTTTTCTTGTTTAGAGAGAGAAAGTTTAGGTGTTTTTATTATTCAATATTGCATTGTAACGCTATGACTATTTCAAGAACAGCTGATGTGAAGTCAAACTCTTTTTAAACTCCAATAAAAGGTTTAATAAATGCTCACCGCAGTTAGAAACATAAACATTTGCTGAAATCTATAGGAACATCATATCCCATAAGCCATTGCCAAAACTGACTTCGCTTCAGCTGCTGCTGACCAATAAACTGGTGGTCTTCCTCCATATCAGCCAATAAAAACTCTGTTGCTATCACTATTAGTATTTTTAGTAAATCGTTCAGTTGAGAAAAATGTCTCTCCGCCGTGCAAGCTAGTGCCTACAGAAATAATATTATAAGCTACATGACAAAAATTAGGCACTTTTTACATCTCGTTTAACAGATTTTGTCTAAAGAGCATATTTGTATTTATTTTTATTTTAACGAGGCTGCATATTTATTGAAAGCAATTGCCTTAGAGATAAACTATAATCATATATGACTGGTAGATGACTATACGTCCTCAAAATAAGAACAGAAAAAAAAGAAGTACGTTTCGTTTACGATGAGCAAAAAAGTAGTCCCTGTCGTCACAGGGGTGTGGGCGACTCACAGTGTATAAATACGCCGGGTTGTCAAACAGTAAAGTTTCAGCGGACACCTCCACAGCAAAGTGTCACCCGGAGACAAAGTACGTCCGATAATTAGAGCCGCGGTGGCAAAAGGGGAAAAATACCGAAACATATGGTGAAGATATCAAGCTCGCGAATCCGTGGACTTTAACCTTCTCCTTGAATTCAAATTAATTACACAGGAATTAATATAGAGAACCAGGAGAGCAAGTCAAGCTCGGACATCATCATCGTCACTGATAGGTGAGTACGTACAAGTCACCCGCTGCTCGAAGTGGAGACGTTTCTGCTTAATGTCGTTATATGGAGCATCCTGTCGGGATGCGCTGGTGTTTTTCCACAGCTCTTGTCTGTAAAGAATGGCCGTGCTTGGCTCGGACACTGAATTCAGCGTTTGTTTGTTTGTTTGTTTGTTTTCCTCCTGCTTAATGCACATTTCCAGCCGCGCATAGTCTAAACGCAGCCTTGTCACAGTGTGTTCCGCGGATGTTTCCTCGAGGATGTTTATGCTGAGACGGGCTCTCTCATTGGTCGGTTGTATCCTCGATAGGCTGCTCCGCACTTCATTAGCGTTACAATTTAATTTCCAGTGGCATTTCTGTAAAAAAAAAAAAAAAAAAAAAAAAAGGAAAAACAAAAAAGAGGGACCTTCCACTTTCACTGGCAGTGCAAGGAAGTGTACTCTCTGTTCCAGTGGCTTCAGACCGACACTAATCTCCCTTCATCTCAGTCCATGCAAACCTTTTTAAAGATGTACTTCTTGTTCATTCTTCTGTTTGCTTGCGCTTGATCGTTTTTAAATGCAAATCAATTGAAAAGGCTCCAGAAAAACAAGACACAATATTTTGAAGCGTCTATTATGCAACTGCTTCCTTTCAATAAAATCCTTCTAAAAGGTTTGTTTTTGTTTGTTTTGTTTTTTGGGGGGTATTAATTGAATGTGCTGAACACTGTGGGCTTTAACCTGACTCATAGTAGCAAGTACTGCTCCATAATGAGTCCATGTAAACAAACACAACACCTCAGATCCTGCTGACGCTCAGACTTGCAACAACAGACCCTGCAATAATAAACCCAGCTTGTATCTGAGGGGCAAAGCAAGAAACTGTAGGTTATTTTGAGTCGGATTTGCTCTCATTTCTACCGTGCGGGATGCAAAATTGCAAGTAGTAAAGGCACATTTCTGGATCCTTCTCTAAGATGACACTAGTTTCAAGTGAGGCGTGTTGAGATGGATTTGTTCCACAGACAGTGCAAAAAAAAAAAAAAAGACGAGGCCCCCTATTTATAGCTCTTTCGTCTTATCCCCATCTTTCTCCTTCAAAGTCATGTGAAAGGAGAGTTTAGATTTTGCCTGTAGTGACCGTCACCCCTGCGGCCGGGCAGCACAGCCTGGTCTCCAATAACATTAGAATTGCCTTTAGTCTGAGCCGCCTTCCTAATCTTAACCGCTGAATCCCCATCTGTCAGGGAGGTAAATGTGAGGAGCTGCTATGAGTGTGTGTGTATGGGGGTGTGTGTGTGCCTTCCAGGTTCGGGTGGGAGGAGGAAGGACAAAGGTGCATGCTGGGAAGTTGTGTTCCATCCACCAAGTGTCCTGCCATTTTCTGATTTCTGTACCAAAACACTTCCTGGTTTTGCTTTGTTTTTATTTTTATTTTCTTCCTGTTTTTGGTGCCTTTATTTCAGTTTGCGATCCCGTGCTGGTGACCAGATCCCGGTGCAGCGTTAAGCTAGAAGCACTTTATGGGATCACATTCAGATTATGTAGGATTTATGAAGCTGGACAAAAGCAGCATCTGCTCTTATCCATCAGTGTGTTTTATATTTGATGTACTTGAGAAGTGAAACGGTCCATTTATAGTTGCTGATTCAGGAAAAGAGTCATGTTTGTCTCGCAACAAGCAGACGTCGGATTAATTATTTACTGTTAACACAGTATAAGTAAATACAGAAATGCATTCGCTATTGGAATCTGTATCAGCTTTCACGTATTGCAGCTCTTCTTACCTTAGCATTTTTTCTGTCTTTTCTTTTTTCTTTTTAAAGTGTAGCGCCAGTGAGAGAATCGCACACAACATGGATGTGCTCATCTGTGATGTAGGACCTTTGAATTTCTACTTTTTGTTCCCAACAAAAGATTAGAAATTCTTAGAAATTATTATAATAATAATAAATTATTACTATCTAAAAAATTGGAAAGAACAGAAATCGAGCGCACAAGGAGCAACTTATGAAATTTTATCTAATTCTCACAGTCAAAACTATATTTGCGTACACCCCCGATTATATTTGTTTTAATGTCTGTACATGGTTTGTCTGGAAGTTGCAGATAACCACAAGATTTGCATTATTTTTGACTGGACATTTACTGGACCGTCACATTTTGTAGAGCTAATCCAAATTGGTTGGTGACCTGCTGTCGACTCGGCGCCGTCTGGAAATTTCCAGCCTTTGCACAATTTTAACTTTAGCCCGGTTTAGCCACCAAAACCAGTTTTGATGCATTTGGGATTATTGACTTGTTGGAACAATCCAACTGACCCAAACTGAGTCAAAGTCAGGAAAAATCAAGGAATTACAAAAAGACATTAGTCCAGTCTGGAACACCAGTAACTTTACTGCGGACTTCACTGCCGTTTCAGGCTTTTTTGTGCATTAATTTTGCTTCTGTTTTTTTTCCTATTTTATAACTACAGTGGACCCGATTCTATTCGCTGACATTTCTTTGGAATGTAACTCCAGTTATTCACAGAAAATTCACCTGTTTGTGTATATTTTTTTCATGCAGCACGTCTAAGATGTTTTAAAGAAAATGCAGCTTGGATGTTGTCACAGTTACTAGACACGCTAATGGCTGCCATCAGGAAAGCAGCCTGTCCAGGAGAGTCATTCATTTTCTTTCCAGGAAGAGAGGTTTATTATTATTACCAGGCTCTCCTGGCCCAGTGGTTGAGGCTCTACTGTTGTCCACCAGTGAGCCACTGGGTTTCTGTGTTAAAGTGTAAAAATATAAAAAGCAGGCATCATAAAAGCTTGCGAGGCCAATGGGCAGGGGCAGAAACTGCGGGTATAAAACCCTATTTAAAATAAACAACTCTTAGCCTGGTGAGGGGACAAGTGAAGCCTGATGGCTTGCCAGGCTTACAATACGCTGGGTGCAAAACTGATTACTACTAGAATTATGTCAGGACCTTGTTTTGGCGACATTGTGTAGCGTCTGTCCAACTTCAAAAGGAACTTTATGTACATCAGACTTGATGAGTCTAGCACACCAGGGGTGTCATTACTTGTATCTTTCTGCAGAACATCAGAGTCACAGTTTTCTTGTGTCTCCACAGCTGGAACGTCTGGAGAACTTAAAAACAGCCTGCAGCCCACCGTCCCTGTTTCTGAGATGCCCTTGCCGATATGATGCTAAAAGATTCAACGACTTTTCAGTAAACCGGAGGTACGTCTGTGCTGCCTCACTTTCAACAGCATCCTCTTAACACTTTGCTCACGCAACGGCACTAACCGGATGCGACCATGCATCTAGAGGTCAAGGTCGCCCTCAACTTTATCGTGTCCTACCTGTACAACAAGCTGCCTCGTCGTCGGGCTGACCTGTTCGGTGAGGAGCTGGAGAGAATACTGGTCTCCCGCTTTGAGGGACACTGGTATCCCGAGACTCCCCTTAGGGGATCCGCTTTCCGCTGCATCCAGTTGGGGGCGCCGAGGGACCCTGTGGTGGAGCTAGCCGCCAAAAGAAGTGGACTTGACACAGAGGAGGTCCGTGCTAATGTCCCCGCGGAGCTCAGCGTGTGGATCGACCCTTATGAGGTTTCCTACCAGATTGGAGAGAAGGGGGCAGTGAAGGTGCTTTACCTGGAGGACCCTCCAGGCCTCGGTTGTGACAGCGAGAGGGCTGAGGCGGTTAACGGAGACGGCAAAGGAGAGTCGGAGGTTGAGGAGGCCAAGAGCTTGGGATTTAATCCGGATGCTCAGGTGTTTGTGCCAATTGGAAGTCAAGTATCTCCAGCACTCATGCCATCCCTCTCAAGCTCTCCCACACCTTTAACAGCTCAGCCTGGGCTCTTTAGCTACCCCAGCTCCAGCACACCTACTGACCCTGGAGCCCATTCATCCAACACCTCCTCCCCTTCTCCTCCCAGTGGCGGGTTGCCCCCTCAGGCCCTCCCTTCTGCCCGTCCACAGCCCATCACCTTCACCACCGCAAGCTTCGCCGCCACCAAATTTGGTTCCACCAAAATGAAGAAGTGCACTGGAGCCGGGTCGCCGGCCAACTCCGGCGTCATTGTCCCGCCTTCGCAGAGGATGCTCTCTCGCTCTCCCACCACCATCTCTGCACCAGAGCTGCTAAAGCACAAGCCCCTGTCGCTCTCTTTGCACTCCCTTGGCGGTCCCGTCCCCAGCCAGCTCTCCCCCAGCGCCAAAGAGTTTGTCTACCCAGGATCCCCGGGCCCCTTTTTCTTTGACGCAGACACCCAACCAATGCAGCCACAAGCCAGCCCTTTCCAACCCTCGCACAACCTCAGCTCCAACCCGACCTTTGACCCGTTCGCTAGCGCCTCTCCTCAAAGCGTGGGCATCCTCAGCAGCAGTGGAGGAATCCCTTACGTGGAGAAGCCGTCGTTTGACGGTTTAGGAAGCTACAGCCTGCAATATCCAAGCCAGTCTTTCCAGCCTGTGGTGCTGGCCAACTAAGCCTTCGCCTGGAACAAAAAACACTTGGACGCAAACAATGGGTGACTCTCCACTTGTTTTCAGTTTTTCTAACAAAATATTATAGTGCTAACACGCATCAAGAGTGGGTTTTGCTACAGAGATTAAAGAAAAATAAATAAATAAATAAATAAATAAACATCTCCATAACATACATTTCGTTACGCCTCTCTACATGACATTCATTTTTTGCCTGGACTCATTTCTGGTCAACGCTGATGGTTAGGGAGGCGAGTCTCTTTCTACTTTTCTTTTGTTACGTGAAACATTTTATGTTCCACTCCTCCGACCGTCTCTAGAGCAGCTTCGTTTTGCACTGCACTGTCATGCTGTGAAAAAAGGACTTTGCCAAGTCCTGCAGGGAACGACTGCTGTGGAAAACTCAGCACTTTGCTCCGCAATCTGCTCTGCCCTACTTGCCACAAATACACAGGAGAAGGCGGGGGTGGTGCGTGCGTGTGTGTGTGTAGTCCTGCTCCGTTTTGTTATGGTGCGACCGAGGGAAGAGGGAAACGGTTGTTTGTCTCCGTTATCGTCGGACGCAATGCTTGTTATCAGCGGCGGGAATGAATGATGGCCGAGCGGAGAGAAAGGGCTGCACTGGAGAATGTATTGTCCTTCAAAGGGAAATTTGCTGGAGGAAACCTTTTTGAATGTAAATGAGTAATAAATTCCAGTTTTAACAATGCTGATACCTCTAATTAAAAAAAAAAAAAAAAAAGAACTGGGAGGAGAGGGGGGTAGAAAAACACAACACATGGAAATGTGCAGACACAAATGCACCACACGCATCGACGCGCACGATGTTCCAGTCAGCAGTGTGTGAAGGTGAACGGGCGGAGGAGCAGGAGGTTGGGGAGGGGATGCAGCAGCCTAAGCAGCGGCGGATTGTGATAAATGGCTTAGCATGACTTTGACTATGAAGGAGAGGTTTTTCCTCCGCATGGAGGAAAAGGGAGGGAGAGAAACTTCTAGACGAGCGCGTTGCCTCTGCGTCGTCCGGGGCGTACTGGAAAGCGTGCGCGTCCCGCGTTGAAACCCAGAGCACGTTCCCAGTGAACTAAAACACTACGCTATTCTCTCCTCTTGAAATTCTCCTGCTGTCTCTTTCTCAAGCTGTTGCAAAACTAAAAAAAGGGGGGATGAAAACGCCACTGTACAGTCCCAGGTTGCTCACTCTTTTCTCAGCTGCAAAAAAAAAACCCCAAACAGAAATAACAATAAGTAAAGAACCGATGTCTGTGTGCACGAGTTTGTTGGACACGTGACTCTCCCAGCATTGTGTGTTGTCATTGGTTACCGCAGGGAAAGGTTAACCTCCACATGTCCAGCCGCTCAGCACTTTATCACTGGGTCTCCTGATGTCACTAAGCCCATCTTATGCCCTCGCTTCGTTGTTGCACATTTTTATTGAGATGACCTGAAATATGTTGGGAGATTATTAGATTAGCCTAACTTGCATTTCTTTTTTTTTTTTTTTTTTTTGAATTATAATTTTGGTTAAATTTGGTATAAGGACCCAAAAATTAAAGTTTTTTTTTTTTATGTTGTTTTTGAGTAACTTCTGGATGCTTTCTCTAAATTATCAGTTTAATTTCAAATGACCCTTTGCATTTGTATTGGTTGGGGTTTGTGCCTCCAGGATTGTGTGTGTGTGTGTATATATATATAAAATTCTCATGTTCAGATTCTTTAGTTTTGTACATCCTGAAGTTAAACCCTTCCCCATTTCTTTCTTTTTTTTATTTGTTTTTCTTTCCAAGTCGTATCATGAATATATGCAAACTGAGACAAAAATAAAGATGTACAGAATAAAGTATTGAATGTGTATTGTACCTTGTACAGCATTTGTCTCGTAAAAGACGGGTAAATGTATCCTCTTCTTGAGTTTTGGTTTTGGGAAGTGAACGTTTACAGAGAGGACTGTGCAGGAGAAAGATTGCAGGTATTGCTCTCTGTGCTCCTGGGACAAATAGCACTATTTCACAAGTAAGCCAAAAATCATCACAGTTGAGATTTTTTTATTTTTCCTCCCCTGTTTTTTATACATATAATCTTTTAATTCCTGCCCAATATGTGGCTGTACCTTCTTTAACCTAAAATGTTTTGTCGATCTGCACTCTGATATGCAGCACTTTTTTTTTTTTTAAAGACTTTTCTACATTGTCGCATTTCAAGCTTCAATGTATTTTTGGGGGTGCTTTTTGTGACACACATTTCAGATTTGTGTCTTTTTTTTTTTTTTTTTTTAAAGACAAAACTGAAGAGTCAACAGTTTGTTGACCTCTTGCTAAATTCCCCCAAAATTATGTTGAGGTTTGTAGTTGCAAACAATGTTAAAAGGTAATCTGCTGTAGTCGGCTTATTGCGACTAAATTCTTTTTCTTGAACGCGATTTATTTTATTAAGAAAACTCCCCAATTTTTTTTTTTTATATCATTCCTCGCTAGAACCTTTTCAGGTTCTTAAACGAAAGCCATATTGCCCTCCGTCTTTGCTTCCACCGACTCTCATCCTGCAATTCTTTTCACCGCCCTACAAGATCCAAAGGGGTTTCTACCTCTCTGCACCCCAGAAAGCAAAACACCCAGGAATTTGCTTCCGGTTTGTCACTGGAGCAGTTGTGAGAGATTTGAGGTCAGAGAAAATCAAGTTGAATGTGGGTCCAGATCCAATTGTCCACCCTGGTTCAAGTAGCCTGTGTGAAAAGAGAAGCCTTCAAATCCGAATGGAAAAATATTCTGGATTTTTCTTCACTTCTGTACGTTGCTGTGGCAAAACCTGCATTGGATGGGAATACAGGCTGCTCTAAAAGCAGGGTGGGTAATTGACAAAGATGGAGAAGTTTCTAAAAATGTTTTTTTTTTTTTTTTTTTTGTATTCTGATGTCCTTTGCTTGTACCACTGTGTGCAGTTTATTTTGCACCTGGGACTATTTAATTGTGATAAATAATAATAAAAAAATGAATCTTATTTTCTATGTAAACTTTAACATGTAAAAGTTAATAGATTAAGAGTTTAAATATATATATATATAAATAGTGCTTTGTTTCCTCCCTGTATTTTATTATTATTTTTTTGTTTCCTATTTTGTATCTGACCTGTACACCCTGTAGATGTCCAATGAACCTTTCACTACCGGAAATGCAATGACCTGTTTTCTGTGCCGCCCCTTCTGGAAATGGGGAGTGCGGAGGGGGAAGTTACTACTGCAGTTTCTTATTGTATCAGATTCTTTTTTTAAGTTTATAATAAAAACCAAGACTGGCAAAGAGGAAAAAAAAAAAAAGCATGGAAATCAACGCATCCTTGTCCTTCTTCATCTTCTTTCTGTTAAAAGCCGAGAAAAGAGTGATATCAAACATTAGACTCCTGCATGATTGATTGAAGCAGTAATGAGTCCTCTTATGGCAGTAAACAAATTCAAGCCAACGTTTGATCAATAATTCAAAGCGCAAACTGAGGATTCTTGGATGGTGAGCATCCAGACATGCTCACCCACATCAGCTGGACTCGTCCCAGCAGATATTACTTTACATTTCATCAGCCAGCTCTCTTGTCAATATATCCACAAAAAAAAAAAAATGGTTGGGCTGGTTGATGCGAGGGGAAGCGCTACAGAGCAAAATGTACGGGTGAAAACATCAACATGCAAGACATGGAGGCTACTCATCTTTCCCCCCTCCATTCTTATCCATCTGGTTTGCCTTCAGTTCTTTTCTCCCAATCCTCACCAGCTTCCCCCCGCACCTCTTTCATGGCTCCATACACACGCACACACACACCCCGCTTGTCTTTGAGGCTGCCGCTGTTATGCAACGCAGCTCCGCCTTGTGCGATCATTACGCAACATCTCCTACTCCTCTGGAATACTGATGAGCGGCGAGCAGCGACTCAAGGGGCGGAAAGAAGACAGAAAACAGCCGAAGCCGCAGGATAAATGTGATCCCATGCATGTCGGATGTGTGTGCTCGCGATGATTGCGCTTCGCGGAAAAGGGTTCGGGATGAAACCTCAGTCCGCCCTGCGAAGCAGTTTCTTTGTTGTCTCTCGGTGGCAGGGGCGACTCAAAGTTGAACAGGGCCTGTGGGAGCCCAGCGCCACCCCGCTCGGTTTGTTTACACACTATTCCGCTGAAGATGATGTGTTTTCAGTCAACTACACTAAAAAAAAAAAAAAAAAAAGAGTGACTGGGCTAAATTAATATTTACAAAAATATAGCTTGTTCATAAAAAATAAAATGTCTGTAGCTTTGTATATATTATGTTGTTTAAAAAAATTGTAATTACATTTTACTTAATTTAAAAACCAAAATTATAAAATATTTTAGTTGTATTTTATCAATAAAGTCATCAATATTGAATTCTACCCAGTGGGAACTCCCTGGTTTTAATTCACACATATTTCCACTCTCTAAGAATTGCACCACGTAAGCATAATTAAATCAGTAGCTTTTACTTAAAGTTCAAGTTCTAAAAATCTACTGAATTTTATTGTCAGTTTTTTTTTTAAAGTAAACAATTGTCGCACTTTTTACTCCGTGTGGTGAATCAACAAGAAATTCCTTAAACAGTTCAACAAATCTGCAGCTCTCACTGGGGCGGATTGGTGCAGCGTCTGCAATGAAGTAGGCGCTGCACCGGTCCGTCATGGTGAAGAAGGAGCTGAGCCAAAAAGCGAAGTTCTCGATTTACCGGTCGATCTACTTTCTTACCCTCATCTATGGTCATGAGCTTTGGGAAATGTTCGAAAGAACGAGGTCCCTGATACATGTGGCTGAAATGGGTTTTCTCCGCAGGGTGGCTGGGCTCTTCCTTATAGATAGGGTGAGAAGCTCAGTCATCCAGGAGGGACTCAGAGGAGAGCCGCTGCTCCTCTACGTCGAGAGGAGCCAGTTGAGGCTCAGGCCTCCTGTCCCACCTGGGAGGAGGCCCCGGGGAAGACTCAGGACACGCTGGAGGGACTATGTTTCTCGGCTGGCCTAGGAACGCCTGGGTATTCCCCCGGAGGAGCTGGAGCAAGTGGCTGGGGAGAGGGAAGTTTGGGCCTCGCTTCTTAAGCTGCGATCCCCGCGACCCGACCCCAGATAAGCGGCAGAAGATGGATGGGTTTCACAAATCAGTACATTTGCTTTATTCATTAAGGAAACTGGGCTCGGTAAAACATCTATAAGGACGTAGGATCAATTGTTGAAATCAGAGTTGTCTTTTTTTCTCCCAGTCACTGGTTTAATTGGAAGTCCTTATAGGTACATTTGCAGGCTTACACCTTGCAGCCGCTCAATGTCTCAGATGAAATCACCAACCAGAGCCCACACATCATTAAATTCCACTTTATTTTATATGCATATAACAAGGTACAGTTACATAGTATGACAGCTGCATGTATCAGATAGTGGGATTACAAAAACATGTTTATATAAAAAAAAAAGAAAAGAAAGCAAAACCACATTGAGACATTTGACTATTTCTTTTCCCAGGAGTACTATAACAAGTAAACAATAATATTGAACTGTTCCAGATTTCCATTCCAACCTGGTTACAGGATACAGAACTTGTTCAAATTTGAGAAATTAATGTGAGCTCCAGATTTTCAACTAACAGCGTTACCGTCTTATTGTATATTATCCTTTTTTTGGAACGTCTTGAATCAGTTCAAGATCTCGATCACAAAACAACAAAAGATTTGGAGGATCAATGTGTAGCAATAATCGACTGATAGACTGCCGCTACTTTCCTTTTCTAAAAAAAAATAATACAAGCTGCCATGTGTATAAGTCGAGCATCTTTAACTTGTTTCAATCTCATAATTTCTTACATTATAAATTATTTTTAAGGTGCTTCACATCAGAATGAGAGAGACAGCTACATGCTGTGCGCATCATATTTTTATGTTTTTATTTTATACTAAAAAAATGCCTGCAGTGGCATTCAATTTCAACCCATTTGCTGGGAGAAACGTGTTTTTTTTAATTAAGTCAGAAAAAAACTGATCGTTTGAACTGTCCGAAAGGCATAAAGAAAAACGCACGATGCCCTAAAAATGTCTTTTCCGCTACGCCGTCGAGAACCTTTTATGAAAACGCGGAAAGCACCGACTGATCCAGTGTACAGCGTTGACACGATTCAATTTGTAGTAAATCCAAGTCAATCCTTAGAATAGTTAGAAAAAGATACCGCTTCCAGTCGAGACAGATGGTGCGGTTGTGCCCATCATAAGCAGAGGACATCTTTTTACAGAGTAAGTATCTGAGGCATCCAAAAAACACATCCTATATTTAGTGATGGTTTTACAGACATAAGTACACTTGGTGTGAGACTTACAAGAGAAAATAAAGACGAGCTTTACTGGATTTCATGCATTAGGATCCTTAAGGAAGGAGGACCAAAAAACTGGAAGCACAACGACTTGGGGACATTTCTATTTAGTACGTCATAGCAAGTTTTACATAGAACATCGTTACTTAAAATGAAACAGGCATTACATAACAGAGTATTATTGCCACATTAATTTTCTTTCCGAGAATACAGCGAGAAGGAGCCCAAACCAGCCGATTACAAAATGTAAGAAACCCCTAACAGTCTGTGATGCTGAATTAGAAACAGGTTCGGCCATTTTAGCAAAAAAGGTGAATTCAACCAAAGTTTGCGCCATTAAGAGCTTAACCTGCCTCTTCTGTGCTTTCTGCGTCAACACAACCCAACTTTAGCTCTGCTAAATCCAATCAGAATGGGAAGCAAGAGTGGCCCGAGGTAAAAGCAGGCTAAGTCACTGCTTTTGGGCCCCCAGGCCAGCAGGGGGCCCCCTTAGAGCCCTTTCACTTTCACGCTAATTCCAGCTTACCGATTTAGGAAATCATGACTTTTACATGAGCAGTATTCAGGGTTTTAAGCATAAGAGAACTTTGAAATTTTTTTATTTATTTTCAAATTAATTTCAATTGTGTTTTTGTATGTAAAAAATAAATATACATTTAGTATGATAGCTATGTTGGAGTCACAATTAGAAACTAATGATTTTTAGTAGCTTTACATTTTTAAAATCAACTTAAAGTTGTTTTATTTAGGAAAGAAAACGTACAAAATGTGTTATGTCTTCATACAAGACGAAATTTAGTCTATTGCTACTAATTTAATCATTTCTATTTTGTTGTAAGTTGTCACATTTGATTTTAAAAATTTGATAAGATTTTTTAAATTACATTTTAAGACATTTTTAAATATATCTGAGGTGGAGGTCACATTCATGTACAATTTAGTCTCTGCCAGATTCTATACGGCTTGTGAGACTTAATTGCAAGTGGGGCCATGTGTCAAGTTCCTCTAAAAACCTTGGACTGGCCCTGGTAGGACGTGCTGAATGCAATAAAGCAGAGCGCCCTAAACATCTAACCTGGAGGAAATAAAGACATTTAGAAATCTGTTTGAAAAACATCCAAAAACACAGTTTATCCATTGAATTCCCTGCTCAGTCATTGGTTTTCATAATATAGCTGTTTCTTAAAGAATGATGGAAAAAAAAATTTGCTTGCACATCACAATTAACAGATGCGTTATTACCATCAGAGAGAATACAGCACTCATTATTTGGCAAACATTAGGATATTATTAATTTAACAAAGACACAATTCAAAGTCCCTGTCTTAGGAAATAGAAATCATGATATATATTATTTACAAACACACGGACTCTGGACCCTGGCTACATGTTTAAGAAAAAAAAAAAGACAGGAAAACAAATCAATTCCGCGTCACGACACCTTTGGTGGGGAGACAGTGACTCTAGCGCCCTCTACTTGCAGTGTGCAGTAAAATAAACATCTCTACGTTTTAACATACCCCTCCAGGAATGAGGGCCTCTGAGTTCGTCAAGCTTAGACCCTCTGATATAAAAATTGACTTTTCTTTCTTGATTTGTAAAGCCTTCATTTTTATACAACTCAGAATTTATTAGACTTCAACACGTTCTCATAGTCCCTCTATATGAGGAAGCTAATGTTTTTTCCCCCATTCTGCGGTGCTACAGTGAGCTAGGCGGCTAACGGCTAGCTGTTCTCACATAGCTAACGCGCGTGAGTGTGTGTTTGTGTTTTTAAGGGAAAAAGTGCAATGATGAGTTACACACACTAAGAGCACACAAAAACACGACGTGTACACGGGGAAGAACTGGGACTGAAGCCCGAAGAACTGGGCCTGATGCCCCGCCATAGCAGTCCGCTCTGCTAGCAGTATCGACATGAAGCTAACTCCGGCTCGTTTAATTAGCCTGATTGAGCCTGTCCATGACTTGGTCCTCCAAGAAGCAGTGTTTGGTGATAAAACCGAGGTTTGTGTGTGTGTGTGTGTGATTCTGCTGCACCAGCTTTCCTCGTTTTCTACACTTTATGACTTTTTCCACACCCACAGTCGACCACTTCTTTCAGTGTAGGAGCCAGGCGCTCTCCACAGGCCTTCCTGCGACCACCGCTCCCATCGCACCCCCATCACCTGACAGCGTGCGTCCAAACCTCCAGCATCGTGACGTCAGCTGGAGGTCGGTGAAGACGACAATGCAAATTTAGGTTTGTGTCTCGTGTTGGGATTCTGTGGGGAAGGGAGTTCTGCTTCTCTCTCTCGTTGGATTCTAGATTTATTTTTATTTCGTTCTTCTTTTTTCGTCGCCGTTTCTTTTCTAGTTCTTTTCCTTTGTTTTTGTTTTTTTGCTTTTACAGAGGGCCATACTTGGCCTCATAGCGGGCCAAGATGTTCTTGCAGCGGCCGCAGTCCTTCCGCATCTCGGCGACCTGCTGCCTCAGCGCGGCGTTTTCCCGCTCCAGGAAGGAGGCCCGCACCGTGATCTGGTTCTCTTTCAGCCGCCGCGCATCGCGGGAACGCTTTGCTGCCAGGTTGTTCTTCTTCCTCCTGGACCAGTATTTCTCATCCTGGCGGAATTAGTGAAAACACAAAGTTAGCGACTTGATGCCATTGGCATTTTACCAATTGGGATTGCATGATAGGCTTTGCACTGTGTGTAGTTGGGTCTGAATTGTGCGATGGCACGTTTGTGGTATTGTAAATAGAAGAAAAGAGGAGACTCAGAAACTTTCTAATAAAAAAAAATCCAAGTAGTAAAAAAATTGCTAGAAAAAACTCAGAAATTTTTAGATTAATCTCAGAAATGTCCAAAAATTTTGAATTTTGGACATTTTCTAAAATGTTTAGATTTTCTAGAAAAGTTCTGAGATTAATCTAGAAATAATCTTTGTTTCTTATATATATTTTTTTATTTTTCAAACTCAGAGATTTCTGAGATTGTCCTCTTTTTTTCTAAGTTTTAAAAGTTGATAAATTTTCAAATTTTGAGATTGATCTTAGAAATTTCCAAAAATTTGGAAAATTTTCTGCAATTTCATATCTCCGAAAATTCTCCCAGTTTTTCCTAGAAAATTCTTTAGATTAAACTTTTTTCTAGTAAATTTTTGACTTTTTAAACTCAGAAATTTCACAGTTTTTTCTAGACAATTTCTGAGACTCTCCATTTTCTTTATATGTATATAATAGGTATCATGACATCATAAAATTCTACTTCAACTTCACACAGTTCAAACTCTAGTGGTCATTCGATGCCAATTGGTTTGTGCTACACAGACAAACTGAGTTGAAGTAAATTTAATTAATTACAACAATTAAACAAGACTGAACAAAATTTTTCATATTAAACAACAATAACTCAAAAGCTGTTCCATTTCCAGGCTCCCAAGTAAAAATAAACATGTTGGCTTTCTTACTAAGCTCTGCTAAACTCTGGCTCATAAAGAAGACGATCTCTTTAGATTTGGGGAAGCCATATTTGTGTCTCGCCTACCTTTTGCTCATCAGGAACAAACACTTTCTTTGCTTTCTTGATCATGGGCTGGGGCTTCAGCTCCTCGTCGGAGAACTTGTGCTTGCGGGGGTTGAACAGCTCTCCGCCGGGAACGCTGGACAGGACCAGGTCTGTGGGGTCCGGCTGGAAGTTGACGTCCACCTCGATGGCGTCCGGGTCGATGGGGGAGGGCGTGTTTCGTCGCTCCGCGCCTTTGCCGTCTGCGGGTTCGGAGGGTAAAGGTTTTGATCAAATGATATCAAACATATCGATGTTTGTGTGAAGTCAGCAGAGGTTTAAAGTACGCATCGCCTTCCGAAATGAAGCTGAGATACAATGTGCACCAACACTATAAGTAACATGACGTAACACGGCAGCCATTTTGTTTTTCTTTGTCAATATACATTGAAGTTTATTTGTAACGTGGCAAAGTAACAGGAGGAAATAGTTTAGCGAGGCACTGTGTGTAAAACTACATCGTCACTATGCTTTAGTACTTTGAGTGGCTCATCGTTTTCTAATGATATGGCAACCAGCCATCGTTTATCATTTCTGTCCAGTTTTTAATATCTCCTTTTGTGGGTCATTTTAGATTCAGAGCTTGGCGTAGTGACCACCTTATTTGGTGGAAGACTAAACGCTGCAGACTGACTGGCCGCTGATTTGACTGTATTTAGGTAAGCAAAGGGAATCCATGCAACAACCTGAAGCCTATGAGGAGATGTCAGTCTGCAGGATTAGCTGTCAGTTTTCACTTTTTATGGAAATAAAACTGTAATTTTTCTGCTTAGTTTAATCGGGATCTACGGACGAAGAGTAATTCCAAACAATGAAGGATTCCATTGCTTGCTTTTGTTCTGAATTACTTGCCTGTTTTCTTCCCTTTCACTTCTGCTGGAGCTTCCTCAGCCAGAGATTCTTCTTCTTCTTCTTCTTCTTCTTGTCCTTCCTCCTCCTCCTCCTCTTCTTCTTCTTCTATTTTGGCCGGCTGCAACATCGTGACTGTCACGGTTTCCTCTGCATCCGAAGGGGCGTCGGGTGGAGATGGGGCGGGCGGTGCTGGGGCAGGGACTTCAGCGGTTGGAGGGGCAACAGCTGGTGCAGCGGGAGCCATAGCGACGGCCTTGGGAGCGGGTTTGCCTTTGGTTTCCACGGAGGCCAGAGTCCTCTGCAGCTCCTCTTCCTCCAGGCTCACTGGGATCCCGTTCTCCAGGAGAAACTCGTCCAGGTCCATGTACTCCAAGTGGAATGTCTCGCCATCGTAAGGAATGGTCTTCTCCCAGATGGCTGGGGTCAGGGAGGCTGACACTCCTGCGCCGCCGCCGCCTCCTCCTCCTCCTCCATTACATCCTCCTCCTGCACCTCTAGAGCCTCCACCTCCACTGGAGGCCACACCGCCTCCTCCTTCCGCATCCTCCGAGGAGCACTGCTTCTC